>OX419184.1:0-2902636 GCA_948465475.1 Thalpophila matura | reverse complement strand
TAACTGTTTGGGAATATGATAAACACAAGTATGGGATAAATTACAGATTCCCTGATTTCGAAATCCACTATAGATAAATCGCGGGCAAAAGCTTGAGTTGAGTTGAAAATAAATTTTATTCAATTCAATGAGTTGTGGAATCCTGATCAATTAATTCACCTGGGACTTTAATTAACTTATTGTCACGTTCGGAATCATTTAATTAAAATGTTAATATATTCTAAGTCACCAGTAGGTATTTCTGATGCTTTTGTGAAATTTTTAATATTATATTTTTGATGCTTTTGTGTAATTTTTTATATTGTATTTTAGCAGAATCTAACCCAATGATATGTTTATAAAATAGTCTCGATGGTTTACCAGTTAGCAATACGGAGCCAACATCCAAAATGGTAAAAGAAAAATAAAATACCAAATAAACAAACAAAACCAATAACTTACAAGATCCAATAACACCCAATCTCATAAACAAGGATGTAGGTATGTTGTTGTTTTCACATAAGGCAAAAACAACAACTTTGAGAAAAAACAAATTAAGGTAAAATCAGAAATAGGTTTATACTAAGCTCATTGGTTTCGTATAAATCCGCCATCTGGTTTCAACATTACAAACAACACAAAAATAGAATTCACATTTTTTCTTCCAAAGGTACCGTCGTCAAATTTTCATTTTTTACGTTCAGATCAAAATACATTTTCAAAGGAAAACCGTCAACCTAGGTGAAAGAATTTCAAGACACTTGATAAGGGTACATGATTCTTATATGAGCTGTCGCATACATCGACCTCTATATAAGCTGACTGCGCTCCCCTAGAAACCATCTCGCTAGCAAATATTTGCCTACCGAGTCCAATACAACCTACACAGAATATACGAACTGAAATAGATTTCAATGGAGGTACTCTAAAATTGAAATCTTACGGGAAAAGGAAATAATTATCATGCTTTTGGAAGAAAGCGAAATAATTAATTCAGGGAAAACCTTTGTTGAAATGGTGCCGTCTTTACAATGTAAGCAACAGCCTTGCTTAAGTTTTCAACAGGAGAGAAATCTTAATTTTCCTTTAAATTTTTAAGGCTAACTGGATAAATTTTAGCTTCATCTTCATTATTCAGAGTATTTGCACTGGTATTATTAACTGTATTTAATGCAACAATACGATTAACTTCTACAATTACTGTGACTGTATCTTTTTGTACGTTTAGTCTAAAATCTGTCTTGATTGTCAGAACTATTCTTCCTAAGCCAGTGCTAACTAATCCTTATTCATTCTGTCTAACTTTACCCCAAATCACTTCGCAACGCGAAATTGCACAAGTTTTGCTTTCGACGTTTCTATTGCGGATAAAAGGCGTGGCATTTGGTAATCCATTTTCGTGACTAAACTTTGGTTGGACACTTTTTTGTCATGGATAAATGGTGCCGCTTATAGTCACATATGCAGTTGGAACGTTGATTTAAACTGTATCTTTGTGTTATGGATTCTGTAAATCATTTACGTCCTTGGTTTATTTATTGACGACACCATAAAGTATATTTATTTATTTCTCCATGAACCTTTCATTCTTCTTTGCTTTCCTTCTTTTTGTTATTGCTTTGTTTATTTTGTTTATATTTCAATGGCAATTTAATCGCCAAAATTTATACAACTTGCCATAATTTTATACGTAACTCTCTATGTTAGTTCAACTTGATGATTCTTTTATTTTATGCTTTGAAAATAAACTAGGTACCTACTCGTATGTACCTGCGGTCCTGAGTTTCTGACACGTCGTTGCACCAACGGTGTTTTTAACTTTGATGTCTAAAAAGAGGCTACACAACTTATAAACGAACACGTGATATCTCCTCTACATTTATTTTATAATTATGTTGTTATAATTATCCAATCTGCGTAAACATTGATACTTTTGAGCTCGATTTATATAACGAAACTAGTGGCATAAAATTGACATGACATGACATGAATTTCATCAACAATTTCACGTATAAAGTTCAAATTTCACAATTCATGCATTAATTTCATGAAATCAAAATAATTTCGTGCTAAGCGCAATTTTTTGATAAAACTAATGTTAGGGATTATTTTACAATGCAAAATTAAACGACGCGGGACACTAGGGAAACTAGTGTCATGACATAATATGCACGACAACAGTGTGAATTGCAAAATAAAGCTTTGATGCTGACGAGGCCATGATCTCAGCGATAGGTACTGTGGGTTTCACGACACTAATTAATTTACGAAACTAATTTCACAAACAATGAAACTAATTTTGTGAAATTAATTTTAGCATACTTGCCACTAGTTTCGTAACGTAAATTCGGTTTTAACTACTTGAACAGTTAAATGTAAATGTTTTGTTTATAAATGAACAGTTTTTTTTTTTTTTTTTTAATAACTAACATCGAGACTAAATTATAACACCTTCTGATTTGATCTTTCAATCAATAAGTAACCATCAATTATGATAATGTCGCCAGATAACTCCATTTATTTCTTCGTATGCAATAAGGCAAATAGCTTACAATCAACATCATCTTCGACAAAAAAGATAAAATTAAATATTTAAAATGAACAAGTCCATAGTTTTTTTCATTTAGCAAAATTTTCAAATAGTGCTGAACAGCAATTTAATTCAAGTCATTCTTCACTACAAAGTTAACGTCAAATAAGGTTAACCAAGCACTTAACGGTGACTTCTTACCTCACAGATATTGGACATACAATTTATTATTACTTAAATGAAGTCACAAACTTTATTGATATACAAAACTTTGTACAACAGCTATTAGGTTTTGTGGCAAGTTTTATTCCTTTCGAGTTAGATACTTTTCCAAAAATAAAACTAGACTTCTGTAGGTATGCCTATTGCGCAAAACATATTGCGACACCACAAACCTTATCCAAAAGCCTAATGTTTATACGCATAACTTGCTCTGCAGATAAAATATTAGGTGTGAGATTATTAATATTTTTTTTTAAATTCTAGGTACCTATATTCGTTTTATGTAGGTACACTATTTTACATCTAAATATTTCTTAATAATAAATAAAACATTTAAAAATATAAAAAATAGCGATCCACCTGTATGGGGTGCAGGTTTTAAGCATGCGGTTAGAGTTCCAGAGATAGGAACCTATCAAAGTGCCGTATACTATCGAAGAGAATTGCCTTCTGTATCAGACCCTTGATGCAGCCGCCTAACGAGAGCCTCATAAGATGTTGGTCGAGCCTCTTGGCCATATAATTATGACACGACAAACTTTGTCTACAAGCTTTGATATACGCATAACTTGCTCTGCAGATGAAATATAGTAATTAATAAATAAATGAGTGCTTAATCTTTACATTATTATTAACCCCTAGTGTAGTCCAACAAAGGAAAACAGAGCATTCCCCGAAGATACCTCAATAAATAAAAACATTTTATTTTCCCATTGGGAATTACCACCGTTATTATTTACTCGCACAATTACCGGCAATTAGGCCTGGATTAAAAATCCCGACAATTCGTATGGTGAACCATTGTCGTTATTCTTTCAATCCGTGAACAATGGCCTGGTTTCATGGCATCGTGGCCTGGCATGGTGCCAGTGAAAAACGCATAATGTTACACATTGTGCTGTAAATGTATGGGTCGGTATTGTGGGCGGAGACGCCGCGGAGCCGCTGATTTTGCAGAGGTTTTAAAGTATAAAAACATTGAAATCTCTGTCAATGCAGAACACACAGTAATTAAAAATTATTTGCTTTTTTGACTACTTTTTGAAGCTTGTAGAAGAAGATTAAGGAGCATTTAGTTTAGGCATGCTAGTGCGATGGATACGCAACCTCATTAAACTATCAGCAACAGTATGTATGGCGGTAAAAAAATATGCCATGAAGAAATATTACCAACGGGCGCGATGGATAGGCAACATCATTTAACTTTTAGCGAAAGCGTGTGGCGGTAAAATTAGGTATAATAAGAAGAGTTAGTTGAAAATATGCCATAACGAAATTGATGTTATCAGAAGAAAATGAAAACTCAACGTTTTTATAGATATGCCTAGATTATTTTACTAGCTATGTATTATCATAGATTAAACTAGTAAAAATCTCACCCAAGTGGCTTAACTGCAAACCATAAACTTTCAAATCGTAAAGCTTAAAACGGAATAAAATAATTCGTGCATCCAAACAGAAGCCGGCCTACACTAAAATTAAATTCGGTATGTTTTCAAAACCTGCACGGGGATATCGCCGCTGAACAGTTATTGTTTGGTGTTTTATTTTTACATTTATTTCACAGCAACCATTCAACTTTATGGAATGCTCATTACATTTATTAATTCAGATGATTGTATCGTCAGTGGGACGAATTAATTAAAGAAATTATTAAACGTTAGACGATATTTAAGTCCTAATAGGTTAGATGTCTTCAACTGTTACTGTAGGTATTGTATAAAATAGACGTATGATGCAATACCATATTTTTATACCAGATTGATATACGCAATAAGAAGCCTGGCGAGTTTAGGTCTAAATCTATAAGGTTCATTGACATTGCATGTAATACTTTTAAAAATTGTACAATAAATATAATAATAATAGCAATTGATTATGTACAACGCTTATTTTTGTGTTAACTTCTTTGTGTCAAATTATAGAAAAACACAGAATTTATGTAAATATCGAAAGTATTTTTGTGTCAACTTCACAAACTGTCGAAGGAAGTAAAGAACCTTTAGCATCTCTGAATAAAAAAACCAAGAGAAAGAAATCCGTATAGCTGAAAAACATCACACATTTTACCACAAAAAGCTTCATTTTAACACACATAATATACCTGGAGCGTATTAAAATTAGACACAGAAACTCACCGTGTCATTCCGGCGCATAAAGGGCTGTTTTTCACTGAGCTATCCAGGCTTATGCCAAGCGGTATTGAATCTTATTCCTCTCTGCCACATGTGTCAAAATCCCTCGCACTTTTGCTCGAAACACTTGTCAAGGACGCGTCACTTGCAATATTTTGGTAATTGCATTTTAGGTTCGATATTATGACCTATGGGGGAGTGCAATGCGGAATGTTTATGGGGGAGCGTGGAAGCGGGCGCGGCCACTACCGTACGGCCGCGAACTACCCTGCTCGAGTATAATAGGGATGGGCTAGAGAAGTCGGCCGATAAAAATATGTGGTTAGGTTTCGGTAAATTAGTTGCGGTATTTTATTTACTAATAGGCTTGCGTTTAACCGCCGTTTTGCCTGATGTGAAGTAATAATGCGGTCTAAAATGGACCGCACTTGCCTAGAAGAAACACTACTCACTAGGGACTAAACGATTCACTAGGGACTTGGAGACATTAAGATTGTAACTATCGGGGATCACACACTCCAGCAGCCCATTCCACTCTTCCACAATTTGTTTGCGGTGCTGATTTTAATTTAATAAATTCCAACTTTTACTTCGCAAGAAAATAAACTTAAAATGGTTCTGACGATTTAAATAGAGTAGGTACCCACATACTTTTGTGTAATTAAACTACGTATTTTTGTAATAAAATGTGTAGTGATGCCACTAAAAAGCAGTATTGTCGACCTAGATTTAAATTGTTAGGTATCTACCTACTTGGTATTAAAAATACAACATACATTATGTAGAGTCCTTGTCATAATTTTACAACATTTTGTATCAACGCCCAAAATGAGAATGCACAAACAATCACCGGTACATTTTTAGCATTATATTCAGATTATTCAGTACTATCACTTGAAACATTATCAGCAGAATTACCGACATTTACAGCGTCACGATTTTACCGGACGTGCTCGATGTCCCATCCCTATAAACGTTCTACACATGCGCAATAGGCACAGACAGACAGACCCCAACGGTTTGTGGTAAATAATACATTTCAGTCAACTGTGGCACCGCTGGTATGTGAAGCTACTGCAAACTTTATAGGTACGGAGGTTTTTGAAGATAGGTCAGGTTTTAAGTCGGCAGTTTTTTTTTGAGGATAGGTAGGTATTATTTAAACATGGTTGGCAGAGCAATTTTTCAAAGGCATAATTTATTGATTTCAACTTGATTCCTCCACGCTTTCTGAGAGAAAGAGTCTTGACAGACAAATAGACAAATAGACAAGTTATCCTATACCGAACTTTTTTTTCCTTTTGAGGTACGGAATCCTAAAATAAAAAAATAAACAAAACATTTTTTTAGATGTAATTATGCCAAGTGTAGGCACGCTCTTGACACGGTTGTTATCTCTGATGCTCACGCTCTTGAAATGCTTGAGAGCGGCAATCATATTTGCTGCCAAACTTAGGCATTCTAGACATTATCATAGATAGGTACTTCAAGTATTGGGTGTACTTACTTGATGTATTTGATTGTTAGAGCTTCTATGATACCAGTTATGAAGGTGATGTTTTGAAAACTCGTTTTACAATGCTGTCATTCGTATAACTAAGTAGATAGTGAAATACCAATAAGTACTTATAACTATCATTATACGTAGACCGTTTTTTCTCGAGCTAAGTATTACGAAGCGATAAAAAGTTGGCGATTTTCAGAAATTCCACAACCATGGCGTGCACTAATTTTAGTCTACATATTTTCTAAAAGACCTAGGTTCACCAATCACCAGCAAGTCGATAAACATCAGTCAAATGTATGAGAGTTTTATGAAAGAAAACTTGACGTCATTACTCGCTAGTAACAAATTATTGAACGCAGGTAATATTTTGAAAACTAGTTCTATGATATATCAGACTTATGCCCGTGAGTTCGGCCGCGTGGACTACAATAAATTGACCATTTTAAATGATCTCCTTAGTGTAAGGTGGCTAGTACTACGAAGAGGTCAAGCTGTATCTCTGGTTCATCCCACCGGAATTAAATTTTAAGTTGGACCCCAAGCAACTAAACTGTGAAAATCGCATCAAAATCCGTAAGCCTTATTACCAAAAGTGATGAGCATGACTACATTTGAAGAAGAAAAATTTATAGTAGTTAATAAACTTCCAATATGTACAGTACACCTACATAAGATACCTATACGTATACAGGGTGGCAGGTTAGACAGAGGAAATATATCAAAGGGGTCATTGTACTCATCATTATGAACAACTTTTACTATGGGACCAACCCTGAAATCACGAAAAAAAAATCAGCTGTTCCGTACATTTTGTTGAATTATGTGAACATAAATGTATGGAACAGCTGATTTTTTTTCGCGATATCAGGGTTGATCCCATAGTAAAAGTTGTTCATAATTATGAGTACAATGACCACTTAAAATATTTCCACTGTCTAACCTGCCACCCTGTATAGACGTAGCTCACTGCCTCGGCACCACACGTATATGCAAATCGTTACACTCCACCAAACATTTGCTCAAGGCAGTATATCAAGTATCGCTGTGTGACCATATTATTCAAGTAGGCAGTCGCAATCGCAACGCACAACGCTCGATACAGAAACTTTTAATAGGAGCCCAATTTCCGAAGTTTGGCAACTTGACTTGAAAAGACGTGGGCCTAATATCGTTACAAAGATATTGTTACCTAAATTCTTGGGCTATGGCAAAGTTATTACGGAAATTTTAAAGTTATGTAAAACAAATATTAGATAGATAACGGTAGATTAGTCAACCAGGCACGGATACAGAGTTAGTTTTTTTATCTTCCAGAAAATTTATTCTATAAAAAAAATAACAACCTTTTCGTTTATTATCCATGATGGGGGGATAATTGCATCCATTGCCGTCATCCGCGCCTGTAGGCAACTAAGTTGTAACAATGGACAGTAAATGTAATGCGATTATATAATAAACTTAAGCCGTTTCACAGTGTGTAGGTACCTACCAGATAAATAACTTATCTGATGAACAGTTGGCAATGTTGGAAGAGCATTAGGATATACTTAATAATGATGATCAGATAAATTCAAAAATGAAAAGTTAAACGGAGCCATCAGGCTTTTGCTCCCAGGTTGCGACAAACCACAAACTCCATTGACCTCTCCCAGTTTGCGACAAAATACAGATTTCTCCATTGATTTCTTCCAGGTTGCGACAAAACACAGATTTATTTATATTGACCTCTCCCAGTTTACGACTGTGTCCCGTTAATGCATGGCGGTATTTAACGGTATTTAATTTTAACAATGTTCCTCAGGTTTTTGGCCCATCTACAATTTCTCCATCGACTGTATCTTGTTATTTCATGGCTTTAAGCTTTATCAGTGTTTCTCAGTTCTTTGGTCCATTTTACTCCATGATCATTCCTCATCCATCGATCCTTCGGCAGACTTAGCAAGACCAAAGTTGCTATCCATCTAACTAATCGATACCTACTCATCAAAGAGTATTTATAATCGACTATTTTACTGTAGCATGTATGACCAAGCGTCTTACATCGCAGCAAGACAGTCTACTGCGTATTTAGCCGCCCTTGAGGTATCAGATGTTTATCACCTTACACATTAACGCAGTCCTTTAATCAAATGAGAAGATTGAATTACTTTGATGCAGACCTCAGATCAGAGAAAAAAGGAGATACATGCCATCATAGCAAATTAGTACGGGAACCACTGTCTCCCGGGAACTTTTAGAACAGTTTGCGACACAATTACAAGCGCTCTTTGTGAATATAAAGATCTCCCACACATTAAAAATTCCGCACACCCTCAATCTAATACTGTTATTCGTCACTCAGCACTAGCACTAAACTAAAACACTGTATTTATATCATCGATCTCGTTCGGTCCGTCGTACGTAAACGTACACGCTTGGTGTACGTTTTAACTATGGTCAATGTGACCAACTCAACAGCGCCTGTGTACATTTTCCTTGTTTCTATGATCTGAGATGCAGAGAAATCTAAGTAATATAACTCGATTGAAGGAAAAACATTGTCGTGATCGCTCATAGTCACAAAGTATCTGTCAACAAAGTCTTTCGTAAGTCGACACCCAAAAGTTAGGGGCAAAATATGAAAACATTGTTAGTTATTTATGTTACTTCGATACCGTAGCTTTTTTAGGGTTCCGTAGTAAAACTAGGAGCCCTTATAGTTTCGTCCTGTCCGTCTGTCTGTCCGTCTGTCCGTCTGTCTGTCCGTCTGTCACACCCTCGTCAAATCTACAGTTCATAACCAATTTGTTTGAAACTTCGCAAATAAATGTCTTCTGTGAGCCGCTATAAAGGTTTGTAGTGAAATTACAAAAAATAAAATATTTAGGGGTGTCCCCTATACATGAAACTGAGGGATGAAAAAAAATATTTACGCTTACCCCTTTGTGTGGGGTATCGTTGAATAGGTCTTTGAAAATAACATAGAGGTTTCTAAATGACTTTTTTATTTAAGTGCATATTTAGTGAACTACGAGCTCCGAAAGTCTTTAACAATGTGTTCCCCCCCCCCTGTAGTTTTCCAACCACTTGATGCAAAAATCTGAAAAAAATCAAGCTTATAGCATTTAATAAATACTTTCGATTAAAATTGGTTTCAACAAGATACGTTAATAACTTTTTGAAATATTCACTATTTTCAGTTTTGAGTTTGACAACCGCAAAAATAACTTATGTTTGCAGTCGGAAGACTGAAATACTTCTTGCTATGGAACCCTAGACTGAGCGTAGTCCGACACGCTCTTGCCCGGTTTTTTTTATATTTTCGACACGTATGCAGCATTTGCTCTTGTTATAATGATCACAGGGTACTTTGTTATTTCTACACGCGTTTATTTCGACCTATTGCCTGAGTACGAACAACCATGCTGGCGTGTATTGATGTCTTATCTTCAATGTTAAGGTTATAATAAAATTTTATTCAAAGACAAAGAAATTTAGTTGCGATCTGGTATTTTTTTTTGGATGCTGAAATCACTTGGAAAACGTCACACTTTTAAAACATTTTTGAAAGCAAGAATGCTATGAAATTTCATGACCCTTTTTAAAGCTTACAAGAATGAAAAAATGGGTCTTTACAATTTATTACCACTCATTTATTAAATTACACGCTCGGGGTTGCCATAATTAACTTATAATAACTGAAGAAAATTAACTTTTACTTAATAAAATATTAAAAAAAAGTTACTAAAACTTAATAAAATATTATTTGGACCGAAGTCTTAAAAGCTTGATACAGACGACTTGTGCCCAACTTTTTACCGTAGAAAATAAATAAATATTTATGGGTGGCAGGTTAGACAGTGGAAATATTTTAAGGGGTCATTGTACTCATCGTTATGAACAACTTTTACTATGGGACCAACACTGAAATCGCGAAAAAAAATCAGCTGTTCCATACATTTTATTGAGTTATGTGAACATAAATGTATGGAACAGCAGATTTTTTTAGAGATAGAGTTTAGAGGTCACGATATTATCGTGACCTCTATACTCTATCTCTAAATATCGCGACTACCGAGTAGGACCATCCTGGGTTCGATGGTTTGAATAGCAGCCCGGAGTCTGAATTGTACCCGGTAAAATGCAAAAGCCTATTACAAGTTACAAGGGACTTTAACTAGCGAAATGTGGGTTTTCTATATCTGCCACGTGTATTATTTGAAAGTAATATTTCTGAAGAAAGACGAGAACTGCAAGGTCAAAGAGTGTGGGATGCTTACCTCACTAAAACCACCCCAGTGGTCACCATCAGCACCTCTCCTCTTAAGAGACCAGCTCCAGAATCCACCTCGTGTAGCGCCTATTAGGGCATATCCCTGGGGAGTCTGTAAAGGGGTCACCCCTAAGCCTCGCTGAGTACGGCAGCACGTGACCTCTGTGCCACTGTCCTATCTGGGGTCACTCGGTGGACGGACTGAGTCTCCACTCTGAGCGCCCACGACCCCAAAGGCCTTGACTTAAACGGTGGTTTAATTGAGTCCTACAGAATATCTGCGGTGACTTAAAGTCATTATCAAAACCTACCCTAGTGTAGAAGATTCTTATCACTATTGTAGAGACCTACTAACACATGGCGATCGGTCCTTTCCTAATTACATGAGGTCCTTATGTGTGTTTACTTACTGAATGTAGTTCCTAAGTAGTGTTTTGTTTGAGGCTTAACCCTTGTTCCGAGTTTCAATGTTTGAGTATGTGATTTGCGTGTGTGATCGCGACTTAACACTATAATATGTAACGACTATCAGCTATTGTTACATTAGTTTAACATACTAGCATTTTGTCCGCTACTTCGTCCGCGTGACCCAGAGAAATTGTGCGTTTTTTCGAGATACAACGTAGCCTATGTTACTCAGTAATAATGTAGTTTTTTACCGGAAAAGAATTTTTAAAATCGGTCTAGTGCTTTTAGGGTTTATTCATTACAAACATACATACGAAAAAATAAATGTTTTCTCTTTATAATATTAGTTTATAATATACCTTTAGTGGAATATCGCTAGCATAGAATAATAAGTCTGGTCACTAGTTCAAATTTAGCGAGACCTAGCTATTATAGGAAAAAGTAAGGCGCGATGCACACAAAAGGCGAGGGGATGCCAACGGACAAGGACGAAGCACGAACGCTTATCATTTTCTCCTTTCTCGTCCATTACACTTTAATAAATGGAGCAATACATATTACACACACACACACACACACCTAGTTGGGTGTTTTATGAGAGTAAGGCGCGATACACCCAGGAGACAACGGAATGCCAACGGACAAAGATGAAGCACGGATGCTTAACAATTTCTCGTCCATTGCCATTGAGGTATACATACACTAGAGAAGACACCGCATTAAACAGTGCTGTCTCAATCAACTGCGGTAAAACAGCCACACTTCACCTAGTAAGGGCCAAGTTCACCGACGAGATAACAGTCCGTTAAATTGAAAACGGCTGTTTATCATAACTTTTTCTATACAAAAAAGTCATGTTAAACGGCCGTTTTCAATTTATTGGGCTGTTATCTTGTCGGTAAACTTAGGCCTAAATGTTGCATCTATTCTATTGTTTTTATCACGTATCACACGGCGCTTGGAACTTGATGTTTGTTCAAAGTGTCTCCTCTAGTGTTTTATCACAATGTCCATTGCACGTATATAAATCGTGCAATGTACAATGCATACACCGCGTTCGGGTGATAGCTGTGTATATATTATTTTTTTATTTGGAACAAAAACACAGTAAACTAGAACAGAATTTTAAATATTGTCTTAAAATTCTTCACCTTCCCTGGATCTATATAGATGGACAAGCATAAGTCAAGGTTCCGTGATTTTTGCTTACGTGTCTTGTACCGTTTCATTGTAAGACGCGTACGAAACGCGTCCAATTGTATGGCTTATGAGCCACGTTGCCATCAGCGCTGACGGTCAGCGCGACTATGAAATGATTCTCGACTCCATCGGCCATCTGTTCTGATGTGTGCACTTCGCCTTATGCGGGTAAAGTTCTAGAGAGAAATGGCGCGAATGTGACGTATCTAGACGTGAGACGTTTATGACACGACCTGTCGTCAAATATGTCGGCACCCCGTCTGAGTCTTGTCACGTCCTGCCACCTACCTATAATATTTTTGTATAAGACGCGAATTATTTATTATTTTATTTTCTGACACGGCTTGCTTGGGTTTACGTCGTGTGAAGAAGATTACTTGTCCTCTGAGTAAAATCTGAAACATGTGTTCTATGTTCCTGTCTGAAGACTTTCTCACACTAAACTAACAAACTAAGGTCAATCAACGAATTGTAAATCGTCAGTGTGTGTCAGAACTACAAACGCTCATGTGTAAATATAGGAATTTCACACACATTAGGGCCTGTGCCACACCACGATTTTTAAGCGCGCTGTCGACGGTGCGCTTTTATCCTACAAAGGTCTACAGGCTGCGTCTGACTTGCGTGCGTATCGCGTCTGTATAAAAAGGTGGTGTGCACAGGCCCTTAAAAATGCCGCACGCCCACAATCTAACGCTGGTTTTTGTCACTCAATTATAACACTGTATTTAAATCATCGATCGCGTTCGGTCCATCAGCAACATTATCACATTGATCATGTCAAAGCGTCAAGCTCAATAGCACCTTGGCACAACTCTCTTGTTTCTATGATCTGAAGATTTGCATGAAATCACTATGAACTCCGTATTCTTTAAAATAGCCTGGGACCTCCTACTGGCTTCCTGAAGTGCCTTCGTAGCCAAATAAACTTATTGATTGTCTGCGTTTGGCAGGCTATCAAGTTCTACCCCCTCAAATCAAAGTGAACTTTAAACTTTGATCCTTAGAGTTGAGTTCGGGTTGCGAAAAAGTTTCACAGCTATTAAGATGTTCCTTAAAAGAGGTAAACACAACCTTAAAGATTAAAAGGGGAGTGGTAAAGTATGAGGTAGTTAAATTTTATTGGATGACCCAATGATGGTTATTGGTTATCATTGCAGATCGGTTGGCACAGAATAAATAAAACGGTGGCTCTCTTGGTAGATAATGGTGTTGTTAGAGAAAATTCAATTTGTAGGTCAGATAAAAATTATGATGACAATGTGACGTTTGAGCAGTGATGATGACATTTCGACAAAGTGTATTGTGATAGCTCGCCCAAGTATAGGTATCCCTTTAGGTGTCCCCTAGGTATCCCCTTGGTGAATAATCTACTAAAATAGAAAACAGGCAATTGAACTCAGTTTATGCAGAACATTCAGGGTGGCAGTGCAATTTTTTGAGTTTCCTGGTTGTCCAAGGATTAAGAGAGAAGAGTGCCGCACTACATAGTTTATTGACAGATAACAATTACATAACAAAAATCAATCTTTTGCCCAGATTGTGCGTACTTTAATTTTTTTGGAGTCGTTTTAATATAGGTAGGTATTCATTTACTCAACGTCTATCAAAAAGATATTCTCAATAAGCTCCTCAATTTTCGTTGAGTGCAACTAAATAAGTTTTTTGTAAAACGATTTAAAATAGAAGAAGAAATAAAAATATTGTATATTCTTGCACCAAATAAAATACACGGATTTAAATACGAGTCCGAGTTTTTATATCTATTTCGTATTCCTAATATCCGTAATTTCATTTTCTTGAAACAAGAGTAGATACTAGTTAACTCAATATATCTAAAGCTCAAAGTCTGCTAAGTGATATCAATTACCTACTCGTGTTTATGTTGTGAATCAGGTGTTCAAAAGCTTAAGTTACAATTTATCTCCTACATGTACACAATAGCATTGTTTAGACCTACAAGTTATTGCTAAGTAGAGGCTGACCGGAAATGGATTTCTTTTCTGGCCGAAACCGAAAAGGAATTTTGGCTTACTTTCATTTTCGGCCGAAAACCGAAACTGAAAAGAAAAAAAAACGGAGGACTCCCATCAGAAGCAAAGTTCCTTACGTCTCGTATATAATAGAAAGAGGCAGAGCGAGAGAAAGTCATGGAGGGGGCGTAACGCTTTTTCCTTAAGTGACCATTTCCACCAGTCAACTCCTACCGTAAGCCGCGTTGCGTCTATCCTAAATATACCCAGTGGAAACGCCGATGACATTACAGGGCTAGTTACAAGTTACAACACAACTTTTACGACACGGAAGAAATATGATTCCACCAGCGACCGCGACCGTCCTCCTATCTATACCCGACCACAAGTCTATGGGGAGTTTCCACAAGGTATATTTAGAATAGACGCAGCCGTGTTATGGAACTTCGTTCCAAAAAACTCTGGTTTGTTGTAAGGTATTTTTTGATAAAATTAAAAGAAACAGAGTGGCAATCTTATAACCATATTATAAACTTCCTCAAAGATAATTATTTCTGCATATTTTCCTCCTTAAAAATTACTGCGCCTCTCTGCAGATTATATCTAATTAAATGAATTGTATCGAATTACCGGAACTGAATTTTTTTCGGTGACGGCCGAAAACCGAAAACCGAAAATGAAATCGAAAGTAGGTCGGACTCTATTGCTAAGACACATGTGAAGTAATTTGAACGTAACTAAGGTCTGTGTTGCAAATAAAGTAGAATAAAAGGCTTCAGTTAAACGACGGATGAAGGTATTGGCTTTTTGGATGTTGGCCGCACAGGACCGTTGCCATGCTGGCAAGCTCTCCAGCCGATGACGTCTTTCGGCTATTAATTAATGATGAAGATTGAGATGATATCGTTGTGGTACATGCAATAGGTCGAATGTGAGTATTAGGTACAGGTACCAGTTTATAGGAGTTTTTGCAAATGGTACGGAAGTATATTTTGGAGACTTATATGCCAAAAAGAAAAAATGCATTTTTTCACATTCAACCTATTATGTTAGGGTGTCCCGTAATGAGGATGGCTCCCATTATTTTTTTATTATCTAAATCGATAGAAGTTACGATTTTATTAAATGTTGTGAGAAAAATATTGAAATCGGATAAGAAATTACGAAGCTACAGCGATTTGAAAAGAGCGTTTTGAAAAACGAATCAGAAAGGTCTTTAGACCACTGCTGACGTCATGTGTCACGTTCGACGCCGAGCCGTAGTACTTCATAGTACGCGCCTATCTCTATAGATGCGATTATTTCCAAAAGTTCTGAACAGATTTTATTTTAGTTTTCACTACAGGATAGAAGGTCGGGGAAGCTTTATGTAGATAATTTATAAATCTTTTGTTTATACTAACTGAACTACCTCGATTTATGTAAAGAAAGATGCAATAAAACAACTGCCTGAAAAGGTATAAATTCGCGTGCAGTGCCGAAACCGTTTGATATAAGTGAATACAATGTATGGTGAAATTGATGCCAATTTATAGTTCTACAAATAAGTCCGGGACATCATATACCTAAAACTTATGCATGCCGATGGCGGACGTGTTGGTGTACGCGCTCTCTATGATTTACAAGTGTTTGATTCAATCGACGGCTCAAATACACCGAATCCGTCATCGTACGAGCAAAGTTCGTACGATGACGGATTCGGTGTATTTGAGCCGTCGATTGAATCAAACACTTGTAAATCATAGAGAGCGCGTACACCAACACGTCCGCCATCGGCCGACAAAATCCAAAAAAAATCGGTCGTGTTGGTGTACGCGCTCTCTACAATTTACAAGTGTTTGATTCAATCGTGCGAGTGCGTCCGTCATCGTACGAGCAAAGTTCATACGATGACGGATTTGGTGTATTTGAGCCGTTAGGCTTGCCCCCAGTTTTGTTGTGTTCCTATGTCACGAGAATTAAATTAAATGCAATTTATGGCAAAGCTGAAATTAAATTATTTTTGGGTTTGACACGAGCTGCATTTGAATGCATTTTATGAAATGAATCACATGAAACGTTTCCTGTTATATACGAGTATATTGTTTAAATGTAGCCTACTCCTGTGTTTGAGCCAACACAATAGCTGTGCAATAAATTGGGAACGTGTGCCAAATAAGTTCTGGAAAAATCTAGGACAAACGCTAGGCAGGCAGATTTGTATTTTTATATCTGTTATTTATGTAACTATGCTTAGTTCTTCTTATCGGAAATCGACAGATCTAGTATGTATTAAACGTCAAGTTTTATTTCTGATACATGCTGAAAGACAATTTAGATTATAGTATCATGAAATACCTAAGTATGTAAGTATCATAAACAAACAATTTTATATTCATTATTTATTCATTATTTATCCATTATATTCATTATTTATCCATTATTTATTTATCTAAAGTATCTAATTTAAACAATGTTTGGTAAAAATGCAATAATAAGCTATATAGAAATAGTGTCAAAAATATTGATTTTTGACACTATTTCTATATAGCTTTTTTATTTTATTATATATTTTTTTATGGCCTTTCTCAACAATCGATCTATCGGCTATTTTATCGGATATTGCTCTAGTAGGGGAAGTGCCGATAGATCGATTGTTGAGAAAGGCCATAAAAAAATTAAACTACATTTTTCAAGGACAGGGTTGTTTCAAAATTAACACAGTACATGAAAACAGACTTTTATTCTGACAAGAATTTTATCACATAAAGATCTAAGACATTATGAGAAAGTTTATTTCTAGGTAATCATAAACAGCCTAATCGTTCCGATATACGTATTTGATAGGTACTGACTTTAATATACATCGTATTTACTAGATCGTTATATATACTTTATCACAAAAAATATTAAAGAAACGGTATTTTACATGTGATCCGACAACGCACTCTACAGATTTTTTACGAGCTCCGACATCAAATCAAACCATTCCGTGTTTTCCCTATACCTACCTCGAAATTAGCGTGATGTGAGATTAAACCTCCATCCTAGTGTCATTAGTTCATTACGTATTTGTATCAAGAAGTTTTGTTGTAAGACGATGGTGGCATACGGGTAAACGACCTGCCTGATAGTAAGCGGTTGAGTATGGCTGAGTATCACATCGTTGTCGAATATTTAAAATGAGAATTTGCTGTGCCAAAGAGACAAACAGGTCCCCCGCTGCCAACACAGTGCATCCTCAGGAGCTCTGGCGATCTTACTCACCACAGGCACACAACATTACTGAAGACTAGCGTTATAGCTGTAGTATTCATTAAGGTGAAGGTACTTCCCCAGTCGACTCCAGATTTGAGCGAGATATTCCGTTGTGCTCTACCTCTCTATGGGTCATATAACAGAACCTAACAAGACTCAAGCATTTCTTGAGACTAGATTCAAGCCATTTGATTGGTTGAAACTAGTTTCAAGTAATGCTTGGCTTTTTGAGTTAGGTTCTATAATAGGTACCTACGACCCTTAATATTCTTTTTAGGGTTCCGTACCTTAAAAGGAAAAACGGAACCCTTATAGGATCACTTTTTTGTCCACCAGCTAGCGTGTTTTAATAGCGTGTTTTAATAGCGTGTTTTAATAGCGTGTTTTAATAATGCGCCATCTATGAGAACATAGTTGAACCATTATTTTATCCTTAATTTATTTAGTCTCCATGGAAATGGGAGCCTCAACTTTACCTACCTTAATCTCAAAATACAAAAACTTATTTCTTCCAAAAGAAGGGAAGAATCGTCGATGCAAAATCATATTTTCAACAATGAATTTTGCAGCGTCAGATGTTGGTCCTGCCAATATGCTTAAAAAGGCCCCTTGATCGTACTTGAAGCGTCCCTTGTAAAAATTAATATGCCTTCAATATTCCGGGTTGCGTTATATTAAAAATCTCACTTTCATCCCTTTCGTATTTTTTAGGGGACACGACTAGATTAATAAGTGCGTACTTGCAAACATCATAATAAACATAAATTGTATAGTTAACATTGTAAAGTTAACATAATTGTATAGTTAAACATAGTGTTTAGTGCTACGCATAATTAGATATTCTGTCATTCTTAAATTCTTAAGCCTATCTATGAAAAATAAATAAGAAATAGTATATTATGCAATTAGTGAATAAAGGACGGATTTAAAGCGAGGGCCATAGATGAATCACGAGCTAGTGAAGGATTCTAACGATTGAATCACGACCGTAGGGAGTGATTCATGATGATTGAATCACGAGTGTAGCGAGTGATTCAAGTGTTAGAATCCTGAGCGACGCGAGCGATTCATGGCCCTCGATATAAATCCGTTTTATTCAAGAGTTGCATACTATACTTTATACCATGACTACGAGAAAAAGAAAGATTTAAGTGAAAATATACATATAATGAAGAAAAAGTAAAGTTAAATTGGCTTTGATGTGATTTTTTGGTGCCGTGATTTTGTGCCGTGATTTTTTGGGTAGCAAGCTTTCCACTATATCGGCCGCCCTCTCTTTCACAAACTCAGGTGTTAACACATCTTCATCACTAGAATGCATTTTTAATCGATTAGAACAACACTAAACAAACACAAAATTAAAGATTAAAGTAACACTAAACTTTGTGTTCGTACAACTTACAGTATTCAAAATAGCGCCAATTTACTAAGGACAGCAAAGAACACAAAACAGTTTTTATTCTAATGCTAAACTCCTTGTCGAAAATGTCGACCAATCAAATTGAATTTAGAACACATCAATATAGATCGAATACACAGATTACACTTATACTAGATACGGCAAGCCACGACCAAGCGTGCCCTGCATGTTCGACTGTTCGTACTAAAAAAAGTCTGTTAGCTCAGTGACGCTTAGTGATTGAAACAATTCTGTTTACTTTGAGCACATCACTAAATGGCTGGGGTGAAGTTATCGTAGGTATAAAAAAGATGACACGTTCGGTTTTCATACAATCTAATAACGTGCCGCATCTAGCATAGGTTTTTTAAATCTGTGGTCGAATAATTGGTGTGTTCCATTTTCAAACATCAAAACAGTGAGTAAAAGTGCTTTTTATTCACTGTTTTCAGTGTATAAAATAAGCTTTTTAGAGGGGGAATGGTATAATAAAACATTTCAAAATCATAGAAACAATATAGGAACCCTCCTTCTGGGCTTCGCCGCAGTCAGGTAAAAAATACCCCACACCGGCATCGGGAACAGGGTCCAAGCCACTGGATAATACCAGTGATACTACAGTTAGATAATTATTTGATATAATTTTTACAAGTTACGACGTAACAAAACAGTTACCATGTATAAAAATTATACATATCCTTTTATACATAGTTCAAAGGAGGTTTTTGTTCGTATTAAAGTGCATGCTACTACGAACTGCCATTTTAAATAATTAATGCAGCATTCTGGAGTTCCCTGTGGGAACTGTGACCGGCCGGTGGCTAGCGAATCAATTGTTAATGAAGCGAGGCGACGGATAACTGTGTTGTGAGTTGAGAGCATTGTAGTTTATTTTTTTTAGATTGATACAAACATTGCGAAGCATGCGCCGCGCACGGCGCTCATCGCATGCTTCGTAATGTGTGGACGTTCATATTCGTGGTGAGGCATGTGTAATTGTATATCGATCCGTGCGTTGCAAGGCGTGCGCAGCGCATGCCTCGCAATGTCTGTATCCACTCTAACTCGGGACAGTGTTTATGAGCCAGTCCACAGTATAAAGATATTCATTATACTGTGGCCAGTCGTATTGCTAGGTGGACGTACCTATGTCACGTTGCGTGAGCACATTACACAACACTACACTCCCCGAACCATTCAAGACCGTTGGCCCAAGGCCTTAAAAGTAAACAAATTTCGTTTTGGCATAAGTTAAATCTTATTGGATTTATAATATTCTAGGCAGGCCCTGGACCTAGGTATAGCCACAGATAATATAATACTATACGTACAGATGCCTCATCTCATACAAAGAAATGTGACCGATTAAGCGCGGGCTATCTTCGGCCTATACATTTTTTCATGTTCTCAATTTTACACAAACTTCAATAACAAATCGATACATATAACGCCATCTATTATGAGTTATTTCAACAAATGTTACTTTGTTCCTGATGAGACCCCGTGGTATAGCAAAAAAAAATACCTAATAAGTAATAGTATATTATGCAACTAGTGAATAAAGGACGGATTTAAAGCGAGGGCCATAGATGAATCACGAGCTAGTGAAGGATTCTAACGATTGAATCACGACCGTAGGGAGTGATTCATGATGATTGAATCACGAGTGTAGCGAGTGATTCAAGTGTTAGAATCCTGAGCGACGCGAGCGATTCATGGTCCTCGATATAAATCCGTTTTATTCAAGAGTTGCATACTATACTTTATACCATGACTACGAGAAAAAGAAAGATTTAAGTGAAAATATACATATAATGAAGAAAAAGTAAAGTTAAATTGGCTTTGATGTAAACCAGCCGTGATTTTTTGGGTAGCAAGCTTTCCACCTTTCCACTATATCGGCCGCCCTCTCTTTCACAAACTCAGGTGTTAACACATCTTCATCATTAGAATGCATTTTTAATCGATTAGAACAACACTAAACAAACACAAAATTAAAGATTAAAGTAACACTAAACTTTGTGTTCGTACAACTTACAGTATTCAAAATAGCGCCAATTTACTAAGGACAGCAAAGAACACAAAACAGTTTTTATTCTAATGCTAAACTCCTTGTCGAAAATGTCGACCAATCAAATTGAATTTAGAACACATCAATATAGGTCGAATACACAGATTACACTTACACTAGATACGGCAAGTCACGACCAAGCGTGCCCTGCATGTTCGACTGTTCGTACTAAAAAAAGTCTGTTAGCTCAGTGACGCTTAGTGATTGAAACAATTCTGTTTACTCTGAGCACATCACTAAATGGCTGGGGTGAAGTTATCGTAGGTATAAAAAAGATGACACGTTCGGTTTTCATACAATCTAATAACGTGCCGCATCTAGCATAGGTTCTTTAAATCTGTGGTCGAATACATTGGTGTGTTCCATTTTCAAACATCAAAACAGTGAGTAAAAGTGCTTTTTATTCACTGTTTTCAGTGAATAAAATAAGCTTTTTAGAGGGTGAATGGTATAAACAAAATTTTCTGTCTGATATTGTAGGTAGGTAATGGTTATGATAATTATTTTTTTTCCTGTTTGCTGTAAATGGAAATGGAGTGAAGTGTCGACAAATTATAATATGGTAATGATTTTAATTAATAATTACCAAGTCAGAGGTCAGATGTCATGAAAATTAATACGGGTAGCACGTGCAAATGAAGGGTACAAAATATGATAATATCAATTATTTTTCCCGAAACTCGGCCGACGAAATTGTGTAATTTTATTTTGTTACTTTATTAAATAATAAATTAATTCCGTTCCCACACGTTATTTCATTATTTTTGCAACAAACTGGCAACTCTCCTAATTAAAATGTTCAAAGAATGTCGCATACTTTATAAACGATTATTAATTTGCATTCATAATCGTTTATAAACAACATTGCCATACAAATAAAAAGGATAGTAATTGTAGGTTTTTTTAGGGACCTCAAAACGAAAAACGGAACCCTTATAGGATCACTTTGTTGTCCGCCGTCAGTCACCGGACCATAAGTCTTATGGTCCGGTGACTGACGGCGGACAACAAAGTGATCCTATAAGGGTCGTCGGAGCCATCTGCTCATAGATGGCGCCATTGGAAGTATGCAGTAGCGCCATCTATGATCATATTTCAGAACCCTTAGGGCGCGAGGCATACTCGCACTTGTCCGGTTTATTTATTATTAAATAATAGGCTCGCGTTTGACCGCCATCTCGCCTGATGTTAAGTGATGATGCGGTCTACGATGGAGCACGCTTGGCTAGAAGAAACCGATTCACTCTCGACTTAAAGATACCTAGATTGTAACTGTCGGGGAAAACCCACGTATTTTTAATCAGTGGTTAATTTTAAGAGATGTTTATTAGTAAGTAATGTGTAACTTGTTGTACACGCTAGACCCAATTATAGCCAGAAGTAAACTAAGTCCATGTAGTAACTTTGAATGCAATAGGTACTTACAACTAAGCTCTAGTTTCGATGTAACGCCTGAACAACAACCCACAAAGGTTTCGTGTTAATTAATCACAGTCGACCTCCGATCACTCGGGTCACGTGTTCGATTCCCGCTCCAATACACACGCCTATTTATATAGTGCAGGGAACGAGTTAATTTAAACTTAGTTTGCCCACCCAAGTTAGTGATTTTATGCTTGTTTTTTCTAGCGTGCAATATCAAAGGATAACTATTTGAGTTTAAAAAAACCGGACAAGCGTGAATAAGATTCACGTCCTGAGGGTTCTGTACAAAATGTAAGTTTGTAATCGCAAAAAAAAAGTGATACAACAGTAACTACAAGTTAACAATTTTCGTTTTTTTTTTTTTACTTGTAGGTACTGTAAGTCTTTGCTTCTTACCGTTTATCGACTTTTATCGCTGACCTTGGTCCGATAATCAAATAATTATCGGTAATTACATGTCAGCACATCTCTATCTAGACCTTAGGGAAATAGGGCCTTGATAAATATTTTCCCTCATTTTGCAGAAAATCCCGTACCTTACATACAGTGAATGTGTCAAGGACTCACATGACCTTCATTCTACTGCATATGGAAAAGTTGAATGGTACCTCAGAGAACAAAACTTTTGAGGTCAAAATGCATGTAATACTAAGTTCCATGGAACACATTTTCATAAACACATTTTTTGGCCAGTATTACATCAAAATGTAGGCAATGGTGGTAGAGGGTAATGGGGTAAGTATCATTTACTTATATTCCGCAAATTATGTTAAAAATCTCATTTTATTACATGGGATTCTTATCGCTCGGCTGGCCCCATAAAAATCCCATGTTGTTTTTATGGGGGCGAGATTCAGACTCTAGACTAGACTGTTACTATAAATTTCATAATGGAAAATACTTTAAAATAATTATAAAAAAAACCGGACAAGTGCGAGTATGCCTCGCGCCCTAAAGGTTCCGACATATGATCATAGATGGCGCTACTGCATACTTCCAGTGGCGCCATCTATGAGCAGATGGCTCCACTTATGGTCCGGTGACTGACGGCGGACAACAAAGTGATCCTATAAGGGTTCCGTTTTTTTTTGAGGTACGGATCCCTAAAAATAATGAAAAATTATTAATAAATATATATCGCACCCTTAATAAAGTAAATGCCTATGTCAAAAATACAATTATTTGGGAAAACGCGATAAAAGATTCAGCAAACCCGATATTTTTACTAAATTATTCATAACATCATAATTTAAAGTGCTATATAGCTTTGAAATTTTTGGGACATGATCTAGATTAAATATACTAGGGTATAATTAGCTAAAACACTGCAGAAAATTGATTTAAGTATTTATAATTATTTTTTTAAAAACCTCTTTCAAGTTAGGCCTGTTTTTCACAATGCAAAATTACCAATCATGGATACAGTTTTGTGGTACAAAGAATTATTTCGAGATAAACATAGAAAAAACGAAATATTTTTGTAAAATAAGGAACTAAGTAATTAGATTTAATATGACAAATTTTAATACATTTTGGTCATAAAAGGGCTTAACTCAAAGTCGATCTTTTTATTACTAAGAAATATTGTAATACTCACCCGAGAATTTGTAATAAAAAGGCACAATTCCAATTTACACATCCTGTTAACGATAACGGCTTCGACAAGTACAGGCATTTTATAAGTTGGGCCTGGGTTAATTACAGTAATTGCTTTAAAATTGTCTTTTTTCTCTTTCTGTGAAAGGCAGGTTGTAGAACAGTTGATATTGAGCCCATCTAGCACAAAAACTCAAAAACCTGAAATTTTGAGTTGTGCCCTTACTTTACTCAGGGTGCGATAAGTAGGTACCGTATATGAAAAGCGTTTGGTACGTAGTTTCGTACGATATGATAATATAATTAATAGTGGTACGATCAGGCACAATATTATTTAATATAACTAAAGGAAATTCCATTTCTAATTCACAGTAATAAATGAACTTTATTAGATTAAAAAGTTTCATGTTTTGTTTTCCTACCATATTTCTTTGAAATTATAACGTGATTATTTTATAATAATGGTCGGCCACGCAGCAATTGTTTGCACGCACAAATAAGACGTAATGACGTCATTCAAAAACCTCTTACATTCTTTAGGTCAAAGGATACCTACATAATTAATTATTTTTTATTAGATAGCAGGTTCCAAATTAACAAAATAAATATTAGTAAGCAAATTTATTTTTTTGGAGGGACTCGTGGCCTTTAGTTTTTAGCCTTTAAAGATGCCAAGCGGCGAATCATCGAATAATATTTTCCGCCACTTTTTGCGGGGTCGAGGTGAACACGTATATATGCACACTACGGAAATTTGACAATCACACACAGACATACAAGAAACAGTCGAATTGAGGATCTCCTCCTTTTTTGAAGTTGGCTTAAAAGTAAGGTACCTATAGCCTATAGTGCCAATCGTTTGGAACAGCTCCATCTCTCTTAAATCTAAACAATGATGGCAATAATTAAACATTGAAGTACAACTCCAACTTTTATTTTAGGTACGTACTGCCATCTTTTAGAACAACGCAAAACATTTCCATAGTTATTTTCATCGGACTACAGATGGCAGCACAAACATTGTGTTAACGTAGTACTAAATTTTTCACCGGACTAGAATTATGCGTAGTACTACAAAAGATATACAGATGTCACTGTGAGGCTTAAGAGTACAGACTATTAGCTAATCTATTAAAAAAATCTGCCTCGGCAATCGCGCGAGATTTGATTCTAAATCCTACCTAAATACAAGGAAACAGGACCCAAACAATAGGAAATAATAATAAGAAATAATTATCTATTAACACCGCCCAGTGCTATTAGATATTATTAAAAATCTTAGTAGATAGCAGCTGGAATCTGGAAATGTGCTCATTTTAACAACAGTGGTGGGGAACCGCCTACCATCGGGCGAGCTAATAGTAATTACCGTAGCGTAGCATAGGAAACGCTTGCAGCACCGGGTATCACACGCGCGTTGTCGACCCCTCAGATCATAGAAACGAGAGAGATATGCCATTGTAGCTTTAATTTGGTCATATTGACCATAATTAAAACGTACACGCTAGCGACGGATCTTTTTTTTTTTTAAATGGCCTCTCGCAGTTGGCTTCTAACAGCCGTCACTGCTTAACGCGGACTTCTGGTGAGGACTTACAAATGCCTCCAGCCAGGCTTAAAACTAAATAAAAAACTACAAACTAAGCGACCACACGCTAAGGGCACCCCCTAGTGGGGTACGGGCCTCGGCTTAGGGCGTCGCTGAGGGGAGGGCTACTAGAGGGAGGGACTACTAGCTGGATCGGTTCATTATTTTGGGTCGAATTTAAATCTACAGGCTCAGCTCGGGCTGGCTCGAGCAAGGGTCGGTTAGGGGACTGAGTCATACTCGGCGGCGGACTCGGGTCATGATGAAGACGTCGCGACGGGCCTCGTCGGTGAGGTCGGAATGGACTAGCGATGGACCGAACGCGATCGATGATATATCGGTTTATTCAGTGTTTTAGTTTAGTGCTAGTGATGAGTGACGAATAACAGCGTTAGATTGAGGGTGTGCGGAATTTTTCATGTGTGAGAGATTTTATATTCACAAGGAGCGCTTGTAATTGTGAGGCAAACTGTTCTAAAAGTGGCGACAGTAGTTCCCGTACCTATTTGCTGTGATGGCATAATCTCCTTTTTTCTATGATCTGAGGTCGACCCTTTATAATGGAGGATTTGCTGTTCCGACAGTTTAAGGGACAAGCAGGTGGGGTCGCTGTCAATATAGCGCATCCTTAGCAGCTCTGGCGATCTTACTGACCACAGGAACATAACAATAGTGAAAAGTAGCGTTATTTGGCTGATAAGGAGTCCAGTTGGGCTGCTTTGAATTTGAGTGTGAATAATACACTATACCCTACCTCTTTTAACTAAGTACAAGTAAATGATTACAACCACTGCTGACTACGAGTCAACAATATTCACTGAATCAAAAGTCAAGATTTTGTCCTTCACCTTACTCAGTAAATGATTAAAATTTATTTATTTTGAAAAAAATAACACTTTTACAAGCCCATATCTCTTTTTAAACTAAATTAGGTCAATGTTTCCGATAATCTGTGAGAAGAAACACCGAAACAAACTCAAAAGTCAAGGTCTCGATGTCCAGACATTCATGATTACACTATTAAGTAAGAAGAATGCAAGTTAGTCTAAAATTGCTATTTGAGGAAGAGTCATACAGATTTGAGTGGAGTTGTCTTGACAATTGGTAAGCCTGAGTTGCCAACCACGTCTTAGAAAGCTATTAGAGTTCCGTACCAAAATGCTAAAAAAAAAAATAGTAAATTAAAAATTAAAAAAAACCCGACTGCCAAAAAACAACTAAAAAGTTCAAAACAAGAGCACTTTTCAAGCAGTCTGATGCAGTTGGTGGCATAAAATCTAAGATTTAACACAAATAATTGCCACCAACTGCATCAGACTGCTTGAAAAGTGCTCTTGTTTTGAACTTTTTAGTTGTTTTTTGGCAGTCGGGTTTTTTTTAATTTTTAATTTAGTCTGATGCAGTTGGTGGCATAAAATCTAAGATTTAACACAAATAATTGCCACCAACTGCATCAGACTGCTTGAAAAGTGCTCTTGTTTTGAACTTTTTAGTTGTTTTTTGGCAGTCGGGTTTTTTTAATTTTTAATTTACTATTTTTATTTTTCACTTTTTAGTTTTTAATGTATGTTTTCGTAATTTTCTTTTCGAGCCCTTCATTTTGATACCCCACATGATAGGTTTTGAGGATAAGTAAGAATTAGCGAGAATGATTGCTTTGTTGAACAACTTTAAATCGTTATATATCCTAAACTATTATTTAAAATGAAAAATGATAAAAGGAACCTAAAGATGATTTTAAAATACCTATTCAACGACACCCCACTTGACATAGTTCATCAACTTTTTTTTTTTTCATTTTGACAATATGGCGTCTGGTTGTCGCTGTGGTGAATTTTGATTACTGTTATGTCTTTAGTGACACTCGCAAGGTTAAGACGAATTGATTGACGTAAGAATTATCAAAATCGGCCTACGCATTTGGTCTCTAGAACGCCACATAGAAACAAACATACATACATACATACATACATACATACATACATACATAGACTGATAAACACATTACCCTCCTTTGCGTCTCGCAGTCGGGTAAAAAGGAACCCTTATGGTGCGACTTCGTCTGTCTGTCACAGCTGCTAATTTCAGCAACTACTAATGCTATTGACTTGAATTTTGGAACAGTTATAAAGAATGCTTTTCCAACTTTATTGCAAATGAAAAAAAAAAATTGATTTTCATTGCAAAACCCCCTTATCTCCGAAGTTTGCGGAGCGAAAAATCTGAAATAAATAGAGTTGATAGGAATTCACCCAAATATTACACCAAAAATAAAACGATGTTCGTAACTAGTACTTACAGTTTTTGCAAAATCATCAAAATTCCTTCACAAACAAACTTAGTTATGCGGTCCGGTTTTTTTCACTTTATACGTCCAAAAATGATACGAAACCCTCGGTGCGCGAGTACGACTCGCACTTGGCCGGTTTTTTTTTAATATAGCTTAAGAAACCAAGCGGGACAAGCAGGTCCCCCGCTGTCAGCGCATCCTCAGGTGCTCTGGCGACCTTACTCACCACACACAACACTACCGAATAGTAGGTACCTAACGTTATTTGGCTGTGGTATTCTGTAAAGTACATACTTCCCTAGTCGGACTGCTCAATATTTGAGCGTGATATCCCGCTGCCCTACCTCTTTTATAGGGTTCCGTACCTCAAAAGGAAAAACGGAACCTGTAATTTACGTAAATCTGTAATATACGCGATTTAATCCGTTTTAACTTGTTTTATTATAATGTGTAGTAATTGCGAAAACCTAAGACATTTTTAAAAACAGAACCCTTATAGGATCCCTTTGTCGTCCGTCTGTCCGTGGCATGTCCGAGGCATCTGCTCAGATTAGATGCCTAAAAAAATTATGTAATATTGTCTTAGATGGCACTATTGCATATTTCTAGTGGAATCATCATCTGCTTAGCCGTTTCCCAAATTATATTGGGGTCGGCTTCCAGTCTAACTAGTTTCGGCTGAATATCAATATTTTACGTGAAGCGACTGCCATCTGACCTCCACAACCCAATTAATGGGTAATACTGGTATTCGATTGTTAGACCAGCTGTCAGACTTTTTAGGGCTTCTGACTACCCGTAACGATTGTCAAAGATATTCCTATGACAACCTCTAGTGGAATGTTTTATTTTGTATCTTTGTATATACTTACCTACATAATTAAATTTGTACGGAACCCTTAGCACTTATTCAGTTTTTTTTTTCAATGATTGCGAATAAGCGGATCCCTATTGCAAAATACAAATAGGTACCTACGTATAGTGGAAAGCAATTTGCGGTTATAATAAATAATATAATTATGTGAGCCGGTATTAGACCGGTCTTTATCGCCACGTGAGTGTCAGAAACCACCATAAAAAACCTCCCAAACTATGTGAGTTTGGAGATTTTTTATGACCCCAAACACAATTATACCTAAAATCACGTTTTCAAGCACACGCTATCTTTTATGGAATTATAGGTATCATTAACTATCTAAAAAGCGGTATCTACGCCAATTTATATTTAATTTTAACTGTGACCTTGATTGGACAGGTAAAATGTAGAAGTTTATTACACCAAAATTATTTTATTTTTTACTGGCTCGAAAAGAGATTAGGTATAATAAAACCGGCCAGGTGCGAGTCGTACTCGCGCACCGAAGGTTCCGTATCAGTTTTGGACGTATAAAGTGAAAAAATCCGAACCGCATAAGTAAGTTTGTTTGTGAAGGAATTTTGATGATTTTGAAAAAACTGTACTAGTTAGGAACATCGTTTTATTTTTGGTGCCATATTTGGGTCAATTCCTATCAACCCTAATTATTTTAGATTTTTCGCCCCGCAAACTTCGGAGATAAGGGGGAGGGGAATGGTACTTTTTTGGACATTTTTCATCATATGTCGAAAACTGTGACACATAAAATAAAATGAAAATATATTTTGAAATGTGCAAATCAAGCCCTTTCATATGATATGTCACTTGACCTAGTAACCCCACTTTAAAATTTTGGACCCCCACTCCGGCCCCTTCTGCAATGAAAATAAAATTATTTTTGGATTTTTTTCATTTGCAATAAAGTTGAAAAATTATTCTTTATAACTGTTCCAAATTTCAAGTCGATAGCATAAGTATTTGCTGAAATAAGCAGGTGTGACAGACAGACAGATGAAGTCGTACCATAAGGGTTCCTTTTTTACCATTTTGGTACGGAACCCTAAAAACTAAGAATTAATTCGAACGATTACATACACGTGCTTATTAGCAGCATGTGTTTTGCGTACCTACCTACCTAGGTACATAATCACACTCGAAATAAGCATACTTTTTTCTTACCAGATACTAAACACACTTCTTGCTTGCATTAATTATAAGTAAATGTATAGCATAGCATATAATCGGCCTATAATGTTCCCACTGCTGGGACACAGGCTTCCTCTCTGTGAGAGGGAGTGGGCCGTAGTCCACCACGCGGGCCCAGTGCGGGTTGGTGGACGTCACATGTCTTCGAATTTTTGGTTCTAGGACATGCCGGTTTCCTCACGATGTTTTCCTTCACCGTTAAAGCAAGTGATAATTAATTTCTAATACGCACATGACTTCGAAAAGTCAGCAGTGCGTGTCTCGGGATCGAACTCGTACCATTCGCCGTGGGAGGCACATGGTTAAACCACTAGGCTATTACTGCATTTTTCAGTAAATGTATATTTTTACGAATTTTAAACATGCTATGCTACTATGTCTTTGCCTGAATCAGTTGAAAATGTCACCAACGCTCAGAAGAGGCGTATTATAAGGGATTTCAACTAATTCAGGCGTAGACACAGTAGCTCAGTTGTTGAGCGCACTGGCCACGGTACGGCAGAGGTCGCGGGTTCAAACCTCGCCTGTGTCAGTTGTTTTTGAAATGTCTTAATATTTAATAACATTAAGCATTCTTTCGTGCTGTTATTATGCATGTATACAGGGCGGCAGGTTAAACAGTGGAAATATTTTAAGGGGTCATTGTACTCATCATTATGAACAACTTTTACTATGGGACCAACCCTGAAATCGCGAAAAAAAAATCTGCTGTTCCATACATTTTGTTTAGTTTTGTGAACATAAAAACAAAACATATGGAACAGCTGATTTTTTTCCGCGATTTCAGGGTTGGTCCCATAGTAAAAGTTGTTCATAATGATTGGTACAATGACCCCTTAAAATATTTCCACTGTCTAACCTGCCACCCTGTATAATTATGGTTTCATTGTTATATTATATTGAATTTCTCGAACAAATCTATAACTGCACAGGTCCGGTTTTCACCAGAGATCTGCGATTCCTTGCAGTTTTATGATCTTTTTCAATCCTACAGCCTCTCTATTCTATACCGACACGCCGTGTGATATCACCGTGAGAACTGCCAATTTGTTTGCGAACGTTCGAAGGAAAATGTCACGGTGAGATTTTCCCTCGAACGTTTGCAAACAAATTGGCAGAATAGACGGGCTGGTCCAGGAAAATTGAGATTAAGATGAAAGTGAGCGATTATTGTGTGCATCAAAACGAGTACGATTCGAATAATATCGATTAAAATAAATCTTGTGCGGGTAGATTGAAATTAATTTTTCTATAAATTAGCTGTCATGACGCCTACCAGCTCAGTCGTCCTGTGACCACGAACGCTGCAAAGTGTACGAAACGTCAGGAAAAATCTGTAAATCTGTAATATACGCGATTTAATCCGTTTAAACTTGTTTTATTAAAATGAAAGTTTGAATAAAGCCAGATAAAATATGATTCAAACTTTTCAAACTTCGCCATATTTTATTTTGATCCTTATCAATAACGCGAGCGTTTGAAGAGTTAGGGGACTTGAAGTTTTATACAAATAAGGCGCTGCGGAAACGTAGCAATTTTTGTTACCGACTCGGGAATCGAGACACCATCATTGGAAACCGTAAAGTATTAGGTACCAAGAAAACAAATGTCCGGGTTTTTAAAGTTTTTGTCTGGCGTCAGAAAGGACACGGCGGACGCCCATAGAACGCTGGGCTTCAGATTGTGTATGTCGGTACAGATATGAAATTAGTTTGGTGTGATCGAGTATTTCAAGAGTATTTGAATTCATTTTTTATTTGTTTTTGTACGTAATTGGATTAAAGAGAAAACTTTATATTTGTGACAGTGAGGTTAAGTATGGTGTGAATGATCCAATGAAGTACAGCCCGACTAATGAGTTCTCAATTCAAAGGTTTTAGTTGCTGTCGACATGATATTCTATGGAGGCACGCGCCAGCCAGCAAGCACCCGTTATTGTTTTATTGTTTTTTTCAAAATGTCAACGGCATAATCATTTTATTTCTTATTTATTTCAATTATTGATTTCCAATTCCAATTCTTAATCTTTAAGATAAATTAGGCAAAGAACAATTAAAATATATTTTTATTTTTGGTAAAGCTTTTATTACTGTATATCAAGCCCAAAACTACCAACGTCCTTTAGGTGATGATAGCCCTACCTACATCCCCTCATGAAAAAAAATATATTGGTAACATTAGATCATTTATTTTAACTGCAATTAGTGCATCAAAAATGTTTGTTTACATACAATCTGTATAGCAATAATTCGTATCAACATGATAAAAAATCTGAACAAGTGCGAGTAGGACTTGCGCCCTAAGTGTTCCGTAGAAAATGTATGTTTGTGATTGCAAAACAAATTAAGATACAACTATCAATATTAACTATTGTTGGATATTTTTTCCTTTACTTGTGCTGTGAGACCGCTACTTGCCAAATTTTATAGTTCTGGATCAACAGAAAATACCATATAGGTTTTTTTATGAGTGAGTTGGCGTCAAACATTAAATGCGAAATTTTGTGTGGGTGTGCATGTTTGTTACTCATTCACGCTGAAACGGCTGAACGGATTTGGATGAAATTTTGCATAAAGGTAGCCTGGGACCTGGAAGAGCACATAAGCTACTTTACATAAATTTCACGCAGACGAAGTTGCGGAAAACAGCTAGTGTAACATAAATGGCCGTATCTTTTTATTGCGTAACATAGAAGCTTGAATGTTTTACACCTCCATAGGACCGTAGAACGTAGTATTTTATACCTATTAATTTCAACTTTCTGATACCTTTACCTATTTTTGAGAAAAAGGACGAATAGCAAAGTGATCCTCTAAGGGTTCTGTTTTTCTTTTTGCGGTACGGAACCACAAATAACAACCTATTAACAAGTAATTAGATCAAAAAACGGGTTTTAACAAGCTCGTTAACCTTTGATAAATAAATAGACCAATTAATTTAATAGACTATTAAGGGTGTATTTGCATAATATTTCATCATTCCCAAAGATAAGCTAATATTTTTATATTTCTATGCATTTATTTATTATGTACACACAACATATAAATACAACAAATTCAATTGAGACATTAAATACCTACAAAGGTACTGTTTATTTCTATAGAAATTTCTGCTAGCAGACGAAGACACAGTGTGTAATAAAATATTAATTATACCGACTAATGCAACAACTGAACAGTATTCAAAATATACAACATACAATATATACATATACAATATATACATACGTGCATGTTGTTTACGGAATAAAATCATATTTATATTCTTATTCAAAGTGGGTTTGAATCTGTTTATAATTCGACGGAGTAAATTACCTTATAAGCTACATTTCATTAACCAGTTTTAGTACTGAAAGAAAGAAAGAAAGAAAAATCATTTATTTGTCACAGAGACATGCACTTAATTAAGGAAACAAATTAAAACAACAAGGTACATTGTATAGTTATGTCTGCTGCGACAAAAAGGTGATCACTCAGCATAATGCTGTGCTATGGCATAGACCAAAACCCAGCGCTGATTTTCAGTGATCACCTAAATGACGTGCGGATATATTAAGCCAGTTAATCTTAGGTAAGAATATATATACTGCTAGTCTGCTACACTAATCTATTATAACTTCCTACAAATTGGATAACTTAAGGGGCTTATTACACTTTTTTTAGTCGTCCTAAATAGTTCAGTAACATAATTCAGATAATTATATTTGATCGCATTTAGCAAGGTAGCATCCTAAAAAGTCACCCATTATAAATGTATATTTTTGCAAATTTTAAGCATGTTATAGCCATGCTATGCTTATATACTGGCCTGCAAAAATAAGTACTACATTTTCTACTACTAGTACTAGGTACTTCGTATTAAGTGTGATACCTACTTATTTTTGCAGGCCAGTGTATAATGTTGTTAAATATATAAAATATTTCAAAAACACCCTGCCTGTGTCAGTTGTTTTTGGGAATCTCTTATATATTTAACAACAAATCACCCATTATTATGCGTGCGTGCTTCGAAATTATTCCATTGGATATTAATTAATAAATTACATTTAGTTTCACAATATATTAAATTTTTAACACATCCAATTTACAACTTGCAACAATTAGCTGTAAATCGCTTAATTATTGACCAAATACCTAGTTAAAGCACTCATTAGAACAGGTAGGTATTTATTTTTACGTGAACTTATTTTATTTCAGAATCGAAGGATACAGTTTTATTCGGACACCGACGGACCAGACGTCCGGGCAAACAAAGCGCAGCGGCAGACAGTAGCGGCAGATGGCAGCGGCAGACGGCAGCGGCAGACGGCAGTAGCAGACGGCAGCGGCAGACGGCAGCGGCAGACGGCAGTGGCAGACGGCAGCGGCAGACGGCAGCGGCACAGAAGGCCATGTTCTGGAGGCGACAGGCGACAGTCTCGCCGAACTCGGCATGTACCTACATTAAACTATAGAGATGTAGTTATAGATGCCTCATTATACTAACTTAATTGTTTTAGTTCTAAAGAGAAATAATGATCCTATATAGTACTTTAATGAAGTTTAATAGAAAGCATAGATCATATTTCAGTAAATAATATACCACACAAATACAGCAACTTAAATAAACACATTTCTGTCATGTACATTTGTACATATCTACCATATTATTATGAACCCTTCAGACTCCTCAAAGGTCTGAGGCAGGTTTTAACAAAAATATTCGCTCAATCAACTGGAAAACTCCTTTGATTACGGTCTGGCAATGCTTTTAACTAAATTAGATGTTATAGAATTACACTGAGAAAATAAACACAATTTCATTAGATTTGTGTCTTTCATTTGTTAAAAGCCTCATATTAACATAAAAAATAAGAGACGATTACTTTAAATGCTGTATACATATACTAGAAAAAAAAAACAATTTAACAACACTACGAATTATAATAATATACATTTATAGTCAAGTTTTAATTTAGAGGGGCTCGTGGCTAAATGACAGTCGCGCTGATCGATCAATCTTGTCGCGGTCAGTCCGTTATTGACCGTTATTTACACATCAAGACACCTCCGTGCCAAGAGAGCATGTTAAACAGTCGGTCCCGATTGTCATACAGATCTTTGACGTTCGCTATGGGTACTATAATGGTAGTCAGAATCCCGAAAGTGACAATCGGTCTAACCAGTTTGAATACCTGTATCTGTACTAATATGATAAAGCTGAAGAGTTTGTTTGTTTGAACACGCTAATCTCTGAAACTAGCAGTTAGATTTGAAAAAATATTTTTGTGTATGATAGCCAGATTCATCACAATATTCCTATTGTATCTATGTCACTACCGTAAAATTATTGTCGCGTATAGAATGCTTCCTATAGAAAAGTAATAGACTGATGTCGTAGAAAACACCTGTAAATCAATGAAATTTTGTGTAACAATAGGGATGTTAACTACTTTTTTTATTGTGAATCTGTAAACTATTTGAAAAAAGACAATTAACACCAAAAAAACCGATGAAACATCTACAAAATTGACAAAGTTATAAGCGTTTTAAAATGATTTGCTAGACACGGACGGCACTACCTACTAGTGACGTAACACCACCTACGTCCGCTTCGCGCGACAAAGACGGAGCGATACTCCCTCCAAAAACTTTAAACGCGTCTATGTTTTCCATTTTGTGATAAATTATTATTTTTGCTTTTACTTTTTTGTTGTGCCTATTCCTTCTTTAAAATAAAATAATTTATTTGTACTTTTTTAATAGTAGGCCACTACCGTATTATCTCCAAATACTACGGTTAGATACAAACAACTTGTTTTGTTTTAACTAAAACTTTAGGTACAGATCTTTTTACGGAACGCTGCGTTTAGTCAGGCAAAGTCAAATAAACTTGAAAAAGTCCATAAAGTTACACAAAACCAAGTTCAATTTAAGTCACTAGTTCCTCAAGTTTCTGCAAAGAGGACATTATTTACCCGAATAACCAACAAAAGTAAAAGGTCAGGTTAATAGGCTGTGAAGGGTCGTAACAGGCTATTTCTGGGTGACCGTTCTCCTAAAGGGCCCTTTAGAACTGGAATGAAAGAAATATAACTGGATAGGGGTTGGTTGGAGTTGATCGTGCTTTTATTTAATGGTGTATTAAGTTTATTGGAAATGGTAACAATGGGGCGAAGAACTTATGAAGAGAAAAATGTATTTATTTTGAAAAAAAAAAATATTGGAATGAAGTTCCTTATAGCCAGTAAAAGCAGGAGCCAGTGTGAAAAACTAGCCAAGTGTGTTTCGGACCACGCACACTGTAGAATTCTGTTGCAAGGAGTATCTCAGTTTTCAAAATTAAAAAAAGCGAATATTTCAAAAACGAATTTGTTTTTCAAAAGTATTTTTTTCCAGATTTTTTGATGACGCGGTTGGAAATTTAGAGGACCCTGGTAGGTAGGTACTTGTTCCTGTGTTTTGGAGTGTATATAGCAGTCGCTCCATGTGCAATCTACAAAAGAATTAAATATTTGAGTCTTGAAGGAAGACTTAACAGATCAGCATGAGACTGCGATACATTTTCACCAACACTAGGAGACACCTAAGTGAAATGTTTAAATATTAAAAGAATTTACCTACCGCCAAAAACATCTCACCAACCATTAGGCGACAACCATGGATACTCCATAGTTGTCGCCTAGTGGTTGGTGACATGTTTTTTTGCGCCAGGGAACTCCTTTTCATATTTAAACATTTCACAGTGTCTCCTAGTGTTGGTGAAAACGGGCATTAAGGATCTACACCAATAAAATAACTTTAATGAGACAATTAGGTACAACTGTACTAATTGGACCATTAGGTACAATTGTACTAATTGGACCATTAATCCCACTATTTGTCTTTAGCTTTATCGTCTTAAAAGCAGAGAGTAAAGTCTAGACTTTAAAGGCTCTTCCACATTATTGAGGTAGTTTATTTAGAAGCTAAATAATTGATTGAATGATTACGCTTTCTGCTTCTGTGTTTACTTTAAGAAGCTTTTGGATTTGATTCGGATCTATTCGGGATTATGAACACGTTTCTAGAACATTTTCATTAAATGTTAGATTTTGACTTCATAATTGGCACCGTATACAATAAAGTTATGATGTTACAAAGTTTCAAGATTGTCATACATTATTTTTACGTAACATTTGTAGAGCAGATAATATTAATAATTCATACCTTCATAATCATAATAGCAAGGCTAAGGAAAATAAATACAATGACAACTATTCAGCCATTCGATTATATTGTCGTTTATTTTTAGATAAATGCGAAAAGAGAACGTCTTCTTACGGTTATATTAAATTCCAGATTCTTACACAGGAATATCCATGTCAGAGGCGGAATCGTTTAATATAATCGTAGAAATACTACTGAAATTGAAATAGAAAATGCCGTATCTTGCTTCAGGGGAAACTTGGTAGGTACCCAAATGCAGCTTTGTGCAGAAACCTTTGTGGAAGAAAAAGACGAGTTGTGTTTGTGTATTTATTCGTTGGCTTTTCGTAGTCTTCAAATATTTTACCTTCTAACATTTCCTTCTCAGAGGGGGGTTTTTGTAAAGTCCAGTTCTTAGCGAATGCCTTCGCCGTTTAAGAGATCTGCCGAATTTTCAATTTTGTAGGCCTTATAGTTTCTGGACTTCGTGATTAGTCTGTGAGTGATATTTTGCTAAGGCTTTCAATTTACACGTCTGTTGCCTGACTGCTGCCGTGCGGGAGCAGTGCGAGTGTCGTGCCGCGCACGGATGGTTGTTTTTTTTTCATATACCTAGTCGAACTATCGATCGGCTAGAACCACTATTCAAAATCCTGTTTTATTTTACAAGCAAAGCCTGACGAATATACCATGTCACCACAGCGATTCGTTTGGGAGTAAGTACAGCAGATGCACTTTGCACAAGCTTTCGTTTCTGCGGCGTCGTTTCGTTTACTCAAGGGAAGATCCACTGAAATATTAATGCGGTCATACTTTCTGTGCTTAGGTCCCAGACAATAGATGTAAGATAAACTCGACTTAACATAAAATAGTCGCAAAGTTTAAATAAATCCTAGCGATCGCCCCCAGTGGCCGAAATTCTATATACCGAATTTTATTAAAATTTTTAGTTGTTTAGAGTTCTAATTTTGTATGTTTGTGTACTATAGGATGTAGACTAATGTTCTAATACTAATATTTCACTAATAGAAGACAACAGGCTACTTTTATCCCGAAGAATGCCTGTGGCTCTGGCGGATGATTATACAGTACATTTTAGCTTTTGGAAAATGGAAAATCCATTAACACTTTGCCCGACCTGGGGATCGAACCTAGGACCTCACGGTCAGCAGCCGTGCTTGCGACCACTAGAACAACGAGGCAGGCGGTAATTAGCCATGGTGGTAATTATAATAAAGCTGAAAAACCAACATGCCGTGAGATGAGACGGTAATCGTTTATCGGAACCGATCCAGCCACGTCATTTTGTTTAAGCAAAATTAATTACCTACTTCATATTTAAATGGTAATATTAAGCAAGTCTCTTGAAAACGATGGTAATATTTGAAAGCAAAATTAGGCCTAAATTAAGGTAATTTTTCGGAAGCTTAGATGATAATTATATCCTATCGTGTCAGGGCCCGATTAGAGAATTGGTCACATCATGATAATAAAACAAGTTTAAACGGATTAAATCGCATGTATACAGGGTAAAATTAAAACCAGTGCGGATATTTTAGGAGGTGAAAGTACTGATGAATATGATCAACTTTTATTATGGGACCGACACTGAAATATGAAAAAAAAAATCTGCTGTTCCATACATTTTGATCGTGTTGTAGTGCATTTTTGTAGGGAACAGCTGATTTTTTTTTTTCATATTTCAGTGTCGGTCCCATAATAAAAGTTGCTCATATTCATGAGAACTTTCACCTCCTAAAATATCCGCACTGGTTTTAATTTTACCCTGTATAGATTTTTCCTGACGTTTCGAACGCTGCAAACTTAAACTTGTTTTATTATAACATCCAAATATGTCATGAAATACCTACAAGTTTGGGCGTCCTCCAATATGGCACGGTTTCTTTTAATAAATAATCATCATTTTACAGAGTTGTTACATATATGATAAGTTTCATAATATTAGTAAACCCAACCTCCATACCATGTGATTTTCCACCACCAAGACCAAAATAATATTATTCAAATTTCCAAATCCAAAGTATTATTATCAAAGCTCACGTTAACTTAGATGGCATTAAAGCGTCAACCAATCCCGACAGAGATTTAGCAACACAATATGAATATTATAATTATTAACGATCAGAAATAAGACCAAGTTTCCAAACCGTGGCAACAAAGGGTTAGATGTAGGTATGATATAGGTGTATGTATCGTGAGTTCATGACATTATCTTGAGATCTCAAATATCACATTAACATTTTCTTCTCGGGGTGTATGGTGGAGCGTGGGAGTATTTGATACGATCGTGGGTGGAAATTCTCAATAGAATATTCATTATAGATTTCTGAATTGACAGCTTTCAGAAACCATATTGAGAATAATGTCTCAGATAAAGTTACACCTACGGGATAGGATAATCTAGTTACAGCTTTATATTCAATGTTCTAGCTCAAATCATTTCTGAATACCTATTGCTATAGGCCCAGGTAAAGAAGAAGATTTCTCACCATTTTAGCATCAAAAATAGTAAGTCCATTGTGAAATTGTGTGCGCATAAAAAGTAGGTATAGTACGTTTACAGAATGAAATATCTGAGTGGGTGTGGAGTTCGAGATTATTTAACCAAAAACATTGAATAGTTTTAACAGCTGCTAAACAAAGAACTAAAGTAAACGATGGATATTATCCATCGTTTCTATTATTATCCATCTAAACCAAAGTTTTGCTTACTTAAAGTTTAAGGCCGAGTATGGTTATACAGGGTGGCAGGTTAGACAGTGGAAATATTTTACGGAGTCATTGTACTCATCATTATGAACAACTTTTACTATGGGACCAACCCTGAAATCGCGAAAAAAAATCAGCCAATCCATACATTTATGTTCACCTTACTCAACAAAATGTATGGAACAGCAAATTTTTTTTTTGCGATTTCAGGTTTGCCCTGACTGACTGATATATCGTGTTTGGAGGACGTATTTCTTATTCCTTATTTATAATATAACCGGCGGTTTAGTCTTATTAAATGACTAGCTGTGCCCGCGACTCCCTCCGCGTGGAAGTCGGAAAATAACGCCATAAAACGGTGCGGTGGCCCACTGAAAAGCACGGTGCCGGCGCCGCAACGTGGTGATGTGACGAAGCCCTAATACATGTTACTATTTCTTGATTTGAAATCAATCACTTGTGTATAAACCATCACTCCTAAGGATAAGAGAGATTTTAATGAAAAATGCAGTGATAGCCTTGTGGTATAACCATGCGCCTCCCACGGCGAAGATGCGAGTTCGATCCCGGGGCACGCACCGCTGACGTTTCAAAGTCATGTGCGTATCAGAATTAACTATCACTTGCTTTAGAAAACATCGTGAGGAAGCCTGCATGCCTGAAAGTTCTGCATAAAGTTCTTGAAGGTGTGTGAAGTCTGCCAACCCGCACTTGGCCAGCGTGTTAGACTATGGTCTATCCCCTCTCATTCTGAGAGGAGGCCCGTGCCCAGTGCCCAGCAGTGGGACAGTTTTTAAACAGCGCTGATACTTTGATTATTTTTAAATAAATCCCTGATATTATTATTGTAATTACATTGACATAAATATGAAGTTTGATTGATTGCATTTATTAGATTAATGACAGGTCTCTGCTGCCAAACAATGACACTATACTCTTTAGTGCCACTGACCAAGTGATGCCGAGTCATGCCATTATTTTTCCCGATCGGACAAAAACCGACTCGAGATGGAACGGACCGTATCGCGTATCGTATCGAACCCTGTATCAAGACCGCCGCGTGTCATGATTACGTATCACCACTCGCATGATACGCGTCGGCGATACAGATACGGTGATTGGATTGAACAAATACATTATGTGGACCCGGCATAATACATGTTAGCAAAGTTACTCCGGACTGATAGATTTTTTGTAATAACTTTTGATAGAATGGACCGATTTTAATGAAATAAAGAGTAAATGTTACCTCAAGATACTGCCTATACATTTCTTTCTACTTCCTCATAATCAATCCAGTAGCATTGATTTGATGCGTGTTCAAACACACAGACAAACAGACAGACAAACCGACAGACAAACAGACAGACAAACAGACAGACATTATTTCTAAAAATGATAGAAATTTACTATATTACTTATTCTTAGTCCCCCATATTATTTTTATGCAAATATATGCAATGTACAGACACGTGGAATTTACATTCTTATTATAAGTATAGATATAGATGTAGGCATCCGATAAGAAAGGATTTTAGAAAATTCCACCCCCAAGAGGGTCAAAAGGGTTGGCACAAGCGAAGTCGCGGGCAAAAGCTACTAAATTATAAATGTGTAAAGTGCTGAATAGACATTGGATTAAATAAGATAGAGATAAATAAGCGCTTCATACGAGTACGAACGAACCTTAATCTGATACATTTAATGTTCACATTTGAATGAGTTTTTTGTACACTGCTATGAGTCCTCATAGTAATGTTCTTGAATACGGGTGTAAAAGTCTGAAATAATAATAATAACAGTGCTAATGATTTTAATAATACAAAAAGCAATTTTAGTTTTAAAGAACTGCAGCAATTTCATCGTCTAAAACTTTAGTCATAGTTTAGCTACCATCATTTATTTCTCCATTTAACCAGCGAGATAGAGTAAACAAACTGGGTTTAATAGCCCTGAAAGTAATTCTTATACTTCAGTCTGAAGATTGTTTTGATCTCGGAAACTTTCTTATTGTGCTCGAGTTCGCTTGAAATGGCTTGCATGCAATGCCGGTTCTGTTATAGTAATAATATTAGATGAACTTGAGCAAACATCTTTTGTAATATTTTCTTCTAAGTTAACAGCGTTCAGGTTATAGTATTTTTAATAAATAAACGGAAATGCCACATTGGTCTTTTGAAAGGATACTGAAAAAAAATTATGCTTCTACAAAAAGTAAAAAGTAGTCTTACCTATCGGAGTTTCATAAATCCAGTTCAAGATCGAGTTCCCAAATCTATAATTTTTTATACCGTATTTATTTACAGACAAACCCCCGGTTTCTGAGAGCTTTTTCAATTTAATCTGTTGTCTTTCATATCAAATGATTGGCCAATGTTATTTTAGACCGAGTAATTCATTGGAACTGGAGTAAATCATCGCCAAATTATTTTCGAAATAAGCACGCGGAGGCGCTTATTTAAAAACCTTTTTTTTTTTTGTTGAAATGTCCTCTCGCAGTTGGCTTCTAACAGCCGTCACTGCTTAGCCCGGACTTCTGGTGAGGACTTACAAATGCCTCCAGCTAGGCTTAAATCTAAATAAAAACTACAAACTAAGCGACCACACGCTAAGGGCACCCCCTAGTGGGGAACGGGCCTCGGCTTAGGGCGTCGCTGGGGGGAGGGCAACTAGAGGGAGGGACTACTAGCTGGATCGGTTCATTATTTTGGGTCGAATTTAAATCTGTAGGCTCAGCGCGGGCTGGCTCGAGCAAGGGTCGGTTTTGGGTCTGAGTCATACTCGGCGGCGGACTCGGGTCATGACGGGGTTAAAAGACATACCATTAATATTACTTTTGTTCAAAAAGAAAACCAATTACGACACATACAACACGAAGAAACAACACAAAAACCATACAAAACTCCTAACTACACAAGTTAACAAACACCATGACGCTTAAAGATAGAAACAAAATGATAAATGGACCAACTTTTGCGTCAAGTTGCTGTTTACGAGCTGATTTAAAGCCCAAGTTACGAGTAATCTTTGTTTTAAGACTTTTAAGCAAAGATACCATTAATAGTAGATGCATAGATGCATTATCTTTTTGTATCGCTAGAGATTCTAAAACGGTAATTGAAAAAGTAAATACTTGCAGAATGCTGTTGGATTTATTTATACCTTATTAGAGGTAGAGCCTCAGATCATAGGGTAAAGCACAGCGAGATATCTCGCTCAAATCTGGAGCAGCAAGACTGGGGAAGCACCTCCACCTTACAGAATACCACAGCCAAATAACGCTACTCTTCTGAGTGTTGTGTTGCTGTGGTGAGTAAGGTCGCCAGAGCTTCTGAAGATGCGCTGTGTTAACAAAGGGGGATTTGCTTGTTCCCTAAGCTGTCAGCACAGCAAACCCTCATTTTAAAGAGTCTGCACCGTGCATGTGATATTCGGTACCTACTGCAAGCGTTTCATAGGCTACAGTGACTGCTTATCATCAGGTGGGCTTAACGTTTTCCACTATAGTCATCGTTAAAAAAAATGTAAATGGAGTCTTTAAATAGTCAATTGAATGGATATTATTATATTTTTAGCTTCTTGGACGTCCTTCTAGAAAATCCTGAAATTGCCGCATAAATTTGTCGTTGGCTAACTTAATGCTCGCTCTCAACCCAATCTTCACAAAAAACTGGAAGAAATTGCTGTGACCTGGGAATCGAACTGAAAATATCAAGATCCTAACACTAGAAACTACTACTATTAAAATAATCTAATCAGCACTAAACGAACCACATTAAATTACCATTTTAACAACTTCACTAAGTGTCTAAGTAATTAATTCAACAGCCTTCCATAAGTTTATGATGCAATATCTCGGTTCGTTGCTCTATCTGCTTCATAAACAAACCGTAAATCAAACAAACATAATTAGATACAGTTTGTATTGTTACCATTTGCGTTGCCGTTTAGGGTTCTTCGGTAAGAAAATGGAAGAATTATTCGACAAATAATTTACTGCCGTATTATCCTGTATGTATTTTTTCCATTGAGCATAATAAAAGCGTAGGGAAAAACCGGGATGGTGAAATTTTAATTTTCATTGTGAAAACCGCCAAACAGTGGAATGCGCACATGATTGGGTTAAAAATAGTTACAATCTGGGTGTCTTCAAGTCGCGAGTGCATCGGTGTCTTCTTGGCAAGTGTGCTCCATCGTAGACTGCATCATTGCTTAACATCAGGCAAGATGGCGATCACACGCAAGCCTATTAATAAAATAAAAAATACCCATTTAAACACCGCTGTGTTTTCAGGATTGCGAGATAAAGGATAAAGCCCATGTGTCAGAAATCTCCGGTGTAGGGGCCTAGCTGTAGATTCGGGAATTCGGCATAGAATGACACTTCTAGTTATGACTCGGAACATATACCTACAATCTTACAGGTCACTGCTAACTACCGTAGAAAAAAGCAAGGGTCACGTTGTGGTGCCGAAACTTTGGCAGCTTATACTTTTTGCCAAAACTGTTCGAAGCGAACTAGTATCTTTTCATTCAATTTGCTTGCGAATCAGTTGACTTTGGTGAGACTAATTATAAGATAAAGTTTTTTACACAAGTTCCCAAAAATATTGAAAAAACGACTGCTAAGAAATGTTCTTAAAATGTTCGTATTCGCACTTCACCAAAGAAAAATAAGCAAGCTTCCTTAATTATGTCATTAATTAGACATTGTTGCAGCAGGAAAAAACAAAAGCGCGAGTCAACTAATCTGTCAATTAGAAATTCAATTGTTATTACTAATTACTCTTCATAATAAAAAGTAAACACTTTGAATCTTAAGTTATTAAATATATAAGTGATTCTCAAAAATCATATGACACGAGCGGGATTTGAACCCGCGACCTCTGCCGTACCGTGGCTAGTGCTCTGAACCAACTGAGCTACCGGGTCTCGCCCGACTCATTTGAAATTTGAGACCCCTTTGTAATACGCTTCTTAGGAGCGTTTGGCGACATCTATCGGAAAAGTTATGCAGTATTTCCAACTCAATGCCAATTACTTTGCAGTTATCGGACATCGATGCGATATCAACATCTATACATTATAAATGTATAAATTTTTTTGTGAATTTAAAACGTGTCAAAGCCATGTTATGCTTCTATTAACTTTGAATCTTTTCATTTCCTTGTTACGAAAACTTAATTTCAAGTAACTGTTGCTTATTTTATTTCATCTTTAATTTCTTTTCCAGTATTGACTTCTAAGGAAATGATATAAAATGAGGTTGTTAGCCGTTGCCTAATATTGATTTTGCTCGCTCTAAAATCTCTTACTTTGAGTCCGCAACTAAAGCGTTTCATATAAGAAGTATTCGACGATATATTGGCTCCCCTGCCTATCATTCCTGGGGGGTGATTCTCGCGGGTTCGATTTTGATATCGCCTTCGATATACAGGGTGGCGATTAGGTTATCACATTAAATGAAACCATGTATCCTAAATGGCGTTCTTTGTACATACACAATAAAAAAAATTGCCGGTTGCCGATTTTACAGGTCAGTAAATGTAAAAATAAATAGTACAACTGTTAATACAAGTTGGTACATTTACTGACCTGTTAAAGCGGCAACCGGCAATTTTTTTTATTGTGTATGTACAAAGAACGCCATTTAGGATACATGGTTTCATTTAATGTGATAACTTAATCGCCATCCTGTATATTGCAACAACTGTCAAAATCCCTACCATTTTGACATTTGTTGCAATATATATCGAATTTGATATCAATATCGAACCTGCGAGAATCACCCCCCTATTTAGGTTTTAATAATTTATGTTTATTGTAGATTTATGTATTAAAGTAATGCCTAGGACACTCTATAGCGGTGAACGAGAATTGGTACTGAAAGAAAACATCGGTACAGTCCAAGTTACAGCCGTGGTCGCATGCCACTATGACCAGCCGGCCTAGCATGACCACGATAGAAACTCACTCACGATAGATACGGAACCCTCGGTGCGCGAGTACGACTCACATTTGGCCGGTTTTTTTATTATGTCCCGCTTTCGACAAAAGAATCCCGCTTTTTTACTCAAAAAGTCTCAAAATCCCGCTTTGCCCGAAAAAAAAACTGGCAACGTTGGTCAGAACACACGTGATTCGCGTCTCGTGGGTTGCAGTATCTAAGGCCCGTATTCCAGAACGATACTCGAGCACCGATCTCTGCTTGAGCATAGATTTCAACCAATCAAATGGCTTTAAATCTATGTTCAAGCAGAGATTTGTGCTCGAGCATCGTTCTGTAATACGGGCCTAAGTGTCTATGCATTTTATACAGAACCACGATAACCATAACACTGTTATCATAAACGTTACTATGTAATTAAGTTCTAGACTTAATGACAGATAATAATCATAATATAAATACAATTTATTGTGATTGCTTAATCGCCTTTTATACAACGTTGTACAATGCATTTATAATCTTACTAGCTTCCGCCCGTGGCTTCGACCATGTTTTTGGGATGAAAAGTAGCCTATGTGTTATTCTGTTATCTAAGCTATATTACTGTAAAGTTTCACCAAAATCCGTTCAGTATTTTTTGCGTGAAAGAGTAACAAACATCCATGCATACATACATCCATACATCCTCACAAACTTTCGCATTTAAAATATTAGTAGGATAATAATTTATAATCTTATTGTTAATCTAATTAAGGGGCTATTTCACCAACCTATATATATAGGTATCACGTGTAAAACTAATTGTGTGTTTTATTATTAAATTAAATTAGATTATTATCGTTAGTTTAATATTTGTAAGCGTGCCTGCTAAGCCTGGGGTCTTCGATTCGACTGTTTTTTTTTTTTTTTTTTTAATAATAGGCTTACGTTTGACCGCCATCTCGCGATGATGTGGTCTACGATGGAGCAGGCTTGCCTCGAAGAAACCGCGTCTAGTTGGGTCGTTTGTACGCACCTTTAAAATTGACGCAAGCAGTTGGTTCGCCAGCGAGGACTCATTTCTAATTCAAACGGTAAAATCTATATTCTTTAAAAATAAACTTACAGAAATAGCCAGAATGCGAAAGCAAACCGGTACTTATTCATAAATACTAATCATTATTATTAAGAAATATTGTTTTAACTGCATTTTAATAACTGGTTATTATAAAAATATGCAGAAATAGCCAAGATGCGAAAGCATACCAGATTACCTATTCATAAATATTTTAACATAATCATAATTATAATGATTACCATGAGAATAATGGTTATAAATGGACTTAACATAACCGGTTACTATTATGAAAGTATGTGTAATGTTGCATCATGTGCAATCAAGTTCAATTACATGGGGAACTATTTTTAAACACCGTATCGACATTTGTGTTCCCTTTCCTTATGTTTAATCGTTAAGATGCATATCAGTTTAAATTTAAATGAAGACATATTTTAATAGACAGTCAGTTGCAGAAAAGGTCATTAAATTTTAAAGGAGTCTTTAACTTTAACATTTCTGTTAAGTTGTTCCAGAAAAGAAAGTTAGCTACCTCTTTAACTGGTTATTAATATTTAACTATTCAAACGTCAAAAAGTTACATTAGACACAATTTAGGTTGCCCAAAACGTAGTTAAGGCCAAACAGAATTTAAATATAACTTAACGAATGTCAAAATTTAATAGGTCACCAAGCATCTATTAAACATACAGTTATCTTTGTTTTTGCAATAAATTGTGCTATTATTCTTATAATTATTATAAATGCGAAAGTTTGTGTGTTAGGTTTGTTACTTCTTCACGCTGAAACGGCTGAACGGACTTGGATGAAACTTTTTTATTTATATTTTATTTGAAAATCTCGCCTGATGTTAAGCGATGATGCGGTCTATGATGGAGCACGCTTGCCTAGAAGAAACCGATTCACTCGCGACTTGAACACACCCAGATTGTAACTGTCGAGGAACACCCACTCGGGCAGCGCATTCCACTGTTTGGCGGTTTTCACAATGAAAGAGGAGTCAAAGCGCCTAGATATATAAATATGCCAGAAAGGGGTGAATTAAGAACAGTAGCACAAGATTTTTATGAAATTGCTGGTTTTTTTTTCAAAATACGCCACTAATTAGAGGAGCGCCACTTTTAGATCTCGCACCACCTAAAAATTTTGATAGGACCGGCACTGTGGATGAGGTAGAATCTCCGAATGATATCGACTTGAAAGATGAGGAAGTTCTTCCACTTCTGCATGATGGATCACAACATGATTCTTTCGTAAGAACTGCAATTGTAAATGCAGTATTTTCTTAGTTGCTTCTAAGAAAATACTGCATTAACAATTGCAGTTAACTGCAATTTATCATTATTAATAATAAAATAAATAAAACAGCAGAATGTGTGAATTGACTTATTATTACTTATTAAATATTATATTTTAATAGGGTACATTCATGTGATTCAAATATACATCAAGTATTTTTATTTGTAATCTTTATTACTATAGAATTACTAACACCTATATATTTATTTTTCTAATTTAAAGCGTTATAATATTAAAATTCAATCAATATCAATCAAAACAATCCCAACAATCATTATCAATCAAAACGCAACGCTATTGGTTGTTTGGGCAAGGGTTCAGTCTGCTCCTTTATAATGCTTAAAATTTTGGCATCATCGTTTGTTGTTTGTAGCTGGTAGGATCCTCCTCCTGTTTTATGGACTTGAATCTGAAATAATTATAGGCAACTAAATTGTACCACTTTAATCAAAACACTCACTTCTGTCCAGCCGGCCTAGCATGACCACGATAGAAACGGGTTTTTTCTACATAGAAATAGACAAAGTGACAGATTTTAGAAAGGCCGGCTGGACAGAAGTGGCACTAGAAAAGAAAGCTTGCCCAAAGTCACACAGATGATAAAAAAAAATATCTTATACTTTTACATTATAGGTAGAGCTATTATTTTTATTTTATTCAGGAGATGTATCATTAGTGTTGTATTGTATACGTATACATACATAATAAAAGAATTTGTGAAGGAATACAGGGTTAGACTAAAAGGGTTTGTGGGAGAAAACATCTGCTCTGGCAATCTATATTCAATACCAGTTGTTGTCTCTTGTTCACTCAATTATTTATTATAATTTTTATGCATCTTGCAACGACCCCTAAGTCCAGTGTTGCACTGCAAAAGGGCGTCCTGGCGGCGTTACAATGAGCCTATGCTAGGCACATACCATCTCAGGCATCATACAAAGTAACAAGGTAGGTACGTGGAAAATACTCACTCGGACACAAGGTCAGCTAATAGCGCCTTTTCTTACGACGTGTAATTAGCACCACGTGCTCGTCGCTTTTTTTATTTGATTCCTCCATTATACGGAATTACACTTATTTAATATTTTTTTCTTGTGATATTTTAATAAAATTAAAATGTCAGTTTGATTTGACAATTTTGTGGTGCTGCCAGGTCTATTTTTCAATTTACCCTAAGCTCCGTTAACTTTTACCCTAGATTTGCAATGACATTGGAAAAAATACACAAATATTAATGTTTTAAAATGAAATAAAGACATTTGCATTGCACGGTTTGATGCTCACCATTCGGCAAACGGCATGCTCATATTGTTACTCAAATAATAAAGAAATCTATCAGTTATTGTAGGTACCTACTCAGTCTTCTACCTCTTCAAAAACGGCTGAACCTATTCTTAAAGTCCGTGCCACCAATAAAGTCCTACGGACAAAAACTGGTAGGTACTAAGCTTGTAAGTTCCGCTTTTGCCTTTTGTTTGTTGGTTTTCAGCGATATCAGCGCCGTGATAGACTTCTGTGGTGGCGCGGACTCTAATGCGTTTTTATTTATTTTATAGCATGAAATTTTCTTACGTAGTGTTATGACAAAATACCCTAAACAATATAAAAAAATACCCTAAATAATTTCATGCCCTAAAAATTTCCCTACGAGTATTCACCTTAGGTATTTTTCCCTAAATCTAGGGAAAAATACCCTAAGGTGGCATCACTGCAGTTGACAGTTTGACGTTTGAGGTTTGACGATTTGTTTTTTTTTTAATTGCGTAGGTACGCGTTTAGTTCGCCTGCGTTTTGTCATAATAAATGTAAAAGCACAGAAAACAAAACGCAATCATTCATTCTTTGTTCATTCGATGTTTATTTTATGATGACAACATTTTTAATTTCAATTTTAGTTAACGAACCAATATTAAAAGCTAAAATGCTTTTCTGCAACCTCAATTAAAATAATCATATAATTAGCTCTAATAACGCTTTAAGCAAACGGGAGATAACTGAAAGCTTTCTGCAACCGAGCGTTAAAAAAGGAAGAGGTATACTGAAGTAACGAAGTAACACAAACTCTTGACTACATGAAATGCTGAAATGCAATGTATTGAATTATTTTAAATTAAATCAGATACTAATATCACAGTAGTCATGCTCACTCAAATGTCTCGCTGATGGTGGCGCATGTGTTGGGTCATTCGGTTCCCTTCAAAATGGTTGAGTTAAATGGCGCTGATTCATGCGTCAGTTCCGTGAACGGGCGCTGTCAGTTGGGACTGGTCATCTCTAGACTGCCAAGACAAATATCTGGAGTTGTATCTTTTATTCATTACTTCTAGATTTATCTTTTATTTTTATGCACATCTTTTACATTGTGCTCACATATTTTTGTGATAACTATGCCTTGAAAACAATGTAATCATGGAATTGTAACATTTTGATTTGAAAGAGTAACCATGGAGTTTCTTGCTCGTTCTTCTCCATAGGAATCTACGTTTTGGAACGAGCATCTAGCTTCATCTTGTTTACTAACTGACTGACTCCTTGACATTTCAAAAGCACCTGTAAGTGGTCTAATTGAAATAAATGCTTTGACTTTGACTTTGACTTTGAGTACACAGTTTATAGACTGTGCTAATATTATAAATGCGAAAGTTTGGATGGATGGATGGATCACTGGATGGATGGATGGATATTTGCTACTCAATCACGCCAGAACGGCTGAACAGATCTGGATGCACTTTGGCACAGAGATCGATTAGGTATATTCTGCAATAGTACATAAGCTACTTTTTATCCCCAAAAACGCGGGCGAAACCGCGGGCGGAAGTTAGCTTATAGTATTTTATTAGGGATAACAATGTTAATCAACCTATGCTGCTGATAAGTACCTAAGCACATTAACCCTTTACCTGTCCAGTGACCTACAAGTTCACGGCGATTATTTATTATCTATTGTGTCTGCTTTGCGAATATGAACGCGTTAAAACTGAAGGAACTCTTTGCCATGACTCATTATAATTACCATCAATAAGTAATCATTTTGTTGTAATGTGTAGATATTATTATTGGTAATTTAAGTATGTGCATGCAATTATTAAGAATTTTATTATTATTTTTAATTTTTATTTTTTTATGGATTATGTTATCTGAAATAAACAATTTTTATTTTATTATGTTTTTTTGGTTTTTTATTTATTATTATCATTAATAAATTATTCGCCATTAATAAATCGCAAAAAAAAGTCGAGACGTGTTCTGTTCAAAGTACAGTATTGATAAAAAATGCACAATTTATAAAACAACTACGCCATCAATATGTTGTTTGTAAACAACTACGTATTTTTTGTATGACGTATGACTAAACAAATTTTAAACCTGTTTAGAATATACGGAAGCTTAAATTTAAACTAGGCCAAAGTGTAACCTACACACGGTCATGGCGAACGGCGCGCTAAAAACTAAATAATAATTTTTTAAATACAAAATAATAAAACTTGATTCACAATAGACCTACCTATTACCTACGCGGTGTCGTGATACATCGGTATGTATCATCAAAATATGTGATGCCAGGCTTGTGGTGTACCTACCTACTGATGTATCACTACATGACACATAAGTCTAATATGAATCAAGTTGAACACGTTTTCCGCGACACAACGAAATAATTAACGAAGTGAAAGTGAGACAAAAAGACTGAAGCCCATCTTACATTAGTATTTACTGGAGAGGAAATAGTCTCAAGGATAACTCACGAATGCACACATACTTTTTTATACGATGATGTTTTGACCCGCCTTATGGTACGCGATAACCGTAGCCTATGAAATGCTTACAACACCGGTAAAATTCACATGCGCGTTACCGACCTAAGGATTCACTGTGCTTGCAACAGCTTAGGGGACAAGCAGAGGCTCTAGCCAAGTTGCTTTTCCGTCAGCGTTCACGCCAAACGATAAGCACAAAATGTATGGCAATTACCTACATTACCTGCGGAAAAGTCACGTGACTCACAAATGTCATTTCCATACATTTTATCCGTAGCGTTTGACGCTAACGCTAACAGAAAAGTAACTTGTCTAGGGCCTCAGGTCCCCCGCTGTCAACACAGCATCGACTGTCTTGTTATTAAAGGGTTGCTAGTGTGACCGCTGAGCTGAGGAAAGGCTCAATAACAGTCCAAGTCTAAATTTGTGCCCAGTTAATGGCAATAGGCTGGCCTCTATTAGGCAACTAATAGCATAACTGGTGAAAAGTAGAACTACAACTCATATACCTACACCTTTACCTTTACCTATACAGGCTTGATGTTATGTTATTGATACAAACATTCTTGGAAAAATCTTGATGTAGTTTCGTCACGTAACAGCAATTTCCCTGCTTTTGTCTTTCCAGAAAACCTGATTGTAAAACAAATAGACAAAATTGCTTTGTAACCTATTTTCATAATGGCTCCCGCTATTAGACAAAAAGTCGATCGCAATTATCTGCTCCAATTGTCTTTAATCTGTAATATCCTACCAGAAAAGCCAGGATCTCCTGCGTGAATTTTATCTTAAACATTAAACAAAAACATTTACACATGTTTCATTGCACATTTTTGTTCGACAAGAATGTTTTTGCTTTCCAATGGAAAACACCTACATAAATTCCTGCCATACGAGAAAAGGATCAGGGTATACAATCCATAGATATTCTGAAATCTGTTTACAATGTTGACAACTATCGCTAGCGTAACATAGGTGGGTAACTTATTTTTTTAAACATCTAATAGAGCAACAGACAGCGTGTTTAGTGTAGAGGAACATGTGTAGCAAAACAATGTTTTGTGTACTTACATGTTTTTGTGTAATTTTTTGAAATAACTTTCGCTGAATACTCGCCTTCAGATAACAAAAGAAATACTTTCTGCTAGAATTAGATCGGTAGATTCGTTGAATATAGGTACATATAGTACATAGCCTACATAGAGCACAATAGATATTTGAGATTGGATTCGCGTTTCTAATACAAAAGGACAGAAAACCTACTTCGCAATTACGGAACGCTGACAAAGATAGCTTTCATTTGTTTGAACGAATTTAGATCTAAAGGTTTAATATCCCTTTTACCTTTATTGCTTTAATTTTAAGCAATCTAATCCATTTCTACGTAGAACAGCTACTAAAATACACCTTCGCAAGAAGTTGGCAGAATTATCCCAGTGGTGATTTATTGGAATCGTTTTTCACTATCAACGTTTTTAGGGTTCCGTAGTAAAACTAGGAACCCTTATAGTTTCGGCTTGTCTGTCTGTCTGTCGGTCCGTCCGTATGCCACAGCCATTTATTTCCGAAACTATAAGAACAATACTGTTGAAACTTGGTAAGTAGATGTATTCTGTGAACCGCATTAGGATTTTGACACAAATAAAAAAAAACCAATAATTTTTTGGGGTTCCCCATACTTAGAATAGTTAGAACTGACACCCAAATTTTTTTTTTTCATCTAACCCATACGTGTGGGTACATATTGAGGTTTTGAATATCATTTTTTTCTAAACTGAATAGTTTGCACGAGAGACACTTCCAAAGTGGTAAAATGTGTGTCGCCCCCTGGAACTTCTAAAATAAGAGAATGATAAAACTCAAAAAAATATATGATGTACATTACCATGTAAACTTCCACCGAAAATTGGTTTAAACGAGATCTAGTAAGTAGTTTTTTCAAAATCATCACAATTCCTTCAAAAACAAAGTTTGTTATGCGGTCCGGTTTTTTTCACTTTATACGTCCAAAACTGATACGGAACCCTCGTTGCACGAGTACGACTCGCACTTGACCGGTTTTTTATTACTCTTTACAAAGTATATGTATATTATTTTAATTATATGTATGTATGTTTTATTCCCGTAGGTATCTCATATTTCATTATTTTTGAGTTATCATTCTATTTTTATTTTTTATTATCTAATGTACATAAATATTGATTAATTGATTATTATTATTAATGTCGTAATGTTATTTTAAATTAAATTATAAAGAATATAAATAGAGAATATATAAACATATAGTTATTAGTTATGAAATGTAATTAGCGAAGTTTAAAAATGCTTACAAAATAAAACACACGTAGGTATGTCACATTAGTTTCCACGAAACATTTTTCAAGTTCATGTTTGTAGTATCGATAGCAACAATATTCAATCTAAGGTCAGCATGATAAGCGGTTTTATTTACTAGCATTTGCGGGTTATTGGGCATCCGGAGATATTCCACGCATTTATTCATTGACATATTTAATCAAGGAATGTGAGACGGTCGAAAAAATGCAATTCAGATCGACTACATAACTTTTGAGGGACGCAGGAATGTGATTTTTTTTATAGCCCTGGGCAATTTTTTATGCAAATATATTATGTCAATATGCCGTCAGATAGATTCACGATTGAATCTGGTCCACCCGTCTTATTATTTTTTTTTCTTTTTCGTATCAGCACGAGGCATTTATTTTGACAATAGACTTGTGTTTAACTGCCATCTGGCTTGAAGCCCAATTCTCGTAAATAAAAATTATGCCTACAGCATGTAACAAAAACCCTGTTTTTCCGCAAAAGGAGTCATTATACTCATCATTATGAACAACTTTTACTATGGGACCAACTATGAAATCACAAAAAAAAAATCAGCTGCTACATACATTTTATTGAATTAAGTATGTGAACATAAATGTATGGAACAGCTGATTTTTTTTCTATAGGTACACTCTAGCAGCACTACTCTACCACTCTAGCAGCGCATTCTACTGTTTGGCGGTACATACTCACAATGGTGGGATAAAAGCGCTTCGTTCTGGTTTTTGGTATATCAACCATGAAACGACTTTTTCGTGCTTCTGGCCGTCCGATAGAAAAGGTCAGGAAGAAATTAGATCATACAGATCTGAGGCACATTCTCCGAAATGGTATCCGATAAAATACCGATCGACTTGCAACTTTGCGTTGTTGCTAATCGGAAATAGCAAAAGTGATGTTAAAAAAGATTAACTAAGCAACAAGGTCGATAACTCGGTAACGGTACTGACAGGCCAAGGTGTCCAGTGCGTTACTTGTGTAACGTCACTTATGGAGGCTGTAATTTTGTAAAAAAAAAATTATACTTATGAAGTTTACAAATCGATTTTTATGCATTTGTCATGTTTGATTGGCTAACACGAATATATATATATATATATATATATCCAACATATATACAACATCCGTGTTGTATATATATATATATATATATATATATATATATATATACAACACGGATGTTGAAAATTCAATTCTAAAACCAATAAAATAAAAAATATTGCCATGGGTAAAATTAGGTTCGTTGGCCTAAAATATTGAATGACTTTGTGCTTAATTTTAGATCAGACCTTTTACTAAAAATAATAAAACTATAATTAAGTCTAATTATACATTTTATATCATAAACATAAAAATAACCTATAGATTAAATTATAAAATGAATGTCTTCACATTTTCAGATTTTATTACCATTCAAATAGTTATAAAGTTCTGTATATTTTAAAAGGTCAAATATACGAGTGTTTTTATTACGAAACTGACACTGATTGGTAGAGTTGCCATAATTCAGTATAAACGGGACTGTCACCGTATTTGATCATCGCGTCCCATATTATCAATGTCCCGTATTTGTCCCATTTTTGACAAAAAGTAAAATAAACCTCAAAATATAACTGGTTGAAAAACTAATGTTAATTAATTTTATGTTAAAAAATGTAACTTAATACGAAAGAACAATAAAATTGCTGTACTTTATTGTCAATAGTGACGCGTCACTTTCCTACTTCCTACTTCTTATCCTACAAATATTATAAACGTGAAAGTTTGTGAGGATGTAAATATGTATGGATGGATGTTTGTTACTCTTTCACGCAAAAACTACTGAACGGATTTTGATGAAACTTTACAGTAATATAGCTTATACATCAGAATAACACATAGGCTACTTTTTTATCCCAAAAACGCGGGCGAAGCCGCGGGCGGAAGCTAGTAAACTATAAAGTAGGTACAGCAATTGTTATTTCAAAAATAGTTGTGATTTTTTACGAAACTTTATGAGCGGACTTAAACGTCAAATCGGCCATCATAGCTTGCCACTGATATAGCGAGCATACGCTTTTGTCCGATCCAATATGCACGATGTGTGCCGCTGTCGTCAAAATACGCGAGAATATGCGAGAATGAAGTGTGCCTACTGCCTACCCACTTCATTAGGTACGACACGGAACTCAAAGGAAAATGTTTATTACACCTAAACGTGTTTAGGTACCAATTTGTTTTGGACAAAATAAGGATAACGTCAATTTGATACCTGTTTTCGGTTTTTTTATGTTCTTAGTTTTTTTATTATTATAATAAATGTTGTTTGTCAGTTTAAAGGTTTGCTGCTAAGTGGTCATCGAGTGGTATAATAAAATCTATTCATTACATCCTGTAATGCATCCGTGCATAAATATAATATCTTAATTTATCTAATTTGAAGTAATAGCAGGCTAATTGCGTAACTATTCAATTATTTTTTTCAAATTATTACAAAAACAATTCAATTAATTTTAAGCCTGAAAGCGTACGTGCGCAGACTTTCCCCTACTATGCCGAAAATGTTTAACTTATTTGCCGGGTACCTTACATGTGTATTACGTAGTGCGATCCACGATAATATGGGTAAAGAGGCGCACCAAACAGTTGCAGTAGGTAACTGCACGCGTTCGCCAGATGTGTACGCACCCTAAAAGGTTAAAAGTGTTTGCCAAAATGATAACCTATAATTACAATTTGATTTTCAAAAATCGAATATCGCGAGCGGGATTTGAACGGGTCGCGGTAGCTTAGTTGGTTCAGAGCAATGCCACGGTTTGGCAGAGGTCACGGGTTCAAATCCCGCTCCAGACATTAAATTTTTGAAAATCCCTTATATATTTAATAACATAAGAGAAGCATAACATGGCTCTGACATGTTTCAAATTCACAAAAATATGAATTTACATTAAATACTTTTAATTTTATACTACGATACTTGGAGGTATTTACAGATAATTTACATTCACTAAGTATTCGCTTGAGCCGCATTTTTTTAGGTACTTTTACAGGGTGACAGGTTAAACGAGGGTAGGGTTACCATATGACAAGTATTTGTCGCATTTGACAGACATTTTAAGGGACAAGCGTGTGGCATGATCTGAGACAGGCATTTTTGAATTTCTTGTAAAGACTTTTACACATAAATGTCACAAAAAAAAGATCTCTTGAAAAAATAAGGTCAAAAAAATAACACTCTTAGAGCGACCGCAGACTTACAATTTCATGTTGGTTCCGATTAAATCGCAGAGTATAATATCTACTACTAAGCATAATTGACTTATGATAGCCCGCACCTCTTATCTAAATAAGGGCTGATTTTTCCATGGCCAGATATCTTTTATTTAAGGAATAAAATTGCCGTTTGACGGATTTTGTAGGTATACAAAAACTGACAAATACATATTTAAAATAATAATTAACCCTTGCATAAAATTATCTGACGATTGAAAAATTGGCCCTTAATCATTTAAATAAATAATTGGACACCGATCGTATCAAAATCGAGATTCCTTTCCTTCGAGATGCCCAATTGAAAACCAATTAAATTGTGAAAGTATATGTGATTGCTGATGAACTGCGGTCGCTCTTAGTTGTTACTAGATATAATTATGATGTATTGATTTATTAAATAAAGTTCATACTAAAGTTTTCATTTCATTTCTGCCTTTTACTAAGTTTAACTTTAGAATTTTCTGAAAATCCAGGCATTTTAGGCACATTAAACGAGCATCTCTTTAATTTGAAATGGTAATTCTAAACGAGGTGGTTATTCAATATGCGATACTAGTTCGATTAACTACGGAACCGACGAAATTTTTGTTCTCATAATAATTATGATTAAACATCCTAGAAAACGAAATTTTTGTTCTCCCTAAAGTTGGCAACACTGCATTTGAACAATAATTTGTTCAAATGCAGTGTTGCCAACTTTAGGGAAAACAAAAATATCCCCCAAGTTGGCAACACTGTATTTGGGACAAAAATTTTGTTTCGAAAACGAATTTCAGTACCTACTAATTGTTGCTCCTACACTATTCCATATCCTTAAACGCAGATTTACCATTATACCAAAAAACTAAGAAAAATCCACAGTCATGAGGAAATATTTAAAAGAGATAAAACATTATTGTCACATGTCAATCAAATAAACAAATAGACAAAGGTCATTATTCTAGTACAATCTATAAAACATTACACAATAAAAAATAACTAACTATAGTTAAACTAATAACATTTAGCGTTAGATAATGTCTTGTACAAGACCATTCATAATTATTATGAAATAGATAATAGCTTACGTAACATTCAATATTTTTCGTACTGGTTTTACCCGACTGTACCAGAAGATGAGTAATGTGTTTCGAGAGTATGTATGTTTGTATGTCTATTTCTTTGGCACTCTCTGTTGCCTGAAACGGCTCGATGGATATCATAATATGAGGTGTCGTTAAATTTGTCTAATTTTTAGGAGTGACATAGGTTCTAATTTTTAACGGACCCTTATAGTGTGACTTCGTTTGTCTGTACAAACGAAGTCAACGAAGGGTCCGTTTTTACCATTTTGGTACGGAACCCTTATAATTGTGATTTATCAATCACAATTATAAGGGTTCCGTACCAAAATGGCGCGGCCCGCGACTTCTTATCAGAAGTCGCGGGCCGCGGCTTTTCGAAAGGGATAAATTTAAATATCCTATTCTGTTTTTTTTTTTATATAAATGATGACGGTGGCAACCGTTCGGCACGCTTGATGGTAAGCAGTTATGGTAATCTATGAAACGTTTGCAACACCGAGTATCACTTGCGCGTTGCCACCCTTTAAAATGAGTATTCGCTAGGCTTCCCTATGTCGACGTTCACATGACAAGCGCTCAACGCGCGTTGAACCCCCGTTGAGCGCTTGCTTGTATAGTGTTCACATGGTGCCGCATGGTGGTGCATGCGAACGCGCATTGCCGCGGCCGCTGTGGTTCAGTTTCTACAGAGTGAGTTTACATTTGTCGAAGATGCACTTGAAACACTTTTAACGGTAATTTTATTCACAGACAGATTTTATTTATAGACAGATGAAGACTATATTGGATTCACCCAATTTTATTGTAAAGGCTGACTAAAAAGGCAGTACGTACATAATTTTGTATCCTAAGTTCAGGCAATTTTTTTAACTACTTCAAAATGACTTCCATCATCTCAAGATGTCTCATAAACGATGAACTCGTAACAGATAAAAACACTGTGCGAGATTTCTGAATGTACTGAGTGAACCCTATACGTCTATCCGCATCAAAAGCGCGCGCTCGTCTGAACAGTAACATAAAAAAACCGGCCAAGTGCGAGTCGTACTCGCGCACCGAGGGTTCCGTATCATTTTTGGACGTATAAAGTGAAACTCCGGACCGCACAACTAAGTTTGTTTGTGAAGGAATTTTGATGGTTTTGAAAAAACTGTTAGGAACATCGTTTTATTTTTGGTGCCATATTTGGGTCAATTCCTATCAACTCTAATTATTTAAGATTTTTCGCCCCGCAAACTTCGGAGATAAGGGGGGGAATGGTATTTTTTTGAAAATTTTTCATCATATGTCGAAAACTGTGAGACATAAAATAAAATGAAAATATATTTTGAAATGTGCAGATCAAGCACTTTCATATGATATATCATTTGACCTAGTAACCCCACTTTAAAATTTCGGACCCCCACTCCGGCCCCTTTTGCAATGAAAGTAAAAATATTTTTGGACTTTTTTCATTTACAATAAAGTTGAACAAGCGTTTTTTATAACTGTTCCAAATTTCAAGTCGATAGCATTAGTAGTTGCTGAAATAAGCAGGTGTGACAGACAGACAGACAGATGAAGTCGCACAATAAGGGTTCCTTTTTTACCATTTTGGTACGGAACCCTAAAAACCAATGATCTCAAAGCACGCGTTGACGCGCGCTGACAATAGTCGGGCGCTAGTGCAGCGTTCAACGCGCGCTCTATCGAAACGCGCATTAGCATGTGAACGGCCTGAATAAAATGTCTAAGTGGTAAACGCGCGTTAAGCGCTTGTCATGTGAACGTACCCCACAGAAACACAATACTATTAAAGAGTTATTTGGTTGTGGTATTCTCTAAGGTAGATATTTGATCGAAGTATCCCGCTGTGCCCTACCGTTCCTAAAATATTCTTCGTAATCTTATTATCAAGACCGCAAAATCTTTACAATAAAACTAACATAATTTCCTTATGCACTTCATTGAAATATCGCAAACAAAATTGCCTTTATTATATTTCATTGCTGCTTACTGGTTAATTTATGTTTACGGATTGCTTACAAACCCAGCAGTGGATGAATTTCGTGGTTTTCCCGTTTTGACGTGGAGTAGTTAGTAGTAATCATGACTATTCAACCCAGATAGATATCATTATGGCATAATCGTGATATAAATAAAGGATGTGGTTTCACTAAGGAAAAAATAACAACGAAGATTCTCAAGAAACCTTGCACAGATTAACGATCTCGAGAAATGTGTATTTGCGGTTCATCATTGCGAAATAATAATTGGAAAAAAAATAACCACGTTTTTGAAACGGACTAAAAAGTAAGTATACAGGGTAAAATTAAAACCAGTGCGGATATTTTAGGAGGTGAAAGTACTCATGAATATGATCAACTTTTATTATGTCACCGACACTGAAATTGAAAAAAAAAATCATCTGTTCCATACATTTTGATCGTGTTGTAGTGCATTTTTGTAGGGAACAGATGATTTTTTTTTTCATATTTCAGTGTCGGTCCCTTAATAAAAGTTGATCATATTCATGAGTATTTTCACCTCCTAAAATATCCGCACTGGTTTTAATTTTACCTTGTATAATAATATCTAATGAAATTAAAAACATGGGGTGCATCTTACTTATTATCTAGTGCAAGCGCTCCACGTTTTTCATTTCATTAGAAATTATTTTATACTATTTAGTCTGTTTTAAGAAAGTGGTTATTAAATATTTTTTTTCCCAATTATTATTTTTTTTTTACTTTTTAGTCCATATTATTGCATTGTTATCCAAATTACATAGGTGTACCAAATTTCAGCTTAATCCGATGACGGGAAGTGCTTGAAAAATGAACTGCGAAATTTGTACCGAACAGACAGACAGACACAAAAGCGAGTTAATAAATAAAATATGGTAACATAATACCAATAATAATAATTATTGAGTGATATCACCGTCCCGTATGATGAGAATCTCGTGAGAAGCTGAGAAAGATAAAGAACTCAAGTATCTTGACTTAGCACACCATGTTGTCAACATGTGGAATGTGGACTTAGCAATCATTGTGCCGATAGCCGTCACGGCCAATGGCTATAGCCAAGAGCCTCGACATACACCTGAGGAGGCTCTCGTTAGGCAGTTGGATCAAGGGCTTGATACAGAAAGTGGTACTCTTGGACACGGCTCGTATTATTAGAAGGTTCTTCTCTCTGGGGCCCTGACCGCTTGGACCCTGTTCTCGATGCCGGTGGAGTAGGTACCTACTATCTGATACTATCATAAAATTGTAAAAAAGCCGTGTCTCTTCATTGAAGATACATTGAAGATATCCGTTCTGTACATTGAAGATATTTCAGAAAAAAACAATTAGGATAGGGTACTAGGACGTTATAACCATAGGTACCTAGGTACCCAAAAATATTTTCTTCTTGTCTGTGTGTCTGTTTGTGCGCACATCACGCAAAAAGTACAGAACGGATTTTGATGTGGTTTTCACAGTTCGATAGCTTGGAGTCCAACTTAAAATCTAAGCTACGTTTCATCTAATTCCGGTGGGATAAACTAGAGATATAGCTTGACCTCTTGGTAGTACTAGCCACCCTATACTACGGAGGTAATTTAAACTGGTCATTTCATTGTAGTCTACAGGACGGAGTCGCGGGCAAAAGTCTAGTTTCTTATATTTTTAAAGCTTACCTTCTTTGAACCCTATAAATTAAGTACCAAAAGTAGAGATTAATCTTTTCCGCTGACCTTAATTTTCAAAACTGTTACATGATAAAATAAACAAAATGTTCTTTAACGTTGATAACGTGGCCTGGATTGAATGTAATTTATGTAAATGTAATTAAGTCATTAATGCGATATAATTCGCCTAAATGGGTTGCTAATAAGTGTCAACACTTCACAAGTCGTGTCAAAGTAACATCAGTAAATACAGTAGGTATGAGTCAACGAATATTTTGAATTTAAATGACCTCTTTAGTCCACAGCTAATAAATAATATTATTAGAATTTTGCAATGCCAGTTCAAAAGTTTAATTTAACAGGTTCAAACAGCACCGTCTTGCATACAAACTTTAAAATAATTCCACAGTACAAACTTAAAGTTTGAATTTATCTCAACAACTTTCAGTTAAATTGATCTATTCCTACATAGAACTGCAAGGAAAACGCGGATCAACATAACTTGGTGCCGTAAAGTTAGAAGCTTTTCTAGACTAGAATATTCTTTTAGGAAGAAGGAAATATTTAAGTAAATAAGTGTATCTCGGAAACTTGCATTAATTAACGTTTAATCTACGATTTAGAAAACATATTCGTTTAATTAAAATTCTAGGCTTAATTAATTCGGAAGTGTCAAATAATATCGTGAATCAATAACATTTTGTTACAACGAGTCACTTTTAATGGCGACTAAAATCCGCCATGTTGGTTTTTTCATTTTCAGCCAGTTCGTAGACCATTTAATTTTAGATAAATGGTCTAAGAGACAGTGTCACTCGCGACGAGGGACACAGAAACGAAATTACATACATAGATACGTATACAGCATACTACCATACAGTTAAAAAAACGATACCCTCCTTTTGGGCTTCGCCGTAGTCGGCTAAAAAGAGGGAAAACCCAGTTTTTTTGTAGCGTTAGATATTATGATAATATGATTTAAGTTAGTGAATATTCATTTAAATTCAATTTTAATGAATATTCATTTTGATATTATAATTTGTTTTTTGTTAAAAAAAATATTTAATCTTTTTCTGGAAAGGTGGAAATTCTAACCATACATACGAATAAGAAAAGTACATCAATCAAAATGCACATCCAATCATAATAATTGCACCACCTTTGTTACGGGGTGGCAATATTATAAAACTGTCTCAATGTGTAAATTAATAGGTGGAACGCCTCTTAACTATAACCACTAATTAATTATACAACTGTCCTTGTCATTTATATGACAATGAATAGAGATGACAATTGATTATGAGCTGTTTAATTCAATCATCGTCTTTAAATAAGGGGGTATGTTTTTTTAAATAAGGAGTTTGTATATGACATTTACGGAAGAGCTGTGTTTGATGAATTACATAATAAAAATTAATTGTGCAAACATTAAATTTTAATATTACCAGTACCTACCTACTTACAACGGACTTTTTGCTGCTTCAGAAGTGTTAAATGTATTTTTAGATTGTGGAAAAAAAATCATTTTTCGTTTTTATGTGATTTTTTATTCAATTTTAACGTTTTTAATATTTGGAATTATTAGACGGCTGATATGCATTCCGAAAATAGCAACCAAATTAAATTTTTCATGATTCAATCTTGCTACGATACCTAACTGTGGCTGCAGTAAGATCGTTGTAAAAAAATCGTTCAGTGCTCACTAGTTAAAAAATTACAGTGATTTGAAGTAGAATGTTAAGCGAAAACAAAAAAAAAATGGCTGTGGATCTGCGGATATGCGCCTGGAACATCTGAATCACAGGCCACCAGAAATTAATAATTATTAAAACAACAAATAGATAAAAAAAATATAACCTCGATAAAAAAGTGAAATGTGACAGAACTGATATTAATTCAGAGCAACATGATAATGATCTGCTTGGTAATTTTTTTTTATCATCAAAGTGTGAAAAGATAATTAAATATGTATGTTTTTATGAATTTTAAACATGTCAAGGACATGTTTAGCTTATCTTATTGTTATTAAATATGTATGAAACTTTTTTGAAAAAAGGTCGCAGGTTTTGGTCCGGCCTATGTAAGTTGTTTTTAAATCTCCTCTATATTTAATGACAATAAAATTATTAAAATAATATAATTGTTAACTAATTCAAACACTAATGTATTATAACCATGTTTTATTGGGGATAAATCAAAAGGTATACTTAAGTCATAAGGTTTTTATGGAGTTTCTAAAATAAACTGTTAGTCATCACATTGAAATTTTTAAAATAAATTACTTATCAAGGTTTTGCAAGTACTGAGTGCAATAACAACAATCTAAGTAGGTATTTGTTTTTACAAAACACGTTTTTATTGTTCCGTACTATTTATTTATTGTTTCAATAATACAATAATAATAACGTTTATTTGGACCAAATACAATATAGCCTAATACAGTTGATACTATTAAGAACTAGAATACATGTAAGAAAATAGGCTACTAAAACTATATGAACTCCTGACTTCCAAACTAGGTAAAAACACCTGTATCTTGGAAATCAGAGAGAATATATGTTATTACATAACAATAATTATAAAGGACTGGAAAACAATACATTTACTCGATAACTAGAAATAACAAGTAGGTAGGTACAGCTACCTGCACTTTAGTACAAAGGTCGTACATTATTATTTTGCTTACCGTAGGTAGGTACATAGTAAAAAGTATTTACGTAAAAAGTATTTACTATGGAGGGATATGAAAAAAAAATAATAATAAAAGGAATATAGAATAAAGAAAAAAATACAAAACATTGTAAAAAGATAAATTCCCATCAAAATAAATTATGTAGGTAATCAACAACAAAAAATACAAATCCATAATCAGATTCAAACAATCATAAAAAGGAAAAAAGATTAAATCCGTAACTAAAATAGACTGAATAAAACAAGATAGACTCAGATAAAAGTTACGTAACAGACAGGATCGGTATTAATTTGTTGTAGTATTATCGGAAAGTAAACACGACGTGTGACATACGTACCGGCGCGGTGATATTAATACTTTACGCTTAACACTAAAATGAAGGTTGCTGTCGAAAAGACCTGGGAGGTATCGGAATTTATTTTTAGCCAGTTTTAGTTATGGCTCTGAATAACAAGATACCTGCTTAGCATACAGATTCTACATAAAAAATAAAAGAACATTAATATTCAATAGATTATTCAAGTTCTTGACCTAGGCATATTAAATAAATCAACTTTGAATGAACATAGCAATAAATAAATTAGTTAACATAGATTTTTTTGTTGAATACAAATTAAAATGTATTTTTACATGTTCTTTTTAGTATGTATATGCAACATGATACAGAATGTAGCGCACGTCAAACACTTTGATTAGAATATAATAATACTCTAATACGTAATGATATGTTTAAATCTTATTACCCACATACACTGAATTTTACTTTTACGTGCATAATCATTGTTTGTTTAAAAATAGTTAGGTATAATTACTCATTGCGGGCGACAAGTGCGGTCACATTACAAATCTACACACGCACGCAGTCACCCACGTAGGGTCTAGTACCTACTGTTATAATTTACTTAGTTTTAGTTATTTTTAAGATGAAAAATTATTTTTATTAAAAAAGACCGAAATCGATTCAGTAGCATAATATAAAATAAGTTTGTTGCAGTTACTAAAAATTTTGAAAATAAAACAGTGAATAAATTAAAATTATAATGATTACTATTCAAATCTCTCTTTTTATTATATTTTTGGCATTGTGTTAATTAATAGCTCTAATCTTAACATAAAATTATGCAAATGACACTGTGAAATTACAAAAAAAAATGTTAATAATAATAATTGCCGCACAAAAAAAACAATCTCTAGTTTATGGGGCGATAAGACCGCTCCAATGCCGCAGTGTTAAAGTACTTAGCATCGCGGTGGCTATTAATACAAATGCGACCTACTCCGTCCGACTGTTTGCATTCGATTCTTACCGCGAGTGCACGCTCGATCGATATAGATCGCAATTCGTATTCGTTTTCGTAACATTTTTAGTACGGGGCAATATTGGACAGTGCCGCAGTTTAGGGTTGGGACTTATAAGGTAGTGCGGGACTAAGTGCCTTGTTTTATAGTGGTTGATAATTTATTCAGTGAGGACGTCTCAATTATTTTTATTGTAAGTTTTATTTTTTGTATTTTTTCTTTACTTAGTGTTGTTTATTTTTTCTGAAATGTTGAAAGTCGAAGGCAAAATGTGACATGTTGACTATTTATTTTAAAAAATGTATTATTGTAACTTCATTAATGGAGTACCTGTAACGTATTTATACTATTATTATAAAGCTGAAGAGTTTTTGTTTGAATGTTTGTTTGTTTAAACGTGCTTATCTGTGGAACTACCAGTCCGATTCGTTGTGTTTTTTGGATAACTGATAGCCAGATTCATGAAGAATAGTATGCTATTTAACATGACATTACGACCCTTAGGAGTCGAGCAATGGCGGGAAAAACCGCTGGGCATAGTTAGCAAAATCTACCCTTTTATAACTTATTATACTCCAAGCATTCATTGTAATAAATGCTAGGTATCTTTGCTTTGGATTATAATGACTATCGTTATTTATAATTTTGAAGATGTCGTTGACCTGTAATTTATAGTTAGCGTGACCTCAAATGTTACTAAGAAAAAAAATATAATTATGTATCCAGAATGTTTTTACGGCGATGCACGATGTTTGTAACTTTAAAATGTATGTGGGTAGTGCAAAAAACAACGAATAATGGGAAGCACAAAATTATCCCAAACGTTTTTAAAAAATCTCACATTACGAGGGTTGAGTGATAAAACCCAATAAGTATCTATGAAAAAGAACCGAACTTAAATAAAAAAGTTAAATCGATTCATCTGGAAAGTTACTTTTTCATACTTATCGGGTTTTGTCACTCAACCCTCGATTTTACGAGGACTTGCATTGTGATTTTTAGCGCAATTATAAACCTTACAAACAAAATTACTGCAGCGACCAAACGCAATCTAAGAGCAAAAGATCATAGTAGACTCGGAAATTATCGCGCATTTTCCAAAACCTATTTAATGAAGTAGTCACACAATGTGCGCTCATTCAATGTGCCAGATAATATACTAGCCAATGAGAGGAAATAATAATTATGCTGATAAGTATCAAGATTTTTTAGGATTTCGTAGCCAAATGGCAAAAACGGAACCCTTATAATTTCGTCCAAGTCTTGTCTCTCTACCTGTCCGTCCGTGTGTCATAGCTATTTCACTCGGAGACCATATGGTAGTTTATAGATGAAACTTTGCAGGTAGATGTTTTCTATGAACCGCCTTAAAAGAGTGTAGTATAAAATATTAAAAAAATATAAGGGGCGCCTTTATACATGACACTGTAGGGTGAAAAATAATATTTTCGCGGACCCCTTCATGTGGCACATCATTGAATAGGTATTTAATAACAAACACGAAAGTTTCTAGGTGACTTTTTTATTTAGGTTGATTTTTGATGACATCTGCGCTTCTATGTCGTAAAACATGTCTCCCCCCTCTAATTTTTGAAAAAAAAATCAAGGCGGTACAATTAAAAAAAACACTTCCATTGAAAATGGTTTTAATATGTTGTGTAGTTTTTCGGGTATGGAACATTTTCGATTTTAAGAAATCAACCGCAAAAAATCATAATAATAACTATGAAATACAAACTTCTATTTGCGGTTGGAAAACTGAAATGCTTGCTACGCAGTGTACGTAGTCCGACACCCACTTGGCCGTATTTTTATTCCACTGATAACACTCTGCGCAAACATTTTTTTTAGTCACACAAACTACGTTATGACATAAAAACAGATACCTACTAACAGCAATTCTATTGGACATAGCCTAAACTAAAAATAATAAATTAATAATACATTAGTTAGGTACCTACTATAATAAGACAAGAAATAAACGTAAAAACAGGTAGTCCAAACTAGTTATTTAGTTTCTTCTAGCCTTTTTGTCAGTGTATTTCTATTTATAGTTAAAACTGCAATTAATATTCGCTTTTTTTGTCTCCGGCTATAATTTACGAAATGGTCAGTTTTTAGAATGGCACCAAAAAATATTAGGTTATTTGTTATTAAAATAAATCGATGAAACATGAGATAAACCGGTTAGTTAAGCTAATAATCTTATATATTTTGACTGATCCAAATGTTACTAAAGTATGAACGTTTTATTCCAAAAACAGGTGTTTTTTTTTACATCACGCTGTATACCACTTTCAGGTAAAAAGCGTATAAGGGCTCGTACACATCTAGCGAATGTGCCACGAATGCGCGACGAATACGCCGGGAATACGCCGCGAATGTGCTGTACTCGTGCAGTTACTGCAACAGTTTGATAAGCCTCTTTTCTTTACCCGCAACTCGCGATCATTATTCTAGTATAGGTCAACGGGAAGTGTCCTGTAGGTTTCTATGAGTTTGCGAGCATCAAAATATGTGAAATAAATGGCCTTATCTTTTGCTTGCATTGAGTTAGAAGCTTGATTTTTTATATCTGACCGCAGCCTTTAGTAGGTAGGTATTTGACAATAATTTCAAGTTGATACCTATTAAGTAACCGTTCCTGAGAAAAAGGGTCTTGACAGACGCACGCACGACAAAGTGATCCTATAAGGGCTTCGATTCTTTCGTTTGAAGTACGGAATCTTTAAGTTGTTTTCTAATTACCGGGCACACAACGCACACATCATTAAAACTCCAAACAGCTAACAGACAATATTTTTTCGAACAGAAAAATTGACTTGGTAATTTAACTTTGAACTTGATACTTAGATCGCTCTAGTGACATAGTGACTATTACACAACACTTTTTATACTATTCTAGTTTTAATGATTATGTAATAGTCTAGTTTGAATTGCATAATAATGTCAAGACGACAAAAAAAACTTCAATTAGCAATCATTCATTTATCGTATGAATTACATTTTTTGCTGTCTTGAATATAATTAATGATTAAAAAAGTAAGTAGGTAATTAAAACACGTTTGCGTTATTAAATTATATCTCCATCTCCTTGACAAATTGTTAATAATTTTATTGTGATTTTACCTAGGAGTAAAGAAAAACATAATCTTATTAAATTATTATATTTAATAATATTATAGGTATTATTTAAAGTTTTAAAGTTGCCACAGACTCACCTGTTTCATTGTAAATAATAATAAATGATTGATATTTTTTTTCGTAACGTAGGTATGATTTTTGATTTATACTGTCGCTTAGTGACAAAAAATACGAAATAACTTTGACGTTGAGTATTGTCGACTTGTAATAATAATAATATTCACGTTGATATTGTCACTTCATTACATACTGTCAATTCACGTTTACAGATAGCCACTGTAAAATAAGAAATAAACCCGATTTTAATTATGAATATTGTAAACTAAGTATAGTAAACTATAATGTTTTAAATGCCTATTGCCACCCTTACATGTAACAACTTACCTACCTATTACCTATCAACGGATTCAGATTCAAGTAGATCAAAATGTTTGATGAACCAATACCGTACTTGACAATTTTTATTTTCATTGTGAATCTGTAAACTATTTGAAAAAAGATAATTAACACCAAAAAAACCGATGAAACATCTACAAAATTGGCAAAGTCATAAGCGTTTTAAAATGATTTGCTAGACACGGACGGCACTATCACGCAGTGACGTAACACTACATATGTCCGCTTCGCGCGACAAAGATGGAGCGATACTCCCTCTATAAACTTTAAAAGCGTCTATGTTTTCCATTTTGTGTTTTTTTTTTTTTACTTTTTTGTTGTTCCTATTCCTTCTTTGAAATAAAATCATTTATTTGTACTTTTTTAATAGTAGTCCACTACCGTATTGCGTATCCCAACAGCTCGCTTGAAACTTAACCCATTAATTTGTTTACTCACTCGTTGTAGACCTCAAAGTCACTCGAAGCATGTTTTACTAATCACTAATGACCAGCTCCAGCTTTGCACTTAGTACTTCCCTCTTGGCACTTAGCTCCGTCTGCAATTTAATATGGTGACGAATCTATACTAATACCTACATACATATTATAAAGCTAAAGAGTTTGTTTGAACGCACTAATCTCTGAAACTACTAGTCGGATTTGAAAAATTCTTTTTGTATATGATAGCCAAATTCATGAGGAATAGAATAGTTATTTTACCATCACGCCCCGACCCTTAGGAGCCAAGCAACGGGGATGAAACCGCGGGGAACAGCTAGTTAATTATACACGTAAACCTTTCTCAAAGCCGTAATAGTTAAAACTGCATCAAAAGGACGGATTTCACCATTGTCAAATAACTTTATCCAAGGATTAATTTTAAATTGTTAACAGATTTTCTATATAAAATCTGTCAATCTCAGCTATATTCCTTGGGTAAAAATGTTCCCTAACGATGGTGAAATTGGTCCATTTAGTAACTGTAATACTAACTTTTGCCTAAGGTTTCGCCCTACCGAGATAAAAAATAGGTAACCTATGTCACTCTCCGGCCCATAAACTATTTCTATGCAAAATCATGGGAATTCGTGGTTCCGTTGCTGCGTGAAAGAAGGACAAACAAACAAACACACTTTCGTAGTTATGTAATAATGTTAGTAATGATGTTATTTACGAGTAATGAAATAGTTTATTAGCCATAAAGACACCTTTGGAAAAAGAAAAACGATTGTTTTTAAGCATTGGACTAATTATTCCACTGCGACAAAAAAATCGCATGAATTAAATAATTTATGCGATTTTTTGTATCTATACTTCATTATAGTAACGAAGATTGATCCATTTAATTGCTACACGTGATACATACTAGAGAGGCCAATGGACCGAGACAAACTGACTTGATTGATAGATCGAACCAAACTTATTTCATAACGATTTCGCCATAATTTCGTCAGGGCTTATTCCAACGTGACATTAACTTATCTAACCACCAAATAATCATTATTGTTATCATTATTTATATAATTAATTAGAATGATGTTATAAACAAATATTTGTATGAGTAGGTAGTAGGTACGCACAAAAATATGTACATTGAAGTTCATCCAAAAATAAAGAATTTTCGCCCTCAAAAATAAAAAAAAAACGTTTCCTAATTATTATTGTTGAAATAGGTTCAAGTTGCCAGGCAGTTTAGTCAATGAATCTGATACAGGCATAACAACAAACCGATGTTATTCATAAAATAATTCAATGTAATTTTAATAGTAATCATAGATGAATAGATTGGCCACATCAAGCTCTAGACAAAGACGGATGGAAGAGTAAAGAGAAAAGAAAGAAAATTGTTTATTTGAGACTCGCACAGGAAATCACAAACAGAAAGAGAAAACGATAGTGTGAAATAAAAAAAATAATTAGTAAAACCTGTACGAGGTCAAAAGGCTCCTATCTCAGCATAGTGCCGCGATATTTTAAAAATAAGTGCCGCAACGCTGATATTCTGATAGAGCCCATGAGGGAGATTTTTTCCCAGCAATGGGATATCCAGCATCGTTGGCAATAGCGGACAGAAGCGGTTATTTTTATCCAGCCGACAAAAATACTGCCCCGCCGTCTGCGGTCTGCGCAGCGCCTTACGGACTGCTCAAAGTGCCTGAGTTTTTGAGCGTTAACTAAGGTCATAGTCAACGACCAATCGGACAACGGACTCTCGCTCAAAAGTGAAGACAATATAACGCACGTGATTGGTTGTTCAATCACTTCGAGAGATTTACTCGATTAGCGCGATGATTTGTTACTCGCACTTATAGGCACTCAGTTTTTTTTTTCTTCATCGAACTGTGGACTTTCAAAACTAGGCCAACAAAGTAAGAAAGCTCTGCAAACATAAGATTAGATTTTCAAATAAACATAGCAATAAAATTTATCATTGTTTTGTTCATAGGTTAACAATAGTTGTATGAGGGATGTGTACCTACCTTCATTATGAAATGATAATGGAAACAATCAAAGTTTGTTTACTTTACTTTAATGATAAATACAAGGTTTACTTCGCTATTTATTACTATAGCATACTATAAAAGAACTTTATTGCTGTTTAAAATCACTCCTTTCCTAATAATCCGTATAATTTCATAGGTTAGCAATAGTTGTATGAGAGATGTGTATAAATTATGAAATGATAATGGAAACAATCAAAGTTTGTTTACTTTACGTTAATGATAAATACAAGGTTTACTACGCTATTTACCTATTACTATAGCATAGGTACTATAATAGAACTTTATTGCTGTTTAAAATCGCTCCTTTCATACTAATCCGTATATTTTAACTTCTGAATGATAGTCCGTTAAAGCTCCATGCAACTGCAAGGCGGGTGCAAAAGCGCAGTGTATTTTAAACTAGCTTGCCCTGCGGTTGCTTGGCTTCTCAGGTTTGTAGCGTGATGTTAAATAGCCTATACCTACTATTTCTCATGAATCTTGCTATCATAATTATACAAAAAGATTTTGATTGTGTCTACCTTCAAAGTTTAAAAGTCGAAGAGTGTTCATAGTCGACTTACTACGGTGATCATTAATCAAGCCAATTGTTTTGTTCTATTTATGTCGGTTATAGGAGCAGTGAACTATTATTGCACTCCTACGCATGTTCCACATTCGAAGTGTGAGTGATCCTCATGTATTGTTATGATTAACTTTTGCTTTGAAAATATTAACGTCAACATAATATTACGCCTATATGGAAGGGATAGGCACAGTATATTGTACAATCGACGACAATAGACGATGAACCTGTAGGTACAATGTTCCACAAACCATCATTAGTCGCTGATCAGCTCTGGCCACGCTCACACTTCAAAATTCGGTGAACTTACAAAATGATTCTAAATTATTTTGCTAACTTTCATTTGTTTTCAACACTTCCTCGTTTTGCGTCAAAATAAACAATCTTAGAATATCTATAAACATATAAACTACATAAGTATACTCGTAAGTATTGTTTCTGTAACAAATAACATTGCCAGCTTCAAACAATCTTTTACGCGTTTGTTCAAACATAAGTTATAATGTTTAAAACGTAGCAGAACAATATAATACGTTCGCATGGAAGTCGGAAAATACACAAAACAACATCGTTATATTTCTTATACAAACTTTACCATCCCTTTTCACCTTTAGAAAAGGAATTTAAAAAATCTCTCCCTAGTGCACCTTTATGGGTAGAAGAATATTTCCTGCAAACAAATCCCTAGGCACACCGGGTAAGGCTATGCGTTGTCTATCAGTCAGTATAAAGCTGAAGAGTTTGTTTGTTTGAGCGCGCTCATCTCTGAAACTACCAGTCGGATTAAAAAAAAACTGTTTGTATAGCCAGATTCATGAGAATTGATAAAGGCTATTTATTAGGACTAGGACACGACTTAGGAGTCGAGCGACGGGGGTAAAACCGCGGGGAACAGTAGTGTATTGTATAGTATATCTACTCGTGCTTTAGACCATTCTTATTTGCCATAGCAACATCCACTCAAATAGCGAGATCTTCTATTGTATCCAAGAAAGTAGACGGCGAATTTCTGAGAGATATAAGTTTTTAAAAATAGGAAAAACTTTCCCATGTTTATAAAAAGAAATTGGTTTGAAAAAGAACTGGGTTTTAACGAATATAATGGCATAAGAAACCTTATTCTGCAGATCAAATGTGACAAATCTGTACCTTAGAGGCAAACTGCACATTTTGCGAAATCGAGATTTTATACTATTGGAATTGCAAGAACGAGAGCTATACGATGGCGATAAATTCCGCTATTTTGCTAACTTACTATATTAAATTTAAAGTCTCGCTCCCCGCTTTTTTGTACGTTTATGCCCGTCCTGCAAAATTTCGATTTCGGCACTTAACGTCGTTTGCCTCTGAGGTACAGAAATATATTCGCTTATAAACTACCTAAATTTAAGCCGAACATGTCTTGGCATAAGATCAATGGATTTAAATATGGACGTGCGTCGTATACGGTTGAATTGTGAATAAATTGGCAGTGCGTTTATGCTAGGATGTTCTTGAATAGAATATAAATACCTACTAAACGCCCTAAATCATCAAACATTGTGTCTATCTATCCTGTTAATATTAAAAACGCGAAAGTTTGTGAAGATGTATGGATGTATAGATGTTTGTTATTCTTTCACGCAAATACTGCTCTATGGATTTGGATGAAAGGACACTGGTAGACGCCCATAGAACGCTGGGCTTCAGATTGTGTATGTCGGTACAGATATGAAATTAGTTTGGTGTGATCGAGTATTTCAAGAGTATTTAAATTCATTTTTTATTTGTTTTTGTACGTAATTGGGTTAAAGAGAAATCTTCGTATTTGTGACAGTGAGGTTAAGTATGGTGCGAATGATCCAGTGAAGTACAGCCCGACTAATGAGTTCTCAATTCAAAGGTTTTAGTTGCTGTCGACATGATATTCCGTGAAGGCACGCGCCAGCCAGCATGCACCCGTTTTTGTTTTATTGTTTTTTTCAAAATATCAACGGCATAATCATTTTATTTCTTATTTATTTCGATTTTTTATTCCAATTCTTAATCTCTAAGATAAATTAGGCAAAGAACAATTAAAATATATTTTTATTTTTGGTTAAGCTTTTATGACTGTACCATATTAAGCCCAAAACTGCCGACGTCCTTTAGAAAGGAGATAGCTTATACCCTGAATTAACACATAGGCTTATAAGAAAAGGTAAATAAGGAAAAGAAAACTCGATAGTAGGTACTTACTAAAAGTGCTTTTGTTATATTTACTTTTAACCCAACCGCCAACCCCACCTTATCTACAAAACTTATTTCAGCAATCATGGTTTTTGCTAAGTACATTTTTTGCCTATCTTGGCCACAAGTTAGAGTGGGACATAATAATATTCTCCACTCTACTCACCATGCGTATGCTCATAAATGCTTCTAAGGATTTAGATTAATTCAGATTAATAAATCGTTTACCAAGGCTTTGATGTGATATCTCGGAAAACGAAAAAGAAATGCTTAGGTACTCAGTTCATTGTACCTACACTTGTCGGCACTATAAATTACAATAGCGATAAAATATATAAACCAAACAAAAAACTATTTGTAGCCTTCAATGTGTTATCTGTCCATGTCAAAAAGGTCAGTGATTACTTTAATTGACTATGCACCAATAACATACCCCTTGTAGTGTTGAGTTCGTGACATGAACCTCAAAATAATGGGTTATCAACTAATTCTCATTTTAAAGGGCCGGCAACACGCATGTGACACTCGGTGTTGCAAGCGTTTTATAGGCTATGGTAACTGCTTATCAGCAGGCCGTACGCCTATTTTCCAACATCTTTGTATAAAAAAAATGGTTTAATTTTTTACCCAGTTGCGGTGAAGATAGGGTTGCCAACTTTTTGAACAAGAAATAAAGTAGGTATATTGAAGTCGGAGTGGAAAAATAAACAGTACATATTTTGTAAAAATAAACAGCATTTTGTTTTTTAACATTTTAAATAGGTACGAGGTAGTTACGAGCATAAATATATTACCATGGACAGTTCGGCAATAATATCCGATTCCATGATGAATTCATTATTTTTTTTAAATACTGAACGAATCATTAAATCAGGTATTATATCCGAACTGATTCATTCATTCATTTATAAAATTAATTAATGAATCATGAAATAAAATAGTGTTGAAAAACTGTCCATGGTAATATATTTATGCTCGTGACTGTACCTACCTTAGTGCTTCTTGCGCAACTTATCAATTTAGAAGATTGTTAAAAGTTTTGTCAAGTTCTGTTTTATATGTATTTATATCTTTGGAGGTTTTATATACGTAGTAGGTACGCCAAATATCAAAAATTATGAAAACAGTATTTTGTATACTTTAACAGTAAACAAAAGGAGGACTAATGTTTGGAAGGGAAGGGATTTGATTTTATTAAAAATTATTTTATTTGCGGCTGCAAAGGTGCACGTGGAATGTGTGTGGCTAACGACTTAGATATCTCAGAAATGGTTATTATTCTAGAAAAAGAGATAAATGGTCGCTAAATTGAGGGTCATCGTATCTTCATTGATAACTATATTGCGCTGTGTTCAGTGTCCAGGAATAATGAAACAAAACATTGATGTAACCTAAAAGCGAGATGATTCAACTATGTTTAAACACTTGACCTAGTTTCCACAAGATAAACAATTATTTACAGTATAAAAATCTAAGATCCTTGTATGTAAGTCATAATATCTCATAATAAATACAAAAATAATAAGAATTACACTTACGCGGAAAAATATAAATAATAAACCTTATTTTGGAAAAACACCAAGGTACCTACCGATCTAACTTCCTAGCTACTACTCATCTTACCTCAAACTATCGGTTTCTGAAGGCCTGTTCAGTTTATTAATATTATGTTGTCAAATCTCATGTCAAGTGATGTATGATTGTTGATTGGGCTATGTCATTTCGGTGAACCAATAACAACAGCTGTCATCAGTGGCGCGCTTATTGGCGTACCAGCGGTCTTGCTCGCCAATGGATCAACCCCTTTACTTCACTGATTGTTCGAGCGTTTTGTTCGCAATCGCGCAAAAAGAACGCATTATGAGGCCTTACATAAAAAATACGTAGGTAGGAAGGTTGTCGCTTAAATGTCAATACCATTTCCTCTAGCTTCCTCAATAAGACCTACTTCATGTATCTATAGTATACTCGTAATAGTCGTAATACCATAGATTACTGGTTATGTACGAGTATGTACCGACTGCTATAATAATTTTATACCTATCATACATTTATCTTGTATACACGGATGTGAAACTAATAATATCTTTATTGTCGTCCTTACTTCCGTATGTACGATATTATATTTGTTTACTGGAACAAAAATAATAAATATAACTACCTATAAAGATAAGGAATAGACCTCCCTTGCTGTCATGATCGCTAATATGGATTTAGTAAACACATAAAAAAATAAATTGCCTAAATGGCCCGTGTTGTTAGGAGTGTCCTCTTTCTGAATCCCTGACCACCGTAGCTTGGACTTGTTCCCGATGCCAGTAAAAGTTGCCAGGTAAAGTTACTTTAATCTATATCTGATCCTACTCTAACGGCCTTACCACAAAAAAGATAGACACACATTAAACGCGAATGCTACCAAAAATAATAGTAATGTTTAATAAAAATGTTTTAGACAAGTTAGTGCTAAAACAATTGCCTATTATTTTTGGTAGCATTCGTGTTGAACGTGTGTTGAACAGATGTTTATTTTTTTGTGGTACGGCCGTAAATGTATTAAAGGTAATAATAATATTTGTAAATGTTAGTAAAGATAAAGAGACAAGACAACAAGAAATACAATATATATATTTAAAAAAAGTTTACAACCCTACCAATGGTGGGGTACTATTAGGTAGGTACTATTATTTTCAAATGTTTTTTTTTTATACAGGGTGGCAGGTTAGACAGTGGAAATATTTTAAGGGGTCATTGTACTCATCATTATGAACAACTTTTACTATGGGACCAACCCGGAAATCGCGAAAAAAAAAATCAGCTGTTCCATACATTTTGTTGAGTTATGTGAACATAAATGTAAACAGCTGATTTTTTTTTCGCGATTTCAGGTTTGGTCCCATATTAAAAGTTGTTCATAATGATGAGTACAATGACTCCTTAAAATATTTCCACTGTCTAACCTGCCACCCTGTATAATATTCGATGTTTAAATATGAAGTTTCCGTTTTAACGTATAACCTACTTAATTAAAACTGCAACTTCATACATTAACCTATTATATAAAATGTAATTAGGTACTGTGTATTTGATCCATTATTCGGAACGAGATCCTCGGGGCCTGCAAAAGTGCAAACAAGAAAATTTTAACTGTGTCTACCTTCCGTTCGTTAAAACTTAAAACTAAGGTAAACGAGATGTTAGTGATAAACGACAAGGCGGTAGTCTTTGAAGATCGTTTAATTTGGATCGTTACCTACCGTTAACTGAAGAAGGAATTAGGTACATTAAGAAACGAATGTCGTAAAACTGTAGCCTAACACCAGCTTGAAACATGGTCCACCCGTGATCCTAATGATAGTGGAGGGCCAAAACTATAAACAAATTGTGTAGCCGTGTACATAACAATTTGTTCAGTTTGTAGATTGGCCAATTTAATACTTTAACCCCAATTACGATTATGAAAAGGTTAAGACTATATTTTAGTTGCTGAGCTAATGAGCTATTATAATATAGTTTCACGTTTTATAAAACCTCGTTACGAGAGGAGCATGATTTATTTAAGCAAATTTTGATAATGAAACAGAAGGGAACAGAAACGCAAAACGTAGGCAAAAATAATTTATTCGTTCAGTCACAATTAGGGCAGAGTTTCGTCTTACAGTTAGAGCAGTGCAAAAGTGAACCTTAAAATGAGCTCGCATCGCCATTTATAATTTCATCCCCACTTCGTTCAGGCGATGTGACGTCACAGCTCGTCATCGGCGCGTAGTGTTGCCAGTGGCGCGCTTATCTCGGTGTTGCTCTGCTGGCCTGGCTAGCATGGCTGGCTTGTCTGCCACGCTTGGCTTGGCTGGCATGGCTGGCGTGGCTGGCTAACTGGCTCAGCAGAGGCCAGGCGTTACAATAAAGAAGAAAGAAAGACTAAACGAAATACATTTATTTACGTGGATATGACGAACAAAATTAAGTTTAGACACATAAACAAAACTATTGGGAAGGTATGCGTCACGTCGTCCACGAGAAATGACCATCGCTCAGCATAATGCTGTGACATGCACGGAACAGAGCCACAGCTCTGATTATTAGCGACAGCTGGCATTTATATACAACAATACAACTCTATTGTATTGTATGTATACTCAGTTGTATTCTTTAACATCTTTAAAAATAATCATGTTTCTAATAGAATACAATCTGCAAACTATAATTATACCTACTCAAAGAAATCATGCAGGCGCCACCGGGCACGTGTTTATTTGGACAAATATTGGCATTTTGTTTTATCGGTACCTATTTTCTTTTTCAATAATAGACCTTGCGTTTGACCGCCATCTCGCCTGATGTTAAGCGATGATGCGGTCTACGATGGAGCACGCTTGCCTAGAAGAGACCGATTCACTCGCGACTTGAAGACACCTAGATTGTAATTATCGGGAACCACTCCAGCAGCGCGTTCCACTATTTTTGAATTGTCCATTTTGAACTTTGAAAGCTTTGATTTGTGCTAAAAACTGCCAATGTATGGCATACTGCCGATTTTTACCCAAATCTTTGATACATGTGTAGTGCCCGCGTTGTACGGTCAATCAACTCAGAATATCTTATCAGTTTTGGGTCAAAATTTTATCGAAATACCTAGCTAACCTAAACCGAAAAAATCCGCTATAGGTCATGAACGGAGCAATGACACGATAATCACGATATTCTCAATGAATTGATAGTAAACCATTTGTACAGAGGGGATATATCTATTACCTTGCGATGATGTTTTTAGGTAATTATGTTTGTTCAATCGAAATCAGTGTTGTTAAATTAAATCATCCTTTATACAGGGTCAAAATTAAAACCAGTGCGGATATTTTAGCAGGTGAATGTACTCATGAATATGATCGACTGACACTGAAAAAAATCAGCTGTTCCCTACAAAAATGCACTACAACACGATCAAAATGTATGGAACAGCTGTTTTTTTTTTTCATATTTCAGTGTTGGTCCCATAACAAAAGTTGATCATATTCATGAGTACTTTCACCTCCTAAAATATCCACACTGGTTTTAATTTTACCCTGTATAGTAGGTATTTGTGTTCCAAGGAAATTTGTGTGTTTCCGCAATATACAACAACAAGTTTTATGTTGGAAAACATTTTTCAAAAGAAGCTTTTATAATGACTTCTGACTTCCTGGACATCATCTAGGTCCATAATACTTACTGGTCAAGACAAATCCAACGAGCCCAAACACGACGGAGTTATGTTACGAAGTTGAGGAGTTCCTATAGCCACCTCCCGGCTCCATCATGAGACCACCTCCATATGGTACTATTTATTGCAGTGTCATTGAAGTGACAAATGCGTTCCAAATTTCTGCGCAATCGGTTGGGGAAACTGGTCTATAATTCACTTATAAGATTTCGCCTCATACACACAAGGCAAGACAAATAAAGAATGTAATGAAACGGTGGCGACCGGTGAAAAAATCTAAGAATAGACATCGACCAAATTATAAGTGAAAACTGTTATTTAATAAATAACAGTTTTCACTTATAATTTGGCATTTATTTTTAAATTACAGACATACTATTTAAATTTTGTTACTACGTTTTTATTTTTATTGGTATAGCATGGACAGTTTACAACGAACCCGCAAATCGTGCTCTGCGGTGTCGAAATATACTTATAGCACCCAAAATCGACACCGCAGAGCATAAATTGCGGGCTTTTGAAGAAATAGGTATACCGTTCATGGAAAGAATACCTATATTATGTGATTGTCGTCGTTACCGCATTTTTTTCGTGTCGTACTTGTGGCTCGTGAACAAACACGCGAACTAGGTACAGGAAGGCTCAATTTAATCTACTAAATATAAAAACAAATTGTTACTAATCAACTCAGGTCAAGATGGTAAAGGTACATAGTTCACATAAAATCTATTATCTTATCCGTGGAATTTTTTACTTCACATACAATTCCGACTAAGATACATAATAGTGATAATTATAAATAACAATTTAATTGCGTAACAATAACCTCTTTGTCGTTGAGGCATCACGTTTGTTAGGCAACTTGTAAAGGCACGTGGTGACAATGTGACAATAAAATTGATAATGTGGAAAAAATCGTAATAATAGTAAGAAAATTATGATAACTAAATTAATAGTCACATAATTGAAGACGATATTGGTACAATTTGTAATTGTAACATATTTTTTCTAACTGAATCAATATAGTGAATCGATTTCTCTTAGGCAAGCGTGCTTCATCTTAGAATGCACGAGATGGCGGTCAAATGCAAACTTATATTATGTAAAAAAAACTTGATCAAAACTAGTACCTACGTACTTCCACATCCTACATCCAATGATTCGCATACAACAAAAAATGTAACATTTTTTATTTTTATTTTCAGATAGTTTCCAAAAAAAGATGGCGGAGTTTTCTTTCGCCAACGCGACACAGGAGAATGGGTTCTCCGATATGGTCAGTGACCATTTAAAGGGGGTCGGGAGGATGTTCTACCTTCATTCACCTAAAGAGACTATGTTTGAAAGAAAAGAGGATGTCCCAAATTTTTTTAAACAGGTATTATTTTTTTCAAGCTCTATTTTTTTTTTTTTCAACCTCTCCTTATAGTTTGAGTTGAGTGACGGATACATTAATAGCCTAAATAAAACGCTTATCTGATAATGTCAAAGTTTCAAATAATATGGAAAAGTAATCTCAACACTTAACTTACACATGATACAGTTAGTATGAAACTAACAAGATAAAAATAATCTAACAAAACTAAACATGTTGTTTTCAAATAATAAAGAGAAAAAATACAAATCTACCAAAAATCTATTCAAAAGGTCATTGACCAACTTATCAATACAACATTTTTGTTGCAAGCACCTTGACTCCTTTATTGCCATTCAACCTATAAACGAACCACTTAAAGTCTATTAAATCTAATTACAATTGCAAAATTTTCTTCCCAAATATTTCATGTCGCAATATCATCAAGGTTTGTTAATGATTGTGCGTTTATTTAATTTTTGTAGAATGTTGTACTTGACATGTTGACACAAATTTTGTTGGTTTTGCTTTCGCTAGCGAGGTTACTTCTATCTAACGTTACCTTGTCATCATCAGCTGTATAACTCGATTTTATAACTGTGAACTTGGAGCTGTCAATTTTTTTTATTTCTATCTTTAGACATATCCTTAGACTGTAATTAGTTGTGCTTCCTAATACAGTATCCGTTTGCTATTTATAGTATTTTAATACTAGCATATAGAATATAGAAAATACTGTAACTGACGCTGGAAAATGCTGCAATCTGGCTAATATTTTGATATTAAGTGGTGGACAGTGAGACAAATTTTAGAAACAGTTACTACTGAATTTACACTACGCATGCTCAATCAAACACTGACCTAATTCGAAATTGCTAACTTTGGGCAATTGACGTTTAAAGTGTTGTAGGTGCGCGTGGAACATAAAATATAGACTGATCAAATTTTTTACCTTATTTTGCAAAGAATAGGGTTGTTTTTTTTTTACTAGGTTGTAGAGCATGCTCTTTTAGGTCGGTATTTCACTGTAACTCATTTTGGCCAAATTTTGAGTTCGGTCAGTGTTTTTTTAAGCATGCGATTATTTAAATATTTTGTATTACCTTGGTACTTAATAGTTTACCCATCAGGTTTAAAAAGAGCATCATAATTATTACCACTAGTCTTTTACACATCTTCCTATTTTAGAATTTCAATCAATTTTCAATTAAAGTCCCTTACACATACCTTCATTCTATTTATCTTGTTCATTTGTGACAAAAATGCTCATATAATTTTACAGACGATTTTTATTAATTAGACAAATATTTAAATGTAAAACTTTATTCGATTACAATTTTTGATATTAATAAATTCTAATACATATGAGAGGTAGTTTATCAAATTGACAGGTAGTTGGCTCCTCACAAAATGTTCTCACGCAAAAAAGGTGATACAAAACACATGACACCTTTTCTAACTTTTTACAAAAGAAACATTTATCAGCACATTTTACGATACAAACGTGATAAAGCTGAATATTTGCTCGTTCCTATCAAAACGAATGCCTTCGAATCCTTGTCTTTTATTGTTGAAGAACAATTACTTAAACGCGATTGGAATTTTAATGTTATTGTTGCTTTGTAATTTATTTCTGGTTTATCGATGTGAAATTTTATTTATCTGGGCACCTACATAATTTGTAATGTTTTTTTGAGGAAGACAAATAGTTCACAAGCATCATCAATAGCTGTTTGAATTTAAATTTGAATGAACATAGCAGACATAGCAAAGTTTAGAAAAAACATATACTTATTTAAGAATTTATTGAACACGACACCGCGGCATTCTAAAAAAATTTTCCCCATAATTATGATGTACAATTATGTGATCCTAACGACTGTACAAATGATGATGATCCTGTTACAAAGAAAAAAAAAACAAGAAATTCACGTCTTTTACGAAATAGTTGCAATTCTAAATCCAAACAAGTATTTACTGAGTTTAATGATATTGCCATTACATCTACTAACCTACCATTAACACTAACCGCAGATAGACTCACAGACACTAAACCTATAACAGAAAAAGATCATAAACTTAAATTAATACACATACATTATTTCTTAACGATTCTGAATGTTGCAATAGTTACAAAACCGACGGAATACGATATAGCAACATTCACTCTATGTCTTGAGAATGAAATAGGTAAAATGATACATGGGCAAACACAGGTGTGGATAACGATATTACGTTACCCTAACTATTGATTTTTGTGTGGTTACTGCCTTAGCTAACTAGATGAAAAGGTGTGTTACGATTTCTATTGAACTAAGGGGCTGAACTCGGTCCAGTCAATGTTTTATGCCTTTCGTCTGAACTTTACCTAAGGTCGAACATTTATCAGGGAGAAAAAGATTTTTTTTTAATAAAAGGCAGTATTTTTTGTGATATTTTACGTCATTAAGATTGAAATAAGAGACGGCTGAGTTTTCAGAAAAATAAGAATCTCTGTAGTTAATAGTAACCTCTATTTTCAAGCCAAATCTTAAAATCGTAAATGCAAAAATTCCTTTGACAGTTCCATTTCCAATCGTCTTTTAATCAGCGATACCAATTAATCATCTGTTAAGAATCTTATTAATCGCTTACTATATGCAATTAAACCGGTTGTCAATATTTTTACAAGTCAACATTAATAAATTTATTGTTGATCGTTTCGGAGACCCATTTTTATAAACATCGATTCTTTTATTTACAGGCATGGCCATACTTCTTCATCTTCATGATCTTGGAACACATAGTCCTTAGGCTAAAGGGGAAGCCAGGCATCAGGCTAAATGATGGCATCACAAGTATATCACATGGACTCCTCCAGGAGTGTGGCAGGTAAGATCTCTTCTAATATTAGTTCTAATTGATCGTTTATTTGGAAGAAAACTTTATTACGTGAAATAGTCTTATCATCACTAAATAGTTGACTGACTGATGTATCATTTAAAGTTTCATATTTTATAGCTGTGTTTTATAACTCTTTTATCAGCGTGAACGATATTGAAAAATTTCATTATTTCTAGAAAAGTATTATTAGGACCTTTGTCTACCGTTGCAGCGTCCTGAGCACAAGCTTAGATACAAAAGTTTAAGGCCATTGCTGGTTGCCTTATCATTTCATAATCTAAAATTATCAATGCTTTGAGCATAGGAAAACTGCAAATCCTTTTGTATTATATGGGTAGAATAAAATTGGATTAACCAAACCGCAAGTAAGCATCTCGTTGGCAACTTGCCACAGTATTGTAGTTTCTTTCGAGAATTTCTTTATTGCAACAATTGGATTGTTACTGCGGAAGCCTATATTTTTATACTGGACAATAAAATATTGAATTACTATTATAACTGGTTTTTGAGTTTTAATCCTCAGGGAAAAGATTGCAACTTTTAAATAGGGTCGAAAAAGTGTACAAGGTTTTTTTTATGGAAAATTACTGGTTTCGATTTCTCTGAAAAATATAAGTATCCAAAAATATATTCTCAATTATCTATATGACCTAATTTTATCATCCCACAAAGTCAAAGTATACCATTTTTGTCATCCTTTGACAAATTATATACCTACAAGTCAGTTGATAAAACCTATAATTTCCCAGGAGCATTGTGAATTATTTTATTTTTGTTAATCCAAGCCTCATCTTTTATGCATTATAATTTATTTTATCGAACCGATGACCGTTGGAGTAGACGTGTTCTAGAGTGGAGACCGCGAATCGGCAAACGAAGCGTAGGACGCCCTCAGGCTAGGTCGAGCGATGATCTTCGCAGGGTGGCTGGTGGCAGCTGGATGAGAGTAGCCGAGGATCGAGTTAAATGGCGTGCAATTGGAGAGGCCTATGTCCAGCAGTGGACTGCTATAGGCTGATGATGATGATGATGATGATGATGATGATGATGATGATGATGATGATGATGATGATGATGATGATGAATTTATTTTATCTATATTTTCAGGTTACTATGGCGTGGAGCGGAGTCATTTTTATATACATGGATATACGCAAACTTTAGGCTAGTGGAGTTACCTTGGGACAGCACTGTGACGTGGTACGCCGCTGCATTAGGCGTGGATTTCTGTTATTATTGGATGCACAGAGCTTGTCATGGTAAGCATACCTTAGAGATGCTTCTTTTTTGAATTTTGATATATTTTGTCAACTTTTCTTTTCTTTTGTTTAGCGTCCATTACGTATTCCGTAATCTAAAAGTAGCGTTTTTGAGAAAATTCTCTTTAAACTTTAAAAAATGTATATCCAAAGTATAGACTCCGCGATTTATGAATGTTTCATTCCTCAACAGAGGTCCATATATTATGGGCACAGCATCAAGTGCATCATACGTCAGAGGACTTCAACATGGGTGTCGGAATACGTCAGTCTGTGCTGCAGGGATGGTGTGGATTTGTAAGTATCAAGGCAAAAAATTTTTTTTTTTTTTTCCATTTGTTTTTGATGGAAGCATAGCTTGATTCAGCGGTGGTAGGCAACCTTATGGCAAGCAAGGGCTACATAGTGGCAAAATAAAATAAAGGCGGGCTGCACTTATTCATAATTTTTTGTACCTGTATCGATGATAATATAAGGCCATTACAAAAGCCAATCCAACGCGCGAACGGTGGGGGAAAGTAATGGCGCTGAAACATAAAAAAATCTATGTTAATGGATTTTCTTTATCAGTGGCCTGAAGACACTCCATTGTATTGGATGTCTCTATTTAAACTCTCAATTTAGTGGAATGGCTCGTCAAATGGTCACAAATAAATGGTCCTTATAGTCTTCTGTTGTAGCGCTGGCTTTTTCAGATTTCACTCTTGGCGCGAAATTAAAATATTTCCGAATGATAAGACCTTATTTATAAAACAGTCGCGGGCCGCAGCTTGCTAACCGCTGATTTAGAGCATCGATTTGCTAAAATACCCACGTCTTATTACTCGTAAATACGTGCAAAATTATCATTCGATTACCTAATCAAGACGAAGAAAGTTTCTGTTAAGTCACTCATGAAAGAATCATGACTACAGCTAATCCATCACATTCACTCATCCTATTATGTGCCCTCCGATTTATCGTAAGCCTAAGATATGCCGTTACAGTAGTTTCATAAAAGCCGCTCCGATTTATTTAACGTAGATTACTCAAAGTCCGATATGTATACAAAAAAAAAGGATAGCAAAAAAGTTTACAATCTACTTAAGTACCATTAAATCTTTTGGTACATATTACGACTTCATAATCGTTGCGATAAATCGTATCGTCAGACAAAATTAGTATCGTAAGCCTTACGCGTATATATTCCATATTTATAAGTCTCGCAAACTTCCTTGTACTGATCATTTTTGTTTTTATATTTTCCTATGGTTTCCGTCATTTGTCCATAAATAATACATAAGTGAAGTTGATGGTACTGAAACTTTTGGCCATGGATCGTGACTGTGAATATATTATGACGTCGTCGTACTGACGATTTGTATGTGTGTTAAAAGCTCTTTGGTATTAGTAGGGTACCGTTATATAATTTTACTAGCCTTTTCGTGGCTTCGTCCATGTGTAAATCAGAAATTATCCCACGGAAACGTAGGTACTACCGGAATAAAAGTCGCGAGACCATCAAAAACGACTTGACACGCTCTAACATACTGCCTTTTGAAGGCAACAAACAAAGGCATTTACAAAAAGAATGAGTTCGGAATTATTTAGGCATCACATTCGCAAGACAAAGCGGGATACGAGTGATGGAGCGATGCTACTAACTGGAGTAATATAATATGAATGTGGAATCTTAGAAGTAATACTACAGTACATTAAATTGATGTAGCTTTTTTGAATCCTTGGAATTATTTTTGTTTTATTTTACCTTTTTTATACTAATTTTCTTTTTGATAGACATCTCGTATTTCTATAAAGCCGCGTACGCACTTATGAACCAATTTGTCGCGTTGCATGATATAAGTAGGTACGAAAAGTTTGCTTACAATGTGCGAACCATTGCACTAACGAACATCAAACATGTGTTTGTCAAACATGTTCATGGCGATTCAATTTGTATGTGCTATAAGGATGGTGTTCAAAAAACTTTGATAAATATTACGTAACAACATTTGCTCTAGACTAGACATCAACCTTTGAGTTTGTTTCGGTGTTTCTTCTCTAGTTCGTCATATAAAAAACACCGCCCTCATCGAGCTTAAAAAAAAAAGATTTCTAAAAGTGTTATTTTTAACCTATTTACAAAATTAATAGGTATCATTTACCTAAACTTTTTCTCACTTATTTCAACCCTTCCCTTTCTCTCCAGGCATTCTATCTACCGCTTGCGCTGGTGATTCCCCCAGCTCAATTCGTGATGCACCATCAATTCAGCTACCTGTACATGTTCTGGATCCACACCGAGGCCATCAAGAGTCTCGGCCCGCTGGAGTACATACTCAACACCCCAAGCCATCACAGAGTACATCATGGTAAGTCAACATGATGTTGGAAATAAACGAAATTGAATGCATTTTCTTTCTTCCTTGAGCTATAAAGTTTATCTAAGTATTAATACTGCAAGAGGCTAGCTACTGCAGTAGACTAAGATCTAGGGTGACGTGCAATTAGAGAGGTCTATATGCAGCAGTAAACTGATACTGAGTGATGATAATGATGATGATGATGATGATGATGACAATGAAAGGAGATAATTTGAGGAAAGTAGGTTTAATTAAATCATGAAGGAAAACTGGGTAACAAATATCAAAATATTTTTTTATCGCTTGCTATTTTATAACACACGAATGTTTTAGTAATAAAAACTTTTCTAAAATAGCTATATCATCATCACCAACGCTAGACAAAGGCTTCTAAAATAGCATGCCTCTGAGATCAATCATTGGCTGCTGCCATCCAACTGCTAATAGGCGCATTACTGAAATCATCACCATCCCAACTCGGGTTAGCGTGACCATGTTTCAGTACTACCCTTTAGACAATAACAATTTCCTTATCTCTTTAGGCAGCAACAAGTACTGCTTGGACGTGAACTATGGAGGCGTGCTCATCATCTGGGACCGTCTCTTCGGCACCTTCAGACCAGAAACTGATAAGATTGAGATCGTGTACGGCCTCATCTACAACCAGCCTTCTTTCAATCCTCTCTACTTGCAGGTATTTGTCAAAAATATGTTTTTATCTATAGCTAGCTTTACTCGCTCCGGTTTTACACGGGCAGCACTAAGTATTTACGGCGTACCTACCTACTTTTCTACCTACCCTACCTGCCAAGTCAACCTACCCCTTCCAACCTACTTACCCTACCTACCAACCTATCTACCTACCAGTGGCGTGCCTAGAGGGCATTATTTTTTTGTTTTAGAGAGTATTCTATCCATGTTCATTTTCTATGAATGTAAGTGATTTTTAATATACGTATTGCTTTAATAACGACATTAACTTAAAAATGGGCATAAATACCCTTTAAACACAAAAAAATGCATCGGGCTTGCCCTCTAGGCATGCCACTGCTACCTACCTACCTACCCTACCTACCCTACCTACCTATCTACCCTACCTACCTTTCGATATTGCGCACATAGAAACAATGTGTACATGCACCAGACACACACAATAAAGACCAACCCACCGTCGCGTCGTGAGATAGAATATCAATACAAATTGTGATGTACATGAATTCCGTTTGTGCCTTTATAATTCCTGCTCCCAAAATTGTCCACCATTATAACTGAAGCGCTATACGAATTCGGGCTTCCCTAATGGTAACCTAAAAGCCGATTCCTGTAATTCACGAGAACATGAATAGTTACCGTTTTGAATGGCCGCTCTAGATGTTCGTATACAAAATGTACCATTGTACAGGACTTAGAATTGTTGGAATCATATTTATTGGAGTTTAATGTTTCTATTCTACTACTTAAGTATATATTTTTAAGGGTAACTTATTTATAACACTGTAGATTACAAATTATCATATAACTAGCTGTTCCCCGCGGTTTCACCTCCGTTGCTCTGCTTCTAAAGGTCGTAGCATGATGTTAAATAGCCTATACTATTTCTCATGAATCTGGCTATCACATACACAAATAATTTAAATCCAACTGGTAGTTCTAGGGATTAGCGCGTTAAAACAAATGAAGAGGATAGGTAGGACTTCTCAGGGAATTTTAGAGAATAAAAGCAATTTGAACAGCACGCAGTGATATAACGTATATTTTGCAAGTCACAAAGGAACATGACATTGAAAGGTCATGAGTGCCTACAAAGGCGCCTTATAAAAACCTTATAGCTAACAGTTATCTATTTTAGTTGCTTTTGAACTTTATAAATGTATGTATAAATGTAGTGTATGAAACTATGAAGTGACAGACATCAGGCTGCAACAACAAACAAAAATAGATAAAATAGGTAACAATTCAAGATAACAATTTTCAAAAGTGCATCTTTTCATTTAACATACTTAAAAATATGCTTCTATGAGAGCGGGAGAGGTGACAAAATGTGACAGGCCAAGAGATTCTCCATCTCGGATCATAATAAGCCTAAAATTAAGACGCCTTCCTACTTCGAACGATCCTTCAGTCGACCTACAAGGCATCAAGGTGGTCTAATAATAAGCCGGAACACAAAAAGCCGATGACATCATCTCACAAGCTAATGCAAATTTCATATTTACCTAAATACGACGGAAATAGAATATCAAATAATTAATCCTATATTCGGTGCTATACAAAACACCAGCTAACGTAAACATAATGAATGGCATATTAAATTCTGAATGTGGGAACATCTCGTTGGGTAAACAGAACCTTGCAATTAACCTCAGAAATTGGAGCAAGACAGCAAAAAAAGGTGCTTTACAAGGGATTATAAAGGCATGTTTAGACGGAGCGGTATTTTAATCTGCTTATGGTCCCGAGGTAACAAGGCGATGCCTCTAAAATGTAAAACCTTTGTTCAATAATCGTCATTTATTTGTTCCTGTGCATCAAATGGTAAAAGATGGGCAGCAGCATCTTATACCTAAGCTAATAATAACGTAGGTATAGGTACCGGCACTAATCATGAGCACAGATCGCGCGTGTACATTTTCAGGCCAATAGACAACAGACAGTTGACAATACGTAATAGAGAATGGTCCAATTAGACGACGAGCATCAACTGACCAACCAATCGCGTGCAGCCTCGGCGCCCCCTTCATTCCGCCAAAGAGACCGAAAAATCCGCTAATGTGAAGGTAAACTTTGTGCGCATAACTGCTGCCGGTACCTATACTGCAATCAACAATCCGTACGTTGCATACATACTTAAACTTACGTCTTTTTTCCATAGGGGTAGGTAGTAACTACAGAACGCCACGTAGGTACTACGATTCCTACTCCTTTTTCTCGTCCACGTTTATAGGTACATCTGCAGGGCTAACATGCGCGCCGCGACAAAATGTTGTCAACGCTTTTATCGTGCATTTGTCTCGTATTTGCACGAGAAAGAGCGAGACAAAACGGTCGACAAAATTTTGTCGCGGCGCGCATGTTAGCCCTCACGCACGCCGGTTACGAGTACTGCGCACCTGACCCTTTTGAAGAACATTACCAATAAGATCAGTGTATGTCGTATTGTCGTTCTAGTCTAGGGCGTCCCCTCCCGGCGTTTCCACTAACATTTGCCTTATGAATTCCTTTTGTTAATCCCCTTTCTTTCATCCTTTCAACATTATCAAATCATTTAAACGTACCTACTATCGTATATTAATAATTTATTATTGATGATATTTTCCCAGTAATATAAATGTTATTGGTAGTGAGAAGGGGCTATTACCAAAATTATGATAAAATACCTCCTGATTTCCTGAAACTATTAAGATTGTTGTTTAGCATATCAACGTATTTGCTCACAAACTTCTTACAAGCGCAAACAATATATATTGAGCTAACGTATCTAAACAAGGCTTAATACGTTTATGCGCAAACCTTAATGTAAGGTTTTTTGTTGCCTGTCATGACAATGACTAAGTACCACCAAAAAAATAAACATAAAGATAATTTAGTATAATGAGAAAGAGGTACCTACCTAGAAGAGCTTGTGTAAATAAGGTTGGGACACGGTTGCGCATTTACATTACAAAAATGAGCTTAGATTAGGAGCTTAACATAACGCTTATACGACAAATGGGTAGGCATAGGAGTATAATTATAATACACCCACATTTTACCAGGGGGCTGATTCTCGCGGGTTCGATATTCATATAGCCTTCGATATATATTGCAACAACTGTCAAAATCCCTACCATTTTGACATTTGTTGCAATATATATCGAAGGCGATATCAATATCGAACCCGCGAGAATCACCCCCCTAGGGGTTATCGTGGGTTCGATATGATATTACCTTCGATGCAATATATATCGAAGGCTATATCAATATCGAAGCCGCGATAATTACCTCCCAGTAATGACTGCCAAACAGTGGAATGCACTGCACGAGTGGGTATTCCCCGAAAATTACAATCTGAGTGTCTTCAAGTTGCGAGTGAATCGGTTTCTTCTAGGCAAGCGTGCTCCATCGTAGACTGCATCCAGGCGAGATGGTGGTCAAACGCAAGCCTTATATTAAATAAAAAAAAAGTCATGTTATATAAGTATGTTTAACATGACTTTTTTTATTTAATATAAGGCTATATCCAATGTAATGAGAGGCGAGTTTACCACCAAAACCAACCCCAAGTTATTAGGTAGGTACTGAGAATTTCCTAATGAGAAACATATTATTATCACTACATCAGTACATAGCATAAAACAAAGTCGCTTCCCGCTGTCTGTCTGTCCCTATGTATGCTTAGATCTTTAAAACTACGCAACGGATTTTGATACGGTTTTTTTTATAGATAGTGATTCAAGAGAATGGTTTATCAATGGCACCCCTGCGAAGCCGGGGCGGGTCGCTAGTAATATAAGTAGGTACACATAACAATAATACCTAATTCATTGTTTTCTCAACAGATATTCTACACCAACTACGTGGTAACCAAGTTCCGAAAGCTGGATACTTGGGAGAACAAATTGAAGGCCATCTTCTGGGGACCCAGCTGGGAGCCGGGAACTGCACGGTTGGGAGATGACGACATGAAGGTCGAAGTAAGTATATTTTGCACAGGTTTGGCCTGTCAAGTTTAGCACAGCTAGGCTGCCATCCTTCCGGGGTTCCCCGGATTTGTTCTAGTTTAGAGGGCGTCCGGGGAGCGTCCGGTAGGGGTTTCAAAAAGTGTCAGAGAAATCCTGATTGACGAAATATTTTTTTCGGGCGCGTCCGGGAAAAATAATCAATTTCACCCAAATGTTTGGTTTTTAAAGTTATTGTCCGGCGTCAGCAATTTAAGTGATGGCAGCCCTAAGCACAGCGCACAGCACAGTCTTTGAGATTTGTTTTGCTACGATCCATATATGAACAAGAAATTGCAAGCATTTCACGTGCCATCGAACAGAGCTTGGGATAAAAATAGTATTGAAATAATCAATACAATTCTAAAAAGTCATTTTTGCCGCCTACAAACGAGCGACGTTGTCGAGGCAGGGACCTGGATGTATTCAGAATAGATTAACTGGAAAAGGCAGCACAAAGAAAGGTCTGGAAGGATACAGGGGAAATAGCCTAGCAGTGGAACAGCATAGGTTGTAGAAAAAAAAATGATAAAATAATAAATAGGATATCAATTTAAACAAAGAAATAAAAAGTGAAATGACTGTGGAACATTCACTGTTTCGGTCTCGTCAATCCTGCAGAACTGACGCAAACTGTCGGGCACGTCTGTTAATACCATCTCTATGATTGACGTTTCCATTCCTTTGCTCGAAGATTGTCATCGTGTCAGTAGGGATTGAAACAAAACACATGTTACGGGCAAAGCTAAAAAAGGTATTGAAAAATTTCTGGCAGTGGAAGAAGAGTACCTAAGTTATTTTGATTTACTTGACGTCGATGTCAGGTAAACCATATTTATCGATAGTACCTTAAGCGGGTTGATCCTACATTTAATGTCTTTATATTAGGTGTGATAAGAACTACGCAGAAACTTGTGATACTACTTGAGTACTATGTGGGTTATTATGTTACTGTTATAGATCTCAAGTTCAGTCAGACAGTTTGAGTACTTTAGGGGGCCTACCCAAATGTCCTTTCTGATGGTAATGTTCGTCGGGTCGTTGAGCTCCCTAAGTCTGGGTTGAGCTACCACGATACCCGGCACATGCGTGCACAGTCAGGTCAGGTCCACTCAAATCTGTATGGCTCTTTCCTCTAAAGGCCATTTCAAACTAGCCTGCATGGTTCTTACACAATTTATCTTAATTGTCTGGACTTTAAAAGAGACATCAACCTTTGAGTTTGTTTCGGTGTTTCTTCTCAAAGGTAGTCATATAGGAAACACCGATCTCATCTAGCTTAAAAAAATGTTTTGACGTGTAAAAGTGTTATTTTTAACCTATTTACAAAATAAATATCATTTATCATTATCATTTACTCGAGAGTTCCAAACAGAAAAATATGTGTTTTTTGAAGTTCTAAATTCTAGATCTATTACTGATCTAAGAAGCAAGCTTTCACCAGTCTATGGTTATACCTAATTACTTCGCGTTATATCCTGACAAACCTAACAGACTAAACAGCTAAAGATACAAAAACAAAACAAATCATCAAACTTCAGTTTTGTAAACAAACTTTTAATAACTGATAGAATTGATCATTTAAATTCAGTTTATTTCAAGGACTTTTACTTGGGCGTAGACCACAATAATAAAAGTTAGCAGTTTGTTTACGAAGTTGCTTTTTGGAGAACTTTGGAAAGATAACAAAGTTTCCGAACGTACATAAGACGAAAGAGGTCTTATCTAACCCGTGAACTTACTCAATAAAACCTTATTTTAATATCGTCTTTTAAGCCTTTTCTTACTGTTTGGGCTTATAAGGTAACCATTTACTTTGTTCAACCAATATAACATACAACTCTTTCTAGTTAATGCAGCTAAAAATATCGGTATAATAAATTCTTTTTTTCGCAATATATACAGCAAGACCGAACCTAATACTCCACATACCCAGTTTTAGAAGTTACTAAGATGTTTTTTTGTTTGCAGGTAGAGAACAGAGATAAGTACGATGTCCAACTACCAGCCTGGTGCAACTTCTACCTCGTGGCGCATTACACTATCGTGCTGTATGGCTTCTTCGAGTTAGCCTCCAGACATATGGTAAGCTATTTTTATGTATTGACAATTTGCTAAACGGATAAGTGTCTGAATGGATAGAAGTGCTCAGATCACTTTAATATCTTAAAATAGCCGTGTCTGTACATTAAATATATTTCAGAAAGAAACAGTCGGAATAGGGTAGGTACCTACTAGGATGTAAACATGCCAGAAAATATTTTATTGTTTGTGCACGCATCACGCAAAAAGTACTAAACAGATTTTAATATGATTTTCACAGTTTGATAGCTTGGGATCTAACATATAAAATTTAAGCCACATTTCATCTAATTCCGGTGAAATAAACCAGAAATACAGCTTGACCTCTTCGTGGTACTAGCCACCCTACACACGCCGACGAAGTTGCAGGCAAAAATCTAGTTAAAAAATATAAACACAGCGTGACATATAAATGACTGTTTTTCTAAAACAAATGTTGTTCAGACTATAGTCAACTACCATTTTAAAACATTGTTACTAAAAAAAACTAAACTAGGTGTACTCAAATAAGTCTGATGTTGTGCAAACATTAATCGCAAATTCGCAACATTAAAATTCTTTTACAAGAAACAACAATAGGTGACCTATTATAAACTCGGCAACGTATCATAAACTAGGTAACAATACCCTTTTTTTTTAAACATCGTATAAAATATTTCTAAACCAATAGTTCTAAAGAAAATGAGATCCCATACATATTTGACCGAAGGATTCCATTGTTAAAAGTAGGTAGGTATTATGATTGGTAATAAATAATAATACGTACTACTGTACGTATTTTTATTTCTTTACAACAATACAATACGCATACAAATAACAACAAATAAAACATTATTTATTATACACGCATAGTCAAATCAATTGTAATGTCAATATATTTGCTACGAATAATGAACCGTAGTCTTTTCAACGTAGCAAGGACTACGTAGGCCGTAGGCCCGTAGCTTAATCTTTTGGAGCTTCCTCTACTGACTACGGCGAATTCGAAAATATTTTTATTTTTCTACTAAAGTATAAAATTATAACGCATAGGTAAAGTATGAGAGTACATTGTAGGTATGGCATTTGGAAGTTACTATTGGTGTTCTCATCTATACTTCTATACTAATATTATAAAGAGGAAAGATTTTTTTGTTTGTTTGTTTGTACCGAATAGGCTCCGAAACTACTGGACCGATTTCAAAAATTCTTTCACTAATAGAAAGCTACATTATCACTGAGTAACATAGGCTACTTTTTATAACGAAAAAATGCACAGTTTCTGTGGGACACGCGGATGAAGTCGCGGGCGAAGTGCTAGTATCCGATAAACCAACTTTTTAAATAGATACGTTACCTACTTCCCAAGTTTCCATATTATAAAGCCGTATATTTTCGTATCATATTATCGTTAATCCTAATAGCTGGAAGCGAGGCAACTTTCCATCTCCGCATTATAACAACAAAGCAGGAAAAATTTTTCCAGCTGACGTCACTTCTGATGATAAAACTCTGATAATCGAGGATGAACAAAACGACGGGGACGTTATAAAAATATATTGGATTATTTTAAGCCTCTTTTCAATAAAAAAAAACGGATTTCAAACGCGGTTGAAAGTTTAAAACACAATGAAATCGAATAACGTTACGTGAAACTGTTTATTTTGTTTTCACGTGTCAGGTTGTTGTTTGCTTAAATTCGCGGATATATGAGTTTGGTATACGCATCCAATGTTTTAATTTTTATATACCTAGTATGTATTTGAAATTTGGCAATAAGCAAGGTATCACAGCGCAAGTAAAGGAATAAAATAATAACCCAAAAATCATTAATTTGTCGTACGGTATATGACTGAAATATTTTTTTTTTATATAGGTATGACAGGCATTTTATACCTGTACCTAAAATAAATGAAGAAATACCAATTTAGATTGGTAAACTTGATAATACGTAATTCTATTAAGACCGTATCATATGATTCTTGCTCTTCTCAGCCTGTTAATTATACCTATGTGTAATCTGATAATGCTGCTTCAATAGGTACTAAGAAGATTACTTAGCGATCGAACGCTACTAAGCATTATGAGATACCTACTCGTATGAACTGAAATAGGTACGTCTTTTTTATAACACCGAATTTTATATTACATAATCCAGCATAAGCATAAGCATAATCGGCCTATAATGTTCCCAGTGCTGGGACACAGGCCTCCTCTGTGAGAGGGACTGGGCCGTAGTCCACCACGCGGGCCCAGTGCGGGTTGGTGGACGACACATGTCTTCGAAATTGTTGGTTCTAGGACATGCCGGTTTCCTCACGATGTTTTTCCTTCACCGTTAAAGCAAGTGATAATTAATTTCTAATACGCACATGACTTCGAAAAGTCAGCGGTGCGTGCCTCGGGATCGAACTCGAACCATTCGCCGTGGGAGGCACATGGTTAATCCACTAGGCTATCACTGCACATAATCCAGGAATTATCCGTAATATTAACTGTTAGTAACCGAAGAACCAGCCGGCCTAGCATGACTACGATAGAAACGGGTTTTGTCTACAGAAGAATAGACAAAGTGACAGATTGTAGAAAGATTTCTACCGTTTTATGCATACAATGAAGAGAAGAAATGTCTCTATTCTTCAATAGACAAAATTCTGATAAACCAAGCACTGGTCGCCGCGTGCTCGGGCAGAAGAGATAACGAGTTGATAGAAAGAACTTTGTCTATTCTTCGGTAGAATAGAGATAGAATTGGTCACGCTAAGCTGACAGGATTTAGAGGGCAATCAGGCAGTAGATATTGTTTATCCAATTATATAAAAAACAATGGTTCTTGTCAAATTTGCACCAAAAGCGTAGCGAGGTACAGGTAGGGGGGGCCTAAAACCACTAAATAATATTTATTGTGTGGTATTATTTTACCTTGTTTCTGCCGTAAGTGCCAGTTTCGTTTGATTGAGTTATAAACTTTAAAAATTGCAGGCTAACTTTGTTTGTCTTGCTTTCATGCGCCAGTCATTTGTCTTTTGTTACGTGAAGGAAAGCTGCAGGCAAAAGTTAGTTTATAGCTCAGATCATAGAAACAAGGAGATATGCCATCATAGCAAATTAGTACGGGAACAACTGTCGCCACTTTTAGTACATTTTTCAACACAATTACAAGCGCCCTTCGTGAATATAAAGATCTCCCACACATTAAAAATTCCGCACACCCTCAATCTAACACTGTTAATCGTCACTCAACACTAGCACTAAACTAAAACACAGTATTTATATCATCGATCGTGTTCGATTCGTCGCCAGCGTGTACTTTTTATATACGGTCAATGTGACCGTATGAAAGCGTCAAGCTCAATAGCGCCTTGGCACATCTCCCTTGTTTCTATGATCTGAGGTTTATAGTATACCTAATGACATAATGCAAATAAGCGACACTATAAGGGCGCGATTCCATTATGCAAGTCTTGCATGCAAGTATGACGTCACACTTGCGTGCAAGTGGTTTGAATCGAACATTTTAGTTGCAACTTGTTTGCAAGCTGTTAAATGTATAATCGCATTTATTACTCTTACATAAAAAAGAGTAGGTACCTAAACAAAAGCTTTCCTTTGAGAAAACATAACTTTGTGCAATATTTGTTTATTATTATTCAAAATTCAAAATTCAAAAGTCATTTATTCAAACTGGGCTAAAGTTAATTAGCACTTTTTGTACGTCAAAATATACATAAGACAGCCCTCAAAAACGCCCGCCCTTCACCGCTTCCTAGTGTTTTAGCTGCGAAGAAGAAACGGCGCAACAAACTCCGCAGCAACACAATTCTGTCTGTTTATTATTTTGATTTAGGCCTATTTTGCATGATAGGTATAAACCTGTAACAAACTTTATCTGTTATGTACATGCCGTAGCAATATAAATTCAAAACAATTACTGAATGGTAAATAATGACAAAGATAGATAGAACGTTTTGTAGTGTCAAATATTCAGTAACCTTTAAACATTTCTAATTATCCGTTTACTCTTTAAATTTTCTGCAACTCAAAAGTTGTAATCCCAATTTTAAACTCGCAAGAAGTTGAATTAACAACTCGATGTTCGTAGGCGATAAAATTTCAGCTACTCATCAACTCATTGAAAAAGTTATTTTGGGGATTTTCACGGGTCTATGCATAATTAATAATTCAACAGTTACAACCTTAAAAGTTCCATTATATCTATTCATTCCGTTCCATTATATTATCTGAAGATAATAGACTACAAATATAAATATATAGGGGCTGAGTCACCTTCGTCCGTGGGAAGATACCCTAACCTCGAACCCCACACGTGGTCCCCGGGTGGTGCCAATCAGGTGACAACCTACTGGTGGTAGGCTTCGGCCGTGGTTAGTGACCACCCACCGGACAAAGTCATGCCGCCAAGCGGCCTAGCCGTGTTCCGGCATGATGTCCGGTGACACCGTTTGGGAAAACGGGTCGGAGTAGTTGCTTCACTGCTGCATGACCGTTTTGCCATGCATCGTCGTGCTGCATCGGGTAACTGGTCGTGGAGGGTAGCGGGATCCGAGGCACGGTGCACCGCTGGCCGACCGCAGTTAGAAGGGGGCCCAAGTAGTGAGTTAGCCACTCGTGAAAGGCTGCCCCGCCAACTCGCGAAAAATCCCGGGATGCGCCATCGTGCCGGTTGGCGACCGGAGGAAAGGGCCCGATGGACATCCCCGGGGGGGCTCGGGCGTCCCCGCAGTCTCCAGACCAGTTCCCCATTGATGTAGCGTTGCGGTGCGTGTCTACTGGTTAGCAGCGTGAAGCCTCACTCCACTGCCGTTTTCCCACCGAATCACTTATCGACAATCATGCAGCAAAAGAAAAGGAAAAAGGTTAAACAGCGGCTGCACGCCCTTTCCCACAAAGTGCACCTCATTAACATCCGAGGATTGCACTCCAATCTCGTGCCAGTCCACTACCACCTAGAGACTGATAAACCTGCACTCCTATTTCTTACGGAGACGCAGATCGGGGGTCCATCTGACGTGGCGTATCTGTCATACCCTGGGTATACCCTGGAGCACAACTTCAAGCCTCGAGCTGGTGTGTGCTTATACGCCCGTGACGACATCTCGTATCGGCGTCTCCGTCAGCTTGAAGACCCCAGATTCTCGGTGCTTTGGGTATTGGTGGATACAGGTATAGAGAAAATTCTTTATGCCTGTGTCTACCGGTCGCACAGCGGAGATGAGGAGACGGCCAGGCTTACAGAGTACCTGAGTGAGGCAGCGGATGCGGTTCAACTGATGTACCCTACAGCCCAATTGGTGTTACTGGGGGATTTCAACGGCCACCACCAGGAGTGGCTATTCCCATACCGGGACACAGACTATGCTGGAAGAAAGATGCGAGAGCTTGCTCTTGCGTTAAACCTCACCCAGCTGGTTCAGGGGGCTACAAGGGTACCTGATGTTGAAACGCACACGGCCTATTGCTTGGACCTTCTGCTGACAACAGATCCAGACCGCTACTCGGTATCGGTTTCGTCACCTTTGGGTAACTCCGATCACTGTCTGGTGAAATCTGTATCTGTTTACTCCCCGCCCGATCTCAGCCCCAGAGGCACTCGCCGGGTGTGGCGATACAGGTCAGCAGATTGGGATGAGATGCGGTCTTTCTTTGCATCTTATCCTTGGCAGTTGATGTGTTTTTCGTCTGATGATCTTTCGACCTGCGCGGATGCTGTGACGGATGTGTTGCATCGGGCCATGGAATACTACATTCCTTATTCCGATGTACCGCTGTCCGGCAAAGCTCGCTCGTGGTTTGGGCCTCAATGTGGTCGCGCTGAAGCCCGTAAACATGAGGCATACCTGGCCTGGGTTGATGCTCGACACCGTAAGGCGAAGGACATACGTCAGAGGAAGAAGGCGTTTAACAAGGCTGCCAAGTCCTGCAAAAAGGTTCTTCAGAAGGCTCGCTTCGACCACATTAGTCGAATAGGGAACAAATTGACTTCGTACCCAGCAGGTAGTAAAGCGTTTTGGTCCCTAGCTAAATCAGTCGAAGCGAACTTCTGCCGCCCCTCACTACCTCCACTGCTGAAACCTGATGGGACGCTGGCTCACACCGCAGAAGAGAAAGCAAACCTGTTTGCTTCTCTGTTTGCGGAGTCTTCACGTCTAGATGCTGGCAACGCGATACCTCCAACTCCACCTGGCAGCACGACATTTATGTCGGAAATTCGCATTCGCCAAAAGGAGGTCCGCAAAACGCTGCGCAACCTTAACGTGAACAAGGCCAGTGGTCCAGATGGTATTCCAGCCATAGTTCTGAGGACATGTGCGCCTGAGTTGTCTCCTGTGCTGACACGCCTCTTTCGTCTCTCTCTTGAAACTGGACAAGTGCCGAAATCGTGGAAGCTTGCTAACGTGCAACCCGTGCCCAAAAAAGGTAGTCGTGCCGACCCTACCAATTATAGGCCCATCTCGGTTACGTCTATACTCTGCAAGAGTATGGAGCGTGTCCTCAATAGCAGGCTCCTGACGTACCTTGAAGCTAATGACCTCCTCAGTGACCGGCAATACGGATTTCGCCGAAACCGGTCTACTGGGGACCTTCTAGCGTACGCCACTTACATCTGGAGTGAGGCCATCGAGAAACATGGGGAGGCGCTAGCCGTTTCCCTGGACGTCTCGAAGGCTTTCGACAGGGTTTGGCACGACGGCCTTATCCGTAAGCTTTCCGCGTATGGCTTGCCCACCGGTTTCGTTGCGTGGATATCGGACTTCCTGAGGGATCGTTCGATTCGAGTGGTCATTGATGGCTGCTCGTCCGATCGAAAGGCAATTAATGCCGGTGTCCCTCAGGGGTCAGTGCTCTCTGCGACACTTTTTCTGCTGCATATCAACGATCTGCTAAAACCCGGAACGTTTGGGTATGCTGACGACAGCACTGTTGTAGAGAGTTACATAGCCAATGCACGGACCACTGGACCACAAATCCAGTCTCTGAGAGAGGCCATGGTCGAGCGCATGAATTTGGCCCTTAAGGCAGTCTCCAATTGGGGCGATGCCAACCTGGTCAAGTTCAATGCAGCTAAGACCCAGGCGTGTCTGTTCTCTGCCAAAAGGAGGCCATTCCAGCTGGCTCCTACTTTTCGAGATGTGTCTATACCGATAACTGACCATCTTGAGCTCTTGGGCGTTACTCTGACGTCTACCCTCAACTTTGGTTCCTATATTGAGTCCAAAGCTCAATTGGCAGCTAAAAAGCTGAGTATACTCTCGAAGGTGCGGCGGTACTTCACGTCGGAACAATTGCTTCGACTGTACCAAGCACAGGTTCGTTCGTGCATGGAATACTGCTCGCACCTTTGGGATGGCTCAGCCAAGTACCAACTTGAGGCGTTGGAGTCCATTGAAAAGCGTGCCAAGAAGCTCATTAGCAACGACTCCCTTGTAGAGACTAAGCTCCAAAGTCTTGAGCATAGGCGCAAGGTTGCTAGTCTATCGGTTTTTTATCGGATACATTTCGGAGAGTGTGCTACAGATCTGCATGATCTAATTCCCTCCTGCCCTTTTTTCTATCGGACAGCCAGAAGCACGAAAAAGCGCCATCGGTTCATGGTTGATGTACCAAAAACCCGAACGAAGCGCTTTGATTCCACTTTCATTGTGAAAACCGCAAAACAATGGAATTCGCTGCCCGAGTGGGTGTTCCCCGACAGTTACAATCTGGGTATCTTCAAGTCGAGAGTGAATCGGTTTCTTCTAGGCAAGCGTGCTCCATCGTAGACCGCATCATCACTTAACAACAGGCGAGATGGCGGTCAAACGCGAGCCTATAATTTAATAAAAAAAAAAAAAAAAAAAAAAATAATAACTACTAAATTATAGTAATAAATTTAATTACTGCGGCAAAACTAAGATACGTTAAGACAGAATTATATCATAAATATTCAGTAGAAGACATTTACATTGATGTAGTAACAGCCGACAGCTTTACATACACAAAACAAAATGCTCCCAAACCCCCAAGTTTCGAAACCGACAATTTTACTTTATGTCCTGATATGTCAAACGTCGTAAAATTTAAGACGAGACCTTCTAGTCTGTGAAATTCAAATTGCTATGAAGCGCAGTATCTTATCTTTCACAACATTAGGCTAAATCTGAACACATTTAGGGTAAAACAAGACAATTGTAGCCACGGTTAGAATCCAACAGAAACACTAAAACTGTAATTGCCTGAACAATTTTAATATTTATATCTGACACGCTGCGCGCTGCTACTAAAACACGGATCTCTAGATATACTTACAGTCAAGTTCTTTAGTTTAGTAGTTCTATTTCGAAGATAAAGAGAATTTAATACTTACCTATTCTTCCTTCCATCACCAGAAATTAGAACTTGATTAGTCGTAACTTGTGCCCGCGACTCCATCCACATGAACAACAAAAATAAATTGACCATTTTAAATGTCGTCCTTAATATACAGTGGCTAGTTCTACGAAGAGATCAAGCTGTATCTCTGGTTTATCCCACCGGAATCATATAAAATGTAGCTTAGATTTTAAGTTGGACCCCCAGCTACCAAACTATAAATACCGCATCAAAATCCGTTCAGCGTGCGTGATGAGCGCACAAACAGAAAAAAATCCCAAAAGTATTTTTTGGGCATGATTACGTCCCAGTACCCTATCCCAACTGTTTTTTCTGGAATAATGTATCTCTGGAGTATAATATACAGACACGGCTTATTAGACACAGACCTTTGAGTCTGGACGTCAAAAGTCTATTCTTTAGGTAGGTACTCTAGAAATCGATACAAAACAAACGAATCGGTCTTAACGATATCATTTTTCTTCTTTCAGGGCATGACACCAATCTCAGTGCTGATCTTCGTCCTGTACATCATCGCTTCTCTTACTATCATCGGAATGCTGTTTGACAACTCCAAGCAGGCCCCTCTCTTGGAAGTCATCCGCTGCTCGGCCCTGGCTTTCCTCACCAGAAGCGTCTCCATCACCAGTCCAGGATTTGCCACTGCGTTGCAAACTTTCTACGTAGGATCTGCCATGTTCTGGTGCCTAAATATCCTCAAGTTCTTGGAGATCAAGAAAACGAAGAAGGCGGATTAATGTCTGATGTTCACGACTGATTTTTCAGGTTTGATTATAAGAATAACTAAAGCGATTTTTATGGTAGATGTTGGTGAACGGGACCTACAGGACTGTAAGATCAAACCGTAGTTTAAACCACAGAAGAGAGTTTAATCTCCCGTTTTCGTTTATTTCTTTGGGTTTTTGTATTAGAAAACAATCAAAGACGGGTGATTAACCATGGTTAAGCTACGATTGATCTTACGGCCCTTACACACTCGGCGTCATGACGTGTATGTTTTTGACCATCTAGACAAAAAAACGCGCTAAGCTTTCATTTTTGCATAGTAAATGTAAAGAAAATGTATGCCTAAAAGAGACACAGTGTTTTTATCAAATAATAGGATATGTATCTTTTTGGATAATACATGGTCCAGACACTGTGTGACAAAAGTACCTATGGCGCCGGGGTTGTTTTAAGAGTAAAAAATAAAAAATCCAAATTATTGTGGGATTTGAAAGTGGTCCCTGTTTACTTTTCATCTAGTAGAGAATGCTTGTGATCTAGAAAATGTTAGATATAGTGCCTACAAATGTACAAAAGCTCAAGATGAATAGCCAAGTTTTGCCTTAATTGCCTATATACAATGGAATATTTTACTCGTATTTTATTTTATATAATATATATCGTTATTGAAATTCAGAAACGTGTTGTGTATCACATTGTAAATAGTTGCGTCACTATTGTTACGACTTCTACAGTTTCAGATAAATTCGATTTATTGATATTAGGTGTACCGTAACAATACTTGGAATTTTAATTTGGCGAGTGACTGCGGTTATGTTATCTACTAATTATTCAATTGTTTTTGTCTACTATTAAAATAATTGAAACCTAACAATTTTCTGGTTGAATAATAGCAATAAAATTATATTGTGACATTTAAATAATTTCGATTGAAGGAACGATTATTCAATTGTTCTGTAAAACATTGTCAGGAAATGTGTTGCTGCAATTTAAGTAATGTAATTAACTTTGTATTGAGCTTTAAAATCAAGCTTAAAAGCAACTACTTATCGGTCGGTTGCAAAAGGATAATTAAATTTTAAAGGAGACATTAACCATACAATTTCTATCGTTAAAGTCTCCTTTAAAACTTAACGACCTTTTCTGCAACTCAGTGTATGTCTTTTAAAGCTATTACTTGCAAAAAAATTGTACACTTCCTTTGTACAGTCGGCAACAAAAGTCGGTTAACACTTCACTGCTTTTTAGGGTTCCGTACCTCAAGGAGGAAAAACGGAACCCTTAGAGGATCACTTTGTTGTCCGCCGTCAGTCACCGGACCATAAGTGGAGCCATCTGCTCATATATGACACCACTAGAAGTAAGCAGTAGCGCCATCTATGATCATATATCGGAACCCTTAGGGCGCGAGGCATACTCGCACTTGTCCGGTTTTTTATTTACTTAACACAAAAATATAAAACACGAAATATTTTTTTGTCAATTTAGATATTATGTTAAAGTGATAAACAGCTTTTGTCGCTGACTTAGTTTCAAAGTTGCCTTTTCTATACCTATACTAATAATAAAGAGTGATAATAATTATATTTACGACTTGAAAATAAAACTGGCGCTGCTGTGCTCATAAATTTAATGCAAATGAATATTTTCATTCGCAAATGTACTCTTGCCTATTGCCAATTTTTATTTTAATTATGCAAATGTACTACTGTAAGCCTAAATGAATATTTTTACAGATATTCGTAAACTACACCATTTTTTATTATTCAATTATTTATGGCCTTGTTTTCCACCTCCGGATAAGTCTCGGTTAACTTTACTGGCAGATAATTTTGTTACAAGTTATTATTCAATTTTTAATATTTGACTCGCAGCCATATTTTATACAATACCATAATTAAGTATAATAATATTATTGAAATACTTTCTATATTTTTACGAGAAAACACCAAATAATTAGAAATAGACACCTACTTATAACTTACTTAAGATAATTATATTTTTTTTAATGTATAGCTGATTTGTATGAGAATAATTAATTCATAATTAATTATTTGAAGTCGCCTTAGCATTTTAATAGTTTATAAATTATTGATATGTTAATTAAAGTAACTATTGATAAATTATTTGTTACGATTTTATAGAATACAACTTTTTTTAGCAATATGGATTTTTATTTACCTACCTACTTCTTTTTACCCGACTGCGAGACGCAAAGGAGGGTAATGTGTTTATCAGTCTATGTATGTATGTATGTATGTATGTATGTATGTTTGTTTCTATGTGGCGTTCTAGAGACCAAATGCGTAGGCCGATTTTGATAATTCTTACGTCAATCGATTCGTCTTAACCTTGCGAGTGTCACTAAAGACATAACAGTAATCAAAATTCACCACAGCGACAACCAGACGCCATATTGTCAAAATGAAAAAAAAAAAAGTTGAACTATGTCAAGTGGGGTGTCGTTGAATAGGTATTTTAAAATCATCTTTAGGTTCCTTTTATCATTTTTCATTTTAAATAATAGTTTAGGATATATAACGATTTAAAGTTGTTTAACAAAGCAATCATTCTCGCTAACTCTTATTTATTGATGTAAGTTTTTATTTCAAGTATTAACGATATACAAACAAAAAAACAGTGAAAAATGGCCGATTTTTGGCGTCTTCAAAAAGTTTGTTTTCCTCAAAACCTATCATGTGGGGTATCAAAATGAAGGGCTCGAAAAGAAGATTACGAAAACATACCTACATTAAAAACTAAAAAGTGAAAAATAAAAATAGTAAATTAAAAATTTAAAAAACCCGACTGCCAAAAAACAACTAAAAAGTTCAAAACAAGAGCACTTTTCAAGCAGTCTGATGCAGTTGGTGGCATAAAATCTAAGATTTAACACAAATAATTATGCCACCAACTGCATCAGACTGCTTGAAAAGTGCTCTTGTTTTGAACTTTTTATTCATACTGCAATTCACCAACCAATTATTTCACCCCAGAATTGAATAAAAAACGCCAAGTGGCCGTTAGGGTGATTTGATTTCACAGTTGTACTTAAGGTCGGAAGCGGCGGGGGCCACGGGATAATGGAGACTTCATTTTATTTAAAAAAATAGTAGGTAAGTAGGTAATATTGCATAAAAAAAACAAAAAGTTGCTTGTGTCATCTGGGAATCGAACCTCAAAATCATTAGATGTCTTTCACATGTTTAAAATTTATAGAAATATACATTTATTATTACAATTCGTATTCACAAACCTGACTACACAACAAAAGTAGGTACTTTAGCTAAAACGAAGATAGTATCACAAAATCTCTGGCTGTTGGCTCACTTGGCTCCCGTGCTCGTAATATCAGAAGACTATAAAAGTAATCTAGATTCACAGGCAGTAAACGATCTAGGCTTAGAGCTAAGGAGTATCGCATACTAAAAGATAAACTGGGATAAAACATGTAATCTCAGAGAGTGTTGGTATGTTATTCTGAAAAAAAAGGTAAAAAAAATAAAACACATCTCAGAAAGGTGAGACATTGTTTACAATGAATGCGTTATACGCTATGTGTTTTTCTCTGATGGATTTCGATGCAGTATGAATCAATAATTCTTACGGAAATTATATAAGGATTAAAACTGTATCAAAAACCAACAATTGAAGAAAAACACAAAACGACTTTTGTAGGCGCAGTGACGATATCAAATTCGCTCAAAAGTATACATTACTAGTTTCCATCCGCGGCTTCGCCCGTGTAATTTGTTTTTACATACTATCCTTATAAAAATATAGCTTACCCATATATATTTCTGATGCATAAGCTACATTACTGTAAAGTTTCATCAAAATCTGTTCAGTAGTTTTTGTGTGAAAGAGTAAGAAACATCCATACACTCACAAACTTTCGCGTTTATAATAATAGAAGGATTACACTGTGTGAAATATTGAAAACGCTTTAATAATTCAAACATCTTTTGTGCTTGATAAATGCAAGTCTGATAGCTCAGATGTTACCAGAAACGTAGAACCGAAAAATATTACGTCTCAAGTTGTAGTACGGCTACTTGGAACCACTGCATAAGCTCATCTCTTTTATTATTCTGAAAACAGAAATATGGACCGAGAGATTGAGGGGCTCGTGGCTAAATGACAGCCGCGCTGATCGATCGAACTGCGAGATTAAGCTGCGCTTGCCGCGGTCAGTCCTTGTATGGGTGACCGTTCTTAACATATCGAGACCCCTCCGTGCCTCGGAGAGCACGTTAAGCAGTCGGTCCCGGTTGTCATAGGAATGTCTTTGACAGTCGTTACGGGTAGTCAGGAGCCCAAAAGCCTGACAACTGTACCCCGATCATGAGTTTTTTTGACGTGTAGTATCGTTAACGTAAGCATATTTAGAATTTAAAATACAGCAGTCCTGAAACATTTTGATAAAATTTTATACAATTTGCACATTTTAAAAAATACAGAGAAATTAATAAAGTATTTAATTTATATAAATATTGTGTAACAAACATGTATTTTCAATTCAAAATATGCTTACGTTAACGATACTACACGTCAAAAAAACTTATGATCGGGGTACTGGTCTAACATTCGAATACCGGTATTCCCCAATAATTGGGTTGTGGAGGTCAGATGGCAGTCGCTCCATGTAAAATATCGATATTCAGCCGCAACCAGTTAGACTGGAAGCCGACCCCAATCATGTTTGGGAAAAGGCTAGGCGGATGATGAGAAATATGGACCGACTATAGAGTTGGCTCACTTATTCTTTCGAACATACCCTTGCATATACCTCCGTATGTTTAGCCACACGCGATCGGATAGTAGGTATGCGTTTTTCCTAATAATGTAATTGTACACCCAACTAAGGTATCAATGTAATCAATGTATCGTAATATGCTGTTATCCCACGTTTCCTGTTAACCTTTGCAAATAATAGCTTTGGTAAATCTTTTGAAATAGCTCTACTGTATTTTATAGGATTTAAATATACTGACAGTTGGAACTTATTTAATTGACAAACATGTTTAATTAGATGCTATGGACGGGTAAATAAATTTTAATGCGAATTCACATCACATTTATATGATATCACATATTACGACGCAGAATTAGGTATTAGAACAATAAAATTTAATATTTCAATCGCGGTTTATTTTTCAGTGATACTAAAACAAAAAGCATGTATTTTTCTTATTTTCATTAAGGAAGGATCATAATATTTAAAGGATGGTGATTAAAAAGTCGCCTTGTATAAAGTACACCGTGGGAGAGCCATGCTTTGGCACGAATGGGCCGGCTCGACCGGAGTAATACCACGGCCTCACAAAAAGCCGGCGTGAAACGACGCTTGCGTCGTGTTTCGCCGAGTGAGTGAGGGTACCGGAGGCCCAACCCCCCCCCCCATGATGGCGCAGTTGATAAATCCAATGTTGTACGGGGGGCAAAACTGCGCTCAACAATGCCCAAGGCAAGAGCAGTTTTTTAAAGGCCGGCAACGCACTTCTGACTCATCTAGTGTTGCGAGTGTCCATGGGCGGCGGTAATCACTTACCATCACGTGATCCGTCTGCTCGTTTGCCTCCTATAATAAAAAAATAAATAAAAAAATACAGTTTCGTCAGTTTGCTCACACTTCTAAAAAATCTGCATACATTTTAAAATTTTAGCATAAATCTCCTTGATAGCACTATGTTACTTACCGAGGAGGTTTATGTTAATTCAAAATAAATGTCATATTCAGGCTTTACGCTATGTAAATTGGTACGGAACAAAAGGTCCACCCATTTAACTTCAAATCATACGCACCATTGCTCTCCAAAAACATAGATACAGAGAGTTTTTTTAGACGATAGTAAAACATTCAGGGGTGAATAACTTTACTCGTTGGAAATACGCAATAATGTACGTTTTAGGTTTTTTGGAAAAAAATAAAAGATATATCGGTCCATAGTCGAACCTATTATATTTTATAAAATAATTAATTAAAATGTTTTGCATCTCTGTGGCTGTATCCGATGTATTCCATATTCGAATTGAAAACTGAGCCGGAAAATATCGATTGCTATGTAAACCAATTTTACTGATTGCTAAATCGGAATCGTGATATTCGTATTTTCGTAACTGAAGCCAAATAATTGAATCTGTGTGAACAGTTCGGTACACCCGCCATATCCATATACCTACAGGGCCGGAACTGATAAAAACGGAATTCACAAATCCGTATTCAGATTGAAAATTGTTTTTCTATCAAACACCTTTATCTGTTGATTGCATCAACCAATCTATTAATTGGATCAACGATTCAATTTTCAAAAAATCTGTTGATTGGCTGTCTTCTATTAGATAAAATCTGTAAACCAATAAAATTATGTTTTAAACACATTAAATTACGAAAAACACAAAAAAAATAAAGACAAACGAAATCCTTTACTAATATTATAAATCTGAAAGTAACTCTGTCTGTCTGTCTGTGTGTTACGCAATCACTAAACTACAGAACCGATTCAAATGAAATTTGCCACAGAGACAGTCTAGAGCTTATGAAAGGACATAGGCTACTTTTTATGCAAAAAAAGGACTGTAAAGGGTTGAAATAGGGGATGAAAGTTTGTATGGAAATTACGTCCTTTTTAAAGCTAGAAGCTTGAAACTTATTTTTGAAGTTTGGGGTGTAGGGTAGGTGTAGGGTAGGTGTACTAAACTTTACCCGTGCAAAGCCCGGGCGGATCAGCTAGTACCCAATACATGAAAATCCACACCACGGTCATGCGTTCTTTTCACAAAACTTCAAACATTCTGACTATATATCGTCTTTCATTCTACCGCAAATACCTAAATCAAAATCTGTAAGGTCTTTACCTATGAAATTGCCGTTTTGTATGAAAAAATTGAAACTAATTTTTTTCATGTATTTTTTATTTGTATTAATCGAAGTAATCACCCATGCAATCAATGCATCTTTGCCAATGCAGTGGCAGTTTATTGATGCCCTTCTTAAGGAAATCAGCTGGACGGGAGGCAACAAAAGCTTCAAAGGCATTTTGTACTGCCTCTCGGGTATTGAATTTTTTTCCCGCCAAGAAGTTATCCAAATTCTGGAAAAAGTAGTAGTCTGTAGGCGCAAGGTCTGGTGAGTAGGGCGGATGACGGAGAGCTTCCAACCCCAGTTCTTGCAACTTGGAAACCGTCTGCTGTGCAGTATGAGGTCGCGCGTTGTCGTGCAGGAGCAGTGGAGACGAGCGATTGACGAATGCTGGTTGGAGATGTGCCAGCTTCTTCATCATTGTGTTCAGTTCTTCACAGTACACATCTGCAGTAATGCTCACCCCGTTTGGTAAGAAGCTGTGATGAATCACACCGGCGCTAGACCACCAAACAGTGACCATCACTTTTCTAGGGGTAAGTTTTCGTTTAGGGCATTGTTTAGGTGCTGAAGCAGGATCCAACCAACTTGCTGAGCGCTTGCGGTTATCAAACAGAATCCATTTCTCTTCGCAGGTAACAATGTGGTTCAAAATTCCTTCATTTGTGTGTCTGTTGAGCAGTGCAAGGCACGTCTCGACGCGTACTTCGCGCTGGCGATCATTGAGTTCGTGGGGCACCCATTTGTCAAGCTTTTTTACCTTGCCAATTTGACGCAAATGGACCAATATTGTTTTGACGCTAACGTCGAAAGCTGCTGCTAATTCAGCCGTAGATTGTGTATCATCAGCTTCCACAATCACCTTTAATTCGTCATTGTCAACCAAAGTCTTCGGACGACCGCGAGGTTCATTTTTCAGGTCGAAATTTCCAGAACGGAAGCGAGCAAACCAATAACAGGTGGTGCGTTGGTTTGTAGTGTTAGCTCCGTAAACGTCGTTGATGTTGCGTGCCGCTTGTGCGCGTTGCTGCCACGACGGTACTCGTATTCCATAATTACTCGAATTTTTAACGTATCCATGATGACGAAAAAGATTGAAATGCGATGAAAATGTAACACTAATCAATAAACAAATGACTACTTTTGGAAAAAAAAAACCATGTTTTTAAAATAAAATAAATTTGAAATTAGAATTCTTAGCCAAACAAAAATTATTTTGATTTGAAATGGCCAGTACTGCAGAACGGCAATTTCATAGGTAAAGACGTAATATATAAATAGTCTAACTTGCCACCCTGTATAGTAGGAATTATTGTTTAATTCTGAAGTAATAAAGAATATTTCAAAATCTGGTTTTTATTTTAATAAAATGAATGATATTTAAGTTAAATAATTTAGCTACTATTTTTCTAAGTTGTAGCTGATGGGGATGCAAAAGTTGCCAGATCTAGCTATAAAGTTGCTAAGTTGGCATCACTGCCTGTGCCGCCGCGTAGACGTCTCGCAGTCGCAGCGCGCGCGAAAAGCGAGCTGTCATCTCCATGACATTGACGAGGCTTTGGTATTAGCCTTTTTTCGAGGCGTAGCCATGCCATAGCGGTTGTAAGGAGTGATGGTGATGACTTTAGTTTTATCAGTAGGTAATGTAACATTACGAGACGTATTGTACGATGTTGAATTACCTACTCACATTGTTCAACAAACTTTTACTTAGTTACCAAAACATATTACAAACTCTTGTTTGGCAGAACTCACAGCCGCAGTTTATCTAAGGATCGGCGCACAAACGGCGATTAAACAGCTAAAAGAATATCAACATCTCAAACGTCGAAATCAAGTCGTCAATTAACAAACTTCGCCTTAAACCGCAAGAGCATCAAAGCGGATTTAGTTGAAAGTTAAGATAAACGTGAGAAATTATTGTTGATATATTTTAGCTGTGAAAACCGCACTCCGCCGTGTGTAAGCCCTTATTCCTACATAATTCAGCGTTCTCTCAGTAACATTATGAAACGCAAATACAATTTACTTTGCGACTGCGTACAGTGGCGAACAAATCTTGGTAAATAAACAATCATAGTTTGAGAAGCAACGCTGTTTGCGTATGAACGCAACCATCTATTGAAACCGGAAAGCTTTGGTTTGAGTTAGTCGTTGTACCTCGTTGGTTTAGGGTCTGCGCAGACGTAGCAACTTTATTGTAAGCAACTGCCAATTTTTCACAAGTTTCCGATACAATACAAAATGCCACGGTAGAGGTCGGATCACGCCTATTGCAGGTGTTTAAAAATTTCTTATTACAGCATGTAACAAAAACCCTTTTTGATCCCAAAGGGGGCCATTGGTCATCATTATGAATAATTTTTACTATGGAACCAACCCTAAAATAGGAGAAAAAATAATTTGTGATTTATGTGAACACAAATGTATGGACATTTGTGTTCACATAAATCGATAAAATGTATGGAACAGCAAATTTTTTTTGTGATTTTGGGGGTGTGTCATACAAGATTCATAATGATGAGTATACTGATTCCCTTTGGGATCGAGCAGGGCTTTTGTTAAATGCTGTATTTAATAACAATAAAACAAAATTCTTGTACCGAAACTTGAAACTAAAGTTGCTGAAATGATGAAATGATATTTTATTCTGTAAATAGGTTACAGGTAACACTTTTACACGTCAAAAATTGTTTTGATTTTTAAGCTAGATGAGGTCGGTGTTTCCTATCTGACTACCTTTGAGAAGAAACACCGAAACAAACTCAAAGGTCAGTCTCTTTTAAAGTCCAGACAAATTAAAATGAAACTATGCAAGGACCATGCAGGTTAGTCTGGAATGGCCTTTATAGGAAAGAGCCATACAGATTTGAGTGGACCTATCCTGACTGTGCACGCATGTGCCGAGTATCGTGGTAGCTCAACCCTGACTTAGGGAGCTCAACGACCCAGCGAACATTACTATCAGAAAGGACATTTGGGTAGGTCGCATAAAGTACTCAAACTGTCAGACTGAACTTGAGATCTATACCTATATTATGTAACATAGAAACCCACATCGTACTCACATTCACAAAAATAAGTTAAATTAAATAATAATGTCACCTTAAATATCATTGAGTAAATAAATTATGTCAAAAGAACATAGGATATGTTGGAGTTTATATGTATATAAATTGACAAAGACAATAAAAATGTACTATATGTTAAATTATTTAATTACTTAGACAGTCAGTGCTATGTCTTCTTAGTTTCTAGAAACACAGGAGGGAAAGCCTGTGTCCCAGCAATACGAACGTTATAGGTTGATTATTATATGCTATAGTTCTTATTGCCTCCTTATTGTATATGACACACAATTGCTTTAATTTTGACAATAATTGCAAGTGTGTCTACACAATTAGAGATATGAAAAACTAATTTATTTTTCAGCATAAATCCTTCTTCGTGTCATACGAATTTTGTTGTCATCGGTTCAGTAATTAAGACGTCAAGAAATAACAGACAAAGAGAAAAACACTTTTCAATTCCTGAATATTATTAGTCTAGCTAGATAGTAAAGCTAACACTCAGAAATAGAAAAGAAACTGAACAATTAATAAAACTAGTCGTAACTAATAACTATCTACTGAACTAAAACTGACTAAGGGCCGATTTCACCAACGTCAGATAACATTTATCCAAGGAGAGATTTGACAGATGTTCTATACAAAATCTGTCAAATCTCAACTTTATTCCTTGGATAAATGTTATCTGACGTTGGTGAAATCGGCCCTAAGTTACGTAAAAACAAGTTTTTCAAAACGTCGCGCCATTGTTCAAATTGTACCGAATTAATTAATAGTAGACTATTGGGTATACCAGCATCAGTAATAATATTTACATCTGAAATAATATGTACAGTTTTTTTGGCTATTCAGTCCCACTCGCACAGCACAGCCTGACTATTCTGTGCCGCGCCGCTTGATATCACCGCATCCCACCGTGACATTCTCCCTCGAACGTTCGCAAACAAATTGGCAGTTCTTTCGGTGATATCACTATGATATCAATAATTATATTACTATAATATTAATTAGTACAGAAGAACAACGTACAAAAATTATAATAGTCATTATTATGTCCAAAATGACGGTTTATTGTTTGTGTATTTGAAATTAATTTGTAATTCTACGATTTAAGTACTTATAACATTAATAACATAACAATAACCTACGTATTTCTAAAGCGCAATTTGTTGTCGCAATTCTGAATTCGATCATTAATTTATTCTCCGTATAAAACCCTTAATTATCCAAGAAAAGCCATTAAATTTCTCATCAAAAAGCTAAGTTTAATTCCACAGAATAATTACTTTTTTATAGAAAGAAAGTACTAATTTTAATATAAAATTAATTAAGCAGGTAGGTATCATAAAAATAAAAGAAAATTTATTTCAATTTTGCCTTTAGGTATGTACACAAATTAAAATATTCTTACGCAAAGAATAAAATATAGTTAGTCAAAAGAAATGAATTACGTACTTACTCATAAAGTAAATTAACTTTTTGTTAAATATTTTTTTTTTTTAAATACTTAGGTACTCTTCTTTAAGAAAACTAAAACTTAACCCCAGAATATTCAACGCTCTAATAATAATAATATGGATACCGTAGCCGACCGTTTTTACCTGACTTCGGCAAAGCCAAAAGGAAGGATTATTAATAGGTGACAGTCGGCGGACACACCCACACCCAGATTCGCTAGTAATTCCCATCACTTTTGCCAAAAAACAATCGAATGAATCAACAATATTGTAATTACGAATGTTCGATAATCGAATCATTCGTCTTCATGAAAAATAATCAAAGGAAAATTGGAAATGACGACACAAATGAGTTAACTTTATGGGTTTAAACAAAATTATTTATGGTCATATTCAAATTTATTTATTTGAAAATCAAGTGAAATTTTATTTATAACATCAAATAAATCTTTATAATATCTACCTATATACATAACTTATTATCTAATATACACATATTAAGTATTTACAAGCTTAAATTAAAATATAAGAATAAAAATAAAAACCTAATTTAATTATGCATCAAAATATTCGTCCGCATCGCTGTCAACGGGCAACGTGCCCAGAAGGCTGGCTGCATTGCCACGTTGAATGGCAATGCTGATTCTTTGACCGAAAAACAGGCCAGCCCTCTGGTCACGTGTTGAGTCGACTAGCCTTTTCGAGATGTCACGGAAAAGCAGCCGAGCACTCGCACCATGGCCCTAGCGTTTCAACCCCAAACGGCTCAAACAAATAATTAGCGACAAGATTATTGTATTTGCGCCGTTTGAGGTTTTCCGCAGCTGCAGCGGCCGCTCCAGCACAGCTCGCCGTGCTAGGAAGATGAGATGGAGCAAGGGTGTCGACACAGGTTGCGTCCCACACCAAAGACCTTCCCAACTTCCATGGCATCAACGACATTCCATCTGGTCTCTTGCCATCGTCACGTGCCAAGCCATGGGGCTCTAAAATAGCTGGCACGCCGGCGGTGACAAGAGCACGACGGATGATATCGTTAATGCTGGCGTGCCGTGCTATGCGGCCTGCGCTCTTACTGCAGGACAGGCCATGGTGTCCGAGGCAATCAACCGCTTCACCGCATTGGCAGCGATGCGGAGCCACGCAGGATGCGCCCAGACGCAGACATGTTGCGAGCCGAAAAGTAGTATCACCCAGCATAGTACCTATGTTGGGTGACGGAAGTGCCTGAAGCCAAAGGCCCGACTCCCACTCGCCCACAGCCAGCAGACGGGCACGCTCAGCAGTATTGGTGGACGTATTAATCATATTATTCCGTACCAACCTGCAGAGCGGCTCATCCCACTGTCTCTGGGAAGACGGGTTGACGGGCCAAACTGTATTCGGGCAAGCCACTTTCCAAGCGTTCACAGCATCGGTCAGATACGGCACTTCGGAGTCAACCAGTGACGGAGCTAAAATTTTCCTGGTTAACTTTTCAGTGCCGTATACCGAGGACAGGAACGCGGGTAAACTAATACTGGAAATTTTGCGGACGCCGAGGCCACCAGAACGAATGGGAAGAGTGGCCTGCAGCCACGCTCGATCGTCCAGGGCCACATTAAAAATTGATGTAATCGTGCTACGTATAATTTGATCTATTTTGTCCAAAAGGTATGGCTGCTTCCATAAAGGGGAAGAGCGGAGAGTATAAATAAATTTTGGGCCGAAACAACAGTATTTAATTAAGGTGAATGCCGAATGTAAGTTAATTTTGAATAGTCTGTCCGAAATATCGTTAAATTTTTGAATTTTTTCCTCTATGAAGGATGAAAAACTATCTTCTAAAATTGGGGAACCTAGGAGGTGCAGTGAATTTTTTTTCTAGAATTTGGATTTGTGGAGCTATTGCATTGAATTTTGATAGGGTCGTTTGTCTGTCGGTACTGTCCGGAAGGTAGATTTCGCACTTAGAGGGGTTCAGGTCTAGGCCGATAGCGGTCATATTGTCTATAAATTTGATTTTATGGTTACTTGTATCGTCATGTTCGATTTAATTTGATTGTTTTTAGTAGCAACAATCTCCACTAGTAAATCTCCGCTTGTCATTGATTAAAAACGATCGTCTGCGAAATCCTTTAGTCTTAATCGAAATGAATCCCATATTCAAAATGAAGATTGTAGCCGAATAAAAAGAAAACAGATATAATTTGGTCATTCAATTTAATGAATAATAAAATCTGTCTTGTTTATGTAGCAATTGAATAAATAATAATAGATATTGTTCTATACATAATACATAGGAGGCACAAGTTTACCCTCTAACCCTCAGTTGCTCGTGAACCGTTGGAGTTAACCCACGTGGCACGGTCTCGTCATCGGATCGTCTCTCACGTTGTTCTTTCGTATTTATTAATCGCAATTCAAAATAATGTTTTATTATTTTTTCCTTTATTAAAATGTGCGTCGGGTCAGTTTTGAATTAGGAATAATTGTGTTTTGTTTGTGAAGTGGTATGTGTGAGTTAAAAATTAGTAAATGAGGTAAGTTTTTGTTTTTAATTAGGTACGGTATGTTGATAAGTTTTATCTATTACGAAAATTACGAATTAAAGTTTTTATTTTTTTTTACTTTATTTTATGATGTTTGTTTATTATAATAATAATAATTTCTATATCAGGTGGTTTTAAAACTTCGTTTTTATTATTGGTAAAAGATGTCTAATAGTTTTTTAATAAATGCTTATTTAGCTAGTATATATTAAAGAGAAACAATAAATGTAAAGTTTAAGACAGGTAAGACACGGTATATCTCGCTCAAATCTGGGGCAGTCCGACTGAGGAAGTACCTCTACCAAAGGATGTCTTTGTTGTCTAATTTAATTTATGTAAGCTTAATTATCCATTATGTCTGTTAGGATTCTACAAATCGACAATATCGTTTGACGTATTTGGAACCTGGGATACATTTTATCATTCGAGATATGAATGCTTCATTTTCAGATCCTATTCTTGATTATGTGCACAATATACAGTTGTTACTGTAGGTACCTATTCAAATTGGTGCAATACTTTTCTAGTGAGTGTATTATCTTTATAAGTAATACATGAATAAAAAACTTTTTACTAATAATGTTTTTGTTGTTTTAGTAATGGATGTCGTAAATAGTATTTTTATGTGTCAAATAATTTATTTAAAATAATTTTATTTATTTATAAAAATAAAAAAAATACGCAGATCATTTTTTTTTCGTTTGTATGGCATCTTTACCACCTATAGATGTGCCTCTTAAAATATTTCAAGTATGAAGGGTAGGACCCTATGTAGTGACATAATTGAAGGCAAGATTATTAGTGGTTCACCGCTATTTGTGGTCTTCCCCTAACGACTCGCATACCTATGTATACCTACCTATGAAAACCTATGTGAGTTGGGTTGGGTAACTATGTAAGTATATGACATAATCTGATAATAGAAATCTTTATATCTAGACGAAATTTTTCATATGTATTTAGACTAGCGACCCGCGCCCCAGCTTCGCACGGGTGCAATGCAAAACACATAACCACGCCATTCTGTCTGTTCATCGTGCATAACCATAACCTTTACGGTGTGATTAAAAATATAAAATCCCGCCTGTTAATAATGTACGCAGGAATTTAATGGTTAACGAACTTAATACCCTATTAACCCGGCCATTGCGGTGCGTTGGCATAACTTCGTTGCGACCCTGTTACAATCTATTTGTGAACTCACTTTGTCAAAGACTCTGATTTATTAAATTTATATGATACTAGCTTCCGCCCACGGCTTCCTTCGCGTTTTTCGGGATATATTATACACATAAACCTTCCTCTTGAATCACTCTATCTATTAAAAAAAACTGCATCAAAATCCGTTGCGTTGTTTTAAAGATCTAAGCATACATAAACATACAGACAGACAACGGGAAGCGACTTTGTTTTATACTATGAAGTGATAATTTAATTACCTACTTTCCAAGTTTATCTAGATAGGTAATTCCTGAAAGAACTCGTTTTCCCACGGAAAAAACTCGAAAGACGCCGAGTGAAGCTCGGTCACCCAGATACTACCTAAAATGTTCAATGCTAAACAAAGATAGACTTAATTTGGAACTGTACGGATATCTTAAGATATAATCATAATCACACACATACCTGGGAACCTCAGATCATAGAAACAAGGGAGATGTGCCAAGGCGCTATCGAGCTTGATGCCTGATCTTGATTGAGCAAATTGCTCATATTAAAAACGTACGCGCTGGCGACGAACCGAACACGATCGATGGTATAAATACAGTGTTTTAGTTTAGTGCTAGTGTTGAGTGACGATTAACAGTGTTAGATTGAGGGTGTGCGGAATGTTTAATGCGTGGGAGATCTTTTTATTCACAAGGAGCGCTTAATTATGCGCGTAATTGTGTCGAAAAATGTACTAAAAGTGGCATCAGTTGTTCCCGTACTAATTTGCTATGATGGCATATCTCCTTGTTTCTATGATCTGAGCTGGGAACCATATTGTTGATCGTAGCATAGAACAAAAATAAATTATATTTTCTTAACAAAAATTCTATTTTGTTTTGACTAATAATAAGAAACATGAAATTCAATTACTGTTTTAATCTTATAAAAGCTAAGATGGAAATGTAATTATAATTATATGAACAGAAAACATTTTCTTTCTTTTATTTTAATTAATAATTGAGCTGTTAATTTATTAGGAATCAAAATGTCACGGCGTGAACTTTAAGGACATTATTTATTTCTTATTTTTGAGAGCCAATTTCGATATTTTTGTTGGAACAATTAAATAGACTTTATTCTGTAATTTGCAGGCAGTGTAAATCATTTATTTTCTAGTCTAGAAGCCTTTTATCACGTCGAAATAAGATATACTTACGGGGCATTATTTATTTCTTATTTTAGAGTGCCAATTTCGATATTTTTGTTAAATAATTAAATGTGACTTTACTCTGTATTAAGCAGTGTAGAGAAAATAAAAATATTATTTTTCTAATGGCCTTTTTTTATAACTTTTTATAGTTAATAGAATTTTTATTCTAGAACATAAAAATTTACATTCATTAGTATTTTATATTTTTGACAGGCGCCCGCCGTGACGTTATTATATTACGCAACTAATAGACGTTTCAGTTTTAGTACTTTAGTAGGTACATAATAGAGCTCTTTTTAAATGAAGCTCGTCCAAGGAAGTAGGTACTACCACCATAGTTAGGTACCTCTTTCTACCGCTAAGCAGCATTGCTTTGTTCCAGTTTGAAGGGTATGGGTGCCGGTGTAATTACAGGCACATGGTATATTTCAACTTTGTCTCTAGGGTGGACAACGCACCTGCAATGCCTCTAGCATTGCACATGTCCACGGATAGTGATGACCACATCATTAGTTAATGCATGCTTAATAATAATGATATTCTTACAATAACCACGGAATCAGACTGTTTTTTAAAATACGCCTCCTGAGTATCACTTGGGCAGTTCTGATTTCCTTTTAATAGGTTTTCTAGTACCTACTTAAGTATGAGTACCTTACATCAACTGTCAAAACACCAAAATATGCTATTAGGTATTCCAAATTCAAATGATTTCACTTCGTGATATTGTCAAAATTGTGTACCTATTGAATTATTTCACACAAGTACCTACATAGGGGGTGTAAAATCCCTCCCCCATAGTCAAGAAGTGAAGTGCAGTGACTTCATTCCATAAACCAACACGCCACATCTGAGCTCATAACTTTTAACAACTCCATAGTCTGGTCTAGTCTATTGTCAGTTTTAATAATGAAGAGCGCCAACCGAGTGTTTGCATTCAACGTGACGTCATCACAGAAATGCAGACGGTTTATCACGTTTTAGAATTCAATTCAGTGTTAGTGAAGAGTTTTATTTAATCCACTTCACATCTTTGAATTACCATTAATCTTAGTGTTTCTAGTGTTAAGTAATATTTTTATACTAAGTTATTAAAAAAATGTGATTTTCAAAAACTGATTGATCAGTTTTTTTTTCAATTATAAGAGACTAGATTCCGCTCGCGCCTTCGCTTGCGTTTTTCGGGATAAAAGGTACCTACCTACCTACCACCTATAGTGGGTACCTACTATAAAGTTTAATCAAAATCTGTTCGGTAGTTTTTGTGGGAAAGAGCAACATTTATACGTCCTCACAAATTTTCGCGTTTATAATATTCAAGTAGGATATAATGATCATCGATTTTGCTGTGTGGTTTTTCAGGTCAAAGACTTTATCCTGACCACTTGCGACATAGATAACGCTCAACAATCTGGCTTCAATAATTCATAAAGCTATCTCTATTCATCGGCTCGGAATGTCACAAACTGGAACAATTCTATGTTCACCGCTAGTGCAATCCGTCGGTATTTGTATTTCATAGAATTCGTGAATATAAACCGTTGAATTTACAAACAAACACAATGTAAGCAACAAGTTCATCTTTACACGTAACTAACCCCAGATTCGCATGAGTGGCTTTAAACCGTAACAGTTCAGTACCCGTATCATGAGTTTTTTTGACGTATAGTTTCGTTAACGTAAGCATATTTTGAATTTAAAATACAGCAGTCCTGGAACATTTTGATGAAATTTTGTACAATTTGCACATTTTAAAAAACACAGAGAAATTAATTAAGTATTTAATTTATATAAATATTGTGTAACAAAAGTGTATTTGCAATTCAAAATATGCTTACGTTAACGATACTACACGTCAAAAAAACTCACGATCGGGGTACTGATAATATTATACAACACCACAGTTTCTGGAAGTTTGAAATTTAATCTGCAGCCCAATTCTCTAAACAAAAATGTTCAAATTAAAGTTCCGATTTGGTTCCGATATAATTAATCTTGATACCATTTAATATTATAGTAAGTATGTCATAAAAATGGTGTTTTATTTCTAAATGATAAAGTACCACTTATGACATGACATTGAGACTAGACCGGAACCGAAACTACATTTTCAAAATTTTTATTTACTTATTCGGGACCCCTCAGCGTTAAAATTTTGCATCACTTTAAAAAAATTACGACTTTGGAGATTTTTTGACAAGCTGCCAAATCTCCAAACAAAGTCGTAGACCGACGCAAAATGTTAACGTTGAGAGGTACTGACCCATTTTTTCGTTAAGCTGTCACTTATACCCAGTTTAGACCAACAAAACCGTTTCACCGTGGGATAGCCATGCTTCGGCGCGAATGGGCCGGCTCGACCGGAGTAATACCACGGCCTCACAGAAAGCCGGCGTGAAACGACGCTTGCGTCGTGTTTCGCCGAGTGAGTGAGGGTACCGGAGGCCCAACCCGCTCCTGATGGCGCAGTTGATAAATCCATTGTTGTGGGGGGGGGTAAAACTGCGCCCAACAATGCCCAAGGCAAGAGCAGTTTTTTAAAGGCCGGCAACGCACTTGTGACTCATCTGGTGTTGCGAGTGTCCATGGGCGGCGGTAATCACTTACCATCACCGATCCGTCTGCTCGTTTGCCTCCTATAACATAACGAAATAAAAAAATAAAAAACACTCGCAAAAAGTCGGAATCTCGTAACGAGAATACTCTAATTATTATGTGTCTGCAAAAATATCCTCAACAATAATGTTTTCTATATGCACAGCTGTTTCATTAGGCCATAATTATGACAACGAGACAAGAATCTAATAATGCAGAAATTACTCAAGTAATATGGCTCTGTCATAAGTGGCTCTTGAAATATCTTCATATATAAATATTAAGGGGTCGCATCTTCGAGGTTTATGGGGTATTAACGTTAAGTAAACGGTTTATCCGGCTTTTAGACGGGTAGCAGGGTATTGTGAGTGGGGAAGGTATAAAATTGAGTACCTATTCCACATAAAATAGGCAATGTTATTGACGCTTCTCCGCCTTCGTTGTCCAACAACGCATATATTTCTCGGCAGAGGTGTAGTACGTGGGCGTACTACACCTCTGCCGAGAAATATATGCGTTGTATTTAGGCACTTATAATGAAAACTTTTTTTACGAAGTAAGATACGATACGATAGTAAGAAATTTTATATTCAAACTAGCTTAAGCTCTCGACTTCGCCATAGAAGTAACAAGATTAGTAGACAATGATAGTGTTGTAATTTAATCAGTGGTAAAAAGTGACAAGATTTTTAATTAAGGGGGTTATTGTTTTTTGTAGACGATAACATAATACTTAGGCTGAGATTGATAAACGTTATTAAGCACGTGCTTTGGCTTAGTTATGTTACGTCACTGTCGCACAAGTGTTAAACTACAAGTGCAAGATAGAGACAGGAACATATTTAAGTCAAAGTAAGTGCTAAGTAACGTAATAATGTCTTAGGTTTTCGCGATTTTTGCATATTACAGATTTTTTGACACTTTGCAGCGTTCGTGGTCGCAGGACGACCGTCGTCGAGTCGTCCTGCGACCACGAACGCTGCAAAGTGTCAAAAAATCTGTAATATACGCGATTTAATCCGTTTAAACTTGTTTTATTATAATGCTAAGTAACGTTTATAATCTTGGCATTAGTGTCATTGTCCGTAGATAAATATAAGAAAAACAATCATGGATAATCGAATTCGATAATAAGATAAAAGAATGTCTAAACTTGTGTCTGAAGAGGCGAGTCGTTTATTTTGATGAGCACGATAATCTTTTTCCTCATGAGGATCTAATTTTCCTGTTTTCCCCACCTGAGACTTACTAAGTTTTGGCTCTATCGTCAATTTCTTGTACATTTATAAAAGCGTACGTATTTGGACATGTATTCTATATATTTGGCGCAAGAATGAATTTCTAAATGAATTTCTAAATTAATGTATTTTTTAAAATCATATATTGGTAGAACATAGAGTTCACATTACATTATTATATATTCATGACCCGCTACGCTCGTGATTCAATCATCATGAATCACTTCCTGCGGACGTGATTCAATCGTTAGAATCCTTCACTAGCTCGTGATTCATCTATGGCCCTCGCTTTAAATCCGTCCTTTATTCACTAATTGCATAATATACTATTACGCACTCGTGTTTTACTTAAAGGAAGTAGTGAGTTCATCCAATTTCCTTCCCTTGTTAAGGTAGTTTAAAGCAGTGTTCCGCAAAACGTGTGCACACTGGTGTGCCGTGGTCATTAGTTGGTGTGCCTCGGAAAAATAGGGTTATCTCTTAAAGTTGAATTCACGACGCGCTTTTGTTTCGTATGTAAAAAAATATTTTTAATTTATGGTGTAGGTACCTCCACAATTTTCCGTTTTCCTAGGTGTGCCTTGAACACTAAGTTTGCGGAACACTGGTTTAAAGGGTGTAAGATTAAACAAGAGACGTATTGAAGGAGAGTACCTACCTAATTACCTATACAATACTAGATGTTCTTCACGGTTTCACTCCCGTTGCTCGGCTCCTAAGGGTCGTAGCGTGATGTTAAATTTTAATAACCTATACTATTCCTCATAAATCTGGCTATCATATACAAAAAGATTTTTTCGAATCTGATTGGTAGTTCCAGAGATTAGCGCGTTCAAACAAACAAAAAACTCTTCAACTTTATAATATTAGTATAGATTCGATACCAACTACTTTGATTACTACGGGCACGGGGTCTCATCAGGAACAAAGTAACATTTGTTGAAATAACTCATAATAGATGGCGTTATATGTATCGATTTGTTATTGAAGTTTGTGTGAAATTGAGAACATGATAAAATACATCATGAAAAATATTTGTTCAAATTTTGAAAAATGCTTTAAGCACGGAAAAATGTATAGCCCGAAGATAGCCTGCGCTGTACGTATAGTATTATATTATCTGTGCTACGGGATTGGTCCCGTAGTAACAAGAAAAAAATTATGGAACAGCTGATTTTTTTGTGATTTCTAAGTTGGTTTCGTAGTTAATATTATTTATAGAAATATTCAAAAATGTAAATTGTGTGAAAGGAAATAATTATTTAAAAAAACCAGCCAAATAAAAATCTACTCCTTTTTTAAGTCAATTAAAAATCTAAGACAGTACTAGTAAACTGAATTGTGTGTTTCAATTTAATTTCAGGCTATGTTGAAGACATTTCCCAATGCGCTCTGGAAATTCATGTTCAACTGTTCGTCTGAACTTTGTGCAAACTGAAACATCGGGAAACTAACCGACACCGCATCACAATAGCGAGTATAGTTACTAGCTGGGTTAGGTTAGTTAGGTTGTTAGCTACTTTTAAAAGCCTCGAGTAAATGTTAGAACCACATATTTACTAATTATGTATAAATAAGTATTGTGTTTAGAAAAACCTTTGAGTATTTAGCCCATAGAGACACCAAGCGGCGAATGTATCTCTGGTTTATCCCATCGAAATTAGATATAACGTGGCTTGGATTTTAAGTTGGACCCCAAGCTATCAAACTGTGAAAACCGAATCAAAATCCGTTCAGTACTTTTTGGGTGATGCGCGCACAAACAGACAATAATTAAAAGAAAAATCTTTTTAAGTATATATATATATATATATATAGTTACCTCCCAGTACCCTATCCCGACTGTTTTTCTGGAATATCTTCAATGTACAAACACGGCTTTTTTACAATTTTATAATAGTATAGAATAGATAGATTATTGTCATCTTTTTGAAGGCGGTTTTAATTTTATTGTTTTTAAGTTTTTTTATTGATGGTCAATTTTTTCATGTAGGTACTGAAGTTTACACAAACTTCATTACCAAATCGATCAATATAACGCCATCTATCGAGTTGTTGATGTTACTTTCTTCCTGATGGGACCCCGTTAAATCTTCCAACTAATCATGCACCAGAAACCGACATCAAGCTAATTCATCACTGTTACCTCCCAATCAAATCTCATTTTACCACCAAAGAATCCCGCCCCTAATGGCTTACTTAGCAAATTTGTCATGCGCTCCGTGACGTCGGCAGGTGCTTCCGAAGATAGATTGTTGAATACTCAGATCATAGAAGCAAGGAGATATGCCATCATAGTAGTACGGGAACCAGTGTCGCCACTTTTAAAGCACGTCACAATTACAAACGCTCCTTTGTGAATATAGGGATATCCCACACATTAAAGATTCCGCACGCCCTCAATCTAACACTCATCAGTCCTCACTCACTGTAAACTAAAACATTGTATATATCATCGATCGCGTTCTGTTCGTCGGCAGCATGTCACATTGATCAGAATTTAAGTGTCAAGCTCAATAGCGCCTTGGCACATCTCCCTTGTTTCTATGATTTGAGGTTGAACACATTAACAGCGTGCACAACGTGTTTAAGTAAAGCTTGGTATGCAGCGCGGATACTTATTTTTTTTTTTAGGGGTGGGAAATCATCAAATGACGGGGTCCCGCTCTGGGCGGAGCGGAAGGGAGTGTCAGACTCTTACTGACTAAAACCCACCCGTGTTCCTTCCTTAGCCCTTTATGTTCCGGGTCAGCGGTACCCCTTTCGGACTATCCCGCTTTCCCCGGCAGGCTTGGGCCCTAATGGGCCCCCTCTCTGATGCTGACATCTCTTTGAGGTGCGCGTGGAACACGTACGCGCCGTTCGGCACGGGAGCGCGCATGCTGTGGTGTGGCCACGAAGATGGTTGCAGAAGAAGTAATTTAAGATTGATACGACACTTTTTTTGATAAGATGATGGCAGCAAACATGCATATAGTGCTATCCAAATAAGAATAGGAATGACCTTTTGCCGTATTGTGGCGCTTACCTGTATATGATCTATGTGTTTTAAAAAATCTATTACAATACATTCGATAAAACTATGACTCGGTTTTCTGTTTGGCGGTTCTCACAATAAAAGTGGAATCAAAGCGCTTCGCTCGGGTTATTGGTATATCAGCCATGAAACGATAGCACTTCTTCGTGCTTCTGGCCGTCTGATAGAAAAAATCAGGAGGGAATTATCTATCATAATAGGTACGAACCTAGCTTACAACTACTCACATTTAAGCCGCAGCTGCACTGGTACGGCGACAGCGACGCGACGGCGATTTCGTGAAAACAAACTCATATAAACATAAATATGTCGGTAGCCGCACTGCAGAAACCACAAGTGCGGCCACCGACATAATGTTTATATGAGTTTGTTTTCACGAAATCGCCGTCGCGTCGGTCGCTGTCGCCGTACCAGTGCGGCCGCGGCCTTACACTTCACTATAAAGCAAAATTTATCATTATGCACTAATAACCACTTTATTAATTTATATAAAATATAATAAACACCGCAAAATGCTTTAACCTCTAGAGTTCAAAGGTAATAATTAAATAGATGTCGCATTGGATTTTCAGACTTGATACCTACCCTCATTTGCATTAAAGCGTCTAGACCAGGACTTAGTATAATGCTATCGATTTTCCTCTCAGTAGTCTATAAATTATTATAAGTTTTGAGTACCTCTACATTTACGAAGGTATATTTACATAGGTAGGTACTTATCTCCATATATTTTGTCTGTTTTGATTAGCCAAGCGCATTTAGTATTATTTTTAATATCTCTTTTTAAAGAACATTGGCAGTTTTGGGCTTGATATGGTACAGTAATAAAAGCTTAACCAAAAATAACAATATATTTTAATTGTTCTTTGCCTAATTTATCTTAGAGATTAAGAATTGAAATCAAAAATCGAAATAAAATGATTATAGCGTTGACATTTTGAAAAAACCAATAAAACAAAAACGGGTGCATGCTGGCTGGCGCGTGCCTCCACAGAATATCATGTCGACAGCAACTAAAACCTTTGCATTGAGAACTCATTAGTCGCGCTGTACTTCATTGGATCATTCACACCATACTTAACCTCACTGTCACAAATACGAGAATTTCTCTTTAATCCAATTACGTACAAAAACAAATAAAAAATAAATTTAAATACTCTTGAAATACTCGATCACACCAAACTAATTTCATATCTGTACCGACATACACAATCTGAAGCCCAGCGTTCTATGGGCGTCCGCCGTGTCCTTTCAGTCTTCATTGTTTTATACATACTTGCCAATTACGAAGGTGGCAGCCGGAGGACTTAAAAAAAACCGAAATTATTTTAATAAAGGTTTAATTAACCAAAAATTACAATATTAACTTAATCTAATTATTAAGTCTAGATTCGGACGATGCTAGTACCGAAGTGCCTAAATTAATTATTACAATATTAATCGATAGCTAAACGCGGATGCGGCATCAGCACATTTGTAACTAGGTGATCGGCGGCTACACGAGGCGTCGATTCAGCAAAACGGGTGTCGCAATTTTATGTTGAAAGTCCAATGTACGTAAATAGCTATCATGTCGCTATTCAGCTGATTTGGTGTAGGCAGAGCACGTAACACCTCCCCCCTCAGAACAGCAACTATTTGAGCACCTTCAGCGAGAATGTTGCTGGTATCTGCTGTTTCTTGGTAGTGGGTGATTCTGCATCTTCATATTGATGATTTTCAGGGCTTTCATTTGATGACTGTCGCTTTCTGAGCTTTGTGCAAAGGTTGTACCGACGTATAGTGATAGTAACAATCAGTACAGTTGCACCGAATAGTACGACGTATAGTGGTATTGTCGTATGGTAGAGTGACTGTTCCATATGTACGTGATCTATCTGTACTGGATGCTGCGATAGGATTTTATCTTCGATTTCATGCAGGCTTTTCAGATGCAGTGAGTTCAGTTTCAGATGTGGGATGGATTCTTCAACAATGGTCAGGTTCATAGGTATTTCGGTGATTTTCAGCGGTTGTCCTTTGATATGGTCGTTCGTGTTGATTATGGTGAACTGCTCGGTGCGTAGTAGGCATTTTTGCGGTATAGTGGCAAGATAGCTTCCGTGTAGAGAGATGAATTCTTGACGTTCGCATTTCAGTTCCGTCCGGGTTGGTTGTGGAAAGGTGAGTGTATATCGTCTGTCGTCTAATTGTTCCATGGCTTCTTTAGTCAATATAAGCTTCGTGGGCAGGCATGATTTCTCCAGAGATTGATTGTAGATGAGACCTTGGATGCAATCTAGATGTCCTCTCGTCGGTTGATGGTTGACTCCTTCCTCGCAGAGATGATACCGATTGAACTTCGGGCATTCAGCCTCTATGTACTTGAAAACTTTCCCGTTGGTTGCAATGAAAGGGTAAGGAGGAATAAAGGTGTACATTAACTTATTGGGAACTATTGCTAATCTATACAAGTCAAACTTATCAGGGGAGATTACTGGAACTTTAAATATGATAACTATTCTTTTTTCTGTATAATAATAACCAGGTTTTATAACTGTATAGTATTCTCTTAAATCTGCATCTAATAGTTGATCTGCGCCGTATATAGATTTTAATCGATTAATCATATTACCTAAAGTATCTATGCTTAACATGCTATGGTGGGTGCTCGATGCACGTATAAAAGCTAAAGTATCTTCTATTCTAGTTATCTCTAAAAATAAATCATCTGTATTATCACTAATTATAGTTAGTAACTGAGCAAACTTTGCGTATCTTATAAGATCAGTTATAGCAGAAGTTTTTTCGTCTAAAAGTAATGTTAAAGTACTATTGATTCTCTCTTGATTGCTCACAATTTTTGAGAGTATCTCACTGTATCGAGTCATCCAGACTTTATTAAGACTGATATGCTCATTTAACTCCGATAATATCTTGTCATTATTATTTTCTAAAAGTTTAATGGCATTATTGTAAGTTTGGGCATCCGTATGATCTAAATTACCGGTTACGCTTTTTATAACAGAACCTAATCCGTCTATGAGTCCTCTTTTGCTACGACCGGGTTCTAATGTTTTTAACTGAGAACTAATTTTATTTAATTTATAAGATAAATGATTAATTTGAAGTTCGTATAATATAAAAGTTTGGTTATTTAATTTAGTTTGGAAATAATCGAGTTGAGTCATTACGGAATTCAGTCTATGTTCAATGTCAGTTAATTCTATGTATTGTAGGAAAGAATGGTAATGTGTAGTGAGTCTGGCTTGTCCAAGGTTGAAAGGTAAGAGTCCAGGTCCTTCATCCAAGCTTTCAAGTCTTATCTCGAGCGCCAGTGTTGGGTGAACGATTATCGCCAGTAGTATCATATACATGGTTTTCTCGGTGTATCGATGGCTGGATACGTCCTCAGCTGCGTCTTCTTAAGTTCGGATATTCGACGAGGTACTTGGAAATACCGACAGCGACTATCGGAGTCAGCAGATTAACGATTTTTGGAAATCTATACCGCGCCGCGCACTGCCTCGAATATCCTACCGACTGCGCCAATTACGAAGGTGGCAGCCGGAGGACTTAAAAAAAACCGAAATTATTTTAATAAAGGTTTAATTAACCAAAAATTACAATATTAACTTAATCTAATTATTAAGTCTAGATTCGGACGATGCTAGTACCGAAGTGCCTAAATTAATTATTACAATATTAATCGATAGCTAAACGCGGATGCGGCATCAGCACATTTGTAACTAGGTGATCGGCGGCTACACGAGGCGTCGATTCAGCAAAACGGGTGTCGCAATTTTATGTTGAAAGTCCAATGTACGTAAATAGCTATCATGTCGCTATTCAGCTGATTTGGTGTAGGCAGAGCACGTAACATGCCTAATAATAATTTATACTAATATTTATAAAGCTGAAGAGTAGTGAAGAGTTTGTTTGAACGCGCTAAACTCTGGAACTACCAGTCGGATTCCAAAAAATATTTTTGTTTACGCTAGCCAAATTTATGAGGGATAGTATAGGCTTTTTAACATCACGCTACGACTCTTAGGAGCCGAGCAACGGGAGTGAAACCGAAGGCAACAGCAGGTAGTCTAATTATACAGGGTGTAATGTTAAACGAGGCAAGTATTGAACAGTTGAATTTTGTCGTGATTTCAAGGTTGGTCCCGTAGTTAATCGAGCTAGTATCGAAAGAGTAAGTAAGATAAAAAAATATTTAATTATTTATTCTTTAGTAAGTATTAAGTATTAGGCTGAATGCTATACAATGTTTTTTTCGGTATTTTGGGCGTTTTTAATACAAACGTCTCATAAAAAGTTTTTATGAAGTTATATCTGTTTTTTCACATGGCTCCGACTACCAGGCTACTTCAGACTATGTCTCAATTTAATCTTGGCAACTGTCACTATTATATTATGAAAATCCATTTTATCGTGTCCTCATTGCCACTCGCTGATTTAAGAGCCCCACCCTTCGCTTGAAGCAACTGAACAAAATAAGATAAAATGTATCGGTACGGTTTCAGAACCCAATGCGACAATATAATGTGCTTTAAATAAATTTATAGATTCCTACGTTTTACTTAAGAAAGTATTTTTTCTTTTCACAAGTAAACCTTTTTGTAATGAGCGTGAACAAGAATAATGAATTACACGAAAGTATTATTCATTAATGTTGTTCCTTTATTATGGTTGATTTTTTAAGAATATTTTAACCTTTAGAAATTATTACAGGAATATGTAAATTTCTTAAGAAAACTGGTTTGTAGGTAACAAAAGCATAACTTGAACATTTTAATATTGTAGGTTTTTCTTTTTAATTGGCTTATTAGGAAAACGAGAAAAAAATAGTAGGGTTTTTCTCATAATTATAGTCACGTGTCATTATAACATAGGTTTCTTATACGTTTACCAACATAATATTTGTTTAGTTTAGCTATAATATCTTAACACTATTCTAAATTAAATTTGACATTATATAGTTAACTTGTCATTCAAAGTCGATCGAATATTAATTGTTAAAGACTTCAAAGACCTGAATGAGTGATTCAATTCGTGTTGAGTGACGTCATAATTATACTTAAACAAAGATGGATGGCACTGCGGGTGTCGTTCGGTTTCTTGACGTTCGAGACATTTGTGGGAAACTTGATGAAGACTCCTTTGTTTATTGTAGATAGATTAATTGTATTGATATCAGGCATTTGAGGAAGAGAGAATTCAATAATAGTTACGATCAGCGATTCGATTAACACTTCTCCTTTTACAAAGCAGCTAAATTGACGCAAAATTTTTTGTTTTGCATTTCATGTAATAGTCAAGAGTGTATTATTTTAATGTTACATTCATGGGCCGATCACGAGTTATTTTGACATATGGTATCGTAAATATAAGCATAATTTGAATCTAAAATACAACAGTCCTAGAACATTTCGATAAAATTTTATACAATTTGCACATTTTTAAAAATACAGAGTAATTAATTAAGTATTTGATTTATATAAATGTTGTGTAGCAAACCCACTTAATACACTTGAAAAACATTACTCTCCTTCTGCGTCGTCGGGTAAAATTACTAACTTACATTGCCTAAAGACCACCTAACTTAAGAATGGAAAAGTACCATACCTACCTCAGATCATAGAAACAAGGAGATATGCCATCATAGCAAATTAGTACGGGAATAACTTATGCCACTTTTAGTACATTTTTCGACACAATTACGTGCATAATTAAGCGCTCCTTGTGAATAAAAAGATCTCCCACGCATTGAACATTCCGCACACCCTCAATCTAACACTGTTAATCATCAGTCAACACTAACACTAAACTAAAACACTGTATTTATACCATCGATCGTGTTCGGTTCGTCGCCATTGCGTACTTTTTTAATATGAGCAATTTGCTCAAGATCAGGCATCAAGCTCGATAGCGCCTTGGCACATCTCCTTGTTTCTATGATCTGAGATACCTTCAGATTGCCAAAAAAACTTTTATAATAAGCCGCAGACTTCTACACTTTTACACAGCTGGCCAAAGATCTCGCAGCACATTCGGCAAAGTATTCGGAATTAATTTTCGAAATAATCCGACCCTCAGGTCCCAAGAGTCCCAATTACCGCTGAAATCCGCTGAAAACGTATGAAAGAGGCCAACATTGAAAGGAAAACCTGTAAAGAATCTTATTCAGTAAAACCTTTTATGATCATTCTCTTTCCATCGGTGTCACAAAACATGATTAAGGGCATATCCTCGTCAAGAGGGTGGACAATGTCATTCTATTTTACTTTGTGCCTATTTATCAACTTGTTACTACACATTTATACGCTGAAGGATCTTTAACAAAGGTTTGATTGATCACAGTTCATGCTCTTTAATATGAACAAGATAACCAAAATGAATAAAAAAGAAACCCGACTTTTTTTACCCGACATCTTGTGAGTGATAAAAAGTCTCTAACTAGGCTTACAACTACGAGAAAAACTTACAAACTAAGCGACCACACGCTAAGGGCACCCCCTACTGATTTATTAACTTATACCTGTACATTTATAAGTTTCAGAAACAAGTAATTGTTGTATCGTAAACATCTACCTACTTGTTTCGCGATGTAACAGTTTCAATGTTCTAGCTTCGCATATGGACGGAAATTTACTGAAACAATTAAAGGATTAAGTGGATAAAGGTATTATCTGACAAAATAAAAAAAAAAAGTTCATGAATCAATTTATCATCACTTAAAACTTATATTCATGCAAAAAAGTCGGTTTTTTAAATTTTCAGATGTATCTGAAATATTATTTCTCAGTAAGTACGCAACTTTAAAACTCTTTATGAATGCTCTTGTGCTTCAAAACATTTTATTACAAAAGCAGTGGCAAATAGTATTATTAATAAAGAGGTAGGTATACATACATTGTTAGGCAAAATTAAACATTTATCTAGATCAACTAAACAATTAGGTCATTCCAGTTGAATTTACAACCGATCCGATGCGTTCCGATACGAGCCAAGGCTTTGTATGGATTCAATTTAAATGTATTTATTGTAAGGCCAACGTTAGATGAATCGGTAAACTAATTATAATTTAATTAAATAGGTTCCAATAGCTTGGGTTAAGGCGCTGATAACTGCCAACGGCCTTGAGTGATTTGGGTGGTATAGCTTGAGTGTTCTGCGCTGAGCTCAAGCAACGCGACATACGTCCACCGAGCAATACGACTCGCCTATCAAGGAGCGCGCTGTGCCGAATTAGACGTATTATTACTTTTTAGTATCTAAAATATAAAATAAAAAAAGTAACAGGCAATATTATAGGTAGTAACATACCTAGTCTTTTTACACAAAACAAATCATGAAAATATCTTACGCGATTTGAAAGTAATTACGTTTTGTTTTGGGTAGACAGTAATTCATGAATTTATTTCATTAAGTATTTTACTACAATAGTTAAATATTCACAGGTACGATTGATGAATATATGTTCTAGTTTAACATAAAAAATTGCACAACAAAAATTTTACTAACCTGCATTATTTGACGGCGAAATAAAAGATTTAAAACTTGAGATTTACGGCCGTTACCATTTACCGTCGCCTTAATTGAGTCTGTGGGTTTAATTTTAGTTTTGTTCGGATTCTAAAGCGGGAAGCCTAAATGCTGCTTTTGTTCAAAATTTCTAAATTAATTGGGCTCGATAAGTTAACAATAGTGGATAAAATTAAATATGAGAGGTTTCCAATTCAAATTCAAATTCAAATTCAAAAGACATTTATTCAAACTGGGCTAAAGTCAATTAGCACTTTTTGAACGTCAAAATATACATAAGACAGCCCCCAAAAACGCCCGCCCTTCACCGCTTCCTAGTGTTTTAGCTGCGAAGAAGAAACGGCGCAACAAACTCCGCAGCAACACAATTCTGTCTGTCAATTACTTTTATGTAAAAGTTATATAAAACAAAACAGTAAAACTGAGATTTAAAACAACAAAAAAAATAATAATTAAGTATATACTTAACAGTAAAGAAATAATGATGTAACCTAACACCCGTCAATATACCTAATCAAAGAAATCTATAAGAAGAAAGATATAAGTGCGCACAACAAAATGCTTTATGATAAATTATTATTAATCGGTAATGAAGGCCGTGTGCCAGGCTACAAGGGCAGTTTAAAGACAAATAAATTTTATTTGGCAGTCAAATGTAATGCATGATAATCTAGGACCAGGGGCTCGATAATTCAACAATGTACTAGGTATGTTAAATTAACTGAGCTCAGTCAACAAGACGACCAGTCACCACAAGCAGCACCCGTTCACGAGTATGACGCAGAGGCCAGCCATCACCTCCCTCGCCATTTTAAAGGGAAGGGGGTGACCCGACCAATGACGCCACCGCAAGCAATGACGTCTAAGGGAGCATGACGAACCTGCTGACAAGAGGAAAAATTAAAGAACTAATAAAACTGTCCGAGGTCACTAGTTAACTGCATCACACTGTTACATGAACTCTTCGTAAAAAAGAGAAGAAATAGAGAACAATACATTATGTCAATATTGGGCACTGTTCGATTGAGTGAGTGAAACAGTGAATTGAAAATTACAGTAAGTATAGTATAATAAAAATCATCAAAATTGATCACAGGAATCCAAAAAAGAGATGTGATTGAAAAAAATTGAATCCTCAATTTTGGGAGTCAGCTAATTGGATAAGGATATTGAAAAGAACCCTATTAATTTTTGTGCGAAGTAATCATAAACTTAATTTGACTTGGGGGGAAGAATCAGTCACACCCCGACGAGATTAACCTTTTTCCGGTTCATGATTGAAAGGCGGGAATTAATCAATTTGATTTCCAAGAAAGTACTGCAAGGAAGACGTTAATTTAGATTGTATGCTATCAACGTTACGCCAGGTCTGTTTCTTTTGGTAGAGTTTTGATGAAAGAGAAAAGTGAATCGATTTCTAGAAGAAATCGATTAATCGAGAAATCGACACACACACAAACTTTCGCATTTATTATATTAGTAGGATGCGAAAGTTTGTGCGTGTGTGTGTGTGTGTATGTTTGTTACTTCTTCACGCTGAAACGGCTGGACGGATTTGGATGAAATTTGGTACACAGATCAATTATAGTCTGGAATAACACATAGGCTACCTTTTATCCAGAAAAACGCGGGCGAAGCCGCGGGCGGAAGCTAGTTTAATATAAAACGGTTTACCTGTCTTCATTACGTTAGTATTAATTGCGTTCTAATTAGTGCTGAAACACGATATAATATTAGGGTAATGTTTACTGACATAATTATACCGCGAGGTAATACATGTTTCTTTACCTCCCTCAGAAAATCTTACTAGGTACTTTATCGTGTTAAATTACTACGCAGATAATACGCAAAATAACTTCTCATTTGCCAAATGTAAGGGAAAGTTATCACCTGTCTAATTAGGTAACGGAAAAGCCCGAAATCTTCGTGGCAATATTTCCTTGTAAAAATCCGGGATTTTTGTATCATTATTAGATAATTTTGTGTTTCTAACAGAGAGTGAGCGACTCTCTCACCTTACTATAGGTTTTGTAAAAGGAGACTGAAGGACGGCTTAGCATGATCAATTCCATCTTTATTCTACCAAAGAATAGACAAAGTTCTTTTTATCCAATTATCCAACTCGTTATCTCTTCGGCTCGAGCACGCGGCGTGCTCGGCTAATTAGAATTTTGTCTACTGAAGAATATAAATATTTCTTAACTTCATTGTACGCATAAAACGGTAGTTCAAATCTTTCTATAATCTGTCGTTTTGTCTATTCTTCTGTAGACAAAACCCGTTTCTATCGTTTTCATGCTAGGCCGGCAGGAGCTATCGCGTTTAGCAGAATGCTTATGGGTCAATTACGATTTCTAGTCACAAACTAAGCCTTCTTTTAGTCACAAACTAAGCCTTCTTTTAGTGCCAATTAATTTGATCAAACATCCGTCGGCTACCGCTTGACTGCCGGAATTACAGAAACAATAGAAAATCTATTGTGTCTCTTTACTAAATACGTTCCGATACTACGAGCTACTAGAGTTTTGTAACGAAGTAAAATCGAAATCAAGACCATTCGTATCTACAAATTGTTATTTGTTTAAAAAAAATATTCAATTAAATATTCGCCGATGAATGCAGTATTTTGGTCATTCGAAACTAACACTGTTCGAACTTTGGATTCGGTAAATAATTCTTTCGAACAAAAGTTAATCGAACATGTGTCATTCGAAATAGAGTCTAACCTGTCGCTTCTCGACTGGAGGTTGGCCGTCAGCTCTACGAACTAGTCATAAAATTCGCAGAAAAGACTTTATCGATTGTACTTAATATTATTGAGAGCATCAAAAAAAGGACTTACTTACGGACTAACCTAACCTTCAGTAAAAACAGACGAGCTTTACTTTCATTCAATAACAACTTCCTTTTTTATCGGTTAGTAAGTAATAAATCATTTACTCGCTCAGTAGGAACAAGGAAAACTGGTCCCACCAAATTACTGACGAACAAAATCTGTGGAACCATTTTCTTACAAGGACCCAAGACGAGGGTCTTGCCACTATAGCAAAAATGTCCAAAAGTGAAATATAATGTTCCACAAAAACCCATGGCATTCCATTACCACCCATTTGGATCCATTAGTATATTGGCACACTATATTATCAAGTGGATAGCCGTAATGGATGTCAATTAATATGTTTGAAAAGTATACGCGATGTCGAAATAAATTACTCTGTTCTCGTAAGTAAATAAGTGTACGTAACGAAGTTAATGTGTCCAATTGATTAGTCCATTTTTTAGGGTTCCGTAGTAAAACTAGGAACCCTTATAGTTTTGTCATGTCCGTCTGTCTGTCTGTCTATCTGTCCGTCTGTCACACCCTCGTAAAATCTATAGTTTATAACCAATGTGTATGAAACTTCACAGATAGATGTCTTCTGTAAGCCGCCATAAAGACCTGTAGCGAAATTATAAAAAATAAAATATTTAGGGAGGGGGTGGGGACATACATGAAACTGAGGGATGAAGAAAAATATTTTCGCGCACCCCTTCATGTGGGGTATCGTTGGATAGGTCTTTGAAAATAACATAAAAGTTTCTAAATAACTTTTTTATTTAAGTGCATATTTGGCGAACTAGGAGCTCCGAAAGTCGTTTACAATGTGTGTGTCCCCCCCCTATAATTTTCCAACCGCGTTATCAAAAAATTTGAAAGAATTCAAGCTGGAATATAATAAATACTCTCGATTAAAATTGGTTTGAACAAGATACGTTAATAACTTTTTGAAATATTCACTATTTTCAGTTTTGACCGCAAAAAATTACTTTGTATTTTATTATAATATTAGGAAATGCAAGCTTATGTATGCGGTTGGAAGACTGAAATACTTCTTCCTACGGAACCCTAGACTGTGCGTGGTTCGACACGCTCTTGTCCGGTTTTTTTTTTGTGTATACTATTTCTATCTATTGTAGGTATATTACCCACTATTAAACTTATTAGAACGACTCTTAAACGAAGTTTGAATGAAGTTCCTTAACGCGGCTTACGGAGTTGACTGGGAAAAATCGATAACTTTAACAAATCGTTTTAAAAAAAATTAAATAACGTGTTCTGATTTGGTATGGCGGGATATAAGCCCCACCAGATACGTATAGCATTGCGCTATCGCCCGGTTGTTTTTTTATCAACTACCGGAAAATACAAGATTTTTTTGTGTAACAAACCGTTCGGAACACATCATTTTTTCGCCAATTTCTTACGCCCCGACGACCAGCGCTAAGACTATTTTTTTTAATTAATTAATTATGCAATTTGACCCCTGTGCCCATGCCATACCATAACAAATGACTCCCAATTTTCTGTCATTATCTTTCGGTTATATGCACATAAATGAGAAAACCACTTAGGAATCTCTATGTTATTTTCAGACTTATCCAACGATATTTATCCCATACCTATGACGAAGTGTGTGAATTTTTTTTCATACCTCAGTTTCATAAATGCCATCCCCTAAATATTTTATTATGCGTAACACTACCACGCCTTTCTGGCGATTCACATAAGACATCTACCTGCAAAGTTCCATGCTAATTGGTGAAGAACTGTAGATTTTACGAAGGTGTGACAGACAGACAGACTGACAGACGGACGGACATGATGAAACTATAAGGGTTCCTAGTTTTACTACGGAACCCTAAAAAAAATACATCATTGCTACAAATAAGTACCTAACGAAATATGTTGCTATAAAATTTCACGCTTTTTCGACAAGAGGGGCTTCAATAATAATGTCTACGGCTGGATTACAATATAATTACAATATATTTACATCTGTATCTGTACCATTCCGACCTCGCCGACGAGGCCCATCGCGACGTCCCCATCATGACCCGAGTCCGCCGCCGCGTATGACGCAGTCCCCTAACCGACCCTTGCTCGAGCCAGCCCGCGCTGAGCCTGTAGATTTAAATTCGACCCAAAATAATGAACCGATCCAGCTAGTAGTCCCTCCCTCTAGTTGCCCTCCCCCCAGCGACGCCCTAATCCGAGGCCCGTACCCCCGTTGGGGGGTGCCCTTAACGTGTGGTCGCTTAGATTGTAGTTTTATTTAGTTTTAAGCCTCGCTGGAGGCATTTGTAAGTCCTCACCAGATGACCGGTTAAGCAGTGACGGCTGTTAGAAGCCAACTGCGAGAGGCCATTCAAAAAAAAGAAAAAAAAACTGTATCTGTAGTAGGTACACTACTTATACGTACCTATAGGTAAGTTACCATTTAACTTTATAATAATACATAGCTTTGTGTATGTATTACATTTATTTATAAACACATAAGCATTTCGTTTATAAAATGGCCTCAATAAATCTCTTGTAGGTGATATCTTTACGAGTATTCTACTTTATTTCTAATGTGATAATGGAAATGGAGTTTGTAAAAAACGGTGTGTGCCGAATACATTATTGTCAAAGAAAGTAATGTTACATTACGGATTTACGGCTGAATGTTTATTTTTGTTTTTATTTTATTCACACTTTAGTCTGTAAATAAAGCTAATGTATAATTTATATTTTTAAGATTAATAAGTTTTATGTTGAAAATCCTTTTACAAAACAACACAAATACAGTGATAACATGACAGTCATTCATCTCTCTCACAAACTTCATACATTCCGACAAAAACTATCCTCTATCTCCGTGTTCCACAAAGTAGTACATCTAGGAAATCGGCACATTTTGGAGGTATACACCATAAATGAATAACCAGGTGTGACAGACAGACAGACAGACAGACAGACAGACAGACAGACAGACGAAGTCGCACCGTAAGGGTTCCGTTTTTACCATTTTGGTACGGAACCCTAAAAATCAATTTTTACACTTCTTTGTTTTTACATAATATTAATCAAAACTTATTATGAATCAATAAAACAATCTTAAATTCTAATAATCATCAAACCAATATTTATTAGTATTCCGAAATAGAAGTTTCCGAGGCACACCAACTAATGACCACGGTACACCAGTGCGGTACACACTTTGCGAAACACTACTCCATCTGATATGCACGAACCCTATTACCAATCTTTTTTTTTTTTTTTTTTTTTACTTTGCCATCAACGTGGTGATGCTGCCAACCTTTTATGCTCGCTACCCGATGATAGCGATACGAATCGATATTCTGAGCTATGATTTTCGTTTTTGTATTGGATGCTAGTTTTGATGTGAGTGATGTAACAAATCTAACGCATCTATCGCACGTTGGGACGTGCAATTCGACCTGTCTTGTTACTTGTCGGATTTTTCTACATCGATGAGATTTCGATTTTTTTGATGTCCGCGAAGATATTTTTTTACAAGCTTTTATTTAACTTGTCCTTTAGTGGGGGCCAAATCTTGCAACTGAATTTTAGACCAGTTCCGAAATTTGGAACACTTATGTGACTTTGTTGACAATGCAATAATATCATACCATGGAGATGGTCTCATGATGGAGCCGGGAGGTGGCTATAGGAACTCCTCAACTTCTCAACATAACTCCGTCGTGTTTGGGCTCATGGGATTTGTCTTGACAAATATTCTAGCCCTAGATGATATCCAGGATCTCATGATGGAGCTGGGAGGTGGCCATAGGAGCTCGTCAACTTTTCAACATAACTCGTGTTTGAGCTCGTTGGAATTGTCTTAAGAAGTATTGTAGACCTAGATGATGTCCAAGTTATAATTATTACCACTTCCCAGCTCCATCATGAAAGGAGTTAGGAAGTAGTCATTATAAAAGCCTGCTTTGAATAATCTTTTTCAATATAAAACTTATTTGTGTTGATAACGTAACCAAAAGTTACAAAAGCTGCGAACACTTTACACTTCACAGTTTCAGTGTTTAAGCAAAGAAAGGGGGCTCTAATTATATCGTTACCTGATGTTAATTAGTTTAATTGATATTCATCTAACTCAACAATGTTAATTAAATTGTTGGTAACCACAACCCATGGAGTTAGCAACTTAGCTAGATGAATTATTACTTTGAGTTTATGGCGATGTGTGTCTAAGTTGGATCGTAATACGTCGCTTTGAGGTCTTAGTTCAGGAAACTTGGTCCGCTCAGAAATTAATTTGTCACTTATGCCGATTGTCGTCAGACTGTGACTTTCTTTAGTTTGACTGTGGCAATAAACCTTCTATGATTTTTAGAATGGATGACGCATATAAGACATCTACGAGTAGGTACTACGAAGTTTCATACAAATTGGTTATGAACCGTAGATTTCACGAGGGTGCGAAATACGGACAGACGGAAGTGACGAAACTAAGGATTCCTATTTTTACTACGGAACCCTAAAAAGAATAGACTTATGTCGAATTAAAATATATTTTATTATTTATTTACTTCAATATAACCGACATAAATAAATTCTTGTTTCTTTCATCTCATTCTAAATATGGCTCTAATGTTTTAGTTCAAATACTCCACGCAGATATAATTTCAGACACCCACTGAAGATACCCCATCTCTTCAGATAGCCCATTCTTAACCCACCCTCACTGCCTCATTTTACCCATCACAAAAAATAAGCACTCTCTTTGATTAACACTTACTTTTGAGGGAAGCAGCTGATAAGTGCCTTTTATCCTCATTCATCTGTTAGATATTTTTAGAAACGGTATAAAAGAAGGTTTATTTGTATAAAAATCGAAGACTCAAATAGGGTTGCCAGCGTAGTATAGAGTATAGCGTGCTCTATTTTACGTAGACGTATTTTAAATCTACTACAGTAATAAAGTACGCTATAATACTCTTTTTAACTGACACCATTTTTATTTGATTCGCATCCTACCAGTTTGGACTAAAACTGCAATGGAGATATTTAAGAAAACCAATTGTTTACTTCTTGTTTACTTCTTTAAGTATCTGAAAAAGATGAAAAATATGTGCATACATCTATATACCTACTAGGTATTATAAAACTGTAAAAAAAAGTAAAATTTTCGTCTGTTTGTCTATTTGTGCGCTCATCACGAAAAAAGTACTGAACGGATTTTGATGTGGTTCACAGTTTGGTAGCTTAGTCTCCAAATTAAAATCTGAGCCACTTTTCATCTAATTCTAGTGGGATGAACCAGAGATACAGCTTGACCTCTTCGTAGTACTAGCCATCCTACACTAAGGAGGTCATTTAAAGTGGTCAATTTATTTTAGTCTACCCGAACAGAGTCGCGGGCAAAAGTCTAGTAAAAAATAAAAGTACTATTTTTTTAAACATCGTGATTTATTTTTGCTATCCCAAGAAGAGAAATGTAGGTACTTACTTGAATTATTGTTGCAAAAAAGGTGGTAACCCTAGACTCAAATGAAAGAAGGAATCAATAAAGGAACTTTTTTAACAAGACGTGTTTGCCAAGCTCTCAGACAAAGGGGCCAAAGAATTAACACCGAAGAATTAACAATTAACATTTTACTCTTGCTTTTAAATACTTAATAATAGATCACCTTGTTTATTTTAGTTGTTTTTTACGATTAAAGCTTGTGGCTAAGTAACAGCCGCATCGATCGATCTGCGAGGTTAAGCTGCGCTGGCTGGGGTCAGTTTATTGATGGATGACCATTATTTTACTAGGGACTTGGCAGTTCTAATTAAGGCAACCAAGAGAAAGTTCAAAGAAATATTTTATAATTATTTATTTCGTGACGCAACTTTCTTTAAAAAATGTTGGCCCTTGTCAAGTAAGTACCAATGCAACTTTTTTTAGTTCATATGTATGTAAGTACTCTAACGGTGAAAGAAAACATAATCAGAAGCCCAATTCTCGTAAATAAAAATTATGTGTTCCGATTTGGTTGTGATATAGGTTCTCAATGCCTTATGTGTCAGAAATGGTATTCTCTCATCCGTTTGACGTTGTCATTTAGTACATGAGAACATCATTTGAGTTTATATCGGAACCAAATCGAAATTATATTTTGAAAATTGACCTTCTGAGCATAATTAGCCTATGGTTTTCACTGCTGCAAAATTCATAGAAATAACTGTGACATATGACACCGCACGCAAGTACTCTCCATAAAGGGTTAAGGAACTAATTTGCTTAATGGCTTGCTTATGTCATAGGGTCACGTCCAATGAACCTAACATAATTAATTACAACGTAAAAGACATTTCCATAATTGATTTAATTAGTATGTTACCCCATGTTACCGTCGCTACACGCGAATTAGAGGCAACAGTTCCATACAAAAAACCTGACACACGGGAGTAGGTCGTGCGCCCTGAGGGTTCCGTACAAACTTAATTATGTGTGTTGTAAAACCGCGTAGGTACCGAGAAATTTATAACCTTGAATTTTTTACAACTCACAGGGACTGTAGATTTTAATATTTGATATTAATTTTAACTTATTATCTTTACCTGTTTCTAAGAAAAAAAGGTCTTGTCAGACGGACAGCAAAGTAATCCTGCAAGAGTTGTAAATATTAAATCCTATCACTCTGTTTTCTTACAGAACTGCAAACATTCTAACAAAATCGGCTTTTATTCATCAGCAAACATATCGAATACTGGTCTGATCTCCACGAACAGGTAAACATCCGCCATATATATGGGGTAAATGGATCGGGTTACTGATCCATAAAATGGAGCATTAACTAGTCTATACTTTCTAGAGCTAATTACTATAGTTCGTAAAATATAGCTTGTACTCTGTGACAGATGTCAAATCCGTACATTTTTAATGCATTTTGACGTTAGTTGTTCGTATTTGACGACTGTCACAGAGATCAAGCTATATTTTACGAACTATAAGTACCAATAATTGACACAGATCCTGATTCGACGCTTCATTATAACCGTGAATAATTTCACGGGTGAGCGCAGTCAATGGTAGGTATATCAACTCTACGGGGATCCTATTAAGGCCAATAATAATGCAGGTTGATTGCATTAGCTGAGCTTCATAGCAAGCTATAGTGTCTATCATAAACATGAAGAATCAATAATGAAATTGCACTGGAGACAAAGACTCTTGCTGCAAGCTATTATCAGTAAAAAATACCGGAAAAGTGCGAGCAGGACTCGGAAGCTCAGAGTTCCGTACAAAAACTTGTACATAATTGAAAAAATAATTTTATTTGTGATCTTTCTACAAATTAACGATTTCCGGATTTTTGGAACAAAGTTTTTTAACGCGGCTTTTCGCGGAACTTTTCGCGCACAAACATAATCAAACGCGGGTAGTTCGAGACCAGAAGCGTGAGCCGAGAAGAAGCATTGGAAGAAGCTTCCATATCTACCTCTTTTGAATAATTTAATTTTATAACTTTGTTTACTTCGAGGATTCCATGCTAAAATAACTAATTAAATAACCAATCCAACTTTATGAGGTACCAAAACTAATATAAATGAGTTCGGTAAGTGCCCGTTGGGTTATACGAGCTAGGGGATTACAATTTAATATTCAAATGGAATTAATCCGAATAACCCTTTGTTGTTATTTTAGTTAATTTGGTTTGTTAACTTTTTAAATAGAAATCTATTTCTTGTTATTTAAATGAAAAACGAGTAGATTTAAACCCCCGCTTGCGTGTCCATTCGTAAAGTTCTCAATTTCCGGGTTAAAAAAGAACTAAGTTCTGTTTGAAAAGAATCATTCAAACCTAGCTTACTGCCTCGTTGGTCTAGTGGTCGCAAGCGCGAAGTTCGATTTCCAGGTTGCGCAGTGTTCCTATATTTTCAGTCACAAAGAGTCACACAATAAAATAAAGAAACTAATAAAATAAAATCACCACACCGCAGGGTGTAAATGGTCAACTGAATTAATACAAAAACAAAATGGACATTATCGTTAACGAGAAGTGGGTTGGTAACAACATTCCGTTATAGTATAGTCCCGGCAGTCAAAAAATATAAAGGTTTTAATTAAAAAACTTTCCTCAACCATTGTTGGTGGAACCGTTTACTTAAATGATTTTATTATATTATCTTATTACTTTGAGCGAGCAATTCTTGTTTATGAACAATAGTGGTCTATAGAAACGGCTACAACGATTTGGATGAAATTTTGTATTTATATGTATAATGTTTTACCTACTTTCCAAGATCTAGTTAGGTGTCATCCCCGAGAAAATTAACGATTTTATACTTTTTCCTTTACTTGTGCTGTAAGACCTTTCTTCTTGCCAAATTTCATGTTTCTCGGTCAACGGGAAGTACCCCATCGGTTTTGATTTATTTGCATCAAAATATGCGGCATAATTGTTTATGGCAGTATTTTTTTAATGTGTTGATTAAAAAGCTTGATTTTTATACAGCTCCAAAGAATTTGATATTAAGACGCTGATAACTGCCAACGGCCTTGAGTGATTTGGGTGGTATAGCTTGAGTGTTCTGCGCTGAGCTCAAGCAACGCGACATACGTCCACCGAGCAATACGACTCACCTATCAAGGAGCGCGCTGTGCCGAATTAGACGTATTACTACTTTTTAGTATCTAAAATATAAAATAAAAAAAAAGTAACAAGCAATATTATAGGTAGTAACATAGTCTTTTCACACAAAACAAATCATGAAAATATCTTAAGCGGTTTGAAAGTAATTACGTTTTTATGTTTTGGGTAGACAGTAATTCATGAATTTATTTCATTAAGTATTTTACTACAATAGTTAAATATTTACATCTACGATTGATGAACATATGTTCTAGTTTAACATAAAAAAATTGCACAACTAACCTGCATCATTTGACGGCGAAATAAGAGATTTAAAACTTGAGATTTACGGCCGTTACCATTAATTTCTACCCATTCTTGAGAAAAAGTGTCTCAGATGGACAGACGGATAACAAAATGAGTTTATAAGGGTTTCATTTTTCTTTTTGAGGTACGGTACCCTAAAAAAACCTATTCTATTCAAAAAGTAAAGCCAGCTCCGGGCAACACAGCTGCGCAGGTATCGAATAATTTATAACGCAGAACTAGCGCATGCTACATACACCGTGGTACGACAACTGAATCTTTTAGCGAAATGAATTTTTAAATTGGCGAACTGATACAGGTAAAAACTGAAGTGCCGACCAATATCAGGAAGGGAACATTAACGTTTCAAATACCTACATTGCAGCCTACATTCAAGTGCACACGAGCGTAAACATAAACAAAACTGTCTAGTTGATACCATTCACAATGACCAACATTCGTTATTACATCTGAAATTAAACGGCAAATAGAAAAAGGAACAAAACCTTACTCAAAGGAAGATTTAATATTTGTATTTAATATTGGAAGATGTATGTATAGGCGATAGGTAAGTGAAGTAATTTTATAGGTATTTCATTGTTTGGCTTCGATACTTATTAGACTGGAAATAACGGAATTCGTAAGAATTGGTAAATTATGTATAGTTTCAAGAAACTATACTAAATTTTTTCTTGAAATATTGAATATGAAAATTTCGCGAAAAAAAAATCAGCTGTTCCATACATTTATGTTCACATAACTCAACAAAATGTATGGAACAGCGGTTTTTTTCGCGATTTCAAGGTTATCTCATAGTAAAAGTTGTTCATAATAATGAGTGCAATGACCCCTTAAAATATTTCCACCGTTTAACCTGCCACCCTGTATAAGAGATTTGTTTTTTCGAAAATGTTTCTTTTTATGTTGACATTGTTTCATAGTTGTTAGAGTCGATTAAGTGTGGACGTTACAGCATCAGCCTATCTATTCTGTACCGACACGCCGCGTGATATCACCGTGAGAACTGCCAATTTGGTTGCGAACGTTTGAGGGAGAATGTCACGGTGAGATTCTACCCTACATGGGACGCTCAAGCAAGTAAGACGGCCTAAAGACACGCCTCTTTTCCGTGGCTAGAAAAACACTGCGATTTTCGTTGTCTTATATGTCTTATAGTTTTCGATATATGAAGAAAAATGTCTGAAAAAATACCATTCCTTCCTTATCTCCGAAGTTTGCGGAGTGAAAAATCTGAAATAATTAGAGTTGATAGGAATTTACTCAAATATGTCACCAAAAATAAAACGATGTTCCTAACTAGTACAGTTTTTTCAAAATCATCAAAATTCCTTCACAAACAAACTTAGTTATGCGGTCCGGATTTTTTCACTTTATACGTCCAAAAATGATACGGAACCCTCGGTGCGCGAGTACGACTCGCACTTGGCCGGTTTTTTTTCCGTTCAAGCGCCTCTCCAAGGTAGAATAATTTTACAAACTATGTATAGTTTTACTAAGAGCTGCTTTCTAAGGAGGTATAATTTTCCTATGTAAGGAAGCAACGAGTCCACTCCAGCTCTGAGTTTGCTTTAACGCTATAGTGCAATTAAGTTAAAGCATAGCACTCAGACGTGCTATCTTAGTTGGAAATGTTAATTTTATTGTACCGGTACAATAAAATAGTAACAAAATTATAAATTATTCCATTTTACTTATGTCATATCTATTCGTTTATTCACACTGTATTAACATATTTTGAATAGTTATGACATAAGTAAAACGGAATTATTTATAATTTTGTTACCGTTTTATTGTACCGGCTTTCCGTCAACCTTTGCCAATGATCTAATATTTTTTTAAGATATGGAGTTTTAAATTTTTGTTTAAATAAAAAGACTTTAGACAGTACCTACGAACTATTTGACAGACTGCCGCGTTGATCTAGTGATCGCAACTGCTGAGGATGAAGTTTTGGATTCAATACCCAGGTTGGGCAGTGATATTGTATTTTTCCATTAGGAAATTCTCAGTAGCAGCCGTGAGCCTGGATTTGTGCCCGGTCAATGTCAAAAAGCTCACCCCCTAGTATACAGGGTGGCAGGTTAGACAGTGGAAATATTTAAAGGAGTCATTATACTCATCATTATAAACAACTTTTACTATGGGACCAACCCTGAAATCGAGAAAAAAAATCTGCTGTTCCATACATTTTGTTGAGTTAAGTGAACATAAATGTATGGAACAGCTGATATTGTTTTTCGCGATTTCAGGTTTGGTCCCATAGTAAAAGTTGTTCATAATGGCAAGTACAATGACCCCTTTAAATATTTCCACTGTCTAACCTGCCAGCCTGTAAGTATAACTGGCGATGTACCATATACCACCTCTGCCTAGCCTTTTGGGGAATACACGCGTGATGTCATGTGAATATTTCGATAGATCCAATTAATTAAAACCACACTATTTAATTTATCGGTAAAAAGTTTTGACTAAAGTTGAGCGACAAACAGAATTGAATTTCAGAGACCGCACATTGCTTAATTGAATATCGATAACCGACGGGGATGGTTTATTTACCTACTATCCTTTTGGATAGGTTATTCCACGTAATCAAAACTTAATTATGTTTTTATGCTACTAATGACGAGCAGTGATAGCCTAGTGGTTTAACCATGTGCGAATGGTTCGAGTTCGATTCCGAGGCACGCACCGCTGACTTTTCGAAGTCATGTGCGTATTAGAAATTAATTATCACTTGCTTTAACGGTGAAGGAAAACATCGTGAGGAAACCGGCATGTCCTAGAACCAAAAATTCGAAGACATGTGACGTCCACCAACCCGCACTGGGCCCGCGTGGTGGACTACGGCCGACTCCCTCTCACAGAGAGGAGGCCTGTGTCCCAGCAGCAACATTATAGGCCGATTATGCTATGCTATGCTTATGCATGCTTATGCTACTAATTCAACACGTTCGTTTTCATTTGAAATGCGTATTACTGGTTTAGCTTTTTAATTCAATGTTGAATTGAAATCGACCGAATTAAGAGCGTTTATGGTACCTAGACTTTGTAATCGTTTCGGTTTAGTACCAAAAACTTTTGAATCTGGGGCTAATCCCTTAGTTATAGACGCCTAGATACCTACCTACATGATAGTTAGGCGTCATTCACACTGCCTCGAACCACGCGACGGGGCGCAGGATACGCGTGGGAGTAAACACCTGCGTTTTTTCCCGCGTGGCATCCAGGAGCGCAGAGCACCGACGGGGCCGCACCAAATAGAAAATAAATACTTCTATCTACACGCCAGCTACAAAAAGCCGCGCGGGATTACGAGGCCAGTGTGAGACACAGCCGTTGGGTGCGTTGTTTGCCGTGCGGAAGCGCCCCTGCTACTTTCATAAAACGCTAAAAACCGAACCCCAGTGTGTACGTGCCTTATTGACTTCTACAAAACAGACTATTCTAAAACTAGAACATCGCTCCGATCAATCCACCCTCTTGAGACTACCCTGCCTTTTACGACAACCAGAGATAACGAGGGGATGTGTCACCAAACAATTAAACTTCTATCAAACGGTTTTTACCCTCTTACTTATAAACGCCTCTTAAATTTAACCATTGATTAAATATACGACTATCTTTGTCATTTGTATGACAATGATTAGAGATGACAATTGACATAAAAGCTGTTTAATTTAATCATCATTTATAAGTTAGGGGGATAATATTTAGATGTTCAACACACCAACATTAATTCTGTCTTATTAGATAAACAGTGACCTTTAAAGAGTTTTAACCATGTGGCTCCCACGGCGAATGGTTCGAGTTTGATCCCGAAGCACGTACAGCGGACTTCATAGTCAAGTCATACAAAATGCGTACCTATTAGATATTAATCATTTATGACGAGCATCATAACATAATATAGCTTTCCGACTTTAACGTCGACTTAACCGAGGCATGGAACGGAAATGTCCTAAATTCTGCGAAATCTGAACAATCACAACATGACTCAAAATAACTAACATTAGCGCCTCTTTTTGTATAAGAGATAAAAATATCATGATCTTAAAACTAAAGCGACGCCCGCATTCTAAAGGTCATCAAGAAAGCAATAGACATTTTATTATAGGGCTCATAAAGTATAAATAGTTGCCCCAGGCTACCTCTGACCCGCCTTTGTACCGACTTTTAATCAATTCACAAAAGAGGTCCATGTATTAAAAGTTTTTTTTTCTTTAGAAGCGGCAAGTACCCTCTAGTTAGGAGTTTAGATGAAAAATGTAAAGTCATGAATCTGAGGATGAAAAGTTCCAAGCTTAAAGTGGCCATACTCGAGACGATTATAGCAATGTTGCGATACATTGTACGTGTGACGTCGTATCCAAGATTGGATAATCAAACGATCGATCAAAGATCGCAACAGACAGCAGCTACACTAAGAAATCGACACAGGAAAGATGTGATCGAACGATATAATGGGTTGTCGATACGTTTTGGTCGGCAGGATAGTCCCCTCCTGTACGGACAACTTTAAATAATTTTTATTTTTACAAGCTTTTATTTAGCTTCACCTGTCGCGTTGTCTGTGGGTAATCAAATATTACATGTTAAATTTGACCCACTTCCCGGAGTTCGATTGACCTGAAATTTTGTATGCAAATGTAAATTGCATAATAATGCAATTTGATGATGTCATAGAGATGGTCTGATGATGGGGCTGGAAGGTGGCCATAGGAACTCTGTGACGAAACGACGCAACCCCATCAAGTTTGCGCTTATTTGATTTGTCTTTACGAGTACTCTAGTTTTAGATGATGTCCAGGGTCCTGATGATGGAGCTGGAAGGTGGCCACAGGAACTTTGTAACGCAAGCGACGTGACCTCATCGAATTAGGGCTTGTTTTGATTTGCTTCACAAGTACTTCGCTCCTAGATGATGTCCATGGTCCTGACTATAGAGCCGGAAGGTGGCCACAGGAACTTTGTAACGAAATAAAGTAAGTTCATCGAGTTTGGGCCCGTTTGATTTGTCTTCGTAAGTGCTATGGTCCTCGATGATGTCCAGGGTCATGATGATGGAGCCGAAACGTGGCCGCAGGAACTGTGTAATGATACGACGTAACCTCATCGAGATGGGGCTCGATTGATTAGTCTTCACCAGGGTTCCGATTCTAGATGATGTCCAGGGTCTCATGATGGTCATTATAAAAGCTTGCTTTGAAAAATGTTTTTCAACATAGAACTTGTTTTTACCGATTATTTTGACTAACCTCGATGTTTCAATTGCATTAACGTACTCGACCTTTAACCATGGTAGACCAAGACTTAGAAGAAGAAGATTAATTGTTTGTGCGCGAAAAATCCTAATCCAATTAAAAACATGTGTACAATTCGCGAAAATTTTAAAACCTACAAAAAGGAGAAGGTTCTCATCGTCGGAATCTATTTTTAGGGTTCCGTACCCAAAGGGTAAAAACGGAACCCTATTACTGAGACTTCGCTGTCCGTCCGTCTGTCTGTCTGTCTGTCTGTGTCTCCAGGCTGTATCTCATGAACCGTGATAGCTAGACAGTTGAAATTTTCACAGATGATGTATTTCTGTTGCCGCTATAACAACAAATACTAAAAGCAGAATAAAATAAATATTTAAGGGGGGCTCCCATACAACAAACGTGATTTTTTTGCTCGTTTTTTCTCGATATTAATAACGACACCAGGTAGACGCTTGAAATACTTACAGAATATTTAATTATATATTCACTTTAAAAATAAATAATTAAATTAAAATAAAAAAAATATTTAAGGGGGGGTTCCATACAAGAGACATGATTTTTTTGCCGTTTTATAGATAATGGTACGAAACCCTTCGAGCGTGAGTCCGACTCGCACTTGGCCGGTTTTCTTTTCTTTCAAAATTGTGTTTATGGCCAGACTCAAATGGTGAAAGAATATTTCGTGATGAAACTCTTTCGTCAGCCTATACTCGTAAACTGTTACGGCCGAGTTCTGCCCCTATTCGCTCGTAACTTTAGTAATGATCTATGAGGGTACTGGAAGGTACCTACTGCCGGTGTCATCATGGCCGGAGTTATTGGTAATTGACGGCTTTTTCATGATCCTATTGTCGATTATTCTATGTTGCGGTGGAATCTCTTATATTCTGTGGGCTGTAAGCTATAATGCCGTTATCCCGTATCAGATCTATTTTAGTTTTCTGATACCACCATAGTTAATGCAATATTATTAAATGTTTATTTTTGCGAATTTTAAACACGTTAAAGCCATGTTAAGCTTATATTAAACGTTTATCTGTCGAGAAGCCTCCTGGAGGTCAAAATCAATTGTGTTTTTCAAATGCGACAGACAAAGGGTTAATGTTATTAAATATAAGACATTCCAAAAACAACTGACACAGGCGGGGTTTCAACCCGCGACCTCTGCCGTACCGTGGCTAGCACTTTCACCAACTGAGCTACTTTCTTCGTCTAAATCAGTTTAAATTTGGAATACCTTAAAATACGCATCTTTTTGAGCGTTAGCGACATCTATCGGAGAACAATTACAGACTCCAACTGAGTCATCTGAGTCTTTCGTATTTTTTTTATTAAGTCCGACGCAAAATTTTAAATCTGAGGGGTTCAGAATAAGGTACTGAACCCATGATTTCAGTTTTTGTTACGCTGTTATGTTACCCCTGTTACCCCTTATACTTAGTTACTAATAATCTCACTGAAGTGTGTAATATCAAGAAACAATTTTTGTGCAAACTCATCACCCTAGTAATAATGCTACATAATGCTTCACGTGGAGTTTTGCCTCTTAAATCGTCTAAATGAATTGCTATGCTATAGGTACATTATGTACCTACTTTAAAATTATCTTCTTATTTATTTAGGCAACCTGACGTACAATCGTTTAACACATTCTCTGACACACCTAGGGCCGAAAGATCAATCGTAGCTTAACCATGGAAGAGAGTTTAATCTTCCGTCTTCGATTGTAGGTTTAGGTAAACTACGATTGATCTTACGGCCCCTAGAGTCACAACAGAAGTTTTATTTTAATTATTACATCAGTATCACGGAACGTGTTAAATGAAAAAAAAACCCGGACCCTGACCAGTACAAAATGTAAGTTGGTTATCGCAAAAATGTATTTTTAATGTGATGATACATTATCTTTTTCTCTTAACTTACACAAACATTTAATCTCTTGGGAATCGAAAAGCTAACTTTACGGCAATTTATAAAACTTATTGTATATTCTTGGTAAGGTAAGGTTTTAAAATATGTTTGGTATATTCAATGCTTATGTTATTATTTTTTCAAAATAAAAAGAAAGTTACAAAGTGTTTTAAGCCAAGGTAAATGGATCTTTCGTGTAATGGCAAAAAGAGGAATATTTTTATAATCGAGTTTTTTTAAGTTTAATTTTAATGCTAAATAAAAAGGTAAGGTAAAAGATGCTATTATCCTGGGTAACAGAAATAATTCAAATCTCTATCTATTATATGAAAAGAACACAGCTTTTCTTTACTACACTCTTAAAAAGGTGACAGCAGCTAAAATAGTTTTTTGAGCGTGTTTAAAAAAAATATATTTTTACACACCTCTTCATGTGGGGTATCGTTGGATAGGTCTTTGGAAATAACATAACAGTTCCTAAATTTTGTTTTTTCATTTAAGTTCATAAGTATTAAGTGAACTAGGAGCTCCGAAAGTCGTTAACAATTTGTCCCCCCCTGCAATTTTTCAATCGCCGTGTTACCAAAAAACCGGAAATAATTAAGCATAAAGAATCCAAATATTTTTGATTAAAATTGATTTGAACATGATACGTTAATCACTTTTTGAACTATTCACTATTTTCAAATTTGAGTTTGACAACCGCAAAAATAACTTTGTAAACTCATATTTGCGGTCTAAAGACTGCATTGCTTCTTGCTACGGAACCCTAGACTGTGCGTGGTTCGATACGCTCTTGCCCGGTTTTTTTAAATCTCAATCATGCTGCATCGATTTTATATGATTAAATTCCGTTCCAATCATGTCCTTAATACCCGAAACAATCAGAATTGATTTCATTCTGAGCATTGAGTGCGTAGATTTTTTCGAATAGGTACTTGTTCCTATGAAGTTTTTGTCATTTCTCTCATAATTAAGCTATAAGAAATGCTTGTAGATACCTTTAAATTGATTGGATAGTAATTTAGTGAGTAGGTAGGTATGTACTTAATATCATTTTTGGATAGTAATTTAGTAGGTAAGTAGGCACCTATGTACCTCATTAATAAAATTTCGAAGTTTCAACATAAACTCTGTTCAGTCTTCTTTGAAAACCTACATACAGGTCTTCAACTAACACGACTAAAGTTATCTGTTCAGGCGCTCAAATCCTTTTACAACGAACTCTTTTAGTAGGTTTTTTCACGTTCAGGTGATTTAAAATGAGTACTAACGCTTTAAGGCAATGTTTTATTCCGATAAACGAGCCTTGGGGTACAATTTGAGTCTAAAACGTATAATAAATTAGTACCTGGACAACCAAGCTTTTGCTAGGCCTTTTTCGTGGTAAAATACCTATTTATTTTTGTACGAACAGATTTTCTCAGGGAAATCATCTATCCATATAAACTTGGATTATTAACACGTCAAAATCAACAGTAGGTACGCTCAGAACAGAATATGACGGTCTAAATCCACGTGGGTACTTGTATTATATGAATAGTACATCCTAGTGGCGAAGGGTGAGGGAAAACCGGTACAATAAAATACACTGGCCTGCAAAAATAAGTATCACACTTAGTATGAAGTAGTAGTACAAAGTGTAGTACTTATTTTTGCAGGCCAGTATAAATTATGTTACTATTATATAATAGTAACATAATTATAAATAACAAGCTATGCCCCGCGGTTTCACCCCCGTTGCTCGGCTGCTAAGGGTTGTTGTGTGATGTTAAATAGCTTATACTGTTTCGCATGAATGTGGCTATCATATACAAAAATAATTTTTCGGATCCGACTGGTCGTTCCAGGGGGTCTACTCTGTAAGTCCGTCAACGAAGATACGGGCCCGTCCGAAAGTACAATAGACATAAGATTCCGTTAAAACAAGTGTCAAATTCAATTTTTCGGACGGATAAAAACACATCGGGAGTAGGGACAACTGTCAAATCGTGCTATCATTCATTTTTAGTTCGGGCCCCGAACTAATCTTAAGTCCGTAGGTGATACGGAGTAAGAAACGCCGTTAACTAAGGTCGAAACTACGGATTTCGTGCTTAGACAGTAGACCCCCAGAGATAAGCGCGTTTAAACAAACAAACTCTTCAGCTTTATAATAATACTAGCACTTTGCCCGCGACTTCGTCCGCGTGACCCACTGTGCATTTTTCCGGGATAAAAAGTAACCTAGCACTCAGTGATAATGCAGCTTCCTACTAGTGAAAGGCTTTTCAGAATCGGATCAGTAGTGCCGGAGATTACCCCCTACATACAAACTTTACCTCTTTATAATATTAGTATAGAACTATAGATATAGTATAGATTCCGTTTTACTAAGTCATAGGTACCTATGGTTTAATCACTGTATTTAACAATTCTGAATAGGCGAATAGGTATGAGATAAGTAAAACGGAATTATTTTATTAATTTTATAATTAATAATTTTGTTACCATTTTATGGTACCGGTTTCCCCTCACCCTTCGCCACTGGTACACCCACATTTTACCAATTATGTTAAGTCCCATAATATGTAATAAGAGGTGAGTCTATTGCCATTAACCGGGCTCAAACCCAGACTCTGTGTAACTAATAAACTCAACAACACTTTGCCCGACCCAAGAATCGAACCCAGCAGTCACTCTTGCGACCACTAGACCATGACCCATTAACCATTTTATTTTTCTTTTCAGTTGCTGATCTTCAAGCTTGGTGTCTTCAGCCAGTGAATTTTCTCGGACAGCAGATCTAAAACCCAGTACATATGAAGCGGAAACTATGCAGAACATCGTTTAATTGCGAAGACATGGAGGAGCTAAATGTGGTAAGAATTTTTTGAAGAGCTGGCTAACCAATAGGGATGTTAACTACTTTTTTTATTGTGAATCTGAAAATATTTGAAAAAAGACAATGAACACCAAAAAAACCGATGAAACATCTACAAAATTGACAGTTATAAGCGTTTTAAAATGATTTACTAGACACGGACGGCACTACCTACTAGTGACGTAACACCACCTACGTCCGCTTCGCGCGACAAAGACGGAGCGATACTCCCTCCAAAAACTTTAAAAGCGTCTATGTTTTCCATTTTGTGATAAATTATTATTTTTGCTTTTACTTTTTTGTTGTGCCTATTCCTTCTTTGAAATTAAATTATTTATTTGTACTTTTTTAATAGTAGGCCACTACCGTATTCTCGAACTGTACCTAATTAGTTTAGCACTATGCTTGCTATGATTTTGAATTGATTAATTAATGGTATTCTGCTTATCATTTTTGTCGTATGTACGTACCTTCAAGAGCTTTATGGAGAACTCTTGGGCATGCAGGTTTCCTCACGATGTTTTCCTTCTGATGATTAACATGTAATACGCACATGACTTCGAAAAGTCAGCGGTGCGTGCCTCGGGATCGAACTCGAACCATTCGCCGTGGACGGCACATGGTTAAACCACTAGGCTATCACTGCTGTCGACCAACTTTTGATCAATTTTTGATTAATTAATTGCGATATAAGTTCAGGTTTATCGTTGTTTGTTAGAAGCAAGAATTGTAAGCTTCTTGGTTAAAAGTCTCTATATCAATGTCATAAATGGTTATGACGTTGATAACACTGAGACTACAATCCGGCCGCTGAAGGAATACGTTACTGACACTTGCTCAATTAAGCACTAAACTATTTTATTTTATTAAAGGTTGATGTGTAATAAGAATTTTAGTTAAATTAGTATCTATCAATATTGCATATACATAGGTAGACGATGAAAATATTTTTAATCGTAAAGTATTCCACTTCAAATTTTCGTCGCCACCACCACGAATTATCAGGAACGCATTCTCTCAGCGGCCGGACTGTACGGAGCTACATTTTGAACTCAGAATTGGAGAATTGTCATTCAAATCTTATTTATCAAAGGACTGAGATTTACCTAATGAATTTACTGAAACCAGAACACTACTCATTTATCTCATTGTCAATATCGTTGACCTCTAAATGGAGTGTTTATTCAGGACTGGTCGGTTCCATTGCGATCGCGGCCGACTCTTTTACAAAGCAAATGTGAGAATTTCAGGATTAGATCCTTCGTTAGTGGTGTGGATTCTTCGTATATCCTCTGCAATACGTGACAGACTAAAACATAAGGGACTAAGTAATAGCCTCCCCCCGCCCCTTTGTGTACAAATGCTGGAGCTCCGTATAAGTAGTATGTTTCTCTGAATTACGTGCGCATACATAAGCATAGGTACCTACTAATAAAAGGAACAAAGTAATTGCCTCTTTATATATCAATACTCAATACCTCTTTCCCCGTCCCTTTTTGGGTACAAATTTTTAAGAAGGACCAAAATAAACAATTTTTTTTTATGAATTTACAGAATACAAGAAATGTGTGATTTCAGGACAATCGTTACGACACCATTCGGGCATAGTATTTATTAGTTAGAGTAGAGCTCTCACGTATATGAAAACTAGCTGTGTCCGCAACAAACTATCTACGAATGGATTATACTGCCGTCACAAAGTGTATACTCATACATAGTCAGAGAATCCACATGTTGGATTCTCTGGCTATGTATGAGTATACATAGTCAGATATAGCCATATACATAGCCAGAGATATCGCTTAAACCAGCGAGAACTACCTACTTATCGCATGGGATAAGTAGATAGTTCTCGCTGGTTTAAGCGCACTAACGAACACATACCTAAGGAGACGTTACGTCTTGTATTACAACAATTCAATAGACGGACTCCTTGGCACACCATTTGAAGCAATTTCCGAAGTCAAATTGTTTTCCGACCAGCCTGTCTCCAATTGCCGAAGAAGAATGTCACGGTGATATTCTCCCTCAAACGTTCGCAAATTGGCAATTCTCGCGGTGTATCACGCGCCGTGTCGGTACAGCCGGTCGATTCTGTAAAAATCTCACCGTGATAACTTAGGTGAAGTGAGTTTTTATTTGCTAGGAATTGACACTATTGACAGCTCACTCCACGATCACTTCACCTAAGTTTTCACGGTGAGATGGTTACAGAATCGCACTGCAGAATGGACAGGCTGTACGTAGTATTATATTATCTGTGACCAAACTAAATAAAATATTCCGACTTCAACTACTCACTTTTAAACTAGTTCTTCTTTATATAATTGCTGCAAAGCTATTCAGTTCACTGTCTGGCCGACATCAAATGAACTCGCTTGTTCCAGAATCACTTTAACCCACTTTAAACTGGAATGACTTTTCATAAACAACTTCAATACAAACTATGGTTTATTAGAACAAGTTTGTGCAAAATTATGGTTTCTAAATGAATGCTGGTTTTATTACTTGCTGAGTAGTAACTACATAAGTATTATGTGGGTAACGATATTTTGCTGTACCAAGTAACATGAGGTGTGCCGATGAACCAATTAAAGTGTAGTTAACTTGTTTGATCGAGTTTGTTTAGATAACTTTATTCAAGGTTTAATTTTATTTTTTTGACAGATTTTTTTTACAAAATCTCTCAAATCTTAACTTTAATAATGTAATCAGAAGGCCCATTCTCGTAATTAAAAATAAGTTCCGATTTTGTTTTGATATAATCTCAATGCTATTTAAGTTAGAAATGGTATTCTCCTATCCGTTTGACGTTGTCATTTAGTACATGAAAACACCATTTGTGACATTTAAGGCATTGAGATTCTAATTGAAACCAAATTGAAATTATATTTTGAACATACTTATTTACGAGAATTGGCCTTCTGACGTTGGTGAAATAGGCCCTAAGAATGATAAAATAAAAACTATATAATAATATGGAAAATTATAATAATACAATTCTAACATTATGCAAATAGGTAGGTAGTAGGTATCTTTAAAAGCTGATTATTCTATTACAGAATAATCATACCTATTATTAAATTAAACAAGACAAATAAACTATTTTAAGAAATCCACACAGGTCATGAAAGAATTAAAATTATCTACTCATTAAAACCGCTTTACTGCAGCACAGCACATAATTTGTCATGTAAATTAGGGCTTTAAGTCGTGTGTAATACAATACATTTTATAATGTCAAGGTAGATTAGCCAACAGCTCGCGGTAAGCACTCTTGCCGTGATATAATGTATTGTATAACATAAGGCTTAAAGCCCTTATTTAAATGCCAAGGAATTTGCTGTGCTGGAGTTAAAATGAATGATAGCTGACAATTGTTATTACTTGAGAAATTATTATTATTTCTAAGCTAATTCCACAGATTCTTCATCATCTTCTTCTTCTTCAACAACAACAACCTGTACTTTAGCAACCTCGGTTTTAACAGGGGATCCCGATACCGAATCTCTGAATTCCTCCTCAACTCTGCAATAATGCATTTTCACAAAATCTTCTTGAGCATTTAGGGCAGCTCGTCTATCTTTGCCCTCGGCAAGAGTGGCATCCCAATTGAACTCTACCCTGTACGGATTTTTCTTTACGATTTTCGATGCAGTTTTTTTAATGTGCTTATAATCCTCCAGATATTCTTTTTTTAGTGCCTCTTTATTGTCAGAAAGCAGACTCTTCTTTGGTTGATATGGCTTCTTTATAGCCTCAGGGAAAAGAATAGCAACGGTATCATTAAATATCACTTTTTGGTTTTTCATGATGTCTAACATTCTCCTTTCTTTTTCTAAACGCTGAGTTTCTAATTCTCTGAGTGGCTTCTCGTGTTCTATTAACAATGCTCTATTTATTCTCTTTTTGACTGCGATTGTTCTTTCTATTAATTTTTGTATAATTTTTTGCCATCTTTCTTCCGGGCCTACAATTTTCATTCTCTCTAATCTTTTTGCTTCAATTTCTGCCTCACGTTTTTTTTCCATTTCTTCCCTCTGCCTTCGCTTTTCTTCCTCTTTTTCAGCCAAAAGCGCATTTTCTTTTCTTTTTATTTCAAGTACAACGTGAGGATTTTTTTTTATGAAATTAGCTTGCCAAGTAATAAAAGATTGCATGACTTTTAATTCTCTTGCAATCATAGCCTCCATGCGACTTATATAGCTTGGGTTTCCTAGCATAAATATTGGCGGATTTAAAAACATTCTAAAGGAACCATTGATGTCACTCACACCGATTATATTTTTGGTCAATGGCAAAGTATGAAGACTAACACCTGTAAGCATCGTCCCAGAGAGTGTTTGCACAGAAATTGGTTTGTCGCTTGTTAACAACAGATCCCAGGTTTCCAGATCTCCTTCGGAATTTGTAATAAAAAGTATACTGGGTTTATATTGTGACCATGCTCCGTCTGTCAAACGGTAGGGACGCTTTTTCCAAATTATTGGGCGACCCAACAATTTGTCAGACCAAATTGCGAATATTTTACCACCTACTGTCAATGTTATAGAATCGATTAGAGGATTTTTCTGTGTGGCAACTATAATACCATCATGTATGCTACAGCAAAACTTTATATCAGCAAACTCAGAATTTACTACTTCACCCGTATTGAATTCATGGCCTTCCCAAGATGCTCGTGTTAGTTCCCCATTTTGAGTACCAAAGTAAAAAAATGTATTCAATTCGTCTTCTTTTAAAATTTCACATGTAAAATATTTTCTACCAGTGCCGTTATTTTTTGGAGTATAAATATATTTAACTCTGGGTGGAGTTATACCAAAACTCTGTATTGAATATGTCCAAGGTTGACCTGCAATACCCAATATAACTCTGTAGCATGGCTGTAAAATACGATCCAATACCTTAAAAGGTGAAACGTCAACTAGCAACCCTGAGGGCCTTCGCGAAACTCTCTTTGATTTCTTAACTTTCTTACTTTCAATGAATGCCAAGTTATCAACTGACATATTCCATACCAAAATACCTCCATCTTCTGAACTAGATATAAACTGCAACGACGTTTTTCCATCTGGTGTAGGGATTATTTTCCCCGTACGTGTCACAAAAAAATTTGGCGACATCCATTTTAGTGTAGAAACTGGAGCATTATGACAATTCATCAGATTACTACAAACGGTACAATTTACCACAGCCCTGTCCTCAACAGACTTCATCCACCCCATGTGTGCATTCATAGCAATTCGGTATTTTTCTCTTGTTTCACTTAGAGCTTCAATCTTTTCGACATTTTCCAGCTTATTTGTCAAATCCCATATCACTACTTGTCCATTAACTAAACCGCCAACCAAAATATTTTCATTGAAAGGGCAGAATGAAAGCACCTTAACTTCTCGGGGTGCTTCCAAATATAGTTTTGGTATCAAGCTATCTATATGACTCCAAATCATTACAGGGTTTAAACCATACACAGCTCTTTGAATTGGATCCTGACGTGTGGACGTATGTGTCTTCATAACAGTTGGAGAACCATCGGCGTACGAAATAGCTACAATACCGGACCACATCGGATGGAATACTGCGCAGGATACATACTTGTCCTTAGCCCTGACGTCTGTAAAACAAACATACTCTTCAAAAGTCATGGTGCCAAGTGTATCAATATATTTTTGAGCAACCAGATTAGGATAGTCATTATAGTACATATCCATTACAGCGTTAAGTTCTATCATGGACTCCATTTCACTTAGTCGCGATGAAAGGAAACCATCAATCATTTTGATATAAGACGGTCGACGCATTCGTTTCATTGCAGCTCTGTACGTAACCAGTCCAACTTCATCAACTTGTGCTTTCTTTGCTTTATCTTCGTCGTCTGAACTTTTATCTTCAATACCCTCATCTCCCATTTTACTAGCGTCACCGCCACCCTCAATATCTCCTATCTGTCCCAAAGCATCTGCAATTGATTGTGTCCACATATTTTTTGGGTATTTTAGTTGAGTTTGAGCAACGTTGTGTACAAAAGTAGGAGTAATCTGAGATGCACAGTCTACTCTTCGTCGGAAAACATTATTAAATTTTTGTCTGTGTGGTGTTAATTCTAAGAAACCATCTCTGACGGAGTTACTATCCCTAACTTGAAACTTGTCAGGTTGGTACTCAGTAGGAAACTTAGCTTTTATCTCCAACTCCATTAAAGTTCTTGTATTGACAGGTATCAATTGGGTAATTTCTACCTCGCTTCCTAAACTCTTCCAGGGCCTCGGTTTCTTTTGGACAGCTTTTTCTAACTTTTTTTCCTGCCTTCTAATAAATCTGTCAGATTGCTGCTTGCAATGATCTCTGGCTGTTGGTGTACAGCATACGTAAAAGTCGTCAGTGTTCTTGGATTCATCCACAATGTAACCCATGAGCACCTCTTCTTCTTTATACGCCTCAAGCTGTTTACGTATTTGAAAAAAATCAGACAATTCACCACCCACATCAATGGATTCCATGATTTTAGCCTTGCTTATAAACTTCCAAGGGTACTGGACATTAACATGAGTTCCTATTACCATTTCTATTTGCGTTTGTGTTTCTTCACCTAGAGTTATTTTGTATACACCTTCAACTTCATATTTTGGAATGAACCTTTTTCTGCGAGGTTGAGGCTGTGTGCTTATCGTCGACATTTTGGTTTCCTCAGTTTGAACTGCAACCAATTAATATTTTAATGAATATTAAATTCAGTATTATTTATTTTTTGTGACTGACGTTTGTGACATTGGCATGAGTATTTTTTAAACTATTGTTATATTTCTTTTAATCATAGCAAAAGAGTTCGTTTTAATTGTTGTGGTCAATTTGAATTTGTTATTATACAGATACATGGTGTTTAAATTATTATCATATTATGATGACAACATAATTATATAATAAAGTAAGTTTAATGAAAGTACTAAAAAGCAATCCATTTCTACTATTGCTATCTTTTGCTAACAGAAGCATAAAAAAGGACCAGTGGCACTTTAGTGATGTCAATCTAAATTAAGACTTGATTTGAATGAACTTCAGTGTGCTTTTAATCGTCACGTTCTGATGTGTCAATTAAAATTGTATAAACATTTTAGTCGAACTAAATTTGACAGCTTTTATTTATTTCCGGCTCTTTTGTATTTTATCTGAGAGAAAAGGATAGCAATAACCTAAATTAAGTTTATTTGGCGCACAACAGAACCGGCACCAGTGTCATAAATTATAATGTTCTACTTTTGTCGGACCGATTATTGTCGGTCATCTGCAGTAGGTACATCTTATTGTAGCTTGGTCGTGGTATAAACAAACAGAACCATGAAGACTTAGCAACATGATGTGCTTAAATTACAAAGAATATTCTTTTACTGGATGCGCGCCACACAAGACCGGCTGCGCCGTTGTGGCGACACTTAGGGAAGGCCCCGCCTATGCCGACGTCATTTGGCTGATATTATGATAATTACATTTTTTTTATCAATCACTTTTCTTATGTCTTTGTTTTCATTGTCATTTTTGCAAGTTTATTTTAATTAAAATTTTTGAAATTTGAATTATTTAAAATAATTTTCCATTTATTTAGAAATTCCATCGCTGTTTTACATTCAAAATTAATTTGAATAACATATTTTAAAATAAACACGTGTCAGGTATTTTAACATCCTTTACTTCAAAACTGTCTACAAAGTTAACCTTGTATTATAACCCTCATCATAGGTACTAAAAGTGTCAGAGCAGCACTCTCATGGGGCATGCGGACATCTGTCTCTCTATTTCCCCTCACTTATACCTTTGGAACAACTCGGGTTAGTAATTGTTATGAAAGTATCAACAGAATTTGTTATTGTTATGTCACTATCAACCGAATTATTTTAAAAGCCGAAAACGGTAATACTCTTCACTATCGATTTTATAGACATTCTTTTACATTTTAGAATGAATGAAATTAAAATAGATGATTATTAAGTCCTTTAGGAGTGCAAGACTAGTACAAAAAAAAACAAATTTTAATGTTTTAACGGTTTTCATTTTTTATGCGCAGCCTGTTTATTGGATAAAAGATAGAAGTGACATTTATAATTTTCTGCTTAATAAAGGCCCTACCTCACTGTGCCGCCATAGCGACGTCGCCGGTAGCGCGGTAAACTTGGCTACCTCTGGCAACCGAAGGTCGCCAAACAGAGTAACCAAAGAGTAGCCAAGCCACGTTTCTCGAATGCCTAGTCAGTCATTCATTTGCGTGTTCGTGCGCATTGAGCACGCCTTGTGTGGCTACGCTTTCAAATTGGTCAGTCTATCGCTAAGCAGTTATCTGCCATACATATCAATATGAATTGTTTGGCTACGTAGCCGGCGACGTCGCCGTGACGTCGCGATGTGGTATGGCCCTAAATATGACATAGTCTTTACCTGCTTGTACCAAAGTTTCATCTTTTTTCTCTTCTTTAATCGGTGCCTTCTTAGTTTGTTCTTCATCTTCATCGTAACTGGTCTCTGAGGAAGAGTTTCGATGAGGTGGAGGTGGCACTTCCTCTTCACTGTCTTCGGATTCGTCGAACATTTTGTGTAACTTTTACTGCTTTAAATAAAACATTCACAACTATTAAAACAATATTTCATTTTATTTGAAGCGTAATTATAAGCGGATTTCGTTCGGCCCAGGTTCCGGTCCATTCATTTAATTTGAACGTAGATGTCTAAATAGAGCGCTGAAATTCTAAAGAGATATTTATTTAAACTTGTGTTTTATTTGAAGCTCACCTACAGCGTAATATAAATTAAAATACTTTGAATTTCATCGTTTACAAAAAGCACACAGTTTACACGACGAATATAATTTCATTAAGACCAGTTTTTACTTTCAAGGAAATGCTTGATAAAAAAATCAAATTAGGGCCCAAATTGAGACAAAATGATTTTTAAATGTTCTTGGCAAAAGTTTTTCTCTCTTCCAAAACCCGCATCATTTCTGAACAAAGTTTTAAGAGTAGGAAATAGAATTTGTACCTTTTTTAATTCAAAACTTTTTTCCTGCATTATTTTACCAAAACGATAAGTTTGTGGACATTGTAGGGATAATCTTTATATTATTACGTGAAGAGAAAATGTTACCTATAGGAGGTACCCCTTTTTAAGGACTATTGCGCTCGCGGAGAAGTATGAAATTTACGAGTAGGTAGATGCCTCAGATCATAGAAACAAGGGAGATGTGCCAAGTCGCTATTGAGCTTGATGCCTGATCTTGAGCAAATTGCTCATATTAAAAACGTACGCGCTGGCGACGAACCGAACACGATCGATGGTATAAATACAGTGTTTTAGTTTAGTGCTAGAGTGACGATTAACAGTGTTAGATTGAGAGTGTGCGGAATGTTTAATGCGTGGGAGATCTTTTTATTCACAAGGAGCGCTTAATTATGCGCGTAATTGTGTCGAAAAATGTACTAAAAGTGGCATCAGTTGTTCCCGTACTAATTTGCTATGATGGCATATCTCCTTGTTTCTATGATCTGAGGTAGATACCTATAATTAAATTTCTAAGAAACTTAAAAAAAACGAATAACAATAAAAACTTTTTTAACAACAAATAACCGACTTCAAAAAGCCACTACAAAGAAAATAATAATTTTGGTTTCGGAAGTCGGTGGCTTTGGTTTTTGTTTGCTTTTTTTGCCACCGACTTCCGAAACCAAAATTATTATTTTCTTTGTAGTGGCTTTTTGAAGTCGGTTATTTTTTGTTAAAAAGTTTTTATTTTTCCCTTTTTAGTTCTTTATCTCGCGTTAGATTACTTTGACGACTTCGTTCAACAGTAAATCTTCTACGTAATGAGTACATTTATGCATATAACTTTGTACATAGGAATGATTACCTAATGTATTTAATTATATACGAAAACCATCCTCAAAGTATGTAGATTACGTTAGTGAAAACCCCATCCAAATCGAATCAGTAGTTTTTGAGAAAATCGCGCACATACAAACATACATACATACATACATACGGGACGAATACAGAACCTCCTTTTTTGATGTCGGTTAAAAATAATCGTTACTTTGGTTTAATGGAAAAACCTGACTTAGCAGTCACGCTTGCAACTATTCAACCATCGAGGTAGTCGTAATAGATACGGTATTCGTCATATATAAAAAAATACGTACCAAGTCTGGACGAGTTTTAAAACCACAATTTGTACGTTAACGTTAATATTAAAATGCCAAAAAGTTAATTGTTAGCCACTGGTAAATACACCGAGTTGAATGTGTTCATTTGAGAGTATTTTCAACATAATTGTGCTGTTTGTAAACAGGCGGTTGCTTCGGTAAACGGTGGTTAGCGCGTGCGCGACGAACGAGCATGGCACTTCGTGGTACCAAATATGTATAGGAGGTAGGAACCATGCTACATAAAAACTTCCTGGGGTGACTTCGGTTTTTGGGGTGATATTGGCCGAAAATTCCTGCGTAAGGATATTTTTTAATTTTTTCCATTAAAAAATGGGATGCATTTACAACTCGAATTCGTTGTAAGCTTTTGCGTGACTTCTACGACTATTGCTCTTTAGCTCTAAAGATTTTCTTACTCTGTCTTGAAAAGAATCGGTAGAGAGTTACTGTTCATCTTCACACATTAGAACCTAAATAGTCTGCACTGCACAGTACGGTGCAGTGATAGCTGGTGCTGGGGCTAGTGGATTAACCATGTGCCTCCCACGGCGAATGGTTCGAGATCGATCCCGAGGCACGCACCGCTGACTTTTCGAAGTCATGTGCGTATTAGAAATTAATTATCACTTGCTTTAACGGTGAAGGAAAACATCGTGAGGAAACCGGCATGTCCTAGAACCAAAAATTCAAAGACATGTGACGTCCACCAACCCGCACTAGGCCCGCGTGGTGGACTACGGCCCACTCCCTCTCACAGAGGAGGCCTGTGTCCCAGCAGTGGGAACATTATAGGCCGATTATGCTATGCTTATGCTATGCACAGTACGGTTTCAGAGGAATTTCTTCCCGTGAACGCTTTGATGGTGAAGGTTTTCCCTAAGTACTACAGTAAGTATGGGGTTCCTCAAGAATGGAGTAAGTAGGTTTTTAAAGAGTAGGCAACGCGCATGTGGTACTCCTGGTGTTGCAAGCGTTTCATAGACTACGGTAACCACTTACCATCAGACGGGCCGTATTGCCACCATCGTGGTATAAAAGAAACATAGGCCATGTTGTTTCAACTTACAGTTACGTATCTGTAACCGTCAAATATGGCGGCTTGTACGACAATTTCATACTGACTTAACGATTACGTACTGACTTACGAATACAGATGGTTTGAAGCAACCCGCCCTTACTGTGATGTTAAAACGATACCTATGATTGGTCGTATTCATTATTGATCACATTGATCGTACCTAGCAGCGTGTCAATAGGCTCAGAGATTTATTAACAATAGACTGAACTTTACAAACACTTGGCTCAAAGCCAATTTTAGCCCACTCTAGGCGCCTTTGTAATTCCATATTCTATATTGTGGACTCGGTAGCTAATAATTTGGATCAGGAGTAGGTATTGATAATAATTCATCATGAACATGTATTTTCTATTTAGACGTTTGGTGTCGGACTGCTGCCGTGTGGGCGTCGCACGATTGCCGGACGGCGCTTTCGCGTGTCGACTTTATGGAAAAACAACCAGCGCAGTACGACACCCGCACGGCTGCCGCACGACTACCGCACGACAGCAGTCCGACACCAAACATCTAAATTGAAAGAGCCCTTAGCCCGTCAACATATTTTACAATGCTGAATAGACTATTGATGCTTCAGAGAACGATCAACGAAGATACCTACTGTTAAAGGGCACTGGCAGACGCTCATAGAACGCTGGGCTTCAGATTGTGTAAGTCGGTACAGATATGAAATTAGTTTGGTGTGATTGAGTATTTAAATTCATTTTTTATTTGTTTTAGTACGTAATTGGGTTAAAGAGAAATCGTCGTATTTGTGACAGTGAGGTTAAGTATGGTGTGAATGATCCAATAAAGTACAGCCCGACTAATGAGTTCTCAATTCAAAGGTTTTAGTTGCTGTTGACATGATATTCTCTGGAGGTCCAATGAAGTACAGCCCGACTAATGAGTTCTCAATTCAAAGGTTTTAGTTGCTGTCGACATGATATTCTGTGGACGCACGCGCCAGCCAGCATGCACCCGTTTTTGTTTTATTGTTTTTTTCAAAATGTCAACGGCATAATCATTTTATTTCTTATTTATTTCGATTTTTGATTCCAATTCTTAATCTCTAAGATAAATTAGGCAAAGAACAATTAAAATATATTTTTATTTTTGGTTAAGCTTTTATTACTATACCATATCAAGCCCAAAACTACCAACGTCCTTTATACTACCAAACCATAACTTAAATAAGAGTAGACAAACACTGTTCCCTATAGCCAACCAGTAGACACATAAGTTTCTTTACCGCAACTGTATGACAATGAAGATTACCGCGGTTCGTCATTACTGCTCGATGAGCGAGTATAGTTGTTCTTCTAACTTGGTTCAAATCTCAAAAAACTGCGAGACTTGTTTGTCGATTTTCACAGTGGTATTGCGTGATTCACCAGTTTAATTTACCGGTAATCCACGAGACCGCTAGAGCTTGCAAAAAATACCTTTTCCCTCTTAATCTTTCTAAGCACCCTTTAAACCTTTTAAAAGCGCCCATCGAGCCATGTAATCTGAATTGTTGGGGAAAGGCTTACACTGATAAATTGTTTCAGACTGCCCTGTCTCGACGGAAGGAGTCCGCGGCTCCATTGACGGGGGAAAGAGATAGCACGATATTTCGTCATGGCTTCGGATATCCTCTCGCTCTGGTGTTAAGGCTACGAGTATTACAGGTGAGCGGTGTTATTAATAAGGTTTGAATTTAGATTCTGTACACAAGTTTTTAATTTTAGCAGAGTAATTCGCTTATGCGTAATGGATAGAAGGTTCATCTGTACTAATAATAAAGAGGTAAAATTAATTTGTAAGCTTGTATGTAGGAAATAATCTCCGGAACTACTGAGCTGCTTTTAAAAAATCTTTTACTAATAGAAAGCTACATTATTCGTGAGTGCTATGGGCTACTTTTTATCCCGAAATATGCACAGTTTCTGTAGACACGCCGACGAAGTCGCGGCCAAAGCGCTAGGTATATACAATTTTTGTATGGTACCTACATAGATGTTCAGGGGCTGGAGATTTTTGTCTAAAAACAAGAATAGGCATACATATATATGCATATGATAGGTATGAGAAAAAAATATAAGTAGGATGCAAAGCAATTTTTATCCATAAAAATATATTTTTAGATAAAGATTCAAATAAAACGTACAAACTGTCACTTAGAAATAAACATGATGGATAGCGATGAATGATGAGGCTCTGTACCGGCAATACATCCCGATGGATCCCAACATTCCCAACTAACGACCGACCATCCTTCACTTTTTATCCTATTCTGTCAAATGATCTGTCTCGGATTGATCTGTGTCCTGCCGGGCTAACATGAGCGCCGCGACAAATTTTGTCGACTGCTTTGTCTCGCTCTTACTCGTGCGAATACGAGACAAATGCACGATAAAAGCGTCGACAAAATTTTGTCGCGGCGCGCATGTTAGGCGCTCTGGGGTCTTAATGTGCGGATGGGATGGGAATACATGATGGAACTTTTTCATCGATATTTCATTTATAGTATGTTTTAGGCCTAGTGTATACTGCCGTGTCTTTTTTTACCGCATAATCAGTGAAGTATGAATGTCATAGAAGTGCACATTGCAGTGAGAAAATGCATGCGGTTTATTCAGTTTTTTTTACCGTACGGCAGAAATAACACACCGCAGTCCACCACACACCAGTTCGTTCGGGTTTTTGGTATATCAACCATGAAACTACATTATGTTAATTTTTCGTGCTTTTGGCCATCCAATAAAAGAAAGAGCAGGAGAAAATTACAACGGGCAAATCCGAAGCACACTCCGAAGTTCCCCCAAAGTTCAAACCCTTCGCAAAAAAAGTTATACATATTAAAATTTGATTGCAGAGGTAACAATAATACCCAGAGATGAAAATAAACAAACCCCATGTTTGATCTAAAAATGAAATAGAAATATCAAACGCGCATCTTCCCCCGCGAAGCGTAAATATTGGCAGTGGAGAAATTGTTACTTTGAAAACCGTAGCCGAAGGGATAACAAATTATTGCTACAAACAATTCTATTTTATTTCGTATTATTTGTATAGCAACCACACGTTTTGTTTTGATGGCTTTAATAGAGTAAAAATGCCTCTTCACCGCAAGCATTCGCGTATAAACTAGCATTTGACTACGAGCGTTTGAGCAGTGCGTATGTTGAACCGAGGAAAATAAAGCTCGCACGAAGTTTCTTTGTTGAGGATGTTACAACAATAGTCTTTTACATATTAAGGCCTAAGGGCCGAGTTCACCGACAAGATAACAGTCCGTTATACTGAAAACGGCTCTTTAACATGACTTTTTCTGTAGAAAAAAAAAAGCTTTAAACGGCCGTTTTCAATTTATCGGACTGTTATCTTGTCGGTGAACTGGGCCCTAAGGGCTAAGTTCACCAACAGTGAAATAACCAATGTTTTCCTAATCGGTTCGATAACCGAATACAGTCGTTTAACCACGAGGCGGCAATTTTCGTTTTCATCACTTTTAATTCAACCTCGATTTTGTAATTGAGCGTTATATGAATGAAAGACCGAATAATATAATACAGTTAATTATGATTGGTAGCAATACACGTAATAAAACGTACAAAATATGAACATTTTAAAATGGTTGCATTATGAGATTACCCTTCGGAAATTAAAAGTCCCGATTATGATATGTCATAATATATATTTGGTTACTGGTTACGTTGTGTCTTAATTTAGCAGCATTCGATCATAGATGTTGTCATGGTAACCAATAACAAACTTGTATGTCAATGATAATTTATATTCGAATTTATACCTACAAATAATATTCTAATATCTAAAGTATTTGGTAATCTATGAATTGATTAAACAAAATGGATAAAAAGAAGTGCCTTGCTAATTTTAGCAATTTTTTCACAAATTCGTAATTGTCAAACGTCAAAATACCCTGATTAAGTACTAATCGGGATGTTAAACGACCTCTCCCACCTTGGTTAGAGAAAACGGTTGATTACTGTGTTTAATCGGTCGATTAGCTTTGGTGAACATGAAAAGTCATGATAAACAGCCGTTTTCAATTTATCGGACTGTTATCTTGTTGGTGAACATAGCCCTAAGTCTCCGACGAGATAACAGCCGTTTAACATTACTTTTTATATAGAAAAAGATATGTTAAACGGCCTTTTTCAATTTATCGGACTGGTATTTCTTGGTGAACTTGGCCCTATGTACAATAAATAAATAAGTTTGCAAACGATCGATTATTTCTCGCAATAGAACGCTTATTTTCGAGTGCATAGGTACTTACCTATGCACCTTAAGAGTTAAGTATTAGAATCAATTGTATGAGAAAATAATTACACTCCTCTTTGTATCAGTTTTCTTCTCAATTATTCATTTTTAAAGACGTATGTTTTTTAGCTTGAAGATTTTTCTTATTTCAAGGTTTTTTCTCAAATCTTCAAATCTGAGGCTATTGTTTGAGTCAAGTCGAACGAAACCGTAAGAGTACAGCTAGTATACTATATCAAACCGCCAAACCATGACAGGACTATGGGACCTAGATCTTTTAATCTTAGGAACTTAAATTACCTATGCAATAGCGATACAGATGGAGTGTAATGAAATATTGTCTCACAATATTAAACAGCAAACTATGATACATTTACTTTTCTAACATACAATAAAGAATTAGTAGACCCAATTTTATATAATTCAATACAAAGCCTTATGATAGACGAGAACTATTTTACTCATTAGAAATAGAAGTCTTGCACGTTCCTCGATAAAAGCTTGGATTTATAATTGATTGATCATTCCATTGCCAAGTGCCAGGCAATCTCTGGCATTGAATATTCATTGCTCGTCGTCTTCGTATTGACTGAGATTGTACCTATATTCTTATTAAGTGGGGCAAAAGACACTGCGGTATTGGCGAAATGCAAACTGTCGCGAGATTCAAGAAGGTCTTTTGTTTCTTTAGATTTTGCCGGAGACATTTTTGCAAAGTAGGTATTTGTGCATTTTAATGGCCTATATAATAACTAGTGATGGCAGTACAGACCTCATCTATATTAAATAGATGAGGTCTTGCCATCACTAGTTAAAAGGACGTATGTAATCTTTTTTCACGATGAAGATACGCCCTTTTTGCTTGTGACGTCAGTGTACAGTGTACATGGTAGTAACTATGTAGACAGTCTTTGATAAAAAAACGTAGGTACCTACCTATTTTATTCTATACCTATTCACCTTTTAGGATACCGGGAATGAAAAATTAACGCTCCATTTAATGTAGGCATAAATTTTACGTTAATTAGAACTGCTTTACAAGACGTGTCCTAATAACTTCAGTAAAAAAAGGTTTGTAAATGATTTTCTTTTTGTGTAAAAGGTTGGCGAACTGGCCGGCGGCGATGGTCCACGTGATGGAAAGTGATTGCCAAGGGTACTGATACTTACGCACCTGCCGAAATTATTAGTAGTTAAAGTCATAGGTTATTTAAAAAACTTTACAGTCGTAGTTATTTTACTGTACCGGCTTCCCTTCACCCTTCGCTACTGATACCTAACGTATACCGTCCAAGCATCACGTGTAATTCATACCCGGACAAGATAAGATGTCATATAGACGTCCATTTGAAATGTCCTTGGATACTATATTCAAAGTCAAAGCATTTATTTCAATTAGACCGATTACATGTACTTTTGAATTGTCAAGGAGTCTGTCAGTTAGTCATAATGATGAAGCTAGATGCCCGTTCCAAAGCGTAGATTCCTATGCAGAAGAACGGGCAAGAAACTCCATGGGTACTCTTTTAAATCAAATCATTACAAATAATCATGGTTACATTGTTTTTGTCGGAAATAACACAAATATGAGAGAACAATGTATAAGTCTAGAATAATAGTAAAAACAGCTCCAAATATTAGCCATAGCAGTCCAGAGATGACCAGTCCCAACAGACGGCGCCCGTTCACGAACATGACGCATGAATCAGCGCCATTTAGTTCAACCATTTTGAAGGGAACCGAATGACCCAACGCATGACCATCAGCAAGACATTTTTAGTGAGCATTTTAGTGAGTATATACGTGAACCGCTCTTATTTCTCAATGATTGATTGCTCAATCTATTCCATGTACACATTGAGATACGTCGTTTATCATTGCTAAATAAAGTGCTGTTAAAGTTTTTTGTCATTTTATTTTCTTGCTAAAATTGTATAGCCGTAAGTTGAGATCTATATCGTGCAACTCAGTAGAGTAATTTCTGCAATCTTACACTATAGCCTGACTATATTGCAATGAAATTAAATGATGGTACATCACAATAACTGCTGAAGCAACAAGACCAGACCACTATCATATCTCACTAGCTCAGTCCTCCAGCCATTCCTGCACTTATAAGAACTCAATTCTACAGCAATACTGTTGTTGCTACCTTGCTAGAATATACTCTGCAATATCTTGCATTGCTAAATTGCAGCAAGAATAGGTATCGCCGTAAATACTGCCCATCTATAGTTCTCAGCAAGATTCCCAGCTAGATGCAATTTGTTTAGTCCGTTTACAAGCTGTTGTGAAAAAAGACCCTGTGTGACGTCATGATCTAGGATACCTATTTGGTTAAGCAGTACTATTATGTGTAATTCATTATACATAATATAATAAAGCTGAAAGTTTTTAGGGGCTAGTCTCTGGAACTGCCAGTCGGAATTGAAAAAACTTTTTGCAATTGATAGCCCAATTCTCGAGGAAGAGGCTGTTTAACATCACGCTATGACCCTTAGGAGCCGAGCAACAGCCAAGTGGTACAGCTAGTCTGTAATAATTCATATTATTTTTAGGGGACATAACGTTGCGCCTACAATCTGTTTTCATCCTACGAATTAATAATATTGAAATTACATTCTAAATTAAATTACAATAGTCTACTTAATTGAATCAATTCAAAACCCGAAACAGGACTTCAGAAATTCAATTTTACATTTTACATGACAAACTAAAGTTTATCATAATAAAATTGCCTTTCAAAAAGGTTTTCTTTTTATATTGCGTTTTAGGGTTCCGTACCAAAATGGTAAAAAAGGAACCCTTATGGTGCGACTTCGTATGTCTGTCTGTCTGTCTGTCTGTCTGTCTATCACACCTGCTTATTTCAGCAACTACTTATGCTATCGACTTGAAATTTGGAAGAGTTATAAAGAATGCTTGTTCAACTTTATTGCAAATGAAAAAAATCCAAAAATATTTTTATTTTTATTGCAAAAGGGGCCGGAGTGGGGGTCTGAAATTTCAAAGTGGGGTTACTAGGTCAAGTGACATATCATATAAAAGGGCTTGATCTGCACATTTCTAAATGTATTTTTATTTTATTTTATGTCTCACAGTTTTCGACATATGATGAAAAATGACCAAAAAAATACCATTCCCCCCCCCTTATCTCCGAAGTTTGCGGGGCGAAAAATCTGAAATAATTAGAGTTGATAGGAATTGACCCAAATATGGCACCAAAAATAAAACGATGTTCCTAACTAGTACAGTTTTTTCATAATCATCAAAATTCCTTCACAAACAAACTTAGTTATGCGGTCCGGATTTTTTCACTTTATACGTCCAAAAATGATACGGAACTCTCGGTGCGCGAGTACGACTCGCACTTGGCCGGTTTTTCGTTATTGAAGGCCACGAATTGGATTAAGTCGCCCTACAATCTTTACTCAACGCTCAATAAGATTATGGCCAATCGTCAAACGAATGTATCTTGTAAAAAGCCAATGAAGCCGAAACTATGGAGGCTTGTAAAAGCAAAAAATAGGGCTATAGACAACGGGTTTTGTACGTTTGGGTTCCGTATGACATTTTTGTGGGTTTATCTTCTTAAAATGCGTTCAGTAATCCGAATATAAATAATACAGATCGAGTTTGATAAATAGACAATTGGCTAGCTTATAGAGCATCGTAACCGTCACTCATACCTATGTGACGTTTTGTCGCTGACGTATTTATTAGATACCGGACTGTAGTTTTTTTGACGTATACTTTCGTTAACGTAAGCATATTTTGAATTGAAAATTCAACAGTCCTAGAAAATTTCCATAAAATTTTATACAATTTACACATTTAAAAAAATACAGAGAAATTAATTAAGTGTTTAATTTATAATATATTGTGTAGTAAACGTATATTTTAAATTCAAAATATGCTTACGTAAACGAAACTATACGTCAAAAAAACTCATGATCTGTACCCCTATCATGAGTTTTTTTGACGTATAGTTTCGTTAACGTAAGCATATTTTGAATTTAAAATACAGCAGTCCTGGAACATTTTGATAAAATTTTATACAATTTGCACATTTTAAAAAATACAGAGAAATTAATTAAGTATTTAATTTATATAAATATTGTGTAACAAACGTGTATTTTCAATTCAAAATATGCTTACGTTAACGATACTACACGTCAAAGAAACTCATGATAGGGGTACGGGGTACTGTTAGTGCTTCGTGCGACAGAGATGACGCTCTATATAAGCAGAAGCTACTCGATTATCTTTATAAAGCTCGATGTGATTTGCTGCCGCGTACTATATTCTGAAATTTACGCTGAGTTGCAGAAAAGGTCATTAAGTTTTAAAGGAGACTTTAACGGTAAAAATTGTATGGTTAATGCCTCAATTAAAACTTTTAAACAAAAAAATTAAACCGACTTCAAAAATAATCCCTAAAACACTAAAAAGCTTAAAATAAAAAGGTAGGTACCCCATAAATTATATCATGAATACGATATTCATTAATTCAGTAATTAATGAATATCGTATTCATGTTATAATTAAAAAAGGTATTTGTATGGCAGTCCATACAAATACCTTTTTAAATAAATTCAACACTTTTTGCAGTCAGGGTTTCTTAACCTGGGCTCCTTGACCCCTGAGGATTCTATGTCATAAATGCCGGCGGTCCATATCCTGCCTAACATTATTTATTGGATAATAAATAAGATATACTATCTATACTAATATTATAAAGAGGAAAGATTTTTTTGTTTGTTTGTTTGTTTGTACCGAATAGGCTCCGAAACTACTGAACCGATTTTAAAAATTCTTTCACTAATAGAAAGTTACATTATCACTGAGTAAGATAGGCTACTTTTATCCCGAAAAAAAACACAGTTCCTGTGGGACACGCGGACGAAGTCGCGGGCGAAGTGCTAGTGTTATTATATAGTACTATACCTAATAAAAAATACAAATGTTTTTTTTTTAAAATTCCCTTGTTTTCTTTCCATACAATTCTATACGAAAAGAGTCGACGACTACAATAGGGTTAAAAAACCTGCCCTAGGTTAACTTTACAGGCTTCGCTCGGGCCACAGAAATCTATTATTATCTGTGGCTTATTTAGAAAACGTTTCAGGATCCAAAAAAAAACTTTTTTTTTTAGATTTTCAAAAACAACTGACACAGGCGGGGCTTGAACCCGCGACCTCTACCCATTTTTTTTCTACGGAACCCTAACCCAAGCCGATTGAGGGCGAAATAGATTATTTCTTTTCGCATTGTGGCTCGCCCAAGCAATAAAGTAGCGCCATAACTACCAACGTCGCGCGAATAAAAGTCTGCCTTTCGAACAAATCAATCCAACAACGCTATTGTTTGTCCAACTTCTCTAGGAAGTAAGCGGTGGCATAGCAAGGCATGGCAAAGGAAAATGCTGCCTGTCTTTGCTAGAAAAAGATTCGTAAGTTGGCAATATTACTTTTATGTTGTCTTTAGGGCTCCAAGTTGGCTCCTCCGATAATTTCACCAAGCTAATAGAGCTTGGTGAAATTTGCTGAATGTTAGATCCAAAAACTATGATTTCACAGATCCTTAGCTTATTTAAAGACACTCCGCAGGCCTTAAAATACGTATAAAGTTACCTATAGCAATACCTGTATTTCATATCTTTGCAGGAAAAAGTTCGGATAAATTGGCAGCATATTTCACAAAAAGTAAAGATGGAAACTATCGATATACAGGGTGGCAGGTTAGACAATGGAAATATTTTAAGAGGTCATTGTACTCATCATTATGAACAACTTTTACTATAAGACCAACGCTGAAATCGCGAAAAAAAAAACAGCTGTTCCATACATTTATGTTCACATGACTCAACAAAATGTATGGAACAGCTGATTTTTTTTTCGCGATTTCAGGGTTGGTCCCATAGTAAAAGTTGTTCATAATGATGAGTACAATGACCCTTTAAAATATTTCCACTGTCTAACCTGCCACCCTGTATAATTAACTCAAAAATAACATAATTAAGAAGTACCTATTTCTGGTTACCTATTTATTTTAATCTAAACTAACTAAATAACGTTATGTTCAGTAAAGTTCTTTTAGATACTCGTTACTTTGTAGAAGCTTTAGAAGCGATAAAATGTCTATTATTCACAAAGGGACTATGAATAAATTTTATTATCATAATCTCTTTGGGTTCGGTCCAATTCCATAACTTTAAATTCAATTATTTCGCCAAATCCGCGCTATCTATAACATTATAGCTCCCTTGACACCTTTGTATTGTATGTACCATCTCTAGTCATAATTTAATACTTTTCAGATATAAAATATTTTATTTCTGAATCAATGAATAATGGATGTTCACGATTTTCAAGATTGTTATGGACTTTATACATTGTGATACTCTATTGGTCACTGTTACTCTTTCAATGTCAATAAATATACTTAAATAAATAACTTTCCCTATTTCCAGAGGGGGTAATAAACTCCCGGTGGGGGTACTACCGTATTAAGGGATCATGACAATTGGTTAGACATAATTATGTTAGACAGCAGTACCAAAGAATACTAAATATTATGGGAGTACTCTCGTCACTCACTAAAACCTTTTTCTAAGCATCCAAACGCAAATTAGGCTGAATAAACATTGTAATACCTACTTCCTACATGTTTGATCCGAGTATTTGTGTCAAAACGCGTTACTATTTCTCCAAAATGCACACAAACAAGTCAGTTTCAGTTCATTAGATTCAAATAAACCATTTATTCCTAGAATCGATCCATTGACGCCTCAGATCATAGAAACAAGGAGATATGCCATCATAGCAAATTAGTACGGGAACAACTGTCGCCACTTTTAGTACATTTTTCAACACAATTACAAGCGCCCCTCGTGAATATAAAGATCTCCCACGCATTAAACATTCCACACACCCTCAATCTAACACTGTTAATCGTCACTCAACACTAGCACTAAACTAAAATACCGTATTTATATCATCGATCGTATTCGGTTCGTCGCCAGCGTGTACATTTTATATGTATACGGTCAATGTGACCGTATCAAAGCGTCAATTTTAGTAGCGCCTTGGCACATCTTCCTTGTTTCTATGATCTGAGATTGACGCCAAAGCCCTTTAGCAGCCTAGCCTTTAACAGTGAAGCCTAGCCTTTAAGCCTTTAACAGTGTAGCCTGGATTCCCGGCAATCCTATTATGATATTAGTTCCATTCCAGTCTGTGCTAGTTTCAATGCTTTGACTATGCAGATTTCTAATGAGTAGAGCGTTAATAGTAGTGCATATCTGGGCATACCTGTGTAGCATTTTGCCAATTTCAAATGCATATTATTTAAAAATATGGTCGGTTTAATATGCTACGCTATAAAAACTACGCTAAGAAAAATCTAGGTATCAGCTACTAAAATAATGATTCAATAATTATGTAAGCGGGAATTACATTATGAAATCAGTATCGTAAAACTATTGCCTTTTTAGGCTTGTTAGCCTTGTTAGGCTATAGTTTCAAGGTGAAACCGCGGGGATCGTATAAAAAAGGATTAATTATTTAAGCTTTTAATCTTTATATTCTCTTACAGATAGTATGCGGCATATCAGCCATGGTGATGGGCAGTGTGGCATTCATAGAGGAACGGCAGAAGTTCAACATGGGGCTTGGGATACCAGCAGGAGGTATCAGCGTTTTAGCTGCTGGTGAGACATTAACACCTTTATTATACTTTTAAGATCTAATATAAGCTTTTATTTAACAAGCTGTGTGTGTACGGGGCGAAATCTTGCAACTGAATTTTAGACCAGGGGGGTGATTCTCGCGGGTGATATATTGATATCGAATTCGATATATATCGCAACAAATGTCAAAATGGTAGGGATTTTGACAGTTGTTGCAATATATCGCACCTTCGGTGGAACAAAGTCACAAATAGCCAAAACTGCACAATCGAGTTTGAACCATGTCTATAACTATATTATGAGCAAGAAACACATTTGATTTTGCAGTTTTGGTTATTTGTGACTTTGTTCCACCGAAGGTGCGATATATCGAATTCGATATCAATATCGAACCAGCGAGAATCACCCCTCTGTTCCTCTCAACCGATTGAGCTGGGAGACGCATGTCACTTTGAAGACAATTGCAATAATATGGTACCATGCAGGTGGTCTCATGATGGACTTGGGAGGTGGCTATAGGAACTCCTCAACTTCTTAAGATAACTCCGTCGTGTTTGGGCTCATTGGATTTATCTTAACAAGCACTACAGACCTATGTGATGTCCAGGGACTCATGACGGAGTTGAAAAGTGGTCATTATAAAAGTTTATTTTGAAAAATGATTTTCTAGATAAAACTTAGTACGTTACAGTGGACGAACCACTCCAATCAATCCAAGATACAATCGACCCAATCCAAGCCCCACTATAAATTATTAAACATAAATTCAGTTTTAATGTTTAGAAAATGTTTTTCACCAATTATGTCGAGTTACCTAGTTAAGGTGCTCGTTAAAAACTACGCGATAAACTAACTTTCTGGATAATTATAAGTTAAATAAACATTGGAATGTGTTTGAAAGAAAATTATGCTGTCGACCGACGACTGTTTTTAGGGTTCTGTACCCAAAGAGTAAAAACGGAACCCTATTACTAAGACTCAGCTGTCCGCCTGTCTGTCACCAGGCTATATCTCATAAACCGTGATAGCTAGACAGTTGAAAAATCAATATTTAAGGGTGGCTCCCATTCAACAAACATGATTTTTTGGCGGTTTTTTTAACTTTTATACGTCCAAGGATGGTACGGAACCCTCGGTGCGTGAGTACGACTAGCACTTGGCCGGTTTTTGTGATTGCAAAAATGTCAGAGTTAGTAGTTGAGTAAGTGGAGCTCTTGTGGGAAAACACAAAATATATATTGATATTCAGCCACATCTAATTAGACTGGAAGCCGACCACAATCTAGTCGGGCAGTACTACACAAACCACACAATTACGATTGCTAACCATACTGTTTTAACAGTAGTTTATATTCAATAGTTTCTGTATTTAATATCTACCTACTGTTCATTATAAATAAAGATACCTCTACAAAACAAACTACTGTTTTCATCATTTCTGAAAATAATAATATCATTGATTTCTGGTATTCAGAACCATAAATAAAACCAACAAAAATATCTATATAAAACTGTAAAAACACATTGTCTGTACATTGAAGATATTCCAGAAAAAACAGTCGGGATTTACTGGAACTTAACCATGCCCAAAAAAAATCTTGTTGGAAGTTTATCTGTTTGTCTGTTTGCGCGCATCACGCAAAAAGTACTGAACGGATTTTGATGTGGTTTTCACAGTTTGGTAGCTTGGGGTCCAACTTAAAATCTAAGCCACAATACATCTGGTTCCGGTGGGATAAACCAGAGATACAATTTGACCGCCGTGCCTTTCCAATAACTAAATCTATTTCCCTCAGCGGTATCGATCCACACGTCACGCGGCTGGAGCGCAATGTCAGGAGTGGCGGGCGCCGGCGCAGGCGCAGCTAGCGTGCTGTGGGCAGCCGCAGCCTGCTTGCTGGTAGCTCTCGTTGTGCAGTGCTGCAGAACCATCCTAGACCCCCCTGGTATAGATCATGGGTGAGTGAAATTAAATCTAAGTACAGCATGGATGGATGAGATGAGATGAGATGGCGGTCAAGCGCAAACCTATCATAGAATAAAAAATAAATAAAAAAAATAAAAGCATGTAACAAAAACTCGATCCCAAAGGGGGCCATAATACTCATCATTATGAACAATATTTTGTATGACACGACCCCGAAATCGCAAAAAAAAAAAACTGTTCCAGACATTTAATTGATTTATGTGAACACAAATGTATGGAACACCAATTATTTTTTCACTATTTTAGGGTTGGCCCTACAGTAAAAATTGTTCATTATGATTAGCATAATGGTCCCCTTTGGGATCGAATGGGGTTTATGTTACAGCTGTGTAATAATGTATATACACTATACTATAATTACAAGAATTGCTCACTTAAAGTAATAACATTTTAACTCTGAAAATCACAATCTTCTGTGAGATCATTAAAATTACAGAACCTAATCATAATTAAATTTCACTGACGTAGATTTTGACGGAATACAATTAGAAAGTTCTGCTATCCTGTCTGTCAGTTCAATTATTAATCTTACTCCATGACCGGAATATTAAGTGAAATGATCTTCAACAGAAGTTCAGAATGGTCCCAAGGATACTTATTATTAAACGTATTGAAAATTAGATTACAAGTATGAAACAGAAACAAAGAAATTATGAAATACTCATAAACTAGTTAAACAAACAACATTAAATATTTATGTAATAAAATATTTGCGAATCAACATCGCGTGTTTATATTTTGGAAATGAACGAAAAATTATACCAAGAGAAAGAATAATTATTTTGATTAAGGAATAATGTTTTAGGCGATTCATTTGCCAACTTGGGCATTCGGATTCGATATATTTATGTTAAAGGTCGTCATCCATATAACGCCTTAACGTCATACCAGCACTGCGTCGCCTCAAAATAAAGTATTAAACGTAGTGTCAACTAAACGTTATTAACTGTTTTCATTTGAATGCTTAAAATATACTGTGGTCCGCTTAGAATTAGAATCTATTTTTCAATACTCTATTGTGAGGCGAGGCAGTGCTGGGCTGGTGCAGAGGCGTTAAATGCAGTATTGAAGTGTGTGAGGCCTAAATGTGGGATACATTTAGGCCTCACACAAAATTGTTCTGTAATACATCCTAACTAACATTATAAAAGTGAAAGTAAGATTCTTTGTTTGTTACTTTTCACCACTAAACCGATCATCATGAAATTTTGCCTACCTACGTAGTCAGGGGTACAGAAAAACACATAGGATTACCCTGCCTTTCATTCAGAAAAAAGGACGGTTCCCGAGGGAAAGAACAACAACTTTCGACGGTCACAATTGCTTTAGGACGCTAAGTGTATGTCTCGCGGACAAAGTTGCACGCAAAGTGCTAGTTACGAAATAAATCGTCGTTTCATTGCACGTGTTAACTTTTATTTTTTTTCCAGCGACGGCCCCACAGAAGAAGACGTGATACCATCTTCTCGCGATTTAGTAGTGATCGCTTGTGTGCAAATCGCGCTCGCGGCCGCCACGCTACTCAGCGCGGCCTTTTGTGCGCGCATCGACTGCAGTACATGACGGGAACCACAGCGCACGCTCACGCGAAGACGAGTGAGCGAGGCGCCTGCGCCCGCTACCGCGCCCGCTACAGCGGACATTGTGACCCCACCCGAGGAAGTTATAGTGGAAAGAGAGGGCAGTCGGGTAGCCTGGCTTATATAAATATTTGCATTGGAATTCGTTGAAGTTTCAGTGTGTATTATATTGTGAAGGACGGGTAAAATACAATTTTTGAATAATATTCAAAAGCCGGTAGATACTTCGTGTCAGTGTGTAAATTTAAATTAACGTCAGCTACAAAATTTTCAGCAGCAATTTGTCAAACCTGATGCATGCAGAAATTCAGAAAAATGTTTTCATACTAAAACTTAGTACGAACTGTGTAACTATTTAAATTGATAAGAAAACTAGTTTCGCATGGAAGTCAGTAAACAACACTATGTCGAATAACGACATAGGTACGAAATAAATATTTTCACCCTTTTTCACACAGTTACGGGTGAAATTTAAAAAAATCCCTCTTCTTTAGTGCGCCTGTAGCCGGTGAGGTACCTACCTTCAAGAAATATTTTCTCCAAATTTCAAATCTCTAGGTCCACCGGTTCAGGCTGTGTTGGCTGTCAGTCAGTCACGGTACTGTTTCATATGTATGTAAGACAAATAAGGATTTTTAATAGAGACTAATTTCTGGGACACAATGTGATGAGTTAATCCAACAATAATCCAGTAATAAACGTGTATCTACGTACAGAATGTTATTGTGCATGAACCGGGCTTACGTTTCATTTCCAGTAATAGCACGCAATTTTTTCTGCTGAATTTTATTGATCCACTGTTATTTCAAACGTGTAGAACGTATGCACATTATGTATAAATTATGTACTTATAGAAGTTATAGCAACCAGTAGTTATCACTAGTTACAAGTAATTTAGTATTTTATCAACTTGCTTTTTGAATGCCCGTAAATTTTCTATGATGTTTAACGATTCAATAGTACTGAAAACAAGATTTTGATTTGAAAACTGTAGGTACACAATTCCATAAAATGTGAAAATCATATAAATATTTCCTTAACATTTACTTTTCACCTATGAAAAGCTCATCAAAAACAGAAAACCTTGTTAGCCTACAATACTCAGCAATAAAAAATATCGCACAATACCATAAAGCGTCCCCCAAGGCACGATAATTGGACCCAATACGGCGACCACGTTGCACAAAAATAACAAAATATACCTAACAAATAATTTTTTCTCTGGAACGTTTAAACACGTAAAAACGTTTCTCGTTTTGTCTGGAATGTTTACATAATGCTGCAAAAAAAGTATAGAACACTATTTGTAACAAGTAGTGTAGGACACTCATTTCAAAATCAACTTAAAGACTTTACATCAGCGAATGAAAAACCTAGGCAGCTCTTACCCTTTCTGGAAAGAGCAGCTAATTAGAGTCAACATCAAAACAGCATTAACGCCGTTCTAGCTTTGACTTTAACTGTAAGCTGCAGAAATACGAAATTAGCCCAACTCTTCGAGTAAATGAGAGCAGCTAAGTTTGGCGCGTGAAATTTTAACGAGCTGGCAAAGGAATTAGGATTTATCGGAGTAGTTTCTCCTTTCATCATTCTTTTACTTAGTTACGTTGTAAGGTATTATTTGTCTTTATCAAGCACCTGTTTGAGGACTAAGTTACACGATTCGGAAGTTTTCTCAAACATTTTTTTGTTACACTGTTATATTATAAAATCACTGTGTAGGCTGTATGCAGACTATATTTTGATCAATAAAATTGTTGTTAGAAAATAACAAATTATTTTTATCAAAATCATTTTTTTATTTGAAATCCATTTTGCATTTTCACCAGATCGCCTACCTAAACAGTTCTTGGAGGCGATATAACGATGATTAATGTACAGTGTAGATTATACTTGTCATAAGGATAATTATATAAAATTTTAAAATTTATTTAGTTTTTAAGTATGAATGTTATGATATGAGGCTATGAGAATAGAGGAAGACCAAGAAAAAGATGGATGGACTGTTTGAAAGATGATATGGACAGAAAGGGGTTGACTAGTGAGATGACGGCTGATAGAAGATGTATAGAAGGAAAAGACATGATGTGCCGATAGGGCTGCCATCCGTCCGGGGTTCCCCGGATTTGTCCTAGTTTAGAGGGCGTCCGGGGAGCGTCCGGTAGGGCTTTCAAAGTGTGGACACTTTGTGTCAGTGGAATCCTGATTGATGAAAAATTTTTGTCGGGGGCGTCCGGGAAAAATACTCAATTTCACCTAATTGTCCGGGATTTTTAATTTTTGTGTCTGGCGTCAGCAATTTAGGTGATGGCAGCCCTATGTGCTGACCACAAATAGGGATAAGGTCAGGAGAATGATGGTGAAATTTATTTCAGGCATCAAAGCCCATAGAAAATACATAGGTACTTACTATACAATAATATAAAAATAAAATACTATACAACAATACCTGTAACTAAAAGAGTGTGGATTGCTAAAGTGTGGACTATTAAAGAATGTATATGATCAACAACAGTTGTAATCTTTCATCCGTAACAATCTGAGACAGATCCACACTATTGTGGATCTGTGCGGTTCACCACAAAGCGCCTATGCGCTTTGTGGTGAACCAGACATTCCGTGAAACAACGAGATATATTGTGATTTTAGTTCTGTAAAATTTTATTGTTTATGTTTTCATTTTATTGTTTAAGTACCTACTTGGTAATAATTAGATATTACCAAGAATTCATTTTAAATATTAGGTACTTCCGCTTTACTGACGATTCGAATGTAGCATTTCAAAATGAATAGACAAAGGTCTAGCATTTAATATAGGTAGTAGATATTATAGTATAATAAATAAATTACTATGTAAAAAAAATATTTTCTTAAAATAATGTAAATAATGTAAAATAAATACTTCAAAAGATTATGTATGTAGAAGACTAGCTAAATATAAGATTACAAATTGTAGACGATTTTTAATTTGATTTAGAAACATCTGTCTAAGCTATCACTTTTCTATGTTCAAATAAATCTTTGAAAATAATTTGTGTTTAATTTTTTAGTTACCTACTTAAGGCTAATTTTAAAGGGACGCGTTTGAACGACACCGACTATGGCACGTGCATATAAAACCAGCCTAATAGCATATATTTCCTTTTACAGGTTAGGTTATAGGTACCACAACAGGATTTCTTTTTGAAATCATGGATCCTAAAAATCGTAGGATAATTTAGGAGAGGCAAAAATAGGTATAATATACTACGCGAGCGATGCGAGATGGTGATATCGGATCGATGTCCTATAACTCTGCAAAGTTTAAAGCCATCGAGTTGGAGTCTGTATTCGTTTCCGATAGATGTCACCTCTGATCATAGAATAACAAGGAGATAAATATGCCATCATAACAAATTAGTACGGGAATAACGTGGGAATAACTGATGCCACTTTTAGTACATTTTTCGACACACTTACGCGCATAACTAAGCGCTCCTTGTGAATAAAAAGATCTCCCACGCATTAAACATTCTGCACACCCTCAATCTAACACTGTTAATCGTCACAACACTAGCACTAAACTAAAACACTGTATTTATACCATCGATCGTGTTCGGTTCGTCGCCAGCGCGTACGTTTTTAGTATGAGCAATTTGCTCAAAAGCAGGCATCAAGCTCGATAGCGCCTTGGCACATCTCCCTTGTTTCTATGATCTGAGGATGTCACCAACGCTCATAAAAGGCGTATTTAAAGAAATTTCAAATTCCGACTGAAGTGGATGAGACGCGATAGAGCCGGTGGCAGAACATTGCCACGGTTGGGCAGAGGTCGCGGAATCAAATCCCGCTCGCGGCAGTTGATTTTTGAAATCTCTTATAGGTATGTAGGTACATATGTTTATTATCACTATTAGCAAACCTTCATAATCTTGTAATATTTATCGTCAGCATTCAGATAAGCTTCCTGGATCAAAATTGAACCCATTTAATGTAAAAAATGCGTATAATAGCCACAATGATAGCCCTCGATATATCTTTAACCTTTTTGAAGATTGGGTTGATTCCTCATCGACCTTGCTTATTAGAAATTTGACGTTATAACAAAGAGAATAAGGTTCAAAATTATTTTTTTATGTATTTACAATTGATTCAGAGTACTGAAGAAAATATGAATGAGGTTTTTCCATACAGGTTTTTCAATATTTTATGATAATAAGGATCTTTTTAGAGCATTCATCTAAAATGCTCTCAGGATTATTCATAGCGTTTGAATAATACATTTGTATTTTATACAAAACATAAAAGTTTCTCAATAAATGAACAATCCTTTTTACCCGACTGCGAGACGCAAAGGAGGGTAATGTGTTTATCAGTCTATGTATGTATGTATGTATGTATGTATGTATGTATGTATGTATGTTTGTTTCTATGTGGCGTTCTAGAGACCAAATGCGTAGGCCGATTTTGATAATTCTTACGTCAATCGATTCGTCTTAACCTTGCGAGTGTCACTAAAGACATAACAGTAATCAAAATTCACCACAGCGACAACCAGACGCCATATTGTCAAAATGAAAAAAAAAAAAGTTGATGAACTATGTCAAGTGGGGTGTCGTTGAATAGGTATTTTAAAATCATCTTTAGGTTCCTTTTATCATTTTTCATTTTAATAATAGTTTAGGATATATAACGATTTAAAGTTGTTTAACAAAGCAATCATTCTCGCTAATTCTTACTTATTGATTTAAGTTTTTATTTCAAGTATTAACGATATACAAACAAAAAAGAAGATTACGAAAACATACATTAAAAACTAAAAAGTGAAAAATAAAAATAGTAAATTAAAAATTAAAAAAACCCGACTGCCAAAAAACAACTAAAAAGTTCAAAACAAGTGCACTTTTCAAGCAGTCTGATGCATTTGTTGGCATAAAATCTAAGATTTAACACAAATAATTGCCACCAACTGCATCAGACTGCTTGAAAAGTGCACTTGTTTTGAACTTTTTAGTTGTTTTTTGGCAGTCGGGTTTTTTTAATTTTTAATTTACTATTTTTTTACGGGTTTTGAGGACCTTTAGACACGCAGTTACAAACCATTTGTGATGTTAATGGTTAAATCGACTTGCAGTTAGATCGCGATTCTGTAGGTTTACTATTAAAATTAATGAGCTAAAGGGGCAGAGTGGTCGGTAAAAGCTAACCCGTACGGGTCCCTAATAGAGTGAATGAAAAACTGCTACGTTTGCATGATTAAGGACTACTTTCAAGTTTGACACTAGTGACTAGTCGAAACACAAAATAAATACTATATACGATAAGTATGTAGTAAAAACTATATTTTTTTTAAATACACCATGTTAAGCTTTCAAGTAGACTAATAACTGTATCGTATAACCCGCGCGAAAAAAGAAGCGAATCTAAAATGGCGGCACTAATCATTTCTTCTCACTCGCACTTTATTGCTGTCTTTACTCACACCCGAAGTGTGTGGTTAGTGCCACCATTTTAGATTCGCTTTTTTATTGGCGCGGGTTTTACTAACTTATGAGAGCAGCTGTCACTATCAATTTATTCGTCCACGTCCAGTCAGACAAAATATCGTTATATTTTTCAGATAAACTTTACCACTTTAGGGATGGAATTTCGAAAACTACCTCCATAATACACCTTCAGTCTTACCCAAAGAATATTTCCTCAATCATTAGGCCCACAGGTTTAGGCTGTGAGTTGTCTGTCAGTCATTCATGGTACTTTTATAGATACCAGTATCACTTAAGGTTGAAATTCAACCAATTGTGTTTGTTAAAGGGTCTTAAATAATAAATTCTAGCTTTCTACACTCCATCTCCAAATAAACTTTAACTACCTATGCGAAATCGCACACTCCTTCGTGGTTATAACATGCTTAAAAAGGGATACAAAGTTTTCTCTTCACGTATTTTCTATAGAAGATAGAAAAAACAGAAGATAAAAAGTTTCACCTCAGCAGGTAACACAATAAGGTCACCCTATATTTTAACGTCAATTAAGTTGGTTACTGCTCGCACGGTTCATATTTCATCGTTGGCTTAAAATGAATGTATGGTTCTGACAAGTTGAGCTCGGGACACAATAGCAACAGCTTATTGGCAATAATAACCTATTTCTCTTATTAACCGACTACAAAAAAGGTCGTTTTATATTGGGCGAGTTTTTTTTTATCAGCGTTTCTTGGGCTTCGGTCGTTTTTAGGGTTCCGTACCAAAATGGTAAAAAAGGAACCCTTATGGTGCGACTTCGTCTGTCTGTCTGTCTGTCTGTCTGTCACACCTGCTTATTTCAGCAACTACTCATGCTACCGACTTGAAATTTGGAACTGTTATAAAGAATGCTTGTCGAACTTTATTCCAAATGAAAAAAAATAAAAAATATTTTTATTTTCATTGCAAAAGGGGCCGGAGTGGGGGTCCAAAATTTTAAAGTGGGGTTACTGGGTCAAGTGACATATCATATGAAAGACCTCCAAAACTGATACGGAACCCTCGGTGCGTGAGTACGACTCGCACTTGGCCGGTTTTTAATTACTACAAGCTATTATTAGTAAAAATTTTGGATAATCGAAGTCACTATAAAATTCTTCATTTTCTTCATACTTCAGTCGAAATTTTTATTTTCGTTGAATACGCCTCTTATGAGCGTTGGTGACATCTATCGGAAACTAATTAAAGACTCCAACTCAATGCCTTTAACTGTGCAGTTACACGACATCGATGCAATATCACCATCACCTATACTTAAATTATAAATGTATAGTATATTTTTGTGAATTTGAACCATGTCAAAGCCATAATATGGTTTTTAGTTAAACTTGTAAAACCATCAAAACACATAAATAATCATTACGCCTTTCTGTCTGTTCATCGTGCATAACCATAACCTCGGTGTGATTAAAAATATAAAATCCCGCCTGTTAACAATGTACGCAGGAATTTAATGGTTAACGAACTTAATACCCTATTAACCCGGCCATTGCGGTGCGTTGGCATAACTTCGTTGCGACCCTGTTACAATCTATTTGTGAACTTTGTCAACGACTCTGATTTATTAAATTCATTATAATACTACCGGCCCGACAGACGCTGTCCAATCTTAACCACTCAAACACACATTTTTTTATCAAAATCAATCCAGCCGTTTAGGAGTTCAGTAACAAACACAACTAAAGAAGAACTATTTAAGGTCTTACCCTTCATACTCGAAATATTTTAAGAGGTACATCTGTAGGTGGTAAAGATACCATACAAACGAAAAAAAATATTGATCTGAGTAGGTACTTATATATTTTTTTAAAATAAATTATTTAAAAAAAAATTGACACATCAAAAATATTATTTCCAACATCTATTACAATAGTTTTTACGTACCTTACTATTAATATTAGAAACAAGCGTAATAGATGTCGAAAATAGTATTTTTATGTGTCAAATAATTATTTTAAAATAATTTTATTTATTTATAAAAAAAAAATACTCAGATCTATTTTTTTTTTCGTTTGCATGGCATCTTTACTACATAGAGATGTGTCTCTTAAAATATTTCGAGTATGAAGGGTAGGACCCTATTATAGTATTAGCCTATGCTATATAGTATAGCGCGCCATACAAAGCCACACTATATAGTATAGCACAGTGTGAACATGTCCATAACAATGTATGGTGCGCGATTGTCGTGCTATGAGCTATAGGTATGCTATAAAAAAATTATGCTTAAAAAAATATAAATTTGTTAATTTTTTTCCCAATAATTTGGGAAATAATATTGATGAGATGAGATGAATGAGATGTGAGATGGGAGATGTGAGATGGGAGCTCACATCTCCCATGTGAGCTCCCATCCATTCGATACAGCGATCAAACGCAGAAAGTTACAAAAACGCGATGAAGCATCGATGCAGTTGAAAAATCTCCAATCGTCGATGCTACTGAAATAACTAAGTAGTCTGTATTGGCCCTAAAATGACTTTAACTTATATTCTATTGCATGCGGCCGCTATTGACTGATGGTCGTGCATCTGCGAATTAAAGCGAATAATCAGTCGTAATTTTCTATGCCAACTTTTCACCAAATAGATTCAGTGATTCACAGACATCAGCAAAACATTTGTCGAGAAACAGTGGTACGATACTGTCGTATCTGTTATTGCCGGGTCAGGCTTTTTGTAACCAAATCCCTAGTTTATCTGACAGCATATCCGTTGTTTTGTCCTCGTTATCCATTCCTCTTTGTAGGTATATTTTTTGCTAAAAGTGCTAGAGTTACTTTTGTATTTTGATCAGAATTACAGAATTTATGCAAAAAAATTGTTACAGCGTTATTGCAAGTTCGTTTATTGCTAAACATGAGTCATTGCCATTACAATGGCGGCTACATTAAACGATTCCATGATATCATGGATTACTAAATTTAACCGAATTTTCAGTGAAGACTTGTTATTATATCCTATTGCTGCGGAGTTTGTTACACCGCTTCTTTTTCGCAGCAAAATCACTAGAAAGCGTTGAAGAGCGATTTTTGGGAGTTATCATTTGTATGTTGACGTACAGAAAGTGCTAATTAGCTTTGAATAAATGATTTTTGAAGTTGAATCTCCTTTGATTGGCGGTCAGGGAATGGTATTTATTTAAATAGGTACTCTTTATTTGTACACCACAACACAAGTAACATTTACAGAACAACACGAATTTTGTCCAATGCATTTATATCAGGATTCATTAAAACTTATATTGACTTTTCTGTGAAATGCAATCAGTTATAGGTAGAAACGGATGCTTGTTACGTGTGGTGCAAGTTTTTAATAAAAACATTCGAATGTACACTCGACGCCATTGACGGTCGACCACTTTTCACCCTTATGTTCTTAGTGATAAGGGTGAAAAGTGGTCGACCGTCAATGGCGTCGAGTGTACATACCCATATTACATGTAATTTGGCCTTCGTATTCGATTCTGTAAATTCTGTGCCAAAAATTGTAGGTACAAAATAAAGAAGGAAACCTAATTTTGTAGAGAAAGGGTTTATCTATTTACTTTGATTCTAATTAACTATTAAAAATTAGGTCACGTAAAGTAAAAAGCTTCTGTCCCCAAAACTCCCACGTAATATTTATTAGAGAAATGAATTGTTCTACCCTGAGGCGAGGTTAGGACTATCTTTAATCATACTTAATTTATACCCTTTGGTTAAAGGGCTCGTATTTGAAGCACCCGGTAAAGGCAAGTTTTCGGCTACCAGTGATTAATTATTTTGTATACTTCCTGTATTTATTATAGCCATTTATTTAGCCTTGGCAACTTATTTGTAGATTTATTAACCAAGGCAGGCTTTTCTATGTATGTTAAGGTATATACAAACATTGCGAGGCATGCTTGGCGCACGCCTTGCAACGCACGGCTCGATATATATTTGCACATGCCTCACCACGAATATTAAACGTCCACACATTGCGAAGCAGGCGACGAGCGCCGTGCGCGGCGCATGCCTTGCAATGTTTGGATCCAGACCGCTACCACGCTGGCTGGCACGATAGGCATCACTTAGTGGACACATCTAGAAACCAATATTATTATTAAAAGTGTTATTTGACGCATCGCTTTTATGTTTAACTTATACCACAAACCATATAAAAATGTACAAGATCCTCTAATTGAATTGAACGATATCGCTAGAAAAGTTGATCTTAATTTTATTTGATTAAGTAATACTGTGACAAGATTGCAAAATATTTGTATTTCGTACAGAAGGCCAATTTTCGTAATAAATTAAGCACTATGACTGACAATTGACTTAATTGAGATTACATTATGAATTGAAATAAAAATAACCTGTTTAAAAACAAGGGTTTATATTAAGGTAATGCAATGCCAAATGCTAAGTTTATAATATTTAGGTACCTTCTTAAAATGTTCGTCACGTACCAATGAATATAATTAATAGGAGAATGATTGGTGATAAGAAATTACTTGAACCCAAGTAGGTACCTATTATTTTCTAAAAATTAGCGCGACAAGCTTTTATTTGTAAGGGGGTTAGTCGACAAACGCAAAAGTTACAACACATACCTAGAACAGGAATGTAAAGAATGAAATTTAAGGGAACTTCAGAGGTCGATCTAATCAAAACGAACACCTTTTGTTATACAAAGTTCCGTCAACATTCCTGGGAAAATATCACCCCGAACAATATTTGCTTTTGCTGCTCCGTTATGTGGAAGAGAAAATCATGTTTGTATTCATTTAATTTTGTTGTTTTTTATCATGTCAGGCCCATAATTATCCTCTATGAGTAAGCAGAAATGGCTTAATTCAGAAGACACTATTAAAGTGAATAAAAAAAATGAAGTTTCTAAAATTTTATTACCCATAGGTACTTACCAATTTATTCATTTAGAAAAATAATAATTTCAGGCTGATTTAATAGTAAATTCAAAATACCCTGTTTTACTGTAGGTACTATACATAAATCCCATGTGTGCATGACCACGATACGATATGACTTCTACTTTGTTTGACCTTCAGATCATATGACTATGATCTGAGGTCTGATCTGTGCCTTACAATATAGGTTTCATCATGAAACCCATATTGTAAGGCACAGGCCCGCACAGGTCACACACTGTCAGTGTGGACATGAAATGTTTTTCATTAAACTTTCATGAAAGCACTTTATGCTTAACACAGTTAGTGGATAATGACATTAATGTCATATCTACTATTATTAGACCTTCAGGACCACAGGCGCTAAGAGTCAGTTTAGTCAGTAGAAGTTGACTTCTACTGACTAAACTGACTCTGAACTCTGGAAGACGGAGGATTACGTTGACGTAATCCTCCGTCTTCCCCAGATGGCAGGTATCCATGAAGATTTTCACAAAATATAGGCAGTGGTAACACCTGTCCGTTAGCCAGTGCAGTCGGCCTATTTGCCACCTTAGTATAAGAATGCATAGCATAATTAGCCTATAATTTTCCCACTACTGTGACACAGGCCTCCTCTGTCTGTGAGACGGAGTGGGCCGTAGTCTACCTGGCGGGCCCAGTGCGGCTTGGTGGACGTCACATGTTTTCGAATTTTTGGTTCTAGGACATGCCGGTTTCCTCACAATGTTTTCCTTCACCGTTAAAGCAAGTGATAATTAATTTCTAATACGCACATGACTATGAAAAATCGGCGGTGCGTGCCTCGGGATCGAACTCGAACCATTCGCCGTGGGAGGGACATGGTTAATTTGCCAACTTATTACCTACACTTCAATGCATATGCACGCATACCTCAGCAGTGGAACGAAAGGCGCATGCGTGTCATAATTGAATTTAAATTAAGTACAATATTAAACTCTTGTTTAAATATCTTATTACTTTAAGTGAACAATACATATAACAATTCTTATATGTATTTCTATGCCGAGTTTTTATTAAGAAAATAACGACATTGTGTTGTTTTCCGAACTCCAGACGGTCGAAGTCGCGGGCGCAGCTAGTAGGAAATAATATTCCATTAATATTTCTAACTTAGCGTTAATAATCAATTTAGTGGGATTATATTATACATGGACTTAAAAAACATTATAATAGTATAAAAACGCCGTAAATAAACTTGACGAACATACAGTCTGTTAGTCATAATGAGGTTCTTGCAATTTGCGCTGTTGTTCACTTTTGTGGCCCTGGTAGCTAACGTAGCTGCTTACACGCCACTACGTCGTGGTGGTAAGTATTTATAATGTACAGTCGAACCATGAGATACATGACCCATTTTGCCAATAATTCGTTTGAAATCGTCAAAACAGTAAAGTTTTCTACATAATACCGTGCATACTGCACTTAGGACTTTTTGAATATTACGAAAACTTTGTCAATACGGATCAGAGGTCTGTGCAGTTTTGACCTTTATTATAAATGCAGTAGATTCATAATTTCAATGAAAATTATGTTTTTGATAATGCTGTAATTATTTTTGAATTTCGAATTAACTGTTATTCCACATGGTTTGCAAAAAGAATTTTTTTCATAAACCTTTACTAATTCTTTCGAAGAAGAGTAGATATTATAAAATTAAAAGAAAAATGCCAAATAAAAAAACGTCAGAAAATCACTTCACATGTCAAGGTGTCAAATGTGTCCAACAAACACGAAAGGAGGTGGCATAGAATATACTCTCAGTCGTCCTGCGACCACGAACGCTGCAAAGTGTTCGAAACGTCAGGAAAACTCTGTAATATACGCGATTAATCCGTTTAAACTTGTTTTATTATAATATACTGTCACTGTAATAAAATTGATATTGATAGTTTGTTGCCAGGGAAACTGTTTAAATGTTTTGTCAGTAATAAAATTGATATTGATAGTTTGTTGCCAGGGAAACTGTTTAAATGTTTTGTCAGTTTTAATATTTAAACGAAACTAGACCTAATTGTATTAGAATATTTGTAAGAAAATCAGCTTATGGCGGGTCATGAATCAAAATGGTTGATTGTACATGTGCTATAATTATAATGTATAGCGTTTGCATGCAGCGTTGCCCGCGTGGAGGTCGGAAATAAAAATTTGATAGTTTCAAGTCGATCAGGCCAAGCAAACAGGTTTCCCTATACCTACTGTAAAGTTTGCAACCGCTTTTCACCCTCTTAGGGATAGAATTTCCAAAAATCATTTCATATCGGATGCCTACATCATTATGAAATACGTCCTCCAAATTTCACGTTTCTATGACCAGCGGTTTAAGCTGTGTGTTGATCCATCAGTCAATCAGCATGCTTAGCATGACCAATTCTATCTCTATTCTACCAAAGAATAGACAAAGTTCTTTCTATCCAACTCGCTATCTTTTCTGCCCGAGCACGCGGCGACCCGTGCTTGGCTTATCAGAGTTTTGTCAACTTAAGAATAGAAACATTTCTTTTCTTCATTGTACCTATGCATAAAACAGTAGAAATCTTTCTGCAATACTTTGTCTATTCTTCTGTAGACAAAACCCGTTTCTATCGTAGTCTGAAATCGTGGCCATGCTAGGCCGGCAGGACAAAGCAAATTATACATTATATACAACATTTTCTGGCATACATCTGGCCACTCTAGCCACTATACTCATCATTATGAGAGCAACTTTTACTATGGGATCAAAACTGAAATCGCGAGAAAAAAATGTAGGTACCTACCTATTACCTTGATGGAGTCCTTATACCGGGCGATGAAAGCGATGAAGTAAATGCCCAATGATTTTTTTTTATCAACAACCAACCAACCACAACCTTTCTTGTTTTTCCCACAACAACTGTACCTACAAAACTTCATCACAATCTGATCAATGCTTTAGGAACGCATAGAGGACGAGCAAACAAACATTCATTTTTAGGGTTCCGTACCAAAATGGTAAAAAAGGAACCCTTATGGTGCGTGGTTGTAAATTTGTATGTGGTTCGAAATTTAAAAGTGGGGTCACTAGGTTAACGGTCAGTTGCAGAAAGATGATTAAATTTTAAAGGAGGCATTAACCATACAATTTCTATCGTTAAAGTCTCCTTTAAAACTTAATGACCTTTTCTGCAACTCAGCGTAAGTTGCATATCGTTTGAAAGGGCTTAATTGTTATTTTTTATACAGAAGATGCAATAACCAATAATTAGAATTATATATTTTACAGAAGTCTACTGTGTTGATAGCAACGACTGCAGCCGTAAATGTATTTGTGTAGTAATGAATAGTGGCCCGAAGCAATGCAAATGCCTTGGATTAATTAAACATTGACCAATAGCCAATGACTATCGCTTTATTTTGTTCTTACCTTATTTTCAGAATATCGTCTAAATTTTAAACTGTATCCTTCTACTGCTGAATTATGTTAGACAAACAATAAAATATTACGGAAAATAACGTGTTTTTTTTTTCAATTATTTTGGTCTTTCAATAGAAAATGGCAATCATTCTTTTTAAGTATATGAATATTGGCTACAAAAGGTACTATATCCTTTTCTGAACCCCGGATTACGCATTTGCAAAATTTCATGATGATTGGTTCAGTGGTTTAGGCGTGAAAAGGTTACAAACATACCTACTTTCGCATTTATAATATTAGTTAGGAAGGTAGACAAAAAAACGCAAATGATATCACGGTATTTTCTCTGTTCTTAGATCCCATAAATACTGGGATATGGACCACGGAATCAATAGCCCGAAAAATTCTAATACCTCAAGATATTTTTGGGCAACACGCCGTCCATTTATAGCATAGAACCGAAGCAGCTAATGGATGGTATCGTATTATCGTTATGTCGAACGAAATACTTTCACAACAAGTCTAGGGCCTCCGGAGATTTCCACAAAATTAAATGTCAAGGTCGAATAATAATATATTTTTTATTGAAAGTATTATTTATGAAGCTGGCCATCGCTGGATATCGTGTTTTTCAGAAGTTCTTTCGAGATTTTGTGCGAATTCTTTACTAGCTTCCGCTCGTGGCTTTGCCCGCGTTATCGGGATAAAAGGTAGCTTACATGACATGACATAAGATTCAGTCAAAACAAGTGTCAAATTCAATCTTTCGGACGGATAAAAACACTTCGGGAGTAGGGACAACTGTCAAATCGTGCTATCATTCATTCTTAGTTCGGGCCCCGAACTAATCTTAAGTCCGTAGGTGATACGGAGTAAGAAACGCCCGTAACTAAGGTCGAAACTACGGATTTCGTGCTTAGAGAGTAGACCCCCAGATACAATAAATTGTCTATTTTAAATGACCTCCTTAGTATAGAGTGTCTAGTACTACGAAGAGGTCAAGCTGTACCTATCTCTGGTTCATACCACCGGTATTAGATGAAATGTGACCTAGATTTTAAATTAGACCCCAAGACTACCAAACTGTGAAAATCACATAAAATCCGTTCAATACTTTTTGCGTGACGCGCGCATAAAAACAAGACAGATAAACAGACACAAATATTTTTTTAAGCATGGTTACATTGGTTACGGATCAGTACGAGTACAGAGTAGACCCCCTGGTCTACTCTGTAAGTCCGTCAACGAAGATACGGGCCCGTCCGAAAGTACAATAGACATAAGATTCCGTAAAAACAACTGTCAAATTAAATTTTTCGGACGAATAAAAACACATCGGGAATACGGACAGCTGTCAAATCGTGCTATCATTCATTCTTAGTTCGGGCCCCGAACTAATCAGGTGATACGGAGTAAGAAACGCCCGTAACTAAGGTCGAAACTACGGATTTCGTGCTTAGAGAGTAGACCCCCAGGTTATACCTACTGTTTTTTGTGCAATATCCTCAATGTACAAACACGGCTTTTTTACAGTTATATTTTTTTAGTACATACCTATAGATTCTTCATTATAAAATCTATACTAATATTATAAAGAGGAAAGTTTTTTTAGTTTGTACCGAATAGGCTCCAAAACTACTGACCGATTTTAAAAATTCTTTCACCAGTAGAAAGCTTTTTATTCCGAAAAATGTACAGTTCCTGTGGGTCACGCTGACGAAGTCGTGGGCAAAGTGCTAGTATTTTTATAAACTTTTAATAAAACATTCACCGCCGGTTTCTAAAAAGGCGTGTCACATGCCAAACTAACTAACACACTGTCACAATTAACAGTCAGTCAACAGTCTGTTACAATTATTGGGTTTCCTAAAAGCAATTTTTCCCCAAATTATCTGATTGACAAATATTACGATGATTTATTTATTCGTCTCGCCACCCCGATAAAATTCATTCATTCATTCAACATAGAGGTCTTTCTTATTCTGTCTAGCGAATAGCGTTGTCTCTTTCGTCTGACAGAATACGTCAAACGTCAATTTTGCCTAGATATGTTGTCAAGAGGATCGGGGTATGTAAAGGCGGTAAGTTTAAAAATGTATTTTGGTAATCGGCATAAAATTGTATATAATATCGTATTTTATAATAAATTGCGTTACCTTTAGTTTTCTCCTACACCTGTGAACATTTCTATGTAGAAACATTTCTACCGTTTCATTCATAAAACGTAGAAATGTTTCTACAATCTGTCACTTTGTCTATTTCTATGTAGACAAAACCCGTTTCTATCCTGCCGGCCTAGCATGACCACGATAGAAACAGGTTTTGTCTACATAGAAATAGACAAAGTGACAGATTTCATTCATAAAACGTAGAAATGTTTCTACAATCTGTCACTTTCTCTATTTCTATGTAGACAAAACCCATTTCTATCGTGGTCATGCTAGGCCGGGTGGTCATGCTAGGCCGGCTGGAGGGGATTACCTCTATGATCCTCTTTTCTACTAAATGAGTATAAGTTGTTCATAATGATGAGTACAATAACCCTTTTTCGTATTTCGACTGACGAAAATTACCCCAGTACACGCACACATATAATATTAACATACAGGTTAAAAGCATTACCCACCTTTTGGGGCCCGCCGCAATCGGATAAAAATTAATTAAGTTGTAGTACGTCGTGTATTTACTTAAAATTTCAAGACTGAAGCCTTGATACTTCAAACTTGATACAAATTCCGCTCACTCCCCGACTCAACAGGGCGTAAAAATCTCATCGGCGTACATCAAAAACTTCTCTAGAACATCAAAGCAGTGAATCCCAAACTTTCGAATAACTTTTCTTCCATGAATTTGACCGCGGCCCGAAAAATGCCGATAACACCCGAGCACTTACGAAGCCGGAAATTTTGATGGATGACGAGTTTCCTTGTTCTAAACTTTCGTGTTTTATTGGACGTTAACATTCCTCTAAAAGTTTTCCTAGCAGGCAATTCTTGAAACAAAGGAATCAGAATGTTAATTTATTTATGTTTTGATTTATTTTGAAAAACATTCTAAGCGTAAGACAAAAAAAACTTGCATAGGTACTTACTTATATACCTAACTTGAAATACACAACCCTCTAGCAAAATCTCTAGCAAAATAATAAATAAGAATTTTATTTAATAACTTTGACAACCGCAGTACTACAAAAATTGTACTAATTCAGCTTGTTCTTCACAATTTTCGCATAACGAGATTGTTCCAGTGTCATGTCTTACGAACGCGCCGTCGCCTAATGAGGCCTATTTCAATGTAATTGAAACTTTCGAGTCTTATGACTTATACCTCAGATCATAGAAACAAGGAGATGTGCCAAGGCGCTATTGATGCCTGATCTTGAGCAAATTGCTCATATTAAAAACGGACGCGCTGGCGACGAACCGAACACGATTGATGGTATAAATACAGTGTTTTAGTTTAGTGCTAGTGTTGAGTGACGATTAACAGTGTTATATTGAGGGTGTGCGGAATGTTCAATGCGTGGGAGATCTTTTTATTCACAAGGAGCGCTTAATTATGCGCGTGATTGTGTCGAAAAATGTACTAAAAGTGGCATCAGTTGTTCCCGTACTAATTTGCTATGATGGCATATCTCCTTGTTTCTATGATCTGAGACTTATACCTACTTTTTAATTTTGTAACTTTTGCCTTCATTCTTTTATTTAAAGTTCGTTTTCTTCTTACAAGCTTTGATTTAACTTGCTCTGTTAGTGGAGGGCAAAATCTGAGCTGAAATTTGGAACACATATTTATATAACCTCCATGACAATGCAATAATATGGTATAATGGAGGTGGTTTCATGATGAGGCCGGGAGGTGGCCATGGGAACTCCTCAATTTCTCAACATAACTCCGTCGTGTTTGGGCTCGTTGGATTTGTGGTGACAAGTACTGTAGACCTAGATGATGTCCAGGGTCTCATGCTGGAGCTGGAACGTAGTCATTATAATAGCTTGTTTTGCAAAAAAATTTTTCAACATAAAACTTATTACTTCTTCTCGATGATGTTTATAAATTCGTGTAAATCAAATATTTTTTAAATATTTTTTACTCAAATATTTTTTACTGGAATCTAAATATAGTCTAAATTATCTGTCAACCTCTGTGCAAAATTTCAGCTTTTTAGATCCAAAGGTTTGGTTGATGATGATGAGGCAGTCAGTGAATTAGGGCTTTTCATTTTGTATGCATTGATAAGTTTGAATGTTACACTAAAATACAACGATCAAAAGTTGTGACAACTGCCATCTTCATACTACATTTTATCTCTTCTAAAAACATTGTCGTATTTTCAAGAGACGGCAAAAATTTATCGTGTGTCAGTCACAATGATCAATGGTTGACGTTTAGAGTACGTATTCATGTAAGCTATTAAAGATTTCCCCTCACTTTCGCCGGAAAAGGAATTCTTTCATAAAATATTTTCTTGATGTTTTCATAAAAATAAATATTTGATTGCAGAATTCTTTTGCGCTGTTAATAATATTAATATTACATACACATCTTCTGTCTATGTAATGTAAAAGTAATTCAAATAGATAATAACATAATTACCTATACCAATATAATAAAGCTGAAGACTTTGTTTGTTTGTTTGAACGCGCTAATCTCTGGAACTACTGGTCGGATTTGAAAAATCATTTTTGTATATGATAGCCAGATTCATGAGAAATAGTACCTATAGGCTATTTAACATCACGCTATGACCTTTAGATTCTAGACGAAGTAGAAGACTTCATCTAGAATTCCAAAGTAAAAAAAATGCAGTTCACAGTATTTTTTCGTATTTATACAACTCAATTCCTTTGACCAACCCTTTAATAAACAACTGCGTGCTCGTACGTACGAATACTTAAAAAAAAATACTTCATTAAGTTTTCAAAGAAAATCCTGATGGTTATTTTATTTCCAGCTACTCGTATGTCGTTGTATCAACATTTCCCTTGTTCCCACTCATTTCATTTTGCAGATTAAATTAATAGGTAAGTACTAGGTATATTCTTCCCGTTTATGTTTTTCTTCTTCAAGAATTTTTACATTGCTTTAATTATGTTCCTTTACGTTATTATCTTTAGGTGATCCCCCCAATATGGGTATCTTAGTATCTTATCTAAAAAATAAAAGATCATGTGGCAGCGTAAGGCTCCCAGAAGTCTGTAACTACCAGAATTTTTATTGTGTCTATCATCCGTTGATTGAAAGGTATCTAAAATCTTCCTCTAAAATGGTTATATACCGCACTTCATTAAGTACCTAACGTTGCCACAGTCAACTCTAGCACGATAGATGATCTTCGAGAATTCGTTTTTAAGTTCTTTTCTTGGCGAACTGAAGATGGTCGATAAGTACCTAACTGTGGCACTTCAACGCATGTACAGACGCCTGCATTTATCAGTTACCCCCTTTGCTATACAATGTGCGTGTGCTCCAATTAGTGCCGTCGTCTGTACATAATTACATTTTCTATGTACAAAAGTCAAATGCCAGGAAAGTCCACAATAGGAAAACATTCCATTTCGAAAAGCTCCCTTCTCGGGCATTTGTCTTTTCTATGCAATATAACACCTATCCTGTTTTGGGTATACAAGTCATAAGAAGTAGCGAGTTGGTTTTTGTAATGCTTTTCATAAAACGGACTTGATGGCACTTTGTTCCATGTTCATTTACATAGTTTTGGAGGTATTAAGATTATTGTGAACAACCCATATTCATTGTTAATGAGTGTATTTTTGACATCTATACTAATATTATGAAGAGGTAAAGTTTGTAAGTTTGTATGAAGGGGGTAATCTCCGGAACTACTAATCCGATTCCGAAAATTCTTTCACTAATAGGAAGCTGCATTATCACTGAGTGCTAGGCTACGTTTTATTCCGGACAAATGCACAGTGGGTCACGCGGACGAAGTCGCGGGCAAAGTGCTAGTAGGTAATAAATTAGTGATAAGAAAGTTTTAGTAAAAAATACAATTAGAATCGTCCAAAGTACAAGGTCAGGACTATGAAATTTTGAAGTCAGAAATCGATGGTGCAATTCGTTTTGTACAGCTCTCTCACACTGGAACAATGACGTCATAATACGGCCCCAGATTTTTGAAATTAAGTAAATTTTTTGATCTTTTAATTGACAGGCCCTCTTACATTGGGTGCCATAATCCCGAAGTAGTTTCCTCTATTCTTAGCTCTTAAAGCCAAGTCGAGTAGACAACACATTGTCTCTCATAAGTTGCGCCTTACTTGTATCGTGCTTGCAAACTAACTTGGCCCTAGGGAAACTTCCGCTACCATTGTATTCCACAATACACGACCAATTCCTGGCTGTTTGTGACCCACTGTGAGCCACGCGAATACATGATGTCACTACCGGGTAAGGTTATGGCGAATATACTAGCCCTGGGAGAGCTATTAAGAATGCGAAATAAGTAGCTGTTTCGTACATTTGTGTTCACTTAAATCTGCAAAAGTTGAGTTTTTTTTGCGATTTTCAAAACTGGGTCCTAAATGCTATTGTAATTGTTATAACCGTGACAGAATGGTCTCATGATGACATCGTTTTGACCAATGACCAAAGAGATAGTCTTACCTACTCTATGCCAATGACCCAAGGTTTTGACAGTTATGATGTCATTATGACACCATTCTTACACAATTGCAATCTTCTTGATTGCAATAGTAGACTTGGAGCCTTGGTCCCATTGTAAAAGTTGCTCTTAGTATAATAATGAGTACAAATAGCCCTTTTTGAGGCTCGCTTACTCTCAAACACGTTGCATAATACAATATTAATTTCTTATTTTCGGCAGCCCTCAAATACGGCAGGGATGTTTTCATTACGTAATCAGTATTCTAAATGGATTCAGGCACTCATCCGCCCCATAATCCTCTTGGCGGCCTGTAGCAACAAACATTTGAAGTGATAGGGCACCGCTGTTGTTTGGTGGGCCTGTTTACCAAACAAGGAATATTGAGGTGTATGCGATTTTAAGAATAGGGACGTGAATAACCTCAAACTGTCAACATCGCTTCAAAAATAATTCTTGCAAAGGTAATTAATTTGAAATTAATAACGTTTTCTTTTTTCAATATAATATAAGGTGCTATAAAAATATCTGCCACGGCTGCAATGGGAGACAGTATTGTGTTTATAGATTACAATAGTGAAGATAAATTATTGATTATTTGTCATATTTTTTTTCATACAAAAAAAGTACGTATAAATTTTAGTAGATTAGGTAGTGACGAACTAGTCAGCTGATATCAGTTTTCATTCACAGAACAGATGGAAAGGTATAGCAGTTGTTTTCATTGACGAAGCGACACATCGCGCGTAATTTGTGAACCACATTATGCAGAGTAGAGTAACTTCTTTATTTTCTCAAATTGAATTAATTGTTCCGGGGTACGAAAGTTCTTCACTATTGTAATCTATAAACACAATACTACCTCCCATTAAAGCCGTGGCAGATATTTTTAAAGCACCTTATATATAACTGAGTCGTTGTTTTATGAAATCTATTGTAATAGATTTTTTAATACATTTTATCTATACAGCTAAGACGTCACAATATGGCGCAAAGTCATACCTATTCTTATTTGGATTACCACGATAGAGCGCGAAATCGAAAATAATTAAAATTATTTATTGAAAAAGAACTCTTTGATAACCCATCCATATTCTAATGGATAAGAGAATCTCCTACCCACTTAAGTGTGTCTCGCAAGTCGAAATGGCAATTATTTCCGCTTGTCGGCCTTGCTCGGAATTCGTTTTAAGATGTCGACATCAAAAGATGCATAGATTGCAATAAAGAAAAATCCAATTTCCGTTGAACGTTTTGGATTAAACCAGTGGTTTCCAACCTTTTTTGTTTAGGGATCACTACAAATATTTTCGTTTGGTGCGTGGACCCCAATACTCAATACTCAAATCTTTATTAGCAATGTTACATAACAGGTGGTAAAATTTACTTATAGTATAGACACAATATGGACCCGATAGGGCACAGCTTAAAGAGGTTCGGAGAGAAACTTAAGAACTATGTAGTCATTACAAAAATTATAATAATTATATTTAACATTTGGCAACATTTTTGTGTGCGTGTGTACGTCTTAGAGAGAGAGAGAGAGAGAGAGAGAGAGAGAGAGAGAGAGAGAGAGAGAGAGAGTTCAATATGAAATTCCGCGAGCGTCGCACAGCCTGAAAATGTTATATCTTATTGGATATAACTTTTTTACCTTGCCTTAATTTAGTTCTTGCGGATCACCGGTTAGAAATCGCTGGATTAAACAAATATTTTATTTGAGGAGTGATTTTTCAAAAGGGCTTAGGCGATTCGCACCACTCGGCGGCCTGGCGCCACGCGTGCGGGTGCGGGAGTGCAGATCTGCATCATCATGCAGATTTTTCCGCACAAACGCGCGTAGGTGCAGTATTGTCATGCGGTAGCCAAGAGGAAAAAACGATACGCCACCGTTGTCTTAGCAACTTTTTTGACATTTTATAAAGCAGTTCATTAGTATCTAATTTATTACACTAAATGGCAATGATTGTCTTGTTCTTCATACTGGCAGATTTAAAATAAAACAAACTTCCTAGCAACCATATTATGTATGTTGTTGGCAGAATGATGTCAACTGTCAACACGAAATCACGCACGATACTGCTAGATCTCAGTGTGCCATACCTTGCGTCTTGCCCCGCACCCACGCGCGGGTGTGCGTGTTTCTCCGCAAGTAGGTGCGTGATCTGCAACCCCGCGCGTGAATGCGTTTTCAGTGTGTTGTACTATGCGTGATTTCTATACAAACATAGGTACTTGCAAACAACGTAAGATCACGCACTCCCACACCCCGCTGCGTGATGCGGGGCAGTATGCGAATCGCCTTATTTCCATTTAGCTAGAAAAAAAATCGATGAGTGCCATGCCATCGTCACTGTCATGTTAAAAAACTAGCCTTTAGACCAAAATCCAATACAAAAACTACATAATTTCGTAAAGAAACTTACAGACAAAAATCTCATTTTCATACAGAAGGACAGCATTTCCAGTATTAACTGGTTTTTCTCCATTACTGAAAAAAAAAAATTATGGAAATAAGCCCCTGTGAAAAGTCACTCTTCATTTATAGAATTGTTGATTGAACGAAGCTTTTATTCCCCTCGCGTGGCCAAAATTCGCACCGTGGAAAACCATGGAGTGGCCAAATTCGCACCCATTTTCGAGCTTTTTCGCACATATTTCGCACTATTTTTGCACTTCCGTTAAAAACACTATAACTCGCTATTTCGATAAACGACCTATGTAAAACCGTATATTTACAATCTATATAATATTTTCTATACGCTGTGTAAGTTTCATGTAATTTGGATAAATAATAAAAAAGATAAAAATAAGAGAACACATTTTTCACGCGTTTTGTTCATTTTCACCACGTCCACTTGAGAGCTCTAAATATACACGGAAACCTTCGAATTTACTGATGAAAGTCATATCAATCGCCGGGGAATATAATAAGCTCACGATATCACAATAAACATTAATATATGGAGCCCTAACCAAAACTAGCACCGACCGGCGGAAATTCCGTTGACGTGTGACAACTTGATTCTTGTTCGAAATGTCAAGTCCGATTTTGTGTTCGAGTACAAGAATATAATTTGATCTGAAGCATTAGTGGATGTATGGAATTATTGGTAGCCTGGTCTTTCACGAACATTTTAAGGTATAAAGGAAAGAGATCACACATGCATAGACAAAGTAATACCCGACTTTGTACCGCGCGGTGCGCTGTATCGGGGCTCAACTTGGCATTACCGGCGGCTGGCAGTGGCCACTCAAGGGATTTGACATTTCGTGGCAGCCGCCGGCAGTGGCCACGCCAGGGGATCGGGTCCGTGGCTTAGGCCCCCAGTGGTGCAATCTAATCTATACTGATGTGGCGACATGCCAAAACATTGAGATTTTTGCTATATCTAAGTTATATTAACGTATTATACCTACACTTCATAAAACTTCCTGAATAAATTGTCTAAATTGTAGTGAAAACCGCACTAAAATCCATTGTGTAATAATAAACAGACAGACACTAAGGCCCGTATTCCAGAACGATACTCGAGCACCGATCTCTGCTTGAGCATAGATTGAAACTAGTTTCAACCAATCAAATGGCTTTAAATCTATGCTGAAGCAGAGATCGGTGCTCGAGTATCGTTCTGGAATACGGGCCTAAAAGCTACTTTGTTTTATATTATGGATCTTAGATTAGCTTTTAAGTTGGACTCAAACTTCCAAGCTATCAAACTGTGAAAACCACATCAAAATCCGTGCAGCACTTTTTAGGTGATACGCGCACAAACAGACATAAAAAAACAGCGTGATTACGTTCCAGTACCCTATTCCGCCTGTTTTTTTCTTGAATATCAATGTACAAACACGGCTTTTTTACAATTTTGTATCCATAGATAATTCGTATCAGGTCCATAATTTGTATTCCTCGTGCGTTTTTCCGTCTTCCTCAAAGTCGGGTAAAGTAACATCCTGAATCCCAACCGCAATACCCTTTAAATGGGACTGATACTTACTTCTTCGTTTAGCTGGTCCCACCATTTTGTTACATAAATTATTTCTATTGAATACAATTTTGCGTAGGGTTTCCCGTGTTGATTTTTGTTTACCCAAAAAACCTCTCTTATGAAATTCGATTACGGGGTCATGAGGCGAAAAATACAACCTTACCCGGCCCGAAAAAGGATGGGGTGATACATAGGTCAAGCTCTTATATTATGGCATTTTTTTGGTTCACATTTTATTTTGAATCGAAAATCTATGAAAATACAGAAAATCAGTCATTTAAATTGTAACGTAATTATAAACTTGTCGATTTAAGCGTACTTTTACAGTACCCCTATCATGAGATTTTTTGACGTATAGTTTCGTTAACGTAAGCATATTTTGAATTTAAAATACAGCAGTCCTGGAACACTTTGATAAAATTTTATACGATTTGCACATTTTAAAAAATACAGAGAAATTAATTAAGTAGGTATTTAATTTATATAAATATTGTGTAACAAACGTGTATTTTCAATTCAAAATATGCTTACGTTAACGATACTACACGTCAAAAAAACTCATGATCGGGGTACAGATGTGTCATGATTTGGAAATAGGTATACAGTCACATATAGGACCGCTCTCAATGCTCTCACTCGAGAACTGCGAGGTACCTATGTATATGTGCAGAATCGAGCTGTAAACATTACACTGATTTGAAATTATCTTTGTCGTCTGAATTGTAACTTCATATTGTTCTTATACCGATGTGCTTATAAAACAGTGTGAGAGTATCAACTACAATATACTATACCTATCCCTCCTGCAAGTTGTTTCCTTTATCAAGCTGTAGGTACCCGGAGGCTTCCTCAGAGCTGGCTGAGGACAGAGAGGAATTAGCTCCGGGATACTGGCGCGCAATTGGAGTTTTTAATATTGAAATTAGTATAATTTTGTAGTTTGCCTTGTGATTACATGTTTCAAAAATGCATTTTTTTCATTAAACATTTAATTTAATTTCTTAAAAAATATGGTTTTATGCGAGCTAGAGAGAAAACGCGAGAGCCCTCTTAACAACATTGTCAACCACCCCTGTATAAGATAGTCGACCAATTATAACAAAAGGCACATTAACAACTTCGTCAACACTGATGCAAACACAATATTGGTCCACTACTTGAGAGGAACACTAGACATTGTTCGCTTAAACCTAATCAAACAAAACGAGGGTTAGCACGGACACGCCTATAGGCGTCATTTGAAACTATCGCCTTTGACAGGAATAGACTTAGCAAAACAGATCAAGCTGCGGTGTTGGCTACTGAAATCAACCTTCCAACCTAATATTATAAATTTATAATGTATTGTATAACTGTATATAATACTTTTAACCGATTTTGAAAAGGAGGAACGTTGTATATAAAAACCAACTTTTTTGAGGTGTCCGAATTTGAAAACCAAAATGTCGATTTTTCTTCCCTCCTCCATGAAAATTGACATACTGGACCTGACAAAACTAGTCTCGACGTATTAATGTGTTGGTTAAAAAGGTTAAAAATCCAAAAATTAACCTCAGTAAGCACAGCTTAACCTCACTCCAACCGCGTTAGTGTCTTGCTACGAGTAGCATTTAAAAAGTAAATTGAAACATTACATTTATTGTACAGTAATGATTGTTGAAAATTACTTGTTATACCGCGGAATGTTTATCTTTTTCTCCAGCACCACATAAAAGATTTTAAGTTTAAAGCAAGTACTGTAATAACATAAAACAAACTTAACCAAGTTTATTTTACAACTTAAAGTTGGTAAAAACTCGAAAGTCACGTCGTTTACATGTTGTTTACATAATCTCGGAAAATATCTACTTAGGAGGCAAAGTAAAGTGATTTTGAAGTAGGCGTAAAGTAACAATTTCTGTGTAAAAGGAGCAAGTTCCTCGTACTTGTGTAAAGTAAAAGGTATAAGTACCCCCCCCCCCCCCAGCCTCGGTCCCGTCTAAGGCTTGATTCACATTGTACAAGACTTACTAGTTAATCATGATAGCTACTTTGAGCCAAGCCTTTTTTCTTAGTCGGGATCAGCAAGAATACTGATAATTTTAACCACGTCATGATATTGTAGTTACACTTCTAGTCGTATAATAGTCATGGCAATGTCTAACACTTGTATAAAGTATTTAGGCAACATTATTTTAGAGCGTTGGCAATGAGAGCTTTGTATTGGATCATAAAACCGTTAGGGCTAGCGCGCACAGCGGAAAATTTCCGTACGTTTTTATTCCGTAAAATCTAGGTACACCTACATGAATAGACTTTCTCCAACCAGCGTCAATATTTTTTACAAAATTGTCAAACGTTTCAATGTTCATTCAATAACAGCATTTTTCTTGGATACAAACACGAACCACTATATCTAATGAAAAAAATATCCCATAAGCCGCAATGCCGTGAGCAGATGTACCCAATACTGTTTAGGTATTTTTTCTGCGTGAGAGTAGATAGATATACGCAGATACAGATTTTTGTGTGATAGTCTACTACTTATCAACAATCACGGATTTATTTCCGTTCCAGATTGTAAAACGCACCGCAAGTCATCACCGCTGCCGCTGTGTGTACTAACCCTTAACCCTTCATAATCCGCTTTATGACGCTTCTACGGATTTTAAAATAAATAAGGAAAAATAGTCTCTTAATTTGGTTAAACTTTGTTTCGTCAAATAAGTTCCTTAGTAAGAATTTACATAAAATAAAGAAAGCATCGCGTTTTGGCGCAAACATTCCACCATAGACATAACTTCCCCGGGACGCGGATCACGGTCGTTGCCATGAATTGTCGTCAGAAGACAGTCTGCGATATAGTACTGTCTTCCCACGCGGATGAAGTCGCGGGCGCAGCTATAGTCATCAATATAACTGTAGTCTAAGATTAAACCTCTCCCAAGTTCTTCTGTCGAGTCTGCAACTCACGAAATATTACTCACACCGTCATAAACCAGTCAGCATATTTACTCGTAGTTGCTGGGTTAAGTTCACATGTCACACATTGGCACATGTACATGTACGTACACGTACCGTTATTTGTGGAGACCAATGCACCCTGATTCGAAGTACCAAGATGAAAGATTCGGGAATCATAAGAAGTAAAATGAGTAGCATATAGTCTCGTCTGAAAGGGGCTCAACCTAGCTCTAATCAGATTAATAATGCTTACAGCATAAGCAACAAGCGGGTAGATTTATTTTTGGGTATGCTTTTTTGACGAAACTTGAAGTTGGAAAATTAAAGGGCTACCTGAAGAAAAGCCAGCAACGCATCTTTAGGAACAAATTGAGTCAAAAAATCATCTTCTATACAATCATACAAAACAGTACCGTGACTGACAGACAGACAACGCACAGCCTACGCCGGTGGACCTAAAGATTTGAAATTTGGCACTGCTCGACACTGGTCCATTACTGCATCCCACTAGGCCACCACTGCTCTCCACTGGGCCACCACTGCTTCCCGCTAGGCCACCACTGCTCCCACTGGGCCACCGCTGCTTCCTACTAGGCTACCACTGCTCCCCACTGGGCTACCACTACTTCCCACTAGGCCACCACTGCTCTCCACTAGGCCACCACTCCTTCCCCCTAGGCCACACTGCTCCAACTTAGCTCAAAGGTAAATTAAGAATTCAACAGCACTTTACTAAACCCGCTGCCGCTTTCAACTTATCCTCATGAAAATTCGTCATCTCCGTCGCTCGCTGTTTCCCCTTGCATTATCTCTTAATTGGAGCCGGTACTCAACGCGCTAAAGTAGCGCAAGCCACAGAAACAGCAGGTTTATAAAATTATATTTATAACGAGAAATAGGTTATAATAATTATAATAAGTAATAATTTTAAAGGGTCAAAACGTTATTGCGATTGTCAAGTCACAGAAACGTTATTGTTATTATCTTTAGTGACTGACAGTGGCGTAGCGTAGGGGGTTATGCTTACATTTACGACGTTAATAACCCTCCTTCGGCGCAGTCGGGTAAAAACAGGAAGTGCTTGAAAAATTAATTTCAATTTTTTTATCGAACAGACAGACAGACACGAAAGCGAGTTAATAAAAACGTAGTAATAACTCGTGATAAGCCCACTGACCGTTACGGTAATCGCCTCATGTGTGGCAACTTTAACATATAGGCAGTCACAAAACGGTATTCATTTTACGACGTATTCACGCAAGAAAAGTCGGAACAAGTGACTGAGTAATAATATCTGGACACGTTTCGCAATATCAGCCATAGATATAAAACAAATTTATACGTTCCTTGTCTCGGCATTTTTATAACAGCGCGGTGTGGTGTGAAACTTTTTCTTACCACGTTAAATCGCCGGATAATATTACAGGTTTAATGGATTTGCACGCTAAAGTTTTAATTAAATTATCAAAGTTAGTAGATTAAAGTGCTCGTTTTAATTTGAAAATTAATAATAATAGAAATTTCGGTTACCGCTTTTGCGTTAATCTTCTTGGCTATTTATATCACGTATATATTCCTTAACGGTCGAATTTAATGAAAATTATTTTTAACTAGCTTTTGCTTGCAACTCCATCTGCGTGGACTCAAGTATCCCGTCAATTGCATAATCACAATCAGTCGCAATTTCTCTGGAGCAAAGAGTTTCAGATCGTCCACGACTCGACACGCGAGAATTTCCATTTTTTTTGCGAACGTTCAAGGGAGCATCTCACCGTGACATTCTCCCTTGAACGTTCGCAAACAAATTGGCAGTGCTCGCAGTGATATCATGCGGCGTGTCGGTACAGAATAGAGAGTCAGACGTCCATGTAAAGGAGGTATTACCTGACCAGCTTTTCTCAACCGGTAGCTTACCCCTGTACCTTCTACCAATGTGCAAGGCTAAGTAGAACCAGCTTGAGTTTTTCCCCGCAATTTTTCCTTTTCTGCCACATTTTCCTTTTCCCGTATGTTCTTCCCTGTCCAACACTAGCCGCGAGAGCCGCTAGCCGCTAGCCGCTTCATTTCTCTTTAATATTCTTACAACCATATACCTACAAATCAAGCCTCCTTTCCCACGATACCAACACACATCTTAATTCCGACCTTCCCTAAAAATACACACATTTTCCTCTATTTCACCCTCATGGGAAAAAAGTAATAGAGTATCCCAACGTTGTGATATAATGTGCTCCGGTTTACGGCCCAGTGCCAAACAAGCTATGAAACAAATTTCCTTTGCGAAACAATACAATTGTTTGTTAGGTTTTAATGAAAAAGTATCCAATTAAATTGTTTCCCTGTTCAAATACGCGATTACAGGTCCGTGTAAGATTATTTTTTGTTTTTCTTACATTTCGATGTTCTTGTTTCAATTTAAGTTGTTTATAAGGGCACGCCACGATAGCGGCGGTAAGACGTTACCCCTCTTTGAGGAGTGGCTAGGGAGGCGTCACGGCGTCCTCACCTACCGCCTGACGCAGGTCCTCACCAGACACGGATGTTTCGGGAGGTTCCTGCACATCATCGGGCGGGAGGAAACGCCCGGGTATCACCACTGCGTTGATCGCCCCGAGGACACGGTGGAGCACACGGTGGGGGCCTGCCCTGCATGGGCGGAGCACCGCCGTGTCCTCGTAGAGGTGATTGGCAGCGGCGGTGACCTCTCGCGCCCGGCCCTGGTTCAAGCCATGGTCCGGGGCGAAGGGGAGTGGGAGGCAGTCGCCTCCTTCTGCGAAGCAGTCATGCTAGCGAAGGAGGTGGCGGGACGGGAGAGGGAGAGAGTCCCGTCCAAGCCGCCGCAGTAGACGCTCCGGGCGTCGGCGTCGGGAGCCGCGTGACGACTCCCGGCCACCGTAGGCGCGGGCCTGCGGGCGGTGAGTAATGGGTAGCTCACCGTCCGATCAGGACCAGGCCCGTGCCGAACGGCACGTACGTGTTCCACGCGCGCCTCAAAGAGATGTCAGCATCGAAGAGGGGGCCCACTAGGGCCCAAGCCTGCCGAGAAAGCGGGATTGTCCGAAAGGGATACCCCTGACCCGGAACATAAAGGGCTAAGGAAGGAACACGGGTGGGTTTTAGTCAGTAAGAGTCTGACACTCCCTTCCGCTCCACCCTAGAGCGGGAGGGGGCATTTGATGATTTCCCATCCTCAAAAAAAAAAACAAAAAAAAAAAAAGTTGTTTATGAGGGTTCTTGCATTTTGTCACCTCTATCGCTCACACGGAACCATAGTTTTAAGAATGTTAAATTAAAAAAGCATTTTTGAAAAATGTTATTAGGTAGAAAACTACAAAATATACATATTAGTTTTGTATTTTCAATATCTTTTTAATATTATCAACACGATTTATAAAAGGCGACACAATCCTTAAATTTATTTTAAATTATTCTCAGAACAAAAAGAAGATTGTTTTCTAAACAAATTGGTAAAACCAACATAAAAGCTGTCTTCTTAACACAATGTTATATTGCATACAAAGCCAGTGTACGAAAACCCATTAGGCTGAAAGGACTTTGAATTAAAAGAGGTCAAGTTATACTGGATTTAGAGCGAGTAATTTTACTTGAAACTTGAAGTATACGTGAATGTAACATGTTTACCGAGGAACATGCTCGCGGATTGCCTATTCTCTGAGATAAAATATTCATAGGAAAAGTACTGCAATACTTCACTTTTGTGTTTGAAGGATTGTTTTCAACTTTTGCCTAATATTGAATAACTTTCTGCTTAGTAGTTTCCTATTTTGCTGGAAGAGTTCAAGAGATGGGTTTACGTAATATTTTTATTTATACTTTGATCATTCGTTTTGATTTTTTTTGGTTCAGAGAGCATTTATTAACTGAAATGGCACCCTTAAATTTTTATAACGATACAAGCTTCTTCTACTATTTTTGCAATAAAATTTTATGAACAATATTTTGTATGACACACCCTAAAATCGCAAAAAAAAATCTGCTGTTCCATACATTTTATCGATTTATGTGAACACAAATGTATGGAACAGCAATTATTTTTTTGGCTATTTAAGGGTTGGTCCCATAGTAAAAATTATTCATAATGATGAGCATAATGGCCCCCTTTGGGATCGAACAGGGTTTTTGTTACATGCTGTGTACAAAGAAGTCAGCAACGTACCGTACCATCAAACTACTCATCATATGGTAAACATTATTTTGAGTGAAATTCACTGTCTGTGAATTTCACTCAAAATAATGTAACCTACACGTACCTACAACTTTGTTAGTTAGGTACTAAACATTCCGTTTACATAGACAAATAGCTAGAATTTCGAGACCATATACAGGGTGGCAGGTTAGACAGTGGAAATATTTTAAAGAGTTATTGTACTCATCATTATGAACAACTTTTACTATGGGACCAACCCTGAAATCGCGAAAAAAAAATCAGCTATTCCATACATTTTGTTGAGTTATGTGAACATAAATGTATGGAACAGCTGATTTTTTTTTCGCGATTTCGGGGTTGGTCCCATAGTAAAAGTTGTTCATAATGATGAGTACAATGACCCCTTAAAATATTTCCACTGTCTAACCTGCCACCCTGTATATTACCTACAATATTTACATTAGCTATTAACATTTACTATGTTGTACCAGACATGTTCGCAAGAAGCAAATAACACAGATTAAGTTTAATTACCTACTTATCTAAACATTACTAAACTAAACGTTACCTACTATTCACGATTTTTTTACGTGTTTCCGCGTGTCTAGCGAGGTCCCCACATGGGCGCAACGTATTCGTCGCGTGTACGCAACGTATTCGCCGCGTGTACGCAATGAGCTCGCCTTGCCGTTCCATGCGGGTGCACACTTGCGCTCGCTGCATACCTACCCGCAGTAAGCTTGCTACGCGCCGGCGGCGAACTCGCTGCACTGTTAACACGTTCACGCCGGAAACACGCTCAGAAATCGCCAGTGTTACGCCCTTATTTTTGTAGCTTAACGCTCCCAATACAGAATAATAATATAAGAAATCAAAAGGCCTTGACTTCAAGAGTAAGGTTTACGCTAAGTTGCAGAAAAGGTCATTAAGTTTTAAAGGAGATTTAACGATAGAAATTGTATGGTTATTTTGGTTAATGCCTCCTTTAAAATTGAATTATCTTTCTGCATCCGACCGTTGGTCTCATAATTTCTTCACCAAAAGAAAAGACAGCAGTATATCACCCCGTGGTCCTTACATAAAAATAGATCACCCCAGCCCCCTTCTCGTGGGTGTCGAGACGGGTCGGAAGGTGCTATGGGCAGCACAAGTCGCTGATAACATCTTATAGCGATCACAAAAATCCACCTTCGCGCGCCGTAGTGTCTCTATCCCTTCGATTTTATTAGTGGGGGGAGGCGAGATCGGATAATCGAGATCCGTAATGGTCTATTATAGATTGGTTAAAGTTCCTGGGTTACGAGTTATTAGGTACTTTTTTGCAAAGGTAATTAAAACTCGCCCTCTATTATATCCAGTGTTCGGAAAAGGTTGAGTATATTTACCTACAGTTTGTAGAACAGAGACGAAAATCGGAGACTTCCTTATAACAATTTTGTTTTTTACCAGTAAATTTGCCAGAACTTTAACGAAGTGAATTTAAACGTTTTATTAATTTAATGAAAACGTCTATTGCGTAAATATTATTTACGCAATAGACGATTATTAATTTATTTAATTTAATGAAATCGTCTATTGCGTAAATATTATTAATAAAACGTTTAAATTCACGTAATTATAGTTCTGGTAAATTTACTGGTAATTTTTTTTTTAGTTATAAGGAAGTCTCCGGTTTTCGTCTCTGTTCTACAAACTGTAGGTAAATATACTCACCCTTTTCCGAACACTGATTATATCATAGAAACAAGGGAGAGTGCCAAGGCGCTATTAAGCTTGACGCTTTGATTTGGTCACATTGACCATAATTAAAGCGTACACGCTAGCGACGGACCGAACGCGATCCATGATATAAATACCTACAGTGTTATATTTTAGTTTAGTGCTAGTGATGAGTGACGAATAACAGTGTTAGATTGAGAGTGTGCGGAATTTTTAATGCGTGGGAGATCTTTATATTCACAAAGAGTGCTTGTAATTGTGTCGCAAACTGTTGTAAAAGTGGCGACAGTGGTTCCCGTACTAATTTGCTACGATGGCTTGGCGCTTGTATGAACTAAACACCGCCCGCATTTCCTCATAAATTAAATAGGTACCTTAAAATAATCCGTGCTTACCTAACACAGTTAGCGGTTTACAAACGAAGAGAACTAGCACAGTTCCCCTTTGTAAAACTAGTAGGAACTGTTCAAGTACAGGTCTGGCCGTGGGGAGTACTGTCCAATTTGCCTGCACCTAATTAGAAAGTTCGCGGTTAACAAAATAAACAGGAAGAATAAACACTCCCTGTATAGTTCACCTGTTTGTTTGTCGGTTTGGTAGTTTACTAAAACGGTCACAGTTTGATTAAAATAGATTAGTAGTAGTCAGTGCGGTAAATAGCCTTTAAAACGCCAGGTGCGAGATTTTTAAATCTCTTATACGGGGTGTAAGTTTAGTCAGTCGCAATACGAATCAACTGTTCCATACATTTCGTTATGTGAACATAAATGTATGGAACAGCTGATTTTTTTTTCATGATTTCAGGGTTGGTCCCATAGTGAAAGTTGTTCATAAAGATGAGTACAATGACCCCTTTTCGTATTGCGACTGACCAAACTTACTCCCAGTATATTTAATAACATAAGGTATTGCTAATGTTACTACCAAGCATGACCCAAAACTTGGTCAAGTCAAGCTCAATAGCACCTTGGCACATCTCCCTTGTTTCTATGATCTGAGATACCAGCATTCTAATTGCGTAACTCAGTTGCTACCACCATGACATTGAATTGACATCCATTACGCCGTATGTTTCATCCGTGCTCCCGATAACTAGCTTAACGCCGCAATGGATGTTGTTGAACTGTCACGGTACTGTTTTATGTGTATAGAAGATTAAATTAATATAAAATGTTGTGAATACGTCGAGATCGTTCCGGATATGAGCACAAACCGTAGATACATTACCCACGGGACGCGAAATGATGGGGAAATGTTAGGAATTCAAATGGATTCACTTTTGAGGCACAAAGGAGGATGGTTATTCGAAGAGACAAGGGAGATGTGCCATGGCGCTATTGAGCTTGACGCTTTAAGGTGGATCCATCAAGGTCGCGCGCGAAATTGAAAATATCTTGGGTTTTATGCAAATTGCATCGCTGTTTTACGTTGTATGTTGATTCAAATTCGATTCGCGACAGTAATGATAATATAGTAACTAAATAATAATCACCAAAATCAACCCTCGAAATTATATTTCTGGAAAATCGTAATGTTTTCACGAAATAATCGTATTTTCCTCCTAACGAACCTACTAAAGACTCCTAACAATCCCCAAGACGAGTAAAAGCAAAACAAATGACCGTGTTTCGCATCCAGTGGCATATTATTATGTCCATGGCACGAACTTATAAATACGTACAGTTTTATACCTACACCTCGTTCTCTTAAAACGCGAAATAATGACCCAGCCGCGCTTAAACTAGAAGTGTTCCCGTAATTTCGACGGCTTAATACACAGGCGAGCAAATAAATTATACCAGTGCTTTTTAATTCGTTCTGGCACTTAAGAACAAAAAAAAAATCCGGGAGCTTTCATTCCTAAAATAAATAATAATTATGGCGTAAGGTAGGTACTCCCAACATTAAAAGAAAAATCAATCAGACGGAATCACGTCACGAAATGACTATACCTACCCTTGAAACAGAATGCCTAGTGGGTCACATCACATTTTTATAATAAATAATAATAAGAACGCAGTTAGATTAGTAGAAAGACTGTTTCCGTACCTATGCTATATTGTACATTCATTAGCAATTAATACCACTTCCTATTTAATTATGAAGATTAGGTATATATATATTTACACATAATCTGAGAAAACCAACGCAAACTTCTAGTGCCGGTTTCGTTGCATAATAACAAATAAACAATGTAAGTATTCCTGTCTCTTTTAAAAAAAGATGGAACGATACAGAAAAGATTTAGCACGTAAACTTCAAACGTTCATAATATTTTATGCGGCTTATGAGAGATCCGTCAAGATTGCGTGCGATATTCAAAATATTTTGATTTTTTTGCAAATTGCAGAGCTGCATTACGTTGTATGTTGATTCAAATTCCATTCGCACAATTATGATAATATAGTAATCATCAAAATCATCAGTATAGCCACCGAAATTATATTTGAGGAAAATACGATTATTTCGTGAAAACATTACGATTTTTTCGACATCAAGTGTCTTTTTTTTTTTTTTTGATGATGATGGGAAATCATCAAATGACCCCTCCCGCTCTGGGCGGAGCGGAAGGGAATGTCAGACTCTTACTGACTAAAACCCACCCGTGTTCCTTCCTTAGCCCTTTATGTTCCGGGTCAGCGGTATCCCTTTCGGACAATCCCGCTTTACATCAAGTGTCTAAGGCTGTTATCACGTGCTTATCCTGGCTGACTTACCCACAAATAGGATAGTATAAATTTGCTTTCTATGTACCAAAGGCACACGTAGGTACACAAAATTCAGTGTTACTAAGATGAATGTCACCTACACCTACAGCACATGTAACATCTATGTTGACAAGAATCAGCTGGAAACGTGATAAGATACGGAGGACTTCTTATTTGTCTTACCATTATAGAATATCGTAAGACTACGGTCATAAACAGTAGGTACGCAAATAGGTACTGAAATTGTCATGCAAAGGTAATTTTGAAAGGAATTTTATTAAAAATCTAAGTCAGTAGGTATTTCATTTGCATAAGGCTGACTGTCCACTGAAGTGGAGAGGAGAGGAGCGAAGCGGAGCTGTGCCATTATTAACCAATGAAATTGCATAAAAATCTCCGCTCCGCTTAAGTGGACTGGGATTTGCGAACTAGTTTAAAAATTCATACAAAACCAGCAAGCGGAGCGTGAAAGCGGAGCGAGGAAGCGGAGCGGAGAAGTTGTTTTTAAATCGTGTTATGTTTTGTCATCTATACCTACTTATAATAAATCTGTAGAGAGGTCAATTCTGTACATGAAATATATTTTCAAAATAACTATCAGGGGGTGATTAGTGATCAATACTGATGCCAAAAATGCAATCAATAAAATTTTTGTCTGTCTGTCTGTCTGTATGTTCCTTATAGAAACAAAAACTACTCGACGGATTTTAACGAAACTTGGTACAATTATTCTTCATACTCCTGGGCAGGTTATAGTATACTTTTCATCACGCTACAATCAAAAGGAGCAGAGTAGTGAAGGGAAATGTTGGGATAACGGGAGAAGTTACTCCATTTTTTAAGCTTCCGTCACGTGTGCAGCCTTAATGGTTAAAGCTACATAGAAATTTTGTATGACGGAAATGTTCCACATAAAATTATCTAAAAAATATCCCACAACAGCATATGTCTATCTTTTATGGTTAACTCACAATAACACGTGTAATTCCCGATAGCTTAGCAGTTCGGAGCTTTCTGATTGTATTATATTACACACAAGGAGTTACACGCTGATGGAGTCGCGGGGACAGTTATTAATAATAATATTCTGCGGTTCCTTATTGCGATATTTTTCAACAGTATTGTGGATTGACATTATTATATTTCCCTACTAAAATACGAAAGTTAATTACAAAGTTGTTACATTAAAACCATTGAACCGTGAGGAAGGACATACGCTACTTTTTTACGAAAAACGACGGAAACGCGGACGAAGTCGCGGGCTAGTAAAAAATATTTGAATATTTTGTACGTTAATCTTCACTGCGCGGGGTCGGAACTAGCGTATGCCTTTGTGAGTTTTTATTATGTCCTTTTCAAATGTTTTACAAATACTCTTATAATAATTATTTTATTAGAGTGTTTCAGCTTCAAAAAATAATGTTGTATAAAAACTTAAGTACCTACCTAGATACATTATAAAGGTTAAGTACGTCATTTAACATCGTCAGTACAGAATAAATTGAGTTTACAACTCGGTCACCATCACTCTCGACGTCTGAAAGCCATTACATCGCATGCCGTGGCTGTTAATTATTAAAAAGCTATCTCTGATCAACTATAAATTGAGTTTTAAAAGTCTCCTTCATAGGCATTATCGATATTTTATAAAGTCTCTTTACAAGTTGAGTTTTTGAGATGATAGTTCGGGGCGAAAATTTTTACTTTGAAGAATAGAGAGCGGTCAAATAAGAGTTTGATTTCGAGTAATCTGAAACTGTATTTTTTTAACTAGCTCTTAGATGAACTAATAATAGAAACCCAATATTTTATGCAAAAAAATACAACCTGTATAATGGACCAACCTGTATTGAGGTTAAGCTGCGCTTGCCGCGGTCAGTTAACGGATGGGTGACCCTTTCGTTACACATCGTGACCCCTCCGTCCCTCGTGAGCGTGAGCAGTCTGTTGTCATACGAATAACTATGAGTTATTACGGGTAGTCAGAAGCCCGAAAGTTTGAAAAACTGGTCTGGCTTTAAAATACCAATATATTAAAATTATTTAAATGCTCCGCGTAAAATACTGCAATACAACGCACAGTGTTTTTTTGACCCAAAAAAAGTGACATTCGCTTTTTATTGAAGATTTATACTAAATACATCATTCCAAATGCAAGAGTAGAACACCCAGGTGTCAATTTCCCATACTTTATTTTTAAAAAAATATTTTAGTTTTCGTAACCTTCTCACTGAAAATACTAAAAATGATTCGTAAAAAAAAATCTATACATATTTTTTTGTTTTTTGTATTTAAGTTTTATAAAGCATTTTTTGGTGCACATTATCCAGTTTATATTTATTCAAAAATGTTGACAAAACCTTCAAAATATATTTTTTTGTTGAAATCAATATTTATTTTTTTATAATTTTGCTAGCACGAAGTAGAACCTCTATCTAGCATAAAAAGATTCCTTGTACTAAGGTTTATCATCCACAAAAATATTACGTTCAACTTCGGCCTAGGTTTCGAGAAAATGATTTTTAAGTGCAGAGGTGAAAGTTTCAAATATAGGGTTATCACAAAAAGGATAAAAGGTCAACAATTTTTTTCTGGTACTTAATATTGTTTTTAATTAAAAACATTTAGCAATCTTGAATTTGGTGTTTATTCTAATAGATTGGCTTCGTGGCTTAAAATTATTGAATCCATATTTGACGCCTCGTTAATCTCGTGCTGCGAGTAATCTTGTTCATTTTCTGACTGTAGACTTTTTGATTCGGGGCCCGGAAGGACATCCCCCAGCAGGTTGGGTAAGCCCCTGCTGAGGCAAAGTGGCGTCATGGGTCTGTAACGGCTCCATGGGCCTCGCCCCCGTCCTTCCAGATCACGTGTATTAGCGCGGGGTTTTAGCATCAGCTTATCGAGGGTGGACCGCTTCCCGCGCCACACGAAACCCTTCATCAGAAATAATCAGATACTTTATCCAAACTTATATTATAATTGCGAAAGTAAATCTGTCTAAAAAGGTAGTTATAATACAAGCAGGTACTATATCGCAAAAGGTCAAAATAATGATAACCCTAATACAAATATTTAAAAATCATTTTCTCGAAACCTAGGCCGAAGTTGAACGTAATATTTTTGTGGATGATAAACCTTAGTACAAGGAATCTTTTTATGCTAGATAGAGGTTCTACTTCGTGCTAGCAAAATTATAAAAAAATAAATATTGATTTCAACAAAAAAATATATTTTGAAGGTTTTGTCAACATTTTTGAATAAATATAAACTGGATAATGTGCACAAAAAAATGCTTTATAAAACTTAAATACAAAAAACAAAAAAATATGTATAGATTTTTTTTTACGAATCATTTTTAGTATTTTCAGTGAGAAGGTCACGAAAACTAAAATATTTTTTTAAAAATAAAGTATGGGAAATTGACACCTGGGTGTTCTACTCTTGCATTTGGAATGATGTATTTAGTATAAATCTTCAATAAAAAGCGAATGTCACTTTTTTTGGGTCAAAAAAACACTGTGCAACGTTGCAGGAAATGCAAAAAAATACTTACCTATTTTTATGCTCGCCACTACACGGTAAATCTTAAGAGGGCCATTACTACGATACTTTTATTGTACACTGGTGGCCATATTTATTGCCAAACGTAATATTAATACTTCACGGGCGGGCGTATTGTAATCTCACAAACCGAAAATATTAAGGCGAAGGTAAATGGTAACGGCCAGTTTTAAATCTCTTATTTCGCCGTCAAATAATGCAGGTTAGTTGTGCAATTTTTTTATGTTAAACTAGAACATATATACATCAATCGTACTTGTGAATATTTAACTATTGTAGTAAAATACTTAATGAAATAAATTCATGAATTCGTGTCTACCCAAAACATAAAAACGTAATTACTTTCAAACCGCTTAAGATATTTTCATGATTTGTTTTGTGTGAAAAGACTATGTTACTACCTATAATATTGCCTGTTACTTTTTTTTTATTTTAAGTTTTAGATACTAAAAAGTAATAATACGTCTAATTCTGCACAGCGCGCTCCTTGATAGGCGAGTCGTATTGCTCGGTGGATGTATGTCGCGTTACTTGAGCTCAGCGCAGAACACTCAAGCTATACCGCCCAAATCACTCAAGGCCGTTGGCGTATACCGGGGCCTTAAGCTTTGTTGGCTGACAAAGTTATTAATACAAGAATAATCCCATCCCTTAACTTATATGTTACTTATTAGTTTTATGAGAAACTTTCCTTAATCTTGGGGATAAGGTCATGTTTGTTCTATATCGTTTAGAGGTTAGTGTAATATAAATAATTCCTCTTATACGCATTAAGTGCGGTGCCGAAGTCGTATTTCGTTTTACCAAATATTGTGAGGATGTATGTATTGATGTTTGTTACTCTTTCACGCGAAAACTATTGAACAGATTTTGCAGAAACTTCATAGTAATATACAGGGTAAAATTAAAACCAGTGCGGATATTTTAGAGGTCAAAGTACTAATGAATATGATCAACTTTGGGACCGACACTGAAATATGAAAAAAAAAATCAGCTGTTCCATACAAAAATGCACTACAACACGATCATAATGTATGGTACAGCTGATTTTTTTTTTCATATTTCAGTGTCGGTCCCATAATAAAAGTTGAACATATTCATGAGTACTTTCACCTCCTAAAATATCCGCACTGGTTTTAATTTTACCCTGTATAGATTATTGTTAAAGTTCCTGAGTGAAAATCCAAAAACCTTTAAAAATTACGTATACCTACTTAGTACACAATGCACTGGTAATGTTTAAATCCCATGTTGGGGGCGAGCCTACTGCCATTAATCGGCCACAAATCCAGATTCCGGACTGCAACAGATTTTCTAATGTTATGTTATTAGACCTATAACAACAATAAATTGAAATAAAACGATGTCTCGACCTGTACTAGTCGAAGACCGCAGACGCGATTGCCGTGAGTTTTAGATTTATGGAGGGGGCGTGACGCTTTTTTCATTACGTGACGATGTCTTCTAATCAACTTCTACCACAAGCCGCGTTTGGAATTTCGTTTCAAAATAACACAGCTCTTTGCATGCCTATTTCATCCGATGTACCGACAAGCTGCCTTACTTATTCATATACGGTCTAAAACCCAATATTCCTTATTTACAGCTGGGATACCTACAGCTTTTTTTTTTTTTTTTGAGGATGGGAAATCATCAAATGACCCCTCCCGCTCTGGGCGGAGCGGAAGGGAGTGTCAGACTCTTACTGACTAAAACCCACCCATGTTCCTTCGTTAGCCCTTTTGTCCGGGTCAGCGGTGTCCCTTCCGGACAATCCCGCTTTCCCGGCAGGCTTGGGCTTTAGAGGGCCCCCTCTCCGATGCTGACATCTCTTTGAGGCGCGCGTGGAACACGTACGCGCCGTTCGGCACGGGCCTGGTCCTGATCGGACGGTGAGCTACCCATTACTCACCGCCCGCAGGCCCGCGCCTACGGTGGCCGGGAGTCGTCACGCGGCTCCCGACGCCCGGAGCGTCTACCGCGGCGGCTTGGACGGGAGAATCTCTCCCTCTCCCGTCCCGCCGCCTCCTTCACTAGCATGACTGCTTCGCAGAAGGAGGCGACTGCCTCCCACTCCCCCTCGCCCCGGACCATGGCTTGAACCAGGGCCGGGCGCGAGAGGTCGCCGCCGCTGCCGATCGCCTCTACGAGGACACGGCGGTGCTCCGCCCATGCAGGGCAGGCCCCCACCGTGTGCTCCACCGTGTCCTCAGGGCGATCAACGCAGTGATGACACCCGGGCGTTTCCTCCCGCCCGATGATGTGCAGGTACCTCCCGAAACTTCCGTGTCCGGTGAGGACCTGCGTCAGGCGGTAGGTGAGGACGCCGTGACGTCTCCCTAGCCACTCCTCAAAGAGGGGTCTTACCGCCGCTATTGCGGCGTGCCCTGCGCTGGGTTGCGAAAGTCGTTCCTTCCATGCCACCATGAGATCGCGCCGGAGGTCCGTCCGCTCCGCCGCAATTTGCCGCGGAAGCGGGGTTTCCCCCCGACGTAGTGCCTCCGCGCGCCACTCATACAGGCGCGCGAGGACTATCGCCTCCAGATCCCACGGTGGCAGTCCGGCAAGGAGGCTTGCCGCCTCGCCCGAGATCGTTCGGGGGATACCTACAGCTGGGACTGTAAATTGTACGGACATGTTCACGTAATTTAATACACCGTCTTTTCTTGCTCGTGTCTTTAGAATAGCTATATATATAGCTTCTATAGCAACTGTGATAAGTAGAGATCGGATAATCGGATGCATATTTACCTACACTTCACTTTTTCCCACAATACATGCCATGCCTCTGAATAAATTTATTGTTTATCTGAAAAACTTTTAAAAAACATTTCGTCTCAGTAATAATATTATTATATTAACAGTTGGAGTTGTACGTAAAAGTATATAATATAGGCGTGGACAATTTTATCTGACTTGTGTGGTCATGCAAACATGACCAACATACATTCCTATCACATTGAAATCGTACTAACACATTAATGAAATACTATCAAATTAATAGAATAATCAGTAAGTATGACTTAATAAAAAAAAAAAAATCAGAAAGGTTTGTCCACATTATTTTTTCGTCGAAATAAAAGTAATGTTTAGGTAAATATTCATCCGATCTGTAGTGATAAGTGATAAATGATTTATTTTGTAAATATAGGTTAAAAATAACGCTTTTACACGCCAAATCATTGTTTAAGCTAGAAGAGGTCGATGTTTCCTTTAAGACTATTATTGAGAAGAAACACCGAAACATACTCAAAGGTTGATGTTTCTTTTAGGGGTGACGCAGACGACAGACTTTTTGTGCGATCGAGTCTGCAGCGCGCGAACATCCTGTAGGTACACTAAGTTTCGCCGATTGTTCGAGCGCTGCAAAGCGCTGCAGACTCGATCGCACAAAAAGTCTGTCGTCTGCGTTGCCCCTTAAAGTCCAGATAATTAAGATAAATTGTATAAGAACCATGCAGGTTAGTTTGAAAATCGAATACAGGCTGGTTCGAAAAACTGTAGCACGACTCCACTATATCATTAATATTTTTATAGTAATTCAAATTCTGAGTCTAGGCATGTTTACTTATTCACTTATCAACCCTTTTCCGAACTATCGTTGTCTAGTCAATGTTCTAACCTGACCTAACCTAAGCGGTCTTTAAACTGTCGATTTTCCAAAAATAACCTAGATTATCCAAATTTCTCCGTAAAATAAGTCTCAGAAAGCACAAAATCAAACCACACTTCACGCCTGCCAAGCTACCAAAACTTCGAACTAATAATGTTGTCAAAACTTCTCCAAACGAGATCATCAAAGAAGGCAAACTAATCCAATTTATGACGTGTACCGAAACTCTAAACCGGGACTTTATGGTTAACGAGGCTTTAAACCCTTTACAAGGGGTATCGATAAGCACATTTGTTGGTCGCATATTATGTAAATAAAGTCCCAAGTATTCGTAAGTGGCCATTAAATTGAGGTTGTAAGGAGAATGAGCAATATTTTAAGGAGGAACGGAAAGCTTATAACGCTAGATTAAGACACAAAATTGTGGTGCCAGTTATGGGCACTTGTGCCTTCCATTTTGTAGCGGGTTACAGTTTGTCAGTTTGTTAAGTCACTAAACAGACTCCGCACACAGGTTGGTCGCTGCAGGCTTAACATGTGCAGATGGGGGTTTAGGGATCCCGACCGCACCGAATGTGACTGCGGTGACAAATACCAGTCGATGTCGCACCTTCTGGTTTGTCCACTGTGCCCAACCACCTGCACAAGAGACGATCTCAATGTGGCCACACCTAGTGCTGTACTGATGGCCACTTTTTACTCCAATTATATCTAAATTGAACCATTGACACGAAAGAAGAAGAAGACAGTTTGTTAGAGTGCCGTTCTCAAGCCATCACTTCGAAACTCAAATGTGAATGATGATTATGATTAACTAAAGTGAATCGCTTTAAAATTGTGTAAGTTACTGATCTGAGTTTCGAATCGAAGTTGGCATTTTATTGAAATGGATACTACATTGAATAAACAGAAAGATCTTATTGTAACCAGCCAGGCATAATGCCAAACAGCAACTAAACTCAAATCCATTTTACACTGACTTAAACTAAATAGTGAGCAATTTTAATTAAATACCGATTTAGCTTGAACATAAACTCTGGTTTGATACAATTTAATTTTTGTCTGCAACTTTGCAACACAAATAGAAGTCGGTTGTATACTACAGTCACTTAGTTAAACAAGCAAAACACCTGAACTTCTATGTAATTAGTAAAAATTGGAAACTAACAATTATTTTAAACTTTGGCACGAGTCTGAGCTAAATTTAAGTAATTCGCTGCCACGATACACCTGCTTGACGATGGAAGGAAGGAAGGAAGCTTTCAGAAAGTCCAGTTTTTACCATGGAACTCTTTTTTTTTATTATTAGGTTTTTACGACATACCTAGTTTCTTAAAAAACTAAACTACTAAGGTACTAAGAAATGTTTTGGTTATTAATATAACCAAAACATTTCTTAGTACTTAAACAGTACTGGGTCTTCTATGATTTGTCGAGCAGGTTTAGATATCTACCTACTATGTATATTTGGAAATTCTATTCTAGAGAACCGGGTGATTCGCTCGTTATACGCGTGGAGGCGGACAATCGGATCACGTCGAGAAACTTGAACAAAACCCGATTGTTAACGTTAGTTCAGTTTCATTCCTTTATTGTTACTAATGAACAGTAAAAAGGAAAACGGATATTGAAACATTGTCAGAAATAGACACATACACTGTAGAAGACGAACAGAATTTTGAAAGGTAATTCAATGTAGAATGTCATAATTATTTATTTAAATTTAATTATTAAGAACGGTCGAATTACACTTATGAACACAATACATACACAATAAATTATGAAAACTACGAAATAAAATAAAGACATACCTACCTACCTATATTACATGAACAAATAAACACATGAAGATTCTACACTGTAGTATTTCCATGTGTCAATTTGTTAAGTTTTGTGAGAAGAATGCATGACTGTAGTTAATACAGTCATGCATTCTTCTCACAAAACTTACAAAACTTCAAATATTTTTACATTGTCTTCTTTGAAATAAATATCTACCAAATTATATTACAATTTAAAATGGTTTACTGGGAGTAAGTAAGCTCGGTAATAAAATCAAATAATGTGACAAATAGAAAGTTAAATAAATAATGCATAGTTTAATACTGTTTTTAAAAACAATTATTTACAATAATTACCCAGGTACAATTAGTTTTGCAAATAAATTCTGCCGTTACCAGATTGATAGTATTGGCTTAGACGACGTTACTATCCGTCCACTTGATACAATCTCTTAGTCAATACATGTAGAAAGAAAAGTCGATCAGATTAAATTCATAGCCGAGAAAGAAACGATTTTCTAGAACATTCTTGAGACGATACACATGATTACACAACAACACGTATATCCTTTCGATCTACATTCAGGAGACAACATCGTGTCCTTATTCTAAACACGCACTAGCGACGTACTAACACTATTCCTTCAATTCAATTTTATGACTCATGGACACACAATATGGTGCTGATAAATCCTTATTTCAATCGTCCGTAAAAAGGGACATGGAAGGAATTAGGTGATTATAATATTCTGAATGTCAACCCAAGGTTTGAATTGTAACATGAATTCTGAAATTCGATAGTTGTTTGAAGCGGTTCACATTTTTAATTATGATTTCCTCTAAACGCAACCAATCTTATGTCAACCTATATTACAAAAAAGTGACCACATAACTTCAGTAATAATATAACCAAAACCTTATTATTCCCAAATTTTGTATTTTTCAAATAGCCGAAGTAATAGGTTAAGTTTTTTGTTAGTGAGTAGATAACTACGTATTTTCCCAATATGAAGTCAACTAGTTTGGAAGTTAAATAAATGTTTGTTTTTCATTCCGAAGCAAAAACCGTAGCTTCTTCGATACCAGCAGTAGCTACAACGATGTTTATAAAGCAAACACTCCAACGTTTAAAAAAATAAATGTCACATCGAAGCAAAACCAACAGCAATAAATACATCAGAACGCGATTGAAGTACTTCGATCTTCGACCGGAACATGAATTTCCCTTGAGAAAAGTTAACTTACGACTGAAGTAAAAATTTATAGGGATTTTCTCTGTTACGGAGTCAGAAACTTTGAATTTTATTTAAAAGTTGTAAAGTTTGTTTGACATGAGGAATTTGTTTTTGATGTTGGTTTCCAGATTAAGGGAGGAAGGAAATGGATTACAGCCGCTTTGGGTTTTGTCACAACTTTGTTTTGTGTATCGATGTTATGCTCATTAGCGAATGTTTGTGAAACCACAAGCCGTAAATCCTGTTTCACTACCATAAATAAACCTAATTTATGTAAGCCATTTATATCTGGCTTTTGATAAGTAATGTAAATGGACTATAAACTACCACACAACTTGCAAAAGAAACCTTGAAATCTTCGAAATAATCTTAAGAGGAATAGAAATGTATGTACTATAGAGCAAAGAGAGAGACAAAAGTCGAGGAAAGGTGACTACTACACTATGAGGAAGAAAAGATAGAAAGAGAAAAAGATTTTAATGATGAACCTGCTACTCAGCGTTTAAATAAAGTTACAGTAAAGAAAAAGTTGACTGGTGAGGACACTAATGGAATGGCTAACAGGCATGATGTGTTTAAAATGTTAATTGTATCATCAAGTGTTTAGAAAATCAGAACTTTTGGAAAAATCCCAGGAAAGTGATACATTTAGAAAATTATGCGTATTGTATTTATACAGGTGTTGGAGGTGTCAACATTACAATAGATCACACAGTCGTAAAGTACTTTGTCTGTTCACTATTTATAGCATATTTACAACCTAGAGGTTATTCCGTACCAACATGACGGTTGCATAATTCTACGAAACATTTGATAATATTTATTTACCTTTAACATTTATTTATAAACTTGAAAGATAACAAAAAAAAATCAGCTCTATCGTAGACAAACTCGAAGATGCAAATATTCTTGAGATCAAAGGAATAAAGAAAATCGTTTATACGAAAAATGTTTACACATAATTAATGCGTGACTAAAAGTTGTTTTAACCATCTTTAAGAAATACTTTTAAAAGGTTTTCAGGGTTGTCAGGTGGGATACGCCAGGCTAGAGTAGGATGATATTATTTTGTTACAACATGTTTACATTTTACAGAAGTAATTTCAAGGGAATATAATAATATCTCGCGTAATTACCCACCGTATAAATCACGTGGAAAGTTACTTAATCTCTATCATTAAATTAAATTAAGCAAATATTTATATAAATAAGCCTTCAACAAACCGCAATTACAGATTTAGCATGCTATCTTTGAAAATAATATTACAACATAATAAAAGACGCGACCGGAATTTGTTTTATTTAGTCTAATAAAGTTTGCCGAAGACGATACATCTAGAGAAACAAAAATGGCTGCAGAAAAGAATGTAGCAGAAATAGAAAACAAAGTGGACAAGCCAAAAAAAACTGTTGACTATGACGACCTAATATCGTCCGCTGGTGAATTTGGACGTTATCAACTGCTCCTGTTTATTTCTACGTTTCCCTTCTACGCCTTTGGAGTCTTCGTGTACTTCTCTCAAATGTTTATGACAGAAGTGTCACCCAACCACTGGTGCAGGATCCCCGAATTAGAAAACTTAACTGATATACAACGAAGGGATCTCGGTGTGCCCCCAGATGAGAACGCGAGATTTGGATACTCACAATGTACAATGTATGTAACCAATTGGACCGAAGTGTTAGCAACTGGACGGACCCCTGATCCAACCTGGAGTACAGTGCCTTGTCAATACGGATGGGAATTCAACAAAACAGAGATACCATACCCTACAATTTCAAGTGACTTAGAATGGGTCTGTGACAAGAACAGTTATCAAGCAACGGCTCAATCGATATTCTTCATTGGGTCTATTCTGGGTGGTTTTATTATTGGATGGGTTGCTGATCGATTCGGGAGAGTACCAGCTGCGGTAATCAGCAGCCTAATAGGGTGTGTCGGTGGCGTAGGCAGCACCTACGCCCAAAATTTGACTCAGTTTGCTGCTGCAAGATTCGTAATGGGTATGGCTTATGATAATTGCATGATTATGGCATACCTTCTCGTTTTAGAATATGTTGCTCCTAAGTATAGAACAATATTAGCAAACCTGGCTTTTGCTATATTCTACTCTCTATTCGTCACCATACTCCCCTGGATAGTACTCGCGTGTGATCATTGGAAAACTATTTCTCTAGTCACTAGTTTACCTTTAGCCTTAGCTTTATTAACGCCATTATACTTGCCTGAAAGTCCTAGGTGGTTGTTATCAAAAGGTCGTATTGATGCGGCCATACAAAAAGTTATTGTAATCGGTCGGATAAATAAAAAGGAAATACCGCCGAAACTTTTAGAACAATTTAAACTATCAGCAACGAATGCGAAAAATGAACAATCTGAGAGTTGTATGGAGATTCTAAAGAGACCAGTCATAAGAAAAATGTTTATACTTATATGTATTGAATATATGTGCTGTACTATTGTTTTCGATGGATTGGTGAGGAGTATAGGTCAATTAGACTTTGATTTTTTTATGTCTTTCTCATTGGTGTCTTTTACCGAGTGCCCATCGATGATCATAGTTGCCTTTATCATGGACTGCTTAGGAAGAAGATGGTTGACAATTGTTGTCATGTTTATTAGTTGTATATTCTGTTTGCTTACTGTATTTGCAAGTGGTGTACAATCAGTGATATTTGCAATAGTCGCAAGGTTTGCTGTTAATATGTCCTATAGTGCTGCCATGCAATGGGCTGCTGAGATCTTACCCACATCTGTGAGAGGATCAGGAGTATCTATCGTACACATTTGTGGATACTTGGCTACAGTTCTATCGCCGTACATTGTGTACTTGAAAGTATATATGTACTGGCTACCTTTAGTAGTAGTAGGTTCTATTGCCGGATTCGGCGGTTTGGTTGCTTTTGGGTTACCAGAAACTGCGAGAAAGGACATGCCACACACATTCGATGATGCAGAAGAACTGGCGAAAAACCAGCGACTTTGGACGATACCGTTTTTGGAGCTGAGAAAGCGAAAAAAGGGAGAAGTCAACGAAAGTTTTCAATCTGAATTGTGAAGTGTTCTCTGTTAATAAATGTATGTCATTAACATATAATAATATGTTCTTACACCGCTATTTTTAGTTTATGCAGCTGAAAAGGGGTCGTTGTACCTACTCATTATTATGAACAACTTTTACTAAAGAAGCAACCCTGAAATCAAGAAAAAAAAACAGCTTTTCCATACACATTTTGTCAATTTATGTGAACACAAAATTTGGAACAGTTTTTTTTCGCGATTTCAGGGTTGGTCCTGTTAGCAAACTAGGCTGAAGGCGAGACCTTAGTGAGCAGGCTTAGAAAATAACTGACAATTATCTAGCAAATCAATATCAATATTCAATATTTAATGACAATTAGGCAAAGTACAATACAATTGATAGTATTACAATAACTCAGGAAAATCTCAAAGATAATAATGGCGCGCGGCTCGTGTCCGACCTTTATATCGTCTTCACGGGCAACCGTCGGTGATTCAAAATCTTGCCACGCCCTTCCTTTGTCAGCGCTGCGGTGTTGCCAACAGTCCCTTAGTAAAAGTTGTTCATAGTGATGAGTACAATGACCTTTTTCGACTTTTGCATAAACTAAAAATAGCATTGTATACCTATTTGTTAACCTGTAGGTAACTACGCAATGTGTGGCTTGGAAACTAGTTAGTGTTTCAAACATTATTGTTATCAAGATGTAGGTAATCTCCGAGTAATAACTGTAATCTGTAACCAAATATTTAATGCAGCATCATGAAATCATCATAATTATTTCATCATTATGCAATACCAATGCTTTGAAAAATTGTCACCCCATTGCATAATGTTGATTAAAATGATAAAACCATAGGATTTATTTGTAAAAATTGTTAACAGCTTTACAGAAAAAAATACCTACCTTACTAAAGTTACAAGTTTATAAAAATTGTACAAAATTGCAATTTAACTTTAACTGCGGTCATATAATGTAGCTAAACCTTTTTAACAAATCCTATTTCTGAATCTATTCTATTCTCTTTTCCTTTAACATCCACCATCCACAAACTATCCTTTTCTAGAATTTCTATTAAAAAATCACAAGCATTTAAATTCCATATTTTTTTTTATTCTAATTTGAGAGTAGAAGACATAGAATCGTACCTCCCGCCTTTTCCCGTGTGACCCGAACGATTCCATATTCAATCGTTGACGGTTCCGCGGTTATGACGTGAATAAGTAATGCTAGTTCCAGACCTATAACCGCTAATGGAAGGTTAGGAAATAGAATCGGCTAAGTAGGTATTTTTGATAACTGAATGGCTAAGTTAATGTTTTTAATTATATCGGAACTTTTCGCGCACTATCATAATCAAAATATAAGAATTTTTACTAATCTCGACGTCAAAATAATTTTTTTTCGGTTTAGAAATCACGCGTTCAACGAAAAAATTAATACACGTGATATCTCACTACACCCTCTTGTGATGTTTCGTGATTTTTTCCGATACCCCTCCCCCCCCCCCCCCCTTTTGAGCATCACGTGATTAATGGACGGCCCCTATATGTGTCTGTCATTTTTAGGAGCTTCACTCATCGAGCGTACCTAAATAGTTAATTAATGGTCCTTAATTTTTTTTTTTTTTTTTTTTTTTTATTAAATTATAGGCTCGCGTTTGACCGCCATCTCGCCTGTTGTTAAGTGATGATGCGGTCTACGATGGAGCACGCTTGCCTAGAAGAAACCGATTCACTCTCGACTTGAAGATACCCAGATTGTAACTGTCGGGGAACACCCACTCGGGCAGCGAATTCCATTGTTTTGCGGTTTTCACAATGAAAGTGGAATCAAAGCGCTTCGTTCGGGTTTTTGGTACATCAACCATGAACCGATGGCGCTTTTTCGTGCTTCTGGCTGTCCGATAGAAAAAAGGGCAGGAGGGAATTAGATCATGCAGATCTGTAGCACACTCTCCGAAATGTATCCGATAAAAAACCGATAGACTAGCAACCTTGCGCCTATGCTCAAGATTTTGGAGCTTAGTCTCTACAAGGGAGTCGTTGCTAATGAGCTTCTTGGCACGCTTTTCAATGGACTCCAACGCCTCAAGTTGGTACTTGGCTGAGCCATCCCAAAGGTGCGAGCAGTATTCCATGCACGAACGAACCTGTGCTTGGTACAGTCGAAGCAATTGTTCCGACGTGAAGTACCGCCGCACCTTCGAGAGTATACTCAGCTTTTTAGCTGCCAATTGAGCTTTGGACTCAATATAGGAACCAAAGTTGAGGGTAGACGTCAGAGTAACGCCCAAGAGCTCAAGATGGTCAGTTATCGGTATAGACACATCTCGAAAAGTAGGAGCCAGCTGGAATGGCCTCCTTTTGGCAGAGAACAGACACGCCTGGGTCTTAGCTGCATTGAACTTGACCAGGTTGGCATCGCCCCAATTGGAGACTGCCTTAAGGGCCAAATTCATGCGCTCGACCATGGCCTCTCTCAGAGACTGGATTTGTGGTCCAGTGGTCCGTGCATTGGCTATGTAACTCTCTACAACAGTGCTGTCGTCAGCATACCCAAACGTTCCGGGTTTTAGCAGATCGTTGATATGCAGCAGAAAAAGTGTCGCAGAGAGCACTGACCCCTGAGGGACACCGGCATTAATTGCCTTTCGATCGGACGAGCAGCCATCAATGACCACTCGAATCGAACGTTCCCTCAGGAAGTCCGATATCCACGCAACGAAACCGGTGGGCAAGCCATACGCGGAAAGCTTACGGATAAGGCCGTCGTGCCAAACCCTGTCGAAAGCCTTCGAGACGTCCAGGGAAACGGCTAGCGCCTCCCCATGTTTCTCGATGGCCTCACTCCAGATGTAAGTGGCGTACGCTAGAAGGTCCCCAGTAGACCGGTTTCGGCGAAATCCGTATTGCCGGTCACTGAGGAGGTCATTAGCTTCAAGGTACGTCAGGAGCCTGCTATTGAGGACACGCTCCATACTCTTGCAGAGTATAGACGTAACCGAGATGGGCCTATAATTGGTAGGGTCGGCACGACTACCTTTTTTGGGCACGGGTTGCACGTTAGCAAGCTTCCACGATTTCGGCACTTGTCCAGTTTCAAGAGAGAGACGAAAGAGGCGTGTCAGCACAGGAGACAACTCAGGCGCACATGTCCTCAGAACTATGGCTGGAATACCATCTGGACCACTGGCCTTGTTCACGTTAAGGTTGCGCAGCGTTTTGCGGACCTCCTTTTGGCGAATGCGAATTTCCGACATAAATGTCGTGCTGCCAGGTGGAGTTGGAGGTATCGCGTTGCCAGCATCTAGACGTGAAGACTCCGCAAACAGAGAAGCAAACAGGTTTGCTTTCTCTTCTGCGGTGTGAGCCAGCGTCCCATCAGGTTTCAGCAGTGGAGGTAGTGAGGGGCGGCAGAAGTTCGCTTCGACTGATTTAGCTAGGGACCAAAACGCTTTACTACCTGCTGGGTACGAAGTCAATTTGTTCCCTATTCGACTAATGTGGTCGAAGCGAGCCTTCTGAAGAACCTTTTTTCTTTTCTTTCTTAATTTCTTATCGTACTTAGGTAAAGCCTATACTGTTCCTCATAAATCTGGCAATCATATATACAAAAAGATTTTTTCTAATCCGACTGGTAGTTCTAGAGCTTAGTGCGTTCAAACCTCAGATCATAGAAACAAGGAGATGTGCCAAGGCTTTTTCGAGCTTGATGCCTGATCTTGAGCAAATTGACGTACGCACTGGCGACGAACCGAACACGATCGATGGTATAAATATAGTGTTTTAGTTTAGTGCTAGTGTTGAGTGACGATTAACAGTGTTAGATTGAGGGTGTGCGGAATGTTCAATGCGTGGGAGATGTTTTTATTCACAAGGAGCGCTTAATTATGCGCGTAATTGTGTCGAAAAATGTACTAAAAGTGGCATCAGTTGTTCCCGTACTAATTTGCTATGATGGCATATCTCCTTATTTCTATGATCTGAGGTTCAAACAAACTGTTCAGCTTTATTATACATATTAGTATAGATTTTATTACTATTTTATTGTACCTACTGGCTTCCCCTCACCCTTCGCTGCTACTGTCCACGCAGGGAGGTGGTTTTATCGGAACCGAAGTCGGGGTCGGAGTTTTTAAATTTGGTTTATCGGAGTCGGAACCGGAATCGGTGTTGGACTCCAACTCCGATTCCGGTTTAGTCGGAGTTAGAAGCCGAGTTGGAGGTGGTGACAGAAAAGAGAGATGTGTTAAGGGCAGACCTAATTAAATAAAATAGACCGACCTTATTCTGTCAGTGTCTTAATTTCAATTAAAAAAATATTGTAATTATTGCCACCGTGCGACGCCTCCGCTATCCGCTATGCTTCAAACTCCGATTAAAACGTCCGATTTAAAAGTGTTGGAGTCGGGGTCGAAACTGGAGGTGAAATATCAATCGGAAGTTCCGACATATCGGAGTCGGAGTCAAACCTCCGTAACATCCCTCGTCCACAGTACTATTTTTGTGACGCGTAACGTCACAAAAACAGTACTGTATCCGTCGAAACGCTACAAATATGAACTCACCCTAACCCGAGGGCCACGAAATGCGACGCTCCAAGCGAATTCGCCTTGTGCAGCAAGCGTCAAAAACAAATGTACCGAAATTCGCTGCTGCTTGCAGCGCTACTTTGTGGCCTTGTAGTTATTAGACATTACATCTGTTTTTGACGCTCGACGCTGACGCTTGCAGTACCCCTATCATGAGTTTTTTTTACGTATAGTTTCGTTAACGTAAGCATATTTTGAATTTAAAATACAGCAGTCCTAGAACATTTTGATAAAATTTTATACAATTTGCACATTTTAAAAAATACAGAGAAATTAATTAAGTATTTAATTTATATAAATATTGTGTAACAAACGTGTATTTTCAATTCAAAATATGCTTACGTTAACGATACTACACGTCAAAAAAACTCATTCAAGTGAATTCGCTTGAAGCGTCGCATTTCGTAGCCATCGCATAAGGATTACTGTCACATACGTTTACTAACCTATTGATAAAGTAAAATGCTTTTCCAAAAACCAATTAGCAAGTTGGACATTTGGACTAATAGCCTCTGTCATGCTCATTAATTAGTACAGTCTCGTTGGCCGTAGGATTACCAATTTAGGAAAAAGTTGGTAAAAGTGCTTTTAGGATTCGACGAAGTGAACAAAGACGTAGCAATTAGGCGAAGTTGAGAGCGTGACGATTAAGGAAATTGTACCATGTTTAAATAAATAAATAATGTTTTATAATTAGATCGGGACTTTTCGCGTGGAAAGAAAATCAAAATATCAGTATTTTCAATGCAACTTGATCGAAACGTCGAGGTTAGTCAAAATACTGATAGGTATTTTGATTATGTTTGAGCGCGAAAAGTCCCGATCAAATTTTAAAACATGTTTATAAAACATCTAATTGAGACATATAAAATATTCACTGGCTGCTACAATGTTCCCGGAATACAAAACTTTTTTAACAAAAAATAACCGACTTCAAAAAGCCACTACAAAGAAAATAATAATTTTGGTTTCGGAAGTCGGTGGCTTTGGTTTTTGTTTGCTTTTTTTGCCACCGACTTCCGAAACCAAAATTATTATTTTCTTTGTAGTGGCTTTTTGAAGTCGGTTATTTTTTGTTAAAAATGTTTTTATTTTTCCCTTTTTAGTTCTTTATCTCTTTTTACTTTGACGACTTCGTTCAACAGTAAATCTTCTACGTAGTGAGTACATTTATGCATATAACTTTGTACATAGGAATGATTACCTAATGTATTATATAGTAAAACCTTCCTCAAAGTATGTAGATTACGTTAGTGAAAACCCCATCCAAATCGAATCAGTAGTTTTTGAGAAAATCGCGCACATACAAACATACATACATACATACATATATACATACATAAATACATACATACATACGGGACGAATACAGAACCTCCTTTTTTTGAAGTCGGTTAATGAAGTCGGTTAAAAACATGTACACACGTAATCAGAATATACATCTACGAGGACACCCATTAAAACTATAGAGAACATCATCTAAAGGAAATCCCTTGAAACACTTCCTACCAAATCGTGTACTTACTTAGTAACAGAGTGGAACAAACTCCCTGAAAATGTTATAATGGCACCCACATTGAACTGTTTCAAAAACAATCTGGATAAAATCTCCAGATCTTAAAACCAGGGACCGAAAAGGTCACCCGTATAGGGGTTAACCCGGGTTATTTTTTTTTGGGTTAGGTGAAAAACCTTGCATAAAGGTTAACCCGTATTCTGGGTTAATCAGCCTAATAATAACCGGTTCACGCATAGAGTTCATTTTTGTTCCTTTTTTTTTCATTTTTATTCTATTTTTTTCGGGTTAATCAGCAATATTAACCGGTAACAGTATCCGTATTAAAGGGTTAACCGGTTACCCTGCATTCAGATTAACCAAACATATGGGTTAGAGATTTAACCGGTAACCTTTTAACCCGATTAATCGGTCCCTGCTTAAAACACACACGCGTCAGCTTATTAAGCTGCTAGTGTACCTACTTAAGTATATTATAATAATAATAATATGTAGGACGTGTATGTACAGTTCGCGAAAGTTTAAAAACATGAATAAATATGTAATGTTAAGTATACATTTTTATTTATACTTTTTTTTTACTAGTGCAGTGATAGCCTAGTGGTTTGTGCCATGTGCCTCCCACGACGAATGGTTCGAGTTCGATTCCGAGGCACGCACCGCTGACTCGAAGTCATGTGCGTATTAGAAATTAATTATCACTTGCTTTAACGGTGAAGGAAAACATCGTGAGGAAACCGGCATGTCCTAGAACCAAAAATTCGAAGACATGTGACGTCCATCAACCCGCACTGGGCCCGCGTGGTGGACTACGGCCCACTCCCTCTCACAGAGAGGAGGCCTGTGTCCCAGCAGTGGGAACATTATAGGCCGATTATGCTTATGCTTATGCTAAGTATAAATTTTTATTTCACTTAAGAAATCTCATTCATTATCTAATATAATTCATTATCTATTATTTAATAATAATATTTCAATATAATATATAAGTATTGACATATGAATAATTCTATTAGGTATGGATAAAATTTAAAGATTTCTATTGTAAAATAATTGATGTGAAAAAAAATTATTAGTAATAATTATAATAAGATTAATAATATTATAATTGAATTAATTGACTGATGTAATAAATATTTAATATAATAACAAGTTAATATGATATTTTAAAAAATGACTTAATTTTAAACTATGAAGACTAAATAAATCTCTAATGTTAAAATCTGAATTCTATATTTGTACGCCGTAATGGCTAAACATGACTGTCTTTCTAATTATTAAACATCTTGCATGCCTGTGTATGTATACTCATGTTTAAACAAATAAAAATATCTTTATCTTTATCTTTATCTAAAATTTGATTACTTACTTGTATGTGCTAAATTATTACTTTTTCAGAGTTTTTCTTTTAATTACTTATTTAATTTACCAAAAAAATTAAAACGGGTAGATACATAATAAAATAGGTATCCACATAAGATTTGAAATGTCCCAACAATTTACGAAAACTCTCTGCCGCTCTCAAATATCCTAAAACCGCCCCATTTTCCTTCACAGCCTTAACTTCAAGTCCATAAAGTTTAAATTAATTTCTATTATTCTTCGCCCTCGTATTTCCTTTGTATTTTCTCCAACACATCAGACTTTATGCCATTACAGTACATTTTCCCACCATTCTAGACCTAAAGCAATAAAAATTGCCTCCAATGACTTGAAATTCTGACAAATGATTGCAGTTTCTCAGACTTTGCTTCTTAATCCTAGGCCTTATTTTATCAGAGAATAGAGGTCATAATTGCATGGTATCTTGATTTTCCCAGCCTTTATAATGGTTGAGGCGTTGTATGAGAGCCTCCTCAATGGGGCGTCTTAAATCATCACGATTATTCTTGGAGGGAATTGTTACTGACTTTTATATACACTGCTGTAATAATAGTTAGGTACCTACTACATATGTTCTAGTAGTAGTCAGCTAAAAGAGTATTTGGCATTTGTATTAAAAAAACATACTGAGACCAAGTTCACCGACAAGATAACAAAAAAGATTTATATTAATCGACCGTTTTCAATTTATCGGACTGTTATTATACAGAGTGCCGATTGATTGGGTTATCACATTAAATTGAATAATGATACCACGTATACAGGGTGGCAGGTTAGACAGTGGAAATATTTTAAGGTACTCATCATTATGAACAACTTTTACTATGGGACAAACCCTGAAATCGCGAAAAAAAAAACAGCTGTTCCATACATTTTGTTGAGTTATGTGAACATAAATGTATGGAACAGCTGTTTTTTCTTTCGCGATTTCTGGGTTGGCGCGATTTTTAGAACAATAACATTTATACTTTAGTCGCGGGACATTTGTCCGTTTCAATAGTATTATAGTAGGTCAAAACATTTTAACAGTACTAGCCGCTTTCAATAGTATTATAGTAGGTCAAAACATTTTAACAGTACTAGCCGCCGTCGCCGTACTTCATTAGCGAAGATTTTCTAGTAAATATGTGGGCCGATCCCGGCGGCACTGCAATGCCGGGCCGACCCGTGACGGGAGTGGAGCGAGCCCCGAACATCCCGTCAGCTTACAAAAATCAGTTTAATATACTGGTCCCTCAGTGAGGGAACTTTCAGATATTAAGCTGAAAAGAACAGATACTACACTTTGATCTTAGCCAAAAGGCCGAGAAGCGATACCGAATTACAGTATGAGCGGAGGGTCGTTCAACCGCGGAGAATCTTAACACCGCGATTCAGGATTGGACGTCGAATGAACAACGCCATCTATCGCAACGCCGTGTAATTAAACGTCCATTGGCATTGTGTCATGGCATGACGTCATACGATAGGAATTGCTAATGCTATAAACAAGTACAATGTACCTATGTTACGCAATTTAACTATTCTGGTAAAAGTTAGCTGATAAATAAAAACTTATTTATCAGCTAAGTTATTTGCCAAATCACAATACCATGACCACTTAACCACAATTGCTTTCCTTATCTTTCATAATAAAGGGCACTGGCAGACGCCCATAGAACGCTGGGCCTCAGATTGTGTAAGTCGGTACAGATATGAAATTAGTTTGGTGTGATCGAGTATTTCAAGAGTATTTAAATTCATTTTTTATTTGTTTTTGTACGTAATTGGGTTAAAGAGAAATATTCTTATTTCTGACAGTGAGGTTAAGTATGGTGTGAATGATCCAGTGAAGTATAGCCCGACTAATGAGTTCTCAATTCAAAGGTTTTAGTTGCTGTCACTATGATATTCTGTGGAAGCACGCGCCAGCCAGCATGCACCCGTTTTTGTTTTAGTGGTTTTTTCAAAATGTCAATGGCATAATCATTTTATTTCTTATTTATTTCGATTTTTGATTCCAATTCTTAATCTCTAAGATAAATTAGGCAAAGAACAATTAAAATATATTTTTATTTTTGGTTAAGCTTTAATTACTGTACCATATCAAGCCTAAAACTGCCGACGTCCTTTCGATGTCCATCCATCAGTCAATAAGCGCAATTTGGGACATTTTCGCCTCATTCCACTGACAGCGGCCCGTGAAATATGGGCCATTCAACGTCCAGAATTTAAAATATGGTGAGGTTTTTCCCTATTGTAGAAAAACGCTGAGAAATGGTTTGTCACCATTAATTTTGGGGTCTAAAAGGGGTGTTTGCATGTTTGGAGACCCTTTAAAAAGTATATTTAACCGAACTACCCAAAAACGAAGGTTTCTATGTCGGGGTTAAGACAAAATGGAACAAATGAATTACATCAAGTTGAAGGTTCATTTCTGTTATTTTTTATGTGATCTTTATTTTATTGTTTTCAGTGTTTTGTAATCGTTTTTCTTTTTTTTGTAAACAATATCATCTAGCTAGATCTTTACTAAATTACTGATAATTTTAGAGATTTCATCGGAATATACTCATATTACGCAAGTGCCAAAACTCGTTAAACAAAGATTGCAATAATTTATTTTCCTACAGTACCTAAATCGAGGCTAATATTGACTTCATAATTCTTCAAAATATTATGCAATGCGGTGGCAATCTATAATGATATTAAAAACATAAACATCCCTTTTCAGTTTACACTCAAATTAAAACTCATGGTCCGAATAATCGCTTATTCCGTCCGGAAAGATATAATTTAAATTCTCTACAGATTGTGCTCCTATATTTGCAAGAAATTCCCAAGGTGCTCTACGGGTTCACACTGAAGGCGAATCTTAGTAACGATGCCGATTATTCCATCCATCCTTTAATGTGAAAATAATAATAGCTTTCCTTGTTATTTCTCTCGGAATTGTTATTTAGTCCAGGATTCATTTTCCATATTTTTCAATGAAGGTTTCTTTCTAACAAGTCTATTGCGTAACTAGAGATTTTAGTGTCTCGGATTTAGTGTCTTATATAACTTTTCTGATTATTTTCAAAGCTTCAAGCTCTGTATAGGTACCTATAGGTATATAATTAATTTGGTATAGGTACTTCGTTAATTACGTACTGCAAAGGCCCTAAATTCAGGTCGTTACCCAATTACGTAACGAGCTGAATTTAGGGTTATTCGCCAAATAACCTAACTAATTGGAAGTAAAATTTAAATGTCAATGACAAACTTTTTGATTAACAATCTACTGAACCCACCTGAATGCCACTTGAATGTTTACTATTTCTGCTTATTTCTTTACACGCTTTCAAGGATTGTGTAAAGAAAATGATTACGACTACACTTGCATCAATTTCTTTACATTGTTTCTATATATTATTATAAAATTGTAAAAAAACCGTGTCTGTACATTGAAGATATTCCAGAAAAAACAATTGGGATTGGATACTGGGACGTAACCTAATCATGCCCAAAAAGTATTTTTTTTTTTAATTTTTTTTTTGTCTGTTATTGTGTGCGCATCACGCAAAAAGTACTAAACGGATTTTGATGTGGTTTTTACAGTTCGATAGCTTAGGGTCCAACTTAAAATCTAAGCCACGTTTCATCTAATTCCGCTGGGAAAAACCAGAGATACAGCTTAACCTCACGCGGACGGAATCGCGGGCAAAAGTCGAGTTTCTAATAACACTAATTGGAACGGTACAACTAAAATTACATGTCCTTTTTCAATAATGTATATTTTTACGTTGTGCTTACTACAGATATAATCCTGACTTTACTTCTTTATAGCTCATGTCAAAATTCGATCGAATCGAATAAAGAAAGACAAAAAGAGTTGTAGCGCAAGTTTTATTAGAAAAATCGTTTTAAATCTCTGAATACATAGATGTCTGTAGGTTTTTCTGTATAAGCGGAGGTAATAAAATTTAGCGAAATGTTCCGAGTTAAGGCGTGACTCCCAGTCAATGGTCGCGGTGAGATGGGAGATAGGAAACTCTTATCAGCTCCCTGCCATTAGGGTTTATTAAAATCATGTTTACTTAGCGAACATTTTGTCCGCAATTTGGACTGAGTTCATAGCGACGGGTGAGGGGAAGTCGGTACAATAAAAATAGTATCAAAATCTATACTAGTGAAGTATAAAAAGCTAAAGTTTGTTTCTTATTTTGTTTGTCTGAACACGGTAATCTCTGGAACTACCAGGCGGAAAATTCTGTTTGTATATGATAACCAGATTCATGAGAAATAGTGCAGGCTGCTACGAACCTTAGGAGCCGAGCAACGGGGTGAAACCGTGGGGCACAGCTGGTATATCTCCTTGTTTCTATGATCTGAGGTCCTAACTCTCTTAAACTTACATTATTTACTTCTGAAAAATAATCGTGGGAAAAGGAATACTTACCTACAATAAAAGAAAATTACAAGAGGAAATGTAGAAGATAATTTCACTCATTCATTTCTCTTTGCACTTATTGTATTTATCATTCAAAAAGCTCCACCTCTTCAGTGATTCGTGACACAACAGAACCTCGTTGACCTTCCGTTGTGATTGATTTATGATTGAGTTTCCTCTCATTACAGCGTTTGCAGCCCTCACTGTCCACTCGACATTTTACCGGGAAATGAAAATTTGTATTTTGTTTCTGACTGATTATTGTGTAAAGTGGTAGGTAATGAGCTGAAAAAAATAAGCGTGGAATTGGGGTATACTTAGCATAAGTCCGATGATTGCAGACACAAATGTCAACTACAGTTATACCACATTGTTTTTCGAGTGGAGATTAAAACCACGATCTATCATGAATTCATGACCTAACATCGCCATCGTCCGTTTCTGCGAGATGCCCATTGTGTTCTTCAGGATGCATCGGTCTTGTTAATCTGTAGTCAACGATAAAGTATCATCTGCTCCGCGATCTTAGCATACTTGTTTGGAACAAGGCGCGGGTAGATAAAAAATAAATCTACCCCCAATGAATTAGACTTTGGCGGCCGAGCTAAGTATTGCACGTGTGTTCTACAGAGTCGTGTACGTTGTCTACCACCATCTTGTTTCGAGTTCGATCGTTTTAAGTGTAGTTTTTGGTTGTGAATTTCGTTATTGCGCCCACGTAGACTGTAGACCTAATTTTCTAGTGCAAAGACTCGGTTGCGCATAACCTGCAGTGTTAGTGATGACAATCTCCGCCGCGTTGTTGAAACCCTGTACCTGAACTTGCATCACTATGCCATTTTGGTAAGTAGGTATAGTTAAGTTCACGTGTCTAACAGTTTATGTTGTCCGCCCGCCAATGAAATTTTATTCATCATACCAAATTAGACGAACATTCGTTTTAAACTCAGATCATAGAAACAAGGGAGATGTGCCAAGGCGAACACGAACCGAACACGATCGATGATATAAATACAGTGTTTTAGTTTAGTGCTAGTGTTGAGTGACGATTAACAGTGTTAGATTGAGGGTGTGCGGAATTTTTAATGTGTGGGAGATCTTTATATTCACGAGGGGCGCTTGTAATTGTGTTGAAAAATGTACTAAAAGTGGCGACAGTTGTTCCCGTACTAATTTGCTATGATGGCATATCTCCTTGTTTTTATGATCTGAGGTTTTAAAGCAAGTCGGTGAGAAAATTCTCATAATATTTTTAGCGTGACGTTGTCGGAAAAACGTTTTTAAAGCGCAACAAAATGTGTCAGCGTAACATAAAAATGCAGTCACGATCGGTGGGTTCCGCACTTTTGCACCGCGGTATACCAATTAAGCTGGACAAGCTTTTATTATAAACTAGCTGTGCCCGCGACTCCGTCCGCGTGGAAGTCGGAAAATAACATGAGGTCGTTATTCAAGAACAATGATTTATGTAGGTAATAGGTATGCTACTTCATCATCCGCATAAAAATCGACAAACAATAATAATATTATGCTACCACACCACACCAAACACCATGCAGCACACAGACGATTCTGTGACAGAATCGATCAGTACCAATCTTACTCCTAACTAGCTGTGCCCGCGACTCCGTCCGCGTGGAAGTCGTATTATAAATGTTCCAAATTTCAAGTCAATAGCATTATTAGTTGCTGAAATATGCAGCTATATTATGACAGACGGACAAACAGACGGACGGACAGATAGAGTCGCACCATTTAACGGGTTCCTTTTTACCATGATTTTTAGGGTTTCGGTACGGAACCCTAAAAATCATGGCGATCCATTGCTCCGTTGCCGCGTGAAAGGCCAAACCAACAAACACACCTTCGCATTTAGTATGGATTTTAGTTGACGTTCTGTTTGTATGTCATTCCACTACGGAACCCCACCTACTGTATATTTATTCAGTCCCTGGCTATAGTGTTGGTACTTGGCGCACTAATGAGTCCTACTACACTTGTCCACTGAATAAAACCCGGATTAACTACGGTCGGCAGAAAAATGTTGGTAGAGAAAATATATTTTATTATTTTTAGATCAAGCGGATTAAGGATGAGTTCTTTAAAGTATTATGCGAATAATATTAGAATAGGACTGTTATTGTATGAGATCAATACTTTTTTCGGGTTATTCCCAACGAACTACGTGGCCCGTTCCAAGCTGCATCGAACCACGCAAAAGATTCCCATCGGCTCACGCTGTAGGATGCGACAGCAAAATATATTTTTTTCCATCGAACCACGCGATCGGTTGAAACTACATTGCAATAATTTTGATCAAATGGATCACGGTTATTTTAAATTATATTTTTACTGTTAGCTGTTTAGTAAGTTTTGAAACATTACGGTTATTAGTATTTTACCATCTTAGTATTTTCTTTTGTGTTACAAATCATGTTACAACATAAACAAAAATACTAAGACTGTCTCTTCAACTATCGCGAACAAACTAACCTAACCTAATATTACCAAAAACATTTTATTTCATTTTAATTCATACATTATTTTTGAACTGCTTTTTTTGCACCCAGTACACTGCATTCAGTATACAGCATGCCCTCATTACGATCTATGCCACATATCCAACTAAAATCAATACGAGATGCGTACAATCTACATAATATCGGCGAGTTCTGTACGTCATTATTATGGAGTTTATACAAATTTATGAATACACACTGTTTTGAATTTTAAGAAGTTATGCACGTCTTTGATCTTAGAAGAGATGACAGAAATAGTATAAAGGACCTTTATGAATTACACAAATAATTAAAAATGCGAAAGTTAGTACGTGTGTGTGTTTGTTACTCCTCCACGCTGAAACGGCCCGACAGATTTGGATGAAATTTGACAAAAAAGTAACCTGAGACCTGGAAAAGTATATACCTACTTTTCATCAATTTTCACGCAGACAAAGTTGAAGGCAATAGCTGTAGGTAAGTAGTATTATAAATTGTAAGTTACTACTACAAAGTACCTAAATAAAAGGCAATTCATACAAAATAAATAAAACGACCACTGATTGTGTTCATGGACGGGAAACATCGTGAAGAAAGGGTTTGGTTTCTTCAAGATGTTCCCGTCACTATAAAATCAAAATTTATTTGTACTTTGGCTGAGAATCTATAATTTTCTGTTATTACTAAAGAAATTTGACTCAGAACCAGACTTTAACCCTTTTATCTGTAGATAGATGCATCTATGTTCCATCCTCTTGTAAAAGCTACGTAAGTACCTACATCTCTAATTTATATGCTTATATTATAAAAAAATGTAACACACAGCTAACATGAATCTTGTATCAATTTTTCTTTTTTTCTTTTCTTGATAGGTATTAATTTGGTCATTAATTATAATTATTCACATCAATTTTCTTCTACAAAGCTAATTAATCTCTCGGGAATCCTTAATTGCTACTTTATCAACTTTTCGACTTTTATTTTATAAAATATAAATTCCATGTTTTTGTGAACGTTACGACTGCTCATTAGCGCCGGTTAACACGATGCCTTCATTGTAACACTCGTGTCAAATTGCCCTTCACGTGGCACGTCATTCACGTTATGTAACGTATCACTCGCGTCACGTCATGTTACGTGATGGCGTCACTTACTACAGATTAAATTGCGATTGTCAAGTTAATTAGGACGTTTCGTTTTACAAAATGATGACGATAAAGATATACTTACGTAACTTTATCATACAATACAATGAAGATCAATATCAAGATACAATCAATATCATGAAGCTTAGTGCGACAAACTCGGAAAAACATACAAAAAGGAAAAGATTCTCTTAATATTCTACTTCAAAATAAAAGATTCCCTATTGATGGCCAAAAAATAGGTGTTCTAACTAATATCTTCATTGTACAAACACGGCTTTTTTACAATTTTAAAATAGTACAGATAGATATAGATAAGATAACATCTACATTTCAAAGCTGCCATTTACATTAGCAGGTAATACGCATCGCCGAGAGCTTAACTTCGATAATCAGTATATGTAAATAACTTCTATAACATCTGAGTCGACATCACAAGTTAGCGGAAGGTTCAATTTTCCACGAATATGCTTCTCTTATGTAAAGTTAACGCTCCAATAAGTAACGTCAGATTTTCCACTACTATTATGTGAATTTATCGATATTTTTGGGTAAGTAATCTTGGATTTGCCGATACTTCTAAGGCTGAGATCTAGATACCCCGAGACTTTTTAGTCACCATCCTTTAAATATTGAGATCTTTGGGGAAAATAATAAAATACGTGTTTTTTATCAGTATCTCTCAATAGGTAGGTACTAAAACATTGAGATATGGGTAACGCAAAGTTCAGTAAGTAGGTACCTCAGTGCCAAAATCGAAGTTTTATAAAACTTACGAACGGATCCTATAGGACGGGTGAAAACGTGTAGAGACAACATGTGGAGAGTGAGAATTTAAATGTCGTAGGTACATAAAAGCAAGTTAGTAAGTTAGTCATCTATTAGTCATAAGTATAATATAATGCTTTTTATCATCGTATAGCGCTGGTTCTTGCGATTCCGATGGTATAATAATCTCGATTTCGCAATAGTGGAGTTACTATCGTTTGCCTCTGAGGTGCAGAGTTAACTAAATAGTACGCTCACTGCAATTGTCAATATAACAAGTCATCATTGCAATACGTGCCTGGATTTATAAACCACGTAACAATACGATCGTATCGCTTCGCAGGAAAGTACACACTTTTGAACAAAACATATCCGACCTTAAACAATTGTTTCCAAGAGGAGGATATCAACGATACAGTACGTAGGTGTGCCGTAGGCATTTAGAATAGCTAGTCAATTAGTCATTGACGAAAAATACTGGCTATTTATGTAAATGCTGGAAAAACGTTCCAATATTTTGGTAATTATAGGTATACGGTACGGTTGGCGCAGTGCTTGAGAGATCGGCTGCTGTGCGACTTGTCGCGGGTTCGATTCCCATGGTGTCACTTACACCATGATTATACACAACACTATCGATTTGTATTAAAACTGTCTTCAATTAAGGATTTTGATGTGTGTTTTTTTTTCTTGCTTTGTAGCATAGCCATATTTTTTTTTTCATTTTGGTATGGCACGTGATAATTCTCCATTCCTGCTGTGGTACAAATTGAAACGTTTGTCAACTCCTACAACATTATACATTATTCATGGACGTAAACGTACGATGTTCGCTTGTCTCTTCAAATTATGATGAATCAAATACATTGTGGATGCGGGAAAATAGTTCGCAATATCATAATATTATGCGGAAATGTTACAATGTTCATCTCAGTTTTCGGATATCAAATTGTTCAACCGTTTTGCTGTTGTTTTGTTAGTGAAAGTGGAAGTTTCATCCGTGTGTTTATGCTTAATATAGTTTTTCGAGAACAAACTAAATAATTATGTATGTTGTAGCTTGTGTAGTCAAAAAAGAGTCGGATAATCAGATTTGTATATCTTAACTTCCTAACACAAAAATATTGAAAACCCAAACTGTACCCCGATCATGAGTTTTTTTGACGTTTAGTATCGTTAACGTAAGCATATTTTGAATTGAAAATACACGTTTGTTACACAATATTGATATAAATTAAATACTTAATTAATTTCTCTGTATTTTTTAAAATGTGCAAATTGTATAAAATCTTATCAAAATGTTCCAGGACTGCTGTAGGTATTTTAAATTCAAAATATGCTTACGTTAACGAAACTATACGTCAAAAAAACTCATGATAGGGGTACTGATATGACATCAAAATTAAGCAAACTCTTCATTCATTAAACATTTCATTCATTCATTCATTCATTCATTCATTCATTCTTTACTAAACATGGCAGCATAGTATTAATCTTTCGTTGCTCACTGTACTTCGATAACAGCATAGTATCAATCTATCATTGCTCACTGTACTTTGATAGCAACATAGTATCAATCTTTCATTGCTCACTGTAGGTACTTCGATAGCAGCATAGTATCAATCTTTTGATGCTAACAAATTTTGCCCTGGGCGCTCATGCTCATAATTCGATTTATCACGCCAACAACAACAATCACAAAAGCATTGATTGTTCGAATCGATAAATGATCCGATCACAAAACACCTCAACAATCGAATCCCAGATCTGAATCTTCCAGACAGACTTGTCTTAAATAATTCATGAGCGGCTACTTTAACTCGATTTTCGGCGTCTGAATATTGTAACGGGTAGTTACCGATTCAACCGGCTAAAGCCTGTACTCGCCGGATTCACAAAGGAATTGTCAGCGTTCTTGGAACGGATAGAATTTAGTAAAATGTTACGTGAACTGGGAAATTTTATTTTATTCGTGGTTAAACATTTGTTGGGAAGGATTGAGTTTTCGTTTTCATGTTGTATGTGGCATATTTCGGCATTATGGTGTTTTCTTGCTAAAGAAACATTTTTAAATAGTCAAGGTTGTAGGTATGTCCCTAAAATATTTGTTCTAATGTAGATATTCGTATCATAACATTTTATTTAGAGGCACAGCCGCTAAATATCTCGCTCAAATCTAGAGCAGTCCGACTGGGGAAGAAGTACCTGACTGTACCTCAACCTTACCATACCATGTAGTGGATTATATCTACATTTGCTCATTCTTTACTTAGCTCTAATTATTTTGTAACTACTATACTATACTATACTTTTTGGTAGGTAATGTGTTTCCTGTGGTGAATAGGTAAGGTCGCTAGAGCTTCTGGGGGAATTGACAGCGGGGGACCTGCTTCTCTCATAAGCTGTCGGTACAGCGAATCCTCTTTTTACAGCGTCGGAAACGTGCATGTGATACTCCGGATACTCCAGGCGCGGTCCCAGCCGACCGATTTTGGGGGGGTCATACTGCAGCTGAAGACTTTAGGGTTTTTTTTTTTTTTTTTTTCAAGGTCTTGTGTTTATGAACCTCAGTCCCCGCGAGAGGGTAGGGTCATACCGATTAATGCCGACGTGATATATACCGTAAATTACCGAGTTTGGCGCATTTTTCTACGATTTGGGGGGGGGGAGGTCATGACCCCCGTGACCCCCCCCCCCTGGGACCGCGCCTGGGGTACTCGATGTTGCAAGCGTTTCATAGGCTACGGTAACTTTTGCCATCAGGCGGGCCGTACGATGGTAAAGCCACCTATTCGCCTAAAATAAACTTAAAATAGGTAGGTACCTCTACCTAATTTTATTTGAACTATGTACTTAAAAGTTCTGGTGGCCTTAAGCGAAAGTCGAGATTCGTAAAGTCAAGCAGAGAATTTAAATAAACTCGACGCTACAACTTCAACTTTGCGCTGCGCTAAAATTAAAGCAAACTTTATATTATGAACATTTAAAATAATCTCTGAAAATAAACCCCGAAAGAATAGTTCCAGACGTACCCATTGAGTGAAACTCAGGGACAATGGAAATTCAATAAAAGCCAGAGAAAGTGAATGACCGTTCCCATTCGACTATTGTATGTATGGTTGATCGGTCCGCGCCATATTGATCGCACTATCTCGATTTATTAGGTAGGTACCTATGTATTTTCTTCGTTTATTATTAATTTAAAAAAGTGAACGTTATTTATTTATAATAACGTATAACTACAAAAATTAAGTTTTAAAACATAGTTGCATTGTTGAATTAAACGTGAATTTTAAAGTTTGAGATAGAAACATCTACTTTTGTACGAATATTGAGGTAGGTAAAATTATACTTACAAGAAACTATGAAATGAGTATGATAATAAATAGTTAGGTTAGTTCCTTAATTATAAAAAAAACCGGCCAAGTGCGAGTCGTACTCGCGCACCGAGGGTTCCGTATCATATTTGGACGTATAAAGTGAAAAAATTCGGACCGCATAACTAAGTTTGTTTGTGAAGGAATTTTGATGATTTTGATGATTTTGATAAAACTGTACTAGTTAGGAACATCGTTTTATTTTTGTGCCAGATTTGGGTCAATTCCTATCAACCCTAATTATTTCAGGTTTTTCGCCCCGCAAACTTCGGAGATAAGGGGGCGGAATGGTATTTTTTTGGACATTTTTCATCATATCATCGAAAACTGTGAGACATAAAATAAAATGAAAATATATTTTGAAATATGTGCAGATCAAGCCTTTTCATATGATATGTCACGTGATCTAGTAACCCCACTTTAAAATTTTGGACCCCCACTCCGGCCCCTTTTGCAACGAAAATAAAAATATTTTTGGACTTTTTTCATTTGCAATAAAGTTGAACAAGCATTCTTTATAACTGTTCCAAATTTCAAGTCGATAGCATAAGTAGTTGCTGAAATAAGCAGGTGTGACAGACAGACAGACAGACGAAGTCGCACCATAAGGGTTCCTTTTTTATGCTCGCTTAAATGTACCGATGATGGTGGCGTGTGTATTGGATCGTTCGATTCCCTCCAAAATGGTTGAGTTAAACGGTGCTGATGCACGCGTCATGTCCGTGAACGGGCGCTGTCAGTCGGTACTGGTCATCTCTTGACTGCTCAAGCAATATTTTGACATTTTACAGGTTTAAATGATTTTTATTTTATTTTAGTACCTACCTTTGATTTAATTTTTTATCCTAAGGGATTTTTATAATATCTCACATTGTTCTCACATATTAGGGCATAAATGTAAACAAAGAAATTGTATAATTGAATTAGTTGAAAAAGAGTAACCATGGAGTTTCTTGTCCGTTCTTCTCCATAGGAATCTACGTTTTGGAACGGACAACTAGCTTCAACTAACGGTCAAACTGACTGACAACTATTGCTTGACTATTCAAAAGTGCCTGTAAATGGTCTAATTGAAATAAATGTTTTGACTTTGACTTTGACTTTGACTTTGACTACCATTTTGGTACGGAACCCTAAAAAGACATATCAAACCATTATTTTCCTTAATTTACCGCACGATTTTCCTCAAGCGACAAAACGAAATGGGAAATTATTTTTAGCCCCTAAATCTACAAATCAAATTAAGGAAATGGTCTGTCCTTTCGAACAATGGGCTATATTAAATACTGAAGCCGTTCACGTCATTCTCAGAGGTACCTACCTTATTATCCGGAATATCCGGGCTATTCGAGGATATTCCGGGTGTAGCCCGGATGGTGTTTTGATTGTATCTCGTGAGAGCTTAGATCTCTGATCGAAGATATTTTCAGGAGTTTGGTAGGTCGTGGCTAAGAAGTAGGTACTTCTCATGGACCGTGACCTAGTTTTTTTAACCGACTTCCAAAAAGGAGGAGGTTCTGCATTCGGTTGTTTTTTTTTTTATTTATTTTTTAATGTATGTACACCGATTACTCCGTGGCTTATGAGCCGATTTACGTGATTCTTTTTTCATATAGTAGAAGAAGCTCGCGCGGTGGTCCCATATAAATTTTATTAACTTTGGTTGAGTAGATTTTTAACCAGGTGTAATAAACGGTATTTTTGGTGTATCTCGATGACATCATGACGATGATGAACAAGTGATATTGTGTAGGTACATGAATTCCTGAACGCAATCGCCCTCGATATTATACATACATAACATCACGCCGATATTTCCCGCAAGGTTAGACAGAGGTGTATAGTACACACAATTTTTTTTATGCTTAAGTCGCATTTGATAGGACGCTAGGGAGCGAGCCTATTGCCATTACAAACTGAAAAATCACTGTTTTTGTTTACTGAAACGCTCTTATCCACCAACATCTATGAATATAAGTACCTATTTAAATTAGTGGAAGTAATCGATCTCGGTAAAAGTACATACCAAATGTGTGTCAAAGGCACACTTGCTTATACTTTGTCGCTCTATGCATGATTTTATGGTACTTTTATATACGTAAGGTATTATTATCAAAAAAACATGACATGTTACACTACACTAAAAAGTTAAAAATAAAAAACAGGTTTTAAAAAAAACCGACTTCCAAAAACTACACTAAAAACTATGAAATAAAAAGTTTAAACTTCCATAATTAAAAATATAAATGTATATTGAAGTCGGCGGGGCCTAGCATGAAAATAAGCAAAATTGCAGATTAACAAAGAATAAAAGGAAATCTTAATTTCCACGTGCACACACTGCGCACACCCTTCCTGTTTAAAGACTGAGAGGCAAAAACCTGAAGAGGCCCCGCCGGCTTCAATATACAATTAGATTTTTAAAGGAAGTTTAAACTTTTTATTTCATAGTTTTTAGTGTAGTTTTTGGAAGTCGGTTTTTTTATTCTTTACCTATGAAAGCCGGGATCTCATATAAATCGTTCTATTCTAGTGTAAGTATACCTAATTTCTGTAACGCGTAACCAATGAAAGTATATCCTCTATAGTTTGAAGTCTATTACCATTAAACTGAACATAAATTCAGACTCTGGACTGCTAAGAATTTTCTTAGAAAAAATCCAATAACTCTGCCTGACTCGGGGATTGAACACAGGAGCCTCCGCTTAGCAGTCTCGCTTGCGACCACTGGACCATCGAGGCAGTGCTTTTATAAGAATGAATAATTTTATTAAATCAAGTAAGTAATTATTATAAATCTGAAGAATTTGTTTGTTTGAACGCGCTAATCTCTGGAAGTCGAATTCAAAAAAATATTTTTGTATATCGACGCTTGAAAGGCAATCCTTACTAACCGACACAAATTCGTAAAATGAGTTAAATATATCATTCGAACCGCCAGATTTTTCTGCGTCGTTTGGTCTAGGTTTCATAGCTCTACGACGAGCTTTATAAGCGACAGCTTAGATACTGCGTAATTTCGGTCAAATCATCAATGATTTTTAGAATATCCAGCAGTTACTACATTCTAACAATTAGGAATATGAACTTAGTTAGTTTTTCATGTATTGACTTTTTCATATATTTGTAATTACGTATTTTTACTTGTAATGAAATTATCCTTTGAAATCACTTAGTAGATTTTACCTACACAAAGCAATTGTAATTTATGTGGTTATGTTTTAACTTGTTTTTATATTTTGTGATAGTGTCATTTGTATAAGTTAACCTGAAATAAAGTGGAAGAATATTAGAGCTTACATATTTTTACTTGTAAAATATCTTTGCCCGCGACTCCGTTCGCGTGGACTACAATGAACGGACCAGTTTAAATGACCTCCTTAGTGTAGGTTGGCTAGTACTACCAAGAGGTCAAGCTGTATCTCTGGTTTTTTTCAACGGAATCAGATAAAACGTGACTTAGATTTTAAATTGGACCCTAAGCTATCGAACTGTGAAAATCACATCAAAATCCGTTCAGTACTTTTTGCATGATGCGCGCACAAACAGACAAAAATTCTAAAAAAAATCTTTTTGGGTAGGTATGGTTACGTCCCAGTAGGTACCCTATCCCGACTGTTTTTTCTGGAATATCTTCAATGGACAGACACGGCATTTTTACAATTTTATAATACTTAGTACCTACCTAAAGATATCTTTTTTATCCTTAGATATTGAAATTGATATCTGACTGAATGTTATGTCATAATAATTAAGTTTCTTTATGTATGGTTGGCACTACGTAGCGTATTTTCTTTAATTTTCAATAAAGAAAATATAATAATCTATTTCATTTATTGTCATGCATTTGTTAATAATTTACCTAAGTATACAGTTCTTAGTTAAATGTCGGTTACGAAGGGAGGTTTGGGGTAATTTTAATAACTAAGATACAATTTCCACAGTCACAAAAATCATTAAATGATACTTAGGTAAATTTACTTGATGTATTTTAAACTATCAGAAGTTTTTAGATCAATGTTCCTATTTCAAAATTCTAAACTAAATAAGTTTACCTATTTTTACATGTTACTGTACCTACACACTGCAGTGACGATTTAGATAATTTTACCTGTTTTTCAAATCAGGTAAATTTTATCTAACCGACACAAACTGGTGTTTTTATAAGTGTCAGGTGTCTTATTTTTACAATTTGGATAGCTGTAAAAAAATGATTTCTACGAGTGTTAACATAATTTTAATCGAACAATTAGGTGATTTTTTATGATTTTTTTTTTAAATATTTGAACTTTAAATCACTCTCCTGTAAAATTTACTCAATGTCGCTTAGTAAGGGTTGCCTTTCAAGCGTCGATATGATAGCCAGATTCATGAGAAATAGTATAGGCTATTTAACATTAATTAATGGAAGACTAGAGTTCCGAAGACATCGGAACTCCTCACTCGACAAGTAAAGCGCAAACTTAGTTACCTGCGGCTGACGTGTCTCGGTGCACACAAACACAATCAAATATCCTCCGATATCTAAGTACAAACTACCTATAGACTACTAGAGAGAAAACTCACGGTACCGGACAAGCGAAACAACCGCTGCTGAATTAGTTATTAGGACGCTGTTCGTAGGTAGCAGTTTAGAGAACACACAGATAGGCGCGCGCGAAAAAGGAAAAAAAGTCTCGACAAATAATCGAATTTCAAAAAAAATAACAAAGTTTTCTGAAATATAGGTAAAATCACACAAAAATTGCAACCGCCTGAACGAAGTCCTGTAATTGTCTCCAGGTCCCAGGATTTAATACAAATCCGTCCAGCCGTTTCAGCGTGAAGAAACAAAATACACAAGCTTTCGCATTTTTAATATAGTGTGACTAGTAGGTACTTATTCAACGTAAACGACGTAACCACGCATCCGTTCCTAATTTCTCCTTGTACGTTTTCATCCAGGAAATTCTCGGTTAAATGCCAGTAGGTAGGTAGATATACCTCCGCGTTATGCTCCTCGCTTTGTGGTTCAATACCTAAAGACAGCAGAATATAATAAACGTAATAGTTTGCTCGACTTGAACCTTTGCCGTCTCTAACTAAGATTATCTTGTTATCAATCTCAGTAATTTCCGTTGGTAAGTGAAAAATGGGATTAATTTTAGTTACTTTTGGTGCATGAAATGGTTTGTGCGGACAAAAATCTGCGACGCACTTTTTTGTTAACCAAAATTGTCAATATTATTTAATACTAGCTTTTGTCCGCGGCTTGGCCCGCATTGAGCCTATGACACTCTACATGTGTTTCTCCAGGTTCCAGTGCCAAATTTCATCCAAATCCGTTCAGCCGTTTCAGCGTGAATAAGTAGATAACAAATTAACATGCACACCCACACAAACTTTCGCATTTAAGTAGGTAAGTACCTACTCGATATATTAATACATCGAAGTGCCAATACCTCCTATCTCCTAAGTGCTATTCTTGCGAATTACACGAGAAATACACTTTTTAAAGTGTATTTCTCGAAAAATGACAGATAGAAGGTATTGGCACTTCGCCGTCGAATATTAGTAGGATATTTTATGAATTATGATATCGATACTTACGATATTGCGTTCCTCATAATCCTTTAATTCAAAACTCGATTTTAAATACCGCCATAGCAACATCTTGATTACGGAATTCAGTCCAACACCGATTCCAAATCCAATAACCTCGTGGATTGGTCCGTCTTTACCTGTAAATCCCTAAGCTTACGAGACTAAATTGAGTAATTCGAAAGGCGTTATTCGTGTTCCCAATGGACCACCGTATAATCCTAGTGGGTATAGGCACTAGGTAGGTACTCTAATCGGTAAACTAATCGTTAAAACGTACCTACTGCCATATGTAGATAATTGGTAGCACACAAATCTAAGTAATAAGTCAATAAAAATGTCGCAAAGCATCCATTGTGTTGTGTATGTAGTATTGTAATTATAACACTCTTTAGTTAGTAATGTATTTATTATCATTATACAATCATTTAAGTGACACGCACGGTAAGTAAGTCAATGGATTACATAGCTTATTCCAGCAGATAAGACAGATGTCACTTTTGACGTTTGTGTAGCGTTGCTTGCTGGTCGGGTGCGTCCCGACCACCGCCTAACAACTTCTCCCTCGTTGTAATTTCTTAGTTACAGGTTCAGCCGGTCCGGCGCCCTTCTGACTCTCCGGCTGTAGCGAGGAGCAGTGTCTGTAGGTTGGTTAGCCACTTGAGTACGTACGGTGGTAGTAGGAGTAGGTTCCGTAGGTATTTGCTTTTCCACAGGTATAGGAGATGAGGCTTCAGGGACCAGGGACTTTCTTTTCATAGGTGTCCTCACACTGGACGCGTCCTTCTTCACTGGGCTCGTTTGTGCAGCTGTTTCTGCCACAGGGCACGTTTCTGTAGGAACTTCTACTGCTGGCTCTCTAGGACTACTGAAAAGGTAGGTGTAAGGTCTATCCAGGTTGTCCTTCATACAAGCAGTTCGAATGATTTGGTCGACATGTCTTTGGTGTAGCTTCCCATTTACTTCTACCTCATAATGTAGTTTTCCTCTCCTGTCTTTTATATTTCCAAATTTCCATTTATCACTGTCATACATTCTGATCTGAACTCTATCTCCTATTTTAAATTCTTTATTTACTACTAAATCCTCATTCTTATCTTTTTCTTCTTTATCAGTTGTTCTTTTAACCAAGTCAATCCGTGTTCTGTATAGTCTTTTAAACATCATCTCTGCGGGACTTAGTCCAGTGCTGCTATTAGGTGTTTTCCTGTACATCATTAGAAATTTTTGCAATTTATCCTGTAGTGAACCCCCTTCACTAGTCATTGCTTTCAACGCATTTTTGAATGTTTGCACATATCTTTCTGCTTGTCCGTTTGTTGATGGATGAAAGGGTGCTGTAAATTTTGCTTGGATTCCATTTCCTTTCAAAAATCTGTGCATTTCCTCTGATCTGAACTGTCTACCATTGTCCGAGACTTGAACAATTGGAAGGCCATATGTAGTGTATATCTTTTTTAGTATGTTAATAGTTGCTGTAGCTGAAATTGATGTAGTTGGTACAACTTCTAGCCATTTAGTGTAAGCGTCCACAACAATAAGAAAGTAGTAATTCATAAATGGCCCCGCGTAGTCTATGTGAATTCTGCTCCATGGTTCCTTTGGATGTTCCCAGGCATGTACTGGGACTTTTGTAGGGTTCTTTTGCCTTAAGCAACACTCTTTGCATTGTTTTACCATCTGTTCAATGTCCATGTCAATATTTTTCCACCACACGTAGCTTCTGGCTAATGCTTTCATCTTGACAATACCAGGATGAGCAATATGTAATTCTTCCAAGATCTTAGGTTGAAGTTTCTTGGGTATAACAATTCTTATTCCATAAAAAATGCAGTTATCCTGTAGCGAAAATTCGTGTAGTCTCTCTGAATTGCCTGTGCCCGATTGAATCTCTAAGTATAATTTTTGTAAGTCTGGGTCTTTGAGTGTAGCTGCTTTTATTTCTTGTAATGTAATTGGCATTTCTGTAATTTGATTTAGGTAGAATGTATCATCATCTGTAAGTGTATCTTTATTGTTATCAGTAGCAGTTTGTAGTCTGGAAAAGTAGTCTGCATTTGCATGTTCTTCTGTTTTTCTGAGCTTTATTTCGTAGTCAAAGCCCGCCAAGAAATTAGCGTAATGTACAAGTCTCATAGCTGTAGTTGCAGGTGTGGCCTTTTCTGGATGTAGTATTCTAGCCAGCGGTTTATTGTCAATAGTTAATGTGATTTTTCTTCCATAGCAATATTGGAAAAACTTTTTAAGTCCCCATATTAATGCCGCTGCTTCTTTGTCGAGTTGACTATAACCCTTTTCAGCTTTAGTTAGGGATCTTGATGCAAATGCTATGGGTCGCTCACTCTTGTTCGGCATAATGTGTGATAGTACAGCTCCATATCCAGTAGGTGATGCATCTGTAGCTAATGTAATGGGTAAGTTATTATTGTAGGGTATAAGAACCTTTTCACTGCAGATTTCTTCTTTTAATTTTTCGAATATTGTTTGGCATTGTTTAGTCCAGTTAAATTGGGTATCTTTTTGTAGTAGTTTGTATAAAGAATTTAATTTTGATGCCAAGTTGGGTATAAATTGCTGATAGTAATTTATCATACCCAGAAATGTGCGCAGTGATGATACATCTGTGGGAGATGGACTGTTTATTATTGCCTTTACCTTGTCCTCAGTCGGATGCAATCCTTTCTCATTAATAGTATGTCCCAGGTAAGTAACCAATTTCTGAAAGAACTGGCATTTCTTCTTATTTAGATGTAGTCCACATTCTTGTAATTTTTGTAATACTGCTTTAGTTCTCTGTAGTAATTGTAAGTATGTTTGACCTTGTAGTGCAATGTCATCAAAGAAGCAGGCAATGCCCTCCATACCCTGTAGGGTCTGATCCATATATCTCTGCCAAACATTAGGTGCTATTTTTACACCAAACATTAATCTTTTTACTTTGTAGGTTCCCTTGCATGTACTGATGGCTTGCATCTCTGCTGTATCCTCATTAGTTTTCATATGTAGGTATGCTTTATTTATGTCTAGAGTGCAGAAATATTTACCCCCACTCAGCTTTGAAAATATTTCCTCTATTCGCGGTATTGGGTAATTGTCATCCTCCAAGTTTTTATTCAAAGTTGCTCTGTAGTCAGCGCATAGTCTTACTTCATTATTTTGTTTCATCACAGGAACTATAGGCGTACCCCACTGAGAATGTGTGACTTTCTCTAATATTCCTGCAGTCTCCAGTCTATCAATCTCTGCCTCAACTTTGTCTCTTAGTGCGAATGGTACTGGACGTGGTTTGAAAAATACAGGTACTGTACCTTCTTTCAATTTGAATGCCACTTGATAATCTTTTATTTCTCCTATGTTTTCCGTAAATAATTCTTTGTATTCTTCCAGTAGATTTTGTAACCTCTTTTTAAATTGTTCCTCTGTAATATCATTTTCTTCTTTATTAATTGTATTCATTTGAAACTGTAGATTAAGTTTTCTCAACCATTCTCGCCCCACTACAGGGTCTACCTTTCTGTCAATTACAAATATTCTTCCTTTAATTTCTTTATTTTTGTATTTAATTTTTAGATTGCAGCATCCAATTGGTTGTATTATTTCCCCAGTGTAAGTTCTCAGTTTAACCAGTGTATTTTCCAGTTTGAGATTTTTGAAATTATTTTTGAAAAATTCAACAGAGCATGTTGTAACGGCAGCCCCAGTGTCCAATTCTAAGGTATGCATTTTTCCATTTACCTGTAGTGTAATATTGAATTTTTTTGTTTGTGTACTATCATCCATTTTATATATTTCATAAACTTCTTCACTTTCAGATGATGAACAATCCAGCTCAAACTCCAGCTGTTTCTGATCTTTGAAGCATACGGACTGAACATGTCCTCTTTTTTTACAGGTTTTGCAGTATAATTTATTTTTGACTCGACACTGACTTGCTATGTGGTTATCTTTCCCACAGCAGAAACAAGTTATTTTCTTCTGTTCTCTATCTGTATTTGTATCTTTCTTGTTTCTTATGTATGTAGTTTTCTTAGATTTATTAGCTGATATTTTATTTACTTGTACTTCTGTCCCCATTTCTTTTGTTTCAGATTTTGAAGTTTCTATAGCCAATGCTATTTTCAAGATATCTTCAAATTTTGTATTAGGAGACTCTTGTAATAATCTCTCTTTAATTTCAGAATTACGTAGCCCTCGTATAAACTGTACTCTGAGATGAGTCTCGAATGTTGTAGACTTACAATAATATTGCAGATGAAATTGCATTTGCTGCCAATTTCTTTCAGTGCAGCCACATAATTCGCGATGCTTTCGCATTCTTGTTGCGATCTCGTACAAAACTTATGCTGTTGTGCGACTTCCCCGGGCTCAGGTGCTATGTGATTTCCCAGTAATTTAACTAATTCGTCGTAAGTTTTCGATTCAGGTGTTTCCGGAGCGGTAATATTTTTCAAGACCTGGTAGTATTTCGGCCCAATACAATTTAGAAATATTTGTAATTTAGACTTGGCGTCTGTCACGCCTTTTAAGGTTATATAGTTTTGTAGTCTTTGCAAGTAGCTTGGAAACGATTCATTTATTTCGTCGTATGGTTGTAACGTAATACCACTGATTACTTTCGCACCTTGCTGTAGTAGGGCGTTCTGTAAGCTGGCCTGTTGTAGTTGCATGCCGCGCATGGTTTCCATCATTTGCGATAATACTTGCGACAACTGCGGCTCCATTGTTGTAATGGAGTCGTAAAATTTTCAACTTTAATTTGCCTCCTCCGCTCGTCACTTTTACTAACTTCCAGCTCGTCGCCAATACTGTTGTGTATGTAGTATTGTAATTATAACACTCTTTAGTTAGTAATGTATTTATTATCATTATACAATCATTTAAGTGACACGCACGGTAAGTAAGTCAATGGATTACATAGCTTATTCCAGCAGATAAGACAGATGTCACTTTTGACGTTTGTGTAGCGTTGCTTGCTGGTCGGGTGCGTCCCGACCACCGCCTAACACATTGCAATACAAAATTCGACTTAATTTAATTCCGTTCACATACGTCACATTTTTAAACGCTCGCTCTCGTTGTAGTGTATAATGCCAGCTACCTCAATTTGCTTGAAACGTCACGCGCCTTTGTGACTTCTATTTACTTATTAGGTATTTAGATTTCTGGGATTGTTAGGTAGGTACCTATGCCAGAATTGTTAGGTACCTCGAATTTTCACAACTCACGTTTGAGATTAAATACCTAAGGTAAGAGAAATCCAAACTTCAACGAGTATTAGAGTAGATAAGGCATTGTTGCAGCAACGTGTTTCTGTGTTGCTAGAAACATGCTACTAACAACGCAATGTGGTAAGAGAACCTAACTCAAGACTCAAGCATTACTTAAAACTAGTTTCAACCAATCAAATAGCCTTAAATCTATGCTCAAGGCGAGATCTGAGCTTGAGTATAGTTCTTTTAATACCAGCCTAAGAAAGGTTATATTAATAGATTGTTTTCAGCAATAGTTGCTAACAACAATGTTGAGAAGTCGTGGGGAGTTGCAATGAACCATTAAAACAACAAAATTACGTCCTTATCATTTTATTCTCACAAGAAAAAACGTTAACGGATCTCTTAAAAATTACAATAACGAAAGAATTATCCACAGCTAACAAACGCATAGCTGCACAATACGATATATTTACAATTAAGCTCTTTGGCTTCTAAAAAGAATTTACAAAAAAGGAAAACATTAAAAAATCTTAATAAACTTGCGAATCAAGTAACGCAACATAACATAATTTAAAATTATCAATAAAATTTCAACAGAGGACTTAAATAAAATATGTTAAAATACACTAAACATAGTGCCCAGAAATTTCTAATGTGATATTTTTACAAATGTCGAATACTGCGTCGGTAATCGATTTTAAACGCTAAATGTACAAACAGAACTTATTTTCTTTCCTTTCCGTTAAATTAAAATGAATTAATTTTCTATAAGTATAAGTAACATTTACAAGACATGTAACGCTTTAAGTAAAACGAATAGATAAGTTATATTAAATTTTAGATTTAATTGTACCAAGCCCTCTTAGAGATAGCCAAGAATTTTCTCACTGAACGTTCAAAATGTACAATCCAGTCCGTGGCCTGTGTGGACAAAATTGGCCTGAGCAACGAGCTATCTGAATATAGATGATATCTTAAATGACAGCCGCGGTGAGATGGCAGGCCAAGGGCGATTCACAGCCTTTTAAAATACAATAATTAGAGAAAAATATTGGCCTTAAGATTTAAATCTCTCGTAACAAGTGTTGCGCTTACGAGGCCCAAGATTGTTGACAAGTCAGGCCACGGCTTGAATGTTAGGCTGTACCACAATTGCAAACATAAAATATTTTCTTTTAAAATCTCCTAACATGCTGAGTCGGACTGACGCTATGAATGCAGTGATAGCATGTATTATTATTGCTCTGTCTTGGGTTTAACAAACAATTATTTTATTGTGTGCAACACAAAGGATTTTTACTGTCTAATGCCTAGACTGGACCAATCCATCTCTTTTAGTAGAAGTAAATAAACTAATTGTGATTATTTAAAATTGTAACAGGCAAATGTAAGTTTAAGACGGCATATAAAGGTCAGTTTCGATAGAAAATGCGCATGATCGCACACACTGCATGATGCCTAAAACTGAATATAGTGAGCAATAAGTTGATTAATGCCCGGTTCCTATATTCAACGGATCGTCATGGTATAAAAGCTACTGTCCGTTTTTCTAGAACCGACTACGAGTCGTAAATACCGTTCCACAATTTACTTTCTATACCTGCTATTGACGAACATCTGTTGGTCATTATAATACCGAGTCCTCTTCACTCACGTTTCGTTTTAGGTAAAATTAAAATTTAATAATACAAAAATCAAGACAAAATATGGTAGATTTACATACGAATAGTTCTATAAGTTTTGTAAGATGTGTAAATAACTATACGATATCGCAGGCATCTGCGTGTTATTTTTTAATTTTCTTACCAAATACAATAGAATGCAGCGTACACAACAAGAACGGAACGTTATAAGTTCAGCGCGCGAACTGACATTTGGCATCAAACATGTTTCTTCGGTTCTGCATCTTTTCTTTACGGATAATCAATTAGCTCGCTGATAATACGGTTGTTTGTTGTGGCCAAAATCCAGCGTTGCTAAATAATCTACTCTTTCTTTATATATTCTAACGCGCCTATTATCTTCTTCTGAATCAGTCTCACTGGAGTTTGATATAATATCGAACACTTCTCTATCACTATCTGAACTCGACATTTCAAAATTAAAAAGCGAAAACAGTGAAATACATTAGAAACTTTGCTCCTAACTACACTCTTACCGACCGAAATTGACGGGTAACCAAATGACATAACGAATAGTAATCTTGACAGTTTACTGTCGTTTAAAATATTTATAGGAACACTCCAAACACTCATCTCCGTACAATACGCTTACCGTCCGTTACCGGTAACCCTCCCATCCGTTAGTAGCAAGCCGTCAGTAAGTTGCATAACGAGTCGTTTTTTATAGGAACGGTTTTAGTTTACGGCTCGTCTAAAAAACTACTATTCGTAACTAAAACGGATCGTTTCTCAAATATAGGAACCGGGCATAAAACTGTTATTTTTACCATCTAAACTGAAACAAAACTATTCGATACATTCGTTTTCAGCATTATGTAATAGTTTGTGTTATTTTAATGATACATCTGTTCAATTTTATTTTTATTAATGTTTTATTTTTGTTGCACGGGACTTTATAAAGTCCCGGACCTTTCGAAGGCGTGCGTGGGGCCGAATCCAACACGTAGAGGCCCTTTACAACAAACTTAAAATATATAAAATGTAATGGTGACACAGCTGGCGATTATCCCTGTATGCACTATTAATATTATTATTTTCAGTTATAAATGTTATAATTTATAATACCTACGCTGAGTTGCAGAAAAGGTCATTAAGTTTTAAAGGAGACTTTAACGATAGAAATTGTATATGGTTAATGCCTTCATTAAAATTTAATTATCTTTCTGCAACCGACCGTTAGTGTTGACGCATTTTTGTTGCTGACTGTATCTTTTATAATAAGATACAGTCTGCAACAAAAGTATAATAATAATAAGTTGAGCCCAAGTTTTAAAATTATTCAGAACATCAGTCCGACCCCAAGCCAAAAATTATAAACTCCAATTACAACTGTAGGTAATCAAATAAACCGTAAGCGCAAACATCTAAAAGGTTAATCCTAAAAACGCGACATTACAATGAAGTACTTTACAAATTGGAAATATGACAATAGTCCAGGAGCTTGTGACGTAAAATATTTTAAGTGTACTCCAGCTCCTGGCCTATAGCCGTGAAGCGTACTACCTAAAAGTAGGCACAGAAGGATCAGTACATTTTGGTTTATTAAGGGAGACCTTAGTTATATCACATCGACTATTTAGCCTTTGGGGTGCTGAATAATTTACAAATTGGAATGTTAATTGCCCGTGGTCCGTTAACTTCGAATAAATAATCATTTAGAAATGGCGCTAGAATTTGTCGACATTCTATTAAAATGTCAATACTGTACTGGTATTTTTAAATAATACCTGGGGCCGTATGTGTGGAACTATTCTGCCATCACAAGCAAGAAGGGTGTATCTGCATCGTGAAAAAAGATTACTTACGCCCTTTTTACTAGAGATGCCAGTATTACACCCGGGCGCCCGAGATACTCGAAAGACCCGCGCAATGCGCATTCGGAACGTATGATTCTGCTAAAAACCATATTTTTAAAAGTCAACGACTTTAGTGTTCGACCTATCTCACGGCGAATGCACGTTCGATTTTGCTCCCAAATCTAGACTTTGCTAACGTACCTAGATTGCCATTTTTGCTGGTTTACAATTGTATTCATAGTTTCTAATAGCAGTGCAAACACTGTAATATTAGTAAATAATCTTTGTAAACTTAAGAACGATAATAATTGAATTACAAGATATTAGCACTTAGTAGCGTTTTGTGAAATGTCAAATAAGAAATAACCTTGTTATTGTGGAGTGTTATACATTTAAGTAAGTGCTAACCACTACAGTTTGTTTAAACGCGCTAACCTATGGAACTACCAGTCGGATTCTAAAAAATATTTTTGTATATGATAGCCAGATTCATGAGGAATAGCATAGGCTTTTTAACACCACGCTATGACCCTTAGGAGGCGAGCGAAAAATCCGATAAGCCAGTTAAAATAATCCGATTTCTTTTAAATTAAATTGCAGGATATAAATCCCAACGCCATACGTTAAAGAACCACGGACGACACCCAAAGGCTCTAGGGTAAAGCATGAGAAATTACAGCTAAATTATCCTATACCCTACAAATAGCATTGAGCTGAGATCTCGCTTCTATACGATTAGTATAACATCTATGCTAAACTGTGACTTTTAGTGGAAACTTGGTTATAAGTACCGGGTTGTCAGATTACCGAGGAGGTTGATATAGCTTGAGCCAAAATGTTGCCCTATTTCATTTGCTTGTTGGTTTTTGCCTAATCGTCATTTCACCGACTACCAGATTTCTGACTTCCAGCCCCCGTATTCACAACGCTTCGATTTCTTTCCGATTCGACAAGTCGTACGTCTAACTTGTTTTGGCATTACGAAAGCGAGCGAGGTAGACATACGACTTTCCGAATCGGAATCGTCTCGAAGCGTTATGAATACGGGGGCAGATCCAAGAAGTACCAATTTTTAATGGCACTGTGGTTGACTGCACTACTCGTCGCGAGTTAGATTCCCGCACCGTGAAAATATTTCTATGGCTTAACAGCGCGTTCTGAGTCTGGCTGTTTGTGTATATGAATGAAGTAATGTGTTCGTAAACACATGCAGAAAAAAATCATAGGGTTTTCTCCTGAGTGGGTTTAAACTAAAGAAAAAAATAACATAGTATTGATATTATTGAGAGGAATAACAATGTTTAAAAATCTCTTAAAGACTGCTAGCCCACTTCTTATCTATATCAACCATGTCCCCCAGCCATCTTCCACAGATATCTGCATGCTAAATCCTATATTAAAACTTCGACTGTACGAATTTCTGAATCACCGCAAAACACTCCAAATTCTTTTCTTTAATACAAGGTAGATCTATGCTTGTAATCCGTACATCCGTTTTAAAAAAAAACCATGGACGGTGCTGGCAAGATCCGTACATCCGGTGCTAACAAGATCCGTAGATCCGGTGCTAGCAGGATCCGTAAATCCTGTGCTAGCGAGATCCGTAGATCTGGTGCTAGCAGGATCCGTAGATCCAGTGTTGACAAAATCCGTAGATCCGGTATATGAAAGATCCGTAGATCCAGTACTAGCAAGACCCGTAGATAAGAGGTAGCTTGCTATAACCGGATCTACGGATCTTCCGTAGATCCAGTAATAGATCCGGTTTTAGCTAGATCTGAAGACCCAGTAGCACGTTCCGTAGATCCGGTGCTAGCAAGATCCGTAGAACCGGTTTAAGCAAGATCTGAAGATCCAGCGTAAGCAGAATTCGTATAGTCTCAGTCTAAATCGGTACTTATTTGGTACTAACTCCGTAACGCCACGTAGACTAGTTGTTCTAGATATAATATATAATTACGTATGCCAGATTAGCATATTGGCTATTATATAACTTCGGTAGCACACTATAACGGTATCAATACCGTAACTGTTAAACTATTGTAACTATAGACATTAAGTTCATATCGTTAAGAAAATAAAGTGTACAGAATATTATATTATTGATGTAGACAGCTTTGCAATACAGTCGAAATGTGTGTCTATGTGAAAATTATGAGGAAAAATTTGTATAAAGATACTTTGCGTGTATAATTATATTTTTTATATGAAAACGAAAGGTTCCTAAAATGCAATTGGTACCTACACTACACCACTAGAAAAAAATTGTATTTAAAAATTTGAACTATTAACACCGGATATGTAAAATTGTAATACGTAATGAAAAAATACGGTTTAGCTGAAACACTTGTTAGCATTTTGATACGATAGCTTGGTTGCTCTATTTCGAGAGGTGATATCGAAATTAGTTGCTTAAACTTACTTCAAAATTGTGTGTGCATGATAAAATGAGTTCCCATAGAAAAAAGTAATTTAAAGTTATTTTTATTTAGATTGTTGTGCTATCGTTAGATTGACTATCTACCGATAGGAGTTAGGGGGGGGGGGGGAAGGGGGTTCGGAAAAAATCACGAAATATCACAAGGGGGGAGGTGTAGTGAGATATCACGTGTATTTATTTTTTCGTTGAAAGCGCGATAATTAAACCGAAAAAAGAAAATTGTTGTATTTGAAGATATTCTGAAAAAAATTAAGATAATTTGTACCAATAAAATTGATCTTGGGTAGGGGGGGAGGGGTTTGTTCAAAACCTCTCCACGTATCACCAAGGGGGAGGGGGGGGGGGGTCAAAAAGTTGCTAAAAACATCACGTGATTAATGGACGATCCCTTAGCACTTCTGTAAGCTGGCAATAAAATTTTTTTTTTACTAATAAGTGTTTCGAGCTGAAAGTATCTCTGCTTAGAGCAATAACTAAGCAGACATATGAAAAATGTACACAATTTCAATTACGCTAACAATTTGTCTAATTTAATTAACAATTTAAATTGACAGACACGTAATTTTGAGAAAATTTCTTTTTTTTTGTATGTAAGAATCAGAGATTACGTCAAATGAACCGTCAGTCGTGTGTTTATATGTATACGTTATACATATTAATACACTACATGTAATATACAAAAAATGTGTGTGCCGCAGTATTGTAAGTACACCGTACATAATAAGTACACTTACACAAATTAACTTTGAAATTTGAATAATAAAAAAAAATACATGAACTTACGTCGCATCAAATTAAATGCCAAAATGGCAATTTTTTTTTAAATTTTATAATAGTTTTATACATAATCTCTCTCATATTAATCAATTTTGCTATAGAACAAATTTGGAAATAACAAGATATTAAAACAAAACATTTTATTTTTTAAGCGATGTTTAAAATCACTGGGTTATACTGTATCACAAAAAATATTATGTCAATTAAATAACAGTAAAGTTCATCGACAAGATAACAGCCCGTTAAATTGAAAACGGCCCTTTAACAATACTTTTCTATACGGTCGTTTTCAATTCATCGGACTGTTAACTTGTCGGTGAACTTAGCCCTTAATATAGCAAGTTTGAAATGCCTTACAAAACTGCGAAACACAAACGGATTAAGTATAAATATACCACAACGGTAACAACGTTCAGTCACAATATCAACATTTAATCAAAACCGACAATTAGAATAGAAAAACTGTATTACACTACGCTGCCGCATTTCCCATTGGTCAGCGACAGATTCGGGCCCAAAGATGGCCGTCCAAGAGTGTTGTGCGCGAAGCTGGCAACACTGTTATGATCGTAACCATTCATGTATTGGTTATTTTGTAAGCCAATCAGGAGCTCTACTAGGGCTTTGCTAGCGCTTTGGGCGTTTAGGAGCTCGAAGACGATGCAGTTGCATTCAGGTTCGGGGTTCTTAAGGGAGCTTTTGGTGCTTGAGTTAGAGCTGGTTGAGTTGGTTGCTGAGCTGGGTGTTGAAGTGTGGGGGGGGTTGGGGTGTAAGGGGCAAGTCAGTTGTAGGGTTTTGGGGTATTGTGTGGGGATGCCCGATAGGTGGTTCGCGGCCGCTCGCGCGTAGAACACGCACGTGTGTCCGTCCGCGTCCGGGTAGTTTGGGTTGCCGTTGTGCTGTGGACAATAGGACGGTTATTGTTATTATTTGTGATGTTTTTTTTATACCTAAATGAAACTTTTCTTTTTTTTAAGAGATAAAAATTTTGCTATAACGCTATAACTCGTAGTGATAGTCCCTCTAGCTACGATGAAAAAAAATGTTTTTTGTCAATTTGTAGCAACTTTACAAAAATGCAATGAATGTACGGAAAAACATGATAAAATTTTTGTAAGTATAGGTAACATCATTGTGTTTGATTTGCATACTCTTGTAAATAATAAGTGACGCGATTTAATTCCGGTTCACTCATGGTCCTTCGAGCCGGATTTAAAGATGCGATAAAAGTGTAATAAAGTGGTGGGTTACCACCACGGAATAAAGAACAAGATGGAAGTAGTAAGTGGGCGTGGTCCCTATCACCACTGATGAGTATTGAGAGACATATGTACCGTTTGAGTGAGCGCAGTCGCGATGACAGATATTTATCGTGAACATATGCGTCACTACCGTTAAAAATTCATAAAAAAATACTAAAATGCCCTAATGTTCCATATTAGAGTGTAAAAATCATAGCCACGGTAAAAATCTAACTCATGGAGGATTTTCGTACCATCGTTATGTTATATTTTCAGTTTTAATTCATAAAATACATTTTATTTTCTTTCTGTCAAATATAGTACAAGAATGACAATAAAGAGTGATCCTTATTTTCATCTAAAATACGGATAATTTTCCTTTACTGGTTATCAATTGTTCTAGAATGTTTGATTACGAAATCAGACTTTTCCTGCTATTCAATTAGTGCATCCAATAGGTATCGATAAAAATGTATCGACCATTTTTTATAAAATATTTTTTCGGTAGGTAAACTACGAAATGAGCTCCGATGCTAATCGAAGTTAGTAATCTTCTATGTGCCTATAAAATGAAGTTTCTCGCTGCGTCTATCTGTGCACATTCATTTACTGCAGGAATTTTCATTCTGTTCTCATCAATGGAATCCCATCTTATCAATTTCTTGAGAAAGGTTTGGTGTGAGATACGTTATTCATATCACCCCGTGTGAAGCTGCACCCTAATTGCGTAACTCAATTGCTATCACCATGGCATTGTTTTTGACATTCATTACGCCGTATGTTTGTTAATCCGTGCTCCCGTAACTAGCTCAATGCCGTAAACGATGTTGTTGAACTGTCAATATGAAAGCCATGGCGAAAAAAAATGAGTTACAATTAGGCCGCTGGTTGCGAGTATGTTTTTAGATGAGATACCATAGTCTAATTTAAATCAATATCACAGCAACAATACAAAACTTGACAGTTTCCGTTTTCCAAAATATCCATCTAATGAAAGAAAAGTGGATCAACGCATCCAGAAAATTCAATTGGTTCCCCGCTAATACAAGAGGTACGATCTGCATGCTACATTTTATGGCAGATGATTTTATTATAAAAAAAAGTAATAGGTAATAAATATATTATAGCTACAACTGCCGTGCTTACAATAATCGCAGTAAGTCAAATTATTTTTATACAGAAATGAAGATGTTCTCAACATTTCAATTATGTATTTAATTCTGCGATTATCTTAAGCACGACAGACAAGTTGTCTGGTAATTCCTCAGATCATAAAAACAAGGGAGATGTGCCAAAACACTATTGAGCCAAGATCCTTGATCAATTTGATCAATGATATAAATACAGTGTTTTAGTTTAGTGTGAGTGATGGAGGCTAATGACAGTGTTACATTGAGGGTATGCGGAATTTTTAATGTGTGGGAGATCTCTATACATATATATTCACAAAAGAGCGTTTGTAATACTTATGCTAGTTGTAGTACATTTCATTGAAAAAATAGGTGCCTTATTGTTATAGTTTTTGCTCTATTCTAGCAATATATTTCAGAATTTATTCATAAAACAACACGAATATTTTAGAAATTAATCCAATATCGCGAAAACACTAGTCGCCATGTTATTTAGGCCGCGGCCGCACTGGTACGGCGACAGCGACGCGACGGCGATTTCGTGAACAAATAAATGTCGCTTGTCGTTTCTGCAGTGCGGCCACCGACATAGTGTTTAATACTTATGAGTTTGTTTTCACAAAATCGCTGTCCCGTCGCTGTCACCGTACCAGTGCTGAGTGCAGCCGCGGCCTTAGAACCTGTGTCACTATACTCTCTACTATAGTAAACAGTCAGTTTTTCTCGGTTTTTCTTATAGAGAATCCGCGAGCTAATGAATATGGTGACGTCACTTACGTCACATAAACAGACAACATGGCAGTACAGCGTTCTCGTGCGTTCCTAAATAACCAATTTTTAGAGTATTATTTTATAGCTTTTTACGACTTTATAAAATAAATCAACAATTGTTATGAATAGTTCATTAAACACTTTTATATCTATTAATGTAAGTACCTTTAATCATTTCTTTTAGTTTTCGGTCACAGCGTAACATCTACTCCCTTTTTCTAAAAGCGTGGCAACTGCCTGTTCTGTCACTGTCAAATGTCAAGTCACTTGACATTTGTAAAATCCTTTGAAAAACCATCCGTCCCAAAAATGCCCATAACATTAGAAAGAAAGCTTTCTAAATATAATGTTATGAACATTTCTAAAAAATATCCCTTTTCAAGCGTTCTTCACATCATTCAATTAATCACAACAATATAACGACCTTTTTTTGGATTAAAACATACTCCAAAACAATCAAGTACCTACCTCTACTCGACACTAGACGGCTTTTATTATCGATAAGTATAGTAGGTATGATATACCCCATCACTATTACCCGCATGCGTCACTATAAACTATAAAGTACAGTAATTGTTCATTCAAAAAAGTTGTAAATTTTTACGAAACTTTATGAGCGGACTTAAACGTCAAGTCGACGTTTCAGTCCGCTCATAAAGTTTCGTAAAAATTTACAACTTTTTTGAAAGAACAATTACTGTACTTTATAGTTTACAGTGACGCGCTACTATTGACAATAAAGTGCAGCAATTGTTCTTTCAAAAGTAGTTGTCAATTTTTACAAAACTTTATGAGCGGACAAACTTCAAACCGGCCATCATAGCTTGCCGCTGGTTTAGGCCATTCAAATTCTACTCATATTACAACAACTACAGAGTTCTAATTTGAAAATAAGAATAATCAACGCCATCTAGCGTCCAATAGCGGTACATAATCGTGTTGGAATATATTTTAATCCAAAACGAAAAAGGTCGTTAATCTGTCATTATTAATTTTTGAATTTGAAATTAATGGAATGCTATTAAGGTTTAATTTGATGCAAATAATGTTGTGTATAAGTCTTGTCGTAATTGTTGTTTTTAGCCAATCATAATACAGAAATTATAGTGTGTGTCAACTGTGAATATGTGAGTTTGGCGACACTGGTATTCATAGAAAATTGGCCTCATACTCCTTCTACTGTTTTTACTGTTCTGTGGTTACCACTTTACTACACTTACAATTACAATTTTCAAATTAGTAAATCTTGCATGAGAAGAAGAGTCTTCTCGTGACCACGGTCAATGCAACTTGATCGAAACGTCGAGGTTAGTCAAAATGCTTATATTTTGATTATGTTTGTGCGCGAAAAGTCCCGATATAATTGAAAACATGTGTACAATTCGCGAAAGTTTAAAAACTACACTTGCATGAGAAGCTTGAAATTTGGACATGTTGAACTTGTTGTGTTACCATAACATAGGTCTACAATTTAACAATTATTTCGACTTATACACTTGCAAAGTTTTGTGGGGTAGGGCCCGATGACATAATGCATACGACTACATACCCATAGGAGTAGCTACGCGGCGGCTACATATCCCGCAGCTGCGGCGGCCCGCAGCGCTAATACGCGGAGATACACGACTTTTCCGTAGTACTAGCTCCACTAATGATCCCATTAGTGGAGCTAGTACTACGGAAAAGTCGTGTGCCAAAGCCTAGTAAAGCATACAACATACCCATATGAGCAGCTGCGCGGCGGCTAATGTCCGGCGGTGGCGGCTCGCAGCGCCAATGCACGAGCGTGCGGCGCGGGCGCGAGGGGGGGCACTGACAGCGCGTGCGAGCGCGCCCACTCCCCCCCTAGCGCCGGCTGCACGTAGAGCTTCGATGCCTGTAGCCACTAGCTCGCTACTCACTTTTTCTTCTGATGAGACCACTGACAAGGCGCAGTCGCACCCAACGTTTTTGGTCATACCGCAGCCTAAGACTGGGGGGGTCATAACCGCAGCCGAAGACTTTGACCGGTCATACTGATTAATGCCGACGTGCTATAGCGTGTTTGGTGCATTTTGTACGATTTTGGGGAGGGGGGTCATGACCCCCACGACCTCCCCCCCCGGATGATGGTTAAGCTTACATACCCATATGAGCAGCTGCGCGGCGGCCAGGTGTCCGGCGGCGGCGGCGGCCCGCAGCGCCAGCGCGCGGTCGTGCGGCGCGGGCGCGCGCGGGGGGGGCACGCACAGCGCCACACACTCCCCACCCCACTACTCACCCATATGAGCAGCTGCGCGGCGGCCAGGTGTCCGGCGGCGGCGGCGGCCCGCAGCGCCAGCGCGCGGTCGTGCGGCGCGGGCGGCGGCGGCACGCACAGCGCCACACACTCCCCACCCCACTACTCACCCATATGAGCAGCTGCGCGGCGGCCAGGTGTCCGGCGGCGGCGGCGGCCCGCAGCGCCAGCGCGCGGTCGTGCGGCGCGGGCGCGCGCGGGGGGGGCACGCACAGCGCGCGCGCCAGCGCCGCCACCCCCCCCCGCGCGCCGGCCGTGCGTAGGGCTTCGATGCCCGTAGCTACTAACTCGCTGCTTAGGAACGCGCGTCGCTCGTACTTCAGCCGAATCCACCTGAGAACGTCAAATTCAAAATTCAGTTATTAAATATTTAAGAGATTCTCAAAAATCGAATGTAGCGGGATTTCAACCCGCGTACCGTGCCATTGCTCTAATCCAACTGAGCTACTAGGCTTGCACAAAAAATATCGATGTATCGATATATCGATATTTTTTGTGCGATATATCGATATTTTTTGGCGATATTTATTATTTCGATATATCGATATATCGATATAAAATATCAAGTATCGATAAAAAACTTTTTTAACAAAAAATAACCGACTTCAAAAATCCACTACAAAGAAAATAATAATTTTGGTTTCGGAAGTCGGTGGCTTTGGTTTTTGTTTGCTTTTTTTTTGCCACCGACTTCCGAAACCAAAATTATTATTTTCTTTGTAGTGGATTTTTGAAGTCGGTTATTTTTTGTTAAAAAAGTTTTTTATTTTTCCCTTTTTAGTTCTTTATCCCGTGTTAGATTACTTTCACGAATTCGTTCAACAGTAAATCTTCTACGGAGTGTGTACATTTATGCCTATAACTTTGTACATAGGAATGATTACATAATGTATTATATACTAAAACCTTTCTGAAAGTATGTAGATTACGTTAGTGAAAACCCCATCCAAATCGAATCAGTAGTTTTTGAGAAAATCGCGCACATACAAACATACAAACATACATACATACATACATACATACTTACATACATACATATATACATACATACATACGGGACGAATACAGAACCTCCTTTTTTGAAGTCGGTTAAAAACGTATCAAAAACGATATATTTTCAGTAGCAAGACCATAGTCGCCATTGATTAAAATGTCACAGTTTTTAGATTTATGTGATAAAGTAATGTCAGGGACACTAAAAGTTGTGAATGAGAATAGGTGCTGAAAGAACACTGTCTTCTAACATCGTTAAAAACTCAGATCATAGAAACAAGGAGACATGCCATCATAGCAAATTAGTACGGGAACAACTGTCGCCACTTTTAGTACATTTTTCAACACAATTACAAGCGCTACTTGTTAATAAAAAGATCTCCCACATATTAAAAATTCCGCACACCCTCAATCTAACACTGTTAATCGTCACTCAACACTAGCATTAAAACACTGTATTTATATCATCGATCGTGTTCGGTTCATCGCCAGCGTGTACTTTTGTACTACGCTCAAAATGACCAAACTAAAGTAAGTATCTATCAAACTCAATAGCGCCTTGGCACATCTCCCTTGTTTCTGTGTTGTTTCTATGATCTACAGTTAAAAACGTTGCAACTTAATGAAATTCAGCGCCGAAAGGAATTCTTAGTGAAACGCACACTACATACTTTTATGAGTAGTAATAATACTGACAGATTTGTTGAAATAAACTTGTAAAAGCAAACACAATAGAATTTCGTAAAGTACTAATATTTTTTGAAAATTTCACTGATATATCGATATATCGATATTTTTTTTTTCGATATATCGAAACCGATATTGATATTTTTTTTTTATATCGATACGATATATATCGATACTTTTTGGCACTTCCTGCATCCCTATGAGCTACCGCGACCCGCTCGGTTTATTCGAAATTTAAGATCCCTTTGGAACGCCTCTTATGAGCGTTTGGCGACATCTATCAGAAACTATATTTAATAACATAAGAGAATCATAACATGGCTTTGACATGTTTCAAATTCACAAAAATATACATTTATAATTCAAAAATCATTTATTCAGTGGACTTTAGAGGGTATTTATGACCATTTTTCATAAATATAAGTGAGTTGATGTCGTTATTAAAGCAATATGTACATCGTTAATTACTTACATTCATTGATAATGAACATAAATACTCTCTAAAATGAAAAAAAAATGCGTCAGGCTGGCGCTCTAGGCATACCACTAATGTCAATTAGAGCTTTTTGAACGTCAACATACATAAGACCCCCAAAAACGCCCGCCCTTCTCCGCTTACTAGGTCAAAATTCATAAACTTTACTTACCACGTGCTTTGGATTAGATATGTTAAGCCGCGTTGACACGATCCGAGTATGCTCGGACCGAGTGGACTCGGATCCCTACTCGGACGTAACTCGTATTGTGGCAACCCGTAATCTGCGCTCGGATGATAGGTTGCCACAATACGAGTTACGTCCGAGTAGTCATCCGAGTCCACTCGGTCCGAGCACACTCGGACCGTGTCAACGCGGCTTTACGTCACTGTCACACAACTGTCAAACTACAAGTGCAACTACAAGATGGAAACATCAAATATTATTATCTAAGCCAAAATAAATGCTAAGTAACGTTTATCAATCTAGGCATAGTTTTTTTTAGCTGCGAAGAAGAAACGACGCAACAAACTCCGCGCATCATATTTTTATATAACGTGTTACAGAATTATGCGTGCTTGAAAGGGGTTGCTTGAACACCAGAGCAACATTATTTGATAAGTCACAATAGTAATACAGAAATTTTTGTTTTCAGCTTCAAACGTATCAAATCGTAAATTTTTGGCCAGCCAACTTCCAACCAAAACAGAATTGCTACTTAGCAACAAAAAATCGGGAAGGTATTCGTACTTCCCCAAACAAGCTGGAAGTACAATTACCGCACCAATCCTTCACAAGGAAGTCTATTACTATTAAAACTAATAAAACATAAACTTCCTTATTACCTCTCTTTCTCCTCTCGACTAGACGTGGCCATAGGTTTCACGTGACCTCTGAAATCAGCCTCCCATATTGAATTCGCGAGATCATTGCCCAGAGACACCATTACACTCACGTGGCTCAACCTGGCATAACAAAATAGACACAATTTATCTCCATACTTCATGAACAAAACAAAAAATACCTATCTTCAATGAAAATGCCAAAAGTAAGTAAACTCATATAAAACTATTATGTATATTAATATGTGGAGAGAAAACTTTGTACCTTTGGCATAGTTAGTTCTACTTACAACCTTCACGCTTAGCAAACGGATTAATGATTACAGCAGTGTAGAGATCGCCTAATCTAAAATTGGATGTCCCTCCACAACATTTTCTATACAAAAAAAACCGGCCAAGTGCGAGTCGTACTCGCGCACCGAGGGTTCCGTATCAGTTTTGGACGTATAAACTGAAAAAAAACCGGACCGCATAACTAAGTTTGTTTGTCAAGAAATTTTGATGATTTTGAAAAAACTGTAATAGTTAAGAACATCGTTTTATTTTTGGTGCAATATTTGGGTCAATTTCTATCAACTCTAATTATTTCAGATTTTTTGCTCCGCAAACTTCGGAGATAAGGGGGGGGGAATGGTATTTTTTCAGAAATTTTTCATCATATGTCGAAAACTGTGAGACAAAATAAAATGAAAATATATTTGGAAATGTGCAAATTAAGCCCTTTCATAAATGATATGTCACTTGACCTAGTAACCCCACTTTAAAATTTCGGACGGGACTCCGGCCCCTTTTGCAATGATAATAAAAATATTTTTTGACTTTTTTCATTTGCAATAAAGTTGGGCGAGCATTTTTTATAACTGTTCCAAATTTCAAGTCGATAGCATTAGTAGTTGCTGAAATAAGCAGGTGTGACAGACAGACGAAGTCGCACCGTAAGGGTTCCTTTTTTACCATTTTGGTACGGAACCCTAACAAGTCAAATTAATGTGTACGTGACAAGCAGTGGAGGGGCGTACAGTCTTAAATTATACGCACTTCTAGTATCAATGCTTAGGAATCAATATTCAGTCCTATCTTTTCAATATGATAGTTCAGTTTACAGCAAAATGAGTGTAATCCTTCCATAGAAATAAATGTATGAAACACTCACGGCCACTCGTCCAGGTCCAGCGATCGTACCCGCGATATGTGCGAGCCGAGGTTCCTGTGTATGCCCGAACACTCGATGCATATCAACACGCCCAGGTTCAAGCTCGCCCAATCAGGGTCTGGAATTAAAAAGTATGGTCTTATATCTTAGAGCATATATTATACCCCTGCCGGCCTTCCATGACCACGATAGAAACGGGTTTTGTCTACATAGAAATAGACAAAGTGACAGATTGTAGAAACATTTCTACGTTTTATGAATGAAACGGTAGAAATGTTTCTACAATCTGTCACTTTGTCTATTTCTATGTAGACAAAACCCGTTTCTATCGTGGTCATGCTAGGCCGGCTGGAGACGATATAGTGGGTAACGCATGTTGAAGTAGACTTTGCGGCGCTCTTATGCTAAAACTATTGATTTTACAAAAAAAAACATTGTTTCATAAATTAAAGGAAATTGTACTATAAGAATGTTTTATTGTAAAATGAGTCGGAAACGAAACATTGTCTAAAAACTGTTTTTAGGCGCCTTTTTTCCAATATGGCGGCGCAAGCGGCAAATTATACTAGTTGGCAAAGTTGAAATTCAGAAAGAGCACACTGAAATCTATAAAATCACCATTTTTCAAAACTCCCGGAAAAATTTCCAGGCAAACCCTTTTTTCAGCCCCAAATGACTGTAGTATAGTCCACGCGGAACTCATTGGCCGCGCCTTAGGTATGTGAGCGGCGGGAGGGGGTGTATTCGAGTGCCGTTCGCGGTACTCGGTAATTGTTCGCGGACCCCCAGTTTAAGCGTCTCACGGACGCACGGAAGCCCTGCTGGCGTCGCTGTAATGGCGTCCTTATGTAATGAGATATGGCTATAGAGAGCTAATATACAAATAAAGCATGGTACACACCTGCAGCACCACAATCGCAGCACTTATCGTTCCCGTTCACGCGACGTATGTAGTAGGTGGCGCGCACGTCGCCGGTAGAGTTAGCACCCGTCGGCATCGGCTGTCGAGACGTCTGGAAGTTAAACATTTCATTATGATATTGTTAATTGACCAAGCTAATGGAGATGGGACCATATTTGATACGGAAGACGATAAGCCAACGTTCCTAGATATTTCTTCGTTATTAGAACTCACTGAAAGACAGGATCTAATCCTGTCTCTCTCGGCTGTCCCGGGCCCGCTGCCCGTGCGCACACGTGTATACAATAGTAGACAGATGTATGACACTGACCCGGCCCTGCAGCGAGGCGAGTATCTGCGCCTCGACGGCGGCGACCCAGGCGTCTCTCTCGGCGGCGGCGGCGCCGGCGGCCGCGGGCCCGCTGCCCGTGCGCACACGTGTATACAATAGTAGACAGATGTATGACACTGACCCGGCCCTGCAGCGAGGCGAGTATCTGCGCCTCGACGGCGGCGACCCAGGCGTCTCTCTCGGCGGCGGCGGCGCCGGCGGCCGCGGGCCCGCTGCCCGTGCGCACACGTGTATACAATAGTAGACAGATGTATGACACTGACCCGGCCCTGCAGCGAGGCGAGTATCTGCGCCTCGACGGCGGCGACCCAGGCGTCTCTCTCGGCGGCGGCGGCGCCGGCGGCCGCGGGCCCGCTGCCCGTGCCGCACACCTCCCAGCGCCACCGCTTGCCGTCCAGGCTCACTATCGTGAACTCGCACGACGTTGCGTATTCACCATCTGCAATCACAAAACGACCAAATATGATCATATTACAGACAAAAAATGAAATGCCTTATCCGAGAAATAAAGTGTCCACTGAAATGGGCAGATCCTCCAACCAAACGGGTAATTTTGCCTGGCAGTCCCTGGCCCAGTGGTTGAAGTAAGGTTTATTTACCATCTTCATGCTAAACATTGCTTAGGAGCCGAACAAAGAGAAAAAAAAGTCAGAAAGTAGTACAACAACAGCATCACAATCACATACCTTCATCCCCATCCTTCTTAACCCCGCTGCTCTTCATGCGCCGATGCCTCTTCTTGACGTGCGGCGTGTCCTTATCCTGTCCATTGGTGGAACCGACCTCCGCTTCCGAGGCAAGGGACTGCCGGCTCGTGGCTGGCTCCTTCATCGTCTCAAACGCTGACATCAACGCTTTGTCCGTAGCCCGCGTTGGCTTGTCTTTGTATCCTGGAGGGGAAATGGTATTGAAATTAATTGTTTACAATTTAAGTATTGAAGGGTTAATTTTTTTTCGTATGGTTATAGAATAGGCTACCTTCACGGCAACCGTAAGTGACGTTAAGGCCTTGTAGAAGAACTGTATTAAGAAGATAAGTTAAGGATTGTGTCAAGATAATAAGTACCTAATTATTCTGTCTGTCTTTATTGTGCTGTATCCAAATATTTTTTTTTCTTTCTTTAAGATAGATAGCATTCTCTTGGGGACCTAATAAAATCTTCGCTAAAAGAAAATGCAAGATTCACCGTAGGTTAGCTACATTTTTAAGGCTACAGAAAAGATTTTGAGGCCGTATACCCTATTTTTTTACTTTTTCTGATAAAGACTCACCAATAGACAGTCCCCCAATACTATCATGTATGTCGAGACTGCTGTACCCATTGTACCCCGGAACAGTCGTGATGATGGACTTGGAGCCGCGAGGCTTCTGTCCCGGCACTTTCACCGTCACGTACTGAAGAGATATCTCTTTACCGTTCACATCCTCCATGTAGTCCTGAAAATTGTCAATGATCACTACATATTACAAAAGAAAGTCCCCCTCCGCATCCGTGACTAGCGTTTTCACCCCCGTTGCTCGGCTCCTAAGGGTCGTAGCATGATGATAAATAGCCTATACTATTCCTCATGAATCTGGCTATCATATACAAAACGGCTGGCTATAAAGTTATAGTCCAGAAAGTTTAAAAATACCGTAAATGTTTAAATAAGGCGGTTTACTGTATAGCATGCATACTCGATTTCATTCTGAAGCATAAAATAGAAGTAAATTAAACTAACATGTAAGCTCGGATGGTAAGTCAACCTCCCATCATCGCACAACGTCACATATTTCTTCTTCCACTCCTTATTCAGGGCCTTACTGCTCTTCTTGTACAAGTACCCCTGCTTCAAAGGAATCGCTCTACCCGACCCCAGTTCCCCATTCTTCAACCGATCATCCCCCTTTTTGGAAGGGGTGAAAAGATTCGATCTCCTTCGAGACTTCCTTGAAGTCGTCGGAGTTGACGACGGGGTAGGCAAGTCCTTGGAATCTTTGGGAGGCTGAAGGTTGTCAAGACAATGTGGTGCTGTGAATTTGACGTTGTTGTTCTCCGTTGCTATGGAAACGAGGCCTGATGAGGAGCCGTGGCTGCCAAGCGAGTTGCCCCATCGTGATGACGTGTCGGAGCCGTTCGTGCTGTGGATTTCTACGACGTGTGTTGAGGATATTCCGCTGCTGTTTGAGGATGCGTCGAAGGATTGTGCGCCTCTGTGTAGGTGGTGGGATGACGCTGACAGTGTGTGGTGACCGCGTGGTAAGGAGTCCTGCAAGAAATACAAAGAAAATTAGGTAAAGGGCGAGCGTTTTGGGGATGTCTTTTGTACCTTTTGTCCTCAAAAAAGGTTTTATTGTCAACCTTTATTTTTGTACCACAATGATGGCAAACAGGCTTACGGCCCGACTGATAGTACGCGGCCTATGAAACCCATGCGACACCAGCACGCGTAGCACCAATTCCATATCTATTCTACCAAGAATAGACTAAATTCTTTCTATTCAACTCGTTATCTCTTCTGCCCGAGCACGCGGCGAGTTGTGCTTGGCGTTGTAGACTTTTGTCGATTGAAGTATAGAAACATTTCTTAGCTTAATGTTTAACATCGCCTAAATCGGTAGAAATCTTTGTAAAATCTGTCATTTTGTCATTATTCCATCGACAAAACCGGTTTCTATAGTGCTGGATAGTAGATGCAGGACTGAGTATCATCACATGCGCGTTGCCGACCCTTTATAATTCCTTATTCTTTAATTGATTTTGTGAGTTAGAATTCCGATAATATTCTTCAATGCTTCAAACAAGAAGATATGAAATGTGTGTCAAGATGTCCCACAGTGTTGAGTGTTTCATATTCCCAATGAAAAATGTTGTGTAGGCTGTTAACTGTTTTATATTTTCTTATACGGAATGGCTTCCGATACATGTATATGGAAATTAGTAACCGACTCAGTTACTTCTAAATCTGAAGGCGTTATAAAAACGTCGATATCATCCAATTAAGGTGGTTTATATGACCGTGACCTATACAACTTAATCGAATAAAATAAAAACCAGCTGCACGCACGGCTCTACTTGTTTTCGGGATATTAAACAAAATAGGCATGGGCGTAGCCAGCCATGGGCTCAGGGTGGGGCAGCAGTCTAAAATAATATTTAACTAGCAAACTATATCTGCGGTTTGATCGCATTTTTTTGTGTCGACTGTCGAGTGTGAACTTTCTTACGGATATTAAGTATTGTAGTTAGTACCTAGATAATTTATTTTTTTAGGTTTGGTTAGGTACCTTACAGGTCAGAGCCATGGTAGGGCAAGCGCCCTACCCTGCCCCACCGTGGCTACGCCCATGAAAATAGGTACCTATGTGAGGAACGTGCTAAATCAAGAATTTTACCTCACCTGTACAGCGGTTACAAGCATACAAACAATCTTAGAAGTGAAGATGAGATATGACTTTTATAGATTTATGAGTTCTATGATTCACTATAACATCGCAATACAGTAGCCATGATGACGTCACAATGCAGTACAAATATAGGACAATGGGTATTGTTGCCCTACCCTATCTTGGGAAGAGTACGTCATTGAGATTACCAAACGAGATATTTAGGTATATTAGGAATTGATTGAATTGCATTGTATTAATTGAATGATTGGAACTAATTTGAAATGGCTGTCTGCAACTTTGTGTGTCAATCGGTTTGGTTGGTGCATCGCAAATTGAGATGCACTTGTGCGTAATTAATGTAATAAAAGTTTATTGAAGAACTAGCTGCCCCGCGGTCTTATCAAAAATGTCTAAAGACCGAGTTCTCCGACAAGATAACAGTCCGATAAACTGAAAACGGCCGTTTAACATATATTTTTCAGAATAAGTCATGTTAAACGGCTGTTTTCAATATAACGGACTGTTATCTTGTCGGTGAACTTGGCCCTAAGTGTATAAATTATTTGACACTGTGTTTGAATGTTTGATTGTCTTTGTTCACGCTTTCGGCCATCAAATTTAATTACGTTTACTATAAATTGTAGTGAAGGGCAGCATATTACCAGGAAATTAATTGATAACAATTAAAGGGTGAGCAGTGAATAATTTAAAGTAAACGAATAAAGTATTATATTATCCTTAATCTTGGCCTTGTGAGGCGAGCAGACGACACAAAGAAGTTTGTTTTCATGGTTAGGTACTACTTTGTTAACCCTTTAACCACCTGAGTCGGATTAATCCAACAAGTATTATCGTGTCCATTATGCCTGTGTCGTATTTATGAGTAGGTACGACAGAATCGTGACTGCCACGATAATATTTGTCGGATTAATCCGACTCAGGCGGTTAAAGGGTTAACAAAACTTAATAATAGGCTTGCGTTTGACCGCCATCTCGCCTACAAGAAACCAATTCCCTCGCGACTTGAAGACACCCAGGTTGTAACTATCGGCTCACACCCACGCAGGCAGCGTATTCCACTTTTTGGCGGTTCTCACGATGAAAGTAGATTTTTTTGCATATCAACCAAGGAACGATGTCGATTTTTCGTGCTTCAGGCCGTCCGAAGAACAAAATAGTAGAAGCTACTTAGATCATGCAAACTAGGAACTTTGATTCGACGTTCGAGACTTTGGAGCATAGTCTGAACAAGGCAGTCGGTGCTGATGATCTTCTTAATTAAGTGCTTACTTAAATAAGACCACAAATCTGGTCTAACGATAAAGTTAATTATTGGCAGGCAAGTTTGAGACTTGCATGGTCTAGTTATATTGCGCAATTGCGCATATTATTTACTCAACACCGCATAAATATGAGCTCATACATTTCCATTTCCACAAAACGTTAACGACAATTTAAATAACACATTCGAAAAAAAAACAAAATTGAAGATATTCAGATTTCTGTATTCAAAACAAGATAGTGTAATATGATTATTTTTCTACCTACTCGCCTTCATTGACCTTGAAATGCCTAGGAACTAGTTTCATTAAAATATATTGTTTAGCAATATTTGAGTTATGTCCACAATAAATACCACATGTTATAGACACGCCTTAAAAGGTGCTAAATTATATAACATGACTTCCATTAGGCGACATTCCTCATAGGGGTCCATTATTCTCGTCATTATGAGCAACTTTTGCTATGGGACTAACGCTGAAATCCCGAAAAAAAAAGTCTGGATGTTTATGTAGATATGTATGTGTTACCGGCCATAGTATGTAAGTACATAGGACATAGTATTGACCTGGGAGTCATTTGCCTACAACTACAATAGATGAATCTTCACGCTAACGCTACCAGAGTTTGGTTAACAGATCTCCAAATTTAGCCTGATGCTTGGACCGAGAAACCTGAAAATTTGGCGATGAAGGAAGGATTATTGGGCCTTATGCCCAAGGAATAAGACCGAATAACCTCTCTATTTCCTAAACCGTATAGGGAATACAGGATATCACACGGACGGAATCGCGGAATTAAGATAGTTTTGTAGGTAGGTATAAGACTTCTGCAACATGAAATACAGCTCAAAATTATTTGAACTTTAGAATTAAGCATGACAAGACCAATATTTTATCGCAAATATAATACAAAAACTGAATAGATTATAAGATTACGTGAGAGACAAAATTGGAAACTTTCACTCTGGCTGTGTAAAATATTAGGTACAGTCACCTACATAGGTACGTTGTTACGCAATAAGATTAAACTCTGATATCATAAGATTAGATAATAATATTATCATGTTTATTAGAAAATCGACTCCGATTGTATGTACGTATCAATACGTCATTTAATAAGAACAAAGAATTTAGCCAAGTTCCCAATAACCGATCCATTGGCTGTTTCCCCTAAGATAGATTTTTGACATAAGCTCTATATAGAAGTAATGTCAAAAATCTATCTCTAGTAGTATAAAGAGCAGATAGATCGGTTATTGGGAACGGCCATTAATCTCACTGATTACTACTAGTAACTAGTAGTCCCCGGCACGTAACTTGGCAAGAGTCGTAGATGCGCAGAAGTCGTTTTTTAGGTCTCTTTGGCGGTCAAGCGGCGCGCGGGGTATGGGCCACGATGCGCGAACCTATCCCCACTATGCCAAAACCTTGCCAAGTTACGTGCCGTGGACTGTAAGATATAGGAAAAACATTCACATCGTGATAATAGCAATTTCCTCTTTGATGGTTTATTAAAGTGGTCATTGGGATTTTCTCGTGGAGCGATAGACATTAATAGGCTGATGATTCCAATATACCTATTGGATTATAAAACAAGGGACATATTGAAGGAAGGTATTCAGAATCTGATATTGGTTTATTAACTACGGGACCAACTTTGAAATCACCGCAAGAGCGGGTCCCCCCCCTGGAGTCATGACCCTGGGCTAGGCCTAGGTCGAACACTGACAATATATTTTCTAATCGAAAAAAAAAATACTTTGTAGTAAAATACACACAGTGACCCCGTAACTCGAAGACTAGATCCGCCCTTGGAAATCACGAAAAAAAAATCTCGCACTTGTCCGGTTTTTTTTAAAGAATCGGATATGGGTCTCATAGGAAAAGTTGTCCAGTATGACGTGTAGAATCACCCCCTTAAAAGTTGCAGGTGACTAAATCAACAGCCTGTAATACTACGCCTGTGTCTGCCTCCCCCTCAGATCATAGAAACAAGGGAGATGTGCCAAGGCGCTACTAAAATTGACGCTTTGATACGGTCACATTGACCGTATATAAAATGTACACACTGGCGACGAACCGAACACGATCGATGATATAAATACAGTGTTTTAGTTTAGTGCTAGTGTTGAGTGACGATTAACAGTGTTAGATTGAGGGTGTGTGTTATGTTTATTGCGTGGGAGATCTTTATATTCACGAGGGGCGCTTGTAATTGTGTTGAAAAATATACTAAAAGTGGCGACAGTTCTTCCCGTACTAATTTGCTATGATGGCATATCTCCTTGTTTCTATGATCTGAGGCCTCCCCCTTTAATATGTCCTACCAACCTCAAATGCGGAGCACACTCAATGTCTCTAAGTGCTGGATTAAGATAAGATACTATTTTAGTAATACATGAACACAAGCGTTCACCACCATTATGTTTAGTTGTCATACAGATTATTTAGCGATAGCGATAGAGGTAAGCGGTATGATTACTTTGTTTCCAGGAATAGGACCTCTCTTGCCCTGAAAATGTCCAGACTATTTTTCCATATTAGGTATTTCTTGGCATAAGCCTATTATAGGTGGAAATGGAGAGACTAAAACGATGGTGAATAAAGATTATACTTACAGAAGTTAAATAGTAAGGTAATCACTGCAACAAAAGTCCACTACTACTGTCAGTAGAGCATATAATTAAACTATTAAATGGAACTAATGAAGCGAGATAATTGTCTAGGTAAACTAGCTATGACAGGAAAAAAAACCAAGTGCGAGTACGACTCGCGCACTAAGGGTTCCGAAATATTAAATAGCGCATGAAAAAATAGACCATGTAAAATATGTGTTCTAATTTTAAAAAACCGGCCAAGTGCGAGTCGTACTCGCGCACCGAGGGTTCCGTACCGGTTTTGGACGTATAAAGTGAAAAAACCGGCCCGCATAACTAAGTTTGTTTGTGAAGGAATTTTGATGATTTTGAAAAAACTGCACTAGTTAGGAACATCGTTTTATTTTTGGTGCAATATTTGGGTCAATTCCGATCAACTCTAATTATTAAATAATTGTAAGGTAACATAGTCTACAGTGCATTGTGTTATTGTTCACTCTTTTATGATAATAAAGAATAAAAAAAAAAAACAAAAAAAAATCATCTCTATAGGAATCAATGCCTTGAAAAAAAAAAAAAAAAACAGATTTTTCGATCCGCAAACTTCGGAGATAAGGGGGGGGGAATGGTATTTTTCATCATATATGTCAAAAACTGTGAAACATAAAATAAAATGAAAATATATTTTGAAATGTGCAGATCAAGCCCTTTCATATGATATGTCACTTGACCTAGTTAAGTGGCAAAGTGGGGTTACTTTGAAATTTCGGACCCCCACTCCGGCCCCTTTTGCAATGAAAATAAAATCATTTTTTGACTTTTTCATTTTCAATAATGTTTGGCAAGCATTTTTTATAACTGTTCCAAATTTTAAATCGATAGCATTAGTAGTTGCTGAAATAAGCAGGTGTGACAGACATACAGACAGACAGACGAAGTCGCACCATAAGGGTTCCTTTTTTACCATTTTGGTACGGAACCCTAAAAATCCTTTAAGCATGAAAAAATGTATAGCCCGAGGATAGCCCGCGTTACGGCGGTCACGTTTTTTTGTATAAGATGAGGCATCTGAACGTAGTATTACAATATCGATGGCATGGTCGGCAATAAAATGTTTAAAAGCCCATTATCACCAATTTTCAACTTTCCAGATGTATCCAGCAGTAGATGTCTTTCAGCCGGCAGACAAAGTGACAGATTGTAGAAACATTTCTACCGTTTCATTCATAAAACGTAGAAATGTTTCTACAATCTGTCACTTTGTCTATTTCTATGTAGACAAAACCCGTTTCTATCGTGGTCATGCTAGGCCGGCAGCTGGTATGATAACACTATTGATTATTATGCAATCTAAGGGATGTACAGTCAGAGAAAGGGATTCTTTAGCAAGTACACTATCATTCTATACTTTTGATGTGTAAAAATGTTATCTTTAACCTATATACAAAATAAATATAATTTATCATTTATTCATAATTATTGGTTGTATAATCAAACTTCGAAGCAAATCCGAATCCGAATTGCTTCAGTTTGAATATAATTATGACCAATTATGAATGATAGTGTACCTGCTAAAGAATCCCTTTCCCTGACTGTACCGTTACAGAAATTTAATCAAGACTCAAGCATTACTTTTTAGGGTTCCGTACCAAAATGGTAAAAAAGGAACCCTTATGGTGCGACTTCGTCTGTTTGTCTGTCACACCTGTTTATTTCAGCAACTACGAATGCTATCGACTTGAAATTTGGAACAGTTATAAAGAATGCTTGTCCAACTATATTGCAAATGAAAAAAGTCAAAAAATATTTTTATTTTCATTGCAAAAGGGGCCGGAGTGGGGGTCTAAAATTTCAAAGTGGGGTTACTAGGTCAAGTGACATATCATATGAAAGGGCTTGATCTGCACATTTCAAAATATATTTTCATTTTATTTTATGTTTAACAGTTTTCGACATATATGATGAGAAATGTCTGAAAAAATACCATTCCCCCCCCTTTATCTCCAAAGTTTGCGGAGCGAAAAATCTGAAATAATTAGAGTTGATAGGAATTGACCCAAATATGGCACCAAAAATAAAACGATGTTCCTAACTATTACAGTTTTTTCAAAATCACCAACATTCCTTGACAAACAAACTAGTTATGCGGTCCGGTTTTTTTTCACTTTATACGTCCAAAACTGATGCGGAACCCTCGGTGCGCGAGTACGACTCGCACTTGGCCGGTTTTTTAAAACTAGTTTCAACCAATAAAATTGCGTGGTAATTTCAAACCCTAAGATAGGCAGTATTATAATAAAATTCTAAAAATTGATATAATTTTCACCATAGCATAATAAAAAATAATTATTGAATAATACTGCTTTAGCTATGTCTGTGAGTACTTCTAATTATTTATTTGAATAATTCAATCATGTAGGATCCCAAGAGATCTTAATGGTATTATTTGAAAAAACTGGTAAGTTAATACATATATTATTTGTTTACAAATAATTATAATGTCTTTATGTTTTTCTCTTTTAAAGTTTAAGCAGAGACGTAAAGACAGACACAGAATATTGTGTGTTTACTGTACATAATAAAATAATAGGACAAATAGACTAGCATTAAACTCCTATTCGTCTTATTATTTTTATTATGAAGGCAAACACCTACTTTTTATCCGACTATGGATGGTTATGTGTTTTTAAAAATGTTATCAAGGCGTTATGCACAACTATAATCACAATATTATAATGTTTTTGTTATCAATGAATGGTCATTGCACAGTGCACTGATAATTTTTATACCAAAAATCATTCGAACTTGGTAATCTGAATAAGTGTAAGTAGGTATTCATAATCTGGAAATTTTCCTAAGTAATCCTAGAAATCACTGATTAAAAATTATAAAAATATTTTAGACTCTCTGACTATAATTTTAGATTACCTACTTTTCAATCTACTTAGGTACATGAATGAAAATACTGTGAACGACAGCCACATGTTTTTGAACTTAAAAAAAACACATGCTATTTTTATTTGTTTGTTTGAGGATGCATGTGTTCATAAGTGTCACACATTGTGTGGTTCATGACCTCTAAGTAATGAAGACTTATCATTGCAGCCTACTTTTTGTTCCATAATTCAATTTAATGATGATTTATGCTTAACTGTTCTAGTTCTATGCATCCGATTTTGTAATGTAAGTACCCAAGATGGGAAAACATTATATTGGTCTTATTTTTGTGAACTATTAATATCATGGTGGTATTGCTAAAAATAGTTGACACATGTAAGTTCTTTTTTATGCAACATTTTTTTATTACATTTTGTTGTGTTTGTTTGGACGATAAAATACAAACTTTTTGAAGTACATGAGTACGTTTCTATTGATAAGAGATCGATCGTGAACCAGATAATGATATCGTGATCTCAACAAAATTGTTTACCGAACATAGTTGAACGCTAGGAAGTGATAATACATTAATTACCTTGTAAAGGAATGTTGAGTGGTTGTGGCTTGGCGAATTCACTAACGGCTGCGGAGTCACGGGTCTCGAGCCCCCAGACAAGCATTGGGACGAAGCCGACAACCTAGTCCCCACGATCTTCTGACACGCTGCAAAACAAAACAATCACATAATCACCACCACACTTTCACAATTTTCGATATCCAAAAAGCACGACTAGATCTAAACGGTTAATCGAACGATAACATTTTCACGCACATTCAAATTTGGACGATTTTCTTCGATCGCGTTCCTCCGCTCTTTGTATATTGTAGCACGAACTGCGACGCCTCAAACTCGATATAGGCGACATGTTAGATTTAAATATAAGTGTTCTCTCCATCCTTCCATTCAGGATAATATTGAAAATAAACGTATAATCACACAAACGACGCTCTTAAAACGTCAAAAAAATGTAAACAATGCGGTGTCGCGACGACGAACGAACGAGAACGAACTAAACGACCGCGCGGCTGGGGGCCGGTGTTGCCACTGCGTGCGCTAAAACAGCCCGCAAGCAAAACGAGATCTACAGACTAGCTAATAAGTACGTTTGTAGTCTCATCACATCGTAGCATCACGCGAGACGATGCGACCGTAAAAAATCTCTATTATGTAATTTTAAAACTCTCTATCGATCTCAATCAGTAAAATAGCTGATAATACGTCTAATATCATTAACGGAAATGCTTTAAAATTGACAGTATCGTTACCCGTATGGTACCAAGAAGATATCTATGTAGGTACCTACCTTTTACAGATAGGAAGATCATTCTCAATACGATAAAAGTTTCTCGTGTTTAATGGGCGAGAACCTATTTTGACATAATTATTTCCTATAATTGAAAAAAAACAAAGATATATTTTATGAAATATATAAAAAGCAACTAAGTATTTTGGTAATGTCAAACACACACACTAATCCGGATCTTTACCTACCAACTCATCTTATTTCTTCATATTTCTATATTCATCAAGCATAATTTTTTTATACCTGTTTAAATCTATTTAGAATTTTAAATCCTTCTTCAAAACAGGAATTGAATCAACCTAAAATACATAATTATCTACATATTCTATACTGATACGAAATAGATAGGTACCTCCATTTTCGCAAAACACAATTCTAGCAGAATAACAAACGGTAGGTAGACGATGTCAAACTTAAACATTAAAAAACGGTGATATAGAAGAAATCGCGTAAGCTGACATCATCCAACATAAATATTCGATGTTCGTTTAATCGTTACACTTACCGTCTTGGAAGACCCGTTCCACGTTCAGACCGTACGTAGCGCAAGTCTCGTAGTAAGAACATCTTCGCAGCTCATTCGACAGCTTGCGAGCGCGGTTGTCGTCTACCACGCGTGGACTACTTTCACTTATGGCATCTGGAAGAGCAACAAATCATTCAAAATGAAATAGTCTATCAGACGCGTGTACGTAATTATGTAAATTATTTGTGTAACATACTTCTTCCGTAGGAAAACAGTCTCGATAGTAGGTAATATTATTAGAATTAATGTTAGTATCGTTTGATACACAATGAAGGCATTTAATGCCAAATGTGTTAGAATTTTTAATAACTGCTGCTTTTAAAGGTCTTGACTTTGTAAAATAATCAGTCCCCTTAAAACGGCAATTTTGTTTACATACACTGTGTTAGTAATTATTATATAAATATACCTTTATCATTATTAGTCATCTAAAAAAACAAAACAGAATAATAAGGCATTTTTATCAATAAAATTATAAGCATTAATAGGTACCACAGATAAGTTTCAGATAAACGTAAGATTAGATAATGAAATGGAGCAATATTCGGTACAAGGTGAAAACCTCAATAAACCCACCTTGGGTTCCGACCAATATGATCGGAATCTCTGCGGAATTCCTATAATGGGACATTTTATTGAAGTAGTTCGACACCGTATTATAGCTGATCTCGTTGTCCAGGCTGAATACGAAGATTACGGCGTCCACCCAAGCCGTAAACTGTAACAAAAGATAAATATGTAATTAAGTTATAAACATATTGCTCAATAAAACTGATAAGAATATACAATCTCGGAATCGATTTCCTTCATACGAGTTCATTAATTTGTCGAACAGAAAAGTATAGTGACGTTCCTCTTTTCCAAGAAAATGATTAAAGCTATATTGGTTATTAATTTATAGACCGAGGGACTAAATTATGGATTTATGAATATAAATTAATATCCTCGCCTCGAATCCCTCTCGAGACCTTGGTTTGTTCGTAAAAATCAATAATATTATAGTCAAAAGACGTATGAGCGGACAGATTCCTTTGTCGTTATGTTAGTTTTCACATACTACCCCTCTTGATTCTTTTATTAGGTATTAACATTAAGACTGTTCTTGCGCTATACAATTGTACATTTTTCATTTTGACCCGCCAAAATCGAAGCAGAGCGACATAATATGACTAACACAACAAACTGCATTATAGTAATCCAATTTTCTTACGTCAAAAAAAAAACCCTAACATACAACCCCATTGCGAAATATCTTGTGGAGAAAAAACGCGCCCTACACGGAGCCCCATAATAATTACGTGGGGTAATTTCGTGCAGTCGTAGGGGTTTAAAACGGAAGGGTTATGTGATACTTGCGTCTGCAAACATAATGCATGCGGTATGGACAAGGTAATTGCATAATAATTATTATAGCATTCGTAATGATGAAATGTGCATAATTCATTATATAATTGAAAAACTAAGTGGAATAGATGTCCAAAATTATTTGACAGCTACAACGATTTAAAATTAGTACTTATCAATATTGTTGATGATATAATAAGTAATTAACGTATGGTCAGATGAAAGTTTATGTGACAATTTTAAAGAAAGTTTGTTGACACTTAACGTACCTACATTTACTATGCAAGATAGAGTTAAGTTACTTAAGGCAGTTATCAGCGCCTTAAGTAACTTAACTCTATCTTGCATAATAAATATAGGTACGTTAAGTGTCAACAAACTTTCTTTTACTGAAAGTTACTTAAGGCGCTGATAACTGCGTACGGCCTTCAATGATTTGGGCGGTGTAGTTTGAGTGTTCTGTGCTGAGCTCACGCAACGCGACATACGTCCACCGAGCAATACGACTCGCCTATCAAGGAGCGCACTGTGTCGAATTAGATGTAGGTATTATTACTTTTTAGTATCGAAAATATAAAATAAATTCAAAATTACAGGCTATATTATTATAGGTAGTAAAGTAGTCTTTTCACACAAAAAAAATCATGAAAATATCTTAAGTGGTTTGAAAGTTATTACGTTGTTATGTTTTGGGTAGACAGTAATTCATGAATTTATTTCATGAAGTATTTTACTACAATAGTTAAATATTAACAGGCAAGATTGATGCATATATGTTCTAGTTTAACATAAAAAAATGCACAACTAACCTGTATTATTTGACGGCGAAATAACAGATTTAAAACTTGAGATTTACGGCCGTTAGCGTTTACCAGCGCCTCAACTATGACACTTTCTTTGAACACTATGGATATGACAACTCATTAGTATGTAACTGTGACACCAGTTTTTGTCTAATCTACATAGTTTTTGCGAACTATTGAAAGTAAAAGATGTCTCTATTATAGTGTACAGAAGGCAGGACAAAATGTATGACTAACTCAGCTTCCACTTGAATGAAGATGCGTGCGTGGGAGGGTGCCACCCTTTCCTCTGAACAACAATCGACGGCATGAGGAGCGTCATCCGGCGGCAGAGTGCGTGACGATGACATGAGAGGAAAAACCTTGGAAAAACTACCCCACCCTCTTCTGAACAAATTCTTTTGTCTTACTGACACCCACTTTGTATAGTTTAAAAATACATCAGCACTTCATATGATCCATTGTAATGTCAGGACAAGACAAAAATAGCGGTTAATTTTCTCGCTTCAACGTCTACAAGGGAATGAAAAGAAAAATAGAATCGTTTCACTTAATCGTTGTATTATTCAGAAGGCAACTGTACCTAATGCTGTATTAAATAGAAATCGACTGTCGAATAAACAGCTATTTGACTCACGAATAATTCAGTTTAGACCTCCGTATTTATTAATAAACGTAAGAATATTTTTATCACTGTGTGGGCCTGTCGGGTAATCTTGTCGAAATATCAGGAAAGTTGAATCGGAATAACAAACGCACATGCTAATCGAAGCCTTATTCAATGAGATGGTTATTTCTTTTAACGTCAAACCAATAAAGGATTACGAGTAGATTGCATGTCACGATGAAATCATAGCCGTGAAATTTCATGGCGAAGGTTGTTGCGCTCGACCCGCAAAATATGTGAAATACTTTAAACGACGCGTGAAATTATATTGCTGATGACATAAATTTGACACGCATAAAACCTTATATGTAATACGATATTTTGCATAAAAGAAAAGCGACTTTATACATATGCATAAAAGTATATTGCCTAGATAGTGGATACTCATAATATTGGCCGTAAAAACTACTACAGCGGCAGCGTAGGAAATCGGTATTTAACTGAAAAGCAACATCAATTTTCACACACGTTTCTATAACATTTTACAGATAATAATACCTGTCAATATTAAGAATATGTAAAATTAAACTTAGTTCCATGACAAAACTTACCAATTCATGAATCTCACTGGCTTATTTTGCGGTATCACATGCAATATTTCACAGTTTTAAACTTTATAATTCATATCATGACAATGATAGTGCAATGACATTAAAAAAATAAGTTGATTGGTTAAAGCGTCACGGTGTATCCAGGGCGGCACGCTAGTGGCGACTGGGCGGGCGGCTCAAAGCTTGGGCGGCGAAGCCTTCGTTTATTTCCATTTCCCTCCCTCACCCTGTCCGCCCTTTACAAAAAGAGATAGAAACATTGAATGCAACTTCAATGCAACCACTGCAAGCCTTTATTCCTGGCGTCCGATTTCAGGATTAACATTACAGAGATAGTTATTTAAAACAATAACGATTAGAAAATAATGAAGTCATTTGTTATTATCATCATTATGAATGATGCATATTGTTTTATTTCCGAGTTGCATTGAAGCATAGGTACCCCTTTACAATTGAGACTACTTGTATGATATAAGGACTATGATATTGTAAATAAACCCAGAAGCGTCAGCATCAATCAGTCGGACACGTCATCTATTGAGTCTATTACTAAATTTGAAATATCTGCTACTACTGCTACATTTTACGTTTGTTCATTCCATTACATTATTGTTACAAGCACTGAACACTGACAAATTATCAAAATATATTCTAATTAATGACAGTATATTATTACTACGAGAGAGATAAATGAAAGAAAAGAAAGAAGACCTTTGCCCTGCGGGACTGCATATAGTGCATTTACCTAATAATAGTAGGTAGTAGTAGGTACCTTTCTATTTAGGTTTTCGCTAATATGTCAAAGTTATATTGTTGGTTGTTAGTGTTGTTAACAAACGGCAACAGTAGAATTTATCTTGAATTATTATATTGACCTTTAAAAGAAAACTAATAACTTTTAACCATTAGTTCAGCTAGTTGTAAGTAATACATTAATTTGGGACTAGAAGACCTTATAATGACATGAATAAGCCGATAGACAACAAAATCCAAATATGACTTGCAGAATGGGTATTTATGAGATTAACCGCAATATAATACACTTAATTTAATAATCCTATGTAGGTAATAGGTTGGCAAAGGACTCTGGGGTTGTGGGTGAACGTACTGTGAGGGCGAACTTTCTAGACCTTGAGCCTCAGACAGCCTAAGTTCAAGCCGTGTCGGTTTAATAACCCTGTTGCAAGGTCGGCCGGTGACAAAAAATATTTGTTGGAATAATTATTTGAAAAGAGTAATAAAAAATAATTTGTCTTTTGCTCGAACACTTCTACTTTATGTAATTAAACTTAAAAAAAATGTAGAAACTACACTCATTATCTAGAATGCACTTTCATTCATCTTCTATTAACGCCGCCGTGGGCACGGGGAAGCGAAACTACAAGGAAGTAATCGAACGCAACTCGATTCGAGTAGAACTTGTGCGTGCAGTGACCGCGGTAGTCGTCCGTAGTCAACATCTAATGACATCCATCGCACCTGCACGGTGCCAGTGCAGTGACGAAATAATTTAAAATTACCCCAGAATGTGGGTAAAAAATTACCGTGATGTTATCTGTCAAACACTGTTAATTTATAAGCAAAGGAAAAAACCATGCAGCCAATAATTCATACATAATTTTATAGTTTACCATCGATTGAATAAAAAATTGTGATTTAAATATGTACATAAACGCGTATACATTAAAATCCATTAGACATATAAGTAGGCTAAATGGCACTTTTACGTTTACCACAAAAGAAATTTCAAACAACAAAAACACATTAAGGAAGCGGCGACAGGAAGTAGCTAGTGCTGGGTACGACATTGTAGTTATTAGAACATTTTCGCTATGGTTCCGCTCATATCTCGCATTATCTTATGAGGCCAATGTACCAGAAAAAGCGGTTTTGTACGTCCGCAAATCATCATGATAACATATCCGGTTTTAAAAAATATAACAATGCATTGTGAATTGTGATACTCAATTCTACTTACTAAATAAAACCCTACACAGTATTTTTATTTGACAAAATAGTTTACAGACATCGCATGTGTCGTTAATTAATCATATTAATAACTACAGAGCAATAAGTTACTATAATTGTAGTTACGTCTTACGTATTTTTATGGTCATAGGCATGTGAGACGCAAAAAAACGTAAATACATAGGACACGTCTATATGTTAGTAGTGATAACTATCCATAACTTACAAAGGAACTACCTATTCAATATTCTAAAACCTCAGCTCATGTAGTAGATACAACACTACATACAATTCGAAGCAAACCAAGTACCTACCTTCCAAACAGGTTTACTTGTCCTCACAAAGACTGGGGTACTGAAGACGAACAATAGGCCCTATCAATGTAGGGTTGGCGACCGTCACATGTCGCTGAATTTAGTCTTAAAATAGTCAGCGCCCATTCGACTTTCTAAACACCTTTGGAAAGAAGAATATAATTATAATAAGAACAATAATACTGTAGAATATAATAATATGATGCAATGTAAAAAGTGTTAAAACGTATTGGAAATTACATTTTATCCCCCTTACTTATAGACGAATACAAATGACAAGGATAGTAAGTAAGTTGTATATTTAATCAGTGGTTAAAGTTAAGAGGCTATCGGTCAGTTGCACAAAAATAATTAACTTTTAATGGCGACATTAACCATACAATTTCTATCGTTAATGTCTCCTTTAAAACTTAACGACCTTTTCTGCAACTCGGCGTATATGTACCTATAAGGTGGTTTAAGAATTCAAACATTATAGCTGTTACTACCTACGTTTTTGAAAATACATAATTTATTCTCCATTAAAATCACTGGCTACTTCCGACAGCCCTACAAAAACATCGAGTTAGTTACACTTTATTTTTTTTTACGAAGCATGAATAGGAGAGTGAATAGCGCCGGCCAGGTAACCCGATATAGAGACGTGACCCCCTCTCGTCTACATTGTTCGTGCCATACGATACTTTTGCTGGACCGCGCATAAATCACTAAATATCGCGTCATGGTAGGTGAAATGTATCGTCGACTTTTACACACAATTTGTAACTGATATAGGATATTGTTATTCCCCGCCACCAGTCGTTGGATGTTTATGTCTGAAATGCGCAAAAATATCATACATTAAATAGTTTAAGCCAATGTTTTACGTTAAAGAATATTCAGTAAATAATTAAATTGCAGTGAGCACTCCAGTCAGTACATTCAATTTTTTAGCCCTTAAGTCCTTTCACCCGAAGTCCCGAGCTTCAAAAGAGTAATTACCTCTGCTAGTACAAAGTTGGATGAACGTTGAACGCCCTTTAACGAGGTTACCGACAACTAAACTTGAGACACATTCAATAGAATAAATTTGTATTACGCACGAGATAAGGGTCAAAACATTGTGAAACCTTTCTTCAAATGCATATTTATCTTCATTTAGTCCAGGGTTGATGAACTTCGGCTACATAATACTGTGTTCGGGTCAGATTTAGATGAAATCATTACGATCTTTGACTCTGCAACAAACATACATATTTTCTTTGTGGAGCTGGCAATGACAGGAAAAATAACACGCGATGTTTTGGAAGACAAAACTTAAATGGGTTATTGTCACGCTTATAGGCAATGGGCCTGCTTTAAAAAACATTATGCAATAAACTGGCATAGCTTTTGGATGTGGTTTTTAGCAGCGCCAGTTACCATACCAAATTACCAATAGGTATAATACGAGCACGTATGTTTTCTGATGACACTTGATCAATTTAAGGCAATTCTCCATTCATTAATTATACAAAGATCAATGACGCTGACTACCTTTGCCATTCAAATGTCTCGCAGAATGGACGATAAGCCTATTTATTTTTTTAACTGTCAGCCCTACAAGGATTGTGTAGCAACACCGCGACGAATGAGCCAATAATGGCGTTGATCCTATTCAAAGAGCAAAGGAAACGTGACTGAGAGATTTACTTGTAATGCTGTTGGTCATTATTGTAGATATCATGGGAAACATGGAAAAAGAAGAGTAATGGAGCAAAAATAATGATGGAAAATGTTTACGTTTCAATTTGCTAATTGTATCAAGTAGGTACCTATAATCACTTAAAATGCAAATAATGGTAAACGTTTTGTAACTCATTTTAGGCAACAAATATTATATTTTAGGCCTCCGCAGCCGGCGGCGGCTCCCAAAAATAACGCCGTTGGAAGCCGGAGTAGCCTTGGAGTAGCAGTGATACCAGACGAAAATAATTGCAAACTACCGTAGCAGCAGATTAATGTTACCGTGTTTTAAGTTGAATTATCTACCTTAGACTGACTTTTAAATTACAGTGTCAATGTAAAACAAAATACAACTTTTTTGGACTTACAAGAGGTAGGGAGGTGGTCGACGGAGCCCCGCTACGCGGGACTCCTATTTCAAGTTAAAAGTAACCTAACACGAAGGGGTGGACAGGGTCAACCCCTTCGAACCTAACCTATCCGTGTCGGGGTGTCCAAGTTCCCGAGCTCGCTTCGCTCGCTCTTGGACCCTAGTTAGGTATGTTACTCAAATGAAACATGAAATGTTTTTTTAATTATGCCAAATTGCCAACCCCATTTCCCACTTTTCCCAATGCCAGCGCCGGCTGCCAATTTAGCAACCGGCGCCGGCTGCAAATTCAGGTCACGGTGGCGGTCGCGGAGTCATTTCCTATATTTTATACTATTATACTCGGGTTTCCTTTTTACTGACTACCTACTAATAATATAGTGAATTCAATCCAATAAAATCCATTGGACCGATAATCCTAGGCTTACCTACACCTAACAAACCCGTGAACATAATAAATTCTTAAGATTTTAATAAAAAAACATTCAATACAAAATTAAATTGAAGATCAACATTAAAATAATGCAATTTGTTCCCCCTCTTTATCGCAACGGGATCGCCACGAAAACACGTGTAGAAACTTAAACTAACTGCTTCGTATAAAATGTTAGAGTAATTAATGTAAATAGAATTTATGTTCTGGTCAAAAACTAACAAACACCATAGGGGCCGTAGCTTACGAAACAAGAAAATTACGACCTAATTAAAGAACCCCATACTAATTAAATTGTCTACGACTTACTGTAAGTACGTTCAGGGAAAGCATTTGCGGTCAAGAAACTCGTTGTACCACAATTTTCAACCATAGGTACTTTTATTGCAATAAAGCTGACCATTGTTTATTAAATAATTAAGGAATGGATTTAAGTATTTATTAGATTAGTTTTAAAGCGACACTTCGTATTCGAACTAATTGCTGACCCGTAATGAACTTGGGATTGGGAATTTGGGATGCAAAGAAAATGTAGTACCTTCTTACATCATTTAAAAAAAATCTCCCCTATAAATGGGTAATTTTCATAGTTCGACAATTTCTTGAACTAGACTGAGTGAATGAATAGTTTCTTAAGGTAGGAGACCCATTTTTCAGAACTTCGTAATTTAGTACTGTGTGATTTTTTTCTTTAATAAAGTAGGCACTGTTTTTGTAATGAGTGATAAATAAATTAATTTGTATATCCTTGAACAGCTGAATCTAACTATCAACTGCATCTAACTAAAAAATATAAAATGTATAGTTTTATCGAGCATGCCAATAATGTACCGGCAAAAACGATTGAATTCGTTGTCGTTTTTATTCAAAGGTAGGATACCTATACCCACCATAATGGTTTATACGACCTTGGTAGTGTCTAGTGTCTACGCTTCAGTGGTGTCTACGCTTCAACATTTCCGTGCAAAAATATTCATTTTAAAATGATAGTAAGAGCTCGTGTTTCGTTTTATTAGCTTTTAAACCGACTCTTTTGATATACAAGCATAACGTTTTATAGTCCTCTACCTTATTTTGAAATAAGCGAAAGTAATTTCTTATTTAATCTACTAAAGGCGTGTTTTCTTTTAAAATTTTTTTTGTGTATGTGAAATTTGTGTTTGTAAACGCACCCACGACACAGGAGAAATCCTAGTGTGGGGCAACGTTTTTAAAAAAAAAAAAAAAAAAAAAAAAAAAAAAAAAAAAAAAAAAAAAAAAAAAATCAATATTATGGTTTTTAGGCCAATGTTATTCATTCTATTTTTACTAATGATGAATGTTTGCTTAGGTTCTTACCTAAGCTAACATTTATCGTTAGTAAAAAGAGGTAGATATAAGATCCTCTTGTATTTAAAGGATATAATAAACATACCTATATATGGGATTATGTTAGTGTTTCCATCAAGGCCAGTCAACCTCTTTGATCTCTTTCCCATCTTAAGGTGCCGTAAGCGGTGACAGAGATTACGTTAAGCGAATGGGCATCAACGTAGGCAAGTAGGTACCTACCTACTCCTGTCTGCACATAACAACAAACTATGATCATCAACCCGTCGTGACGTTCACAGTTTTTCTGTTCTTACGAAGATGAAAAATGGCTTAGGTAGGTACCTACCTACGAAGATTTTGGTTTGGATAAAGCTTCTAGCTCCTGTATCTCATGGACCTATTTACGTAAGCATCACGTAAAAGTCGGCTGTATGTGACCAATAACACCTCATTCATAAAACATTACCTATGCTTTACATCTTTCGGTGCTAGCACATTAGAAGTCTATATAGGTACCTACCTACTTGGAATACCTCAGCGTAGTCCTTGACAGTCTGTTAGCATTAGAACAGGTTTAAGACAAAGAAATACAAATTGAATTCACAATTTTCAAACGAATACCTACCTACAACATTGTATGTTTTAAAACTAACGCGTTTTTCCTCTGGGATTCAAAATATAGGTAGGTATAGGTACCATAATACCATTTGTATCCCCAGTGGAATCAGAGAATCTTATGAAATGGTTTTATTTAATCGAGAAGCAGTGTAGTTAGGTATCTCCGAAGTAAAACTGGAAGGCCCTATTTGTTATGATAAGATTCAAATTCATTAAATAATTTCGAATAAGGTTTAGTCATTACAATTACATACGAGTTGTTACAATTACATAGGTAGGTACGCTGATACGCAGCAGGGTTGGACATGGATGATTTAATTTAAATCATGTTTTAAATCAAGATTTATTTGATTTAAATCATCCAACCCTGTAGGTATAATTGCAGTGCCATTATATTTTTTGCAATAACAAATAATTAATCCAATCAAATCTAAAGAAACATCAAGAAAAACAACAGATTAGGTAATTATCAGTAGGTAGGTACTTATTACTAACATAGGGAGTTACCAACCTAATTTTCTGGAAAAACACAGACTTTGATAGTAGAATTTTATTAAATTCCATCCAATATCACTTATTCATAGACTAACAAAACACTCAAAGAAATGGAAAACTTCATACACAATAATAATATATAGGTAACTACCTTCATCAAAATTTCAGCCAACGTGCGAAGTCTCATCGAGTTACCTTCACGACAGGAAATATTAATGTTTTGACATCGTGGAGGGTGAAATGAATAAATTAGATGATATTAAATGAATTGCTACCAATTTCTTATGGAACAATTGCGCTGATCAATTTTGGGAGAAACTTCCGGCCATTAGAAACAGAAGTGGGGAAGCCAACATTCTATACGTGTAGTGTGAACTATTAAGTACCTACCTAGGTATGTTCATGCTTTATATAATTGAAAATGATAATTTTACTACCGAACACCTACTTAAATTAATATCCGAGACGTCAATACGGAAGAACTGAAAATAAAATTATTAATTAATTACCTGTGCCGATAATTAATACAGCTGCATTCAACAACCTTGCTGAATTGGTTTTACGTCAATAAGTTTAATTATTTGTGCAAGGTTTGCTATAAGGTGTAGTTTTTACTTTTAAAGTAGGAACAGTCGCTGCAATTAATTTTCTTAATTTTATTCATACACAAACATGAGCATGTCAATCCAATTCAAAATAACATTAGGCAGAAGTCGGCTTGGCACACCAAGATTCGGTTCTTTGAACCTACTTCATTTAGATTCAGAACACGGTATTAAAATACGAAATCTGGTGTAGCTCATCTTCAAATATTTGACCTTTAGTAGGCACACAAGTTCGCAAGTCAATCGCTGTGCGTGACCTATGAGATCAACGCACTTTCAATGTGAAGTAACGTTGTCTCTGGAGTCCAGGCTATTATGAAGGCAATTTCAAATCTATAGACTTTTAACAAATCATTGATCTATTGATCTATTGCACCGTGGCTTTCTGTATGATTCAATTTCCTGTACATGGTGCGATTTTATTGCTTGTCGGTAATGTTGTGGTTATTGAAAATAAGATTGTTTCTTGAAGCTTGATAGCTTTGTAAGAAAGTAAAATTGATAATATGTTTTCTAGTTGTTGTAACATAGATAGGTACTTACCTATCTCAATGAAACCACAAAACATGTTGGGATAATTATATAGTTGTGAATTAATTTGGATAATTGACACAAAGTAGAGCGTTAAAGTTTTGAATAAAGTTGTAGGTAGGTGTAGGTATCTAACTTTTTTTTTACTCTAATAGGTACAAGCCTCTAACTCTGCTCCACATGAAGTAAACAACTTCACGTGAGAAAAACACACAATTTCGTAATTTGTACACAGCGTGCCTCTTCCAATTACGTATTTCCATTTTTGCACAGGCGAAGTCCCTGTGGAGTGTATTTGTATGTAAATAATAAATACATAAAACTTATTTACGATTCGCACAGGTGCAGGTAACACGCGTTGCTGGGTCCGAATTTATGAATACATTTCATCGATAGGGCTAACGCTTTTCTTCATTATTCAAGAACTTTGTAAGCATACGTACGTGTTTTTTCTTTATAGCAAAAAATCCTAGTTAGTAAGACTTATGTCGATAAGACTAAGATAAATCATCTAATCCATCTTCTGTAAGTTGAGCGGTCTGGTAATGAAGGAGTAATAAGTGCGGTCTGCAAAACATACTCTATAACAGAAAACTGGCAAACAATGTTTACAGGGAAATTAAAGAGGACAATAAAAGGCAACAATTCGGAAAACTTGGGCGTAGCGGTGAAGGCAGAAACTTTAATAAAGTTAAAAAGTTCAAAGTGCTGGCGGGATAGCGAGCGGTCCTACTTATTTGCCCGTTACTCCTTCTGGCTTTTAGAGTTTTTTTTTTATTAACTAAGTAGGTAGTTCAATGTAGTTTTCGTGATTAAATTATAGTTGATCTCTTATCAACGCTTCCATTAAATTATTTAGGTAATACGCATGTTTTATGCATTAACAGTAGGCAAATACGGCAACAAAAAATCGTAGGTAGTAGGTAGGCACTGCGACACAATTTCGTGTATTTTTCGTACCTACTTGGGCTACTGTTAGAGCTTAAGTACCTAGGTACATACAACATGTTGATCTTAATTTCTGCTAGTAGGTAGAATATTATTAAAGGCAGGCACTTAAAATATCGCCATCACTATACCTATTTAGCGAAATTTTACTTTTAATTTATATGTCTATAATTATTCATAAAAGGTAATATTTTATGGTACGGTGAATATTAACTAACACGTTTTAAAAGCCTCGACAAAGGTGTTAAAAGCTTTTGTGGAGTAAAAGGGTAAAAGGTACCTCATAGCTATGTACCTATATTAATTTTATGGTCACAAGTTCACAACTAGGGATGTTACGGAGCTTTGACTCCGACTCCGATAAGTCGGAACTTCGGATTCATATTAGGTAGGTTCATCTCCGGTTCCGATTTCAGCTCCGGCGCTTTTAAATCAGAGGTTTTAATCGATGGTCGGAGCATAGCGGATCGCGGCGGCGGCGGCGGCAATCAATATTTTTTTAATTGAAATCAAAGACTGACTGAATAATGTTTGCACTATTTTATTTGATTAGGCCTGCCCTTAACACATCTCTCTTCTGCCACCTCTGCCTCCGACAAACCAAATTAAAAACTCTGATTCCGACTTCGGTTCCGATAAAACCACCACTGTAAAATCCCGGGTCCCAACTCTTATAACTACAGAACGAATAGGTAATATAAGTATAAATTATTCTGCCAACAATAACATAGCATCAAAGTATGCTCCTAACGTTAGACTTTTTAAAATTTACATAATCATGCTGTTATTAACGAAAACTGTGTTTATTATGTCTAAGTAAATAAAAAACTAGACATAAAATTATTCAAATTGTTTTACGAAACAGCAGACTTTGTGTTATTTACTTTAACTTTCGCGTAAACATTATGCAGTAGGTAACTACATAATTATATTTAAGTTATGAACGAGACAATTTAAGACAAACGATCACTTTTTTAATTACTTACATACCTAAGTAGTTTAATGGTTATTTTGTTTGTTTATTTATTTACAAACATAATAGGTATTATGAACGAGCTCGTTTATAATTGATCAATCACATTTTGAAGCACCTAAATGTTCAATTTAATTTTAAAATCCCACTAATCCCACCTAAATAAATGCGAACGTTTGCGTGTGTGTGTGTGTATGTTTGTTACTTCTTCACGCTGAAACGGCTGGACGGATTTGGATGAAATTTGGTACACAGATAGATTATAGTCTGGAATAACACACAGGCTAGGTACCTTTTATCCCGGAAAACGCGAGCGAAGCCGCGGGCGGAAGCTAGTATTATAATATAACAAGAAACTCATGAGAAAGAGCTTAAGCAGTACACCTGTTAAGTGTTGCTAACAGCCTATCAAACGTATTGTCCGCGTGACGATTGACAGGTATATAATTAGAGCCACCAAACCCCACTGTACAGCTTTGTATACAAAAGTGGCGACTCCATGGCGCCACACGCGATCCCACCCTTCCGACTACAAGTACTTTCACCCTACGTAATTCAACCCTATGGACAAATGTCAGTTGATGACAGATAATAGACTCAAATCATTCGGTCTTTCATTCAATTTCAATGAGGTTGTAGGTACGTACACAATAAATTGTACATTTTGTGCTACTTTTTTCTTTTTCCATCTAAGTTAATACTCATTAATGTCTACCTCCTTTGATGTGATTACTGTAAAAGTACGATTTACTGTATACACTTCTGTTCATCTCTACAGTGGTTCCCAAACCAACCCGTAGTCTGCGGACCACCAGTCAGTACAGCTAATACCTCAATGACCACCATCATCTTAGCCGCCAGTGGTCTATACATAGGCAGTTTGATCCAGATATTTTATATAAACATGGTAGGAGGAGACAATTTTTTATTAAAAAATTGGAAGTGACTCTGCGACCGCCGCTGTGAGTGCCGTGACCTGAATTTGCAGCCGCCGCCGGTTGCTAAGTTGGCAGCCGGCGCTGACATTGGAAAAAAGCGGGAAATGGGGTTGGCAATTTGGCATAATTAAAAAAACATTTCATGTTTCATTTGAGTAACATACCTAACTAGGGTCCAAGAGCGAGCGAAGCGAGCTCGGGAACTTGGACACCCCGACACGGACAATTTAGATTCGAAGGGGTTTACGTCTGTCAACCCCTTCGTGTTAGGTTACTTTTAACCATGCAGACAGAAATAGGAGCCCCGCCCAGCGGGGCTCCGTCGAACACCTCCCTACCCCTTGTAAGTCCAAAAAAGTTGTATTTTGTTTTACATTGATACTGTAATTTAAAAGTCAGTCTACGTAGTGATTATATACTCTCTGTCAGTCTAAGGTAGATAATTCAACGTAAAACACGGCAACATTAATCTGCTGCTACGGTAGTTTGCAATTATTTTCGTCTGGTAACACTGCTACTCCAAGGCTACTCCGGTTCCCAACGGCGTTATATTTGGGAGCCGCCGCCGGCTGCGGAGGCGCTCCCTAAAAAATATTGTGGGAGAACTTTATTAATTGGTTACAGGAAATAAAAAAAAATAGAATTAAAGTAGGTATTTTTATGTACAAAATGCAAGCTACCAGTAGGTGTGCAAAAAGAAGCACGACGCCATCGCCATATTGATCGCCCCCTTGCAGAGACAATAAGTCCTAAACGAATTCAGCACAACAAAACGACTAGCACACTCTCTGTATGATTTTGTTTTGAGGCTTTACTCCTATTGTTCCCTCGCTTTCGCACAAGTCTCGTCTAAAAGGGAACACAATATCCCTATTCTTTGTTTGGAGTCCCCCCGCGTCCCCATACGTCCCTTTGACCTCATATAGTCATGCAGCAACTTTTGCTGTCTGCTGGCATACCTACTATAATCGGTTCATGTTCACTCAATAGGTAGGCAAGATCTGTTAGATGTCATTTATTAAGGCGTATGGTACCCTCAAAAAGATAAATTCCGTCGCCGTTGGGGTCCTACTACTCATAAACTAACTAACATAAATATCCAGAAAAAATATATAATAAACCTTGACATGTTACCTTTATTTTGAATGATATAAAAAAATCGTAGCGTAAAAATTACTGTATGATAATAATTATTGAAATGAGGTCGTTTATTTACATTCGCTACATTCGCTACTGCTCCTAAACTAATTTTTTTGGTTTTTGCTGGAGAATATAGGCAATCCATTTAGGTAGGTATCTTAAATCTAGACGTGTCTCATTTAAAAATACGTTTTGTACTATAAACAGGAAATAATTCGACCCGTTTCTCAGTAGAAACGGGTCGAGATTTTGTTAAGTGTGCGTGCGGCGACGCATAGATACTTTAGTACGCAGGTATGAAGATAGTCGACTTCCCCTATTACTATGGTAATATCTACCTACAACAAAAATCCTATTCGATTAACTTATTAACTCGATGCTTATCTCAGTTTTTATTAAATGGCAACAATTTGTCGATGGGGCGCCAAACAGTCGCTTGCTGCCGAACGACGGCCATCTTGATCTAATAAAGTTGTAAAACCATTAGAGGACCTTTAAAATTACGCTACTAAGGACTATAATCGTACGGTGTAGTTTATAACGTGACTGTTTAAAATGGAGGAGGCATAAATAAAAATATAATACTACTTCAAATGTTTGGCATCACTTCACATTTCATTTGGCAAACAAGTCTTATTACTGGTTTGGTAATAACATTCAATGTAAAATAGTGACTACCTACAGCACCCAATTATGTCTTTTAGTATTTACACCTAATAACTATTAGACGAATAAATATTATTATGCCTGAAGTACCTACTTACCTATAACTTTATGCGACTCTATTAGACCGAAAAAATTTAGCCCAAACCATAGATGCCAAAAATATTATGCCAAAGTACCACCTATTACGTATTTTATGCCATTCAAAGTTATGCCTAACTCGTTATGCCTAGCAGCCTAGTGCATGTTTGTGAAAAGTCAAAGGGCGGGCATCCAACATAATAAAATTATTTTAACCTATGTGGGAGAATTAATGTTACTAAATAGAAAAAAAAAAAACTGTCTAGTTTGGGAAAATGTTTGTGGAAAGTCTCTAGGTATAGGTAAGCTTTTTCATAAGAACTAATTGATTTATCGCTTTCAAGGTACCTACTTACTTATATTTTTATCACAATGAATTTCGCGTTTTTAACATAGCAGATGCCACATCCAAGTTGTCTAACAGTTTTCAATCAACGTTGAAATCCAGAGGGCTTAAGTTTTTCCATCGTACTTTCCGTCAATTAGTGAGGGGAATAATTTGATCGAGAATTTCCTGTCGACTATTTTGTCACCGATAAAATACGTCAGGTAAAATCCAGTTTGATATTAAAATTAAATTCATGATTTTATAATAGCTCGTGACTCGTCGTTATAATTATGTAGGTATGTATTTTGTGAATATTTATCGTCAGGATGATTTATTTATAATATCAACCTCTGGATAAGTTCCGTTTAACTTATTTGACAGATATTTTTTGTCGATTTTTTAATTTATCCAGTACCTACCTACAACTTGAACAGATACAGAATAGAGGCGCCGCCATTTTCAATCCCATTCTTCATCTGCCCTAAAATGATGATATTCATTATTCAGCATGAAGCCTAAGGGAACCGAAAGTATATTAATTACAATACTTTTTTTACGGAAACAAAAGTTTCCCAAATATTAAGTCTCAGAGCCTACCGAGTTACCGACATAGGGTTTGTTCATGCTCGTAATTAATTTGTTCTTTGAAAACATTCGTTTGAGGTTCTGCCTCGCCTCGGGCGAAGTACATCGTAGGTACCTACGAAAGGATCCCTCAGTTCTCAAACGGCTTGCCTACCATGTTTGTCCAATAGTCTAAAGTAAATATGACTACGACATCTGATACTGTTTTTCTTGTATCCCCGAATCAACATGGATAATTTTCCAATGAATGGAATGGAATGAAGAATTTTCCATACAGGATGAATTTTCCAAAATTGATCTTTTTTCAGAATCTTAAAATAAGTACCATTTTAGTTTTAATCAAAATCGGCTCCGAGACTACTTTGAATATCTACCTATTTTTCGCTATTTCTTAAAGTTTCGGATTTGGATATTGGCAAATGCAGGTAGGATACCTACCTACATGACATTTGGAAAATTCACTATAATTAGGATGGCAATAAGTCTATACTACTAGCTGATTCTAAAAAGACATTGGTTACGTAATATTACGTATACGTATACAGTTAGATAAAGGAAATTATCATCTAATTCATTTTTCTATTTTCAGTGGTCTAAGCCACGGATCTGTGGCCACGGATCGTCTATGGACTGGATTTTAAGACAGACAGTCTCAATAGGTACTACTTATAGATACCTACTAATAAAAACTAAAATAAAGGAGAAAACTTTAGATACATACCTAGACTAAAATAAAGGAACGTTTTGTTCCTTTGTTAGAAATTCAGAATAATGTAGGTAGGTACATAGTTACTGAAGTTACTGGTTATTGAAAATATTGAAGCCAGACTTATGTAGTTATAACAAAGACAAAAGCTTCAAAGTTAGACTCTATCATCCTAGCAACAGAGTTAACATTCCCTTCTAAGAACGCACAGACAGGTGGCTTGCTTAGTGTCTAGAGCCTAGATACCAAGTCACCTGCCTGTGCGTTTTCACGCTTAGGAATTTATAAATGGTCGATAGGCGAAGAAGTTGATGTAGATAGGTAAGTACCTACCTACTGACCTCAGTAGGGTTTTCAGTAGTGTTTTCTTAAAATTATGTAGCAATGTAACCTACATTGCTACATAATTTTAAGAAAACAATAAATTGTTGAAGAATAGTTGTGATCAGTTTCTTCAAGTTTAAGAAAACAGTTTTTTAGGGTTGGCACGAGCAATACTACGAGGCAAAGTGTCATCAATTATTTATTTATTAATTTATTAGACATTAAATACAGCGATTAGCCATTTATACTGAAAAATATAATTAAAATTAAAGTAAGTAATACAGCTGTGCGATAATATCGCAAGCGATAGTGCGATTCTTAGTACCTAGGTACATTTTGTATTAGGATGCATGAGATCTTACACATTGCAGCGATAATAGGAGCCTGTACACACACGTTGGAAATATCGTACGATAAAAACGCATGTGCATGGACAGGGCCCCATTATCGCAATAACGCTTGCGATATTATCGCACTTATATTGGGGAGTCTTTATTATACGCATTCTAAGCTATGTGCTAGAAATTCTCCCAATTCCTCAAACCCAGTCTACCCCAAACTATAATAGCTCCTTACACTAACAACCCCGTATTGATTCAGTGTAACGCAATCTCGAGTTCAGCACAACTACCAGTCATAATTTATTCATAAGGCTCACTCCGCGAAGTTTTCTAACCTTTATGAATAAATCACAAAGGTAATCTATATTTCATCGACTGGTTTATTAATTACAGTCAAAGGATACAGTAATGGATTAAGATGAAGGCTTGAAGTTACGTGGGTACTTTGTGGAAGTTCATGATTAATTGTGATTGATTTATTGACGTATACAGTTCGCACGATCTTACTTGGCCAAACAGAAATTAGTCACGAATGGCTGCTGGACTACTATTAAAAAAGTATATACAAATAAATTATTTATTCCAAAGAAGGAATAGGAATAACAAAAAAGTAAAAAAATTAAAAATAATTTATCACAAAATGGAAAACATAGGCGCTTTTAAAGTTTTTGGAGGGAGTATCGCTCCGTCTTTGTCGCGCGAAGCGGACATAGGTGGTGTTACGTCACTTATCATGCATGCCGTCCGTGTCTAGCAAATAATTTTAAAACGCTTATAACTTTGCCAATTTTGTAGAAGTTTCATCGGTTTTTTTGGTGTTAATTATCTTTTTTCAAATAGTTTACAGATTCACAATAAAAAAAATATATTCAACATCCTATTAAATTACTATGTAAGCAAATGTAAATCAAGAAAGAACTGAAAAAGTACCAATATTTTTCTGAAACAACAAAATTTATTGCTGTTTTCTTAGCGACTGTACCTACATGCGCGAATATCTCTATGAGCTAAATAAGCCCGGCCAGCCCGGCTAAGTCAGATTTATCGTGCGGACTGTACCATATACCGCTATGTACTTACTTGAAACTTTGAAGCAGTGGTACCTATAAGTGATAGGGTTTCGTAATTTCTCTTTACATTTAAAAATATGAGGTTTCTGTCGTGTGGAAACTATTAAAATTTCTATTTTCCGGGATAAAGATCAACCCATCCCTGAAATGACCAAGTTTTATAGCCAAAGCCGTGAAAAACAAACTAAAAAGACAACGTCTACTTACTTATTTATAGCGTCACTAGTAGATATAATACTTATAGAGTCTATATGAAATGGGACATACATTTCCCTGTTTTCCTTTTAAAAGCTCGAGATCCAATTTACTAGGAAGACGGTCCTTGCGCTGAGCTGATGCAATTGCAAGTAGGACGCGCGGCTAGAACACGCATGACGTGATTGTGTGACGACACAAGACAAACTTACATAAGACTTGACATAAGACATCCTTACGTCAACCTTATGTGATACCTTCCTTATGTCTTTTCACTTATGAGGTCCCTTCGATGCTATTTTGTCTCTCTAACAATGCAATGCAAAGCTTAGGACACTAAAAAGTGGCGAACGAGAATTGGATGCAATGTAAATGCAGTGCAGTGATAGCCTAGTGGATTAACCATGTGCCTCCCACGGCGAATGGTTCGAGTTCGATCCCGAGGCACGCACCGCTGACTTTTCGAAGTCATGTGCGTATTAGAAATTAATTATCACTTGCTTTAACGGTGAAGGAAAACATCGTGAGGAAACCGACATGTCGTAGAAACAAAAAAATCGAAGACATGTGACGTCCACCAACCCGCACTGGGCCCGCGTGGTGGACTACGGCCCACTCCCTCTCACAGAGGAGGCCTGTGTCCCAGCAGTGGGAACATTATAGGCCGATTATGCTTATGCTATGCTTATGTAAATGTAGCGACACGCCGCGTGATATCACCGCGAGGACTGTTAATTTGTTGCGAACGTTCGAAGGAAAATGTCACGGTGAGTGTCTCCCTTTTTAGTTTTTACTTGGAAAAGACAACGATGAAGTGCACTGGCCGTTGTTTTACGATATTAGAGCTTGCCTAGAAGAAACCGATTCACTCGCGACTTGAAGATACTTACCCAGAATCCCGATTTTATGCAGGGTGCGAGACTCTTTTTCAAAAGATACATGCCTAGGGCTGCCCTCCGTCCGGGGTTCCCCGGATTTGTCCTAGTTTAGAGGGCGTCCGGGGAGCGTCCGGTAGGAGTTTTAAAGAGTCCGGGGGAAACCCGGACACTTTGCGTCAGGGGAATTCTGATTGATGAAAAATTTTTTTCGGGGGCGTCCGGGAAGAATTCTCATTTTCACCCAAACCGTCCGGGGTTTTTAAATTTTTTGTCCGGCATTAGCAATTTAGGTGATGGCAGCCCTATGAACATTTCGAAAGAACTATTTACCGAATGCCTATTTATTTTTTTAATTTGGTTTAAGGGACTCCACGAGTTAAAATTAGAACAATAGTGGTTGGCACACGCGTGACCTTTCGCCATTTAAGCTCTAAGTGCACTACTAAAGTGCTACCTACGTACCTACTTCACTAGGGTGGATATTAAATACGGTAGGTACTGCTTTCTATTTAAAGCTGCCATTTTGTGTGCCCACACGTTCTAGGGAGTCTGATGCAACAGTACTCAATGCAACTAGGTCACAGCAATTACTCGAAGGACAATAGCTGCCAGGATACGCGTGACGTAACAATTTGCGTTTGCCAGGATACATGACGTCACAGTACAGTACAGACAAAGCTTTGATTTTATGTGCTTGGCGGTTTAATCTGTTGGAAACTGGGAATATAGATGTAGAGGGTATCCATTATATCTTGATCCTTCATGGGAGCGCTGCTTGCGAAGACATGGTAACTATTATATACAGGGTGTTTCAAACGTAGTGGTCCAAACAAAAAGGGCACATCTTCATAGTAAAAATAGATTACCTACTTGAGTGACAGCAGGCGCAGCACATACAGAGCATTTAAATGTAGTTCTATATTTCGCCGTCTTACCTACTGGTGGACAATACGGTCGAAGCCCGGTACTTTTAAAAGTGACCAGATTTGTATTAACTTTGTGCCCGAATAAAGGGCAAAAAGGGCTTTGTGCCCTTTTTTTTTTTTTTTTTTTTTGGGGATGGGAAATCATCAAATGACCCCTCCCGCTCTGGGCGGAGCGGAAGGGAGTGTCAGACTCTTACTGACTAAAACCCACCCATGTTCCTTCCTTAGCCCTTTTGTCCGGGTCAGCGGTATCCCTTCCGGACGATCCCGCTTTCCCGGCAGGCTTGGGCCCTAATGGGCCCCCTCTCTGATGCTGACATCTCTTTGAGGCGCGCGTGGAACACGTACGCGCCGTTCGGCACGGGCCTGGTCCTGATCGGACGGTGAGCTACCCATTACTCACCGCCCGCAGGCCCGCGCCTACCGTGGCCGGGAGTCGTCACGCGGCTCCCGACGCCCGGAGCGTCTACCGCGGCGGCTTGGACGGGAGAATCTCTCCCTCTCCCGTCCCGCCGCCTCCTTCACTAGCATGACTGCTTCGCAGAAGGAGGCGACTGCCTCCCACTCCCCCTCGCCCCGGACCATGGCTTGAACCAGGGCCGGGCGCGAGAGGTCGCCGCCGCTGCCGATCGCCTCTACGAGGACACGGCGGTGCTCCGCCCATGCAGGGCAGACCCCCACCGTGTGCTCCACCGTGTCCTCAGGGCGATCAACGCAGTGATGACACCCGGGCGTTTCCTCCCGCCCGATGATGTGCAGGTACCTCCCGAAACTTCCGTGTCCGGTGAGGACCTGCGTCAGGCGGTAGGTGAGGACGCCGTGACGTCTCCCTAGCCACTCCTCAAAGAGGGGTCTTACCGCCGCTATTGCGGCGTGCCCTGCGCTGGGTTGCGAAAGTCGTTCCTTCCATGCCACCATGAGGCTTTGTGCCCTTGGCACAAAGTTAATACAAATCTGGTTACTTTGTAGTTTTGGTTAAAGACTTGTGGTTTATGTAGGGATAAGTAACTGGGATTATTGATCTAATTTTACGTCTATGTGTGCGTGCCATATCTATTTATGTTGTGGTATTTCTAAGATAGCCGTTTTATCAGCCAATAAAAATTTAATAACCCTAGGTTAAGGTTCAGTAACCACACACATTGGCCAATAAAATATAGGTTAAGGTTAAGTGACCACAGATGCTCGTTGGTGACCACACACATTGCCGACTAAAAATATCAGTCTAAATATAAATTAAACGAAAGAGGACCCGTGGTGCTCCGCAGCATTGTATTGATAGATAATATTAAAAAAAAAACGCTCTTCTAAGAGTAATTGTATTGTAACCTATTTGAAACGCATATTGAAAGTCACACCTAGTTCACACCTAGCTTCCCTTAAACTCAACCAATTTCAGTGAGCAAGTGAAAAAACTCGTTCCAGCGAGTGTTCTTAGACCAAAACGAACCGCGTACGCCAACAAGAACCGGAGATATGGAGAAAGAAAGCTATGAAAACATAAGAAATGTACCTACAGGAAGACTTCCAATACTTGGTGAAAAATCTATGCATCAAACTTTCATTTAAATAAAAAAAGCAAATCTGCTGAATGCAGGGCAAAGAAAACAAGGTTATAGCTTTAAGATTCCACTGAATGTTTTCTTCACGTAAACAGAGATTACCATCACAAGTAGAGCAATTAAAACTACTTGCGGAACTTTTCTGAGCGGTTGCTTCCGAGCTGAAAATAGGGCAAACGGGAGCCGAGAATTGAACAATGAGAAGCTTTTCCAATTTCAAACTATTAGAAAGACTTGGAATGGGCACAGATAGGGTTAGTATGGGAAAGTATTATGGACTGGGCAAGGCATGTTTTTGAAGAATTTAACCACTTGATTTTAACGAGTAACCATTTAGTTTCTTGCTTGTTTTTCTTAGGAATCTATGCTTTAGAACGGGTACGGTTCATCTCTTGCTGACTAACTGACCAACTTCTTGACAATTCTAAAGTAACCTGTAAATGGTCTATTTGACTTTGACTATGAATCGGGAATGTTCAAGACTCAGAAAAAATATCAGCTATCTTTTGTATCATAAGAAGTTGACTAAAATCCTTATTATTGTAATTTGTAACTACACGTGCCAGGTTTTTTATGCTTTACAATTCTTGTATTGCCTACTTTTCTTTTTATTAGCCTGGGGCTGTATTACGAAGTAGGTAAGTACTAATAACCCTGAAAGTTGGAATTGTACAATAAAGCCGTCTACAAAATTCAGACAGCCAAAAAATAAACTTCAATATTCCTACGCATAGCTACATGTTTCACTGAAACCGATTGTTGATTCGATATATATCCCGGGGACTTTCATCAATTTTTTTTATTTTTATTTTGGCCACGTCCATGTACTAGACCAATTTGTACCAAATTGATGTGGCGAGGTGCCGATATATGGCGCGTGCCGGAGTAGGGGGAGCATGTATTGGGCGGTGGTTTTTTTATATAGGAATATCGTTTAATCTACCCGTGATCCAATGCTGGAAAAGACGCAAGTGTAACCTTGGTGACCTTAATTGTATACATATGTGTGTCGGAAGACAGTGCTCGTAATCGATCGTTTTTACTAGCACACATTTCAATAGCTGACATTAAATATTTTTGTGTAAGTTTTTGAAAAGGACAGACCACTCGTTTTACCTAAAGTCTTGACTTCATAAGGGCTTCCAACTATTAGGTAAGTCTGCGCGCAAGTGCTAGTTACCTGATAATTATTGTTCAGGATGGATTTTAAATTTATAATAGGTAGGTAATTTACGCTACCTACATTACCAATTGTAAATTTAAAATCCATCTTGAACACATCACAGAAGGTGACACCCACTTGCGCGTAGACTATAACATCTTATGTGCGACTTTTTTAAATGACCCACGCTTTTCAAACATTGGTTAATCATAAGATTCAGAAGCAAAATTTTCAGTGTGTCCCAGGACTTTCTTAAACTTAGTCACAATACAGGGGACGCGTGTGACTATATTTAGATGACTTTATATCGGGACAATCGGGTTGCGGGTCAATCCGACCTAATGCGATGACGTCACCCACCATGGCGGCCGGCAGCGAAAGGGTTAGATAACGCATCAGTGCGTGCTCGTAAATCTAAGTGATGGAGGGTTGTGGGTGTCTTAGGATTTGAAGGCCTTTAAGCAGGTTTCGTTCAGATGTATTTTAAGCTTTTGACGAGGGTGCGCGCGGGTTGAGTCGTGCGCTAGGATAGAGCCGATAGAGGTGTGTTCAGAGTGGTTCCAGTTTAGCCTGGAACCTAAAGAATGGCATATCGACCGTAAGCTACCAATACCTCCTAACATTTTAACCAAAATATTGTTATTTTTGCGCCATTCGCAAGCTTATTAGAAGCTAACCGATGGCGCAAAAAAAAAAATATTTTGGTAAAAATGTTAGTTAGGAGGTATTGGTAGCTTATATTATGCTACTTTTTATACTGAATATTTAATACAAAATACACGCAGACGAAGCCGCGGACAACAGCTACCTACTTAAAAATTCATTTAGTAAGTAAAGTCACTAACACGCAAAAAAAAGAAGAACTAACAAACAACGTAATATATTCTCCAACAAACAAAGTAGCCATCAGCGAACAATCACAGAAACTACAGCCAACTAATCACAGATCGATAACAAGGGAATCGAATGGTCTGTCGTCGCCACTCGACTCAATTAAAACGATAATCGGACTAGCTGCTTGAATAGATTGCCTTGTTTTGATAGCGAGACGGGCCTGTATTGTGTAATCGGTAGGATAGAATCTAAATAATTGTTATGGCTAATAATGTTTTTTTACTGACGGGGTACCTACCTAGTTAAAAAGGGCGGTGCCGCAGTCTCTTCAGATTCTGAAGACCCTAATTCAAGTTATTTTAGGGACGTTAGAGCTATTATTATACAACATGTTAACATGTAGGTATCCCATCAAAATCAGCTGTTCCAAAAGCCTAACCTTCAGTTCAGACCAGGGACCGAAAAGGTCACCCGTATAGGGCTTAACCCGGGTAATTTTTTTTGGGTTAGGTGAAAAACCTTGCATAAAGGTTAACCCATATTCTGGGTTAATCAGCCTAATAATAACCGGTTCACGCATAGAGTTCATTTTTGTTCCTTTTTTTTTCATTTTTGTTCTATTTCATTCAGGTTAATCAGTAATATTAACCGGTAACGGTATCAGTATAAAAGGGTTAACCGGTTACCCTGCATTAAGATTAACCAAAAATATGGGTTAAAGATTTAACCGGTAACCTTTTAAACCGATTAATCGGTCCCTGGTTCAGACTCTAGATTTAGTTGAGCTTACCCTGTGAGGTAACCGCCTACATTTAGGCACCTCTTTTAAATTTTTGTCCCACCGTTTTACGGTAACACCTTTAAAGAATGTTGGTTGGATCGGTTGGTCTAGGACGACGAACGACTTTAAAATTCAAAGCTGTATTGCCTCTTTATGCACCTAAGTAAGTGAGGTAGTATAGCAGGATATCTCGCTCAAATCTGGAGTAGCTTGACCGGGGAAGTATTTCCACCTTACAGAATCCCATAGCTAATAACGCTACTCTTCGGTAGTGTTGTGTTCCTGTGGTGAGTAAGGTCGCCAGAGCTGCTGAGGATGCGCTGTGTTGACAGCGGGGGGCCTGCTTGTCTCATAAGTTTTCGGCACAACAAATCCTTATTTTAAAAGGTCGGCATCGCGTATGTTATAGGTAGGTACCTACATTACTCGGTACCTATTGCAAGAGTTTCATAGGCTACGGTGGCAGCTTACCATCAGACAGGCCGTATGCCTGGTTGCCAGTGTTGCCACTATCGTCGTATAAAAAAAACCTAAGCCTGATGCACCTACTTGAGTAACATTTTTTTACTTGAGTAACATTGAGTTGGAGTCTGTAATTAGTCTCCGATAGACGTCACCAACGCCCCTAAGATGCGTAAAAAGAAGGTTCCAATTACAACTGATTCAGACACGACACTGTAGCTCAGTGTTTAAGAGCGTTGCCCCGGTTTAGGCAGAAGTCGCAGGTTCGATTCCTGCCTGTGTCAGTTGTTTTTGGGAATGTCTTATATATTTAATAACATTAACTCTTTATTCAGAATTTTATAACCATCTCCAGAATGGGTACCTATATCCTGTCCTGTCACAACAGTATTACAAAGCAAAAATAAAGACAAGCATCACAAAAAGAAACTAAATGATAAATGATATTTATTTTGTAAATAGGTTAAAAATAACACTTTTACACGTCAACACATTTTTTAAGCTAGATGAGTTCGGTGTTTCCTATATGACTACCTTTGAGAAGAAACACCGAAACAAACTCAAAGGTTGATGTCTCTTTTAAAGTCCAGACAATTAAGATAAATTGTGTAAGAACCATGCAGGTTAGTCTGAAATGGCCTTTAGAGGAAAGAGCCATACAGATTTGAGTGGACCTGACCTGACTGTGCACGCATGTGCCGGGTATCGTGGTAGCTCAACCCAGACTTAGGGAGCTCAACGACCCGACGAACATTACCATCAGAGAGGACATTTGGGTAGGCCCCCTAAAGTACTCAAACTGTCAGACTGAACTTGAGATCTATAACAGTAACATAATAACCCACATAGTACTCACATTTACAATAATTATAATCAATATATTATCATTATTATCACATTCAATGTCATTTTGTATATAAATTGTTTCAAAAGGAAACATTCAATGTCAAAGTGTATATAGAAAAAATTATAAAATCAAATAAAAGAGCAATAATTTAGTGGTTATGGCAATAGTAGTATTGGCCCATGTATGTATTGGAACAGCTCAATCCCAAGCCTTTTTAACCGACTTCCAAAAAGGAGGAGGTTCTGCATTCGGTTGTTTTTTTTTTTTTTTTTTTTTTTTTTTTTTTTTTTTTTTTTTTCATGTATGTACACCGATTACTCCGTGGTTTATGAGCCGATTTACGTGATTCTTTTTTCATATGGTAGAAGAAGCTCGCGAGGTGGTCCCATATAAATTTTATTAACTTTGGTTGAGTAGATTTTTAACGAGGTGTAATAAACGGTATTTTTGGTGTATCTCGATGACATCATGACGATGATGAAAAAGTGATATTGTGTAGGTACATGAATTCCTGAACGCAATCGATCTCGATATTATGCATACATAACATCACGCCGATATTTCCCGCAAGGTTAGACAGAGGTGTATAGTACACACAATTTTTTTATGCTTAAGTCGCATTTGATAGAAGGCTAGGGAGCGAGCCTATTGCTATTACTACTATCTACAGTTCATAACCAATTTATATGAAACTTCGTAGGTAGATGTCTTTTACAAGCCGCCATTAAGGCCTATAGTGAAATTACGAAAAATAAAATTATTAGGGGGGGCTCGCATACATGAAACTGAGGGATGAAAAATAATATTTTCGCGCACCCCACCATGTGGGATATCGTTGGATAGGTCTTTGAAAATAACATGAAGGTTTCTAAATACCTTTTTTATTTAAGTGCATATTGAGTGAACTAGGAGCTCCCAAAGTCGTTAACAATGTGTGTCCCCCCCTGTAATTTTCCAACCGCGCTATCAAAAAATCTGGAAAAAATCAAGCTTATAGCATTTAATAAATACTTTCGATTGAAATTGGTTTGAACAAGATACGACACAAAATTTTTGAAATATTCACTATTTTCCATTTTGAGTTTGACAACCGTAAAAGTAATAATATTTCATAATAATATTATGAAATACAAACTTGTATTTGCGGTCGGAACACTCAAAATACTTCTTGCTATGGAATCCTACACTGCATGGTCCGACACGCTCTTGCCCGGTTTTTGTTTACTGAAATGCTCTCATCCACCAACATCTATAAATATAAGTACATACCTATTTAAATTCGTGGAAGTAATCGATCTCGGTAAAAGTACATAAATGATCAAAGTCGCTCTGTCCATGATTTAATGGTACTTTATTGTAATAAATTAACAACAACAAAAATGGTTACACTACACTAAAAAGATAAAAATAAAAACAGGTTTAAAAAAAACCGACTTCCAAAAACTACACTAAAAACTATGAAATAAAAATGTTAAACTTCCATAAATAAAAATCTAAATGTATATTGAAGTCGGCGGGGCCTAGCATAAATATAAGCAACATTATAGATTAAGGAGGAATGAAAGAAAATTTTAATTTGTCGAGGCGCAAAGCAAGCTGCACGTTCGCTGCACACACTGCGCACGTTCTTCCTGTTCAAAGGCTGAGAGGTAGAAACCTGAAGAAAAGGCCCCGCCGACTTCAATATACATTTAGATTTTTATTTATGGAAGTTTAACATTTTTATTTCATAGTTTTTAGTGTAGTTTTTGGAAGTCGGTTTTTTTTTTGTCCTCCATATAATCTTTAACACTATAAAAGGCTTTATGACAAAGTTTTCGCTTTATTAATGATTTGAATTTATTAAGGCTTAATTTTTGAATATGGCTAGGGATTTTATTGTAAAAGCGTATACTTTGGCATTTAAATGTGCCACTTATTTTCTGGAGCCTCGTGGCAGGAACAACAAGTCTATGTTTGTTTCTAGTATTAATATTATGAATATCACTATATTTAGTGAAGAGATTAATATTTTTATGTGCATACAATAGATTTTCATAAATGTACTGAGATGGAACAGTCATTATATTAATATCTTTAAATTTCTCTCTGAGTGAATGTCTGGGACTTAACTTATAAATTGATCGAATAGCTCTTTTCTGCAAAACAAAAACAGTCTGTATGTCGGCGGCATGTCCCCACAACAGAATACCGTACGACATGACACTATGAAAATAACTGAAGTATACTAAACGGGCAGTCTCAAGATCAGTTAAATCGCGAATTTTTCTAACAGCGTATGCTGCAGAGCTAAGCTTTTTCGACAACTTATCTATGTGTGGTCCCCACTGAAGCTTAGCATCCAATGTTATACCTAAGAACACTGTGGTATCCACAAGATTCAGCTCCCTACGACCTACAACCGAACGCAACTCCTAACTCCTAAAAAACTCAATGTTTTTTTTTTTTGTAAATATCGTAAACCCGCTAAGCGGCTTGTAAATTCGATACGATACGATCGTAAAAGTACACGCTTTTGTTGTGTATAGTAAATAGGGTCGTGCCTCAGATCATAGAAACAAGGAGATGTGCCAAGGCGCTATCGAGCTTGATGCCTGATCTTGAGCAAATTGCTCATATTAAAAACGTACGCGCTGGCGACGAACCGAACACGATCGATGGTATAAAAAGAGTGTTTTAGTTTAGTGCTAGTGTTGAGTGTCGATTAACAGTGTTAGATTGAGGGTGTGCGGAATGTTCATGCGTTGGAGATCATTTTATTTACAAGGAGCGCTTAATTATGCGCGTAATTGTGTCGAAAAATGTACTAAAAGTGGCATCAGTTGTTCCCGTACTAATTTGCTATGATGGCATATCTCCTTGTTTCTATGATCTGAGGTCGTGCCTCAGATCATAGAAACAAGGGAGATGTGCCAAGGCGCTACTAAAATTGACGCTTTGATACGGTCACATTGACCGTATATAAAATGTACACGCTGGCGACGAACCGAACACGATCGATGATATAAATACAGTGTTTTAGTTTAGTGCTAGTGTTGAGTGACGATTAACAGTGTTAGATTGAGGGTGTGTGGAATGTTTAATGCGTGGGAGATCTTTATATTCATGAGGGGCGCTTGTAATTGTGTTGAAAAATGTACTAAAAGTGGCGACAGTTGTTCCCGTACTAATTTGCTATGATGGCATATCTCCTTGTTTCTATGATCTGAGGGTCGTGCTGTGTAGTAAATGTAAAGTCTATTAGAGTACTGTCGTTTTATAGCGCAAATCGATAGGAGCATCCTGGAGGCGCAGTGGTGCGGGCACGTTGTAGCGTACGGCACGGGATGGAATGCACTTCGGATTTTTCGCTTGGCTTCGTCCGCGTTTTTGGGATAAAAAGTCGCCTATGTGTTATTCTGATGTATAAGGTACCTATATTATTGTTAAGTTTCATTAAAATCGTTCATAATAGGTAGATACCTATTAGTAGGATAGGTGCCTACCTTTGTCACACGACGAACGATATTAGACTAAATCATAATCTAGTTATAGGTACCTACAAAGGTCTAGGTAGGTACTTCGGTTAGACTTTTATAGAAAAAGTATCAGGTGTAAAAGAAGGGTTTCGTAATAATGTCTTAGGTTTTCGCGATTATTACACATTATAATAAAACAAGTTTAAACGGATTAATCGCGTATATTACAGAGAGACGACTGCGACCGTCGTCCTGCGACCACGAACGCTGCAAAGTGTTCGAAACGTCAGGAAAACTCTGTAATAGGTATACGCGATTAATCCGTTTAAACTTGTTTTATTATGAAGGGTTTCGTTTTGAAAATAGAGCGTCACCACCAAAGACCTAGGAAATCTTTCTTATTTATATATGTCTTTGGTCACCACAAAGCATTAACACAACCTCTCGCTTGCACATTATGTATCGCCAAACCACAGTCAAAGAACCATACAGTTAACTAAGTCACGCGGTTGATGTGGTCGAAAAAGCCCATATCGTCTAGTCTAGAAAGTCAGGACGAATAAAATGCCGGATAGCTCTATGTGGTGTTCGGTTGTTCGGGAGCGCTCCGCCCACTTCTCGCACTGCACGATTGCCCTGTCTAGACGTCTTCGATGATTGACTGTATGGTTCTTAGACTGTGGCCAAACTAAAAAATCACGGTTGCATTTCCCATACCGCGTGTTACAATGGACTTGCCGAACGAGAGTAGGTCAGAACCAGTTTCGAAATACATGTTCAAAAGCTTGACTGTCTAACTCCTGAACAAAAGATAGCACATCGTCAATCGTGCCTCACACGCAACGCGCATTGTCTTGAATATTTCATTGAAATTCTATTGATTTGTTTCGAAGCGTGTCTCGAAGGTGCGTTGTTTTTCAGACAACTGATAATAATGTACTCTGTACACAAAGTTGTTTGTAGATGTTTTGAAAGGAGCAAATATTGAAATTGAATTATATAATCATAAGTTTCTTTCTGTACATTTGTATATTTATTTTGAATGTGTTTAGTATTATTATAGGCGGTTCAACTTAGTTATTTTTAGAATCAAACGAAAATCTAACCTTTAGAAAGAAACTATAGAATCGATAACTTGATATAAAGTTATAATTGAGAGGTCAATGTCTGCTTGTAGATAGGTTAACTTAATTACCTACCTATACCTATCTAACAATTATGTACAGCTAAAGGACAATTACACTTTGCTTGTTTAGATTAGGTAATATTATCACCTGTAGATTAACATAGATTAGCCAATAGCCAGAATTGACCGTAATTCTATAGGTACAGTCAGGGAAAGGGGTTCTTTAGCAGGTCACTATAATATTGGTCGTATATTCAAACTTCGAAGCAATTCGGATTCAGATTTGCTTTGAAGTCCTACGACCAATTATGAATGACAGTGAACTTACTAAAGAATCCCTTTCCCTGACTGTACCTAAATGGATTTTATAACTATATATTAAGTACTGACCTGCATTTCTGGCGATCCCCCTTCATCTCTTATTAGCAGTAAGTAGCTGTGGCCGTCGATTATCACTTCCTTCTTGAAGCGACCACCTGCAAGAAACAGTTGAAAGTAAGTAGGAAGGTAGGTACCAGAGGCCCTAGCCAAGTTGCTTTTCTGTTAGCGTTCACGCCAAACGATAAGCACAAAATGTATGGCGATGACATTACCTGCGGAAAAGTCACGTGACTCACAAATGTCACTACACTACCATACATTTTATCCGTAGCGTTTGGCGTTAACGCTAACAGAAAAGTAACATGGCCTAGGGAGGCTGAACACAAAATTGCCGCTTTAATACCTACCTATCCTTTTTTACCCGACTACGGCAGAGTGAAAGGGTTATATCCTAGCAATAAGCGTATGGATAGGTCCATCAATGGCCTAATGGCTGTTAAATTGTTGACATTACTTCCGATCTCTAGTAGGGAAAAGAGCAGATAGATCGGTTATAGGGAACGGCCTTAGGTCATGTCTTCGTGAGGTAATAACCACAACCAGGCACATGCTTAATTCGACTATCTATGGTATTGTTTTATGTGGAGTTACTGTCGTTTGATGAAATTTAAGAACCCACCACCAAGTCTACCGAGTCTATCGACCCTTCTTATCAATGACTGTCATACCCACACCAATGCTAACAGCTAAAAAGAGCTTTATTAATTCGCATCTCATGTTTCTAATAAAGAACCTATTTTGCAATGTCCACCTTCTCATGAGAACTAATAAAATATCAACCAGGAATTAAGATACCTACTCAAATCCAGGAATAAGTAAATTTCTCTCATTACCGCTGTCTCTGTGATAATGATCGCGTCTACGGTGTGGGTTGGAGGTAAATAAGCACTTGTAGTCCTACGCACTAATCAAACCCTTGAAGAGAGTGTAATCAGTGCAATAACGCCCTCAATAGTTCGTTGAACTTACTGAAGGCCTAAAGTGTTAAGTTACTATAGGTATGTGCTGCCATCTAGTGGCGAAATGAGAAAATAGATACTAGTGCTACCATCTAGAATAACGAACGAACTAAATTGCAGACCACGAGTTTGCGCAGTTCCGCTACTCGACGCTAGATGGTGTTGTTATGAGTTTATGTTTAATTTACGATTACTAATAAAATGCTTTTACAGAAAAGTCTTAATACTAATACAGTAACATTGATTAAATAAATAGTATTACACACCTTCAGGACTTTCTTCTTGCATATACGCCCCAGTTAAGTACCGATGGACTAGAGCCGATTTTCCACTGTCCGGTGAACCCAAAACTCCAACCCGAAGTTCTGTTACACCTCGTGACGCGGTCCATTCTTGGCTATTCACAAATGAATCTGTAAAGATAATAGCAAAAGGTTAATTGGTGTAAAACATTTGTATTGTAATATTTACTGCCATCTAGCGGCAAAAACTAAAAACGAGCTTCCATTAAAACAATATAGATGGCGCTAGCAACAAAGACAGTGTTCAAATTAAATCTATTGATAAGAATTTATAAAACTTTTTCTGAAGAATTTATAAAACTTTTTAATGAATTTTGTTTTTTTTTTATTACAAATTTTATTAGATACCTACCTAACCTATCCAATAAGAGTTATGTGAATTGCATTAGCATTACATGTACCTATATGTGCATATAATTATGTAGGTGTAGGTACCTACACTCACACAACACAAACATGATATCATTTTATTAGGAAGTAGGAAGCAATGACATTTTGTAAGAAGTTAAATAATATACCTACCTATTCTAACAAAATAAAATAATGTATAAAATATTCATGTAACGAAGCAACTTTCACTTGTATCCCATTACTTCCTGGATATGGTTAGAATGTTTGATAAACCGAGGAACGAAACCGGTTCCTGTCATTGTACCTACCTACCAATCAACCGTGAACAAACAAGAACGTAACTATAAACCGGTTCCTGATTATTTACACTAATAAACTATTCCAATTAATGCTATGTTATCTCATATTCGCTAATCCATCAGCTGATTAACCTACATTAATATGCTAATTAGATTAGTGAAAAATAGATTGTGTACTCTAGTCAGAATAGTGAGATAGATTTTATATACTAAGTAAGCACCGCGACTTCGTCTGAAACTGCGCATTTGTTCGGGATAAAAAGTAGCCTATGTTACTCAGTGATAATCTAACTTTCTATTGGTGAAAAAAATTTCAATATCGGATCATCCTTTACAGTTTCCCCAGGGATGTGCCATTGTGCCCTAACAGTCGTTCTCGCAAAGGTTCTCAAGCTAGTCTTTTATGAGGACCCAGAGCCCACCACCATGTGCTGATGGTGGCCACCGGGTAGTTTTAGTGGTAAACCCCGAATGCCTGAAGGTTTCCACCCGAAAAAAAGCCTACCATGGCCTGAGTTAATATTCTCGTAAAGCTCGAGCCAACACGAGAAAGAAGAACTCGTGATAGAACCCCGGCTTTCACAAGCTGATAGATAAGATGTAGAAGTACCATAAACGGGACGATTTACTAAGAATGTTTGGATTACACATGAACATGAGGTAGGTACACCTACATTTTAATTTCTTTGGTGTTTCTGAAAACGCCAAAATTGAAATAGCTTTTCACGACGTCTTTAAAACAGTTTAGGTTAACAAGTTAACCGTCTAATTTTAATGAGGCTTTAGACTTGACCCAATTTACAGTTTGTCCATTAGGTATCCTGTCCTGTCCCTGTCGTGCAAACTGACATCCAAACACAAGTTTATCAACTTGATAAAAACTGAAGTCTCGTGCAAATTGCACAGGACACTTGAATGTGTCGCGGCCATTACATAAGTCGTAAGTAGGTACTAATGTGCGAAAAACGGTCATAATGATGTTATGCAGTTATGTCAACTTTATCAGAAAGTGCTAAGTTACGCAACTGCCTAGGTATTTATATTGAAATGATTTATTAGCATAAGGATAATAGAATATGTATTCGTTGAAGAATACTGCTGAAACGTGGAGAGTGTGATAGTATCATTACATAATAAAACTAGGCTTTTTCTGCAATATTTAATAAAAAAATTGATGATAGCCCCATAAAAAAACGATAATATGCTTGCGTTTAACACCTTCGATGGAGAACGTTTGCCTAAAAGAAACTGATTCACTCGCTACTTGAAGACACCCAGACACAGACAAGTGTAACCAAGTAACCAAGTGTAACCAACTATCGGGAAATAGGTACCCACTCCGGCATCGGCAGCGCATTCCACTGTTTGGCGGTTCACACAATATACAAATAGCACAAATACATATAATGTGCACCGAGTGAATGCCAAAGAATTAGGTCTTCCTGTGTCAACCAATAATACCAAATTAATACCAAATCTTATTATAAGCCTCTGATAGAATCCCAAGAGAAGCTGTCACAGTGTAAGACAGGAAAATTTGCATCTCAAGGAGGGCAAATCAGTAGGGATTTAGAATTAGAGTGGCTTATTAAAACGTACTTAAGCCATTATATCCAGAGGATGGATTAAGACGTTACAAACAACATTTAACGATTACCAATTCCACCACTCTTTATCAGCAACGGATGTGTAATCAATTAATCATAAAGCAAAACATTTTTTTAAGGATAAAACATAAACGGCAGTACCTACCACAAAAAAATAAACATCTGTTCAACACACGTTCAACACGAATGCTACCAAAAATAATAGGCAATTGTTTTAGCACTAACTTGTCTAAAAGAAGTGTGTATTATTTTTGGTAGCATTCGCGTTTAACGTGTGTCTATTTTTTTTGTGGTAAGGCCGAAGAGATTTAAGTGACAATAAACTCAGTCGCATTTTCTACTAGTTTCCACCGTAAACGGCTTGCACGTGCCTGAAGTTCAATGGATGTCCAGTCACATTTGTCACGGTATGGCCATGAAATTAACGGGTTTAATACATGAATGAGCGGTAGCGAGTGCGTAAATTTTTCATAGTCGTCAAAAGCGATTCTCGATCGAGTCGTAAAAATTTATAAATTAACTTATCAATATAATTGGTTGATTTCACCACAGCAGCTTACTGTGTACATAGTGTGTGTAGGTAGTATAGGTCATAGTGTGTTACGACGATTTATTAGATTCTAATAAATCATAACACACTATGACCGCGGTGTCGCTAGAATTCAATAATCCTACTATCCTACTATAATATTATAAACGTGAAAGTTTGTGAGGATGTATGGATAGATGGATGTATGGATGTTTGTTACTCTTTCACGCAAAAACTACTGAATGGATTTTAATGAAACTTTACAGTAATATAGCTTATACATCGGAATAACACATAGGCTACTTTTTATCCCAAAAACGCGAGCGAAGCCCCGGGCAGAAGCTAGTAATAATATAATTAGAGTATTGATGTGACATGTCAAAACATCATGCTGTATCTAACTTAAATATTAACATACACATAAACTTCCAGAATAAATTCTTTAATGGTGGTGTAAACCTCATTGAAATCCCTTGTGTAGTTTAGAAGAAATAAGCGGACAAACAGACAGACAAGAAAAGCAAGTCTCTTTAAAACTTTTATTTCATGGCTATTTTCGAGGCCTCGCGATCAAATCCGCTAACGCTTCTACATTACACCGTCCGCGTCGAATCGGACCCGCGAAGGAACTTGATGGGAACATCTTCGACCATTACATTGCAGCATTCTTCCGCAGTGTAAAGTTATTTGCAATTTATAATTTCTGTTGCAACTTTTGATTTTGATTCTTGGTCATGATGATGAATTGGCAACTACGATCAATAGTTTGTAAAGGTCATTAAATAACATAACATTATGCCAGTATTGCTTACCCCCTAAGCACAGTTAATCTTACTCCGTGTGGTAACCTTTTCTTTCATAGCATACGGTTAACCGCTTTGCTTTAGATGCGCCGTACGCTTGCTTGCCACCATAGTAGTAAAAAATATATGTATATTTTTCTCCATATCATCACAATTACATAGTAGGTAGGTATATCAAATTTTTACTTAGTCCGATACCAGCAAGTGCATGCAAAAATGAATTGTAAAATTTGTAGCGAACAGACTGACAAACAGGGTAACACAAAAACAGGCCACAAAAAGAACAAACCAAGTACCTATCAGTGGCGAAGGGTCAGTTTTTGTAAGAGGTAAGCCGGAGTTACAAATGCTTACCTGGCCACGAAAAGCTGATTAGCAATACTGCCTGTGCTATGTTTCAAAGGGAAGCCGGTAGGAGTCGTATTGTAAGGACCCTTCGCCACTGGTACCTATAAAACTTTGATTTACAATTTGCAAAAGAAACAGCACAATATAAAACTAGTTACTATTCACACAAACCTCACAATAAACAAAATAAAAAGTACCCAAAAGACGTTTTACGATATGTTTACAGGCACACGAATCGCCATCATTAACGCATGGTTCCGTAGGTACTAAATAACTTTTATTGCTAACCAGATACCAATAAATCAGTTTTGGGGACTGGGGTTCTTTAGACCCACATATGGGGTTAAATTAACATTCATGGGTTGCCCATGGGGTTTTACGGCGTCGTCAATGTGTGAAACGAGAGCTTAATCGTGTTTTTAGGCACTTGAAATTATGGGGCTTATCTTGTCTGTTGTCAAAATTTATGGGGCTGCTTTGATATTGGGGCTTAAAAAGTGCGACATGACTTTTAGTGTGTAGTAATGAATGTATGAAAACAGTATTTGTTTGAAAAATGCGACGGTGCTTATTCTGTTGTAAATCGCACTAACAAACACGCTTTATCTCTTTCTTACAAATATCATTGAAAAAGGAAATTAGTCAACAACCTCATAATTTACGGGAAAATAGTCGGGACCTATGCCGACGGCGACAAAATTCACTTGACAATTTTGCAAGTGGACTAATTTGGCAGAACTAAATATGTTCTATCCCTTTCTCATGTTTTTGTTAGAAAGAAACATAATAAGACTAAATTAGTTAAGGTCGGCACCACTATTATATTTACTCTACATTAAAATAGGTGCGTCTGTCTGTCTGTTATTTGGTTCGTTTTGAAGGTGAAACTACCAAACATTTTGATAATATTTGGCAGAGAGAACGGATCTTTAAAAACTTTATATGTATAATATACACAAGCAGAACCGCGGGCATGACTAGTGTAAAACACAATTACATAGATTGAAACATCTGTTGGATAGTAGGTACTTGTTTTCATTTTATTAATTTTAAAATTAATCTCTCTCACTTTCCATTTACAAAGCTTCGCAAAGGATTTTTTCTCTAAAGGTTTTTTCAAACAATATTATTTTAATCTCGTTTCGTTTTATTAAAACAGAATAGCAAAGTCGCTATAGGCTTCGCTCGTATTAAAAAAATATTTTTGTGAAAAGACGGTAATCTATTATATTATCTATGTTCTTATCTAGGTACTGATTTTTTTTCTATCATTCATCATTTGAGCCAAAAGACTGGACTATTGTACTACACTACTGGACATAGGTAGGCCTCCCCCGAGCGTCGCCTTATTGACCGGTCCTCCTGTGCTTCCCGCATCCAGTGAATTTCCTGTCAACGGTCCACCTTGTTGGAGGCCTACCCTCGCTGCGTCTTCCAGTACGCGGTCGCCACTCTAGAACCTTTCGACCCGAACGGCCATCTGTTGCCAGCAATATGCCATAAGCACAATCGTGCCCCAATTCATCTATAAATTTTGTTACAATCCATCAAACTTCAAAACTGTTGAAGACGAAACAAACTTACTTTTCATATTGATATTAAAGTTCAATTCAGCTACAGAAACGTCAAGTTTATCTGTTACGGAGTTTTGCTGAAGCAATCAAGGTTTCCTAGAATTGAATATTGGAAGTCTAACCTCGAAGTCTTGGACTAACAAGATTATTAGCTAGGTCACCTGCCACCTAGAGCTGCAAGGATTTCTCAGTAGGTAATGCAATTTCACCTTCGATTGCTACCTACAACCTATAATAGGTAGCTAGATGCCCGTTTCCACCAACACTAGGAGACACCTAAGTGAAATGTTTAAATATTAAAAGGAATTGTCATAATCGTGTCAGATTGGTCTCATAATGACATCATTTTGACCAATGACCAAAAAGATTGTCATAGCAGACTTGGGGCCATGAAAACCCTTCCACTAATCGTGATTGTTTCAATGTGTGCGAGGAAATACCTACTTATTGTAACACTTGTGTGCGTGCAGTGACTTTACTGTAAACTTGGACTCACCAATGACGAAGAGCAATTTGGTGTGTACTACGTCTATATTACACACTACTTTGCATATGAGCGTTAACACATTGAAAGTGGAAGGGCGGTCAATTCTAGATTAGACGATAGACTAGATACTAGATCGTCTAATCTTACAGTACCTGCCTAGTCTTTTAGGAACAATAAAAAAATCACATTTTATTTCATTTAAAAATAAATATCTTAGGTCGGTTACAAAAAAAGAATTAGTCAACTCATAGTTAGCCAGCTCAAATAACAGTATAGGGTTCAACAGCAGTGCCCAGACATGTTTAAATTAACTAATTGACCTTACCCAAATCTGTTGTTAATTGGAGCGCTACACGAAAAGCGATATGATTGGCGTATGACCTTGACCCCGCCCACTATGACGTGACACGCCTACGTAACTAATTAACAGAAAGTCAACTTCATGGAACTATTAATAATGATGTGGGTGGTTGTAAAGCTATTGTTGATAAGACAAACTTTAAACAGGCACATGCAACGTCACGATTTGGATAATCTACACTAGAATCGACAGTCCTGATTGATTCAATTTTTTTTTTATCGTCGATGGTGGCAAACCATATCTTGATGGTAAGCAGTGACCATAGCCCATGAAACGCTTTAAACACTGAGTACCTATTATATGCGCGTTGCCGACCCTTTAAAATGAGGATTCGCTGTCCGAACTGCTTTGGGGACTAGCAGGTCTCCTGCTGTCAACACAGCCATTCTCAGCACGCGTAGCATGACCAATTCTATCTCTATTCTACCAAAGAATAGACAAAGTTCTTTCTATCCAACTCGTTATCTCTTCTAAACGAGCACGCGGCGATCCGTCCTTGGCTTATCAGAATTTTGTCTACTGAAGAATAGAGACATTTCTTCTCTTCATTGTATGCATAAAACCCGTGAAACCGAAACAAATGAAACCCGTTTCTATCGTGGTCATGTTAGGCCGGCTGAAGAAATAGTCCCTCAGCATTTTTTTTCTTTCATTGTCTTTATCGGTCCTTATAGCAACTCTAGATATCAGTTCCTTGAGTGCTTGTGGAATATTTTAACCTCTTTTAGTTGCCTGTCATATTACACGGTGGGGGAACGCGTTGTACCGTGCGATGGGAAGCGACGACGCATCCGTGTGGCTTCCTTCCGTCGCTAAATGACTGCCGGGAACTAGTGACTGGCGGGAATTTAGCTTTTTAATTTTTGTTTTTGAAATAAGAACACTAGTTTTGCATGTTTGAAAGCTGGTTTATACTCTGGTTAATACTCCCATTAATTACCATAAGATCTAGGTCTAATCGTTTGATGTCTAGTCTAACAACGCTGAACAGCCGCATCATTAAGTGGTTTACGAACGACCCAACTTAACATCCGATCTGTAGAGCCGAATTGGCACGTTAATATTAGCCCAATTTACCCATTCACGAGCCAATCTGTTGAGACCCGAATCGGCTCTATAGATCGGGGGTCAAGTTGGGTCATTCGTACACTCCTTAAGAAGACGAAAACTTTTGAAAATACCGGAGGGCAAAAGGGACCCATGTCAATATTACTGTGCTATTGACAGAAAGGAAAACAACAAAAGATTCATAATTGAGAGCCATACACCACTTCTAAGAAGATGAAAACTTTTAAAAGACCGGAGATCAATAAGCCACACAAAACAGCTACTGATAATACTTTTAGTAACAACACAACTCATGACGCATTAGAAAGGACTCATAAAATCTCTGATCAAGTAACTGGATAGCCTGACGGTACATTCGCAATGTTTAGTTTGTATTCACTATAGAGAGCACACAAAATGCTAAGAGCTTTCAGTGGGAGGATCAGATTACCAGCTTAGATGGGATTCTGATGCACGGTTGCCATGGAAACGGCATGTTCGGCCATTTGTTTGCTTCGGGTGTGGGAAAGAACTGGCGTAGTTGGTAGGATTTCACATGTTCTTGTTATACCTACAGGTCCAAATCTATTAATTCCCCACAAAACTGTGAAAACAGTTTTGTGGGGCTTTGTTTAGTTATATGAATATTGTGAAACGTTGATAAATAAAGATACATACATACAAGATAGATGCCTATCACGAATCATTTTGATATTACGAAAGTGAATTTTGAATCACACAGTGCACTTTGTAAAGGATGCCCTATAAAGTGCAGTACCTATTCAAAAATATAATCTGATTTAAATTTTAGTAGTTTGACAATTTAATTTGCTGTTTTCAGACAGAGAGCTCTAATCTAAAAGACAAAAGACAGCTTTAATCTAAACTAAAACCAGTTTTTCTAAAAAAAAACGTTTCTGCTGTTGGCTATCGCTGGCAGCTGAAACAATTTTTTTTTATTATTCACACTCACTATGGACCCAATTTGAAATTATTTCCAGTTTAAAGTGAATGTTCCGCCATGTCAAATATATCAGACGCATTTCCGATTAAATTTACATAAAAAATCTGTTGAGACGTCCGAAAACTGTATCTTGACAAATTTATTGACACCACTTCTAAAAATCTTCTATCATTCTTATAATCCAACAATTACGAACTAAAACCGAATGGCCTTCCGTTTTTCAAATGCAAAATGTTATTTGTATGTCTATTGTGTTCGTAGTTCTGTTATAAATCGCGCATCGCCTTGTATTTGCTAAGGAACAGCGACATGAATAGAGAGGCCATCTGCCTATTCAAGTAGAATTTACTACTAATTCGTTGTATTATTTTTTCTTGGAGTGGACACACGCTGTGCCCGTTATTTGGACATTATTTGGAGCACACTTTGCTTACGGTATTAAAATATCCGCATAGACTTTGGAAGCTAGTAAAATTACAATGACCTAAAAGTTAAATAAAAAAACTAATTTCGTAACTTTTATTTCAAAAATGGTAGATGAAAAACTTATCTCAAAGGCGAACATACAAAACTTTAGAATAAAATCCTACGCTATTAAAAGGGCAAAGGTATGTCCACCCACTTGACAGACCCTGGCCGTGATGCCAAAGGTTGGAACTGAAGTCAAGCGGAAACAATGAACTCAAAGACAAGAGTACTACGGTGGGTAGGCAGGTACAGTTAGAAAGAGATATCAGCTAGCTTCGGCTTTAAGAGGGAACGGGGCCTGCGAGGAATTTGAAAAATAGGTATTTGAAGAAACTATTGCCGTCGCGCTGCGCCCGAACAACCCCCGTAGTGTGTGATAGGGACAGCTGCAGCTCAGACCGATTATATCACAAAAAAATTGACGAGATTGTCGTTTCGTATTCCCCCTTTTTCTCCTCGAAAACTGAGATGATGCAATTTTTTTTTTTATTTATATAAAAAAAGAGTATGCTTAGGTTCTTATCATTTTCTTTTATGTTAAAAACTTTTCTAAATTGTCTGGTAGTCCTCTAATCACGGCGGTAAAATAGGTCATTTTTTGTAATGTTTGGAGGGTCATATTTTCTTTACAAATTAGTTGCTGAAAAAAAGAAAATGACAGGGACATGTATACAGCAGACCTTGATTTTATGAAACAAAAAAAATACTCTAGAGCCATTATTCAGGAAGAAAAAAGGGGAATACGTTTGTATGGAGAATCTCACGCCCTGTTCCCTCTTAAAGAGCGTCATCTCTGTCGCTCTTTAATGCCGAAGCTAGCTGATATCTCTATCCAATGCACCAAGCACTAACAGTGAGGTATCTAATAAACACCTCCGCGAAAAAACGTCACAAACTGTATGGGTGACAGATACGACGTTCTACAAAGCCTTTCTCAAAAGTGAATTAAAAAACCGGCCAAGTGCGAGTCGGACTCACGCACGAAGTTTTCCGTACCATTATCTATACAACATTAGACACTATATAATAACCTCTATTAAGATCGAGAAAAAAACTGAAAAAAAATCACGTTTGTTGTATGGGAGCCCCCCTTAAATATTTATTTTACTATGTTTTTAGTATTTGTTGTTATAGCGGCAACAGAAATACATCATCTGTGAAAATTTCAACTCTCTCGCTATCACGGTTAATGAGATACAGCTTGGAGACACACAGACAGACAGACAGACGGACAGCGAAGTCTCAGTAGTTCCGTTTTTACCCTATGGGTACGGAACCCTAAAAACAGTTAAATACATATTTGTAATCGCAAGGGCGATTGCAGAGAGTAGCAATGGTTACTCCAGGGATGACCCCCTTTACAGTTTTCTCAAGGATGTTAACAGGCGTAGCACAGGGGGGTCTGGAGCTGGTCCCTGATGGTATCCATGTGCTGATGATGACCACGAGGCCAAGACCAAGAGTAGAGAGACTATACCATGTTGTATAATCTACTAAATACATTATGGCGCTTACAATACAAAGGTATCTAAACAGTTTGCGTGGGAGTTAACGAACAAAGATCAAAGAAGATCCTCCGGTACGGTAGGAATGTTGAATGATAATATTATTTTATAATTCCAAGTGTGTTTGTAATTCCTAAAGCTATACTCGTATGATTGCTTCGTTTTCATGTTATTAAGTGCGGAGATGGTTTTGTGTTTATTTACGTACTTATAATATTACAGTTTGTTCGCAGCCCCAATCTATTTTTGTGTATTTCAATCATGATTTTTTAGGGTCTGTACCTCAATAGGAAAAAATAAACAAAAATCTTATAGGTTCACGGTTAATGCAACTTGAGCGAAACGTCGAGATTAGTCAAAATACTGATATTTTGATTATGTTGTAGCATGCTTAGCATGACCATGATAGAAACGGGTTTTGTCTACAGAAGAATAGACAAAGTGACAGATTGTAAAAAGATTTCTATCGTTTTATACATACAATGAAGAGAAGAAATGTTTCTATTCTTTAGTAGACAAAAGTCTGGTAGGTACGCCAAGCACGGGTCGCCGCGTGTTCGGGCAGTAGAGATAACGAGTTGGATAGAAAGAACTTTGTCTATAATTCTTTAGTAGAATAGAGACAGAATTGGTCATGCTAAGCCTGCTGATATAATTAAAAAAACCGGCCAAGTGCGAGTCGTACTCGCGCACCGAGGGTTCCGTATCATTTTTGGACGCATAAAGTGCAAAAATCCGGACCGCATAACTAAGTTTGTTTGTGAAGGAATTTTGATGATTTTGAAAAAACTGTACTAGTTAGGAACATCGTTTTATTTTTGGTGCCATATTTGGGTCAATTCCTATCAACTCTAATTATTTCAGATTTGGTATTTGGTATTTTTTTGGACATTTTTCATCATATGTCGAAAACTGTGAGACATAAAATAAAATGAAAATATATTTTGAAATGTGCAGATTAAGCCCTTTCATATGATATGTCACTTGACCTAGTAACCCCACTTTAAAATTTTGGACCCCCACTCCGGCCCCTTTTGCAATGAAAATAAAAATATTTTTGGATTTTTTTCATTTGCAATAAAGTTGAACAAGCATTCTTTATAACTGTTCCAAATTTCAAGTCGATAGCATAAGTAGTTGCTGAAATAAGCAGGTGTGACAGACAGACAGACGAAGTCGCACCATAAGGGTTCCTTTTTTACCATTTTGGTACGGAACCCTAAAAACATGTCTTATAATTATAACAATACCAACTATGTCTACAGTGCAATCATATTACTAAATGCAAATAACCGCACATCCGTGCAGTCTACCATTAAAACTGTCATGGCCGCCGAAACCATTCACATTTTCTTCTTATTTCCCCAACTTAACCTTAATTCCCTCAAAGTACTTACATACAAGTAAAGAAAAAAAACCGGGCAAGAGCGTGTCGAACCACGCACAGTCTAGGGTTCCGTAGGAAGAAGTATTTCAGTCTTCCAACTGCAAACATAAGTTTGTATTTCCTAATATTATAATGAAATACAAAATTATTTTTGCGGTCAAAACAGAAAATAGTGAATATTTCAAAAAGTTATTAACGTATCTTGTTCAAACCAATTTTAATCGAGAGTGTTTATTAGATTCCATAAGCTTAATTTTTTTCCGAATTTTTGATAACGCGATTGGAAAATTACAGGGGGGGGGGACACACATTGTAAACGACATTCGGAGCTCCTAGTTCGCTAAACATGCACTTAAATAAAAACCGGGCAAGAGCGTGTCGGACCACGCACAGTGTAGGGTTCCGTAGCAAGAAGCATTTCAGTCTTCCGACCGCAAATATAAGTATTTTGCGGTTGTCGAACTCAAAACTGAAAAAAGTGAATATTTCAAAAAGTTATTGACGTATTTTGTTTACACCAATTTTAATCGAGAGTATTTATTGAATGCCATAAGCTTGATTTTTTCCAGATTTTTCAATAGCGCGGTTGGAAAATTACAGGGGGGGGCGGGGACATTGTTAACGACTTTCGGAGCTTCTAGTTCACTTAATATGCACTTAAATAAAAAAGTCATTTAGAAACCTCTATGTTATTTTCAAAGACCTATCTAATGACATCTCACATGATGGGGTGCAGGAAAATATATTTTTTTATCCTTCAGTTTCCTGTATGGGAATTGGGAGCCCCCCTAATTATTTTATTTTTCATAATTTCACTACAGGCCTTTATGGCGGCTTATAAAAGACATTTATCTACGAAGTTTCATTCAAATTGGTTATGAACTGTAGATTTTACGAGGGTGTGACAGACGGACAGACGGACAGACAGACGGACATGACGAAACTATAAGGGTTCCCAGTTTTACTACGGAACCCTAAAAAACAATAGTTTCCAACCTTTACGGTACAATGGTGCGTGACTGTACCGGCCTTGTTGCAAGTAGAATACTTCAATGACACAGAGTAGATGAATGACGTTAATTACAGCAGTGGGTCAATCAATTGCTTATGAATTCAGTTGATTGTGGTTTGGTTGGACACTGATTTGGATATGATGTGGTTTATGTCAATATTTTGTCAGTTTGTTAATTTATCCTAATTAATATAAATTGTGTGTACTGCTAATAGACGTAGTGCTATAGAAATTCGTGCGTGCGTTGCGTTTGCTGCCGGGCAGTCGACGCGTAGGTACCTTTAACCACCACTTTTGACATCGATTTGTGTATAAAATTAATATGGAAGTTATTAAAATTAAAGTAGACCAAAACTAATTAACACTCTCTGGAAGCCTTACAATAAATTACAGCCCCAAATACACTCACCTTATCTTAAAAATAATATATAGTTTTACCATCTTTTAACCTATTTCTATATTTTGCAAAGTTGCAACTTACGTAGTAATTACTTTAATGCAATCTTCTTTAAGTAAGCATTAGTTACGCCTCTGCTTATCCCGTAATTACTGTGACGTCACGCGTTGAGTGCGCCGGCGCCGCGCGGTTGCATCTTAAATTAAGTTGCTATAATAACATAAGTGTTGGATAACATGTGTTGTTATGGTTGTCAAGATCTACAATTTTATCGTACATCTATAATATAATATTATAAAATTGTGTGTGTGTCTGTACATTGAAGATATTCCAGAAAAAACAGTCGGGATAGGGTACTGGGACGTAACTATACCTACCCAAAAATATTTTTTTTAGATTTTTTGTCTGTTTGTATGTTTGTCTGTTTGTGCGCGCATCAAGCAAAAAGTACGGAACGGATTTTGATGTGGTTTTCACAGTTCGATAGCTTGGGGTCCAACTTAAAATCTTAGCTACGTTTCATCTAATTCTGATGGGAGGAACCAGAGATACAGCTTGACCTCTTGGTAGTATTAGCCACTCTACACTGCGGAGGTCATTTAAACTGGTCATTTCACTGTAGTCCACGCGGACGGAGTCGCGGGCAAAATCTAGTTTTATTTAAAAAACAATTGCTCTGGATTATAAAAAAATGCTATTTTGCCTGAAATTCGGAGTGAACTCCATTTGAAGTGGCATAAAATAGTGACATGAGTAAGAAAAGAGGTTCTATATTTGATCCGTTTGTATGTATGTCCGCAATTTTTATGATTTTATCAATAAAGACGTAATCGTTAGTGGAAAGTTAGTGGAAAAATCACCAAAATTGGTGCATCATCATGTAGTGGTTTTTTGAAGACGGTTCATAGTTGCCTCAGGACGGTATGGTAGCCTTCAGGAACTATTCTAGACCTGACTTCAGGCCTGGCTAATAGCGTCAACTAAACTTGTTATGACTATATTTTACAGAAATATTTCAATATCCATTGTTAGCGTTGTTATCATAAAACGGTCTTTTGACAGCTTAGATCACGTATTATAGGTACCTAATAAAGCGGAGCATTAAAAAAAATAAGAAACATGTAGCATAAGCATAGTATAGCATAATCGGCCTATAATGTTCTCACTGCTGGGACACAGGCCTCCTCCCTGTGAGACGGAGTGGGCCGTAGTCTACCACGCGGGCCCAGTGCGGGTTGGTGCACGTCACATGTCTTCGAATTTTTGGTTCTAGGACATGCCGGTTTCCTCACGATGTTTTCCTTCACCGTTAAAGCAAGTGATAATTAATTTCTAATACGCACATGACTTCGAAAATTCAGCGGTGCGTGCTCGGAATCGAACTCGAACCATTCGCCGTGAGAGGCACATGGTTAAACCACTAGGCTATCACTGCTTTTAGAAACATGTAGGTACCTATGTTATAGATAGTTAAAACTGTATCAACTTTGGTAGGTATAAGAATTTTTCATTTAAGCAAACATACAGACACTCTTACTGTACATTATTTGTTTTAATACCCATTACTTATATTTTCCGTAATCATGCGGACCTATCATGACGCAGTGTAATCAAGTAATATTTAATATTATAATAGTTTTCTACAATAGCCATAGTTAAAACTATTTTATTTAAAAGCCGTGTTAAAATATTCCGAGGTTGTACTAGTAGTCCTTGACACGACGTGTTCCGTATCGGTCTCATGCTAATTTCTTTTTTCTATTTTAAAATAAAAGTTAATGAGTACAAAGTAACTATGTGTTGTTTTTAAATATTACAAGGTAAAGAAACATTTATGTTTTAAATATTCGGAGTTTAGGCGTCATACACACTGCCCCGTGCCACGCGACGGGGCGTGGGACACGGAGACTCGCGCGTGGCGGCGATCACGCGCCCCCGTGCGTATTTTTCCGCATCCTCGTCCGGGAGCGCGGATCACGACGTTATACCTACTTCTATCTACACACCCGTTACAAAAAATCGTGCGGAACTACGGGACCAGCGTGGGACCCAGCCGTAAAGCGCATCGTTTCCCGCGCGGAAATACGTCTTTTCATAGTGTGTACGACCACGCGTGTTTTCTCTACAAATTGAGCTACTGAGTGTACGATACCTTACCTACAAGTCGGGACGCGTCTTAACATGCGCGCCGCGACAAATTTTGTCGACTGTTTTGTCTCGCTCTTACTCGTGCGAATACGAGACAAAGGCACGATAAAAGCGTCGACGAAATTTTGTCGCGGCGCGCATAGCGGCTCAGGTATGAATAGTGTTGGGACTTTAAAAGAGCACAGTCTTGTTCCTCAATATTATCATATTTTGTCAATCATTTAAGAAAACATCAAAACACTGAACTTTTATAATATTAAGATAGATAAATTGCTTACTCCCTTTTCTAAAAAAAAAGTGCATGCTTGAAGCCTTAGTAGGTACTCAATGAATGCATATGTACATAAACCAAGTAAGTAACGAAACCGACAACCCTGTTTTACAACCCAATTACAAACCAACAACTACAACCAAATCACGCGAAATAAAACCTTATTACTCACAGAACAAGATACAACAAACCGCAATTAATGCAGCTATCAAGTTAGGTCTAAAAATAGCAACTATATGGACTAATGAGCACAATTTTGCGTTAAATCGTTTTGAGATGTTGCTTTAAAAGGAACTGTCGCCGTTAGCGCAATGTGCTAAGGCGTATGATTATGAAATACGGTACTTCATATTTGTATGAAGAGCTATATCATAGACTAGCTCGTACAGTCTCCTAATGTGGCGACACATCAAAACATCGAGATTTCTGTGTTGTATCTAACTTGAATATTAAAGTATTATACACACATACCTTCCGGAATAAATTCTCTATATGGTGGTGAAAACCGCATTAATCCATTGTATAGTTTAGAAGAAATAAGCGGACAAACAGACAGGACACAAAGCGACATTGTTTTGCACTATACAGGGTCAAATTAAAACCAGTGCGGATATTTTAGGAGGTGAAAATACTCATGAATATGATCAACTTTTATTATGGGACCAGCACTGAAATATGAAAAAAAAATCAGCTGTTCCATACATTTTGATCGTGTTGTAGTGCATTTTTGTAGGGAGCAGCTGATTTTTTTTTTTCATATTTCAGTGTCGGTCCCATAATAAAAGTTGATCATAATCACGAGTGCTTTCACCTCCTAAAATATCCGCACTGGTTTTTATTTTACCCTGTATAGGTGTGCGGAGACTGATGTAGGAAATTAGACTAGGACATAATATTCTTATGTTTAGGTGGCGATGGCGTAGAGGAGCATCAAGGGTTCTACGAGTTCGTAGCAAGATCGTAGCGACGCCGTAGCATGCAATATATTTGTGAGCTTTTTGGGAGTTAAATTTTTTGGTAATATGACTTCTTTGTTTAGGTCGTATGTTGAGACTAGGTTCTAATCTCGCCTGATGCAGCTGAATATTACCATTTTTCACGTAGCTAATAATTATCTCCCTGTCTATTGTGTGTGTATCGACACGCCGCGTGATATCACCGCGAGAACTACTATGTTTGCGAGCGTTCGAGCGAGAATCTCCCCGTGATATTCTCCCTCGAACGTTCACAACTCAAGTATCGTTAGGTACTAGATTCTTTCGTTTTCCGACAAACCTGGGGCCCAAGTCTGCTAATACAATTGTCGTAATCGTGTCAGAATGGTCTATCAATGACATCGTTTTGACCAATGACGAAACAGATAGTCTTACTCTAAGCCAATGAGCGCTTAGGTTTTGAACGTTCTGGTGTCATTATGACACCATTCATACACTATTAAAATAGCAGAATTGGGGCCCTGCAGATTTGTATAAGTAAGTGTACGTAGTAAAATAATTATTTGGAATTTTAAAAACAAAATAGAAGTTTATAACTTGTGCCGGTCGCAACCCTTGAATCACCCGGCGCCAGATGTCGCCAGAAAGCTGCTTAATTGACGCAAGCGCATCCGATAATGTTGCAAGAGTCGCTTTAGTGTTGTCTAATATTAGCATGCCAAGTAATAATGGCTTGAACATAGGCCAAAAACATGCGTAATTACTTATTTCGCAATCGATAAAAGTTTCATAAATAATATTATTGATAATAATGTGCTATTTTCAAAAAATATGGCTAGAACACCTACATAACAGCTAAACGTAGTGATTCAATCTACACTATCGATATTTTTTTATGTTATATTGTTTTAGTAAGCAATATTATTTTTATGTTATATCGTTTTAGTAAGAAATATTCATCATCTGCCTAGCCTTTTCCCAAATTATATTGGGGTCGGCATCCAGTCTAACTAGTTTTGGCTGAATATCAATATTTTACGTGGAGCGACTGCCATCTGACCTCCACAACCCAATTAATGGGTAATACCGGTATTCGAATGTTAGACCAGCTGTCAGACTTTTAGGGTTTCTGACTACCCGTAACGATTGTCAAAGATATTCCTATGACAACCGGGACCGACTGCTTTAACGTGCTCTCCGAGGCACGGAGGGGTCTCGATGTGTAATGAACGCAACGGTCACCCATCCAAGGACTGACCGCGGCAAGCGCAGCTTAACCTCGCAGATCGATCGATCAGCGCGGCCGTCATTTAGCCACGAGCCCCTCTATTTATTTAGTAAGAAATATTAATTAGTATAAAGCCCCGGAGCACACGAATGCAGTCCGTTCGTTTTTAGTGCGTGCGCCCAAAGGATGTGCAATGATTAAACTGGATTATCTCTTAAAGAGATGTAGTGACCAATAACACACTATCGATACCGCTTCTATATCGATATCAAGACCGATATAACTTAGCAACAAAAAGCAAACAACTCAATACGCAGTACAAATGATTTATCTTACTTCTTACTAATATTATAAATGTGAAAGTTTGTAAGTATGGATGTATGTATGGATGTTTGTTACTCTTTCACGCAAAAACGACTGGACGGATTTTGATGAAACTTTACAGTAATATAGCTTATACATCAGAATAACACATAGGCTACTTTTTATCCCAAAAACGCGAGCGAAGCCGCGGGTAGAAGTTAGTTTTAAAATAAACACGTTGTAATCACGCAAGCAGTTATAATTATAAGGATGACTAACGAGACCACTCCTGTGGACTAGGCTAGATTTATTGATAGTGCTATATTGTTTGTTGTCAGGCTTTATGTTGAATTCTCATTTTATATGTATTAGGTACCTACCTACTTTGCGGGTTGTTTAGGGATTTATTCACTAGAAAAGTTTTTTTTAAGCAGCAGTTCCTAATCTTTTTAGTATTGTTACCCCTATGACCTATCAGGGAACTCATTTCTCTCTCCCCCATTAAAATATTATAGTACATGAAAATACAATCGTCTTCATTAATCATAATAAATTGCACAAAAAGTTCCTGAATTAAAAACTTTATTATACATACCAACCAACTTTATTACCCCCACAGAATAGCCGTTTTACCCCTGAAGGGGTAGATTCGGAACCCAGGACGAACGTTTACCATAAGGAACGGTAGAAAACAGTCAAGTAAATTATCTTCAATAACTACCTAAAAACCAATAATACGGAAAAGTAGTTTTTATGCACTTTCTTTCCTTTCTTCGTTTGTTGTATAGCCTTAACATGGTGGTCTATAGTTTCGAGCCTCATAAAAAGCACTTACGGTACATCGGAATGGTCGCACTCGTTTTGTTGTGAATGATAGAAAAAGGGGTTGAGTAAAAAGAGTATCATGTTTTGCGTAATGCTCAACGGAGCGCGAAATGAGTTGGTGTCGCGAGAAAGTTGTTGGGTAATAAGATAACAATTTGATAGCAATTTTTGTGAACACATTTAAGGCAGGAGAGCACACCGAATTCGTATTGAATACATTTTGAGTGGTATCTCATAAAGAATTCCATTCAATAAAATTCTTCAGTGTGATTCGATCTTTAACCTGGGTTTTAAGGAACTGACAATGTATTTGAGACTAGCAGCTTGAATCGTTTCTAACATAAAGTGTTATTCAACGAATTTCTTTTTCATTCGAAATTCATTCATTTGAAAGTGTTTTTAACCAAAGTTTTTCTCTAGAGATAAAGTTGAATTCACCTAGACCTTAGAGGACAAACCTCTATGAGATGTTAGAAGCCTCCGATCACTCAAAAAAAAACAACAATTCTTCACAACTATTTTTACGCACGGAAATGCAATTAAAGACGATACGTGACTTCTAACTTAATAAAAAAAAACCGGCCAAGTGCGAGTCTTACTCGCGCACCGAGGGTTCCGTATCATTTTTGGATGTATAGAGTGAAAAAATCCGGACCGCATAACTAAGTTTGTTTGTGAAGGAATTTTGATGATTTTGAAAAAACTGTACTAGTTAGGAACATCGTTTTATTTTTGGTGCCATATTTGGGTCACTTCCTATCAACCCTAATTATTTCAGATTTTTCGCCCCGCAAACTTCGGAGATAAGGGGGAGGGGGAATGGTATTTTTTTGGACATTCTTCATCATATGTCGAAAACTGTGAGACATAAAATAAAATAAAAATATATTTTGAAATGTGCAGATCAAGCCCTTTCATATGATATGTCACTTGACCTAGTAACCCCACTTTAAAATTTCGGACCCCCACTCTGGCCCCTTTTGCAATGAAAATAAAAATATTTTTATACTTTTTTCATTTGCAATAAAGTTGAACAAGCATTCTTTATAACTGTTCCAAATTTCAAATCGATAGCATAAGGAGTTGCTGATATAAGCAGGTGTGACAGACAGACAGACAGACAGACAGACAGACAGACAAACAAACAGACAGACGAAGTCGCACCATAAGGGTTCCTTTTTTACCATTTTGGTACGGAACCCTAAAAAGACGCGCTTTATTTTATCGAGATCAAGGCACTCAAAGGCACATCCATTCTCAACATTAAAGGTTATCTCTATAATTCGTAAAGATGCAAGTGGTTTCAAAATAATTAAAGCTTCAATGTCGTCCGTTTCTTATTGCTTTTGTTCTTGCAGCATCTGCCCCAGTTTACCTGGAGAACATCAGCCCACCAAATAATGTGGCATTGGGCCCTTTGCGAATAGATTAAGGAAGCTTTGTGTGCAGCCAAACCCTAATCTTGAGTAGTGATGATACACTTCAGACATTAATATCGATAGTTTTTGACGAAAAAATATTTTTAGTCACTGAAAACTCAATAACTATTTATTACTAGCTTCCGCCCGCAATTTAGACCACGTTTTTTCGGGATAAAAAGCTTATGTGCTCTTCCAAACTACAATCTATACGGAACGAATCTAATCCGAATTCGTTCAGCCATTCTAGCGTGATTGAGTAACAAACATCCATCCATTCGTCCACCCAAACTTTCGTATTAATAATATTAAGTATAGATTTATTCACTATAAATATCAAACTATGTAGATAATTATATTGTCACGTGCTGTCTATTTTGTAATACATATTTATCTTGATGACTAATATTTTATAACATTTGAATCATCATAAGTATTGTCATAATTTAGAAGCTGATAGTATTTTATGAATTTCGCATGTATTAAATGGTCAAATAATAGACAACTATTTTTATTTTTAATTTGCTATCTTAAAGCGGGGCTCGTGGCTTAATGACAGTCACGCTGATCGATCGATCTGCGAGGTTAAGCTGCGCTTGCCGCGGTCATTCCTTGGATGGGTGACCGTTCTTTACACATCGAGACCCCTCTGTGCCTCGGAGAGCACGTTAAACAGTCGGTCCCGGCTGTCATAGGAATATCTTTGACAGTCGTTACGGGTAGTTAGAAGCCCAAAAAGTCTGACAACTGGTCTAACATTTGAATACCGGTATTCCCCAATTATTGGGTTGTGGAGGTCAGATGGCAGTCGCTCCATGTAAAATATTGATATTCAGCCGCAACCAGTTAGACTGGAAGCCGACCCCAATCATATTTGGGAAAAGGCTAGGCGGATGATGATTGCTATCTTAAAGCGTCTTTATGACGAATTGACGACTCATTCAAAGTCACTGATATGTATCGTAGGGTATTGAACTAGACTATCTTTTATCGATACATAATAATGAGGAAGTGGAGTAGTGTTACAAGATAAAAAGATAAGGTTCAGTAAATATTTGTTTTGTGTTCCCGTGGGCTACTAACATTTCTTGATAGTGTATCCGATACGAAGGAAGATAAATATTTTTTGTTATGTTTTAAAAGTAAAGCATACAATGGCAGTAGGTACCCTAAATATCAATAGGAAGGCAAGCAGAGCGTAGTTTGGGAAAAATATCTCTAGGTTTTCTATCGACACTTTTACTTAATCTTAAGTTTTTATCCCATCCCTAAAACCACTCCTGACTCGTTCCAAACTTTACAAAGCATAATTACATGTTTCCTGATACGTGAATTTCGCGATCATTATTAAACAATTTACTGGCGGTTACCATGGTAACGCCCACTATTTCGAACAAGACCCTTTCTGCTTACCCTGTGTTTAACAAGTGAAAGATCTGTTTGTGTTTATGATGCAAATAATTCTTTTATGACGTTAATTGATTTAGAATTATGACAAATGACACGTCGCCGCATCGATGGATGAATGCATGGGAAAGAAAGATGTGAAAGTGAGTGGGAATGTATTCATTCCGCTTTCTGTGAATGTTGTATTTATGTGTATGCTAATGTATTTATATAAAACAATTGAATTACTTGAGAACGATTTCAATTAAGTATTTCGATATAGAAGCGCTTGTGGCAAATTCGATCTACAAATTATATATCTTACAAATCTTATGAAGTGACATGTCCATTTCATTCACTGTAGCGAAATAGTGAACGTTATTATGGGATATCTGGTAACACATGGAAACAGTCAGTACTTGCTGTTGTAAGTACAAACTGGTTGAGGGAATGAACAGACTAAAGAATCATTTATATAATAAATTAATAGTTTATGCACTGACAAATGAGAATTAATTTAAATGTCACCAAGCTTTCAAAGAGACCGACGAATAAGTAGTAGAAAATAACTATCAGGTTTTTAAAATGTTAAAGATCTTGTTAATTAATTAACTTTCGCAAAAGAAAGAAAAACATGAACTTTCTATTTGAAGCGCAAAATATTCAGAGGTGTCAAAATTATGAAAATTATTTGAGTAGGTATTCATGTGACTGGAGCTAAATCAGGCTGTTGACCCCATGTTTCTAATATTAGTATGTTCATACGAAAAAATACACATAGTTCGTAATTTACTGCCCAGAAATCATTCTTTATTTGCGTCATAAATGATTTCAAATGTTGATTTGACGTCATGATTCAATCTGATGATACACCCACTTTTATATACCTAAATGAATTCGGAGAAAATCAAAAGTAATTTTATTGATACAGTTTTCACAATGTTTTGCAATATTACATTTTGTTCTTTATTCATTGACTTTCAGATCGCGCATCGATAAAAATTAAACTAACTAAAGCCCCATAGCAACAAAAACAAACACATAAACAAAAAAAATTAGCACGCCACCAAAAACTTAACAAAAATAGAGTTGCGCCACCAAAAATAAAATATCGATAGCGCAATCGAATCGCGATTTACGATTCAGCTCGTGCGGCGCGGCTAAACAATGGCTTCCGTTTCCTGCCCGCCACGTGCGCCCGCGCACCGAAACGATCAAAATTCGAATATGGAATTCACTTAATTGGACGAGATAAAAATCGAGTTATGGAAATGTTTAAAAATGTGTGTAATTAATTTGAGTTATTTATCACTTTAAAATTGATTTAAGGGTAGGTTAATACGTTAAAAGTTATTTAAAGTTTTATCGACAATTATGTGTGGATAACAATTATTGGCTAGCTATAAACAGCTGTTTATAGTGTTTATAGTTCGTTTATTTGTCTTTGTTTATTTTCTGACTGGCAGAAAATTGTGCAAACTATGTTAAATACATAATTATGGCAAGTCGTCATAGAAAAATGATAAAATATATGAATTGCGTAATGCGAATCCAAATATTATTTTTTAGAACTCATAAATAACTGCAATAGTTTTATTTTGAGAAGAAAAAATAATATTATCTTGAAAGATATTATACGTTTCATATTTTTATGACTTGTTGAGAGCGCTTGCCAAATGTGCCAATAGTTTTTTATTTGTTTATAAAATGCAAACCCATCTTGCTCCTATTTTAGATTTAATGATAACACTTAAATGCAAGAATTCGATTATTAAAAAATGAAGACATCCATAGAAAAAGCGTAAAAATATTTGATATGAGCCTTGTAGTAAAAGGACACGGCACACGCCCATAGAACGCTGGGCTTCAGATTGTGTATGTCGGTACAAATATGAAATTAGTTTGGTGTGATCGAGTATTTCAAGTGTATTTAAATTCATTTTTTATTTGTTTTTGTACGTAATTGGGTTCAAGAGAAATCTTCGTATTTGTAACAGTGAGGTTAAGTATGGTGTGAATGATCCAATGAAGTACAGCCCGACTAATGAGTTCTCAATTCAAAGGTTTTAGTTGCTGTGGACAAGATATTCTGTGGAGGCACGCGCCAGCCAGCATGCATCCGTTTTTGTTTTATTGGTTTTATCAAAATGTCAGCGGCATAATCATTTTATTTCTTATTTATTTAGATTTTCGATTCCAATTCTTAATCTCTAAGATAAATTAGGCAAAGAACAATTAATATATTTTTATATTTTTGGTTAAGCTTTTATTACTGTACCATATCAAGCCCAAAACTACCAACGTCCTTTATGGATTACATTTCATAATTATTATTTAACTAGCTGTTCCCCGCGGTTTCACCCTGTTGCTCGGCTCCTAAGTGTCGTAGCGTGATATTAAATAGCCCATACTATTCCTTATGAATTTGGCTATCATATACAAAAATATTTTTTCGAAAAAAACAAACTCTTCAGCTTCTAATATAAGTATAGATTGTATCTATATTACAGAAGAAACTTACTCCATTGCTTAGCAAAATACACCTTAGTGTAGCTTGGCTAACACGATTTAGTTCTGACTTTGGCAGAAGAACAATCTTGTTGAGTATTTTGTTCATGGTTTTTTTTGTTCGCCAATTTTGTATGAAGAAAATAATTTTACGATAATCATAGCTAGAAATTCTGCTTAGGACTCCATTATGAAAGAGTATGGAACGTAAGTTGTACGCGGATCTAGAGAACGGTGTCGATTGAATAGATTTCCATTCATCTTTTTCCATTTCAATAATGGCATGACAATGTATGGGAATCGGACTGGCTTGGGATTTTGCTTGTTATGCATTTATGTTACCGCTTGTTGTTTGTTTTTTAATCGTTATTGCACTTGTTTCTAACTTATTTAGTAGTGAAACAAGATGTAAGTTCTTTTTCCGTCTGTGAAAAAAATAACACGCAACAAATTGTGCGCAGTCGAAACTAAAACTGTGATTCACGATCATCATTATTTAAGAACGGAAAAGATAAGCCTATAAAATTATTAGTTGGCTATTTCTAAGAGGTTCATATAAATCTCGATAGTCCTAATTTATCGATAACTCATGTTCTAATTCCATCCTGCCCTTTTTTCTATCGGACGGCCAGAAGCACGAAGAAGCGCCATCGGTTCATGGTTGATATACCAAAAACCCGAACGAAGCGCTTTGATTCCACTTTCATTGTGAAAACCGCCAAACAGTGGAATGCGCTGCCCGAGTGGGTGTTCCCCGATAGTTACAATCTGGGTGTCTTCAAGTCACGAGTGAATCGGTTTCTTCTAGGCAAGCGTGCTCCATCGTAGACCGCATCATCGCTTAACATCAGGCGAGATGGCGGTCAAACGCAAGCCTATTTACAAATAAAAAAAAAAAAAAAAAAAAACTCGACACTAACAATTTAAATACATCTCTATACGTCAGAACCAATAAAGTACTTAAACAACATAGACATCGTTATGTATACTTAACTCCATATTCAAAAGGACAGCACATCTACATAATAAGTTTATTTATTTCGTTAGCAACAGGTTTAGGGACTGTAATCTGTAGTTATATGCACCTATCTATAATATGTTAATACCGCTCGATATCCCGCTTCATTTGTCGGCTGCATCTGAATTAGGGTTGGCGCGTAATAATTTTATATTAAGAGTAAAAGCCGGGATTTGTAATAGCAGGAAGATGCTAATGAGGTTATATTAAAAAAAAACGTGAAGAAGTATGGTTATGCATTTGTTTTAGGGAGGGGGTTTCGATAAAAGTTGATTTATTATAAGGCACCTTCATTCCAAACAATGTTAACAAGATGAGAGTGCTTTGTGCATTATTATTCGTAGCGGTGTAGTAAGCTGAAAAACGATCATTAACTATAACTCTCATTATGTTCATCTCGAGAGTGTTTAAGGCAAGCAAATGATAAAGTCAGGAGTATGGGCAATGACAGCATCCATCAACAGTTTTTTATTCACTATTACAAAAGACAGAACACACCGTTGATCCGCAAAATATTAACAAGACGTTACACTTACAATGAGTCTATATAGCCAACAATTATAGGACACTACTAGACTTTTGCCCGCGACTTCGTCCGCGTGGAATGACCAGTTAAAATGACCTCCATAGTGTAGGCTGGCTTACTAGCCAGCCTACACTATGGAGGTCATTTTAACTGGTGGTGGTGGAGGAACCGGAGATACAGCTTGACCTCTTGGTAGTACTCTACCAAGAGGTCAAGCTGTATCTCCGGTTCCTCCCATCAGAATTAGATGAAACGTGGCTTAGATTTTAAGTTGGACCCCAAGCTATCGAACTGTGAAAACCACATCAAAATCCGTTCAGTACTTTTCGCGTGATGCGCGCACAAACAGATAAACAGATAAACAGACAAACAGACAATCAGACAAAAAATCTAAAAAAATCTTTTTGGGTATGGTTACGTCCCAGTACCCTATCCCGACTATTATTTCTGGAATATCTTCTATATATAATAATAATAATATACTATTTTTTCTGGAATATCTTCAATATACAAACACGGCACTTATACAAATTTATAATAGTACCTATAGATAATTATATCGATGAGCTGATATCGTGAGACTTGCAAAGGAAACCCTACAGATTTCCATTTCCCATTTTTCTGTTCCTATCTGATATCTAAAGTTAATAGATTGCGTCCTGTCACTTATGTCACGTAAGATAAACTAAACGCATTACCTATCACGACCATCTAAACGCAGGAATATTCTACAACTTATCGTGCCAACCCTGATTTCCTGTACTTTCAGTATCCGCTGTGCGTTTATTTGCTTTCATATCGACGCGACGGCTTGCGTAACGTCAACGCACTAAAACGCGTCAATTTGTAATGCTGTTGCAGTTTTGTTAGCGTAATAAAATTATATGAGCGGTGATAGAGCACGGTCCCAGTTGTTTTCAGTTAAAAGCAAAGCTCTATTTATACATATAGCTGTTGTGTCAAAAGGCACATTTCAGGATTTTTTTTCTCGTGGTCTTACATAAGAAATTTAAAAAAAGACGTAGAAAAAGCATCATGTCGGTATTTTTTGGCACAGAAACCTAAAAATTAATCAATTAAATCGTTTATCTTGGCTTTGAAACTTTACCTATGACCACCAAAAGAAAAGTTTTTCAACTAGATCGAGACTTTACGTGCACAGAACAAAATCAAAACAGTCTTGTCGTGACCAGCACGGTCAATGCAACTTGATCGAAACGTCGAGGTCAGTCAAAATACTGTTACATATTTCGATTATGTTCCGTTCGCGTAAAGCCACAATCTACTTGAAAAACATCATAAGAAACTTACCAATCCAAACCGTTTAGCTTATTCAACTCCTTAAAACAGACTTCCCCATAAAACTTTAAATTTTCTTTTCTCTCACAAAACTTTACAACAAAACCACAAGAATAATTTCTTAAAAGTCTAAGCCCGTATTCAAGACCTTACAACAGAAAGTTATGACTTACGACCAATTTCCTAGCTTCAGAAACTTAACGAGTTTCTATTGTAGTTATAAAAAGGGTGGTGCAACTGGGTCGCCTGTCATGGCGGCAACCACCTCTGTGCTCGGCAAATAGCTTTTCCGATTGCACTATGCCACTAGTGTAGGGCTGCCATACATCCCGGTACACCGGGACATGTCCCGGTTTGAAGCGTTGTGTCCGCGTGTCCCGGTCAGCAAGTCAGTTGTCCCGGTTTGGTAGTTAGACATGAATTAAATAGTTGCATACACGAAAGAATACCAAATCTTCTCAAAATGTAACAATCTCTCTTTGCAATCCCATGCTCCAAAGCTCATAATAGAACGGGTGTTTTCGTTGATCTTATCGCAGTGGAAGAAAAAACGAAAAGGGTTTAGGTACTCAAAAAAGTAGGAACTTAAAAAAAAAAGAATGGGCAAAGAAAAGTTGCACCGAAAACATTATAATATCGTATAGAGTAAGCCTAAGAAAATTAGGATGTCGTTTTATCTACAGATTATTATCATCGATGCTTTTTCTCGTTTTATTTAGTTTTAATAACTATCTACCAACAATCAAAATTAAAATCAGGTGTAAAAGAGTGTGATACCAATTTTTTTTTCTATTCCAAATGTCCCGGTCGGCGTTTCAGCATTTATGGCAGCCTTACACTAGTGCGGTAAACGTGTCGAGAATACCATTCCCTTTACGATTTCGTATTAAATTATAATGTTACTGTTTAATGTCTTGTTGGCCCACGTTCTGTCTAACTAATTAATGACGTAAGGAAATAAAGAAAATCCATTTACTGGTATAAAACGTGTCTAAGTAGCGAATCGGATATCTGTTTCCAGAGAATGATTAGTAGGTTCTAGAAGTAACTATACCTACCTACTGCAAATGAAAATGACCAAACGTTTCCTTTCAAACATAGAAGAAATAAAAAGTATCTTACTTTGTCTGAAATAGCACACGGCACATCCCTGCGTACGTTTCAATCCCGATATTTCCATTATCGTTGTGCTGCACTATCTGCGACCTATTTCCTTGTCTCTTAGTTTTAAAGTTTTCAAAATTGGAATGGCACTATTCCGTTAGGTTGGATGGATTGCTTCTTTTGTTAAAGTTCATGCTCATGTTCTTATTTTGAAACGTTTTTATTGAAGCACCGTTGCCATTACATTTTTAATATGACAGACTTCATTTGACAAGAATGGACAATACGTTACGGCTATAAGCGTTTAACTAACTTCAATTCAATTTAAATTAATTTTATATCGATAAAATGCGCGTTAAATTTCCTAAAGGTTATTTTAATCTAATTCGATAATTTATACAAATTCAAAGATTTTTCAAATTTAAAACGAATGGAAGAATCATTGACAGTAATTTGATTTAATAATGGTTGATTTGTGACAGAATTAAAATACATAATACCGCTGATGACATTTTGGAAAGTCTATTAGATATAGGTACCTAGTCAATTAGTAAATTCATTAAATATTACTTAGTGTAACTCGTTATGAAAGTTTAATTATTGTAAATGAAAAAAAACTTAGAACACCTGGAATTTTATTTCATTGTAGAAGTAGACTCACAAAAAGGCTTTACTTCAACGGCTGCATTGTTTACAAACAACAAACATAGTGAGTTAAGGCCCCGGTATACGCCAACGGCCTTGAGTGATTTGGGCGGTATAGCTTGAGTGTTCTGCGCTGAGCTCAAGCAACGCGACATACATCCACCGAGCAATACGACTCGCCTATCAAGGAGCGCGCTGTGCAGAATTAGACGTATTATTACTTTTTAGTATCTAAAACATAAAATAAAAAAAAAGTAACAGGTATTATTATAGGTAGTAACATAGTCTTTTCACACAAAACAAATCATGAAAATATCTTAAGCGGTTTGAAAGTAATTACGTTTTTATGTTTTGGGTAGACACGAATTCATGAATTTATTTCATTAAGTATTTTACAACAATAGTTAAATATTCACAGGTACGATTGATGTATATATGTTCTAGTTTAACATAAAAAAATTGCACAACTAACCTGCATTATTTGACGGCGAAATAAGAGATTTAAAACTGGCCGTTACCATTTACCTTCGCCTTAACACCTAGGTACTACATTTTATTACTTTGCAGTGGTTATAAAGGCTCACGTTTCGAGCAATGCACTGGGAATGACAATGCACACTGAGGTCAAAATCAATGTCACATGTGAGTCACATCACTAGTTTGTAGCTATATGACGAATGTTGTAGATTTTATCGATTACATCAGTGCGATTCAGTTGCGCGGCGCTGATAGGTTTATGAACATGTTTTTTTTTTTTCTGTCGTAAACTGGTATGGTCATTTGCAACTTTGTTTGCTTTATGGTGAGCTAAATGAAAAGTTAGTCTCTGATGTGTTTATTATTTTATTTTATCGATCATCTTAGTCTATCACATTTTTTCAATGAATACCACTTTTTAACTACCTACTTCATAATAGTACATTTTCTTCTAAGATTTTTTTTATAGCGGCATGCGGCATTTAGAATGGCTGGAATTAATATAATTTTTATCGATAAACCACGTTCCCCGCTCTAAAGGTCCCTTCCAGTACAATCTTACAGGAGCAATGCGATGTGATTACATCGAGTGTCAATATTGTCAAGTGTCCAACTGATGCGGAGAGAAACAGCTAGTTTTGGAGCATAGCTCTGTTTTACGTCATTTCAATATTGAAATCGTTTTTTAGAGTTCCGTACCTAAAAAGGAAAAATGGAACCCTTTTAGGATCACTTTGTTGTCCGCCATCAGTCACCGGACCATAAGTGGAGCCATCTGCTCATAGATGGCGCCATTGGATTATGCAGTAGCGCCATCTATGATCATATTTCGGAACCCTTAGGGCGCGAGGCATACTCGCACTTGTCCTTTTTTTTTAACATCTGCTCTAGCTTAGTAACCTGCTTTTTGCTTCTTGTATGTACTATAATAATAAGTTTTATGTTAAAAAACTTTTTTCAAAACATGCTTTTATAATTACCACTTCCTAGCTCCATCATGACTCTGAACATCATCTAGGTCTACAGTACTTGCCAAGACAAATTCGACGAGCTTTGGGCTCGTTGAATTTGTCTTGGCATGTAGGGGAGGCTACGGGGCTAAAGCCCCCCAATTCTTATCTCCTGGTGTATATTTTTAAGATTGTGATTTTTATTTTTCATAGAAAGAGCAGTTTCGTAGCAAGATGAAATTACCTCTTTACCTAAGATCCACGCACATGAGCCGCATTTGATCCGTATTGATCCCGGGAGTGTCGTGCCCATCAGGCCGCAATATGTTGCGGAACCTTTTCAATAACGTAAGCCCCTCGCTGACCCCAATAAATTGTTAGGCGCACTCGTCTTGGCAGGACGTGATCCAAGTGATAAGAGAAAGCGAGTCTTGTTTATTGTTACCTAGAAACTAAAAAACCTGACAAGTACGCGTACGACTCGCGCCCTGACGTTTCCGAAACATGCCATAGCACCCATCTGTGAGACGCTTGCAACATCGAGTATTACATGCGCGTTACCGACCCTTTGACATAAGGATTAGATGTGCCGACAGCTAAGGGGACAAGCAGGTCACTCTCAACAGCTCATCCTCAGGAGCTCTGACGACCTTACTCATCACAGAAACATCTAAGTGCCTGTTATTCCACCGACAATGACCGAAATCTATATTTTTCAAACCGGAATACAGCAGAAATAGGTGGTCTTCCCCGGACAAGCTTCAGAAAGTACTCTTCTTCTAAAACTAACCCTTTTAGCACCTTGAACGCGATCTCTTCTAAACCTTTACCTACGTAAGTTTATGTAAAGTTATGATCCCTATTCATTCGCCTCCTCTCATAACTTGAGTTGATGCAACCGTTGCCCCGACATTAAGGGCGCTCTCGGAATTTTGTCTCCTCTCTCGCTCGCACAGAACCATTTTTAAGAATGTTGAATGAAAAGATGCATTTTTGGAAAATGTAATCTCAACGCGAACTACAAAATAATATTAATTTTAAAGGTAAATAATTAAAACACATTTCTACTGTGATACCTAATAAACAAACTTAAAAAACAATTTTGATCTGTTTCTGAGGTTTGTTTAACTCATGTGTTTTTAATAATAAAATTTGAGTTCATAATATTATAATTAATATCATTTTGTAGTTCGCGTTGAGATTACATTTTCCAAAAATGCATCTTTTCATTTAACATTCTTAAAATATATGGTTCTGTGCGAGCGAGAGAGGTACCGAATGCGAGAGCCCTCTTAAATGAATTTATTATGAGCACGGTGGCCGCGCGAAACTTTTGCAATTTCGATAGTGTGCTCCCATCAGGTGCTCCCTAATAGTCAGTTTTTATTTTCATATTGTTTGTCTTACTCAGAACAGAAGTTTGGACAGAAATAAGGTGGATGATTTATTTATTATAAATGGAGTTTTTGCAAGGCACAAAAACTATAAGGGAGGTTACCCGCCGCGACTTTTTGCAACGATTCAGTAGTGCGTTTCGTTAACTCGCATCTGCATCGCTACTTTTGGCCGTTTGTCGCATTTGCATTGCGCGAAGTGCATCGATGCAAACGCGCGTTTGTATTGATTTATGTCCATGATTGATCCATGCTGTATCACAAATTAACGATAGTAGCGATGCAAAATCGTGATTAGGCGAGCGAAGGTACACGACCAGCGACATCACCGCGACTGTATCGTGGTCTTTTTGCGATTGTATCGCTACTGAATCGCTGTAAAAAGCTCCCTAAATGAAGTGGTTTGGATAGATTTGGGTGAACATTCATCTTCAGCATACCTAACCTTTTCAATATTGGATTCAACTTAGGTACTTAGGTACTTACTTCCTATTCTAACTTACCAGATGGTAGGTACCTACTCCATCTTACGTTATTTTATGTTATTGCACATATTACTTATATTACATATTAGTACATACATACATATTACATATTAGTTATTGATTTAATCTCGTCATAAAGAGGACGCGAAAACAATGGCCTAATCTTATCATAAACAATGACAAGACACGAAACCGATGGCCGCACGAGCTATACAAATGTGATATCGACTGGTCATCATTAGAGAAAAGCCCCAAATAAATTGGAATAAGGGCCGTACCTCCCCCAGAGGCCATGTTGACGTCGCCGGCTACGTAGCCAAAGAATTCATATTGAAATTTGTGGCAGCTCACTTGACGATGGACTGGCCACGCCGCCAATTTAAAAAAAAATACTGGCACTCGAGATACATGGCTTGGCTACTCTGTTTGGCGACCTTCGGCTGCTAGAGATAGCCAAGCTTACGCTGCCAACGACGTGGCTATGTCGTCCAGGCGAGATATGACTCTAAGGCCAGAAGGATCACAATCATTACAGCTTTTACACAGCAGGGGACCGTTATGGGTTAGCAGTAATCCTAGAACAACCACACTATGTACGCACCTCTAAAGCATCGATCACACGGAGCGAATACTCGCATCTACTCACGGCGAATAAACTCATTTGGAGGGGCTTTTCCACCGGAAAAGCATCGTCAAGCGTCATTTTTGCCATACACATTTATATTCTCGTCAAGCCTGTCACGCTAAAGCAGGTTTGCTTGCAGCGACAGCGAGTATTCGCTCCTTGTAACCGAGGCTTAACCAACACAGGTTCATTAAGTTGCCAAAAGCCAATAACAATGATACAGAACATTACCTCTAACTTCTATTAACAGTCTCCATAACCATTTAGCGGAATTGGGAGACAATCCCCGTCTCCGAGGTGAAAGAGGTCAATTTGAATTCAAGGTTGGCGTTAAAGGGGTGAGTCAGTGAGCAAGGAATTGGACTGCATCCAATGGGTGTTCTGACCCAATTCCTCCCATATTAGGTCACTGGATTGGATGGGCAATTTGCATTTATATTGGATAGTAGCTTTTACCTGCCATTTTGTTCGTGAGTTTATGGTTTAAGTATATTATGGGGGGATAGCTGTTTTTTATTGTTGTTGTTGATGGTATGGCTTACAAGTCACGCTTGTAAAATTAATGACAGACGAGCCTATAAGTTTTGATGCGATTTTATCGAATTTTGTTGGTGGAGCGTTACAGTTCTGATGTTTTTGGGCTATCTTGAGAAGGGAAGCCCTTGTTATATTCAGTATCTCATCTCTATTACTACATTTTTTTAATCTGTTTTTGGTGCTTTCAATATTTTTACAGGAATTGTGTCTATGAGGCAAAATCTTGCAACTGAATTTTAGACCAGTTCCCCGCAACCGATGGAGCAGAAATTTGAAACGCATATGTCACTTCGATGACAATGCAATGATATGGTACCATGGAGGTGGTCTCATGATGGAGCTGGGAAGTGGCTATAGGAACTCCTCAATTTCTTGACATAACTCCGTCGTGTTTGGGCTTGTCCTGATAAGTACTATAGACCTAGATGATGTCCAGGGTCTTATGATGGAGTTGGGAAGTGATCATTTTAAAATCTTATTTGAAAAATGTTTTTTCGACATAATAAAACTTATTCAAGCTCTCACTAGCATACAATGTACGAATGAGAGCCAATATCAGATTTAATTAAAATTGCTTGTATTTGGACGGGGTCCAATAGAGATGCGGGTGTACGCCAATATTTTTACCTACCAATGTCTTTGGGAACATATAGGTAGGTACACATACCTGTGTTAGAAAAAACTTTTTAAATGTATATTTAAGACATTCTCAAAAATCGAATGTCGCGAGCAGGATTTGAACCTGCGATTTCAGGCGAACCGTGCTGAGTTCGAGTTGACCGAGCAGGTCGCGGTGGCTTAGTTGGTAAAGCGTTGGCACGGTTCGCCAGAGATCGCAGGTTCAAATCCTGCTCGCGACATTCGATTTTTGAGAATCTCTTAAATATTTAATAACTTAAAAACTTTTTCTAGGAGCATTTTATTTTTAAAGCGTATTGTGACAAGGTCGCAAGATTTCCCGTACAGCTAACACATCTATGTTGATGTCTGGTGGTCTCAATGTTACATTTTCAAATATTATACCTACTTATGATGATATTATAGGATCATAGCTTTTATCATTATCATAATAAAATTATTTCTATATTACATTATTTTATAAAATTTATATGACTCAAAGATCTTTGATCATATTATTATAACGAGTGATTGATAGTGTAATACTTTCCTTAGAAAAATATTCTGTTGCTTCTTTGAAGTTCGATTTGGACGACATCACAAGATATCAGATTTGGCAAACTATCTTTAGCTTGGTAATTATTGTGGTTAAAACAGTTTACCTTAATTCTTAAAATAAATAATAATAACTACATAATATGACATTGCGAAAATAACACTAAAAAGTAATACCTACAAGTAATATTATTTAATTTATTCCCACACAAAGACCTGCATGCTGGCAGCGTCCAAAAAATTTGAAATTTTAAAAATAGAATTAAGACGATTTGACGGGCTTGTTTCACACGAGGTCGTGGGCTTACATTTATATTTTTTTATTTCATTACCACGGCTGAATGTGGTAAAGTCAAATTCATAAAGTTTGTTGAATATTGTTTTTTGTCAAAGCGCCCCGCGCGTTGCAGCTATGAACACAAACGAATAACAGCTATAGAGACAAGTGTTACTTATAAAATTTTCAGAATACAAATCATTAACACAAAAAAAAGGTAAGGATACATAAGCAAGGATTGCATAAACTTCAAGCCAATGTAGCCTTATATGTTGACTTGTTGTATTTCACGTATGTGCATTATTAAATTGTAGGTAAGTAACTACTTATGTGTCAATTTGCAACAAATACAAGTTCATAAGTCCAAACACATGATTTACTTGGCGCATCTGCAAGTATTTATATGTGGGAAAAGATTGCTGTACGAAAAACATGTGGTGTGTACAACAACACAACACATTCAACAATATACCTATACATGGAGCATTAGGTATATTGTTGAATATTGTGAAACATTGCCAAAAATCCACGATTCTTCCCATTAAAACTATAGGTAATTGCATGACCATGCACTGAAATTCATTATCAGGAATTTATAAAATACTTTTTATTAAATAATTTGCCAATAACATAGATAACACTGCCATGAACCGATGACAATGAATTACAAATTATGAGACATTAATTTATTTTTATTTTTTTTATACAGAATTTTTGTTCAATCATTTAAACGCGGGAATTTTCATACAGAATTAAAATCTATAATTACTGAACCAACATAAAATAACTCATAATAAGGTACTTAAGTCGTTTATAAAAGGGGTCAAGTTTAATTGGACAAGTTGTGTAACGTCAAGTGTGACATTTAAGTTGGCACGCGCTAGCCAGGTGCATTTTAGTAATTATAATTACTAAAATGCACCTGGCTAGCGCGTCGATTTTTTTTTATTTTTGAAAATTTTTGTTTCCGCTAACGGACAACACTATAGTGTTGTCCGTTAGCGGAAACAAAAATTTTAGTCGATTTCATATCATTACTGGTTTTTATTATTAGATCGTTTAAAAGTGCGTTTATTTTATTGTTATTACTAAGATAAAAATAACTATGTACAGTAGCTTTTTAGCACAATCATATTATTTTAGGTTAAATTATTACAATACCACTAACGTTTTATAACTATGTAGTTTGTTTCTGTGGTTTTGCAAATTGTGGTGTGTTTGTAGTTATGAATGTATTTGATTTGCAAATTAAATTATAATACCGCAAACATTAACATCAATTAAATAACTGATTAAATAATGTAATCAATCACTTATTAAGTTATGTAGATTAAGTTTGATGAATTCGTGTTTATTTTTATACAAAGTTGTAATAAATTAAAAAAGGATTTATTACATTAAAACGAACACTAAGCTTGCAATTATTTAAAATATATTGCAATTAAAACGGCCATTAACTTTTGTTATCGAATCCATCTTCAAACATATCAAATTAATTCGAGCATAATATTTATTAATGAAAGTAATTCAATTAACAGAATTAAACTTTTACAGCTCACACTGGTTGGCACCGGACGAGCGGTCGTTGCATGTCTGCCCTCCAATTAACTTTACATAAAAAGATTTTATCGCCAAGCTCATCGATCTAAAAGTTAATCAAGCTCGAAAGCTCATTCGATAAATGTGCAACAGATTAGGAATATTAACTTTATCTGTGGACTCAACCATTGTGTTCGTTAGTTATTTTTAGTCGATTTTCACTAAGATGTTTTTTTAATCGATTTAATTATTTTTTCTTATAGCTTTCGGGATTTCTATGGCTTGTTTTTTGGAACTTTGAATTTCAAAGAGAGTCACCTTTTTGACTTGCTAAAGTTAATGTGTACGTTGTTGGTTATATATTTAATGACAAACTTAGCTATCATTATGATTGTATGTTATTTGCTATCCGACGAAGAATATCATATTGGCGCTTGCGTCGGTACTCAAAATTTATACAACTTCTCTTGTACATAAAAAAGAAATACTAAAACACTAAATATGACTTTTTATATATAGAAATATCGATGAATATCGTGCGAAAATATGTAAATTCTACTAAAATAAAATATGGGCATTATGTCAAGAACATGTAACTTAACATTACCTATATATACTATTATAAAATTGTATAAGAGCCGTGTTTGTACATTGAAGATATTCTAGAAAAAACAGTCGGGATAGGGTATTGGGACGTAACTATAGGGTCATTGCGCTGGATAGCGGCCGATTAGCGGAGTGTCCAACTTTACGTTAATATATTAGTATGAAATATTCATAGAAAATTTATTGAAAGTATTTGTATGGATACCAGATATTATGAAGATTGAATTAAGAAGTAAAAAAATGACATACATAGCTGTAAATTAATTTTAGAGGTGTTTAATCGCAAAACATGGTGAAATGCTAGTTTACGGACATTTTTTTGGTTTACGGCCACATTGTATCTAGTTTACGTCCACATGGTTTATTATGGTAAATAACCTTTAAAAAGATAATAAAATAACATAGCAGTGTAAATTACGTTGCTCTTTAATATAAAAACAAAATCTAAGTCAGTCTTTCGTTTTTAATCACATCTACATTAATTTTATTAACTTATTTTATATTTTTGTACATTTCTTAATCACAGTAAAAAAGACTTAAAAAAATACAAAAAACGGTCAAGTGCGAGTCGGATTTGCGCACGAAGTGTTCCATACCATTATCTATACAACATTAGACACCATATTATAAGTATTATAATCTTTATTAAGATCGAGAAAAAAACGGCAAAAAAATCACGTTTGTTGTATGGTAGCCCCCCTTAGATATTTTTATTTATTCTGTTTTTAGTATTTGTTGTCATAGCGGCAACAGAAATACATCATCTGTAAAAATTTCAACTGTCTAGCTATCACGGTTCATGAGATACAGCTCATGGTGACAGACAGACGGACAGCGGAGTTTTAGTAATAGTGTTCCGTTTTTACCCTTTGGGTACAAAACCCTAAAAATAGTAGGTAGGTACTCCATTGGCATAGGGAACAGGGTCCAAGCTACCAGTGGTCAGGGATCTAGAGAGAGGATTCTCCTAACAATGTAAGCCGTGTTTAGGAAAGCTTTCTGGATAAAGACCTTGATCCGAGAGCCTTCTCAGGTGTTGGTCGAGTCTCTTGGCTATTAGATAATTGGCCGAAACGACTATAGGCACAATTATTGCTGAGTGCACTTTCCACGTGCGGAGAACCTAGTGTGCTAAGATACTCGATTTATTTATCTTTTTCGGCCTTTACGAGATGTCCATCATGCGGGACTACAATTTCAATTTTTATCTATTATTTTGCGACATTCTAACCAATCTATCAAAATTAGCAATAATAGTCCGATCAGTGATGAATTGATGATACAGCGATCCCAGTACAATGTGATATGACCATTTTCGTTGACTGGGTCGGGCACATACTTGTATTTCAGAGCAAGTTGCTGGTAGATAATCCTGGCCACCAAGTTTTGTCTATGCCAAGTACTCAACGTTAGCAAGACGAAAACAACCAGAAATTATATTCGGATCGATTCAGCGGGACAGTGGCATGCCCGACAGCCCGACAGATATGTATTTTCGGTAGTTGCTCGTCATCATAACTTCGTCTATAATTGCTTTAAAAAAAACCATCGGTTTCTCCAAAGAGTTCGCCGAAACGCAGCCAGAATATGGACGCCAAGAAGTCTGCATCAGACCTATAAAGGGCCCAATAAAAGTGTCCATGTAGCTCCATGAGATTGGTTTTGAGCACTATAGGCTTGCGCTAGTTCTCTTTACCTAATGGGAGTGGCGTGAGTCCATTTGTCACTTTGTTCACTGCAACTACATCTTGGTGCATCCCTACTTTGGCTTTGAGGAAATATTCCCTAAGATCGCACGCCTCACGGTTTGTGAAGAGTTTTGGTATTTAAAAAGCCTCGAACTCGACACTTCGTGGTCTTCGTTCTCGACACACTTAGGTGGTGCTGGATTCATCCAATATGCAATCGGAAATAAACGAACCTTCCAATTCAGGTCGTCTAATTCTGGCTGAATCCATCTAAATATGCCGAAAGAAAACATCAAGACCCAACCAGTGTCGGCACATACCTTGTTGCCACTTGACAAAAGACTGTTAATACGGTGAACGAAACCCCTCAAAGTCAAAAGTCAAAGTCAGCCTCATTAATTCTCAACGCTTCCGACATACGGTACCCAAGTATTTCTAGGTTTCAGTTGCGGAGAGAGATCTAAGGTATATGGAATCCATGAGTTGGGATCCCAGGGATTCCATCTCCGCTCGCTTAAACCATGGATGACTGCACATTAATTTGTTGTTCTCAGTGTTGTTGCACTGGATTGTTGTTCTCGGAATGCCAATAATGCCATATTTTCTGTTTCCCTTGTTGTCTAGTATCCTCCTACTCTAATCCTTTAAACGCCAACTGAAAGATATTATATTAATAAATAAAAATATGCTTGTGAATAATTATCAATTTTGTTCTTTTTACCCGACTGCGGTGAAGCCCAAAAGGAGGGTAATGTTTTTCACCTTTAGGTATGTTAATTAGGAACTTTGGAGGACATCTATAAAAGAAACATTAAAAATATAATACTTATCAACTTCAGTGGTCGAAAACTGAGACATCATAGTGCCATATTCTATTGGCGGCCATTGAATTCCCATACATTTTGTATGGCCGGAAAAAACACGATTTATTTATATTTAGGCGGACGTAAACTACCAGCGATGTAACAGCATATAAAAGAAATATATTTAAAAGAATTTCGATCCTAACCCATATTAATAAGATACTAAAAAAAATTAAAGATGTTATTATTTTTTATATCTATTTGCGTCCACCAGGCCGTAAACTAACATTTTTAAAGAATTACTATTCTAGTTCGCGGACACTAAATATCTAACAAGTTTTTGAATATGATTGAAAAAGACTTATCAAAATGCATTGTAATAATGCATTACTAGCAATTAAAACAAAAAAAACATGTCACAGATAAATAAAACCAGAAATACTTACCTTGCAAGCAATACGTGCTCACTATTTTTTCGCTAGTTTTACCAACGCATGTGCTTACGGTGAATTGAACGAGGATTTGTGCATATTTGGGTAATACTACGTAACTAATTTTACTAGGTCAGAATGGAACAGCTATCCTTTTCTTCCTAGAGCCGTATTTCAAGTGGAACTGAAGGATAGAACTCTTATTTTCTTAATATTTGTGCAGCACATCCTCGAAATGTCCGCCTATAGACGCTGGACGGGAAACCGACGCACCTACCCGAAAAGATTTTTTTTGAATTTTTGTCTGTTTGTCTGTTTATCTGTTTGTCTGTTTGTGCGCGCATCACGCGAAAACTACTGAACGGATTTTGATGCGGTTTTCACAGTTCGATAGCCTATGGTCCAACTTAAAATCTAAGCGTTTCATCTGATTCCGCTGAAAAAACCCAGAGATACAGCTTGACCTCTTGGTAGTACTAGCCAACCTACACTGCGGAGGTCATTTAAACTGGTCAGTTCATTGTAGTCCACGCGGACGGAGTCGCGGGCAAAAGTCTAGTTGATAAATAAAACAGGCTTGGGAGAATAAGACCAAAGACCATATGTGACCTATAAAAAACCCATAAATGCACAACATATGGGTTTACTTTATAGTCGTCGTTGAATTTCATATAAAAAATATTGTCAATTGCGCACTAAAAACTAAAAGAACAATGTAAATAGCAGACATTGCAAAACCTTGAGACGTAAAGTTACATTACGATTGTACAAAACAGTTGTAATAAGAATCTGTTGATCTGTATCAGGCAGGCAATTAAAATGTTAAGGTTAAGTCGAGTAGTCATGGAGAAAAAATAAAAGGTGAAACGAAATTGGTATGCACAGCACCTCTCATCTCTTCGGGTTCTCTACAATGCGAATTTTGCTAACAGTACCTATTTAAGAATTTCTCTGTAATATGCATGATCTGTCGAGCTTCAGGTTTATTCACATCGAATACTTTTTGGTTTTAGATTAAAATAATTTAGATTTGATAAAACCGATTCAGCTACTGTCCTAAAAATCACCTAATTATTATGTAGACCAACAAAATAGGACACGGCCGGTAACAATGGCCATGGCCGCATCTACTAAAACAAATATGCTCAATTTTATGGCCAGTGACCATTTTTAAAATATGGCATAGAAGCACACGAAACAATGCTTAATGATGTCACGTGCAATGACGTTGGGCTATGACGATAAGGTCTTGAAATGACCACACGTAATAAGAAAGCTCTGGAGGAAATAAATGCTAATAAGAACGTAAGACAAATTCCATAAACGTTGAAATTGTATTACGTATTTGATGTGGATTTTAATGGATTTCTCACAAACGCCATAATTGTTTTGTAATTGCTAACGTTCTAGTTAGGTGTTGAGATAGAAGTAATAAATTATATGCTTAAACATACCTACTGCAAATAATTTCAATGTTTTGAACTCACTCAGATAAAGAATCTCGTTTACATTTCGCACATTAACTCATTATGTTATTAGCAACAAACGCAGTAATTTTACGGAAGAATAATCTAAACAGCAAACAACGAATTAAAAATTACCTCGTATTGCAAAATATGTTCGTGCAATGAATAATTCAATCTGAATTGTTTTCTAATAATTGCGCTTCTGTTCTTGCTGAGAGGTAAATGGCTTATTTTCTATCTAAAATCGGCCAGCAATTCCTCGACCTGAATTGTCGCAAAAAAACAATTATTGGGTCCAGTTATCGAAGCCATTATGATATATTGATGATGATTACCTAATAGTGCCTCAGGATTTCTTAATTACTGGACAAAAGGTGCCATTAGTACAGCAAAACTAATTGGTTTCAGTGAAATTGGAACTATTATTATTTTAACGAACAGTTTTCACAAAATACGATGAAGAGTTTGTAAGAAAATTGATAAAAGCATTTCTAATTTATATATAAGAATAGTTTCAAACTTGAGACATAGGTCAGAGAGTCGCCTTAGGGGCGGAGTGAGACATACAAAAGTAAAGACTTAAAAATATATATTTAAAATGTGCGTAAACAAATTCTGGTAGATATTAATCTAAATTTATTTAAGAAGCAAAAAAATATAAGAACTGGCATGGCGTTAATTTAAAACGAAAGGTACCTACAATATAATTCGAAAACTACACTTGTTTGTATTAATATGAAACAACTGTATCAATATTAAGAAATGAAACCAAAGAAAATCATACGCTACCACTCACCGGATTTCCTCTTTTCGTTTACTAGCACCAACGATTTTGTTCTCTTCACCCTCAAAGAGCGCCGTCTTATGGACCTCATTAAAGCCTCAGGCATCCTCGAAAACCTCGGAGAGTCCACTCTCTTTTCCGGCATGAAAAAATTCTTTACCGCCAACATTGTCATTTTTAACAATTCACACTTCCCACACTATTGACTGATTAATTTAATCAATTACACGAATCCCATCTCTATTTCAATTAACTCACTTATCTCGATCAATGTCGTTCGAATTATAAACACAAAAAAAAAACTGTGACTAATCCATTTTTCTAGTCGACTTTCAAGGTCAGCAAATCCACATCAATTAGTAAGTAATAGACGGCACTATTTAAACGGTCCTTTTTTGTAAGAATGTCACTATTGTTTGTTCTCATCACTATTCCGAATGTGGAGTATCCTGTTTGCCTATTTGGCGGTCGTATTAATTTTAGGGAACGCACGGTACGTCCGTCCGTGCACAAAGCGCGCGGCGTACTGGCATCAGACTACCTAGGTGTTGTTGGAGGGGGCTTGCCTTGCAGGTTTGCGAATGTTATCTATCTTATCAGAATTTACCTAGTCTTCATACAATAAGCTCGTAAAATTTACCGTAAGTTGATAACCGCGAACAAGGCCGTGTTCTGGATGAATGAGTCTGTAACTGAGTATTTCTGATGAACGGGCATAAACTAAAATGTAGAGCCAAATATATTTCACGTAGATATTATTTACTGCTGTTGTATTCAACCGAGTCTTACTCGCCGTTTTCTCGTGGTCCTACTATTTTGTCCTACTAGTAGGACCACGAGGGAGACCAGTTTCTGTTCGTCCTACTATGACATATTGGAGCAGTAATCATTTATTTATACCACCCTATGTTCAGATTATTATGGATCTACATTTTCTACGCTAACTTGAGAATACAAGTTAGCGTAGAAATATTTCTCTTTGTTTACCATCCTTTCTTGAAAGGTAGAGATGCAAATAATAAACAGACGCTGACTTATAAATGAAAATATCAGTAGAAGCACAAAATACCCATATGTAGAAGTCAAAAGTACGCGGAAAGGTCAAATGAAAAACGGAAATCGAATTATCTTTATAAATATATTCATTTCCGATCATCGCACTGTAGTAAACAAACCGTATCCACTCCATAATTTAAATATCGATATGAATCACACACCTGCATACATTATCCTCATTCTAGTTTCCTTTCGGGGTGGTCAGAGAGTGCCGAGTGCTACCCATATATACATGTACTTCCTGTATCGCTTACAGCACCATATGAGGATACGACGGATTACTCACGATTTTATTCTTAAACTGAGCAAACCTTATGAAGCCTTACATAAAGAATCATCTACAAATCAATCAAGAGAATCCATTGAGTTTCTTGCTGGTTCTTCAGCATAAAAATGATATTCCGAGTTCAGTAGTGAAATCTAAAATAGAAGTAACAGTGCAGGAATTTTAAACTGTCTTAAACAAATTATATGATACAGTAAGAAAATCAGATAAAGATAATTAAGAGAACTAATGCGTAGTAAGAATAGGAATGTGTTGAATTTGTGAAGGCTTTGGAGGCTTAGCGTTTTTCTGCGATGCCGCAACAAGGCTTAGCTGAGTAAATTGAATGATAAACGTAGTTTCAGACTCACAATCACGAATATGGCTAACAATTTCACCATTTTATTTGGGGGTGTTGTAATTACTTACTATTTTAGGAAGATAGATACTAAGCCCTATCCATATAGGTACTACTGAGTGGATTGTATTAACATCAAGTTAAATTACTTTAATATCAGAATTTGTTATACTAATAATAGACCGTTTGTTGACTACGTAATGAAAAACTTATACTTCATAACTTATACCTTGAAACAGGAATGCGCTCTCATAATTCCTCTCATTCACGCCAATTTGGTAGTTTTTAAACACCCACGCTAACTGCTGTAAGACCCGCCTGTAACTGAGTATTGAGTTTATTCTTTGAGTCATACCCAAAAATATTACGAGCTGGAAATAAAAATGTAACGTTTCCAACTGGTTAAAGTATAAACTGTTACACAATACAAATGTAAATTCCTGGTTTGCAGAATTCATCCATTGAATAGTTACATTTGAATCCCCCATTTTTGACCGCACGGTTGTCGCAGTGGCTGAAAGATTGGCTGCTGCGCAACGTGTCGCGGGTTCGATTCCCGCATTGCACATAGGTCTGGCTGTTTGTGTATATGAAGTTTGTGTTTGTAAACGCACCCACGATACAGGAGAAATCCTAGTGTGGGGCAACGTTTTATAAAGAAAAAAAAAATTTTTTTTGAAGCAATAACCATGGGGTACAGCCTAGAGTTTAAGATGTTTCAACAGTTAGAACCGTAGGAGATGACCATGGAAAACTTTTTCAAGTTAGTTTCTAAGCTTCTTAGGTACCTATCAAATGCACCAACAATTTGGATACACAGAACCATACAGTATACACTCATTGGAAATCATTCAGGAATTGGAGATATAATCATTGTCGATGCAGAGTCAACAATACTTTTGTGACAAATGAAACCAAAATTTCCGTCAAACCGCTAAATTAAAATATGCACACAAGTGGTACAAATTGGCCTACATTCATCATCATTACGTTATAACGGGCATTCCGTTCATTTAACATTTGTGCCGCGCCTAGATCGAACCCACTCCCTCCATTGTAGTTTCTGTGCTAATTAATTTACTAGCATTTTTATTGTTTTATCTATGAAGAGATTTATAATTTGTTTGCTATAAGGAAGAGAGATTATTCCGCTCTTTCAAATGAACAAACTTATGAACACATTTTGAATATGTGTAGTTTAAAAACTGATATAAACTGAAACTAGAACAACTATTTATGTAGAATTGTAGAAGAAAAGAACGGTGTAGCTAACTGTTTGTCCAAAATGTAGTCGAAAATTCGCAAACATCCAAATAACGCTAAAGTCTCTGCTTTCAAGATTAATCCTCTAAAATTTAAATGGTAATGGTGACATTAACATTTTGGCAGCTCAGCGTTTCCAAGATATATACGGTACCCCGTTTTAACCTGAGATCATGCTTATAATCATATTCCGTGAATTGCTCCAGTGGATGCTTGAAATTGTTTGCTAGTAGCTGTAACGCTTTTGTTATGAAAGTATATAGGAGCTTTAAATATTGGAGTAAGATCTGAGCTCTTCGTTTTATAGATACCTAATATTTATGTAAGTAAATGAAAATCTGTGACTTGATGAAAAAGATTTTTCAGAAACTGGAAGTTGATGATAATCAGTGTTCTTTGCAGAAAACAACGATAAAGCCGCCGGAAAATTGATGAAAATCCTATTTGAAGTATTGTATTGCATTCATTTTCTTTTAGTGTAACTCTTGAATTGATTTGGGTACTAAAAAATCACACTTTAATGATCCCTGACGATGCGGGCGGTTAATCAGATACAATTAGTGTCCATTCAAGGTTTGGCACAATTGTAAATTAATTATCAAAATTGTTTTGTTCAGGGCAATTATGAGTACAATTGAATCATAATCCTTTGCTAATGTGTTTTAACTGAGACTAATTAATTCGTTCTTAGTATAAAATGTTAGTATATTGGAAATATTGTTTTTGTTTTCAATAGGTAGGTACCTACTTCTACAAATTGAAACCGTTTTGGGAGAATTTGTCTTGCTAATTCAAGCAGTCAGCTTGATAGGATAAGACAATTGTTTTATTGTTGAAACGTGTTGCGAAACACAAAACATCTGCATAATTTTTACCTCAGACAGATACCTAATTCAACTAGTTTTCACCGGTTATAGCTACGATAAGAATTATCAAACAACAAAACTTGCACTGTCATATTAAAACAAATATAAAAGAATACTTACACCGAAGATAAAACAGCACATTACCTGCCAAGATTTTATTTGAATCACCAAAAATTATGAAGATTTTTATCCTCTTATAACGAATAATCAAGCAATTAGCATTCACAGTATACTTAATAATAAACTTAGAATAAAGCGCTACATCGCTTTATTTACATAATTCCACAGAGAATCGTGCAAATTCTTATCGCTGCATCGTAGTTGCACGTTGCGGTTCACGTTTTGCATCAACGACCATTACTATCAGACCTTCCAACCCCTCTTTTGTTTTCTTAAAATGGATCTAAGAACGAAAGAACTATGTCTTTTGAGATGTCTTGCTAAATTGGACGGTGTTGGGCTTCAGCTTCGTATTTCTAACAGAGATTTATTTTTAGTGTGATGTTTAGAGGAAAATATACTACGGAGATTTTGTAAGAATTTATAACAAGAGACAAAAAAATGCTAGCTTTATATTTTCATATCAACATGAGCGCTGGCGTAATACGTCATATTGCTGGCGATGTGAACAGTTATAAAGACACAAGATGTATTAAAAGAATACAATTTATTGTGCTACAAAACTACGATACTAAAATTAACTTGTAATAGAACCTGTTTGCCCGCTTTACTGCAAAAAATAACATACAAGACAATTATCATTAACCTGCTGAGAAGACCAAAATAGGAGCAATAAAGTTATTTATGTATCAACTAGAACAGTATGTAGTACCTATGCTCTATAGTAAGTTATGTCAGTCCTCGTTCGACATTTCACTATCTGACGCGGCAAGGTATGTACCTAAACTTTTTTAACTTTAACATCTACAGAAAATGTACCGTACTGCTTAGAAGGGCAGAGATCAGTTCCAGAGATTGTTAGTTTCATTGCATCTCTGTGATCTTTAACCCATCTTCATGGCTTTGAGTTGCAAACACCATTAATACTGTTGCTTGGGATTCAGTCATATCATTGGAGCGGAACTAGTATTTTCTTCTTTAATAAGATTTAGTTTACCTTGTTTGTTTTCGCTAGGAATATGGTTTATAGGTGTCTTTATCATGCAATATATTCTTTTCAAGCTGCGCCAAAGCTATAAATAAGACAATCTATACCTCCCATACCAACAGGAGTCATTGGTTATACGTCAAACCAGTCGGTTTAATTGTAGGCTCAATTAATTCAGGTCGTTTTGGGAATGCTGTCCTCGCCCACGACAAAGTAGGACCGGGAATAGAACCGGTTGAATCCTCAACGGGATAGAAGCTTCCTTTAATAATTTGTCTGGCTGATAAGCCGTGGCAGGTAAAAGAGGATTTGATTCAGGTTGTAGGAGATTACTGGCTTTCTGCTGTGTTAGACGTGTTTGTTTTTTATAACGTTACAAGTAAAGAGGTGTATCTCTAAGAAAAAGTTGCTAGGTGTTAGTTCATCGTTTTGAATAAGCGTATCTTGCGTATTAATTATGTTAATGCGAATAAAATACGGAGCAAGACGTGTTGTGTGGAAGATATGGAAGACGTATGCAAATACATATGTGATTCAGTTAAACTGTGAGAATAATCAAACTCCTATTATCAAAATAGTATAACTCAACAATGTCAATCTAATTAGTGAATGCTCAAAAGGGAAAATCCAGCAACAGTGATATTTTTACTCCAATTAACGCAAGATTCAACAAAATACACCAAATTAAATGCCAACAAAATAGAAAACCAAACCAACTTCAGTATACTGAAGATCTAGTTAACATTTAAAACGAAAACAACTAAATGCCAACCCTCATTAGGCGAACTGGTGAACTAAAACTGACTTCGAAATTAAAGGTAAACTGCTTTCAAAGCAAACAAAGGCTAGGAAACAATTAATTTGGGTGAAAATAGAGGTTCTCTGTTTAAAGGGCTGAAACAGACGGTCGACTTTCACACTATTAATGTTTGCGTTTGAAACTATACCTACTTAGATAATTTCCCATCACGAATCATTCATGTTCAAAGCCATAGCTTTTACCGTATTGATCTTTTATAGGTAAGTACCTATAATATTCTTCTGCTGTTTTTCGTCTTCCTGTATGATGCAGTCATGCAATTTACATTTGATAACATAAATGATAATTATGATATTATTCACAGCTTATTTGTTTTACATGTACCCTTAGTGCTCTAGACTTTTTTCATTTACCTAAGTAGGTATCGACTTCCAGTCTAACCAAATGTGGCTCTATTTTACTTGGTGCGACTGCCATCTGACCACTACTGCCTAACTACTAAGTCATTCTAAGGTTAATGTTCAACGTGCTCTCCAAAACACGGAGGATCACCCATTCACTGACTGACCACGGCAAAATCGATCGATCAGGGTAGTTGTTGTTTAGCCACGAACTTTAGCTCGAGAAAAATACAATTGAGAATTAGACTTTTAATGAAAATTCGATCTAATAAAAATCTGGCCGTACCTTCGCTATAATAAAACGTTCAGTCGATCGTTTGACCGAGCCCAATAGAGCCCGGGGTAGATGCCTTCACTATACAATGAACGGGCTGAAGAAACTTGATAATTGATATCGTGATTTCAGAGGGAAATTGCTTTGGAGATGGAAGAAAAACAAGGTGTATTGTTTTATATTTGCAGGCGCTTGTAATGTTTGTTTGGGGTGAGTAGAACGCTGAAGGCTGTCAGTGTTATTTATTAGCTCAGTTATGTCTTAAAATACATATGTTTGTTTTTAATAAAAATGTCCCGGCTTTAGCATATTTAGTTTAGAAGGTAAGGCCTGACTTTCTGTTAATAATATAGGTACTTTAGTTTTATAGGCAGTAATACCTATTTGATGTATGAGCAACCTTTCTAAAATTTTCCATGTATTAGAGCACTTACATGGAGACTTCACTCAAGGCGAGAAAAAGTATCTATTTACACTTATAACTGTTTCAAGTCTTACACCATTGTCCACTGAAACAGTCGTAAAAGCATAAGCTGTTACCCGTTCACCCACAGTAATAAACAGCCAAATCATATTGCATTAACCACGTCTCATTCCAAGTAGGATGTTATATTAATGTCTAATTTAAACAGTGCAGGAACCAGAATGGAGCCTTGTGGCACTCCGTGTAGGTAGGGCAAGTATAACGATACAGTCACATTTAGAACTAGTACAAAGAGTGGAGGTGTATGATTGATCTATTTAAAGGTGATTTAAAAGGCAAAGAAAATATAATGATATTTATATCACCAATTATTATAAGCAACAATCACTTAAATGCTATTGTGAAGTCTTTTACTAATAAGGCATCCTACATCTTCCTGTGTATCATCGCTTTATTAATGACATTGCGTGTGACTATATTTACGCGAAATAAAAAAGTATTTTACACCTTTGCAGTGTGAAAGTAAAGATTTTGCTGTATTAGGAGCGTAAAGATCAAACGCCTGTCCACCCATTCTCGACATTAACAGATAGAAATTGTGAGATTAACGTCAAGTGGACGTTAATCTCTCAAAAGACACAAATATACAATAGTTCATTCTCAAAACGTCCTAAGATGTTGGCCTAACCGATTTGCCTTGAGCTAATTTATTTGAAAATTGTTTTAGCGAAGATGTTCTCAATTCGCGTGGGGGTACAAATATCACGGATTATGAAGGTAATATTGGTAGTATAGGAATATCTCATGGATAAGCCCCAGGCGTTGGTAATGATACGCCTACACAATGTAAGAAGTGAATCTTGAATTATTTTTTCAAAAGGTCATCTTGATAAAAGTATGCTTGGTTAAATGTGAAATATATTTTTTCATTCTTAGACAAGAAATTGAAGCTCTTTCGGTAGGTGAACTAACTAATGCTTTTCAAGGATTTCGTGTAGGTAAAAGAAGTGAAGGATATTTTTAACAGTACGCCAGACATCCTGCACTTTCTGTTAATGTCCAAAGAAGCATTGCTTGACATTGAATTAATAGGATTTCTAGCTATCCAGTGTTTAATAACAAACCTGAATTTTCCACTAAAACTTTCTAATCCAAGAGATGAACGTTTACGATGTAGTTGATGACTAGCTTACACGAGCTGCTGATGCACGCAGAAACGATTACCTGAAACAATAATAGAAAAAGTTAGTACCATTTAAATCCCATTAGTACACCATCAAACCAACATACAGGGCATTACGACGTCGTAAACCGAATAATAGATACATCTACGAATCTCAAATAGACAAGAATTTTATAAAACTTGGTCATGTATTTTTTACAAAGGATTTTACGACTGTGGCTACAGAAGCAATGAAATATTTTACGACGCGAAGGGACGTACAGATAAATTTTAAAGACATAAAAAGTCCCTTTCGATAGAAATTAGGGAAACCGTCGGCAGTTTTGAGTGCCATGTCAATTAAAGTAAAATGTACTTTATTACGAAGACATAGCGTGTGTAGTTGAATAGCTACGTAAATTAGCAACTTTAAATGCTATCGAGGAACTAAATAAATAAAGTTCGATTGCGGTTATTCTTGTATTATGCTCGATTCTAGACTGAATTTACTAATTTTGCGATTATTTTCACCGGACTTTAAGGTCCAATTTCACCAAGTTCTATTAGTTGCTAAATGTCCCGTTAATCATTTTGACGTATAGAGCATTTCAAATAAGAATTCCCTTCGGCACCATGTTCGCTCCCCTGAATGTCAATATGTTACGTTTTTAACGTTGTTGGAAGTTTTCTTTCAACACCAATTCTCTTTCACAACTCTTTAGTGTCCCATTTTAATTTTAACACTCAAATCTAAAAAAAACATAGTTCAACGTTTAAGACCTAGACAAAGTGACAGACAGGTAAGCAAACATAGCGTCGAAAAAACTCATAAATGAAACGCTCTTTACCGCCTCACTATACAAAACAGTCAAAATGAAAACCGTCAAAATGCTTAACCGGACATTTAGCAACTAAGTAACTAACAAAGCTTGGTAAAATTGGCCCTAAATCAGTTTAAGCGTTATAAACTTACTTACATTACGAATGTTACGATGCTAATAAACTTTTCATATTATGTTCTCAGATCAATTTCAGTAGTTTAACGTTCGTTTATAAGGTCGACCACATCAACGATTAAAAGTATTTCTATTCAGAATACACCTGCTGGTCAATTCTAGCCGCACCTTTCGTCTTATTGCCTCCGCCCACAAGAACTCTCGGTCATGGCCGTATCCTAACTAGTGCAAATAGCCTTATAAACATAAACGAACTATTATAGAGACAAGTAAAACTGAGAAAATGATGGCTGCAAAAGAAAAACACAGTGTAGTCTGCAGTAAAAGTCGTAACTTTATATGCATTACCCTGAATAAGGTTTCCTAGTACTATAATAGGATAATAGTTTAAGTTGAAGAGCCGGACCTTGAAGCAGATTATGATGAATGGGAAATGTGGAAGGAATTAGACTATGAATGCTTATAATTAATTTAAGTACACTATTGGATTGATCAGTAGTAACGTCCAAATGGAACATTTTATTGTTAATTACTTCGTTCAAATCAATGAGCATAAAAGTAACTTCATTTGTTATAAGTGCATTAAGCATTGACCTATAGATACAGGGTAAAATTAAAACCAGTGCGGATATTTTAGGAGGTGAAAGTACTTATGAATATGATCAACTTTCATTATGGGACCGACACTTAAATATGAAAAAAAAAATCTGCTGTTTCCTACAAAAATGCACTACAACACGATCAAAATGTATGGAACAGCTGATTTTTTTTTTCATATTTCAGTGTCGGTCCCATAATAAAAGTTGATCATATTCATGAGTACTTTCACCTCCTAAAATATCCGCACTGGTTTTAATTTTATCCTGTATGTCTAGACTAGACAAGCAGTTCCGAACATTAAACATGTCACACTCAAGTGTTGTGCGGGCACAACACAAGCTTTGACGTTTGATGCGGTGAGCAACAGAAAAGCAACACCCGCGTGTGGGGCAAGATTTTTGTTTGGAACTGGTTGTCTAGGGACATATAGGTCAATGGAATTAAGTAGGTATTTCGGCATACACCCTTTTCATAGAATAATAATGATTATTGATTACCATCTCATACAAATTGTTGTTTTCCTTCGCGAACTATTTGTGGAAAATGCAAAAGCAAATCTTCGCTATTTCCATCCTTAATTAAAATCAGTAAATTAGATTCAAACTCTGGCCTGAAACCCGACTTCAAACAAGAACTTAGCAGACAATAGCTACGTATTGTCACTTCAAGTTTGCCATTTGTTGTGCATTCCCACGGCTCAGGGTCGAGCGATTACTATCATCATCATAATGGCAGTCATTAACCGGGCAATGTGGACATAACAACCAACTGCTTTGGGGAAGTGTAACGACGTGACAGCATTAGGCTAAAGAACATCGTTTAGAAATGACTGTGTTTTGTTTAATGTTGCTTGCTATTCCTTTTAGGAGTATCCTTTTGAGCCTCAAAATACGGACTAACTATCTGGTTTCGGGCTCACCGGTAATGCTTGATGTAGCTTTAGCTGTAAGTTATTATTTTATGTTATTTATTTCTGCCTCATTGCTATCTAATTGGACAGTAAAATGCCCAACAGTTTGGGACTATCAAACGTTTCGAAGGTTAGATACTTAACGATAAAGGAAAACGGTAGCTAGGAATTAACCAGGGAAACTATTAGATATAAGACAGGCAACAGACAACCTAACACGATGATACACAAGAAGTTGAAAAACAAGCACATATTTCAAAATCCCAACCCTGAAGGTAAAACAAAAGACTGGCGAAAATTGAGGCCCGAGCCAAAACACGTTAGCCAAATTCGTTCAGCCGACCTACATAGAAGATTTGAGAACAAAATTATTCATTTCAACGTGACGAGGGTAGATGTTGACGGCGACACAGTTTTATACTCAGCCTAATGACACCTGCATTTATTATTAAACTGAGTTTAAGAAAGCTTTATTTCTTTGACTCTGCAGTAAAGGCCGATTTACTGATTAACAACTTGATGGAAGGGAATAATAGTAAAATCTTTATTAATGATGTTGAGCTGAATAGATTGACTTGTTGGGAAATGGCTAGATTAAGGCCTGTATTCCAGAACGATACTCTAGCACCGATCTCTGCTTGAGCATAGATTTCAACCAATCAAATGGCTTTAAATCTATGCTCAAGCAGAGATCTGTGCTCGAGCATCGTTCTGTAATACGGGCCTAAGTGTGCCGGTTCCTGAAACCTGATGGCACTTTTAGCACGATTTTTTTTTATTGTCGCCAATGCCCATGTAATACTCGGTGTTGCAAGTTTCATAGGCTTCAGTAACCGCTAATCATCAGGCAGGCCAATCTGATGGAAAAAAATAAATATACTTATCATTTCTTTTGTTTTGTTTGTGCCAATATTCGTTTATTCTTTCTTAAAATATTTTCTTCCCTGTATTTTTTCATACAGGGAAGAAAATATTTTAAGAAAGAAGCTTTTGTTGCCATGCAGTAAAATATTTACCATGGCTCTTTACATTTTAAAAGGTTGATCTTTAAGATTAACACAAACTGAATAATAGTAATTTTCTCTGTCATGTTCATGCCTGAATTATCATTGGATATGAACTGGCAGTGACATCGGTAATCGATTATGTACAGTGCCAAATTGGACGGCTATAAAAATTCAATGAATGTAACATACGAGGCTTATTATGGCATGATTGAATGGTGATGAAGAACGGTGCTTGAGAGATTAGTCCAATGGCGAACAGCAATTAAATAATACATCTAACAAGTAAAGAAATATTAATATATAAGTAAGCAATCACATTTGCCTCTAAACATATTGTAAGTATTGTGTACAGACGTTATAGTTTTCTTTACTCTCTCGATGATGTGAAACAAGAATGTTTTAACAACATTGTTGCCATAAAATTACTGTATTCAGCATTGTAAATGGATGTTTTTTTTTTTTTTTTTTTTTTAAAAACGTTGCCCCACACTAGGATTTCTCCTGTGTCGTGGGTGCGTTTACAAACACAAATTTCACATACACAAACAGCCAGACCTTGTGCAATGCGGGAATCGAACCCGCGACACGTCGCGCAGCAGCCAATCTCTCAGCCACTGCGACAACCGTGCGGTCTTCTAATTTGCGCCACAAGACCTATTTCTGCAAGTATGCAAGCTTACAAGCGGTTATGCCGTAGTGAAAAGATTAGCTAGCATTTAGCGAGTTTGAAATCACATCTGACTAACCAGGGTTTACAAAATAATGTCAAGGCTCTTTCAGAGCATCCCATTACCCATTGTCATAACTTTCATCGATACCAAAAATTTTCTAAAAAATGGTTGGTGCCTTGTAAATTGAATCGGTATCCCACATTACGCGCGAACGATAATCGCATAATAAATAATCGAATAATCGATTCGATCGAAACTCATCCACTTGTAACTAATATGGGGGATATTCGATAGTAAATTGTATATAGTTTTGGATCGTAAACCACTCGGGCCTCGGCGGTATGTGGCGTATTGATATTTATTGAAGAAGGGAAGATTTTTTTGAAGTCGACTTTTGATACAAAAGATACAATGAATACGGTTACCGATATCAATCTTTTACGGTTAAAATGTTTCGTATTCCTTATGACACTACCACTTTCTTCTAAGTTTGATTCGATTTTCCCATTGGGTAATGATACGCAGTGAGCACGCGTGAGGATCAGAGGTTCTAGCCATGTAGCTCTTCTATTAGCATTTATCTTGTAACTTGCCCATGTAAAGTGATATAATGAACATACTCTAGTAATATTAGGAGCATATACAGGACCTACTCTCCTAATGTCTTTGCCTGCAGTCATAAAATGAAGAGTTTTATACTGTCTGTTACAGTTCCCGAACACATTTACGCATCTCGATATGAAACTGCATGTTACCGGTACTCCCAATGGACACAGCTTGGACACCTGCCCAACCCATAAGGGTTAAAGAGCGTGAAGAACAATTTTAAGAGGCCATTGACGTAAATGAGAAGCCAAGAAACTCATAAAAAAGGTATCCAATTTGAACATTTATTCGAAAGTATGTAGGTCATTTATTTGTGCATTCCAAGTGACAACTTCAGAAAATAAACCGCAAAAGAATGTATTCGTTAGGTCTTTTTGATGCGATAATTTTGATCAAATTATGAAAGGGTATGGGCTCTTTCAATTTAGACGTTTGTTGTTGGACTGCTGCAGCACCGCAGCGGTGCGGGTGTCGTACTGCGCAGGGACAGAAAGAAAGAAAGAAAAAATATTTATTAGACTCGCACAGGTAATAACAGACATAAATTAAAAAAAAAAGTTTAAAAAACAAAATAAAAAGTAAGACCTGTCGCGAGGCCAAAAGGCCCCCCCTGTCTCAGCATTGTGCTGCGAGCCTGCGACATTTAAAAAATGCCGCAGCGCTGATAGGTATTCTGAAAGGGCCCAATATCCAAGGACGCGAAAATGTCCGTCGGTATCAGGGTCCAAAAAACTATAAGCCAATGATCTTAAAAACAGCAGAACACTGTTTCCGAACTGTTCAAAAACCACAACCTAGGATGTGGTTAACAATTTAGGTGGCCAATGACGTAACTCCAGTGAACAACCTCATAAATAAGCAAGGTTTACACGATATGATCCTGATCTAAATGCCGAATAGCACGTGTTACATGAAACTGAATATACACCGACGGCTAAAGTTTCCTATTAACCTCTTTTGCACATTTTATACCGAAGTCCTTGTTCATATTTTCCAGGCAATTTAATACTGGGCCATAAATCGGGTTGCGAGACTTTTAGGGTATTGCTGGATTGCGTTGCTATTTATAATTGAGCGAGCGAAAAGGGTTTTTGCTAATGTCAACATATGGTTCCTGGCATTTTTGTAGATTTCGATGGAGTTTTTTCCCATTTTATACTGATTTTGTACCATGACTGACAGCCAACGCAGAGCCTAAACCCATGGACCTACGAGGAAATATTCCGTGACTACCCTGGAGGTGCTCTAAAAACGGTTATTTTTTAAATTCCACTCTCCTAAAGGGTTAAATAGGCGGGGCCAAGTTTGTATTTATAACTTAACCACATTGTGTTGTTTTTCGACTTCCACGCTGACAGAATCACAGGCTAGTAGCTTATAAGGTTGTGTGGCACTACATAGTACAGAAATCACGTATATGTACAAAAATCAGAAACCAAGTGAAGATTACATTTAGAGCAGTCGAAACAACGCATCTAATGATCTTCTTAACCCATTAATGACCACTGTACCAATTTGGGAACACATTATCAAATGAGGGTACAAAAAAATATGTTAACAATAGCCAATATTATGTTACTTTATTATGCAGTCAAGAGTACATTCATTCGATAATAGCGTCGAATCATACTATTTTTTTTAAAGATCCTTCATTTATGACCCACTGAAGTTTGTTATCTGCGAGACAGTGTAGGTAAGTGTACTTCTGTTGTTATTATTTATTATAGGTAGAGCATATCGTGAGTTTTGTTATTATTTTCATAAACTAAGTTACTAACCTGACATTCCTAGTTATATTATAGCAGATACTCTGCGTATTTATAAAAATATAGTGACACAAATATTGGTGTGCCAATTTGGGTACAATGGCTACAAGTGTACTACAAACAACTATTTTATTTACACAATCAATATGCATCGCAAACAATATTTTAGTGGCACTAATGACTTCAGGGGCTTGGAAAAAGCTATCAGCACATTAGCAGATAATAGTAACGACGGCTTGCAGTATGATTTAGCCATCATTCCACCAGAGCCAAGTATCGTGACTGACTAAAAAGAAGGTAATGATGATGTGCTACCTAGTACCCTATCAAACGATGTCCTAGGTCATATCGAGGCATTTGTTCGCAACGTGGGGGCTCTCTCGGAATCCGAGGATAGCAGCGATGATGAACCTCTAACTACTAAAAGATCATGACTTTCTATTAGTTTGGTTCAACCAGAGCAGCCTACTGACTTTACACGTCTATAGTCATCCAGTAGTCTCCAGGTTTGGTGAAAGTGTTCACCAAATTACTCATCCACCTTCGAACAACTGGCGATCTATTCGTTTGCGAAAATCGGGTCAAGTGGGAACTAAAAGAATTGACAGCAGTCCAAATATTTGAAAAACTTTTTGACAAAGTTTTTACATTGATTGCTGAGTATAGCAACTTGTATGCCACTCAAAGTAATCGGTATAATTTCTTTGTCACTGCTGCGGAGCTGAAAACTTTCTTCGGAATACTCATGCTTTCGGGCTATCAGAAACTACCACGCAAACACTGATCAACTGGTCTTTAGATGGGGACATTAGCATTGCAGTGGTGTTAAAATCTATGTCCCGAAACAGATTCTGAGAAATCAAACGATTCACTTACATAGTTGTTATGGCCATGTCAAATGCATGGCGAATGCACGTAATTGCTAAGAAGAATCTATGGACCAAATGTTGTTACTCCACCGAAGTATTGTGCCAGAGACGTCCTCAAACAATCACCCCAAAGATGTTCTGCTCGCCCTTCAACATCTAATAAGTATTGAAGGTTTACAGTTAGATGGTCTTTGATCACATTTCTGAAAAGCTCCCAAAATGAGTGTGATATGCTGTGTGCCATGCCCGAGGTCGTTGGGGCTGCAAAAAGTGCCAGAAAACCCTTTGTATGGAAAAACCGTGTTACGAAAATTTTCACTCATAAGAGGCCGTTGTGCCAATTTGGGAACACCCCTGTAAATTCCTGAAAAATAACTTTTTCCTGTTTTTTTGTAATTTCATTTCTTCTTGTAGTTACTAACTTTCAATAAATAAAAGAATTTTGAAAATCCACTTACTAATTTTTATTTGGCCACTAATGGGTTAATGCTTTTGTCGCAAAAGAGTTAATTAATTTTTAAATTTGTTTTCTTTTATCTAAAGTTAGTAACATTGTAAACGCACCTTGAGCAAAGGTAACATGAGACTGGCCATCCTCTGACGTCATGCATCCCATAAATATACGTATTTATTATATGAATCGCGAAAACGAAAATGGGTCACAGACATCCCAAGGTGATGCATTTAGGCGGAATAAACATTAGATCAGTGGTTCTCAACATACCTGCCTCACATGACTGGCCCTAGGGTTCTCATGACGTCTGCTAAGTATTTTACCAATAATCGCATCAATGAGCGTCAATCGCGTAACATTGGCAATCGCAATAGAAATTGTTTCGGGGACCCTTTAGGGTTTAAACTGTGTTTGACCACAACATAACTATGTGCCGCACCTCAAAATAAGCATATTTCTCATTATTAAAAAAATGACAAGTAGACAAACAGCAGTTATACAAAGATGAATATAGAATCATATATTACATAATTTGTGTGTAATGGAAAGTTTTTTTTATACTACGATGTAGGTGCAAACAGGCGTACGGCCTGCCTGGTGGTAATCGGTTATCGTAGCCTATGAAATGCTTGCAACACTGATCATCACATGTGCATTGCCGACTGTTTAAAATGAGGATTCGCTGTGCCAACTGACGGCTTAAAGGACAAACTGGTCCCCCGCTGTCAACACAGCGCATCTTCAAAAGCTCAAGCGGCTTTACTCATCACAAGAACACAACACTACCAAAGAGTAGATATCGTTATTTGGCTGTGGTATTCTGTAAGGTGGAGGTACTTCCCCAGTCGGCTACTCCAGATTTGAGTGAGACATCCGGTAGTGCTCTTCCTCTATAAAAAAAAATTGTGACAATGGATCGCAAAAATGCAATTGTGGAACCCAGCGGAAGAGTGTTGCAAAATGAGCAGTTGGTTTTCATAAAGAATTAGGTACAGCAAAATATGCGGCCCATAAAACGTTGAGCACCTCTGCATAAGACCAATTCATCAATTTCATTGAAAAATATTTTGAGAGCATCGCGACATCATAAAAAATATTTAGATTATGTAAACTACAACATGTTTGTGCGATCTAGTTCAGATACATTGAGAAATAACATTCAATGAATAATTGTTTATCTTGCTGTAGTGGGAACTGATTGAGGAAAAAATAATACCGGAAAACGTGACTTATCATCAATGATCGGTGTAGGTAGATTGATTTGGGGTCAATGGACTGGCACGTACCTATATATTATATAATAATTAAGATTTTTTTTTAAATTGTTACGTGTAGGATGAAGCTTACGGTTATTTATTTTAATTGTTTAGAGAGTCAGGATAATGAAGAAAATTATATAAATTTTAAACGTTTAACTATCGCATTCCATACATTTCAAATGTTTTAGTTTAAAAATCTTTAAATTCACAATATTTGATTCAATCCCGTAAGTATCAAAATGAAATCCCGGAAAAAAGGCTTATTCATGTTATGATTTCTATGACTATTCATGATGCAAGTACGTAAAATCAATCTACCTACACCGATCATTGCTTATCATAACATCACACTAATCTTACTATATCTATACAGTATTCCCAAATTAATAATGCGCATGCAGATCTTCGCTAATTGTCGTATTCCCGGAAACAAAAAAAAATATAGAAAAAAGAAGTATATAGAGTGGTTAGGTGCATTTTCTTCATGTATAATTTAGGGCTCATACGATTCAATGATTCGGTGTTTCCGGGAATACGACAATTAGCGAAGATCTGCATGCGCATTATTAGTTTGGGAATACTGTACTAATATATTATTATAAAGCTAAAGAGTTTGTTTGAATGGGCTAATCTCTGGAACTACCAGTCGGATTCCAAAAAATCTTTTCTATGTGATTGCTAGATCCATGAGAAATAGTATAGGCTGTTTAACATCACGCTATGACCCTTAGGAGCCGAGTAAAGGGGGGTGAAACCGCGGGAAACAGCTAGTCTAAATATATAAAACAAAGTCGGGTTATTTACGCCATTTATAAATCAAGAACAGCTGAACGGATCTCGATGAAATTTGGCTTTTTCTTTACTCCTACTTATTAACATGAACATCTACTTACCTTCACACAATATACAAATCAAATTCCCCTACAAACTACTTTTATTCTACTACCCTCTATATTTTACGACAAGCCAGACTCGCTTCCCTCCATAATTTGATTAGAAACTTCCAGAAAATTTAGCGCTAATTTTCCCACTTATTCGCTAACTAAATATTTCAAACGTTGAAGTTTGAGTAGTGCGGTAACTCGAGCTAACTAAAGTTTGCCAACTATAACGACTTCGACTTCACATGTAAGAGCACTTGAGTACTAATAAGTTGGCGACTTAATTGACACTTGAAGTTGCGACTTGAAAAGCGTTCTTTTGAATGCAGTTATTAAATCAATTTCGGTTTCTGTAGCTTGGACATCTTCTTACTACTTTTTTAGGGTTTCGTACCAAAATGGTAAAAAAGGAACCCTTATGGTGCGACTTCGTCTGTCTGTCTGTCTGTCTGTCTGTCTGTCTGTCTGTCTGTCTGTCTGTCACACCTGCTTATTTCAGCAACTACTAATGCTATCGACTTGAAATTTGGAACAGTTATAAAAAATGCTTGTTCAACTTTATTGCAAATGAAAAAAGTCCAAAAATATTTTTATTTTCATTGCAAAAGGGGCAGGATCTGCACATTTCAAAATATATTTTTATTTTATTTTATGTCTCACAGTTTTCGACATAATTATGATAAAAAATGTCCAAAAAAAGACCATTCCCCCCCCTTATCTCCGAAGTTTGCGGGGCGAAAAATCTGAAATAATTAGAGTTGATAGAAATTGACCCAAATATGGCACCAAAAATAAAACGATGTTCCTAACTAGTATAGTTTTTTCAAAATCATCAAAATTCCTTCACAAACAAACTTAGTTATGCGGTCCGGATTTTTTCACTCTATACGTCCAAAAATGATACGGAACCCTCGGTGCGCGAGTACGACTCGCACTTGGCCGGTTTTTGTTCTTCGTTCCTTCGATTATGTAAAAGTTCTTAAATCAAGCAAAAAGTTATTAAATCAAGCAACTATTTCTTGTTAGGTTAAGTTTGAGTAATAATTAAGATTGTTGGCTAATTCATGACTACTTACTTCGTCCACTGTTGATTTTTTTACGACTTCAAGCTTTAAATAAATAATCTTTTTATCGCATACCTGTAGGCTATGCCAGAATACCTCATGCTGCATTGAAAAGGTTAACAAATCAGCAAGATAAGTAGAGCTCTCTCAAATGTGGAGCAGTCCTACTGGGAAAGTACCTCCACCTTACAGAATACCACAGCCAAATAAAGCTACTCATCGGTAGTGTTGTGTTCCTGTGGCGAGTAAGGTCACCAGAGCTCCTGAGGATGCGCTGTGTTGACAGCGGGAGACCTGCTTGTCTCCAACGCTGCCGGCACAGCAAACCGACCCTTTAAAATGAGGATTTTAAAGGGTCGGTAACGCGCATGTGACTTACCGTGAACATATATAAAGGCAATCATAGAGTTTTACCCACGAATCCTTTAAAATGCCACTAATAAACTATAGCTATCATTACAAGAATCCTTTACCGCCACAAGACACCCAATTACCACGAACAGCATAATATAACAGTTGAGAATAGCTTAAAATTTACGAGTTCCGATATAAAGCTAGCTACATGAGTGCATACCGTAGGTGGTCGGCACCCTCAGATCATAGAAACAAGGAGCTATGCCATCATAGCAAATTAGTACGGGAACAACTGATGCCACTTTTAGTACATTTTTCGACACAATTACGCGCATAATTAAGCGCTTCTTGTGAATAAAAAAATCTCCCACGCATTGAACATTCCGCACACCCTCAATCTAACACTGTTAATCGTCACTCAACACTAGCACTATACTAAAACACTGTATTTATACCATCGATCGTGTTCGGTTCGTCGCCAGCGCGTACGTTTTTAATATGAGCAATTTGCTCAAGATCAGGCATCAAGCTCGATAGCGCCTTGGCACATCTCTTTGTTTCTATGATCTGAGTCGGCACCCGAACAGTTCTCTCTACTTAACCGTGACAGTTTGCTCGGTCCGATGCTCGAGGAACCAAGGTATTTTACAGCTGAAGATACTTGTGTGTGGGCAGTGGCGTGCAGTGCATATAGGCAAGTAGGCAGTGCCTACCTCATAAGATTCAATAAAACTATTTTAACTGTTACTACATAAATAAAATATATCAATCATGACTAATTATTGATATATAATTATGTATATTGATGTAGTAATAGTTAAAATGGTTTTATTGAACTTTAAGAGGTAGTCACTGCCTACTTGCCTATAGGCACTGCACGCGCCTGTGTGTGGGCTAAGTTATGAGCGGAAGAGTTTGAATATTATTGCTGAAGAACGTTATAACAAGCGCTGATTGGATGAGAAAGACAGAGCATTGCCGCACGCTTAGCATGACCAATTCTATCTCTACCTGTACCAAAGAACAGACAAAGCTCTTTCTATTCAACTCGTTATCTCTTCTGCCCGAGCATACGGCGACACGTGCTTGGCTTATCAGAGTTTTGTCTACTGAAGAATAGAAAATAAACGTTTCTTATCTTCATCGTATGCATACAGCGGTAGAAATCTTTCTCCAATCTGTCACCTTGCTTATTCTTCATCGTGGTTATGCTTGGCGGGCAGGTTACTCTATTATTATGTATTTCACACTATTTTATTTTCTCTCTCAATTAACTATGGAAGAGGTTATCTAAGTTAGAGGCTAAATTCTCTTACAGCTAAGTTCATAACTTGGACATAACCCAGAACAGCGCCAGATGTGACAAAACAGTTATGGGCAACACACCCTCACTCACGACCCCCAATTTGTATGTAATTGATTCAAATATTATTTTAAATTGCCTACCGTGGTTGATTAGTACCGGAAGAATATATCAAAATACAGGGTTTAGAAGGGCAATTTGTAAAACAAAAATGTTGTATTTTGCCTAAAATTAGAATAAAAAAGTTTTTAGTTAGATGTAGTGATGTCTTCTTCTATGATCTGGATGTAGTTATTATGGAGACATTTCAGCTTGATGAATACCTACTGTTATTTTTTCATGGTTATAGCGATCAAATTATCAAGCATGGTATGCAGTATGGTGTGTAGGTATAGCAATAAATCTTGGTTTTGGATACAAATCTATATGCTGGATCAATCAACAAATCTTTATCTGTATATGGATACTAGGCTAATCAACATTATAACGGTCAATTATAACGAAATAAAATCAAGACATGACTTTAAATGAAGAAAAACAAACAATTTGGCATAAGGTTAACAAGTTTTGATGTTTTTACATTGGAAACCTGCTGAGTTAGGTTAGACAACTGTAAAAATATAGTAGGTAGATAGATGGCGAAAAAATAAAAATATATAAGTAGTGGATAAGTATGTAGATGTTTTTAAATTATTATTTTATTTTTAAAGATTTTAATTTTGTATGAAAGTAAAATCTGGTGAATTCATAAAGTCACAGAACAAAAGTTATTGTTTATGATGTTAGTAATACAGCCCTGCAAGGCTGTTAGCTCAGATCATGATCTGACGTTGTTAGTATTTTTATTTTACCAATAACCCTGTATAGTAGGCTTCCCAAACGTAGGTGTAGATACACCTCTGCTAAACCTTTGGGGAAAACAGTCGTGATATTATGTAAGTCAAACACCAATAGGATGAAATTATTATACACTAGCTTCCACCCGCGGCTTCGCCCGCGTTTAGGGAAAAAGTTTATTAAAGTATTCTGATGTATAAGCTTAAGTATACTTATTTCAAAAACTACCGAACGGATTTTGAAAATCCGTTTGGTAGTTTTTGCGTGAAAGAGTAACAAACATCCATACATACATCCATCCTCACAAACTTTCGCATTTGTAATATTAGTAGGAAGTAGAATTCTGTTTTTGTTCACGACCGCCACCGGACCTTGATGGACGAATGATTGATTAAGAAAACATTCGCAAGAGTCTCAGCTCTATCACAGAGAAAGTCTAGACATTTTCAGTTACTCGATGATCAGTAATAGGTAATAATGGAAAGCTGTCTGTTTGTACAATTATACGTCGTGGAAGCGTGACATCGGATATTGCGGGAAATGACGGGGCGCGAGCCATGTCTTATGTTGTGTGAGGACTGTGGTTAACGTAAATTGAAATGTTGGTTAAGTTAATTTTATGTTGTTTATTTTTGTCCTCATGTGATTTTTTCATACAGATTTCTCTCCATTTCTACACTAATATCATAAAGAGAAAAAAAATGTTTTTTTTTTTGTAATGAAGTAACTCAAAAACTACTGAACCGATTTTAAAAATTCTTTCATCAGTTAAAAGCTATCACTGAGTAACAAGGGCTACTTTTGGTCCCAAAAAATGCACAATTCATGTGGGTCGCGCGTATTTTATCATTTTTTAAATATTTTAAAATTACGTCTTCTGTTCTCTTAATTTTACACGAAAAAACTTATCTATACTAATAATAATAAAGCTGAAGAATTTGTTTAAGTGCGCTAATCTCTGGAAATACCAGTCAGTTTCGAATTTTTTTTTGTATATGATAGCCAGATCCATGGGGAATAGTATAGGTTATTTAACATCACACTATGCCGCTTAGGAGCCGAGCAAAAAGTAATAAAAAACAACGCAAAGCGAAAACAAAGTAATAGGTAGCGCGGGGGGGTAAATAATCCCATTTCGCGGGGCACAGTTATATGTATATGGAAATGTACAAAGTAATCCATCAAATCAATATCAGGGTATGACAAGGTCCTCAATGATGGAGACATTACATCGCACCCCACTGAGGGGAACCCTCTTGCTTAAAAAATCGAGAGTGCAATTAATGTTATAAAAATGTTGGGGACAATATTGTGGGTAATAAAAATATTTCAATGGCTTTGGGTTCCGTCAGATTAAGTTTGATAAAGAAAGGTCAATTATCAGCAAGCTCTGTTAGTTGCTAAATGATACTGTCTCACTATGCAAAAAAGTCAAAAGCCAACTATGAAAATGCTTAACGGGACATTTTAACAACAGTATGCAGCGCTTTGCAGCGCTCGAACAATCTGCGAACATTAGTGCACAGATTGTTCGAGCGCTGCAGACATGATCGCACAAAGTCTGTCGTCTGCGTCGCCCCTAATCGTGCTATATTAATGAACCGAGTCTCTTTCGTAGACAGCGTCCGTTTCCATCCCACGTAGAAGTTGTCGATTAAATTTTTTCTATTTTACGTAAATTCTATAGCACATAGTTAATGCATTTTTGTCTTTTACGATAGCCAAAGTGAAGACCACGCGTCTTAATTTAAGGGTCTTTAATTCCTGAGTATTTTGCGGAACCCAAACTAGTTCCCTCTGTGCCCTCCACTATCGCACGTGCTGTGGCCTCCCTAACTATTACGCAAGCAAAATGTTAAATCAGAGTCCCGTGTGACTGACGTGGTTTTATTATGTTCACGCTAGGGGTGCAAGGGTGTAGTCTGAAGGCTTTGTGGTAAAGGGGATTGCGAAGAACTTACAGACGCCTATATAAGGTCTTACCCTTCATACTCGAAATATTTTAAGAGGTACATCAGTAGGTGGTATAGATACAAACGGAAAAAAAAAATGATCTGAGTATATATATATTTTTTTAGTAAATTAATTTAAAATTATTTGACACAAATAAAAAATATTGTTTTCAACATCCATTATGCTAGTTTTTACGTAACTTACTATTAATATTGGAAACTTGTGTAATGGATGTCGAAAATACTATTTTTATGTGTCAAATGCTTAAACTTAAAATAATTTAATAGATTTATTTTTAAAAAAAATACTCAGATCAAGTTTTTTTTCGTTTGTATGGCATCTCTACCACCTATTGATGTGCCTCTTCATATATTTCGAGTATGAAGGGTAGGACCCTATATACTTGTCTTCAAATGACAGAAAAACCATGTAACTAATAGATAGTTACTGTTTAGATAGCACTGGAAAAACTGTGTTTGTTTTGTGTAATTTTGGCTAGCTTTACCTACTAAAGTCCGTTTCAGTAGAACTTGAAACTATGTAAACAAACTTCTTATACAAATTCATAAAATTTTGACAATTTGCCATACTGATATTGTTTACAAAGTTCACAATTTCAATTGACATGGACTTTACATAGGAAATTCTTATAAGAACTAATCTACGTCTAAATATGGAATGCGCGATAGGTAGGTAGGCACTACATAATTAAATAACCAAGCTTTACCAAAATAAAGTGGGATAGTAATTCGTATTCCGTAGTTGATATAAATAAACTTTGTTTAACTACTTAAATATTCACATAATTATTAACATGTAATCCGCCATTTGTAATTCACTGATGTAATCCTTATTTACGGATCTACGTAAATTGTAAGGCTTGGTATACAAATACGTAGCGATCACCAATTGCGTATCAATGTGATAATTAATTAAATTAACTATGTAAAAAATCTTGTCCGGAATACGAATGAGTTCGACGTAGTAAATGGTCGCGTAAATATTGGCGAATATGTTTATTTGGTGGACGTATTTAAATATGTGTGAATATATTTATATAGCTATTGCGAATAACTTGAATTCAGAAAATATAATATTTATTGTGTTTTTCGGTCCCAAAAAGAAGTTACTTTATAGTAACATAGTAGGTACAACCATAACTTGGGAACGTGTACCTGTACCTACTAGAATTACTTGGGACTGGAGGTTTGGCTTTTTAACAAAGGAAAGTTTGTTAAAGTTGCATAAACCTGCTGGATGAATAACATTCAACAAAAAAACTTTTTCAAGGAAAAGAAACAACTCCAAGACAGATCGAAATAGGGTCATTGCGCTGGATAGCGGCCGATTAGCGGAGTGTCCAACTTTACGTTAATATATTAGTATGAAATATTCATAGAAAATTTATTGAACGTATTTGTATGGATACCAGATATTATGAAGATTGAATTAAGAAGTAAAAAAATGACATACATAGCTGTAAATTAATTTTAGTGGTGTTTAATCGCAAAACATAGTGAAATGCTAGTTTACGGACATTTTTTTGGTTTACGGCCACATTGTATCTAGTTTACGTCCACATGGTTTATTATGGTAAATTACCTTTAAAAAGATAATAAAATAACATAGCACTGTAAATTACGTTGCTTTTTATAATAAAAACAAAATCTAAGTCTGTCTTTCGTATTTAATCACATCTACATTAATTTTATTAACTTATTTTATATTTTTGTACATTTCTTAATCACAGTAAAAAGACTTAAAAAAATACAACAATCGGTCAAGTGTGAGTCGGATTTGCGCACGAAGTGTTCCGTACCATTATCCATACAACATTAGACACCATATTATAAGTATTATTATCTTTATTAAGATCGAGAAAAAAACGGCAAAAAAATCACGTTTGTTGTATGGTAGCCCCCCTTAGATATTTTTATTTATTCTGTTTTTAGTATTTGTTGTCATAGCGGCAACAGAAATACATCATCTGTAAAAATTTCAACTGTCTAGCTATCACGGTTCATGAGATACAGCTCATGGTGACAGACAGACGGACAGCGGAGTATTAGTAATAGAGTTCCGTTTTTACCCTTTGGGTACAAAACCCTAAAAATAGTAGGTAGGTACTCCATTGGCATAGGGAACAGGGTCCAAGCTACCAGTGGTCAGGGATCTAGAGAGAGGATTCTCCTAACAATGTAAGCCGTGTTTAGGAAAGCTTTCTGGATAAAGACCTTGATCCGAGAGCCTTCTCAGGTGTTGGTCGAGTCTCTTGGCTATTAGATCATTGGCCGAAACGACTATAGGCACAACTATTGCTGAGTGCACTTTCCACGTGCGGAGAACCTAGTGTGCCAAGATACTCGATTTATTTATCTTTTTCGGCCTTTACGAGATGTCCATCATGCGGGACTGCAATTTCAATTTTTATCTATTATTTTGCGACATTCTAACCAATCTATCAAAATTAGCAATAATAGTCCGATCAGTGATGAATTGATGATACAGCGATCCCAGTACAATGTGATATGACCATTTTCGATGACTGGGTCGGGCACATACTTGTATTTCAGAGCAAGTTGCTGGTAGATAATCCTGGCCACCAAGTTGTGTCTATGCCAAGTACTCAACGTTAGCAAGACGAAAACAATCATAAATTATATTCGGATCGATTCAGCGGGACAGTGGCATGCCCGACAGCCCGACAGATATGTATTTTCGGTAGTTGCTCGTTATCATAACTTCGTCTATAATTGCTTTAAAAAAAACCATCGGTTTCTCCAAAGAGTTCGCCGAAACGCAGCCAGAATATGGCCGCCAAGAAGTCTGCATCAGACCTATAAAGTGCCCAATAAGAGTGTCCATGTAGCTCCATGAGATTGGTTTTGAGCACTATAGGCTTGCGCTAGTTCTCTTTACCTAATGGGAGTGGCGTGAGTTCATTTGTCACTTCGTTCACTGCAACTATATCTTGGTGCATCCCTACTTCGGCTTTGAGGAAATATTCCCTAAGATCGCACACCTCACGGTTTGTGAAGAGTTTTGGTATTTAAAAAGCCTCGACCTCGACACTTCGTGGTATTCGTTCTCGACACACTTAGGTGGTGCTGGATTCATCCAATATGCAATCGGAAATAAACGAACCTTCCAATTCAGGTCGTCTAATTCTGGCTGAATCTATCTAAATATGCCGAAAGAAAACATCAAGACCCAACCAATGTCGGCACATACCTTGTTGCCACCTGACAAAAGACTGTTAATACGGTGAACGAAACCCCTCAAAGTCAAAAGTCAAAGTCAGCCTCATTAATTCTCAACGCTTCCGACATACGGTACCCAAGTATTTCTAGGTTTCAGTTGCGGAGAGAGATCTAAGGTACCTATATGGAATCCATGAGTTGGGTTCCCAGGGATTCCATCTCCGCTCGCTAAAACCATGGATGACTGCACATTAATTTGTTGTTCTCGGTGTTGTTGCACTGGATTGTTGTTCTCGGAATGCCAATAATGTTTCCCTTGTTGTCTAGTATCCTCCTACTCTAATCCTTTAAACGCCAACTGAAAGATATTAAATAAATAAAAATATGCTTGTGAATAATTATCAATTTTGTTCTTTTTACCCGACTGCGGTGAAGCCCAAAAGGAGGGTAATGTTTTTCACCTTTAGGTATGTTAATTAGGAACTTTGGAGGACATCTATAAAAGAAACATTAAAAATATAATACTTATCAACTTCAGTGGTCGAAAACTGAGACATCATAGTGCCATATTCTATTGGCGGCCATTGAATTCCCATACATTTTGTATAGCCGGAAAAAACACGATTTATTTATATTTAGGCGGACGTAAACTAACAGCGATGTCACAGCATATAAAAGAAATATATTTAAAAGAATTTCGATCCTAACCCATATTAATAAGATACTAAAAAAAATTAAATATGTTATTATTTTTTATCTCTATTTGCGGACACCAGGCCGTAAACTAACATTTTTAAAGAATTACTATTCTAGTTCGCGGACACTAAATATTTAACAAGTTTTTGAATATGATTGAAAAAAACTTAGCAAAATGCATTGTAATAATGCATTACTAGCAATTAAAACAAAAAAAACATGTCACAGATAAATAAAACCAGAAATACTTACCTTGCAAGCAATACGTGCTCACTATTTTTTCGCTAGTTTTACCAACGCATGTGCACCGGCGGTGCTAACGGTGAATTGAACGAGGATTTGTGCATATTTGGGTAATACTACGTAACTAATTTTACTAGGTCAGAATGGAACAGCTATCCTTTTCTTCCTAGAGCCGTATTTCAAGTGGAACTGAAGGATAGAACTCTTATTTTCTTAATATTTGTGCAGCACATCCTCGAAATGTCCGCCTATAGACGCTGGACGGGAAACCGACGCATCTACCCTACCTACCTATCGACTACAAATGGAAAAATAATCTTACTTAAGGACGGTGTCACAATTTCGACGCGCTCGAGTTTAGGTATCTGAGTCGCATCACAACAACATAACGTGCACGCACACATAGAAAGCGCTTCGCGCGCAATTTTATACGCTACCTTAAAAATCTTGGTATTTGCAGGTATTACATTTTTTTTTTCTAGTATCTACCTAGTAAGTTAAGTGAGCTAACGAAACTGCAATAGTATTTGGTAACCGTTACTAAGTGTTATATGCATGTTATTAATGTTTTTATTGTTTGTCAGTCACTTCATATCTAAACATTTTAAGTGCTGCTGGTCAGAAAGAGAAATTACTAAATTCTTACGGGAAATAACTGAACATTTTTTATTATGACAAGGAATACAGGCTACAATATTATCGTCCAGACCTCCAGACTTACAATTTTTGGAGCATTACATGGTAACACTTTCCGTGATACTTACACGACAAGACATGTTCTGACGGTTTTTGAGCCTACATTTTTTTATTTGTAATATGTACTTAGGTATCTACTTATCTTTCTACGTTCATATAACAACTCTTAGGGCGTTTTACTTACAGGTACCTATGTTATGTGCGTTCCAACTTCCAAGCGCGAGAGAGAGACAATTCGGAAGTATGTCATGTCCTAAATCAAATTCTACCACTCAGTAGTGTTGCCAAACTATCGATAGTTCCACTATCGATAGTTTTCATCTAAAAAAGGCAAAACTATCCATAGCTCAAAATGTGACAATACTATTGATGGGTTGCAATACTATCGATACTATCGATAGTGGGTATCGATACTATATACATATAGGGTCCTACCCTTCATACTCGAAATATTTTAGGAGGCACATCTATAGGTGGTAAAGATGCTATACAAATGAAAAAAAAACTTGATCTGAGTATTTTTATTTTGTAATAAATTAATTATATTATTTTAAATTAATTATTTGACACATAAAAATACTATTTTCGACATCCATTACGTTAGTTTCTAATATTAATAGTAAGTTACGTAAAAACTAGCGTAATGGGTGTTGAAAATAATATTTTTTATGTGCCAAATAATTATTAATTTATTTATTAAAAAGAAAAATATACTCAGAATTTTTTTTTTTTCGTTTATATAGCATCTTTACCACCTACAGATGTACCTCTTAAAATATTTCGAGTATGAAGGGTAAGACCTTATATGTATACACCAACCCTGAAACGCGAAAAAAAAATTAGTTGTTCCATACATTTTGTTGAGGTATGTGAACATAAATGTATGGAACAGCTGATTTTTTTTTCGCGATTTCAGGGTTGTTCCCATAGTAAAACTTGTTCATAATGATGAGTACAATGACCCCTTAAAATATTTCCACTGTCTAACCTGCCACCCTGTATATATTATATATATCGATACTATCGATAGTATGGCCTCCATCAATAGTATTGTCACTGATCTGAGTTATCGATACTATCGATAAGTACAATCGATATTCTTGTTATCGGCCCTATCGATAGACTATCGATAGTCGTGTATCGAGCGGCAATACTACCACTCAGCCGTTCGACCTGGGACACCACTTATCCCTCGCGCGTAGGGCTGCCATCACCTAAATTGTTGAAGCCGGACAAAAACTTTAAAAACCCCGGACATTTGGCTGAAATTGGGTATATTTCCCGGACGCGCCCGAAAAAAAATTTCATCAATCAGGATTCCCCTGACACAAAGTGTCCGGGTTTCACCCGGACATTTTTTGAAACCCCTACCGGACGCTCCCCGGACGCCCTCTAAACTAGGACAAATCCGGGGAAACCCGGACAGATGGCAGCCCTACTCGCTCGTCCGTCCACCCTTGCGCGCCCCTTGACCGGGCGGGGCTCCGTTGCTCGCGCCGCCCGCCGTAACTAAAACCTGCTTACCTCCTTATACTTATGAGCAAGCGTGAAGAAAAAGTTACAATTTTTTAATAACGATCAAACTTATCTATTTTTTAAAATCGTTATCTATAAATCTAAGATACTCAAAGCGTGTAATACAAACAATAAAAAGTAAATAAGTATGGTACTCGTGTTTACTTTTCGAAAAAGTATCAACTTTTTATAACCACATATTACAAAATATTGTAGCGATCCTTGATGTAATAATAATTATAAGATCTAACTTCGACCTGTGACAAACAATAAATGAATTTGAATTTGAATTTGACAATTTTTAATAGAGTTTTATTCAAAAATGTTTCCGCAAACATGCGATACAGGCGTGCTTTCAATAGCGCTGCTCGGCGCGTACTGGCCAACTCGCCATCAACTTTCATTAGAAAATGTATGGAGATTTGTTTTTCATTGTATTAACTTCCTCATATATAAAAAAGTAATTTATGTAGGGATAAAATGATGCACTAGACCTTCAGAGGACTATTTATGACACATTTATTAATAATTTTCGTGTTAAAATATGCAGTGATTTAGGTGTACTTTGTACCTAACCAGAACCCATTTTTTGTCATTTTCAACGATTATTGCGATGGTAAAAACGTATTTATGTGAAAAAATTGTATGGGACTAAACAATATTTAAAGCTTATTTCTAGAGATGAATGTATTAGCTTTAATTTGATACTATGACATCCCCACAATTGTGATTCCTGATTCATTAAATGGTACCTGAAAAACGTTGATATTTGTAGAAAACTGTGACACCGTCCTTAACTAAACGCCCGTATACCAATACTACATTGTTTCTGAAGTCAGTGTCTGTGATTTCGTTTGTTTTTAACCGACTTCCAAAAAGGAGGAGGTGCTGCATTCGGTTGTTTTTTTTTTTCTTTTTTTTCATTTATGTACACCGATTACTCCGTGATCTCTGAGCTGATTTACGTGATTCTTTTTTCATACGGTAGAAGAACCTCGCGCGGTGGTCCCATTTAAATTTTATTAACTTTGATTGAGTACATTTTTAACCATGTGTAATAAACGATATTTTTGGTGTATCTCGATGACATCATGACAATGATGAAAAAGTGATATTGTGTAAGTACATGAATTCCTGAACGCAATCGATCTCGATATCATACATACATAACATCACGCCGATATTTCCCGCAAAGTTAGACAGAGGTGTATAGTACACACAATTTTTTTATGCTTAAGTCGCATTTGCTAGAAGGCTAGGGTGCGAGCCTATTGCTATTATAAACTGAAACAAACACTGTTTTTAGGGTTCTGTACCAAAATGGTAAAAAAGGAACCCTTATGGTGCGACTGTCTGTCTGTCTGTCTGTCTGTCTGTCTGTCACACCTGCTTATATCAGCAACTACTAATGCTATCGACTCGAAATTTGGAACATTTATAAAAAATGCTTGCTAAACTTTATTGAAAATAAAAAAAGTCATAAAATGTTTTTATTTTCATTGCAAAAGGGGCCGGAGTGGGGGTCCGAAATTTCAAAGTGGGTTACTAGGTCAAGTGACATATCATATGAAAGGGCTTGATCTGCACATTTCAAAATATATTTTCATTTTATTTTATGTCTCACTGTTTTCGACATATGATGAAAAATGTCTGAAAAAATACCATTCCCTCCCCCTAATCTCCGAAGTTTGCAGAGTGAAAAATCAGAAATAATTAGAGTTGATAGGAATTGACCCAAATATTGCAACAAAAATAAAACGATGTTCCTAACTAGTGCAGTTTTTTTTTAATCATCATAGTTCCTTCACAAACAAACTTAGTAATGCGGTCCGGTTTTTTTCACTTTATACATCCAAAACCGATACGGAACCCTCGGTGCGCGAGTACGACTCGCACTTGGCCGGTTTTTTTGTTTACTGATACGCTCTTATCCACCAACATCTATGAATATAAGTACCTATTTAAATTCGTGGAAATAATCGATCTCGGTAAAAGTAGGTACATACAAAATGTGTAGCAAAGGCAGTACATAAATGATTTTATGATACTTTATTGTAATTATTAACAACAATAAAATGGTTACACAGGTTACACTACACTAAAAAGATAAAAATAAAAACAGGTTTAAAAAAAACCGACTTCCAAAAACTACACTAAAAACTATGAAATAAAAAGTTTAAACTTCCATAATTAAAAATCTAAATGTATATTGAAGTCGGCGGGGCCTAGCATGAAAATAAGCAAAATTGCAGATTAACAGGGAATAAAAGGAAATCTTAATTCCCACGTGCACACACTGCGCACACCCTTCCTGTTTAAAGACTGAGAGGCAAAAACCTGAAGGGGCCCCGCCGACTTCAATATAGATACATTTAGATTTTTAATTATGGAAGTTTAAACTTTTTATTTCATAGTTTTTAGTGTAGTTTTTGGAAGTCGGTTTTTTTAAAATCTGTTTTTTTTGTTGGTTAAGTTAATGATTTTTTTAGGGACCAACTCACGGGCAGTTTCTACCAAATACAAAAAATACTTATAGATATTTCAGAGAAATTATTCATTAAAAAAATCTCGACGAATACAACATAACCTCTTCCTTTTTTTAAGTCCGTTAAAAATTAAACAAACAAAATCACAAACACAATTCTAGCCTATTTTTAAACTATTCGCAGTCCAAAATGGAATCAGTAATTTGACAAACAACAATACGCGCAAATTAAATATGAATATTGAACAAGCGGCGCCAGTAACAAAATCAATAGTGTGTAACTTGGTTAACGCATCGGTGGCCGCCACAAAACGTGCTTTTGCACATGGCAATACTAATATGTGCACGCATGTTTATAACTAGTAGGGTCAGCAGGATTTTAAGTAGTAGCTGATATTAGGAACTAGAACATTTGAGAATTAATATTTAGGGCCAATTTCAAAAATCTCTGTTAGTTTTTCACGGTTTTCATCTTGATTGTTTTGCCAGCAAGTGTTTGAAAAATGAATTGAAAAATTTGTACTGAACATACAGACAGACGGACAGACAGACAGGCAGAAAGGAAAGTGAGTTAATAAAAACGTAGGTACCTAGTAATGTGGTCATAAAAATCAGGATAATTTTCAGCATATAAAAAGGAAAATGCCTTTTAGTTTTAATTGATTGATCCAATCACTCTACACATCTACGTTCACATTTTTCTCTTTTATAATATAATAATCCATTTGCCTATAATCAATTAAGGGACTGAACCGTAAAAAGAGGAGAGCAGTGAGCTCTTGATGATTATAGCTATAAATAACTATAAAACGCACGTGCATGACGCAACTATGTATTCGTCCTTGACATAGCTAATAGTTATTGCATACGCGAGAAATATAATCACGAAGTAATGAGGAAACTAAAACTGTATGGAAATACACGTATCTCTAGAAGTGTAAATAGACTTGTTTATTTATTGATAGTGTTTATTGTGTCAACGTTTACTTTAATTAGCATTATGTAATTGTATGCATAATGCTGCTTATAAAAAGCGTCGGGCAAAGTACAAATTTTAAAGCAAAAAGATTGTATGCAATTGGTCAGAAAAACTATAATTATTTTGGTTCTTCACATTAGGGTATCAAACAATACATACATCAATATTAACGAATCCAAAATCAAATACCATTCAAAAATAGAACCCTCACTATACAAGCGGTGGACTCATATAAGGGGGTGCACACAATCGATTATAGCGCGTAGTGGCGTAGCGTGTGAGACGTCGTATTATTGCGGGGGTGTGTATAACGCTTAAATATGACTGATGACCGTAGATATTGACAGATATGAGAAACGAAGGAAGTTAATTTAATGCCTTTATTTGACGGAGTTTTTGTGAAAAAATAACGGTAAACTGATATTTGGGGATTATATGTTACTAGCTTCTGCCCGCGTCTTCGCCCGCGTTTTTGGGATAAAAAGTAGCCTATGTGTTATTCTGATGTATAAGCTATATTACTGTAAAGTTTCATCAAAATCCGTTCAGCAGTTTTCGCGTGAAAGAGTAACAAACATCCTCACAAACTTTCGCATTCATAATATAAGAAGGAAGATGTAAATAATGGCAGCTAAAGAGCAATTTCTTTTTATATATTATCGAGTGGCAAACAGGCAAGCGGCCCACCTGATGGTAAGTGGTCACATCAGATCATAGAAACAAGGGAGGTGTGCCAAGGCGCTATCGAGCTTGATGCCGCTGGTATAAATACAGTGTTTTAGTTTAGTGTTAGTGTTGAGTGACGATTAACAGTGTTAGATTAAGGGTGTGCGGAATGTTTAATGCGTGGGAGATCTTTTTATTCACAAGGAGCGCTTAATTATGCGCGTAATTGTGTCGAAAAATGTACTAAAAGTGGCATCAGTTGTTCCCGTACTAATTTGCTATGATGGCATATCTCCTTGTTTCTATGATCTGAGGTGGTCACCGTCGCCTGTGGACATCTGATATACCAGAGGCATGCAGATGCGTTGTCCACCCTAGAGATAAAGTTGAAGTGTCTCATGTGCTTGTAATTAATCATTAATTAATTACACAGTATTGGTTTATCTGTCCTATTCCGTTCCAAGAGAAATAGTATGGAAAGTAAATGATACTTCTGGACATTAAACTGTAGCCTATGCCTTTTTACGGAGATATTCTGCCCTGCATAGCATAGCATGCTATGCTATGCAGGGCAGAATAATAGCATGCTATGCCTTTTTACGGAGATATTCTGCCCTGCATAGCATAGCATAGCATGCTATTATTCTGCCCTGCATAGCATAGCATGCTATGCTATGCTATGCTATGCAGGGCAGAATATCTCCGTAAAAAGGCATAGGCTAACCTTTAATGTCCAGAAGTATAATTTACTTTCTGCCCTGATATAGATATAAATGGATGTGTTTTAGGAAAAATGCCTGCGGCATTTCCACCTACAACGTCCATACTAGTCCGTTAAAAAAAAAAAAAAAATGGACGCAAAATTTCATACCAAACATAATATATGACTATCAATCGTGGCCCAAACAATAGTGCTCTACTTTTACCAAAAAATCACGATGATTTTACACAAACATAAAAGCCTAAAAACAGCATATTACTCGTTACATCGTTTAAAAAAATACGCCACAATATTAATGATACGCCGAATCGTATCACTGAACAATTCCGGTACATTTGTGTCAGCAGCGCTGTTGTGTCCCGGGATTTAGATTAATGATACGATACCATATAAATATTGGAATTGCAAAGTTAATGGCAGTTGAAAAATGATTTATCATTGTATGACATTACTGCCATTTTAATTGTGTTATTTTTGGCTTACGGGGTTAAGAGAGTTCGAAATCAGGGCAGATAATGCGATTTTGCGCTTTATAAAATAATATTTGGGTTAAAATGTGTGTGAAAATTACTCAGTCAGGTGGACAGAAAAGAGAAAACTTAAAAATCATAATTGTGCCATGACGTGAGACGAGACATAACCAGCCAGCTTGATTGATTGATTGCACAGATAATAAATTATAAAAATGTATAAAAGATTATGACGGTAAAACTTGTGGTAGGACTAATATCTTGTAGTGTCGTTATGGTAGCCTACTAAGTAGGAACAACCCATAAATTAAACTTTCTGACTCAGTTATACACAACGTTATAGTGTAAATATAAACTAGCAACGTTAATCCATGTTTATGCCAGTACAACTGGGAACATCCCTACAGAGCGTTACAATCCGAGGCCTGACAATACAATTTTAACCAATAACCGTAAACGGAGATTAACTCTAATACCAAACCACAAATGACAATATTTCCCATCACTCATAACGACGTGACGTTACGTCAAACTTGAACTTGACATTTGAAAAGGGGACCAACAATGAGGCCCCAATTAAAATGTATTTAGAAAACTAATCCGTATAAAAAACAAGATGTCTACCTCTAAGAAATATGCGAAAACATGGACTCATGCTACCCTTCAAATGTACATGAATATTTGCATAAGATTTGCAATTGCACTTTAGACATACTGTGGACTGGGACGAGGCCAAATCAAAAATCGACTTTGGCCTTCCCTATATAAAAATAAATTTTGATTGTTAGTTTTTTGTGATAGATGAAACATTAAATAGGTATAAGGAACAAAGTAAGCAAATTGAAACCGACAGATCCTATTATGTTACGTCACTTGAGGTTGCACGGTTATTGCTTGAGTAAATGATGAAAAAGAACCGGTCAAGTGCGAGTCGTACTCGCGCACCGAGGGTTCCGTATCGGTTTTGGACGTATAAAGTGAAAAAAACTGGACCGCATAACTAAGTTTGTTTGTGAAGGAATTTTGATGATTTTGAAAAAACTGCACTAGTTAGGAACATCGTTTTATTTTTGGTGCAATATTTGGATCAATTCCTATCAACTCTAATTATTTCAGATTTTTCGCTCCGCAAACTTCTGAGATAGGGGGGTTTTTCAAACAATTTTCATCATATGTCGAAAACTGTGAGACATAAAATAAAATGAAAATATATTTTGAAATGTGCAAATCAAGACCTTTCATATGATATATCACTTGACCTAGTAACCCCACTTTGAAATTTCGGACCCCCACTCCGGCCCCTTTTGCAATGGAAATAAAAACATTTTTTGACTTTTTTCATTTTCAATAAAGTTTGGCAAGCATTTTTTATAACTGTTCCAAATTTCAAGTCGTTCGCATTAGTAGTTGCTGAAATAAGCAGGTGTGACAGACAGACAGACGAAGTCGCACCATAAGGGTTCCTTTTTTACCATTTTGGTACGGAACCCTAAAAATGAAGTGCTTGTTGGCAATTCTTGCCGAGATAAATAAAACACTCATGAAATAACTCGTGGAGCCCATAGAAATCATAATTGAATTCGTAAGAAAAAAAATGTTACGTAGTAAAAGATTTTGAAACTATTTCTAGTACTTATAAGTAACATTCTGATTTATAATATACACGCTGAAATTTTAGTGGTTGTTTTCCGATAGCAGAACGATTTGCCATCAGTAGTACTATCGAAACATAGAGTTCAATTTAAAAAATATTATGTTTTTTTTTTCAAATAATCAAAAAAAATATTCATAGACTCGAAAGTGTGAAATACAATAGTAACTCACTAGATCTAACGTAGGTATAGTTATCTAGTCAAACCGACACGCGCCGCGCGCCCCGATTCCGCGAATCAAAGCGGCGGTGCCGACAAAAGCGGCGACCGATTCATAAATGTGCAGAGCAAAATCAGCTCTCGCGCATAGTGATACGGCATAAAACTGACTGATCGCCCGTTGCAACCGCACCGCACCCCCCCGACCCGCACTCCACGCCGACCGTTGGCCGCGACGCCGACCGGCCGACTGGCCGTCAGTTGTACCGCGAACGCGAATCTCGTAACATGCGTAGTGCACTAGTGAATTATCGTTGCAAAAATGGATCGACATTACATTATTATTCCAATTTAGAGTACGTCGCTATGGTGCAAATGTACGCTAGGGCTAATTATGACTCCCATGCTGCCGTGTTTACGCGGAGCCGCAACAACTTGGAGTCGCTCAATCTTCGCGGTGTTCTGAACCCCCAAGTCCCGTAGGCCCGGACGATCGTAGCGGCGACACAGTGCTACTCGATCATGGGGAGTTACAGTGCATGTACCCGTCTGCCCGAGTTCGGCGAGGAAATCCACAAGTAGGTACTTCAAACGGGATCCTCGTCGAAGTACCTACCTATGTGTATGGCTGTGGTGGCTGGGTTTAACGTAAGTCAATACTACGTTTGGAAAGTGCTCAACAATGAAAGACTGCTTAAGTACCTATCATTTTCGTAAACTTAATCAAATAAAACGTGCTCGATTGTGTTATTGTGTATGGAACGCAGTGGCTTGCAATTTGAAAAATTACTCCGTTACCGGGCCTAAGCGTAAGTACCTACTTGTACCTTTGTATTAAATACCGAACATTTAAAAGTAGGTAAGTAATTAAAATCATTGCAAATAAGTTTATTCAATTTTTTTGAATACCTACGGCTTAAATACTGTAATAGGTATCTAATTCAGATAATATCGTTTTCTAAGATAGGTGCCTACCTACCTAGTAATCTTGTTTTTTTAGTTTCGTGTTCACGTGTTCAGTAATTTGTCTATCAATAACTCAGGAATAGGTTTCAGCTGATTGATAAACACGGAGGGCTGTGACCGCGCGGGCGCGCCCCGCTCGGCCGCGGCCGCTCGCGTCGTCGCCGCGCTTGCGTAGCTATCGTGAGGTACCTACTATTGGTTTGAGATTTTGTTTTTCACATCATTCTCATCACACCATTCTGCCATTTTTTGATTCTAATTTTTCTTTTATATATCAATCGAATGTACTGCCAAGACAAAATCATTTCGCTACGGTAGAACAACCACTTAAATTTCACCGTGTATAGGCAACAGATCGGACGACAATATAGGTAGCAAAAATATCAGCGGTGACGTAATCGAATTACGAAACCATCCAAACACATTATATGAAAAAGTCGCAGTGAAAACCATAACAATTGGATTTATCATCCCAAAAGGTGACATCTCTATTGATAGAGAAAAAAATGCACAAACATCTTAATAATAAAAACGGCCACACACCTAAAACACCTAAAACACACCACAACTAAAATAAGATCCCACAAAATTCGCACAAAATAGTAAAAAAATAAACTTCGATTCTATTTGAGAAAAAAGTCGAACAAACCCTAAACTTGCAAGAAGGGACACCCCTGATATATTTTTTATGCAATCCAAGAAGGGTGCAAAATAAAGTTGCAATTTTAAGACGTTGCGATTGGACAGAAATGGTTAGGGGTGACACCCAAGAGTGAAGGGCGGATCGTGTAAGATTAAAATGTAGGGTCTGTGAAAAGATTATTAATTTTTGAAGATGTACCCTGGGGATAAAGTCTAAGAATTTATTCGGGTGAAACTGGATCTAGACTATGTAATGATATTAAAACGTAGCCATGTTTAACTGTGTTTCAAAAATAACAAAACGTTGAATTTATTCAAAACGGTAGACTACCTACTGTAGCTACATGCATTCCTAATATATTGTTTTATTCTGCATAGAATTGTATTTTCTTACACTTCAGACTTGCTGCTAACGTAAAATATTTCTAAATATTAAAGTAATAAATAAATAATAACGAAAATATAAATCCAAGAGCAGAGCGAAATCAACATTATAATGAGGTAATCGAAGACTGAATTGCCACTCATAACAATGACAATGCTTCTAAAGACATAATTACATTTTATTTACTTACGTAAGGCCTATCACAATAAATAATTTCACGTACCTAATTATCACAATAAAGGAAAACAAGACGGCGCCAAGGAATAAAAAGGAAAGAAATCTCTACTTAATTTGAAATTAAAATAAGCCCTTTCTCCTAAGAAAACAATAGGCGTCATAAATCAAAATATTTTACCTCTGACAATGACGTCACGGCATGCGCGTACGACTATGCACAATAGGATTTCTCAATATCAATGACATTAGACGGCGTTATCAAAGGCGATAAACAAATTTATGAGCCGTAAAACCCATTATAATTATTCGTACACAATAAATCATAGGAAACGTATGGCTGGTCTATGGTAAAATGGTAACAGTATAATTTCTCGCTACTAAGATTTGGTTATGGGTCGTTTGGTAAATTGATAGAATCGGATGATGCAAAAACGTGTGTAACGCACGATTTTTTTGTATTAGGTGTAATCAGACATCGAAAAGACGACTTAGTCACGGACAGTAATAAAATGTCAAGTTGAAAGAATTGCATGTATGCGAAATTGTTAAGTTAAGAATTATGAGCACAGAAATATGCTACCATATCGAAGATAAAAAGCCACGGAGATCTACAATGAATCTGTTGGTAACAAGAAAAGAAGAAAACGAATATAGATCTACACTTCGGAATAGCAGCAAAGCAAAAAAACTCATCATTGACCCAAAACCTTCGCAGCTTCAATCATAACACGTCAAAAGTGACGTCTTCAACACAAATGCAAGATGCAACGGACTGCAAACAAATGACAATAGGATTGCCGACAGAACAGAACAGACAGATGTTGGATTCAAGATTTACTTGAAAATACGAATAATCGGCGTGCGACTCAACTTCCGTGTTGCAAGACCGGTTCTCGGTGTTAAAAATAATGTTAACATTTAACAATTGGCCACTTGGGAACATTTGTATGGTGAGAAAAAATTCAGTCAGAGTCGAATGTCTATTTGTTTTGTTTTTAGCGGAAGATTTAAATTGTATAATTTTTATCAAAGGTTTTTAGAGGTCACACTGGAACCGCCCACCTAACAAGAAAAAGAAAGAAAAAATACTTCTTGAGTTTTTGACTTTAAAATAATAATAAAAAATTATAAAGTGGCAAAGTTTATTTGTATGAGGTACCTAATCTCCGAAACTACTGATCTGATTCTGAAAATTATTTCACTAATAGGAAGCTAGATTATTCTTGAGTGTTAATTAATCCCGAAAAAAAAAATCCAACAGTACCTGTGGATCATAATGCATAAAAACAAAGTGTGCATACCTTTTAATTTTAAACTATGATGATTATAATTACTGTATCTTAATATTTATCTTTTACCGTAATTATATTTACAATAGTTACATACTTACCTACATCTTTACAATTATTTCAAACCACATCACCCACAATCACTAGTTACGTAAAGGGTTCAGAGATCACAAGACATTTCAATTACTTTGAAAGGTTTCACAATCATTTTGTATGCAGTGACCTTAACATGCCCTGCTTATACCGTAATCTAATATTTAGCAATATGATTATCGATAATGCTATTAAGATTACAATCCAACCCGTTTGATCCAAACAAGATAAAACTGTTCAACAAAAGAAATTTCTCAACTAACAAAATGTTCTAGTCGTTATGAAATGTTTTGTTGACCCTTTGGTTGCACCCTTTCTTGTCAAAGTTCCTTACCCTTTCTCGTCATCGATTGTCATGACAATGTCAGAATTTGCAACGTGACAAGTCGTGTCAGAGTAAAAATGCAGTTTGAAGAGGTTCGAATGAATGCAGTGAGGAGAAAGGTGAGTTCACACGCCCTGGTTTGTCGATCAACTCGTGTATCGCTTACTTCCCTGATGGGGTTCGTAGCTTCAAACAAAGGCGAAACAGGTGGACAGTCTGGAGGTAAATGTAATAACAATTTTATATTGAACGTTCTATTCGTACAGAAGTTTGATATCGGTACGTTCAAGCTCGCATTGAATAATGAAAGGAGCAATCAGTGAGAGTATATTCACGCTATCGACGCTAATACAATGCAAGTAACGAATAAAGGAGCTTGAGAAAGAAGTCTAAAATTGCATTGCAATTTGTAATATTGACTTCATAATTAGCACACTGTTACATCAGATCGAATTACAAAGATGAGGTAAACCATAGCAAAATTGTCAGTTGTGCCTAATCAAAGAAAAGTTTATGGAGTACAGCCTTTTTATGAGCCGCTGTAAGGATTCATATCGCAATATTAGTTTGTTCAGAAATAATTTCCTCTACAATCGATTTCTCATGGGTCGCTTAGCAATACATAACTTACAGCAAACATTATACATAAGTACTTACAATTTTTCTCACACGACGACAAAAACCAATGTTTCTACAAAGAAAATAAGATCAAATGCATTATTCTCAAAACTGCATGGTATCATATTTTGAAAATTTGCAATAAACAAACCCAAACGTAGCTCCCTATTCCTTATTATATCAAAATTCTATTGAGAAATCTGTCATCTCACCAAATACTTGTCTTCCCTTGTTTCCAAAAATATCATTTGAACAAACACCCTGATATTCAAGACTTTGATATACATTAGTATTAACAAACTTATTTGTAGCTTCTAAAATTGTTTCATGCTCTTTACTGCCTTGACTTACGGGTTCGTTTTCTTTGTTTTTTGTTTTGTGGAGTGCAGAAATTCTTGGTGTTATCTCATCTAATAAATCGCTAGATAAAGTAGGGGGCTTGCGGTATTCAATGGTGCCATCAAGTGAAGAAAAATAGCTCAAACCGTAAATATTGTAACGTTATAGTTTGGTGTTGCTCGGGGAAGTTTGTTGGAGGTCGTATTTTATATTTGCATTGCATTATAAGTTGGGACCTATAAATATACGGAAATATTATGTTCCGGTGTAGGGGTAGATAATAGTGCGAATTTATCATTTTTAAAATTTGACATTAGTTACATCATTTCGAGTAAACATTTCATGAATTTTTAATAGCTTTTTGTAGATATTATTATTTCCAAATATTTGTTCCTATTTGCAACTTCACAGAGTCTTAACAAACATAAAATTCTGCTCCCCCGACTTTCTGAATTTTATACAACTTTGAAATTAAACCAAGTTAGTATTAAAGTAAATGAAACTGAGACGAAACATGCTGGGAATGTTAACTCTTGTGAATTTATGGAGTTTGAGCCTTTCGCAATAATGCTGAAGTATCTGGCAAATTGCTAGTTAAATGACTGTTACTAAATACAATTACTCTTGGGATTTATAAAACTTACTCGTATACCTATGGGATGAAAAGGCGAATATTTAATTTTGTTAGTCAAATAACAAACAAAAGGGATTCACTATCAGTTGAGCTGAAAAAAAAACTTCCGCAACCAGCACAAAGTCCTTTAAATACAAAGGTAGATAGATATACAGATGTAGTTCCGTATTACAATATCTCTATTATAATAACTGTATTAGAAAGGATCACAGCAACAAAAAGGATCAACCCAATTGTCTAACATCGCTTTAGGGCAGTACAAATGTTCAATGACGCATAAGAGATTTTTACGCCAACTGTTGTTTCCACCTTAAAGGGTGCATCCCTAAGTTAAATTACTGCAATTTAAAGATGGGCCAACATGTCGATAAGCCTCCATTAATTTAAATTCAGAACAAGTTGTCTATCTTCGAGTGTACTGCATTTCACATAAAAATTCCTTTCCACACTATGTTGGCTCCTCTGAATGTCAATATATTACATAGTTTTTATCGGTGTTGGAAGTTTTCTTTCAGCACCAATTCTCGTCCGTGCTGGACGAGAATTGGTGCTGAAAGAAAACTTCCAACAACTTTTAAATATCCTAGGTATTACTTTAACACTATCTAATATATATATATATATCTAAATAATAAATCTAATCTCATAATCTACAAAAACAAAACATTAGGACCTATACAGCGGCCTAATTGTGTAACTCAATTTCTTTCGCCATGGCTTTCATATTGACAGTTCAACAACATCCATTACGGCATTGAGCTAGTTACGGGAGCACGGATTAACAAACATACGGCGTAATGAATGTCAAAAACAATGCCATGGTGATAGCAATTGAGTTACGCAATTAGGGTGCTGGTGTGACAGACAGCGTCGAAGCGAATTCTTATGTGAAACGCTTTATAATAACGAGTTCAGTCCATTCTTCTATTGTCAATGTTTTGTTAAAAATAGAATTCAGCTTCAAAGAGGTCATGGTCATTTTCTATGGTGTCCACTGTCCACGAAGGTTAGCTTGCTTTGTCTATTTTTTGTGAAGCGACAATAAAAAGCGTAGATCGGGAAGAAACACTTAGTAGCGATGAAGAAACCAGAGCAGTGGTAAAAACTCTAGTATGGCGTAACACTCAGATCATAGAAACAAGAAGATATGCCAAGGCGCTATCGAACTTGATGCCTGATCTTGAGCAAATTGCTCATATTAAAAACGTACGCGCTGGCGACGAACCGAACACGATCTATGGTATAAATACAGTGTTTTAGTTTAGTGCTAGTGTTGAGTGACGATTAACAGTGTTAGATTGAGGGTGTGCGGAATGTTCAATGCGTGGGAGATCTTTTTATTCACAAGGAGCGCTTAATTATGCGCGTAATTGTGTCAAAAAATGTACTAAAAGTGGCATCAGTTGTTCCGGTACTAATTTGCTATGATGGCATATCTCCTTGTTTCTATGATCTGAGGCGTAACAACTGTGAAGAGGAAATTATTGGAATTTCGTAATACAAACTCATCTAGCCATTCTGTGGCGTAGAATAATAAATGGAATGTATTCCACTAATTTACCTTATTAAAATTCCAAGCAACATGAAAACTACATTAGTTATCCCAGCGACGATATAAATAGTGTTTTTCTTGATTTAAAAACCATTTTTATGTTTACTAGAAGCTGGTGCTGCTCCGCAGCATTCCAATGCTTGATGACTCTAAATCTGTGCATCAGTACGTTTCATTAAAAAAAAAAAAATAATAATAGAACGGCCGGACGAACTCGTCATAGATTTTACAAATTTGTCATAATAAGTTTTCTCACACATTTTTTTTTTTTACAGAAATCGATTTATTGTAACATCTAAATCGATTAAAGTGATTCGCATTATAAAAATTGACATGACGCGTAACATAGAACAAATTAATAATTTAGTTACAGCTGATCTCGATTCAAATAATAAATTCTTATTAGTATTACGACGTGAAGTGTATGAATGTTGAACAAGCCGCCAAACTTGTTCGCATAACGAATAATGATAATGATCCCGCATTTAGATATATTTTATTAGAGTATTGTGGACCAAACAAGATGGAGTGAATAACTCCTTCAGAAAGGGTAGGGTAGCTGAGATATGGCAGATGGTAACTGACAATTAAATTTTAAATCGAAATTATTTATTGGATTAAAAAAGAACCTTCTTCGTTAATTATTCCAATAAGATTTAAGATCATGCCAATTAAAATAATAATATTTTTTCTAATAGGATCACGGACAATCTTACTAATGTCGTGATGAGCACGTCGACCCAATGGTTTTCATGCACTTTTTGGTATAACCATACATTTTTAGGGTTCCGTACCAAAATGTTAAAAAAGGAACCCTTATGGTGCGACTTCGTTTGTCTGTCTGTCTGTCACACCTGCTTATTTCAGCAACTACTAATGCTATCGACTTGAAATTTAGAACAGTTATAAAGAATGCTTGCCCAACTTTATTGCAAATGAAAAAAGTGAAAAAGTATTTTTATTTTCATCGCAAAAGGGGGCGGAGTGGGGGTCTGAAATTTTAAAGTGGGGTTACTAGGTCAAGTGGCATATCATATGAAAGGGCTTGATTTGCACATTTCAAAATATATTTTTATTTTATTTTATGTCTCACAGTTTTTGACATAATTATGATGAAAAATGTCTGAAAATTTACCATTCCCCCCCCTTATCTCCGAAGTTTGCGGAGCGAAAAATCTGAAATAATTAGAGCTGATAGGAATTGACCCATATATTGCACCAAAAATAAAACGATGTTCCTAACTAGTAGGTACAGTTTTTACAAAATCATCAAAATTTCTTCACATACAAACTTAGTTATGCGGTCCGGTTTTTTTCACTTTATACGTCCAAAAATGATACGGAACCCTCGGTGCGCGAGTACGACTCGCACTTGGCCGGTTTTTTATGTTTATGCTTGTCATAACTTTATTCTGTGTTTATTTGTACCTACGGTCTTTTATACTCAAGCCCTCACTTAACGCATCACGCATTCACGCTTACTAAATCCTACTCCTACTAATATTATATATGTGAAAGTTCCTGAGGATGTATGGATGTTTGTTACTCTTTCACGCAAAAATTACTCAACGGATTTTGATGAAACTTTACAGTAATATAGCTTAATACATCGTAATAACACATAGGCTACTTTTTACCCCAAAAACGCGGGCGAAGCCGGGGGTGGAAGCTAGTACATATTATAAATACGAAAGTTTGTGAGGATGTCTACAGTATGGATGTATGGATGTTTGTTACTCTTTCACGCAAAAACTACTCAACGGATTTTGATGAAACTTTACAGTATTACCTATAGCTTATACCTACATCAGAATAACACAGGCTACTTTTTACCCCAAAAACGCGGGCGAAGCCGCGGGTGGAAGCAATTTTTCGATAATTTCACAAAAATCATAAACATGCAAAAAATCGCCAAGGCGCAGATTCCAAGGTGCCATCACGCCTTAATACTTAAACCAAGTACCATACCCTATCTTATGCCACAATAACAGAACGAGTCTCTTATAATCCGGCTAGTTAGCGCACCCAATTTGCGTCCGCTAAGGGTCGCTGCGTACGCGCAACAATTGTTCCCATTCATTGAACAGCGCGCAAAAAATATGTCAAACTTGCGCTGTATTGGAACGGTCAAATCGTGATTTATCTTGATATAAAAAGGGCGAGAAGAATTGAATGTTTCTTGTGTTTGTGAATTGGTAGCCGAAGAATGAAGACAGAATTTCGGTTGCATGCTTGTAATGTAGATAGGATATCATTGGATCCCTCCCCTTTATTTAGGACTAGCATTTTGCCCGCGACTTCGTCCGCGTGGCCCACTGGAACTGTAAAATTTCTCCCACAGGAACTGTGCATTTTTTCGGGATAAAAAGTAACGTGTGTGTGTTATGTAGCTTTTTAATGGTGGAAAAATTGTTAAAATCGGTCCATTAGTTTCGGAGCCTATACCGAATAGGCTCCACAAACAAAAAAATCTTTCCCTTTTATAGGGTCATTGCGCTGGATAGCGGCCGATTAGCGGAGTGTCCAACTTTACGTTAATATATTAGTATGAAATATTCATAGAAAATTTATTGAACGTATTTGTATGGATGCCAGATATTATGAAGATTGAATTAAGAAGTAAAAAAATGACATACATAGCTGTAAATTAATTTTAGAGGTGTTTAATCGCAAAACATGGTGAAATGCTAGTTTACGGACATTTTTTTGGTTTACGGCCACATTGTATCTAGTTTACGTCCACATGGTTTATTATGGTAAATAACCTTTAAAAAGATAATAAAATAACATAGCAGTGTAAATTACGTTGCTCTTTAATATAAAAACAAAATCTAAGTCAGTCTTTCGTTTTTAATCACATCTACATTAATTTTATTAACTTATTTTATATTTTTGTACATTTCTTAATCACAGTAAAAAAGACTTAAAAAAATACAAAAAACGGTCAAGTGCGAGTCGGATTTGCGCACGAAGTGTTCCATACCATTATCTATACAACATTAGACACCATATTATAAGTATTATAATCTTTATTAAGATCGAGAAAAAAACGGCAAAAAAATCACGTTTGTTGTATGGTAGCCCCCCTTAGATATTTTTATTTATTCTGTTTTTAGTATTTGTTGTCATAGCGGCAACAGAAATACATCATCTGTAAAAATTTCAACTGTCTAGCTATCACGGTTCATGAGATACAGCTCATGGTGATAGACAGACGGACAGCGGAGTTTTAGTAATAGAGTTCCGTTTTTACCCTTTGGGTACAAAACCCTAAAAATAGTAGGTAGGTACTCCATTGGCATAGGGAACAGGGTCCAAGCTACCAGTGGTCAGGGATCTAGAGAGAGGATTCTCCTAACAATGTAAGCCGTGTTTAGGAAAGCTTTCTGGATAAAGACCTTGATCCGAGAGCCTTCTCAGGTGTTGGTCGAGTCTCTTGGCTATTAGATCATTGGCCGAAACGACTATAGGCACAATTATTGCTGAGTGCACTTTCCACGTGCGGAGAACCTAGTGTGCTAAGATACTCGATTTATTTATCTTTTTCGGCCTTTACGAGATGTCCATCATGCGGGACTACAATTTCAATTTTTATCTATTATTTTGCGACATTCTAACCAATCTATCAAAATTAGCAATAATAGTCCGATCAGTGATGAATTGATGATACAGCGATCCCAGTACAATGTGATATGACCATTTTCGTTGACTGGGTCGGGCACATACTTGTATTTCAGAGCAAGTTGCTGGTAGATAATCCTGGCCACCAAGTTTTGTCTATGCCAAGTACTCAACGTTAGCAAGACGAAAACAACCAGAAATTATATTCGGATCGATTCAGCGGGACAGTGGCATGCCCGACAGCCCGACAGATATGTATTTTCGGTAGTTGCTCGTCATCATAACTTCGTCTATAATTGCTTTAAAAAAAGCCATCGGTTTCTCCAAAGAGTTCGCCGAAACGCAGCCAGAATATGGACGCCAAGAAGTCTGCATCAGACCTATAAAGGGCCCAATAAAAGTGTCCATGTAGCTCCATGAGATTGGTTTTGAGCACTATAGGCTTGCGCTAGTTCTCTTTACCTAATGGGAGTGGCGTGAGTCCATTTGTCACTTTGTTCACTGCAACTACATCTTGGTGCATCCCTACTTCGGCTTTGAGGAAATATTCCCTAAGATCGCACGCCTCACGGTTTGTGAAGAGTTTTGGTATTTAAAAAGCCTCGACCTCGACACTTCGTGGTCTTCGTTCTCGACACACTTAGGTGGTGCTGGATTCATCCAATATGCAATCGGAAATAAACGAACCTTCCAATTCAGGTCGTCTAATTCTGGCTGAATCCATCTAAATATGCCGAAAGAAAACATCAAGACCCAACCAGTGTCGGCACATACCTTGTTGCCACCTGACAAAAGACTGTTAATACGGTGAACGAAACCCCTCAAAGTCAAAAGTCAAAGTCAGCCTCATTAATTCTAAACGCTTCCGACATACGGTACCCAAGTATTTCTAGGTTTCAGTTGCGGAGAGAGATCTAAGGTATATGGAATCCATGAGTTGGGATCCCAGGGATTCCATCTCCGCTCGCTTAAACCATGGATGACTGCACATTAATTTGTTGTTCTCGGTGTTGTTGCACTGGATTGTTGTTCTCGGAATGCCAATAATGCCATATTTTCTATGTTTCCCTTGTTGTCTAGTATCCTCCTACTCTAATCCTTTAAACGCCAACTGAAAGATATTATATTAATAAATAAAAATATGCTTGTGAATAATTATCAATTTTGTTCTTTTTACCCGACTGCGGTGAAGCCCAAAAGGAGGGTAATGTTTTTTTAGGTATGTTAATTAGGAACTTTGGAGGACATCTATAAAAGAAACATTAAAAATATAATACTTATCAACTTCAGTGGTCGAAAACTGAGACATCATAGTGCCATATTCTATTGGCGGCCATTGAATTCCCATACATTTTGTATGGCCGGAAAAAACACGATTTATTTATATTTAGGCGGACGTAAACTACCAGCGATGTAACAGCATATAAAAGAAATATATTTAAAAGAATTTCGATCCTAACCCATATTAATAAGATACTAAAAAAAATTAAAGATGTTATTATTTTTTATGTCTATTTGCGTCCACCAGGCCGTAAACTAACATTTTTAAAGAATTACTATTCTAGTTCGCGGACACTAAATATCTAACAAGTTTTTGAATATGATTGAAAAAGACTTATCAAAATGCATTGTAATAATGCATTACTAGCAATTAAAACAAAAAAAACATGTCACAGATAAATAAAACCAGAAATACTTACCTTGCAAGCAATACGTGCTCACTATTTTTTCGCTAGTTTTACCAACGCATGTGCACCGGCGGTGCTAACGGTGAATTGAACGAGGATTTGTGCATATTTGGGTAATACTACGTAACTAATTTTACTAGGTCAGAATGGAACAGCTATCCTTTTCTTCCTAGAGCCGTATTTCAAGTGGAACTGAAGGATAGAACTCTTATTTTCTTAATATTTGTGCAGCACATCCTCGAAATGTCCGCCTATAGACGCTGGACGGGAAACCGACGCACCTACCCTATATAGTATATTACTAGCTTCCGCCCGCGGCTTCGCCCGCGTTTTTGGGATAAAAGTAGCCTATGTTATTGTGATGTATTATAAGCTATATTACTGTAAAGTTTCATCAAAATCCGTTCAGTAGTTTTTGCGTGAAAGAGTAACAAACATCCATACATCCATCCATACATACATACATCCTCACAAACATTCACATTTATAATATTAGTAGGATTAGTAGGATAGTATAGAAAGTGAATTAAAACGGTTTAATGACGTTCAACCGAAGTTAATAAAACTTTTATGGGACCACCGCGCGCGCTCTTTCTACCAAATGAAAAAAAAAACAATCATTAAAATCGGATTTAATAATTCGGCAATGATATCGCATAGCAAAAGAAAAATTTAGAAAAAAGTGACAGTCGAATTGTAACTTATAACATCCTCTTTTTGAAATCGGTTAAAAAACAGCTCACGTGCGGATAATTTTTAAAAGAGGAAGACGTCACGCATAACTGCATTACCTAGTTCTGAATGAAAATATAATAATTGAAATTCTAAAAACCTTTGAAACTGAAAATAAATAAATCTATCTAGGTACATAGAAAATTTTGCTGTACAAGTCAAGTCTACTTATTTAAAACTGAAAAAGCCGTGTAAGTAGGTACACTCGACGCCATTGACGGTCGACCACTTTTCACCCTTATTTCTAAGAACATAAGGGTGAAAAGTGGTCGACCGTCAATGGCGTCGAGTGTACCTGGGACATTGAAGATAGTCCAGCCCCCGTATTCACAACGCTTCGATTTCTTTCCGATTCGACAAGGCGTACGTCTATCTTGTTTTGGCATTACGAAAGCGAGCGAGATAGACATACGACTTTCCGAATCGGAATCGACTCGAAGCGTTGTGAATACGGGGGCTGAAATAACCATGCACAAACATGTTTTTTTTAATTTTTGTCTGTTTGTACGCGCACCACGGAAAAAGTACTGGACGGATTTTGATGTATTGTGGTTTTCACGTAGCTTGGGGTCTAACTTCAAATCTTAGCCACATTTCATCTAATTCCGGCAGGATGTACAAGAGATACAGCTTGATCTCTTCGTAGTACTGTAGTACTAACCACCCTATAGGTATTAGGAGGTCCTATAAAATGGTCAATATTGTAATCTAAGCGGACGGAGTCGCAGGAAAGTCTAGTATTATCAGATTGAATGTTTACGTCATAACAGTATGGTACAGTCTTCTATTTCGGCTTCGCTTCCATCGCTCCGATAGCCGTGATCGTCTAGTGGTTAGGACCCTACGTTGTGGCCGTAGTAACCCAGGTTCGAATCCTGGTCACGGCAGTGTTACAACACTGTCATGGCGGAGCATACTTTTTGGACTTTTAATAAAATTATACCTACATTTTTTGAATTTCCTTTAGAAAATGTTTTCTTCGTAATATTATAAAACTAGCTTAAAATGAGTAGGTACTGGAATAATATGAGTGACATCTAGTGTGCAATAGCTGAACTAATCAATATTAGTACATTAATTTAGAAACAAGAATATTGAATACTTTATGTTTATTTTAAAGATACTTTCTGAATTTTGTTAATTCCTGTATCTAATTAGAATAAAACTCGCAAAAAATGAGTGTTGGGAAATGCATGAAAAAAGTATTATTTAATGACGACATCTAGTGTCTAATAGCTGAATTACATAAACAAAATGAGTATGTCTTAAAATAACAGATGGCGCTGTACTAAAAGATTTTGTAAGTCCTCAATAGATGGCGTTAAAATTTTCGCTACTCGACAACAGAGGGCTCTTCATTTTTCGTATTGGAATATTGAAACTAGATGGCGCCACTAACTCTCAATTTGCAGTCGCGTGGAAAAGTCAGGAAAGCGCCGTGCTCGCATAGATAGTTATGTTACGAAAGTTTGTGCCGCACCTGCGTAGTTTTAAAAGACATGGGGATTTTGAACACAATAATGCTATTTGCTAACCACATAAGAAATAAGTAGGTACCTATACTTTTGTTTGTATAAAGTGAGAAAGCAGTTTTCTGTTGACTTTGTGTTATAAATGCATCTAGTATTTAGGTAGGTACCTATAGGGTTCTATAGGTACCTACCTAAATACCGATAAACCAATCTTTTGATATTTTGATATTATAATATAAAATATCCAATACCTAGCGAATCCGGGGTTAGACATCCATTCCCCAAATCTTAAGTTCTGGCAGACTATGCCAGCTTAGATTAGTAACATTTTTTTATTGCCCCTTAATTTTTTTAAGCCCACCTTCAAAAATTGCATTTGCATTGGCCTCCACTCCCCCCCAAATTGTTTCTGAATCCGCCCCTGAGAATGTCCTTGTAAAGATAAAAGACAGACTGAAATTATCTGAATTCATTCTCACTTCCACCATAAAGTCCACCATAACCTAAGCTCTTTTATGTCAACCCTTCAGACCCACCACTTATGCGATCACAATGATAATATTTCACTTGAGACACTTCCATAAAAAACTTCACGGAACCCACGGACAGGCTGAATGAAGCGACTGACACTTGAAGATCATTTATCAAGACATTAGCCGCATATTGCAGAAACGCGAGATAAAAGTACGTGTAGTACGAGCAATAATAATATTCTGCGAACTTTGTACGACAATTAATACGGCTTCGAGAAGCTTTTAAGTACGCACGGCTACAGATCAAGCTGTACATTCCAGTATAAGCTGATCTCGCATTGTATAGGATTTCCTTACAGTGAGAGGTCAGTGTAAACTGGGAATGTATAGCTTGATGTGTAGCCGTGTGTACCTATCAGAAAAAGTTAAATATAACAAAGACAGAGAAAATCAGAGGCAAAGAGAAAAAGAAGAAAATAAACAGACGATGACAATAGTAAGTTGGCACTTGAACATAACAATAATATACCTATCTATAAAACAAAATATCCCAATGACATTTATGATGGTTGCAACTAGTCGGATGCAACGTTCCAATTTTGGACAAAAGCAGCATAGCCGATGGTAGCGGTATAGTAGTCGCAGATGACAAATGTGAGTAAGGTAGTTATGAAATAATAATTGCCTAAAGACTAAGGGCGGGTTGCTTCAAACCATCTGTATCCGTAAGTCAGTACGTAATCGTTAAGTCAGTATAAAATTGTCGTACAAGCCGCCATATTTGACGGTTACAGATACGTAACTGTAAGATGAAACAACATGGCCTTAGTATGTCGAGTTCGAGACTAATCTAGAATTCTAGACCTCTCCGATCAACCTACAGATCGGATACCGGATACCTACGATGTAGGTAAGGATGCCAGTAATCTACGAATAGCTCAATCAATGGAGAGCTCTGTGGTCTAGTGCAGTGGTCCTAACTGGTAGTCCGCGAGGACTAAATGAATATCCACGAGATCTAAACTTAAGGTTCGCGATTTAAGTTATAATAAACCTATAAATTAATATTAACGCAGCGTACCGCATCCAGGACTTTTATTTTGAACCTTGGTGTCTTTACACCGAACAAAAAACTCCTAGGGGACCCTGGTAAAAAAAAGGTTAGGAATCACTGATCTAGTGAAGTCTTGGGTCGGATATGGTGTTGTATGGCCTTCCCAAATAATCGATCCATCGGCTCTTTTCCCTACTAGATTTTTTTTTTTGACATCTATACTAATAGGTACTTATTATAAAGCTGAAGAGTTTGTTTGTTTGAAAGTGCTAATTACTGGAATTACCAGTCCGATTCGATTTGAAAGTATTAGGTATATTTTATCTCTTTCTCATGGTTTTCGTTAGAAAGAGAGATAATGAGACTAAATTAGTTTAGATTGTAAACAACAGAGTTGGCACCAATATCTTCTAAAATACGGTACATTTGTTAAAAAAGGTGACAAACATAGATATAAGAATTTATATTCAACACTTATTTTATTTGTGAGACGGAAGATTTGGACATAATTTTTAATGCTATCATCATACTGATAAATGCCATCCTTATTAGTACTAACGTACTACGAGTATGAACAAAGTGCATGTAGATAAGATGACACGCTGACACCTTTTTAACGTTATTAATTATTAATTGCTGTGTTTATCATGTATTGTTAATGTGTTTTGGTCCATTAGAGTGGCTATAGGTGGCGCCACCTGACCGCTGACATTATTATATTGACGATAAGAACTAGCAGATTCTGGCACATCAATAATTATGTATTCATTAGGGTTTCGTACCGCAAAAGGAAAAACGGAACCCTTAAAGGATCACTTTGTTGTCCGTCTGTCAAGATTCTTAACGGGTAGAGGCATTTGCTCATGGATGGCGCCATTACAAGTATGTGATAGCAGCATCTTGCTCATAGATGGTGCTATTGTATATTTCAAGTGGAATATTTTATTTTAGGCTAAGTTCACATGACCGCGCCGTACCGCGCAAACTACTCGGCTCGCGGACTCGCGGTACAAAAATTCAAGTAAATAACACATATTATTAGTAGCATAGTTCCTTGTACCGCGCGGTCATGTGAACTTAGCCTTATTATGGATGGAGTATCCACATACATAATTAAGTTTGTACGGAACCCTCAGGGCGCTAGTCCTACTCGCACTTGTTTTCTTGAATAATATCATTATTTTTGTTCAACTCACTACTAAAATACCTAATAATATTTTCAGAGATAATGAATTCTGAATTATTTGTTATGTAATCTTCTTTATATTTTTATCCACAAAACAATACCGTGCATGACGGACAGACAGACACACATACTTTGTGTAGGTACTCTAGATGGTCTCTCTCTAGAATCCCTCGTTTCTTGAAATTTTACTTCCAAAGGGGTGAAAAGGGGTGGAATGTTGTATGACGAAAATAACGACATTAACATTTTCCGATTTCTACGCGGACGGAGTCACGGTCACGCTAGCTTACCTATAGTAGTTTTCTTAACATTCTGTCTTTTTAGTCTTACACAAACAAGCCTCTTTCTGCGTATTATGATGATGTGATGAGATGTGCCAAGGCGCTATTGAACTTGATGCTTTGATTTGAGCAAATTGGGCGTAGTACAAAAGTACACGCTGGCGACGAACCGAACACGATCGATGATATAAATACAGTGTTTTAGTTTAGTGCTAGTGTTGAGTGACGATTAACAGTGTTAGATTGAGGGTGTGCGGAATTTTTAATGTGTGGGAGATCTTTATATTCACGAGGGGCGCTTGTAATTGTGTTTAAAAATGTACTAAAAGTGGCGACAGTTGTTCCCGTACTAATTTGCTATGATGGCATATCTCCTTGTTTCTATGATCTGAGGATCAACCCCAGGTCAGGCAGGGTAATTGGGGTGTTCCGTTCGAAAATTCTCACTTTAGACCGTGATTGAAAGGTTTCGCCCCCAATCACCCAGCTTAACCCCTAGAGATTGAGGGTGTGGAATATCAATCAATATCCAAAACTTGTGTCTATTGAAAATAATACAAAGACACAAAGTCACAGTGATATTTTGAAAATGTTTTATTATATGAAGTGAATTTACAATTCATGCACTTATCTCAATTTTAGATTTCTGTGGGGACAACCTTGAAATCCCGAAAAAAACTCAACTGTCCCAGGCAAAAATATCCATTATCACTCGACAAAATTTATGGAACATTATAAATGTATATATACCTACTTATAAATATTTTTGTGATTTTGTCTTATGTTATCTATTAAATATAAGAGATTTCAAAAATCAACTGACACGAGCAGGATTTGAACCCGCGACCTATGCCCAGTTGACCATAGGTCGCGGGTTCGAATCCTGCTCGAGTCAGTTGATTTTTGAAATCTCTTTAATAACATGTATGGAACACGATATGTTTGTCGTTTCTGTCACCTAGTATATTTGAACTTTGCTATTCAATTTCAGTCTATTGGCACATCAAAGCATTCAAAGTCCAAAAGCCGACAATAGTTGGAAAGTCCAAATACCTGTTCAAACTTCAAAGCTATGTGTATCCCAGCCTTAGAATCAAAGCCTTGACTATATTTTATTATACTACTGTGACCAATGAAAAAAAAAACACAAGAAACCGGCCAAGTGCGAGTCGGACTCGCGCACGAAGGCTTCCGAACCATTATCTATACAGCATAAATATAGACAATCATAAAAAGGCAAAAAAAAACACGTTTTTTCTATGAAAGTCCCCCTTAAATATTTATTTTATTCTGTTTTTAGTATTTGCTGTTATAGCAGCAACAGAAATACATAATCTGTGAAAATGTCAACTGTTTAGCTATCACGGTGCATGAGATATAGCCTGGTGACAGACGGACAGGAATCTTAGTAATAGGGTTCCGTTTTGGGTACGGATTTACGGAACCCTAAAAAAGGCCCGAAGAAATATTTAGAAGTAGTAGGTATCTCATAAAAAATCCCTATACTTTACTGTGCCCATTATTTTGATTTACGCAACAAAGAAACAATCTGCCCGGGCGAGGTAAATACTGCATAAATTATGCGTAATCGCCGCGTATGCCTTACATACTTTATGCTGTTCGGAATTAGATCGCCAGCGTTGGCGGATTGTTTGATGGCCAATGTTGGAGCATAAGGCGTAGCATAAGCATAATCAACCTATAATGTTCTCCCACTACTGTGACATAGGCCTTCTCTGTGTGAGAGAGTGGGCCGTAGACCTGTAGTTCACCACGCGGGCGCACTGCGGGTTGGTGGACGTCACATGTCTTCGAATTTTGGTTCTAGCTCATGCCGGTTTCCTCACAATGTTTCCTTCACCGTTTTTAGAGCAGTAGTGATGAAACAAATTGCACAAATTGCCTGCTGGGGATTAAACCCACGACCTACCACTTGTAAGTCGGGGCTGATAGCACTGGGCCACCACTGCTCCACATGGATGCAGCATTATATGGTCCCTACATTAAGCTGAAGAGTTTGTTTGTTTGAACGCGCAGATCTCTGGAACTACCAGCCGGATTCGAACAATTCTTTTTGTATATGATAGCCAGATTCATGAGAAATAGGATAGGCTATTTAACATTACTTTATGACCCTTAGGAGTGAAGCAACGTGGTGAAACCGCGGGGAACAGCTAGTTAACCATAACTAGGTAATCTAAGCACAAATAGATGAAGTTACAGTACCAATAATTGCGTATCGTACAAAAGCTTTCATTTCGCAAATTCCACGATAATATCCCTCTGTCACAATACAGCTGGTTATCGTGAAATCGGATTTATGAAACATACGGCGCTGGATATTGTGGAATCGTCAAAATGAGAGATTGTGATAAGACTGATAACGGACGCGTTACACAATTAGGGCATTGAGGGCCAAGCACGGATTACTATTTGAATAAATGTTTATTTTATTAATGTCTACACCTTCTTTTATGTCTTTACTTTGTATAGGTATGTCTTTATTTTATTTGTGTCAAAATTAAACTAAAATGTAGCAGGTGATGTTTTCCTTTTGAGGTACGGAACCCTAAAAAACGGCATAGCAGCATTTTTAAATAGCGCACAATGTTATAGCGAATTCGACAATAATTAGTTCTTTGAATGAATTACTTAATAATCAAATAACCAACTTAAATTTTACTCATGCTTTAAAACGGTGTCAAATTGCCGAATGATATTAGTGTTGTGACTAAAAGAGGCGACGCAAACGACAGACTTTTTGTGCGATCGAGTCTGCAGCGCTCGAACAATCAGTGCACTAATGTTTGCAGATTGTTTGAGCGCTGCAAAGCGCTGCAGACTCGATCGCACAAAAAGTCTGTCGTATGCGCTGCCCCTTAAAAGTTTTCTTTGGCAATTTATTGCAGTAGTTATTGCGGTCATCATAAGCGAACATTTATGGGGTTATATGATGATTGTATAGCAATGTATAGATATATATACATGATAATAAACCCGCAGCGAATTAAGCGAGCGCTGTCCGACATTGGCATGCTATAATTACAATGTATTTCAGCGGCAGGTTTCGATGTTTTCGTAATTGTGCCCAAATATAGAGGTGTCACGAGCGGCATGCCACCGACGAGTTGGTATTGGTACATTGTCCCTACATTGTAATTATAGTGCAATGGTGGCAAATGAGAATGGTAGGTGCTAACCCGAATATAATACAGGATAAAACTAAACTAGTGCGGATATTTTAGGAGGTGAAAGTACTCATGAATATGATCAACTTTTATCATGGGACCGACACTGAAATATGAAAAAAAAAATCAGCTGTTCGATACATTTTGATCGTGTTGTAGTGCATTTTTGTAGGGAACAGCTGATTTTTAGGGTTCCGTACCAAAATGGTAAAAAAGGAACCTTATGGTGCGACTTTGTCTGTCTGTCTGTCACACCTGCTTATTTCAGCAACTACTTATGCTATCAACTTGAAATTTGGAACAGTTATAAAGAATGCTTGTTCAACTTTATTGCAATTGAAAAAAGTCCAAAAATATTTTTATTTTCATTGCAAAAGGGGCCGGAGTGGGGGTCCGAAATTTCAAAGTGGGGTTACTAGGTCAAGTGACATATCATATGAAAGGGCTTGATCTGCACATTTCCAAAATATATTTTTATTTTATTTTATGTCTCACAGTTTTCGACATATGATGAAAAATGACCAAAAAAAGAACCCTTATGGTGCGACTTCGTCTGTCTGTCTGTCTGTCTGTCACAGCTGCTTATTTCAGCAACTACTAATGCTATCGACTTGAAATTTGGAACAGATATAAAGAATGCTTGCCCAACTTTATTGCAAATGAAAACAGGCCAAAAATATTTTTATTTTCATTGCCGGGGCCGCGGAGTGGGGGTCCGAAATTTTAAAGTGGGGTTACTAGGTCAAGTGACATATCATTTAAAAGGGTCTGCACATTTCAAAATATATTTTCATTTTAGTTTATGTCTCACAGTTTTCGATATATGATGAAAAATGTCCGAAAAAATACCATTCCCCCCCTTATCTCCGAAGTTTGCGGAGTGAAAAATCTGAAATAATTAGAGTTGATAGGAATTGACCCAAATATGGCACCAAAAATAAAACGATGTTCCTAACTAGTACAGTTTTTTTTTAAAATCATCAAAATTCCTTCACAAACAAACTTAGTTATGCGGTTCGGATTTTTTCACTTTATACGTCCAAAAATGATACGGAACCCTCGGTGCGTGAGTACGACTCGCACTTGGCTGGTTTTTTTTTCATATTTCAGTGTCGGTCCCATAATAAAAGTTACATGAGTATATATATTTATGAGTACTTTCACCTCCTAAAATATCCGCACTGGTTTTAATTTTACCCTGTATAGTAGCAATCATTATTTACTGCGTTACAGTAGGTAAAAGTTGGTGTTTTAGGCTCCGATTTCAGAATAGGGATATTCTGTTAGGAAAAAAATAAATGAAAAAAAACTACTGAATGCAGAACCTCCTCCTTTTTGGAAGTCGGTTAAAAATTGCTGTGTTTACCGAGTTTTGGCATAAGCTACCCCGTATCTATCCGTTGGGTTGATTTAAATAGAGTTGGTACCTATTGCAAGAACCTTCCGTTCTTCGTTTCTGAGATGTTCAGGAAGAGAAAGAGTGAACAAGTCTTGACTGATTAAAAAGACAAAAAGCGTAGAAATCAATATAATTATACTTACCAAGCTAATAAGATAATACCTATAATGTTAAGCTTTGTTACTTGAAGATAATGGTGGTTTCACTTCTCAAAATCCAAAATCAACGTTTACCTGAAACAAAAAAGAAGAATGTTTTTAACAATAAAACTCCATCAAAAAAGCAACGATAAGCCTATTTGTTTTAATTGAACAAAAAAATGGCTAAATTAAAATTTTAAAAACAATAAACGGTTTTTTAATATCTGGCTGATAACATTTTAATTGAAAGCCGGTTTCGAGGGAAACTGTTTTACGTTATAAAAATATATAAAATTTGAGGTAGGAAAAAATAATCTGTGTGGGCTGTGGTTTGGTCGGGTCACATTTCACATGAAACAACATTGACCTAGTTTAAAACGGTCAAAAAGGGTACTCAACCCTTTCTAAAATAGTCTTATCGAGAATTAGAAAGTTTTTAAGCCTACTTTCAGATACCGAGGATCTTATGAAAACCTACTAAATAAATAAGTGCCTTGTTGACGTAAACATTGCTACACATACCAACCAGCTAGGGATTTCAGTTTTTTTTTTTTTAACAATTAATATATTATTAAACTACATTAAAGTTAAAAACCGGACAGGTGCAAGTATGCCTCGCGCCCGCCGAAGGGTTCCGAAATATGATCATAGATGGCGCTACTGCATACTTCCAATGGCGCCATCTATGAGCAGATGGCTCCACTTATGGTGCGGTGACTGACGGCGGCGGCGGACAACAAAGTGATCCTATAAGGGTTCCGTTTTTCCTTTAGAGGTACGGAACCCTAAAAATGTACACAGATAAATATAGTAGATGTCGAAAACCAGAAGAATAAGAAGCTATTATTATATTAAAAAGCCTGTAATGTCCCACTGCAGGGCCTTCCTACTCTCTTTCCACTTCTCTCTGTTTGTGGCTACCAAGGACCAGTCTTTTTAGGGTTCCGTACCAAAATGGTAAAAAAGGAACTCTTATGGTGCGACTTCGTCTGTCTGTCTGTTTATCTGTCACACCTGCTTATTTCAGCAACTACTAATGCTATTGACTTGTTTGGAACAGTTATAAAAAATGCTTGCCCAACTTTATTGCAAATGAAAAAAGAAAAAAAAATATTTTTATTTTCATTGCAAAAGGGGCCGGAGTGGGGGTCCGAAATTTTAAAGTGGGGTTACTAGGTCAAGTGGCATATCATATAAAAGGGCTTGATTTGCACATTTCAAAATATATTTTCATTTTATTTTATATCTCACAGTTTTCGTCATACGACGAAAAATGACAGAAAAAATACCATTCCCCCCCTTATCTCCGAAGTTTGTGGAGCGAAAAATCTGAAATAATTAGAGCTGATAGGAATTGACCTAAATATTGCACCAAAGATGAAAAGATGTTCCTAACTAGTAGTTTTTTCAAAATCATCAAAATTCCTTCACAAACAAACTTAGTTATGCGGTCCGATTTTTTTTCACTTTATACGTCCAAAAATGACACGGAACCCTCGGTGCGCGAGTACGACTCGCACTTAGCCGATTTTTTTTAAAAAGAACTCCATCTGCCATCTCCGTCTGGGTCTGCGGCGATGTCGTCTGCCATGTAGAGGGACCTATTGATTCGTGAGTTTGGCCCAAGCCATAAAAGAACTTAAAATAGTATTTTGAGCTTTTTTTCATAGCTTCTTCCTACAATAACTACCGTTTCATTTCAGCGTGTAATAAGATACAGATAGAAGTATCAGTACGTATCAAGCACCATACCTACTGTTGTACTGCAACACAACACAACACATCAGACGAGCCATGCCGCCGTACATTTGTCGCTGGTGAACACACGCCTTATTTGCATATTAATTTCGAGCGCTCGAATTTTGGGTAACCGCATGTTGAATGTATAGGGAACAGGTGGTATGGAAGTATATGTGGCTGGGGGTTATCATGTACAGAAAATATTGTATAGTAGGTATAGTATGTACTTACAAAATACACAAATTAATAATTTGAGTGTCTGTTATGTCAAAATAACAGCTTTTTGCTAAATGTTTAAGTATATTGGTAGTAATAACAAAAAGAACATCTTTTTAAATTTTTGTCTGTCTCTTTGTTCCGGCTAATCTCCGAAACGGCTGGATCGATTTTGACCAGACTGTTTCTGGCAGATGGCTGATTTTATAATGAGTGACTAAGGTTACTTTTATTTTAGAAAAAAAATTAGGGTTCCGCCCAAAAATTAAAACCCATAAATTCCAATATTTGTATACCTAGACTAAACTTTACCCGTGCGAAGCCAGGGCGGGTAATAATGGCGTGACGTTTCTATAAAAAGTGACTAAAGTTCATGATGGTCAATACTACTTAATTGCCGATTTTCGAATATTTGCTACGAGACGTGCTGCGACTGCTACGTGCTACGATACTTTCCTTCTTGCCAAACATGATGGTCAATACTACAAATTGCCGATTTTCAAATGTTTGCTACGAGACGTGCTACGACTTCTACGATACTTTCCTTCTTGCCAAACATGATGGTCAATACTACCTAATTGCCGATTTTCGAATGTTTGCTACGAGATGTGCTACAACTGCTACGATACTTTCCTTCTTGCCAAACATGATGCTCAATACTACCTAATTGCCGATTTTCCAATGTTTGCTACGAGATGTGCTACAACTGCTACGATACTTTCCTTCTTGCCAAACATGATGGTCAATACTACAAATTGCCGATTTTCGAATGATTGCTACGAGACGTGCTACGACTTCTACGATACTTTCCTTCTTGCCAAACATGTTAACAGTCAACGGTCAATACTACCTAATTGACGATTTTCGAATGTTTGCTACAAGACGTTACAAGAGTTTCCTTCTTGCCAAACATGATTAACAGTCAACGGGAAGGTTTTGATGAATGAGTTTACGAGTATCAAAATATGTAACATAAATGGCCATATCTTTTGATTGTGTTGACTTAGAAGCTTGAATTTTTTACACCTCGAAAGAACAGATCCTAACATTTTATATTAATTTCAATTTGATACCTTTACCGATTCCTGAGAAAAAGAGTCTTGAACTCTTGACAGACGGACGGACAGCAAAGTGATCCTATAAGGGTTTTGTTTCTTCTTTTTGATGTACGGAACCCTGAAATTAGTAGTTTCTCTACAAAGCACCTGTATGTGCAAATCATGATCGATTACATTGTGTAATATTATGCACATGAATATAATTTACATAACACAGCCGGACTGAGCTGGGATAGGATATTAATTGAATGAAGAGAAAATTCAGTATTACCAATATTGGATTTCTGTCGGTTTTGAATAGCTCATTTGAATAACTTGATATTCCTACATACTACACTAATATTGTAAAGAGAAAAGATTTGTTTTTTTTGTAAGTAAGTATTTTGGTTTGTAATGAACAATCTCAAAAACTACTAGACCTTTCACCAGTAGAAAGCTACATTATCACTGAGTCACATAAGGCTACTTTTTATCCCGAAAAAATGCATGGTTTCTGTGGGATAAAAATCCGTTATTTTATTCCGCTAGTTATTATTATAGTTAGATAGTTAGATACAGAATAAAACTGAAGTCGGACATCAAACGATCAAACGACCTCATTACTCATAAACATCAAAGGCCTTACCACAAAAAAGATAAACATCTGTTAAACACGAATGCTACCAAAAATAATACACACTTGTTTTAGACAAGTTAGTGCTAAAACAATTGCCTATTATTTTTGGTAGCATTCGTGTTGAACGTGTGTTGAACAGATGTTTATCTTTTTGTGGTACGGCCACAAAAAATTCTAGTAATAGTGCTCAGTAGGACATAAGCCTTTTCAATTCCACACCGTCCACTCATAAAGACATTACATTCAGGTAACTGAAAAACAATAAAACAGGCCCAAAAGGGCATAACTAACAAGTTTCCCTCACCCGTATGAAAACAAATAAAATCGTCAGAAACTCATAACATTCCAATCTTTGGCGGATCAAAGAAACACCTGCTGAAATAGCAATTTCATATCAAGAAAGGATAAATTTATTCAATTTCGTTCGGGACCTTACCTACCTCACCCTTATGAGCTTTTCATAACTAAATGTTTTTCTGTAATGTATAGGTTTCTGTTTCGCTGATGAAATTTATATTTCTATTTTTTTTATGGCTAGGCTTTTTAGGGTTCCGTAGTAAAACTAGGAACCCTTATAGATTCGTCATGTCTGTCTGTCTGTCCGTCCGTATGTCACAGCCATTTAATTCCGCAACTATAAGACCTATACTGTTGAAACTTGGTAAGGAGATGTATTCTGTGAACGGCATTAAGATTTTCACACAAAAATTGAAAAAAAATGATGGCAAGCAGTTACCGTAGGGCCGTAGTCTCATAGAAAAAATAGAAAATTAAACATTTTATAAGAACCCGACCGCGGTTTGCTCTACGTCTTATCTGGTGTTATAGAACCACCAAAAAGAAAAGGAAAACAAGACATTGCAGTCGGGACTCATTATATGACTATTACCCGGAAACACTGACTGCAATGTCTTGTTTTCCTTTTCTTTTTGGTGGTTCTATAACACCAGATAAGACGTAGGGCAAACCGCGGTCGGCTTTTTATAAAATATTTGGCTGTGGTATTCTGTAAGGTTCCAGATTTGAGCTAGATATCCAGGTTTAAGGTTCTAGATTTGAGCTAGATATCCAGGTTTAAGGTTCTAGATATCCTGCTATGCTCTTACGCCTCCCCCACATTGGGCGTGCGTGCGCGTTCCTCGAGCGTGTGCTCGACGTGAACGCCGCGTGCGTGAGCGGAGCGTTCGCGTCATTCACACGATGGAGGAACGCGCACGCACAATGTGGGGGAGGCGTTAGGTTGATACGCTGTCTATTCAAGCGAACTTATCTTATTTCTAAAGGCTCATAACGAAATAAGATTTATTTTGTAGAGATAGGTATTTGGTAATTGTATTTGTGAGATCTTTTTTGTGTGATATGATTCGGGAGATTAAATTGTGTAAGAAAGTATCTCGGGGTTTTGCAAATCATCCAAGGATTTGTGTAATATAGTAAATGTAAAGAAATTCTATTATATTTTATCTCCTATATGGCGTCAGATTTTTTGTTTCTGTCTTAAAATTGTTGTTGTTTTTTTTTTGTATGAGACTAAATGATAGTTCCATAGACCATTTAATGTCATCTCATAATATACAAAAGACAAAAAAAATATACGCGCAGTTCCAAGAAACAATATCGCAATCGCAATCAGAGTTCGAGTCACAAATTGGACGCCGTTAATACCTACTAATATACCATTCCCATGAAAAATTCACGTCTCATACGCGCCCCAATATAAAATCCCATAAAAATTTCCTCGCGAACAACATTGAATTCCGAACATGCAGGCAATTATATCATCCCTCGAACATTACATGCAAATTGTATGAGTGTGTTACTCGGGGATTTCCCTGAGGGTAAGTGGGATCCTTGCCGACTCGTTTAAAGGCTAAGGGCCGTGAGGTTAACTATGTATGGGGCAGAACGGGAACTTGCGATGAGGAAAGGCGAAGAAAATGTATTTTTTTTTTGTGAGAAAGTGTTTATAGTGTAGTAATCTTTGATGAATAGTATGATCTAAGATCATAGGAACAAGGGAGATTTTATACTGTAGTAATGTTTGATGAATAGAATGATCTAAGATCATAGGAACAAGGGAGATGTGTCAAGGTGTGTTTGAGCTTGGCGCTTTAACACGATCAATGTGATCTTATTGCCGACGGAGAGAAGGCGATCGATGATTTATATACCTACGGCCGTACCACATAAAGATAAACATCTGTTCAACACACGTTCAACACGAATGCTACCAAAAATAATAGGCAATTGTTTTAGCACTAACTTTTCTAAAACAAGTGTGTATTATTTTTGGTAGCATTCGCGTTTAACGTGTGTCTATCTTTTTTGTGGTAAGGCCGCTAGTGTTTTAGTTTAGTGTGACTAGTGACGTGTGAGCGTGATATCTTTGGTGGTATTTGCGTTGACCAATTCGAAGTACAAGCAAGCCTTCATTAGCAAATTAGACGCCCAAACCTTGCGTTCTGCTAAGCACTGTGTTTGAACATTGCGTTTATCTCCCCTAGCTAGGTATACAAAGCGATCCATACTAAGACCAAAGGCTCCTACGAGGTTATCGCAACAGCTATAGGTGTCTGCCAATAACGAAATTAAATTAGGTAGTAGGTACGTATCGAGGTCCGACTCCCTGTATGGCTCAGGTTGCCTTTGAGGCTGTACAATCCTACTATGCGATCGCGATAAGAATAGGAACGTCAATGACCTCGAACTGTCGACTATCACTTGAAAAGTAAGTCTTACAAAGAAAATTACGTTATTTTTTCACTTTGCAGTCTACTGATGTGACAACATGTCAAAATATCGAGGTTTCTGTGCTGTAGCCTACCTATCATCGGCCTAGCCTTTTCCCAAATTATATTGGGGTCGGCTTCCAGTCTAACTAGTAATATTTTACGTGGTGCGACTGCCATCTGACCTCCACAACCCAGTTAATGGGTAATATCGGTATTCGAATGTTAGACCAGCTGTCAAACTTTTAGGGCTTCTGACTACCTGTAACGATTGTCAAAGATATTCTTATGACAACCGGGACCGACTGCTTAACGTGCTCTCCGAGGCACGGAGGGGTCTCGATGTGTAAAGAACGGTCACCCATCCAAGGACTGACCGCGGCAAGCGCAGCTTAACCTCGCAGATCGATCGATCAGCGCCTGTAGCCTACCTATATCCAAGTATAATAAATTATTATAGGTACGCACGGCTACAGATCAAGCTATACATTTTCAGTATAAGCTGATCTCGCATTGTATAGGATTTCCTTACAGTGAGAGGTCAGTGTAAACTGGGAATGTATAGCTTGATGTGTAGCCGTGTGTACCTATTTATTAAGTTGTTTAACATTTCGATAACAGTTTATTGCTTATTTAAATTACAATTTACAAATTAAAGGGAATTGCCAAAATAATAGTTTACGAAGACGTTGTATATGTATAAAAATAAATAATATTGTGTATGTAGATTGTAGATACGTATAATATGTATTGTTCGTATGTAGAAAAACAATAGCATTTCCAGTAATGATGCTTTGATATAGCCTCATAAAGCCTCTATGACCACAGTAATTTCTATTCCATTTATTTTTACCAAACAAAAGGGTTCCGTAAAAACGCTTACCAGTCTCTGTAATTATACACACTTAGAACATTAACATTTTGAAATGAATTGACTGTAATTGTTCGCGACTGCTAATGCTTTATTATTCGGCTTTTATTTTTATTTTATGCTCTTTTGTTTCCGTGATAAATGTTTCCGTGATAAATTAATAATCCCGATTCATCACATTTGTTGTTTAGAAAATAAGTATTCTTTTGGAACGAAGTATCTTAACACGGCTTGCGGTTATAGGATAGTTATGGTTTAGTTATGGTTTCTCAAACCGACAGCTAACCTCCAAATATGGAAAAAAAATAAAAACATCAAAAACTTTCGATATTTCTGTGCATTCACCAATCGGCTTACCAAATTTAGTGATGTGGGCCCTCCCATCTCGGATAAATCCGGAACGAATCCTCTCAGGCTTTTTAACAACCTTGAAAGCCTATTTTTTTCGTGATTTCAAGTTTGGTCGCGTAGTTTACTGAGCTACTATCGCATACTGAATAAGTGAATACCCTCCTTTAATATGTCTCCTGAACACCTGTGATTATGCTACTTATATTTAACTAGATGTACCTTGCGGTTTCATCCCCGTTGCTCGGCTCCTAAGTGTCGTAGCGTGATGTTAAATAGCCTATACTAGTCTTCATGAATCTGGCTATCGTATACAAGAATAATTTTTCGAATCCGACTGATGGTTCCAGAAATTAGCGCGTTCAAACAAAAAACTCTTCGGGTTTATAATATTAGCACAGATTTAAATCTGTACAGAACCATCATAACAATTAGCTTATACTGGTTGTCTCTCATCTAGGGCTGCCATCACCTAAATTGCTGACGCCGGACAAAAACTTTAAAAACCCCGGACATTTGGGTGAAATTAAGTATTTTTCCCGGACGCCCCCGAATTTTTTTTTCCTTCCTACTTTTGACATTGATTCCCCTAACACAAAGTGTGCGGGTTTCCCCCGGACACTTTTTGGAAACCTCTACCGGACGCTCCCCGGACGCGGACAAATCCGGGGAACCCCGGACGGATGGCAGCCCTACTCTCATCCCATCACGAGCGGTAGCACGCATGTCATTGTTAGCTACAACCTTCATGGTACGATGCACCTGTTAGTTAATCAGATATCGTGATCTATGTGATTATAAGGTAGTAGGTACATTGTAGAATGTAGAAGTATTTGTGAGACAGCTATCTATGATATACTTATGTTTATGATTCGCTGGTTTTCTGAAAAAGGACTGAACCAATTTTGATATATATATTTTTATTAAGTTGTTTGTTATTGCTATAATTTTTGGCATGGTGTATTGTAACAACCGAATAAACGGGGACGTAAATTCAATCACCAAACGGCGACGCAATTTCGGCGGGTATGTCGGTAGGTACCCTACCCTCACACTTTAGTAGTAGAAATGCATTATCGGATCACGTAAACCTACATAGCTTATCGTTTCTTCATTTTGTAGAACCAGCCGATACATTAATTCTACAATAATACAACACAATTAGTATTTTCACAATACAATCATATCGGCTACTTATTTACGCAAACTGTAAACAAATAAAAGAGATACATTTATTGGAATATGTTTTATTCCAATATTATTTTGTTACAGAATGATTGACGTTATTTATTTCGTTTCAGGATATTCACATCACTATTCACTTGTCATTCACTTTTGGGATCTTTATGGAGTTGGTAATTAGACTATTTATTTTGAAGACATTTTAATTCAAAAATCGTTTATTCAAAGTGGATTACAGCCAATTAGCACTTTATGAACCTCGACATACAAAAGGCAGTCCCCAAAAACGTGCGCTCTTTACCGCTTCCTAATGTTTTTGCTGCGAAGAAGAAACGGCGCAACAAACTCCACAGCAACACAATCTGTCTGTCAATTACTTAAATAGAACATTATATGAAATACTAGACTTTTGCCCGCGACTCCGTCTGCGTGTACTACAATTAAATGACCAGTTTAAATGACCTCCGTAATGTAGAGTGGCTAGTAATACCAAGAGGTCAAGCTGTATCTTCATCCCAACGGAATTAGATGAAACGTAGCTTAGATTTTAAGTTGGACCCCAAGCTATCGAACTGTGAAAACCACATCAAAATCCATTCAGTACTTTTCGCGTGATGCGCGCACAAACATACAAAAATAAAAAATAAATCTTTTTGGGTATGGTTACGTCCCAAATCCCAATACCCTATCCCGACTGTTTTTTCTGGAATATCTTCAATGTACAGACACAGATTTTTTACAATTTTATAATAGTATAGATACACTAGCTTTTTGCTGCGGTTTCACCCCTGTTGCTCTGGGTCGGGGCGTGATGTTAATATTCCTCATGAACCTGGCTATCACATACAAAAAAAAAATATCGAATCCGACTTGTAGTTCCAGAGATTAGCGCGTTCAAACAAACAAACGAACAAACAAACCCTCCAGCTTTATAGATACGTTGTCGTTGACGTTTTTTGTTGTTATTGTATAATTTTGTACGTATTTTAAAACTGTAGTCTTCATAATATAATTTTTAATTGGTATAATCTCTTCATTTAAGAACAGTTCTCGAGCACAAACTACTCGTAATTGCAGGTTTATGTGCTATTTTCTTTACCGACTTCAAAAAGGAGGTTCTTATCATTATAGTGACGATGTAGCTAGACTAGATGTACCTACTTACTAACAATTTAACAGACAAATGGACTCTCTCAATTAAGACATTGTATCCTGTTCAAATAATTAACAGTTTCCTTTACTTATCACAAGTAACGGTGCTAATTAGTAATTAGCCATGTTGAATACAATATAGTTTCTTTATCCTTGATTATGGTGGCTGTTTCAAATCCTCTGCGGAATCAGTACGTAATTGACGACTAGGGTCGCCAACTACACTTTAAACTATAGTATCCAACTATATGACCAGTACAAATACTATATTAAAAATTATATATAGTAGGCGAACCTACTATATTTTACTGGGATTAAAAATTGACCAATATTATTTGTTTCAAAATATTAAAGCGTAAAACAGATCTAAAAATAAAAATCCCGACAGCAACAGTATTTTACGTTTTCGTTTATATTAATTTGTTAAATAAACTAAATAAATAAGTAAATACCTAGGTATATTAAGATAATTATTTGTATGTCATTACTTAACAAATCCGGATTAGTTGCGAACGCTGGGCGACGGTACTTTTTTGTACAAAGCGAATGCCACGCTTTTTAGGGTTCCGTACCAAAATTGTAAAAAAGGAACCCTTATGGTGCGACTTCGTCTGTCTGTCTGTCTGTCTGTCTGTCACAGCTGCTTATTTCAGCAACCATAATGCTATCGACTTGAAATTTGGAACAGATATAAAGAATGCTTGTTCAACTTTATTGCAAAAAAGGCCAAAAATATTTTTATTTTCATTGCAAATGGGGCCGGAGTGGGGGTCCAAAATTTTAAAGTGGGGTTACTAGGGCAAATGACATATCATATGAAAGGGCTTGATCTGCACATTTCAAAATATATTTTTATTTTATTTTATGTTTCACAGTTTTCGACATAATATTATGATGAAAAATGTCCAAAAAAATACCATTCCCCCCCCCTTATCTCCGAAGTTTGCGGGGCCGGTTTTTTCCTAATTCAAGTTCCAAATCAAACAAATTCAGTACCTACCAAACTGTTTTTACACCATATTGAAAATAATGCAAAAAAGTCTGATACGTACTAACAACTCTATAGAGATACCAACCCTTGCAAAGGTTGCGAGTTCGAACGATCCCATTTGTTCCATTTACCATATGATTGCGCCCCGGCGCCGATCGCACAATACTGCGGAATTATGTGAAGCGTATTTAGATTCAGGCTTCGTTAGCTGTCTATTGCGTTACCTACTTACGTAAGGAATGTTCGGGGAGTGGGGATTTGGTATACACATATTATAAATACGGGGTTTCCGTGTTATCATTGAATTTATGGATGTGTTTCGGGAAAATGATTAGATTTTTTTATAAGGTCTTTAGGTTTTTGCGATTTAGCTGTCATGACGTCTACCTGTCTGTCTATGAGAGAGGAGTCAAAAAAAAAAAAGTCAAAAAGTCAAAACATTTATTTCAATTAGACCATTTACAGGCACTTTTGAATAGTCAAGCAATAGTTGTCAGTCAGTTTGTCCGTTAGTTGAAGCTAGTTGTCCGTTCCAAAACGTAGATTCCTATGGAGAAGAACGGACAAGAATCTCCATGGTTACTCTTTTTCAACTAATTCAAGTATACAATTTCTTTGTTTACATTTATGCCCTAATATGTGAGAACAATGTGAGATATTTTAAAAATCCTTTAGGATAAAAAATAAAATCAAAGGTAGGTACTAAAATAAAACAAAAATCATTTAAACCTGTAAAATGTCAAAATATTGCTTGAGCAGTCAAGAGATGACCAGTACCGACTGACAGCGCCCGTTCACGGACATGACGCGTGCATCAGCACCGTTTAACTCAACCATTTTGGAGGGAATCGAACGATCCAATACACACGCCACCATCAGCGGTACATTAAAGCGAGCATGACACGGTGAGATTCTCCCTCGAATGTTCGCAAACAAATTGGCAGTGCTCGGAGTATATCACGCGGCGTGTCGGTACAAAATAGTCAGGCAGCTCAGTCGTGCTGCGACCACGAAAGCTGCAAAGTGTTTGAAACGTTTGAAAAAAAAAAACCGGCCAAGTGCGAGTCGTACTCGCGGACCGAGGGTTCCGTATCATTTTTGGACGTATAAAGTGAAAAAATCCGGACCGCACAACTAAGTTTGTTTGTGAAGGAATATTGATGATTTTGAAAAAAACTGTACTAGTTAGGAACATCGTTTTATTTTTGGTGCCATATTTGGGTCAATTCCTATCAACTCTAATTATTTCAGATTTTTCGCTCCGCAAACTTCGGAGATAAGGGGGGGGGAATGGTATTTTTTTGGAAATTTTTCATCATATATTATGTCGAAAACTGTGAGACATAAAATAAAATAAAAAGCAGCTACCTCGGACAAAGAATTAGTCTAGCTATTCAAAGGGGGAACGCTGCCAGTATCTTCGGAACCTTGCCTAAAGGGACTCCTTTTAATAATATATTTTAGTTACTATGGTTTTTAGTTTTAGGTTCTTTTTTTGATTTTAATTATTTAATGTATATAAATAAATATTGCATGTTGGAAATAAATAAAGTAAATCCAAATAAAAATATATTTTGAAATGTGCAGATCAAGCCTTTTCATATGATATGTCACTTGATCTAGTAACCCCACTTTAAAATTACGGACCCCCACTCCGGCCCCTTTTGCAATGAAAATAAAAATATTTTTGGACTTTTTTCATTTGCAATAAAGTTGAATAAGCATTCTTTATAACTGTTCCAAATTTGAAGTCGACAGCATAAGTAGTTGCTGAAATAATCAGGTGTGACAGACAGACAGACAGACAGACGAAGTCGCACCATAAGGGTTCCTTTTTTACCATTTTGGTACGGAACCCTAAAAATCAATAATACACGCGATTTAATCAGTTTAAACGTGTTTTATTAAAAAAATTGTAGGTTAATCGGTGGTGACCTAGTGGTAACGGCTCCGATAAGAGTCCTAGGTCGAGGGTTCGAATCCAGACGCGCACTTTAAGCTGTTGTTATGCTCTGTGCTGCGGATGTGTCTGCGTCGGATCTGTATGCGGCGGATGAACTCGCTAGAAGGGGATCGAGCATGGCAGCGGTGGGGCCAGAACCTATCGTACCACTCCCTTTCGGATACATACGCACACTGGTAAGGAAACGAACTAGCGTACAACACCACAAGCTGTGGCTGGACCATGGCGAGTGTAGGCAGGCCAAGGAAGCACTTCCTGCTATCGACGGCCGCTTCACCAAACGCGCGCTGCGGCTGACTAAACCACAGCTGCGCACAGTTACAGCTGCCGTTACCGGACACGGCTCGTTTAATAAATACCTCTTTGTCTTAGGAGTCACGGACAGCCCCCTGTGTCGTGCCTAGGGCATACTATCCGGATATCCGGATATGCGGATATCCGAATTATCCGGATATCCGCCAAATAAAATATCCGGATATCAATTGCATTACTATTCGGATAATACGAATAAAATGGATAATTTTTGGTTTATTATTTTTACGTATTTGAACATATAATATATATTTTGCACAATTATTGGAGTATTTTTGGTAATTGGCAACATTGAACTGAATACCACCGCCATGTTGTAGACGCTTTGTCCGCCATTTAGTTGCGCGCGGCTCTTCTAAGTGAAACTTTTACTGACGTGTTCGTTTATGTTGCGTCGTTGCTCGTTGTGTGTGGACTTGTGGTCTTATGCCGCGTTGACACGGTCCAAGTTAGGGATTTCGCCCCGGGAGTCTCGATTCTCGAAATCCCGGGAGTCTCGCCACTTTTATCATCGAGACCGAGACCGAGACTTAATAAAAATTCCCGGGAATTTCGAGACCAAATGTTTCGGTAGAAAAACATTAAAATATTCTTAACACCAGAATTTATTTGTACATTTTATACTTATAAATTCTCCGCCGCGCACTATGTACCGCCTAGTGACACTGCCGCTTGCCGAATGCGTCCCGACAATGCCCGAGCGAGACCCGAACTTATTCTATTGCAAGATTCTAGAGATTCTAGTGCAAGAATTATAGAGTTTTCGTTTTGTTTTGTTTAAATGTTTGGTCAGGTCAATCGACATTTATAAGTTTATTTATACCTAAATTACCGAAACTTAAGGAAAGGGTATATTTTTAATATTTTACTAGATAAAACGACTACTTAGATATAAGCTTTTTTTACCAAAGTTCCTAATTAAAATACAGAACCTCCTTTTTTGAAGTCGGTTAAAAAGACTAAACATTAGAATTAAGAATAAAGAATTAAGTAATAACCTGAAAGTCTGAATTAGGTACTTCAAATATTGCTATCTTATTTTTTTCTATTTGTTATAATATTCTATTGTAATGTTTGGTTTGGTCAGATTGATCAAAGAGTAAATTTGTAATAAATGTGATTTATAAACAGTTACAATCGTAATTATCATTTACTTCACAGTTCACCACCACTCACTTCAGTCAGTTTCACTACTACCCTCACCCTCTTATAGTTTATCATTTACTAAGTCAAACTATGTCATTGCCATTTCTTTTATTTTTACCAAAATAAGTCTAGATTACCTTCCAAAACAATATTAAAATCACCATTTTCTTGCACACCTGCAATACCTCCATCCATAACGTAACGTATCCGTAAAAAACCATTCTAATATAAAAAAACACGTGGGTCTCGAATTTCCCGGGAGTCCCGGGACTAGCTTCTGAGGTTCGAGACTGGTCCCGGGACTGAAAATGCTTCCGAGACCGAAATCCCTAGTCCGAGTATGCTCGGACCGAGTGGACTCGGATCCCTACTCGGACGTAACTCGTATTGTGGCAACCCAAAATCCGAGCGCACTTGGACGACGGCGTCCGATCTAAGTAGACTCGGATCGCGCTCTACTTCTCCGAGCTAAAGCCGCGTTGACACGGTCCGAGTATGCTCGGACCGAGTGGACTCGGATCCCTACTCGGACGTAACTCGTATTGTGGCAACCCATAATCCGAGCGCACTCGGACGATATAATAACAACAAACAAGCGTCTCGTGCGAAAAAAAAGTGGTCAGAGCGTTACACAACTAGATTTGTAGAACTCTACGAACGTTGTAGTTTGTTGTAACGTTGTAGAACTCTACGAACGTTGGGTTATAGAAATACAAAATTAAAGCCAGATGCCTCATCCTATTCCCATCTTAGCTCTTTGATTAACAAGTCTGCGAAAATTCCGATACTATTTCGCACAAAATACGTCATTTTTAGATGTTAACTGTGAAAAATAACTGTAATAAAATAATGTAATAATGAAGAAAATGATCCGAGTCAACTATGATAATGTCAACAGCTATCCTAGTACACTCGGATGAAGCTGACTCGTACGAGTCCACTCGGTCCGAGCATACTCGGAACGTGTCAACGCGGCTTAACTCGGACCGAGTAGGGAAACAAAATGGCGTATAATAACAAGAAACAAGCGTCTCGTGCGAAAAAAAAGTGGTCAGAGCGTTACACAACTAGATTTGTAGAACTCTACGAAGCAGAACAGGTTCTCTGGATTGTTGGGTTATAGAAATACAAAATTAAAGCCAAATGCCTTATCCTATTGCCATCTTAGCTCTTCGATTAACAATTCTGCAAAAAATCCGATACTATTTCGCACAAAATCCGTCATTTTTCGATGTTAATGTTTATTGTGATATCGTGAGCTTATTATATTCCCCGGCGATTGATATGACTTTCATCAGTAAATTCGAAGGTTTCCGTGTTTATTTAGAGCTCTCAAGTGGACGTGGTGAAAATGAACAAAACGCGTGAAAAATGTGTTCTCTTATTTTTATCTTTTTTATTATTTATCCAAATACATGAAACTTACACAGCGTATAGAAAATATTATATAGATTGTAAATATACGGTTTTACATAGGTCGTTTATCGAAATAGCGAGTTATAGTGTTTTTAACGGAAGTGCAAAAATAGTGCGAAATATGTGCGAAAAAGCTCGAAAATGGGTGCGAAAATGGCCACTCCATGGTTTTCCACGGTGCGAATTTTGGCCACGCGAGGGGTTAACTGTGAAAAATAACTGTAATAATGAAGAAAATGATCCGAGTCAACTATGATAATGTCAACAGCTATCCTAGTACACTCGGATGAAGCTTACTCCTACGAGTCCACTCGGTCCGAGCATACTCGGACCGTGTCAACGCGGCTTTACAGTTTGCTGATGTAGTATATGTGCTGGATTTTGAAAGAGACGTGGTACGTATCTACTTTAAATTTTTGCCTTAAATATCTGACTATTGTGTTAATGTGTAATGTTTAGAAGTTATTACTATAAAATGAATCCTTTGTTATTTGCTAATAATACCTACTGAAGATTGAAACCATCATTATGGTTCAAATAAATATTATAAATAATATGCGCTGTGACTGATTATGTGTGATGTTTCTGACTGTTCATTTTTGAACTGACGAAAAATTCATAAAACAGAAAAAGCAACTGTTGATCAAATTTTATTTTTTTCATTCCTATCCAAATTATCCGTATTATCCGGATTTATCCGGATAACGTTATTCAAGTATCCAAATTATCCGAATACTAAAATGAGCGGATAATTGCATGCCCTAGTCGTGCCTGCATGGAGGTAGACGAGACAGCAGCCCACGTGCTCCTGCACTGCCCGGCGGTTGCAACATACAGGGCAAAGTACTTTGGCAACCCAGGTACACTCCGCGAGATAGTCAGCAACATTGGGGCGCTGCTGGCCTTTCTCGGGGAATTGGGATGGGTCGAATAGTCTCCCACCCGTTCCCACCCGCACGCAAAATACGCGCTTTGACGTGGAGTTGCGGACATCAGCCCGTTATACAATACAATACAATACAATGCTCTGTGCTGATGTACAAAATTACTCGAGTTACTCCAGAAATAGAAGAATAAACTTGTATCTTATCAGATATTCTCACTAACAAAAGGCCCATAAAATAACAAAACAAAACCCACATCACAAGAAGACACAACACAACTTCTTCCAAACCCAGCATTACATGAGTGAAAAATAACAAAATAAACATTCTAACAAAACCGAACTCCGCGAAGAAAAATAACGAAATTTTTCAGGTGCGTTATCATGGGGAAGAAGGGAAATCTCACAAAGGAGATAGTCTCCAACAAATAACAATTACTTACTGGAGTTGAAGAAGGGAGAATAGGGCGCCCGTGTCAATGTCGGGCTTCGATGCGCGGCTTTATTTTGAGGGACGATAGGTACTGAAACGTTATTTACCTAAGAATTGGGAGGAAAGCTTTGTTTTTAGGATTCCGTACCAAATTGTGGAAAAGGAACCGGTGCGACTTCATCGGTCTGTCTGTCATAGCTGCTTATAACTCTAAATATTTTTGATTTTCTTTTATGCCATTTAGTTTTCGATATATGATGAAGAATGTTCAAAAAAATACCAATCTGCTTAGATATCTCCGAAGTTCGCAAAGCGAAAAATCTGAAATAATAGATTATTTAGAGTTGATATAAGTTCACCTATATATTACACGGAAAATAAAACCATGTTTCTAACCAGCACAGTTTTTAGAAATCATCAAAAATCCTTCACGAACTAACTTAGTTACATAGTCCGGTTTTTTTTACTTTTATATAGGACAAGGACGGTGCGGAACCATTGGTGTTTTTTTTTTGTGTTGGCAATAGTCAAAACAGCTGTAATAATACAGTTATCAATGGAAAATATTATTGGGAAGTTTCGTTAGGGTTAAAGTTTCTTTTTTTTATGCCGCACTGGTTGAGTCAAAAAAAGGAAAAAGTTAAATAAAATTGGAGTTTCTTGTTCTGAGCTGTACATTTTATAGCTATAGCAGTTGAAAATCACGAGCAGGCGTGTGACTTTTATAGGTATTGATAATAAGGTTTAAATTACAATAACTGACGCGCGCTCGTAAAATGCACCAACGATACCAGTATGTCAAATTAGAAACTCATCATAAACTTGAACTGGCAGCAAACTATCAAGTAATTTTCTGGATAGATAATTAGATTTCAACCCCACTGTTGCTCATTTATTCGATGACAAAGCTTTTAGTTCATATCATGATCAATCTTCAAAGAGACGTTACGTGACCCTTTCATGAATGATACACACCCTATCTTTACTAAGAATCTGTGGGGTGCATCAAATATTATAAGTAAATCGTTGAAGCTATCTCTCAGAGCACTTAGCGACAAAAAGACTTAAGTATCTGGATCGAATGAAGAATGAGGAAGTTTTTAGCAAGGGTGCAGTACATTTTTAAAAGAAGATATTTTTTCAAAAAACAAAGTATAGTTCCGTCCGTCGTCATACCCAAATCGTGTTAATATAAGATGGTATAGTTAAATTTTAAAAATAAATCTAAGCTTCCATTTTTGATGTCACTAAATAAACTGGCTCCACAAAAAATCTGTAGAAAATATTTTGCGGCGAAAAAAATATCGTTATAAAATCGTCCGTCGCTATCACGAAGCGCCCCGAACGATAAGGTATCTTCGATGAGCCACCCCCAAAATTACAGGGTGTCTCAAATTAAATGTAAATACCTTAAAAAATTTAGTTGCCTTTGTGTACCTACCTACGGTAAATGTTGTTTCGGCCGATGTTAATTAAAGATAGCTGCTAACCGCGAAGGATGTTCCGATTAGAGGGGGTGGAATGGGGGTTGAAATGTTTGTTTCAGTTATTTGTTGTCGTTTTTATAATTATGCCTTTTTGGAGCTTGTGTAATTGGAGCAATGTTTTGTTTGATCTGCTAGTCGAATAGTTCGAAGTCAATACCAGGAGAGCCTCAATGGCGTGCCTTGAAGTCAAGTTTTGTCCGACGGATTTTTAAAATATAAACATACCGAAATTGGATTAATCCAATTTCAGTATGTTTTAATGATTATATAAGTAACTAGCTGTTCCCAGCGGTTTCACCCCCGTTGCTCCCCTCCTAAGGGTCATAGCGTGATGTTAAATAGCCTATACTATTTCTCATAAACCTGGCTATCGTATACAAAAATAATTTTTCAAATCCGACTGGTAGTTCCAGAGATTAGCGCGTTCAAACAAACAAACAAATTCTCCAACTTTATAATATTAGTATAGAACTATAGATAGATACACATTGCTTTAATAACGCCATTAATTTCATAGTTTTATCCTATTTAAAAGCATTAAAAATACGAAGAGTAGGTAGGCCAAGCCGAGCTTTTGGACTTGGATACCTACCGCCACTGCCGAACCCAAGCTTCATAAATAAGAACGAGTAAGTTCTGGAAGCGAGACTTTCTTCTTTTCAGCAAAGACAATGTTTTTCCTAATGATCCTGCCGTACCTACGCAAAAACAAAAGTTTTTATTTCTGGCTTGTTGTTTTAGTTTTCACTTTGAAATAAAAAGACATTGCTGTAAATAGCAGTACGTTTAACTGATGTCTGTTAATTCATATGAAAGGGTTTTTAGGAAATATTGGTTGAACAATAGGCAAGTTGCGTTAAGGAAGGACTGTGAATTAGTAAAGATTGCCTGGAAGGTCTTTTAGGTCTTACGGCTAGATGGATCGCTCGACACTAGAATCATCATCATCATCCGCCTAGCCTTTTCCCAAACATGATTGGGGTCGGCTTCCAGTCTAACTGGTTGCGGCTGAATATCAATATTTTACATGGAGCGACTGCCATCTGACCTCCACAACCCAATTATTGGGGAATACCGGTATTCGAATGTTAGACCAGTTGTCAGACTTTTGGGCTCCTGACTACCCACCCGTAACGACTGTCAAAGATATTCTTATGACAACCGGGACCGACTGTTTAACGTACTCTCCGAGGCACGGAGGGGTCTCGATGTGTAAAGAACGGTCACCCATCCAAGGACTGACTGCGGCAAGCGCAGCTTAACCTCGCAGATCGATCGATCAGCGCGACTGTCATTTCGCCACGAACCCCTCTGATTTCACTGCAGATGCTGATATCAAATCGGTCATTTGAACGATTTCTTTGTGCAACCGTCTAACTAATAGACGAATTTTGTGATCGAATTTTCACTAACTTCCCGATACCATTAAGTTGATCGCTCGATACTAGCACTAAATTAAAACACTGTATTAATATAGTGCTATCGATGATATGATCGTGTACGGTTCGTCGCCAGCGTGTACGTTTTATTATATACGGTCAATGTGACCATATAGCTCAATAGCGCCTTGGCACATATCCCTTGTTTCTATGATCTGAGATAGAGACCGATACTTATCGTTTATTGTAGCCATTAACGTACCATTGTCCGTTTCTATGCCTCGAAACGCACTACCTACTTATAGTTTGGATTACGAGTTTAGGCACGCTGAAGTAATACTCCCAATTTGCTAAGGATTTTCCCAACACACTATTTGGTAGTGGTACCGCATACATCGTAAGAATATTGCATATTATAATATGTGGATGTTTATGTAAATGTAATCTTTATCCCCAAATACACATGTACCTAACCAATTCGAAGCCGGCGATAGCTTCATTACTTGTCCAATCAGACGGTCTGGGGCCCAGGCCCCGAGCAATTTGCCGATTGATACGATTGCTAGTTGCTACTGCCGCTCATTACCTGCCTTGACGAGCGTCTTGGTCTTGATTTGTAGCGACATCTAGCGTTGAGTAGACGAAGTGTTAATTGTGTTACTTGGCTAATAGATGGCAGGGCCATCACGTTTAATTATTTCGTGTGCGAACTTTGAAAAGTGTCATTGAATACAATATTTTCGTATTTTATAATGTGAGCCATTAAATTTGTTTAGTAGACCTACCGTTCACAAATAACAGTAATAATTTACTTCTAATAGATACCTAGGTGAAGGATATTAGCTTAATCAAAACATAAATATTCTTATTATTCTATCAAGCATAAAAATTGCAATACAGTTTAAATTAAGTAACGATGTTTTTACAAGTCCCTCGCGGCTGCCATGGCAACCCCTTGCTCGCAGTTTATATTTACGACGTGCGGGGGAAGATTGCTATACTGATACATCCAGAGTGCGTCTCAGGTTGAACGCGAATTAGAACTCTGAAATACTGATGCTCTATTAGTGCCAGGTACCAATGGACCGGACACATACTGGGAGCTGTGGTGTTGCTAGAGGCTGCATAGGTACTATTTAGATACTGCAATGGTTGAATTTGCCCAGTTGCTATAATTATACTGCTATGGTCGAATTCTGCCCACTTGTTATTATGACTGCTATGGTCGAATTCTGCCCAGTTGTTATAATGTCTGCTATGGTCGAATTAGCCCAGTTGCTATAATTACTGCTATGGTCGAACTCTGCCCACTTGTTATTATGGGCAGAATTCGACCACAGCAGTGGTCGAATTCTGCCCAGTTGTTATAATGTCTGCTATGGTCGAATTCTGCCCAATTATTATAATATAATACACAATATTAATTTGGTTAGCCCATTGCTTATTTTTATATTAGGTATTAAGTGGCAAACAGGCAGATGGTCCACCTGATGCTAAGTGGTCACCGTCGCTTATGAACATCTGCAACAACAGAGGCGTCATACTTGATCACCTTAGGACAAAATTAATTATATTGTATTTTGATTTCCCACCTAAATAATATCTGGATTACCCGTCAGCTCTCCTCCCAAATAATTTCTAGACCAGCCGCTGATTAACCAATTTAATAATTACTCCAAAGCATAACCACATTATTTCTTACCCTAAGGCTGATATAGCGGTAAGCAATAACAAAAAATAACCGACTTCAAAAACCCACTACAAAGAAAATAATAATTTTGGTTTCGGAAGTCGGTGGCTTTGGTTTTTGTTTGCTTTTTTTTGCCACCGACTTCCGAAACCAAAATTATTATTTTCTTTGTAGTGGGTTTTTGAAGTCGGTTATTTTTTGTTAAAAAAGTTTTTTATTTTTCCCTTTTTAGTTCTTTATCCCGTGTTAGATTACTTTCACGAATTCGTTCAACAGTAAATCTTCTACGGAGTGTGTACATTTATGCATATAACTTTGTACATAGGAATGATTACATAATGTATTATATACTAAAACCTTTCTGAAAGTATGTAGATTACATTAGTGAAAACCCCATCCAAATCGAATCAGTAGTTTTTGAGAAAATCGCGCACATACAAACATACATACATACATACATACATACATACATACATACATACATACATACATACGGAACGAATACAGAACCTCCTTTTTTGAAGTCGGTTAAAAATACGCCCCATGTTACCCTCAGGCGTACAACTAAATGCAATTTTACACTATGCTCACACTATCAAAATTCACAGCGTGTTTCCCTCATAAAGGGAGAAACATACGGGCGCGTTTTGTGGGCGATTGTTCGTGGAAATTCTATTAAGTGTGTGCAAGTTTATTGGGAAAGAAAGAAATAGTGGGTGGTCGTGAATCTGTAATAGTTTCAAGACTAAACTAGGTCATTTAGGTCAGTCTAGCGCTTGAAATTGCCTCCGGTGTTTGCTCAGTGAATTTTATTGTTTGCTAGAATATAAACTAGCAATTTCATAAAAGCTTTAAACTATTGGAGTTTTAGTACGTAGGTATACTGCTTATAGATAAATTTTCTGTTCAGCTGTTTTCTCTCCGACCTTCCCATTCAGGCAAATGTTAGATATATCTTTTTCGAAATCAAAAGTTAAGATGGTCATCAACAGAATAGGTATTCTCAATTCCATTTCCAGGACTCAGTTGTTTTAAAACCAGCGTCTAAATAAGTCTGAATTAATATGTGGGTGTCAAAAAGAAAATTAGTTTCCCTCCAAAATTTTGAAACTTAATTCCCTACGTAGGAAGATATAACCCGATTTTTGTGCTGTGCACCTGCCAATGTCAAAATATTAGCATGATGACGGCATATAGGTCAATGATGACGGCATTTTCTAGCGTTAGATATGTATCTAACGCTAGAAAATGCCGTCAAAAAAAATAATTAAAATAATGTTATTTTAATATTTTTTTTTGGCTTTAATGCTCAAAATGGCAAACTGATTCTACGTTAGGAAGTACAATTAATTACATTCTAAAGGCTCATGTACACGGAGAGAGTTTCTCATCTTCGAGATGCGATTATCGTAAAAATATAAAAATCTTTCCCCATGTAAACTTCAAGTACGATATCCGCATCTGGAAGGGCGAAACGATTCTCGCCTTCGAAACGATTCAAACCGATTTGTGCGATATTCGTATGAACTTGAAAAAATGTCGAGAAATCGTAAGAATATGTCGCCTTGCGACATGGCTTGTCATGTAAACAATCACACATGGCGATTATTACCCGACGAGTATCGCATGACATAATCGTAGGCGAGTTTTTAGTTTTTCGCTTAAATGTAAACAAATGAGTGCGAGAATCGTCTAAAATTGTCGCCTACAATAATCGCATGCGTATTCTCGCCACAAAACGTGCGAGAAACTCTCTCCATGTAAATGAGCCTTAAGTCTAGAGATAGAAAAATATAAAAAAAATAACAATCCAAGTGCACAGTTATAAAAGATAGTTACCTTTCAAGCACCGTGAAGGTAGACACAATAAAAATTCTATTGTTAGAGGGTCGCAGGCGATGTCCTACTACTTAATGAATAGGAACACAACCTTCAATCAACAACAGGTCAGTCCAATCTCCCGTTTCGTATATACAACAGGTCAGCCCAATCTCCCGTTTCGTATACTTACATGTATGGGCCCGTCCAGTTTCCCCGGTCGTAGGGTTGCACGTTTAGTTTTACACGGCGACAATAGCGTCCGCGACGTCCCTATTTCTATCCCCATTGTCCGTCAGATTCTGAGCGGGACACCTCGGTTGAGCTGTGAGGGATGGCGCAATGTACAAGCGGTAGCGTGTTCGAAAAAGAGAAGAATCTTTAACTTATTGAAAAAAAAAATTGTGGGGTAAACATTTCTAGACGGATGTGGACCAAGGGTTGTGGTGATGACGAGTGTTGTCATTTAGATTCAAGACCATTTTTTGTACAGCCTATGATGGAATTTGGTTTAATAAACTCGCTTGACGTCGTCGTTTAAGGCTCATTTACATGAAGAGAGTTTCTCGCACGTTTTGTGGCGAGAATAAGCATGCGATTATTGTAGGCGACAATTTTAGGCGATTTTCGCACTCATTTGTTTACATTTAAGCGAAAAACAAAAACTCGCCTACGATTATGTCCTGCGACACTCGTCGGGTAATAATTGCCATGTGTGATTGTTTACATGACAAGCCATGTCGCAAGGCGACATATTCTTACCATTTCTCGACTCGTCTAAACACGGTCTTGTATGACATTTTTTCAAGTTCATACGAGTATTGCACAAATCGGTTTGAATCGTTTTGAAGGCGAGACTCGCCATTCGAGTTGTTTATCAAAGTGTTGTTTACATGGAGACTTCCAATATCCAAAGACGAGGAGATATTCGCCCTTCCAGGGTGCGGATATCGTACTTTTAAGTTTACATGAGGCAAGTGTTTTATATTTTTACGATAATCGCATCTTCGAGACGAGAAACTCTCTCCGTGTACATGAGCCTTTAGTTTTTGGCATTATTAGAGTTTTATCAAGGCATGCCGTTAATCTAGCGCAACTATCTCTTTGTTGAATTATTATTAATAAAATGACGAGTTTGTGGCTAATGCAACCAATACGCATTTTAAGAATATGATAAAGGTCAGGCAAAGTCCTACAAATAACCTTTAACCATTTGAGTATCGAGCCCTTCAAGCCCTACACAACACAATAAAAAGGGATAAAAATAGAGATGAGCAAAAGGTTCAGTCGATAAATATTACCTACTTACGGATCTTTCATTAGGACTTTCCACAATACAGCGAAACATAATAAATAGAATAAACAAGGACTTGAAAAGTTTGTCTTCTACAGAGGTCCGTGGCATCCAAAAGGCTAATCATAGAGCATGCAGAAGCAATAGTTGCATCTACCTTTGAAGACCAATCTGATCATAAAACAATTCTCTGAAACATAGAACAATATTCTCTTATAAAGCCATCATTCAAAAAAATTACCATCTCGCCAATCCCTCTTACCATGCACCGCGGCTACGCCATCAAGGTTTGCGGGGGATATCCACATTTGGGGATCTCCAGCCGTCCCCGAGATAAGACGCCGTGATGTCCGCCATCGCTGTTCACTGTTTGTTATGGCAATTCTTGTAAGTAAAACTCAAGAGGGAGAGAGAAGATAGGATTTATACCTCAGATCATAGAAACAAGGAGATATGCCATCATAGCAAATTAGTACCGGAACAACTGATGCCACTTTTAGTACATTTTTCGACACAATTACGCGCATAATTAAGCGCTCCCTGTGAATAAAAAGATCTCCCACGCATTAAACATTCCGCACACTCCAATCTAATACTGTTAATCGTCACTCAACACAAGCATTAAACTAAAACACTATATTTATACCATCGATCGTGTTCGGTTCGTCGCCAGCGCGTACGTTTTTAATATGGGGAATTTGTTCAAAATCAGGCATCAAGCTCGATAGCGCCTTGGCACATCTCCCTTGTTTCTATGATCTGAGATTTATACCTTCTGATTTTGTTGAGGTGCGAGAGAGAGGTGATATCGCTAATAATAATCTTACTTTTGTAGAAAATTGGTCGGTCTATGGCCGTGACCCATGTTACATAGCTTTGACACAGCATTGCGGACTAGTTATATTTGGTTTATTCCACTTTGTTCACCTGGGTGAACAAAGTGGAATAAAAAGTGTCCTCTGTTCACCTGAGGAATTAAATCACATAGGTGATTTCACCTGGGTGAACAAAGTGGAATAAAAATGAATAGATCTATACTTATACGGGGTATAATTTTAGTCTGATATGAAACGGGGTCATTGTACTCATCATTATGAGCAACCTACTTACTATGGGACCTACCCTAAAATTGCGAAAAAAAAAACAGATGCTCCTACATTTTGCTGAGATAAGTGAATATAAATGTATGGAACAGCTGATTTTGTTTTTGCGATTTCAGCGTTGGTCTTGGACCTATGACAGGATGGAAAGCTACCGGCGGCATACACAACAGGGAAGTAGCGGGTAGCTAAGTATCTACAAGCGGCACGGTATGATGGTTGATTTGAAGTTTATCTGCTCATGAAGTTTCGTAAAAAACAGTTACTTTTGAAAGAACAATAGCTGTATTTTATTGTCAATAGTGACGCGTCACTATAAACTATAAAGTACAGCAATTGTTCCTTCAAAAGTAGTTGTACATTTTTACGAAACTTTATGACGTCAAATTGGCCATCATAGCTTGCCACTGATATAACGCTATCAAAACAATATTATGTATTACAAACCAACCCAGATATCAACATGTCACAAACAAACAAAACATTAGCAGAATTAAACGTTCTGTAACAACAACCCAATTTTAAATTAAATCTCTTAAAAGAGAGAATATTCAATTTAAAACTTTTAATCAGATGCAAATCCTGTCTTTAATTTTGTCTGTTGTGTAATGGAAAGTTCTTAAGAACGGGGTTATGGTAAGTTTGCACGCTACCCTGCTTCGGGTTGAAGTCGGGTTGTTATAAGCAGTAGATAGATATGGCTATTCTTGTACATAAGGGTTTCAGTTTAGTAGGTAACATGTGTAATGCAATGCGTTACATTTAAATTAAATGTTGCAGCTAAAGTTTTAGAGAAACATAAAGGTTTGTTTGTTGCTTATAGGTACATATAATTAAACTTTATGATAGTTTCCTTAACCTTTGCTTGTATCAAAAGAACCAAGAGAGGAAGCAATGGTCTCAGAGACGAAGCTTTTTGCTTAGCTATGAAGATGAATGCTTTCAAGACATTGCAAAATGCTCGATATAAGCTCTCACGAAGTTCTAAAATAAAATAAGATGTAAAGATTACAGAATTTGTACTTATGGGTACCTACTGTAAAAATAAATGATGAAAAAATTATATTTATTTAGGTCGATTTAAACCAAACGAACAAAGAGCTAGAATAGAACAAGAGCATTCAATCGTAGGCGAAAAAAAATAGAACCTAGAACTTGAATAAAATTCTTGCACAATATAACATCGAAAGAATGCTCTACGTCTGTTTACATTGAAATAATTTGATAAAGTGGGGATAGAATAAGCATTCGCTCGTCTGATATAAATAGGTCTTTTCTAGAGTATTTAGATCTTTAAAGACACTTTTACAAGTCAATACTATCCTATCTCTACCACAAGTTATCTACGACGATCACAACATAATTCCCTTCGCATAGTTGTCAGATGTTTACCCTAATGAAACGTCTTGTTTTATTTCGATTGCTCTGTTTATGCGAGAGACGAGTTCTGCAAGCTTTATCAGCGGGAAATGAAAAGCTATTAACGAGAATAGTGGAGACAGAGCTCCATATGGATCTACTAGCTTCTGCCCGCGGTTTCGCCCGCGTTTTCGGGAGTAAAAGGTAGAGTAAAAGGTAAAAGGTAGTAAAGTAGTTTCATCAAAATCCGCTATAGTAGCTTTTGCGTGAAAGAGTAACAAACATCCATACATCCATACATCCATACATCCATACATATATCCTCAGAAACTTTCACGTTTATAATATTAGTAGGAAAGTAGGATAGGATATCTAGTGCCAGATAGCACTGGTGCCCGTGAATGCGGTTGTGGTTTGATTCTCACTTCAGTTAAAGGGAATTTGAGGAAATTCTCGGCTCAATAAATACATTCACAAGCAATCAATCCGGCTCGGCCACAGAGTCTTAAACTCTTAATATCTGTGAAACTATTAATGCTAGCTGTGCTTGTGAAGACTAGAATCACAAAAGCTGTTCTGTTGCTTTTATTCGCAACCACAAAAAATATAGACTATGTTCACTGTTCAGTCTAAAAGTAGGTACAGGCAACCCAAAAATAGAGTTTATTTACATCACAATAGTTCCATGATTAATCACCGAAAAATCAAATTACAGACTTCCATCTTTGTTATACTAATATGCTGGGATACATGTTATTAGTGAAAATTAGCAAACTTAGCTTGACTTATTTGCAATCTCCTTTAAAAAACTCGTCAACTCCGAAAAGGTAATAAAAAAAAGCTCAATCGAAACATATCAGAAGCAATTACTAAATAATATTTAAAATCCAATCCAACATGTCATGATGTGTCATAGTCATACGAGCTCGCAACGCAAATTGCATGTCCGGTCGAGTGCGTTAGTTTACCCCATCGGCTTAACTTTCAACGTTAATTGAATTTACATGGAGCTATCATACAGACTGGGTGTTACTAACAGTTCGTAATTGAAATGGCAATTAAAAGTTGGATCTGGTATTGGAGTTCGTCTTTAATTTGTTTGTACTACTAAATGCTTTTGCGAAAACTTGTCTACAATTCTTGAAGATACGGTAAAGAGTTGTCGTGGTTTTAAGTCTTTGTGTAATTTTATAAGAGAATTCAACTACCTATAATATTATATTGATAGAATTAACGAGCTTATCAAGCTCATTCATTCGATCAAGTACTTTGACCTGACAAGCGTAGCAGAAGATCTATAAACGTAAAAAAGGCGTAGAACTGTGACATAAGGCGTACGTAGCAAGGCGTAGCAAAATTGGTCGGAAATAGGAATGTATCTAAAGGGCTAGTAAAAAGTAACCAGCAGGGGTACTAAACTAATGTATAGGGTATGAATATCGGAATCTCGGAATCTCGAAATATCGGAATCTCGGATAGATTTTTCCATTATTTCAATTCCGATATTGAGCAGGCCAATATCGGAATCTCGGAATTAGAAAAAAATAACTAAAAACGTCGTGTCTTGCTCAGCGCTCACTCGTGCACGCCTTGTATTACCTACACCAGTTAGAAAAACAGTCTGTAATGAATAATTTCTTAATTAGTCGCCCGATGTGGCCGACCCATTGCCACTTCAGCTTGCTTATTCTGTAGGCTATGAACTACTTTCCAATGCACCATTTGTCGCTGGCGACAAGTCCGTGGACAAATCTGCGTGTGAATGATCAGGTTCGCGGTTCGGCATGCGGCTGTGTGGTTGATGATGGAGTTGTCCGATTTGTACAGCGCAGTGTGCAGCGCGAAGCTCATGTAGTGAATGGCTTGAGCGCATGTTATCGTCAGCAGGTTACTTGTGTTGTAAAATTCGTTGTGCTCTTTCAGACAGATTGATAGATGCATTATCATTTTTACGCTACACTACATACCAAGAGAAGCGTTCTCTTGCTAAGACGTAGTTTTTTTTAGATTAAGTGTTGTTCCCTTGTTCGTTGACATCATCATCAGCCTACAGCAATCCACTGCTGGACATAGGCCACTCCAATTGCACGCCATTTAACTCGATCCTCGGCTACTGTCATCTAGCTGCCACCAGCCACCCTGCGACGACCCTCGCTTCAACTAGCCTGAAGGCGTCCTACCCTACGTTTGCCGATTCACGGTCTCCACTTAAGAACACGTCTACTCCAATGGTCGGTTCGTTCGGTCTACGACTGATATGGCCGGCCCATTGCCACTTCAGCTTGCTTATTCTGTAGGCTATGAACTACTTTGGTTTTCTGTCAGATCACCTCATTTCGAATTCGATCCCTCAGAGAAACTCAAAGCATAGCCCTTTCTATACCGCCTATACCTTTCACCGCCGTGTCCTCGTAGAGGCGATCGGCAGCGGCGGCGACCTCTCGCGCCCGGCCCTGGTTCAAGCCATGGTCCGGGGCGAGGGGGAGTGGGAGGCAGTCGCCTCCTTCTGCGAAGCAGTCATGCTAGTGAAGGAGGCGGCGGGACGGGAGAGGGAGAGATTCTCCCGTCCAAGCCGCCGCGGTAGACGCTCCGGGCGTCGGGAGCCGCGTGACGACTCCCGACCACCGTAGGCGCGGGCCTGCGGGCGGTGAGTAATGGGTAGCTCACCGTCCGATCAGGACCAGGCCCGTGCCGAACGGCGCGTACGTGTTCCACGCGCGCCTCAAAGAGATGTCAGCATCAGAGAGGGGGCCCATTAGGGCCCAAGCCTGCCGGGAAAGCGGGATTGTCCGGAAGGGATACCGCTGACCCGGACAAAAGGGCTAAAGAAGGAACATGGGTGGGTTTTAGTCAGTAAGAGTGTGACACTCCCTTCCGCTCCGCCCAGAGCGGGAGGGGTCATTTGAAGATTTCCCATCCTCAAAAAAAAAAGCCCTTTCTATAGCTCGCTGAGCGACTTTGAATTTATGGACCAGCCATCCCGTGAGTGTCCATTCTTGGCTCCGTAAATCATGATAGGTAGGACGCACTGATTGACGCATGAAGACTTCAGTGGAATAGGCAATGAGAAGACCCGACGTAGTTTCCCAAATGCAGCCCTGTCTAGCTGTATAATTCTTTTGTTAGCCTCCCTCTTGAAGTTGTTTTTACCGAACTGCAAAGTTTTGCCCAACGTATTCTGGAACAACTTTGAGAGCCTTGCCACTAACGACAATCGGTTCTGGAGTGACGTGTTCGTTGAACATGATCTTGGTCTTGTCCAAATTCATCCGGAGCCCGAAGCGTACAGAAGAATCAGCCAGGTCGTCCAGCATTTTTTGTAGGTCTTGCAACAATTCAGCCATTATAAGTTTTTGGTTGTTGTGAGGTGTAGGGTTGCACAAATAATAGTCCGACAACTTTCGTTGGTATGGTATAATAATCGTTCGCTACACACTACACAAAACCAATATAATAGAAGGCGCAAATGGAGTTTGTGAGATGAACACGGGTTTATCAAGCGGCACAATATTATAGCTATCGTTACGAAGTCTCAACACAATGTAAACAAAGCGAATTGTTCTAGCGAAGTAGCAGTATGGAATATACGTTAGGCGTCGACAAGCTCAAATTGTGACTGGCGAGAGTAGCTACCGAGCGACCGTACGATACATGCACGCGGAGCGCGCATGCACTCCGATCGGCGATCACGCGTTAGCGGGCGCCGGCTGCGTGCGCGCATTGGAATGCAATAGCTACGTCACCGGCTCACTGCGAGGCGTGCGTGTGTCCAGTGCACTGTTTGTTTTGCAAGTTATGAATTTAACGTTGCTTTCTTTGTGTTAGAATAATTTATGTAAATACTATATTATATTTTTATTATGTACAGTGTGATTGTTTGTATGTGTGAGTGATGTATGATAAATAAATAAATTGTAAATATATAATTTTGATTGTATAAGTAATAATGTGTTATGTGTTATTACGTATAAATAATCTGAATATTATGTGAGTCACCCACAAGTTTATAACGACGTCGTCTGCAAATCTTAAATGTGAGATGTACTCGCCGTTTAGCGCTGGTAAGCGTCTACGGCCTTAAGTGATTTGGGCGGTGTAGCTTGAGTGTTTATGTTTTGTCAATACCTTTATTATTATTCTGGTATTCAAAGACTTATTACAAAAATATAGATTTATAAAATTGTAGCGAGCTTTATTTGTTCTAATTATTTTTTAAATAATTAAATAGTTTATTTTAAATGCCTTTTCTCTATCAAATAAAATTTTTCATTAAAATTTTCCAATTCCGATACTTATATCGGAATTCCGATATTGGGACCTAATATCGAAAATCAATTCCGATATTGAAAATCCTCCGATATTACATACCCTACTAATGTAGCAAAGGATACGTAGCGACTTGACTTGGGCGTAGCAAAACGGGTAAGCACGTATTATCTAAAGTGCTAGTTACCAAAGTGACCAACAGGGGTACCTACTCACGTAGCATAAGTCGTAGTAGCAAAGTAAACGGCATGGAAAGTTAAAAATGACGGAAATTTTCCAACTCGCCGATCGGTTTCGACCATTAAAATAACCCATTATACGAAATTTCGAAAATAGACTTTCACAAACTCAATAAAATCCCATAGCATGAAATACCAACCCTTGAATATTCGTATTTAATTAAAGCGTCACTCTGGGGACACATTATCGTCACGTACCTCCCCGAATGGGCCATAAATTTATATGATTCACCTAATACGACTTGTTTCATATGTCCCGTTTCGGTCCACATTGTTATTGTTTTGATTCTAATGTTGTTTAGAATTGAGTGTAGAAAGTTAGCTAACGAGCAAATGATTTATAGGTTTCACATGTTTTTAGGGTTCCGTACCAAAATGGTAATAAAAATAGTAAATTAAAAATTAAAAAAACCCGACTGCCAAAAAACAACTAAAAAGTTCAAAACAAGAGCACTTTTCAAGCAGTCTGATGCAGTTGGTGGCAATTATTTGTGTTAAATCTTAGATTTTATGCCACCAACTGCATCAGACTGCTTGAAAAGTGCTCTTGTTTTGAACTTTTTAGTTGTTTTTTGGCAGTCGGGTTTTTTTAATTTTTAATTTACTATTTTTATTTTTCACTTTTTAGTTTTTAATGTATGTTTTTAATGTTTGTATGTTTATATATATCGTTAATACTTGAAATAAAAACTTAAATCAATAAGTAAGAATTCGCGACAATGATTGCTTTGTTAAACAACTTTAAATCGTTATATATCCTAAACTATTATTTTAAATGAAAAATGATAAAAGGAACCTAAAGATGATTTTAAAATACCTATTCAACGACACCCCACTTGACATAGTTCATCAACTTTTTTTTTTTTCATTTTGACAATATGGCGTCTGGTTGTCGCTGTGGTGAATTTTGATTACTGTTATGTCTTTAGTGACACTCGCAAGGTTAAGACGAATCGATTGACGTAAGAATTATCAAAATCGGCCTACGCATTTGGTCTCTAGAACGCCACATAGAAACAAACATACATACATACATACATACATACATACATACATACATACATAGACTGATAAACACATTACCCTCCTTTGCGTCTCGCAGTCGGGTAAAAAAGGAACCCTTATGGTGCGACTTCGTCTGTCTGTCTGTCTGTCTGTCACACCTGCTTATTTCAGCAACTACTAAAGCTATCGAATTGAAATTTAGAACAGTCTGTTATAAAAAATGCTTGCCGAACTTTATTGCAAATGAATTATATCAAAAAATATTTTTATTTTCATTGCAAAAGGCGCCAGAGTGGGGTCCGAAATTTTAAAGTGGGGTTACTAGGTCAAGTGACATATCATATGAAAGGGCTTGATTTGCACATTTCAGAATATATTTTCATTTTATTTTTCGACTTATGATGATAAATTTCTGAAAAAATACCATTCCCCCCCCCTTGTCTCCGAAGTTTGTGGAGCGAAAAATCTGAAATAATTAGAGTTGATAGAAATTGACCCAAATATTGCACCAAAAATAAAACGATGTTCCTAACTATTACAGTTTTTTGCAAAATCATCAAAATTCCTTGACAAACAAACTTAGTTATGCGGTCCACTTTTAGTTATGGAACCCTTGGTGCACGAGTACGACTCGCACTTGGCCGGTTTTTTTTTATTTACAAAGTTTCTCTATGCTTTTTGCTAATATTAACTTAAAATGTTAATATTTCTTCGTTTTGGCCAACGTTATTATCAACTTTCGTTGGATTTTACGGAACTAAACAACATCATCGATTACGAATTACAACATACGAGTAACATACATTTCTGCGTGTCATTAGCTATGTTAAATTTATTCAGTTTTAAAGTGGTAAGCGTGCAAACGATATAAAAAAATGTTTCAATCTGTCTCGACGAATGTATTAGTAACGGATGACTAGTTCATTGCCTTCCGACAATGGAATGACCATTTCCTTCTGTTGACTACAGTTTTTGCGGAAAGACAAGCTGACAAAGTTTATTACGTGGTCTCTTTATTTATTTGTGCATGTGAGATTTTTGTTTGGTGAGTATCTTATCTTATTAACTACATTAAGTGAGCAATTCTTATATTTATACGTTTAATTTAAATGATTGGTTTCTCGGAAACGACTCGTAATGATTTGGATGAGATTTTGTGTTTAAATAATCTTATAGCGGATGTGCATACACCAAAACTCCCTGGTCGCATAAGCCGAGGTAATGCGCCTAAACGTTATTCACCTTAGCGTGTTTCCGAACGCAATTTCGTTCAGCGCCTTGCGCCGTCCAATGAGAGCCGACGCAAGGTTAGCCACTGATTGGCTGTTGAGATTCATAGAAGTAGTATAAAAAATATGGCGGATCTTGTTCAAGTTTTGTAATGTTCGTGTGTGTCTTTTGTGTTAAAATATAGTTTATGCCAAGTAACAAAGCTTTTTCCATTACACCTGACCCACCCCGACTATAATGTTTTATTTTCTACGTTTAACTAGATCGGTGTCATACCTGAGAAAGTCTCGATCGAAGCTTAGTTGCCCAGGTACTGACAAGAATTCGGGATATGGCTTACCAAAAAAAAAAAAGAAATCTATCCATATCCGAATAAACAATGATTTTTCCTATATTATGACATGAATACAGACAGTGAGCTACAAACACAAACACGGAACAAATATTGAATGCCAAATAAAAAATTGTACATCGCGAATATGAAACCAGCAGTTAGCTAAAGCATAGATATAGGTATAGCCATTCATTCACTGGATGCTTTATCGACCACCTTTATGATTTAAAAACAAAAACCCGTCACCTCAGCATAAAAACCAATTAGAATTTCAATTATCCACGTTAATATAACAAATAAATCTAAAAGAAAAACGGGGACCAGTCCATAGCGGCAGGTGCAATCGCTATGGCAATAAATTGTGGACCTCATAATACACCCCTCGTTTACCAATCTTGCATATTTCCCGGTGTTTTAGTGTTCCGTACCCATAGGGTAAAACGGGAGCTTATAACTAAGGCTCCGCTGTCCGTCTGTCTGTCTGTCTGTCACCAGGCTGTATCTCATGAACCGTGATAGCTAGACAGTTGAAGTTTGAAATTCACAGATGATGTATTTCTGTTGCCGCTATAACAACAAATACTAAAATCAGAATAAAATACATATTTTAGGGGGGCTCCCATACAACAAACGTGATTTGTTTTTTTCTCGATCTTAATAAAGGTTATAATATAGTGTCTAATGTTGTATTGATAATGTACGGAACCCTTCGTGCGCGAGTCCGACTCGCACTAAGCCGGTTTTTTTCTACCCCCTGACGGTACCGTTTTGTAAAAGAACGTTGTATATTTTCCTTGAATTAAGGTAATTTCTCGTCTCATGATCCAATTTGAATTAAGATGTTAGGGGAGTTTAGTCAGAATTTTCGGAATGGTTGTTCGAATTTAGGAAGATAGATGAGGTTCTTTTTGAGCTGGTAGAAGGTAGACGCGAACTATGAAGCTAAGTTTTTGGCTGGGCCAAAATATGACCCTACAAAAGGCGATCAAGGGAAATTTCAACCGACTGGGAGTAAACAAACCCCTGGATTATGGACATGGACATTTATAGAGCAACCTACAGAATCAACCACAAACCAGCCCTGAAGTAGAAATCTGCGGTTTTTCTGCTTATTATATTGTTAGGCAAGGTTCGTCATCGTAGGGTTTTTTTAGTTTACTTAGTCTTTAGGTTTTCCCAACCTTTAAAATTGTTACAGAAAATGTTTGTACATTTCTAATAAAGGCAGGATTATATTATGAAAAAATTGACAACTTTCTGGATTTTTACAAAATCTAAATTTTTGTACAGAAAAAGTAATACCTACACACTGTGAATACTATGTTCATTTTATAAACTTTTTGTAAGATGAGTCATTAATTTACACACCATTTTTCTTTTCAAATCGCCCGATACAACCTAAAATGAATTTCCTTCCAAAAACCTGCCTTAATCTCTTTATTGCTCCATCTAATTATACTAACAGTCGTTTATCTTGAGGATTTAAAAACGTACAATATGCTATAAAGAGTGCTATAAATCAGAGGGAACAAGGCAAGAGGTAGCCCCTTTGTGGCACTCCCTTGCATTGGAGTGTGACGCCCTGTAATGGTGATTCAACGGCGATCGGACCTGCATATACTATACCTACGGTACCATAAATTTTTAATAAATTGTATCAACAGTAGAAGGTAAAAGGTTCCACAACTTTTTATTTATTGATATAAAAAAGTCAAACCATTTGCTTCGAGGGATAATACTGGAAATTATTTATTTAGGTCCACACAAGATACATAATATATAAAAGTAGGTACCTATATTAATAAATACAGATAATTAAGCACAAAGGTAGGTACTGCTCATTTTAAATTTCTTCCAGCACGCTTAGCATGACCAATTGTATCTCTATTCTACCAAAGAATAGACAAAGTTCTTTCTATCAAATCGTTTTATCTTCTGCCCGAGCACGCGGCGACCCGTGCTTGGTTTATCAGAATTTTGTCTACAAAATATAAATAAATATAAAAAAAACAATAGCGACAAGCCCACAACATAATAGTCCTAAAACAAACTATCTATCTCTATCGCGGAAACACAAATGCACACGTAAAACAGTTTCCATATAAAATTCAATATTTATGGAGTGGCGCGCCACGGTGATATATTTGCAAGTGTATCCAACAGATAACTGAAGGGTGTGTTGCTCGTACGTGTTTTTGCGTTGTTCTATCTTTATTTTGAAGTATTGTGTTCTGGAGTTACGGTTTATGGCTTAGTTATCGTCAAAAATATCTATAATGATGCGGTCAACATCTTATGACAGTTAAATTAAGGTTAAATTATTTGACAGAAGCCACACGGCTATTAGCCGAATGGGTTTAAAAGTATTTTAATTAATTTTCATCTTTCAAAACTCTTCAGAAAATATCTAAATAGGAATCCATATCTGTTTAAAACTTTACCTCCTTTAAATATGATATCTAAAAGGGAAATGATATGCGAGTTACGGCTCTGAACACTAGAAATTAGCATGTCGAAAAAATGACAAGCATCTGATCCAACTCAGAATGAATATGCCATGTATGTAGAAATACCTATAAATGGAAATAAAAAACAATCAGTTCTATTTGCCAGTTGAGCTATTCGAACCTCAATTCACTGACACGTTTCATTCCATTATAAAAGAACGCTTTAAGGCGTGTCTCCTGCAAGAAATTTTGAACAAAACATTGTTTTACGAACATGTTCGCGAATTTAAATCATTCATTCACGCGTCTCCTGCGATGTTCGATGTTTTTGTTTTGCTAAACAAGAACATCGAACAATGTATGACAGGTATGCCTAGGGTTGCCAACTATCCTATCCTACTTCCTACTAATCCTACTAATATTATAAATGTGAATGTGAATAAATGTGAATGTGCAAATACATCTGATAGCTTACCAAATTTAAAAAAAATATATTTCTGATTTACTCTCTGTTCCCGCTACTTCAGCTTTCACTAAAAGAGTTTTTTCGGTATCGAATCTGACATGGCGACAAGAGAGAAACAAATGGTCCATAAAAATAAAAAACGAGTTATTAATTATTTATTTAAATATAAATTTCGGTTGTCAAACTAGCCTTGATACTTTCAAAGACAACATAAAAAATATTACGTGTGCTAAAAGTACCAACACAATTTTTTTTTTTGATATTAATAAAAACATACTTAAATACGAGAAATCCTTTTTTTTCTTCCAAATAAGTTATTTTTCTCAAAAAAAGTTGGCAACCCTAGGTATGCCATTTCAAAATGAGTTCCGAAGAATGTGAGGTCATTCATTCATTCCATTCATTCCCCCGCAGGCGAACGCGGTGATGTTTTCCGCTAGACTCGGCAAACATGTTTGTGAACGATAAACGAACAAAATCGTTTATCGTTCACTCTATCGTTCACTTTATCGTTCGTTCAATGTTCGTCGAACACAAAAACAGGGCGCAAGAGACCCGGCTTTAGTATGTAAGAATACCTTTCACATGGATGTATCTCGAAAATTTCCTTACACAATTTTTTCGTTTACCTACTTCGTCATGAACAGTGAATTGCAATCCAATCTATATCAGCATTCAAACCTGAGCCCCAAGTCTGCTATTGTAATTGTGTAAGAATGATCTCGTAATGACATCATAACTGTCAAAACCTAAGTCAAAACCTTTGGTTATTGGCTTAAGCCTGCAATACATGTTGGCCGAGCGTTGTCGAGTGAAGGCCAATACCAACATGACGTAGATGGCATATTTGCCTTGTCTTGCTATCGCTCGGTGTTACTTGCCTAGTTGGTTAAGTAAAGACCAGCGCCAACGTGTGTAGACCTCATTTGACGTAGCTTGCCACAACTTGCAGTCGCTCGCGACCTCCTGCCTCACTTCGGAGCGGTGTCGGTTTTTCTGCACAAATCAAAGGCGCTCGCGCGCGCTCGGCCCACAGTGTTCACATGTTTGTCCGTGCGCTATTATGCGCTTGACGTCAAACTTGCCGAACGTCTAGACAGTAGCGCTTGCCTTGTGTCAATATGTCTAGGCTCGCGTTGGTCTAAGCTTGGCTTTAGAGTAAGACTATCTCTTTGGTCATTTGGATTGAAGTGAAGATATTGGTTGATCGCGCGTACCCAAAACAAACCCATATAGAATATTTGCGGGATTTTTAAAATTTTCACCAGGTGCCAGTTGGATACACTAAGGTGGGGCTCCTTATACACTTTGAACTCCCAAAGTACAAGCCAAGAAGCTACTCCCGAAAGTACATGCAGATGAATATATTTTAAAATTCGATTACCATACATTACATGGTACGAATTCGTTGCGAATCGCACGGGCATAACAACGGCGAACAAATCGTTCAAACGGAATAAGTAATGAGTCTCGTCTGGCAATATTTTTATTTTACATGGACAATTTAATAAGCCTCTTTGTGTGCGCCCCTGCAGTGTAGATGGATGATGAATATTATATGATTGTAAGTATATAGTATCTATTCTTTATTTCTTTATTCTTTAATGTAGGTACACATATAATGATTATACACAGTTTTTTAATGACATGGTATGTACAAAGGCGAGCTTAACTCAAAAATTGAGTTTTCTACCAGCAAACCTTTGAGCGATATAGGGTAACACCTCAGATCATAGAAACAAGGAGATATGCCATCATAGCAAATTAGTACGGGAACAACGTCGCCACTTTTAGTACATTTTTCAACACAATTACAAGCGACCCTCGTGAATATAACGATCTCCCACGCATTAAACATTCCACACACCCTCAATCTAACACTGTTAATCGTCACTCAACACTAGCACTAAACTAAAACACTGTATTTATATCATCGATCGTGTTCGGTTCGTCGCCAGCGTGTACATTTTATATACGGTCAATGTGACCGTATCAAAGCGTCAATTTTAGTAGCGCCCTCCCTTGTTTCTATGATCTGAGGGTAACACGCACAACTATGATGAGGGTAACATTTGTATACAATTTTATTTAAACTTGTTACAATGAATATGATACATACTGATACAAATGCTCCTTAATGCTCCTCTTGAACACGTTCAGAGAAGTAGAGTATCTATCATGAATTCTTGTTTGAAGAATTTGGTTTTTAGAAATATAGAAATCTAGCCATGCCTCGCGATTTAGCACGCCGTTTTATTTAAAAGACATCGGATTATTTATTCGCCAAAAATTAGGTTATCAAATGCAAAAAGATTTTTTTGAATCCGGCTGGTAGTTCCAGAGATTGCCGCGTTCAAACAAATTCTTCAGCTTTAATACTATACAGGGTGGCAGGTTAAACAGTGGAATACAAACAGTACAATGACCCCTTAAAATATTTCCACTGTCTAACCTGCCACCCTGTATACTATTGATGAACCGGATACCTTGCGTTGGCGGGTGGACTCGTTATTTAAAGAAAAGCAACTTCTTGACTGATATGATGTAATGTTCCAAAAATTACAATAATAATATTAAAGACAAAAAAATGCACTAATGATACGCAATGGTGGCGTCGTCGAGAAGAAGGAAGTAATATCAGGCAGTGTTGCCAGGTAGCGGGCGCCTTGTGCGCTCCGCGTTATTAACAATGGTCCGAGGTCCAATCACTTGGTCCGAGGTTATCGCCAATGGTCGCGCCGAAGGCATGTTGTGCCGTGCACACACATGCAGGCGTCAACAAGTTGCCCCCCTCGGCAAGGGCGTGTGGCTTGCAGGAACAGTTGGTAACTCTTGATCCTCAACTGGCAGCGGGCACAGTCTATTAAATGCACGCCGCAGAATACCCGAAGTGGTCTTAACGTCGGCGACTCTGGTCACACCATCTTTGCCCGGATAAATGCAGGATATCCTCCCGAGCAGCCATCTGTTGGGTGGTAGACGGTCGTCCTTGACCAGCACCATCGTTCCTAGTTGCAGGTCTCTTCCTTGCTTGCACCATTTCTTGCGCTGCTGCAACTCTGTAATATACTCCTTGTGGAATCTATGCCAGAAATGGGCTTTCAACTGTTGAGTTCTCATGTACCGTGAAAAAGTGCTCATTCTTGTGGCATCTTGTGCCTGAGGAGAGGGTAATATGGTTAAGGTTCTCCCAAGAAGGAAATGTGAAGGTGTTAGGGCTACTAAATCTGATGGATCAGCGGACAACGGAGTAAGGGGCCGTGAGTTCAAGATAGCCTCTACTTGAGTAAGCACCGTGTTCATTTCCTCGTAAGTAAGGTTTGCAAGGGCAAGTATACGTTTTAAATGATGTTTGACCGATTTCACAGCACTCTCAGCTAAACCGTTAAAGTGGGGGCTATACGCTGGCGAGAATTTAAAGTTTATAGATAAAGATGAAGCATAAGAACCTATATAATCAGCATTTGATTTTAAAAACCTAGCCAGTTCATTACATGCTCCCACGAAACATGTGCCATTGTCCGAGAACATGTTTACAGGTTTTCCTCTACGGGCAATGAACCTGTTTAAAGCGGAAATAAAGGTTTCAGAACTCAGATCGGTCACAAGTTCCACATGTACGGCTCTGACAGCTAAACATACAAAAATGCATATGTATGCCTTTATTAATTTACTGCCTCTACCTTTTCGGTTCAGAATCATCACTGGTCCTGCATAGTCTACTGCTGTGTTTACGAATGGGTAATCAGCATGAAGGCGTTGTTCAGGGAGGTTGCCCATTATTGGCTGTGTAACTCTGCCTGAAAAACGACAACATGTGACACAATTATGTACTGTCTTCCTAGAAAGATTTCTACCGTTCAAAACCCAGAACTTATGACGAATGTTCGACAGCAGTAATTGTGGACCAGCATGCATGAGTAATTTATGATAGTGTCTAAAGATGAGTACTGCAATATGGTTAGATGCATGTAACAATATAGGATGTTTAAGGTCATACTCATAATGTGAGTTACAGAGTCTACCTCCTACTCGAATGAGACCATCAGAATGTAAAAACGGATTCAAATTTATTATTTTATTTTTTAATGGCAATTGTTTTTTATTATGTAATAACTTATACTCTTGTGTAAATGATTCTTGTTGTGAAATTTGATATAATGTTATTAATGATGAATTAAGCTCATGTAAAGTTAAGAAACCTATACGTTTGTTTTGCGAAAAGCGACAGTTGTGTAAAAACCGCAATATATAGGCTGTAACGCGTTGTAGCCTACCAAAATCAGAAAACCGATTTATGAAATCAACTGATTGCGTTTCTAAAATATTTAAATGACTTTGAACCTTAAATTCCGGCAGTTCACCTTCCTTTATATTTGTTGGTGACGCAGGCCAGGTAGATTCAGACTGAATTAAAAATGCAGGTCCCGACCACCACAAGCTGTTGGATTCTAGCTGGCCAGCATCTGCTCCCCGCGACCCGATATCTGCAGGGTTCGATTTTGTAGGTACGTAACGCCATGTACCAGGTTCTGTAAGAGACTTAATTTCATGTATTCTATTATAAACAAATGGTTTAAGCAAATTGGACTTTGAAGTGTTAATCCAACCTAATACAATGGTCGAGTCACACCAGTAGGTACAACTCTGAATTCTTATTAACGATGTTTTTACTTTATCAGCTAAATGAGCTGCTAAGAGAGCGCCACACAATTCTAACCGTGGCACTGTCATGGGTTTGAGAGGAGCTACACGACTCTTTGCAGTTACTAAATGAACGGAAACTTTTTTATCATGAGAAACAGAACGAAGATAGACACAAGCACTATAAGCTTGAGTTGAGGCATCACTAAAGGCATGGAGCTCACAAATTATAGGATGATCACATATAACATGTCTAGGTATTCTTATTTTGTTAATGTATAGTAATGATTTAATAAAGTTACACCAAGTTGCTTGAATTTCTGTGGATACATTTTCATCCCATGTTACCTTTAATGACCACAACTTCTGTAAAATTATTTTAGCTTGTAATATGCAAGGGTTAATGAGTCCAAGAGGATCGAATATTTGAGCTATTGTAGATAAAATTGTGCGTTTTGTAATGTGTTCATGTTGTGTAATGTTTACTGAAAATAGTAACACATCTTCTTTACAAGCCCAAAGTAAACCTAATGTCTTTGAATACTCATGGTTACTTAAATTAAGGTAATCATCTTTGCTACATTCACCTATGAGTTCTTGAATAATGCATGAATTGTTTGAATGCCACTTTCTTAAATGAAGCTGTCCACCTTTAAGTTGGTTAATGACACCTGTGCTAATGTTAACAAGTTGGGATACATCATCTGCCCCATAAATAAAGTCATCAACATAAAAACCTTTAATGATAGCATCTGAAACGGATTTGTCAGTGCATTCTTTCCCCAACTGAACTAAACATCGGGTTGCAAGATATGGTGCAGATGCGGTACCATAAGTAACGGTGTTAAGTTTATACTGTTTGAGTTGCTCGTTAGGTTCGAAACGCCAAAGTATCTGTTGAAGCATACGTTGGCTTTCAGTTACGTTTACCATCCTATACATTTTTTCTACATCTGCAGTGACAACATATTTAAACTGTCTGAATCGGATCAATATACTAATGAGGTCACTCTGGACTGTAGGACCGACCATTTGAATGTTGTTAAATGATAACCCGGATGATGTTGCTGCAGATGCATCAAAAACAACTCTTAATTTTGTTGTTAAACTTGTCTCACGTAATACTCCATGATGTGGCATAATGTATGTGTATTCATCCTTGTCAGGAGTTGTGTTCTCAGTCATGTGACCTAATGATATATATTCCTTAATGAACTCAGCATATTGCTGTTTGAATACAGGGTCACGCTTGAATCTACGTTCTAATGATATGAATCTAGATAGGGCTTGTTCATATGAATTCCCTAATTTTTGAGGCGATTCTATTAATGGAATTGTTACAACAAATCGACCATCATCTTCACGAAGTGTAGTTTGTATGAAATTATTTTCACATTCCTGTTCCTCTTTGGATACAGGTTTGTGCACTCTAACGGATTCGAGTTCAAAGAATTTAGTCAATTGATCTTGAAGTTGATCATCATAATGTGTAATTGAATGATTGCAATGGACTGTATTATTATTCTTATTTTGTAATGAGTATGTGGGACCAGATATCAACCAACCAAACTTTGTTTCACTTAATGTAGGTTTATTTTTACCTAGTGAAATATTATTAGACAATAATACACTCCAAAACAAGTCCGCTCCAAGTAGCATGTCTACTTGGGACGGTGTGTGGAATAAAGGATCCGCTAATGTTATGTTTTGGGGTATATCTAATGATGAATGATTGACTTGTCTGCAAGGCAATGCTTGAGTAATGCATGGAACCACAAAACAATTAATGTTTTCAGAAAATGTATTGATAAGTGATGATATAATGACATCACATCTCTTATAAATGCAACTAGATTGATGATTTAACCCTTCAACTAATGTTGATGTTGAACGGGTTGATAATTTAAGTTTGTCACATAAGCTCTTTGTAATGAAGCTTGATGTGCTGCCATTGTCTAACAAAACACGAACTTTGTGTTTGTGACCATTGTGGTCAGTGACATGAATTATAGCTGTTGACAATAACACTACACATTGAGTATTGTGATTGGACGATAGGACTACAGGACTTGTTAATGACTGTGTGTTTGGCTGCGCTGTGCAGAGTACTACACTACTAGTGCTAGGAGTGGGTTGTGTAGAAGTTGGCGGAGTGTCAGTACTACCACTGTTTGTCTCCTGTGTACTGGATGACTCACCTAAATGTAACATGGTGTTATGTCGCTTGTGACAGTGTCCACAGCCACCCATTTGGCATTTAAATGATCTATGACCATAACGCAAGCAATTCAGGCACAGATTAAGGGATCTTGCCCTTTGAATGCGAGCTTCAATAGTAAGAGACTTAAAGCTTGAGCACTGATAGATGGCATGATTACCTTTACATAATGGACAAACATATGGTTTTTTAATGGCTGAAGACTCTGAGTTTATGTTGAATGTCTTTTGTTTAGTGTGTGTACTGTCACTTGGTCTTTGTTTTGAACAATTGTTATGACCTTGTTCTATTGTCTCCAAAAGATCTGCGCGATTTTTTAGAAATTTATTAAAATCAACAATAGTGGCCAACTCATCCAATTCGTTGCGGTAAGTTTCCCATTCCCGGCTAGTCACTGAGTCCAATTTACTTGAAACAATATGTATAATGATCACATCCCACCCATCTGTGGGCAATTTGAGTGTTTTTAAAGCTCTTAAGTTACGATTTACTGTGTCTATTATGTTGCGCAAAGACTTAAAGGATTCCTTTGTCAACTTTTCAATATTAAAGATAGCCTGAATATGATTGTAAACCAGAAGTCGTTTATTATTGTAACGGTTGCATAGTAGCTCCCATGCTACATTGTAATTTTTATCGGAGAAGTCAAGCGAACTAATGATTAAAGCAGCACTATCCTTTAAAGCAGCACGCAGATAGTGAAACTTACTGATTCTCGGTATTGCGTCATTTGTATGTATTAATGAAACATATGTATCATGGAACTCTAACCAGTTGCGATAATGACCCGAAAAGGTAGGCAGGTGTATTGTAGGTAATTTAAGTTTGATCCCACCTTTATTTCCAGAAACAGTACCAGAACCTGCGCTCGATCCAATGCCCGCAGCGGTCTCCTGCTTACTCAACAGCTCTCGGGCAACAGCAACTGCAGAGTAGTAATGGCTCTCGAACTTTTCGCGTTCCTTGTACTGGTCCTCTGGAATTTCACACACATTTTCGATTTCACACTGTGTATTATCATACTCGGGGTATAATGCTTCTATATTTGTTAATCTTATTGTTAGTTCACTGATTTGTAAGGTACTTAAGGTATCACAACTACGTATTATGTTTAAATATGACTGAAACTGAGTTAATTTAGCCTTAAAGCTTCCCCGTTTTTTGACTAATGGCTTAAGCGACTCCATGATATATTTATTATGAAATTACCACTGTAAGTTGGAAAGATGTTTTTTAATAATGATGATAGTGCGAGATACTTAAATTTTACGTGCAATGAGGCAGCGAGGCGAGGGTGCACATGAAAGGGGTCAAACACCAAGCAAGCGAGTGCAGCGCGCGCGCTAGGGCTCCACGCAAGCATATAACGTGACTAGCCCGGCCGGCAGGCAACAGCGACCACGTTCTCACCACGCGGACACGCGTTTATATTGCACTGTAAACACGAAATATTTTACGTTATTGAACACAATAATCACACAAGCAGGGGCGTTCCAAGATGCTCAGGCCGGAATGAAATAGGATGGGTTTAGGATGGATGTAGGATAAGGATTTGTTTAGATTTGTTTCTTTCGTTCACGATACGAATTCCACGATTTCCACGTAATGGCCGCCTTGTGCGCAGTATTCTTCGGCTCTCGTCGTTGACTCCAATCTTCAACTCCGACTCGTAGGATCAAAAATGATGAACCGGATACCTTGCGTTGGCGGGTGGACTCGTTATTTAAAGAAAAGCAACTTCTTGACTGATATGATGTAATGTTCCAAAAATTACAATAATAATATTAAAGACAAAAAAATGCACTAATGATACGCAATGGTGGCGTCGTCGAGAAGAAGGAAGTAATATCAGGCAGTGTTGCCAGGTAGCGGGCGCCTTGTGCGCTCCGCGTTATTAACAATGGTCCGAGGTCCAATCACTTGGTCCGAGGTTATCGCCAATGGTCGCGCCGAAGGCATGTTGTGCCGTGCACACACATGCAGGCGTCAACACTATACTAATTATAGTATAGATGAATGAACTAGCTCAACAGCAAGTTCGTTAGTTGTTTCTCTATTTTTAATAAAGGTTTAAATAGCACCTTGTATTTTCTCTCTGAAACTTAGTTTTTTAATACTATTAAACATTAGTTACACAGGTTACAAAACATTCTTTACTTAACTGTAAAAGCGAACCGTTTGCAAACACAGGTGGCTTTTTCTCTGCGGTCTAAAGGACCAAGTTTTATTTTAGCTTCAAGTTTCTTTCTTATGTTAACAGTCTACCTTAGTCATTAAGGACCTCCGATCATAGAAACAAGGGAGATGTGCCAGGGCGCTTTTTTTCTTTTTTTTTTTTTAAATGGCCTCTCGCAGTTGGCTTCTAACAGCCGTCACTGCTTAACGCGGACTTCTGGTGAGGACTTACAAATGCCTCCAGCCAGGCTTAAAACTAAATAAAAATTACAAACTAAGCGACCACACGCTAAGGGCACCCCCTAGTAGGGTACGGGCCTTGGCTTAGGGCGTCGCTGGGGGGAGGGCAACTAGAGGGAGGGACTACTAGCTGGATCGGTTCATTATTTTGGGTCGAATTTAAATCTACAGGCTCAGCGCGGGCTGGCTCGAGCAAGGGTCGGTTAGGGGACTGAGCCATACTCAGCGGCGGACTCGGGTCATGATGGGGACGTCGCGACGGGCCTCGTCGGCGAGGTCGGAATGGGTGCCAAGGCGCTATTGAGTTTGACGCTTTGACTAGAATCAATGTGATCATGTTGCCGACAGACCGAACGCGATCGAAGATGTAAGTATTCATGAATATGATCAACTTTTATTATGGGACCGACACTGAAATATGAAAAAAAAAAATCTGCTGTTCCCTACAAAAATGCACTACAACACGATCAAAATGTATGGAACAGCTGATTTTTTTTTTCATATTTCAGTGTCGGTCCCATAATAAAAGTTGATCATATTCATGAGTACTTTCACCTCCTAAAATATCCGCACTGGTTTTAATTTTACCCTGTATACCATGTTTAAGTTTAGTGTGAGTGACGATAGCAGTGTTCAGATTGAGGGTGTGTGGCGTTTTTAATGTGTGGGAGATCTCTAGACAAAGGAGCGTTTGTAGCTATCACACACACTGCTTTAAAAGTGGCGACAGCGATTCTCGTACTACTTTGCTATAATAACATAACAAATTATCTCCTTGTTTCTATGATCTAAGTTAAGGACTATCGTATTAATAAAAAAATCAAGCTCAAACCAACGTAAATTTACTGACGGACTCCTAATTCTTGGAAGACGGATGGCCAAACAGTACGCACTGAATCCCAGGCCACTAATAAGATTAGTGGGCGGAAAGTGATCCAGGCCTAAGCCGATTTAACGCGAATAGCTATGGCCTGCAACTATTGGGTGGCGGTAATTCGATAAACGACTTCACTACGTAAACGTTTGCTTACGTCATTAAGTTACTGCGTAAGAGATTATAATGTTTGACTTGTTACTAGCACTACTTCATTAACGGTCAAGAAAATAGAAATAGGATAAGAAAATAGGTCACTGATTACATTATTATCATTAAAAATAATAAAACCAGCACTTTTGCTTAATTGCACATACGCCTCCCCGCGGCATAACATTTGGCGCATCATATTTTGCTATAAATACGTGGGCACCTGACATAACTACACGTGTTGCTTTTAAAAGGCAGGTCTTTTGATAACGTCTCAGATTCTCTCTACGAACAAGGTTTGAAGTGTGTTTCTACACACGTATGATCCATTACTCACGTTTCCCTGCGTAATTTGGATAATCAATGGATAATTGGAAAAAAGGAAAGTGCTCGAACACGACGATCCAGTTAGCAGAAAAGTTGTTTTACCTGAAACAAAAATTAATAATGTGAGCTTATTTATGATTCAAACAATGCCGTAATGAAGAGAAATAATTACAATTAGAGCAAAAGACGCACGTTTAATAACAAACATGGTTTTCTTCTAAGAGCTTAATTATAAAAGATACAAGACCATCAATCCGTCGTCAATCTACCAGGATAACATAAAACATCGCAGTTTAATAATCGCAAATGAAGACAAATGAGCAATAAACTTAACAGGGCTTCAAGTTTATTGCCATTGTTGATGATATTTGTCAAAAATAATTAATCACAGTAAGGGGACAAAGGAGGCATTTGACAGATGATTAATTTTGGGAAGTAAAACGGTACAGGTGCGCGAATCCTTCGGTACACAAACAGCGGGTAAAATATTGTAGAATCCTTGGGCAGGCACAAAATTAAATACGGGCGAATAAAATAATTTAGGTAGCTGGCAAAACAGAAACATTTGTTCTGAAATGTAGAAATTATAATAATGCTCAGAAGAAAAAGTGGTTAATTCTTAATTTGAAATCGAAAGAGGAAAAACACCTTTTTAAAGTGTTTGAAAAGACAATATCTTCATGAATAAAGTAGATGATGTTGTGTATAGGTACTCGTAATGTAAAAAAAAAATGAGATTCAAAGTGTATACCTACCGATACCGACGGGGTTATATGTCATAAAACTAAGAAGGTAAGAAAAAGTATTCAATCGGTGACAATGCTGATCCGTCCAACGCACCTTGGGCAGTACCAAACTTCTTAATAAATGAGCTATTACCGTGGATAGCTCATTCATACCAACATTGAAAAAGAAGAAGATAGACTACACTATCCGACAATCTTTACTTAAAGTTCGCCACCTTGCCACCCCACTTATTGTAATACCCTTACTAACGCGAGTGATAAGTCAGAGGCAATGATTGGAAAAGATCTGAAATATCTCGATTTGTCTCTACAAGTGGACTGTTTGTCAAGCAATACCCATTTGGCCGGAGTGTCCGCCATTTTATTGTGTTCAGCGCAGGATATTAGACGACATTTTCCTTTAGTGTAAGTCACTGTCTGAGATTAACGTGACAATGAAAAAGTTAACAGTGGTGTATATCTATACAGTTTGAATAGTACAAAACGAGTCAAGCCTACCGCTACCGACGTTAGATGATTGACAAAAAATTGGGGAAAAATAATGTCTCGGTTTTCGTTGTATGTTATCATTCGTCATAATTATCATCATTCTGAAGATCATCTAGTCAAATCTAGTGGACACCCAATCGGATAAGTGATCGCAGTATTTTATTATGAGGGTCCAGTAGTTGCCTTGTATTAGGTCTTTACCTATGAAATTGCCGTTCCGCAGTACTGGCCATTTCAAATCAAAATAATTTTTGTTTGGCTAAGAATTCTGATTTAAAATTAATTTTATTTTAAAAACATGGTTTTTTTTTTCCAAAAGTCGTCATTTGTTTCTTGATTAGTGTTACATTTTCATCGCATTTCAATCTTTTTCGTCATCATGGATACGTTAAAAATTCGAGTAATTATGGAATACGAGTACCGTCGTGGCAGCAACGCGGCACAAGCGGCACGCAACATCAACGTCGTTTACGGAGGTAACACTACAAACCAACGCACCACCTGTTATTGGTTTGCTCGCTTCCGTTCTGGAAATTTCGACCTGAAAAATGAACCTCGCGGTCGTCCGAAGACTTTGGTCCACAATGACGAATTAAAGGCGATTGTGGAAGCTGATGATACACAATCTACGGCTGAATTAGCAGCAGCTTTCGACGTTAGCGTCAAAACAATATTGGTCCATTTGCGTCAAATTGGCAAGGTAAAAAAGCTTGACAAATGGGTGCCCCACGAACTCAATGATCGCCAGCGCGAAGTACGCGTCGAGACGTGCCTTGCACTGCTCAACAGACACACAAATGAAGGAATTTTAAACCGCATTGTTACCTGCGATGAAAAATGGATTCTGTTTAATAACCGCAAGTGCTCAGCAAGCTGATTGGATCCTGGTTCAGCACCTAAACAATGCCCTAAACGAAAACTTACCCCTAGAAAAGGGATGGTCACTGTTTGGTGGTCTAGCGCCGGTGTGATTCATCACAGCTTCTTACCAAACGGGGTGAGCATTACTGCAGATGTGTACTGTGAAGAACTGAACACAATGATGAAGAAGCTGGCACATCTCCAACCAGCATTGGTCAATCGCTCGTCTCCGCTGCTCCTGTACGACAACGCGCGACCTCATACTGCACAGCAGACGGTCTCCAAGTTGCAAGAACTGGGGTTGAAAGCTCTCCGTCATCCGCCCTACTCACCAGACCTTGCGCCTACAGACTACTACTTTTTCCAGAATTTGGATAACTTCTTGGCGGGAAAAAAATTCAATACCCGAGAGGCAGTACAAAGTGCCTTTGAAGAATTTGTTGCCTCTCGTCCAGCTGATTTCTTTAAGAAGGGCATCAATAAACTGCCACTGCGTTGGCAAAGATGCACTGATTGCATGGGTGATTACTTCGATTAATACAAATAAAAAATACATGAAAAAAAATCGTTTAAATTTTTTCATACAAAACGGCAATTTCATAGGTAAAGACCTATTATGACACTATTTATAGAAAATTAACGGGTGGCTGAATTTTCGCCAGAAACAACACTCGATCCGCATTCGTTGAAATATGAAATAATAGTGGGCTCCATATTTCAATAAAAGCCGAATTCACAGTTTCCTTTTTTAAAGGGATACATTAATAACCACAAATCAATGCCGAAAATGAAAACTGAATCATAAAAGCTTTCAACAGAAATGAATAACCCACATCGACTAATGAATTAAATGTATTCCTGTATTCGAATTTCCACTCCACTACAGATGAACCTTTTACTACCAACAGTAGTTCAATTCCTCATTTCTCTGAGATTCTCTTCTCTCTTCCGTTTGCATTACTTAACATAATTAACGGAACGTTTAACAAGTACCTATGAATGCCTATTTAAATGTAGCATAAAGAGTTCTATTTGCTTCTTTACCCTAGATTAGGGTTGCCAAAGATATATGATCAGCTGCAGATTACAATTTCTGCTTACTATTTTTGTTTTTGGGAATCTTCATGGATATCCTGCAAATTCGGGCGGTTAGAAAAGGTCTGCACGATTTTTACTGACTAAAACCCACACGATATTCCGTCAACTACCTGTGACCAGTAGGGCGAGACTCGCTCACGCATTCATCCGCACCCGCGAAATACAACAATAGCCTAAACGTAGCACATTTTCTAAACATTAGCTAAAAACTTGGAAATAATGTGTAATGTAGTTAGTAGAGGTAGTAGGTACTACTATCGTAAAATTCAAATGTGCTGTTCAAATGCAAGCGTGAACTTTTCACTTTCTCTCCACTGGTATTCGCTTACCCCCTTACTTATTGATGCCTCTTAAATTTAACCACTGATTAACTGACAATGAATAGAGATGACAATTGACTTAAGAGCTGTTTAATTTAATCATCGTCAAGTAAGGAGGTACATGTTTATAATGCCATGTTCATTATAATCACTACATACATTGTATGCTGCACAATCTTTAGGAGCAAATTATACTTAATTCAAAACCATTAAAACTTACACTTCCAAAAAGTTCACTTAAATTACCAGTTCTTGTTTTTCCTGTTTGTAACTGGCAACCCTAGCAGTATTAACCCTCACTCTCCTAATAGCGAGGAAGAGTGATAAAACAGCAGTAAAAGTGAAGCAATCGGTATTACTTCGATAGATTGTGGGGAGCAAACAGTTATTATGGGGGAATCATTCCACTTGGCGATCTTTGTTTTGAAAGCTATGAGTACTTCAACTGACTTTACGTCAGTCAATAAAAAGCTTTGTTGGTTATCAGTAATAGATACTGATATTTTATCATATCAGTGAGTAACAGTTGAATATGAAGCCTCCAAAAACATTGTTTCAGTGGATGGTCGAATATAGACACTGCTGTTTAATGTCCAGTAGGCTTAGCCTAATGTAGGTATTAAACCTTTTATGATATCTAGAACATATATTATAGCCGCACTTTGACCAGGTTTAAATCGTAAGAAAAAGAAAAACACCAAGAAAAAAACGCATAGACTAACTTTACAAAAAAGCTAAATATACAGGGTGGCAGGTTAGACAGTGGAAATATTTTGAGGGGTCATTGTACCCATCATTATGAACAACTTTTACTATGGGACCAACCCTGAAATTGCGAAAAAAATTCATATGTTCCATACATTTATGTTCACAAAACTCAACAAAATGTATGGAACAGCTGATTTTTTTTCGCGATTTCAGAGTTGGTCCCATAGTAAAAGTCGTTCCTAATGATGAGTACAATGACCCCTTAAAATATTTCCACTGTTTAACCTGCCACCCAGTATAACTAGAAGAATTTGCATTGGATAGAGTAAAATGAAAATTGACAAGTGTATTTAAGTTTTGAATGGGGACTTAATTTACCAAGGAAAAAATGAAAGAAATGGCCGTTTGATAGCTAAAGCTAATGATAAAATTTATTACAATGACGGTTCTCTTCAATCTGGGGCTGGTCGAGGTTTAAAATACCATCTCCAATATGCACTTCGAGATACATACCTACCCGACTGCGGCGAAGCCCAAAAGGAGGGTATAGTGGAAATGCCACTCACGCATTACTTTCATTCCTAACCATGAATTATTCTCAACCAGTACGTAAATAAAGCTCCATTCAAATCCAGCATTAGGTAAACATAATGTTATTTCAATAGCTTCGTATATTAACGCTATTATTATACGGGTACCGGCGTCTGAGTGCCGATACGTGACCGTGCATATTTCAGCCGTTCGCTGAAAACACGTTTCAATTTTCACGAGATTTTCATGAAAATATACGGTTTTCTTCATAATCATGGTGATTTGGTAGCGTTTTGATGAGTGAGTTTTACCTGAGTTCGCAAGTATGTTATGTTTTTTTATTTTTTTTTGGGATTTGGATAATTTTGTAACGCCTGGCCTCTGCTGAGCCAGTTAGCCAGCCACGCCAGCCATGCCAGCCAAGCCAAGCGTGGCAGCCAAGCTAGCCATGCCAGCTAGGCCAGCCAGGCCAGCAGAGCAACACCAAGATAAGCGCGCCACTGGCAACACTACGCGCCGATGACGAGCTGTGACGTCACATCGCCTGAACTAAGTGGGGATGAAATTATAAATAGCGATGCGAGCTCACTTTAAGGTTCACTTTTGCACTGCTCTAACTGTAAGACAAACTCTGCCCTAATTGTGACTGATCGAATAAATTATTTTTGCCTACGTTTTGCGTTTCTGTTCCCTTCTGTTTCAATTTCGAGAGGCTGAGCCGTGTACTGCGACTGCCTTGGTTTTGCTTTAAATTCTTAAGTAAGGTGATTTTTCTTTGTACATATTGAAATTATTCTGTTACTCAGACAAAATAAACCTTATGAAACCTTACCTGTCATAAGATTTTTTCAAAGTCGGGTCCCGGTCGAGTGTTACCTATACTCGAACTTATACCTACCCTATTTCGTAATCATAAAAACATTCACTCCATTCATCAAAACACCGACCATTTTCTAAAGAGGAAACCCATGTTTATACCAGAAAATGTCACATAAAACGATAGTAAATTACATTTGCGCAAGGGGCCAGTATTATTTACTACTGTAATAGCTACACCATACATTGCTGGCAAAAGGACCAATGACTTGAATAGGCCTCCCGAATACATAAACTAGAGAAACGCAGATTTATTTTTATGTTATTGAGTGGTAAACAAGCAAGCTGCCCACCTGATGGTAAGTCGTCAACGCTGCCTAAGGACATGCAATACTAGGGGCAAATTGCAAGTGTAGTGCCCCCCTAGAGATAAAGTTGAAATGTCCCAAGCACCTGTAATTACTTCAGCACGCATACCGTTTAAACCGGAACATACCAATGCTGCATATAAGCCGAAGTAGTTTCACTGGACGAAATCTTTCATAATTAAATCTACATCTCTTACTTTAATATACTCCACTATTCTTAGAAATAGTGGAATCGGGAAGATAGCATGCAACAGGCAGAGTCTAAGAAAATAACTTTGCTGCTAAACGCTTGCTTGCCTTATCTTTCCAAAGATCGCTACAACTTCGAGAATAATGTGAGCTGTACGTAAAGATAAACCTCTTCATCTAATTATTATACTATGGTTCTATAGTTACATTGCCTCATTCCAAGGGGCATGGCTGTCATTTATGTAATGTATGCCCATATAACCAGTCAGAGAGATCAGCTAATCAGATATGATTTTGGGAGTGGAGGCAGGAAAAAATCAAAACACCAAATTACTAATTTATTCTAAAATCTGTCAGAACTTTAGATTTTGGGGAGGCTTTAGCCTCTTAGCCCCCAAACTCCCTCTCCTGGATCCACCACTATAATATGTAGCCCATTCAAACTATAAAACTTTTTGCTGATCAAAGCACAATGCGTTTCGTTCCATTTGCTCAGGTTGGACTAAACTGTGAGCTAGCTCTAAAATACAGAATCTTATGTAATGCCAGTAGCAATACATTGTATAGTAAAGACACAACATTGTTTACAGCTGCATAACTGCCAGTCAATTGTCGTCTACGTGTGTATTAGCTGGCGAGTGCTAATTTTGTCGCGGTGCCCCTAATACTTTGTTCTAATTGGATTGTGTGACAAACTGATGACCTAGTAATCAGGCACGAGCTAGAATTTTCCGGGGCACCTTGACTATTGCTATAATAATCATTTACTAACTTCCGCCCACGGCTTCGCTCGCGTTTTTTGGGATAAAGGAAGCCTATTGTTTATGCTATGTTACTGTAAAGTTTCAAGAAAATCCGTTCGTTCGTTTTGTTTTGTTTTGCGTGAAAGAGTAACAAACATCCATCCATCCTCACAAACTTTTGCATTTATAATATCAATGGTTGGCTTCCTATCTTCACTTTTCTACTAAACTAAACTTTTTGAAAGAAGTTCTAACACTATTTTTATACCCAGACTTGTGTTTTTTTAAGTAAGTTTGTTTAAGTGTTTAGCAAATGACGTCTTCCTAAGGCTTGAAACTGCGTTACGCGGGTGCGGGCGCGTTCCCATACAAAAGTGCCCGCGCCGGCCCCCGCGACGTAGCACTTTTGTATGGGACCGCGCCCGCACCCGCGTAACGCAGTTTCAAGCCTAAGAACACTGTATTCGGGTTTCGCACGATGTCCAATTCGGACGCAATAAAATAAGCTCAGCTCAGTAGTTTGTACTGGGTTCAGTCCAAACTCGAGCTGTCATCATAGATTTTCCACCGAAATTTCTCTGCCTATTCGGGCACGCAGTGCACAACGTTCCCAGTCTAAAACGGCTAAAATTTATTAAAGCTGCCACAACTGCTCATCAGCTTTGGATGATAGACTTTCATACATTAAGCGCAGTACACACGCTTGTAAACTTCGCGTCATGCGCGGAAGATTAATGTTATTTCAAACACTAGTATAATGTAATTAACATGTTGATAGGGAGGAGAAACAAAAACACAAACCTAAACGAAATTAACGAATGAGTTGATAGAATCCATTGCCTTAAATTGCACAGTCACAACGCGTCTGCGATGTCTTTGGTACTGTTGATGGCAAAATAGGTGACGGTGACAAAAAAACACGAGGTAAAAAATTACATGGACGATGATTAAACATAGATAGTTGGTTTATTTTGATATTTTATTATTTTGTTAATTTATTACTTTCTGTCACCATTATTTCGTTTTGCAGCTTCGGGTTCGAGAAAAGTATTTGAGGGAAATTAACTGAAGTGACACTGTACTGTACTTGTTGTCAATTCCATCTTTCAGTGTTATTTATACATGACCTTACACTTTTGATTTTTTTTTTCCCAATAGTTCATGCGACGATGTTAATAATGATTGAAAACGCAAACAATGCCTTACAAATGATGACTAAATGTGCAACAAAACATAATTAATTATACTCAACAACTACCTTTAAATCATGCAATTTTACTAAAGTGAAAAGTGATTTATTACTAAACGTTTCATGTCAGATCATAGAAACAAGGAGATATGCCATCATAGCAAATTAGTACGGGAACAACTGTCGCCACTTTTAGTACATTTTTCAACACAATTACAAGCGCCCCTCGTGAATATAAAGATCTCCCACACATTAAAAATTCCACACACCCTCAATCTAACACTGTTAATCGTCACTCAACACTAGCACTAAACTAAAACACTGTATTTATATCATCGATCGTGTTCGGTTCGTCGCCAGCGTGTACATTTTATATACGGTCAATGTGACCGTATCAAAGCGTCAATTTTAGTAGCGCCTTGACACATCTCCCTTGTTTCTATGATCTGAACGTTTCATAAAGTGCTAAACTTATAAACATAAGCTTAGTGTGTTATATAAAAAAAAAACATAGATACAGGTCTTCATTGTTTGCCTTTTTGCAAAACGATTTGGTATCGACTATATTCACTTCAGAGAGTAGATTTTCGTCCACAATAACCCTACCCCTGCTCCGTTCACAACACGTCACGGTAAGATTAATGTTAACCCAAACACTAACAGGATATTAAGTTTCGTCCGTCCGTCCGCTCGGACACCGGGTTTGAATTCTGATTGTACTTTAATAATGTAAGGACTTTGATAGTCAGTTTCTATGTGAAACCATTTATGTTGATTGATATGCAAAGCTGGCACAACTGTAAGCTTAATTTTTGCTGATATTGGTGCCGATTCTGTTGTTTACGAACTAAACTAATTTAGTCTTACTATGTCTCTTTCTAGTAAAGAACAAGACAAAGGGATAGAAAATATTTAATCCTGTCAAATTAGCCCACTTGAATAGTTTCAATGTCAATTTAGTAGTAATCGCAAAAGATCACAACCATTTTCCCGTAAATGACAAGGGCGTAGACTAATTTGACAGTTCTAAATATTTTCTGTCCTTTTTCAATGATATTTGTAAGCAAGAGATAGGTAATAGTGTGATTAAAATTAGTTTAGTGCGATGTTCATTAGAATCGTCCACTGTCGGAAAGATTTAATTTTCAGAAGTAATTTGTTACATCGATAGAATGGCACTCAGACCATAGATACTTTTCATATCCAAAAACCATAATGAAGATTGCCTCGTTGGTCGACTACTGATCGTTAGATCCTGAGTTAGTAAATTTTCCGCTACCTAGGTTAATAGCAGTCCGGAGCCTGGATTTGTGGTAATCTGCTCCTTATGGCATGGGACTTGTAACTGACGAAATGTGCGTGTACTATACACCACTACCTACCCCTTTGGATAATACAGGTTTGATGTTATATTAAATGACAATGAACAAGAACACTGAACATAGTGAACATCTAAGAATATAAATACTTTAAACTTTACAAGTATTATTCAGAATTCACAAAAAGTTATTAACGACGAACAAAGTTTATAGTAGTATTGGAGATAGGTTCAACGCAAAACTGAGAAACTAATGGACACCCTTTATCAACCGGAGCAGAACAAAACCAATAGGGTGCAAGTCGTGGGTAGTGTAACGCGTAAAATAGCGTTCTAAAATAATTAATGAACAGGAGCTTTGTCAAGACAAGCTGATATTATGAGCGTGGTATATCGCGTCATGCTGAAAATTATTATGTAGCCGTATTATGGCAAGCTTGAACAGGATTAATACATTATGTTTTCCTTCCAACAGGTTTCTATGGTGTTCCATGTATGTAATATCGACGTACTATACGATATCTTGCAGTTTTTGTTGTAATTCATCTTAACTGGGTTATTAATACAATATTAAAGAATACGGTAGCGTCCTACCATTAAAAAAGTACAAATAAATTATTTTATTTTAAAGAAGGAATAGGCACAACAAAAAAGTAAAAGCAAAAATAATAATTTATCACAAAATGGAAAACATAGACGCTTTTAAAGTTTTTGGAGGGAGTATCGCTCCGTCTTTGTCGCGCGAAGCGGACGTAGGTGTGTTACGTCACTAGTAGGTAGTGCCGTCCGTGTCTAGCAAATCATTTTAAAACGCTTATAACTTTGCCAATTTTGTAGTTGTTTCATCGGTTTTTTTGGTATTAATTGTCTTTTTTCAAATAGTTTACAGATTCACAATAAAAAAAAGTAGTTAACATCCCCATTATAAAGTACCATTAATCTTGTATCCAAGACTTAATTTTAGTCAAAGCAAAGATGGGGATATAGATCGCGAAGTTGGTTAATTAAATTAAACGCGTGTACATGAAGTATAGGTAAATAGGTACTTCGTATACCTACCTGTCGAATTAACTTTCAATTACTTGTCAAGAGTGCCGTAATAAAATATTACAAAGCATACATGATGAAGAAAGCAAAGTATCGACTCAATGCCTTAAATAGGCATCATTAGGAGTTTTCTGAGTAGCATTCGTTTCGCGAAAAACGGATATCCGCAACAATTTAGGAAGGAATATTATTAGGCCTTCCATGCACGTACAAACAGTGATTAATGCCGTATTCTTATTCTCTGCTAATAGACCAGAAAGCTTTCTAGTCTCTTATTAGCTCAGAAAAATTATATGAGATTCAAGCCACATTTCATCTAATTCCGCTGGGATGAACCAGAGATATAGTATGACATTTTCATAGTGCTAGCCACGCCACTAAACAGGTCATATAAAATGGTCAATTCATTGTAGTACACGCGGACAAGTCTAGTCCTTTTAATAAAACCCAATGATTCCATAGAGCTCTCAAAAACATTTTGAAGTTGATTAGAATAAAAATCGTTATCCATTTCGTGCTATTCAGCGTGCGTCGGTAGGGGACCTGTAACATCATCTCCGGTCTCCGGTCCAATGGCGACACCTACATACAATATGGCCGCCGTCTGCACCTTTTCCTTTTTCAACACGTCACATTTGTAATAGTAAGGTTGTAGACTTGAGGTATACTAGGGTACCCTATGGACTAATGTTTATTAGCAGATTAGTCAATAAGACACTAACATTTTTGGTAATTATTTGTCTAAATTAGCAGTTTCAAACCAACTATATTATAGCGACAGAAAATTTAATTTTTATAAGAGTCTTTTTCCTAGTATTACTTATGTGGCGAAGGGTGAGGGAAAGTTGGTACAATACAATAGTAATAAAATAATAAATCATTCTGTTTTACATAAGTCATATTATACCTGTCGTTTATTCACGGTATTTGCATATTTTGAATAAGCGAATAGATATGACATAAATAAAATTTACCCGAATGCGCCAGAAGAAGGGTTATGTTACTATTTTATTGTACCGGCTTCCCCCTCACCCTTCGTCATTGCTATGAAGGCATAGATTTAAAAATATTTGGTAAGTAAGAGTACAAATAGGGTAAAACCGGGATAGATGCCCCACTTTTTAAAATAGCCTTCTCATTTAAAAAATATTAATTTTATATGGATAATTTCTATGAGTGTAGCTAGTTTAATCATTTATGTTGAATTATAATCATTATTTTTTGACCTATCAATAATACATTTTGCAGAATTTAGCTTTTTGTGGAACACTTTTTTTGAGGATAGATGCCAACCTGTATGGATAGTTGCCCCACCATGGAAATACTAAGAAGGATAGATGCCCTTTATACTGTGTAAACGAAAAACATAACCAAATATGAGGTCGAATTACGAAAAACGATTTTTTTAAGTGTTTTAATTGTTATAGTTATAATATGATTCTTATACGACACAAACAAACATAATAAAACTTCAAAATATAAATTCAATCACTACCCTTCCTTTTGGCTTTGCCGAGTCGGGTAAAAATAAAAATATGAATTCTTAATTGTTATTATGTTAATTAATAAGTGTCAACATGCCAATAGATACTTTTTTTAAAATTAAAATAACACAATAAAGAGATCATTCCTAATCCTACTTAAATGAAGTTGAACCGGATAGTAGTGCTTTCAGTTTTCCACATCTTGAGCTCGCACTCCTTCCTCTTGTATTTTCGTGGCATGGTTCTGCTACAAGTAAAAAGTCCAAATATAAAAATACGGAAAAACTTAAAAAATATTTTAAAGTAGGTATGCACTGACACCATTAAAGTGTATGGAGGGTTAGATGCCCCTAAGGGCACCTATACCTCGAAAAATTGGGGCAACTATCCTTTATGAGAGGGATAGATGCACAAGTATTTTTTAAATAAATTAAAAACAAAAGTAAAACTATTAACACCCAGACGAACACTTAATGAACCAGTACATTGATGTAATAAAAAATATAATGGAATTTATTACTACTTATAAAGTTATACAATGGCAAATACTAACCTTTAAATCTTTTACGCGTTCGTGGAGTTCGCCGCGGAGATGATTGCATACACGAGCGAAACGCATCCTCAACATACGACAGCCAGGGGGCAGCTGAGGTGCGGGGTGACTGCGGCTCCTACTTATACTACTAATTCATAGTTGCGAGTTTGGGAAGTTAGGTTTTTTGAAAATGAGGCATCTATCCCACTGCGGCATCTATCCCGGTTTTACCCTATAGGGAACGAGTTATACCTAAGCGTAGGTGGTCCGCCTGCAAACTTTATGTTTATTGCTAAACGCTGTCAATGCACCTAGTAATAATGATATCTTATAATCTATTTCAAAATCTCTTCCCTTTACGAAAGGATATGTAGGTACCCACAAAACATTACAACATAAAATATAAAGTTGAGGTTAAAATAGCAGACCATGGCTGGACCAAGGATTTATGTCATAATTGGTTTGGATTGAAGGTTGATGAGTTAAAAACTTGTAATTGAGGAGTTCACTACGCTACTAATGAAACACAAAAGACCTTTAATTAAAACTACAAGTACGGAACCCACAGTAATGTCAAATGATGCCATCTTGCGGGTAGCAAATAAAACTAGAGGTGGTCGCAAAAGTCTCGTAGCAGTGCGATGACACAAATGTACCGAATACTTAGCGTTGGGTGGAATGAAAAATATTTCAAAATTTCATTTCACACGGTCAGGGTTTATTTGATTTTTCCACGTCTGTGAGGTCATTGAGGTCACACGAATGCGAGAGAATACCAACTAATGAAGAAGTTCTATTTTAAGAAAATTCCACTATTTTTCTTCCAGCTAGGTGAAGTGTTGACGATGTAAGAACGCCATGGACACAGTTAAGTGTAGAATTAAGAGGCCCAGTCAATAATTTGAACAGTGCAGTACATAAAGAGGTATAAAACAGTAAAGTCTACGGAATTGATAGATATGTTGTCTAAATTGAACTAAACTTGACGTCCATACCTCTAAAAACTGCCAACCTTCCACACCACATGAAAGGGTTTATCCCCCCGTGACACATAACACGAAAATTCCGAAGGAGGAAAGCTAAAAAAATCCACGTAGCGTTCGGTTGTTCAGACCACAGGAGTAACATGGCGGACACATTAACACGAGCGCGGGGCACACTTAGCTGCGAGTTTTCACGGAAAACACTTGAATTTTCACACGACCCCCGTTACCTCAGTGACGTAATTGAAGCGGAGGTGGAAACGTATGGGCCATAAGCGAAGGCGATTTTAGAAGCCAGCGCGATTTTAGTATGTGGACGTAATTATGATGTGACGAGAGATTGATTGAAAAGCTTTGCTGTGACTGGAATAGCTACAAAACTAAACCATTACTTAACTGCAATGAACTCGATAACAATACTTTTTTAACTTTCTGGTACTGATTGTATAAAATAATGACAAAAGGCAGATTATGAAATAATTAATTTGACTGCAGACTGCAACATTTCTTAGCTCATGTTTTGATTTTAGCACCATAGCTTCTAATAGAGACACGATTATCTTTAATGATGGACATGAATGGGTTCCTGATCATCATCAATCTAACACTAAAGAGCAAGGTAAAAGATCTTCCAACATTTTCATCTATTCAGGTTTCAAGAAATTGATCAAAGTATTTAGGTAGCGTTTAGCTTCCAAAACAGCAAACAAACTCTTCGCTATCTTGTGAACAAAGACCACTACCTAAGACTTCGCATGCCGCGAACCGGACCAACGTGTTCTTTACTTTCTAACAGTATTAAAAGAAAGGCTAAGTTAATTGAAAAAGGCACAATCGTGTGTGCTTTCCACTTTACTGCTCCTGGGAACTTGGTTTCATGTGGTAGACGTTTTGCCACAAAATACTTTATAGGTTTTATTGACGTTCGTAATAGGTCTTCTTTGAAAATTATTAGCGTCGTGCTATTGAAATACGAGCAATGAAATACCAGAGAAAGGAGAAAAGTGGCATAGTCACAAAGAACCCCTATTTTTTAGCTAGAATTTCGTACTAAGTAACTAAAGGGAATGATTGTATCTTGACCTTTTCAATTATTTTCGGAGGACAAAAAAAAACAGACCGAGTAGAAATATACAGTATTAATGTTCTTATCGCAAATTAATTTAGAGTAACAGCTATAGTACATGAAAAATGTTATATTAAATTATCTAATAAGTTACGTATATAATATTAGTTTGATAATTAAGGCATTATCTACTGGTAATTCAATGAGCTAATTATGTAAATATCAGGTAATCCGATGCTGTTTTAATAACAAAGCTTGTTAGATAACCAATTATAATCTTCGCCGTAGATATGTATGTACTATAATATTACGAAATAATTGGAAGAGAGAACTGTTTATGATGAACGTAATAATTATCGAGTTTAGGATATACATAGAAGAGATCAAGTAAGCTAACACCATGAAAAACCGTAAGAGCAGAGTAAAATTATCACAGACTACAGAAGAATAGTTTATACTACTCGTAATATTATAAATGCGAAAGCTTTGATGGATGGATGTTTGTTACTCAATCACGCCAGAACGGCTGAACAGATGTAGATGAAATTTGGCACAGAGGTAGATTACCGTCTGGATGAGCACATAGATTACTTTTATCCCGGAAAAATTACGGTTCCCGTGGGATAGATTTGTAATTTCCACGCGAATGAAGTCGCAGGCAACAGTTAGTACTAAATAAGTAGGTACTTAATAGTATAAACTGAATCACTTGAAGGATAACAAATAAAAATCTTTGCGTTGGCAAAGTAACACTTTGTACCATATTCTGGTTCTGATGCTGAAAATGAATGCTACAGAATATACTTTTTATCCTGAAAAAATCTACAGTACCGGTGGGTCGCACTAAGTTGCGGGGAAAATGCTAGTACGCAATAAGTATTGACACATCATTTGAACAGATGTTGAGAACTCTTCTTTACCAAGAAGCATACAGCACTGATTGGTATTGTTATAAACAGTAGTCAACACGCAAAAGGCGAATACACACACGAGTCAAAACTAAAGGAACCATGTAACTAATATGGAATGTGAAAGTGAAAGGTACGAAGGGCTGGGAGAGACAACTATTGCGACTAAATACAATGTGTACTTTCCACGGTACGGCTATAACAATGTGTAACATAAAGATACTTGCTACCCGCGGTCCTGCCTTTACGATGTCATTCTAAGACTGGTGCAACCAAACTTTGTGTCAGTATTAGTTGGTAGAATATTCGATGACTATCATCTTTAACAGCCCTTCACTTGACTGTTGGATATTAGAAACAATGCTTGAATATAATATGCATGGCCTGATAAAAAAAGAAGATTTGCTTTCAATCTTGTTAGTGACAGGGCTAGCGGATTTTTAGTTGCTAGATAGTCACCTATAACTTATTGAAATATTTTTTTCTTAATTTTCTACCCACAAAACGTAGCCTGATTATGACCATGTTGCTGGACATAATATATATACTACAACAGGTTCTAATATTTTACTAAAAATATTTCTTTGAGACCATAAATATTAAACGAAGATTTTCATTTGTAATTTAAGAAAGCCTGCGTATCTAAGAACCAAGCTATCGACTTAAGTAATGCGCCATTTTCCCAAACCCTCAAGGCAAATAACATAAAACGATTTAATTAAATAATATAACGCATATCGTCCCCGTAGAGCGAAAAGTCACTAAGTCATAAAATGGCCATATCGAGTTAAGAATGTCATCAAAATCGCATTTTTTTTCTTTAATTTTCAATTTTATTGTCATGTCCATAGCTATCATAGTTTTTGTTTTAGAAAGTGCGAAAAATCAATAATTTAGCATTTTGACTAATAATATTTTAGGAACAATTACCTAAATTAACTTAATTACTTTTCGCCAGTTGTTTGAAGTTTAAGAGTTGTAAAAATGCAAAAATTATGAAATCGAAAACTAACTAAATCTTTAGTGATTATTTGCACTGTTGTGCCGAGTATCTATAAAGCGAGAAATCATTAAGTTAAAAACATGAAAAAATCAGTTAAAAAGTATTTTCAGACATGTTTTTTACTTGCAACAGGTTAGTCTCATTCTAACTAAATTGAGTTATTTTCGATTTTTTTACCTAACGGTAAAGGTTGAAAAGCAATTATTAACTTCGTTCGAAAAGTAAAAAATCATTAACTCATGACTCTGTGCAGATTCTAAGAGATAAAACTAACTATTTTGGTTTTTCTTCATATCTTTGTAAAACATTTATTTTATTTTATTTGATTACTTGTCTCATAAATTGTGATAAATTCCCTAAAATATAAAATTATAAAATCAGGAATATGTAGCAGTAATATCAAGCTACGATTTTTTTTCTTTTTTAAAACTTTAAACCGTCGTAACTCAAAATGGTCAATTCCGACTTAGTGACTTTTCGCTCTACGGGGACGATATTTACTTTAATATCCCTTCTGTACTGTTGAATAAATATTTCAAAGGGCAAATTATTTTCCTTAGAGAAGAGGGGACGAGGTTGCTGAGGTAATAACGTAATTTGCCATTTATGGTACAAATCGGTGTTGAATGCAGCAGAACGGCGGAGATTTTTTGTCTTTAAATTAAATGTAAGAAGGATATCATATTGAAGGCTTTGTCCTTTATTGCTAACATAGGTGAATATTACTAGTAACTTGAAACCTATTCAATTGAAAATGCCTTTGGTTCAATGCAAAGCTTTGGAGTTTTGATGAACCTCTATGATGAACGAAGTAGGTACGAGTTGTGACATTTACTCGTACATATGCCTGCCGGGCTAACATGCGCGCCGCGACAAATTTCGTCGACTGTTTTGTCTCGCTCTTACTCGTGCGAATACGAGACAAATGCACGATAAAAGCGTCGACAAAATTTTGTCGCGCCGCTCATGTTAGACACTCTGGAAGCGATGGCAAGTAAATCTAAATGTAGGTACTTAGCAACAAAAACTTTATATTTGTAACAATTTTCTTGTTTGTAAGAGTCTTAATACAAATTAAGACCAAGATAGAGAAATATGTGCGGTACTATCTTTATTTTACTATTTAAAGACTTACTTCAGAATAAAGAAATGTGTTTGTACATTTATTTTCCTAAGGTTTCTATTGCTTATCATGAAGACCTAAGACGTTAAGCTTAATAAAAGCTGCTTAGATAAATGAGGGGTATAGAATCAAAAGCAGCTCGTTGCATCTTTTTTGAAATCTGAACTATGAATGCAAAAATAAACGTCTGTCAATTGTCTATGAACTCAACTTATAATTTTGAATCAAACCTAGCTTAAAATAATACAAAAACCAGTTTATAAATCTCCATTGGGATCAAAGCCAGCTAAAAAACGGCATGTAAACATCAAAGACAGCTCAAATCGGAATCGACCAATCACAGCGAGGCGATGGCGTCGAAACTAATATGGCGTCTATGGTGTTCGTCGTACTAGAAGTGCTGCAGGTTTACTTGATTTTAAATAAGATTTGAGTGTTTTTCTGAAGTTAGTAAGATAAATTTGTGTTCCATAATTATAATGGAAGTAAACGTTACTCCTGTGACATCGAAAACTGCGCGAAAAAAAGGAAAAAACCCAGAGACTTGGAAGCGAAATCTAAAGAAAAAGGAGCGGTAAGTTTAGTGATGGGGCATGTTACTTATGAGCCATCACGATATTTTTACTTTAAATAATATGTAATTTATTTTTAATTTCTAACTTACTTTTAATTTAATGACAGTGTAATTTAATTTGAATTCATTCAATTCTGCAGTTATTTTAATTCATTATTTTTTATAATTTTTTTTTTCTGTCGAACAATTTTAGGCTATTTTAGCCCCCCTTTTCACATATATACTACACTTAATAGGGACGCACACTGAGTATCAACAACTTCCGTGACGAATGCGTCACAGTAGTTTTTTGATAAATTTTCTACGATATAGGTGCTAAAAATAATACAATTTACTATCTCCTTTCAGATATTCATCACAAGATTTGCCACGGCGACCCACCTGTAACCATGAGAATAGATTGAAGTGCAAGATGCTTAAAATGAAGGACTTATTGCATTTTTATAAATTATTTTATAAAAACACTGACAAATTATCGCAAGACGCTATTATCTTAAAATGTTGCAATGGTCTATCTGTAAAACGACGCAAAGTAAACACATCAAGAAAAGGACGTGAGTTCACAATAAAATATCATATTTATGCCAACAAAAAACTTATTCCTGTATGTCAAAATACGTTTTTGCGGTGTTTGAACATAACAAAATACCGAGTACAGTATGTCATTGCAAACTTTTTTCGTGATGGAACTGGGCCTGTTGAGAGACGAGGAGGGAACCATAAAACTCACTTATACGAATGGAAGAAAGATGTAATTCAAGCATACATCAATTCTTTAAAATGTTCAGACAGCCACTATTGCCGTGGTAGCAGCTCCGCCAGACGATATTTGCCAAGTACACTAAATATAAATAAGCTGTATAAAATGTTCATTGCGGAAACTGCACACACGGCTATAAAAAGGTCATATTTTCGTCAAATATTTAACGAGAATTATAACCTCGGCTTCGGAAATCCACGTACCGATGTGTGTTCCACCTGTTTGAATTTTACTGAGCGATTTAAAATTGAAAAGGACGAATCAAAGCGAAACGATCTGAGGATACAACAAAGAGTCCATCGCCTCCGAGCTAACGCATTTTATACTTTTCTCAAGGAAAAACAGGAAGGCATGAAAACATTCTCATTTGATTGTCAAAAAAACCTTCCACTCCCTAAGGTTCCAGATCAAATTTGTTATTATAGCAGGCAATTGTATTTATACAATGCAACTGTGGTTGAAGGTAGCTCAAAGGATCCTTTGAATAAAAACAACGTGTTTTGCTATATTTGGACAGAAGACGTTCACTGTAAAGGATCAAATGAAATAGCGTCGGTGGTATTTCATCACTTAAATAAAACGGACTTGACCAATATCACGCGTATCCGCTTAATAGCCGACGGTTGCGTGGGTCAAAATAAAAATACGACAATGCTTGGGATGTTATCTAAGTGGTTGTTGTCGAAACCACATATCAAAATTATAGAACTTATTTTTCCCGTAACAGGGCATTCTTTTATGCCAGCTGATCGGGTTTTTGGCAACATAGAAAAAGAGTTGAGAAAAATGGAAGTTGTTATAGACCCTGAAGAGTATACTGAAGTAATGAAAAACCACGCAACTGTCACAAATTTAAATACTATTCAAGTTTTCGATTGGCGAAAAGCTGTTCAGTCGGCAATGAAAGCACCCGGCAGTCTTCCATTCAAAGTAACTCTTTCTAAAAGATTCATAATCAAACGATCAAAGCGACTTGGTAATGCCTTGATTAGAGGGGAACTTTATTATAAATCAGATCTAAGCACGTTTCAAAATGTATGCAAAAAGAATAAGAACATCTCAGACATAAATCCTACAATAATCAACCCTGGTCTCATTAATGTGAAATCAGCAAAACTGGAAGACGTCAACAAACTCTTGCAAAAGCACTTTGGAAACGACTGGAAGACATTGCCTAGCCTTGATTATTATACGAATATTCTTACCACTGAGTCTTTAGATGAAAATGAAGAAGATCGTGAAGATGAACTCTCCTGTGAACCTCACGAAGAACCGCCTTTATTAGTGGTTTAAAAAATTCTGACCTGTTTGTCTGATTTTCACAATTAAGTCTAATTATTAAACAGGTCCTTGGTCTTATTATTTTCGCATAATAACTATTACTGTAAAAATAAAATACTGATTAAATACACATGTGTTTTAATCATATTTATCCATGTTATGATCAAACAGGCAAAAAACATCGATCGTATAAATACAGTGTAAACTTCTGATAACGTCCAAGTCCCTAAAACGTCGATAATAATAAAATTCAAAGAGCTATATCGACGAAGATTTAACTTTAGCACATCACTAAGGTTCGCAGCAAATGTCAATGTCATTGTCGGTTGGTATCAAAAACAGCTAGGTGATGAATTGTCAGGAACAAATACATCTTATAAAATGAATTAGAATCAAAAGCAGCTTATGTAATTCATTTTATTTAAATTGCGGTCTCATCTCTTAACCTATTGATATAATACTTACGTTAAATAAAAAATTCATTTTAATAAACTGTTTAATGTTCAAAAAGATAGGAAAATATGAATATTTATATGGACAGAATATTTTTTTTAATTTGTCAGAATTTAAAGGTTGTGCTCTTAGCTGCATTTGATTCTATACCCCTCAAATAATGAAATCGAATACTGCTAGGTGTAATGGAAAGAAACAAATCTTTAGAAGAGCAAACATGATTTTTTGTAATAAAAACATAGAAATTCGTGGAAATAAACTCCAATTTCAGCTAAATGTCAGCTAGGATTTTTTCGCGAATTAAGTAAAGCAAATTGGTGACTAACAGCAACTAATAAATAAGGATAACAATAGAACCCTGTTATAACAACACCCATGTTAGCTAAAATCAAGAAAATCCTCCCAGAAAACACAAATTTATTTGTAAATGTACCGTCTTTTTCCACAATAGACAAAATCTTACCCGACTCAACAAATACATTGAAATCGAGCCAAGATGCCGTAGTCACGAACAATACCAAAAGACCTGCACACGATCCTATTTGAATGTTGCCCGAACATGCCACATACCCTGACAACTCCCAATAGGACCGAACTCAAAGGTATTGTGACGAAATTATTTTATTGTGCTGGTAAGAAGGTATTTTCTCCTTCGAGGCTGTCATGGCGTTGTCATTATTTCTAGGTTATGTAAGGACTTAGATTCTAACAAAATTAACGGATAACAATAAATACGATTCATAGAAGGATATGTGAGAGACATTAGCCTAGCATTGTGACGAGATTATAAAAAAAAACTAGCTGACAAACACAACTTTAAAAAAAAATCTACAAACGTCAGAGTTAGTTTCTTTCTTTTCTTCTTGATACCTAAATAATAACCAGCGTAATAGTTACGGGGCGTCAATGGTTTATCCGGAAAAGATAGAACCCGCAATGGAAGGTAATCTAAAAAACTTTGTCGTCGAACTCCTATCGATTACTTTTATTGTTTTGTTTACTTATCCCGTTTGGATTACGGATGACGATTGAGTTTGTAGACTGATTGAGAATACTTTGCCTAAAAGGCTCATAGAAGGCTCGGACAAATTTCCGTGAATGAGTTTATCTGGGGTAGCACACTGCACAATCAAATCTCTTTTTCCGGTTTAGTAACATAGCTTTGTTCTTGTTTGAATTTAATGTTATCATTTAAATTTTAAATCTTCGGGTCGTACTTTCTTTTTTGTAGCGTTTAGTACTAGAAATATCTTTTTCATTTTCAGTGCTCAACCGTTTAAATGGTGGAAACGCATCTAAAGCGTGTTTAAATAAACCAGTGCTCTTTTCGTCCTCTCCTGGAGCACAAAGCGTGAAATTTTCAGCAGCCTCTTTATCATTGTCCACATAGGAACTATTTCGTGACTACCCTCGTTATTTTCCCACTAATGTACTACATTTGTCACTGTGTTGGTCAAACGTTCTAGTTTTCAGCTCGTTTCGGTAAAACAAGGTTTAATGTTCACACCTTCATTTTATGGGAAAGTAGTTACCCGAATTGTAGCAAAAGATTAGACAAGTAAAATGCGAATAAGGGCGTTCTGGAAAAAATAAAGTAGTATGTTCTTTCCTCTAATAGGAAAATGTGTGTAGGAAGAATGATAAAAGAATTATGTTTCAAAGAATAATGATTTACAATAAGGTAAGCATAACATGGCTTTGACATGTTTAAAATTCACAATATAAATGCTTTCATATTTTATGATGTTTTTTTATTGAAAAATCAATTTCTCATCACGCTATTAAATCTACGTTACCTTGTAAAGCTGATAATAGTTCCGAATTCAAAAAAGAACAAAGTTTACCTAAACATGCAAGATCAAAAATCAATTCTAACCTCAGAGAATAAACCCTCAAACTTATAAGCGAGCGTCCAAAGTTTTGGGGCAAGTCATATCAAATTTTGAAGTTTTATACAATTTTCAACACTGTAAATAAATAAATCTGGTTCGAACGCATAGTTTTCGAAGTGACATGTAGCAGTATCTCGTATGTTGAGAGTTTCCTCTAACAATACACTAAGTTATCCGTGGAATTCAGTGTCAGATTCGTTGAGACATGTTTGTTAGAATAATATAAGTTTTAGCTCATGTTTTGATACTACTGAGATTCTTGTCTGTCTTAGTATGTAACTAGTTTATTGTTTTGGTCTACTTTGTTGGAGTTTCTCTGGTATTATTACTGTCGTAATTTGTAAAATTACGATATGGCTGTAAGTCTGTAGTCCTTTGTTTTGTAGAAACTACACTTTCAGAATATATCTATGTATTTTCATTATGCTATCAACATATAAAAGGATTTTTCATGTCTCTACGGTCAATGTAAATAAAATAATATAGTTTCTACTATTCTAGGTACTCGAACGTATTTTGTTATATCCTATCCATGATAGAAACTGCATTATACAATAGTAGAGTCCATTCAGAATAATAAGCAAATTGTGCTCAGTTACACAGTCGTCTACATACAGCAATAGTGTTTGAAACTTTGAACTCATTTTCATTCATAGCAACACTGGTATTAAAATGGAGTGGCAATACCGGCGATCCGCACAGGAGCATGCAGATTGCCTCGTAGACGATCACATTTTTCAATTTGTTCTACAGTATATGCTATTGTGGAGTCAGGCTTGAATCGCTACTATGGTGTATAAATACGTTACAGCTATTGTTGCATTGTTTCTTTTACTAATTGGTGTTTATGACGTGTTTATTTCATTTTATGTAGCAGGGTCAGATTTTTATACGATCGCACCTTTAGAAATCGTCGCCAGTTATATTAGTTTAATGGATAACACCACATCACACCTGTATTCCCCGAAGGATTCGGCAAAGGTGCGTAATCCAGGCTGATACTGATATTTCTTAATAGAAAAACCCAATAACGTTGACCGAATCGAGGATCGAACCCAGGATTCCAGCAGTCGTACTTGTAACCACTTGACCAACGAAGCAGTGAATTTTAATATATAAAAACGCATAATTATGACGAACAGTGGAGTATCTAATCACTGCGGAAAGTAAAATACCAAAATTGTCAAATGGTCATCTGTACCCCTATCATGAGTTTTTTTGACGTATAGTTTCGTTAACGTAAGCATATTTTGAATTTAAAATACAGCAGTCCTGGAACATTTTGATAAAATTTTATACAATTTGCACATTTTAAAAAATACAGAGAAATTATTTAAGTATTTAATTTATATAAATATTGTGTAACAAACGTGTATTTTCAATTCAAAATATGCTTACGTTAACGATACTACACGTCAAAAAAACTCATGATCGGGGTACTGATCCCTAAATGGCTTCCCAATCCCATTATGAACGTGTACCTAGATCTATTTATTGGCAATTGTAATTTTACCAACTTGTCGAAATTCTAATATCATTACCTCAGCCGAAAGACATTCACTGCTGGCCATAAGCTTGTCCCAATCACATTCCCCTACCCTAGTGAGTTGATAGGCAAAAGCATCGTCAAATCGGAATCTAACTACCGAACCCAATTTCTGGCTGTAACCGAGTCTTTTTCCTATCCGGTATACACTTTTGGCTGGCCTAGATAGTCTAGTTAACAAGTCAAAGCCGGGCTGGTTACCGCTAGTTTTTTTTTTTATGAACGCTATGAGAACAGATATTTTCGAGTCCAACTACGATTTCTGATAGCCTGTTTTAAATTAATCTGCCAAGAAACATTTTAACTTATACAGAGTGCCGATGAGGTTATGTCGTTATAATAAGTTAAAATAATGATATAAACAGAATGGCAAAGTTTGAACTATCTTATCAAGCCAGTAGGTCTTTGACCTACTGGTATTCGTAAGGTGATATCGAGCTATTTATCTACATGACGCTAAATATCAAAACGACAAAAAAAGTCCTGCGACTAAAATCTTAAATGATTTTGTTAAACATAGTATATACGCGGTATCATTTAATATGATAACTTAATCAGAATTCTGTGTAAATGGTGTTTGTTCTCTAGTTCAACCAACCACAATACCTGACATGGATTTGACGGTAGATTTACTGATCAGAGTACAAGATTTTAGAAACTCGGGCTCGACCGGTACCTAAATCTAAGTTAAATGTCATCATATCCATATTATGCCAAGATTATGGTAGCAGCCTCCTCCAAAGTAATAAAATAACCAAGTACTGCGAACACCTGTGGCGAACACCAATTCGTTTGTGAAGCATTGTGATTGTGGCTATATCATCGACTGGCTGATGGTGGCGATGGCCACGACTGATACATTAAAGGAGATTTTTGTTCAAAGCATACGTATAATATTTCTGGTCAAATCCAAATAAGTAGGTATACAAATTGGGACCAAGTCAAAGTCAAAGTCAAAACATTTATTTCAATTAGACCGTTTACGGCACTTTTGAATAGTCAAGCAATAGTTGTCAGTCAGTTTGTCCGTTAGTTGAAGCTAGTTGTCCGTTCCAAAACGTAGATTCCTATGGAGAAGAACGGACAAGAAACTCCATGGTTACTCTTTTTCAACTAATTCAAGTATACAATTTCTTTGTTTACATTTATGCCCTAGTATGTGAGAACAATGTGAGATATTTCAAAAATCCGTTAGGATAAAAAATAAAATCAATGGTACTAAAATAAAATAAAAATCATTTATACCTATAAAATGTCAAAATATTGCTTGAGCAGTCAAGAGATGACCAGTACCAACAAACAAACAAAATCTATTTAACTCACAAACGCTGCTGCATTTAATTAATAAAGCAGTAGATGGACAAAGCCGATTAGAGACCACCAGCGTATCAATCAAGTGACGCAGTGCATGATTGATTGATATTAATGAAATCTCTGACGTCACTCCAATCAGATATCGGTTAATTGATGCGAAATGTGCATCGAATATAGACTTACGATACAGAACAATAGGTATATACCTAGCTACCAAAATCAGACTATATTCGAAGACAAAGCTCACGTTTTAAGCTTTTGGTTATTTATGTTATCTACGTTAGTTAGCTGGTATTAGTAAGAGATGACAGTATTTTAATTGAAGTCTATTGAAACGACCCATTCAAAACTTATTGATTAATAATCCTACAAAAGTAAAAGAAACAGTATTTGACCTCAGAACAAATCTATAACAGAAAATAAAGTTGATTCTTGAGTAGATACGATATTTAAAAGAACCAACGGAAAAGAAGACAAATAAAAAAAATAACTCTTCAAAGTGACTTAGACGACCAAGAACTCTCCCAAACGACCTTCAAACTTCCACCCTTATCCCATTAACCTAGTAAACCATGAGTTTCACACAGACACAAAACGCTTATCAAACAAGCCATTAAAGATTCAAACACCGATATTTAAAAAAGAACATCGCACTTGACGCCATAACATTACACGGTACACTTGGTCCCCTTTTATGGTACGACGGAAGCCATGAATGTCAAACTGGCGGGATATTTGACGGTCCACGGGAAAGGGTTAATAACTCCGTGTTGAAACTGGAAGGTGAAACAGGATTTCATGATGTTGGTAATTTGATCTTGGATGCTTTCGGGTATATGAAAGTGGAAACAAGCATTTCAGCTTCTAAAAGGATACCATCATAAGACTCATTAGCAATCCCATTGCTTTAAACATTTATCACTGCTTGAACTTCAACAACTGCAAAACATGAGCTTTCTAATGAAACGGCCTAATTAATAGTGTTAATAGCTTCGTCGACACTCTTAGCACAATAAATTATGATAAAAAGCCTACCATTACTCTTCTAACATCGTTAATTGTTAGGTCTATCAAGAAGCTTCTTCAGCAGATTGTTATTTATAATATTATCTAAAGAAAAGAAAATAATGTTTTAAAACAGCGATAATATCGCACCGCTATCGTGTTGAGTAAGAAGGAAGCATTAATGAATGTCAGTTCAAGTCAAAGTCATACTTTTATTGGCCTATTAACATCGCCTATTAATCACCGCTGACGTATTGTCGGCGTGAAATGATAAGTTGTGCTGTATTTTTGCAATTTTATCAAATCATTTGCCATTTAACAATGTTCAGTTACTTCAAATATATTCAGATCATTCAAGATATTACTTTTGCTAGAAGCTACTCTAATGAAGATGATAAAGGTAATGACGATTATAATCTGAAACGACAGATTTGCACAAAAATATCAACCAAAACATGACATAATATTATTAAGTCTCAGGATATTTAAGAGACAGCCTTGGCACGCTACACGCTCGGACGTCTCACCGTTCAGGGACGCATGGGCAAAGCATCCTTTGCTCGTTTATTCCATATTCAACGTACCCGTCCAGTAGGTATTTGGGTCATGTTTTAAATAGTCGCAAGTTGAATGGGCTTTGATGGAAGAATAGCTGAAAGGCCGATCTCATATTGCATATGCGAATTCGCAGGTGAACGCGTGGTGAATGGAGATTTATGGTGCGGATTTGTTTTGAATATTTTCGTCCGGGAAATTAGAGAAAAAATATACAGACTGTGTGAATTGAATGTGTGGAGTTTTATGAAAACAAAATATTGGAAACTTTGTTGCAACTTTTAAATGCTTAAAGTTCTCTTCTCTTAAAATCTTTTTTCTTGGCTAGAATGAGACAAGGACTAAACAACCATAACTTAGCTCTAACTACAGATATGGTAGGTATGTTATTAAAAAAAAACATTTTGTCCTAACTTTAATGAACCAATTAGGAATTTGTGAATACACGACAACACTACCAAAAGTTTATATCTAGTCCATTATGCTGTTTCAAAACATAAGAAAGAGTAAACTCAAATGGTGTTTGTTATACAATGATTTGATTTTCTGGGAAGTTGAAACATGTGAATATGTGAAAAGCTTTTAACAATAATTTGAAAGAATAAAACTATCGCATTAGGTACTTACCTGTAAATATAGTTTTAAAGGAGATTTAAATAAATAAAAAATAAGCGTTTTGGAGAAGTATTGTCGATAAGTTATTCGAAAACAAATCATCCAGATATAACAGCAAAACGGGTTTTTAAATTGTGATAAATAAGTGAATAAATCGGAGTGATTCACACGACAATAAATAAAAAAGAATCCCAAACGGTAACTAAGTGGGCAAAACAACGATCAAACAGACGAATTTACTACTGCATTGAGTGAATTATTGCTACATGTAGTAATGCTTGTGCAAGTTCCAACAAAAACGGTACAATTAATCGACACGAAATCTCATCTATTTTGAACTTTATTCCTTCGTTATAAGGCTCTGTAATCATGATAATGACATGATGTCAGCTTCACGGATGCCACCACCATTGTTATGCATATTACATGTCTATAGCATTCGCTCGTGGACTAAACGTGGAGACAGAACTGAACGGTCCTGTCTGGATAAGCTTAGATTTTTCTATGTTGACAGTTATTTTCTCGTATTTGGCAATGAACGGAAAATAGAACAGACCCAAGATGCTTCAAAGATTTAAGAATCAATTGTTGGAAACGAGTTTCTATTGTGTTCGTAGTCGATTCTCTAGCAATCTAAAACTACTTACCTACATTCTACATCAATTTTTCAAACGGGCATGTAACTTGTGTTTGCGAGTTCAATTTACAAGAACCTTATTGTAGAGGCTCGGGCAAAAGAATGAAGGAGAATTTATGTGATTTTGCTTCTTAAGTATAAATTGAAATATTATTATTTACAACATGAATTTGTATTGTATATTTACGCAATACTATGTATTTAAGATATTTAAACTTTTAATTCAACTCACTTTGATATTTCAATACACATCTAATCAAATTTCAATATACATCTTTATACCTGCGTTGCAAGTCCCAGAAGCATCGCCTACGTCTATAATTTATTTATACAGAAAAAACTTTAAATTATTGTCGTAGGATATTTTAATAATAGTAGCAAAAGTTCTACAAGTCTTTTTATAAAGCCAGGTGTCGCTTTCATATATGTAATAAGCGCGAATATTAAAAAACCTCCAAAAGACGTGAAGGAGAAAATCCTGGGATTAAGTTTCACGAGTTCTCTTAAGAACTGATTAATTGAAAGATTGGAAACCAGCCCGGCCATAAAGAATTCAAGATTTATTGGGAAAGTAGTTATCAAAACGGTGCTCAAATTGAAAATCCGGATTTTCTGTTAGACTTGTAGGAAATTGATCGAGATATTTTGAAATTGTGTTTATTTTTTTTTCCTCTGGAAGTTAAATATTATGTTGATATTCTCAATTTTATACTTTCATCCTTGTTTATTATTGTCGGACTGTAACAGTCAGCCAAAGCAAAACTAGAGTTAAAATGACAAGACTTTATTTACCAATTCATTTGTATTAAAATTTCATCGTAATTTTGCCCCCAAACACCGAAAGCACTACAACCGATTCACAATTTTCATTGGCAAAGTTCTTTTTTTTCTCTTTCGAAGTTTTTTGCTTTCACATGCATACGTGGACTCATTCCATTTACCGGCTCCATTCGCTGTACATTGGTGTCCACACAGTTTAAAAGGCACCGGTGCACGTTGAGTTTTAATGACGCGGGCGTGCGCTGTCATTTTACAACATTTAATGGATGCGCGATCGATACACACACCGCTAAAAAAGGTAGAAAAAACCGTTCTTGTTACAAAAAGCGTTGCAAACTTTCATGTGCTCGTTTTTGAGTGGAAGTTTATTGAAATTCTGTTGAACGGTGCTGCCCAAGAGATTTGTGAAGTTATGCGGTTAATCGCCTACCCGTCTATGAAGCAGCTACGTACGGTGGTAGATGGAAAAGTATATTTTCAGCGTTTGTTTTTGTCCATCAAGTTTCGTGCAGCGCTATGCATTTATAGGATATTGAGGAATCCCGGTAATCTAACCGCGGTGACCTCTTAGATCATATTTTTGCATTATCGCGAGGAAAAACCGTCTCTATTTATTTCGATCAGATCGAAAAAAGCAAAGAAAAACTAGAGACACTGATTTCTAGTATTTTTCTATTCTTACCTTTACTTATACGATACACATAATTTTTGAAAGGTAAAACACCATTGCTATCCCTGGATTAAAATTAACAAACATTACGCCCCAAACCCAGAAGCCAATAAATAGTTCAAAGAAAATAAAAGGGAAATAAATGGTAACATGTACGGAAAAAAAGAAAGTGCGATATAAACTGATGGGATCGTTTTGTATGCGACGTGCTGTGAATTTTTAAACAGAACACCGCGTAGTTTTGATCTATTTCGTAGACCACGGAGCTTTTTGTACGAATACTGTTTGCGTTGAACTTGTTGTGGACTAAGTGATTGCTTTTATATTTGGAATGTCGGTGCCTGGAATATGTTAGAATTACCTGGAATACATCTAACATTTGTGCTACATTTCCACAGTCCGGTAAGTAAGACCGGATTGGCGAATACGCAAATATGATTTTGGAATTATTCTCTGTTAACATTCGAAATAACATTTAGTACTTAAATTGATAATATTGTGAAAACCTTTCATGTTATCTGTCTGTTTTTATAGCGAATATTATTCTTATCCTTTATAACATTTTGACGCCTAACTGAGCACCGCTAATTTATTTTATGTTCACCAGTTATTTTAACTACATTTTTCGTTACTAAAATAATTTTATATGAAATAACTTGCTGGCTTAAAGCCCTTTGTCACCCATTTCATCAGCATTGCGAAACTCAGGCATTTCACCAAAAAGCCGCAAGAACTCCGCTGGACATTTTATAAATTGACTGTCAAAGTAAAGAACAGTTTATTTATCGAGCTATGGCATTTTATATTGGAGTGCCGAAACTAATGGGTTTCGGACCATCGGAATTCCTTTGAAACAATTTGGGACCTTTCGCTCTGAAACTTGAGAAATGTAAGTATGAACTTGCTAACCATTGTTTGATAGTTGTGCTTTTTATTTTTGTTTTCTATCGCTTTGAAGGGAATTTAATGTCCTTATTTGCCATTCAAAAAATATTGTATGAAAGTTTATAATATAACATTATCTGAATCTAAATGAAGACGTTAAAATATTCGTCTATCAGTAATGTGCGTTATAGTCATTTGCAAACCATTACCGCTTCCTCACCACAGTGTGTCCAAAAATAAAACCACTAAGTTTATGTGATTAGGATGAGTATGTTGGATATGCCCTCACTAATTTCATTACTAATCAATTATAAAGTCAAGGGTGGGATCCATGTCCAACAATAGACGTTTGCAGCTTGATACCTATCTAATGATACCCGCTTAATTATTCACTTTATAAAGCCAGTTTCTCTCAGTTTTAATAATGTATAACATACCTGTGAAGAGAAATACAGTGGTTTATCAAACTACGTAAATCCAGGAGTAACTTGAGATATTAATTACCACATCAACTAACATTTTGATTACCTTGCCAGTGAATTTAAGCGTAAATACAGGGTTTATTTTGACAGAGAAACAAATATACAGACTGCGGTTACACAAACTGAAGGTGCTGCAAGGATTCGGTTTAATATTTGATGTTGGTTTATTTATGAATTCGAATTGCAGTATACCAATACTAATTATTTATTATATGACGTTTGTTATTGTGCTAGATATTTTAGCGAAACATATTTTCCATTTAATGTATGGCAAGAAGGAAACAATTTTTGACTGCTAAAAAGTATCGCATTGCATTTGGTTGATTTTTTAGCGTCTGAAAATTTCCAAGACTTTTCCTGCGTCTATTATAAGATTCAGTCTCAGTTAAACTCAATTAAACCTCTGTAAAGTCAAAAAAATCACAAAAGACATCCAAAATAATATACCAACAAGTTTTAATAAACGAAGTGTAAGTATGAGAGTATAAATGTTGCTCATTACGGAGTCCCACGTTGGGCGCCATAAAACCTCTCATCATATTGATGGAGTTTTTGATGGCGTCACATAAACGTAACAGCCTAACTTTGTTTATTCCCACCATGGTACACCGTAAAGAGTAATGAATCGGGAGCGGGGGATCCTCTATCAATACATGTTAAGCCCTTAGCTTAATTAAATCTTGGTTAATGTTTACTGTAAATAGGTAGATGGTTTAATATGTAAAGTATGCTAACGCCAAGGCTATGGTTTTATACCAAAATAGCCACTAAATAATAAAAGAGATGATTTATTTATTTATTAAGTCGACAGTGACATTCTACAGAAAACTTTTCGTAAATTTAATTTTCAAGCACGAAAAATACTCATCACGTACCAAGTATCTTCTTTAATTTTAATAAAACTTAATCAAAATCGATTCGGCAGTTCAGCTGTAAAATTTTACTAAATAGACTGATTTAGTTTTGCCACATTTGAAAATCAAATTTATATTTGTAATCTAATCGTTAATGGGAAATTATAAGTCTAGCCACAAAATTATTTATTGGACACGTGATTAAACTTCTAATTTTATAACTAAGCAACGGAAAAATGACATAGCCTCTAATAAACTAATTCGTCTTTTTTACAACGCCCACTAAATATTCTATAGAAAGCGTCAAGTAAAGATCATCAATTATTGTGACTTGTCCTTCTTATTTATGCATTGCCACCTAATTTACTAACTCGGCCACGGATTTTACACCTCGTCACCATTTTACGTTTTACAGCTTCCACGCAATGTCCGCAAAAAAATATAATTCAAGCTTCTACAGAAAGCATCATTTATTATAACTTAGCATGTAAAATAATACATCATATTCTTTTATCGTGAAAATAGCCACTGCGTGATTTGGCGCGAGTACGCGAGACGACAGCGACCGGCCATTTGCACCAATCAGAGAGCGCCATTCGACTCATGTGACGACGAGTTGAGTTGTTCACGTGTAATTGTTTAGGAAGTGACTCCGCGACCGCCGCCGTGACATGAATTTGCAGCCGCCGCCGGTTGCTAAATTGGCAGCCGGCGCTGACATTAGAAAAAAAGCGGGAAATGGGGTTGGCAATTTGGCATAATTAAAAAAACATTTCATGTTTCATTTGAGTAACATACCTAACTAGGGTCCAAGAGCGAGCGAAGCGAGCTCGGGAATTTGGACAACCCGACACGGACAATTTAGGTTCGAAGGGGTTGACGGGGGCTTCAGTGAGCGAGCAAAGCGAGCGAACGAAGCCCCCGTCAACCCCTTCGTGTTAGGTTACTTTTAACCTTGCAGACAGAAATAGGAGCCCCGCGTAGCGGGGCTCCGTCGACCATCTCCCTCCCCCTTGTAAGTCAAAAAATAAAGTCTTATTTTGTCTCTCCTCAATAGCTTCTGATAATATTAGTGGCCAATATAGTGATTATTTGATGACATTTTTAGCAACATTTTGACGATCAAATAATATGGGATGAGTTATATTTTAAACGTACTGAGTTAAAAATTTAGAAGCTAAATAAATATATTTTTTGATGGCATTTAATAGTATTTTAGTAGTTTACTGTTAGAATGCATGCTACAAATTTAGATGCTAAAAAATAATCATTATGCTGAGTTGTATTTAGAGTGGTTTACATAGAAGATAACTAGTGGCTAAGATAGTATTATTTAGATGCTCGTTAATTGTGGCTGACTTAGTAATTTAGAAGGCAACATACATTTTTAGGGGCGAATAATGATATTAAAAAGAAGCCTGTTTAAATAGCACCCATCGTTAATTACTCATTGTTACTAAGGCTTTTGGATCAATAACTTAGTTTTGCGCAAGAATTCGAGCATAATACTCTACTTTAGCATAAATGCAATGCAAAGCATAAGCATAAGCATAATCGGCCTATAATGTTCCCACTGCTAGGACACAGGCCTCCTCTCTGTGAGAGGGAGTGGGCCGTAGTCCACCACGCGGGCCCAGTGCGGGTTGGTGGACGTCACATGTCTTCGAATTTTTGGTTCTAGGACATGCCGGTTTCCTCACGATGTTTTCCTTCACCGTTAAAGCAAGTGATAATTAATTCCTAATACGCACATGACTTCGAAAAGTCAGCGGTGCGTGCCTCGGGATCGAACTCGAACCATTCGCCGTGGGAGGCACATGGTTAGACTGGCACACTAGGCACACTAGGCTATCACTGCTATGTTGCAATGCAAAACTACTTGTAAAATGCTTAAAACGAGAAAATGTTAACGCTGGAAAACGATAAAACAGTTCAGTTAATCTAAAGACCGTAAATATGAGAAAAAACTTGCTAAGAAGTTAATATAGATAAATAAAATAAAGCTGAAAACGTGTGGGTGTTCATAATCTTGTCTGAGAATGAGGATAGAATATTACAAAAAGATCCCCGGTCTGGGTTTAGATTGAAAATTAAACAATCCTTTAAAATTATATCTAATAAAATAACGGGCGCGAGTTAGAACGAAGTCTAGACGAATAAATAAGATAAAATGGTTTGTTTGTATGTTAAAATAAATTGATATAGCGAATACCTTTTCATTGCATTCATAACTATTGTTGTTGGTACTGAAAATGGTCTTAAAATATTTGTAAATGTTATATGAATTAAAAATAATTTCTACGTTTCTTACGTTTTCAAGTGTAATAGTTTCAAGTTTTGGATTGTTGTGATGGGCCTGAAATTGCGACAGCACTAGGTTCAACAGATCCTTTTAGAACAGAAATCTACGTGGTGTGTTAATTATGTATTATTACCATAATCCTTAAATTGAACACCAACGCTGAATATGACTCTAGTGTGACCATTATCATTCTAACACTACACATAATCCGCAGCCCGCCCCGTCGCAGTGGTTACCTACAAGAAAATCTTGTTTCTCAGACAAATGAATGTAATATTCTTATGAGAAATAAATGTCTTAAACCAGAAAATCTACAATTTTTTGGAGAAAATAACGAAGTAGCTTTGATTATTCCCACAAATTTTACTAAAGACCAGTCTCCTAGTGCAGGTCTCTTATGAGAAAAGTTGAATAAAATCAGACCTAGCGGATTGTACAGAGACTGTGTGTAAACGTAGACATCGTCGTTTTCAGTCGACAGTATTTCATAAATCTAGTATTAACACAGAGTAAATAATGGCCGGAGACAAAGTCAATTACGTTGCAGTTATTCTAATTTCCCACGGGAGTGCCGAGTTTACTTGAAATATTACAAACCACTGTACATTTTATTCAATCTGCTTTTCTTATGAATATTTCTGAGTGAGTTCTTTGTAAATGAATCAGTTACAAAAACAGAAGAAACGCCATCGTTGATAAAAGAAAAGAGATAAAAAATACTAAAGTTTGATCTGTAAAATGATGTTGTTCGTTTAGGTCTAAAATTGCAGGCTCTAAGAACTAGAGGTGTTGTATCAGACCATGTTGTGTTCATCTAAGGGCTATGTTCACCAACAAGATAACAGTCCGATAAATTGAAAACGGCTGTTTATCATGACTTTTCATGTTCACCAAAGCTAATCGACCGATTAAACACAGTAATCAACCGTTTTCTCTAACCAAGGTGGGAGAGGTCGTTTAACATCCCGATTAGTACTTAATCAGGGTATTTTGACGTTTGACAATTACGAATTTGTGAAAAAATTAAGCTATTTAATTTTTATTGTTGCTAAAATTAGTAAGGCACTTCTTTTTACCCGACTGCGCGACGCAAAGGAGGGTAATGTGTTTATCAGTCTATGTATGTATGTATGTATGTATGTATGTATGTATGTATGTATGTTTGTTTCTATGTGGCGTTCTAGAGACCAAATGCGTAGGCCGATTTTGATAATTCTTACGTCAATCGATTTGTCTTAACCTTGCGAGTGTCACTAAAGACATAACAGTAATCAAAATTCACCACAGCGACAACCAGACGCCATATTGTCAAAATGAAAAAAAAAAAAAGTTAATGAACTATGTCAAGTGGGGTGTCGTTGTATAGGTATTTTAAAATCATCTTTAGGTTCCTTTTATCATTTTTCATTTTAAATAATAGTTTAGGATATATAACGATTTAAAGTTGCTTAACAAAGCAATCATTCTCGCTGATTCTTACTTATTGATTTAAGTTTTTATTTCAAGTATTAACGATACACAAACAAAAAAACAGTGAAAAATAGCCGATTTTTAAAGTTTGTTTTCCTCAAAACCTATCATGTGGGGTATCAAAATGAAGGGCTCGAAAAGAAGATTACGAAAACATATATAAATACATTAAAAACTAAAAAGTGAAAAATAAAAATAGTAAATTAAAAATTAAAAAAACCCGACTGCCATAAAACAACTAAAAAGTTCAAAACAAAAGCACTTTTCAAGCAGTCTGATGCAGTTGGTGGCATAAAATCTAAGATTTAACACAAATAATTGCCACCAACTGCATCAGACTGCTTGAAAAGTGCTCTTGTTTTGAACTTTTTAGTTGTTTTATGGCAGTCGGGTTTTTTTAATTTTTAATTTACTATTTTTTTATCCATTTTGTTTAATCAATTCACAGATTACCAAATACTTTAGATATTAGAATATTATTTGTAGGTATAAATTCGAATAAAAATTATCATTGACATACAAGTTTGTTATTGGTTACCATGACAACATCTAAGATCGAATGCTGCTAAATTAAGATACAACGTAACCAGTAATCAAATATATATTATGACATATCATAATCGGGACTTTTAATTTCCGAAGGGTAATCTAATAATGCAACCATTTTAAAATGTTCATATTTTGTACGGTTTATTACGTGTATTGCTACCAATCATAATTAACTGTATTATATTATTCGGTCTTTCATTCATATAACGCTCAATTACAAAATCGAGGTTGAATTAAAAGTGATGAACACGAAAATTGCCGCCTCGTGTTTAAACGACTGTATTCGGTTATCGAACCGATTAGGAAAACATTGGTTATTTCACTGTCGGTGAACTTAGCCCTAAGTAAGCTTATGTAAAACGATAAATATAGGCACTTTTACTTAATTTATTTTCTAGTTAGAATAGAGTGCTGTCTCCGATAATATTTTATTATTGTATTCAGTGCCAATACAACTGTTATTCATTTTAATTTGCTTGTGTGTCCCAATAATTTGCTGTAAGTACTTCACGGTAGGTACTACGTGGAAATAAGTTACAAACAAAAAGGTTTAGAATTTGGGCATGACCTATATACAAAGGTTATTACTTTTTCATTTCTTTGGAATACTTGAGATATTCTTGTTTTTATTAAGCATAAAAATAGAGGCTCATCGACTTAACCTTTCGTCTGCCCGAACGTAGATCTAGGTATCTAATATATTTTTTATTGTGTCTATAATTGCGAAATTTAGGTTAAAAGGTACTTTTATGTTATTCGTAGTAGCAGTAATATAATTTTAAAGCAAAATTACCTATACCCTTGAAATAAAATTTATGAATCATTTATCTAACTCACTATAGTAGGTACTTTGTTACCAACTACCAAATAGTAGGTAGATATATTATTTTATAAGTACTGAGATTTCCAATTTGTTGAGATAATTATAATCGCTTAAATCCCGAACATATTGTGATCCATATACCGTGAACAACAAAGCTGCGGATGTTTTCGTAATCATAATATATTTTCTTACCCAAAGTCAGCGATATGATAATATGGGGACAACTTAAGCGTTTTCCTCTTTACCTGAAACAAAGGGAACAATTTCGTTATTATTAGTCTGTATAGGTAGAAAATGTAATAAGGATATTGTCTTACACATTTACTCCTAAACATTTCCATAATGTTCTATATTAAATCGCTTAAGAGCTCTTTCGTATTTCAGGGAAGAAATAAATAATGTTATTCATGTAAATAACATTAGAATAGATTTGTTTATTCACTTGATAAATGATAACTATTTTTAATGTATATGAGATCGTGCAGACAATAAACTGGATCACTTTTATGGGTCAATGGCGCCTATTGTTTATCGCAAAACTGTTGTCAAAGCCATCGCACTTATAAATAATAGTACATCTATAGACAAGAAATCAATTTCTATAAAAACAATAATTGTTAAATATTTATTGTCATTATTGTTAGTGAAAACTATCGATTTGTTGGTAAGCTAAGTATATAAGAGAAAAATGCAATAAAGATTGACACCTCATTCATCAAAATCGGATGAGTTGTTTAGGCGGTACGGTGGAACATATAAATACACTGCTAAAACTATAACCCTTCCTATTGGTTTTGCCGTAGTTGGGCAAAAAGAGATAAACCAAATACTTAAAGTAGTGTAATCATCGACAATACTGTTATTTCCCAAAGACCAAGCAATAAATCAGAACCTACAATAAACCCGGTACTGTATTAAGTTTATCCAATTTTTATACAAAGAAACTTAAATCAATCTTGCAGCAACCGTGAGCGTGGACCGTGAGATCCAATGACTGCACCAATAAAAGCGAAATGAAATCCGGTTCAATGGGATTTTATAGAATTTCAAGACTGTAACTCTTGATAGAATTCTTCTTTATGTTCAGTATTTCATTGTTTGAGAAATTTCGGCGATAGATTTTTTCGTGGATCTGGTAATATACGTTTATTTATTTACTTTGTTAACAAATAAACATCGTCTGACTATTCAGGTAAAGGCTGACTAGCTAGCTAGCGTACAGACGAACGATTTTAGCTCTCAAATAAATGGTAAAAGAAAAAATATCTTGCTTTTCCTTGGACTGGAATCTGTACGATTTATTGGAAAATGGCGTTGCAGCTAAACCAACATCAGCCTTATGATTTATCATCAACAGATTCGTTTTACTTCCTGCCGATGACGAGTCGCTAGTTCCTTAAAACATGTTTTTTTGTACCACTAGCATACAAATCTTGCCTACGAGTACGAACCTTCACTTTGGCGCTCATTGATCTGGCTGCAGACCTGCTAACATTTTACCTGTCCTACCAGAACTCTCAGTAGTAAATCAGTGTAATCGGACTCCACAATAACTGTTTTCAACCCTAGTCCTGTAATTAAGCATGTGACAAAACACCACAAGCAACTTGACGAATAGGACAAATGGTACGGAACCATGGTAAACAACACGTAAGCGTGTAATGTAAACTGTGATTCAAAATGAAATGGACTGTAGTTCTAGTTAGTATGTCCCCGGGGACAGATCTATTATCGTTAACACAAGTTAAGAGCGATTGTTTCCTGTTCACTAACTTAATAGTTTGGGAGTGTTTGCCAAAATGAACGTATCATCTATGTAAACGAGATGTGCCTTATTGCGTATCGTAAATTTCTGTTTGGGCTTGTTATTGTTTTGCTTGACTTTGGGTAGACTTAGAGCACTTTAATGGTGATTCTAATATTAATTTTGTTATGCATGTGAGCAATTTTAGTAAGATAAAAATGATAAGTATCTAACAGATTCGTCCGTAGCCTTTAGTTGTAGGAATAAAAGTGTATGATTTTGAATTGCTATAATATTATGACTTAAACGAAGCAATGAGCCTACTCAATTAATGATTGAGTAAACTGGATCATTTTTCTTCATCATAGCGTTAGTATCTATAGTGCATAACGATAATTAAGTTATTAACTTATTACCTACTTCTTATCAACTATGCATAAGATCTGCATCTTTATAAACAACTGTCTTCGTTTTTGCTTACGTCAGTTCTTATTAACTTTACACACGGATAACTTTAATACACAATCCCGCTACAATTTCTGTTGTAATACAGATTTGCATTTCGCTGCTGACATTGCACATTTCATTCTTTTTCAAACGTGCTTTAGGCCCGTATTACAGAACGATGCTCGAGCACAGATCTCTGCTTGAGCATAGATTTAAAGCCATTTGATTGGTTGAAATCTATGCTCAAGCAGAGATCGGTGTTCGAGTATCGTTCTGGAATACGGGCCTTAGAAACATAGACAGAGAATTTATCTACCTATGTTTAGAAATAAAAATAATTTAAGTAGGTACTTTAAAGAAAAAGTATTAATTATATTATTTCTTCAAAATTCTAAAAACCATGTGATTTAACCGAAATGGTCGCTAGAACGTTGAAAAGTGACCTCAAGCTAAATTAAACGTTCGCATTCTGCGGGCGACGTTCGTCGCGGACAGTCGCGGAGACCGTTGACTTTTTAATTACATTTATAATTAAAATGCATGTCACGCCGTGTGAGCTCCGTTGTGCACCGGAAAATTGAATGTACAAATTAGAAAAAAAATTAAAAAGATCACCCCTTGCTCTTTCGTGTTATTTTCTACGTGAATTGCGATTTCGGTTTCATTTTCTCGTGTAGCGGTTTGTCTGAGATTCGAGGTTTTGTCTGCGAAGCAAAATAGTATATTAAAATGAGAGCTGAAAAAGAATTCATTTATGAGGGTTATACTAATTGAAACGTAATGAAACGCACGAGGATTGCTTGTAATAGTGGAAAATGTAAACATAGATTGTAAGTACACGTAGAAATACTAAATATTATTGAAGCCTTAGTAAACATGATACATTATGCTGTTGCCCAATGCACTAATTACGGAAAATACTAAACACACTAAACGAAATTATGTTTAGAAGATTTTGATGGAATGATTTATTCATACGAAAATGACTATGAAAGATGAAATTTTGTTTATAAGTATTAGTAAAGGTGAAGAGTATAACCTTAACGTTCTCAAGGTTCAGCATGATCTGCACAAAAGCAAAAAAATATGACGGCCAAAAGTATTTTTTCCTCATAAAATAATACAAAGTCACCTAGAAACTAAATCTGATAAAAATGACGCAACACATAAGCTCTATCATAATCCCGAACACATTAAGTGCCTGATCACAAAATCCAATTTCAGTAAAGACACTTCTATACCCTTTTCCTTCGCAAAGAATACCAAAGAAAATAAAAGCAACAAAGGACACGATGATATTACTTAAGTAACGGAAAGTTTCACCTCGAATTGAATTTCAGAGTATACAGGCTAGACTAATAATGGGGGGAGGTGGGTAAACCGAATCCGCGGGACCCTTCATGCTCGCGTGTGGGATCAAAAGAACGGTCGTATTATATTGAAAATCTTCAGAAAGCCGAGATTGGGTTTTAAAATTTTCATTAAGTTTTCCCAGACTGTTTTCTTCTAGGTATACAAAGCAGCTGGGTCTTTTTTTTAAATACTTCAGAGAGGTAAATCCAACTTTATTGTATGCAGTGCGTCGTTAGTTTAAAGAGCATCTACAATTTAGAAGAATGGTTCTGCTCGGTGCACTGGTCACATTTGGTGTACAAATAAAGTTATACAAAGACAAATAACGCAAAACATTTCAAAACAACTGTCTTCATTCTTTTGCTTTTAGTCTTAATAAACTTGATTACCGCAAAAATTTCTGTGGCTTTGCCATATTTTACAATCCAAATAATCCAATGCTTATTTTCTTTTTCAAGCTTCATTGTCTTCGTTGGAAGTATCTGCTGTACTGTGCGGTCATTTATTTATATATTTATTTGCTTATGTTTTACAATCCAATGATTATTTTCTTTTCTTTTTCAAGCTCTATTGTCTTTGTTGGAAGTTTATTGCTCGGGTTTCAGTGACCAGATCATTAACATAGCTTGTCAAAAACACAATATAATTCACTCCTCCGTCCCCAAATAGAGTAGACACCAAACTCACGTATATAATCACCGCTAAGGGTTGTACAAAAGCCTAATATAAATCATATAGTTGCTACAATGTGTGGAAACTTTACCTCATAAATAACGGTTTGCTGTGGCCAGTAGCCGCTTTTAGATAAATTTCAGTAAGTAACAACATATTTTAGCCGACACATATATCATGGCTGAGATGTTTTTAGTTTGTATGGAGTGGGATTAAACTGGAGTTATAATAAATGTTGAGGGTGAATTAGTACCTAGTTTTTGTTGTAATTAAAATGTAAATTAATTCGTTCGGAAGCATCGATAGAAGATGAATTCTCTGAAGAAGAAGATGTAATGGTATATACCTATGCGATTTTTTTTTGCAACAAAGGTCAGAATGTGTTAATCCGATTCATATTCTAAACAGATGGCTATAACTCATTTAATTGTAGAAAAATTTGCAGCAGCGAATAGACTAAGGTCGTAATTATTTGAAATACCAAAATACACCTAACTTTTCACATGATTACTATTGTTTGAAATTCGCCAGTTCCAAAAACAGTCTCATTAAAAGAAAGGACAAGGCTTTAATAGATCTTAATAGATGGATGCCTGCCTCGTTTATCTTTTGTCCAGAGCTCTTAGAGCCTTTTGCAAGACAAGACAAGATAACACAAACAACTTAGGGACATTAAACTTTTCTTTCGAAGTCTTTCTAGAAAACGACACGGGAAAGTAATCAGGGTGAATAATTTATTTATTTTGAATTAAGCAAAAAAACGGCCGACAACCAATTACCTGAATTAGTTGAATGAGCAAACAGCATTCTTCCTTAAAATGTAATGTAAATGAGTTTTCAGCTCTTGATCTCATCTCGTAATTCTCGTATATTTTAAACTGTTGAAAAAAAGCTGGTTTGATGTTTAAAGCTAAATGTTTTTTTATTTTATCCAACAGCTCCAAAATGGTGCTAATTATGTTGTACATTGGACTAAACTAATTTTAATCACACTATAATTATCTCTTCCTTTCAAATATCGTTGAAAAAGGACACAATATATTTAGGGCTGGCAAATTAGGTTATGCCATTATCATTTACGGGAAACTTGACGTGACTTATGGCAATGACGTTAGCAAGCAATTTAGATGACCGGACTAAATATCTTCTATCCTTTTGTCATGTTTTTGGTTAGAAAGAGACATAAGACATAGTAAGAATAAATTAGTTAAGTTTGCAAACAACCATTCAGTAGCATTTTTTTAACGTGTCCTCACGCCAACGGGTTATATATGTATAGCATTTTGAAGTAATTAGTGCACACGCTGTTGTCAAATTATTGCTGTTTTCATCTACTTTTGCTTCAAGGTTAGAATATTCCCCTAGATAGGCGCCATAGGAGGCATATTGTTATTTATAGACAACGAGATCGTAAAGCATGAATTACCAAGTCAAATGCTCATTGCAGTAACTAAGAATGTTCACTATGAAATTAGCATGTGCATTGTGCATAAATAGTTTTACTCTTAAACGGCGTGACAAATAAATATTTATGACACTAATAATTAAAACTTTGGGGCCGTACCACAAAAAAGATAGACACGCGTTAAACGCGAATGCTACCAAAAATAATACGCACTTGTTTTAGCACTAACTTGTCTAAAACAAGTGTGTATTATTCTTGGTAGCATTCGCGTTTAACGCGTGTCTATCTCTTTTGTGGTAAGGGTGTTTGAGTTTTGCATTCAACGTATGATTTGATGTTCCGCTTCAGTGGACAGGATAAAACAAATGAATCTGATGTGTTGCAATGAGGAGAATTGTCGTTTAAAGGTCGTTCAAGTCCAACGCACTTCCATATTTTGCTTACGGTATTTCAGTAATTTATTTTGACGATGACGTCACGTTATTGTGTAAGGCTCTATAAGGACTTATTGTCGAAGTCCCGGTTGAACACGAAGTGTACTACTCCAACAATACTCCAACAGCTCGGACGATCGCTTATTATGCTCAACACGTGGTGTTTGTCCGACAACGGACCCCTCAAGTGGTGGCCTATTTCGCGCTACGATGGGAACCAGGAAACTGCGTAATAAAAGTGTTTGTGAAGCGTTTTTTGCGGAAGTGACGCTTTGTATGGGTGTCTTGTTAATTAACTTGGATATTTTTTTTGTTAATCAGTTTTTTTTTTTATTTCAGAATGGGTCAGACCTCAATCTCGCCTGATGGAAAGTGATGGATGACATCTCTGAAGGCACGAACGTGCCCAGAAATGCCTGTTCACTCTTGCTCTGGCTGACGGGTTTTATGTAACAGGGAACACAGACGCTGGCAAAGAGTTCCACACTTTGGCTGTGCGCGTAATAAATGTAGAGGAGAAGCGTTGAATAGGTATGCGGGATATCAAGCATGTGCAGATGGTATCCTGCAGTACATTTCTTTTTGTAGACTTCTAGTTCAACCGTATGAGCTTGAGTATTTTATTTTATTAACCCCTATTAGGAGTACATCATTTTCTCTGGATCGACTCTCATCCGTTTGCACAAGGTTCAAAACCTAATTACTTAATTGAGAACAGCCAATATCTTAAAGATAAACTAATCATTAAGGTGCCTATGAACGTCCCTACGTAAATAGGTAAATAACTTAAGCTTACCGTAAGTTAGGCTAATGGTAACGTTTCGACAGATTGGGAAATCTGTCGAAACTCGCCCGGATTGGTTCTACACATCGGGCATCAAATTGGGTCATTCGTAGACACCTTTAGACTGTAGGACTTCTGACTGCTAGTTTACATACTCGTATATTTGCAACCAACTTCTGACGCTGTCAGAAACTGTTGTCAGAAAGGCAACTAAAAACTCTCAGGTTTATATTACTTTTCTCATAAAAGGAACTCGTTGTTTTCTTTGATGTAATTTGCCTTGACTGCCTTTGACACGAGTAATTACACGAAGTCAATACGACATAATGAAGAGTGTGTAAAGAAATAGTACAAACAAGAAGGAAAAGACGAACGATGTGACTGAAGCAATTACAATCAATTTCGTTGTGTGAGGCAGCTAGCTAATATTTAGAATATATTTTGATGTTTATTCTTCAGATGTCTGGTTTTTAGGGTTCCGTAGTAAAACTAGGAACCCTTATAGTTTCGTCATGTCCGTCTGTCCGTCTGTCTATCCGTCTGTCCGTCTATCACACCCTCGTAAAATCTACAGTTCATAACCAATATGTATGAAACTTCACAGATAGATGTCTTCTGTAAGCCGCTATAAAAACCTGTAGCGAAATTATAAAAAAATAAAATAATTAGGGAGGGGGGGCATACATGAAAGTGAAAGATGAAAAAAAAAAATTTTTCGCGCACTCCTTCATGTGGGGTATCGTTGGATAGGTCTTTGAAAATAAAATCAAGGTTTCTAAATTACTTCTTTATTTAAGTGCATATTCAGTGAACTAGAAGCTTCGAAAGTCCTTAACAATGTGTCCCCCCCCCCCCCTGTAATTTTCCAACCGCGTTATCAAAAAATCTGAAAAAAATCAAGCTTATGGAATCTAATAAATACTCTCGATTGAAATTGGTTTGAACAAGATACGTTAAAAACTTTTTGAAATATTCACTATTTTCAGTTTTGACCGCAAAAATAACTTTGTATTTCATTATAATATTAGGAAATACAAACTTATGTTTGCAGTTGGAAGACTGAAATACTTCTTCCTACGGAACCCTAAAGTAACCGTCATGAGAAGCTATAAATTTTGTAAACAAGTGTTCAGGAGTTCACAACATTTGGACCAACAAAAAAAATGAATTTGTTTAAGATTTAATAAATTATTAAGTAACAAATATTAATTAACATATATTATTAAGAATAATTATTCGTCAGATTCAGATGTTTCCATTTCTGTGTCAGAATCAGTGACACAGAAATGTATCACCATTCATTATACGTAATAACAAATAAAATTAACGCAACAATTAAAGTAACAACAATAAAAAAGTGATAACGAAACAATAACAAAATTAACAATAACAACCAGATCCGCGATTATATGCAAAGCAATGAAACAAACTCGTACGCATTCGAAACTCGAATGACGCGTTTATTCCAAAATGGCGTCCCGATAGTTTACAATCCCTGCGACGGACGCGTTCCGGTACCAAGAAACACAAACGATAGCGCTTTGCGTCGTTAAAATATGATCCGACTAAATTAAATAGGTTGTTACTATCATATAACACGTCTATATTTCATGTCGATTGAATATGGTCAATTTATTATTATCTCGCAGTATAAAATGTTTACTTAGTAAAAGATGTTTGTTTACATAATTTATAGCTTCTCGTGACGGGTACTTTAGACTGAGCGTGGTCTGGACACGCTGTTGCCCGGTTTTTTTTATAAGATTACTGTAGCCTATGAAACGCTTGCAAAACCTATGTGCGTTGCCGATATTTTAAAATGAGGATTCGCTGTGCTGACGGCTTAAGGGACAATCAGGAAGCAACAGCGAGAGACTCTGTCAACATAGCGCATCCTCAGGAGCTCCGGGGACCTTCACCACGGGACACAACACTACCAAAAGAATAGCGTTATTTGGCGGTGGTATTCTATAAGGTACTTCTCCAGTCGGGCTGGTTTAGATCTGAGCGAGATATCATACTGTGGCCTACCTCTCTTTAATATGAGCTCATCTTGAATAAAACAAGTAATGATAAATTATAGCTTGTTGCGGTGTATCTCACAGTCTCATACTGATGTTTGATCATCGTTTTTCTATGAGGATAGTTTTTTTTTTTATATAGGTATCCATTTCCAACAAAGGAATACTTTATCGCACCTAATCAGTTTTTACACATTCACTGTCTCCCCATACCCCCAAAAGGCAATTTACATCGGATATTCGAAACTCATTGAGTAAGGACATAAGATTGCTAAAGTTGAAAGGTCTCCCACGTAAAATGTGAGGCGGCACTGCCTGTTAAAAGGGCTCATTACTCGCTTAGCTCAGCTCGGCAACCGAACCTTAGACACCTTCTTCTATTTATGATGTGTACTGGTTACTACAACGTACATTGTAATAACTAATGTCTATAATGTCGATAAAAATGAAAGAAAAAAGAAGAAAGAAAATATCCTCCAAATAAGAGCATTTTGAAACATGTATGGAAAAGAAACACTTATTTTCCTTATTTCCTTTACAAAATAAATTTACAAGATGAGGTTTTTTTCTATTATTGAATGGCAAACAAACAGGCGGCTCACTTGATGGTAATTGGTCACCGCACTTCTGCCGTTTCTTGCCAAGTTAAAACTACTGTAAGTAATTACTATATTCTGTATTCTGCACCTTAATTAACTCTAATCACACAGCAGCAAGCGCATTTGTATACTTTTCTTGCATAAACCATCACTGTGATTTAAGTATGCATAACGAAATCGCACTTGTTGATTTATCTTATTACTAGCTTCGCTTGCATATCTATATAAATTATAGCCTATGTGTTATTCTGATGGTACATAGACTTACTGGCTATATTACTGTGAAGTTTCATCAAAATCCATGCAGTAGTTTTTGCGTGAAAGAGTAACAACATCCATACCATCCTCACAAACTTTCGCGTTCATAATATTACCTACTACGATTAGTAGGATTGCCACTGTCCCTGAATAATATCACTATAGCGACTTCTTCTATATCGCAGTGGACTGGATATGCCTAAAAGTTTCTAAAGAGTCCCCGAAACGATCAATTGCGATTGTCAATTTTGACCTGGGCCCCATTTCTGCTATTTGAATAGTGTAAGAATGGTGTCATAATGACACCATTACTATCAAAACCTAAGCGGTCATTGGCTTAGAGTAAGACTAACTCTTTCGTCATTGGTCAAAACGATGCCATTGAGACACTATTCTGACACGATTATAACAATTGCATTAGCAGACTTGGGGCCCTGATTGACGGTCGTTGATGCGATTGTCAATATTTTTACACGTTATCACCTAAACAATGTTCAATCGCAATTGATCGTTTCGGGGGGTTTAAAAGAAGATTTGCGGCCCCAAATAAATCAAATATTTTTTGGCTAAAGTTTGTGTTATGTTTGGAACATAACTCTTGACTTTATATGGGATCCTAGAGGGGTCGTTAGTGTTAGCGCCGCAACACACTGGAAACTTTTGTTTGCTCAAACTGAGTGGGTAGTAGGAAATGATAAACTTAGTGCCTTTTAAAAAATAGTACAATTTAACTGAGTCTTACTTTAATACCAAATCTATGACAATAGATTTTTTTATACACATACGCAGCTAACACGTCACTATATGGCTCAATATCATTGATTCCTATTCTTATTTGGATAGCATTGTATGCAGTATGAATTTAAAAAATCTTCTAATGTTTGTTTATTTAAATCGGGACTTTTAAACAAACATTTATCAAAATATCAGTAGGTACTTTGACTAACCTTGAAGTTTCGATCAAGTTACATTGACCGTGGTCGCGAGGAGTCTTCCCGAAAAGTTCCAATTTAAAGAAACAAGACGTGTACAATTCGCGAAAGTTTAAAAACTCTTCCACCGTCATCCTTAGCTTAGCTCACTACACTACCTAGAAGTTTCCTAATGTCTGCCACGTAATCATAAAGGCACGGTTCATTGACCTCAGTGTGGGCCCGAGAATGGCAACATTGGCAACCGCTAGGGAACCTATAAGGTGAGCTTCCTGCACACAATGGAATGATTCGCGACGGTATGGCCGTACTAGGGAGCTTACATATTTTCATAAGGATAGCGGTTTGATGATTAATATCTTTATTATAATAGACTTTAGACATGGGCCCCGGTCTTTGTCAATATTTTATTTGGATTTACTTGACCATGAAGTCGTGGATCATGGAAATTACACTAATATTGTAAATGTGAAAGTTTGTGTGTTTCTTCACGCTGAAACGGCTGAACTGATTTGGATAAAATTTTACAAATAATTAGCTTGGGATATGGAGATGGACAAGCACAATAGGCTACTTTTCATCCATTTTCATAATCTTCCGTAGACAAAAGTCTGGTACGCCAAGTAGGGGTCGCCACGTGCTCTGGCACAAGAGATAACAAGTTGGATAGAAAGAACTTTGTCTATTCTTTGGTAGAATAGAGATAAAATTCGTCATGCTAAGCCGGTGGTATTTTGAACATATTCTACGGGAGCAGCGTGTCGTATGCGGGTGGGACACAACACTGTATTTAGTATAACGTAATTTTAATTAATCTGATCAAATCAATCAGTTTCATTAAGCGGGTTATTTATGGGTAAATCGAAGAAGAAGAAGAAGTCAAAGCTAGTTTTACTTTTTGGGTGGTCGACTATCATCGACGCCGTACCTGTATGCAGTTTATGACTCTGTCGGTCATTTTGAACACTAAAAGTGGACAGTTTAACGTCCTGTAGGTACTTAGGTCTCCAGTGCTTGTAAATTTTATTGCTCTGGCGATTATACGACTTTTTAACCCTTGTTCACCGACCTATTGTTACTTGTTTTGGTGTTGAAGGTGGGCGTAACGTAAAAGTACCAACTAAGGCGGCTACATTTGTTTTTAACGACTTGATCTTATTACTTTAAGACTAACTCCCTTACTTATGGACGCCTCTTAACTTTAACCACTGATTAAATATACAACTATCCTTGTCATTTGTGTGACAATGAATAGATATGACAATTGACTTGTGAGCTGTTTAATTTAATCATCGTCTGTAAGTAAGGGGGTTAGTGTGCAAAAATCATCGATCGCGTTCGATCTTTCGGCAGCCATGATCACAAAACGTCGAGCTCCATAGCACCTTGGCTCATCTCCATTGTATCTATGATAAGGGGCTGATCAGAAAACCAACGAACTGCTCAAACTATTCATCGGACATCTACACATGAATGAAACGAATCGTACAACAGTCACTGGGCAGTTTAGCCGTGAGGAAGATATACATAGGCATTCCTTCTGAGTGAATTTATACGACCCCTATTTAACCAATTATTCATATATGCAAGGTTCATAAATGATTATCTCGTTGCGAGAACTATTTAATTTTACAAATGATGAATAAAATAATGAATTCTCGAGGCTCTACTAACCTACGAAGGACAAACGCTAGAGCCGCATTCAGTACAAATTTCAAGAGCCCCAGACACCCTATTAAATCTTAACGCAGACTCGGTGTAATCCGACAAAATTAGTTATTCAAAAGTAATTTACATGCAGTGTCCGTTGTCCCGTATTAATAGTTATGTTTGTTGGAGAACTGGTTTACAGCTAAATTATAGGTCAGATTGTATTTTGAGGATTTATGAGATGTTATTATTCATGCCTCTTTGGGCTAATTTTGCAAAGAATTTGCGGACATATCTTTGTTGTAAGCACCATTATTTACTACTGGCTATGTCCCGCGGTTTTACCCACCGTTGCTGGGCTCCTAAGGGTCGTAGCGTGATGTTAAATAGCTTAAAACCTTCCTCTAGAATTGGGCTATCGAATGCAAAAATATTTTTTCGAAGTCGACTGATAGTTTGAGAGGTTAGCGCGTTTAAACAAAAAACTCTTCTGCTTTATTCTATTAGTATAAGTAGTGTATAGAAAAAGCTTATTTGTCTGCATTATAGCAAGGCTTTCTTGAGGATCTAACTCGCGACTCAGTGCAATGCTTTAAATATACACATATCTTTTTTTATTAAATTATAGGCTCGCGTTTGACCGCCATCTCGCCTGATGTTAAGTGATGATGCGGTCTACGATGGAGCACGCTTGCCTAGAAGAAACCGATTCACTCTCGACTTGAAGAAAAAGAATTAGCAGTGCGTTTGCCTAAAATCAGCCTCCTCATAGATGAAGAATAGAACCAGGCTTGTAAGGACGCAGATCTATTACGCAAGGAAGTCAAAGAGTGGTCCTTCAAAACCACAGAACAAGAAAAAATATGCTTAAGACAAATCAGAAGGAAGATTATTTCTGGAAAACACTTTCAGTTCGAAAGATTCAAAAGCAATAGTGAAATCGATTCGACTGAACCACGTCGCGACGGAAACAAGAACGAAGGCATTAAGCAAGTTAGATGGGTTCCGGAGCAAACGTCGCACTCGCGCGGATGCGACGGGATTGCTCGGTAAACTGCATTGTTGACGCACCATGGTTAAGTAAAGGGGTTCAGATCACAGAAACAAGGGAGATGTGCCAAGGCGCTATTGAGCTTGACGCTTTAGTTTAACCACTTTGGTCGTAATAAAAACGTACACGCTGCTGGCGACGAACCGAACACGATCGATGATATAAATACAGTGTTTTAGTTTGGTGCTAGTGTTGAGTGCGATTAACAGTGTTAGATAGAGGGTGTGCGGAATTTTAAATGTGTGGGAGATAGGGATTGCAATCCCGCAAGCGCGGGATCCCGCACCGGCTTGTGGGTCTGCGTAAAGTCGTGAATTTGTAGACAAATCGCGCAAAATCCAGTGAAATTTATCACGTTTAATATTTATTTTTATCAAACCTTATAAAATCTTTAAAAAGTCTTTAAAAATTACTTTTCATTAAAATTCAATTTATATTAAATATTTAATTAAATGATTAATTTTGCAATTACCTGGACTTCAGGCTTATTACTTGAAAGAGCGGCAAATTTGACTGGATTTTGCATGATTTATGGACAAAATTTATATGGATTCTCAAGCCGGTGCGGCACCCGCGCTTGCGGGATTGCAATCCCTAGTGGGAGATCTTTTTATTCACAAGAAGCGCTTGTAATTGTATCGAAAAATTTACTAAAAGTGGCATCAGTTATTCCCGTACTAATTTGCTATGATGGCATTATCTCCTTGTTTGTATGATCTGAGTAGAGGGGAGTTTGTGAACTTTATTCTAGAATAAACTGTTCACACTCGGTTGTGTGCTGGGAAGTGTTGTGCGCTTGAACTGAACGAGTTGTGTGCTGTTACTGCAGGTACATTGGTTCAACAACATAATTATCTTCTACGCCTGCTACCTTAATTTGTATGTTTTTTTGGAAGGAAGTACCAAAAAAACGCTGATTGCGGTAGGAGTTGACTGGGAGAAATCTACACGTAATGAAAAAAGCGTCACGCCCTCTCTATAAATTTAAAACTCACGGGAATGACGCTCGCGGTCACCAACCAGTACCCGTCGAGACGTCAGAAGTAAAATAATACGAGTAATTTTACCATGTAAAATATTTACATTATTGGAACTTTGGTCCTGACGGGAATCCCCCGACCGCACACGTTTTACTATCTTACTTTGTGGGTTTAATCGGAAAGAAAATTGATTTGGAAACTAGCTCCGTGAAACTTACAGCAGTTTGAGTTGAAAGGTGAATTGAACATCCACCATCAATAGTGCAACAATGTGAACCACCAAAAACAATTCGCAATCATCAGTAAACTCCAAATCACGCACCGAATTCATTCAATGTCAGTACCGGTCCATTGGTTTAATAGCTGCACAATTAGCAGCGCCATCAACAAATCAAACAGATGATAATACGATCGCGGCCATTACAGCCTGATTACTGCGATCAGGGTAATTGTGCAGTCGTAACGTTTGAACACGCCTTAATGTACGGACATTTGCGCGGCTGTTTGTCATAGCATCGCGGTGAAAATGATTAAAACGTATAGTATGGATTATTGGGAAGATGTTGATGGAAGATGTTATCTGCTATTTTACCAGGGGGGTGATTCTCGCGGGTTCGATATTGATATCGAATTCGATATATTTATATATATAACAACAACAAAATCCCTACTTTTTTGAAATTAATTTGTTGCAATATATATATCGAATTCGATATCAATATCAAACCCGCGAGAATCATCCCCCAGTTACTATATTTTAGATAGAAGCCAGATTTGGTCGCCTTATCAATGCAATTATTCTAAATATTAACAACACCTACACTTTGTCGCTTGTTTTGCAGCTAAAAACAAGTAGCGCAACAAGAGAGGAAGGACATTCTGGATATATCTAGCTCAAATCTGGAGCAGTCCGACTTGGGAAGAACCTCCACCTTACTTCTACCACAGCCAAATAACGCTATACTCTTCGTTAGTGTTGTGTTCCTGTGGTGAGTAAGGTCGCCAGAGCTCCTGAGGATGCGCTGTATTGACAGCGGGGGACCTGCTTGTCCTCTAAGCTGTCGGCACAGCGAATGCTCATTTTAAAGGGTCAGCAACGCGCATGTGATACTCGATGTTGCAAGCGTTTCATAGGCTACGGTAACTGTTTACCGTAAGCCTGTAAAAAAAAATCCCGAGCAAACAATGGTCTTGCCAGCCTCATTGCCTTGTGACGGGTCAACTGTAATAAGACTATCCAGAGTAATGTCATAAGGTTTATTCGTCTATGATTACATAATATCATGGTGCCTGAAACCTCATTTAACACAACATCGACTAAACTTAATTATCCATCGAAAATTCATGGTAGATCGAGTCATTACCATAATTACCATTACCATAATTACGATGGAGTATCGATATCGGATGAAATCGATTTTATAAATGAATGGGGCGATGACCGTAACCCTATCTCGACCATTCGACCTTATCATTGTATCTCATGGTGAATGACCGTAATGGGGTGTACCTAAGTACAATTTATGGGCTCGCGATAGGTTTGGCTTCAATGAAATTGGGGTTTGAGCATACATTGACTAAAGGTGTACTAAGTATGGCTTTTGGTTTCGTATATTTTCGGTACTTACATTTTTGCTTATCTTTTTTTAAGAGATTTCGAATCTATCCTGGTCTTACAAGAAGCTTCACTTTCCGAAACCGTAATACTCGATTCTATGCTTTCACAAGGGGTATTCTCATCCTAATTTGACCCCTGTCAAGAAAAATCCCCTAAATAATGATCGGAATAAAGATTGTCAGTTTAGATCAGCGAGTGGATGAATGGACCAGCATCTTCTGGATACATCCAATACACTTTGAAGAATTTTGGAGTATATGGCCCATTTTGAAAATAATTTGTTAACGCATAGTACCTACTGCCTCGGTACCAAAACACACGCTTGTCTATTATAATGCTATTTATTACTCATGATTCGGTAACATAATACACTTGTTGCATCACCCGTCATCGTCCGGACGCAGGATATGTACGGGAAGTTACTGCCAGATATAATTCAGATGCGTATTGGATATGTGACAGAATGTTAACCGTATCTATCTAAAAATAGTTACATAAAAGGCCTTAATTAGCCTTAAAAATTCAGGGCGGAAGGCGCAGTTGCCTATTCAGGCGTTAGCCGATAAAGGTTTTAGGGACAACATGAGCTTTTAAAAGCATTTATACATTACATTGCTACTGTCTTTGCCCTAAAATATAATAAACACGATAGGAATATAGGAGTTTCGCAATCGTCAAGAAATGATAAGCACCAATAAAGAAGTACCGTGATCCAACATCAGTTACCATTCGGGGGCCATACCAAAAGATTTTATTTCTAATGGCATGCTATTGGAGTACTTTACCTTAAGGAGGTCGTCCATGGCGACTTTTTGCAGCGATTTAGTCGCACTTTTGCATCGATGCTGTCGCGCATTACTTATGCGACATACGGCCAAAAGTAGCGATGCAAACTCGCTACTGAATCGTTGCAATAAGTCACCGTGGGCGATCGGGCGCGCGGGAGCAGATCATCCCGCCATCGTCTCCTTTAAACTTAAGTCCAGATTCAAGGAACCCCATGCAATTGTACCAGAGAACTGTACCTTTGCAATTAAACTGGTTTACATCCGTTACATCCGACTTGCAATTGGGTCCAGTTGAAAACCAGCGTCAGGCACTTAGGTATGCTGAACTGGACCTATTCGGCAAAGCCGCTAAGCCGTATGTCTTTCTGTTCCTGCCTTTTCTTTTCTATCAGAGCTTTCATCATAGGTGTCAAACGTCAGACAAACAATATTTTTCATATTGTACAAAAATCGATATTGTACCGAGCGTTGACCGCGTAACCCGATCGTGTCGATCAGCGGACCTTATCATCGATTCTCACGCCCTTTGCCTCTGGACTGACGTGCGTTGTTCTATGTATAGAGTAGTGCTTATATTTATATAGAACTTTTTAGAGTGGGGATGGGCAGGGGTGCTTGCGTGACGTCAATTAGGGAACCTATAAATATCAGTTCAAAAACATGCCATAGCTGTTAAGAGTTTTGGGTTTAAAATTAATTGCCTATCATTGATGATATTGCAAGATTATTTTGAGGGGTGGTACTAACAGGGTCTACTTTCAACGCTGACTGGACTGTCTGTGTACTTAAACCCGCATAGCTATTCACAACCATTCGATATGCTTCCGTGTGCAAGTTGAATAAAGCCTTTCCATTACTAAGCGAGGGAACATATTGTGGACTGCAATAGGCTAGCTGACTTGTAACCCATGTTTTAACCTCAAACGCTGTTGTGTTGATAATTCTCAGATTAATTAACATCAAACAAAGGCTATAATCCGGACGTGGTTGTAGTTGTAGGAGAAAAACACATTAATAAATGTATAAAAATAAAAATGTATAAAATTGTATAAAAATATTAAAAGAAAATTTTTTTCTGAACCCGAATCCTGGATCCAATTAAAGTCGCAAAAATGTTCAAAGAAAATAAATAAAAATCGTTTAGAGCACGCACGAGTTCGCCAACAAATCCTACCAAATCCCGACTAACGTGTAGGCACCGCCTTAATATTTCATGAGTGTTTTTAATGTTCAAATCCTTTGGGGATTAAATGAGAATAAACAACATCCCCTTTGAAGCTTAACATCTTAAATTAAGGCGATGCTCATAAATAAGTATGACTGTAAACAAAGAGGGAAGTATTGGAAGTATGCAACTTTTCGGCGCAAAACGTTAACCGTAGTACGACACGGCACAGCATGGTACGATAAAACGTCGACGTTATACCTTATCGTCAATGAAAAATTTGAATCGTATCTTCATACATCAATTCACTTTGCTTTCCTGTACAGAAAAGGACATAGGGTACTTTTCCAAGAAAAAGAACAATAACTTTCGACAGTCACAATTGCTTTGGGTCGCTAGATGGCGCTACGTGTACGTCACGCGGATGAAGTCGTGGGCAGTGCTAGTAATTTTATAAAACCAAACTCTACATTTTATACAAAGCCATTCAGCACATTATATAAACTTTAGCTCCTGTAACTTTACAAAGACAGAAGTTGACATCATATTAGTTCCAAGGTACCTTAACTTCTGTAATAAGCTGTATAATAAGCCGCTGTGCTTTCCTTTTAACTTTACATGTGTTTTCGTTATACAACAATTTGTCTTTAATGCAACTTTGCGTATGGTTTCTGTGGTTGGCAAGAATTCCACCCTGTCTTTCCGTAGAAGGTAAAGTGGTTGCTAAAATAAGCACCATGTTCTTTTGTGTGGTAATAGTAGAATACTTCAAAATCTGATATGTCCGGCAAGGATTGTGGACCCAAAGCTATCGAACTGTGAAAACCACATCAAAATCCGTTCAACAAATAAAAAATATAATTATATTTTTTCGTATGGTTACGTCATTACGTCCCAGTATCCTATCCCGACTGTTTTTTTGGGATATCTTCAATGTACAGACACGGCTTTTTTACAATTTTATAATAGTATAGAAAAAATCGTGGGTCTTCATTATTATTATTAAAACTATCATTTTTAGTTGCAAAATTGGTGCTATTTTTGTCCTATAGCTTCATTTCTCTCTGAAGCCCCTGACCATAGAGCAAATGCCTCTCTACTCTCTTTAAACTTCTCTTCTTTTAGAAGGAGTTGATCAAATTTTGCCTTTTGGTGCAGCTCATCGATAATAATCTCTTTGCCTCTTTGCTATGCACGAAGAGGAACCCATTAGGTACCTAGTAATTTGTTAATAACCGTAGTGCAGTCCATACAAATTTTTTTTTCGCGAAGCCGTCAATCGCGTGGCAGCTTCTAAGGCAACCATGCTATCGAATCATGATTTCCAAATAAGACTCAAGATCTATTGCCTTTCTTCTAGACTGCTACAACAAACGTAGTAACAGAAATTGTTACTTATACTCTTAGCAATATGGAGAAGATAATATTGCCCCCATCCACCTTAAGTAATCTCTTAATCCATTACACCTAAGGGAGGAAACAGTCCAATAATTATGGACCGATGTATCCCAAGCAAAAACAAACAACCCATTTGCACATCTGCATAATTAAACAAGCCGCTCCCAAAAACGTAATACGTGATCACTACCAATGACAACACAAACGTAGCCAAACTTGTACATAATTAATCACGTAAGTAGCAGTTCCATTGCACATTCAATTAGTTACAGAAGGATTACTTCCAACAACTCACAAAAAGTACAGGTAAACACTCGTAATTGGTATGTGGGAAAAACAGCAGTCTTAAAATAGGCGACCGCTATCTTAATAGGCTTTTGCAATGTAAAGTTGGAAATAGGTCTATGGACGCCCAAATTGTGATAAGGACATATATAGATAGAGTTTGAAAACCGATAAACCAAGAGTGGACGCCCAAGTTGTGATAAGAACATAGATAGATAGAGTTTGAAAACCGACAAAGCAAGAGTCACATCTCCCACTACTTCAATTACCCAAGATCTTGGCGACATTACCATTACAGTCTCCTCTATTTCAGAAGATTCTGTAAACCTTCTGTGCCGAACTTTCAATTGCTTGTACATCTATCGGTCTCCGAAACTTCGCTCCGAGCAATGTGTCTAACGTTAACAAAAGCTTAGCTTCAGTTTGATGGTCTGTTCTTGAAACTAGTTATAATGACTTGGGTATTACTACACACTTAATAGTCTAGTAATCCTTGAGATGGAGAGCTACCAGACGTTTCGTTTAGTCACTCTTTACCAGAATGCGAAAGTTTGGATGGTTGGTTTGTAACTTGTAACACAGATTTAAATTAAGCTAGATACCGCATGTTCATTAAATAGTATGAAAACGAGCGTGCGATTTTTTCCTACCTATACTATGCATTCAAAGTCAACAAGTCATTTAAATTTATTATTGGTACAATTTGGAATTTGTACCTATGTCTTCAACGACACTATTTGTCAAGTTTCACCGGCGCGTTTGAAAGTAAACTCAAGTAGGAACGCGGCAAGTAGGCGCATCGCACAAACTTTTCGGGCACGATGGGATGGACGGTTTGCGGTATCTAGTGTACTCTAAATCTGTGGTTTGTAAGTTAAGCATGACGTTATGATTGAACGAATTTGGATGGACATGAAAGGTAATACTCTGGTTTCACAGAGAGTAGTTTGTATGTCAGGAAAATGGGTTTTCAATCATGTGGAGTGAAGGATGTTTGGATGGTCAGTCATTTTTAGCAGCAGCACTGATATCAGAAAGGTAAAAAAGCCGATGATTATATTGGTTTATGAAGCTATATTGGATACAATATACCTACCTCATTTGCCTAACATAAAACATGGAAATGATTTAATTTGTAACTTGGATGTTAAAATCACATTTTATACGACGTTTTTTACATGGTCGTTGGTGACGACATTTCTTTGCTGACAATCTGAGAAAACGTGTAAACTCTTTCATGTCAAGAATTTATAAGGAAATGATTATGAGCAATGAAATTGATTTTCTTGTTGTTCATACATTTCCAGCAGTGAACTATCATATTGATCTACTCTTAAAACAAATATGTTCCAGGGTAGTCGAATTATTAATTATCATCGACGTTCTCATTAGTTAGGTAACTGAAATAACATTAACTACTTAACTACACTACGTGGCACAAGCACAACACAGACGGTCCAGAGTAACTAATTTCCCAAGTTGGATATTGTTGCACTGGTCGATACGGAAACTAAACGCGTTAATTAATATCATGGATGGGTTATGTCCTAGACGGGAAACTTGTTCAACTGTATTATAGTATTGATGATGTTTCGAAATGGATTGGTACCTATTAAGGGCTGTATTTGCAGTTGGTTAATTCAATCTAATAAATGATATCATGTTAATGATATTATAATCTAGGTATAGTTTTTTGTATGAAGAGTATTATTGTGGTATCTAGCTACTGGGTCTGCCAGTTCTCTCAATGTTCCAGAATTAATAGACGTTGTGTTTTTTTTTACTATCTCTTAGAAAATTTCATTTACAAACAGGAGTAGTCGTATTTCTATATTACCTAGTATCAAGACAATACATAGAAACGTCTGAATTGGTCACTCGTCAAAATCTCTCTAAGATTATGTCCTGTCCACCCATCGTTATCCATTCAAGCTTCAGATTTGTGGTACGAACTGAAATTTTTAGGAGCATTGTGGTTCGCCTTCGTGCCTATTACAGCTCTATAAGATGCGACTCCAACCTGTTAGGAGTTATGCATCTTTTATTCTTAAACTGCTTATCCAATATCGTAGTCTAGACATTTTCTAGGTAGGAGAGGTCCATGACAAAACTAAATAAAGCTGAAATACTAATGCTTTTGTTTTAGGCATAGCATAGCTGAAAGAAAAAAATAAATTAATATCTAGGTATAACTATTTTCATCTCCAGAACATCCACACAATCGATTATAATCCTCCCACAATCATTAAAGAAAACAAAAAAAAACAATATTCCTTTCATTTTCGTCGTCATCCCACCTGTAACTGACAACAAAAGGGGAGAGGTCATCAAAGAAATAATAATAGAGTTACCTATAAAGAACAGAGTCAAAATAGACCCTTATTACCTTTCACGGGAAACAGAATCGTTGAACGAAGGTAGGATAGGGATGCCGAATGTTTCTATCCGTGACATCCCGGCATTTGAGCCCGGAGAAATATGCGGGGAAATTATCCCGACATTTGATGCGGGATAATAGACCATGGCAACGTTTATTGGGTTTTGTTACAATAACATGTTCGTTTACATAAATGCTGATGTTGATTTGAATCGGTTGTTGTTGCTGTGAAATGCAGTATCGTTGTTGTAAAATAAACGATGCGTATTTTGCATTATTTTGAAATTGAGGGAACATTTAAATCACTTGTTTACTTAGCGGTTTAAAACAGATGTGTTCAACTTATTCAATGTCATGTGTAATTTCTAAATAACCTTACTTTGCAGGAAAACATCGTAGGGGAATCCAGACTTACATGCTCTAAAATTGTGGTGATTAATGCGCGTTATTTATCTGAATAAGACTTACAAGGCCAAAAAATAAACAACCTCCTTATTTAATAAACGATGATTAAACGTTACTTAATTAAAACAGCTCTTTAATCAATTGTCATCTCAATTTATTGACATAGAAGTGACAAGGATAGTTTATATTTAATCAGTGGTTAAGTTTTTATAAGTAAGGGCTACCCCTTACTTATAAAAACTTAACCACTGATTAACTTAACCACTAAATATTTACTATTTTCTTAACATTTAGAGTTAGACATTATAATTCAAATAATATTATTCACATTCCAATCCCGCGAACTCGTAACATCACTATCACAACCTAGTAATGGGTGAAACGGCTATAATCCTTAGTTATTTCCCAAAATTCTGGAAGCTTATCCAAGGGCGGGCTACACTGAGCTGTGACGTCACTTTCCATGAAATGTTTTGATGAATATTTAATGCGGGACTGAACGTGTTAATAATTGAACATGTAATTATAATGAATTAGCAGATGATTGGAAGGTAGCAATGATATATAAATTAATATTAACAGCAAATATGGCGGCCAAGCTATAGAATGTTAATTAGGAAAGAAGGAAAAGCCATGTCTTTGTACGATGAGTAAGGCAATTTCCTGGAAGGTTTTAATTAGCTTATAGGAACGGCTACAGGCGTATTTTTACACATTTTTCCTTGTTATAATTTAACTGATGTAATTTTAATTTTTAAATTAAATATTAAAATACCCTAAAAACGATACGAAAACAATCTTGGAAATGCGCCGCGTGCTATAATAGAGTTTCTCTTGGAAAAAAAAACGGATAAATTCCTTTAATCGGATTCCGTACCTTAAAAGGAAATACAGAACCCTAAAAACCCGATTTCGGGTTTTTCCCAGGTAGAAGCCCAACTATAGTCTAACAACTACCTAGGTCTTAAATTTTTTAACCTTCCTTCACGTTTCTAGATAACATGCGATGGACCGCAGAAACGATAGCAATAAATTACAAACTAACACGTTATGTGAAAATAAACAGGGCTTTATTCTTTCAGCCCTCCGCGAAACTGGGTTACAACTTTACAACCACACGTTTTATTCCAAACTAGTTAAATATTACTGAAGTTAATTTAAGTTAACGTCGAGAGCGTCCCGCCAACATAATAACAGTATAAGTTTATTTATTAAATTTCAGCGTTATATTTTACGCGTGCACCTTGCTGGGCCGAAATTGTGCTGTAAACAGAAAATTGCATACTGCACTCAATACCGGAGGATATCAAGTTAATTTTGAGTTTAGAAATAATTAAGAGAGGTATAACGTGGTATGATGCTATCCAATTAAGAACAGGAATGACCTTGCGCCATATTGTGACGTCTGAACTCTTAGCTATGGAGGGTAGAGGTGGAGAAACGTCTGTGTATGAAAAGTGTCCGTCAAAACGTGTCGCTACTGTAGCAAGAGGGTAAACAAGAAAGCGCCAAAAGTTCCATCCAATAGAAAATTCAATCCGTCAACAACTGCTACATGCATTCCCTTTGCCTATGATAGCGCCATTTTGGAGGGTTTTTGAACTGTAATTTACTACGTAAACCTGGACAACTTGGCTCCCTAAAGAGATAGTTCTCCTGCCCTCTACCCTTCATATTCTTAAAGACGGATACAGACACGGGGAGGCATGCGTCGAGCACGCCTCGCAACGCAACGCACGCTATAATTATCCGATGCCTCGCCACGAATATACGTCCACACATTGCGAATCATGCGATGACGCCGTGCGCTGCCTCACAATGTTTGTATCCGCCTTAATAGTATATTTGTATTGAAAAATCTACTAGTTACAATAGATTTGGTAAAACTGACTCAAATAAAGTAAAAAAAAAACCTTATTACTTCGCAAATTAATTTTCTTCGTAAGCCTTGCTTTTCAAGCGATATTCGATAGTTTGAGGTCACTGATGTTCGTACTCTTAAATGCTGCGCCGACTTCAAATAAATTAAGAAAAGCGCAGGATGATGATGATGTTGATAATTAGGATAAGGGCAGGAAGTTGATGAAGAACTTCAGCTCATGCTACAACAAATTAAATATCATGTTGTACTAAAATTACCTTTCAGCTATAAACGTGAAATTCAGTAAAACAGGATATTGCACGCGACGGCCAATATTCTGTGGGACACTAAACTTATATTAAAGCTGTGTTTGCACGGGGACAGTCGTTAACTGGGTTATTAATGTGGGTTTTCGTGTGGCCGTGTATGGTCCATTTAAATTGTTTAGGCGTTAAAATATAAAGGTGTAGTTTTAAGGTAGCCTTGCCGTACCTAGTTTATATGAAGGTTACGGTATTTTGTGCAGTGGTATTCTATTCTACAAGACTACAATACAATCGTCAAGGTTTACTTTGTACTTCAGTAAGTTTTTTCTTCAGTAACTGATCTATTACCATTATCAAAGTTGTCGGTGAAACAAGGACAGCTTGGCCTTAACATATTTTTATGTCAGCTGTAGGCTTTATATCGTATAGTTTTACTATAATTTCTGATATGGGTTCTGATTAAAATAGCATAAGCATAATCGGCCTACAATGTTCCCACTGCTGGGACACAGGCCTCCTCTGTGAGAGGGAGTGGGCCGTAGTCCACCACGCGGGCCCAGTGCGGGTTGGTGGACGTCACATGTCTTCGAATTTTTGGTTCTAGGACATGCCGGTTTCCTCACGACGTTTTCCTTCACCGTTAAAGCAAGTGATAATTAATTTCTAATACGCACATGACTTCGAAAAGTCAGCGGTGCGTGCCCCGGGATCGAACTCGAACCATTCGCCGTGGGAGGCACATGGTTAATCCACTAAGCTATCACTGCTTTTTTTTTGCTGATTAAAATACTTAAATAAAAAAACACATACTACACACGTCATAATTAGTGGCCAGTTAGCAGATACAGCAGCGGGTTCGGATAGTGAAGTATTCAAATTACTATACCACTTCACTTTGCCAGAATATACTGAAAAAAATCTAAAACTATAACTAATTCCATTCATTTAAGCTCTCGTCACCTAACAATTCTAACTCATTCAGCATTTAAACTAACTTAGCTACAAAGTATGAAGTAGCCGGAAGGTAGGAAACTTCGTCACCTCTAATACCGGCTCTCAACGCTAGTGAAACAAACGGAAACAAAACTTTGCTAAACATTTGGCAAACAAAAACACCTGTAATTGTAAACGGACAGAGTTCAGAACGACTTGCTAACGTCCTCTAAGGCTAGTTTGTAGCGGGATTTAGAAGCTGGAAGAGTACAAATACAGATTTTGAATGCTCCCGAGTTTTTTCTATGTTGTTTTTTGGTTACAAATCACCGCTATCATTCGTTTCGGATTCGTTCGCCAATGATTTACCTGTACCTGGCGGATGTGTCCACAGTCACCATTTTTTCCGTTCAGGAACTGGACACCATAAACTTATTCTGTGTAAGTTTTGCGATGTTGTTAGTGTGGTACTTGCTTCTTATGGTGTTCTAGAATATCGTTTCCTTTGTAGGCTACATTATTGGCAATTAGTCTATAATGAGCCTCCTATATGTTTGTTTGTACTTCTAAAGATAATCCCTCTACATACAGTTTGTTGTTCTGTAACAATTTGTAGTAGGTACCTATATTATTATAATATAATAATATAATATAAAGTTACGGCTTCAAGAACTAATTCAGCCAAAAATGTTTTCGACTTACCTAATATACAAGATTTCTTGGAGATATCAAAATGCGACAACGCGATACAACACCTGAGCGCGAGAAAGAGAGCAAGCATCGGCCCATCATGAGTGTCACCTTAAATAATCTACCCAAAACACCTTAAAGGGTTGGACAATAAAATCACCCCGTTTTATCACCCGTTTGCAAGCGCCCGAAACACGGGCTCCTAATGGTTGTTCGCTGTTTACCTCGGGACAAAAGGCCCGAGCCACGCTAAATATTTTATAATATTTGCTTAATGTGCCAGCAGCTATTTAAGGGAATCCCTGCTTTATGTACCTCATTATAATATTAACTTTTGTTAAAGCGAATTTGCGTTTCCATACAAAATTCTCTATAAAAAAAATGTTTGATTTTAGGACGGCAAAAGCCATTTTATTGCAACTAAAACTCTAACTCTATCAAAAATTTCTAATCCCAAAACACATTAATCCTAAATTCAAAATGGCTAATGTTTACTCGCCTAGGGGCGCCAAGAAAATAAGGGGTTCATAATGGGATTGTTACGGAAGGTGCTTTCGTTGACGATAGGCGGAAAGGTAGATAGATGTATTGGAGTAATCATGGCCTGCGTATTAATTAATTTCATGGTGGTCTAAGATGAAAGAAAATCATGTTATAGGGCACAACGGCACATGCTTAGACATTATTTGGCAATATGATGAATTTCTTTCTTTCATTTCCGTGCATTCTATGCTATATGAATACAACAGAAGAAGGACTCCACAAAGACAGTTAAATAAATAGCTACACTTTCAGCTATGAAATACAGTGTAATACAGCTTGCACAGCGCTGCGTGCCAAAAATTAACCTACAAGGCAGTCTCTTTCTATAGCGTAACTCTTATCCCTTCTGACGCGGCATAAACCCACTGAATTACCTGCCCGGGGAGGTACTTCAGTAGATTTTTTTAAATCCCATAAAAAGTTAAATAAATTAGAAAAATATTTTGTATGGAAACTGTACCCTTTAATTAGGTCCCTCGAGTTCGAAGTTGCCAGTTTTCGTGAACTAATTACAGGAAAAGTTTGTTTTATCAACAATAATTTTGGTAATTGCGTTATTAAGGTAATTTGTAGCAGCAAAACATGTTCTGTTGTATTTTATCAGGAATTATTCTGTCTTTCAAATACCTATTCATTTAAGCAAATTATTACACCTATTGCAATAATTAAAGTAGCAGCAAAAAGATCGAACGCTGATTGTAACAAATTGCGTTGCTGTAGGTACCTATTTGTAATCTAAAAGGCCAAACCAAGTATGTACCTACAAAGATTGATCAGGGATTCAGGGAGGTAGTGATTTGTTCATGTGTCAAGAACACAAACCATACAGAGTTTCGAGATTTAATATCTACTCTCTTCGACATTTAATTAGCTACTGTCTTTCAAAGAAAAGACAGTATTCATTTTTCACCAGAAGGTGAAAATACTGGTGTTTTATACCTACAGGGTAACTTGTAATTCGATGTATTTTTTCCATTATATGGTGATGGTGGGTGGGCTTTACCAAAAATCCATGTAGGTATTTCAAGAAGGTAACTTTTGTGTTTTTCAAAAATACCTATTTATCATTTGATATAATTTGTCTCTAAAATAGCAAACTGAATGGCTTTAATTACTGTTTTAATTGTAACTGAAAAAAGCTTGTAACAATAATGGTAGCAACATTTCATGCCAAAACAAGCTAGCTCAACAAACCATTTTTCTGGTTCAACACTGAAATTATAACCCCTATAATTTCTGTCACGAACTCATTAGCCACCCTCGTATTTTATTAAGAATCCAAATTCGCTCGTAAAATTAGTTCTAATGTTCGTATACCCTAAAACGGCCATAAACTAATTTATGGTGGATGACGTAGCTAGAATTATAAAGTCTGTCGATTCACTCAATCATAACGGGAAGGGTGCAAGGATTCATAGCTGGACTTCTACAAAACTGCTGTATCAGTTTTCATGCAATTAGCGGAAAACTATTTTTCATGTTGTGCGAACGGACACATCGGGAGTTCAACAGTTATAAAGAATGATCCGTTCAGGGAATTCCTGAATAGGAAGTGTTTAACAGTTATAAAGATTTAAGTTACCCAACTAAAAACAATCCAGGTTGCTTTTATGCAGATTTTTTCTTTCAGATTTGAAAGATAGTGCAAAACATTCTCGAAACAAAAATAATAGCAAACAAGAAATATAAGCAAGAACGTTTGCAGTCACAGTTCGATTGAACACGAAATGGGCTTGTTTATTATCGGAACGCATCGAATCAATTGCCGTTCAGCGTCGCGGGGAAGATGTTGGGGCTAGGACAACAGCGAGGATTTCGACGAGGATTTTGGAAAGGAGCTTATTGACAGCATACTAGCATAGTGTATCTAAATGGAAATCTGCAATTAGTAGAAAAACCGTCAAGAACACCTTGGGTAGAAGAATCTTGGCAAAAGAATCTTGCAGCCAGTCAATATACAGTGGAAGGATAAGAAACCAAAAATAGAGAGAAGAAGCAAGTGTGAGTGACTATTGAGCGAGGTCCTGGTTTCGATCCTCGGGTCGGGTAAAGTGTCATTGGATTTTTCCTACAGGAAATTCTCATTAGCAGCTTGGAGTCTGGATTTATGCCCGATAAATAGCAAAGGATCGCCTGATATTTTATAATTAATATATGTTAAACTTAAAGTCAAAGCATTTATTTCAATTAGACCAATTACAGGTAGTTTTGAATTGTCAAGGAGTCTGTCAGTTAGTCATAATGATGAAGCTAGATGCCCGTTCTAAAGCGTAGATTCCTATGGAGAAGAACGGGCAAGAAACTCAATGGTTACTTTTTTAATTCAAATCATAACAATATCATGGTTACATTATGTTTTTGTCGGAAATAACACAAATATGAGAGAACAATGTATAAGTCTAGAATAATAGTAAAAACAACTCCAAATATTAGCCATAGCAGTCCAGAGATAACCAGTCCCAACAGACGGCGCCCGTTCACGAACATGACGCATGAATCAGCGCCATTTAGCTCAACAATCGGCAACAACCATCAGCAAGACATTTTTAGTGAGCATGACATACTCTCAACCGCCAGGCAGCATACAATTAAAATCTTAAGTAGTACCTAAATGGCTACACTGTTGACTATGACTTCAATAGTTCTCTCTGATACTCAAATAATCCCATAACGAGTTTTATTTCAACTAGATACCTACAGATATAGGTACTCCCAAAGATAAGAAAATAAACTATAAAAACGATTGAAACTCTGCATAAACTTGGAAATAGAACGATAAATTCTATTAAAAGAGGCGACGTGGTCAGGTTCCGGAATGCGTAGTCACACAGTACGCGCGTACATTGCGAGGCATGCTTCGCAATGTATGGACGTTCATATTCGTGGTGCAAAATATCGAGGCGTGCGCTACGAAGCGTGCGCGGCGCTTTAGCTGGTCGGACTGAAGTTCGTGCAAATGAAGTCATAGTATCTGTTTCTGCATTGTATGTCCTTTTTCCATCCAGGCCAACTTAGATCGCGAGCATTGCAGTAGCGTGACTACGCTTCTCTCATAGCCCTAAAATGTCGTCAACACCACACCCTTCTGTCATCTTTCAATCGTCTCTATTCACGTTTGAACATTAAATAGATGTTCCAATAAGATTATATTATTTACTGAAGTAAACAGCGTGTTTGCAGGGTTGCCAAGCAGCTTGACTACCAAGATATTTAAATGGTTAAAAGATAGTTCTTCTAGTCTTACCAGTGTTAGAAATAAGTCACCACATTGGCCGGTCCAGAATTCCCGCGACTCTCACTAGGTATTCAGTCCACCTTGGGATGCTTGGGAGGCTTATGTCCAGCAGAAAACGTTTTTCAGCTGATATGATGATGAAGAAACTAAAGGAATAAGATTTTTTTTTTTGTTCTGTTCCTAAACGATTCAGTCTTAAAACATTTTTTATCGTGTGCAATTTTAGTAACGCTCCTGATTTGAGCCTGTACCGTCTCACTGTTGGGCTAAAGTCTCCTTCCATTTTTACATCGGTTCGGTTCTACGCTACTTGTTGCCAATTACCAAGGTCATCCAGGTCATCCATCTCCGTGGTCTACCGCGGCCCCGTTTCGCTGTTTCAAATCAAATCAAATCAAATATGCCATAATATGGCGTGCAAATATTTAGTTTAATATCTGGAGCAATCAATTTATATAATTTATTAAATTATTATTGTCTTATCTTCTAAATAATCCTTAAGAGTTCCTTTCAGGGCACCAATCATATTATGCTAGATTAATATAATATTTTTTAACCTATCAATTTTGTGACGAAGATAAAATTCAATATATGTAGTAAAAAAATATCCTTCGTGAAAGCACAGCCTTCGGAAAAATAAATCGTGTGGGACTTCTACCAGCTGATTCAACACGGTTTTTCTCCCTACATGAAAAAGAAAACATGATAACCGAATCACGGCCCTTTGCCATTAAAAATAGCAATGCGAAACACCGTGCGTTTCCACTAGAGTTGGCGCAAGGGGTGCGTAGACATTGGCTTTGTTAGGTAAACGCACATATTGTGAGGAAAATCTCGTTCCCCTGTATACTGAATATATCTGATTCGGTTTCACTCAAGATTTTTTGCGTTTTGGAAACCTTACCAGCGGTTATTTTTATAAGCTTTTTGTTTTCTTTTTATTATTTCTTGCGGTTATGGTGTTTCTTTAGAGGATTCAATGTAAAACTTGTATTTGGTGAAAGTGAATACTTAAAACGGTAGCTTTTAAATATGTAGATTTATTCTAAATTAAGCATAATCAATTTTAATGTAGTGGACTAGTGGCACCATTATTAATTTGTCGTTCATTTAAAATATCACGAATCTCAAGGTTGCAATTTGGTGAAATTGCTCTTACCTTACTTTGTTCTACTTAATAATATACTCTCCCTGAATTCCAAAATTAGCATAAATAATATACTCTAAATTAATCATAAACCAGACCTCAAAACTTCCAGACCGAGAGGGTCCAAAAAAACCCTTAAAAGCATGAAAAACTAAAATCATTAGCGTGGCTACAACGGCCAGACAGCCGGTACTGTTAGCTTTCAAAACAATTTACATTGAGTTTCAGTTTCAAGTGGCCGGCGGAATATTTCGATGAGAAAAATGAACTGTTGCATAGTTCAACGGAAATATTTACTGGCGATTACTTGTTTTGTTGAGGAAAATGAGTAATTTGATATTCTGAAATGTAGATAGAAAAATACAGAGTTATAATTGGTACGAAATGTGAGAAGTTGCGAATGCATCAGCCTATCTATTCTGAGGCCCTAGACAAGTTGCTTTTCTGTTATCGTTCACGCCAAACGCTACGTCCAAAATGTATGGCAATGACATTACCTGCGGAAAAGTCACGTGACTCACAAATGTCAATTCCATACATTTTGTCCGTAGCGTTTGGCGTGAACGCTAACAGAAAAGCAACTTGTCTAGGGCCTCTGTACCGACACGCCGTGTGATATCATTTGTTTGCGAACGTTCTAAGCAGAATCTCACAGTGACATACTCCCTCGAACGTTCGCAAACAAATTACAAAAACAAGGTTTGATGATACAAACTTGCGAAACGATACCACACGTCTAAACCGAAGCATTCAGTACTACCATGAGGAGCAATAATCGGTGCTAGAGAGATCGATTAATCGATCCCTTTCACACTTGCAACCCTAACACATAGAAAGATCCCGCACTTCTAAACCCGGATACGCGGTAATTCTATAACGGAATATTATAAAAGGGACTAACATCCCGCGATACGAGAAGCACAGGATACGCTCGCAATACACAGGTTTCAGCTGAAAAACATTTTTCATAATCTGAAAACGGCGGTAAGTACGGACATTTCAGCACCGCATTACGAGAAGATATGAAAGGCGTATTATTTTTAATCCCGCCATTCAGTGGCCCGATTCAGCTCGAAATATTTTTTTAATGAAAGTTATTTCTGCAGTCTGTTATTTTAGAATATGATCTTTTGGAAGTTTTTTGTTCATCAGTTCTAATAGGTTTACGCAATGTTTGCTCATTCCTGGCGCAACAGAGCTCGTGGGCTCTGCATGATATTCAATTAATGTGTGTTTTGCTTTAATACAGGAATGTTCCGTTTGTTTAATATTCTAGATCAGTATTTTCAGATTCATCATCATTTTTATCCTTCATATAAAATATGATACCTGCATATTATTAGGAATCATAATAATGAATTATAGTTTACATCTCATATTACCTATTAATCATACAGTAAACCAAGTGCAATATAATTCAATGAATATTAAATTAATATTAAACAATTAGCATTAGTTGATTCTTTACAACGTGAAACCAATTCGTAAAACGTACGTAAAATCTCGTTTCGATAAGGCTTCGAATTAGATACTTCTTCATTATTGAGTTCTAGTAACAATGCAATAGAACACATTAAATTAGTACCGCAATTTACAGGGGGAGGTAACAAGAGAGCGGTAATCAACCGGCCGAAGGGAGCCCCCCATGAATGTTAAAACGCTGCGCTGGCTACAATTCCATCATCGCTTTTTTATTTCCTTCGTAGTTTTTAAATTGATGCTATTTGTAGCAGTGTTTTACGGTCATTTCATTCTTATTGTCATTAGTGCCCCATTTGTGTTGCGTTACTTGGGATTGCGTCTATCCAGCTTCAATCTGAAAACCATTATTCAATGTTGGGCTGGAATGTGGAGCTGTACTGAGATCGGCTGACGTGATTCATTTAATAGATTCTTTAGGCATAAAAATGCGAATGGTATTTCTACTGTAGGTATTCTTTATTACAAAAAGTGTATGTGTCGTATTCAGTTTCTCTCTTTTTGCTTATGATTATCGGTCTCCATCACTCTTATCATAAACCCCTTATCGTCTTATTCCATAAAGCTAATAAAATATACCTCACAAAATATTATTATCATTCACAAGAAGAGTAAGTACCTAAAGATCGGAATATTGAATTACGGAGCTATTCCGACAAAACATCCTGACGATGCAGCTCGAGGTAGACCTCAAAAGAGTATGAAAGCAAAATTCAGATTTCCCGGAACAAATATTGACATTAAAAGGCTTTGTACATAAGAATAATGCAAAACACGCTCGATTCACGAATGAACGTGGTGAAACAGTATAAGTATTAGGTGCACAGAATAGCTTCACAGATTTTTGTTAAGATGTAATGTTGAGAATTTTTTGGATAATTTCATGAAACAATTTGTTCTGAGAGGCTTTGTAAATGAAAATGTGCAGAATGTTAAAGTAGAAATAGCTAGCAACTTATTTAAGAGAATGTTTTAATATGTTGCCGCATATTTCCTGGAAAATAAATGTAAGGTGCTTAAATAACATTGCGTTCACTATAACATCAGAACATGTTTAAAATACGGTTCTAAAGTACCTAAATGTATTTTATTATTACGTTTTGAGATATTCATACACTGTAATGTAGAAGTTTTGTGTAATTGTACTGAGATCGTATATCATAAAATGCTTCACAGTAAAAAAGTTAAGTTAGAGAAAGGGCAATTGACATTTTGCGGCCTCAGTAAACAAAGATTTTATTATCCTAACATGTTCCTTTTCTAATAAAGACAAGTGATAGCGGTCTTTGCATCTAAATAAGTCCTGACATACGATTTCGTGTAAAATCGATAGTGGGTTAAGCCAGGAGCTAATAAAGCCACGAATTCAAGATAGCACCGGTTTGGCAACACAACATACATAAGTAAGTAACTTTTTACCGTATTTAGAAGGCAACATCTCAAGGACTGGGAGGCCATATCTCCAACAAAATGACCTTCCTTTATAAAATATTCAAACGTTAGAAGGACGAAATTCTACGAAATAATAATTATTACTCAGTAAAGCCAAGATCGTAGGAAAACAGAGTTACCGGAGGAAATGTCGAAATTTTTATTTCAATAAATTTGTCATTGCCCGAGATCAAACAAAAAAGAGAAAAAGCGTTAGCCCTTGAATTTGATAAGGAAAAACGTTTCAAAGGACTTTGGGTATTCATGAAACTTGGGAGGTTAATACAAATAATAACTTTATATAAGTACCCACACCAAGTAATTCAGAATAAAATAAATTATTGCCCTTGGACTTCTCTTTGTGTCCTGTTTTCGGGTACAAAAGAATATGGAGCAAATAACATGCGAATTAATTGAACAACATATAAATACAAAAAGCCTTTGCAAAAGTTTTCCTAATATTGAGCTTTGTATAAAAGTTCCCAAAAAACATGAAATTAAAACCAACAAGTGTTTGAGTACATCATTGAATTCAACCATGCAAATAACGTAACCGTTTTAACCCTTTACAAAATATTGATATTGAGGGACTTTGTTGAATGTAAAATGTCCGTTTTGCCCTGCAATTTTCAATTTTAATCTCTGAACTGTAATGTTTACTTTCGAGTGTCAACAACTCCGTCGATCGGGCAACTTGTTTAATTTAGGCCCGACGCACCTTTGTGTGATGATAAAATAAAAAAAAGTTTTTCCCTACATTTGCCCAATACTCGGCGATAGCGCGTCAAAGAGAATTTTTGATGGGGAATTTGATTAAAATGTATGCGGAAAGAAAATAAAGAGTTTTTAGCAGAGAAAAGGCAATGCTATTGATTGAGTTGTAACCTATTGATGCGATCGATGCACAGGTTTTTGAAAAGGATTTTGTTTTATAATATTATAGATATAGAAAAAGCTCAAATTAATTTGCTTTCAAAATACACCAATGAATAGATTTATACAGGCACATACAAAAACAGGCATTAGTCAAAACAGATATTTACACATCAAAATTTCAAGTCCATAACATAATTAGTCCTGAATATCGAATCAAATAGCATTGAAAATGGCTTTCGAAAGCCCGTCTCCTCTTGAGCCACTTACCAATGCTAATGCCGGCTTTTAGTTCCATTTGCAAATGGAAATTAGTTGACAGGAGCTCAATCTGTGATAGTTTAGTTTACTGTACCGACCGCATCAGTCTACCTTTACGCCATAATGTTAGGCGTCCCTCAAGGGTCTATAATTGGACCAGATTTCTTTGTAATGCATAATAATTGGTTTTAATGTTTATGTATAAGGTGTAAATGTGATCAGGATGTGTTTATGTTTTGTGATCGCACTGCTTTTATAATGAGACTTAAACAAAACATAACACCTAACCTTTAAGTAAATGAAATAATTACTATAAGTTAACACATTATTTAGGGTAACACAGCTAATCTACACAATAACCTAATTTCACGATTACGAAACTAGCTATTAAACTATTAAGCTAAGCTTCTAGTGCATTGTTTGCAGCATCATTTATAAAACACAGGAACTAACTAAGAACAAAACTAAACAGTGATAAATCTTCGTTTTGCATACAATTATTCTCGTCTGGTACACGACTTATGTTTCAATGTCTGCCTTCAGTTGAAGCTCGCACTTCATTTGTTCCTGTCGAAAACTCCTAGCTAGCTAAAGTGTTTGTTTTCAAAACGATCTGCAAAAGGGCTATTATTGTTCCTATTTTATCTCTGGAGATGGTGTTTCGTTTTGTTGCCGTAGAACCGCCTGGGAGTAAAAAGTGTTTCAGTATTGAGCGAGAAAGTTTTTAATGTATCGGATATGGTCTTGTGACAGTTTATTTCATTTAAAACTCGGAAAGATCTTAGCTATATAAAGGACAGTATCTTGTTTCTTTGATAAATAACGTGGCTTTAGTTAAATATTATCATCAGGTTTATGGTTTATGCGGAAATAATCGTCCTCTTAGAGCTGATACAATCAACTATGTCCTTGTATTCAACCCGGCACAAACCTTGTTTTGGTATCCAGCAAAATTCAAATTACCAAAATTGTTTGCTCACAAAACAGAAATGCGATACAACAGCTACCGAATCCCAATCATTAGCTCCTAAATCGACTAACTACGTTCACAGACAAAGCGTTACCCGTTTGATGGTAAACCACAATTTCACTCACGGACACATTGCACGTTAGGCTGAAGGCACATTGTGGGATTGTCGCATTACGACAGACCATTTACTACCCCTCTTAGACGTAATTAGTTTGCGACCTTCCAGATTGAAAGGGTTATGTTTTACATCAATAGTTTCTGTAATCAGTTACGACTGGTAGAAACTTCGAGAATTAAAGGAAACATGAAATAAATCAACCATTTGTGTCATTTTCTGCTCCAAAAAGAGAAAACCTTCCAAAAGTTTTGAGTAAGGCAGAGTTTAAAAAAGTTTCGAGCTCTTCTTTTGTAAATGGTTTGCTTTTACTTATTATTCAGTTTGTTATCCTCGCATTATTTACCGCCATGTTGATGCTCTTCATTGTTTTCTGATAAATTGAATTTTACCTGAAAGAAACAGAAAATAATTTTAATAATGTTGAATAAGAAAGGTTTCAATTAAAAGTACATAATATAAACTACCATCAACAAACAAACTAGCAAGAAACTCGTTATGAATTTCAGCTTGGTTTTCCAAGAAAAGGATAAAGTATTTTCTGAGTAGCCAATTTGTTTTATGTGAATATTTAAATCTATAATAGAATTCCTGTCCCGCACTAATACACACAAGTTTCCACGAAATACAGAATAATATTATGTAATAAGTTGTCAGAACAAAGGTAGGGACTCAAAACAGGCCAAAAACCACATCACCTTTATAAAAATATACTGGCACGTTATACTATAGTATCTATTACAGTAATGGAAACCCATATTGCTTCAGCACGCCAATAAACCGTCCCGTGACACTAAACCTTATGAGTCGGGTCCCTGAATTATCTACGACAGTCGTAAACTTTGTTTCGTCATGCGGTGTATTGTTCTTTATTTTCTACTTTTCGTGGTCAGAGATAGTTTTATTGAATTTAGTACAAACACGAGGATAAAGGTTGGTTCATTTTGAAGATTGGTGGATAGTGCTCTAAAAATATCTTAGCTCTAGAAGTGGATTGGGAGTTTCAAAAATTCTGTCTGACTTTTTGTCCTTTTCTTACTAGGTACAGTGGATACTTTACAAAATTAAACTGAAACAACGGTTCTCGATTCACTAATATTTTCTTACTTATTATTGTTTTATTTTTTTAAGCCATCGTCTTAGATCTTTAAAATACTCAGTCATATTTAAGTAAATGTAAGTTTGACATTTACTCGGAAAAAATCGGGAATGCAGTACGAGCCATTTCTCGATACATTTCGGCGTACACCGGTAATATCTGGTCGAATCCGCCGCAAATTGGATTGGACCGCAATGGCGTACCGCGACTTTTGCATCGTAACGTCTATTTTATTTATTTTCTACTCCACACGGGTAGCACCATGATTTTTATACACCACCAGCCGGCCTAGCATGACCACGATAGAAACGGGTTTTGTCTACATACAAATAGACAAAGTGACAGATTGTAGAAACATTTCTACGTTTTATGAATGAAACGGTAGAAATGTTTCTACAATCTGTCACTTTGTCTATTTCTATGTATACAAAACCCGTTTCTATCGTGGTCATGCTAGGCCGGCAGAATGTTGTAGAAAATTCAACATGTCCCGGAATTTGTTTAGCTCAAAATAAAATGTTGTAAAAATGTTTCGTTTCAGACTAGGTCAGAGCAAGCTGGCTTTAAATGTAATCATGTTCTTCAAAATCTTATGAAGAAATCCTAATAACATGATAGAATCTTTGCAGATTTCAGCAAAATCTGCGCTCTTCAATGTCATGAAACTGTCATGGATGATTCTATTGCTCATAAAATCCTGATGGACGTTGAACATAAAACAAAGTGAAGCCATAGATCCCTTTTGCCAAGGCTGGCACTTTGACATACATACATAAATCCTTGACACTATAACTGATGCATCCTCAGATCATAAAAACAAGGAGATGTGCCAAGGCGCTATCGAGCTTGATGCCTGATCTTGAGCAAATTGCTCATATTAAAAACGTACGCGCTGGCGATGAACCGAACACGATCGATGGTATAAATACGTGTTTTAGTTTAGTGCTAGTGTTGAGTGACGATTAACAGTGTTAGATTGAGGGTGTGCGGAATGTTCAATGCGTTGGAGATCTTTTTATTCACAAGGAGCGCTTAATTATGCGCGTAATTGTGTCGAAAAATGCACTAAAAGTGGCATCAGTTGTTCCCGTATACTAATTTGCTATGATGGCATATCTCCTTGTTTCTATGATCTGAGGATGCATCTCAGAGTACATTTAAATTACCTTGGAATGCACTAATCTATCATGTCCTGTAGTATGCAACGGCACATGAGTTGAAATATTAAATACAATGTTAGATATTGTACAGTATTCTGTGGAAATATTCTTAGTCTCACATTGATATTTGAATTCCAGTTGTGAAATTTGCAAACCATCACTTCAAAAGGTTTTGAGGTGACCATTCGCGATGGTTTACTTATTTTAGAGCCAATTTGACCGAGCCCTGTCAGTTGCTAAATTAATGTTCCGATAAGCAGTTGACTGTTTTGCATAGTGAGACAGTACGTCAAAATGCTTAACGGGACATATTTTAGCAACTAACAAAGCGTGGTGATTTAAAAAAAAAAACCGGCCAAGTGCGAGTATCATTTTTGGACGTATAAAGTGAAAAAATCCGGACCGCATAACTAAGTTTGTTTGTGAAGGAATTTTGATGATTTTGAAAAAAACTGTACTAGTTAGGAACATCGTTTTATTTTTGGTGCCATATTTGGGTCAATTCCTATCAACTCTAATTATTTCAGATTTTTCGCCCCGCAAACTTTGCAAGTTTGAAAAATAGAAGAAAAATCCGGGAATGGTATTTTTTTGGACATTTTTCATCATATGTCGAAAACTGTGAGACATAAAATAAAATATAAATATATTTTGAAATGTGCAGATTAAGCCCTTTTATATGATATGTCACTTGACTTAGTAACATTTTAAAATTTCGGACCCCCACTCCCTTTTGCAATGAAAATAAAAATATTTTTGGACTTGTGTTAGGGACCTATCTAAGGACTATAAAGTAAAAGCAGCGGACTGTAAAACTGACTATAATGTTATCCAAATAGGTACAATATTGAGTGAACGTTTGTATGCGTGTGAAATCGAATCGAATTTCACAGAATAACTACAGGAATATTTATTTTGTATTTTTAAATACAAAGATTAATAAAATTATTGTTACCATGTACCTATGATTTTACTTTAACATTTTGCATAGCATATGTTTACAAGCAGCTCACTAACTATAATTTTCAGTATTTCGACACAGAAAACATCATTTTTCCACAGAGAGATAAAGCACGAAAAACTAATAGCCGTTTCACAAAAAACTCGTGGTCGAATAAAATTGTAGCTACTCTTTCCTCTCCAGCACCGCATCGTTTCCATTTTGTATCATTTTAAGATATTTTATTACCCGTCTGCGTCAGTTTCACGTCACGTTTCCCGTAAAATTTAATTTGTCACAAATATGCGGTAACTTTATACGCTGACAAAGAGGTATGAAAAGTTTCTGGTTAAAATTCAGGACCCCTTTTTTGCTGTCGTCGGGGCAAAGTGATCGGTGAGTTTTTTATTTGAAAGAATAGTAATATGTTTACTGCCATAATCAAATCTAGCAAAGCAGTTTTAAAATTTAATTGCAATGCGTATTGTATATTAATGCAATTGAAACTCTGTAACTACGTTTATTATTAATTTAATTGCATGCTAGAAAACCCAGTTAATTTATCAAAAATACGACAGCTAGTTTATCATAGCCTGTATCCGTAAGTCCGTACCATCACAAAAAACAATGACTTATTTATTTCAAATAAATTGCTCACAAAAACGGAACAATAGCATCAGATGAACTAAGACCGTCCAGAATAGGTCAGCGTATTGTTCCCTTGCCCTTTGATAGGATTATTGTCAAACGCCTTTGTCTCTCGTACCTTTGTGGAATTTACACCGTGAATGGTCGGCATTGTTAATTAAGGTACAGTTTTAGGCAGTTTTGATGGCAGAAGCTGTGATAGCGACGAGACCATTTTAAACGTGTTTGAAAGTTCAGAACTCGATGTGGATGATGTAAAAGTTTGAAAGGTAGATTTTTGATGTTGTTAAACCTTTGTAGGTAAGTCGAACGATTTAGAAATTAATCAAACGATCCAAATTCCGTCGCTGTTTGTGATCCTTTACCCGTCACTCAACAGTCGCTGTAAAAGCTTACAAAGGTGAAATAAAAATTCAAGCATAAAATGTGACAAAACACAATAGGTATGCTGTTTAACAATTTTTTTCGCTGTGTTAGTACAGTTTTAGTTTGATACTTAAAATTAAAAATACAAGAAAGAATTTGGAAAGGGTGGTATGAAATGGAAATAGTGATTATATTAAGAGTTGTCCGTGCTGAATACAATGGATAATCAAAAAAACTAGTAAAGAATAAGTACACACACGAAGAAAATGAGTGGGAGCAAGTAAAATTCGTGAAAGCATTACCTTGATTTGCAGTTCACCCAGTAAATTCTTATCATTAGTCGAAAATACCTCAATAACTGAAGTGCACGATCACAAATTACATTTGGGAAAACTAGATTCCATACAATTAAATCCCCTGAACAGAGAAAAGCAGAGGACATATTCAATGATATATTTCGGGCTATGGGAATTGGATTAGAAATTCCGATGCTGATTACATTTCGTATGTATGCGAGCAACATATACACTGGCTCGTATTGTTGGCAGTGTTCAAAGGCATAATAACGTATCGTGGAATATTTAGTTGTAATCATTATATTGCAATTTGATTCTGTCAACAGAGTAGAGAATGTATTATGATGCGTAAAGGATTGGAACTGTTTAAAAAAATATTTTATACCTAGAAGACTGAATAATTGGTCTAATGGTCGCTAGCGGGACAGCTGAATGTCCGACCTGGCTTCGATCCCTGGGTCGGGCAAAGTGGTAGGTATTAGGTTTGTCTATTTTAAATTCTCAGTAGCAGCCTGGAATCTGGATTTGTGCTCGGTTAATGGCATTAGGTGAATGGCGATATGTGGGTGTATAGTGTTTATAGTACCTATAGTGGAACTATCAATAGTTTTCATCTAAAACAGGCCATAATATCGATAGGACAGTCGATAGTAGGTATTGATACTAGCGATAGCTCGAAACGTGGCATCAAAATTCTGAACTATCGATTGTTTTGGACTGTCGATAGTACCTACGATAGTTTATAAAGCATACTATCGATAGCATTGCCTCCATCATTTGTATTGTCACGTTTCGAGCTATCCATACTATTGATAGGAAAATCGATATTCTTGCTATCGGTCAGCTGTCGATCTTCAACCCTCCGGGAATACAGGCGTGATGTTATCACAGATAACTAAAACACACAGATACGGCACGCAACGCTGAACAGTTAATTAAACGGAACAATATTTAACCTATCCCCATAATTAAGGTTTACCGGATTACGTGTTACATTATGGTAATTATCAACTAACCGCTTGCTAAACTGCAGGACAGTTTCTCATGTTATAAATAAACGGTTATTTATTGGCTTTTCCATTAAAGCTATAAAATTATTTTAATGCTCGCTTTTATAATTATGAGATTGCTAGTTTCAGTCTGTAATTTATATGGCAAATAATTATTTTTTTTAGATAATGGATACTAATAAATAATATGAGTACTAATAAATTATGTTATTAACTATAATGTTGATTGAGTACTTTTAGTAAATCTATAGATCTATACTATTAAAAAATTGTAAGAAAGTCGTGTCTGTACATCGAAGATAGGTATTCCAGAAAAAACATCGGGATTAACCACGACCCCTCGCGGTTAATCCCGATGTTTTTTTCTGGAATATCTTCAATGTACAGACACGACTGGGTAACATGTAACACAAAAATTATATATTTTTAAATTTTGTCTATCTGTCCGCGCGCATCACGCAAAAAGTACTGAATGGATAATGATGTGGCTTTCACAGTTTGTTTCAGAGATTGCCATAGATATTATTGTTTAATTTTACGGTAAAATTATTTCGCGGTAAAATTTTTACCGCGAAACAAACGTCACACTAAATGACAATCTCCACGTTAAAAATAATACCCAATATACCCGTCACTCACTTTAATGTTGTCCATTAACATGTCCGATATTTCGCCGAACTTCGGTGTTAAAGGAAAAAGTTCATCTGTCAACCCGCCACACTTGTCCCGGCGTGAATTAAAAAGTTCATACTTTGCCGTCCACTCACTTATGGGAAATCCGTGTTCTGTTTTATATGACGTCATAGGAAATGTCGAATTACGAACCGTTATTTTTAACGTGATTTGTGTTTTATTTTCATAATTTCAGCCGAAAGACTTCACCGACAAGATAACAGTCTGTTATATTGAAAACGGCCGTTTAACATGACTTTTATTATAGGAAAAGATACAGGCGTTTTCAATTTATCCCTTGTAAGGGCCAAGTTCACCGACAACAGCAACAGTCTGTTATATTGGAAACGGCCGTTTTCAATTCATCGGATTGTTATCTTGTCGGTGAACTTAGGGCTAAGTTACGTTATGAAAGCCAATAGAATCCTTAAAAAAACTCCTCATAATATCGCCGTATCTGCTACACTAAACTATTATAACCAATATCGTCGTTGCAAATTTAAAATTTCCTATGTGTATGAAGTGACTTTTCGAGAAAAACTAAGAAAACTTGCTCCTGAAAAAATCCTATTCTATTTTTGTTTAAAAATAAAGTAAGTAGTTTATACACATAGGAGATTATTTTTGTCACATAGGTGGTATTATAAGAACCATAAGTCATGATTAATAAGCAATCCAAATTGAAGTTTTTGCTAAATATGGGTATTCAAAATTACTTTTCAGATTAATGTAAAACACACTTACGACAAAAATGACACATAGGAGATTTTAAATTTGCAACGACGATATGATCAAATACATTTTCATAAAGGAAAAGTTAAACATCAAACTGATTGCATACGATAGTCTATTTGCATGAAACGATTTTAATAACCACTAATTGGTTGGATTTTAGTTTGCATATCACTATTAGTTTATACAGAATATAGCAGATAAACAAACATTCAGAGAATACAGCTAATTAATACATATTGTGGTAGGTACAATCGACTGCATTTGCTCAATTATTTACTCACATCCATAGTGTTTATTTCCTGTGTATTTTATTTAGATCTTATATAAACATTGTGTTTTAAAGGTTTTAATCGTTTTATGAGTATGTTAAACTAATATAGATTGTAAATAAATTATGTTTTGATTATAAATCGGGTTTTAAATAGACGACCTAGGACATACAAAAATTAATAAAAAGAAATGGCAAATATCTGGGTTCTCTTATTTTTAATTTGAATCTATTAGTTTAATAGCCAATAAAGAAATATATAAATGAAGATGAAACATTATATAGATTCAGAAAAAAATAAAAATCATATAGGATTCTTATTGGATTTTTTTTCTAATTGGAAAATTGCGAAAATAGGTAAACCGCGCGAATTTTTTGCAAGCTTTTGCAAGGCTAGTGCGCAGTCAACGGCTTTTCAACCTCCCACGCTCTGCCAGACAAGGGGATGAATAAACCATAAAGAGCACATGACCATTTAATGTTATTCAAATAATCAGGTGATTTTGTAGTATATCAAAATAACTAAAATAATATCTATGTAAATTCCCAATATATTTACGCAAACTCTGTGACATTACAAAAATTGTTTGCAGACGACACTCGACACTCGCAACGAATATAAATTTTCATTGATTAGTTTCGACTGAAACGGCAATCATTGCTTCAAATAATTATTGTTGCACGAAGAGGAAACCATACAGCACAAGAGACGCTTACAGCTTCCTATAATCGAAAACCCATATTGTTTTTAATCTACACCAACAAGAAAATCCTTTAATAAACTTCATTCAAATACCATTTCATCAAGTGCAAAAGCAATAAAACAGTGTTTAACTCAAAAGCGCTTGAAGAGTATTAAACAAAACATTCGTACCACGCACAAGTCCATAAATTAAAAGCTCTTTATTCGCTCCCAATCGTATCTGATCCGACGTTCATATATTTTATCCGGATGCCGAGTGAATGCTAAACGACTTCGGAAGTATTCGGGGCTGATCGGAAGTCACCGAAACTGTTGGTACGGCTGGATTGATAGGGTAAAAAATATTCTTCTGCGCCAAAGAATGTGCAGAATTTTGGCTAAAATAAAGTGTGTTATTAATAGAAGGAATGTTTGGACGGACTTTGAGAAGGCCTTTGCCCATTGACAGTATAGGCCAGGGATTTGGTGATCCGTTTTAAAAAAACAAAAGACTGTCGCGGTACGGTTGGTAGATGCGTCTTCGTTGTAGGTTCGAACGGCAGAAAAAACAGTGTGAGCTAATAGTTATTTGTTATACAAGAGTGCAAAGTTGCTTTTTAACCGCGTGCTCAATTTTGAAGGCCGAGCAAGCGATTGATTCAAAAATTAGAATCCTGAGCGTTAGCGAGGGAATCAAAAGAGCACGAAGTAAAAAATCTTTGCACTCGAGTGCAACACGTAACTTTTCATCCCACTTCAGCGAGGAAAAAAAGGTTGTATTATAAATTCGGCACCATGGAGGTAGAAGTAAATAGGTTTAATGATGTTTTAAATTCACAAACTTAGTGCACACGATGTTCTAAATTCAATTTACTTTATCCTCTAGAGAATAAAAACAGCTTTTGCATTCAGATATCGAAGAGAATTTTACTTTAGGTAACCTCTAGCGGATAATAACGGCTTTTCGAGCAAAAATACTCTTTCCGAGTTGGTGGGATGAAAATAAAATTATTACGTGCTAATTTTAATTTTATTTACGTCGATTTTCTAACATAAATAAAAAATAATATAATCAATTGTTCTGTTTAAGGTGCGTATAAAAAAGGCGCTCCACGGTCCGCCATTTGGTATCCCCTGGTATAATAGACTGAGAAAAAAAAGAGTTTCAATAACATATAAGTACGTTTCCTAAAATAGAATCGTGCAAATAAACCGGAAAGAAACGTTAAAAGATGTCAGAGCGGGCAATCATTTTTTATTCCATTCTTCGGTCACGACTTTGTCAAAAGTTGTGACAAATCCTTCCATTTCATTTTATGAGTTCACATAAAAATAAGCTTGTTTACATGCACGATGCCAAAACATTATTTACTACATTACGTTTGGCCGTTGAATAAAATAATGAGGCCAAGTTTTTCTAAAAGGATGATTATAATTTTCTGGACACTTAAGACGACTTAATATACGTACAAGGGGTATGAGGTATTATAGACTATTTGATACATCGAAAAGGCAGAGAAAATGCCATTAGGCGAAAAACAGAAAGCAATAAGACAAAATAAAGTGTTATTCAAAAGAAAGTTAACCTAAGAATAAGGATGTTATGAATTGTGTCTATCTTTTATTAGCTGCTTAGGCCCTAGACAAGTTGCTTTTCTATGAGCGTTCACGCCAAACGCTACGTTCAAAACGTATGGCAATGACATTAGCTGCGGAAAAGTCACGTGACTCACAAATGTCAATTCCATACATTTTGTCCGTAGCGTTTGGCGTGAACGCTAACAGAAAAGCAACTTGTCTAGGGCCTCCAGGTGCGTTACTTTAGAATGCTATAGGTACTTAAAATGCTAATGTGACATTGAGGTAGGTCGTAATGGCGTTCACACCTTATTTTATTTTATACCTGATATTTTGAAGCTTTTATTGAACCCGTCAATAAAGGCACAATAACACCGAATTGCTTTCAGTAAAAATGATAACTGACAAGTAGAATCAGACCCTCAAACATTCGACCTCTCAATTCTCTAATTTGCATTTTTTATTATTGATACCAATAATATTTTCACTGATCATCCAATTTAGATAAGCTGGCATTTTTCTATTGTGAAGAAATAGGAAAGTCAGTGTTGATGTCAAACCGTCATAAATTCATAATGTAAATGATCCGGGGGATAATGTAATTTCTATGATATTTAATGGACGTGTCTGTTCCTTGCTATTGGAGATTGTCATCAATGCTAAGTAGCAAAAAAATCTGGGCCATGCCTACTCGTATGCTTAATGCTTATAGTCAATAATGGTTTTAAAACTCTAGCTTACTTGCACGAAATACTAATTTAATTCACTTTTAGTTGATAGCAAAAAGAACAAGATCATTCTATTTCTGTCAATCGTTTGAACCTACAGAGACAAAATTATATTTTTTTGTTTAGCGTTAATTGCATTTAGGGCCAAATTGACCGACAAGATAAGTCTGATAAATTGAAAACGGCTGTTTAACATGATATAGAAAAAGATGCGTTAAACGACAATTTTCAATTTATCGCACTTATTATCTTGAATCGAATTATTAATATCGAATTTATTAGCTTGTCGATGAATTTGGCCCTTTGTAAGTTTTCGTATATTGGTTGGTATCGCATAGAAATAAATTGATTGCTTTTGGGTATCGTACAGAAATGGAGTAGGTACCTACGGATGCATTTTTGTTATTTCTCGCTTGTAATTTTTAACGACGGTGGCGGCACAAACATCAATGAAGGTTTAATCGCTCTTTTTCTTTTTATTTTCACAGTACAAGAGGCCACCCGTGTTTGAACTAGTAGCTGCAAGCTGAAGTTGGTTATAAATGTATATTTTTTGTGAATTTGAAACATGTCAAAGCCAATGTTATGGGTTAAAGTGTAAAGGGGTTTCGAATTTCGAATGATTTGATCGTGACCCGGTAGCTCAGTTGGATCAGAGCAATGCCACGGATTGGTAGAGGTCACGGGTTTACGTCCCGCTCGGGTCGAAAGATCTCTTATATATATTTGATAACAGTTGGTAATAGAGACGACTGCCCAGAGAACGTCGGTTGTACCTACATGAACTTTTAGAAATCTCGTCAATCGAACTTAAGACTTATGTGGAAAACGATCGCGTACCTATTTCATCACCACAGTTAGTCATACTTTTCATAAACTTTCTATATTAATACCAGATATTATCTGTAGCACGGGCACGCATTGCATTATGACGTCACTGGCGCACGCGCGGCTTTCCCGGACGCAATTATTTGCGTGTGAAGCTCCCCCTATCTCACGCTCGAGCAAATACCACGTGCCAGTTGCACAATCCAGCGCTGTAGAGTTTGTTTTGCAGCGATGCAGCGGCTTAATTAGATGTGTCAACTTTTGTAACCTTTAACATTGGCGCTTATCACACTATCGATGTGAAAGTTGGGGTGTGTGTGTTTGTTACTTCTTCACGCTAAAACGGCTGGATGGATTTTGATGAAATTTGACAAAGAGGTAGCCTAAGACCTGGAAAAGCACACTTGCTACGTTTAAAGGCACACAGACGTAGTCGCGGGCAACAGCTAGTGTTATTCAATTGTACATTTAATTTTATTAGCTACTTAAATGTATATGTAGGTCCTATCTTAGACCGCTTTCTTTTGTTTAACTATCAATAAAAAGCTTCTGTAGAGTAACTTCTATTTATTGGTTTTATTTTTAACTTTGAAACTCTAATAGACATAACAATTTTTATTGCAGCTGATACACTAATAAAATAAAAGAGCATGTGTATACCAACTGCTATCTATTCACGTTCGCCCGATTTTACTTAAATAATATCACGAAAGCTATACTCAGTGGCACAATTAACCGGCCACCTATGTTTAGTGTCACCACGTTTGTTTAAGTTAAATAAAGCATATCATGATGAATGTTACTTCATAAGTAGCTACTATAGCAATAAATTAAACACTTATTACTCTCACTGCTTTTCTGATTTGTGTTCCCGAAGCATTTTTACGATTTCGAAAGCAAACGTGGTGACACTAAACATAGGTGGCCGGTTATTGTGCCTCTGAGTATATTTCTGTATAACATATCAATTAACAGACTATCTTACACTCTTATCTATCGACAAAAACAACTTAAATACAACTCTCATAAATCAACAAGTCATACACACCAATTACGAGTTTCTTGAACGCCCATAAAAGCAAAATGATTTATGAACAAAACACATTTTTACGAACATCCATCTAAGCCACTCGCGTACTAAATCCTTGAATTAAGAACTGTACAAAACATCCATATTTCATTATTTAACGGATCTTTGAAACTCCGTTAAAGACTTGCAAAAGTTTCTGAAGTCATCGATCAGTTTTGGCCATTTTCCCCCAAAACAAACATTTTAGACGATCGATCTGGCCAACACAGAGCAGGAAAGTTGTGTTGATATTCTTGTCAAACGTGATTGATGATAAATATTTAGTGTAATTAGCTTTTACACTGTGTTCACAGTATTTTATAAAATAAATCACAGTTTTAAGTTAATACTTACTACCGCACAAATTCGCACAATTCATGCGAATCCGTTTCGTATAATTTAGTAACTAAATACTAAAAAATAGAAAAGAACTAAATACTAAATATTAAATTATACGTTAAAATACGTGCAATTGTTAAAAACTACGACATTTTCATGAATGGTTATCGAAAACACAATATCGTGCGTAAGGCAGAAAACGTGAATGCATTCCGAAAACTCACCTAACCCTAAAAAAATCAAGGTCCGCTACCTCGCCGAATATTTAATTAAATTCAAATCACTTTTATAAGAACGTCACAAAATTCCAATCAAAATAAAACGGGCAGTAAAACTTCGCGATAAATTTTAACACTAATTCCTTAACACTTAAACGACAAACGTTTTACGATGGCCGAAACGCTGTAATCGGATTTAGTATCCAATTTTTACCCCTTCCAGAACGTTCCTTTAACGTTTCACAGCATTTTCAATCGTCGGTATTTGTCGTTTATGGGGCATTTACTCGTAAAACTCATTTAGTGTTTATTAATGTCCCATAATATATATGCTGATGGGATCTAACAGGGAATTGTCAGCTGTTTACGTCGAAAGATAGTTATTTGTGGCTAATTATGGCGGAAAATTGATAGGCGAGGTAGACTGATCGATCAAACAATTACTTCAAATATTAATGCTTTTTGTTCCAACCTATTTCATGTTTGTATCTTCGATGTTATTTATAATCACGAAAGCATGAACGAATTGGCTTCTTTCTATAATTGCTTTTATTACTTACACTTTTCTTAATTAGTAGTAAGGGGTGCTCCAATCGGTATCTACGTGATGTTGCTAGAAACACGTATGGCTAAACTAGGACACACTGTATAGAAGGCGGAGAGATCGTATGTTTTAATCCAAGCAAGCTTGAACAAGATGATATCGGATTTTGAACCTAAACCAACATTTCCTAAAATTACTCAACGTTGTAAGCGAAAACTATTAAATTAAGTTATCGTTAAACTATTTGTCTGAGCAATTTGCGAATTCAATATAGCTGAATAAGAGAATGATGATATTCGTACTCATGTAACTGCGAAGTATTGTCATATATTAGCGTTTTCTATACATTGGTCGTAAAAATAATGAGCTGTTGAAATGAGTTTTCCTAACCTAATAATGTCTTAGGTTTTCGCGATTACTACACATTATAATAAAACAAGTTTAAACGGATTAAATCGCGTATATTACAGATTTATATTAATAATGATAATATTTTCCTAACCTAAAATGGATTTAGTACCAAAAGATTCCAATACAGCATTAATCGTGTGGTAAGTATTTCCCAACATTTTCGCTAAAAGATGAACAGATCTAAAACTCCTTAACAATTAAATGCTATGTGAACTAGCCAGAATCGGGTTAATAGACATGAAAGGTGAGCGGCTGACATTTGTTTCAACGTTCGCTCGTGAAGGCCTTAAGGAATATCTCTACCATTTTGACGGTACTTAGAATCGATGTTTATGTCAAAAACCTTCAGAATTTCTAGGTTTATTGGTTTTTTATTCGATATTCTGTTTCATCATACCTACTGGTATTTGATAGTAAGCGAGGGCATAGTCTCAGTATATGAAAAAATAATGTTTCATTGCTGTCTTTTCAAAATTGTGCAGGCTGTGGTCTCTTTTAATTGAAGGAGGACACCCGAAACCTATTATAAACATATTATATTTAATTGGAGATCTTAAAAATAATAAATCTATCGTTTAAATGTAGTTTAGATAGAAAGCTTCACTTAAATGTATTAGACTGGATGAAGAAGTTGAAATATCAAAAGTCTGCGCGTTCAGCGGTGACCTGCATGCAGCGTAAAGAATTGCACGAAAAACATTATTTGGGCTGTCAAAATATGCTTAAAAATATCATTTAAATCTATCAGGGTCCTTCCAGATATGTCCAAAACCTCTATAACGAACACACGTAATAGTGTAAAACTAGTGGGATTTCATCCGCACAATAGTAATTTTCTCCGCGCATGCCTTGACCTACTTGAGGTGAATGAGGTCCCGTGGGAGGCCACTACTTTAGTGGATGCCGTGAAAACCTGAGAGCCATCCATCTTAATATCGAGCTCAAGGCATTCCTATTATATTCTTAAAGACTCTTTAAATAAACTATTGCCAATCAACCATTTTATTTGCATCAACATTATGTTATTCGCAATTCTATTCTTCCCATTAAGGTATCCAACACTGTTTCAGCAGTAGCTCGTCACTTTGATATCGTAACATAAAACATCGAAAATAAAAATATTTTTCTTGACTATTATTAAGTAGGTATGTGGATGGCAAAAATTACTGTCTACTCGTTAGATTGATTAGAATAAAACTCAACGACATGGTAGGCTTAGTCTTAGTTTCTAAAATAAAGTGTCTTTCAAGGTTCTTCATCCCTAAGCTGCATGAAATTAATGCACAAATCATGCATGATCAGAGCAAATTTTCGCACGATGCGAGTATGCGAGAATTGCACCCGGATGCTCTGTCGGACATTACGATAATAAAGTGTCTTACATTCAATGTGTACTGTGTGCTTAATACCTACTTTAATGTCATCATTAGGGCCAATGTGGCCAATGTGCCAACTGTAGTTGGCATTAATCGACATCGATGCATATAGAATCGAGATCTGCCGTCACAATTAAGTAACACAACACTTTTGAAAATGTTACTTTCGCAAATCCCAATGTGTGTTACGTTAGGCAATCGACATTAGATGCATTATGTCGTATCTACGAAACTTAGGGTTTCAGGAGAGCAAAAATTAAATTCACTTTTATAGGGGAATGGGGTAAAGCCTTAAGATCCGACTTTATTAACTGATGTATTTCCTTAGTACATAGAGAAAGTAAAATCAGAGTCAGTGGGTTCGAAAGAGAAACAGAACCTTATAGGCTCTGTGCCAAAAAGTGTTTTGGGCGGATGTGTACATCCAACCTGATGCCTCTAAAGTCACGGCTTGTATTTCACATAGATGGATGATATTCTTTTTATATTGTTTATTTTCAGGTCGCCGGAATCCGCTAGATGTGGGTAGCACAGGACCAGTCGTTGTGATGCATGGGGTAGGCCTAAGTCCAGCACTGGCCGTCTATAGGCTGATACATATTATAATGATGATTGATGATCTATTTTTCATTACAAGATCGATAATGCGAATGGCTAAATAAGTTTTATTATTAGGTAAGTAATGTAAGTAAGTATGTTAGTTTAAAATTCGTTTTAGACAACTGACATTTATCTAGGCTTGGATGCAAGTTGCTGTTCTATAACAGTTTGTAATTTGTAAATATTTTCAAAGCTAAAACGTTTAGCTTAATTTTATTTTCAACATCTGACACTTGGCTTGGTTACAAAAAGCTGTTCTATAACAGTTAGTAGTTTGTAAATATTTTCTAAGCCAAAACATTCACACTCATTTCGTAACTCCTGGTGATTGTGTGTTTCATGTTGACGATTGATAAGACAATTGCTGGCGCCAAAAATTTCATGGACAGTGTATTTTTAGAATTCAAACGCATGTTTAAGATCATTTTTACTATTTTTAGCTTCTGCTACTTGTGTGATAAGTAAAACTCTTATTATTTGGGTTATTTTACCATCTGCAGCCGGCAACCAACAGAATTTTAATATTGTTTCATTTTAGTTTTATTGATGAATTAAAAAGCGTAGGACCTTAAAATCTCATGCTTTTTTCGCTGGTGATAACGTCTTCTATATCCTTATAAAGACTACCGTAATTAAAGCTATCACTTAATACGGATGTACGTCATTCCAGTTCACACATCACAGGAAGATCTAAACAAGTATTAACGAATTAACACGATGTTATTGAACTTCGCACTAAAAATAATAACTCCACTCGTCAGAATTGGCGCTAAGAGTCCGTTGGAACTGTGCCAATGCCACCTTCAAGCATTGCAGCGCTTCGCACATTTTGTACGACAAATCGAGTGTGAAACGATAGGAAGCTTTAAGCGGCTGGATTGTATGTTTTTGTTTGCAAACTTTTGTCACACGTTCAAGTGTTGCCCGTGACTTGGTTTTTTAGTCTTTGATATGAGGTTTGTATTGTAGTTAGACTTCTAGTTTTTGAAGTTTTAAGATTAAAAGTGAACTGGGAAGGAAATGCAGTGATGACCAGAATTTGAAAACTTTTGTCACACGTTCAAGTGTTGCCCGTGACTTGGTTTTTTGGTCTTTGATATGAGGTTTGTATTGTAATTGGGCTTCTACTTTTTGAAGTTTTAAGATTAAAGGCGAACTGGGAAGAGAATGCAGTGATGCCCAGAATAGGTTTAATGAAGATCAGCCAAAATTCGTTCATGGTTATGAAATGGATTTTGGTAAGGCATTATCAAAGCCATGCGGCGTGGCTCTGGCTACTCTTAGCTACTAGATTCCTACTTACCATTTTTTGTTGATACATGTTCAAGGATATTTTTTCTTACTTCCTTATTTAAAACGTCATAATTCAAATAAACGATGTACATACAGTAACATGCTGAATCAAATTTTATGAAAGTAATATGAGCTAAGCCACAATAGTCATCTTTTCATCTGTACATATTTTTCGACGTCTCGTGAAGAAATACTCCAGCGAGTTTATGTTACTCGGAACGTCCGTCGTACTCGTAAGTTATTTTTGATCGCAAACGGAAAGATGAACTATCTGTTTATATCCTTGGGATATGGAATGAATTATTACTTCCTTGGATAACATCCCAGAGGAAGATAAAATTATAGTCAACGAAGAATGCAACAAATGAAAATTATGTTATTAAACTCAATCTTTCAGCTCTAAATTGCAAAAGATAGCGCATAAAAAAAATACTTAGACAAATAATTTTAAGCATACCTACATATTTTCATTTCTAGGTCAAAGGAGAAAAACATTAGATAATTTTGTATAACAGTTCAAAAACTTTACAAAAACGTAATTACCAAGCAAAGTGGTCTATCCGTTTCGGAGAAAAGATCCAAAAAAGGCGCGATCACGCTTTATAGTTAATGATACAATCGTAGATCATGCTGATAATGATACTGCTTACAATTCTACTCATACAAAGCATTTGCACGTGGTTGTATATAAGGTTATTACTCCTCTTTATTTTCGCGTGCTTATGTGGTGTCGTCGCCGTCTTTGCTTAAAAAACTCGGTCACACGCTTAGAAGAGTAAGTTTTTAGCGCTTTCAGAAGTTATTAACATTCTACCCTCCGTAAGCTTAGCAAAACAGATTTAATTTTGGACATGCATCTCCCAATGACCGTTATAATAATTTGCCTTCGGCAAAAACGAAATTGGCGTTCGAAGTTTTCTGTTATTGTGATGAAAGTCGAACGCTGCTTGTCGCTTACACTCTTGACATTACCCCTTAGTTATCTTCTACCGAACCTACTGATCATGTAAACCTTTCATAACCTTTATGGCTCGACCGACTGCTGAGTAGTTCCTTTCTTACGTCGACTTCATCCTGGTTTACGATTACCATAAATTCTCATAGCACTGCTGTTTTCCCAGTCCCTCACACTGATCTGACCTCGAATTTTAATTAATAGCTTCTTGCAACATCCTCGAAAGAGATTAGGTGGCTTATTATTAGCCTGACAAAACATGGCACAATGCCACAATAGAACACGACTTACACTAATTAGATTCTCACCACGATCGTACCCTTTACCTGCTGCTATGTTGAGGTCAGCTTTAAGTCCAGCCAAAAGTAGCTGAATATTTTCTCGAAGCCTTGCAAGGTAATGAGATTAAACTACTTAACTAAGCAGCAAAAAAAGACGAGCACTAGTTGTTTATTACTTGTTTAAAACTAGAGTAAACATTCACAGCTAGTCAAGATAATATTTTTAAGCTCGTAAAGTTGAGTGCTCGAGGCGTGAATTAATTAACTCGAAGCCGTAACTATTTTAAAACTTGAAAATCTTTTAATTAGTCGAACGGAACCCTCTTAGTGCGAGAAAGTTGTTAAACCGATCCGTTTCCTTATTTCTGTGGATAAGATATTTTAAATCTATAAGTGGAAAAGGAAACTTCTAATGTTCGTTATGATAGACTGATAGTATTGCCTTGATCGCTTCAAGACTTTATTTAACTTGGGGAATTTCAGGTTCCGCTGCACTAAAAAGGTCGTGCTTTCGTTACCAAACTTTCAAAATATTCCATCATTTTACTGGTTAGTTATATTTCTTGTAATCTAACAAAATATTAAAAATTAACATACAACTAATAAAACTTCTTTCACCATCAATTGAAAATAATACCCCACTTTGACGAACTTTATTACCCACTGTGACACTATTATCACAAGGTTGCCAATATTTGGAACCCAGCTTACCCTCCAATGAAAAAGCGTAAAGTTACGAGCCAACTTAGGCTATAAACACAGTCTCAATTGCAACAGTTTGGCAGCAGTTGATAAAATCGACTGTTCTTTCGCTAAGTTCCCGTGTTAGCTTCTTAGACAAATATTTGTTTAGTGATTCTAGAAAGTAAAGTGTAAAGTAGTGCAGAAGTTAAAGCAACCTTTTTTTTAATAGTCTGTTTCAAAGTACTCTTTCAGCTTTGTCTAAATGATAAAAATAATTATAATGGTAGGTACTGCCAAGAGTGTATGAATAAGCTTTGTAGGCTAGCAGAAAATAAAAGTAACTATGTACATTGTTGGGAAATTATTATATAATGTTAAAACAAAAGATCCAATTTGCTTTAATTAATTTTCAAGCTCCAACAACGCTAGGCGCGACTAACTGAATCATCCATAATACAATATGTAGAAAGTTTAGAGCGCAGGCTAGCAACAGAACCTATAGTAAAATTCCAGAGCCTGGCATAAGTTGGACAGTTGAAGGATGTTCCAAATATTAATAAATATCATCCAACATGTCTACCGGCATTTGTTACGTATGACAACTTTGGGGCACAGCGGCATTTTAGTTTTGACGAAGGTTTCATTTTGGTCATGTTTCAATTTCTAACAGTTTGTAGCTGTACCACCAACATTGTTGTTTGCTAAAAGTTTGTGTGCATAAGCCACAGTTGTGCCTTCCAACCAATATATTCCTAAGGTATATTTTTAACCAACGGACATTTTTCAACGTTTATGTCCACTTTATATTACGCTGTAGCTCCTCTTACGACACCCAGGGGAAGAGAGAGGATGACCTAGTTTGAGCTAAGTGCTACACAGCGTTTGAAATCTATGCATTAGAAAATTCTTTACACTCCTGTAGACTTTACATGAATTTAATGTCACCAAATCTGCCATAGCCCCACTGTTCACTTCATTTAAAGCGAGATGGTACACACTTTGAAACCAACTCAACTTGCACGGAGGTATTTAATTAAGCTTCCTCTAAATTTGGGGCAGCATTAACATGGTGCCCCCGGGTATGGGATCTATCTTTTGTAGTCTTGTTAGCTTAGGTGAAGCAAATGTGTATTTTGGCCGTACAACAGTGTAAAATTGTGCAGGTAGATACGGCATACAATTTGGTGTGATAACTCTTTTCAAAGGGGATGTTGGTTCTGGCATTTAGTGCGAATATTCATCATGCCCATGTTGCTACGGTGAGAATTACTTTGATAGAAGCTTTCACGTAGGAATGTTTCGCGAAATAATTAAAATTCTAGAATGTTTCGCGGAAATAATTTAAATTCTCGTCTGCATATTTATCAAAGCAGTTTTATAATAAATTGCTGCCGAAAGTTTTAAATTCACCGTAGTTTATAATGAGTTCGTAATTACTATAACATGTTTGCCTATTTAATAAATTATCTGTAAGTAGATGAAATCAGTAAAAAATTGCCCAAATTAATTATAACCCAGCTTGTCGAATTTAAAGGAATCTTTAAAATTTTAAGTCCATCTTACAGTGAAATATTCGTACATTAAAGTTGAGAAAGCTTTTCGTATTATATTCTTGAAATTCAGAGAATCCTCTTCAATCATATTCATCGTTTTATTGTCCTTCAGCTAGAAATGGAAGGAATAGAAATTAAAAGAGCTTTTTCTGAGAATGTCGGTTTGAACTCAAGCAGGTGAAAAAAGTTTAGGCCATCACGATTCATCTTCATAGATGCTAGAGAATATCTTGGGATTATGCTCAAAGAAAATTATTTTAAAGATAGATATGATTGAACCTACATGCTATATTTTTAAGAGAAATCCAAGCTCTTTTTCCCTTTTTACATTTAATAATTGTGGAATCTGTTAGACGATTTTATGTACATTTCATTATATTCGTTTTGACATTATTAGGTCAACGTTTTTCGGATTAATTGAAACCAGTCCAACAGTTTCTGAAGTACCTCATCAAGGACTCATGAGCCATGTGTGTAAACCAGGAATCTTTGGTACGCGACCTATTTTTCTAAAACTGACTCAACGTCTAAGAATGTAGTGTCTTGTTCGTGTGACTGTTTATCCTCTAATTGAAGTCCCGCCAATTTAGGGTTAAACGGGCAAATCGCAGTGATGTCACCAGTGAGGTTACATGTGGTGCGTCTATTTTTAGGGACAATTCTATTAAGGAAGTGTAATGGTACTGGTTCTATCTTTGATGCGAATGAATGTGGACTATTCACTCTTGTAGCTAACATTCCTGCAGTAGTATAAGTTACTTCTTTGGCGAAATATAAATAAATATCATGCATAAAAACTGGTTACTTATCAGAGAAAATGATTATGTCGTCAATTGTCGTCCGAGGTACTTACCTAAGTGCAATGAGGATATCAATTGTGTCATTTTTGAACAGCGACACTCAAATCTAAGGATATCATCATATTTGATATTATTATAATTAAAAACTACGATTCTGGTACCTACCGCCATACTTCACATCTTCGTTTACATAAACATTCTAGTATAAATTGCAGGAAAAGCGTAATCTGTGTCACTTTTTGTTTAATAATAATTTTAATAATTTATATTCCTCAAGGGGTATCAAAACGGGTGAGTCAAACAGATAAGCCTTTGAAATATGCAGGCGGAGATAAAGAGTTGAGTATTTTTCGCAATTTGTTTAACGTTTTATCTTACTGCTATCTTTTAAACTAAGCTTTTGAATGCTAATTTTAGAAACATTTTTTTCTTTGTTATGAAGTCAGATCATAGAAAAAAGGAGCTATGCCATCATAGCAAATTAGTACGGGAACCACTGTCGCCACTTTTAAGCCGCAATTCCATTAGGCAAGTCTTGCATGCAAGTATGACGTCACATTTGCAATTTGTATAGTGGAAACCATAGCTTGCAAACAAGTTGCAACTAAGGGCCTGCGCACACCACGTTTTTTAAGCGCATGTCGATGGCGCGCTTTTATCCTATAGAGGTCTACAGGCTGCGTCTGACTTGCGTGCGTATCCCGTCTGTATCGCTACAAACGCGCGTCGACGGGGCGTTTAAAAAACGTGGTGTGCACAGGCCCTAAAATGTTTGATTCAAATCACTTGCCCGCAAGTGTGACGTCATACTTACATGCAAGACTTGCCTAGTGGAATCGCGCCCTTAGAACAGTTTGCGACATAATTACAAGCGCTCCTTATGAATGTATAGATCTCCCGCACATTAAAACTCCGCACACCCTCAATATAACTGTTATTTGTCACTCAGCACTAGCGCTAAACTAAAACACTGTATTTATATCATCGATCGTGTTCGGTCCGTCGCCAGCGTGTACGTTTTAACTATGGTCAAATATTAAAGCGTCAAGCTCAATAGCGCCTTGGCACATCTCCCTTGTTTTTATGATCTGAGGTTCTGAACGAAGATGCCTGAGTTTGCTGCTCATTGCATGAATTATGAGAGGAACTACGAGTTTTGGAATAATCCATCTCGTACAAGCTCTTACTACAACTTTCACGGCTTCACGGAAGGCTTGTTGGGGGTAGTTGGTTCATTATTTACAGCGGGAAGAATAGCAGGTTATTATGTCTGTACTCTGCAATGAGTATCATGTATATATCTGGAAATAAATTAAGATAATAGGTTTATGTATCCTATAGTAAAATTAAATTAGGCTCCTTTATAATCTTCAAGACAAAATGTACGAGAGTTTTGGCTTCAGCTTCCATTAATTGTGGCGACTTTTAAGGGTTTACGCGTGTCTTTGTTAAAACAATTTTAAATCCTGGCTTTCAGAGATTCTTCTTCGTCCGTATCTACCCAATGCTGAGTGTGGGCTTGAAGAAGACCTACACATAGCATTAGGTCCATTTCAAAGATCACATTACACCCAAAGTGAAACATCCAAAGGCTCTCTAATATACCATTCGTTACAACGTTCCACAGGCCAACATACCGACAAGTTACATTATTAACACATTAACACCGTATTGTTGGGTATTTTATCGATCTACCCACATGAGGTCAATACCCGCAGATAAGTTTCAACGAGTTAATCTGTCCTCATAAATCACGTCTATTAGGTAAACATAAGATAAGAAAAGCTAAACAAACACATAAGCTTGTGACATGGGTCTTTCTTACAACTATTATGGTTCAGCTTGTAGCTTACATGAGACCAGTCTAGCTAGTTATTAGCCACACGGAAGCTTAGTTAGCGAGTTAGTGGTACTGAGAAATTATACTATACTTAGTAGGTGCAAGCGTTCTGCCTCAGCTTGTATAATAGTAGATCACTTGATTACTTCTCAAGCGTGTCTTACAAAGCCGGATTATAGGCAGTTAACAGTAAGGTCTTTGTGAAAGAGTTCCTCTGGGGGAAGTACTACTGTCATACCAATTTCTGCCACCAAGCAGCATTGCTATGTTTCGATTAAAGAGTATGGGTTCAGGTGTAATTAAAGGCACTTGATGCATATTAACTTTGTGTCTTACTTCGTGGTCTACCTGCGTTGTATCCAGTATTGCAGCACGCATAGCATGAGTAGATATTGTAGAAAGAAATGGATACTGTCGACGGAAGAATAGAGAAACTGACAGATTGTAGAAAGATTTCTACCTATCAAAGAATGTCAAAGTAAAAAATTAAGATAATAAATGTTTATATTCTCTCTTGAGTCGAGAAAAGTCTACAACGCCAGGCAGGGGTCCCCTCGTGCTCGGGCAGAAGAGATAACGAGTTGGATAGAAATAACTTTGTCTATTCTTTGGTAGAATAGAGATGGAATTGGTCATGCACGCGTGCTGCCACATGCCACCCATAGGTGGCAGTGACTACTTACCACCAAGTGGGAAAAGCAGACAAAAATAAAGTCTAGACTATTGCAGTAGGTACTTACCTCCTGATTGTTGGCCATATAGTAGGTAACCTTTTTTCTTACAAGAGAAATAATTGTCTTTTGGATTTAATTTTGGTTTTGTTGATCGCAATAAAAATTACTACAAATTCCTGAAAAAAAATCGCAACCAGATTCTTAATGACTTTTAAATAGCGTTCACCATTATAAGGTGACCCAAATACTTGTGCCAGATTATTATCAGAAATGCCATTTAAACCACAAGTTGTCTGTTATAAATTATCAACAAAATGTTTCTATCAAAATGTCACATTAACTAACGAGATGTTTTTTCTTTTCAATTTAATGGAGTGGAGTGTCTTTAGTGTCTTGCCGACCTTTTGCGTGGGCTTATAATTTATACTTTCACTATCCTAATAAAATGAACTAAAAAAACCTAATTTCAAACTTGTATTCTCTAAAGGGTTGCACATTTCGCCAGCTGTTCTTAATACCCGATCCATCGGCTCTTTCCCGTACTAGAGATCGATTTTTGACATCCTAACCCTAGCTAATACTATAAAAGTACGTACAAAAGTTTGTTTGTTACCTTTTCACATCTAAACCACTGAACCGATATCATCATGAAATACATATACGTTGTCTGAGGTACTTAAAGGACATAGGGTACCTTTCATCCAGAAAAAAGTACTGTTCCCGAGGTAAAGAACAATAACTTTCGACGGTCACGATTGCTTTAGGACGCTAGATGGCGCTACGTGTTTATAACGCGAGCGAAGCCACGGGCTAAAGCTAGTAAGCTATTAAAGAAGTAACGGTAAGAAGGATTGAAGGTTGAAAACGGCCGTAACAGGGGACAACTCCATTGTCATTAACCGGGCGCAAACCCAGACTCCACATTAAGAATGAACTAATGGTAATTCCCACACTTTGTCTGACCCGGGGATCGAATTCAGGACGCCACGTTCAACAGCTACCCTTGCGAGCACTAGACCATAAAATATTACTTTGTTACTAGACCGAGGAGGCAAATAGGTATCTATCGTCTACTATTTTATGCGGATTCATTCAAAAGCTTCAATCTCTATAGATCTTCTGTATTTGCATTGCCCTGCTCCCAATACAGAAATTGCGATAACATTTTATCGAAATTAAATTGAAATTGCAATATTTGTATCGGAGCGGACGCAGCGAGCAGTCTGGAGAATAATTCTTGGTAAACGTTTGTTAAACGTGCCTGCACCTATTAGAGGTAGTAAGGGGTAGTTTTGAGAGCACTTACCACTTTGAATTCACTTATTGCACTATCATCCTATTTGCATAAAATGAGTGGTAGTGCTAGCTGATATGATCATGGGTTTAAAAGGATTATATTCCCGACAATGCAAATAAAAAAAAGTTGCGTTCCTACTAAACTTTTGTTGTGCTTTTGGGTATACCACGGATGTTAGCTATGAGCCCAACAATCCAACTCCCATCAAATCTGGGCAATCTCGGCACATTAAGAGACAGAACCACGATACTGTTTTAAACTTTCACGGTTTTTTTTGCACTTAACAATTTACTTACGGGATAACTTCCGTGATTTTTGTTTGGATTGATAGTTTACCCGCGATCATGGCGCTTGCAACAGCATCGAAATATCGGGAACTCAGTCCAAACAAAAATCAGTATTTTTTATTACTTATCGTGGGAGTAACAAAAAATACTGCTTTGATAACTGTAGCCAATATTTCACTTTTGTAAAATGTTATTTCTGATGATAACAGCATTTTGTTCTAAACAGTGCATGTGACAGTAACAGAATCATAAAAAAATAACTGGTTCGAATGAAATAACAATAAAATTTATTCATAACCCATGAACGCAGAATTCGACGATAATTTCTATATTCAGACAGTTCGTATCACTAAAACAGTACGCCTCCAACAATGAGAACAAAAGTAACATAAAATATGATTTGCTCACATTCAAATGGAGTCACGGACAAACATTAGTTATAAAAAAAAAATAAACACCAACAAACACGAGTTCAGTATTCCACATTTTATTGTTCAAAGAGAAATATTCAAGCGCAGAACAATGGAATCAGTAGAGAAGTTTCACACAATAACAAAAACATTTTAATTGTTCGTAATATTGCTCTTAACATTGAGAATAATAACAATAGGAAATGCGGTCAGCATTGAAAGCGACAGTCCAACAAGACGTGAAAATGAGAGTCCTGTGAAAAAACACACAATATACACTTATTTAGTGAAAGTGGTTAATAATTAGCGGGTAGGTGAAGATTTTGCGGTTAAACACTGTTCACACACCCGGCTTTTATCACAGCGATCTGCGAATGAAAAAGCACCGGTGTTAGAACCTCATTGCACTATTTCGCGATTTTAGATAGCACTATGTGACAGGTTTTGTAGAGTCACAATTTACTTTTAATGCGTTTATGGAAAGCTGCGTAGCGCAAACGCGTGCAATTTATGCGTGTTTGTGTGTATACTAGAAACATGCTGCGCTTGCGTCGCACCATTGTTCAATTTGTCAATGAAATACCGTTACGCTATGCTATGCGGACTGGGGAACAATATGACGAACGTAGCTTATCAATGAATCAATGAGTACACTCATTCACTGTTGCCATGCGAACGTCCTGCATCACAAATACCCGTTTCGCTAACCACTGACGCTTCGTTTATCAGGTTGTCGGTTAGTGGCTGAGCTGTGACGTCACACTTTACATTTACTAGCAATCAACCACTCCGCTCATATCCTCAGAGAACGTTCGGGATGAAGCTGCTAGTGAAACTTTTAAACTGATTAAAACTTGTAACTGTAGTAACAATCTGTGTTCCTAAAACAATTATGTTCTGTAAATTGCTTACTCTGGCTAAATTAGTAATTTACTACCACATGCCAACAGACTATTATATAACAATGTACTTCCATTACCAAATCAAATAGTAGGTACCTCACACTAATATAAACAGGACAAAAGAAAATAATCAAGAGCAAAGAAATTTCCTTTTATTTCTGCCGTTCTAAGACGTGAATAAATGTATTTTGGTAGAATCTGATCCCCATTTAAAAAGATTTGGTCATACAAAGGGATTTACTTGATAATTCAAAGGGCCATTTTCTCTTTGTGTCAAAGGATAGGAATTCAGAATAAGTAAAGCCAGTCTGCTATGCTTACACGTTAAATTTCATGAATGTTAGACAAGATTTTCATGGATGTCTTTGTTTTTGTGACGTCAAATACAACCCTTCCATCTGTCTTATGTCATTTTTGGTTGGAGAAATAATGGCCGACATTGGAGATAGATTCACTATTCTTTTGAAGTGGTTTTTGTCTAGTTTATGTTGAAGTACATACAACATCGACTTCTTTACCTAGTATTGTCTACTCTCAGATGATAGGATGATTAAATACGATGGAGTGCGTTGTTTAATTCAAGTAAGCTGTTGTAAAAATATGTAAGTAAGTAATTAACACTCAAATAATTCGGTTACATAGCAAAAATGCAAAAATCTAAAATGCCTACATCATTTTCCGCTTTACTGCCATCAAATATTTGAACAAAACTGTACTCCAGCAAACCACACTGTGTCATTAATCCCAAAACACAACTCTTCAAATGCATCACACACAAAACACTGTGCTTTACCATCTGTTATGAATGATCTTACCTCGGTGGTCTGCCAAGTGTGAAATGGCGTTGTACCGTTGCGGCAGCAGATGTAACGGTGATAAACGATTAAATAAAAGAAGTCTAAATAACACTATCGCACATCGGTATTACGGTATAGCGAATTTATAAATCTACTCGTTTGGAGTGAGAGCATAATGAGGGCAGGTGATTTTGAGAGATATTTGAGGTTCGACATCATTTAGCCTCATTTGGCTAGACTGAAAGAGATTCATAAAGGGTGCACTACAACATTTTGATAATAAGAAGCAATCAAAAGACGATGTGAAAATTTTCAACCCTCTTATCCTGTTTCACAATATCTGGATAGGTTTTATTTACCAGATACATGCAAAAGTGAAACAGAATTATTATGAAACTCATCAGTCACAGCCGGCCGATACTCATTATGAGGTGGTAAACCGGGGAATTAATATAACTAATACTTTTTAAGTCATACATTTAATAATCTTCACACTTGAATAACACCAAGAAATCAAATCAAAACAGAATACCATAGACATTGTTTTGCATTTAGAACAAAAGTGCGTTGTTTAATATTGTCGTAAAACTCTATGATATTTTGGAAACATTTTCCGTAGCGCAAGTTAGCACTAACATAAAGTAAACAGATATAGTTGGAAACTGCATGCAACATATTGGGTGTTGCGAAGGTAATGGTGCATAAAAAACACGCCGCCTGGAACAAGCTCGCTCCGTTAGGTACTCCAAAGACTTTTAACTAAGTTTGCAATACCGTCGCAAAGGAGTCTTTGAATAGCAGAATCATACTTTGCGAAAAATATATTATTTTCTTCTTCAAACAATTTTGAAAGAATTGATTTAAGTATACTCAAATAACACCAGAGTAAATAGCAAGGCCTGTCAATTTTGAAATTAGCTGACTTAGTTACTTACTTAAATACAAATAGGTACCTATGTATAATTAAATAACTCTCAATATCATTATGCGGGTTAGTGACAAAAATGGCTATGCACGCTTTTGTCTTTCATTCAATTTAAATGATAATAAGTACCCACCTACGTTATTACGAAATCTTTTGATACCTACTCGAACAAAACCAGAATGACGTCATTGTTCAGTGATTATTACGCAAAGTGAAATTACGGGCAGTTGTAATTTCCAAACCATAAAACTTGAGCCCCGCTGTTATTGCTGTACAATATTTTCACGATGAGGATTCAGAGATTAAAACTAAGCTGCTGTAGCTCTATGTAAATACTTATAATTTGTACTACTAGACTTGTCCCCGCGACTTCGTCCACGTGGACTATAAAATTAACCATTTTAAATGACCTCCTAAGTGTAATGTGGCCAGTACTACGAAGAGGTCAACCTTTATCTCTGGTTCATCACCCCGGAACTAGATGATGTGGCATAAAAAAGGAACATGATCCTTTTACCGAATAAAGAAATCTAAATGGGTCTAAGTGGGTAAAAATGTCTAAATCTAAAAGTGATAATATTTTCAATTTTTCATTGTTAAAATACTAAATAAAACCATTTCTGTACCACCCACGCTAGTTACAAGAGTCAACTGGGATAGGTCAATAGGTGATCGTAGGTAGGTGTTTAGCAAATTATCAAGGCGTGCGCACTATAGCAAATTTAAACATCATCATTAACACCAGTCAAGGACATCGACAATTGGATCCACTGCTTAAGACAATAAAGGGATTATTGTTTGAATAAATTATGTAACTGTGTTGTGCTTAAGAAGAGAATTAAGAGATTGAAATTCTACGAAAAGGTCGATAGCCAGTTATGCAGTGGGTGAAAATGTATTCATAGAAATATTTAGGCATAGACCCATTAGCTAAGCTAAAGACGAAAATTAATTGTTATACCAAAGGCATTCATTTCGTAGCTATTGAATGTTCAGTTTTAACAGCGATAGTCCGGAACCAATTGAATTCTGATAGTGTTACGTCCATAACGCTTGTAAGACAACTTCGAATTTAAACATGATAGCTCTACTACTAAATCATTTCTAAATCCGTTGAGTGTGTTCGACCGTTTACAATTGCAGTGTTATGTTCGACCATTCGTTATAAAAACGATAGATTTTCTTGTGTTGTAGGTAATGTAGGTATTGCTTGAAATGTGGTTAGATTGAGTGCAAGAAACATTGAAATAGATTATTTCATGGCCTAAAATCGAGTGCAAATGAAGACACCTAGATATTATGTAGGTACATTGTATAGTAAGGTAGTGATTTTAATTATGAAAGCTATTTCATATTTACGTGTATGTAATTGTTATCTTACTAGTAATAAATCTTTTATTTATAATATCATCCATAAGCTTTCAAAAACAGAACGTAGGTAGTAAAAAAGGGTCATTACTTGAATGTATTGCTTAAATTCAGCTGTTTTAAATCTTTTACCTACCTGTAGGTAATTGTTGATTTTTGAATTCAATCAAATTGCCAATCAATATCTATATTTAATTCATTTTAATCAGTTTTAACATAAGCACTATTATGTGCCCTTGACATTAATCTGCAATCTAATTCAAAGTTTGTAAACCCAAGTGCTATAACCAACTCGCACTCCTGACACTCATTAACCATGCGAGCAAAAGAACAGACTATATTTGGAGTTGAACTTGTGTGGTCGACCGTACCACAGAATGCGAAAACACGTGGGCAGGACCGGAATTATGTCCTTTAGTTCCAGCGTAATACAGTGAAGATTCGTCTCGGGCGTTTCATCAAATAATAATGAGTCTTCGTTTTCATATGAATAAGGTTGAATTTCGTTCACATACACCTAGTGTTTATTAACAGTAAGGTATACGTTTTCTGGAATTATGGATGAGTAGGGCACGCCTACGAGGTAAGTACAGTCTTGTGAGATGCAAACAATAAAATATTTGTTTATCTTGACGAGGTTGTTAGTCGGCTGGTACACTCTAGCGAATAGTCCAGTTACGTAACTTGGTTTAAGTACACGTATATGGTATAAGGAAAATACGATATGAGGAATAATTACACTTACCTATGTATTTTTATTAATAAATATAGGTAGTCTGTACTGAGTGAGATTCGGAGAAAATACACGATGTTGAGGATGTTTTGCTATGGAGCCTTGTAAACAGACAATTTACATTTTCTCCATGCTGGCAATATAAATTGTAAACCAACAGAAATAAGCACAGTTAGATTTCTATTGTTACACCGCTTATAATTCCAAACAAACAAAAACATTACCTCGTACGGTAACAGAAACCAGCTGTTTACTTGTAAACGTTCAAACCGAGAAACCGAGTTTACAATCATAAAACAACATGTTAATGAATAAAAATAAAGATATAATTAGTGAGTCATTATGCGGTTTGCTTCACGCGTCCAAATGGGGAGTTACCATGGTTAGCGATGAAACACGTGTTTCTATTGTTATCTTTAACAAAAAACTTGTAACATCTGCCTATAGAAACGATAATTGGCGTCGCAAACGTGTTTAGAGAACTGTGTAAAGAACGGACATGTGCAAGAAATTGCGATTTATATGGGACTAACAAGTTTTTTAAATTGAAACCGGTTTAGGCAACAGTTTTTGTTATGGTGTTGCAACTATTGAAATGGTTTATTGTCTTTATCTATCTTTATTTAGCGTCAAGATTGAGAAATTGTTGTCGATTATTGTTTTACAAAAGATTTGGTTTAAAATGTGCAAAAAGTGGTAGGTAGATAACAAAAGTACGTTATCATACATTATACATATCTTTTTCTCTAACTTACCTATCTGAATGAATTAATAATCCACTAAATCATAATATTACTTTAAGGTGGTTTTACTATAGAAAATTCGAACAACCCAATTCCGATTTTAATTGCCCTTCCGATACGACGTCCGATTCCTCTTAACATCTAGAGCCGAGTGCTGGTAATAGCCATCTATTTAAATTTTTATAGTCTCTTAAAACCGTTTCCAGATCTGAATTAATCAGTTTTCAATAAAGACTTTACAATTTTCTACCGAAGTAAAAATAACATGAAGATTTTTTAAAGAAGAACTGTTATTTAAAGTGTTTCTTAGTTATAACTATGAAGTATTTTGAATAGAATCGGTTAGTAACAGTAGCTTTTACTAAGATTAATTAACGTAATTACAATAATTCATTAACTCAATGACGGTGCACTAACACAACTTTCCAATCAGCAGAAACCAAAACATCATCATTTATCGTCTTTCCTCTGCTGAACAAGACTATTTGTTTCTGCTATATTGAGGGCACACACAATCACGATAAAATGATAGTAGATTCCTTTGGACAGCGAATCTAATCCAACATACTCAGACAATCGACAAAAAAACGCAAGTTTTCTAAACATCTCGTCATAATTAACACTACATATGATGCGTGAACGTGTAAACTGTAATTTAGTTCATCTCGTTGCCAGTAAAAAACTCTGTGTGCATAACAGTCAATCAGTGGAAGCAAAAAGTACAAATTGGTTAATAATTCATCGCGACGAGTTCGTTACACCGAATGGCGTAGGTCCCGGCTTCAGTGGAAACACAAATGGTGTGAGGCTTGAAGGCTCTGAAAAAACATTTTGGCGCTAATAACTAATGCTTTCCAAGCTTTGCTCACTTCAAATCAGGATGATTATTTTTTTTATTAATGTTTACAGTTTTACTCATGTATATTAATTTCAGTTTCGCCCGAAATGGTTGATATACCAAAAACCCGAATGAAGAACTTTGATTCCACTTTCATTATGAAAACCGCAAAACAGTGAAATGCGCTGCCAGAGTGGGTATTCCTCGATAGTTACAATCTGGGCATCTTTAAGTCGAAAGTGAATCGGTTTCTTCTAGGCAAGCGTGCTTCATCGTAGACCGCATCATCGCTTAACATCAAGCGAGATGGCAGTCAAACGCAAGCCTATTATATTATTTAATAAAAACTAAGAATACTTTTGAACTTGTACGGAACCCAGTCTTAGCCAGGCCCGAGTCGAACACAAATAATTCAAGGAACTAAGAAAGTTAAAGAAATACAGGGACAGTCAAAATAGATTTTGAGCAAGAGTAAACGGCAAGATAAAAACCAAACAAGAATAAATATTGGTGAATATTAACGTATAAAATTGCTTTAAGAAAAACCAATCGATGCTATTTCCATAACTTTAAATACGGATAAGAAAGAATAGCATAACATTTAAATTACATGCAAAATGTTAAGCAACACTCCTGCCATTGCTAATACGTTTATGTTAATGTTGTTTAGAATAAAAGCACCCAAAGCGCCCGTTCGGTCGAAGATTACGATAGTGCAGATATACCAGTGTTAAATTTTGACCTACATAGTGTTACAGTAGCCCATATTGTTTTCCATTTAGCTAAAAATAATTATGTTCATCGTTCATTTGTAAAAAGTTTAAACAATGCAACATAAATTACACAATGCAGTTCGATTGCAGAACTAATGTGTATTTCCCATTGCTGTGATTGAAAAGTTTTTTTTTCATCTACTATTTCTAAACGATTGTTTAGCTACTTGTTATTACTGAGAGAATCTAATAACACAACTGTCATACCAATAAGCCCCGCAGGGTATAACCAAATTATAATAAGTACTACCTATTTGTATTAGGTAATTTAGTTCGTTGTATTTCGTATTACAGTACGCCATTATTCTAGTAGGTCCCATGTGATAGGGGAGAACGTATCGTCATTTATCAGATACGGTTCCAATCATGGACATACAGGTATCTTTATTTTGCATCGATTTCTTTACATTTGGGGAAGGACAAATTTTGGCAGTGGAAATTTTGATTTGCACTCTATGTGAGCTGTAACCGCTGCTAATAATATTAATGCAGTAGTGAGAAGATTTTAATAATTTCTTGATAGAAAACACGATAAGAAAAACATAAAGGATGCTTTGTCTTCAGTAAATACTGCAATGAATCATGTCCATCCTCTAGAAAACTTTCTTTAACCAACAAGCTATTTTAATTATTTTTTAATCCAACACTCGTATCACACACATGACTGTGCAAATTATATTGTGCATTATTAATTCATCGATATCACCCGTTGAAACGGAGACTTTTTAATCAGTCACACAATCTAAAAAATCCAGCTGCAATGAAATTTCATGTTTTTGATCTCTACATTCTATGTCCACTCTCGGTTTTCGATATTTGTTTCATGTTTGTCCAACAGCAGTGAAAAAATGTATGCGATTTTTGTGAGCGTTATTAACTTGCTTTATTGATGTTTCAAATAAAAGAAAAACTCACACGTGGGTAGATCATGGAGGTTTTTGCTGGAGTCTTTTATGCAAAGTTATTATGAATATGGTAATATATTTTCAATGAAAATATTAGTAAACCTCCGTTGGCGTTGGCGCTGGTCAATAACCATTGTTCAAGGCTTGTACAAGCTTTTATTAAAATACATAGTTAGTAGTCTATAGTCAGGTATTTGAAAATTCTCGGACGTGCTCTATTGTTAGTCAGTGTGGCTGGATCAACAAAACGCTTTATTTAATCTTTTTATTATTCAATAGATCCTGATTATTCCAAGTTTTTATACCGCACTTTTATAAAAAGTAATAATATCTACAAGGGTTTATTTGAGTTGACTTCAGCCTCCAAAATCACAACCAGAATAAAAAAGTTCTCCGAAAAAATCTCTATAGGTACAATTTTATTTCACGTCCGACTAACTTTTCTATACAAACTAAAACCAACTTTAAAACTAAATTTGGCTGGAGTACAATGACAGTAAGTTGAGTAATGTTGACCGTGGAATGGCCTTGATATTGGTCTGTTCATAACATTGTATTACGAACCGGTTTGCGTCGCCGATACTATACTAACGAGTATGGGTATTAATTACTACCATATAGGTAATTGTAATGTGCTCCAATCTCATTAGTGAATGACAGGTTAATTATAATTTTGATGATCGAGCTGGATGTGGATCGGCCGTTTTTAGACAGTTTTTTGTATGGTTAGAGTGTGGTTCCCGAAAAAGAATCAGACTATAGGTTTACGTTAATAAGGCTGTAGAACAAGTCCAAGCAATCAGGATTCTAAGCTATTGTGCTGATTGAAGCAATACCACTGAATAATAACAACACGACGGCAGTACCTAGCAGACTTTATGCAAAAGTCTGTTTAGCAAAACAGTTGACGTTCTGGGTCGATATACATAATTATGGGAATTTATAATATTGTATGGCCTACTTTAGAACAAAAATTATATCTATAAGTAAGCTCATAGATGGTAATCTATGAGCTTACTTTAAATAGATATAATTTTTGTTCTCTTGTTTTAAAATCAAGGACCATAATATATTATGAAGGGTTAGAAGCATCATTGTTTTGTGGCTCTCTCTCCGTCTCTTGAGCTCTAACTCCGTCGCACAGGCCCAAGTTAGTTCCATCACACATACAGTTTCTGCATACTACATATTCAGCCTACACCGAATGTATTTTTACACATCCAGATCCCTCGGTATCTCGGAAAGCACGTTAAATAGTCGATCCCGGTTGTTATAGGAATATCTTTGACAGTCGTTATGTGTAGTCAGGAGCCCAGAAAGTCTGACCTTTCGAATACCAGTATTATCCAATAAATTGGGTTGTGGAGGTCAGATCCAGCCGCAACCAGTTAAGACTGGAAGCTGACCCCAATCTAGTTTGGGGAAAGACTAGGCGGATGATGAAGGCCGCTATCACTGAGTCACTATTCCTCTCAGCCCCTGGATCATTTATAATTATTGTGAATTTATGAAAGTCTAGCACTAGCAGCAGTGTGAGTTCGTTCTATTTATTATAATCTACACTCAATATCAACTTGACATTTCCGCGATCCTTAATTGGTTACCGGATTTATGCATGTGAGCGAAATATTACAACGCAATGGAATGTCTTTGAATGTTATTGCTTTCCGAGCTCAAAGACTTTGATTATGAGAATTTATCGGACGCCGATACATTCAATTCAACATTCATACATTGATACCTGGTGCGATAGGAAACTTACTAAATTTCAGTCGTGCTGTATTGTAGAGTGAATAGGGTAATAAGTTAGTATGTAGCTTTTAGTTAATACCAACGTGTGACGAATAATGTTAGTTTGAGGGTGTGCGGCATTTTTTATGTGTGGGAAGGAGCGTGTGTAGTTATGACGCCCACTACTTACTTTAAAAGTGGGGACAGAGGTTTCCGTACTAATTTCCTATGATATCACATCTCCTTGTTTCTATGATCTGAAGGGTGAACATTGACGGCGTTAACAATACCAGCCTATCAATTCACTGTTAGAAACATTCGTCTCGCCAGACACGCTAAAACAACAGACCCTTTCAAAATTCTTTAGTAAGAAAATTAAATCCCAGATAATCACCGAATCCCTTAGAAAATTACTTTGATTGAATTGAAAGTTAAATTGGATGAGTAAATCAAAGCATTTACAATTTGAATGAAACAAATTCAAGTGACGTGCAAACGTCAAACAAGAATCTAAATAACTTCAAAGGCACCTTGTAAGGAGTTTACTGTAATCTTAGGGAATTAATTTACTTTTCCCTTATAAATCGACCTGGAAGCTAATTGCGAAACCGTTGACAATTGTTTTCATTATGACAATTCCATAATTCACATTGCGTTAATCTAGTTGTCAAGCTGACAAACTTTTTAAACATAAAAAGCAATGGTTGTTGTGATGTTAAATAAAATGACTTTTTGTCTAAGTAGACCAAATTCCTATCGAAGCAAGCAAATATTTTAATTTATTCCTAATCATAAAAAGAAACGACCTAGAATTAATTTTGTATTTGCCGTTGTGACAGTATAGACAATAGATTATCCAGGCGGAATTGAGTCCACGCGGACGGAGTCGCAGACAAAACCTAGTAGAAAGAAAAGAAAGAAAGAAAAAGCATTTATTAGTGTCGATATGACGTACAAAAGTAAAAAGAACAAAGATACGGAGGGGAAAAACACTGTAGGGAAATTATGCGTCACATCCGCGCAAAACGGCCGTCGATCAGTGTGATGCTGTGACCCATACGCGGAGTAGAGCCACAGCGCTGGTTTTCAGCGACAGCCGAGTGTTACGTTAATAACAATATTGAATATAAAGAAAAAATCTTTGTCAAAGACTATCATTTTCTTTAAATCAAAGACAATAATGAAAATCCTTTTCTTAACTGAGGACACGCAATTCCAAAACATTCCACAGCATTGTATTTAATTAAAATTAATTGCTACAGTCAAAACATAATTAGATTCCAACTTTATTGTATCCAGTGACATTTGACATTAATTAGTTATTTGCACGTCAGCCACCGGAGGGTAGAATCGTATTCACCTTGGCTCAGGAGATTAATGATGCAGAGGAATGTTCAATATTAAATCAAAATTGAATGGGGGGAATTCAGCTGGCTCTAATAATAACTGAGCGAAATTGGGAAGCAATAAGCAAACGAAATACCAAGATACTTCAATATTTTATTTGGGACAACGTAGGTACCTAATGTACCTTGACAAAAACTAGTCCTTCTAGAAAGTTCTTGGGATCAATAGATTTATCCAGAAAATTGAAGGTCAACTGTTTTATTGAACCAAAATAGATTTAGGTATTTACTGATGTTTTTTCTAATTTATTTGGGATAAAGAGGGATATAATCATTCAGAGAAATCATGCACTCAAAACTACCTACCTAGTTTACTTAGCAGTACATTTTTAGCAAAGCCGTTATAAATTTTAACTAAGGCTCAAGTTTCAGTTCCAGTTTTGGATCAAAATAAGTATCTAATATATTCCAAACTAAAGTCTAGAAAACCGCTATTGGAAAAATGGTATCTAGTTACAATTTTAAAACAGCTTTCGTGCAAAAATTACCTCACTTACATGACCTACTTTTGTGTCAAGTTTTCGAAGTGAGTTCCCCTGCTGGCTCTTAGCCAAACGTTTATTTAATTAAAAAATCTATTTCGTATGTAGGTGTTGCTGTAAAGTAGTCATCTAATGGCAAACTGGGGCAAAGAAGTACTTTCGACGTGTAGTTTCAAAGCAAAAATGACAAGAACACGTCTAATCCCGATTTCTGTAAGTATGTAAGTAAGAATTCTGTCTGCAGCTTTCAAATCTTATGCGGGTATGTCCGGATCCAACGAATCGAGTAGAGGGAAGTGTTCGCCAACGAAAAATGTGAGGCATTTACTGGCTGTCGCATACCTTCAAGTCTGTGTGAAGATAAAATATTTTTCCGGATTTCAATATTTGAGTGTAGGTGATTTAATATTATCCTCGTTCTTACATTATGGCATTCACAAAACTGAAATTCATAAAGTGCATTTTATTTAATATGACTTTATAAGTTATAACGTCAAATAGTATAAATACGCTCACATACTCGCTAGGTCTAACTTCATATCGTCGGCCTTTTAATCTCTCAGTCGATTGCTTCGCAACATCAGTGCACTTAGATACTCTTCGAGATCAACTTGACGTCAGCGTATTGACTGAAAAGTGCATTCATTGGAAGTTCTCGATTATGTCGAAATACCTTCCATTTAGAACTGGGGCAATTAAAGGATAATTTTTAAAAGGGTTATCATAAAATAGTTTAACAAGCTTATGATTTAATCAGTTGAATGTATTAAAAATTACTTAGCAATGCTAAAAAGATAAAAGGGATCACTTAACAACAACAACATAAAGATGGCTTTGCAAAAGAAAACCTTAATCCTGAAATAAATTCCAGAACATCCGTCTAGATTAATCTGGATAAAACAGAACAGAACCCAGCGACTACTACTAATTCATTTCATACTTACTTCATCTCATTTAACGTAATCTAAAACTACTTGTAACAAAGAGACATTTTAATCAAAAGAGAAATGCTCCATCTTATTATGACTTTATTATCCAGTCTATTTGTGAGTGCTCCCGCAGACATAAGATGCACTCTACAGCTAAATGTCAAGATCGTGGTCAGGAAAACTGTACACAGACACGAGGTTGAGACACTTTCTATTACTTTTATTAGAGACAAAGTGCAAGATGAGTATAAAGTTTTTGTTGATAGTAAGAAGCATGAAGGGAAGAAGACTGAAGATGTGGATTTTTGAAAACAATTGGTATTGTGGTAGGATAAAGATGAAAGAATTGAACTATCTACTCAATTAAAGCTATCCACAGTATTGATTGATAGTTCATAATAAAATGGCTATCGTAGCGACCGCTTCCGTCTTAGTCATTTGTTGAAAGGAAATGAAAGGATCGTGCTGTGATAAGCGAATTTTATTTATAAACAAGTGCGTCACTGAATGCTGATTATACAGTGTTTTTTTTAAGGGAATTATTAATATTTTTAACCGACTTCAATATTTTTTTTATTAGCATTGATTGTTTTGGCAAAAAAAAAACACTTTAACAGATTATGTACAATTATTTTTTGCTTGGTAATTATTTTCTTGTAGAAAAAATTACTGATCAAGGAATCTAAGAACATCTCATGTATCTAATTGCCTACTCAGGAAAATAGATTACTACTATTAGGCATTAATTACCTTCACGATACAACAGATCTAATCGAACTAGGTGTTTAGAATCAATCAAATATCAGTTAGTATTTCAGAGAGTACCTATACAATGTATTGTTTTAAAGTTCCATGCTTATTGACGTTAGTAGAATAAACTATTTTCGGATTTACACCATGTACCTGTTTATTTTTGAGACTCCGATATTTCGGCGCAGTTGCATGCGCCATGATCACGGAAGAACTGTCGATTGTTACGTGCGGGTAGATGTTATTGGCAGACGAAGCGGTCTACCCTCCGTCTAGTTCGTTTATTACGCTCGATACTAGTACCACTGTACTGTACTGTACTGTACAAAGTACCTATACATACCTTGATGCCTATCATCATTAGGTAGGTACTAACCATCAGCGTGTAATATGTTAGACTAATAACTTTTTATCACTAGACGAGAAGTGAAAAATAACGCCATAGAAAAAAAAACTACTCATACGCGAGCAAAAAACCAGGGTAGCATAAGCCACTAAGCATAATTGGCCCATCGTCAACGCCGAGTGCATTATTTAAATTTTTCAAGGGTGCGCTGGCAAGCCGCCGACACTTATCGGATGATGCCTACTTGCTACCGACAAAACACTGCCGCAACGAAACGCACTTGCCAAGTTAAATGTCAAGATCGTGATTGCCAAGGATTTTTCGAGGCCAAGCTGTCTAGAGATAAAATTGTAAATGTTACGCTTATTGTTTTATGTTTTTTTTTATTTGCGCATGTTTGGAAATTGCTCCGTGAAGCAATTAGTAAGATACTTCTGCTTGTCTTTGCAGACAATTAATATCTTATAGTTATGGGCGCTAAGAGCGCTAGACGTCTCGATTTCACATCCACTAAACGGTAGATTTAGTTTGTGAACTTTCATATCGAAAGCTTAAAGTTTACACTTACTGGGTTTAACTCCCCGTATTGGAATCATTTCAGAAGATTATTTTTGAAATTGAAAATGTTGAAGATTTTACACCTGAAAGAAACTTGCATGCAGAACGATGCTACTGTCGTCGTCGTAAATATCCAATTTCAACGTAAGTTTTCGACTTCTGCATAATATACAAAATAATAAGACTTCTTATCTGAGTGTGCTGCAGTGACCCATTTAGTCGAGTTGCCCCTTAGTTATAACAGCGCAGAAATAAGCAACTGATTCATTTCAGATTTCTCCCAGTCCCAGGTGAGCAAATAGCTTCATCTATTTTATATTGTTGAGCACTGATTGCATTTTCTGACCTACATTTCGCTGGGTGCATTGCCTGAGGCGTTCAATTGTAGCACTTGATGAAGGAAATGGATAAGGACCGAATATTACACTTGGGAAGAAAATTTTGAAGGAAAGGAGTTTGGTTTTCTTCTAAAATCTACAGAAGTTTTTAGCGAATTTGTCATTGTGAGAAATCGACATTTTGAGAAGTCATCTTTATGCGGATTTGACATTCTAAGCAATAGGTAGTCATTGTGAGAAGTGGACTGGACATTTTGCGTCCGGCTGTAATTTTGAAAAATTGACATTATGAGCTAAAACGACAATGTATCGTGGTAAAAATAAGTGCTTTATTTTAATCTCTAATGTCATTGCATGATTAAACGACCAAAAAGTCGATTGAATATTTTCTGACATTTCTTCTCCATGGTAGTCATTTTGGAAAATGGAACAAGTGTAATAATTCAAAAATAGATCTGGCTTGAATAGAGAAACTCGCCCATGACGTAACATTTGTGAACAAAAGACTTTAAGCTGTTCAATAGCCGCGAGTTAATTCCAGAAATAGTCGTTTGAATAATTCTCATTACTTCTTCTGGAGTTTGAACAATTATACTTCAACTGTTCGCTTGACAACCTGCTAGTTGTTTTACTTTCATTTAGCATTAACATAAAGTATTGCAAAGGGTTTTATTAATAAAAGGAACAGTAATTTAAATTCTTTCGTGTTTCTATGTAGTTATGTAACCTCGGACAAGCACCCGACACATTTCAAGAACGTTATTTAGTTCATATAATTTGTAATACTTGGCATAACTCCATGTTATGCGAAATATTAAACTATACAGAATAATAACAAGATTCCTTTGATTACCAGTGCATAGTTTTGACCTTAATTTGCCTTAGAATATCTTGTAAATGCTATGCATCTCACAAATGTAGGACAGCTAACTTAGCGTTGAGGATGCGCAAGTTTGCATAAAGTAGGGAAGACTTGGGTGGAAAATGGATCCTGGCAGGAGGCCAGGATAGCGTTGGTAAGATCAGGTATTAGTGGAACGGAAGTGATGGTTAGCGTCTGGCGATGATATTCAACTTGGTTGGTAACAGATAAAAAAGAGATATAATGTAACTTAAAATTCGCCTAGGTAGGCTGGTAAATTTTGGAATATTGATATTTTTTAATAAAAAAGTTTCCAGTTGTGTTCCCAAGTCTATGATTACTGTTGCACATCTTTTAGCATTATTACACTATTATCAAGAAAAGGGATATTTCTACATCAAAATTAATACGATAAGGCCATTATCATTAAACGAGTAGGTACGGTACCTATTTAATTAGGAAAAAACAATCTGTCACCTAAATTATGTTTTTATTAATGTGATTTTAATAGGCTCATTTTCAGGAACTAACTCCACAATCAGCTTATTTCCTCGTCAAATTTCACGTGGAAACGTAAATTTACACACAATTAAGGGAACAAATCACGGAAATGCTCTCTAATTGCCACTTTATTGATTTCAAATCAACGTGTCTAAAAATAACCGGTCGTTACTGACAGGTCGGGTTGCTCGTAAATCATTAACCTAGAAATAAACAGTCTCGCTGAGATAGCTAGGTCTTTCGGTCACCTACACTATTAGTCGCTAATGATATTTAATGGCATCTGTAGTCTTCGTATTGCTAGTTAGTACGAACATTCTAGATGTAAGCCATTTCTCAAATGTTCCTGATGTGTGCAGTTCTTGTTAGGAGCAATTTGCTGTTAGCATCATTTTCTTTGATCCTGGTTTACTTTTTTCTTAAGGTAGGTAGGTACTTGGTACTTCGTCAAGAAATGTTTCAATTATTTTCCAAAATGCTGATTCTTCTTTTTCTTGTTTGGCCAAGGTTCTTCTAATTGGTGGTCATAGACTTAGATCACGTTTAAGAATAGATACTGTAGATAATAATAAAGCTCACAAGGGCTTGTATTATATTGTTTTTTTTTTATTGTCCAAATCTTCACCAGCAATGCTTCATCAATATCATTGGGCAGAGCAACCACCTATCACAGAAATTATCCAGGGTAAAAGCCTGTAATTTTTCCCACTGCAGGGCGAAGGCCTCCGTACCTACTCTCTTTCCACTTTTCTCTGTCTGTAGCTACCAAAGACCAGTCTTTTTTGATGGAATCTAGCTCATCTCGCTATCGCCGTCTGGGTCTGCCGCGATGTCACCAGCCATGTAGAGGTCCCATCGGGTCGTATGTTTGGCCCATTGGTCGTCTGCCATGCGGCAGAGATGTGTCCAGCCCAGTTCCATTTTAGCATGGCAGCTTTTCGAGTTATATCAGTTGTTTCGGTTCTGAAATGAATTGCTGTATTCTTGATCCGGTCAAATAATCAAGCTAACACTTAATTAAACTTACCAATTACTCTAGAAAATTATAACCTAAAATTACTCCAGTCATAAAATGATAATTCTATTATTATCCTACAATACAATAGGTACCGGTTTGCTAACATTACAATGACTAATAAAGAATTTAACCTGCAAACCTTGACATTGACACGACTTGCCAAGTTTCTTAGTGACAACACGAGGAAATCCGCTTTATAAAAACTGGATGCTATCAACTAAGGACCGGGTTTGCGCCGGTATCGTAAAAACCGGAGAAAGTATAGCATTCCTATAGTAACCTATACACACTTACCTACAAACATACACGTATTGGTATCTTTGAATGCTTTTCGAGGTGTCTGATGGTTATCAACTGTGTTCCTTTCGAAGCTTTGAATTGTTTCGCTTGCAATGTTGCCGGTACTTACAAGTTTAATGGGTTCTGTCTTCAAAAGGCCTGTCAATTAACACAGGTAACATTTTAATCAGGTAAACAGGAACAGGTATTGTCAAAATGACCCTTTATTTTGATTAACAACCTATATAATATATAGGTTGTCGTTTGTTGTGGCGTGACAAAACAAAGTTAATCGAATTCCAAATTGAAATCTTGACACTGATTAAAATAAATGGAACTTTAATAATACAGAGTAAAAACTCGTAGGTAGGTAGGTAGGTACCTACAGTCCTACACTCGTGCTAATAGTAAATACAAGCGGCGCATTATTAGGTTATCCAGCGTGATTTATCTAAGTATAAACAACGCAGTCACCAGTAGAAACCGCACGGTAACGTGTAAACATTCAACCAGTACCAACCTTCTATGGCCACGACGTGGTCCCTTATCTGCTGGGCCAGCAATGGATCAGGTACCAACTCCACAAGGTCGTAAAGAGCGTAGATAGAAGGATGCACACTTTCAAATCTCTGTATCTCCTGTCGTATGGACAGGGACGTGTTCAGACACGCCTGCGTATGCTGCCGGCTACACATCGCGCCTCTGTAGCCCAGCATTTGACCAGGAAACTTGGACTATCACAACACTACACCACTAGACGATGCATTCTACCAACGCTTGGTGAGCGACCCGTCGCTCATCGCGTTCAAAAACTTTATCAAAAATCACTTTTTTCGTTTACAAACGTGCATTCAACAAGCGTAATACACAATAAACACTTTACACTGTGATTGTATTGGTTATGATTGTGATGTAAATAAAGTAAACAACCAATCAACGCGTGTCGCAATGACAGCGGCGCGAGTCAGCCACCTCGGTGGCGGCCATTACCGAACTGTGGCGTTTCGTTTCGCGTGTGGCCGAAGGGGAATTGTCAAATTAAAGGCAAGCTTTGTAACGGCGCCATCTGTTGGTGACTAGCTGTAAGTGTAGAGCAAGAATGATCGTAAAGTAGTGTTTTGTTTTTGTAATAGATGGCGCTGTTGCTAAAATATTCTTGCATGATAAGTCTACACACTATTTACTTTTAAATCGTAGTATTACTAATAAGTAATAAATACTACGATATAAAATTTACTTAAAAATATGCTCACGAGATTATTAAATAAATTATAACATGTGTCAAAGAATGAGCAAACACAATCCAAAACCGGCCAAGTGTTTGTCGAACCACGCACACTGCAGGGTTGAATCACTTGGCCGGTTTTTGATTTGCTCATTCTTTGACGCAGGTAATAAAATGTGCAGTTTTTAATCTCGCGAACTTAATTATCTTAAAAACGCAACATAATTTTATTATTCAAATTATTTTGTTGGAAGTGTTTTTAAATTCTATCCTCTTAATTTTTTTTTTCAGAATTTTTCACCGCTTTATTTAAATTTGGAGGAGAGGGACATTTTTTACGACTTTAGAAGCGCATAACATAAACCTATCACCAAATGAATAAATAAAAACCGGCCAAGTGCGAGTCGTACTCGCGCACCGAGGGTTCCGTATCGTTTTGGACGTATAAAGTGAAAAAAACCGGACCGGATAACTAAGTTTGTTTGTGAAGGAATTTTGATGATTTTTAAAAACCGCACTAGTTAGGAACATCGTTTTATTTTAGTGCAATATTTGGGTCAATTCCTATCAACTCTAATTATTTCAGATTTTTCGCTCCGCAAACTTCGGAGATAAGGGGGGGGGGGGGAATGGTATTTTTTCAGACATTTTTCATCATATGTCGAAAACTGTGTGACATAAAATAAAATAAAAATATATTTTGAAATGTGCAGGTCAAGCCCTTTCATATGATATGTCACTTGACCTAGTAACCCCACTTTAAAATTTCGGATCCCCATTCCAGCCCCTTTTGCAATGAAAATAAAAACAATTTTTGACTTTTATCATTTTCGATAAAGTTGGGCAAGCATTATTTATAACTGGGATGCCCTCCTATTTTTTTTTTCTTGTTATTTTACTGCACTCTTTTACGGTGGTTCACAGGAAGACTTGAATACCTGCAAAGTTTCATCCAAGTATACAAGATATATTTTAATCCACTACAGATATTTTAGGAGGTGAAAGTACTCATGAATATGTTCAACTTTTATTATGGGACCGACACTGACATATGAGAAAAAAAATCAGCTGTTCCCTACAAAAATGCACTACTAACACCACGATCAAAATGTATAGAACAGCAGAGTTTTTTTTCATATTTCAGTGTCGGTCCCATAATGAAAGTTGATCATATTCATGAGTCCTTTCGCCTCTTAAAATATCCGTAGTGGATTAAAATTTATCCTGTATAAAGTGTCTCAAGTGTATACAGTATTCTCGGACTAAAATGCCTGTGACATACCTACAGTCGGTCGCCATCAGAGACTGACGGACAAGACGGAAATTACAAGGGTTCCGTTATTGTCATTTAGTTACGGAACCCTAAAAATTCGTTCACCGTACGTGTTATCTTCATTTTATACTTCTTTGACCGTTTTACTGCAGCGGTCATTGGGAGGCCCATGTATTATGATTTCATAATCAACTTCCTTATCACGTAGCATAAAGCATAGCATGATCTGATTGATCATGCTATAATGTTCCCACTACTGGGACACAGGCCTCCTCAGTCTGTGAGAGGGAGTGGGCCGTAGTCCACCACGCGGGCCCAGTGCGGGTTTGGGTGGACGTCACATGTTTTCGATTTTGGTTCTAGGACATGCCGGTTTTTCCTTCACCGTTAAAGCAATTGATAATTAATTTCTAATACGCACATGACTTCGAAAAGTCAGCGGTGCGTGCCTCGGGATGGAACTCGAACCATTCGCCGTGGGAGGCACATGGTTAAACCACTAGGCTATCACTCACTACCCTTAGCACGTTCACCTATCTATTATGATATCTATTCTACCTACGACAGCAAAAAGTAATGAGGTTATAAAATAAGAGAAAACATTTATTGCAAATACCTGTGCATTGTTTTCTTACATTATTAAGTTAATAATGTAGCGTGAGTTGGTTAGTTTATTATTATGTGTAATAATAATAAAATTGGTAGGTACCTACGTGCGTAATGGACGAAGTAGGAGACGGTTAAACGTCAATATGATTACCTACTTGTAAACTGAAGAAGCACGTAGGTAGTAGATTTAGATTTATACAGAGTGGCAGGTTAGACAGTGGAAATATTTTAAGGGGTCATTGTACTCATCATTATGAACAACTTTTACTATGGGACCAACCCTGAAATCGCAAAAAAAAAATAAGCTGTTCCATACATTTTGTACAGTTATCTGAACATAAATGTAATTTTTCGGACATTTTTCATCGTATGTCGAAAACTGTGAGACATAAAATAAAATAAAAATATATTTTGAAATGTGCAGATCAAGCCCTTTCATATGATATGTCATTTGACCTAGTAACCCCACTTTAAAATTTCGGAACCCCACTTCGGCCCCTTTTGCAATGAAAATAAAAATATATTTGGACTTTTTTCACTTGCAATAAAGTTGAACAAGCATTCTTTATAACTGTTCCAAGTTTCAAGTCGATAGCATAAGTATTTGCTGAAAAAAGCAGGTGTGACAGACAGACAGACGAAGTCGGACCAATAAGGGTTCCTTTTTTACCATTTTGGTACGGAACCCTAAAAACATAACTAAAGTACCATCTGTATAATTTTATTCATGTACATTTAAAAAAACGAGTGACTTGACTTCCGCATCCGCATCCGCAACAATATAGTAATTTCCTGTGCGAGTCTAATAAATATTTTTTCTTTCTTTCTATTGCGAATATTCGAATTCGCTTCCGCAAAGAAATGATGCGGAGTTTTTACGATACCTACAGATGTCAGTGTTGTGCAAGTCGTGATAAAAAAAAAAACAATCATTCTGTTTTTTTTAGATAAATATTTTTTTAATGTATAAGATATATACAGGGTGGCAGGTTAGACAGTGGAAATATTTTAAGGGGTCATTGTACTCATCATTATGAACAACTTTTACGATAGGACCAACCCTGAAATCGCGAAAAAAAATCAGCTGTTCCATACATTTTGTTGAGTTATGTGAACATAAATGTATGGAACAGCAGATTTTTGTTTCGCGATTTTAGTATTGGTCCCATAGTAAAAGTTGTTTATAATGATGAGTACAATGACCCCTTAAAATATTTCCACTGTCTAACCTGCCACCCTGTATATTTTCGTTATTGTCTCTTTAAGCCCTTCATTTTGATACCCGACCGTCAGATTTTTTTTTTTTTTACGACTACACTTAATGGCGATTAAAATCCGCCATATTAGTTTTTTTCATAACACATATAGCCTATGTTACTTGCGACGTCAATACGAATCTAATGATATGTCATATGTTAAAATCCGTTCGCTCGTTTAGTCTCTCGGAAGGAACACAGAAACGGAAATACATACATACATACCCACATACTAACATACAGGTGAAACACTACACCCTCCTTTTGGGCTTCGCCGCAGTCGGGTAAAAAACAAATCTAGTTTATTTTGGTTGATCAATGTATTATCGTCCTATTTGGGTATCACCTCAGATCATAGAAACAAGGGAGATGTGCCAAGGCGCTATCGAGCTTGATGCCTGATTTTGAGCAAATTGCTCATATTAAAAACGTACGCGCTGGCGACGAACCGAATACGATCGATGGTATAAATACAGTGTTTTAATTTAGTGCTAGTGTTGAGTGACGATTAACAGTGTTAGATTGAGGGTGTGCAGAATGTTTAATGCGTGGGAGATCTTTTTATTCACAAGGAGCGCTTAATTATGCGCGTAATTGTGTCGAAAAATGTACTAAAAGTGGCATCAGTTGTTCCCGTACTAATTTGCTATGATGGCATATCTCCTTGTTTCTATGATCTGAGGGTATCACTCACACTAGGTTTTATTAGGTAGATAAGTATCGTAAGTGCGTTTAACAATACCGGATCTGGGATCTATCTGTAATAGTAGGTACAGGTAGCGTCCGCACTCCGTAGTCCTCTATCTTGCTGTAGTTTTGTTAGGTCACATTCGCTTATACTAAAAATCTATAAGCCTAGCTGCCTTCGCGCCTTTTATTTTGGACACACCTGTCTTTCTACAAAGTGGTTAATCTATAATTATCACACATACCTACAAGCTTTTTCCAAATACGGACTTTTTCTAGTCTAACTAGACTAGTCTTGATATCGGGTTTCACTACATAAGTCTTTGAGAATTAAAGTAATGAGGTACACACACTACAGGCCTTTATGTCAGTACATAGAAGACATCTACCTGCGAACTTTCATACAAATTGGTTATGAACTGTAGATTTGACGATGGTGTGCCAGACGGACAGACGGACAAACGGATGGACAGACGGATATAATGAAACATAAATGTTCCTAGTTTTACTACGGATCCCTAAAAATAGCAATTTGAGGCAGCATGTACCTACCGAGCGCACACCATGGAAGACCGCATAGTTTGGAGGAATATTGTAGGTATGTGGTATACCCTCAGATCATAGAAACAAGGAGTTATGCCATCATAGCAAATTAGTACGGGAACAACTGATGCCACTTTTAGTACATTTTTCGACACAATTACGCGCATAATTAAGCGCTCCTTGTGAATAAAAAGATCTCCCACGCACTGAACATTCCGCACACCCTTAATCTAACACTGTTAATCGTCACTCAACACTAGCACTAAACTAAAACACTGTATTTATACCATCGATCGTGTTCGGTTCGTCGCCAGCGCGTACGTTTTTAATATGAGCAATTTGCTCAAGATCGGGCATCAAGCTCGATAGCGCCTTGGCACATCTCCTTGTTTCTATGATAATAGTAGTTATCTCAAAGCACACCAACGTGGCCGTAGCCCAAATCGGCCTGCAGCCTAATTGCGTAACTCAATTTCTTTCACCATGGATTTCATTTTGACAATTCAACAACATCCATTGCGGCGATGAGCTAGTTACGGGAGCATGGTTAACAATCATACGGCGTAATGAATGTCAAAAACAATGCCATGGTGATAGCAATTGAAGTACGCAATTAGGGTGCTGGATGACATCATCATCATCATCATCATTGTATGTAGTTGCACTCGGGATCCTCAGCAGTGAGAGAACTATGAAACAGTACCCCTATCATGAGTTTTTTTTGACGTATAGTTTCGTTAACGTAAGCATATTTTGAATTGAAAATACAGCAGTCCTGGAACATTTTGATGAAATTTTATACAATTTGCACATTTTTAAAAATACAGAGAAATTAATTAAGTAGGTATTCAATTTATATAAACATTGTGTAACAAACGTATATTTTCAATTCAAAATATGCTTACGTTAACGATGCTATACGTCAAAAAAACTCATGATCGGGGTACAGAAGACACGTAAAACAACAGAGATGATGACTCTTTTACGTGTGAAAATCTCCATGAAGATTTTTATCAGAATTTTAACAACAAAATCACTGCGGTGTTCAATCTCATACAAATCACACACAGTTTTTTTTTTTTTAATAAATGCCTCTCGCAGTTGGCTTCTAATAGCCGTCACTGCTTAACCGGTCATCTGGTGAGGAGTTACAAATGCCTCCAGCCAGGCTTAAAACTAAATAAAAACTACAAACTAAGCGACCACACGCTAAGGGCACCCCCTACTGGGGTACGGGCCTCGGCTTAGGGCGTCGCTGGGAGGAGGGCAACTAGAGGGAGGGACTACTAGCTGGATCGGTACATTATTTTGGGACGAATTTAAATCTACAGGCTCTGCGCGGGCTGGCTCGAGCAAGGGTCGGTTAGGGGACTGAGTCATACCTACTCGGCGGCGGACTCGGGTCATGATGGGGACGTCGCGACGGGCCTCGTCGGCGAGGTCGGAATGGAATCACACACAGTGCAGTAACTAGCCTTTTATGCGCCCAGTGCGAGCTTTTATAACTGCCCCCTTGAATAATGTTCTTATCTGAATCTTGGTTCTGGTCTGGTCATTTCTGGGCCCCGCCAGGGTCTGTGCCTGGGCACCGCTAGCACCACCCTAGTTACGTCACTGATCATGATCATACAGCGCTAAACTGACCTTCTATGACCTCAAAAGCAAAATGTAACGCAAAAATCGTAGACCGCATCATCGCTTTAGATCAGGCGAGATGGCGGTCAAACGCAAGCATAAATAAAAAGAACAGTTCAGGTAAGTCTGAGTCGACTCCAATAAAATCTTGAGCAAGTGGAAGTAATTTAATACAATATGTAACTTTATACATAAATTGGGCAGGTATGCTAACGCTCTAAAAACGTTCATTTGTTCCATTTTCAACAATATCGCTGCATCCTCATTTGCCGCGTGCTTTGTTCAAATTATAACACCGCGAATATATTCAATACCTATATATTGAATATATTCGCAAATCCGGTTTACCCCCAACAATCACCGCGCGTAGGTGTATAAATGAAATATTAGTCTAAGCACGGTACGGAACCCTCGGTGCGCTAGTGCGACCCGCACTTGGCCGGTGTTTTTTTAATTCTGCTTGGTGGTGGCGATGTGTGTATGTTTATATGTTGTGACGTGTTTTGTGTAGACGCTTTTGTGTGTTATTTAGAACAAAACATGCCCAGGAGTGGCTTTAAAAGAACCATAGACGGTACATCTACATACACTGTTGATTGGCTATAATTCTTTCACCACGGCATCAACGATTTAACTAAACTTGTACAGGAGAAAGATAACGCTAGCCATGCAAAATAGATATCGTAGAACCAAAAATTCGAAGACATGTGACGTCTACCAACCGGCACTCTAATTGCGTAGGTATCTCAATTTCTATCACCATGGCTTTCATTTTAACAGTTCAACAACATCTGTTGAGGCATTGAGCTAGTTATTTATAGGTTCAGTTGAAAACCAGCGTCAGGCACTAGTGGTCTGATACATGCTGAACTGAACCTATTTGGCACAGCCGCTAGACACACAGTGACTTTAGTAACTTTGTTCTTTTTTTTTTGTAGGTATCTTTGTAAATGATGTCTGTGTGTCTGACTGTTGTCGTGCCAAATAAATTTCTTTCTTTCTTTTCTTTCTTTCTTTATCGGGAGCACGGTCTCACGAAACATACACATAATGAATGTCAAAAATGTCAAAATCAATGCCATGGTGATAACAACTGAGTTACACAATTAGGGTGTCGTACTGGGTCCGTGTGGCCGTGGTGGACTACGGCCCACTGCCTCTCACTAAGAGGAAGCCTGTTTCACAGCAATGGGAACATTATACGCTGTTTATGTATGATTAGCTGAATTAGTCAGTAGTCAATTAGTCATAATTAATTTTAGTCCATTCATGTAGCCTACTTAGGACAAAAAAATTAAATTGATAAACCTCACCGACATCCATGCCTAGTCCGTGTTTCCTATAAAAGCTCAACGTGGCAATGAATGTTGTTGAACTGTCAAAATGAAAGCCATGGTGATCATGGTGATAGAAATTGTGACGCAATTAGGGTCTTCTGATCTAAAATCAATTTAGATCATCATTATTCGTGATCTAAAATCAATTTAGATCATCATTATTACCGTTTGTAAACACTTAATTGTTTACCGACTGTAAACACTTAATTGTTTACATTACACCGCGGACACTCACGATTTCTCCCGGCGGCGTTCAGTATTTAGTATACCATAAATAAACAGTAGAAATAAAGACACAAATAAGCACAAATAATATCTGTTTAAGTAGCTCCTTCCTCTTGTTTGTAAACTGATTGTAGTCTCAAGGTTTAACTGCAACATGTTACCGCACAGTTATCTCATTGAGTCAAATATTATAAATACCTGGTACATAATGTCATCCGGTATTTAGGATGAGTGTCAAATTTACTTTTGGTATACAAGTTCGTGTAAACAAAGTAATTTTGGGCCAAAAAGAAATAATGGCTTTGTTAATATCTTTTCTTTTTAAATTTTAATAAACATTGTCCAACACGAAGTTTATCCACTATCGTAATCATTATCATCTATACTAATATTATAAAGTTGAAGAGTTTGTTTGTTTGTTCAATCAAATCAAATAAGTTTATTTGTGTACACAGGTAAATAAGTTGTTACAATATACAATTTCAATGTACCTCTGTGTCCTGCCACAGACGGCATACAAATATTGCACGTTTTTTTTAAATACAAAACCTTAAGTCTAAATATTATTAGGTATAAAGCTATGTATTGTTTTATACATATAATTACTGGTTATATATTAGAGTTATTATGTACCTACATTAGAATTACAGACTAGACTGGAAACTAATAAAGATACTTACTACTTTTGATATACATACTTACTAAGTTATTACATTATTTTAAATACAAAATGTTATGCTGATAATTAGTCGTGGTATAGTCGGATAGAAACTCATTAATTGAGTAATATGTTTTATTAACCAAAAATATTTTAAGTTCTTTTTTGAACAATCTTAGGTCACTAATGCTAATCTCTGAAACTATCAGTCGGAATCGAAAACTTCTTTTTGTATATGATAGCCAGATTTGTGAGGAATAGTATAAAATTACGCTACAACCCTTAGGAATCGAGCAACGGGGGTGAACCGCGGGTAACAGCTGGTCTCACATACACAAGCATCTAGACCCTGTCGTAGGTAATACAAGTATTTGTTCTATGCGGGGATAGAATTTATGTTTGTTACTCCTTCACGTTGAAACAGCTGGACGGATTTGGATGAAATGTGAATGCGCCTAACCTTTTCCCAAACATGATTGGGGTCGGCTTCCAGTCTAACTGGTTGCGGCTGAATATCAATATTTTACATGGAGCGACTGCCATCTGACCTCCACAACCCAATTATTGGGGAATATCGGTACTCGAATGTTAGACCAGTTGTCAGACTTTTGGACTTCTGACTACCCGTAACGACTGTCAAAGATATTCCTATGACAACCGGGACCGACTGTTTAACGTGCTCTCCGAGGCACGGAGGGGTCTCGATGTGTAAAGAACGGTCACCCATCCAAGGACTGACCGCGGCAAGCGCAGCTTAACCTCGCAGATCGATCGATCAGCGCGGCTGTCATTTAGCCACGAGCCCCCGGATTTGAATGAAATGTGACAAAGAGATAGCCTGGGATCTGGAGCAACACATAAGCTACTTTTCATCCATTTTCACGTCGACGAAGTCGCAGGCAGTAGCTAGTAGTTTTCATATTTACTAATCATGTTTATTTACATTCGAACTACGGTGGCGCTACACCTTACCTAAACATTTATGTAGTTCTGTACTTCAGTCGTGTCATTATTATGAAAACAGCTCGTTCCACGAAGGAATAAAAACACAAGCAAAGTAAGTTCCGGGCCTTGACCGAGTTTATCTGATGTACTACTTAGTTCTTCCCGTTTATGTCTTGGATTTTACTCCTAAATCTGTGAGGCCTTGGAAAAATCAACTTTTACTTGATGTATTTATAAGCGAAGTATCATATAAAGGTGTAGTATCACAATCGTGTCGTCACGTCATGTCGCAGCGACACGTCATAGCGTTATGTCGCTGCATCATGATTCCGAACCCGACAGCAGATGGCAGCAGAATGAACCCCAGCTAGTGCGATCTCGAAACATCACAGTTCAATAATAATTGGACAAGTCGTGTATGAAAGTGTCCACCCACTGCTACTGATCGGGTCGGACGACAGTGTCGTCTGCAATACACGGGCATCGCAGGTGCGTTGTCTACCGTAGGGACCAAGAATCTTAAAGGGGGGCCAGTAGGGGGACAAAGTTGAAATGTCTCATGTGCTTGTATTTTCACCGGTACATAATTATATTCAAATCGGCTCCCTGATTGCGTAACTCAATTTCTATCACCATGGCTTAAATTTTGACAGATCAAGCGTAACAGATGTCAATATCAATGCCATTGTGATAGCATCTGGGTCACGCAATTTAGGGAGCTAGGTCCCAATTTCTGAATGCACCTCTATAACATCTGAGGAACATAATTTTATTAAACTACTTAATTATCTTTCAAACATATCACCATTGGTGGTTTAGGCTGTTCGTTGTCTCGGTCAGTCATGGAAAAATTTTACCTACTATGTACAGATTGAAAAAAATGTATAGAGATGTTCGATGTAGATTTCTGAATGATGGAGCATGCTAGCAACCATTTTAGTATCGTCATCATCTTGTTATCATCCCGCGCATATAAAATTCAATGAAGGGAAATAGGTTGTAAAATGTAATATAATGCTCGTGGGCGATGAACTATACCTACTAGCATTATGCAATATTGCAAACTAGGAACTCGCTTCTGTATAATTTATGTCAAAAAGTGAAGTGAGAAAATACATTACCTATGCATTTTCGCGCTGAAAAGAAAATAAGCCGTAGTTTACGGTTGATACCGGCCGAAAATGAAACACGGGGATCGGTTTCAAGTTTTCTAAATTCAAAATTCAGTTGGTATCAATTTAAATCTATCAACACTGGCCAGCATCAATTTGAGTGCCTCACTCATGCCGAATTCGTTCCAACCAAATAGGTACTTATAACGGCGCCTATTGAGTATTGAACGCAATGTCGACATGTATCATTTTCTAAATAACAATACTTTATGTTTATTTCCCAATGTTACCTTATTATATTTTTTTAATCGCATGTCTCTTATTGGAACTTTCGTTCTCGATCGGGCTATCAGACAGAACAGTGACAATCCGACTGTCGCGTCGAGCGGTCGCTCCACGCGCGAATTAAGTGCTGTGATACACATGTAATTGGTAACAAGTCGACATGTCAAAACTCAAGGTAATATTGATAGTAAGCGTGCGAAACCCGCAAAAAACTTAATGACAACAACCTTGGAATATTTATAAATCTTGTGTTGATGCATTTTTAATCGTAGTTTAAAATTAATCAAATTGTAGCTGCTTTGATTATGTGTGACAGTTTTTGTTTCACGGCCAGGATCTCGCTTCTTTTGTTATCGTTTTATGGTGTGTTGACACATCTATATTGTTTGTTTCTGAAACATTTGACAACGTCAAAGTTTTGATTGCGGTGTTTATGTTCAAAAATGTTTGCTGCCGCGGTGTTTATGTTTAAAAATGTTTGCCACGAAAATTGGGTTGAGTATTTCTTTTATTTCTAGCAATGCCAGTGATAATATTAAGGTAAATAAAATGTGTTATAAATTTTTAAGGTACTAGGTACATTGCAATACGTTAATAATAATAACATTTCTATGAATGTTTTATCTTATCAAACAATTTCCTTGCAAAGGATGACGTGCTAATAAATAGATTCCTGTTATAGATAGATAGTTTTGTGTCTTTAAATATTTCAACGTGTGAGGACGTCAAAAGTACAGGAGGATATCTGGAAACGATCAAAGACAATTTATATTCAATTCAATTACACATATGAAATTACAGAATTTGGCAGATACAAAGATCGATATTAATCAAATTTAAAATTAAAGAACTACTCACATTTAATTAATAAAATAAAACCAGTAGTTTATTATCATAACATAAACAAAAAGGTCTTAGACCAAATCTCGAATGACATGGTCTATGACACACATATAAACATTTTTAATTCACCGTTTAGGCGGTAGACGTCCATTGTAGCAATTCAGTAGCCAGTAGGTAGCCTATCTGTGGACACTTTTAGAGGCTTGGTAGATAGCAGTTAGGAACCATAGACATCCGTAGAGAGATAGGTATTTAGTCGGCCTTATTGGATGTATACGGGCTAATTAGGTATACAGGGTGGAATTTTGTAATGCCACCTGAAGGGAAAGTACTCTTAAAACAGTAGATAGAAAATTTTACTCAAAGAAAACATTCCTTTATTTTTAAAATTAAGTAATACTGCATTAAAAGATTTTTAAAAAGCTGCTTGCTTCATCTAGGAATCGAACCGATTATTCCCGATGTCCACCACTTGTCTGGCCACCACTGGGGGACAGCGAGACAACTTTAAAACATTATTCTCGTTGTCCACCACTGGGGGACAGCGTCACAGCTTTTGCCTCCGCAGCCGGCGGCGGCTCCCAAAAATAACGCCGTTGGGAACCGGCGTAGCCTTGGAGTAGCAGTGATACCAGACGAAAATAATTGCAAACTACCGTAGCAGCAGATTAATGTTGCCGTGTTTTACGTTGAATTATTTACCTTAGACTTTTAAATAACAAAATACTACTTTTTTGGACTTACAAGGGGGAGGGAGGTGGTCGACGGGGGCTTCGTTCGCTCGCTTTGCTCGCTCACTGGAAGCCCCCGTCAACCCCTTCGAACCTAAATTGTCCGTGTCGGGGTGTCCAAGTTCCCGAGCTCTCTTCTTGAACCCTAAGACGCTGTCCCCCAGTGGTGGACAACGAGAATAATGTTTTAAAGTTGTCTCGCTGTCCCCCAGTGGTGGCCAGACAAAGTGGTGGACATCGGGAATAATCAAATCGAACTGACCAAATGTGAAAAAATTAACATCCTGTATTTTTATGATGCCGATTGAAAGGGTAAATTGTAAGCATTAATTCCTTCTAAGTAACATGGTATCTTAAATTAAAAGAACACCTTAAAATTTTAATCTTTTTCAATATCGCCTACTGCAGACTAGCTCGTAGCAAAGATGAATTCAAATAGTATTTTATTGCATTTATCATGCACTTATAAGGAAAACCGTGTAAAAAAGTACTTATTACCTACTAAATAATCAAAGCTATCTATGAAAATCGACACGAAAAGTAATTCTAATTAATTCTTTTGATAAACTTAAATGTAAAATTTCACCATGTTACATTTAAGAGACTATTGTGTCTTAGAAGAAATACAGGATGTTCATTTTTTCACATTTGGTGGGTTCGATTCCCAGATGAAGCAAGCAACTTTTTAAAAATCTATGAATGCAGTTTTCTTTCTATTTAAAAATAAAGGAATGTTTTCTTTGAGTAAAATTTTCTATCTACAGTATTAAGAGTACTTTCCCTTCAGGTGGCATTACAAAATTCCACCCTGTATAGATGACAGCTACAAATGTAACAATGCAGTGATAAATTTTTTTTTAATTATTTTACCTTAATAAATGCCTGGATACTATTTATGAATGCACTTAATTATAAAATTACTAAAAACGTTGATGGGCGACCGGTATTTGTATGCAGGCATTACAATATTTTTTCCTTCTTTAATATATTATTTTATTTGATCAGACGAGTTTTTAAGGTTATTCCGAACTTGCCTTCCAATGACTGCTACGGTCATGGGATGATTTTTTTAATCTTCTTACTTGACAGAATGATTACTTCTCTAGTCAGAATTTTTATAGCTGCAGCAATCTTCTAGATCTACACCTACCTTTGTCGTCTTTTACGACACATCATCATTCACTTGCAAGAAGGTGGCCTATTATGTTCACGGAAATACACTTTAAAGAAATCGTATGGCTGATGATGTTATTTGTAAAGCAATAAGTATGACCTTCCGAAAGAAAGTTGTTAGGTATATACGACAACCCGTAAACACCTAAGAAGTTCGCCAATCTGTTGCTAAAGGAAAAGTCTAGTAAGGTCCGTCTTCCCGAAAAACACGAAACTTAACTAAAATTGTAGCAAGATTTTTCGTTGAACTACATGTACCAAAAATATTTATAGGTATGTATTTTTAAAGTTATGACTATGAGCAATGGTATGTTTTGATATTAATATCAAGAAAGATAAAAAAATCATAGTCTCCCCTATTTTTACCAGTTCTAACCTTCAATTTTCATCAAAAAAATTTGAAAATTTATGTTCATTTTATGAAAACATAGGATCATGATTTGGTTTCCTTATCTCAAAGAAATATCTTTTGATTTATTTTTCATGAATGAATAATGCGTCTAACTCGTATTACTAGGTGGACGTACCTATCTCGCGTTGCGTGAGCTCAGCACAGCCTGCGCCGTGTGCCTCGTAAACCGCCAATTTGTTTGCAAAAGTTCGCGTGGGAATATCACGGTGAGATTCTCCCTCGAACTTTCGCAAACAAATTGGCGGTTCTCGAGGTGATATCACGCGGCATGTCGGTACAGGGGGGTGATTCTCGTGGGTGATATATTGATATCGAATTCGATATATATCGCAACAAATGTCAAAATGGTAGGGATTTTGACAGTTGTTGCAATATATATCGAATTCGATATCAATATCGAACCCGCGAGAATCACCCCCCAGAATAGAAAATAAACAGACAGAACACATTACATATGCTACACTGCCCCTACTACTCAAGGCCGTTGAGGTATACTGGGGTAACACACCCACACCCTTCAATCCAGTGGACTAGTTACGTAACACTCTCATCGGCAATCGTTTCCATTTTAACCACAGAATAAAATCCATTGATTTTTTTGTGAAGTTTATCAGATTTATTAGTTATCAACGCAATTTGTATTGTATTGTTCAAATGTCAAAATGATGGTCATGGCATTGGGAGTGTAGAAAACAGTAATTGTTTTTTTATGGACCAGTCCAAAATACACCAATATTATTTATACTCGCACGGGTATAGTTTCCATACAAATATTGGTTTTCATGGGTTTTAAATTTTTTGCGCGGAACCCTAATTCTTTTTCTACAACAAAAGTAGACTAAGTTACTTCTAATATCAGCTATCTGCCAGTGTAAGTCCCGTCAAAATTAGTCCAGCCGTTTTGGAGATTAGCCGGAACGAACAGACAGACAGACAGACAAAATTTGGAAAAATTGTTTTTTGTTATTGTACCGTATAGTTAAATACCTAATTTCATTAAGCATTTAGTAAAAACTGTTATTTTGACATATATAAACACTTAAGTATATTTTATTTATTTGTAGGTATAGATGACCGGAAAATTGATAATAGATACGTTGAAGAAAATTTTCTTCCAATGTTTAGTTTTTGCGAAGTAGGCATTGGTGCTGATTCTGTTGAACCTCGCAATAAACTAATTTTAATCACACTATAATCTCTTTCTTACAAATGTCATTGAAAAAGGACAGAAAATATTTAGAACTGTCAAATTAGTCTACGTCCTTGTCATTTACGGGAAAATAGTCGTGACCTTTTGCGACAACGACTAAATTGACATTAAAACTATTCAAGCGGACTAATTTGACAGGATTAAATATCTGCTATCCCTCTCTCATGTTTTTTATTAGAAAGAGACATAATAAGACTAAATTAGTTTAGTTCGTAAACAACAGAATCGGGACCATTTTGCGACTGAGCGGTTATTACTAAACACTAATATTATACCACTGATGCGTCAGACCGTCAGTCTACAGTTTTGCGCCTGTTTTGTATAACTAACCGGTTTAATTATGTATATATATAACATGGATTATGTCATTATGATTATTAAAGTAAAGTTGTTTGTTTTGACTATACGCCTGTTAATGTAGGTATCGTGGTTAAAGGAAAGAGCATCTTTGTATTTTCTGTAAGTAAAATTGTACCTTGACTTTCTTGATTTTGAGTCGAAAATTGACAATTAATTAGCTAAGTATTGATGTAGGGAGATTTAGAAGCCTTTGGCTGTTTACCGATAATGTTCGTAATTCCTAATAAGTGAGGGGCGAGTCTATCTATGCTTCTATACTGATATTATAAAGCTGAAGATTTTGTTTGTTTGATCGCGCTAATCTCTAGGACTAACAGTCGGATTGGAAATATTTTTTTTGTATATGATAGCCAGATTCATGAGAAATAGTATAGGTTATTTACTATTACGCTACGACCCTAAGGAGCTGAGCAACGGGGGTGAACCGGGGAACAGCTAGTCACGAGTGTGAACGTAAGACAGTTTCAGTCTTTTGTTCACTAACACCCTTACTACAAAAAAGTAAACGCGAATGCTACCAAAAATAATACACACTTGTTTTTGACAGTGCTAAAACAAGTGCGTATTATTTTTGGTAGCATTCGTGTTAAACACGTGTTTATCTTTTTTGTGGTACGGCCGTAAGTTCACAATCAAGAGAATTTGCTTCCTACCTGGGGCGGGGTCCATTTAATCATACAATTAATTTATTAATCACTACATAGTATAAAACAAAGTCGCTTCCCGCTGTCTGTCTGTCCCTATGTATGCTTAGATCTTTAAAACTACGCAACGGATTTTCATGCGGTTTTTTTAATAGATAGAGTGATTCAATAGAAAGGTTTATAGCACCCGTGCGAAGCCGGGGCAGGTCGCTAGTTAATACATAAAATTATTATAATGTATCACAATTACAAACAATATTTTTTTTAAAAGAGTACCTAACCTATGGATATTTTTGTCCATTCTTCTCAATCGGAGACATTTTTGAACGGGCAAATAGCTTGTTTTAAATAGTTTTTTTGGTATTTTTTTTTCTTTCGAAATTACCTACTAATAGTCTAATTGATTACCATCTTTTAAAAGTACCTACCTACTATTGGCGTAATTAAAATATATAATTTAACTTTGACTTTGAATTCTCGGAAATTACAAACTTTACAAGGAACGGAACCACAGACAAAGCTAGTCAAGTAGTAGTTAGGTACAAGTACAACATAATAGAATCTATTCAATGCGCGGAGGTTCATGATATCCTCTTGTTCCTCACAAAGTTTGAAATCAAACTTTCAATTGAAAACGAACTTTAGTAGAACTAGCACCGGCTTTCAGATTGTTATAACTTTTGTAAGGCTTGAAATCAAGGTTGTGAACTCAGACAATATGTCCGAACTTCAGATAATAGAAACAAGGTAGTTTTCAGGCGCGGTCCCAACCGGCGATTCTGGGGGGGGTCATACCGCAGCTGAAGACTTTAGGTGGGGGTCATACCGATTAATGCCGAAGTGATATACCATGAATTACCGTGTTTGGTGCATTTTTGTACGATTTTGGGGGGGGGGTCATGACCCCGTGACCCCCCCCCCCCTGGGACCGCGCCTGGTAGTTTTGCCAAGGCGCTATTGAGCTTGACGTTTTGGCATGATCAATGTGATCATGTAGCCGGCGGAATAACAACTGTCGATTGACGTCCTGCGAACATGAACGTGCAAAGTGTTCGAAACGTCAAGAAAAAATAGTAATATACGCGATTTATTCCGTTTAAACTTGAGAATGTCACGGTGAGGTTTTCCCTCGAACGTTCGCAAACAAATTGGCTGTTCGCACGGTGATATCACGCGGCGGGTCGGTACAGAATAGGCAGGTAAAACATTTCAGATCATGATTGCTAGAATCAGTTCTTCCTGGTTTGTGAGATAACAAAAAATCTGAGTGTGTAAGTTGCAAGTTATGCTTAAGCTAACATAAACCGAACCGGTACACGCGTCATGTCTTGTAATAACATATAACTACCCTATACCCCTATACAGGGTGAATTTTCCAACTGGGCTTGGATGGCCAAATCCGAAACTATAAAAAATGGCGAAAAATACTGAAAGGAGTCTCGGGGCCGATTTTGATAAAAACTAAAACTGCATCATTCGATTTTTGAAAAAAATATGTTTCTTGCCGGTATAAATTGGTAGGTATTTAACATTTTCCGAACAACTACCTACTCTCCACGAAAAGGTTAATAGTAGATTTATTTTTCTCTATTGTTTCCTACCTAATTTGTAATTTTTTTATCGCTACGAAAGTTTTTTTCCTAACGCATTTGTATTTCACCGCCTGAAAAGTTTATTGCCCTTTGACCTACCTATTCAGTTAGCTATTTAATCAATGAAATATCACGAATAACTTTATGATTGACATTCCTGCAGTAGAAAATTGTACTTAAGCCTAATTATTTTTTATTTACATGTTACGCGTAACATATTTATTTATCAGAAATACCTACATGGATTTAAGAAGGTTATTTGGACTCAAGCAACATTTGAATAATCTAACAAAAAAAAAAACCGGCCAAGTGCGAGTCGTACTCGCGCACCGAGGGTTCTGTATCAGTTTTGGACGTATAAAGTGAAAAAAATGGGACCGCAAAATTAAGTTTGTTTGTGAGAGAATTTTGATGATTTTGAAAAAACTGTACTAGTTAGGAACATCGTTTTATTTTTGGTGCCATATTTAAGTCAATTCCTATCAACTCTAATTATTTCAGATTTTTCGCTCCGCAAACTTCGGAGATAAGGGGGGGGGGAATGGTATTTTTTCAGACATTTTTCATCATATGTCGAAAACTGTGAGACATAAAATTAAATAAAAATATATTTTGAAATGTGCAGATCAAGCCCTTTCATATGATAATGTCACTTGACCTAGTAACCCCACTTTGAAATTTTGGACCCCTACTCCGGCCCCTTTTGCAATGAAAATAAAAATATTTTTAAAATTTTTTCAGTTGCAATAAAGTTGGACAAGTATTTTTTATAACTGTTCCAAATTTCAAGTCGATAGCATTAGTAGTTGCTGAAATAAGCAGGTGTGACAGACAGACAGACAGACGAAGTCGCACCATAAGGGTTCATTTTTTACCATTTTGGTACGGAACCCTAAAAACGGTAATTTTTTCGGCTTAACTAAATGGCATTCAGTTGATCGGGTCAAGTTAAAAATCTGGGCGGTTTTTTTAAATTTACCTATCAAATTCTGAATAAGAGTCCAAATAACCGACTTAGGGCTATATCTTATGAGGGTGCCATGGCAGCGAAGCCAGCAGCGCCGCTAGTGAAAACATGTCAAATTGTACTACAATGTAGGTACCTAGCCCTACCTCACTTGGCGACGCTTGGCGTCGATGCCAGTTTCGCGTCGCTGCCAGCCCAGCACACAATTTCACATGTTTTAATTGGCGGCGCTGCTGGCGTCGCTGCCATGGCATCCTAATGAGATATGGCCCTTAAGGCGCTACTAAGTGCCAGCGGCTTTGAGTGATTTGGGCGGTATAGCTTTAGTGTTCTGCGCTGAGCTCACGCAACGCGACATACGTCCACCGAGCAATACGACTCGCCTATCAAGGAGCGCGCTGTGCCGAATTAGATGTATTATTACTTTTTAGTAACGAACATTTGATTAAAAATATAAACACTCTAATCAAAAGTTAGATAGTTAAATTATCTTTAAAATGGTGAAGGTCTCGTAAAAATACGCTCAATAGTTTTCACGCGATCTTCACTCTTTTGAACGCGTTAGACCTAACTTTACAAATTAATTACACTACATAGATAAACGTAATCTAAAATATGCTCTAATCAAATGATTAAGAAAATGCTATAGTTTAGCATATATTTTTTTCAAATCATTTAGACGTGATCTTTAGTTTAGAATCTTTAAAAGTCGTATAACTGCGCCTTAAATATGATTACGCATTTCTGATACAAGTTGTCTAAACCAAACTTTTCTTTGCGTGTCATGGCGGCGCTGTTTGCAAATAGAAGACGTCACAGATTTGTCAAATCCAGTACATTCCAGTTTAGTTCTCTCTTTCACCACACGAACAGATAAGTTTGTCGTCATAAAAATGTAATCTGCATGTAAATACATGTGATTTGATGTCTCTATTTATTTCTGTGTACAATGTTGATGGACAATGAAGCGAGGTGGGCCGGGGCCTTAATGTTGAACTATTGTCGCTTTATATGCTACCTGAAGGTTAAAAGGCTAATAATAACATTACATAACATCATGCCTCTATGTCCTGAGTGGTTAGGCAGAGTCGTATCGTACACATTTGTGTTTAAATAATCAACAAAATGTATGAAACAGCTGATTTCTTTTTCGCGATTTCAGGGTTGATCTCAAAAAGCTGTTCCTAATGATAATAGTAATGTTGTTGCTGTTGAGGAATGTCGCATTTTGTGTGACACGTTTTAAATTGGAATGTAAACGCAAAAAATAATACAAGAATGAATAAGAAACTAAAGCATAAAGATACTGAATACTGCTGTAAGTCTTTGTCATCGTATCGCTAATAATTAGGTAGGTGACAGGGCAGATTGAAAATTCAATTATTAAAGCAATTACAGTATCAATTACAACAATAATTTAAAAGTCACCTCATAAATAGCTGTGAACTTGGGGTGCCATAGATGTCCCCAGAGTTGCATTGTTCACTAATTAGATTCAGATCACTTACCTGAGCTAGTTGTCATTCCGCACCAGTTTGGAGGAAAACCTGATCTACTTAACCTACTTATATTGTCATTTACAAAGGTCATTATTATATATGACCATAAAGCACGAGTGTCTTATTTAGGCTCGCGGTGTAGTAGATTTCATTTGGGTACAAGCTGAATAAAGCTAATTACCCAGGGTTAGTCAATCAAGTCAAGTTTTAGAGAGATCTTGCTCAAATCTGTAGCACCCGGACTGGGGAAATACCTACCTCCAACTTACAGAGTACCACAACCAAAGAACGCTAGTCTTCGATAGTGTTGTGTTCCTGTGGTTAGTAAGGTCGCCAGAGCTTCTGAGGATGCGCTGTGTTAACAGTGTTGGTCCTGCTTGTCGCCTAAGCTGTCCTGGGGTCTACTCTCTAAGCACGAAATCCGTAGTTTCGACCTTAGTTACGGGCGTTTCTTACTCCGTATCACCTACGGACTTAAGATTAGTTTGGGGCTCGAACTAAGAATGAATGATAACACGATTTGACAGTTGTCCCTACTCCCGATGTGTTTTTATCCGTCCGAAAAATTGAATTTGACACTTTTTTTGACGGAATCTTATGTCTATTGTACTTTCGGACGGGCCCGTATCTTCGTTGACGGACTTACAGAGTAGACCCCCTGCTCATGTTAAAGGCTTGACACACGCATGCGATACTCAGTGTTGCAATCGTTTCATAGGCCACGGTAACCTAGCCTATGAAACGCAACACTGTAAATAGATTACAATCATAGAAATCTGAAAAGGATCTGAGATTACAATTATCGCATGTCATCTGGTGGGCCCTATGCCTATTTGCCTTGATCAATGCTGCTTACTCAATACAAGATGCATTTTTTTCTAATTCCCTCCTGCCTTTTTTTCTATCGGACGGCCAGAAGCACGAAAAAGCGCCATCTATACCAGCGCCATTTATGGTTGATATACTTACCAGAAACTCGAACGAAGCGCTTTCGCACATCGGCAAGAAGGGTGTCACAACACATAATAATACGAAATTGAGTTATGTATGCCATCTGAAAGGCAATTACAAACTTGATCTGCTAAAAAAATTCATAATTATAGTGCGATTCCTCGCTGAGAGATGGCATTTAATACATAATTTTTTTAATGGAATTCTAGGATCTAAAAAAAAGAAAATCGTGATTTCCCAAAAACTACATTTATTGTGTTGTGACACTCTTCTTGCCGATGTGCGCTTTGATTCCACTTTCATTGTGGATCGCCAAACCGTCAAACAGTGGAATGCGCAGCCTAAGTGGGTGTATCCCGACAGTTACAATCTGGGTAACTTCAAGTCACGAGTGAATCAGTTCCTTCTAGGCAAGCGTGCTCCATCGTAGACCGCATGATGAGAACAGCAAGTTTTAAAGTTGATTTAGCTAGAACCTTAGTTTATGAATGTTTATGACTCCGGTGAAAATAAAAGGGAGAACAGATATGAAAACAAAGTCTTCCAAGTAACAATGTTTAAAGCCTTTAACAGCGCTCTCGGTCACGATCGAACGCGACCACGAAACTTGAAAGACGATTATATGAAGGTTAACGGTAGAAAAATACAATTAGAAGCGAGTTTATTTCTTATTGTATGCTGCTTTCATTTCTTTGTTGATTTTGCCATGAAAAATAGGGTGTAATCAGGGTAGGTCTTGTAAGTACATACCTACATGAGCGATAAGAGCCGCTTACCGTAAAATCTATAGCTCGATTTTTTTTATTTCTTCTTGGTTTTTAGTTTTTAAGGGTTCCGTACCTCAAAAGGAAAAAGCTGAACCCATATAGGATCACTTTGTTGCCCGTCTGCCATGATTTTTTTTCTCAAGAACGTGGAGACACCAATTTAAAATTGATATCAAGAATTTTTCAAATCCGACTGGTAGTTCCAAAGATCAGCGCATTCAAACAAACAAACTGTTCAGCTTCATGTAGTGGGCCCGTTTGCTATCTACAAAAACTGATACACGACGGTTATAAAAAACACTGAGTCGAGATCAAATGTATTAATTGTAACAATCAACGGACAACGCACCATTTTTGAATCGGTCGCACATCTCCAAACTCGCACTTGGATGGGTTTACGACTGGGAAAGAATGCCTGTATTAATTTGTAAATTGTTCGAATCGAATACAGGGTGGCAGGTTAAACAGTGGAAATATTTTAAGGGGTCATTGTACTCATCATTATGAACAACTTTTACTATGGAACCAACCCTGAAATTGCGAAAAAAACATCAGCTGTTCCATACATTTTGTTGAATTATGTGAACATAAATGATTGACTTGACTTGACATAAATGAATGATGACTTAAATGAACAGCTGATTTTTTTTTCGCGATTTCAGGGTTGGTCCCATAGTAAAAGTTGTTCATAATGATGAGTACAATGACCCCTTAAAATATTTCCACTGTCTAACCTGCCACCCTGTATAATCGTTACGGATTTTTTTCTGGCAAATCTTTACGGTATTATATTTTTTCTGGCAATATCAAATGACTCGTTGGTCTAGTGGTCGCAAGCATGACTGCTGAACGTGGTGTCCTAGCTTTGATCCCCGGGAAAATTACATGACATTTGTGTCACGCTGTGCCCCGCGTTTTCACCCCCGTCGCTTGACTTCTGAGGGTTGTAGCGTGACGTTGAATAGCCTATACTATTCCTCATAAATCTGGCTATCATACACAAAGATTTTTTTGAATCCGACTGATAGTTCCAGAGATTAGCGCGTTCCAACAAAGAAACAAATAGCTTTATTATAGTTAGTTTAGATCTATTCAGAATTAAAATGGTTGCAGGAATCACAGATAAATAATACTATACGTACAGATGCCTCATCTCATACAAAGAAATGTGACCGATTTAGCGCGGGCTATCTTCGGGCTATACATTTTTCCGTGCTTAAAGGATATTTCAAAATTTGAACAAATATTTTTCATGATGTATTTTTTCATGTTCTCAATTTTACACAAACTTCAATAACAAATCGATACATATAACGCCATCTATTATGAGTTATTTCAACAAATGTTCCTTTGTCCCTGATGAGACCCCGTGGCAGGAATGGAACAAATTAGTCCTCAAAATCCAAAATCAAAAAGCATTAAAAACAAATGTTTCAACCTATCACAATACAGTGCTGATTTCAATTGACTCAATATTTTAGACTTAGTTAACACACTCGCAAATAAGACGTTTGCGATTGATGACTCGTTACAAGCGATACAGTAATTGAACTCCACATTTATAATATAATTTGGACTATTAAATAATTGCTTTGTGAACGTTTTTGCGTGAAACAAGCTTGTGTCGTAGACAAAAACACAGTTTAATTGTCAAACGAAGCTAAAAATAAAGGTTATTGTGTCACGTTTGTGGGAATTTTAGTTTTGTGTGTTTTGTAAAATGATGAACTAATGTAATTCAAATTGTTCAAAAGGCTGTGAGAATGTCTACTTAGTTGTGACTTTAATTCTGACGTTAAATGCTGATTAAGATTCGTTGTAAGTAGAATTAGTTAATTATAGTGATAGTCAAATAACAATACTCGAGTTCTATTTAATCAAGGTCGATTTTTAGTCTGAATATAAATAATGCTGAATGAAGTCGTTGTTCCAAATTAATTATACTAACTGTGGCCCTGTGGACTAATGGAAATTGATCCAATTAGGTCTAAGTGGGGTTGGCCCATCCCTAGTGCTCGGCTGTGAAAAACTAGGGCCACTTAGTGATAACAGTATCTCCTAAAATACCTATAGACATTATTCGATAGTAGGTCCACAGATAGAATGTACCTACTATTAATTAAGTATATTACGAATCATCTATAATCTATACTTTTATAAAAATGTAAAAAAGCCGTGTCTGTACATTGAATATATTCCAGAAAAAACAGTCAGGGTAGTATACTGGAACGTAACCATGTCCAAAAAAATATTATTTGGTAGTAATAGTAATATTATTCGATGATGGGCTTGCGCTTGACCGCCATCTCGCCTGATGTTAAGCGATGATGCGGTCTACGATGGAGCACGCTTACCTAGAAGAAACCGATTCACTCGTGACTTGAAGATACCCAGATTGTAACTGTTGGGAAACACCCACTCGGGCAGCGCATTCCGCTGCTTGGGGTTTTAACAATGAAAGTGGAATCAAAGCGCTTTGTTCGGGTTCTTGGCATATCTACCATGAACCGATGGCGCCTTGTGGTGCTTCTGGCCGACCGATAGAAGAAAGCGCAGTAGGGAATTAGATCATGCAGATCTGAAGCACACTCTCCGAAATGTATCCGGTAAAAAACCGATAAACTAGCAACTTTGCGCCGATGCTCAAGACTTTGGAGCTTGGCCTGAACCTGGCCTGGTTTTGTCTGTTTGTGCGCGCATCACGCAAAAATTACTCAACGGATTTTGATCTGGTTTTATTTTCACAGTTTGCTCGCTTGGGGTCCAACTTAAAATCTAAGCCACATTTCATCTGATCCCGATGGGATGAACCAGAGATATAGCTTGACCTCTTCGTATACCACCCTACACTAAGGAGATCATTTTAACATGATCAATTTATTGTTGTCCAAGCGGTCGGAATCGCGGTTATAGTCTAGTAAATAAAATAATTAAACAAATGGTAAGTAATGTAAATTATGCTAAGCATATGAACGTATGTATGGTAATGATGTTGCGTTTGTTGTTTTTGTAGATGGAACAGATATTGATGCAAACATTGCAATAGGTGACATTTCTAATTTCATAGAATCTTAAAAAAATCGTTTGGAGTATTAGGTACATAAAACAACAATAGCAGAAAGTAATTCTTTATTACCGTGTCTAAAGAAGGTTTCAGCCTATTTCTCAGACTTTAAAATTCCGTAAATATTTAAGTACCTACCAATTTCTAACATCACATTTTCGTCGATGCATTTTGCATTGGCTTGAACCTATCATGAAACTTGATTTATTAAGGCCTCATTTAAATCAGCTCATGAGTTCGTCGTATAAAATAAAGATGCCTTAGATTTTAAGCGAAGGATTTGGCTAGACGTTTTTACCCGATCATCATCATCAGCGAATAGTATTCCACCGTTCGACATAGGCCTGACTCCAATTGTACTGCGTCACTCAGCTAAATATCTGGCCGGTCTCATCCAACCATTACCAGCCACCCTGCGAAGATCGTCACTCCACGTAGCCTGAGGGCATCGTACACTTTTACCCGATGCAACTACCAAAGAGACTGACCAACCCTCTCTTCCCGACAATGTCAATCCTGAATAGTATTCCTTATATTTTTTCTCTATTTCGCCGTGCCCTTGACATTCGTGTCGAAAACATTGCATGTGATCATTGTCTTTGTTCACTATATCTATCTACCTGGTTTTAGGTCTCTCTCCCACACCTCTATCTCATACAATCTTACCCAATCCAATACCAATCCCATACAATATTACCATCAATATTACCATCAATATTACCATCAATATTACCATCAATAAATTCATTAAAAAACCCTACATGGAATGTCAAATAAAATACATGTCATTCTAATGCCCAACTGTCTGCCGTCCATCCCATTAGTGGTACAACAATTATTACCACTGAGGATTAGACAAACAAATCGTTTATGAGCAACATTAATCTTTACGCTTCAATGAAAGATATGATCGTTATTACTCGGTTAATGGACCGTAAAGACAGCTTTATTAGCGTGGGTGACGAAGACGGATCGAGTAAAGTTATTGCTTCCTTGAGGCAAATAGCAGCGTTGAAAATAACGCTGAGATTTTGTTCTTTGTGAATGGATACTTTTGGAAAAGTTCTACCACCGTTCTTATCCCTACCTACCTTATCCCTACCTACCTGATTCATGCGTCATGTTCGTGAAAGGGCGCCGTCTGTTGGGACTGGTCATCTCTGAACTGCTATGGCCAATATTTGGAGTTGTGTTTACTATTATTCTAGACTTTTACATTGTTCTCTCATATTTGTGTTATTTCCAACAAAAGCAATGTAACCATGATATTGTAATCATTTGATTTAAAAGAGTAACCATGGAGTTTCTTGCCCGTTCTTCTCCATAGGAATCTACGCTTTGGAACGGGCATCTAGCTTCATCATTATGACTAACTGACAGACTCCTTGACAATTCAAAAGTACCTGTAATTGGTCTAATTGAAATAAATGCTTTGACTTTGACTTACCTACCGCCAATCATTACTCTGTATGTACAGCCTCACATGGTCCTCTTTTTCCTGCCTGTCCTAACACGCCGCGTGATATCACCGTGAGAACTGGCAATTTGTTTGCAAACATTGGAGGGTGAATCTCACCGTGACATTCTCCCTCGAACGCAGCGAGTTGGTACAGAATAGACAAGCTGAACCTATTTTCATTGATCACTTGGTATAATTAATAGTAATGACTTGGGTGCTAGTAATTACAGGGACATGTTTATCAACTTTGTCTTTGCGTGACGTATGCAATGCCTCACGTAGGTTTAATTCTAGGCGCATACTACATGTTTCTGCTTTTCAGCATTAAACATTGGTCCCCGACTTTTTGTCCATTCTCAGGCCTTTCAGAATCCTAATCTAAAACAGAACATAGGACCGGTAGAGGATATAGATGATCGCGCGTGTCGCAAGCGCAGTGTACTGTAGGGCCGGGTGTTGTATCGAATTAGGTTCAATTACACTAGCACGCGAGCTTAGTAATCCGTAGGCGGTGGCCTAAAATGACGCTTCATGTGTCAATGGTGATTGATAAAAAAAGTTAAAACCACTTTCAAAAAGATCACAATAATGTTACCTATGTGTAAAACAGTTTCGGAAGTTGCTGCATTTGATTATTTATTTGGTTTGATTCGGCACCGACTTCCAAAACTGTTTCCGAAATTGTAGGAATGTAGGTAGTGTCTACAGGGACAGAAAAATTACTAAGTACCGGACGCGTCCGTAAGCCGCAACTGACAGCCGCGACCGATTAATGTGCACGGTTTTTCGGACGCTCGCCCGCTAGATTTCTATCGGACGTCCGAACGCTCAAGGACGGCTCAACCGGCTCAACGGCTCGACCGATATTATGTAAAGGACGCGGCGCGGTCAGCCGCGGGTACGACATACGCGATAAACACACGCGTATGTGAACCTTTATGGATGGCTTGGTGGAAGCCATTGTAGTTAGTCTACCATTGATAAAGTTTTCATATACTTAAGTAGGTAGGTACTATAAGAAATGAACTTTTATCAAGATCAACACAAAAAAGTAGGATAGATTGAAAAATTATCATAATAAAACTTTTTTACGACTTCACTTATTCTTTTTTTTTTTTCGTTCCGTACCTAAATGGTAAATAAGGAAGAACCCTTATGGTGCGACTTCATCTGTCTGTCTGTCACACCTGCTTATTTCAGCAACTACTAAAGCTATCGACTTGAAATTTGGAACAGTTATAAAAAATGCTTGCCCAACTTTATTGCAAATGAAAAAAGTCAAAAAATATTTTATTTTCATTGCAAAAGTGGCCGGAGTCGGTCCGAGATTTCAAAGTGGGGTTACTAGGTCAAGTGACATATCATATGAAAGGGCTTGATTTGCACATTTCAAAATATATTTTCATTTTATTTTATGTCTCAGAGTTTTCGACATATGATGAAAAATGTTTGAAAAAATACCATTCCCTTTAAAATGTTAGGCGTTCATTTAAAATGTTGATAAAAAAGTAGAACAAGCCTTAACCGATAAAATATTCAAATACCTATTATGTTGCTAATTTCATACACATGTGATAATAAGTTTGTGTAAAGGAAACGACATTCATTATATTTCATTCGTAATTTCACTGTTGCTTATCCTTGCGTTAATTATGGATTTCTTTAAATAAAATACAGGCAACCCTATTGTATTTTTTCCGTAATGGCTTATCGAATTTTCATAAAATTTAATAAACAGTCATGTATGCTTCCTTGCATTTACGGTACTTAAATATGCTCCTCCGATTAACGGAAGTGGGCAGTTGGGAAGCAGGCACAGCAGTTTTGCCGGTCTTAAAACAATCTTATGCCCAGATACACCATGGTGTATCTGGGCATAAGACTAATAATAATAAGACGTAAATGCAAGGAAGCATACATGACTGTTTATTAAATTTTATGAAAATTCGATAAGCCATTACGGAAAAAATACAATAGGGTTGCCTGTATTTTATTTAAAGAAATCCATAATTAACGCAAGGATAAGCAACAGTGAAATTACAATAATAACAACAGCAACAGTGAAATTACAATAATAAATTACAATAATCCTGTGTTTTCTTTGCATTTTCAATTTTTGTTTCCCTTATCAAGATATAGGTAGGTACGCGTACGCAAACTATTTTAACTATGCAGCATATGAGCGCTTTCTTGCACGTCACTCCGTGGGAAGAAACCCGCACCCGAATTGCGTAACTCAATTGCTATCACCATGGCATTGTTTTTGACATTCATTACGCCGAATGATTGTTAATCCGTGCTCCTTTAACTAGCTCAACGCCGCAATGGATGTTGTTGAACTGTCAAAATGAAAGCCATGGTGAAAGAAATTGAGTTACGCAATTAGGCTGCAGATGTTTAAACTAATCTAATGGAGCGCGTAAACTGCTCAATCCAAACGGTTTATTGTGTAAACGTCGTCGTTCTTAATGAATTTGCCATATTAGGTACTGCGTTGGTCAGAAAAAGACGTGCGGGTTGGAAGTCACACACCTTCAAGAACTTTATGGAGAATTCTTAGGCATGCAGGTTTCCTTCACCGTTATAGCAAGCGATAATAAAATAATTTCTAATACGCACATGACTTCGAAAAGTCAGCGGTACGCGCGTGCCTCGAGATAATTAAACCACTAGGCCTATCATAGAAAAAAAAAGTTAGTTCCGCAAATAATTATGTACCTATTTGTAATGTCTCTCTTGTCTCTCGCAGCGACAAACTAGTTACTAAGCAGAAAGCTATTAAAAATTAATAAGCAAAAAGCGAAGCTATTCTTGTAATAATGTTGCGTGCAAGCAATTAATATTACACCGGGCGCCAACGTCAGAAATTAGCCGATACATTGTATCAATACAAAAGATGGAAGCAATCTTCCTGGAGATGTCGATTAAGAGGCAATTATAGGGCAATGTATCAAATGACGGTTATAAACATTGACCGGCTTTGATATTATAGTAACACTAGCTGTTCCCCGGGGTTTCATCCCCGTTGCTGGCTCCTAAGGGTCGTAGCGTGATGTTAAATAGCCTGTACTATTCCTCATGAATCTGGCTATCATATACAAAAATATTTTTTTCGAATCTGACCGGTACTTCCAGAGATTAGCGCGTTGGCTAGCACTACGAAGAGGTCAAGCTGTATCTTTAGTTCATCCCACAGAATTAGATGAATTAATATGGCTTAGGTTTTAAGCTGGATCTCAAGCTACCAAACTGTGAAAACACATCAAAATCAGTTCAGTGCTTTTTGCGTGATGCGCGCACAAACAGACAAAAATTACAAAATATTTTTTTGGGCATGGTTACCTCCCAGTACCGTATCCCGACTGTTTTTCTGGAATATCTTCAATGTACAGACACGGCTTTTTTGAGAGTAGGTATAATGGCCGCCTTTGAGGTCTGTCGCTTATTCTATTACACATTGTATTTAGGAGTCCCTTATTAGAGTTAATTAGGCACAAAACTGGATTCTAAAACAGGCCTATACTGTTTAGAAAATTTATTCTACATGTTATTTTTATAAGATACTCAGAAAGATAATTAAATTTTAATGGAGGCATTACCCATACAATTTCGATCGTTAAAGTCTCCTTTAAAACTTAATGACGTTTTCTGCAACTCAGCAACTGTGGTTCTCTGCTAACCTTGGTTAATTAAGTTCAAAGCTAAAGAAATCAGACCAAAATATGACATTCTAAATAACCCACGTAGACATTATGTCGCAAACAGACAAAGAACATGTCTTGCTGTCTTTCAACATAAATAATGGCAATTTTCCCTTTAACAATTTGTTTTTTTATTTCGTTCAAATTGACACAGACACGTTCCGAGTTAATGCAAATATGAGTAGATAATTTTATTATTTCTATAGACACCAAGTAGACATGTTTTGAGAACTGCCAAACAGTAGAATGTGCTGCTGGAGTGTTCTAATCTCGGTGTCTTCAAGTCGCGAATGAATCGGTTTCTTCTAGGCAGACGTGCTCCATTCTAAAGACCGCATCATCGCTTATACATCAGGCGAGATGGCGGTCAAATGCAAGCCTATTAAAAATATAGGTAGGTATACTTCTACCAGGTAGATGGTATTCATGAAGATTACAACACCTTAAAAAGTCTCGGAGTTTCGTGTTTCAAATGTAATATTTCAAAGGAAGTATAATGTGTAAGTAGCTCTTAAACTAGAGGCAGTAGCCGACTAGATCAACGCACGTGAATACGTGATACATCGTCCTTTGTGTGCTAAACGGTAATTGTTGAATATGCAACATAGTGGAATACCTATCTTATACTAAATACCTATCTAGTATTTATTCAACATACTGCACTCATTAAACCATTTCTTATTGGTATAGTTTTTAATTAATACTAGTTTTGAAGTTAAGTAGTTTTTCTACCTACCCTAATTACTCTGCTATAAGCAATTTTAGTGGTAGAGCTCTTTGGAATTGCTCGTCAGAGGAAGTACAAGCACCATACTTAGTTCTGCCTGCTGTGTTCCGGTTTGAAGAACATTGGTGCATGAATTGGTGGTGAAGAACATTTGTCCCTAAGGTAGACAACTCTGGTATTTCAGATGTTCATTAGACGTTGGTGACCATTGCACTTACCACCAGATAGACCGCCTGCTTGTTTGCCGATCAATACCAATACCAATAACAAAAACCGGGCAGTAAAAAAATATTCCGATGAATTGAGAACCTCCTCCTTTTTTTCAAGTCGGTTATAAAGAATGTTAACTGGTGAATTATTTTCCTGCCACATACATTCTAATATAATTTATAGAATACTAGCTTCCGCCCGCGGCTTCGCCCGCGTTTTTGGGATAAAAAGTAGGCTATGTGTTATTCTGATGTATAAGCTATATTACTGTAAAGTGTCATCAAAATCCGTTCAGTAGTTTTTGCGTGAAAGAGTAACAAACATCCATCCATACATCTGCACAAACTTTCACATTTATAATATTAGTAGGATGACAAAATACTTAATTGTTGGTTTCTGCCCATCCAGCGAAGACAGTGCTTTGCTTATAACAGCCTGAATGAATGTACTGACACGCTGCGTTATATTACTGCGAGGACTGCCAATTTGTTTCCGAGTTAGAATCTCACCGTGACATTCTCCTTCGAACGTTCGCAAACTAATTGTCAGTCGCAGTGATATCACGCAGCGTGTTGGTACAAAAGACAGGTTGGTCGTAAACAAAATGTATTTTGTTTACGACTAACGCAGAATGGTCTAGCTAGCGGGTGGATGCTGAGTGAATTTACTTGTCCGGGTAGAAACGAGCGCAGATGGCTCTAAGTTTAAGCCGAATTTAAAACTACTAAGCTACTGTGCCGTGTTCCCGTGGTCCCTAAAGAGCATGTATGTAACTGTCCTGCTTCCATTCCAATATAGGATTATGTAACCCGATTATTTGTTTCCTAAGAGTGTAACACTAGTAGGTTTATTCAAGTCTATTTTTATTATCAATAATAATTATATTATCGCTAGCTAAAGCTAAGGAAAAGATCTGCTGACCAGCTGTCTCTTGGCCAATAACATTACGAGCATAGTTGGATGTTTTTTTTCTTTATTTATTTATTTTGCTCTTTTTTTCTTTCTTTCTTTATTAAAAGTACAAGACTCTGCAGACCAGTAGTCCCTCGACCTGATGACAATATTAGGATAGTTGGCAATGTGTGGTCACTAAGAATTTATTTTTGTATTGTTGTGCCAATAAATGGATTTTCTTACTTTTTTTTCTGAAGATGTACTAGGCCATTTGAGCGTGAGGATATTGAAGAGTCAGCAGAAGCAAGTCGGCAAAGTTAGTAACAGGGCTGCTGCGTGTTTGATTCGACGTTCGCTAGTATCATCAATTAGTTATACGTGTAGACTCATTATTACTCTATCCCATGATGATTACTAAATGACGATGACGGTTAGGCTTCTGTCAAGTTAAAATCGAAATGACTTCGTATTCGTGTAAAAGCAAAGAAAATTTGCGGAATTAAAAACAAATACACTCACTTCCCGTTGTAATTTCCACGTGAGGAAATTTACAAGTTACTTAAAACGATTTATATTAGCACATCCGTATTTATAATGAATAGGGATGCATCGATACGCATTTTGATCGATACAATAGAAAGTAAGAAAAAATGTTTATTTGGGACTCGCATAGAAAATTACAAACATAAAAAAAGGAAAACAAAAGTATTGAAAAAACAAAATAGTAAAACCTGTACGAGGCCAATAGGCTCTTGTCTCAGCATAGTGCCGTGACATTTAAAAACCGATACCGATATTTATGAATATGTATCGGCGGTACCGACACCGATAATGTTAAAAGGAATTAAAATTAAAATAGGTAATCAAAATTAACATTATCAAAGTTTTTTATTTAGGAAACAAATCATTCGCAAGTTATGCGGGGAAAGGCGATAAAAATAAATTGAAAAACAACAATTTTATTTTTTGTCAATTTATATCGGAAAAATCAAAATATCGCCTAAAAGTATATCGATATCCATGTGGGTGCATCCATGTTAATGAACAATTATGTGATTTCACATGTTCATGATGATTTAATTAAATGATTCCATCGATACATAAACAGAAAGAAAATCAATTAAAATCTTTATGTCTTCGCGTGCATGCGTGACCACTCCAAATTATAAAGTTATTTCTAGAGCAGGTTTAACAATGGACTCTTCATTTTTTTCTTGAATTAGAAATTAGTTTTCTTAACTTTGTTCATAAGATTTGTGTTTGTGTAGCATATTCATTGTTTCTATGTGTTATGTTAATTAGGTTGCAAACTTGCAACTTTGTAGAAAAAAAAACACGTGTGCATTCGGGGGACCCCCGTCCGGAACGAAGTTCCTTATGCCTCGTAATATAATAGAAAGAGACAGAGAGAGAGAGAGCGAAATTCGCATGGAGGGGTTTAACGCTTTTTGCTAACGTGACGATTTTTACCAGTCAAATCCGGGCAAGCCGAGTTAAGGAACTTCGTTCAAAAAATAACAAAAAGGAAAAATCGCACAGGTATCATAGTACCAAATAGAAGTAAAATGTTCCTGAATCAAAACCCGTTTTAAAAAAACCGGCCAAGTGCGAGTCGTACTCGTGCACCGAGGGTTCCGTATCATATTTGGACGTATAAAGTGAAAAAATCCGGACCGCATAACTAAGTTTGTTTGTGAAGGAATTTTGATGATTTTGAAAAAACTGCAGTACTAGTTAGGAACATCGTTTTATTTTTGGTGCCATATTTGGGTCAATTCCTATCAACCCTAATTATTTCAGATATTTCGCCCAGCAAACTTCGGAGATAAGTATGATGGTATATGGATGGATGTATGGATGGTATTTTTTTGAACATTTTTCATCATATGTCGAAAACTGTGAGACATAAAATAAAATGAAAATATATTTTGAAATGTGCAGATCAAGCCCTTTCATATGATATGTCACTTGACCTAGTAACCCCACTTTAAAATTTTGGACCCCCACTCCGGCCCCTTTTGCAATGAAAATATAAATATTTTTGGATTTTTTTCATTTGCAATAAAGTTGAATAAGCATTTTTTTATAACTGTTCCAAATTACAAGTCGATAGCATAAGTAGTTGCTGAAATAAGCAGGTGTGACAGACAGACAGACAGACAGACGAAGTCGCACCATAAGGGTTCCTTTTTTACCATTTTGGTACGGAACCCTAAAAAGATCCCATGCATTCAAACAATAATGCAACACAAAAAAAAATTGCAGCCAATCAAATTGCTCCCACTACTAAAACTTTTGTATTTTGTATAAAAAATATAAATTAATACTTCTTTCTTTCGCTGTACCCTTCAAATGTTATAACGGCTCTCACTGCTCAAACAATATTAATGTAAAATTACACTAAAACGCCCCACTTATCTATTGCTAACGTAAACAGTGAAAAACTCAGTTGATTGTTATTCGCACGTGTTAAGGACGTAGGTCGATTACCGGCTGGTTGCCATTTTCGCTGGCACTATTATAGCGTGCCAGTGTCACCCACAATGCTGCGCCGGCGCTATTATTGCACAACAACAGAATTATAATGGTTAGTCCATTAATGGACGCGGGTTGGCCTGGCGATTGTAATGGTCCGTAGGTTTATAGTCTCTACGAGGCAGTTATTTTATGACGGGTGTCTTTGCAAATAAAATTTTCTTCAATATTTTCCGAAGCAGAAAACTGCCTCCAATTTTTTTGCTATAAATAAAAATACGGTAACTGGCGGACAACACAGTGATCCTATAAGGGTTCCGTTTTTCCTTTTGAGGGACGTAACCCTAAAAATATTTATAAATGAATGTTGTTTATATGAAAGAAAGAAGAAAGAAAAGTTTATATCATAAAACGCCATCTATATATTAATACTAAAATATGTGTAAACATTAGTGTAGCTACTCGACGCTAGATGGCGCTTATGTAAGTAGTTCGAAAAGTGTTAATCTCTTCTTAGAATAATTTATTTTAAAATAACTACTTAATAATAATAATAGACTTTAATATTCACGTCCAAAAAATAAATTTAAGCTTTTAGTACTATTTGATGGCAATAGATGGCGGAAAACGTCGCTGATGTGATGATGACTATTTTCGCCAGACACTAGTTACGTTTGTCTTCTCTATTGCAATTTTATTTATTTTATAAACCTAATGCAAACAATTCTGAATCAATAACAATGCAGCTATCATATCAAAGAGCTTTGATTTTGTAAAAATCACTAGGTACACGAAAATCCTATCAACTACAACTTGTGTCTAAATAAATAGTTAAATTACCCTACCAATGTTCCATGGATCAATTTCAACCCATTAGAGGTCCCACGCCAGTATCAATTAAACAACGGTACTATTATACTGTGCTATTAGGTACTTTATTTACGTTATTAAAGGTGCGACAGGTGAGTCGGTGAACTGCTATGGTTCAATGACCTTTGCGACTCGAAGAGTTCAAGACTGACTTAAACTGTGCGAAAATGAATTCGCACAATTTGTTTTAGCTATCATTTACGTAGCTTATTTAGTACCTACCTATACTATACTTAGATATAAGTATTTAGGTATAGGTCCTGTCTTGTATAACCTTTAGTCAAGGTTGAGCTGCCACGATACCCGGCACATGCGTGCACAGTTAGGTCAGGTCCACTCAAATCTGTATGGCTCTTTCCTCTAATGGCCATTTCAGACTAACCTGCATGGTTTTTGCACATTTTATATTAATGATATAATACTATATTATTTTTATTAGAAGTATATTAATGATGATGATAGGTACAAAATATCATCATACAAATTACCTAATACTAATTAGTTTGAAATCAATACTGTCAATTAAAATCTATAGATGCACCATAGTGAAGGTCTGTTGTTTTTAACCGACTTCAATTTATTTTCCATTCCTCAAACCTGTTTGAGTCACGAAGAATCGTGATATTGGAACCTATGTTAATGCCGATACAAAAAGTAGGTAGGTAGGTACCTAGTCATGCTTGGAAGGGTCCACCTTACCTTAAATGGAAGCCTGTCTAAGTCATCTTTGCCTATTATATGGGACTAGCTGGGACTATAATGTTCCCTGCGGTTTCACCCCCGTTGCGCAGCTCCTAAGGGTCGTAGCGTCATGGCGATGTCGCCGGCTACGTAGGTAGGTACCCAAATCTATATCCTATTATATAATTGTAAAATAGCCGTGTCTGTACCTACATACATTGAAGATATTCCAGTAAAAATGTTGGGATAGGGCACTGGGACGTAACCATACCCAAAAAGTGTTTTTTTTAACTTCATCTGTTTGTCTGTTTGTGCGCGCATCACGCAAAAAGTACTGATCGGATTTTGATGTGGTTTTCACAGTTCAATAGCTTGGGGTCCAACTTAAAATCTAAGCCACGTTTCATCTAATTCCGGTGGGATCAACCAGAGATACAGCTTGACGCGGACGGAGTCCCGGGCAAAAGTCTAGTAGCAAATTGAAATGTATGGCAGCTAACTCATACTGGCCCTAATAATGTCCCCAAAAGAGCCACGATCTAAGGTTGACTGACAGAGAATTCCCCGCATGTAGGTAGGTACCTACTATTGAATATTCACACATTCATATCCCAACGTATAATTATCTAATATAATTACCTTAACTGTTAAATAATGTGAGTGTGCACAACACAATAATGTACACACTTGTGTGTAGTGTGTGCTTCATTCATAACGCTCTGTTAGTGTGGGTGTGAGTTAAACCAACTTCGTAGTTTGTCTATTTGCTGTTCTTCTAATGGTATGTTTTGAAGAATTCCGCTATGTGCAAATAATATGCTAAGAACCCTTCCTCAAGCTTGTTTACTTTGCTGGGTAGACAGTGGTGTATTTTTGTTTGCCATATCATGAGTTTGACAATCATCTATTAATAGGTAATTTACCTATAGAGGATTTACGAGTACTTTTAGGTCCCGATCCTACTGGCGTCGTAGGAATAGTTGAAACTTCAGATCATAGAAACAAGGAAGATGTGCCAAGGCGCTATTGAGCTTGACGCTTTGATGTGGTCATATTGACCTTATTAAAACGTACACGCTGACGACGGATCCAACGCGATCGATGATAAATAGGTACAGTGTTTTAGTTTAGTGCTAGTGATGAGTGACAAATAACAGTGTTAGATTGAAGGTGTGCGGAATTATTAATGTGTGGGAGATCTTTATATTCACAAGGAGCGCTTGTAATTGTGTCGCAAACTGTTTTAAAAGTGGCGACAGTGGTTCCCGTACTAATTTGCCACCATATAGGCATATCTCCTTTTTAATTTGATCTGAGGTTGAAACCCTAAATAGACTCAAAAAAAAATGTTTAATCAAAAATAAATGAAAATTGATTATGAGGGCTAGGTACTACATTTTGTCACCTGTCTCGCTCGCACAAAACCATATGACATATTTCAAAAATGCATCTTTTCAATTAACATTCATAAAAGATATGGTTTTGTGCGAGCGAGACAGGTGACAAAATGCAAAAGCCCTCGTAATTTAATACGCTTACCAACCCTATGGCGGCAGAATATAAACCCCACTAAAAAAGTACCTAGCTATTCCTAGTTGCCATTCCAGACAGGCAGGTTCTATTTGCAGAGCTATCTTTAGCACATTAACCGCCGCACTCTAGACGGCGATTAAAAATAGTGAAACATTTTCTTCCAATTAAGTACTCGTGGATGACACTGGCCAAGAACACTGGCTAATAGTTTTTTTTTTTTTGTGACTAGATGTACGTTCTTAATAATGAGTAAAATAAAACTTCTGTGAGTGACAAATTCACAATTTCCAAAATCTGTACCTTTTTAATATTGTGTATGTATCCATGTGCTAAATAAGTCGTTGAAATGTCATATCAATAAATTAAATAATTAACGGATATCAACAAGCGCCAAACAAAAGTGAATTTTATTTTTGCTCCCTTGAAAACTTCAAGTTTTGTAGATATGACCTAATGCATCTAAGGTCGAGTATGAATTATGAATTTAATTAAATAAGCATAAGCATAGCATAATTGGCCTATAATGTTCCCACTGCTGGGACACAGGCCTCCTCTGTGAGAGGGAGTGGGCCGTAGTCCACCACGCGGGCCCAGTGCGGGTTGGTGGACGTCACATGTCTTCGAATTTTTGGTTCTAGGACATGCCGGTTTCCTCACGATGTTTTCCTTCACCGTTAAAGCAAGAGATAATTAATTTCTAATACGCACATGACTTCGAAAAGTCAGCGGTGCGTGCCTCGGGATCGAACTCGAATCATTCGCCGTAGGAGGCACATGGTTAAACCACTAGGCTATCACTGCTTTTCTTCTTTAATTAAATAAATTTAATGAATTACGGTCCTATTTCGACCACAGGGCGACTAGTATTAATAAACCCGATAAACCCTGTGGGCTTAATAGCTTCAAGATGTTGCTTCTTCTACACTTGGGGGCAACGCAAACGACAGATTTTTTATGCGATCGAGTCTGCAGCGCCCGTAAAAACGAACATTACTGCACAAATTGTTCAGGCGCTGCAGACTTGATCGCACAAAAAGTCTGTCGTCTGCGTTGCCCCTTGAACTATCACATACCACCAGTATGTCGGCAACTTGGATTGTATAACATCCCCCACTTGATCGCACGTTGTTGGAGCGCACGGCTGAGCCATCGCTTCCTCGTGCTAGTACCGTGCGTTTAGTTCACAAAACTGGACGTGTAAACATGTGGTGTGGTGTACTGTGACAGTGTTTTGTTATGAAGCTCTCCGTAGAATAACGTAGTAAGTGTATTGTTTTCACTGGTTTTTACGGCTTTTTAGGAGAAATCTTCAGTTGATGTTTGGCATAGTACTTTTGTCTGTTCATTAAGGAAAAGTTTGCTACTGTATGGTGTGAGATACGTTTTGTTATGAGTGCAAGCATTGATAACTGGATTTGAGACAGAATGTAGTGGTGAAATCTTTGATGTCATAACTTTTTTGTATGTCAAGTAACTGTTATCGATAATATCGTAAAGACGGCAGTTCACTTGGCGTATTGGAAAAATTTGCGTTAATTCGCTAATACAAAATAAACTTTATTTTGACAGAAATTGAGTATATTTTATATTATACGGCTTGCATAGCTCCTTCTCTCTCTTACACCAAAACAATGATAGTAATAACATGTAATGTAATAGTATGCCCCCTACAAGCTACATATTTCCAGAATAAGCTGGCCTCGTATTGTGTAGGCTTTCCGTACCATGCCAGCACCCCACATGAAGGGGTGCGCGAAAATATTTTTTTTCATCCCTCAGTTTCATGTATGGGGGCCATCCCTAATTAATTTATTTTTCGTAATATTACTACAGGCCTTTATAGTGACTCATAAAAAACATCTACCTGCGAACATTTAAACAAATTGGTGATGAACTGTAGATTTGACGAGGGTGTGACAGACAGACGGACATGGCAAAACTAGGAGGGTTCCTAGTTTTACTACGGATCCCTAAAAAACAACAAGCAGTAGTCATCGTTAATTAGGTTTCGGCCCTGAATGTCCTTGTTTAGCTTGTGTACTGACGCGAACAACAGTTTTTGTGTTGCAATAGAAGATGGCTTGCGAATAAAGTGATGTCTATCAAGCAAAACGAACCCTGACACTGTTTTCTTATGAAGTTTTACGAATAATAAGTAGGTACTTACAGTCGTAAGTATCTATCCTCAGATCATAGAAACAAGGGAGTTGTGCAGGCACTAGAATTTGTTTGGTCACATTGACCCTAATTAAAACGTACTCGCTGGCGATGGACCGAACGCGATCGGTGATATTTAAATTTTAAATACGCTGTTTTGGTTTAGTGCTAGTGCTGAGTGACGAATAACAGTGTTAGATTGAGGGTGTGCGGAATTCTTAATGTGTGGGAGATCTTTATACACCGTGACATTTTCATCGCTTTCATCTGGCGATGTAGCCACTATACTCATCATTATGAACAACTTTTACTATGGGACCAATCGGGAAATCATATAACTCAACAAAATGTATGGAACAGCTGATTTTTATTTCGCGATTTCCGGGTTGGTCCCATAGTAAAAGTTGTTCATAATGATGAGTATAGTGGCTACATCGCCGGATGAAAGCGATGAAAATGTCACGGTGTATGTATTCACAAGGAGCGGTCGCAAACTGTTCTAAAAGTGGCGACAGGGGTTCCCATACTAATTTACTATGATAGCATATTTTATGTCGTTTTTCTACGATCTGAGGATCTAACTGATTTCTACTTTGCTTTATGTAGAGACGTGATGTTTCTAAAGGTTCTGTTTTAGTTACTTATTGTATAAAAATGCGAAAGCTCGATCAAGTGTCTTATAATAATTATAGATTGGCAATGTCAACTATTAAACGAGAATGTAAAATGATTATCTACAGTAAGTAATTAAGTATGTAACAAAAACCCTGTTCGATCCCAAAGGGAGCCATTATGCTCATCATTATGTATCATTTTTACTATGGAACTAACCGTAAAATAGCGAAAAAATAATTGCCGTTCCACACATTTGTGTTAGTAGAATAAACTATGTCGGGATTTACACCATGTACCTGTTTATTTTTGAGACTCCGATATTTCGGCGCAGTTGCATGCGCCATGATCACGGAAGAACTGAGTTCTTCCGTGATCACGGAAGAACTCAGTATCGGAGTCTCAAAAATAAACAGGTACATGGTGTAAATCCCGACATAGTTAATTCTACTAACGTCAATAACCATGGAACTTTAAAACAATACACACATTTGTGTTCAGATAAATCGATAAAATGTATGGAACAGTAGATTTTTTCTACGATTTCAGGGTTGTGTCATAAAAAATATTGTTCATAACGAAGAGATAATGGCCCCCTTTGTTTTGTACACGCTGTATAATTTGTGTGTGTTAATGGGAAATCCTGTAGATTTCAGATTGATGATTGCAGATTTATGAAATCTGATAAATCAGCCAATTTATTGTTTTGACTGATCGGCGATGCATAGTAGCTTCCGCTTTTGTACTCAAGGCCGTTTGAATTTTGCTTTGAAACACATTTCTTTATTGTGCTTCGTATGCAATAAACTAACAATTTAGTATAATATGTATTATCAAGAAATACTTGGTGCAGTACAGAGCAGTGATAGCCTAGTGGTAGTGCAGTGATAGCCTAGTGGATTAACCATGTGCCTCCCACGGCGAATGGTTCGAGTTCGATCCCGAGGCACGCACCGCTGACTTTTCGAAGTCATGTGCGTATTAGAAATTAATTACCACTTGCTTTAACGGTGAAGGAAAACATCGTGAGGAAACCGGCATGTCCTAGAACCAAAAATTCGAAGATATGTGACGTCCACCAACCCGCACTGGGCCCGTGTGGTGGACTACGGCCCACTCCCTCTCACAGAGGAGGCCTTGTCCCAGCAGTGGGAACATTATAGGCCGATTATGCTATGCTTATGCTATGCTAAGAAATACTTATTTATTGCGTTCCGCCGGTCGTCCATTGGACAAACAATTTGGAATCTTAGAATCTTGTAACTAAATTGAATATCTTTCACGAATATGTAGGTAGGTATCGTGAATTCATGATCATGATATTATTCTGTAAATGTTGTACCTGCTTTCAAATATGATACAAGATAGATATGTACTATGGGCAAAAATGTATGGAATGTGGACATAATTAATTGGAAAGTTTTAATGTAGAGGAAATTATAACGTAGGTAGAGCAATGTTTACTCGATCGCCTGTCTCCATTTTGCCGGCGCAATTATTTAAACAGTTGATTTTTGCCATTAAATTATTTTTGGCATTTTTTATTGCCATTTACCTATATTTTGGGTGACATCATCGTTAAAATTCAACATTATTTTGAAATAAGAAAAAAAACGTTTTGTTACTTACATGTCTACATAATAATTGTGTCGCAATATACAATGTATTACAAAAAGGATGTATGTATTAATCCTTTTAAGGAATGGATAGTAGGTACTCATCAATAGGTACGAAAAACTGTTATAATGGGGGTCAACCGTAATCGTACTTAAGCTAAAGTAAATCAGCCATTACTTTGGTTACAGACAGGACGAAATTATAAGAGTTCCGTTTTTGCCATTTGGCTACGGAACCCTAAAAAACCCCATCCAAATCGAATCAGTAGTTTTTGAGAAAATCGCGCACATACAAACATACATACATACATACATACATACATACATACATACGGGACGAATACAGAACCTCCTTTTTTGAAGTCGGTTAAAAAGGGGTGGCGTGAAGGTAGGTACTAATTTGGGAAACCCCGAGCATAGTTCATATGAGTCATTATGCAGATCTATTCGATTTATTAATTTATTCGTACATAAAATAAGCTGGTTTTGCAACTATAAAAAAATGACATTGCAAATATACTTTAAGAGAATGTAGTTTCTGTGCTATTATTATCTAGGTTGTAATGTAGACAGATTGTATTTAATAATATATTATTATATTAGTTACTAGGTTCTGCGGTCCGGTAAGTAAATAAATTGTAGCTATTAGAGTTGCTGTAATGTATGTTATTCTCGACACTGTTATAAAAAATAATTTGTATATAAATAAATAATAAAAAAAATAAGTATAAAAAGACGAGCTTAACTCAAAACTGAGATCACATGCATCGCATCATGTTAAAACATTTTTACTTGGCTCAAACGTATTCGCAATGTACCGTTGTCAGCTAGCTTTGTGTATGTAAACTGTGATGAGTCAACGGTAAACCACGCGAACGTGCTTAGTGGATGTACTGTTGCGAAGAAAAGCGGTTTCAATAAAAAAATGTTTGACAATTTTGTGTTCCTAACATTTTTATTTTGTTTTCGTCGTCATAATGTTTTATATTTTTTCTACAGTTTGCCCACCGTATATCAATTTAATTATTTTATAAATACATTTTTTTTTAATAAATACGTTTTAACCATCCTTATTAGTGGGCGCAGAGACTGCCACGTTTAATGAATTAAACATATATTTTTTTAATGTAGAAAAAGCGAATATCGTACCTATTTATTCTGTGAAGTTTTGTGCTAAAACAGCTGGAGTATCAGCTGTTCAGTGTGTTGTCTTCATTTACACAAGTATGGAGATGTTTATTGAAAGAATTTTGTTTGTATAGGTGTAAGTAAACCCACGCATTCATTAATGAGTCAGAGCAGTGTGTAGATAACACGACACGTGTTGAATTGTTAATCTTTTTGTGCCTGAGACCCCGTCCGCATGGAAGTTAGAAAACAACGCAATGCTTTTATATTCTTCATACAGATTTTACTACCCCTTTTAGGGATGTAATTTCAAAAAATCCCTCCAAATTTCAAATCTTTTGGTCCACTAGGGGCTGTCTGTCAGTCAGTAACTCAGTCACGTTACTGTTATAGGTATGCGTATAGATAGATAACCAATGTGAAGTGCTCGATGTGATCTGGAAAATCCAGGTTTATCATAGGATGAACTGCATGCAACTGGACCATATGCAAAAATATTTTCGCCATTTATACAGGTATTGCCTTGACATAACATTTTTATTTTTTTAAAGCCGTTTCTGATCTAGTTTTTGTTAAATATTTTCGGGTTAGTAGATTAATTACGTACTACATTATTGCATACTAGCAATTGCCTGCGTTGTCTCTAGCGTCTTAGGGAAACTTTTTAATGCACCTAGATAAAAAGTAATCTATGTCCTTCCACAAGGTACAATCTATCTCTATAAAAAATCATCAAAAACAGTTCAATGATTTAACAGTTAAATAAAACGCAATAGACAGACAGAGTCTATTTTTGTTATTAATTGGACTTTATATAAGTTTTAAAACTAAGTTTTGAAGTAGGTGCAAATTATAGCTTTTAATAGCGAGCTCTTAAAATAATAGCTGTTTCGTTATTGAACTCGCTTGAATGCAGACTGCAGTCGTTAGTTCATTTACCTTGTGTGTGTGTAGATCTTAATTAATGAACGAGTAATTAAATAAATATACTTGGATATTTATGAATGAACGAAATATTTAAGTTACATAACCGCATTAAACAGAAAACAGCCTGTCTTTGCTTAATTTCAGTTTCTCTGAAGATCATAAAGGGTGACACAAGTTACATTTCGTTTATCTAAACACGCAGTAAAATTAAAATTACATTTAAAAGAAAAATCTTAACAATTTTTTAAATTACTAACTTAATCAATTAATAAAAAAAGATATTTTTTTTTTATTACAGTAAATCGTTACTTGTACCGTAGTACCTGAGGACAGTCATGTTTGTCACGATCTCACGACATAAAATACATAATTAATTAAGTAAACAATTCACAGTCAGTCTATTTCAGTACGAGCATAGAATCTCTAAACAAAAGATCATAAAACTTGATTTTGCCAAAACTTGAAGTTAGCACTTGTGTTGAGGACAGTACCGACAGTGACAGTCAAGCTTGCAAGCTGTCTTGTCGCAGCACACAAGTACCTAAATATGAGTCAAAGATTATTATGTAGATGTGAAAGAAGCTAAACAAGAATTTGAATATCATTATTATTAAATTGAATGTACCTCAAAAGGAAAAACGGATCCCTTATAGGATCACTTTGTTGTCCGCCGTCAGTCACCGGACCATAAGTGGAGCCATCTGCTCATAGATGGCGCCATTGGAAGTAGCAGTAGCTCCATCTATGATCATATGTCGGAACCCTTAGGGCGCGAGGCATACTCGCACTTGTCCGGTTTTTTTCCTTTTAAAAGGATGGTTGTATGTGTCACAGATTATTATAAAAAATAATTTAAGTTTATTATTATTTATTTATAATTATTTTTTACAAAAAAAAATATACTAAGGACGAAGGTCATTTTTCATTATTTTTTAACTGTGCAGTCTCTAATTTCCGTTAAATTTAAACCAATAAACCACGCATTGTAACCGCACTGAGAAAAATTAAACAAGCGACGTGCGTAAGTAAAATCACATCTCCAATCAATGACACTCAATAAAATCTATGGCCGAATCCGATACCCTTTATCGTAGTGCGCATGTGTGAGTGGATAGCGAGGCTGCGCCAGCGCAGAGCTCAGTCATCGGCCGGCCGAACACGGTGACTGGCCGTTCTTTTTAAACTTCGCGAACCAATAACGGCATTCAAAATTTAGTTTCGTTCGTATATATCCTGAAATTTTTGAATGACGGATAAATTTTACGGAAAATACAAATAAGAGGAGGTATGTATTATTTGTTTTTATAATGCTATTTTTCAATAAGGTCGTAGATTTTTATTGACGTTCGTATGAAATATGGATTCGCATTATAAATAATACCACGCTTTGTTTTTGTTTGATATTCGTTCATAGTTTAGCGATTTAAAATTCCGGGAAATTTAATAAGTCATGGTTATTATTACACTGTACATGTAATGTACCGTGCATCATTTGGATGTTGGAACATACATGATTAGCTCTAGAATGATTCAAATTATACAGTTGGTAATTGAGTCAGTGGATACAAGTCTCTCTCTAATTATTATCGATTAATTATATTGTAGTACTTACTATAATTTTACTTAATCTGGCTGCACATAGTGCGTAAGTATACCTATTAGTAAAACTATAAAAAGTGTGTTTTATTTTCAATTTAAACAAAACCTTCGATTTTTTGTTTTATTTTATAATTTAAAAAATGTTAACTATCAAATTTTGGCTAAGTTAAAATTGAATGATTTGTTTGCGACAGTTCGATCTCAGTAGGTAAAACACGTAGGTACATACTTTTCAAAAAAACTTATTTTTTACGACAATTCTTTCGATAACGCAAGTACCAATGTCAAAGTTTAATAAAGACAATAATTATAGTGCAATACATTTTTATAATTATTTATAAATCATCTCTTTGTTCACATTTTTTATGCGACATGTTTTGCTTTAGGCACCTACTTCAAAAGAATTTAATTGTGCTACTTATATGTATTTTAATTAAATATTTTTTAATTGGTTGATAAATTATGTACATGTCGATTACTCGATTGCATTCGCAATAATACAGAGACCGATTGCAATTAAATCGACAAGCCGGGCTAACATGCGCGCCGCGACAAATCTTGTCGACTGTTTTGTCTCGCTCTTACTCGTGCGAATACGAGACAAATGCACGATCAAAGCGTCGACAAAATTTTGTCGCGGCGCGCATGTTAGGCGCTAAGGTGTAAAAACTATGTCATATTGAAAAAAACTTTAAAATTAGGTACGGTAAATTTTCAATTATTAAAATGTATCTAATTATACAATTTAGTTAAAAATCAATCACTTTAAAACCCATGTCAACATGTTGATTTTTTTCACATATCCAAAAACAACCATTTAGCGGAAGCTAACAAAAATTAAGGCTTAATATTTCGCAAACGGATTCCTGAATCGGAAAATAGTTTTCACACACCTGCAATATTTTTTAACGAACTATCCAACAATATCCCACACTATGGGATGAACGAGAAAAAGAAAACCCCCACTTTACGTGTAGGGAAGGTACCTACCTTAAGTGCGACAGAACTACCATAAGTGCGAATATGACTCTGCTGCTGGATACAAATTATTGTAAATCTACCAAATCAAAGTCGATCAAAGTGAATAACATTTTAATGGTACTACCGGACAAGCATTCTCTATAAAATAAAAAAACCGGGCAAGAGCGTGTCGGACTACGCTCAGTCTAGGGTTCCGTAGCAAGAACTAATTCAGTCTTCCGACTGCAAACATAAAGTTATTTTTGCGGTTGCCAAACTCCAAACTGAAAATAGTGAATATTTGAAAAAGTTATTAACGTATCTTGTTCAAACCAATTTGAATCGAAAGTATTTATTAAATGCTATAAGCTTGATTTTTTTCCGATTTTTGCATAAAGTGGTTGGAATACTACAAAATAACATAGAGGTTTCTAAATGACTTTTTTATTTAAGTGCATATTTAGTGAACTACGAGCTCTGAAAGTCGTTAACAATGTGTCCCCCATTGTTAACGACTTTCAGAGCTCGTAGTTCACTAAATATGCACTTAAATAAAAAAGTTATTTAGAAACCTCTATGTTATTTTCATAGACCTATTCAACGATACCCCACACAAAGGGGTAAGCGTAAATATTTTTTTTTATCCCTCAGTTCCATGTATGGGGGACACCCCTAATTATTTTATTTTTTGTAATTTCACTACAGGGCTTTATAGCGGCTCACAGAAGACATCTACTTGCGCCGTTTCAAACAAATTGGTTATGAACTGTAGATTTGACGAGGGTGTGACAGATGGACAGACAGACGGACAGACAGACGGACTTGACGAAACTATAAGGGTTCCTAGTTTTACTACGGAACCCTAAAAATAATCATTAAAATGGGTTCATAATCGGCAAAGATATCAGGTAACGTGATACAAAATAAATCAGACGAACTGTATACTTACCTCCTCCTTTTCGAAGTCTGTTAAAAAGTAATTGACAAGTAGGTACCTACTTATAATATCTATTATTTTTGTATCGTTTCGTGTGGTTTCAAAAAAATAATAGTCTTTTCGGCGTTTTCTTACCGGTGGTTGTCGCAAAAGGCTGCGGGATTACCTGAATTGGATGGGTAGTGCGTCTTTAAGCTAACTGCCATCATCAATTTGCTTGCCTAGTTTTGTAATTATGGCAATTTCCCTTTTGATCGTTCATGGATCGGTACAATTATAAATGATAGCTGTGCCCCGCGGTTTCACCCCCGTTGCTCGGCTCCTAACAGTTATAGCGTGATGTTAAATAGCCTATGAATCTGGCTATTATACACAAAAAGATTTTTTCGAAACCGTCTGGTAGTTGTAGAGATTAGCGCGTTCAAACAAACAAACAAACTCTTCAACTTTATTATATTAGTATAGACACAGATAATATAATACTATACGTACAGACGCCTCATCTCATACAAAGAAATGTGACCGATTTAGCGCGGGCTATCTTCGGGCTATACAATTTTCCGTGCTTAAAGTATTTTTCAAAATTTGAACAAATATTTTTCATAATGTATTTTTTCATGTTCTTAATTTTACACAAACTTCAATAACAAATCGATAAATATAACGCCATCTATTATGGGTTATATCAACAAATGTTACTTTGTTCCTGATGAGACCCCGTGGTATAGATAATGGTGTACAGTCCTCTTTCGTATCCGAATCCGAATGGCTCCGAAGTTTCAAACTTCGGAGCCATTCGGATTCGGATACGAAAGTTGATGATGGGCAAGAATATTATTTTTTAATATTCTTGATGATGGGCCAGTACCTATTGACTATTGTTTTTACTGGGTGACTGTGACTGGTATATTGAAAGAGGGTATACGTATACTTATTGTTACATGGAGTCCGCACGATCAAACTTGGCCGGGCTTGAAGTTAGCTCACCGAGACATTCGCGCATGTACAGTCGCTAAGAACAGTTTTCAAAGTGCGCAATAAACTTTGTTATTCCACACAAATATGTATACTTTATTTCATTTATTTCTTGACTTATGTAGTAAGGGATAATATTCAATTTAAATTAGCAGCTATTCTTCTGCCCCGTATAGTAAGATCGTGCAGACTGGAAGTCTCAGTTTTTGAAATTTATTTAGACTTTTGATTACCCCTACTTATTAAGGGCATACTTCACCGACAATATAGCAGTCCGTTAAATTGAAAAATATACCAAACATAACCTACTGATTAGTGCCATAAACTTGTACCTACCTATATGAAATTACATCCAGATGTTGACATTGTGTGGTCTGCAATGAAATATGCATATCAAAGATAATAATAAACAAGCATATGGCATAAATACTTTGTTTAAACGAATTGTACCTACGAATCGCAACTCAATGGAACCCTGACATAAAGGCTTTGGAAATACACGTTCGGGTAGACCCCATGGCAACTGGCTGCAACAAAGAATAAAAGAAAAAATGTTATTTGCACACAGATAAAGAAGAAAACAAAATAACTAAAAGAAGAATAAAAAAAAACAGAAAAACAAAATTATGCATTCGAATGCGAAAAGGTTAATATAATACTCAGCAAAATGTTGAAATTGTTTTTTCCAACATGCTACACCAACAACGCCAATTTTCAGTGTTGAACTAGGGCAATGTTATGGTGTCTTTCGGCTGTAAAAAACAATTAAAACTTGAACAAAGTAAGATCAAGCATCTAGCTTATAGTTAGATACATTTAAAAATGTTTGACATCAAATATTACAAAAATGAAATTATTTGCTTAATTAAAACTGTAAATTCGGAATAGGGAAAAGTTAGTACATCATTAAAATTAGAAGATGCAGTGGTGTCAGGCGCATTTAATGCTATGCAAATAACACAATTAAATAATAATCGATGATATAATCAATCATCAAACTTTAATTTCACGGCCACTTCGTTATTTACAATTTACCATTCGATTATAATTTACATAGACGAATCGATCAACCGTATAATGAATGCAAAAAAGTTGCAGTTGTTCGATCCGGTCTAAGGACATTGCCTTCATCTGTTCACATTCCGTTACCTTTTTTATTTATTTAGAAATTATGCAAGATATTGCGGTGTCAGCGACCCTGGTCGATGGCTTGATGGTACCAGTTTTTAAGTCCCGTAGCGAAGGGTCCAATGTATTCTGAAGTATGCAGATGATTTGGAGTTTTGTTTTTATAACTGGATGGGCTCTTATCGTTTGGAGTTCTAGTCTTAGTGAATCGGTATTGAAATTCATCGAAAGAGATGGCATAACCTTTTGATAATATCAAGTAATGCAGTGCTTTTCTCATTATATCAGTGCAAAGTGGAACCATATAACATTAGATACTAATTATTTACAACCCATTATCCGTTATTTAAAACTCAATTCAATTAACTAAGCTACCTCATGCATTAAATCAAAGAGAAAGATCTGACAATACAACTAAATCAACAATATCATATAAGAATTTACTAACGAATCCAAAGAATACTTAATTATCGCAGTATTTGAGCTCACGCCTACATAATCAGCATTAGGTATCTATCAAGCAGTGGCGTGGCTAGAGGGCAAACCCAACGCATTTTTTCGTTGTATTGTTTTAAAGTTCCATGGTTATTGACGTTAGTAGAATAAACTATGTCGGGATGATCACGGAAGTTCTTCCGTGATCATGGCGCATGCAACTGCGCCAAAATATCGGAGTCTCAAAAATAAACAGGTACGCACGGCTACAGATCAAGCTATACATATCCAGTATAAGCTGATCTCGCATTGTATAGGATTTCCTTATAGCGAGAGGTCAGTGTAAACTGGGAATGTATAGCTTGATGTGTAGCCGTGTGTACATGGTGTAAATTCCGACATAGTTTATTCTACTAGCATTTTTTCGTTTTAAAGAGTACCTACAATTTACGTTCATATTTCATCATTGTAAATGATTTATAATTATTGCTTGAATAACGACATTAGTGGCTATTTCACCAACCTATCAATATAGTCATCCGTAACTAATCACCAGATAAGCTAAAGGTGACTTTTAGTAAATTAACTTTTACTTCAATAATGTTGTCATTAACACTATTGTTAGATGGTGAAATGCATTTTTTTGCTATTGAATAGTTTAGTGATCAAATAAGCTTAATGAACAGATAATTATAGGTTGGTGATATAGCCCATTGTCAAAAAAATGCGTCGGGGTTGCCGGTACGCCACTGCTATCAAGCCATTTACTAGAGAAAACAAGCGTAAACCTACGAAATAATTCATAGAATGTGTATGAAACCAAATTATCTACGGTTTGTTTGGAAGACAATGCTGTATGTCAAGATGGTGGCGTCAAGGACGGTTGCGGTCCGGCGCACACCGCTGGTTCTGCTGAAGCGACTGACATACTGTATGAACGTGATACGACGTCGTTAAGTATGGGAATTTCCTGCAGTTTTTGTGGACTATGTGGTGTGTGGAAAGATTAAACTGCATGTATGAAGGGTTTTTTGTGATCGGATTTATATCTAAGGAAATAGTACTGAATTTGGCAATGATGATTTGGCTGACAATGCTTAGCAATTTGATTTTTTCTGAAACTTCTTTATGTTGGCTTAGTTTGCTCTCATAAGCCAAGCACGGGTCGCCGCGTGCTCGGAAAGAAAAGATAACGTCTTGGATAGAAAGAACTTTGTCTATTTTTTTGTAGAATAGAGATTGAATTGGTCATGCTAAGCGTGCTGGTGCATATAAGGATACTAAGCCTATTTCTGGGATACAGGCCTCCTTTTTATGAGAGGGAGTGGGCCGTAGTCCATCACACAGGCCCAAGGCAGGTTGGGCACACGTCTTCGAATGTTTGGTTCTAGGACATTCCGATTTCCTTCCGAAATCGGCTTCACCGCTCTTGGAGCAGTGATAATAAAACAAATTGAACAAAGTGTGCGCTGGGATTCGTACCCACGACCTACGACTTGGAAGTCCATCATTACCACTGGCCCACCGTTGGGCTACCACTGTTCTAAACAGGTGCATCTAAAGAAAACATAAACATGTGATCAAAATGATTATCGTGTTGACGAAAATCCTTGCAGCATAAACAATGAGGTTGCATAACATAATGCACAATCTCAATGATATGCTCAGCTATTTCACGAAGCTCTATTAAAAATAAATCAGTTGCAAGCAATCAAGCAATTTGACAGTTAAATATTTCAACTTCAAAGTTCTTTTGCGAAAGTTTTGTTTGATATTTTACCGTTCTCGTTTTGATAGTAACTTATAAGTAGGTATTGTGGTTGTTAATTTAAATTCTGCTTCTTTCTTGTGCAAAAGTAAAAAAAAAATACATTTTGCTAAGTCTAAATCTTATTTGCATTTATGTGGACACACACAACGCCTTTGGTGATTAGAATAATCAAAGATTCAAGGTAAAAATTTGCCAGATTTGTCATCTTTTACGGTACAAAATCCTAAATTGTAAAATACACTAGATTTCACACAAATGCATTGATTTATTTGCTAACGGATAACAAGAAAGATTGAAAGGCGAAACCACGATGAGTGTTGATCGAATTTATTACTTTTCGAAAATAACATTTTTGATAAAAAATCCCCCCCATTTTATTCCAGACGATGCTGAAAATCGGCGGCGGAGCCTTGCTGATCGCGGCCATAGTGGCGGTCTTCGTGGTCGCTACGCAGGGTCGCGACCCCGACCTGGAGGCCTTGGAACACGAGGGTCGGGAGTACATCTTCCAGCTGGACAAGGCCATGGGCGCGAGGAAGAACAGGGCCAGCCTCTCCGAGTGGGATTATACGTCCAATATCACGAAGGAGAATGAGGAGAAATGGGTAAGTCAAGTACTTACATATTACAAAGTAAAGTAAATATTACACATCGAGTTTGAGAAAGAGATAATCGGCTAGATTTGGCTTTGTAGAGCGTCGTATCTGTCACTCATACCTTTATATGACCTTTTGTCGCTGACTTGTTTATTAGATACCGGACTGTTAGTGCTTCGTGCAACAGAGATGATTCTATAAAGCCGAAGCTAGCCGATATCTATTTCTAAAGCTCGATGAATAATTTATACTTCCGCGTACTGTATTCGAATAGTTTGACATGCTTCATAAAGGTCAAAAGGAACATCTTATGGTATGCCAACATCACTGAATTAAGTGATATTATCGCGTTGACCGGTCAGCGCGCGCGGCCAGCGCGGCTCGTAAGCCGAAAGAACAATTTTATTGTTGTACTTTATTGTCAATAGTGACGCGTTAATTCATTGAAATTCAGAAATAAATATTTTTTTAAATATGTTCCAGATTCAAATCCGCCTAGAACTGTCCCAACAAGAGAAGCGAGCTTGGGAGGAGACAAAGATGTACAGATGGCAAGACTTCCAAGATTTTACTCTTCGGAGGATGTTCAAGAAGTATAGCCAGCTGGGAGTGTCAGCGTTGCCGGATGATAAGTACAAGCTGCTGATGAGGTCGGTGTCAGGGATGGAGTCCAACTACGCGACAGCCAAGATTTGTGATTTTAAGGATCCCACCAAATGCAATTTGGCTTTGGAACCAGGTAAAGTTTTTCCCCAAATATTTATTTATTTAAAAATACAATGAGCAACATAACAGGGAACCTGTGGCACTGTACAGTAAAGTTGAAATAATGAAACAAAATAAAATACAAATAATATTAAGAAGTTTATACTTACCTACTTGTGCCCATCTCATCTCTCATCTTGCGTCCATCTTCTCACAAAACCTTAAACATCCACGATATACGTCCATCCATCTCGCGGCAAACAAGTTACACTCCAGTGTTGATCCCAATATGGTTTTACACAATATTTTTTCCTGGATTCGCTGTCTATAGCTTCGCGAGCTTTTCAACCTTATTGAGGTATTTTAAGAAATGTGACATAAACAGGTCTTTTAGTTATTTAAAATATTTTTCCTGTTGACTCCGAAGGCACAAATACATTTTAATTCAAATTAAAATATACGAGAGACCCGTGCTGTCCGCAGCATTGTGTTGATAATATGTATAATTCAAAAATAACGTGTACGTACGCACCTAGCTTCCCTCCAACTCAACCAATTTAGGTGAGCAAAGGTTCAAATGAAAGAACTTGTTCCAATAAGTGATTTTAGAGCAAAATAAACCGTGTACCTCAATTTAGAACCGGAGATATTTAGGAGGAAATCGCGTTTTAGTATAACTTGAGAAGGGTGAAAGTTTGGTGATTTCCAACGCTTGATAGGTAGTGAATCTGTGCATAAATATCTTTCATTAAAAAAAAATCAAGCAAATCGTTGGGATATGACGAACTCGTAATAGATTTTATAAATTCTTTCAATAATATACCTAGATGTCGAAAATATTTTAGACTTTAGAGTTTAGGTGATTCCGATCGCCTTTTTCGTGTAACGGTTTCTAATATTATTTCAAAATTGCCTATTGCAGATATCACGGAGCTGTTTGCAAAGAGTCAAGATCCTGACGAGCTGAGGCATCTATGGGTTGAATGGCACAAAGAAGCAGGTGCTAAGGCAAGGCACAACTTCACCGAATACGTCGACTTGTATAACGAGGCTGCTAAACTTAATGGTGAGGTGTTTAATATGAATAATAGAGATCCGAACAAGTATTGAGTCTAAATTAAGAAGTATTGAATAAATATACCTACTAATATGCTTACGTAAATTCTGAGAAATAACATTGCAAAAATAATTATATATGTCGTCGTACATTTTTTCGCGGAGTTTTGAATGCCAGATCTATTTATTATAACGATGTTTCTTCAAGTTTCTTCAGCTCAAGTGCAGATATAATAAATAACACATTCAATATAAAGTGGCTTTTAATTTTATAAAAATCCAATTCTGCATATTGAATTTCGACCATGTTAATTTTTTCGTGCAAATTCATCAAAATCTTATGCTTTGTCTTCAGTTTGAATTGAATTTAGTATACTTTAAATCTGATTTTAATCATATTTCTTCTCAATTTCAGATTTTAAAGACGTGGCAGACTGGTGGCAGTCAGAATACGAAGTAGATGACTTCGAGCAGCAGCTGGCTAAGTTGTGGGAAGACGTGAAGCCACTGTACCAGCAGTTACACGCGTACGTCAGGAAGAGGCTGAGGGACAAGTATGGGGACCACGTGGTGTCTGCGAAAGGACCCATACCTGCGCATTTGTTGGGTGAGGAATTGATTGTCTTTGTTTGTGGTAGTCTTTCAGCACGAATTCAGATATTTATGACCTAACTAGCTGTTCCCCGCGGTTCACCATCGTTGATTGGCTCTTAAGGGTTGTAGCGTGATGTTAATAGTCTATACTAGTCCTCATGAAGTTGGCTATCACATGCAAAAAAAAAAATTCGAATCCGATCGGTAATTCTAGAAATTAGCGCGTTTAAATAAACAAACAAACGAACTCTTCAGCTTTATAATATTGGCATACTATAAACTTTATACTATGATATTAGTATAGATAGGCTCCTTGTGGTAAGTAACCAGGGCCCCAATTCTGCTATTTGAATAGTGTATGAATGGTGTCATAATGACACCATTACTATCAAAACCTAAGCGGTCACTGGCTTAGAGCAAGACTAACTCTTTCGTCATTGGTCAAAACGATGCCATTGAGACACTATTCTGACACGATTATAACAATTGCATTACCAGACTTGGGGTCGTTGCGGTCTTGTACTTGAATAGCACGGGATATGAAAAGCAAAACTAATCAATATACGCATTGTTGAATCTCTGAAAATCAGTTCTTAACAAACCTATTCAGTATAACATGGTAATAAAATTGAATAAAAGACAGTTCTGTGCATTAACTTAAAGAACCCACTAGTTGTTATTTGAACAGAAAAAGAAAGAAATAACAAAAGAAGCAGAAGTGTTTTTTAGAAAACATTATTACTTGTCATTAAAACGCCAAAACTAACACCAAAAATTAAAATTACAGGTAACATGTGGGCTCAAACTTGGAGCAACATAGAATCCTTCACCCGCCCGTACCCAGACAAGAAAGAAATTGACATCACTCAATCAATGAAAGAACAGAACTTCACCGCTCTAAAGATGTTCCAGATGTCTGATGAATTCTTCCGTTCTTTGAATTTGACAGCTATGCCTGAGAAGTTCTGGAAAAACTCCATTATTGAGAAGCCTAATGATAGGGAAATTGTTTGCCATGCTTCCGCATGGGACTTCTATGATGGAGAAGATTTTAGGTAAATACATCGGGTAAAAATAACTATTGATTAGAAAGTACTTTGTACTTTGTTATCCAACAAAGTTGATTTTTCAAAGCAAATACTAATCATTAGAGAATTATTTTAAAAATAGTCATCTATAGCTTAGGGGTCAAACGAAACTAGAATATTAACAATACTGTTCTTTGTCATGTCACCTTGTCACAAAAATTGTAAGCTTCTGGATAACAAACTTTTTACTTATCTCTGAAATTAATTGCATAATTGTTTCGCTTGTAAACGCTTTGTCATCGCAGTGTGATTGTCTTGAGCGCTTACTGGGTCAAGTGTGCTACTGGCAAGAGTAATATGAAAAAATTAAAAGTTACCGTTTTGGGCTGGATCAATCCATTTTTTTACTGCTTTATTTTCATGATCATTATCAACTGCTCAAAAATCTTGATCTGGATTGTTCTATACGCATAATTAATAAAAATTCTAAATTTCAACTAACATTATTTGGCTTAATTTTGAAGGATCAAACAGTGCACATCAGTTGATAACGAGTACTTTGAAACCACACATCATGAAATGGGACATATCCAATACTTCCTTCAGTATAGACATCAACCATTCGTTTTCCGGGACGGAGCTAACCCAGGTAATTAATGTTTATTTGTTATACCAGGATCAAAATGTGTACATCGATCAACAAAGAACATTTTAGAACGGTGCACCACGAAATGGGTCATGTCCAATATTACTTGCAGTATAGACAACAACCGTTCCAGTTTCGAGAGGGTGCCAATCCAGGTATTTTGAACTTGGGAACGAATAAGCTTCATCATCATTTGGACTTGATATCTTGTTGTATTTAATTACTCCAGTATTTATATGTTTATGAGGATGAGAAAACTTGTGCTATATTTATACATGTACCTGCATTGTCAACCTTTCTATCCATATGTCCATAGCGGATATTATAGATTCACAGTTTGTGCTTCTATTGGGTCTTATTTTACCGCTAAGTCGTCGACAATCATCAATGCTTCTAATACTTGTGCCCTTAAATATCGTTACATAATAGCTGTATTCTTTTACCATTATCTATTATTCTTTAAAGACGATATACATGTACAGTATTAAATGACCATCATTATCTATTATCTTCGCAAGCCTGTCTATTGCTGATAAACTTTTTCTTTGTAACTTCTAATTATTTGGGTATAATTTTAGGTTTCCACGAGGCTGTAGGAGATACAATTGCTTTATCAGTGTCGTCTCCTAAACATCTACGACGTGTTGGTCTAAGTACCGGTGACGCTGAAGACGAACAGACTGAAATCAATCAGCTTTACAAAATGGTGAGATATTAATTTTGAATTAAATCAACTATTTGAAGAAGTCTATTAAACAGCGCTTACGGTGCCACTTCACATGGATGAGATAACTCTATCCTCTAGAATCTTCTAATCTTCGTGAAGAGAAAACTTGAGTGCACGGAGGAGTGTGAGTTTTGGTATAGGTAGTTAAAGTTTATATGGAGAAGGAGTGCAGAAAGGATTTTTTTTCACAATATGTTTAATTTCGACAACAGACGATACTAAGATTCTTATAATTTCTTAAGAGGCGGCCACATATTTCTTAATTTTATGCCCTAATATATACCTATAATATTTTGACCAACATTTCATTGAATCAGCACAATTTAATATTATCTCTACCATTTTTCCAGGGTATAGACAAGATAGTATTCCTCCCATTCGCCTACACGTTGGACATGTTCCGTTACGGCGTGTTTCGTGGGTCCACCACTCCTCAGGACTACAACTGTCACTTCTGGAAGCTCAGAGAGATGCTGCAAGGTGTGGAGCCTCCCATAAACAGAACTGAAGAGGACTTCGATGCTGCTGCCAAATACCATGTGTCAGCTAACGTAGAATATGCAAGGTGAGGAAGATAAACGATATAATGGTATAGGTACCGACAGGAATTATGATCACAGATCGCGCATGTACATTTTCGGCCCAATAGACAATAGACAGTTGACAATACGTAATAGAGAATGGTCCAATTAGACGACAGGCATCGACTGACGAACCCATCGCGTGTATTCTCGGCCCCCAGTCTTCTTCTTTCCGCCAAAGCGACCGAAAAATCAGCTAACGCGCAGGTGACGTTTGTAATCATAACTGGTGCCGCTAGTTATAGAAATGAGAGAAATTATAATTATGATCTCTTAAAACGTAGCTAACACCACAGAATACTAAAATACCGGACAAGTGCGAATAAAATTCGCGCCTTTAGGATTCTGTAAAAACTTATTCATATTCTGTTTACACTAAAAGAATTTGATAGAGTGGGGATAGAATCAGCATTCGCTCATCTGATGTAAATCGGTCTTAAACAGACGTAGAGTATTCTTTCGTTGTTCTGTCTCCGTACACAAAGATTCTATGGAATATTCTAAAAATGCTCGCTCGCTTGATGTAAACGGCACTAGAGCGTACGAACAGTTGCTTAGAGCGTTCTTGCGTGTTTGGACGTGAAGCGTTCTTGTGTTTTAGCGATTCGTTCGGCTGATCTAAACATCAATTCTGCAAGAATTTTAGTTCTTGGGTAAACTAAAAGATCGAAAAAGAATGCTCTTGTTCTACTGTAGCTCTTTGTTCGTTTGGTTTAAATCGACCTTTAGGTATAGAAAATGTATAAGAAAGTAGTAGTATCGCTTGCAGTCAACAACGCCGGTGTCGGAATTGTATTTTAACAGTAATGATGGAATATCTTTAATTTGATTTTTTCAGGTACTACGTATCATTCATAGTACAGTTCCAGTTCCACCGCGCCCTCTGCCAGCTGGCCGGGGAGTACGTGCCTGAGGACTTGAACAAGAAGCTGGTGGATTGCGACATTTACCAAAGCGTTGCTGCTGGTAACGCACTAGCGTAAGTTTTACCTGCTGTATTTATTTAGGGTCAATGAATGATGATGTGCCGTGAATATTTTTTTATTGTAGATCTTCTGATTGTCATTATAGTCGTAATAAAACAAGTTTAAATGGATTAATTTCGTATATTACTGTTTTTTTCCTCGATTTGTTACGAACATTTTGCAGCGTTATAAAGTCGTCCTGAGACCACGAACAATATTTAGTAATCGCGAAAACCTAAGACCTTATTACTCTGATTGGCAATTTGCGATTGTACATGCAACATCATAGCTGAAATTTTTGTTCAAGAGGTATCATTTTCGTTTGATTTTGATATCAGAATTTTCCCTCAATACTGAGGAAAGATCTATCCGACCTCTAGAAAAAATATTGTTTAACTAAATACACTATTACATGTTTAAGTCCATATTGTTACAATAATCGGTACCTAGTGCAGTAATAAAGATTCGAGTAGCCAAACCATAAAATAATTAAAATTCCAATTTTCCACAGTAACATGCTCAAAATGGGCTCTTCGAAGCCTTGGCCTGATGCGATGGAAGCCCTCACAGGCCAGCGAGGGATGAAAGCCGACGGACTCCTAGAATACTTCAGGCCTTTGCACGAGTGGCTCACGGCAGAGAATCAACGTACCGGAGAATATATTGGATGGGAATCTAGTAAAACACGTGAGTATCATGCAGATGTATGAATGTATGAATCAGTACTATGATATACAACTTGTATCAGAAATGCGCGCTCAATGGTCATACAGGGTAAAATTAAAACCAGTGCGGATATTTTAAGAGGTGAAAGTACTCATGAAAAATCAGCTGTTCCCTACAAAAATGCACTACAACACGATCAAAATGTACGGAACAGCTGATTTTTTTTTCATATTTCTGTGTCGGTCCCATAATAAAAGTTGATCATCATTAGTACTTACACCTCCTAAAATATCCGCACTGGTTTTAAATACCCTGTATATGGAGGTTGTTTAGACGAGTCTTATTCAGAGCAAAGATAGAGAATGAAGACTTGGGTTCTCAAATGCAAAAATCCGCATTCGCGGTTGTCGTGAAAGGCGATAATTAGGTAATTCATAATTACAGCCAACTTTACGTGTTTTGCATGAGCAGTGGCGGAGGAATGGTAGCGGCCCCGTCTTACAGGTCATGGGTTCGAACCCCAGCAGGCTTGGTGCATTTTTTTCATCGCCGCTGCTCTAACTAAACACCGTGAAGGAAAATAACGATAGGAAACCGCGGCATGTCCTAGAACCAAAAATTTCGACCAACCCGCACATTACTCGCGTGGTGGACTCGACCCACTCCATTCCACGATTTCAGCAGGGGTAACAACAACATTATAGGCTGATTAAGCTTATGCTAGAAGAAGCCATGGGCGTAGCCAGCCATGGGCTCAAGGTGGGGCAGCAGTCTAAAATAATATTTAACTAGCAAACTATACCCAACGGTTTGATCGCATTTTTTTTTGTATCGACTGTCGGGTGTGAAGAACCTAGATAATTTTTTTTTTTTAGGTTTTGTTAGGTACCTTATAGGTCAGAGCCAGGTTGGGGCAAGCGCCCCACCGTGCCCCACCGTGGTTACGCCCATGGGAGAAGCTCCATTTGCTCGATGAAGCTCCTTTCTCGATGCAGTCAGCACATAGAGAAAGTCTTTCTCATTCTTGATATTTTCTGGCTTTATCTAAATCTTCTGTTTTCTTCTAGAATACTGCACAGCGGAACAGCGAGCCGCGCTAAGCGCAAAGGAGACGACAAAACCAGAAACACAAGAGCCGGTGGAGTCGTGACGCGTTGAGTACTTATTACACTTAGTCTAATTTATAGCAGACAAGCAACACAGTATTCATAATAAACGTTTTTTATAAGGAATATTTGGAATTTTATTTCAGACACTGCAGTGGTACTTATTCGCACTAAACTAATTTCACTTACACTTTATCTCTTTCTTACAAATATCGTTGAAAAAGGATGAATAGTATTTAGAACCGTCAAATTAGTCTGCGCCTTAATATTTAGAACTGTCAAATTAAGCCTTTATCATTTACGGGAAAATAGTCACGACCTATTGCATATGCAACTGGACTAATATTTTTTGACAGGATTAAATTAATATCTGCTATCTCTTTCTCATGCTTTTTGTTAGAAAGAGACAAATAAGGCTAAATTAGTTTAGTTTGTAAACAACAGAATCAGTAGAATTATGATCCTCATCTACTAGCATTGCTTTCAGGTTCTAATTCATCATTAGAGGTGCTAAGTTCATTGCTTTCAATGTTGACCTCTTAACAAAATTTGGCAGTCTGAATATCAGGATTGCATTGAATTCGATCGAAAATAATACGCTCGAGACTTTAGATTAGACCATTTATCTCTCGAGACAATCTATACTTCTATACTATTTATACTAATATTATAAATGCGAAAGTTTGGATGGATGGATGGATAGATGGGTAGAGGGATGGATGGATGGATGTTTGTTACTCAATCACGCTAGAACGGCTGGACGGATCTGGATGAAATTTCGCACAGAGATAAACGCGGCCGAAGCCGCGGGCGGAAGCTAGTATTTCCATAAATTTAAGAAATGTCTTAAGTTTTATCTCCAAGTAGGTTTGTGCTTTTTACGATAAAAGTATGATATAAAGATAACATTATTATCATTTATCGATACACCAATTTGACTGATAGTGAGTCTAAACCACAGAGGAATTATTTTTCATCGGTGGTTTAAACTCCTGATAAACAGAGATGACGGATAAAATTATAGATAAAATTGAAGAAAACTGTTAGGAAATTGACGTAATGACGATATTAAAAAAAAACCGGACAAGTGCGAGTCTGATTCGCGCACTGAGGGTTCCGTACAAACTTGTATGTAGATAGTTCATCCATCATGGTAATTGAGTCTTAAGATTTTTGCCCATTTTGTTTGGGATTTTTATTTTAAGCGTTGGGTTGGGACAATAGGATTTCTATTTTCTTCTGATTTTATCGTAACACTTTCATACATACAAACACTCAAACCCGAAACAAATATGTATTCCGTGCCGGAATCGAACCCGCGACACGGTGCTACCGACGGTGCTACCGACTAACGAGATCAACAAAGTTAGTTGGAAATAATTCAGCGAGGGTCATTATTGCGAGAAAAGTCTTAACACCGCGATTCAAAAAAAGACGTTATCTGCACAACGCCATCTATCGAAAACGTAGATAAATCGTCAACGTTTTAAACTATAACAAATACTTTGTAGCTTCTGTAGACTGAAAAGGTACTTTAATATATATCTACTAAATATATAATTATATTGGTGCTAAAAGTTTTCTTTCAGCACCAAAAAGTAATGCCTAGGACACTAAAAAGTGTTACTTTAGGACACTAAAAAGTATTACTTTAATGCTTAAATCTAAAAAAAACATAGAACGTTAAGACTGAGACAGAGGATCTAACATAGCGTCGAAGTTTTAAGTGAAATGCATTATACAGGTCGTTGCAAGAGGGGTAAACGCGAGAACGACCGGTTTTGCATCCCGCATTCTCAAAAGACACGGCAGACGCTCATAGAACGCTGGGCTTCAGATTGTGTATGTCGGTACAGATATGAAATTAGTTTGGTGTGATCGAGAATTTCAAGAGTAATTAAATTCATTTTTTATTTGTTTTTGTACGTAATTGAATTAAAGAGAAATCTTCGTATTTGTGACAGTGAGGTTAAGTATGGTGTGAATGATCCAATGAAGTACAGCCCGACTAATGAGTTCTCAATTCAAAGGTTTTAGTTGCTGTCGATATGATATTCTATGGAGGCACGCGCCAGCCAGCATGCACCCGTTTTTAACCGACTTCCAAAAAGGAGGAGGTTCTGCATTCGGTGGGTTTTTTTTTTTTTTTTTTTTTTTTTTTTTTTTTTTTTTAATGTATGTACACCGATTACTCCGTGGCTTATGAGCCGATTTACGTGATTCTCTTTTCATATGGTAGAAGAAGCTCGCGAGGTGGTCCCATATAAATTTTATTAACTTTGGTTGAGTAGATTTTTAACCAGGTGTAATAAACGGTATTTTTGGTGTATCTCGATGACATCATGACGATAATGAAAAAGTGATATTGTGTAGGTACATGAATTCCTGAACGCAATCGATCTCGATATTATGCATACATAACATCACGCCGATATTTCCCGCAAGGTTAGACAGAGGTGTATAGTACACACAATTTTTTTATGCTTAAGTCGCATTTGATAGAAGGCTAGGGAGCGAGCCTATTGCTATTACTACTATCTACAGTTCATAACCAATTTATATGAAACTTCGTAGGTAGATGTCTTTTACAAGCCGCCATTAAGGTCTATAGTGAAATTACGAAAAATAAAATTATTAGGGGGGGGCTCCCATACATGAAACTGAGGGATGAAAAATAATATTTTCGCGCACCCCACCATGTGGGATATCGTTGGATAGGTCTTTGAAAATAACATGAAGGTTTCTAAATACCTTTTTTATTTAAGTGCATATTGAGTGAACTAGGAGCTCCCAAAGTCGTTAACAATGTGTCCCCCCCCCCTGTAATTTTCCAACCGCGCTATCAGAAAATCTGGAAAAAATCAAGCTTATAGCATTTAATAAATACTTTCGATTGAAATTGGTTTGAACAAGATACGTCACAAAATTTTTGAAATATTCACTATTTTCCATTTTGAGTTTGACAACCGTAAAAATAATAATATTTCATAATAATATTATGAAATACAAACTTGTATTTGCGGTCGGAACACTCAAAATACTTCTTGCTATGGAATCCTACACTGCGTGGTCCGACACGCTCTTGCCCGGTTTTTGTTTACTGAAATGCTCTCATCCACCAACATCTATGAATATAGGTAAGTACATACCTATTTAAATTCGTGGAAGTAATCGATCTCGGTAAAAGTACATAAATGATCAAAGTCGCTCTGTCCATGATTTAATGGTACTTTATTGTAATAAATTAACAACAACAAAAATGGTTACACTACACTAAAAAGATAAAAATAAAAACAGGTTTAAAAAAAACCGACTTCCAAAAACTACACTAAAAACTATGAAATAAAAATGTTAAACTTCCATAAATAAAAATCTAAATGTATATTGAAGTCGGCGGGGCCTAGCATAAATATAAGCAACATTATAGATTAAGGAGGAATGAAAGAAAATTTTAATTTGTCGAGGCGCAAAGCAAGCTGCACGTTCGCTGCACACACTGCGCACGTTCTTCGTGTTCAAAGGCTGAGAGGTAGAAACCTGAAGAAGAGGCCCCGCCGACTTCAATATACATTTAGATTTTTATTTATGGAAGTTTAACATTTTTATTTCATAGTTTTTAGTGTAGTTTTTGGAAGTCGGTTTTTTTTAAACCTGTTTTTATTGTTTTATTGGTTTTTTCAAAATGTCAACGGCATAATCATTTTATTTCTTATTTATTTCGAATTTTTATTCCAATTCTTAATCTCTAAGATAAATTAGGCAAAGAACAATTAAAATATATTTTTATTTTTAGTTAAGCTTTTATTACTGTACCATATCAAGCCCAAAACTACCAATGTCCTTTAGGTATAACTAGCGGCACCATTCTTGATCAAAAACGTCACCCTGCGCATTAGATGATTTTTCGGACACTTAGGGGAAATGAAAAAGACAGGGTGCGCCGAGCCCGCACGCGATTGGTTCATCAGTCGATGCTCGTCATCTGTTGGACTATTCTGTATTACGCATTGTCAACTGTCTATTGTCTATTGGGACGAAAATGTACACGCGCAATCTGTGTTCATGATTTCTGCTGGTACCTACAAGCACCTTAACATGACAATGTCAGGTTCAAGTAAACTTTGATCAATATTTTGATTCCGAACACGTTGATTTTTAAGGAAAAATCGTCGAGAATTTACTTATGCAAAACAAACACGTTTGGAATTGAGCCAATGACAAATACACGGGAACCTAGTTGTGAATCTTACTAGTTTGATACTGCAGTGGTTTTTGTTAGTAAAAGTATATTTGTATGTAGAAAATAATGTATCTAACAATTTTAGACCGCGCATCGGTAAAGCATATACATACCCACGATCCGTATCCAGCAGGTTTTATATTTGGGATAAGGAAGATGGGTTCGAAATTTTTGAATCCATTTAGTCTTTTTTGGGTCTAACAAACCAAACCAGAATATCCAAACCAAATCCGAGTAAAAATTATAAAAACAACGAATAAAAAAGAAAACCTTTCAAATATTTTAAATTTATAAAAACGGAAACTCGTTCTACAGGACCCTCAAAGCAATTCAATAATAAAAGGAGCAAAATCTTGGACTCCGATAACAAACAAACAAAAATGTCCAAATCTTGTATCAGTATTGCATTCAACTGAGACAAAATTATCGAGGAGTGACTTAGATAAATACGTATCGCATCCCGTCTCAAGCAGTAGTGTCGGTTTGATAGCAAGAGGAACCAGGCGGTGAGTCTTGTATTAAAATTTCTTATAACTGGTTACAAAAATATACTAAGCAAAGGGTCACTTTAATCGTTTTGTAGTCATCAAGTCTTCAGCACAAATTCTGTGGGCGACATTTTCGTAAAGGTTTGCTTTTCTAAGACAATTGTGCTATCTATAATAGCTTCTACTTTCGGAAGATCTTCCCATCAATTAATAGGAATGTCATTTACTAGATGACAAGAGTTGATGTGCAACTTTAATGCTGAAGACAAAATAAATGCTAAGGGGAACGGGACTGACGATTATGCGTTATACTTGACAGTTCTAGGAACGAAATAAAGTCCTACAGCAAAATATTTTTAACAAGGACAGAATAGGATTTTATAAGTTGTTAATTTTGATGTCTAAATTGATTTAAGATTGAGGTCAGTTACAACATCAAACTTGCGTAGGAGTAATAGCTCAATCATTTATAGGCACATGATTTGTTTCATCTACTTCTTTAGTTACTAGGTATATTATGTTATTTTCGTTCTTTGCATTTTTCAATAGGACCATTTATAAAGTCCATTTTTAGGGTTCCGTACCAAAATGGTAAAAAAGGAACCCTTATGGTGCGACTTCGTCTGTCTGTCTGTCACACCTGCTTATTTCAGCAACTACTAATGCTATCGACTTGAAATTTGGAACAGCTATAAAAAATGCTTGTCCAACTTTATGGCAAATGAAAAAATTAAAAAAATATTTTTATTTTCATTGCAAAAGGGGCCGGAGTGAGGGTCGAAAATGTCAAAGTGGGGTTACTAGGTCAAGTGACATATCATATGAAAGGGCTTGATCTGCACATTTCAAAATGTATTTTTATTTAATTTTATGTCTCACAGCTTTCAACATGAAAAAAATGAAAAATGTCAAAAAAATACCCTTATCTCCGAAGTTTGCGGGGCGAAAAATCTGAAATAATTAGGGTTGATAGCATTTGAACCAAATATGGCACCAAAAATAAAACGATGTTCCTAACTAGTACAGTTTTTTCAAAATCATCAAAATTCCTTCACAAACAAACTTAGTTATGCGGTAGGGATTTTTTCACTTTATACGTCCAAATATGACACGGAACCCTTGGTGCGCGAGTACGACTCGCACTTGGCCGGTTTTTTACGTTTTTGTTTCTTAAAAACTCGTAAAAGAGTTTGTTTCAAAAGTAGGTTTCACAAATCCCCGACGTTTACCTAGGATTTTCTGCATTATGTAAAAAAAAACAATAAACTGAAAATGAATGTTTTATTATTGTGGGAACTAAGAAAAACGTTGTTTTTCTCATAATATTTAGGTAGCTGTTATTAAGAAAAACGATGTTTTTCTAAATACCAGTAATTAACTGAAATTAAGAAGATTGCAACTCAACAGCCTTATTATTGTGCGAAGTGTCATCGAAGTTGATCGTGATTCAACATCCCGTTTAGAACTCAATTTTATTAAATCTAAAAATGTAAAAGGGATAATGTGCTTTATGTTAATTGCGATAAGTTATAATTTTATGTGAACCTGTTACGAAGAATAAAGTATTTAGACATTTTGGTTTTGCATATTCTTAAGTGGCATGAAATCGAAAGAACAAAAACGTTGTATTGTGAGTTATTTATTGTTTTTTTGGTTATAGCTTTTAACATTTTGTTTGTTGCTTAGAATTTGAATACTGCACACCCATTTGCGAATTTGAATTAGCAAATCAGCAGAATTTTGATTACATTACCTATCCTACTTTATTATCATTATTTTGCAAAAGAAGAAAACACTCACAAAATAAATCGTATGCTGACTTTATTTCTAAAATATCACAATATTGTTATAAAGTTAAAATTTTACACCAAAAGATGTTTACACTTAATGGCAAATAAATTGAACATCGACCTTGACTGCGCAATAGTCGATTTTATGCATTTTGAATCATGTGGACTTTCCACCTGTGCGAGCCTCACGTAACCCACACAAGAAGAATGTCAGAATGTCAGGGGAGAATAGCTCGGGAGAGTTTTGTCAATAATATACGTCAGTACGAGCTGAATGCCTTTAATGCACCATATATTATAATGTACTCTGTGTAATGCACTGTCACCATGCGTTAATACATTTGTAGAAGTTAGGTCGGTTTTGCAATCCGACTCGACAAATTATAAAAAAAAAATTAATATTACTTATTTAAATAATGACTTGCACACCCCCACTACGCTGAAAATGTTCAAATTATTTACGTTTAGTACTTTTGCGTTTAATATAAAATGTTAAATAAATAAGGACGAAATTGACAATTTTCGGGCCTACTCCGTTTTTCCGAATGTCGTCTTACCGAATACTTAATTACAAAGAAGTTTACAAAGACACATGAAATGGTCACAAATATTTGACTTACAATATTTTGTAACGCTTATGAATGGCGAATGAGAATCTTTGACGAAACTGACGTGGTCAAAATTATGTAGTAACGCACAAGTATTGATGTTCCTTACATTTTGGGGCTTATTTAGAAGTATGAGAGCTGTGTGTTTTCTACCTAAAGGATATAAGATGCCTAAAAGAGGACTAAAGAATCAGATTAGGGTATCCCAACACACTGCAAGTCTTTAAAAGCTGTTTAGGGAAATTTTGGGAACACACCTTGAGGATTTAATGTTGTTGGCGAAGCTGGAATCTAAGTAGGTACCTACTTACTTAGTGGTCACCCTTTTTAGGATGTCAAGGTAAGATAACGATGGCTGTTCGAGTGAACTTGGCTTCCTTTGATACATCTCTTTCTAAAAAAAACTTCGTTGTGAAGGAAATACCATTGATGGAAGAACAATTTTAGAAGAATTTCCTAGATCTATATAATGGGCTGACCTCGAACTAATTGCTTCTTAAGCCTGATTATCTGTGAGAAATCGAGAAAAGAATGTTGATTTACTTTGTACTGTTTTTGTAAAGACTTTGAAAATGAATAGGGTTGTACTCAAACAAGATATTTAACTTTCTTAATCTTGTTTGAAATGCTATGGAACCAAAGTTAGTAAATTTTAAAAAGACCAATTTGTGGGTTTCCTCTCAAAAAATAATCACGTAAATCGACCCAGAAATATCGAAGAATTTGAAAGAAGTCTCTAAGGGGGCTATTACATTTTGTCACCTGTCTCGCTCGCACAAAACCTTGTTTTTAAAGAATGTTAAATGGAATGATGCATTTTTGAAAAACATTATTTTTTAGATAATAATGTTAATTTAACAGGTAAATAATAAAAACACATTTCTACTGTGTCATCTAATCAATTTAGGAGCAGTTATATAGGATAATACTTCTGCTCCTAAATTGATTAGATCACACAGTAGAAATGTGTTTTTATTAATTACCTGTTAAATTAATATTATTATTTAAAACATTATAAGAATACATTTTTCAAAAATGCACATTTTCATTTAACATTCTATAAAAATACGGTTTTGTGCGAACGAGGCAGGTGAAAAAATGTAACAGCCCTCTTATGGTCAGGGTTTGGACCTGCTACCAAGTTTGTAAACATTGTCACGTCACCATGTTGTTCTTTTACATTGTTCGAGAATTTAAATACAATCAAATAATTATGAAGTACCTCCAAGTTGTGGTAGGATAACCGGTTTGTAAATTAACAAGTTTGCAAACAAACGCATAATTGATGAAGTTTTTGTTATATTTTCTGCTTTGCTTTTTATCTTACTCACACCTATCTTGAGAACTGCAATCAGTTATTCATAATTATTTCGAAATTTTTGTTAACGACTAGCTTATTCATAGATTACCAAATAAAAAAAAGCGGTGTGACTATAATTAGTATACAGTGGCAGAAAAGAGCTGGTCTGTGTGACGTGCCATGTAGGTATGCATGACTTGTATAAGGCTTATGATTTGGATAATATAAGCTGAAAGACGTTCAGTGCATGACATAAGCATTGCTACAACTAATTCTGCGACACCCGCATCCAGCGGATTCCCGCGATCTTCACTCCTAAGTCATTGGTCTACCTAGTGAAAGGCCTAGCAACGCTTTGCCTTGTAGTACGAGCTCGCCACTTGAGAATTTTTTGAACCCATTGGCCATCCCTTGTACGAGGAATGTGCCCCATCCACTACCATTTATTTTGCCATTCTTGGGGAAGGCTTTTTATCGGTATTAAACATTTATGGACTGATATTATTGTGAAAAAGATGATGATGAAATGGGATTGCTGGCTCTACTATTTCTTATATATGGTTTGCTACAATTCTATTTATTTTCAATGACTAGCTACATTTGGCTCGAACCATCCACGTGTTTCATTTGTTTCATTGTCAATTTTCTCGTCAGACAAAACACTTGAAATCCTAAAAGCATGACACGACAGTAATTAATTTACATAATAATTAATGTTTTTGAGTACGGACCAATGGTTTCAGTACGTTATGAGTTCTTGATGATCCTGTGTCTAATAGTGATAAAGTAGTGGATATAGAAAGATGCCTTGTGGATATTGCACTCATACTACTAAAAGAGTTTTGTTTGTGAGTACGGTAACTAAGATATCCTAATATTTAATGGAGTGATCAAGAATTTTAAGTCAATTACTAATAATAGAATACACTAGGTACTAAAACAATCATATTTCACAAAATATTTTTAAATACAAATTTATCAAATCTTCAAGGCTGTTGAGATAGAACAATAAGTCAAGAAGAACAATAAGTCAAGAATCATCTTGATCTAGTTACAGTTAAAACATTTTTTTTTGTAATTTCTGCGCAATAATGTTTTTATCTAGAAAATTATAGGCTTAAACACACGTTTCATACGTACACACCAAAATGTGTACAACATTGGCTATTTTGTACAATGTCATATTTTCAGTGTTGTATAGTCGATAAATCTTTGTGACTTTAGCCGTTATACCTACTAATCTTATAATTTTGAATAATGTTTTCGATCTTTGTCATATTATAAGTCGAAAGACGTCCACTGCTGAGCACAAACCTTCCTCAAGCATTGCCACAACAACCAGTCCAGCCTTAGATTTAGGCACTTTCAGAACTAGAAGATAGTAGGTTGATTCGATGGTCATAATAATGGTGGGTATCCCACACTGGACTCTCTTGGTGGATTACGATCCTCTCTCGCTCAGGAGGCTGTAGTCCTAACAGTGGGAACATTATAGACTGATTATGGCTGTATGTTATGTGATGATGGTAACCTATGGATTTCTTTTGGAGTTTCCACAACTCATGTGACAGATAATGTACTGACTGATGTAAGAGATAACAAAGATTAGAATGATATTTATCCACTTATACTGTTGCAAAACATAATAGGTACCATTACATTTTTGGTTTATCTATGTTCACGTTTCTTTATTTATCTTAAACTAAGTTAGTTGACTATTTGAAAAAAGACTTGATACAATTTGTTCTGCATTAGCCTCGCGCTATTTTAAGTATTTAAAACTACTTAGAACTTATTCATGCAAGTTTTTTTAAAATGCGATAGTGCATGTAACGCCTAACATCAAGGCTGCTTCAGTCTCATATCTTTAATTGACCACGTCTAAATTAAAGTCATTTGATAAAGTCCATCATATACTATATGATGTACGAACGCTAGCCCTTTCCAATACTTTAAAGTAAAATAGGTTTAGTTTATAAGATATATGCTATTTAAATACCACAAGTGCAAGTAACACCGAGGTTACCCGTAACTTAATATTTTTTCCTATCCGTTCAGGTCAATTTGCCGCCAACAATATTGGTAGTTGGATCATTCACCTTTCGATCCTCCTTGACATGTTGTTTTGTTCATGTTTTTAGACTGAGCCATCAGTATTTATGCATTGATATGAGATTGTTTTCGTCATTGCCATTTGTGAAACCGTGTGATCTTGCAGGTTGGTCGGATTTTTTAGTTTGTTTGTCTTGATTTTTATTAGCGAATTGGGTACTATGTTATAGTTTTGGTTTTAATGTAGGAGCTTGTTTTCGTGAATTATCTTTCTTAATACTATCCTGTCGTGATGAATTAGTATTTTAGTTTTTAATAGTAGGTAGTTAATGGGTTGTTTTTGCTTGAAATTTAATTATGATGATTCTCTTGTGAATTGAGTCAGCGTGAATATTGTTATGGTGAGAACATATTTAATTAAAAGCATATTTAATAAGGTTTTTAATGTACGTAGGTACATTACGTATTTCGATTTTATGTGAATGAATCATGTACCTACATCAAAAATTTTTGTGTAGGGTTTTTTAAAATTAGTTATTGTTTAAGAAACCAGTTTCAAGTAGGTGTAAATACGCAGTTTTGCTAGTTTGAACGCGTTGAATATTATTTATAAAATAACTCGTAGTTCTCATTGGCAATCGTGAATACTGAAGAAACGACTTACTAGTATCTACTATCAAGTTATTAGGTACCAGTCTACATTTACTAATAATAATAAAGCTGTTTTTTTTTGTTTGATTGTTTGTTTATACGCGCTAATCTCTAGAACTACCAGTCGGATTCGAAAAAATATTTTTGTATATGATAGCCAGATTTATAAGGAGTAGTATACACTATTCAACATTACGCTATGACTCTTAGAAGCCGAGCACTGGGAGTGATAACGCGGGGAACAGCTAGTTCAAGAATATAAATTTTATGTATTACTAGCACTTTTCCCGCGACTTCGTCCGCGTGGCCCACAGGAACTGTAATTTTTTTCGGGATAAAAAGTAGCCTATGTTACTCAGTGATAATGTAACTTTCTATTGGTGAAAAAATGGTTAAAATCAGTCCAGTCGTTTCGGAGCCTATTCAATGCAAACAAACAAGCAATCAAATCTTTCCTCTTTATAATATTATATTAGTAAGAAGATTACTAGCTGTGCCCCGCGGTTCACCCACCGTGATTTTGACAACAGCCAGACAACAGACAAGAATGCTGAATAATAATAATCAGTTACCGTATTTCAGTTAGTAATGAAGATCATCGGTGAGCTTGCCCTAGTGGGCGCCATCGCGTCGGTCTTTGTAGTGGCTGCCCGAGGGCGTGCGGTGGAGAGGGCGGCTGAAGAGGCAGCCGGCAGGGAGTACATGAGGAAATTGGACGAGCTGATGTCTCACGCCAAGAACAAGCTGACTATTGCATCCTGGGACTACGCGAGTAATATCACGAAGCATAATGAGGACTGGCTGGTAAGTTAGTTTGTAGTTTTTTGTTCCCTAATTATTTTACGTTGGTTGGGAAATGGGTACTGAAAAAATGTTGGTTTGACGAATAGATCTGCCTTTTTATTTATATGTAAAGTCAATTTTTGATAGAACTTGCAAACTATGTAAACAAAGTCAGTACGGTAAATTAACAAAATTTCATGAATTTGTATAGAAAGTTTCTTTACACAGTTCGCAAGAAATGAAGTTTATATTATGTTTCTATGTTTTATCCGAGACCTGTTTATTTATCATTTTTGTTTCCTTATTTTGATACAACCTAATCATACGTTTTTTGACCTCACAAGCAAAGAAGTTTAGTTGCCCAAAAACAAACAGGATTTTCGGTGATTTTAATAAAAAATATTTTTGATTGTAGCTCAAAGTCTCTTTAGAACTTGCAGAAGAAGAGAAAGAATATTGGAAAGAGACGATGAGTTACCTCTGGCATGAGTACGAAGATCGAGACCTTAAGAGGATGTTTGAGAAGTATACCAAGCTTGGTACTTCAGCGCTTCCTGAGGACTTGAACGAAAGGCTGATCAATGCCATCAATAACATGCAGGCTACGTATGCTAAGGCCACTATCTGTGACTATAAGGATAGGACCAAGTGTGACCTGCATGTGGAACCAGGTAAATTGTTAGAGTAAAATTAAGTTTATTTATTCAGGAGTAAGACCCTAGGTAACGAAATTGAGGAAAACTTATTTGGAGCAGTGACCCCTAAATGATTAATTTATTAAAAATTTGGTTTTTCTATAATATTCCATAACCAAGATACAGATTACTCTAGTGTCAACGAAATAAATATTTGTAATATGCAGTTTGAAAGATTAGTAGATATTCACTTTCCTCCTTACACATAAATAAACTTGCTCAATTGTGGTTCATCTAAAATCACTCACTGATGGTAAATATTTACAAACTAGCTGTTGCCTGCGACTTCGTCTATGTGAAAAAATCTTTTTTAACAAAAAATAACCGACTTCAAAAATCCACTACAAAGAAAATAATAATATTGGTTTCGGTAGTCGGTGGCTTTAGTTTTTGTTTGCTTTTTTTTGCCACCGACTTCCGAAACCAACATACATACATACATACATACATACATACATACATGCATACATACATACATACGGGACGAACACAGAACCTCCTTTTTTGAAGTCGGTTAAAAATGGATGAAATTAGCCCATGTGCTTTTTCAAGTTCCAGGCTACCTCTTTATCAAATTTTGTTTCAGCCTGAAACAGCAACACACACACACACAAACATCTGCATTTATAATATTAATGTGATTTCTTAAATCTACTAATTCCAGAGGTGACAAACATATTTGCAACCAGCAATGACGCTGAGGAGTTGAAGTATACCTGGCTGGAATGGCACAGGGTCGCCGGAGCTGCTTCCAAAGGCAACTTTACTGAATACGTCGCTATGGACAACGAGGCTGCTAAGTTGAACGGTAAATTTTTGCAACTAGAGTATCATTGCTTCAATCAAGCGCATTGACATCATTTTCATTTCGAAAACCGCCAAACAGTGGAATACGCAGCTGGCGTGGTGTTCCCCGATAGTTACAATCTGGGTGTCTTCAAGTCGCGAGTGAATCGTTTTCTTCTAGGCAAGCATGCTCCATCGTAGACCGCATCATCGCATAACATCAGGCGAAATGGCGGTCAAACGCAAGCTTGTTATTAAATAAATAAAAAAAATACATTATTTTATTCAAAACTTTGACAAAAATTTGTAATTATGACTTGCGTTGATACATCCAAACTATTTTACTAGCCATATAATGCCATATTTCGATTTCTTCAATTCTTATGGGATGGTATGGACTGTTCTATTCGTTGCTACATGATTTTTGCACTATTGATGGTCTCATTAATTCATTTCCAGGTTACGACAGCGTAGCCGAGTGGTGGCTGAGTGAGTACGAGGCAGATGACAGTGAAGACCAGTTCGCGGCCCTCTGGACCCAAATCAAGCCTCTGTACCAACAAATCCACGCATACGTCAGGAGGCATCTGAGGCTCAAGTACGGAGAGGATGTGGTGCCGGCCAGAGGACCCATACCTGCTCATTTGTTGGGTAAGACCATGTAAATTTTGGAAAATATACAAAATATTCATGTTTTGTTAAGGGGGTCGACTCATACTAAGGAAAAAAGACTTGAAATCATCGGAAAGTCGCATCTAAAAATTCGTTTTCTCAATTTCAGGTAACATTTGGGCTCAAACTTGGAAAAACGTGGAGAAATTCACCAGGCCGTACCCGGACAAGGTTGCAGTTGATGTCACTGCAGCTCTGCAAGCACAGGTTAAAATCTAGTCAAATAAATTGTTATTCATTGCTAAAAACCACGAAACCATAAGTTTTTCTATACTTTAGCTAATGACAGTATTCATTCTATATCATCATCCATTAATTTACACAGTATTGAACAAATAGTGTGTTTTTCGCAAAAATACTCTAATATCTTTTATCCAACTTTGCAGAACTACACAGCGCTGAAGTTCTTCCAGACTGCGGAGGAGTTCTTCACTTCTCTGAATCTGAGTCCAATGCCTGAACTGTTCTGGGATAGGTCGATAATCGAGAAGCCTGACGATGGACGCGACATGGTGTGCCATGCTTCGGCCTGGGACTTCTTTGATGGTGAAGATTTTAGGTAGGTTTTGACTGTAAAGCAAAAAGAAATGGTCGTCACGGGACGCGCAGCAGATACGAAACATCAAAACGCACCCATAAGGGTGTAGAAATCGGTGGCGGGGAGGAGGCATGATGACTTAAAAGATCTGATTGCTGTTTACCGTCACGAAATACGACTCGATCTTATCCCCAAGGCACGCCAATAGATGTTTCGCATCAATAACACTATTTTCAACAACATTGATGAGCTTTCTTGTCAGAAATTCAGAAGTTTATACCTGCAAGTATTATGATTAAAAGCGGCAATAGTCCTAAGATAAAAGTACTGAATGGAATCGGAATATTTTGTCATAGTGTTAGCTTTAGATGCCAGTAATGTTTAATTCAAATTGTTAGTAAACCTTTAAAAGGATGAACGTTAATTAATATTTTTTTATCAGGATCAAGCAATGTACAACAATCACGGACGCCTTCTTCACGACCACTCATCACGAAATGGGTCATATCCAGTACTACCTTCAATACAAAGATCAGCCTATCATTTATAGGGCTGGAGCTAATCCTGGTATGTTGGATTTAGTTTTTATAAATTAAGACTGATATTGATTATACATATTTGCTCAAAGCAATTACAAAAAAAATGGTAATAATTGCAAAGGCGATATCAAAACAACTTTAAAACCTAAAACTAATGTGTTAAAGTTGAAAATATTTTAAATACTTTTGTTGTCTACTTTCCAGGCTTCCATGAGGCTGTCGGTGACGTCATCGCTCTCTCAGTAGCCACACCAAAACACTTGAGAAAGATGGGTCTCTTAGAAGACGGACCTGATGATATCGAGTCTAACATTAATCAGCAGTATAAAATGGTAAGTATTTTACATAGAAACTTCACAGGAACAAGTTTATAGCAACAATCATATTTCCTAAAACCGGTTCAAAAAACCGACCAAGTGCGAGTGGTACTCACGCACCGAGGGTTCCGTATCGGTTTTGGACGTATAAAGTGAAAAAATCCGGACCGCATAACTAAGTTTGTTTGTGAAGGAATTTTGATGATTTTGAAATAACTGCACTAGTTAGGAACATCGTTTCATTTTTCGTGCAATATTTGGGTCAATTCCTATCAACTCTAATTATTTCAGATTTTTCGCTCCGCAAACTTCGGAGATAAGGGGGGGGGGGGGGGGAATGGTATTTTTTCAGACATTTTTTATCATATTTCGAAAACTGTGAGACATAAAATAAATAATAAATATATTTTGAAATGTGCCGATCAAGCCCTTTCATATGATGTCACTTGACCTAGTAACCCCACTTTGAAATTTCGGACCCCCACTCCGGCCCCTTTTGCAATGAAAATAAAATCATTTTTTGACTTTTTTCATTTTCAATAAAGTTTGGCAAGCATTTTTTATAACTGTTCCAAATTTCAAGTCGATGGCATTAGTAGTTGCTGAAATAAGCAGGTGTGACAGACAGACAGACAAAGTCGCACCATAAGGGTTCCTTTTTTACCATTTTGGTACGGAACCCTAAAAATGTACAAGGTTTAGGTACTTGCAATTCAATTACTGTTTTTAAAACTGGAATTCCGTTGTCAAAACGAAAATACCCGTTTGGTGGGCCAATTACATAAAATACCAATTATATCAAAGGGTTATATAGTTTTCATTCAACAGAATTTTTTCTTAAATTTCAGGGGTTGGAAAAAATTGTCTTCCTGCCGTTCGGCTACCTCCTCGATCTTTTCCGTTATGGCGTCTTCCGAGGCACCACTACGACTGAAGATTACAACTGCCACTTTTGGCAACTGAGGGAATCCCTTCAGGGTATCGAGCCACCAGCACCACGGTCTGAAGAAGACTTTGATCCAGCCGCCAAGTACCATATCGCTGCTGATGTGGAGTATATGAGGTAAGAAGAAAAAATGGTTACCTGTCATAAATAATTCATTTATCTCATTTTATGGTAGGTAGGCCACAGGTTTGACTAGTTATTTTCATGAAAAAGTGGTTACCGTTGTCTGTAAGCATCTGCAAAAATGAAGGGTTTGCAAATGCTTTGCTAATCTCAGAGTTAAGGTTGATTATGGTAGTATTGATGATGATAAGTTTAATGATGGCGTTTTTGGGGTTGTCTTGTTTATGTTGACGTTGCTAATTCATCAGACCACTTTGAATAAATGATTTTTGTTGAATTTGAATTTGATAAGGCTTAAATTTTAATTTCGACGGCATAAACAACGATACTTCGTCGACTTGCTTCAAGTGCTTTTCTAGACAAATCCTTTTCCAAGTCATTACTGAGTACATACTAAATAAACTGTTTGTCTTTACTGAGTATGCTTACTTTTCAGATACTATATCTCGTACATCATCCAGTTCCAATTCCACCGTTCCTTGTGCCAGCTAGCCGGCGAGTATGCTGTCGGAGACCCGAACAAGTTGCTCTCCAACTGTGACATCTACAGGAGCACGGAGGCTGGGGACGCTTTAGGGTAAGTAATTAAGAATAATGTATTTTTAGGCGTGAGACGATTGGGACGTAAGTAACTTATTAAGCCATTAAGATTGGTGATCTGCAATTTAAAAGCAGGAATATCTTTGCAATTCTTCGTTGGACGATTATTTGTGACAAAATTACGAATTAGACCTTTTTTGAGACAATTTATGAAGGTTGCTGCATTAAAATTCCTGTGGCGATACGTTCGACCACTTGGCGTTTCAGAGCTATCAAACAGGTGCACGCACATTTGAACTTAGAACGATTTTGCCATACTTTCCTTCGATCAGTGAACTATCACACAACGATTAATTGCAAGTGTACCTATTCAAAATTATGCTGGGATATTATGAGTATGAAATGAAATGTTACATACGAAAGAGCATCTTATAAGATCCATAGGGAAAGTGGATCTAATAAATGCTGAAAATATACTGTGTTGTTTTGTTGTTCTACATTCTATGAAGTAGTATTCTGTAGTAGCAACTATTTCTTGTAGTGTAGTGGAAATTATAAATACTCTCTTTGCAATGTTTTAGTAAAATGCTCCAGCTCGGTTCTTCAAAACCCTGGCCTGAGGCGATGGAGGCGCTAACCGGACAACGCAACATGGACGCAAGTGGAGTTCTGGAGTACTTCGCACCTCTACACGACTGGCTCAAGGCTGAGAATGAGAGGACTGGCGAGTTTGTTGGCTGGGAACCTAGTACTGTCCGTAAGTGAAGTTAATTGCGGTCGATAGCCTGTGACAAGAGGTTTATATTCATGAAGAGAGTGCATTCAATAGGCAGTTGCAGTCCGCTTGCATTGGATTGGCAGTCAGCTCATCTTCATTTCAAAGTCTACCCGATGCACTCTGTTACATTAAACCTACTTCTAAACATTATCATTGAAATGCATGAACCACATCGCAAGTTGTCATCTTTAAAAGGAAAAACAATTTTGTATCGTAGGTATACGTTATTATTTGGGTTATTTGGTTTAAGTTGGGAAAAGGCTAAGCGGATGAACGCCTAGCTTTTTCCCAAACTAGATCGGGGTCGGCTTCTAGTCTCTGGTTGCGGCTGAATATAAGTATTTTACGTGGAGCGACTGCCATCTAATCTCCACAACCCAATAAATAATGGGTAATACTTGTATTTGAAATTTAGACCAGTTGTCAGACTTTTTGGGCTCCTGACTACCCGTAACTACTGTCAAAGATATTCCTATAACAACCGGGAACGCCTGTTTAACGTGCTCTCCGAGGCACGGAGGGGTCTCGATGTGTAAAGAACGGTCACCCATCCAAGGACTGATCGCGGCAAGCGCAGCTTAAGCTCGCAGATCGATCGATCAGCGCAGCTGTCATTTGGCTACGAGCCTCCCTAAAGGTTACTTGGTTTATTGTCATTGGAAACTACATCGCACATCGGCAAGAAGGGTGTCACAACACATAATAATACGAAATTGAGTTATGTATGCCATCTGAAAGGCAATTACAAACTTGAGCTACTAAAAAAAATCATAATTATAGTGTGATTCCTCGCTGAGAGATGGCATTTAATACAGAAATTTTTGAATGGAATTCTAGGTTCTAAAAAAAGAAAATCGTGATTTCCCAAAAACTACATTTATTGTGTTGTGACACTCTTCTTGCCGATGTGCGACATATAATATTCGTAGATATTGTTTCGTAGGAATCATTGTTATTCTGTTTGTTTTCAGCGTACTGCACGGCGGAACAGCGCTCGGCGATGGAGACGTCCGGTTTCAACACGAGACTGACGAAATACGGTTCAGTGTAATTGTATCGACTCGAATAAACTTATTTATTGCATAATATAATTATGTAGAACACATACGTTTTTAGTTTTATTTTTAGTGGGAAAAAATTGTATAAAAATAAATTGTCTTTAGGTAGTCTTTTTTTCGTATTAAGTACCTATAATAAATATCTCTCGCTTCTCTTCTTTGTGGCATGAGCTAATTTTCGTATGGAAACTCAGCTAATGTCGTGGTGTAGGGGTTGTCCGGTCAACAATGATACAAGCGAGGTAGACTGCCCAGGGTGTGTTGGATGTAGGTACTTAGGTCTACTTAGGGAGGCTCTCTACTTGCACCTCTCGATGTATGTCGCTATTCGCAACTGGCATCAACTAACCATTCAAATATGCCTTTGTAAACACAAATGTTTCTTAACAAGTTGAAGGATACCCATAACAATCGCCCATAAAAAAACTATAAGCAAATCTAGACTGACTTTTAGGCAATATTTTAGGTTTATACAATAAAGTACATACAAGTCATGGTTCTAGACGTACTAAATCTGCTCAATGGCAGGATGTCACACAATAGTATGGCGTAACGATACAGCCATGACCTCGTGGTGACAAAATTCGCGCTACTTTAAAAGGTTAGTATAGTTACTATGTCCCTTTTGGGGGATAGTAGTTAGTAATTATCAGCTAAGTACTCGTTTGACCCTCAATCTCAAGACTCCGTTGCTTTACAAAGGTATTCATAAATGTCTTTAGGGAAACTTTGGGAAATGCCCATACAAGCTAAATGAAGCAGTTTCACTAACTCACTATAATAGCTACTATAGTTAGGCATGGTTAGGCAGTTTGAGCTCGCTGATATAAGGCTATGGAGAAAGCTCAAGTAATTTATCAATAACACCACATACATTTATTAGCATGACCGGAATTAATTACATTTATCTGGAAGCTAATATTGTTGTATTGTAAGACAGGAATTATGAAAAGGGACAGCGCGTACGCAGTCCCTCACTATCAAAAATTACGCGTCCGAGTTATTCACATTAATCGCAGGGGTCAACCCAACCGCAGTGCAATGGGAAGGCCTCACCCTGGGGGAACCGCCTTTTAGATCATGGTTTTTTTACTGAATGGCCTCTCGCAGTTGGCTTCTAACATGCCTCGGACGGCGAATTTTGCTAATCTGAGCGGGGGTGTATCGGGCGGCCGATACCACCAGAGGATTCGGGTGGTTCGGGGCAATCATTGCGAACGTACCAGGGGGCTCCCGTGGCCTTTCGCATGAACCTGTTCTGAATGATTTGCATCCTATGGATTCGAGATGCCTTGACGTGTGCAAACACAGCGCCGGCATAGGTCATGATGGGGCGTATGCAAGTCACGTAAGTGCGCACTTTGTACTTAAGTGCCAACTTGCTACGTGCACTTGATGGATGCATGAGTGTTTGGGTCGAAACCCAAACTGCTCGTTAGGGGGGAGACTCTTGGATTCTACGTAATCCTTGAGTCTTTTATAAATTAACCTCTCATAGATCTTCCCGAAAACCTTAAGGAGGCTGATGGGGCGATAGCTAGAGGGTTCGGACTTGGGCTTACCGGGCTCATGGATGCCGATAACTATGGCGTCTTTCCACGCTTGTGGGAATATATTATTGCTTAATGCTCCATTGAAGATGGCGGTCATTAGCAGTATCAGCTGGGCGGGGAATAATTTAATCACCTTATTAGTGATGCCGTCGGAGCCAGGGGCTTTTTTGGGGTTAAGCCCCTTAATGAGATCCTGCACTTCGTCAGGGGTGATGGGGGGCAGGGGATTATCGGGGTCGTCTACGAGAGGGAGCGTAGCTCTACGGTCGACTTCAGCGTCTACCCGGGAAAGGTGAGCTTGGTCTACTGGTAGCGTACTAGGCGTGCATTGGCCTTCAAGACTGTCGGCTAGGCATCAGCTTTGTCTTCGTCGTCAAAGGCGATCGATTTGTCGGGACGTACTAGGGGAGGCATGGAGGTCACCTGTTCGGATTTTAACTTCCTCTGCAGGTGCCAAAAAGCCTTTTGGATCGGTTCGAGTTCGCTCAACATCTTGTCCCAGCGGGCTCCCCGCACTTCTGATATGCGTTTCTTTACAGATCTCTGTAAATAGCGCATATGAGCACGGTTCGCTTCGCAGGGAAAAGTGTCGTATGCACGGATGGCCGCGTTCTTCTCGGTCAGAAGAGCACGCACATCATCGGGTAGCTTCCAGCGATGGTCGTCCATCGCTGGAACGTGCCTCGAAGAGTCGTCCAAGACGGACTGTACGTGACTGCCGATCGAGAAGGCCGCCGCCTGCGTTTCGTCGACTGTGTTAATAACGTCGGGGATCGAGTCCAAGTCTACGGACCGGGTGGATTTTAAGCCTTCGCTCAATTTTCTCCAGTCCATTACGGTTTTGGTGAGATCGGGATCTCTAGGACCTGTGACAGGACCTAGAACCATGACAACTGGTCTATGGTCCGAGTCGAGCTCTTGTAGCGCCTCAATAGAGCGCAAACCGAGGTTCACGTTCTTAAGGAGCGCTATGTCGAGGACGTCAGGATAGTGGTCTGGGTTGGGAGGGAAATGGGTGAGATTCATCGGAGCGATGATGTCAAAGTGGAGTTGGCCACACTTATGGTGTAAGAGCTTGCCTCTCGTGTTATTCGAGTGGCTGTTCCAGGCGATATGTTTGGCGTTGAAGTCGCCCGCTATGATAACGGAGCTACTCAAGCCAAGAAGGGTTTCAAGATCTTTTTTAAGATCTGTGTTATCGGAGGAAGAGGGAGGGACGTAGGCCGATATTAAAGTGATTGGTTGATGTCCTGTCATGCCTAGTCGACAGATTGAGACCTCTAACTGCAAAAGAGGCGGGGGATCCATAGGTATGCAGTACAGTGACCTTTTGTGGTAGATGAGAGTTCCGCCCTTGTGGCAGCGAATCCTGTCATTGCGTACAACTTGGTAGTTGACAATTGACGGGTTACGCGTGCTGGGCTTTAGGAAGGTCTCCTGTACGAGGAACATATCAATTTGATGGTCGCGGAGGAAGGTGGCGATCTCATCGCGTTGATTTCTAATGCCGTTGGCATTAAAGAAGCCTAAATTAAGGGATCGGGGTTTGACTCTGCACCTTTCTTTTGTACTATCCATACTAAGGGTTAAAGCTAAGGTTTTGCAGCTGGCTGCTATGACGTCCTGGTAGCTTTCCCATATTTGCGTGAGTGCAAATGGGTTGCCTTCGTTGGCGCGTATGGCTCGTGACATTTCACATGCCCTGGGGCTCATGTACACCGACGTCAGCTTGATAATGGGTCCAGGCACCGACATGACGTCTGAGACGTTGCAAGCGGGGCGGGCTGTGGGGGCGGGGTACGCGGTGGCGGTTGGCGCGGCTGTGGGGGCAAGCGCGGGTTTGGGAGCGGACGCGGGTTTGGGAGCGGACGCGGGTTTGGGAGCGGGCGCGGTTTTGGGAGAGGACGCGGGTTTGGGGGCCGGACGCGGGTTAGGTGGCAACAGGTGCTACTTGAGCGGTCGCAGGGGTTGACGCGGCGAAGGGGGGGACTATCGGCGCGGGGATAGGTGTTGGGGTTGGGGGAACCGCCTGCAAAGCCGGGAAGGCTTTCTGGTGGTTGAGCTGGTTCCACGGAGAGGGTCTCTGTGGACTAAGCCTATCGGGTAACTGCGCCGAGGGAATCAGGACAGTGGGGCTCTCTCTCTTTCGGCGGGCGTTATTACGCTTGGCCGATTTGCGGGAGGATTTGGGGGCTTTGGGGCAACCACGGTAATTAGCCGGGTGCCCAGATTCGCCGCAGAGCACGCTGCTGGGTGGGCCGAGTGGGCCGCAAAGGGTGCGGTCTTTGGGGCGCTCGCACTGGGAAGTGCCGTGATCAACCAGGCACTTGACGCACCTGGGCTTCGCAAAGCAGTTCCTTTGCGAGTGCCCGTAGAATTGGCAGTTGTGACACTGCGTGATTTCACCTTTTTTATAAGGTTTTTCGACCGATATGATAGTAAGTTGGCATACCGATTTTACGTTAAAAATCGGGTGGTGGCCTTCAACGAGGTCGCACACCACAAGTACCATGTCGAAGGCCTGGCGTTCAGGCCCTCCACAGTGCATGCGGTTATGCGGTGTACTTCCGCAACGGGAATACCTTGCGACTCAAGGTTGCTAAGTATGGATTCGGAGCTCTCTGTAATTCCTTTGTGATTCGGAGTCAAGCTCCTTGGGGATGCGCTTTATACCCCACGCGAATTGGTTTTTCCTCCGGAAGGGAGTAAGTGTGAAAGGATATTTGGTATTCTTTCAGGAGTTTTACCAACGATCGGCATTTAGATCACGGTATCCCCTACGCCAGGTTAGAATGAATTCACTACAGTAAGGCAAGAGGTCATTCAGCGGCGGAGAATCTTAATACCGCGATTCAGAAAACGAGCCAAATTGCACAACGCCATCTAGTTACAAAACTGAAACTATATTATGGAGTTGGGGTGAATATACATATATTAAAGCTCGCATGTACCATTTGTTGATACGCAAAATAATTTCGTATTTTATTCTACAGACCTATGTATTTGAACAAAAATGGTCACAGTGAAGCAATAGAATTAATAATGAAAGGGATAAACTTCCACATACATACAATGTACTTTTAATTTAATGAACCATCTAGATAAAATTGTATAAAATCAAATTCGCAACACTGATCTACTTCTTTTCACCAGAAAAAAAAGCCTAGCACGCATTTGAGGCAAAATCTTAACCTTCAAACGCGTAACCTTCAAAATCAATGTCACACATATGATTTATTGTATCGGTCTTAAAATAATGATTATGGGACTCCATCAATTTGGCAGTATCATGTTATATACTTCCTGCTGTCGAAGGCGTTACTTAAGTAATTTTAATTGACATGCAACGTGAGTATAGTTTTTAAAGACTACAACAATTTGATTAAATTTATTATATTTTACCTTAATTAAGTAAAGTAAACTGTTCCAAGGACATAATAGGAGCCTGATAAGATATGAACCAAAATGATAACATCAATGAACAAGATTTGCTCACGAATCAAAGGTGCAGAATCTAGATACAAATAATTATACTGATAAACATGCATTTGAGGTCAAACCTAAGATACACTGATGTGACTAGTTAGAAACCAATCCACAGACAAAACAGTAACTATCAGTGACAGTTGTTCCCGATGAAACCCATTCTGTAATCTTTACTAAAACATTACAAGAAATATATATACCTGTTATAGTATGTAATATACCTGTAAGTAGTTGTTTTAGCATTACAAGAAATATTTCAATCTGTAAGTATTCGTTTTAGCTTTTAACCAGTTTATTCTTAAACAGAAAAAAAAGGCCAAGCTCGAGTCGTACTTGCGAACCGAGGGTTCCGTATCATTTTTGGACGTATAATGTGAAAAAAAAAACCGGACCACATAAGTTTGTTTGTGAAGGAATTTTGATGATTTTGTAAAACTGTACTAGTTAGGAACATCGTTTTATTTTTGGTGCAATATTTGGTCGATTCCTATCAACTCTAATTATTTCAGATTTTTCGCTCCACAAACTTCGGAGATAAGGGGGAGGGGGAATTTTCATAATATGTCGAAAACTGTGAGACATAAAATTAAATGAAAATATATTTTGAAACTTGCAGATCAAGCCCTTTCATATGTTGTGTCATTTGACCTAGTAACCCCATTTTGACATTTTGGACCCCCACTCCGGCCCCTTTTGTAATGAAAATAAAAATATTTTTTGACTTTTTTCATTTGCAATAAAGTTGGACAAGCATTTTTTATAATTGTTCCAAATTTCAAGTCGATAGCATTTAATCAGCTGTGAAAGAGACAGACAGACAGACGAAGTCGCACCATAAGGGTTCCTTTTTTACCATTTTGGTACGGAACTCAAAAAAGAACTACCTACTTAACATCAGACGATAGATTGATCGAATCTTTAATCAGGTGGACAACAATAGATTTCAATTAAACGGATTGACGTACAAAAAACATTGACATCGTTATGATGATAGATTTGATACTTCTGAGGAACTATTCGCTGGTAATTATTTACTACGATACGATTCATGGTATTATTAGCCTTATAGACAGAAAAAATCATGACTTGGCTTTTAAAATAGATCATAAATGCCAAAGTATCGTTAGAGGCGTTAAAAGAAAATTAAATTCAATGGTTGAATAAAAAGTTAAAGCAGAGACAAATACTTGTTGGGAGGATAGTTTTTTTTGTATAATTATTTTACAGGGACAATAACAGAAGATAAGAACAATAACAAAGGCGGAGAAGAACACACCACATCACTATTTTAATAATTGGGAAGAAAGGAGACAAGAAGAAACTACTTATGGGGTTCTAAAAGAAAGAGTAAATAAGTTTTTATGGAGTAATTAAATTGTTAAAGGTTTTTAAAAGTCCGGATGGCCATAAAACCAACATAGCTAGATAATCCAACGGTAGGGTTTCTATCTGACCCTTCACATTATTATAAGAAATATCTGGTTTTTCATTCTTCGATGGTTCCCACAATAATTCACATTTTTTGTCAAAGTAATTTTTTGCTTCATATTTTTCCGGTCCACTTGTCAATTAGCGACAAGGACTAATAAAATATGTAAATATCTTTTGTTTTCGAACTATTGTGGCAGCAATCATTATGGTGAGGCGTCACCATCGGTCATTATCTCATTAGTTAAGCGAAATGATTCATAGCAGATGATTCACGTAGGCTATGCTAGGAGTACCTAAGCTAAGCAGTGGTACCGACTATTTATTAAGTGATTGATTGTGGACCATTTGTAAGGGTATCATGTCCTAGCTCCGGAGCCTTATAAGCTTTGATTAGCAGCTGCAGTCCCAGGTCTCATCGGGCGGCTTGCTGTCTAAGGTCAGCATAGCCCACCCACTAAAACGATTATTGCCTGCAGGCAATAGTCGAATACTGGCTCTGCGTCTACATACTAACAGGTCGTAGTCGGCAGTTTCACACCGCAAAAATTTTCGCAGTCGAAATACGCAAAATTGACGGCGTTCGCCTGACACCTGCGAGGCTAACATGCGCGCCGCGACAAATTTTGTTGACTGTTTTGTCTCGCTCTTATTCGTGCGAATACGAGACAAATGCACGATAAAAGCGTCGACAAAATCTTATCGCGGCGCGCATGTTAGGCGCTCTGATGGTGGTCGAAAGTGTCGTCGTGTGTGCGAGTACGACCCTTAGGAACCAAGCAACGAGGGCAAAATCGGGAACAGATAGTCTTAATCATAAACCTAACACAAAATGTAAGATCCAAAAAAAGGACAAAATGTGGGTTGCATTTATATTAAAATTCATTTATTTACAAAAAACAGTCCACCGCATTTTGTCCCCAACCTTATTAAACGTAGCCTTTATCTCTATAAGAATAAAATTCATAATGGCTCGTTAGTTTCTTAAGATAATCATTGCTGACCTTGCGAGTCGTTCGCGGTCAACTCAGACGCAGTCGTGCGCATAATGAATATAAAACAATTTTACTAATGTAAATAAATGTTTGAGTAATTTTACGCCAATTTAGACGAGTTAAAAGTGGAATTGCATGTCTTGAAGCGCCAATACACGAAGTGATTTATCGCAACCGTCGTTCGATTTGTCTATCAAACGACGGATTGTACGTGTATATTTTAGTCGAACTATCGATCGAACAGACAGCAGCTACACTGAAAAATCGTTGGATCACATTGCTTCCGCCACATATAAACGATGTGATCGAACGATGATAAGATGGATCGTCGCTAGTCGTTACAATAATCACCCCGTGTGCATAGGTATTTAGGAGATTTTTTTATTTATTAATTAAGGCAACTACAACAGATTACAAAAACTATACAGATTACGGCATCGCGGGTGAGTTGTCTGTTGTTGTCTCAGATCATAGAAACAAGGGAGATGTGCCAAGGCGCTATTGAGCTTGAGGCTTTAGTTTGATCACATTGACCGTAATTAAAACGTACACGGTGGCGATGGACCGAACGCGATCGATGATATAAATACAGAGTTTTTGTTTAGTGTTAGGGTTTAGTGACGCATATCAGTGTTAGATTAAGGGTGTGCGGAATTTTTAATGTGTGGGAGATCTTTATATTCACAAGGAGCGCTTGTAATTGTGTCGCAAACTATTCTAAAAGTGGCGACAGTGGTTCCCGTACTAATCTGCTATGATAAAATATCTCCTTTTTTCTATGATCTGAGGTTATTGTGTTTATGGAGGTGGGTAAAAATTACAGAACGCCATGTGCTACAATCCTTACAACTCCTTTTGCTTTGTGCTCGTTCGCGTCCACAAATGACTACCTATATGTCTTGATACTATTTAGTATTTTATATAAAAAAAGACGTGCGATACATAATAGGTGGTTGTAGTAGGTTAGGTACATACGTTTGAATGGTAATGTCACCTATGTCAAGTTCACATTTACCAACAATTTTATGGTAAAAATGTGTCCTTGCCTTACCATATACACCAGCACTTGCAGTAATGTCTCACTTACTCGTAGTATGGGCGTACATACAAAGTAGGTGTATGTCTATATGTCTAAAGTACTATACGCAGGTACAGAATAATTCCCACGGTAAAACTGGCACAATAGGAAAATTGCGTCGTCTATGTCGTATGTTGCTAGAGCTGGTAATACCGACCAGCAATTCAAACCGACCTTTGCTCGAGCCAGCCCGCGCTGAGCCTGTAGATTTAAATTGATCCAGCTAGTAGTCCCTAAGTTGTTTGTTTTATTTTTTTTATTTTTATTTGTTCTAGTTTCCCTCCCCCCAGTGAGGCTCGTACCCCAGTAGGCGGAGCTTTCAGTGTGTGGTCGCCTAGTTTGTAAGTTTATCTTAGTTTTAAGCCTGGCTGGAGGCATTTTGTAAGTCCTCACTCTAATTACTCTTGGTTTTCGGAAGAAAAGTTTTTAGTATCGGTTAGATTAAGCCTCTAATTATTCAGGAGTGGGCTTTTACTAGGATTGTATTTTATTTCATTATAATTGCCTATTGGCCATTCATCAACGATAACAGTATGAGGTATTTGTAGATAGCCATAGTATTATACAAAATTGTACATCAAATTACAGAATACCATTCGCACTTATGTTGTACCTTAACGTTTTATGTGCTACCTATGCTCCGTTTTCTGGAATATTCACATTAACATCTCTATACATTTCCTCTTAATTTTCTTCCACACACTTATTCCCCTTTGATTTATGTAGAAAACGATGGCATCTTGTTGAAGATATTACGCATATGCGTGCAGTGCACACACTGCACATGTGTGTTATTGTTGTGTAACTGAAACTTATAGACTAAGTTCTAAGCTTGACTATTGATAGTTCTATAAATCGGAGGAAGCAATATGTAGATAAAATCTTCATCATGAATCGGTAGAAAGATGTCCACTACTGAAGTACTAAAAAACTTTTTTAACAAAAAATAACCGACTTCAAAAATCCACTACAAAGAAAATAATAATTTTGGTTTCGGAAGTCGGTGGCTTTGGTTTTTGTTTGCTTTTTTTTGCCACCGACTTCCGAAACCAAAATTATTATTTTCTTTGTAGTGGATTTTTGAAGTCGGTTATTTTTTGTTAAAAAAGTTTTTATTTTTCCCTTTTTAGTTCTTTATCCCGTGTTAGATTACTTTCACGAATTCGTTCAACGGTAAATCTTCTACGGAGTGTGTACATTTATGCATATAACTTTGTACATAGGAATGATTACATAATGTATTATATACTAAAACCTTCCTGAAAGTATGTAGATTACGTTAGTGTAAACCCCATCCAAATCGAATCAGTCGTTTTTGAGAAAATCGCGCACATACAAACATACATACATACATACATACATACATACATACATACATACATACATACATACATACATACATACATACATACATACATACATACATACATACATACATACGGGACGAATACAGAACCTCCTTTTTTGAAGTCGGTTAAAAATTCGTCATTATTGCTATGATGACGAATTTTAGTACTTCAGTACTGGACATCTTTCTGCCGATTCATGAAAAACACATGAAAAACGCATGGCCAGTTGCTACTGGCCATGCGTTTTGCGCGTTGTTCTTCTTATGATTGTGCTTTTTATTCTACAGAAAGCAGAATAAAAAGCACAAAAACAAGCTGATGGCAAGCACAAAATTCTGGTGACATTATTGTTTCAACAAGAGAGTACCAGGTACCAGTTGAAACCAAAATAAAATGATACCAAAAATAATATAAGTACACTTTGTTTGAACAAGAGTGTATAGGTATATTATTTTTGGTATCATTTTTGCTCAACAGATTTTTTTTGTAGTAAGACGGTAAATAACTAAAATAGCATTTGCCTAGCCTAGACCGTTACATTTATATGCCATATAATAAGTACTAGGAGATAATAACCGTTCATTAGGTCACAACTTCCTCCGTTGCGTTATCTATTACTTTCGCTGTCACTTTCTTTGTCACACCTCACATCAGGTAATGGGGTCGTGGTGTGAATGATAAGTGTTTACTATGATCTAATTGTATAGGGACTGGATATTGTTTGTGAAGAAAATGTAATGAGGAAAATTTGAACCTACAGATTGTCTAACTCTCCAATAGTTCTCCAAAAAACTGTCACAAGAGCAAATGGTTTGGTATTTACAGTATATTGATGCCAGTGCATAAAAGGATACCACTGCTGCTTCTCTTGTGATTCCATCCCTTACAATACTTTGCATCACTTACAGAAAAAAAAATCGGCCAAGTGCGAGTCGGAGTTGGACCTAGTAACCCCACATTAAAATTTCAAACGCGCCTTTTGCAATGAAAATAAAAAAATATTTTAAACTATTTTCATTTGTAATAAAGGCTGGCAAGCATTCATTATGACTATTCCTTTCAAGTGATATCATTAGTGGTTCCTGAAATAAGCAGCTGTGACAGACAGACAGACAGACAAAGTCACCTATAAGGGTTATTTTTTTACCATTTTAGTACGAAACCTTAAAAAGAGGGTGGCTTCGTAAACGGGAATCATGAGAAAATTCTATGGAAAATTCTAAACGAACCCATCTACGTAGTTCTACGAGTATGGCTGCCAATTTGTTTCCACTATTTAGGTCACTCAAATTCTTAGAACGTCAAAATATTCAGATTTCAAAGTTTCTTCGTAATCCTTAATTGTTAAACGATGTTAGGCGCAGCGCACACTACACGTATCTCTAATTACGCAACAAATAAGTGTGGCATCGTGTTATTTAACAATGAATTCATTACAACTGGGATTTTACGCCCTTTGAGTAATTGTGTACGCGCCTTATGTTTGTTTCGAAAATGTTGACTAGGTAAGGAGTGCTCGATAGCTGTTTTGAGTGTTGTGTTATTAGCCTAAGTTAGTGACTAATACAAAATACTGTACTTAAAGAATAGACTTAAAGTAAAAAATAAATACGCCAATTTTAGCGACCTCGGTTTATTTGTTCAATAAAAGTTTACTTAACTATTAGCTAAAAGCTAAGCTAAAAGCAGTTATAAAATGTGTCGGAAAAGTAAAACTTATCCCACTAATATTATAAATGCGAAAGTTTGTGCGTGTGTCTGTGTATGTTTGTTACTTCTTCACGCTGAAACGGCTGGACGGATTTGGATGAAATTTGGCAAAGAGGTAGCCTGGGACCTGGAATAACACATAGGCTACTTTTTATCCCGGAAAACGCGGGCGAAGCCGCAGGCAGAAGCTAGTTTTCAATAAAGTTACAGTTTGGAAAAGAGCGCTATTGATGACATTTCTAACAGTACCTACACTAGTATCTATTAAACGCTTTAGGTTATTCAAAATGATAAGTTTACCTACTAGCAAAGCCAAAATTACAGAAACTATTATATAATCCGACAGCACCTAGTTAATTATTATTTTCAAAGTCCAAAAATTAGTAGAAAATAGATTATTCTCACCTAAATTTCGTATTTTATATTTTATTTTGTTTATGTCAATCTTCTCTGTTACTCCCTTTATTTAATAACTAAGACTCAATTAATTAAGTTCAAGCGTCACAATTGGTTAAGTTCAAGCGTCCCAATTAATTAAGTTCAAACTTTAAATTACTTCATTACAACCAATTTATATTCAGCCTATAATTTAAAGGTGATTATTATAGAAATAATAACCATGTCATCGTCACGGCGTCTACTATCACGAATCAATGTTACAGCATTGGAATTATTATCGATGCTGTTTAGTTACACAGTATCAATGATGTTCATTCATTAGAGGCTGACCTCAGATCTTAGAAAAAGGGAGATGTTGCCATAATAGTACGGGAACCACTGTTGCCACTTTTAGAACAGTAGCCCGATCATGAGTTTTTTTGACGTATATTTTCGTTAACGTAAGCATATTTTGAATTAAAAATACAGCAGTTCTGGAACATTTTGATGAAATTTTATACAATTTGCACATTTTATAGAATACAGAGAAATTAATTCTGTATTTAATTTAAATAAATATTGTGTAACAAACGTGTATTTTCAATTCAAAATATGCTTACGTTAACGATACTACACGTCAAAAAACTCATGATAGGGGTACAGTTTACGATACAAATACAAGAGCTCCTATTGTGAATATAAAGATCTCCCACACATAAAAAAATCCGCACACCCTCAATCTAACACTTTTATTCGTCACTCATCACTAACACTAAAACACTGTATTTATATCATCGATCGCGTTCGGTCCGTCGCCAGCATGTACGTTTTATTTATGGTCAATGTGATGCTCAATAGCGCCTTGGCACATCTCCCTTGTTTCTATGATCTGAGAGGCTGACTGATTTATCAATATTTAATTCCTTTGACTTTAATTAGGCCTATTCCTCTCTCATTTAGTGTGAAAAGTATCACAAAATCATACTAGAAGCACGTGGTTTTTCCAAGGAATAGGGAGAGCCTAGATATAGAACAATAAATTATTTCCAAGTACTAGGCAGTTGATGATTTTGCCAAACACAGTAATTGGTGTTGGTGAATATGTTGATTTTTTCAGAATAGTGACAGCTAGATCGGGTATAGAAAAGTCATTTTCCGTTTCCAAGGTAACAGTGCAAGCGCAAGTTTTGAAAGATCCAATCAATTCGATAGAAATATCTAAGTATAGTTTCCGTGGGATAATAGAAAAACTGAATAATCCACTGACTCTAAGGACAACCACGACGTATTATAACTAGCATTTCAAATAATTATTATGTGAAGTCTCAAGACTAATGCAGTTACTGCATCAACACTTGCAATCAATTTTGAATAAATGTTAATGAAATAAATTGTAATTTAATATTCGATTTTCGATATATTGTAATTAAATAAACTCTCTTAACTTTTACTTGAGACCTTGGCGGTATGACAAATCCACCATCATGGGTAATAATGACAGCAACTTATAAACTGAAATGTTATAAAAAAGATATCATCCCTTACAGTCTAAGCTTACACAATCCCATGTAACCCCGGGTATCGGCAATAAAACGTAAGACATGACGCATTATGACCTCAAGTCTATTAGGTACGCAGAAGTATAGGCAGACAAAGCCGATTCACACGGCCCGAGTTCAGAAGCCAGTACAGCGACGGACAGTCGTAAACGCGATACCAAACAAGCACCACGCACCATTGGCTGCTAAGAACCTCGCGCAACTGGGTCAAACAGACCACCTTACCATGAACTATCTTTCAAACAAAAACCCCATAATGTGGTTCCAAGTTATTTTGGTGCTTCTTTCGTACTCTTCCACCAAAGCGCAGTTGGATTTGCCGCCAATTTCGAGCACGCAGCGCAATTACGGTGGATACGGCTTGTTGTCTGGCACTCAAACTTCAATAAATTCTCCTGGAAACCAGTACGATGTGAACAGAAACTTCCAGTTCAGTTCTGCAAGACCTATATCATCTAGCCAGTCTCCAGGAATATACCCTGTATCTTCCACCCCTTACAGTATAAATCCTGATATAAGTAACAACGGTTACCCCAATCTTGCCTACGGGAATGGTCGGAACCCAAGTTCGACTTCAAGGCCTTACGATGACAGAAATAGAGATGATGCGATAGACATAAACAATGATCCGAATTTCAGGAAGAATGATCCCAATTTTATTCGCAGTGATCCTAATTACGTTGGAGCGAACCCTTATGATTTCAATAGAGGCGTTGATGGTAATAACATTGATGATAGACTGCAGCATGTTAATTTGCAACAGATTAAGGACTTTTTGGCTCAGGCAGACGAGCAGGCGTCAAAGGAGTGTACTAATAATGTCGCTGCTCAGTGGAACTTTGAGACTGATGTTAACGATGGCACTCAACATGGGGCGGTAAGTCTTTTTTATAATTGTGTATATTTTTTATCAGTTAACAGTCGCTAGAATGATCTAGCCCAAATAATCTCTTTTCTTTAATTTTACTTAAAAAAATTCCGTCACTCCTTTAACAAATTATTCTTAAATCTTTATAAATAGATTCACAACTCTAGTTTTAAAGCGGTGCTGGGTTATTTTCGTCTTTTATGAAACGCGTCTTTATTTTATTTCTAAACAAACGTCGTTCGATTTGAATACTACTGGTTTAAAAATATGTTTGCTGGTGGCATGTATTGTTTCATAAACATGATTTTACAATTATTTTATCGATATAGCTAACTTGCTTACTGTATTTTATAAGCAACATTTTTTAAAGGGACTCTTAGGCTCGTATTATCTTAGAACGATACTCGAGCACAGATCTCTGCTTGAGCATAGATTGACACTAGTTTCAACCAATCAAACTGCTTTAAATCTATGCTCAAGCAGAGATCTGCTCGAGCATCGTTCTGTAATACGGGCCTTAGATACTTTCTTCAAATATTGTTATTGTTTTGAATTATTTAGGTACCTTTTAAGTTTAATCTTGCACAAGTAAAAGCCTAGCGGTTTAACCATGTGCCTCCCACGGCAAATGGTTCGAATTCGATCCCGAGGCACGCACCGCTAACTTTTCGAAGTCATGTGCGTATTAGAAATTAATTATCACTTGCTTTAACGATGAAGGAAAACATCGTGAGGAAACCGGCATGTCCTAGAACCAAAAAAATCGAAGACATGTGACGTTCACTAACCCGCACTGGGCCCGCGTGGTGGACTACGGCCCACTCCCTCTCACAGAGAGCAGGCCTGTGTCCCAGCAGTGGGAACATTATAGGCCGATTATGCTTGCACAAGTTAATTTCAGAACTCGTAAAACAAAATTTGACAGAATTGGTACCTGCCTAATTAGATTGATATTCGTCATATTAAGTATTTATCCTTTTTGTTAGTTGATTTATCCAATTAAAATGTTACTCATTTTAAAAAGATTTTATACTAAACATTAATCCTGTTAGTGCATAAAACTTATAAAGAAGTACAAAATATTTAAATGGTCGTCCGTCCACAATGATTACAGGCAAATGACTCTACTATTAGAGATTGTTATCAAATAAACAATGTGGTACCTACCGCCATGTTAAAATGACATGCAGCATTTTATAATACCTTGGGAACATGTAGTTTTGTTCTTAATTATCGTCTTTAGACGTATCTACCTATACTTAGTTATGCTTTGTGTTATTTTTCATTCAAATTATATTACGTAGGTTACAAAAATCATTTTGAGGTACACTAAAGTGAAATTAGTTGGTGGTTTCTTGATGTATAGCCATGTCAATGTCCGCAAAATATTAACTGAAAAACATAGACCCTTATAAAGACAACAAAATCTATATCGATTATAATTGAATAAAGAGAGAGTTCGAATTTTGTAAGTTTGAGTGGGGTAAGCTCTGGAACCATTGCACTCAGTTGAAAAATTCTTTCACCATTTGAAAGGCACATTATTCCAGATGGAAATAGGCTCATTATGTATATGTTACTGTAAAAGCTCGAATAGTGGTAAATCCTAGGTTTTACCGATAAATCTTAGGATTTACCAACATGAGTTGGTAAATGTAAGGATTTTATAAAAAAGAGATAATATTTCGGGCATTTAACATTAGAGTTTGGTGCATCCTAGGTTTTACCAATGACGGTTGGTAAATGTTAGTTTTGGGGCTGCGGAAACTAATATTTTGCTAGGATCTTAATCTTAAGATTTACCTAAGTTCGGGCTTTTACAATAACACAATCATAAGAAAAACCAGATCATCAATTAAAGAATTTTTTAATTGCATCTTATGACCAATGTGGGAACAAAGTTAATTTTATTCGGCCCGGTGACCTCGGCAAATAAATATAATTTTCTAAAAATCCCAATTAAAGACGTAGAATTTCTTATTTCACATATTCCCATAGGCGTTTATCTAGTGGAAAGTTTCCGGGTAGCAGTTCCCATAGTTGAACAATGTATGTGAGATCTGCACCACGTTTCTATGGTGTGTCTTCACAGTTTTTGTAGAGAGTGCTGTATTGTTTCCAGCGTCAGATGTTATTACGTGGATATTGTTTTGTTGTGTGTTATGGGCAGGTTTCTAGATGTCATGATTGATTATGATATTGTGTGTGTTATCGAAGATTGTGTGGTTAAGGAATGAGTGAGAGAGTGTGAATTCAATTGGCATTACTAGAATGTAGACGTTGTCTGTTGTACTCAGTATCTGTAAATAGTATAAAACAATCGTGTCTGTCTGTTTGTCCGCTTAATTTTTATAAACACAATGGATTTAAATGCATTTTATACCCTGGATATTAAAACGTTGATTTATTATGTACTAGCTTCCGCCCGCGGCTTCGCCTGCGTTTTCCGGGATAAAATGTAGCCTATGTGTTATTCCAGACTATAGTCTATCTGTGTGCCAAATTTCATCCAAATCCGTCCTGCCCTTTCAGCGTGAAGAAGTAACAAACATACACACAAACACACACACACACGCACAAACTTTCGCATTTTTAATATTAGTAGGATAGTAGGATTTCACAACACAGAATTCCTTAAGTATAAGAGAAGAATTTCAGGCTGTCAGACAGGAATGTTTTCTTTTTCATTGTTACACGAGAATGTAATTTTTTTAAGATTTTACTGTTTACAACATTAATGTTGACTCACTAAAGCCATGTTGTTTCATCTTACAGCGTTAAATATGGCGGCTTGTATGACAATTTCATACTGACTTAACGATTACGTACTGACTTACGAATACAGATGGTTTGAAGCAACCCGCCCTAACCAATCTTCTTTTAATAGATTGACGAAGCTTTATGAGATGACTCCTAATCAAAGGTTCGCATAAATAAATGGAACTCACGTGATAATAGCTTAAGTGTGGTTCTGGATAACTCGTGTGACAGTGCTTACGATGAATAAACAACGTTTCACGTTGATGATTGTTATGATCATAATATATAGATATTGAGTATTAGATGAAGTTTTAAAAGTGGAAAAAAATAGATCAAGTTGTTAGCTCATGTTAGTGTTATTACCACAATTGAGTTTAAGATTCTATTAGTTTTCACTAAGATCATAGAAGCAGATGTGCCAAGGCGCACACTGCTTTAACAGTGGCGACAGCGGTTCCCGTACTAATTTGCTATGATAACATCATCATCATCATCCTTGTTTCTATGATCTGAGGTTTTTCTCTATCTCTTCTCTACGCCGTTCTATTTGCAGTTTACTTTATTGGCTTATTCAATATTGTTTTCTACTGCAGCATTATTGTCCGGAACTATACTTCCAATAGCTACGAATTTATCCAGCTACCAAGCAACAATGTGGTACGATCAAGATCTAATTATTATATTTCTTATGACACGTGTCCGTGGGAACTATCGACTGTACATGTAGGTCGTGACTAGTTTCGATATATTTCTATTTAGACTTTTTTTTGCATTAATGACCTTATTATGAGCGACATCAGCACAATGGGGTGATGACTAAGTGCTTGTTTGATACCTAATCAGCATTTTTATTGCTGTTTTTTTTTCGGCCTTGAAAGGGCTCGTTTGGTTGTATGTAACAAGATACTAATTTGATTGTGTCCCACTGGTTACCTTTAAGTTTTGCTATTTAGTGGCAATGAATAATCCAATGACCAGTATCTTTTTTTTCGTGGGTTCAATGGTATCAACGCTATGAGTATCGACTAAGACTGTGCTACACTTGAAGTAGAAACAGAATTGTGTGACAATGCGTTGACGCGTTTTGCGCTCGTCAAATCCCAATGCAATATCTTTCAATAGCGACACGAATTGCAGCCAGCTCTGTTTATTGTATTCCGAAATATCACAAAAAAAACAAAATGTGTTAACATAAAAATAAGCAACTTGCCACGATCGACACCCATTGATTTGTCAGTAATATCCGCTATATTGTATCAGAACAATGAAGCTATGGTGTCACCCGATCATGGTCACTTTTATTTGTTCTGTAATCGATTGAAATGTCATCCAAATTGTGGAAATATGCCATACATCCGCAGGATGAAATGTAGAAATATCTATCCACCGAATTGGACCGATGATTGGGGCTAACAAAGACAATGATGCTTGATCAGTGTCGACACCGGGAATCCTACTGTAGGAACTAGGGATTTCGCCCCGGGAGTCTCGATTCTCGAAATCCCGGGAGTCTCGCCACTTTTATCATCGAGACCGAGACTTAATAAAAATTCCCGGGAATTTCGAGACCAAATGTTTCGGTAGAAAAACATTAAAATATTCTTAACACCAGAATTTATTTGTACATTTTATACTTATAAATTCTCCGCCGCGCACTATGTACCGCCTAGTGACACTGCCGCTTGCCGAATGCGTCCCGACAATGCCCGAGCGAGACCCGAACTTATTCTATTGCAAGATTCTAGAGATTCTAGTGCAAGAATTATAGAGTTTTCGTTTTGTTTTGTTTAAATGTTTGGTCAGGTCAATCGACATTTATAAGTTTATTTATACCTAAATTACCGAAACTTAAGGAAACGGTATATTTTTAATATTTTACTAGATAAAACGACTACTTAGATATAAGCTTTTTTTACCAAAGTTCCTATTAAAAAAGACTAAACATTAGAATTAAGAATAAAGAATTAAGTAATAACCTGAAAGTCTGAATTAGGTACTTCAAATATTGCTATCTTATTTTTTTCTATTTGTTATAATATTCTATTGTAATGTTTGGTTTGGTCAGATTGATCAAAGAGTAAATTTGTAATAAATGTGATTTATAAACAGTTACAATCGTAATTATCATTTACTTCACAGTTCACCACCACTCACTTCAGTCAGTTTCACTACTACCCTCACCCTCTTATAGTTTATCATTTACTAAGTCAAACTATGTCATTGCCATTTCTTTTATTTTTACCAAAAGAAGTCTAGTTTACCTTCCAAAACAATATTAAAATCACCATTTTCTTGCACACCTGCAATACCTCCATCCATAACGTAACGTATCCGTAAAAAAACATTCTAATATAAAAAAAACACGTGGGTCTCGAATTTCCCGGGAGTCCCGGGACTAGCTTCCGAGGTTCGAGACTGGTCCCGGGACTGAAAATGCTTCCGAGACCGAAATCCCTAGTAGGAACTGGAGCAATCAGAGATCGAAAGTCGTATTGAGCTATAAGAAATCCGTATAGTGGAATTTGAAAACAGTTAATACGTAAGTAACGTAAGTATAATCTAATATTGGATCTATGATTCGTCGCTGTGGCATCGCGCTATCTTTCATGTCAAAACATATTCTACTATCATTTAGGTATTTAAGTCAAAGCTTGTTGTTAATTCCTAATTGTAACCAGCCTACTTTAGAATTTCATAATAAAACTTCTACAATACTAAGGGCAATGTTTTCATCACCTAGCTTGAAAGTCGCCATAATAAAAAAGGCTATTTTTGAGAAACCTACCTATATTCAGAATTATACAGAGCCCTATGCCTCCTACTAATATAATTTGGACAGTCTAAGCATCATTATGTGAATGCTACCATTCATTCTTTGTTCAGTGTTTCGTGGCTGCAATTTTATTTATATTTTTGTTGAGCTATTAATCCCATAGGATGATCGACAGAGGACAGGTGACAACAATGTACCTATATCAAACCTAATCATATTTAATGTCGTTCATACCAATAAAAATAGCAAGACAATCATCAACACGTGCAAGCAATAATAATAATAATTAGCACGGGCAATATCTGACCATATAATAGTAGCTACAATTATTGTTCCTTGCCAATTGTCTGATACCATTTAAAATTGCGGACGCCATAGATGGAGGCAAGGAGAAAATGGCGGAATTGCCTTGAGAAGATGGCTATGGTGGGTCATCTGAAAATTGGAATGGCCTGTATTTCCATCTTAACTGCTTCATGAAGTTATTTGATGCATTATTTTGTTAGGTTAGGCAGGCATTTAATTAGTAAACCGAAAAATGTACTGCGCAAAAAGATGGAGAGAAAGACACTGCTACATCAAATACCTACATACTATTTCCTCAAATCTCAAAATTCCACATTGAATACCTAGACATCATGAAATATCATCTCTATTTTATTCAAAACTTATAAACGTATCTCGACCCAAAAGGCTCTTGATAACAGAACAATGAGATAATTCATTACTTCAAGGCTTCTTATTGTGATCCGGCCATTAAAATTGTTATAAATAGTTAGAGGAACAGCTTATGGTCGTGTGTAATGGGTTTGTGACCATAATAATTGCTTTTGATGACACTAGTGTGAGGTGGTTGCGAATGAGGTGCAAGTATGTTTGTAAATAACTTTGTTTCCTGTACTTAGGTGATTTTCGTTTAGAGATATTGTCTCTAATTGTGATATTAATAGATCTGCCAAGCCAGGTCTACCCGAGGTTTAAGTAAGGCCAAGGTTTAAGGTGCCTGAATGATCCAACTTAACCTCTGGTCTGTAGAGTAAATCTGGGGGAATCTCAACAAATTGGCACGTAAATTTGTTGACATAATGGTAACATAAAAATCTGTCGAAACTCGCCCGGACTAGCTCTACAGATCGAACGTCAAGTTGGGTCATTCGTAGATGTAGATATACCTTTAGTCTGATTAATAAATAGATTAATTTCTTAATTTAACCCAATTCAGTCAGTCAACGACCAGCCTCTGAAAAAAAACCAACAAAAAACGCAACAAAAGCTTTTAAAGTAGGTACCAAATTATTAATTTTTTAGACAATTCAAATAATTTCACGAATCATACAATTATGGTAATCAGTATCAAAAAGATTTTCAGTGCAACCTTGGATGTTTGTCGTGTAAAAAAAGTCAATTTATTCACAATAGAAAATTAATGCAAAAAAATATTTTATTGTGTTTTTATGACATGTTGAGAAACACGTAACTTAACTGAAAGGTTTTTCAATGCCGTGAAGAAAAAAACCAGGACATGGACTCAGAGGTCTATAATACTGTGTTTATCTACCTTATCCCGCGTGTTCACTCCAAAAACTTTCCATGGTATAGGTAAACACGAATCGTGGATTTTTGTGACGGATCGTGTTCGGTAATTCATCCAAGACTGAATCACAAAACGATTGTGAACATCAATTCGGGTATTTTGATATGTGATAAAACACGATTCCGTATGCAATGTGAACGTCCATCCGTCATGACGTCGTGTTATTTGACGAATTGTCAATGACGGAACCCGTGTGAATAAGCCGTAATTATGGACTTACAATGAGGCCTCGTTATCTCCAAGATGAAACTATGGCGGGATGGATAAATTGAAAAAATCATTAAATACTACCAGTAGGGGAATTTTGCTAACATAGCACAAATAAGTGAAAAACCTAAAACTGTGGTAAGGTCTGATTTAATTAGCAAAACGCGAATTGTAATGACACATTGATTTACCAATACTATGTTAATTTGTTTGAGTTATTAGCACTGGTATTTCAGAATTTCATTCATAGGTACACATTTTTTTATTCTTCATAAATAAACTTAGCTATAGCAAAATTAAAACTATTGAAATACATTTACCAAATTATGATTAAATTCTTGGCTGATGTGCTTATGCCCAAATTCACTAACAAGTACCTACCGGATCTTTTAATAAATAAATATTAAATGCCGTTTATTGGTGAGTGCCTTACTTGAGAACGGCTGAATCGGATTGGAAAATGGAAAAGTTAAGTGGAAAACATTCTCACTCGAACGTTCGCAAACAAATTGGCAATTTTCGCGGTGATACCACGCGGCGAATCAGTACAAAATAGACAGACTGGTGAAACATAGCATAGCATAATCGGCCTATAATGTTCCCACTGCTGGGACACAGGCCTCCTCTGTGAGAGGGAGTGGGCCGTAGTCCACCACGCGGGCCCAGTGCGGGTTGGTGGACGTCACATGTCTTCGAATTTTTGGTTCTAGGACATGCCGGTTTCCTCCCGTAAGCAAGTGATAATTAATTTCTATTACGCACATGACTTCGAAAAGTCAGCGGTGCGTGCCTCGGGATCGAACTTGAACCATTCGCCGTAGGGGGCACATGGTTAATCCACTAGGCTATCACTGCACTTGTGACTGGTGAAAAATTGTGCCAAATTAAATGTTTTCCAAAAAATTTGATAAGTACCTTGACCTTGGCTTGAAATCAGCAGTTTTCAGGGTTGAGAGATTCCGACGTCACAATGCTCAATTTTTTTTATCCGAATTTTGTATGACCACGACTGCGCTGTTGCGCTCCATTGAACAATGTACAGATGTGAACAGTCATTAATTTTAAATCTGAATTAATATTATAAATGCGAAAGTAACATACTCTGTCAGTTTTTTACGTTTTAACGATAAAACCGCTGGACCGATTTTGATAAAATATTGCATGAAAATTGCTTGAACGCTGACAAAGATATACAAAACTTTTTATTCGGTAACATGCAGTAGTTCCTTTAGGATGCGAGGGAGTAGTTATGAAAAAATGAGTTTTGTATAATTGACGTACTAAATTGCTAACAGTCACTAGCGGTTAGAAAGAAAAGAAAAAGAAAAAGAATGCATTTATTTGCGTCAACATGACGCACAAAAATAAGAATACTCGGATGTCGTACTGCGCTCAGACGGTTGTATTTCCATTCAGTTGACGCATCGAGAGCGCTTCGCCGTCCCGACAGGACGGCGAAGCGCTCTCGATGCGTCAATGCGTCTCGATGCGGCGCAGTACGACACCCGCACGGCAGCAGTCCGACACCAAACATCTAAATTGAAAGATCCCTAAATATTTACCATAAAACAGTAGGTATCCCGATCCACTCTAATGTATTTTCTACATAACAGTACAACCTTTTCACACAACCCACACACGTAGTTCGCTAATTGATGACAAAAGACGATCCTGACCTTAGAATCTTCACGACCACTTTAACAAATCACTCTAAACAGATTCCTCCGAACCTTATCACAACAGCTTAAAGCCCAAAATGCAAATACAGAAGTGCAAATCTAAATTGGCGTTAAAGTGCAAATGGATTGCATAGTGCGCCAAATATTTAAGCAGCTTTGTGCGCGATAGTACATCGTTTGTAAACTTGAACTAGTTTTGGTATGAATGAGTTTTTTGTTAGCTTTGGTTTCTTAGCTTTTGTTAGCTTCTTTAGTAGTTGCAGTGATTATGATAGATTGTGTGGTGACTTCTTTAGTTTGTTTTGGTAGTTTTTGATATGGGGTTTATAGAATAACTAGATGTGCCTTCGACTTAATCGCGTGGAAGTCGAAAAACAACATAATTTTGTTATTTTCTTCATACAAACTTATCACCCCTTTTCAATACTTTATGGATGGAATTTCAAAAAATCTCTTCTTATGCAACCTCTTAGGCCACTCAAAAAACATTCCCTCAAAATTTTATTTTAAAAAAGTTAGCTGTATGATTCCCGGACTTTAAACCAGCTAGTAAATTTCAGAATGATTGTTGTAGTTATATTCGACCAGCACTGTGTAACTAGGTATCTTAATATAAGGTAAAACAAAGCTACACGTAACAGCAAGGATTTTTTTCTCTCTTTATTTATTTATGGACTTTTGTCAAAATTAGGATGTGTCAGTCCCAAAACTAAACCAGAGAGTAAGTATATTTATAGTCAACACAATGCTAGCTCATACAAAATTTAAACTTCTATGGATGTCGGTCGGTATAGTAAAAATGGTTTGGATCAAGGAATTAATTAACCCCATTATATAACAAACCAAACAAAGACGCGATGAAGTTAAACAACCGAAGATAAAGTTAGACCTTACGGTAGCCACTTCAATGCCGTCACAGAATAATGAGACGCCTATTAATTCTCACACAAGTTAACGTGTGTCCATTGTCAATGATAGAGGACATTCCCATACTGTGGCGTTTCGCAAGCAAAACGTGACGATGACTTCTGGTGATTTTGGTTATAAGGAAAATAAGGAAAAGTGTGAAGTTTGTTAAAGGGCTAGATTACGGTAGTTTCAATATAAATAGCCTTAATGAAAGAGCTAATCCGTGTAAGCACGAACTACAATTACGAATATTTGCAGTGCAGTACATACTTAAAAACAAAGCATTTATTTCAACTAAACCGTTTACAGGTATTTTTGAATCGTCAAGGAATCGATCAATTAGTCAGAAAGATGAAAGAAGGTTGCTATGATTATGTCTTCCGGGGTAAAGAGTATGGGTGCAGACCTGGTGCAATTACAACCCAATGAGACTTTTTACAATTGTTTCTAAATCAGTAACTAACTTGGTGTAGGTATATTTATGAAGGTTTTGAGTATGAATGTGGATGGCTATAAGAGTAGAGGAATACTAAGGAAATGATGGATGGATTGTGTGAAAGATGATATAGCCAGAAGTACCTAAGTGTTGAGATGTATGGAAGAAAAAAACATACTGACTCCAAGTAGATTGGGATAAGGGCAGGAGGGTTATGACTGTGATGAAGTGTCCATAGGCAGTAGAACTTGACACAATGCCACTTGACCTGAAGAACTTATCTTCAGATTAAGTGGATTACACAAAACTCCCGTGGATCATATTGCCGGTAGGTTCTAGCACTTAGATCAAGACTGCTTATATGCAGTGATTTTTTGGATAGCTAGGATAGCAGGGAGAAATATTGTTGCTCTTGGGCCCTTCATGACATCCAAGCTTAAGATAAAAATGGCGTCCCATGACTATCAACGGAGATTCCTTGATAGTATAGTTCATAATATAAGAATCATTAAAATAATGATGCAAATAAGTCTGTTTTCTTATTATGTATACCTATTTATTTATGTTATAGACACTTATGTATTGTAACTACGGGTACTTTAATACGATTAAGTTAAGATCGTGACAAGGCAAAATGTGCGATAATAAGAATGAATAATTAACACATAAACATAGTCTCAAGTTCAAAACCAGTTCCATACCGTGAGAAACTGAATTTGTTATTACTATAGGTAGGTATGGGGTAATGAGTACTAGGTATTTGTTTGAATTGTCGAGTTTTCTCGACAAATTGGAGTCAAGTTCAACTTTTATCACTAATTATAATAGACATACAATAGTAACACCGTCAAACAATCTTGGCCACCGAAAACTTGCTTCGCAGAGCAGTGTATGTTTTCAGAAGTAGGTAAAAAGTTACTAGAGTGAGTGAGTGTTCATCTGTTTCTAAATAATCCTCATTCGGGATGATGCAGTATCGAATCGACCTACCTACTGTTCTTTCTTACGCCAATATATCTGCACCGATTACATTCAGATTTCTCTACGATATCGCTTTTTGTTCTTTTCTCTATGATCAAAGTGCAGTGTCTCAGCTATCTATGAATGTCCATAGTTCAAAAAAAATATCAAACTGAATGAAATGACAAAGTGAATTGATTCTATTGCAGGCCTACCTGCCTCTTTCTCTTTCTACTGTCTCAAATCTGTTAAAAATCTATTATTAACTCTTGCCAACTACAAAATAAAGTCGTTTATGTAATCCGTCTACGCGTCAAATAATTAAAGCACCGAATAATCACTATTACAAGCAAGATCGCCCTTCCCTCAACAAGAAAGTGTACGATATCTAGGACTACACCTAGATAGGCGCCTGACATGGAATACACATATAAAAAAGAAGAGGGAAGAACTAAAAATCCGATTCAAGGTTCTGTTGTGGTTACTTGGCCGAAACAGTAAATTATCAATAGATAACAAGTTGCTTATCTATAAAGTGATACTGAAGCCAATATGGACGTATGGAATACAACTATGGGGAAGCGCCTGCAACTCTAATATCGCAATGCTGCAAAGAATGCAGAATATGATTCTCAGAACCATAAGCAATGTGCCATGGTATATCATAAATACCGAAATTCACGAACATCTGAAGATGACGTCAGTGAAAGAGGAAATCCAAAGTGTGGCTCAAAAATACCGGGCTAGGTTGCAAAAACACCCTAATGAATTGGCAACACAGTTGACAACGCGTACCTACACTAAACGCCTCAAGAGGAAAGATGTCCTTTAGAGAAAATAATTATGAGGAGATGCTCTCACTGGAGGGCACACTCTGCACAACAACGCCTCCCAACGCATTTGCTTATAGTGACGCACTGATTGCAGATTATATGAGAAAAGAAAAAAAAAAATTACAAGCATGATAACAATGAACTTGAGTCTAGAACGAAGATTAGATCTCCAAGTAAATCAAGGTTATCTAATGAATTGCTTTGTAAAGGGACTTATGACATTAGTTCACTGTAATTCACTGCGGACAAGGTCGTGAAATAAAACGGTGTTATTAGCACGCAAATTTGCGAAATTCGGTATGAGGTCTTGAACTTGATGGTCATTTATTATGTCGCCTATCTTTGCTCTAGTTACCTTTGAATGAAGAATGAAGGCATAATGTGGTCTTTTGGCTTTGTCTTTATCTTATTTATACTTTTCTGCTACAGTTTAGCAATTTTGTTGATTCATCTAGCAGGTCGTCTACCAACGCTTCTGACTCTTTCTAGGCATACATTCCGACTTTGTGGTCATTCAGCTGGCTCATCATTCGTTATCCTTTGTTCACAAATACAGTGTATTTCAAGATGACTATGTGTATAAACATATTATTCATGTGGTCTCTTTATACTATACGGTATGTTCAAACGAAAAAAAGTGTGAACAAAAGTTTTTATGCACGGTTTTTAATTACACGATTATTTCATAAAATTATTGTGCTTAATTACTGTTCATTCGGGTTTTTAAGATTATTATGATCATGAATCATACAAAATGTTGACCTGAGAACATATTTTGACCCATGACGAGTTTGAAAAGGTTCGAAGCCTCGAGAATTATCTTTGTATATTTTTACACATAAGTATTTATTTATGTAAAGTTAGATTTAGTTTTTATTAAGCTAGGACACGGATCAAAAAGTTTTATATTTTGGAGATTTGACGGCATACTTTGAGATTTCTCATCTTTAGATCTTTTGAGGTCATTCCAGGCCAGTCAGATTTGAATGAATTAGTATTGAGCAATTTTTGAGTATGAATGAATGTGGAAGGCAATAAGAATAGTCCAGGGAGAAGACCAAGGAAACAATGGATGTACTGTGTGAATGATGACATGGCGAAAGGGGGCGACTAGTAAGATGGCAACTGATAGAGATGTATGGAAGAAAAAGACATGCTGTGCTGACCATTAATAAATTGGGATAAGGGCTGGAGAATGATGATGAGTATGGAACATGAAGCGATCTTAATTTTAGAATTTACTTGAGCACTAGTTGATATTTGACTTCTCTAAGTTTCGGGATCCTGGGCTCTTTCAATTTAGACGTTTGGAGTCGAACTTTTGCCGTGCGGCATCGTAGGTACTGCGCACGGATGGTTGTTTTTTTACGCGTCGAGAGCGCCCCGTTCTGCTATCGTGCGTGTGCAGTAAAAGCTCTTAGTCTTGATGGTCTTTTGAAATCTGACGGGATTTAAAACTCCTACCGTCTGTCGAGATTGATGGATTCAGGTGATCTCCGAAACCACAAGGCTCTCGATGTCTCGATCTAACTATACTAGGCATACTAACTGTTGGATTTGTATAAATTAAACCCAGAAATACGTTCAACAAATATATTATTACACGTTGCTATGCAGTACAAAAAATAACGAAAGTAACATGACAACCATAAAGAGGTGAGGTTGCGCGTATATAAACTGCTTAGTTTAATTTACTCTAACACTAACAAGAATATCGGTCAGTCTGTATGGTAGGTATAACTCATCACGCATCTTAAGAGCTGAGACAACCAGTATAAAATCAAACCAAGTAACATAGGTATAATCATGTCACCTCACAACAATAATCATCAATTATTATGATAGCGACATTACTATGATTCATACACAATATCATCACGCTATATCCTTTGAGTCACCAAAGTAATTGCTATAAAAAATAGGCTGCAATTCATCATTGTTTTCTTGTTGTTCGTCATTCTGGAATGACGTCACTTGTAATTAAGTTTTTAATAATTAACGTCGGTAAGAAAAATGCTGCAGGTAATTTTTGGAGACCAGAAATAAAGTGTGTGATTATCTCAAGCATGCTAATTATTGGGATTGCAAACGTCCACAACTAAATATGGTCACAGTCTTAGTATCATACGGTGTCATATAATATGTCTAGATAGGGCAATTGTACGGTGCGCTGCGGTTTCGAATGACCGATCATCCCCATACAGTCGTTCGGGAGCTAAATCGTTTCATAAAGAAAGTCTGGACGATGTCGGCTTCTTCTAAAACATCAAACGCGATGACTGACTGTATGGTTCTTAAACTATGACATGGGTCTCATAACGCTTACGATGAACGGTCAGCAAGCAAGGCTGATCATAATTTTGTTGTTATTAGCAGACGACTAGAAGATGCTGTCTATAGTGCCTATTCTTATTGCTGTTATCCCAGAATCACCTTTAGTTACAAATTATCTCAAAATAACCTTTAGTGACAGTAAATTGGGTATAAAATAATACCTTTACTTTACTAAGAAATACATCGAACACAAGTGGCATTAATTTTATGTGCTAAGATTTCTAGCAAAGAAGTAATTAAGTATTAATCTGCTTTTCTTTCTATATGATACGTTATAAAGTTTTTGTGATGTGTTTGAAAATAACTATATATATATATAGTTTTGTTGGACATTATATTATTTTATAGACCTTAATATGTACCTGTATAATAAATAAATAAATAAATAATGATCATCAACCTAAGTAATAGATTAGACGGCAATATCTATACTTTTTATTTGACAACTCAGTAGCTTGCTCTAGGAGTTACCTTTGAAAGCCTGAAAGAAAACCCAGGCACAGTTACCCAATTTTTCCAAACACTGTAAAATGATGTCAGTAGTTCACACGACTACGTAGTGCGTAGAATATTCCCCCATTAGTTATTCATGTCACCATACACAACTAGGAGGTACCAATTTGTTTTAGTTTGAAAAATGGATCGTGTCGCAATGTTGTGATTGTGACAGCTTGTTAACTAGTAAGTTGTAAGTAAAGAGAATATAATTAGTATTTTAAACCAACTTCATTGTTAGCCTTATGTTTTCTCGTAATAATAAAACAAGTTTAAACAATTTATTTAAACAATTAATTTATTTAACAATCGCGTATGTTATTGTTTTTTCTTCTGATGTTTCGAACACAGCAACGTTCGTGGTTTAAGGATCAGTCATCCTGACCGTTCAGAAAAATCGATCTATTGGCTCATTACCTACCCTACTAGAAATCGATTTTCGATAGGTGGTTAGATCCAATGTCTATGGTGGTTGGCGTCCTGCGTGACAGATATTATAAAAAAAAATTCAATCTACCTCACAAGACCTTGAATTGTATTCATTCCGATGAACGTATCCTTCACGGTGTTTTGATACGATGTAGTGTAAATACTGGAACTTCAGGGAAAATATGTATTAAAATGTATACCGTAGTGATCGCGAAAAGTTAAGACGTTCTTTTGATACTATAAGGCTCAAAAGTAAATTACTGCAGATACAGCAAGTCTGCCAACCCGCAATTGGCCAGTGTGGTGGACTATGGCCTACCCCCTCTCATTCTGAGAGAAAGGCCGTGACCGATTCTGATCTTCTAGAAAATTTTCTTCTTATTAATTTCTAAAACTAATATTGTTAAAATGTCATTCATTTACAGTTGGATGCACAGCAACGCTACACTCTCTTCCAGCGAGGTCTTTGGGAGGCAGCTCAGCAGATACCACGAGGAGGTCTCAGAGACTTCGCCTCATTCAGGCAGCTGAGGTTGCTATCAATCATCGGGCCTGCTGCCTTACCACCTGATCAGCTTGATAGAGTAAGTATCTATCAGCATTCGCATAGAGGATCTGCTTATCTATTCTTGCAGTAATGAAGTCGGAAAGCTTATGCCCAGTTTAAGTTACTGTGTTATAACAAAAAATTCTGGCTTAGCTGAAAACTTCAGCAGGTTTATATTCCCAATCTTGGCTCTATTCGTAGTTCAGATCGACAAAATTTAAAATCGGTTAATGCTCGATGTTCTGTTACAAGTGAATGCTCAGGTCTATCAGCATCAGCACCATTGAGGCCGATTTACATAGACGAGCCAATTGAATGCTCATTCTAATTCCCACTCTATCAAATTCTTTTAGTGTAAAAAGACTAGTTCTTGCTTCTCATTTTTGCTCGTAGATATTTTGGTGTAAGCGCTAAAAACGAACTTTTGTTTACACTAAAACTTTTTTAACAAAAAATAACCGACTTTAAATAGCCACTACAAAGAAAATAATAATTTTGGTTTCGGAAGTCGGTGGCTTTGGTTTTTGTTTGCTTTTTTTGCCACCGACATTTATGCATATAACTTTGTACATAGGAATGATTACCTAATGTATTATATACTAAAACCTTCCTCAAAGTATGTAGATTACGTTAGTGAAAACTAGTTTTTGAGAAAATCGCGCACATACATACATACATACATACATACATGCATACATACATACATACATACATACGGGACGAATACAGAACCTCCTTTTTTTGAAGTCGGTTAAAAAGATCGAGAAAGAATGCTCTTGTTCTAATTTAGCTCATTATTCGTTTGATTAAAATTGGCTCGAAGAACGTAATTCTTAATCAATTGCAATCTGTTTTCAGTACAACCGCATAATAAACGACATGCTAGCGGTCTACAACACGGCCGAGATATGTGCGTACAATGAACCCTTCAAGTGCGGTCTCCACCTGCAGCCGGAGCTCCAGCACATCATGTCGCACTCCCGGGACTGGGACGAGCTGCAGCACGTCTGGACCGAGTGGAGGAGGAACACTGGCAGGCGGATCAGGGACCTGTACGAACAGCTGGTGGATTTGACCAATCAGGCCGCGAGATTGAATAGTGAGTAGTCTTTGCTCCAGATGAATATGATATTTTTGATGACTAATGGCATCAGGTTGAAAAACTTAGAAAATAAATATAATATCACGCTTGTATTCCGTCGCTAAGGGTTAGGAAAATCTCAAAAAGATGTACACCTACGCAAAAAAAAATTACAACGCGATTTTTTTCATAGATTTGTCACCTATCCAGTAAATCATTGAAATATGAAAAAAAAAACAGCTTCACACATTTAAACAGCCAGCAGCGTTATCTACCATCTTTAAAAGTTTTCGCGATCTACAACAAGGAATGAAAGATAATGAAAAATCTTATGCAGTAGATTGAAATATTTTTTTGAATAAGTACTATCTGTCACGACGCCTACCACCTTATCCTACAACCAAGAAAGGCTGCAAATCGTTCGAAACGTCAGAAAGAACAAAATTCAATACATGCAATGTATGCTTAGATCCTTTTAAACGCCTACAATATTTGAGTGATGGAGCGAGTGTGGTTTAGCTGCGTGCTCTAATAAAATTGAAAGGTGCATTGCTTCAACTGGCTCAGCCTGGCTATTCTGAACCGACATGCCACGTGATGTCACCGTGAGAACTGCCTATTTATTTGCGAACGTTTGAGGGAAAATCTCACCGTGACATTCTCCCTCGAACATTCGCAAACAAATTGGAAATTCTCGCGGTGATATCACGCTGCTTGTCGGTACAGAAAAGACAGCAGCAGGTTCTTATAGTAACGTTGTTTCTTTGTGTTTTTCAGATTTCACGGATGCTTCAGCTTACTGGATGTTCCCATACGAGACTAGCAATATGAGACAAGAAGTCGATGAAGTTTGGGAACAGGTAACAATACTTATTTTATTTTCCGATGCGGGTAGATACTACGGGTAATAAACGCAAGTCAACTTGCATAGATTTCAGTTCTAAGTACTTTTAAATGTAAATAAAGTGCTATTCGTTTTCGAGATTTCTCTTTTAATAGTTATTTATTAAAATGGTAAAGCCTAAACCAATTATTTTATTTTATATTTATATTATTTTACTTCAAATTAGACCACTTATGGGTATACTTTTGAATTGATGAGGAGACGGTCAGGTAATTCTAAAGATGAAACTAGCACCATGCTAGATGTCAATTTCCATAATTACTTGTGTGAGTGCAATCGCCGAAAGTTGTGTTCTAGTGTGTACTGATTTAAGTAGATACACTCAAAATCATAACACACCAGAGCACGACTTCAGCGATTTCACCTGTGTATGTCTTAAAACATTTCTGTTATTATTCTGTTTACTACAATTTCTGTGACTAATTATCCTCAGATCAAGCCACTATACGAGCTCCTACACGCCTACGTCCGCCGTCGTCTCCGAGAGGCCCACGGTCCTGAACGTATCTCCCGCTCAGCTCCCCTCCCGGCGCATATCCTCGGCGACATGTGGGGGCAGAGCTGGTCGGGCATCGTGCCCATTACCCTGCCGTATCCAGGCAAGACCCTGGTGGATGTTACTCCCGAGATGCTTAAGCAGGTGAGAGGAAAAATTGTACCTGGTTTATCTTTTATGATGGCATTATGATCTTCAAGAGAAGACCTATTGTAGGCAACAAAAAATTAGCTTAGCATACGAAGCAAACTTAAAGAAGATAGAAAAAAACTCAATATTATAATTATAATTTCCAGGGCTACACTCCTTTGACAATCTTCCAACTGGCCGAGGAATTCTTCGTATCAATGAACATGTCTGCGATGCCACCAGACTTCTGGGCACTGAGCGCGCTGCAGCAGCCCACAGATAGGCACATTCACTGTCAGCCGTCTGCCTGGGACTTTTGTAACCGACATGATTATAGGTTAGATTATAATTGAATAATCAGACGAACTTACCTTAAGTGAAGTCCGATTATAATTTTATGAACGGTGATCTGAAATATAATTTATAACGATGTAGTAATCTCCATTCGCTAGTAATGGCATCGCGGTTTAGAGGTGATGATTTTTTTGATATATGGAATGGCAACCCTGCTTTGACACTTTTTTAGAGATAGCGTTGCTTTGTTGGCCCATTCGACAAGGGACTGTTATTCCAATACAGGATGGGCTGGGTGGGTAATTATATTTCAGATCACCGTTCATAAAATTATAATCGGACTTCACTTAAGGTAAGTTCGTCTGATTATTCAATTTTATTTCACGGTGATCTGAAATATAATTTATAACGATGTAGCTGTTTAGAGTATTAAGTCGACATGGGCTAGTATTATTTTGACTAAAAGGAGAAAACAGCTTTATAAGAAGCAACTTTTATTTGAGGTTTGAGTATTTGCTTAAGTACTCATAATATTATTAGCACTTCTGCTGAATTTAGTTTATATACTTAATCAGTATTTATCAAATAGCAAATAACTTAAAACATTCCACAATAATTACATAAACTTTCAAAAGAAAAGCTCCATTAGGTAGCTTAGCTTAGAAATAATTATTATTTAAAATAAATAATATTTTATATATTTCTTCTTGATATTTTTATGAATCTTGTATCATAATAACTTAATTAAATACTTTGGTAAAATTTATTAGACAAAGTACTTATAAATAATAATTGGCCAATTACCGTTGTCATAATAACTAAACCATAACACTATTTTTAAATATTTGAAAATATAATTAACAATAAACCTTTGAACGTTAGGTAAACATAAACGTTATACCTATATTTATTTTATGTGAACGCAAAAAGCTAGGTAGGTATATCTTTATGTTGGAAGTAAAGACAGCATTAATAAAGCTGTCATGTGGAACATTACATGTGGAGCAATTAACTGGTACATCACGAAATTTCGCAAACGTGAGACAGGTGTCCGACCAACCTGCCATTTTCCTAATGGTAAATATTTAATATTTAATTTATTAATTAATATTTGTGAATATTATTGGTGAATATTTTTGTGTTGACTCCGCTTTCCTTCATGTTCATGACTGATTTAATCCACTTTCTAATTGTTTGTTTGGATCTTATTAATTTGTCTACTAGTTAATAGCAAATACCTATTTTTCATCATTCCTAATAGTTGATGTTTGCCCAATGTTTGTTTTAAAGCTCTAGCTGGATAAACTACGGGGTTTTGGTCACAAAATGGTAATTTAAGTGATGAAGTTGATATTTTTATAAGATCAGAAATTTTTATGTAGGTACCTATATGTATAATGTTTTGATACATGGATGTATCTTCTATTTTAATTACCGACAAAGTCTGCACCCTTTGAGCAGTAGCAAGAGCTAATTAAGTGACAAGCTTTTTACTTAATTTTCCTAAATTTAAATCCTTATTAACGGCCTAATTTGTCAGGAATCTTAGCACTATCGAAGGATCCCAAGTATTAACATACTTACAAAGTGGGTTTAATTCTATAAAGGCCTTTAAAGAAAAGCTTTATGCCTGTGATCGTCACTACCAAACTCTTCATTTATTCAGAAGGGAGAGTGCCGATCTAGCAGAATTTAACGAGCCGTAGGCTAGATTTCTTTTATTATTTCATTGAGTTAATTTATTACATCCGGTATTGAATCTGTATAGATTTCTATCCCGTGGGGTTTGCAGAATGACTACCAGCTCTTGCATGTTGTGTTGTATTGCTTTAACATACCTGGTGAAAAAAGATGATAACATAATATTTTGTGAGCCTTCTGGCAAACCTCTGCATCTGAATGTTTCCCGCAGAAGATGTTCACTGCCAGAGTAAGTGAACTGCTCAATGGGTGTTCTGTACTGGAAGGGCATAGTAACAATTGTAGTTAGTAGGTAGAACAATTAAACGGCAGGTTGAAATATTGCTGGTTTGTACCCATCAACATTTTTGCCAATGGGGTACCATGGCTGAAAAGCACCATAGGTACTATGGCTGACAAGTCCACAGGGAAGTCTCCTTAGCTTTGTCGTTTTTTATTTTTTAGACATTTTGTAATTAACGCAAAGGGTGGAAATGCCTAAAAGAAGTACCTAGTATATTCTATCTATCTATCTATCTAGTTGCTACAGTGTAGTGTAAAGGGATCTATTTGAAATGCATATACATATAGGTCTCTATGTCATGATACACAGGTATGTTTTAGCATTTTGCGTTAATCCTGGTAGCAAATAAATCAATAGGTAGGTACTTGGCTTGCCTAACCTTCTCTCAATTTGATTGAATGCATATTCTATTAATAATCCCCACTCAGAGTCAATGTTAGTCAAATTTCTTTATTCCTCATCTGCAAAATTATCTTTAGATTTTATGTAAGATGCCTGAATTGATATGAACATTTATAGCTTTGCACCAATCCCATATTTTTCTACTAACATTATTGAGATGTGGAAATTGAACCCTAAGTACCCGTTTTAATAATGCATGTTATGGTGGTGGTGTTGTCAATCCGAAGAAGAATATCAGTTATTTTTTGATTTTGCAAAGCATTTTAAGCCAAAATATACAGCCATTAGGTCTAAGTGGTATATGTGATATTTTGATTATGACCATAGGACTCCAACACTCTCACCATTGCAATGAACCCCCAACCTGATAGAGAAACATCTGTATACAGATACACATGTGAATCGAGATTTATTGGCTTAAAATGTTTGCTGTTATGCGTTATGTTATCCGTCCACCACTGGAGGTCTGACATTAACATAATATAGTTGATGATTTAGTCTTTTGATTTAGTTAATGCCAAGTATTTGTATATACCATACCATATAGTGTGGCTGGGCATGCTGCTACTAAAGAGCCCAGTAACTTAGCAAATTCTCTTATTTAGCATTTTGTAATTTTAGGAATTATAATTATATTTCATTTTCCCAAAGGTAGCTCAAGGTACAATGACATGGGGTTTCTAATCCAAGAGATTTGCAATATTTACTAGGCAAAGTTGGTTTTTCAAAATTAATAATGAAGCCCAAGCACTTCCGAACAAAAATATTATATGTTTGGCCGATACATCAATAATCATCAATATGGATTGTAGATAGGAAGCCTAAATTTCTTAGATTACCAACCACTGGTTTTAATAATTTGGTGAACACAATCGGTGCCATACACAACCCTTAAGGTAATGTTGTAAATTCATATAAAGTTTCATCAAATTCAAAATGGAGGTACTCCCAATGTTCATTGGCTTTATGTGCTAATAGGTATGATACCTACCATAAGATCTATGTAACACATACAATAACCATGATCAATTAACCTTATTGCAGTCCTTATATTATCCTCTGTGGTTAATGGCTAACTTCTATGAACTTATTCAAATGATTTAGTACCAATATGTATTATGTTATATTTAGTATAAATATTTGTATGCCATTAGGTTTAGGTACAAATAAAATCTTTGAAATGTATTCTCTTTGTATGACAGCATGGTGTCATAGCCCCCAACTGTAAAAGATTTTTACTATTTTATAAATTATTTTTAGGGGCTATATTTTGATGAGGATTAGACATAAAAGGAATATAATATCCTTTAATTCACTACAATATAATGGGGTCATTTGTCAATGACATCCAAAAAGCAAAGTAGTTTTAAATTGGCAGCATGTACCTTATGTCCTGCTGAGTTTGTGGTGGGCACCCCGGGTTCTCTCGGAACGCTGTGGGTTGTAGGTCATCTTGTGGTGCGAAGGCTGTGGTTGGCTTCATGGCCCACCTCATGTCATCGGCTTGGCTGGTTGGTGCTGATTCATTTGTTGGGATGAAACACTCCTGTTTCCTATGTATTATTTGTGATCTTAGCTGCTCTCCATAGAGAAGTTCATTTTTGGTTGTATTATGAGTCATTTCTAGGAAATGTCTAACTGGGGCCACTAGTGACCTTCTTGTTTAGTTTCAATTTTTCCACCGAGATTTGAGCATGTTTTTTCTATAGTCATTAATTATGTTTGACATGGTCTTGTCTACAAATTGGTGCAGTACCCATTTGTTTCTGCTGGTAAACAATACACTTGTCTCTAATCTTCCCACTTTCAGAGATCACTGCCCCTACTTTTCATATAGTAGGCATCCAGAAGTTGACAGATTACAGGCAAATTATGCAATTTTAGGATGTCATCTCTCCCCATCTTAGATCATGTTATATGTATATGTTAGTTCCAACATTTACAATTATCATTATTTAGGTAATAATACTTTTTTATTTTATTTGATCACTTCATACTCTTGGCCCAGCAATTGTAATGACTCTTCATTCTGCTTCTGGCGGTTCCAATTGTTGTTCAACCTCTCGGGTCTGGACATTTTGGGTCTCAGTCTGATCCCCAAGGGCCAAGTTTTGAGGGATGAATTCACACTGACCGATGACTTCATCTGAAATATGAGAAAAACCTTGGAGGTTTTCTCAAGAGCATTTTGCTTGCATTATACCGTATCTCGTACAGTTAAATGCGCATGTGATGACCTGTGCAAGCAGCAGAATCGGTATCTCGTACCGACAACAGAATTCTGTTTTACATCAAAGTTGGTATCTCGTACCAAAGTTGATCTTCGTGTTTAAAGTATCTCGTACCAACACGGTATATATGCTCGTTAACATAGCCAGGAACGTTCCTTGATTTCGTTGCACTGTAAATCCTGCAAAAAGACTTACCTTCATTATCCGGAGTATCGGTACGCAAGGGGCTCCGCTCACGGTCGGTAGGTACTGCGTCAATTAAGGCTGCGACTGCGGTTCCGCTCACTGTCGTGACTCCAACATTTGTTACGATGATGCTGCTTCAACTTTTTACTGGATTTACACAATTTTCTAAATAGTTTTTCTTCCGAAACCATTTTTGCATGCGATGCCGCGAACGCGCGAAAAAAGAAGTGTCAAAGCAGGGTTGCCATTCCATATATCAAAAAAATCATCACCTCTAAACCGCGATGCCATTACTAGCGAATGGAGATTACTACATCGTTATAAATTATATTTCAGATCACCGTGAAATAAAATATTGTATTATGAACCTACTTATAAATTATACTTACTTATAATTATACCTTAAGGAACGAATTAAGTTGGACTGCCTCACCAGATCCCTGGTAAAATGATGGAGATCTTGAAAATACTTAACATGAAGGTTTCTTAGTGACATGTTTATATCCTAAAGTCGTAAAAAGTGTCTAACTTTTGAATAACGGGGTGGGGTTGTTTTGAATAAGATATGTTGTGTAGTTTTTGAGATATTCGGTTTTGAGTTAACAACCGCCAAAATAGGCTAGGTGGGTATATTTGCGCTCGGAAACTTAAATATTCCTTGTTACGAAACCGTACAGTGTGCGTGGTCCGACACGCACTTGGCCGGTTTTTTATGTTCTAATACTTAGTCTGGTATATCTCATAACAAATCTGTCTATATTTTCAGAATCAAAATGTGCACGCACGTTGATATGAAGGATCTGGTGACGGCTCATCATGAGATGGCGCATATTGAGTACTTCCTGGCCTACAGGAACCTGCCCAAGGTGTTCCGGGATGGTGCTAATCCAGGTTAGTAGACTATTCGGTTATTTTCATACTTCCAAGCGGTCTTGTATCATTGAGGACATTTTCTTCCAATTTTCTTGCTGAACACATGTGACGTTTCTTGACTAAAGGCGTCAATAAATTAGTATTGAAAGCATAGGGATACGGGAATTAAAGAGCGTTTCACGTAAGAAATCCCTTCAACGATTTTTTTCCCCTATCTGTAACTCCTATTTAGGTCCTTACCTAAGTAGGAGTTACAGATAGGAGAAAAATATCGTTGAAGGGAATTCTTATCGTTAAAACGGAAGGCCGTTTTATGGTGTTTGTAGATTTATGTGTTAAAGTAAAATTTGTGCTGAAAGAAAACATCCAACACAGTTAAAAACATTGTAACATATTGAGATTCAGGGACTCTACTACATCCCTAAAATAGGGAATTATGTGTTCCTTACAGGTATACTAACGCTACAAATGTGTACGTATCCACTCAAGTGACAAGATACTTCAAAATAATGATGATTGAGTCACCTGCACATTTCTCTAAGAAAATAATTATTTTTCATAATATGTTCCGGTACAAAAGCTATTAGTTTACAGCACATGTCAATCAATGTTTACGGTCGCATTAGTGTTATGTAATGGATTTATGTTTTGTACAAATATGTTCTAGCTTTCACTTGAAAATCTACTGTTGTTTAAATTGTAATAAAATGTAGATTAAATTATGAGAATACTTTTACCTGAACTGTTTTATCGTCTACATGTTTCGTAGCATTGCACGCGACTGAATCGGAAAATAATGTCGGAAAACATAACAATGGTGTCGATTTTGTTGTTTACGAATTAAACTAATTAGTCTTATTATGTCTCTTTCTAATAAAAAACATGAGAGAGGGATAGCAGATATTTAATCCTGTCAAATTAGTCCACTTGAATAGTTTCAATGTCAATTTAGTCGTAATCGCAAAAGGTCACGACTATTTTCCCGTAAATGACAAGGGCGTAGACTAATTTGACAGTTCTAAATATTTTCTGTCCTTTTTCGATGATACTTGCAAGAAAGAGATATAGTGTGATGAAAATTAGTTTAGTGCGATGTTCAACAGAATCAGCACCAATGTCATTATTTTTTTCATTCAAACTTTATAGAGCGTTTCACAAAAGAATTCTCTTCGAAGTTATGTTGGTTGCCCTTTTTAGCAGTGTTGAAAGTTTTCTTTCAGTACCGTACTAATTCTCGTTCACCACTTTTACTTATGCATTATTTTAACACATAAATCTACAACAAACATAAAACGTTAGGACCTATACAGGAGTGACCTCAGATCATAGAAATAAGGGAGATGTGCCAAGGCGCTATTGAGCTTGACGCCTTAGTTTGATCACATTGACAATAACTAAAACGTACACGATACCCATTATGTCGGTATTGTATGTTAAGAATTCTGCAATAGGTGTTTATGAAATTCTTTATCCGTCATAGTTTAAGACCACCTCTTGCAAAATTGTGAAAGGCTTCGTGATATCACGGCATGCCTCCTGAAAATTGTAAGTTAGCCCTGAATTTACACGCGAGAGCAATTATTAATATCTCCAAAACGAGTGTTTTATAGCCTTTTGTGAGGCCAAATAGTATAGCAACAGAGACCTGTCCAGGTAAGGCTGGTTACTAAGCTAAGCTGGGTATGGGAAGTAACAGCCATAACTTTTGATCTCCAGCTAATAAAATCATAGACCATGTAAAAAACACATAAAATTAAAACAACAACAATCTAACACCATTTAATTCCCCTCTAAAACTCTAATTACACAACACTAGAAACAACACCGCACTCACAAACGCCATCTGTTGGTGATTCTGTGCAACGCCCGAGTTGCACAGATCTGTGTCGCATGTGCAATACGTGACGAATAAGTCGCCGTTGCCCGAGACCCGTCGGCATGACTTGCCTTTGAGCTCCTCATCGGCTAAGTACCCGCATGTGCGGACCACTCGAATCTTCCCGAAGACTGTGAAGAAGAATTTGTATTAGAAACTAGGTAGTACCTACTTCTTTGGAACAAAGTTCCATAACGCGGCTTACGGTAGGAGTAAACTGAGAGAAATTACGCTCCGTCGAAATTATGACGTTTTCTGCCATTTCGCTTTTATTCCTATTCATTAAATTAACACACGGGGCGTCGGTCTATATCTATAAACTCAAAAACTACTGAACAGGGTTTATTACGGTTTTCACCAATGGAAGAACACATTCCTGAGAAAGGTTTTTGTATATAATTTATAAATGTGTTATTTAATTATATTAGTCGAGCTGTCACGGTTTGTATCAAGGAAGTCGGTAAAAAGGGCTGTTTGCTCGTGCGCTGCCTCAGCCGTTTGAGATATGTGAAAACAATGTACGAAAATGTTGGCCTTATATAGCTCTATAAATAAAAAAAAACCGGTTTTATATATGACGCCCTATTGATGCTACAGGTATTGCAGATGTCCATTGGTGGCGGTGACCACTTACCATCAAGTAGGCCACCTGCTTGTTTGCCACTCAATTATATAAAAAAATAGACAGACTGTTATAAAACTTCATAATACTCACTATCCATCTTGATAGTTCGACAGAACTTAGGTTCTAAAGGCTCTAAATGTTCTGGTGGATCTCTCAAGGAGCAGTTCACGATGCCCAGGCTGAAGGGGTCGAACTCTTCTCCACAGCGAGGGTCGTACGCGCTGTTGCAGTCGTAGCAAAGGATTGAAGAGGCTGAAATGAGGGAAGACGTTACTGAACTTCTTCAGCGTGACTCTGAATGATTTATTTGAAAGTTCAAGGATAGTGCCAGTAAACTTAACCGTTTCCCTGTCCAGTGACCCACATGTGATGCATGGCGATTGTTTGACTATTGTGTCCACTTCGCGGACAGCGAACTTGTTAAATTGCTGAATAAAGGTTACTAAATACCCGATACAATAGACGAGCGTTTCGCTTGTTTAGCTTTAGCCCGATTATTTTTATGCCTTTCCTTCGTGACTCACTAAAAGCTTTTTTACCTCTCTTAGGGCTAATTTCATCATCGTCAAATAACATTTTACTGGAGAAAGCTGGAGCAAGCCCATATTCAGGAGTCGTCTTTGAGCTGATTATGAAAAGTCTCTTGCAATTAACTAGTCACATCATCCCAATTAAAGCTGCCAAGAAGATTCAACTTGTGCCGACTTGAATTGAACTACCGAGACGATTTTAATGATTCCTTTATCTAAGAAAAGATACATTCTGTCAGTTTCAGTAGAATTTGAGTCAAGTTCAGCTACTTGCGGTCAGTAATCCAATTTCGATGTACATTGTACGGTTTCACGTGTCATGTGAAAGTTGCTGACCTACATAGAAATCAATGGATTTGGGACAGAACATTATGTTATTATTACGTTCTGGAGTCCAGACATTAGGAAGATTCGTCAATGGACCAAGACGAATGGGCAATACTCCTCTTGGTTCATTAACGAATCTTACTGGATGGAGTGACGATCTGATAGATCGCAGGGGTAATGTATGCGAATGGCTAAAATTTTTTCACGTGGAAGTGTAAACAGAAGACCTTTGATCAGGATACAATGCTGGCAATTAAGATGATCACAACGAATTTTTGCATATAACCTACTGGGGTCTCTATGATTAGTGAAATCTATTGGAATGGATGGGCAAGTTAAACCAGAGCCAGGAAATCTCATGAGTGTAATGGCTACTCGAACTGACTATCAGTCAAGGAACTGACTAGCAGTCAACCCTTATTACTTCACTATCACAAATGAGTTGTTGAAAACAGATAGCGATTATATTCATTCACGCCTGCTAATGCAAAACGAACATAAAGCAATTAAGTAAAAAAAACATATGAAAACTTCTCTTCAATGGAAGCCGTGTCACAGGAAAATGGAAATTAATGAAAACTCACCATATTGAACACAATACAACAAACTAATAATCAACGACACAATAGCAGACTTAGACAAGGACTTCATAACGAAACCCTGAAACTGCGAGCACTGGAAGGGAACTAAATTACATTTCTATGACGATACGTAATTAAATTAGTGAAGACTGTGCCATGTTCAGAGTAAAGCGTAAAACTATTCAGTCATTCAAATAATAACATGGAATCATGCTTTTTTTTATAAGCTGGTCATGATTTATTGTCATCATCAGCACTTTCACGTCTACTAGTATTATATTCGCGTAAGAAGTACGACGCCATGTTGGCTCCCCTGTCTGTCACTCCTGTTTAGGTCTTAACGTTTTATGATTTTCGTAGATTTCTGTGTTGAAATAATAATGCCTAGGATACTAAAGTGGTGAAAGAGAATTGGTACTGAAAAAAAACTTCCAACACCGTTAAAAATGTTGTGACATATTGACATTCAGGGCACCCAACATAGCGTCCAAGGGACTTCTTATGTGAAACCTCAGATCATAGAAACAAGGGAGATGTGCCAAGGCGCTATCGAGCTTGAGCAAATTGCTCATATTAAAAACGTACGCACTGGCGATGAACCGAACACGATCGATGGTATAAATACAGTGTTTTAGTTTAGTGCTAGTATTGAGTGACGATTAACAGTGTTAGATTGAGGGTGTGCGGAATGTTCAATGCGTGGGAGATCTTTTTATTCACAAGGAACGCTTAATTATGCGCGTAATTGTGTCGAAAAATGTACTAAAAGTGGCATCAGTTGTTCCCGTACTAATTTGCTATGATGGCATATCTCCTTGTTTCTATGATCTGAGTGTGAAACGCTCTATAGTCCTAATACGCACTTAAAATTGCAATAAATCTTCATCAAAGACGCTACTTTAATTCCAACGTTTAGACAACAAAATAACGTTACAATAGTTAAATCACAAAAGCGACTGTATTACATATTACATAATAATTAAGTCTAAACTGCAGTTACGACGTTACGAAATGTGGCACGCCGCGTGTTGGGAAATTGTATGAATAGACGCAAAATTGTTCCACGTACGGCAGTTTAGGATGGTACTTCAACTAAGACACACACTAAGGCACACGACAAGAATTCATTCAGTTTGTTATTAACTTAACATAACAACATGCCTGTATTTCCTGAAGGCAGAGGGCAGAGCACATTATTTTCTTCAGTTATTTATAGGCAGAGGTCGCGGGTTCAAATCCCGCTCGGGTCATATGATTTTTGAGAATCACTTATATATTTAATAACTTAATAGAAGCATAACATGGCTTTGACATGTTTCAAATTCACAAAAAATATACATTTATAATGTATGGATGGTGATATCGCATCGATGTCCGATAACTGCAAAGTAGCATTGAGTTGGAAATACTGCATAAGTTTTCCGATAGATGTCGCCAAACGCTCCTAAGAAGCGTATTACAAAGGGGTCTCAAATTTCAGATGAGTCGGGCGAGACCCGGTAGCTCAGTTGGTTCAGAGCACTAGCCACGGTACGGCAGAGGTCGCGGGTTCAAATCCCGCTCGGGTCATATGATTTTTGAGAATCACATATATTTAATGACTTCATCAGTTATGTTATAAGTTCGGTGTAATAGACGTGCCTATTGCTCATAACCGGACACAAAAAATATACACTATCTAGGGATCAAACCGAGGACCTATATACTTTGCCCCATAATTGTTTGCAGTAACTTGACAATTGGAGGGATAAGTGAGGTACCTCGTTTTTCAAAAACAATAAAATGGTGATGTGAAATAAAGAATGAACTGATTTGTTAAGATTAATCTAATTCTACTATTTTTACCATTCAATCTTTTCGCTTTGTTAAATGCCTCAAAAATATTATTGTAAATATGATATCATTATTTTGAACTGTCAAGTTATTGCTAACAATTATGGGTCAAAGTATAGGTCGTGCTTGCTACCATACCAGCTGCAGCTGGTACATACAATTTTATGAGGTTGACACAGTACACCTTTATCTTCCTTAAATCTCTATCAGCCGTCATTTTAGTTTTCATTTCTTTCCTAGCAATTTCCACACGATTTATTATTGGTTTTTTTCTTAAAGCTATCCAGATCCACATTCATACTTACCAGTTTCTTGGTAAGTGCTCCTCATCACACTATCCATAGGTATCAAGAAGCGATTATTTCTTAGCGTTTTCACCGGTGGCTACTTTCAGACTCCTTCTCACATAGGTATCTACTTATTCTTTATCATTTCAATTTAAAATACTTGAATTTCAATGGAATACAAAATAAAATTTCATATTTTAACTACAATGTTAAACAGTAAACAATATGTCTTTATTTCTACTAAGCTGACCTAATTAATTTCACGTTATAATTATTTAATAAAAAAATATACAAAATACATAATTGTTTATATAATTACATAAAAAAAACATAGAAACCGCACTTTAAAAAGTCGCACGTGTTGTAGAAAATTCACGGAAATTAATACTAACGATTACGGAGCTCGATTACGCAACTCACGCGCATCTTACCGCGTGCGTCCTCTGCAACAGATGTGTGGCATATGGAAGAGACAAGGAAACATAAAATTGAACATATATTAATTGACAATTTTTTTTAACAACGAGTTAATTTTATTTATTTTCCATTAATTATTTTTAATTATGTACCTACATGTTTTTAAAAAAATAAAATATTTCTTTATTCTTTACTGTACACGTAATAATATTTATACATAGTTTTATATTTATATGGTATGTACAAAGGCGAGCTTAACTCAAAAATTGAGTTTTCTACCAGCAAACCTTTGAGCGATAGATAACTATTCATTGACTTCTTTTATGAAATTTTGACGAATAATTCAACAAGTATTTTTTTCATAGTCATAGTATACGAGCTTGTGCACAAATCCGACACTAGGCTATGGGTTTCTACATTGAACCGAACATAATTAATTAATGGATTAGATTGGACAAGTGGAGAACCGTTACTGCAAAACTCTTCCCTTTATACTTTCTTAAATGAAATGAATTAATTTGTTCTGTAACTTGGATATTTAAATTACTTTTACACGTCATGCACCAAGAGGTAATTCATTACTTTTATTTTGCTGTATTGAATACATTTAAAGGTTACATTGCTTTCATTAACATAAACAAAGCCTGCCTACAAAGTATTGGACAAAATCAGTTTTTATTTTAAACTTAATGATACTCTAGTCACTTCTAGATCCGCAAGTTTCCATGTATTGTTAAATACCTATTTTTTTTGTACGTCTAACTGCGCGAGCGCACATCGGGGTCAAGTTCAGCCTGCGCCAGATTCGTTTGTGTGAAATACGAAATGTCACGGTTCCGTATTTATTATGATTTTTTTCTACAGGTCAACACATAATGATGATTTGGCTGTTTTGTGACAAGTGTTGGATCATGGTTAAATAATGGATCGATATGGTTCCGTATTGATTTATTATTGCAATATCATAGAAAGTTGTAATTATAGGTAGTCATCATTATGAGTATCTATGACTAATAATATTATCTACAAGAAATTGATATTATAATTCTTTCAGTGCAAAATTGACGTCTCATGCGGTTTTGTTTGGCAAACGTAAAGTGTTACGGTTAATGATAACTATTAAATAATAAAAATTCTAGTTATGTTAAAAAAGTGACGAAATTTTACATGAAAACAGCTAGAAAGTAGAAAAATTTGATCGTATTTAACATACATCGTAATTATGTCATCACGTATAGATATTTTTAGATTCAGGTTCTAGAGTAGAAATTAAATAACTGTAATTATACTTTTAAATTATACAGTAATCGATTCTTATTACCTAAGATAACACGTGGTTATAATGACCCGTAAATGATGCTATAATTACGGTCATCAGTTTCAAAATATATAAATGTAAATACAAATAAACATTTACACAACCTTTACCGAAACGTGAATAATTTTATGAAGTACCTACCTACCAGAGTTTATGTGGAATTATTTGTTTTACTTTTTTTAGGGTTCCGTACCAAAATGGTAAAAAAGGAACCCTTATGGTGGGACTTTGTCTGTCTATCTGTCTGTCTGTCACACCTGCTTATTTCAGCAACTTCTTATGCTATCGACTTGAAATTTGGAACAGTTATAAAGAATGCTTGTTCAACTTTATTGCAAATGAAAAATCCAAAAATATTTTTATTTTCATTGCAAAAGGGGCCGGAGTGGGGGTCCGAAATTTTAAAGTGGGGTTACTAGGTCAAGTGACATATCATATGAAAGGGCTTGATCTGCACATTTCAAAATATATTTTTATTTAATTTTATGTCTCACAGTTTTCGACATATGATGAAAAATGACAAAAAATACCTTTCTCCCCCCCCCCCCCCTATCTCCGAAGTTTGCGGGGCGAAAAATCTGAAATAATTAGAGTTGATAGGAATTGACCCAAATATAGCAACAAAAATAAAACGATGATCCTAACTAGTACAGTTTGTTCAAAATCATCAAAATTCCTTCACAAACAAACTTAGTTATGCGGTCCGGATTTTTTCCTTTTATACGTCCAAAAATGATACGGAACCCTCGGTGCGCGAATACGACTCGCACTTGGCCGGTTTTTTTTCTATACATTAATATAAGTAATTAATTTGAAGCCTTTTAGACACCTTGCAATGATAAATGATAAATGATATTTATTTTGTAAATAGGTTAAAAATAACACTTTTACACGTCAACACATTTCTACACAATCTAATTAAATACTACTTTTAAATTAGGTAGGTACTTATTTCTTTTATTAAATATTTAGCCACACCTAGTAAGATAACTAGTCTGAATATCAAGATTAAAAAAATTAAATTGACACAAAAAATTAAAAAGTACTTTTTAAATAACAATGTTATAATTTTACAGTATTTTTTATAAGAATTTGAAGTTTGTTTCGTGATAATAGTCCCTAATTTAGTTCTATTTTTTAAGAATTATATTAGTTAAAGTTTAAGAACCAGAAAGCGTGGTCGCGGGTAAAACCTAGTCATCGATACAACCAATACTGGATTTTATTTCCGCCATTTTGTTGCGCTCGAGTTTATCAATCGGGAGCAGGTTAACATCCGCGTGCGCGCAGCTTTCACCCGGCGCATGCGCCGTTTGCATCTCTTTTGTTATTCAAGAAATTATTGATTAATTTACAAATTGATTGTTGTGATAAAAATGGCATAAATTAAGATTTACGCTTCATATATTTTTTCCTTAAATTGTAATAACAACAGCTTATATGACTAATTCATATAAACAAAAAAACTGTTTTTATTTTATTTCTTATCAAATTATTATGATAACTGCATAAAATGGCAGTTTCTTTTTTCAATGCATTATTACAAATTATTGATGGCTCCTTCAATCCTTCTTATCCTTCCTCAATTCCTCAATTATTAAAGATATTAGATTTCCGACCCAATCAAGTCTTAAAACTAAAATCATTCAAATTTTATATGACAAACTCTTAGAAAACCGTACAAAACCGCAATTTCTAGATCATTTGACCCGAAAATATGTAAACAAGGACATCTCAATGCATTGCCGGATTAGTTACAAAAGAGAAGCTTCGTTACATAACCTCTCTTACCCACTGTCGGAAGTCACCCATATTGGGACGCGGCGCGCATGTTGATCGCGCAGATACCGAGTACATTGTCTGCGCACGTGTGAGATTTGTTGCTGTTTTGTATCTTTTTCATGCTTGGATTAAATAGGTGGAGGCAGAGGCTGTTTCTCACCGACTTCTAAACGGGGAGGTTCATAATTTGTCTGTTTTTTTTGTATGTATGTTACACGATATCTTTGCCGAATATAAACCAATTTTTTTTTTGTTCATTTAGTAGAGTAAACTCGCGCGGTGGACCCATATAAATTTTATAATTTTGGTTGAGTCTCTTTTTAAACGGTCAAAACTAGTTTTAACTGCAAACACCGGTCGAAACTTGCAGTCGGGTAACTACATAGTTTCATTTTGTAACTAATAACTACATAACACACTTATCTAGGGTCCAAGAGCAAAGCCAGCTCGTGAACTTGGGCACCCTGACACGGACAGGTTAGCTTCGAAGGGTTGACAGTCAACCCCTTCGTGTTAGGTTACTTTTACAGCCCTATTAAGCTTATCATGATATTATTAAATATACAGGGTGGCACTGGCAGGTTAGACATTGGAAATATTTTAAGGGGTCATTGTGCTCATCATTATGAACAACTTTTACTATGGGACCAACTCTGAAATCACGAAAAAAACATTAGCTGGTCCATACATTTATGTTCACATAACTCAACAAAATGTATGGAACAGCTGATTTTTTTTCGCGATTTCAGCGTTGGTCCCATAGTAAAAGTTGTTCATAATGATGAGTACAATGACTCCTGAAAATATTTCCACTGTCTAACCTGCCACCCTGTATAAAAGGTTTCAAAAATAATTGACGCATTTTAAGAGTCTTATTAGTACGGGTCTTCGATCATTCTCGATCGTACGAGTGGCTTATTAACAAGAGCCATATCCAGAACAACATTCCGATACAAGTTCTATGTACATAACACGGTGACGTAATGTTTATTGACACATTAAACAAACATATAAGGTAACAGGAATCTATGATATTTTGCAGGAACTATTCCGGTCTATTTTAGTAACAGTATCACTTTCCCTTCAAGTCGATAGTTCCTGTTTTTAATGATCGATTTACCTAACTCACCTTATCTTACAGATAAATTGAATAGATTTTAGATTCCATTCAGTTTTAGATAATAATTACTTGTTATAAATGTGAAAGTAACTTTGTTTGTCTGTCTGTATGAGTATGGGGATAGCTTGAACCACGGTGTATAATTATGTCGCAGGGATATGATAGAAACAGGGATTTGAGTTTTGTTAATTCGCTGGAATATTCGCTAAAATGCTCCTGTGTGACCAAATTTCAGGTGGTGTGAGCATTTACCTGTAATATAACGTTCATTAGAATGCTCATTCCAAGGTTTATCTGCACCTTTACATAGCATTAATTAGTGTTCATTCTGCAATATAATAAAACTGTAATGTTCCTTTCTCTATACTTATATCCTAACTAGTCCATACATTTTCAAGTTACGAGCATCCATCCAGTCATTGTTTCGCAACAGACATTGTTTACGGCCTAGTTGTAACAACAGTGAGATACATTGTTTTATTAAAGGCTTTGTTGCCAAACTTATCAGAAACATCTGGACCAATCAAAGAATTATATCTTCACGGTGTTGGGTGGAGGAAAGTAACGCACTACTTAGAGGAGTAATTGGGGATTTCTATGTTTGATGTTTTTAGTTCTGATAGGTTGGTAGAAACTTCAATAACAACAAAATTATATGATGATGGCGCTTTCCTCTCCGTCAGCCCATCTTAGTCAGCTGTCAGTCTCAGTTGTCGTTCCAAAGACGGTTGGTATTCCGAAAAAATATTTAATTTAAAGGTATTCTCCATTCGGCTGCATGGAGTACCAAGTTGACGCTGCCAATAATCTCTTTAACTGGGTTAGAAGAGGTCGAGGACTCGAAGGGGTCGTGAATACGAGAATAGCACAAGCCTCCAAAACAGATTTAAATAACCACCAAAATGAACCTTTTGCTGTAAAATCTTAAAACCCCAATTTCCGAATCAGTTTTTGTAAATAATAAAACTCAATTTATCATTTTTTCCAACAGGTTTCCATGAAGCCATCGGCGAGACGATCGCTCTCTCTGTTGGTTCACCTCGCCATCTCCAAACCCTGGGCCTGGTCCAACGTTCAGTGGATGACACAGCTCATGACATCAACTACCTATTCACCCAGGCCATGGACAAACTGGCCTTCTTACCATTCGCTTTGGTTATGGACAAGTGGCGGTGGGATGTCTTCACTGGAGACGTCAGGAAGGAACAGTATAATTGTCATTGGTGGAGACTAAGGTTAGTAACATAAGGAGTTGTAAGTCCTAATAAATCAATCTAACCATCTTTAATCTACTAAGCAACCTAGGGTAGACACAATACAAGTTATATTGTATGAGGACGCCGGCGTTTTTTCGATGATCCAATTAAAAAGAAGATATAGGTATTAAGTAGTTATTGTCTAAATAATTTCTTTAGGAGTAACGTTACTAAAATATGAAATAAGTTACAATGAAAGAACTATAAAATAGATGCAGTTTTTCCTCAAAAACTAATCGATATTGTTTCACAATGCAATCAGATAATTATCTACATGCCATAACATAATGAGGTGTAAGATCGTACGCAAGTAGCGACTGCTCATCGGCCGTGGTTAAGTAACCGTCACCCTCAGCTGGCTCTTACAACATGCTTCAGAGTACACTGGTTATCTTGACTATCTTCATAGAATATTATGTCTACATAGACAATGGTATGTCTATATGAGTTCTTGCCAAGAAACAAATAAAAATGTTCATTTGGCACAGTATTAAGAACGCTATTAAAAACTAACATAAGTTCAATGTTGAAAAACGTTTTTCAAAGCAAGCTTTTTAATGACCACTTCCCAATTACATCATGAAACCTTGGTCATCATATAGGCCTGTAGTACTCGTCAAGACTAATCCGACGAGCCCAAACACGACGAAATTAGGTTAAGAAGTTGAAGAGTTCCTGTAGCCACCTCCCGGCTCCATCATGAGACCACTTCCATGGTACCATAATTATTATCGCATGTCTTCGAAGTGACATATGTGTTCCAAATTTCCGTTCAATCGGTTGGGAGGAACTGGTCTAAAATGCAGATGCAAGATTTGCCCCCCCCCACTAACAGGGCAAGTTAATTAAAAGCTTTTAAAAATGTTAAAGTTGAGGGAAGCCTATGCCCAGCTGTGGACATTTTTCGGCTAATAATCAACAAAATTACAGAATAAGAAGCTGTAGCGATACAGCGTAGTGTTACACAAACAATAACAAAATTAATTCACTTCACACGTCTTACATTATGTATTACGCTTTTTTAACCGTCCAACTAACTAGCTCACTCATTATCAGTTGAATAATTCAGTTAACTCACGCAACTACATGACATAATAATGTTAACGGTCCGATGATCAGTTAAAATATGCGCTTACGAGTATATTCTAGGTCAAAACGATAAATTATAAAGTTGTAGTATTACTTCATTCAAATAAATCAACAAATAATTTTCTTCCTATGGCTGGCCGCACATTGGTATAAGATTTTTTTGTTATAAAAATTCTGTAAAGCTTTGAAAAGAATCGAAAGCATCAACAGTCAAGTAGCTGTTCTGAAAGTTCCACAGACATGAACTTATAACATAGGTTCCTAATGTAAATGATAAAACAACCATAATAAAAAAAAAATATAAATAAAAAGTGATGTATCCAAAGGTTGATCAGTTTTTTAAAAACACTCCTAACCATTACTAAATTGCCTATTTAAAGAAGGAGGTCTCATAATGATTTTCTATTTTTCACTATTACTCAAATAAAAAGTACACCTACCTAATTGCAATAATAAAGCTCGACGAAACAATCGAATTTTGCAAAGCACCAAAGATCCATAAGACCAAAAAAACCAAAACCACCATAGTAATTGCTACCGGTTGCAAGAACGCAAGTGAACTGGTCCACGCAGCGATGGGATTGCGGTCGTCTGTCGGCCTTGACTCGGTAACGGGTTCATTCTCCGATGAAAGCAAAAGTTGATTGTGTGTAATGTATGAGCGGAAGCGGGAATGGAAAGCACAATATTAATTTCGTTTGGACATTGAGGTATAACACTAGAGCAGACGCTTTGAACAAATATCATGTTCCAAACGCCGTGACACGTGACAAAAAACAATAGGATAGATGCGATATTTGCTACGTGAAGTGCGGCTGCTTTACCGCAGTTGGATTGGGACAGCAGTACAGCACCGTCTAGTGCGGTGTCTTCTCTAGTGTATATTTCAATGGTTTTTGATAGGAAAAATGTAAGGCAGGTACATGATTGAATACTAAGAATGAAAGGGCTGTTTAAATTTAGACGATTGGTATTGAACTGCTGCGGTGCGTCAACAAACATCTAAATTGAAAGAGCCCAAAATAATACAAACAGATCAATGAATAAGACCACCAAAAAAGTAACGCTGATCTTTTGAATTTAGAAAATCCTACTTCGAATTTGTAGACGCTAAAGTTGCATATCTTTATCACAGTATCGCTTATTAAGAAGAGCGAGAAAATAAGTAATTTATAGTCTACATTCAAGACCACAGAATGATATATTTTCAAAATCGTTACTTTTTCTAGAAAGTTCAAACTACCCGCTGTCTCTTATCACTACACCCGCAGTCTAAAACGTACTATGTTACAGAATGCATTTCTGACATTATATAAGTTCAAAATCTTGTGTGTTCACCGATTGACCTAATTTCTTTTAATAACATACTTATGTCGATATTACAAAGTTTTAATGTACTCTTTCAAATATACCTTCGCCAATGTCAAGCTTAGGAAAGAGAATGATGAAGAAAATATACGAAATAAAATATCTTAATTTGTAGAAAAAAATAGCAAAATAGTAGGTCAAAAATATTAACTGATGGTTAATACAAAGGTCATAGGATCCGGATTGAAGGATTGTAAGTCATATAGCATGCGAATGGTAGGACCAAAGTTGTACTCATAAACAATGAAGGACAATCAAGTAAACTATGGATTATAAGTAATATTGAAGATAATGACGATTATAATGGTCATAGCTTTTCAAATAAGACGTAAACATAAAACCATCAAAATTCTTTACTTCCCAGCAATATTTTTGCTAATCCTATTATTTTTTCTCACAGAGAGCAGTATCAAGGCATCAAACCTCCAGTGCTTCGTTCTGAGCTGGACTTCGATCCTGGTTCCAAGTACCACATTCCTGCCAACATCCCGTACATAAGGTAAGTCTAGTCTGATTTTAAACTTGATGTCATCGGTCCAATCAGCACGATAGATGGACCTACTGTTAATGTTTATTGCAATGGTATTAAGAGCAAAGATTAAGATCATAGATGTGCTCTCACCGTACTTCATCGCGCAAAAATGTGTCCTTATTGAGACGTGTGAGCTCACTAATTAGACAGAGAACGATAGTGTACAATATTCGGCATGAGTGAGCGAGACGATAGATACTATATTTGATACTTCAGATTGACATTGAACGAAACATGGAAACGTGACCATATTTTGACACGATAGGGCGCATCTACGATTTAAATCTTTGATTATGGGAAAAGCTATTGGGACACATATTTTTGTTACTAAATACTTCGTTTAAATCAACATCACTAATTGACGTAAGCCCACCTCATGTTTAATTACCAATGAGTTGTGGAAATCGCCTCATATAAACTCATATAAAATCAGTCTTGATTACTTCACTGGTAATAAGATAATATGAAGAAATGTATCGAGTTACTGCTTATTTTATTGTATTCCGGTTGTATAACACTTCAGGTATAATGTTATCTTGATGGCATTTAGCTGACAGCGGACCTATCCATCGTAGCTCGCTTTCATTTGTTATAATTATGTCATAATTATGATTTTACTGTGAGTATATTAAGGGTTTATGATAGTCTATACTGTTTATAATCTAAGTACTTAAGCTGTTTTTTAAAACATTGCAGTTAATAAGATATTATTTGACTTTGAGAGAAGGTTTGAGAGAAGTAGTAGTAACCATGTCCTTATAACTGCAAAGATATAGGCATTGAGTTGGAGTCTGTGTTAGTCTCCGATAGATGTCACCAACGCTTTATGAGGCGTATTCAAAGAGACTGCATCCTGCAACCACGAACGCTACAAAGTGTTCGAAACGTCAGGAAAAATTAGTAATGTGCCCGATTTAATCCGTTTAAACTTGTTTTATTATTACGTATTCAAAGAGATTTAAAGTGTCAAATGATGCGGACAGGACATGGTTGCTAAGTGGCAAGACTCGGCAAGAGTGACGCCACGGCAGAGGTTGCGGTTTCAAATCACACCCGTGTCAATTGCTTTTTAAATCTCATAAATACTTATTTAACAACAATAAGCAGATAGCATAATACAAGTTCCGGACTAAACTTTCGTCCTTGAATTATAAGATTTTCTAGGACCAGCAATCGGTTTATGTTGCGAGCGTATTTGCGGTACAATTTTATCGAAATCTCCATCTTTGTTCAAACACAGCGTTCCCAAACCGTTTATTTCACGAAACAGAAAATACACGTTGTTGCACAATCTATTACACCATTCCTTATAGGGATATAAATGGACAGTCGAGGTCCATTGTGAATGTACCACAGATTCGTGTCACGCTGCCAGTAATTCATGTCCGATACAGTTTCGACCAACTACCGGCGTTCACACGGTGTTGCGTGTTTTATGCGCGCAAGGAATTTTGGACAAGCTTTTGAATATCTATACTATTATAAAATTGTAAAAATGCCGTGTCTGTACATTGAAGCTATTCCAGAAAAAATAGTCGGGAAAGGGTACTGGGACGTAACCATACCCAAAAATATTTGTTTTAGAATTTTTGTCTGTTTGTCTGTTTGTGCGCGCATCACGCAAAAAGTACGGAACGGATTTTGATGTGGTTTTCACAGTTCGATAGCTTAGGGTCCAACTTAAAATCTAAGCCACGTTTCATCTGATTCCGCTGAAAAAAACCAGAGAAACAGCTTGACCTCTTGGTAGTACTAGCCACCCCACACTACGGAGGTCATTTAAACTGGTCAATTCATTGTAGTCCACGCGGACGGAGTCGCGGGCAAAAGTCTAGTAGTATATAATGTAGTTGTCACAATTTATAAGTATGTTTTGAAGGAAATTAATACTTTGTATAATGAGAATAAAACTCTGTTTCGGTAAATTAAGGTCTAATTAATGCTTTTGTGACTGGTCCAAGTAAAAGAACGAATTTTATAATTTGTAAATTCTTGAAAAGATTTCTCCTATAAGCTAGTTTATAAAGTTACTTCAAATGAAATCACATACGGGAAATTTTATTATCAGTACCTAATTAAATTAATTATGAAGTAAAGCCTTTTAATAAAAACGATAGTTACAAACTAAAACCCGACTACGAAAAAAATCGAACTGAAAAGCATGAAACAAGAAAACATTCCTGTCTGACAGCCTGAAATGGGTATAGCCGTGGTCGCATGCCTTATTGGAGTCAATAATACGGTGGCACGGACAGACACGGCTTTTTTTCAATTTCATAATAGTATAGAAAAGATATAGATAGATAGATGTAATACAGCTGACCGTTCCAGGTATCTCCTCCTCAAAATATTAAGGACCATCATCAGTATCAAAAAGATAGAGAAATCAATAGAAAGCGAACAAAATAGATTTTCTTGACTCATTAGTTATCTGGGGATGAATAAAGCCGATACTAACGTGTAACCCGATGAAGTTAGTTATGCAACTGTTGCGCAAGTATCGCGGTTTCCTTAATGACGACGCAGTTAGGTGCAGGAAGTTGACTGCGTGCAAGTTTACTGCGGTGTACGGGTGTTCGGGTACGTGTGTGTTTTGGTTGATCGTTCTTTGGACGCCATTGATGTCTTGAGTTATAATTTGATTTGTTTTGTTACAAAAGATAGTGTCTATTATCGTTGGTGATAGACAAAAGAAAATAAGTCATCGACTTTATTTTATAACTAGTACTTTGTCCGTGACTTTGTCCGCGTGACCGGTACTGTGCAGTTTTTTGGGCTAAAAAGTCTATGTTACGCAGTATTAATGTAGCTTTCTACTGGTGAAAGATTTTTTGAAAGGAGTTTAATAGTTTTTGATTTTATGTGATAATGAAGCTATCTACGGGTGAAGTATTTTGAAAATCGGGTTAGTATTTTTTGAGATTATTCACTACAAACAAAAAAAAAAACAAATCTTTTCCCTTTGTGATATTAGTTTAATGGAGGATATGAAATACTCAATTAATTTATTATTTACTTATAGTTTTCAACATGGGTGTAAGATCTATTAAATTGTCGTCACATTTGGCCTTTGTAAAGCAGCTATAGTTGGCCAGTGAATATAGCTAACCATATAATATACTCTATTATACTCAATCTATCGCAGGTCTGTTGAAAAAAGTTTCTTTAAAATAAGCAGTAGGTACCTAGTCTTTTATGTGTGCGTGAGTAAACAGAAAAATTAAATAAATAAATACTTCAGCGAACTGTTAGCATGATGAAAATTTTAAAAAAAGCTTTACAGGTGTGAAAGCTTTCAGCTATTCCACTTTTGGCTGCCATAATGGGAAAATTATAAATCTGTCATCGTCTCAATCTCCATATCCTATTTTATTGGACAATCACATAAAACACATGAATTTTGTAACAGCGAAAACTTCATTTCAAGGTTATATATTACAGAATTTTATTGACATCGACACAAAATATGTAGGTACCTTGTTTTACCTTATTAGTCAATTATTTTTGATGAAATCATGTGAAAATGTGCCCTTCGAGATGAGTCAATAATAATAGTTACGATATTTTTATAGCCGCAATGAAGTTGTAGAAAAAAAAGAAACTACACTGTCTGTGTCTAGTGAAGTTTCTGATTTTTCTTGATTATAGTTGTATGGTCACGTGGCGTGATAAGTAATCTTCTTACATTTAATTTGGTCTGAGCATTTAATGTTGTCTTCGTGTCTGTGCATTCCTAACCTTATTTAAGGGGATGCACTAAGAATTGTGAAATTCAAATTTTCTTGTTTTTTTGCAATTCATTAAATTTTCAAGTTTATTCGTAACACATACCTAATAAATATCAATTTTGGCTGTCTAAACTCTTACTCTTTATAAACTTTGACTATGCCAAATCTCAGTCACACTCCTGCGTGCGTGCGCGCGATATGCTAACAAAGCGTACAAAGTTTTCTCTTCAAGTATTAATGTACGTATTATATTATATTATTTTGCAATTCAATTTGACTTTCTGTTAAGTTTAATAACTATCAAGCTGTTCTGATAAGAATCTTAAGTTTATTTTCAAACATTTTTAGTGTTTACTGAATAAAATAGAGTCAGCTCTATTTTTGTAGAAACTCTTAGTAGCTTAATGAGTAAAGCATAGAACATGTAGTATATCTGTAAATTACAGTTAATTATTGTTCTGGGTGATTGTGCATTTAAGAAATTATTGTCGTAACAACATCATAATAAACAAAGATTATACCTACCTACAAATATAATTGAAGACTATGTCAAAAATCATGAGGTCATTTTTTATCTTGCAGAATCTTTGACCTGATGTCAGTTGGATTACGATGAAATGTCAGTTGTTCGGGTTTCACTTACATAATAATTGCAAAAAATATATTAATTATTGATTGATTAGATAAGTCTTTTCATAGGTATAGTTACGAGCATTTAAATCACCATGTTATGAATTGTTACAAAATGTAGCTGTAATTATTGTATCGCTAGTTCTCAAGGTGTATTGTTATTTTGCACGATATGTATCTGTCGTGAACAACTCTCAAGCAACTGGGTTGGTTGGTGAAAGTTAATTTAGTTAGCTAAAAAACTTGATATGAATAATTTAGGATTATGCAGCTTATGTATTAGATTTTTTTGAGAGTACTCGATGATGTCATTGTATCTTTCTATGATTAAATTGTTTGTTTGGAGTTTATGCACTGTTTTCTGAATTGGTTATTAGTCTTTTTAATTGACTTCAAAATGTAAGATATTCTCAATTTGATTGTATTTTTTGTGCTAATATTGTTATTGACATTGAAATGAATAGTTCGAAGAATGTTAGGAATTTGATTCAAATTAAATGAGTACCTAAATATTATGTGAATACTTAGACTGGACTATGCCATTGTAATATAATTGAATGTCGAAGTATCTGGAATATTAAGTAGGTTAGATACTAGGCAAGTAATTATGTTTTCTTATATGATGATATTAAAATTAACTACACTTCACGCTTCTCCGGTTTGTCCAGTCATGGTATTAAGTTTCCTTTCAAGATAATTATGAAAGTGCATAACAATCACTTTTACTATACCTACAACTGTATTGTTCTGAACACATCGCAAAAAAAACGAATAAAATATCATTTATATCACTTTTATAATACTTTCGTTACTATTTACATCGTCACAGGTACATAGCAGTCACAAAACATCATTAAAAAAAAAAACAATTACTAAACAAGATAACACTTTAAAGCTAAAGAAAAAATAAAGAGATCAGTTCTTTTAATGGTGGTAGTGTTCTTCTTGGCCGCCCTCGTAACCTCCCTCGCCACCTCCTTCGTGACCTTCGAGACCCTCAAGCTCTTCGCCCCCCCCATGGACTTCTTGTTGTGATTCCTCATGGTGTTCATGGTGCTCGTGGTGCACAATAGGCACATGAACCTTCACGGGGTAAGGCACGTGCTTCTCAACATGGTAAGGCACATGTTTCTCAATATGAACAGGGTACGGCCTGTCAACAGGGATATTGACTGGGTAGGGCACCTTCTTCTCTACCGGGTAAGGGATGACTTTCTCAACTGGGTAAGGTACAGGTACATGCACTTTGACTGGGACTGGTACTGGTTTATCGACGTGCACTGGCACTGGGTTATCGACATGCACCTTAACTGGGTAAGGCACTTCTTTTTCAACTGGGTAAGGTACTGGCTTCTCAACATGTACGGGCACTGGCTTCTCCACGTGAACGGGAACTGGGCGGTCGACGTGCACTGGTACTGGGTAGTGAATAGTTTTCTCGACGGGGTAAGGCACGTGCACCTTGACTGGTACTTTCACGGGGAACGGTACTTTCTTCTCGACGGGGTAGGGCTGTGGTACGTGCACTTTGACGGGGTAGGGCACGTGCTTCTCGACTGGGTAGGGGACGTGTTCGTACACATTCACTGGGACAGGGTTATCGACGTGAACTTTCACGGGAACAGGCACGTGTTTCGTCACTGGGTACGGCTTAGGGATGTATTCGGGTACTTTGATGTATTCCTTGACAGGGTAATGAACGGTTTTGACAACTGGGTACGGCGCTGGTACGTGCACTTTGACGGGGTAGGGCACCTTTTTCTCCACTGGGTAGGGGATGCGTTTCTCGACGGGGTATGGCACGGGAACTTTCTTGATTACTGTGATGGTTTTGTGTACGTGTTCTTCGTGGCCAATTTCGCCACCACCACCGGAGCTTCCTAGGTCGTGTCCGTAGGAGCCTCCGAAGTCGCCACCGCCGAAGCCACCACCGCCGAAGTCACCACCACCAAAGCTTCCGTGGTCACCGTAGTACTCCGATAGTCCTCGTTTGTCCTGTCTCTTTGATTCCTCTGCGGCTTTTGGTTCAGCCTTTGTGCCCTTCTCTGCCTTCTCCTCTGCCGTGGCCAGGCTTATCGCCACGGCCAGGATTAAGGAAGACCTCTGAAAAAAAAAAACAAACATTATCATGTATTATTTATAAAACGTTTAACATCAATTAGTCGACGAGCAGAAAATGTCTATAAAGATTCACTATATCTCATCTAAAACATCTCCGAACAGAAATGGAATTAAAATTATACAGGAAACGCTAAATGAAAAGGGAAATTAACTTATACCAGTGAAATCTAACTGGAAGTGAACACAAGAACTTTCCGAGCATTGTGGGACAAGCCATAACAACTAGTTATGCGAATAAGGAAATAACTTTACGTAATATTGATCTAGTAACGCGTCATTCACTTTGTTTATGTGATTAATTACATCTTTACGATATATGACACGTCCGGTTAAACAATAGGGATCGATTACATCAAAACTTAAATCGATTCCTTATTTAAAATCGATTGATCTGAATTCCTTTGCTACATTAAAAAAAAAACACAATGACACTTAACATCCGCACTGCACACACATAGAACACTGTCACTAGAATTTTTACTAACCAATAGCTTCATTTTCGCTTCGCTTGTTGTTCAGCGAATGTTACGCCGTGAGTGTATTCCAAACAGCCAGTTACGAGGTTTTATACCTCATGCAAGTAGTTTCGTATGTACGAATGTTGTAAACGCGTTGCTGGTGTGGGTGGCCGTTGAATGTGTTTGTGTTGATTTTTTTTTAAAGAAGATGGGATGTTGTGGTAGCCTGCCTAATGTTTTTAATTGATACAATTTGTGCGTGGGAGGAATTCAATATTGCGTCTTATATTCCTTTAAAAAGTATTACTGTATTCAGTTACTTTTCAGTAAAATGTAACGTGATATATACCTATGTTTTTTATGAATTTTAAACATGTCTAAGCCATGGTAAACATTTGAAATTAGGTCATTTTGTTTAACAGAATTAAAAGGAAGAGAAAAATAAAAACTATGTCGTATACATGCCTACTTATTGCAATTACCTACTAATTATTTGGAAAGTTTACTAAAAAGTATTGTTTTGGTTAGGTATTTTTATTCAATTTTTTACTAACATTAGGTAACTATTTCGGCATAAATATCTGACAAAATCTTTAGTAAGACTTGTTATAATTTTATAAACGTTAGGTATATTTTTGCATTTAAGCATTATTCGGTATTTAGAAATAATATAAAATCGCGAAATATATAATATTTCTGCGAGCTGATTGTGAATTTTCTGATCAAATGAGCTGATTTAAATTGAATAAGAATTTTAAGCAACCATTTATGAGAGCCGAATTTTAGAATGACTATTTTTATATCTACTTAATGTAAGTTTTATTAAATTATCGTAATAAAATACTAATTCTACAATTAAAGCAAAATCCAATAATGAAAACAACAAAATAAACATTACCAAGAAACTACCAAAGGTACACACGGTTACACATCAAGCTATACATTCCCAGTTTACACTGACCTCTCACTGTAAGGAAATCCTATACAATGCTATCGATTGCTTATGATCAGCTTATACTGGAAATGTATAGCTTGATCTGAGTAGCCGTGCGTACTAAAATATATTTTTATCTTAACAACATCCCATTAAAATACACTCCTTAACATATAAATCCTAAATCCATTCATTACGTAGGAAGGTATCTATCATAAACCATTTAGAGAGTAATTTACTTTAAAATGTTTAATTTATTTTAAAAATCATATACGGTCGACCACTTTTCACCCTTATGTTCTTAGTAATAAGGGTGAAAAGTGGTCGACCGTCAATGACGTCGAGTGTACTTTACCAGGTTCCAGGCTACCTGTTTGTAAAATTTCATTGAAATCCGTCCAGGCGTTTGTGACGTTGGCGACGTGAAACAGTAATAAACACACACACCCACACACAAACTTTCGCATAAATACGATAGAAAATAAAAAAAAACCGGCGAATTCCGAGTCGTACTCGCGCACCGAGGATTTCGTATCATTTTTGGACGTATAAAGTGAAAAAATCCGGATCGCATAACTAAGTTTGTTTGTGAAGGAATTTTGATGATTTTGAAAAAAACTGTACTAGTTAGGAACATCGTTTTATTTTTGGTGCCATATTTGAGTCAATTCCTATCAACTCTAATTATTTCAGATTTTTCAAATGAACGGTAGAAGGAATGGTATTTTTTTGGACATTTTTCATCATAATTATGTCGAAAACTGTGAGACATAAAATAAAATAAAATATATTTTGAAATGTGCAAATCAAGCCCTTTCATATTATGATATATCACTTGACCTAGTAACCCCACTTTAAAATTTCGGACCCTCACTCCAGCCCCTTTTGCAATGAAAATAAAAATATTTTTGGACTTTTTTCATTTGCAATAAAATTGAACAAGCATTCTTTATAACTGTTCCAAATTTCAAGTCGATAGCATAAGAAGTTGCTGAAATAAGCAGGTGTGACAGACAGACAGACAGACAGACGAAGTCGCACCATAAGGGTTCCTTTTTTACCATTTTGGTACGGAACCCTAAAAATACTGTAACTAACACTAAAATGCTGCCATTATGCTTTGACCGTCATGCTAATATTTTGACATTGACAGGTTCACAGTTAGAAATATCGGGTTATACTTCGATATAATTTTATTGGACTTATTTTCCAGCTACATTCTTTCCACGCATTCTAACAATCGGAGCATGGCCTGCCATAAAGTCTGGCAGGTTACAAATCAAAGTTTCAATCACTTCACGCGTGATATCATTGTGGCAGGTTAAATAACAAGTTTGGTAGACAGTTTACCGATTACTGTGTCAATCACTAGCACTTTCCCCTGACGTGGTTCGTGTGACCCACAGGAACTTCATTTTTTCGGGATAAAAAGTAGCTTAGAGCACTCAGCGATAATGTAGCTTCTTATTAGTGAAAGAATTTTCAGAATCGGATTAGTATTTCCGGAGATTACCTCATATATACGAACTTAAAAATGTTACTTCTTTATATTATTAGTATAGACTAGCTGACCCGCCCCGGCTTCGCACGGGTAAAGTTTAGTCTATAAAAATATTAGATTTCATGGGTTTTAATTTTTTTTTGCGCGGAACCGTAAACTTTTTCTAAAGTAAAAGTAGCCTATGTTACCGCTTATGATATTAGCTATCTGCCAGTGAAAGTTCCGTCATAATTGGTTCAGCTGTTTCGAAGATTAGCCGGAACGAACAGACAGACAAAAAAATAATATTTTTTTGTTGTTCTAGGTATGTACCGTAATTTGCATATGGATTTAGTAAAACGCTGTTATTTTGACATTAGAAACAGACACCTCCATTTTATTTATTTTACGTATGCATTTGTATGCCTATGTATAATGTATGTATTTGTATGTATACCTACATAACTTCATAATCGGCCTGTAATGTTCCCACTGCCGGGACACAGGCCTCCGCTCTGTGAGAGGGAGTGGGCCGTAGTCCACCACGCGGGCCCAGTGCGGGTTGGTGGACGTCACATGTCTTCGAATGTTTGGTTCTAGGACATGCCGGTTTCCTCACGATGTTTTCCTTCACCGTTAAAGCAAGTGATAATTAATTTCTAATACGCACATGACTTCGAAAAGTCAGCGGTGCGTGCCTCGGGATCGAACTCGAACCATTCGCCGTGGGAGGCACATGGTCAAACCACTAGGCTATCACTGCATTCATATCCTAGATAACTTATTCATCGTATACAATACGTAAGATAAACATGATACGTAGTGGCAATGCTTGAGAAGTTCACACAGTGTTGACATTGCTACATTATCAATCGCGTAATATCTAGGTTGAATTTTAAATAACTAGCCACGTGCAAGTGCATGTCGCACCACGCACGCTGTAGGAAGGAGGGTTCCGTAGCAAAGAGTATTTTAGTTATCTGACCGCAAATACAAAGTTGTTTTTGCGGTTGGTTAACTTATAATCTAAAATGAATGTCCCATATCTAAAAAAACAATTTTCATTGAAAGCTATAGAAGCTTTCAATGAAAATTGGTTTTTGAGATATGGGACATTTCTTTTAACTTATTTTTTATTTATTTTTTAACTTGCGGTGTGTGTATCGGGCGAAATCTTGGACGAAATTACAGGTAAGGGTTCCGTTTTTATCATTTGACTATGGAACCCTAAAAAACGTGTGTGAAAAACCAAATTCATGCAACTGACACGGAAAAGTCTTTAAATGCAGATGTAACAGAATTTAAAGATCTAAAACAGGAAGATACTAGGATGGATGACAATAAACTACTAATACACAGTACAGCTGTTAATCTAATAAGGCCTAAGTTCACCGACAAGATAACAGTCTGTTAAATTGAAAACGGCTGTTTATCAAATCTTTTTCTATGCAAAAAGTCATGTTAAACGGCCGTTTTCAATTTATCGGACTGTTATCTTGTCGGTGAACTTAGGCCTAAGAGTAACATTAGCATTCCAACCGCATACTTTAAGTTGACCGTTACGTGCTAAACATCTAAAACGCAGGTTTGTTTTAACCCGACTTCCTCAAGGAAGGGTAATGTTTTCGAGAGTACCTATGTGTTTGTATGTCTATTTATTTGGCACGTTCTGTAGCATAAACAGCTTGATCGATTCCAACCAAAAAGGTGTCGTAAGATTTGTTTTCATTATGGGGGTAATACGACATAGGGCGTAATATTTCAAATTATTTTGATATAACACAGTCGGATTTTTTTTTTAGAGTTCTGTAGCCAAATGGCAAAAACCCCTTATAATTTCGTCCTGTCCGTCTATCTGTCTGTATGTAACAGTATTTTTTCTCGGAGACTATTGGCACTTTATTGATGAACTTCGGAGGTCTTCTGTGAACTGCCAGAAAGGAGTGTACTAAAATTATTAAGAGGGGGCCTCTTAAATATTTTTTTTTTTCATAATTTTAATTAAGAAGGGGCAGGCACTTCATACGTGAAACTGAGGGATGGAAAAAAAATATTTTCGTACACACCTACCACACCTATGTGAGGTATCGTTAGATAGATCTTTGAAAATAACAAGAATATTCCTTTTTTTAATCCTCACGGGTTTTTTTTTTCCAAAATCAACGGCTCCGATTTTTCAAAAATCTAAAGATACGGTACTATTTTAGTTTTTATCAAAATCGGCTCTGAGGCGCCTCAGTTTTATTTTCGCTATTTCGTACATATAGAAAATTCACACTTAAACACATTTGGAAAATTTTGCCTTCTGATTTACTTCCAAAAATATTTGCCAATAATAAAGTGACACTTTATATAATAACTGCTGTAGGAGGTTTCTTAGCTACTTTCTAAAGCTTACGAAGTGAGTAGTTTGCCTTGAAATTATCATATAAGGCTCTGAGCCCTTGACGCTTCACGCTTCGCGCCGTAAAGGTCATAGCGGTCAACGACCTGGCTTTGTCATAGAAGACTTAAACAATGTTGTTCTTTTAAAATAAACAAACAAACATTTATTTGTTTGTCTTTTTACCCGACTGCGCGACGCAAAGGAGGGTAATGTGTTTATCAGTCTACGTATGTATGTTTGTTTCTATGTGGCGTTCTAGAGACCAAATGCGTAGGCCGATTTTGATAATTCTTACGTCAATCGATTCGTCTTAACCTTGCAAGTGTCACTAAAGACATAACAGTAATCAAAATTCACCACAGCGACAACCAGACGCCATATTGACAAAATGAAAAAAAAAAAGTTGATGAACTATGTCAAGTGGGGTGTCGTTGAATAGGTATTTTAAAATCATCTTTAGGTTCCTTTTATCATTTTTAATTTTTTCATTTTAAAGTTGTTTAACAAAGCAATCATTCTCGCTAATTCTTACTTATTGATTTATGTTTTTATTTTAGGTATTAACGATATACAAACAAAAAAACAGTGAATAACTAAAAAGTATAAAATAATAATTTAAAGAAAAACAAAAAACCCGACTGCGTAAAAACTAATTTTAAAAAATACGTGAAAGAATTAACTTAAATAAAAACTAAAAAGAAAGAAACAAGCCCAGTAGTTTAGAAACTAAATAACTACACAATTGAAATAGTTTTATAATCGATACACACAAAAATAGTAAATTAAAAATTAAAAAAACCCGACTGCCAAAAAACAACTAAAAAGTTCAAAAAAACTTTTTTAACAAAAAATAACCGACTTCAAAAATCCACTACAAAGAAAATAATAATTTTGGTTTCGGAAGTCGGTGGCTTTGGTTTTTGTTTGCTTTTTTTTGCCACCGACTTCCGAAACCAAAATTATTATTTTCTTTGTAGTGGATTTTTGAAGTCGGTTATTTTTTGTTAAAAAAGTTTTTTTATTTTTCCCTTTTTAGTTCTTTATCCCGTGTTAGATTACTTTCACGTAGAAGATTTACTGTTGAACGAATTCAACAGTAAATCTTCTACGGAGTGTGTACATTTAGCCTATAACTTTGTACATAGGAATGATTACATAATGTATTATATACTAAAACCTTCCTGAAAGTATGTAGATTACGTTAGTGAAAACCCCATCCAAATCGAATCAGTAGTTTTTGAGAAAATCGCGCACATACAAACATACATACATACATACATACATACATACTTACATACATACTTACATACATACATACATACATACATACATACGGGACGAATACAGAACCTCCTTTTTTGAAGTCGGTTAACAAGAGCACTTTTCAAGCAGTCTGATGCAGTTGGTGGCAATTATTTGTGTTAAATCTTAGATTTTATGCCACCAACTGCATCAGACTGCTTGAAAAGTGCTCTTGTTTTGAACTTTTTAGTTGTTTTTTGGCAGTCGGGTTTTTTTAATTTTTAATTTACTATTTTTATTTTTCACTTTTTAGTTTTTAATGTATGTTTTCGTAATCTTCTTTTCGAGCCCTTCATTTTGATACCCCACATGATAGGTTTTGAGGATAAGTAAGAATTAGCGAGAATGATTGCTTTGTTGAACAACTTAAATCGTTATATATCCTAAACTATTATTTAAAATGAAAAATGATAAAAGGAACCTAAAGATGATTTTAAAATACCTATTCAACGACACCCCACTTGACATAGATCATCAACTTTTTTTTTTTTTTCATTTTGACAATATGGCGTCTGGTTGTCGCTGTGGTGAATTTTGATTACTGTTATGTCTTTAGTGACACTCGCAAGGTTAAGACGAATCGATTGACGTAAGAATTATCAAAATCGGCCTACGCATTTGGTCTCTAGAACGCCACATAGAAACAAACATACATACATACATACATACATACATACATACATACATACATACATACATAGACTGATAAACACATTACCCTCCTTTGCGTCTCGCAGTCGGGTAATAAAACAAATCATAAATTCTAATGCAGAACAGAACGACTCACAGTCGGGGCCCCTTGGGAAGATTTGATTGGTAAAATTTAAATGGCATTTAAATTTTAAATTTTACCAATCACATCTTCCCAAGGGGCCCCGACTGTGAGTCGTTCTGTTCTGCATTAGAATGGCTTAGGCCCCCAGTGGTCGAGGCACCTGTGGTCTACGCCCCTGATTCGTTTAATTTAATTAAAAGCAATTTTTGATCAAATGTGCAGTCAGGCACAAAAATGTTATACAAAAATAATACAGTGAGTGATCAATTAGTTACGCGAATCATTATAAAAACCGTGACAAATATAGATAAAACGTTCGAAAGTGTTCATATCGCTTAAAAATAGCGACCTTGACTGAACTATGTTGCTCAATACTGTATCCGTAGAAACTATTAATTACCCATAACAGTGATTTTATTGAAAAAGGAAGGATATTGTTCTCTGTGAATGTGATTGGATTGAGTCGGTCAGGGACGTCGATAGTTCACTTATACGTAATCTATGTGAGATGGATGTAGATCGAGTCATAATAATCATAAATTACGCTGAGTTGCCAACGATGTTTATTTTCGTTTAAAGTTTTCTTCGTCTCTCAATTAATTTTAATTTACGCTAGCTGACCCGCCTCGGCTTCGCACAGGTAAAGTTTAGTTTATCCTCGCACGTTGATAATATCGTGTTATGTTCTAATTTAATACAATAAACGGCAAAAATCATTTCCATTAAGTACGATGATGGAACTCTTTATTTTGATAAGAATTAATATTATATTGATAAATAAAATCGAATTGTTATTGATATTTTAAAAAAATAATAGCAGCTTTTGTGGCTTAAATATAAAAGTTAGATATATGCTGTCGCGGCCTTTTTTATTATAGAACTATTCAAAGCCGATATTTTTGTGATACATTGTTTTCACATAGGTATTACTGTACCAAACGGCTTATTCAGCGCACGCGCAAACAGCCCTTTCAAATCGATATTTTTTGTGACTGCCTTGATAAAAACCGTGACAGCTCGGCTGATTTCGAATTGAACTCGGAAACCGAATTCGGAATCAAACTCGCGACACGTGGTGCAGAAGCCAATCGATGAACCACTGCGTTAGGCGTGTCAATTTTTTTATTTAATAATAAGCTTGCGTTTGACCGCCATCTCGCCTGATGTTAAGCGATGATGCGGTCTACGATACGATACCCATTCCGACCTCGCCGACGAGGCCCGTCGCGACGTCCCCATCATGACCCGAGTCCGCCGCCGCGTATGACTCAGTCCCCTAACCGACCCTTGCTCGAGCCAGCCCGCGCTGAGCCTGTAGATTTAAATATGTCCCTAAATCATATTAATCCGTTCCAGCTAGTAGCTCCTCCCTCTAGTTGTCCTCCCCCCAGCGACGCCCTAAGCCGAGGTCCGTACCCCAGTAGGGGGTGCCCTTAGCGTGTGGTCGCTTCACTCGCGACTGAAAGATAGCCAGATTGTTGGTAACTATCAGGAAACACCTCAGATCATAGAAACAAGGGAGATGTGTCAAGGCGCTATTGAGCTTGATACTTTAATTTGCCCACATTGGGCGTAGTACAAAAGTACACGCTGGCGACGAACCGAATACGATCGATGATATAAAAACAGTGTTTTAGTATAGCGCTAGTGTTGAGTGACGATTAACAGTGTTAGATTGAGGGTGTTCGGAATTTTTTATGTGTGGGAGATCTTTAGGTTCACGAGGGGCGCTTGTAATTGTGTTGAAAAATGTACTAAAAGTGGCGACAGTTGTTCCCGTACTAATTTGCTATGATGGCATTTCTCCTTGTTTCTATGATCTGAGGGAAACACCCACTCCGGCAGCAAATTCTACCGTTTGGCGGTTCTCATAATGAAGGTGGATTCACAGCACTTCGTTCGGGTTTTAGTATTTCAACCATGAAACGATGTCGCTTTTTCGGGCTTCTGGCCATCCGATAGAAAAAAAAAAAATTTAATGTGTTCTCTTTTCCATTAGACACAAGTTGCAATAGGAAACCATACCAGACAGTAATCGGGGGCGCGAAGCTTGCAATCTGTCATTATATTTACAGTATTGCGATATATTACGATATATTTCCTACTCGATCTAGAAATAGAAAAATGTTTCGATATCTATACTAATAATACTAATTAGTAATTACCATATAAATCTAAATAATTGAAATATTATTTAGATTTTTGTAAGAGGTAGTGGTGCCATCTATGAGCAGATGCCTCCACCCGTTAAGGGTCTTAACATACGGACAGACGGACAGCAAAATGACCCTCTAAGGGGTCCATTAAAGAATGCAATTCAATGCAATGCAAAAAATGAAGCAAAGAAATGAAAATTGGAACCCACTGACAATTTTTAATATTCCATCACATTAAAAAGTAATCTGAATTAATACTAGTTGCGCTCAAAACGCAATGTTATCCGACATTTCCCAATAAGTACTACCAGTTCACTTTCCACCTTGCTTCATTAAATCTCATAACCACATTGAATAATCTTCAACCGTATTACAGTAAAAAAAAAACAACAATTACAATTTTATTAATAAGCTCTCATTAGCATACACTGACGGCCACAAAAACCGGCCATTATAAATTATAACGCATAATATCCGTCAGTCAGTTGCGGGCCTAGATGACGATGTAATAGTCGCGGTGTACGGTGATGCGTACGCAACTAGTTGAGCACTTAGTGGCAGATTTATTGGCTCAGATTTATTGCTTTTTTTTTTATTAAGGCGCGTTTTTCTGCATTTTTTTTTTGTATTTTTTGTATATAATAGTGGTTGTTGTTTTGTATAATGAATGGCTAACAAACATTATAAGCGAAATACCTCCATATTATGTTGTTGTCATATTTTATTATATAAACTAATATAATTAAGCTGAAGAGTTTATTTGTTTGATCGCGCTAACCTCTGGAATTACCAGTCGGATTAAAAAAAAAACCTTTTTGTATATATAAAAATAGTAGGCAGATTCATGAGAAATAGTATAGGATAATTTATTAACATTACGACCCTTAAAAGCTGATCAACGGGAGTGAAACCGCGGAGCACATCTATTAATTACCTAATACATGTATTACATATTGGTGAATTTAACAAAACGACAGCTATTTGTTTTTTGTGCATTTAAAATCCAAATGTCTGAAAATAAAACGAAACATTTCAATAAATGGACCACTACAATGAACAAAACTGACTGCAATTGCAGGTTACGAGTTAATTACCATAATAATTAACCAGTTGCAGACATACACTATGATAGACAGATTAAGTAACGTAGAACAGTAGCGGAGTTTAAGCTGTGATGTAAATGTTTAACTTTTACTGAATTTAATTCTAACTTATTACTTGTTATGTATGAATTAACTAAAATACTTAAAACATTTGTTGTTCTGTTCCAATGTGGTATTATATATATATTATATATATTATATATCTTTGGGATTTTGCATAACATGCTCATTTGTAATTCATCATTCATCATCGTTAAAAAACTGTGTTTTTTGTCATTATGATGTAAATAATTAACTAATAGTAGCTGACAGCTAAATAATTATCTCTCTTTCTTAATGCAGCCATCTAAAAAAGTGGTTACTTATTCTCAATCGCAAACACTACAAAAATGAAGTCTAAATAAAATATTAATCACAGTCACCTTATTATGCTCGCCATTGCATTCGCTATTAAGGCCATACACTTTTGTCACCAGCTACACTTAAGTTCATTTCGTTTCCTTCACACGTTTGCAAACACCACAACAAGAATTAATATTATTGCGTTGTGTTTTTATTGTTTCCTTTCTAATTTTCAAAGAAAATGTTGTAATCAACATTTTATTGTGTGGGAAAATAATTTTGGATTGAAGTTTAATAAAGCTTTGAAGAGGTTTTAAATTAAATTGAAGTTTGATGACATTTTAATGGTGGTTGATTAGATGAATTATTTGATTGAAGGCACTAATATAATGTCAAAGTTTACTGTGCCAGCATTCGGTAAAAAAATATATAGAATTGTGTAGTTTAGAAGAACTAAGCGGACAAACAGACAGACGCGAAAAACGACGTTGTTTTATACTATTTATAGAAGTACCATGTTATAGGGAGCGAGCTTATATTTATTTACGAGGCCAAATCAGACGACGCGACGTTCTAATAGAAAATCCCAAAGACTTTTGCTAAACCTCAGGATTGAACTCAAGTCTCTACGCCTAGCAGTATTGTGCTTGTGAATACCACAAGTATAATGTGGCTGTCTTGAAAACAGGCTCTTTACGAATTTCACCATGATATACAGTCAAATCTAACTACTCTTTGGTAGTGTTATTTTATTATTTATTTATTTATTTATTGTTTATTTACAACGGTTTCACCAGTTATAGTAAATAATTCCAAATATATATCCTAATCATAATAAAATAATAAGGTAAACAAAATATAAACAAAAAACAAAATATATACACGAAACACCAGTTGTATACCTATCATCAATTCTTCTCACAGTACTCCAAACATTCTGACAAGATCACCTTATTTTATGTTCCTGTGGTGGTGGGGTTGATAGCGGGGGACCTGCTTGTCCCCATAGCTGTCGGCACAGCAAATCCTCATTTTAAAGGGTAGGCAACGCGCATGTGTTACTCGGTGTTGCAAGTGTTTCATAGACTACGGTAACCGTTTACCATCAAGCAGGCACCATGGTCGTATAAAAATAAAGATATAAAAGTATGTAGGTCAATCTGATGGTTCTAGTTAACGAAACAGCAATTTGTTTTTACTTGTGCAATTATGATCTTTTTATTGGTCGTACATAATTATTTTGTAGCTACAAGTTACTCTGAGCAAGATTGATAGCTGTGAGCAAGTTCTATATACAAACTGCGTATACAAATCTTCTCTATGATTTTTAGGGTTCCGTACCAAAATGGTAAAAAAGGAACCCTTATGGTGCGACTTCGTCTGTCTGTCTGTCTGCCTGTCTGTCTGTCTGTCTGTCTGTCTATCTGTCACACCTGCTTATTTCAGCAACTACTTATGCTATCGACTTGAAATTTGGAACAGAATAAATTGGGGTTACTAGGTCAAATGACATATCATATGAAAGGGCTTGATCTGCACATTTCAAAATATATTTTCATTTTATTTCATGTCTCACAGTTTTCGACATATGATGAAAAATATCCAAAAAAATACCATTCCCCCCCCCTCCCTTATCTCCGAAGTTTGCAAGGCGAAAAATCTGAAATAATTAGGGTTGATAGGAATTGACCCAAATATGGCACCAAAAATAAAACGATGTTCCTAACTAGTACAGTTTTTTCAAAATCATCAAAATTCCTTCACAAACAAACTTAGTCATGCGGTCCGGATTTTTTCACTTTATACGTCCAAATATGATACGGAACCCTCGGTGCGCGAGTGCGACTCGCACTTGGCCAGTTTTTTTCTTATGCAAATTATGTTTGATGTATTTCTTCGACACGTTGGGTAGTAGGTCGGTATACGGTCGAACTATAAGTTCATAATACAACTGGGTTATGCATTAGGGTGCCTTTCCACCAGAGATGTGCTATTTAGCTATGCTAGGAAACTACGTATGTGACCAGAAAAATATCAATACAATTTCTTATTGATATTTTATGAAAAAACCGGCCAAGTGCGAGTCGTACTCGCGCACCGAGGGTTCCGTATCATATTTTAGGACGTAAAAAGTGAAAAAATCCGGACCCCATAACTAAGTTTGTTTGTGAAGGAATTTTGATGATTTTGAAAAAACTGTACTAGTTAGGAACATCGTTTTATTTTTGGTGCCATATTTGGGTCAATTTCTATCAACTCTAATTATTTCAGATTTTTCCCCTCGCAAACTTCGGAGATAAGGCGGGGGGAATAGTATTTTTTTGGACATTTTTCATCATAATATGTCGAAAACTGTGAGACATAAAATAAAATAAAAATATATAATGTGCAAATCAAGCCCTTTCATATGATATGTCACTTGATCTAGTAACCCCACTTTAAAATTTCGGACCCCCACTCCGGCCCCTTTTGCAATGAAAATAAAAATATTTTTGGACTTTTTTCATTTGCAATAAAATTGAACAAGCATTCTTTAGTTCCAAATTTCAAGTCGATAGGATAAGTAGTTGCTGAAATAAGCAGGTGTGACAGACAGACAGACAGACAGACAGACGAAGTCGCACCATAAGGGTTCCTTTTTTACCATTTTGGTACGGAACCCTAAAAAGATAGGTAAGCTTAACTCGAAGTAAGTTTTCTTATAGCAAACCTTAGGTTTGATTTAGGATAGGAGAGATTTAAGAAAGGTAGATACCAACATAGAGTTAAGTGCACAATGGACTAATTAAAAACTTACATAAATAAATCAATAAATTAAACAAATATGTGTAGTATATTACACCGTACATAAATATAACACATCTACTTGGTATAGGTATTCAAGTTTTTGGCCTGAGCCAATTAGACGAAAACGAACGTGTGTGGCGCCTAGACCCGAATATGAAGAACGAGACCTATAAAGTCGAAAGAAAATCTCGCTCTCAAATTAAATAAACCCAATAAACAAACATACCAAATCGATTTGACCCGGTTGACGTCACCGAAGATCGATCAGGTAGACAAAACGCTCACGATCTATTTGCTCCGTGATTGGACTAGGAGATAGGCACGTGTTTATGTTCTGTAACCATCTAGAATGTACTCTAAATGCGGAATAGCGTTGTGCAAGCTCGCTTATTTATTAATGTAGGGTATGGCGCCACTTGAAGCGAGAGAGCTCAGACGATTTTTTTTTTACTCTTCAATAATTGGCTACCAAATATAGAGGGATATTTGCTAGCTATCTGTCGAATATCCCAGGTTGCTTTTTGCCTCGATGTTATCTAAGATATTCCGGTGACATCAACTCACTAATAAATACTTGACGCACTTGAAAATAAAAAATAATCTTGCAGTTAATTTTATCGGTCATTGACTTTTTTCCGTGGAAAAATCGTCATTGATACCCTCTATCGGTGGAGAATGGAGGGTTATGGCTGACTCTTATCACCTAAAACCTCACGGTGGTCATGTCTTGAGTCGAGATGCCGGATTCGGTGGCGCATATTCCTCAGACTCCGTCAACTTTAGCGGACCCCACATAATACATGCTAGCAATGGATGTTAACGAGCTGATGATGGAGCGGATCTGCTGTATCCTACATTATTCCATGAACAATTAGTATATTCAAATAATAATGCCATTAAAATTGCCAAATAATCTAAAACGGATGATTGAGGACAGAGTTATGTCAATTAATATTGCGGCACTTATTATTTATGCTAATTTGATCATAAAAAGTTACGTTAATTAAAACGTTGATATCGTTAGATATGCTAATTGCCATTTGTAAATGAATAAGTCATTAAGCAGGCATTTAAAAAATTACACAATAACTCTCTTCATACCGTCTAAATGCTGATTTATTTATTAATGTGCATAAATATTTGGTTGCCTAAATTTCGTTAGCTGAATAAATCGAAAAAAAATACATACAGGGAGAGATCGTCTAATCTAAAATTTACATGTATTAGTATGGGCGTTATACACACAAACTGGTCATCGTCATTGGACAGTCCAAGTTCACGGTAAAATCGCTGACTAAAACAACCTATAATAATAATTTATAATTATTTTGTAACTTTGTATTATAATCATCTAAACTTCGCTGACACTGGAGCCGTATCCTTATCCCCCGGGCTACACCGGCCGCGAAGTCAAATCGCTAATGCGCTATTAACATTAAAATTTATGAAATCGCTCCACTATCAGCGTTTAATTTACGATATGGCCTCTGAAGTACATAGAATACGTTTTCACAAGTCACGGAGCTCAGTCAGCAATATTGATTCCAATCAATGTTATATCGGAGACTGGCTTTGCCCGCTACTTCGTCTACGTCGATTTTAAATTTAGACTTACTAGGTATTTGAACATACCTACAAATTTTGACTCCTCGCACATCTTAGGGGTAGATTTTCCAAAACTCTCCTAATAATTTACCTGACTTTTGCTCTATATAGGACTAGCCATGCCCCGCGATTTCACCCGTTAATCAGTTCCTAAAGTTTGTATGTTGTATAAGGCGTGATGTTAAATACCTTATACTATTCCCCATGAATTTGGCTATCACATCCTAAAAGAATTTTCGAATCCGAGTGGTGGTTCTAGAGATTAGCGCGTTCAAACAAACAAACAAACTCTTCTTCAGCTTCTATAATATTAGTATAATAGATTTTAATTGAATTCGTTAAGTTTTAAATATTCAATATTAAAACAAATAAAAACATCACTAGGTACTATTACTTAATGTTGGCCCTCATAAGTACGTAACTAATCGTGATCATCATTAAACATCATCACTAGGCCTCTGTTCACCCACTTACGAGAACTGAACAAATAACAATACCCGCACATAACTAGCGGCAAACATTATCGAATATGAAAAACGTGTACATCTCATCTGATACAACGTAACTTTTAGTGATGGGCGCAATGCGATAGAAAGATACCGAATATCGATGATTTTTTATATGAGATGTAATTATTTTGTTGTTGTCAAGTTGTCATTGCACTGAATATAGATTTAAGCAAGCATTTTATCGTGTCATTGCATGTTATCAAGTGAATGATAAACAGCATTTCGTGTAAATCAAACAGCAAACAGGATACGTTTTTAAAACGTGTGCTAAGATATCCAATTATTCATAAGTTTGAAATGATTTCCCTATGTAATTTATTCATTGATAAGTAAATATTGTAATTAAATACAGAAAAACATACATTTTACGATTTCGCTGTTTGTTAAGCAAATTTGCGCAACACTGTTTGATGAAAGTTACTAGTATAATTAATTCAAGTTATTAATTACTCCGAAGTTGTCGTAACTAGCCCTATATCGGGCAGAAACCAATGGTTACTAATCTAGGTGGCCATTGCTCTATCTTTTCAACGAGCCATTATTTATATTCGTCATAAATTGCTAACGCTGTAAGACAATTAAATAGAAAGCTTTTAAATAAGCGCTCAAAGTATTATGAAACGGAGTTTATGAGTCCCAGCTGAAATAAAATAGGTTGATGCTGGTTAAATACTATAGGTAAATACCAGCATTTAAATTTAGTAACATAGATAATTATGTTATGCATATAAGCTTTAAGTATAATAAAAAGAAAATTATATTGTATCAACTTGCTACGAGCAAAACTATTTGTCCCAGTATGATCATTTTCCAACAAAATATCGTAATGCATAACAAACAACGCTTAAGTAATCCAATTACTCAGCTATGCATTCTTATCAAGATAAATTATTTTATCGATTAAGTAACAACACTAGTAGTTACATAAGCGGTGTGATCGCGGCCAGCGCTCACTCTTCCGTTAAATTTAATTGCACTGGCTGGGTACTGTGAAGAGGAAAATTTTAAAGAAAATGGTAATTTTATGGTAAATATTTGTTTCTATTAGATTTATGATTTATGATACTCAGTCCCAACTTTACTGATTTAGATAGCACTTCGTCTTATGATACTTTTTAGTTCTGATATTAAACAATATCCACAAGCAGTGCTTCGGGTAGTTCTTGTAATAAGTTTTTTTAATGAATCTAAATGGACTATGTAAAATTCTAAAAATATATAGATTTGTACTTTATTATGAAACTAGTTTTTATGTTATATGTAATTAAAACAGTAACAAACAAAAAATAAAACCGTATTAATTTGTGAATGAAACAACTGTTATATTTTTAAGACTTCTTTATATGCACGCATAGCATAATATAATTCTCAACTTGTTTATTTTTTACTTTTGGGCTAACTTATAACAAAGTTAAATCTCAAAAGTTTACATAACTCAATATAATAATCAGTCATCCCAATTGTTATTAATATTCATACAATTATCTAACTAACTCGCACGAGGTTCACAATTACACAATAATCTGTGTCAAAGATCGCTTAGTAAATAATTAGAATTTTAAATAATTTTGTTCATATTCATTAAATCGTGTAAAATAAATCCATATTTATTGATAATCCGGTCCCTATACTTCCACCAAGTATATGCATAGAAATTTCTTCATTAGAAGACAGAATTAACTGTCATAATGACACCAAAAGTGTGGAAAATTATAAAACGTCAAATTGAAACACTGTTACAATTTTGTTTTTAACGAAACACCAACAAAAAAATTACAGATGTCAACAATATAATTATTAATAAAATTGTGCACCTCATATTTATAATAAATACATGTCACTTAAGGCCGAAAAGTTAATCGATTCTATGAGATGGTTCACATTATTAACGTGAATTAGCATCATCTACATAATGTTAACCACTTGCATTTAATAATACATTTCCATGCAGTTTGTTACTTTTTAAAAATAAACGATTTAATAATTATTTACTCCACGATTGTACTCCGCTTTGCGTCGACTCCCGCGCACAACCACAACATATCGCGCCCGCGCAACACGCTTCCCTATTTTTTATCGATCATTGTACGACACGATGACAGTTCACATCTATCGATAATCATCATAGTGTTTTTATGACATGTCACAACACTATTTCCGGATTTGATCACCTACTTTATAATTTCGTGTCTTTGACTTATTAATTTTATTGCGTATTATTATGAATTTATAATACTTCACAAGATTACATTTATGATTATTCATTCGAGCTGTAAAGGTCATTGACTGCTTCAGTTAGGACCTATAGGCCCACGAATTATAAGTCATCACAACACTGATAGGTGACCGCTGGTGTCCAGCTTTTTGACCCAAATCCTCACTTGCCTTTACCAACACTATGAACAATGGACGCAGAGGGGCTCGTGGCTGAATGATAGCCACGCTGATCGATCGATCACTGCACTTGTCGCGGGCAGTCCTTCGATGAGTGACCGTTCTTTACACATCGAGACCCTCCGTGCCTCGGAGAGCACGTTAAACAGTCGGTCCCGGTTGTCATACGATATACATTTAAGCAAGACTGTACCTACTCATTTACCTTGAAACAATTTTTTTCAATAAATTATTATTATTCATTACGGGTAGTCAAGAGCCCAAAAAAGTCTGACAACTGGTCTAACTTTCGAATACCAGTATTGCCCATTGGGTTGTGGAGGTCAGCAGTCGCTCCATGTAAAATATTGATATTCAGCCGCAACCAGTTAGACTGGAAGCCGACCCCAATTTAGTTTGGGAACAGGATAGGCAAATGTTGATGAACAATGGACACATTCTTTGTTGTTTAAAGAGCATTTCAAATAAAAAGTCCCTTCGACGCTATGTTTGCTCTCCTCATTCCTGACTGTCACACTTACAAATCTACAAAAAACAAAGAAGATCTACCTTTTTTTTTGTTTTTTCTAGATTTGTCGATTTGTTTGTAGAAGTTAAAGCAATGCCTAGGACACTAAAAATTGGTGAACGAAAATATTGGTAGGTACCAAAAAAAAACTTCCAACACCGTTTAAAAGTTGTAACATATTGACATTCAGGCGAAACGCTCTATACAGGGTGGCAGGTTAAACAGTGGAAATATTTTAAGGGGTCATTGTACTCATCATTATGAACAACTTTTACTATGGGACCAGCCCTGAAATCGCGAAAAAAAAATCTGCTGTTCCATACATTTTGTTGAGTTATGTGAACATAAATGTATGGAACAGCTGATTTTTTTTTCGCGATTTCAGGGTTGGTCCCACTAAAAGTTGTTCATAATGATGAGTACAATGACCCCTTTAAATATTTCCACTGTCTAACCTGCCACCCTGTTTAGGAACCACATGTGACGTTATACGACATGACAAACAGATTTACTGTCACTTGAGTAAAAGAGATGCGATTATAAAGTTTTTATAGGAACTTATTAGGCGTTCTTAAGTTCTAATAGGTTATCGCGCCATGAATGGCAAAACATGTGTTGTTGTTGTAGCTACATTTTCTCAACTTAACACCATGCATGCAGGCAAGAAAGAACTTGTACAGTACAGTCATGTTTTACGTAATAAAGTGTTTTCATCTCATCAAGATAATAATGCGGGCACCAAACACATATTTGTAGTTATCCATTTAAATATCTGTAGGTAGATACTTTGATAACCTAACTTTGAACACTTTAATATAACACCACGCCGTATTTCCTTGCCAAGTTAGGCATAGGTGTATAGTATGGAGTGGAGGTATACAGGTTGTCCCACGGCTATGCCACGTGGAGGGAAAGTACTTTAAATATTTGAGATAGGAAGTTTTGCTTCATGGAGACTTAACTTTATTTTGAAAATTAAGTAATACTGCATTCAAAGATTTTTAAAAAGTTGCTTGCTTCACCTGGGAGTTGAACTGACCAAATGTGAAAAAAATTATATCCTCTATTTTTTTTATGCCGATTGAAAGGGTTAATTATAAGCATTGATTCTTTCAGACAGTCTGAGTACTTTATGGGGTTACACAAATGGTCTTTCTGATAGTAATGGAAAACCGCCAATCAGTGGAATGCGCTGCCTGAGTGGGTGTTCCCCGATGGTTACAATCTGGATGTCTTCAAGTTGCGAGTGAATCGGTTTCTTCTAGGCAAGCGTGCTCCATCGTAGACCGCATCATCGCTTAACATCAGGCGATTTGGCGGTCAAACGCAAGCCTATTATTAAATTTAAAAAATCTAAACCAAAGCAATTAATTAAGTATTTTATAACAGCGGGATGTTATTTGCAGTTATTAACAGTTATTATTAAGTTATATGTATGTGCATCTAATAAAACATAGCATATAGCATAATAATAATCAGCCTATAATGTTCTCACTGCTGGGACACAGGCCTCCTCTCTGCGAGAGGGAGTGGGCCGTAGTCCACCACGCGGGCCCAGTGCGGCAGCAGTCTAATAAAACGCATAGCCTTAATTGGGTTAAAACAACGTTTCAATTATTTTCACATGTAGGTACTTATCTATTGGAGTATTAGTAAATTGCGCACGAGCAGGTTGTGAAATACTTTGTATGGGAAATTACTATCAATATAAGGTGTCCCACGGCTATGCCACATGGAGGAAAAGTATATATATTAGGTCTTTACCTATGAAATTGCCGTTCTGCAGTACTGGCCATTTCAAATCAAAATAATTTTTGTTTGGCTAAGAATTCCAATTTCAAATTAATTTTATTTTAAAAACATGGTTTTTTTTTTCCAAAAGTAGTCATTTGTTTATTGATTAGTGTTACATTTTCATCGCATTTCATTCTTTTTCGTCATCATGGATACGTTACAAATTCGAGTAATTATGGAATACGAGTACCGTCGTAGCAGCAACGCGCCACAAACGGCACGCAACATCAACGACGTTTACGGAGCTAACACTACAAACCAACGCACCACCTGTTATTGGTTTGCTCGCTACCGTTCTGGAAATTTCGACCTGAAAAATGAACCTCGCGGTCGTCCGAACACTTTGGTTGATAATGACGAATTAAAGGTGATTGTGGAAGCTGATGATACACAATCTACGGCTGAATTAGCAGCAGCTTTCGACGTTAGCGTCAAAACAATATTGGTCCATTTGCGTCAAATTGGCAAGGTAAAAAAGCTTGACAAATGGGTGCCCCACGAACTCAATGATCGCCAGCGCGAAGTACGCGTCGAGACGTGCCTTGCACTGCTCAACAGACACACAAATGAAGGAATTTTGAACCGCATTGTTACCTGCGATGAGAAATGGATTCTGTTTGATAACCGCAAGCGCTCAGCAAGTTGGTTGGATCCTGGTTCAGCACCTAAACAATGCCCTAAACGAAAGCTTACCCCTAGAAAAGTAATGGTCACTATTTGGTGGTCTAGCGCCGGTGTGATTCATCACAGCTTCTTACCAAACGGGGTGAGCATTACTGCAGATATGTACTGTGAAGAACTGAACACAATGATGAAGAAGCTGGCACATCTCCAACCAGCATTGGTCAATCGCTCGTCTCCACTGCTCCTGCACGACAACGCGCGACCTCATACTGCACAGCAGACGGTCTCCAAGTTGCAAGAACTGGGGTTGGAAGCTCTCCGTCATCCGCCCTACTCACCAGACCTTGCGCCTACAGACTACTAACTTTTTCCAGAATTTGGATAACTTCTTGGCGGGAAAAAAATTCAATACCCGAGAGGCAGTACAAAATCCCTTTGAAGAATTTGTCATCTTTGCAATCAGCTGGACGGGAGCAGCTGATTTCTTTAAGAAGGGCATCAATAAACTGCCACTGCGTTGGCAAAGATGCATTGATTGCATGGGTGATTACTTCGATTAATACAAATAGAAAATACATGAAAAAAATTCGTTTAAATTTTTTCATACAAAACGGCAATTTCATAGGTAAAGACCTATTATATTGCAGTCATTTTAGATAGATTTTACTTCATGGAGGCTTCATTTTATCTTTAAAATTAAGTAATATTGCAATTCAAAGATTTTTATTCAAAAAGTTGCTTGTCTCATCTGTAATCGAACCGAACAAATGTAAAAAAGAGAGCTGTATTTCTTTGATGTCGACGAGGTCAATTATGAATTAATCCATTAATTTACATGAACATTAAAGGAACACCGGTAGATCTAAAAAATGATATTCATCATCATCATCACTAACGGTTAGCATAGTATCCATAGTAACTCATATATACTAGTATTATAAGGCTGAACAGTTTGTTTGTTTGTTTGAACGCGCTAGTCTCTAGAACTACCAGTCGAATTCGAAAAATTCTTTTTGTGTGTGATAGCCAGATTCATGAGGAATAATATAGACTATTTAACATCACGCTACAACCCTTAGGAGCCGAGCAATGGGGGTGAAACCGCGAGGAACATCTAGTGCTGTATAATTTTCAAAATACTTGTGTAGGTATTCCCCATATTTTCTCACACGCTGCAGTTACAACTTCAATGCGTCGATAACGTCATGATAACACTGACTATACCACTTTGTTATGGCTGAGTAAAGCCTCGTATCCATTAGGCAACATTTGTCGCACAACACGTGACGCTCAACATGTTCGCAACGTTGCATAACAAAACGCGACGTTGCCAGCTACTACGTTAATAAACAAAACGTTAGTAAGCAACGTCGCGCGTTGTTGTGCAACGTTGCTGAACATGTTGAGCGTCACGTGTCGCGCGCCAAATGTTGCCTAGTGGAAACGCGGCTTAAGGGATATAGATTAGCATATAACTAGAGAGTAGCAATAAAAGGCGTTATTTCATTCAAATTACTTCAGCTATGCAACTTCACCCGTTACAAACATTGTGTAATGTCAAGCCCAGTCCAGCTTCCTAGCTATAAGCATACCCGCTAATCATAGGGCAGAGTATGATTGAGCTTGCTTTATTTAGGTATTGACAGGTTTATCTACCGAATTATGTAAAGAAAATGACTTATGTTTATGGGTCTTGGTTATATTAATAGTGCAACAAATACAATTTTTATGGGTTTATTATCTTTGTCTATTCTGGGCGGTGAGTAATAGGTAGCTCACCGTCCGATCAGGACCAGGCCCGTGCCGAACGGCGCGTACGTGTTCCACGCTCGCCTCAAAGAGATGTCAGCATTGAAGAGGGGGCCCACTAGGGCCCAAGCCTGCCGGGAAAGCGGGATTGTCCGAAAGGGATAAAGGGCTAAGGAAGGAACACGGGTGGGTTTTAGTCAGTAAGAGTCTGACACTCCCTTCCGCTCCACCCAGAGCGGGAGGGGTCATTTGATGATTTCGCAACCTCAAAAAAAAAAAAAACCTTGTCTATTCTGTACCGACATGCCGCGTGATATCACCGCGAGATGATATCACTGCTATTTGTTTGCGAACGTTTGAGGAAGAATGTCACGGTAAGATCTTCCCTAAAGAAATAAGTAAGACCTAATACTCTGCTGATTCCTATTCTAAAACAAGCATTATGATAGTAATAATCAGTACCCCTATCATGAGTGTTTTTGACGTATAGTTTCGTTAACGTAATCATATTTTGAATTGAAAATACAACAGTCCTAGAACATTTTGATAACATTTTATACAATTTGCACATTTTAAAAAATACAGAGAAATTAATTAAATATTTAATTTATATAAATATTGTGTAGTAAATGTACATTTTCCATTCAAAATATGCTTACGTTAACGAAACTATACGTCAAAAAAACTCATGATAGGGGTACAGGTGTTGTAGAACATGCGTTACGTAAAGTATTTTGTACGTCGAATGATTATCTCCGTCAATGCATCGTGACGGCCCAATTGTTAAACAGCGTGTGTTCCATGTTATATATTAAAATAAACTGTTCGATTATTATTTCTAGACATGGTGACCAAAAGAACTTATTATTTTATTTTTTTTTAATTTTTACGCGGCGGCCATAAGAACTTATTAAGCTCTTATGGCCGCTTGTTGGATATGAGTTCGCAACTTAATAAGTTCTTGTGGCTGCCGCGGAAGACTTTAATTTTTTGATAATAGATAATCTAGAAATAATCCAATAAGCGGCCATAAGAGCTTAATAAGTTCTTATGGTAACCGCATAATAATTTAAAAACTTTTTTTAGTCAAATAACATACCTACCTATGGTCATTTGACCAAAACAAATGACTAAGGGCCTAGTTCACCGATAAGATAACAGTCCGTTAATTGAAAACGGCTGTTTATTAAATCTTTTTCCAAACAAAACGTCATGTTAAACGGCCGTTTATAATTTATCGGACTGTTATCTTGTCGGTGAACTTAGGGCTAAGTATTTTTGGTTGCCGCATTTAGTTTATTGACTAGACTATTCTCCGCGACTCTATCTGCGGGGACTACAAAATGACCTCCTTAGTCTACTAGTGCTACGAAGAGTTTAAGCTGTATCTCTGGTTTATCCCACCGCAATAAGATGAAATTAATGTAGCTTAGATTTTAATTTGAACCCCAAGCTACCGAATAAATTCGAATAGATTGTCTAAATGGTGGTGAAAACCACATCAAAATTCATTGTGTAGTTTAGCAGAACTAAAAGGACAAACAGACACACAAAAAGCGACTTTGTTTTAAACTCCAGAGATATTTCTAAACAGTTATTTTTGCTTCTCTTACAGGTAAGTCAGCTGTTGTTTAGTGATATTCCGGGAAATGGTGTAACGGTAAGTACCTACCCTTTTGTTTTCAGATCGATTTTATATGACATTTTAAAGATCATTTTTGCATTGAGAGAAAGAGGTGGAATAGTCGCATAGCATCATCCCTGATACGCAATGGTTTTAACGAATATATAGTAATATGGTCCCTGAGTAAATTTTATTTTAAGGAATTAAAGATCACTCACTTATTTTTTTTGTTCAGTGTAATACCTATTTGATACAATTTACTTTTTTGGTCCTTTGTCTACCGCAACCGATACGTTGGTCCAATATGGCGGCCCATGGCGGCCCATACATTTGAATGAAGGTCTGTCCACGCGACCTCCGACGACCGACAAAATCATGGGCCGCCATATCGGGCCGAACGTAGGCCCTAGACAAGTTGCTTTTCTGTTAGCATTCACGCCAAACGCTACGGACAAAATGTATGGAATTGACATTTGTGAGTCACGTGACTTTTCCGCAGGTAATGTCATTACCATACATTTTGGACGTAGCGTTTGGCGTGAACGCTAACAGAAAAGCAACTTGTCTAGGGCCTGTGTCGGTTAGCGGTATCGGTTGCGGTGGACAAACGGCCTATAATGCTAGGCAAATTGTCGGCCACACTACTGTCACTAATAAACGGACGAACGCAGAACTATTATGTTTTTGTGCGGAATATAAAAAATACTTCCTTTCACATTCGTTTTTTTCTGACGGTCGCTCACTTAGCAGTGCTGCGGCGATTCTATAGATGGCGCTGCGGGTCTTGTGGTCGCCGATTGTTATTAAGAATTAAAATTAAATTATTTTTTCGCGTATGCGCGTTGAAAGTGTTACTTTTACTAATACGCGAATGGAACACCAGATGTCTCAGAATAAAATTCCATGTCACGCTCACTTACTGTAGACACTAAAGTTTGAGAGATAGAAAGAAAGAAAAAACTGGACAAGTGCGAGTATGCCTCGCGCGCTAAGGGTTCCGAAATATGATCATAGATGGCGCTACTGCATACTTCCAATGGCGCCATCTATGAGCAGATGGCTCCACTTATGGTCCGGTGACTGACGCGGAACAAAGTGAAAAAAAGGAAAAACGAAACCCTTATAGGAATAAGGGTTTCGTTTTTCCTTTTGAGGAACGGAACCCTAAAAATGTATTTATTTACGTCTAGAAAGGTTTATGCATTCCAGTGCCGCTTAGACTGGAATGCTACCGAAATAATGTGAACCTGCACTGGAGGGCCAGTTCACTGGAATGCTACGGAAATTGTGTGAACCCATTAGGACCAATTTCACCAAAATCTGCTAGGTCCCGTTAGGCATTTTGATTTCTTGACGTACTGTTTCACTATGCAAAACAATCAAATGACTTTACACATCACAGAGCTATGTGAAATTGGCCCTAAATATTAAACAGGAATTATTTTTTTAAGCTTTTAACAAAAGTTTCTTAAAGGAAGTTTTTGATAGCAGAATTTTGACAACAGAAGCATGCACTGAATCCCAAATACTTAGCAAGGTAATAATCAAAAAGAAGTGTGCGGTCGGGGGACCCTCGTTCGGAATAACGTTCCTTGCGCCTCGAAAGAGACAGAGAGCGATGCAACTTCCTCATGCGGGAGGCGTAACGCGTTTTTCTTATGTGACGATTTCTACCGGTTAACTCCAACCGTAGGCCGCGTTAAAGAACTTCGTACTTCATTATTTCACAAATCTGTTGCATTACCTTCAAGTTACATAAAGCCTATATAAAACACAGACATTTTATGAGTTGAATAGCCCAATAATTACAAACAATTTAAAAGGAATTCCCATCAAGAATCAAGGCCGCGTCTGAATTGTATTGAGAGCGAGTGCCGACCTAATGACATACGATGATAGTGCGAGTTGGTTAACTTAACGTGGATATGCCAAAATTATGCTAGATATCGGTTCTGTCTGTTGTTTACAAACTAAACTAATTTAGTCTCTCTAACACACTCTTTCTAACACAAAGCATAAGAAAAAAAAAACGGCCAAGTGCGAGTCGTACTCGCGCACCGAGGGTTCCGTATAATTTTTTGACGTAAAAAATGAAAAAATCCGGACCGCATAACTAAGTTTGTTTGTGAAGGAATTTTCATGATTTTGAAAAAACTGTACTAGTTACGAACATCGTTTTATTTTTGGTGCCATATTTGGGTCAATTCCTATCAACTCTAATTATTTCAGATTTTTCGCCCCGCAAACTTCGGAGATAAGGGGGGAATGGTATTTTTTCGGACATTTTTCATTATATGTCGAAAACTGTGAGACATCAAATAAAATAAAAATATATTTTGAAATGTGCAGATCAAGCCCTTTCCTATGATATGTCACTTGACTTAGTAACCCCACTTTAAAATTTCGGACCCCCACTCCGGCCCCTTTTGCAATGAAAATAAAAACATTTTTGGACTTTTTTCATTTGCAATAAAGTTGAACAAGCATTCTTTATAACTGTTCCAAATTTCAAGTCGATAGCATTAGTAGTTGCTGAAATAAGCAGGTGTGATAGACAGACAGACAGACAGACAGACGAAGTCGCACCATAAGGGTTCCTTTTTTACCATTTTGGTACGGAACCCTAAAAATGGAAGATATTTATCCTGTCAAATTAGTCCACTTGCTTATCATTAATGTGAGTTTAGTCGCTACCGCCATTAGTCGTGTCTATTTTCCAATGATATAAAGATGAAAATGTAGGATGAAAAATTACAATGAAAAAAAAAATGTAGCCAAACTTAGGATTTAATAAAATTTAAGGGAGATATTCCCGTTTTCCCTAACTCTAGGAGACACATAAATCGCACCCCCCACCGAATAATATGGTAATCGATAATTCTAAATTTTACAGGAAAAATAAAAAACTGTTTTTTGCTTATATCTCAGCACGGGTGCATCGTAAGATAGTGATTTATATGTCAAAACAAAGCATATTTTTTTACTGTCTATTTCCTTTTATGATTTTTTTGTAATAGTTTCCTAAATAAAGTTATTGACGAAAATAACATTACTGAAATTGCTGGTTAAAAGTATAGTATGCAACGCATCATTCCGATATTATTCGAGTGTAAACCCAACGATATGGTAGGCAGTATTAATGCATTACAGTATTATTCGTCAAAATGTAGTGTCAAAAAAGTTTACGGTACTACGATATTACGACATTATTCGGGTGAAATCTCAGCGATAGTGTATACAGTATTATTACATTACGACATTATTCGGGTGAAATCTCAGCTATAGTGAATACAGTATTATTACATTACAATATTATTCGTCGATGTATGGTGTCAATAATGAACAGTAATATAATGTTGCAAATACGTTATTTTATTAAATAATTTAGTAAATATTAATTGATTTGGCAAAAACGTAACAAATTTAGAATAAATTGATTTTATAGGTACTGTATAATTTATATAAATAATAGTGATTTGTTAAAGGTTTTCAAATAAAACGATGCACAGCTTTTATTATATTAATCAGGTACAACATTATGTTTTCTATCACAAATAATAATCAGATGGAAGTCCTGTTGGTCCGTTGGGTCGTTGGTATCTAAATGATAGTAAAAATCAATCATGTCAATCATCATTACAGTCCGATTCAGTGTGAAGATTGTTCTGTCATAATTTCACTGGTCTGTAGGAAACGATAAAAGTATGACAATGCTGAGGTAAGGCTTCTGTTCTGCATAGACTTAATAAATCTTCTTTTAACAATTTACCGCTACTCGGTATCGGTTTCGTCACCTTTAGGTAACTCCTATCACTGTCTGGTGAAATCTGTATCTGTTCACTCCCCGCCCGATCTCTGCCCAAGAGGAACTCACCGAGTGTGGCGATACAGGTCAGCAGATAGGGATGAGATGCGGTCTTTCTTTGCATTTTATCCTTGGCAGTTGATGTGTTTTTCGTTTGATGATCCTTCGACTTGCGCGGATGCTGTGACGGATGTGTTGCATCGGGCCATGGAATACTACATTCCTTATTCCGAAGTACCGCTCTCCGGCAAAGCTCGCCTGTGGTTTGGGCTTCAATGTGGTCTCGCTAAAGCCAGTAAACAGTGAGGCATACCTGGCCTGGGTTGATGCTCGACACCGTAAAGCGAAGGACATAAGTTAGAGGACGAAGTCGTTTAACAAGGCAGCCAAGTCCTGCAAAAAGGAGCTCGCTTTGATCACATTAGTCGAATAGGGAACAAATTGACTTCGTACCCTGCGGGTAGTAAAGCGTTTTGGTCAAATCAGTTGAAGCGAATCTGTTTGCGGAGTCATCACGTCTAAATGCTGGCAACGCGATACCTCCTACTTTACCTGGCAGCACGACATTTATGTCGGAAATTCGCATTTGCCAAATGGAGATTTGCAAAACACTGTGCAATCTTGACGTGAACAAGGCCAGTGGCCCAGATGGTATTTCAGCCATAGTTTTGAGGACATGTGCGCCTGAGTTGTTTCCTGTGTCTCTTTTAAATACTGGACAAGTGCCGAAAACGTGGAATCTTTCCAACGTGCAACCCGTGCCCAAAAAATATTTTAAGAGAGAAACGAAAGAGGTAGACACCTAGTCGTGCCGACCCTGCCAATTCGGTTACGTCCATACTTTACAAGAGTATGCAGCGTCTCTTCAATAACAGGTTCTTGATGTACCTTGAAGCTAATGATCTCCTCAGTTATCGGCAATCCGTATTTCGCCGAAACCGGTCTACTGGGGACCTAGCCTACGCTACTCACTAATGAAACATGAGGACGCGCTAACCGTTTCCCTGGACATCTCGAAGACTTTCGACAGGGTTTGGCACGACGGCCTTATTCGTATGCTTTCCTCATATGGCTTGCCCACCTGTTTCGTTGCGTGGATATCAGAATTCCTGAGGGATCGTTCGATTCGAGTCATTGATGGCTGCCGATCGAAAAGCAATGAATGCGTGTCCCTCAGGCGTCAGTGCTCTCTGCGACGCTCTTCCTGCTGCATATCTACGATCTGCAGGTTCCGGGCTAAAGCCCGGAACCTTTGGGTATGCAGATGACAACACTGTTGTAGAGAGATACATAGCCAATGAACGGACTACTGGACTACAAATCCAGGCTCTGAGAGAGGCCATGGTCGAGCGCTTGAATTTGTCCCTTAAGGCAGTCTCCGATTGCAGCGATGCCAATCTGGTCAAGTTCAATGCAACTAAAACCCAGGCGTGTCTGTTCTCTGCCAAAAAGAGCCCATTCCAGCTGGCTCCTATTTTTGAAATGTGTCCATACTCCGTACTGATAACTGACCATCTTGAGCTTTTGGTCGTTACTCTGACGTCTCCCCTTAACTTTGGCTCTTATATTGAGTCCAAAGCTCAATTGGCAGCTAACAAGCTAGGATTGCTCTCGAAGCTGCGACGGTACTTCATGTCCCTCCTACCCTATTTTCTATCGGACAGCCAGAAGCACGAAAAAGCGCCATCGGTTTATGGTTGATATACCAAAAACCCATACGAAGCTCTTTGATTCCACTTTCATTGTGAAAACCGCAAAACAATGGAATTCACTATCGGAGTGGATGTTCCCGATAATAACAATCTGGGTTTCTTAAAGACGAGAGTGAAACGGTTTCTTCTGGGCAAGCGTGCTTCATCGTAGACCGCATCATCGCTTCACGTCAGGCGAAATGGCGGTCAAATTCAAGCCTAATAAACAGCGAACAACATTACGATTTTGCATAATATCTGTCATGTATTGTAAAAAAACATTACCAAATCGTGTAAATAAAAATAACACATGAATATAATTGTTTTAAACTTTACATGAAACACTAAATGTATTTCTTACGCGAATAAAATGGTAATCGTCACTTACCGAAAAACTTAACGATTGCATAATCTGTATTTACTTGTTAAGGTACTATTCGTGTAAAAAGTGTGTTTAGATTTTAAGAGAATAATATTGTTATGTTCATTACGGGGCCATTGAAATTATTGTACTTTTATCAATATCCATAGAAACATTACAAAAAAAATTCACAAGGTGTAATGAATGCTCTAGACACCGAATATGCAATAAAACATAAACTACCGCAATAGCACATTACCATATTATTCGGTGGGGGGTGCGAAATGTATCTAATGCCTAAATATTACAAAGAGTTAATCGTTCTTCTGTCGCACTTGACAGCCACAACAATTGATTTCGTCCTGAATGAGGCGGATTTTTTAAATGCAACTGATGGAGGGTTAACTAGCACAAAAACATGTCACCAACTACTAGGCAACAATCATGGATAGTCCAAAGTTGTCTAGTGGTTGTGACATTTTTTTGTGATAGGTAACTCCTTATAGTATTTAAGCAATACTTACATTTAAGTGTCTCCTACTAGTGTTAGTGAAAACAGGCATACTTTTTATAATATAAAACCAAACTTAAGTTTCCCACTTCTCTTTAAAATAATAAGTACCTATGAAAGCTTGCAAGTTAGCACATGGACAATTTATTGAAATAATTGATTTCCCATGTAAGAATTCAATCAAGCCAGCCGCCATAATGATTGCTTATTCTGTAGAAATTATATGGATGAAGTAAAGGAAATGAGTTGTTGAGGTGTCCATGTAACTTGGTATTACTTATTACGATACCTATTGCGATACTGAAGTCTAAAGCTAACACATTATTGCTTAATTATTATTTAAGAGCATTTACAACTTCAATGAACTTAATGGGGCAAGATTTATTAACGATAGTACTATAGCCTGGGGGTCTACTCTGTAAGTCCGTCAACGAAGATACGGGCCCGTCCGAAAGTACAATAGACATAAGATTCCGTCAAAACAAGTGTCATATTCAATTTTTCGGACGGATAAAAACACATCGGGAGTAGGGACAACTGTCAAATCGTGCTATCGTTCATTCTTAGTTCGGGCCTCGAACTGATCTTAAGTCCGTAGGTGATACGGAGTAAGAAACGCCCGTAAACTACGAAACGGTCAAAACTACGGATTTCGTGCTTAGAGAGTAGACCCCCTGGTGCGGCTTCCAGGCTAAGATGTAGGTCTATGAATTTGAGAATTATACTAAAATACTGTAATCTACTCATAGAGTAATAAATATTACACACTGAGCTTTAGAAAGAGATAATCGACTACCTTCGGCTTTGTAGAGCATCGTCTTTATCAGTCATACCCTCAGATCACAGAAACAAGGAGATATGCCATCATAGCAAATTAGTACGGGAACAACTGATGCCACTTTTATTACATTTTTCGACACAATTACGCGCATAATTAAGCGCTCCTTGTGAATAAAAAGATCTCCCACGCATTGAACATTCCGCACACCCTCAATCTAACACTGTTAATCGTCACTCAACACTAGCACTAAACTAAAACACTGTATTTTTACCATCGATCGTGTTCGGTTCGTCGCCAGCGCGTACGTTTATAATATGAGCAATTTGCTCAAGATCAGGCATCAAGCTCGATAGCGCCTTGGCACATCTCCTTGTTTCTATGATCTGAGGTCATACCTATGTAACGTTTTGTAGCTAATATTAATCTTTGACTGACAAGTCTGTGACAAAACGTCATCGTCTAACCTCAAACGCTGGTTCAGAAAATTTTATGAAACTATGGGAGGAGCTACACGCTTTAGAAGTTTTTGGAGGGAGATTTCTCCATCCTTGTTGCGCGAAACAATTATCCTACTGGGGGCTGTGGAGTTTAACTATTGAATTAATCTTTTTACACTATGCCATCATATTATTTTATGTTAAAGCAGATAGGTAGGTATTATCTTTTTCTAGGAAATTTACAATAACTTAACATTTTGTTTAGTTATTTAATTTATTTTTTCACTGTTGCTTATCTTTTCGCTAATTAGTTTGGGATTATAATAAAAAAAATCAATTCAATTTATTCTGATTTTATTGCTGCAGAGTATTAAGCAGCGTGTCCACACTAAGCTGATGGCCTTTATGAGCACATAATAATAAATTATGATTGCTAACAATAGGTATTTATTTTCGTGAATGTAATGTGGTAGTGCTGCTACCAGGTACTCCTGAAATATAGGCTGTCCTAACCGGTGCCAAGGCTACGCTGACCTATCAACCTATGACATCAATATAGTGAGACGTAGGTATTATGTGTAGGCACCTACTCGGAATCATACCCACATCGAGCTAAAACTTCGTTTATTGAATTTGAGAAAGAATTTACATAGGTATTAATTATTAGAAAACTGTGACTTGTACGTATGGATGGGCCCAGAAAAATTGGGCTATTTTTTAACCGACTTCCAAAAAGGAGGAGGTTCTGCAATCGATTGGTTTTTTTTTTTATTTTTTTTTTAATGTGTGTACACCGATTACTCTGTGATCTGTGAGCCGATTTACGTGATTTTTTTTTCATATGGTAGAAGAAGCTCGCGAGGTGGTCCCATATAAATTGTATTAACTTAGGTTGAATAGTTTTGTAACCAGCTTCAATAAACTGAATTTTTCGTGTATATTGATGACGATAATAAAAAAGTCATATTATGGAGGTACACGAATTCCTGGACGCAATCGATCTCGATATTATACATGCATAACATCACGCTAGTATTTTCCGCAAGGTTAGGCAGAGGTGTATAGTACACACAGTTTTTTTATGTTCAAGTCTTATTTGATAGAAAGTTAGGGAAAGAGCCTATTGCTGAAAAAACATTGTTTTTGATTACTGAAACGTACTTATCCATAAATATCTTAGAAGGTAAGTACCTATTTAAATTCGTGAAAGCAATCGATCTCGGTAAAAGTACATACAAAATGTGTGTCAAAGGCAGTATATTATTAAAGTCGCTCTATCCATGATTTTATGGTACTTTTATATACGTAAGGTATTATTATAAAAAAAAAATATGACATGTTACACTACAAAGTTAAAAATAAAAAACAGGTTTTAAAAAAACCGACTTCCAAAAACTACACTAAAAACTATGAAATAAAAAGTTTAAACTTCCATAATTAAAAATCTAAATATATATTGAAGTCGGCGGGGCCTAGCATGAAAATAAGCAAAAATGCAGATGAACAAGGAATAAAAGGAAATCTTAATTTCCACGTGCACACACTGCGCACACCCTTTCTGTTTAAAGACTGAGAGGCAAAAACCTGAAAAGGCCCCGCCGGCTTTAATATACATTTAGATTTTTAATTATGGAAGTTTAAACTTTTTATTTCATATTCATATTCATATTCTTTATTGTACACACAAATATTAAATACAATTTTTTATGGATATTTTATGTACATAGGCGAGCTTAACTCAAAATTGAGTTTTCTTACAGCAAACCTTAGAGTGATAGAGAGACTTAAGATCCGAGAATAGAGTTAAGTGCACAATAGTCTGCAATATACCTACTTATTAATAACGTACATACATACATAAATAGACTAAACGAATATGTGTATATTACACCATACATAAACATAATATATACAACTATATATATAAATATAATATAATAAACTAATACATACATAATACATGTATATGTTATGGTAACAGGAAATGTTCCTTTATTCTTCTCTTGAAAACGCCTAAAGAGGGGCTATCACGTATGGAGTGTGGAAGTGAATTCCATAGGCGTACTGCGCGAACAGTGAAGGTAGGATAGCAACATACTCATCAATTTAATGGACAGTTGCGGTTCGCGAATTGTGGTGATAAAAAATATCCTTGGAACACTATCAAACTACAATATAATTATGTTCAACAACACCATTAAACTATAGGGTATTACAAAAATTAAAAAAGTAGATCAACGGTTCTCCTTTTCATTTGTAAGAATACTATGTGCTATAGTAGTATAATAGGAGTCTTGAGTAGGTAGTCGATAAATAAACTATTTTAATCTTTACCGTAAAATTAGACTCAAAGAGAATTACTTTTAAAATTATTCCATTTTCAGTATTGTTTTTTCATGTCAAAAGTTCAAAACACATTCTACTCATTTCTACTTGTATCAAAATATTTCAGTCAAAGCTTATTTTTAATTAATTATTATAACCAGCCTATTTTAGAACTCCAACATCTACAGCACCTACGTTCAATATCTTTACGGTTCCGTACCTCAAAAAGAAAACAGGAACCTTTGTAAGATCATTTCGTTGTCCGTCTACTTTTTAGACAGACAGCGTTCCGGAGAAAAAGAGGTCTGTCTGTAAAGACCCTTTTTATTAAGAACGCGTAGAGGTATCAAGTTGAAATTAATATGAAATACCTACTTAAGTCTACAGTCCCATGGGAAAGCGGGATTGTCCGAAAGGGATACCGCTGACCTGGACAAAAGGGCTAAGGAAGGAACACGGGTGGGTTTTAGTCAGTAAGAGTCTGACACTCCCTTCCGCTCCGCCCAGAGCGGGAGGGGTCATTTGATGATTTCCCATCCTCAAAAAAAAAAAAATCTACAGTCCCATGGAGCTGTCAAAAAATAAAGCTCATAAGTTAACGCAATTAAATAATAATTGAATAATCAGACGAACTTACCTTAAGTGAAGTCCGATTATAATTTTATGAACGGTGATCTGAAATATAATTTATAACGATGTAGTAATCTCCATTCGCTAGTAATGGCATCGCGGTTTAGAGGTGATGATTTTTTTGATATATGGAATGGCAACCCTGCTTTGACACTTTTTTAGAGATAGCGTTGCTTTGTTGGCCCATTCGACAAGGGACTGTTATTCCAATACAGGATGGGCTGGGTGGGTAATTATATTTCAGATCACCGTTCATAAAATTATAATCGGACTTCACTTAAGGTAAGTTCGTCTGATTATTCAATTTTATTTCACGGTGATCTGAAATATAATTTATAACGATGTAGCTGTTTAGAGTATTAAGTCGACATGGGCTAGTATTATTTTGACTAAAAGGAGAAAACAGCTTTATAAGAAGCAACTTTTATTTGAGGTTTGAGTATTTGCTTAAGTGCTCATAATATTATTAGCACTTCTGCTGAATTTAGTTTATATACTTAATCAGTATTTATCAAATAGCAAATAACTTAAAACATTCCACAATAATTACATAAACTTTCAAAAGAAAAGCTCCATTAGGTAGCTTAGCTTAGAAATAATTATTATTCAAAATAAATAATATTTTATATATTTCTTCTTGATATTTTTATGAATCTTGTATCATAATAACTTAATTAAATACTTTGGTAAAATTTATTAGACAAAGTACTTATAAATAATAATTGGCCAATTACCGTTGTCATAATAACTAAACCATAACACTATTTTTAAATATTTGAAAATATAATTAACAATAAACCTTTGAACGTTAGGTAAACATAAACGTTATACCTATATTTATTTTATGTGAACGCAAAAAGCTAGGTAGGTATATCTTTATGTTGGAAGTAAAGACAGCATTAATAAAGCTGTCATGTGGAACATTACATGTGGAGCAATTAACTGGTACATCACGAAATTTCGCAAACGTGAGACAGGTGTCCGACCAACCTGCCATTTTCCTAATGGTAAATATTTAATTTATTAATTAATATTTGTGAATATTATTGGTGAATATTTTTGTGTTGACTCCGCTTTCCTTCATGTTCATGACTGATTTAATCCACTTTCTAATTGTTTGTTTGGATCTTATTAATTTGTCTACTAGTTAATAGCAAATACCTATTTTTCACCATTCCTAATAGTTGATGTTTGCCCAATGTTTGTTTTAAAGCTCTAGCTGGATAAACTACGGGGTTTTGGTCACAAAATGGTAATTTAAGTGATGAAGTTGATATTTTTATAAGATCAGAAATTTTTATGTAGGTACCTATATGTATAATGTTTTGATACATGGATGTATCTTCTATTTTAATTACCGACAAAGTCTGCACCCTTTGAGCAGTAGCAAGAGCTAATTAAGTGACAAGCTTTTTACTTAATTTTCCTAAATTTAAATCCTTATTAACGGCCTAATTTGTCAGGAATCTTAGCACTATCGAAGGATCCCAAGTATTAACATACTTACAAAGTGGGTTTAATTCTATAAAGGCCTTTAAAGAAAAGCTTTATGCCTGTGATCGTCACTACCAAACTCTTCATTTATTCAGAAGGGAGAGTGCCGATCTAGCAGAATTTAACGAGCCGTAGGCTAGATTTCTTTTATTATTTCATTGAGTTAATTTATTACATCCGGTATTGAATCTGTATAGATTTCTATCCCGTGGGGTTTGCAGAATGACTACCAGCTCTTGCATGTTGTGTTGTATTGCTTTAACATACCTGGTGAAAAAAGATGATAACATAATATTTTGTGAGCCTTCTGGCAAACCTCTGCATCTGAATGTTTCCCGCAGAAGATGTTCACTGCCAGAGTAAGTGAACTGCTCAATGGGTGTTCTGTACTGGAAGGGCATAGTAACAATTGTAGTTAGTAGGTAGAACAATTAACCGGCAGGTTGAAATATTGCTGGTTTGTACCCATCAACATTTTTGCCAATGGGGTACCATGGCTGAAAAGCACCATAGGTACTATGGCTGACAAGTCCACAGGGAAGTCTCCTTAGCTTTGTCGTTTTTTATTTTTTAGACATTTTGTAATTAACGCAAAGGGTGGAAATGCCTAAAAGAAGTACCTAGTATATTCTATCTATCTATCTATCTAGTTGCTACAGTGTAGTGTAAAGGGATCTATTTGAAATGCATATACATATAGGTCTCTATGTCATGATACACAGGTATGTTTTAGCATTTTGCGTTAATCCTGGTAGCAAATAAATCAATAGGTAGGTACTTGGCTTGCCTAACCTTCTCTCAATTTGATTGAATGCATATTCTATTAATAATCCCCACTCAGAGTCAATGTTAGTCAAATTTCTTTATTCCTCATCTGCAAAATTATCTTTAGATTTTATGTAAGATGCCTGAATTGATATGAACATTTATAGCTTTGCACCAATCCCATATTTTTCTACTAACATTATTGAGATGTGGAAATTGAACCCTAAGTACCCGTTTTAATAATGCATGTTATGGTGGTGGTGTTGTCAATCCGAAGAAGAATATCAGTTATTTTTTGATTTTGCAAAGCATTTTAAGCCAAAATATACAGCCATTAGGTCTCAGTGGTATATGTGATATTTTGATTATGACCATAGGACTCCAACACTCTCACCATTGCAATGAACCCCCAACCTGATAGAGAAACATCTGTATACAGATACACATGTGAATCGAGATTTATTGGCTTAAAATGTTTGCTGTTATGCGTTATGTTATCCGTCCACCACTGGAGGTCTGACATTAACATAATATAGTTGATGATTTAGTCTTTTGATTTAGTTAATGCCAAGTATTTGTATATACCATACCATATAGTGTGGCTGGGCATGCTGCTACTAAAGTGCCCAGTAACTTAGCAAATTCTCTTATTTAGCATTTTGTAATTTTAGGAATTATAATTATATTTCATTTTCCCAAAGGTAGCTCAAGGTACAATGACATGGGGTTTCTAATCCAAGAGATTTGCAATATTTACTAGGCAAAGTGTTGGTTTTTCAAAATTAATAATGAAGCCCAAGCACTTCCGAACAAAAATATTATATGTTTGGCCGATACATCAATAATCATCAATATGGATTGTAGATAGGGAGCCTAAATTTCTTAGATTACCAACCACTGGTTTTAATAATTTGGTGAACACAATCGGTGCCATACACAACCCTTAAGGTAATGCTGTAAATTCATATAAAGTTTCATCAAATTCAAAATGGAGGTACTCCCTATGTTCATTGGCTTTATGTGCTAATAGGTATGATACCTACCATAAGATCTATGTAACACATACAATAACCATGATCAATTAACCTTATTGCAGTCCTTATATTATCCTCTGTGGTTAATGGCTAACTTCTATGAACTTATTCAAATGATTTAGTACCAATATGTATTATGTTATATTTAGTATAAATATTTGTATGCCATTAGGTTTAGGTACAAATAAAATCTTTGAAATGTATTCTCTTTGTATGACAGCATGGTGTCATAGCCCCCAACTGTAAAAGATTTTTACTATTTTATAAATTATTTTTAGGGGCTATATTTTGATGAGGATTAGACATAAAAGGAATATAATATCCTTTAATTCACTACAATATAATGGGGTCATTTGTCAATGACATCCAAAAAGCAAAGTAGTTTTAAATTGGCAGCATGTACCTTATGTCCTGCTGAGTTTGTGGTGGGCACCCCGGGTTCTCTCGGAACGCTGTGGGTTGTAGGTCATCTTGTGGTGCGAAGGCTGTGGTTGGCTTCATGGCCCACCTCATGTCATCGGCTTGGCTGGTTGGTGCTGATTCATTTGTTGGGATGAAACACTCCTGTTTCCTATGTATTATTTGTGATCTTAGCTGCTCTCCATAGAGAAGTTCATTTTTGGTTGTATTATGAGTCATTTCTAGGAAATGTCTAACTGGGGCCACTAGTGACCTTCTTGTTTAGTTTCAATTTTTCCACTGAGATTTGAGCATGTTTTTTCTATAGAGTCATTAATTATGTTTGACATGGTCTTGTCTACAAATTGGTGCAGTACCCATTTGTTTCTGCTGGTAAACAATACACTTGTCTCTAATCTTCCCACTTTCAGAGATCACTGCCCCTACTTTTCATATAGTAGGCATCCAGAAGTTGACAGATTACAGGCAAATTATGCAATTTTAGGATGTCATCTCTCCCCATCTTAGATCATGTTATATGTATATGTTAGTTCCAACATTTACAATTATCATTATTTAGGTAATAATACTTTTTTATTTTATTTGATCACTTCATACTCTTGGCCCAGCAATTGTAATGACTCTTCATTCTGCTTCTGGCGGTTCCAATTGTTGTTCAACCTCTCGGGTCTGGACATTTTGGGTCTCAGTCTGATCCCCAAGGGCCAAGTTTTGAGGGATGAATTCACACTGACCGATGACTTCATCTGAAATATGAGAAAAACCTTGGAGGTTTTCTCAAGAGCATTTTGCTTGCATTATACCGTATCTCGTACAGTTAAATGCGCATGTGATGACCTGTGCAAGCAGCAGAATCGGTATCTCGTACCGACAACAGAATTCTGTTTTACATCAAAGTTGGTATCTCGTACCAAAGTTGATCTTCGTGTTTAAAGTATCTCGTACCAACACGGTATATATGCTCGTTAACATAGCCAGGAACGTTCCTTGATTTCGTTGCACTGTAAATCCTGCAAAAAGACTTACCTTCATTATCCGGAGTATCGGTACGCAAGGGGCTCCGCTCACGGTCGGTAGGTACTGCGTCAATTAAGGCTGCGACTGCGGTTCCGCTCACTGTCGTGACTCCAACATTTGTTACGATGATGCTGCTTCAACTTTTTACTGGATTTACACAATTTTCTAAATAGTTTTTCTTCCGAAACCATTTTTGCATGCGATGCCGCGAACGCGCGAAAAAAGAAGTGTCAAAGCAGGGTTGCCATTCCATATATCAAAAAAATCATCACCTCTAAACCGCGATGCCATTACTAGCGAATGGAGATTACTACATCGTTATAAATTATATTTCAGATCACCGTGAAATAAAATGGCCATTTATGTCAAATAAATAAAAACCTATACGATACTTCCCGTTGATCTAGAATCATAAAATTAGGCAAAAAGCAAGGTGTTATGGCACAAGTAAAGGTAACAATCCAAAAATCGTTAATATGTAGTTACATCACAAAAAACAGTAATTAAAAACTTACATTCTGTACGGAACCCTCAGGGCGCGAGCACTACTCGCGTTTATTCGGTTTTTTAGCCAATCACAATTAAATAGCGAAAAGTAACAATCAAATATTATATCACCGCTCAAATTACACCGTTACAACTTGATACCAATACTAAGCCTACCAGTATAATATTTCATTTGATCCACCCGTCACATATCACGTAGAAGCCAGTTTTTCTTCAAAAACCCGGTTGTAGGCACTCGTGCGCATCGGATCGTTCCGTGGCCCGCGTTCCGTTATGACATAACTTTCGCTATCGTTGCCTCGTCTCATTGACTCCGTCGTGACGTGATCTTGACCTTGAAACTACTCTCGCTTTTATTTGAAGAAGTAAAGGTGTGAATGGTACTTCTGTTTGGTTTGTCTTTGTATGATAGTTTTGTATTTTATAAGTAGGTAAAACAATCATCTTCATACGATGGAACCGATTACGATTACGATTGAGAGATTAGTGTGTGATTTGGTCGTATAGTTAAACGAGTTCTCCGAGTCTATTGAAACAATCCGGTAGGTAGGTAACTTTGATTTCAAGTATGCAATAAATCATAATTGAATTTGTAACAACTTATCACAAACGATTCTTCCTTTCTAAATGAAGCAAGCTCACTGACTTTTAGCAATAAGACTAATAAAAATAAAGCTTAAACACCAATTGAATACAGCACAGAATCAATTAATCAAAAGTATTAATTATGGAACAAACAAAAGCAAACATGTTATTTTCCGAAGCAATTCATACCTTATAAGTAATAAAATTATGCTTTTTGTAGAAGTTTCGGATTAGTTCAGTGATAGTCAAAGATAGAAAAAATGAATTTATTAACTGGACCAAAGGTTTACGATACAAAGGAGCGAGGGAGTACACGCGGTGACCGCTTATTAGGTACTAATTGATCGACTAATTTAAATTATTAATGTAAGCTAGAAGTGCTAAATCCGCAAAGTGTACGGTTTCACTGTACACTTTTATTATTTTGTTTTGTTAACTCTAAGGCCGCAGCCGCACCGGTAAGGCGAATGCGACGCCACGGCGATTTTGTGAACAAATAAATGTCGCTTGTCGTTTCTGCAGTGCGGCCACCGACATAATGTTTATATGAGTTTGTTTTCACGAAATCGCAGTCGCGTCGCATTTGCCGTACCGGTGCGGCCGCTGCCTAAGGGTCACTAAAGGGGCTCGTGGTAACAGCCGCGTTTATCGATCGGACTGCGAGGTTAAGCTGCACTTGCCACGGTCAGTCGATGGATGAGTGACCATTCTTTATATATCGGGACCCCTCCGTGCCTCGGAGCACGTTAAATACCTAGTCGGTTCCGGTAGTCATGCAAATATCTATGATAGTAGTTACGGGTATTCAGAAGCCCGAAAGTCTGACAACAGACTGGTCTAACTTTCGCATACCGTTACTCATTGGATTGTGGAGGTCCGATGGTAGTCGCTCCACGTAAAATACTGTTATTCAGCCGCATCTACCATGGAATTCTTTTGTAATAACATTAGTAATTTTCATGTTAGTACAGTGTAGTTAATGTTCCGCAAAAAATATGTTAAATTGTTGCCCATTCAGATGCGATCATCAATTATCACGCTTGTTTGGAGTAACTACTGTTTGAATTATGGACTTAAGCATGTGTAAATTACGAGGGATCTCATAATACGGTTTCTAAGCTCTCGTTAAAGATGGAGCAAATGTGACGTGATAAGCATAGCATAGCATAATAAGGAAAGGCGGAGGTCGTCAAGGCAGCACGCGTTTGTTTTGTCAGTCGATGCTCGTCGTCTATTAGAGTATACTGTCAACTGTCTATTGTCTATTAGACCGAAAATGTATATGCGCGATCTGTGCTCACGACTCACATATCTATACTATTTATTCAGACAAAAGAAGTTTTGCTTTTCCCTCATTTGAAAGAAGTATTTATAAGTTCTATGAGGAACAAGATATCCACCTCGTTTCGAATATTTCTGACCATCAAGTTCTTTACAAAAAATTCTCCACAGCATTCCCCTTTGATGCCTTTTATGACATTTAAAGAAAGTCATACACATAACGTGAACATTATTATATAACCAATAGATTCTTGAGAAGCCACCCACTCGATCTATAAAATATCTAGAAAGACTAGTAGTAAGGTTTCATACAACTAGAATGCATGGAATGTTGGTTAGCAATAGCTTAATTATCTAACGGTAAAGGAGCTTTTACATTTGAGCTTGCCTCGTTTAGAGTTGTTTCGGACGAGGCACATGCAGTGAAGGCTCTTGGTTCTTCTTCTATTGCAATAACAATGTTTGCTGTGAAAATGATACGTACGTACACTTGAAAAAATAAGTGATTAGCAACGGTTATAAAAAACAGTCCAATTATATCTCAATTCATTGCTCAAGCTACATCAATGGGGCACAAAAATTTACCCGAGGCAAAGTATTTCAAAAATCGAGGCAACCTTGTTTAAAACAATGAGTTGCTCACTTTAGTGTACAATCCATCTATCTATACTACTCGTAATATTATAAACTGAAGTGTTTATTTGTTTGTTCAAACACGCTAATTTCTGGAGACACCAGTCGGATTTTAAAAAATCTTTTTGTATAGGATAGTCAGATTCATGAGAAATACAAAGCTTATACTGGCTTTTTAGCATGCTATGATGAGCAATAGTATAGACGCTTTAACATCACGATATGACCCTTAAGACCCAAGCAAAGAGAAAATAGGTAAGTTTTTTATTGAAAAAAAAATTTTAAACAAGCTTATATTATGACCACTTCCTAGCTCCATCATGAGACTCTGGACATCATCTAGGCCTATACTACTTGTCAAGACAAATCCAACGAGCCCAAACACGACGGAGTTATGTTAAGAAGTTGAAGAGTTCCTATAGCCACCTCCCGGCTCCATCATGAGACCACCTCCATGGTACCTTAATATTGAATTGTCATCGAAGTGACATACGCGTTCCAAATTTCCGCTCAATCGGTTGGGGAGAACTGGTCTAAAATTCAGTTGCAAGATTTGACCTCATACACACACGGCAAGTTAAATAAAAGCTGGTACATAATAAAAAGTCAGAAAGAACTACGCTAATCGAAAACTAAGTAATGTAAGTAGCGAGGGTCATCATCATCTGCCTAGCCTTTTCCCAAATTATATTGGGGTCGGCATCCAGTCTAACTAGTTTTGGCTGAATATGAATATTTTACATGGAGCGACTGCCATCTGACCTCCACAACCCAATTAATGGGTAATACCGGTATTCGAATGTAAGACCAGTTGTCAGACTTTTAGAGCTTCTGACTACCCGTAACGATTGTCAAAGATATTCCTATGACAACCGGGACCGACTGCTTAACGTGCTCTCCGAGGCACGGAGGGGTCTCGATGTGTAAAGAACGGTCATCCATCCAAGGACTGACCGCGGCAAGCGCAGCTTAACCTCGCAGATCGATCGATCAGCGCGGCCGTCATTTAGCCACGAGCCCCTCGCAATGTAAGTAGCGAGGGTAAATAATCCGATTTCTTCGGGTGAAACCGCGGGGCCCAGTAACTCTATATTGGAAGGAGTCACACATGATTGCAGATGTGTGACGGCTTGAAAGTGCATTGGCACATCGCCCAATAATGCAGGGCGATCTGATTGTCTGTTGGAACCAGTTTATCGTTTCATAATCGTCTGGCCGCACTCAAAATTATTATGAAGTATTACGATTTGAATTTATAATGAGTTCGATAAATTATCTTTTTCGATTTATTGTTTGATAATCTTTTGATGTAACATTTACTTTCATGGAGAGTGATGCTGGCTGTAAATTGACTACGTCAACTTCCATGGAATTTAGAAAAATGCGGTAAATTGTAATAGTTACCTATAGTACAAAATATATTAGGTATCGGAATTTCTAAATTGGTATTTGATGTTAGAACGTCCGCTAGTAAATGCCAAATGGTAATAGAAGAATATTGCAACTATCTCCATATTTGGCGACGAATACAAGTCGAAGTTATTTTTCCTTCACCGTTTTTAGAACAGAGGTTATATTAAAACAAATCGTACAAAGTAATGTGCATGCCTTGTTGGATTTGAACCCCCCACCTAGGCGATATTTATTGTTGTGTATTTATGTCCATCATAATATAATTCTCTGAACAAACAATTTGACAACTTGACCTATGACCAATAAACCTAATAGCCGATAATAGGACTGAAACCTTTCTGTCCTTTTATAAATATATTGCAAAACCATTAATAAAAATCGTCTCGTAATAAGCTCTGTCAAGGTGCATTTCGAAAAAGTAGTCTGACCTTGATTTTTATAGTTATTTAGACTGAATACGTTCGATGACGTTGTGGTCAAAGGTGCTGAGCTGTGGGATGGTCTCATTATAATAGGTCTTTACCTATGAAATTGCCGTTTTGTATGAAAAAATTTAAACGATTTTTTTTCATGTATTTTTTATTTATTTTATTTAATCCCAAACTAATTAGCGAAAAGATAAGCAATAGTGAAAAAATAAATTAATTAACTAAACAAAATGTTAAGTTATTGTAAATTTCCTAGAAAAGGATAATACCTACCTATCTACTTTAACAAAAAATAATATGATGGCATAGTGTAAAAAGCTTAATTCAATAGTTAAACTCCACAGCCCCCAGTACGATAATTGTTTCGCGCAACAAGGATGAAGAAATCTCCCTCCAAAAACTTCTAAAACGTGTAGCTCCTCCCATAGTTTCAATAAAATTTTCTGAACCAGCGTTTGAGGTTAGACGATGACGTTTTGTCACAGACTTGTCAGTCAAAGATTAATAATAGGTCTTTACCTATGAAATTGCCGTTTTGTATGAAAAAATTTAAACGAATTTTTTTCATGTATTTTCTATTTCTATTAATCGAAGTAATCACCCATGCAATCAATGCATCTTTGCCAACGCAGTGGCAGTTTATTGATGCCCTTCTTAAAGAAATCAGCTGGACGGGAGGCAACAAATTCTTCAAAGGGATTTTGTACTGCCTCTCGGGTATTGAATTTTTTTCCCGCCAAGAAGTTATCCAAATTCTGGAAAAAGTTAGTAGTCTGTAGGCGCATGGTCTGGTGAGTAGGGCGGATGACGGAGAGCTTCCAACCCCAGTTCTTGCAACTTGGAGACCGTCTGCTGTGCAGTATGAGGTCGCGCGTTGTCGTGCAGGAGCAGTGGAGACGAGCGATTGACCAATGCTGGTTGGAGATGTGCCAGCTTCTTCATCATTGTGTTCAGTTCTTCACAGTACACATCTGCAGTAATGCTCACCCCGTTTGGTAAGAAGCTGTGATGAATCACACCGGCGCTAGACCACCAAACAGTGACCATCACTTTTCTAGGGGTAAGTTTTCGTTTAGGGCATTGTTTAGGTGCTGAACCAGGATCCAACCAACTTGCTGAGCGCTTGCGGTTATCAAACAGAATCCATTTCTCATCGCAGGTAACAATGCGGTTCAAAATTCCTTCATTTGTGTGTCTGTTGAGCAGTGCAAGGCACGTCTCGACGCGTACTTCGCGCTGGCGATCATTGAGTTCGTGGGGCACCCATTTGTCAAGCTTTTTTACCTTGCCAATTTGACGCAAATGGACCAATATTGTTTTGACGCTAACGTCGAAAGCTGCTGCTAATTCAGCCGTAGATTGTGTATCATCAGCTTCCACAATCACCTTTAATTCGTCATTGTCAACCAAAGTGTTCGGACGACCGCGAGGTTCATTTTTCAGGTCGAAATTTCCAGAACGGTAGCGAGCAAACCAATAACAGGTGGTGCGTTGGTTTGTAGTGTTAGCTCCGTAAACGTCGTTGATGTTGCGTGCCGCTTGTGGCGCGTTGCTGCTACGACGGTACTCGTATTCCATAATTACTCGAATTTTTAACGTATCCATGATGACGAAAAAGATTGAAATGCGATGAAAATGTAACACTAATCAATAAACAAATGACTACTTTTGGAAAAAAAAACCATGTTTTTAAAATAAAATTAATTTGAAATTGGAATTCTTAGCCAAACAAAAATGATTTTGATTTGAAATGGCCAGTACTGCAGAACGCAATTTCATAGGTAAAGACCTAATATACGAGGACCAAAATGTATCATAAGTATTGTCGCCATGTTTGATCAAATTCACAAGGTTAATTACAATATCGCGATTGGTGCGATTACAAGCAAAACAGGCCACTCTGCCTCCACATGTTGGCGTTGTAATAAAAAAGAGATAATTATGCCAAGAAGATCTCCATCTTCTCATGGCCAACAGAGATCAACTAAGTAGTACTTACTTATCTTTCTGATAAGTAGTGCTTTCATATAGCTGCATTCATAGGAATCAAGCCATTAAAAGGGATGTCCATGCTAAGTTCTGCAGTGAACACAGATTGACAAAATGTTGAATATTCGGATTAAAAGATGGATGAAACCTGATACCTTTATGGCTTCCTGGAAAGTACTCTATGTCATTCTCCAGGTGCCAAAGTATATCTATGGCAAATCGCATCATACTCGATCGCACAAAACTACCAAGTAGTCACCGGGTTAAACCGACTTATTTTTGCATACAAATTTATTATTAAGTGGGTCTACTCTTGACCTCGATCTCACTAAATGTGAATCGCGCCAAAAATTGTTGAAAATATTTTTTGCCAATCCCACACTATACCACACATGGTGTGAACTGCTGACATTTTGATAAGTTAAAGGTTAATAAACCCAACAGCAAACAATTATTATTACCCACATATTCATTTATCATACAAGCTTTTGCTCGTGACTTCACCCACTTAACTTGCACTAGTGTTGTTTTGACATTGGTTAAACTTTGACAAAGACATGATCAGTAAAAAAATTAAACTAGGTTCGTTCGTTTTGCCCCTAGTTTCCTTTGCCCCCGTGTTGTTTGCACCCGATTCTGTATAGGAATCAGGTGCAAACAACAAGGGGGCAAAGGAAACCGGGGGCAAAATGAACGAACCCGAAAAACTGTATTGGAAATCAAGAGGATAGGTTTTTGTTAAGCAATGGAATTTCATATTCTAGGTTTATTAGTTAAGGCTTCCATACTGTAAAATAATAATTTTCTGACTAAAGCGCAGTGGGCAAATAATGTCGACACGAAAATAAGGTAATGTTAGGCTAAAATAGAAAGATATAATTATTGATTTGGTCTGACACGTGGTCCTCTATTGATAGCCAGCACTATTTACAATCATTCTGACTTCAAACCATCACTTTATCACGGCATAAGAGGTTTCATTTAGCTCGATTAAACACGAGCAAAAAAAAAACAATTTTACTCTTGGCTCTAAAGGAATGACAAATTAAAACGCAGTAGCTTGATTTGACCTATTGACTTATCCCTATTTATTTGTGGTCGGCGCAGCATGTCTTTTCCTTCCTTACATCTCCATTAGCCGTCATCTCACCAGTCACCCCCTTTCTGGTCATATCTTTCACACAGTCCATCGAATGCTTTCTTGGTCTTCCTCTATTCTTATAGCCTTCCACATTCATACTCAGAAGTTAATAGGTCAAATATAAAATGTGAAAATTTACTGCACGGGGATCTTCCCTTGCAACTCGCTCGAATCCTTCTACCTTTTGCATAACTGGACCCGGATTGAAGTTTTCTAACCCAGCTTTTTCATCTACATCTCATTTTTCTCTCTTTTGCATGGTTTCCACACTATCGTCCACTTTTGCGGTTTATTGTAGTTCTTTCTATACACTTCACCCTTTTCTACTATTCCTCTTTCTTTGTTCTTTTGTTTGACATCACTTTTCTTAGCTACTTAATCCTACCTACCTAATAATGTCTTAGATTTTCGCAATTACTATACATCATAATAAAAACAAGTTACTACATAATTATATCGCGTATATCTATTACTGATTTTTCTTGAAATTTCGAACACTTTGCAGCGTTCGTGGTTGCAGAACTACTAATTTCAGTCGTCTTGAAGTTTCAAACGCTGCAAATCAGTAATATACGCGATGTAATTAGTTTAAACTTGTTTTATTATAATACTTCTTCTTATTTATATAATGAAATAAACAAACAACAATTCGAATTCGACCTGTTAATAAGGATGTGTAATAATATGTCAAAACTTTAAATGTCAGGTAATGATTAATATTGTTGCCTCACTCGATCAGCGAGTATTCATCATAACTTTGATATCACAAAAGGAGTTAATACTATCTTACAACTTTAAGTGCAGATATAAAGTAGGATATTTAGAAAAGTTTTTGGTATCATCACAAACATGATGATTTTCAAATGTGCAAAACTTGAACGAAGCGCTTTGATTCCCCCTTCATTGTGAGAACCGCCAAACAGTGGAATGTCTCGGTCTCGGTGCCTGAGTGGGTGTTCCCCGATAGTTTTAATCTGGGTCTCTTCCAGGCGCAAGTGAATCAGATTAATTGAAAGATTGTCTTAGCAAATAAAGTATCAAGAACGGCGAACGCAGTTTGCCGTCTTAAATTATTTATACTAGCGATAAGTTGCATAAAAATTTACTGTATTGACTTGAATCTAATCGATTGTATATGCGTAGTCATAATCAAAGTACTAATTACTCTAATTGATCTTATATTTATCTTTCCACTTAAATTAGCAATGCATTTATTACAGTCAATGAAATTACAATTAAATTAGTGTTTATAATAAAATAAATATTATTTCTATACAAATATTATGCCGTGATTAGATCAGGGTCACGACCAAAATAATAATATTATTAAATATTTAAATATCTCTCCATTTCATGGCCAGTGAAATATTATCACAATAATATCGGTCGTGATAAGTAGTTACCATAATAGCACATCATTTTAAAATTCTTCTGGACTTGACTACGGTAAAATTTATTTCTTTTATTAATTATTTTAAGGACAAGATTGATGCTCTAGAGTTCAAATGGTGTAAGGCAACATACACGTTAATGTCATTTACACTGCTTAAGGACTCTTTTGTTTTGTGACATCTTTTGTTAATAAATCTTAAGAAGAACCCGTAATCGATGTTCTAGGGTTTAAATGGCGCACACATGAAAAATAATGTTACTTACGCTTTTCGAGCACTACAGTATCTGTACCCTGTACCTAATAGATTTTTAGCATCTTAGTACCAAAGCATTATTGTCTCATTTGCTCATTTGAAAAAGAAAGAGTATTCTCAGACAGGAATTCACATGGCATAATGTCGGTGACAACATTCTGTTATGTAAAGATTTCCTGACAATTTCATCTCAATAGGTTCATAAGCTGCTTACTATGATTTTAAATACTGCGAAAATGCACACTGCATCGTCAAGTTGCATATGTAGCACTGAAGTGCGAATAAGTACTCACTTATTCGCACTTCAGTGATACATATGCAGAGGACTAAGTACTCACTTAGTCCTCTAAATTGCTTCTACGTGAATGGGATGAGATTTTTTTCGTATTGCACATAGTTTTCCATTACAGCGTCACATAAAGTTTTTATGAACCGTTTACCAAAACCGCAAGAGCTAATTGAACTCCAATTATTTCGCAAAAACAACATAAAAGTACTTGTTTGATACCAATGAAATTGTTTTAAGCATTTAAAAGCCAAGCTTACGTAAATTGAGGCTTACATTTTCGTAATGTCAAGAGACCGTACGTTTTGTCGCAGTTATGTTGACAGTAAACAACAACAGCATGTAATTATATGTTGCAATACTTAATGCTCATAAAACATGCGTTGTAAATCAAGTAATACTGATTTTGAAAGATCAGCGTTCAGTTAGTAATCAATCTGCAATTTGACAAATGGATGCTCAACGGACTGGTAATTGTATGCAATTAATTTATGAACAATTCTGCTACGGTTGGAACAGGTTTTTGCGCTAATGTTTGCTGTGCGCTAATAGATAGTGATAGAACATTGTAGCTAATTGTAATCATAAGATTACGGTCGCGTAATATCATTGCGTATTACGCAAAACAAAGATCGCGTACCGCGTGTTTATTGTCAAGAGTGAAAATGTACCACGTTTCGTCATACGCATAACTAGCGGCTATCCGCTTGCGATGCTTCTATCTGGGTCATATTATTTCGCATTTCGTAAAACTTACTTACGGACCCATAACGTTACAGCCAATTACACAGGGACAATGGACGTATTAAAACAACGGACATAATTATTATCATAATTGGCTTGGCCATTTATTTTTCACAATCAGTTCGTTCATCCAAAAAAAAATAGGGAAATTCAAAACATCATTTTTCCGTCTTAATATAACAGGTACATAAACTCAAACGTAACTTCAACCGATTAAAAAAAATTAACAAAAAAAAGTAGACTATTAGAGTATTTAGTTCAGTGCGTTCGATCGCGGGTCGTGGAATACGAGTTCCTTGGATCTGGTAGCACGACCACTATCCATTGCTGGGGTATTTCACGTCCCCCGTTCGCATTAGTGCTAAGCTTATATTTATGTATCACATTCAGACGATCTGCTCCCTGCAGCCTCTTAGTAGCTACCATGATGACCATATTCGTGGCCGTGTCCGTGACCGATAACAACGGGAACTGGCACCTTCACTGGGTAAGGCACTGGCTTCTCAATGTGGACTGGCACGTGTTTCTCGATGTGGACGGGGTAGGGCCTGTCGACGGGGACCTTGACGGGGTAAGGCACGTGTTTCTCGACGGGGTAGGGGATGTGTTTCTCAACGGGGTACGGCGCTGGATACGGCACCTTGACGGGGTAGGGCACGGGTTTGTCAACGTGCACAGGTACGGGACGGTCGACGTAGACCTTTACGGGGTAGGGGACTTTCTTCTCTACGGGGTAAGGCACGTGCTTCTCAACTGGGTAAGGCACAGGTTTAGCGATATGTACGGGGTAAGGCCTGTCGACGGGAACCTTGACAGGGTAGGGCACTTCCTTGTACACGGGGTAAGGAGCGGGTACATGTACGGGCACCTTGACTGGATAGGGTACCTTCTTTTCTACTGGGTAAGGAGCGGGAACATGAACCTTGACGGGTACATGCACCTTCTTCTCAACGGGGTAGGGCTGAGGTACGTACACCTTGACGGGGTAGGGCCTGTCTACGGGAACGTGAACGGGGTAGGGTATCTTCTTTTCAACTGGGTAGGGTTGGGGCACATGCACGGGTACCTTCACGATCTCCTTGACTGGGTAAGGGACGTGCTTAACGACGGGGTAGGGTTGGGGAACGTGCACTTTAACGGGTACGTGAACCTGCTTCTCCACTGGGTAGGGGATGTGTTTCTCTACGGGGTAGGGGACAGGGACGTTCTTGACCACAGTGATGGTCTTGTGAGAGTGGCTGTCATGTCCACCACCGTAACCACCGCCGTAACCACCGCCGTAACCACCGCCGTAACCACCGCCGAAACCGCTATCGTAACCACCGCCGAACCCACCGCCGAATCCGCCACCACCGTGTCCATAGCCAAGTCCGGTGTCAAACACTCCTCTCTTCTCATGTTTCTTGTCGTCCGCCACAGTTTCCTTGTTATCGGTCACTGCCACTTCTTTTTCTGCTGTCTTAGCTTCTTCAGCAGAAGCGAAGGCCAAGAGAGCCACCAGACTGGCGGCCACGAGCTGTTAACAAAAAAAAGGCAAAGATTAGTACTAAAAACTGGAACGAATGTGATTGTAAGAATATAACCGAAAGTTATTATCGCAGTTGACTAATTATCTGGTGCAAATATGCTTCGAGGTTCGTTGTTTTAATGAGTGGTCGAGTTAACATCGGCGGACTACAGAGTAAGTACGCAATTTCCTTGTTGCGTAAAATGTCCAAGTGGGACATGGGGGTTTTGCGTATCCAGGCACTGTCACAACCCTACGGTTTTATAATTTGTTAGCACTGTCACTTAATTATTTTTGTGATTTTGAGTATTTAAATTTGGAACACACCATGTGCCTCATGATGCTGCACTTGTAGGTTGCACTGAAGTCAGCGAAGTCCTGAATGCGAATGATGCGTGATCGTTCGTAGCTTCGCTATATATATGCGGTAAGAGCGGCCGAGCGAAGAAAAAAAATGGCGGCACTCTATAGGACCATGTTACACTTTCGCTTTTGAGGGGGTTCGGAATCGAGCGAGCCGAAATGCTCTATATCTGTCTACGCCGAGATTCGTGGCGACCGGTTCGCTAGCAATGATATAATTTAAATATAATTAATGTAATCATCTAATGGCGATCTGTGAATGCTTTTCCTTTGTAAGGCCTCAAGGTTGCGGTTCGTACTCGTATGTTGCAGTTTAATGGATACGTAGTCGGTTATTCGATACGTTTTTCGTCTGGTTTAACTTGATACTGTACGTTATCCTTGGACTTTCCTTGAATATTATTTTCGTTTTTAAAAATGAGGTGAATATTCAAATAATTTTATGTTTATTTGGTTATTAAAGTTAGTTTAGATCATTACAATGTTAATTGTAAATATAAAAGTAATTACGAAAGATAAAGATCACTTTTTAAGAACGTTTGAAAAATTATTTTGATGTCTTTTTAGTGTACGTTGGATTGCTTTGAAAATGTAGCCAGATTTAAAATAACCTGGCCTTGCATTTGCAAAAAAAATATGAAAATAGCGAGAGATAAGATAGCTCGTACTTATAACAGTAATATTAACGTAATTTTCAGCATGCTTTGTCTTCTACTTATACCTACAAGCCTGTATAACCTTAAAAAATTACGATATATTTTTAGTTTAAAATTAAAAGTGTAACTAAGTAGTTTGTGAACGGTTAAATCAATCAGTGCATCCCATTGAATATCAAAGAGATCTATTGGTGCATTTTAACCATCTTCATCATCAATCATCTTTTAACATATTTCTTCTTACTGCCTGATATTTGGGGGTGAAGGGCTAATCGAGATATCTCAAGGTACCTAGTCCGCGAAACTTAAAATTTCTTACGTTTTTAGGGTTCCGTACCAAAATGGTAAAAAAGGAACCCTTATGGTGCGACTTCGCCTGTCTGTCTGTCTATGTCTGTCTGTCTGTTACACCTGCTTATTTCAGCAACTACTAATGCTATCGACTTGAAATTTTGAACAATTATAAAAAATGCTTACCCAACTTTATTCCAAATGAAAAAAGTCAACAATTATTTTTATTTTCATTGCAAAAGGGGCCGGAGTGGGGGTCCGAAATTTCAAAGTGGGGTTACTAGGTTAAATGACATATCATATAAAAGGGCTTGATCTGCACATTTCAAAATATATTTTTATTTAATTTTATGTCTCACAGTTTTCGACATATGATGAAAAATGTCCAAAAAAAGACCATTCCCCCCCCTTATCTCCGAAGTTTGCGGGGCGAAAAATCTGAAATAATTAGAGTTGATAGGAATTGACCCAAATATGGCACCAAAAATAAAACGATGTTCCTAACTAGTATAGTTTTTTTCAAAATCATCAAAATTCCTTCACAAACAAACTTAGTTATGCGGTCCGGATTTTTTCACTCTATACGTCCAAAAATGATACGGAACCCTCGCGCCTCGGTGCGCGAGTACGACTCGCACTTGGCCGGTTTTTTTTGCAAATTGCAGCACTGCTTTACGTTGTAGGTATGTTGATTTAAATTTAATACGCAACAATAGTGATAATCGTTAACATCATCAATATTGATAGCTCTCGATATTACATTGAGGAAAATCGTGAAGTTTTCATGTACTTTTCGTATTTTCCACGCATATACTGATTATTATTTGAACAATGAGAAACAGCGCCGCAATTTGCAAAAAAACTGCATAAACAATAATAATTATGACCTGTGTCACCCGTGGCTTAAATTTAAACCAACTTACAAAACAGTGAATAGAATCACGGGGTATGGAGCTGTCCCAAATCCTACATCAGACTTTTCAAAAACGTGCTTATGTAATAATTACTTATGCACGTTTTTGAATTAGAATTGTCATGGATGGTACTATAATTTTATAGTGCCATCCATGACAATCTTAATTTCCTTCTCAATTGTATGAAAAATCAATACTTTTTCTAATGATTCGTGAACTAGGAATACTAATGTTGGTATCATGTTTGCGAATACAAACATGCGTATCAGTTACATTCAATTACATGAATTTGCATACATTTGCAGTTTCGCGTTGTCTACACGATTATGGTTATTTCATTTTATGATAATACCTACTAAGCTCATTAGTTTGATGTATTAGTAAAAGTTGTATAAATAAGTTTATTTTAAAAAGTGATGAAATTGGCACACCACAAAATTACTAGAAAAATTGGCCGAATATAATTTTTATTTGGTACAGCCTGTTCTTTTATTAATTTGATCATCATTTCTTGAATCTTATAAATTTCTTTTCATTTCAATTTTCCAGTTTATTATGTACGTCTTTTAATTCCATATATTTATCTAATACAATACAAGTATTTTTACTATACTATACTCTACACAATACAAGTATTTTTTCGATTCAATTTCATTTAGGTATTCAGTAACAAGTCACACTGTGTTTAAATTAAAACTAGCATAAAATATAAGTAGTATAAATTAAAAAATATAGATATATTTATAATGTAAATAGACATCAAAATCTATCTTTCTTCGGCCTTTTCTCTTAAAGCTTCAAACAAAAAACTTTTCTGATAATTTTGTGGTTAAGTTGACATTATTTATTATGAAATTAGCGGTGCCTCGCGGTTTCACTCGCCGTTGATCAGCTCCTAAGAGTCATAGCGTGATGTTAAATAGCCTATATTATTTCTCATGAATCTGGCTATCATATACAAAAATAATTTTTAGTTTCCGACGGGTAGTTCCAGAGATAAGCGCGTTCAAACGAACAAACTCTTCAGCTTTATGATGCTGTTAAGTCATTACATCTGTAATATCCTGTAGGGCACGCCTTCGTTGGACGTGAACTACGAGTATAAATTTTATTATAAGTACACGTTCAACTTTGCCATTAAGTGACGGGCGCAATGACAGTAGGGCAAGTCCTTGGCGAAGGTAAAAGATATCACTTGCTTACTGGGTAACTTGGAATACTGATGTAGTAAGATGACTTAATTTAAGGGTTTGACTAGACTGTGGCGCAGTAAGTAAAAACCACGAAAATCTACCAATATCATAAAGCTGAGGAGTTTGTTTGTTTAAACGCGCTAATCTCTGGAACTAGCAGTTGGATTCGAAAAATTCTTTTTGTATATGATTGCCAGATTCATGTGAAATAGTATAGGTTATTTAACATCACGCTACGACTCTTAGGAGCCGAGCAACGGGGGTGAAACAGCGGGGCACAGCTTGTAAATCATAGTTCATAAAACAACAAAAAGGCATTCTGGTGTATAATTCGTACTTATTAATTTTCCTTTTGCCTGAATCTATCCATCATAGGAATAAGGAGATATTTTATCACAGCAAATTAGTACGGGAACCGCTGTCGCCACTTTTAAAGCAGTGTGCGTCACAATTACAAACGCTATTTTGTAAATATAGCGGTTTCCCACATTAAAAATGCCACACACTCTCAATCTAATATTCGTCTATTCATAATTCATCACTCGTCTCTCACACTAAACTAAAACACCCAGTAACGACCCCAAGTTTACAAGTCCGAATTTGTGGTACATAAGCTCTAGTATGACCCCTTTCAAGGAATAGGTCGAATTACCGGTCAGCCTGTACAAAGCATCGATTGCATTCAGTCCGTCGCCAACATGAACATCACATTAATCATATCAAAACGTCAAGCTCAAAAGCGCCTTCGCACATCTTCCTTGTTTTTATGTCTAAGTGCATAACTGTCTCAAGCTTTTCTTCAACATCAAATACGACTTCTTCTGGTTTCATAAGGCCTCAGATCATAGAAACAAGGGAGATGTGCCAAGGGGCTATTGAGCTTGATACTTCAGTTTGATCACATTGATCGTGATACAAAAGTAGGTACACGCTGGCGACGAACCGAACACGATCGATAATATAAATACAGTGTTTTAGTTTAGTGCTAGTGTTGAGTGACGATTAACAGTGTTAATCGTTGTTGATTGAGGGTGTGCGGAATTTTTAATTTGTGGGAAATCTTTAACCGACTTCCAAAAAGGAGGAGGTTCTGCATTCGGTTGTTTTTTTTTTTTTTTTTTTTTTTTTTTTTTTCATGTATGTACACCTATTACTCCGTGGCTTATGAGCCGATTTACGTGATTCTTTTTTCATATGGTAGAAGAAGCTCGCGCGGTGGTCCCATATAAATTTTATTAACTTTGGTTGAGTAGATTTTTAACCAGGTGTAATAAACGGTATTTTTGGTGTATCCCGATGACATCATGACGATGATGAAAAAGTGATATTGTGTAGATATATGAATTCCTGAACGCAATCGATCTCGATATTATACATACATAACATCACGCCGATATTTCCCGCAAGGTTAGACAGAGGTGTATAGTACACACAATTTTTTTATGCTTAAGTCGCATTTGATATAAGGCTAGGAAGCAAGCCTATTGCTATTACAAACTGCAAAACACTGGTAGGGTTCCGTACCAAAATGGTAAAAAAGGAACCCTTATGGTGCGATTTCGTCTGTCTGTCTTTCTGTCTGTCTGTCTGTCTGTCTGTCACACCTGCTTATTTCAGCAACTACTTATGCTATCGACTTGAAATTTGGAACAGTTATAAAGAATGCTTGTTCAACTTTATTGCAAATGATAAAAGCCCAAAAATATTTTTATTTTCATTGCAAAAGGGGCCGGAGTGGGGGGTCCGAAATTTTAAAGTGGGGTTACTAGGTCAAGTGACGTATCATATGAAAGGGCTTGATCTGCACATTTCAAATATATTTTTTATATCTCACAGTTTTCGACATTATGATGAAAAATGTCCAAAAAAATACCATTACCAAAAATACCCCCTTATCTCCGAAGTTTGCGGGGCGAAAAATCTGAAATAATTAGAATTGATAAGAATTGACCCAAATATGGCACCAAAAATAAAACGAACCTAAACTAACCTAACTAGCACAATTTTTTCAAAATCATCAAAATTCCTTCACAAACAAACTTAGTTATGCGGTCCGGATTTTTTCACTTTATACGTCCAAAAATGATACGGAACCCTCGGTGCGCGAGTACGACTCGCACTTGGCCGGTTTTTTGTTTACTGAAACGCTCTTATCCAGTAACGTCTATGAATATAAGTAAGTACCTATTTAAATTCGTGGAAGTAATCGATCTCGGTAAAAGTACATACAAAATGTGTGGCGAAGGCAGTACATAAATGATTAAAGTCGCTCTGTCCATGATTTTATGGTACTTTATTGTAATTATTAACAACAACAAAAATGGTTACACTACACTAAAAATATAAAAATAAAAACAGGTTTAAAAAAAACCGACTTCCAAAAACTACACTAAAAACTATGAAATAAAAATGTTAAACTTCCATAAATAAAAATCTAAATGTATATTGAAGTCGGCGGGGCCTAGCACAAAAATAAGCAACATTGTAGATTAAGGAGGAATGAAAGGAAATGTTTATTTGTCGAGGCGCAAAGTAAGCTGCACGTACACACACTGCGCACGATCTTTCTGTTCAAAGGCTGAGAGGTAATAACCTGAAGAAGAGGCCCCGCCGACTTCAATATACATTTAGATTTTTATTTATGGAAGTTTAACATTTTTATTTCATAGTTTTTAGTGTAGTTTTTGGAAGTCGGTTTTTTTTTTTAAGCACAAGGAGCGCTTGTAGTTGTGTCGAAAAATTTACTAAAAGTGCCAACAGTTGTTCCCGTACTAATTTGCTATGATGCCATATCTCCTTGTTTCTATGATCTGAGCATAAGACTCATAATAACATTGAGAAAGGTTTCCTTATCCTTCATTCATCACTCAGAATTTGATTACGCCACGTTGTCAATATGATCAACTATGATTCCGCCAAAATGCAAATTCATAGCTAAAACAAGAACTTCGGCACGTAAGCTAGATGTTAAGTAAGTAAATGAGTAATAGTTTAGTTTGAAATCGATCGCAACATCAGGTAGTGACAGTACCAGCCACGGATTACAGAAACTAGGGAGATGTGCTACAGACGACATAGATTCATTTAATAAGGACACTAGATAGTACTCTAATTCTTCATTAGATCATCTTTGATAACTGCTTAAAAGTTGACTCTGTTATAATTGCCGGCACAAGTCTTGAGCACAAACGTCACCTGCAATATTATTATAGTTGATTTTTCGGTCTTTTTGGCGGAATTAAGAAGGCGGGACTTTTCTTTATTACGTATTGACTGTCAACTGTCTATTGTCTTTTGAGCTGAAATGTACACTCGACAACATTGACGGTCGACCACTTTTCACCCTTATTACTAAGAACATAAGGGTGAAAAGTGGTCGACCGTCAATGTTGTCGAGTGTATGCGCGATCTGTGCTCATAGCTCACGTACCTATACAAGATTTTGATCCGCTCGACCGCGCACCGCAGCGGCAGGCGGCGCCACACCGCTCCGTGTATTATTCGCCTAAGTTTGGACTGGACACAAAAGACGATGTGGGGTGTTAAAGTGTAACTCTTCATCTAATACTGGATTCTAATGCACCCTGCATTGGTTAGATTACATAAAGAAGCATAAATACTGGAATTGCTGATTCTTAAATCTATGTTTACAACGGGTGAAATGATAGTGTCGGTGGGTGCTTACTTAGGTAGGTAATTGTACATCGCCTACGCTTAGAACAAGTTCTAGTTTACCAGCTACTTGTGCGGTATGATAAACAGATGAATGTCTTTGTTTTACTCTGTTTTAGTTATTAGTTAAGTTTCGTAATTGGAAAGGGAATTTGGTATAATTAATTATTAGATTTAGGTCATTCATTACTCGTCTATCGTCTATTGTTTTAGTTCAACCTAGTTTTAAAAGAGCAATTCTCCTTATTCAAATGATCAACACATAGTTCCGATTTTCACAGGATCATCAAATGTTACTAATGGTATTCTTCAAATTAATAACGACCAGCGTGAACTTAATTATATCGCAATGAAATCGAAAATTGACCAAAAGTTGTTTCAAACCGAAGCAGACATTCTGCCAAAATTCTTTTTTTTTTTTTTTTTTACTCTATATTTTAAGAGCTTAGTCAACTTGACTATGTTGCTCCATTTTGTCATCCATTTACATCAGCACACAACATACAATCAAAATACAACTAACACTATGTGGACATCGCGCGTCGTCGCATGCCAACCTCAACAATCTTGTAAATCAATTCAGCTGTTTTGGACATCGGATATGCCAGAACACTGTTACAAAAACCAACAGTTTTAAAATCGATATTTTTGATCAATAACTCATATCTGGCGTCTTCGTTCCGGACAAAATTCTGAACCAGCACATAAATAACAAAATATATATTCTCAAGCTCAACACATACGACAATTTTGTCGTATATTTAATACGACAAAATTGTCGTATGTGTAAGCTATATTTAAGCCATGTACCTCATATTTTATGGTCTGTGGTGATTGTTTAACTATTTTTTTTTTCTTGGACCGTAAACCTGTAAGAGTTCAAAATCTAATCTAAAAAAAAACACTCATTTAATTATTTTCACCAAAGATCTTAGTATTTTAATTTTGATGGTGATTATTGTGATCACTCGTCTTGTTTTATATAAATGCAAGACCCTAACCTTGCCCGATACTTAATACTACATACGCAACTTAAATTTAAGAAACACATGATAGAGAACCAATAAAAAACATTTTTGATAATTACGTTAAAAAAAATTAAGAATTTAAATTCTATGTCAAGGTGGACTTCAGTCATTCTTTTTAAAAATCTCATCTAGTCTGTAAGTGGGTGGGGTGCATTAGCATACGTAAATCCTAATTTATGATCTAGAATCTAGGCTATAAATTCACCACACTCATAGTTATGATTTAGACTGCATGATCTAATTCCATCCTGCCCTTTTTTCTATCGGACAGCCAGAAGCACGAAAAAGCGCCATCGGTTCATGGTTGATATACCAAAAACCCGAACGAAGCGCTTTGATTCCATTTTCATTGTGAAAACCGCCAAACAGTGGAATGCGCTGCCCGAGTGGGTGTTCCCCGACAGTTACAATCTGGGTGTCTTCAAGTCACCAGTGAATCGGTTTCTTCTAGGCAAGCGTGCTCCATCGTAGACTGCATCATCGCTTAGCATCAGACAAGATGGCAGTCAAACGCAAGCCTATTTAAAAAAAAAAGACTAGATTCTGACTATGATGTGTTAAGACGAACTGGATTAGAATATTGAACGCAATTTTGCAGAAGTTGATTCCAATTTTCCAAATCGAAAACGACTGTTCTTCAATTAACAATTTTACAGCAGCTAAAAAAAAGACCTAGTTTGCCAAATTTTGACTAGTCAGTAGGAAAAAAAAAATAGATAACTTCTCTCCGTTAGAAATTGAGTCGAACCGACTTAGGGCTTAGTTCACAGACAAGATAAGTCCGATAAATTGAAAATGGCCGTTTAACCTGTCTTTTTCTATAAATGTATGAAAGTGTTGTTAACCTACTTGTATATACATTATATATTATATTATTGTTTTTTTTTTTTATAAATGTATGAAAGTGTTGTTAACCTTCTTGTATATACATATATTATTGTTTTTTTTTTCATAATTTTAGTTACTGTAATTGGTTGTACAACCGTTGTAATTAAATAAATAAATAAATAAAATCATGCTAAACAGCCGTTTTCTATTTATCGGACTGTTATATTGTCGGTGAACTAAGCCCTTAATGTATGGAAACAGTATCTTGCACTTCTACCACATTATTATTTGGAACATTTTATTACTTAAAGTGAACTACTTTTGTATTAAACGCTTGTTGGTTTCTCGAAAACAGCTCTAACGATTTGGATAAAATTTTGTATTTGTATTTAGATTATGTTTTACTTTCCAAGTTTATCATGATCGGTGTCATACTTGAAAAGTCCCGTTATAGACAGGGCCAATGAGCTGAAAAAAAAACTACTCTACATCACGCAATATGGAAGATTATATCTTTGGAGTTAACGAGAGTGCAAACGTTTTCCTTACTTTATTATTTTCTATCCTTACCTTGTTTTCTACGCTATTAATATGCAATTTATTCTGAGGCTTAGCACATCTGCAAAATTTTAAGAATATCAAAAAACGAGTTACGAAATTCATTTCGAAAATGCGTAGATCCAAAATGATTTGTCATTCAATGACATTTTGTTAGTCGACACAATCACTTCGGTGCATAACATTTTTTTTTTTTATATATTATTTACGAAATATTTAATCATGTCGGTGAACATAAATTATAAATATTTTGACGTTTTACGACCTTCACATGTTTGCTTGTTTCTTATTATATTGAATTAGTGTGTGAAATTCAAAAATCCTTTGTTTTTATCAACGGAAGTTATTTTAACGCATAGTTAACATACGTTTGGCTATGTTTTATGTTTCTATCTTGTTCCTGCGATATTATCTATTTTAGGATCTACAGAAATGTGACATTGAGTGTAGGCGTGCTGTTTCTCTTTCATGCTACATACTTTGGTGCAATTTTTAGGGTTCCGTACCTCAAAAGTAGAAACGGAACCCTTATAGGATCACTTTGTTGTCCGCCGTCAGTCACCGGACCATAAGTGGAGTGGTTCATAGATGACACCACTAGAAGTATGCAGTAGCGCCATCTATGATCATATATCGTAACCCTTAGGGCGCGAGGCATACTCGCACTTGTCCGGTTTTTTTTATTTGATATTTTGCATTGAAACGAAGCCCAATTACACTTGTGGGGACAGTTTTGCCCGCGTCCATACTTCGTGTACGTGGGACTAGTTCAGCAGTCTTGAATGAGCTTGTCACGTAATAATCGGACTGATAATAATATGTAGGTAGGTACAAACATGCAAACCAATACTTATCTATACTAATATTTGAAAGCTGAAGAGTTTAGTAGAGACAAAGTTAAATTGTCTCATGTTCCTGACACAGACACCCTTACCTTTCAAACCAGAACACAGCATTGCTGCTTTGCGGAAAAAAAATGTACCTATTCTATCTAAAAACTTGCGTCCGATTGAGAATGATCCAATAAAAATTATAATACATTATAACATTAGCATCAATCAAACAAGAAGATTGATTTCAATTACAATTAAAAGACTTTAAATGCTGGCGTGCACAATTAGGGTATATCCCGTACAGCCTTCAAAACAAACCCACATACATAGATTACCTCCATTAATCAATTATTAAAGAATTGCAGTCCGAATTGCATAATTTTTTATTGAGGATGCTATTAGTTTAAATCAACTCAAGGCAACTTGATTCAAGTTTCTCTAAATAATACGTCATAAATATTAGTTATACATTGTAATAAACTACATTGATGCATACTAACATGATTTTAAAGTCCAGTTTTGAGAAGATACTAACTTTTCGCTTAAGTTGGATGACCCAAAACTAATATTTATGTAGGTATTGACCTCATCGTAGTATTAACCACCCTACACAAAAGAGGTAATTTAAACTGGTCAATTCAATATAGTTCACGCAGACGGAGTCGCGGGAAAAAGTGTAGGATACAGGGTGGCAGGTTAGACAGTGGAAATATTTTAAGGGGTCCATATTTAAGCTGTTCCATACATCTATGTTCACATAACTCAACAAAATGTATGGAACAGCAGATTTTTTTTTGCGAATTCCGGGTTGGTCTCATAGTAAAAGTTATTCATAATGATGAGTACAATGACCCCTTAAAATATTTCCAGTGCCTAACCTGCCACCCTGTATAATTATTATGATTCCTTGTAAAAACCGCAAAACAGTGGAATAGGTACGCTTGCGGAGTGGGTGTTCCCGATTGTTACAATCTGGGTGTCTTCAAGTCGCGAGTGAATTGGTTCCTTTTACACAAGCGTTCTCCATTGTAGACCGCATCATCGCTTAACATCAGGCAAAATAGCGGTCAAAAGCAAGCCTATTATTAAATTTTTAAAAAAGTTCAAAAGGATTGCCCACTTCGACTTGAAAGAAGGCTGCGTTACGTGTCAAACGTCATATAAACGTACGTGCCCTTTAACTGACGCTAAAGTGTCGCCACCCATGATCCGTCATGACCTGACTTCTCAGTCTTCTTACGTAACATGATCTGAGTCACCTGCTATTGCGATTAAAATCATACACATAAAATTACCGGTTCATTTTTTTTTTTAATAGCCTCTTGCAGTATGCTTATTTTAATAGCCGTCACTGCTTAACCCGGATTTCTGGTGAGGACTTACAAATGCCTCCAGCCAGGCATAAAACTAAATAAAACTACAAACTAAGCGACCACACGCTAAGGGCACCCCCTACTGGGGTACGGGCCTCGGCTTAGGGCGTCGCTGAGGGGAGGGCAACTAGAGGAAGGGACTACTAGCTGGATCGGTTCATTATTTTGGGACGAATTTAAATCTACAGGATCAGCGCGGGCTGGCTCGAGCAAGGGTCGGTTAGGGGACTGAGTCATACTTGGCGGCGGACTCGGGTTATGATGGGAACGTCGCGACGAGCCTCGTCGGCGAGGTCGGAAAAATTACCGGTTCATTTGCTATGTAATTTTATAGTCTGATAGGCGTTACTACCGTCTGGTCTTTTGGGAACCAGTTTGAGATGATGGACCTGAATTTAAAAGGTGATATTACAGAAACTCTTACAGCAAGAAGGTTTATGAGGTGAATTAACACTGGGGCTGATTCTGAAGACAAGAAGGTTTCTCTTATATGCTAATTTACGCGACTGTAAGCACGTAGGTAGGTGAGAATTTAAGAAGATGTTGCTCATGCTTTGGATATAATCTTTTTATTAAACCTTCAATGTATTTTTAAAAGAACGACAGAATTATTGTGGAAATGGTGTGGATGATAATTATGATTATGATCCCATAAGCAAATGAAGTGAGGCATCATAGAAGCCAATTTTTATATGGGTCTACTTTTTTAGCATCGCCACAAATTGCTCGTATAATAGATTCCAAAAATCATATTGTAAAATGCACATTAAAACTAAAATAAGCTCCATTAGTTAAAAAACGACATCTAAAATCGATAGTTTACCTACATAGTCTACAAAACTATACTCCAAGTTCACGGTCAACACCCAACTACGTGGTCAAACGTGGGTAAATCCAACTGAAAATAATTTCACGCCAAATAAAGTTTATTTTGTGTATGTCCGACGAAGAAAAAACCTCTTTATTTAAATGCAATCAGGAAATTGCATGCCTCACTACCGGTATCGTTTATTTTTAGGTAAACAAATATAAGTACTTATTTTTGTAGCTTAGATTTCTTTAGGTTCATGTAGGTATAATAAACAGAGTGAGTTTTTTAATGAAAATGTAATGAAAAAGATCGAGTTTGATTCCTGGTTGAACTTAGCTCTTGTGTACAAAAAACAAAAAATGTCGTTTTGGTTTTCTTCAAAATCGAGCTGATGATGCTCCTTTATGCAATTTTATTTTCTCTGCGTCTTATTTCGCCTTGAAGCTCCATCTCAAAAACTCACACGTTTGACAATAATATTTCGAAAAGGTGTGATGTTAAATAGCCTATACTGTTCCTCATGAATTTGGAAATCACATTCAATATTTTTTTGGAATTCGACTGGTAGTTCCAGAGATTAGAGCGTTCAAACAAACAAACCAACTCTGAAGCTTTATAACATTAAGTAGGTATACCCGTATACCTGAATAAAATATTTTCTTTTGCGATTGATTACAAACTAACATTTGTACGGAGCCCTCAGAGGGGCTCGTGGCTAAAGAGCGATGTGTAAAGAACGGTCGCGCAGCGCAACGGTCACCCATCCAAGGACTGACCGCGGCAAGCGCAGCTTAACCTCGCAGATCGATCGATCAGGGGCTCGTGGCTAAATGACGGCCGCGCTGATCGATCGATCTGCGAGGTTAAGCTGCGCTTGCCGCGGTCAGTCCTTGGATGGGTGACCGTTTTTTACACATCGAGACCCCTCCGTGCCTCGGAGAGCACGTTAAGCAGTCGGTCCCGGTTGTCATAGGAATATCTTTGACAATCGTTACGGGTAGTCAGAAGCCCTAGAGTCTGACAGCTGGTCTAACATTCGAATACCGGTATTACCCATTAATTGGGTTGTGGAGGTCAGATGGCAGTCGCTCCACGTAAAATATTGATATTCAGCCAAAACTAGTTAGACTGGATGCCGACCCCAATATAATTTGGGAACAGGCTAGGCAGATGATGATGATTTGTACGGAGCCCTCAGGGCTTCGATCCGATTTTTTTTAAATTACTTAAATGTATTATCAGACTCTATTATCAATTTCTTCTTGTACAACAATAACATTACAGCGAGTGCTTCGTGGGACGGTTGATCGTTTAGTCTATTATCGATAGGCCGCTATAAAGTTTTCGTAATAGGCTTCGACGATTCGCACAAGGCGTAAACAGCGCGGCGTTTTATTATCAGAATCGAATGGTAGTGAATAACTCTATCTTGCTAATGGGTAATAATTAATCATATGTTCCTTAAGTGATTATTAATAAGTATGGATTTTGACATAAGTGCAACATTTTATACAACTACGTACAAAGCGACGGTTTCTTTACCTTTAGGTACATGCTAGTCTTCTGAAAATCGCTGTCACATATTTTACTTAGAAAGACATAAGGCGAATCACACACCGCCCCGCGCTACGCTGCGGAGTGCGTGGCGACGGAACAAAAATCCCGCGCGTGAATGCGTTTTCAGTGTGTTGCACCATGCGTGATTTCTATACAAATACAGGTACTTGCAAACAACGGAACATCACGCACCCCCGCGCCACGCTGCGTGATGCGGGGCAGTGTGCGAATCGCCTAACATTTATGACAACAAAATCTTAATAACCAGTTCTGTGCTTCTCACATCTAGCAGCTTTTCGCGACCTTCACCAAGTCATCGGCATATCTTGTGGAAGGCCTGCCTCTTTTGGAACGCGGTCACCACTCCTGAATCTTTCGACTCCATCGGCCATCTGTTCTCCGAGCAATGTGCCCCCCTTTAAGAGGCAACACTTTAGTTAATAAGAACAAGCTAAACAATAACATTGCTCCTATTTTCTAAGATATAATGTTTCATAAAAGTTCATGCACTATTTAAATATAACTTTATATGTATTGATGTGACGTTTAATGCGTGGTTTGCCTTAATTTGTCGGTTTGTTTGCGCAAAATATTCGGAACAGCTACACGGACTGATCTAATGTTGAATAGTAATGCCTATTACTTGATTATGCCACAAGTTTGTTATTTGACATCAATTACGTGATTCTATTTAAGTAACATAATGGTTTGTTGTTGTTGACCATTGCAGAGTGAATGTTTTTCTTTTGGCACTTACCCATCGAATTGACTCTCAATGTTCCTACTATTGAGAGTCAATTCTAAAGAAGCATCTACTACGATGACATTTTAGGGTCAACGATTCTGGATATACTTAATTTTGAACATCATAAGGACGCTGGCGTCCTCAAACAATATAATTTTATTTTTTTGTGTCTACATTACGGCTGCTTTATTTAACATACATTTATTAAAAAATAAAATAATTTGTATTTTATTTGTCATATAAGTTAAACGGGACTTATCCAGAGTTAGTGTAGCCAGTCGTGAATGAGATACCTTACGTAGGTACCTACCAATTAATCCAGCTCCAAACAGTGGAATGCGCTACCGAATATTTCCCGATAGTTTTAATCTGGGTGTCTTCAAGTCGTGAATGAATCGGTTTCTTCTAGGCAAACGTGCTCCATCGTAGACCGCATCATCGCTTGACATGACGAGATGGCGGTCAAACGCAAGCCTTACTTAAATAAAAAAGCCCGTATCTCAGGCTACTCGCTTTCATTATTTCTTACCACAGGTATTGTTGCTTTTAATTCAATGGCCAGCACCATTTATTTGTACTTACACAGATGACATAACTAGAAACAGAATGTGCCTGACTAGCATGTTTATTTTAACAACTTTGTCAAGGTCTTTAGTTGTAAACTATTATTTAAATAAAATAAATGAAACTTACGTTGATCTTAGTAGCCTGAAAGCTTATGATAAGGTAAATAGATTTCCCTAAGTATCTATCTCACTTTTGCTTTGTTTAAATCTTGGGGCGTATTCTCATGCTCGAAACAGTGCTTATGTATACTCGTAAATTGATGTTTTACTATCAGTAAATCATTGTAGATACAATACCAGGCAGCAATAGTCGCAATGATAATAAGCACATTATTTAAATGTGTGTGAACTATACCTGTACTCTATGCATGTGTCATTATACTATCAAAATGGGCACTTACAGTGTTCCCATGGCTAATATCCGTTTAAAAGATAAGAATCTATAGTTTCATAGTTATTTTATTTCGGAAGTACCTATTTTGTTTATGTTCTGTAGTATGTATTATGTTTAACGTTTGTTTTTTTTATTACTTCCTTCGTTATTTCCTGGCTATACTAAATTCAATTGGCTTTGACACAAAACATAAACAATGGAAGTTTAGCCTACTGAATTCAAAATCACGCGATGCAACGGAATTTATTGATGTTTTGATCAATCTTAACTTGTCAATATAGCAACTCAGCCGTTATTATACTGACAAGTTAAGATAAACCACGAACATCAACAATTTACAGTACAAGGCGTGATTTTGAATTCGGTCGGGTTAGGCCTTCATTGTTTATATTTTGTTTCGAAGCCAGTTGAATATACTATGGTATTATATATAGTATGGTATATGGTATGGTATATGGTATAAGTATGAAATACGCTTCTCAGAAAGAAAAGGTCTTGTCATTTTTTTATGAGGAAAACCTAAAATATCTGCCAGTGTACTAAAAAGTATTAGTTAATCAGCAAGCTGCTAGTCAAAGGGTTTTACAAGGAAAATTAGTAGTCTTAACAGGGCCCCAAGTCTGCTAATGCAATTGTTATGAAAAAAAAAACAAAACGATGCCATTGACACACTATTCTGACACGATAATAAAATCGTGTCAGAATAGTGTCTCAATGACATCGTTTTGACCAATGACGAAAGAGTTAGTCTTGCTCTAAGCCAATGACCGCTTAGGTTTTGATAGTAATGGTGTCATTATGACACCATTCATACACTATTCAAATAGCAGAATTGGGGCCCAGGTCTCATGTTATATAAACTACACGAGACAGGAAGAAGTATATTAGTAATATTTAGATTTAGTAATATTACGTATTCTTTACCAATTAGCTTACAATGTCCAATAAAATTCAGCACGCGATTCTTTTATCCAGCATTTGCTGCGTTAAACGCATTGTGATTGACACGCACTATTTTATTACATATCTACTAGCTTCACTGGCGTACTTATCTATAATACATAATATATGACATAATTATGGTGAAATCTGAATTGTTCAAATATGTAGGTTGCGGAAATTACCCTCCATATACACAAATTCACAAAATTCACACTCTCTCTTTATAAAATTTGTATAGATAAAGCAATTACTTTTTTTATTAATTGATTTTTACTGTGAACTCAGCAGCAATCGCAGCGCGCGTCAATCGCAATGCGTTTAACGCAGCGAATGCCGCATAAAGGAGCCGCGTACTTTAATGTGAACGGCAACGCAGCGTTTCAACCGCAGCGTTTTTCCCCAACAGTGCGTCCACACCTTAGATCCGAGCGATTCTTAAGTGTTATTTCGCAAACATTTCCCACCGAACGGTTTTCGTGAAGCGATTGTCATTCCAAGGTCCTTATTGTTCTTTTAAACTGTATTATTTTTATTAGCATTATGTTGTTTAATTATATTGAGATCAGTTGAGATATTTTGTTGCTAAATGAGTACCATAATGTACATGTCCCCCATTCTGTATTAATAAATAATAATAATAAATAAATAATTCTTTATTTCAGACCATAGATCCATATAGTGTTAGTATCATCTTAACCTATTGTTAGTAAATAATATAATATAAAGAATAACTTTAATTAGATAATGTTTTGGCTGAAACATTTCTGCATAACACGGTTCAGTTCGTTGTTATATTATTATCTTCAAGAAACGCTGTAGCACTGATAGTCCCCGTGGAGGCAGGAACAGTCCCGACCGTACTCTTGGACGCACTTCAGATCATTGTAACATTCTGTAACGAGACAAAACTGTATTAACTGAGTGTTGGTTCACTGTGCTGACAGCTTAGGAACAAGCAGGTCCATTCTGTAACGAGTCAAAACTGTATTAACTGACTGTTGGTTCACTGTGCTGACAGCTTAGGAACAAGCAGGTCCATTCTGTAACGAGACAAAACTGTATTAACTGAGTGTTGGTTCACTGTGCTGACAGCTTAGGAACAAGCAGGTCCATTCTGTAACGAGACAAAACTGTATTAACTGAGTGTTGGTTCACTGTGCTGACAGCTTAGGAACAAGCAGGTCCCCGTTGTTAGGGCTGCCATCCGTCCGGGGTTCCCCGGATTTGTCCTAGTTTAGAGGGCGTCCGGGGAGCGTCCGGTAGGGGTTTCAAAAAATGACCGGTGGAAACCCGGACACTTTGTGTCAGGGGAATCCTGATAGATAAAAATTTTTTTTGGGGGGCGTCCGCGTACAATACTCTATTTCACCCAAATGTCCGGGATTTTTAAAGTTTTTGTCTGGCGTCAGCAATTTAGGTGATGGCAGCCTTACCCGTTGTCAACACAGCGCAATCTCAGCAACTCGGCGATCTTACTCACCATGGGAACACAGCACTACCAAAGAGTAGCGTTATTTGGCTGTGGTATTCTGTAAGGTGGAGGTACTTTTCCCGATATCTTATTGTGCTGTACCTTTTTTAGAGTAAGCAATAATTTAAAGACATTTTAGACTTACAATTTTATTGTATCTTACGATTAAATATGTAGGTACTTATATTCCAAAAATTGACACTTTATTGATACTGACTGCAATTATGTATTTTACAGTGTTTCAGTAGATCCTAATCTTTAAAATATTATAAAGATGTAGCATAAGCATAATCAGCCTTTAATGATATTCCCACTGCTAGGACACAGCCCAAACTCCCTCTATGAGAAGGAGTGGGCCGTAGTCCACCACGCGGGCCCAGTGCGGGTTGGTGGACGTCACATGTCTTCGAAATTTTTTTCTAGGACATGCCAGTTTCCTCACGATGTTTTCCTTCACCGATATATAGACGTATAAAAATTTATATACCTGGTATATTTGACAAATAATTGTACGAGTAATATCCAGATGCAATATCCAATATTAATATAAAGGTGAATTGAATATCAGTGCAACTCTTAAAAACACCATGATCGCAGTTAAAATATTAGGTTACATACATTTCCAGGTATATTTATATTAGTTGTATAATCGTGTTATTATATCATACATCGATTTATATTAAACTGCTTATAATGTTTTTTTTACCGTAACGAACTAAAATAATACTCAAATAAAAGTCACGGTGTTTAAAAAAATAATATATTTTATTTATTGAATCGAGATCTGAAACGGTCTATTTGCATTTAACAACTAAAATTATAACGGTTATCTATAGGTACTTATAATAAATCTGTAGAGAGCTCAATTCTATACATGAAATATATTTTCAAAATAACTATCAGGGGGTGATTGGTGATCGATACTGATGGCAAAAATGCAATCAGTAAATTTTTTGTCTGTCTGTCTGTCTGTATGTTACTTATAGAAATAAAAACTATTCGACGGATTTTAACGAAACTTGGTACAATTATTCTTCATACTCCTGGACAGGTTATAGTATACTTTTCATCACGCTAGAATCAATAGGAGCAGAGCAGTGAAGGGAAATATTGGGAAAACGGGAGAAGTTACTCCATTTTTTAAGATTCCGTCGCGTGTGCAGCCTTAATCGTTAAAGCTACATAGAAATCATGTATGACGAAAACGTTCTACATAAAATTATCTAAAAAATATCCCACAACAGCATATGTCTATCTTTTATGGTTGACTCACAATAACACGTGTAACTCCCGATAGCTTAGCAGTTCGGAGCTTTCTGATTGTATTTGTTTACTCTTACGTTTATAATACTCTCACTCATCCCTAATTAAAAAAAGTTGACATTATTACCTATTCAAGAAGGACATACGCTACTTTTTTACGAAAAACGACGAAAACGCGGACGAAGTCGCGGGCAAAAGCTAGTTAAATATATAAGAGACTAGCACTTTGCCCGCGTCTTCGTCCGACCCGAAGGTCTATGTGTATAATACGTTATATTATTATATAACTTAGATACAGCACAGAAACCTCTGTTTTTAGGGTTCTGTACCAAAATCGTAAAAAAGGAACCCTTATGGTGCGACTTCGTCTGTCTGTCTGTCTGTCACACCTGCTTATTTCAGCAACTACTACTGCTATCGACTTGAACTTTGGAACAGTTATAAAGAATGCTTGCCCAATTATATTGCAAATTAAAAAAGTCAAAAACTATTTTTATTTTCATTGCAAAAGGGGCCGGAGTTGGGGTCCGAAATTTTAAATTGGGGTTACTAGGTCAAGTGGCATATCATATGAAAGGGCTTGATCTGTACATTTCAAAATATATTTTTATTTTATTTTATGTCTCACAGTTTTCGACATATGATGAAAAATGTCCAAAAAAGTACCATTCCCCCCCCTTATCTCCGAAGTTTGCGGGGCGAAAAATCTGAAATAATTAGAGTTGATAGGAATTGACCCAAATATGGCACCAAAAATAAAACAATGTTCCTAACTTGTAAAGTTTTTTCAAAATCATCAAAATTCCTTCACAAACAAACTTAATTATGCGGTCCGGAATTTTTCACTTTATACGTCCAAAAATGATACGGAATCCTGGGTGCGCGAGTACGACTCGCACTTGGCCGGTTTTTTTGACATGGCATTCATGTCGCCACATAAGTAGGTTGCAACCGTGCGAAACGGGTCACTAGTATAGTTTTAAAATCGTAGTCCGCGTAGCGTCGCGTAGTCGCGTAGCGTCCCGTAGTCGCGTAGCAGCAGCAGCGTAGTAGGTTCTCTCAGCTCATTAATTTTATTTGTTTGATCATTTTTTTATCGAATTATTTTATTTTACCTACCACGATTTTATTTCACTCGCTTTCTTGTCTGTCTGTTCGGTACAAATTTTGCAATTCATTTTTCAAGCACTTTCTGTTATCGGATTAAGCTGAAATTTGGTATACCTATGTAATTTGGATGACAATGTATTATGGACTAAAAAGTAAAAAAAAAAAAAAAAATTTTTATTCAAAAACATGTTTTTAAGACGGACTAAAAAGTATAAAAATAATTTCTAATGAAATGAGAAACGTGGGGCGCATGCAACAGATAATTGTAAGATGCATCCCACGTTGTCAGTGGCCCGCCAGACCAATATCACCCGATCTGGTAGGAGGATCCTCCCTTTTCAATGGAGGGACATTCCACCTCGTTCCTCCATTCCCCAAACTTAACAAATAAGTATTTTAAATTAAGTAACATGACATTTTTAATGACGTGAAAAGCAAATATTTGCATTAATCTCGTTTACTTCCTCAATAATAAATAACTTATTAGTCTCTTCTTATCATATCTATGACTAATATGCAATAATGGCCCAGTAGTAGCGACCACGACTTACAAGTAGTGGGTTCGAACTTCGGCTCGAACTCGTAGGGTTCAGCCAGCGTTTGCAACGTAAGCGCATAAAAATGTGTTTATTTACGACATCACATTATAAATCTCTAAAATTATCAGTGTTTCTCTACTACATCATGCATGTATTATACATATAAACCTTCCTCTTGAATCACTCTATCTATTAAAAAAAACTGCATTAAAATCCGTTGCGTAGTTTTAAAGATTAAAGCATACATAGGGACAGACAGACAGACAGACAGCGGGAAGCGACTATGTTTTATACTATGTAGTGATAGTGATAGTGATTTATCAAAGTTTTTACTAATGAATATTGGTAGGTACCTCAGATCATAGAAACAAGATATGCCATCATAGCAACGGGAACAACTGTCGCCACTTTTAGTACATTTTTCAACACAATTACAAGCGCCCCTCGTGAATATAAAGATCTCCCACACATTAAAAATTCCGCACACCCTCAATCTAACACTGATAATTGTCACTCAACACTAGCACTAAACTAAAACACTGTATTTATATCATCGATCGTATTCGATTCGTCGCCAGCGTGTACTTTTGTACTACGCCCAATTTGCTCAAATTAAAGCATCATGCTCAATAGCGCCTTGGCACTGGCACATCTCCCTTGTTTCTATGATCTGAGGTAGGTACCTAGGTAGCAATTTCATAAATATCCAAATGTACCTACTATAATTATTATCATTTTCATTATCTACATTAGTCATGTCATCATGTGCGTGCCCTTTTGCCCGTTGAATGGAACCAGCCCTACTGTGTATCTATTTACTCTGTTCCTTTAAAAGGCCTAAAGCTGTCTCTAGTAGTACAGTATTATTCGCAAGCCCGCATACTTCACATTGCTCCAATTATAGTAGGTATTGAGAACATTTCACTCGTAATGTTCCCACGCATAAATTAATTCCTACAAATATTCAGATAAGATCGACAAGGCTTTTATTTGGAAACTCGATCTGATTGACATTAGAATCTAATTTTAATATTAGATTAATTAACGACTACGGTATTTTATTTAATATGTGCAGACGGTAGCAAACATTTTGTCGTCGCAATTAGTAGATAAGTGTCATTGTGTGCAATTTATGTTGAATGGCAGTGGTGTAGGTAACGTCCCAAACTGGGTTCGAAACCGGCAGGAGCGCACTTTACTTTGTGCAATTTATTTTATTACCACTGCTCTAAAAACGAGAAAGAAAGACATTAAAAAAAACCGGTCAAGTGCGTGTCGGGCCATGGGACATCATGGGATACACGAGAAAAAAATCGTGCCCATTATACGTGTAGGGGATATCCAAAAAATCTTTTATATTTTCAAGATTTTATGTATTCTTACCCATGCTAAATTATAGTTTTCTGGTAATAAGAGTATCTGAGCTAAGCCTCACAGACAGACGAACTGACATGGCTAATCCTTAAGGGTTCCTTGTTGACTACGAAACCCTGAAAATGTCCTAGAACCAAAAATTCACAGACATGTGACGTACACCAACCCGCAATGAAACTGCGTGGTGTATCACGACCTACTCTCATTAATAAATTGGAGACTTGAATCCCAGCAGTGGGACATGATAGGCTATGCAAGCAACTTTGATTTATTATACTATCTATATCATTCACATTTAATTCACATTAACATTAACACATTCACATTAAATCATTCAATTAAAATCATCCCGACAAACCCTGGTCCCGATTATCACCCATATCTGTAACCTCTCTATCGCTACGGGTACTTTTCCAAGAGTTTTTAAAAAGGCAGTAGTGCATCCAATTCATAAGGCTGGTGACAGAGGCAGTGTCAATAACTATAGACCAATATCAGTCCTTCCGGCACTTTCCAAAGTTTTGGAGAAAATTTTAAACAAGCGGCTGACCCAGTTCCTAGAAACAAATAAAATATTATCAAAGAACCAATATGGTTTCCGAACAGGTATATCCACTGAGGATGCCGTATTGGCTTTAACAGAACTTGCTGTTCGGAATCTGGATAAAAAACAAAAAAGTTTGGGACTGTTTTTGGACCTGGCGAAAGCTTTTGACACTGTCTCTGTCCCTATCCTTTTAAATAAACTGGAACGCGTAGGGGTCAGAGGTATCCCTCTAAAAATTTTTGCCGACTATCTTCGTGACCGTGTTCAGGTGGTAAAAATAGGGGATCATATTAGCAATGAAGAGGCTATTAACTGTGGAGTCCCTCAAGGAAGTATCTTGGGCCCGACATTATTTATCATATTCATAAACGACCTATGCGATATGCCCCTTCTAAACTGTAAAATTTTTACCTACGCTGACGATACGGCTCTCATTGTAAATGGAGCAGATTGGAATCAAACAAAAGAAAATGCAGAACATGCTCTTAAAATCATAATGGGCTGGCTCTCTGATAATCTCCTGACACTTAACATTGACAAAACCCTGTTTATTCCCTTTGCAATGAGAGCAGACCATCAGCCACCATCGACCTTTAAAATACAAGCACACTTGTGTTCGGTGCCTTCCCCTAATTGCTGCTGCATGTATGTAACTAGATCTCCCTCTGTCAAATACCTGGGCATACATATAGATGAGAGTTTTCGTTGGCACAAACAGATTGAAACTGTCACAACTCGAGCTCGAAGACTCATATTTATATTTAAAAAACTCCGCCAGTCTGCGGATACAAAGACACTCCAGATGGTATACCTGGCTCTATGTCAGTCCCTAATGTCTTACTGTTTGACGGTATGGGGAGGGGCCCCAAAATCAACAATTTTACAGCTTGAGGTTGCCCAGCGCGCTATACTTAAGGTTATGACAAAAAAACCTTATAGGTACCATACGGCTCAACTCTACGCTGACTGTAAAGTCCTCACGATAAGGCAACTTTATATCCACCAGACCATAGCCCGAAAACATAAGTCGCGACCTCTGCTAAAGCCGCAAGGGAGAATTAAACATAATATATTTAAGCCTGACCGGACAAGAACATCTCTTGCTGGTAAACACTACTTTGTCCTTAGCGTCAGATTGTATAACAAGGCAAACAAACTATTAGACATTTTTTATCTAAACAGAATTAAATGTAAAATGAAAGTAAAGAACTGGCTTGTTTCTTTATCCTACCAAGATACTGAGGACTTGTTGGCTAGTATCTATGGTTAAACTTGAACACACACACGGCAGCTTATCAACCACCATACATACACAACCTAACATGCCCCACAAAAGCACACCCTTACACACACCTCACACACACATAATACATTTCATACTTACATGGACTGCACACATACATCACGTATATATTCTAGACACACACCGCACACACTAGTTACACGCACCACGTCATTCCCACACACTACACACACCACACCATACTCACGCATTACACAACCCACGCACACAACTCACATATTTTCAATTATTTTTATTTTTATCTTCTTATTATTTTCTTGATTTCTTTCTGCATGCATCCTTGTCACGTCATATTGTACTAATGTTACTTGTAACTGAGAGACCGTCCTGACTTCCATGATACAAGTTTACTTAGTTTGGAGGTCAGGAGTTTCACCAATTGTGTATCAATTTCATTAGCAATAAACGATTTTTATTTTTTTTTTTTTATTTTTTTAAAATTTAATCAGTGAATCTTTGCAATAAAAATTGCCAACGAGATGTCTAATTTATGTAATTTCAATGAATACATTCTCATCTCTCAATTACCCCACAAAGTAATACAGTAGAATAAATTTCCTAACATTACCTTCGCGTTAAGAAAAATACCGTGACGCAATGTCGCACTAAGATGTCCACATTAAGTATGTGGAGCAAAACGTACGGACGTCCAGCTATAGCGGGTGGTCTGTGGTGCAAGTTAAAAGAGAGGAGAATTTGTTTGTTTGTTTGTACGTGCATGCAGTGATAGCCTAGTGGATTAACCATGTGCCTTCCACGGCGAATGGTTCGAGTTCGATCCCGAGGCACGCACCGCTGACTTTTCGAAGTCATGTGCGTATTAGAAATTAATTATCACTTGCTTTAACGGTGAAGGAAAAACATCGTGAGGAAACTGGCATGTCCTAGAACCAAAAATTCGAAGACATGTGACGTCCACCAACCCGCACTGGGCCCGCGTGGTGGACTACGGCCCACTCTCTCTCACAGAGGAGGCCTGTGTCCCAGCAATGGGAACATTATAGGCCGATTATGCTATGCTTTATGCTAATCTCTGGAACTACCAGTCAGATTCGAAATAATCTTTTTGTATAAATATGATAGCCAGATTCATGAGGAATAGTATAGGCTGTTTAACATCACGCTATGACCCTTAAAGGTCGAGCGATGGGGGTGAAACCCCGAGAAACAGCTAGTACTAATATAATAAAGTTTAAAGAGTATGTTTGTTTAAATGCAGCATCTCTGGAACGCAGTCGGATTTGAAAAATCTTTTGTATAGGTATGCTAGTCAGTATCATTAGAAATAGTGCTATTTAACATTACGCTATGCCGAGCAACGGGGGTAAAACTGCGGGACACAGCTAGTAATCCATATTTTATTACAAGCTTTTATTTAGTTTGACCTGTCGCGTTGTCTGTGGGTAATCAAATGTTACATGTTAAATTTGACCCACTTCCCGGTGTTTGATTGACCTAAAATTTTGTGTGCGTATCTGAATCGCATGACAATGCAATATAATGATGTCAAAGAGCTGATCTGATGATGGAGCCGGAAGGTGGCCATAGGAACTCTGTAATGAAACCATGCAACCCCATCTAGTTTGGACTTGTTTCATTTGTCTTCACGAGTACTCTGGTTTTAGATGATGTCCAGGGTCTCATGATGGAGTTGGGAAGTGGTCATTGTAAAAGCTTGTATTGAAAAATGTTTTCCAACATAGAACTTGTTACTCTGTTGAATCGCTACTCGCTTCTAACACACGCCAAGCGACCATTCATAAACGTAAGGCTCGTAAGCCTTACAATAATTTGATACTGAATCATTATAATTACGAAAGTCATTATGCCCCACATAACATAGAGGGCGTTACGTGCGCCGATAGAAAAGTAGGTGTTATTACATTTGAATTTTGGACCTAATTAAAGACTTTGTGTGCTGCTAGATTTTTTTAAATTGTTATTTTAGAAAGAGATCGTAATAAGCTGGTAGTCGCTTATGATAGTTTCGTCACTATAAATTACAAAACTATGCAACATATGAACATAATAATAATTTTTAGTAGTTCACAATTAAACTTGATCTTCCTAATTGCTGTTATGAAATTGAACTTTCGGAAAAGCATTTATCCTAGGTCCTAGCCTAAAGGTCCTTTGACTCTAAAGACAATTTAACTTGAAAATTTATAAAGAATGAAGTTCTTTTCGACGTCTGACTGTCCAGCGCATCCGTCTTTCTGTCACAGGATTGTATAATATTTTTAACCGTACCTAATATTAGGTAGCCTCTTGAAATTTTCACAGAATACGTCGTGTTAGGTCTCTATCACACAAATAATAAAAAACAAACGTTTTGGTGGTACGGAACTCATAGTGCGCAAAGGACACTGGCAGCCGCCCATAGAACGCTGGGCTTCAGATTGTGTATGTCGGTACAAATATGAAATTAGTTTGGTGTGATCGAGTATTTCAAGAGTATTTAAATTCATTTTTTTATTTCTTTTTGTACGTAATTGTGTTAAAGAGAAATCTTAGTATTTGTGACAGTAAGTTTAAGTATAGTGTGAATGATCCAATGAAGTACAGCCTGACTAATGAGTTCTCAATTCAAAGATTTTAGTTGCTGTCGACATGATATTCTGTGGAGGCACGCGCCAGCCAGCATGAACTCGTTTTTGTTTTATTGGTTTTTTAAAAATGTCAACGGTATAATCATTTTATTTCTTATTTATTTCGATTTTTGATTCCAATTCTTAATCTCTAAGATAAATTAGGCAAAGAACAATTAAAATATATTTTTATTTTTGGTTAAGCTTTTATTACTGTACCATATCAAGCCTAAAACTACCAACGTCCGACTCGCACTTGGCCGGTTTTTTTTCCTATACATACCTCCTACGGAGTGAATACTACCTACACACCTACAAACGGTACTTACGTAAGTTAAAAAGGAATTAGATTTGAATTTAGAACCTGTTAGATTTTTAAAAAGAGGATGAGTAAGTAACCTTTAAAACAAGTTGTGTATTGCGAAAAAGCCGTTCTAGTCTTACTGTAATATAAATATTATGTACCTAGACACTATCTAGCATTTTGTGTATTTAGAAAGTGGCTAGAATTAATGATCATACGGAGAAGATCGCATAATCTTATTTTTTTTCTTGGGTACAAACTACATAATTATTACATAAATATAGCTCATTCCTTTGTAAATAATAACCCCCTTACTTTAAACGCTTCATAACTACTGATTAAAAATATATAATTATACAATTACTATCCTTGTCATTTGTATGACAATGAATAAAGATGACAATTGATATAAGAGCTGTTTAATTTATACATCGTCTAGTCTTTCAGCAAAGTAGTAGCGGGAATGACCACTCAGGGTGCGTGGGATGTAGGTATGTACCTCAGATCATAGAAACCAAGAGATATGCCATCATAGCAAATTAGTAGGTACGGGAACAACTGATGCCACTTTTAGTACATTTTTCGACACAATTACGTGCATAATTAAGCGCTCCTTGTGAATAAAAAGATCTCCCACGCATTGAACATTCCGCACACCCTCAATCTAACACTGTTAATCGTGACTCAACACTAGCACTAAACTAAAACACTGTATTTATACCATCGATCGTGTTCGGTTCGTCGCCAGCGCGTACGTTTTTAATATGAGCAATTTGCTCAAGATCAGGCATCAAGCTAGATAGCGCCTTGGCACATCTCCTTGTTTCTATGATCTGAGGTATGTACCTACATTTAAGTATCGCCACTGCTACTCATTCTCAATCAGAACAAAGTTCCAATAATGTACAATCATATTCGTATGAAAGTTTCTTTTACTACCGGAAAAATTACGTATTTCCAATCCGGCGACGCGACTTCGCGATAGCCGTGACTTTTAGATTTATGGAGGGGAGATAATGTTTTTTTTTTCTGACATGTAAATTTTTTACAAGTTAATTCCTAGGTAGGTACCGCAAGCCGCGAATTTAAGGAACTTCAATTTAAAAGATATGATTTACGAGTATTATCTATAATATTATTAACGCCTAAAATTGCTACACCGCAATTTGCAGCCAAAAAACTAAGGGCGCTTGTAGACTTCCGGTTTTTTTCACCGGACAACGGACCGATTTTTTACCATTGTATGATTTATAATGAATCCGGCGTAACTTGCTCGCCGGACCAATATCCGGTGCGTGTACACACATTCATTATAAACCATACACCACCGCGAATCCGGTAAAAAATCGGTCCCTTGTCCGGTGAAAAAAACCGGACGTCTACAAGCGCCCTTAAGCTCTCTTACGTGGTTTAAATTAGTAAGTCACGCATCGTTTAGCGTCTGACATAAGAATCGTCAGAAGCGTACGGTCATTAGCAAGCGCACGATCTATTCATTCAAGATTAATCTCCGTGACGTCACTGACATTGCGTGACCTTCCAGACATTACGTTAACGTAATCAGCACAGTTAACCATTAACCACTTAACCACAAGGAATGTATCGAAGGAGAGCGTTCAGGAATCGATACTGCGGCCTAGCATGACCACGATAGAAACGGGTTTTGTCTACGGATGAATAAGCAAAGTGACAGATTGTTCAAAGATTTCTACCGTTTTATGCATACAATAAAGAGAAGAAATGTTTCTTTTCTTCAGTAGACAAAATTCTAATCAACCAAGCACGGATCGCCGCGTGCTCTAGCAGAAGATAACGATTTGGGTAGAAAGAACTTCGTCTATTCTTTGATAGAATGGAGATAAAATTGGTCATGCTAAGCGTGCTGGTTCGATTAGCTAAGAAATCGGAATTTTTACCCACGCGCGCTAATACTCCGTTTTCGCTTAGCGTTCTCTCTGATTATTTTTTCTTTTTGCACGACTCCTAAGGATCATAGCGTGATGTTAAATGGCTTATACTATTTCTCATCAATCTGGCTATCATATTCAAAAATATTTTGAATATTGATTCCGACTGCTATTTCCAGAGATTAGCGCGTTTAACAAACAATCAAACAAAAAACTCTTCAGCTTTATTATTATTAGTATAGATTACATCAGTTATGTGAGGTGAATGTTATTTATTATTACACAAGTATGTAACCCAATTTATTCATGAAATTATGACATTTGCAGCTTATTACAAACAATAAAAATGTATCTATTCTTTCATTGAGAACCGTTTCAAAACTGCTTAACAATATAATTCATACATAAAAAACCTTCTCTTTCAAACGAAGGAAAGGAGCTTTCATCTTTCATGCTTCACACGGGTGCAATCTACTGATGTGACGACATGTCAAAACTTTGAGATTTCTGTGCTGTATAGCATAATCGGCCTATAATGTTTCCACTGCTGGGATACAGGCCTCCTCTCTGTGAGAGGGAGTGGGCCGTAGTCCACCACGCGGGCCCAGTGCGGGTTGGTGGACGTCACGCCGGTTTCCTCGCGATGTTTTCCTTCACCGTTAGAGCAAGTGATAATTAATTTATAATACGCACATGACTTCGAAAAGTCAGCGGTGCGTGCCTCGGGATCGAACTCGAACCATTCGCCGTGGGAGGCACATGGTTAAACCACTAGGCTATCACTGCACTGTGCTGTATCTATTTTAAATATTTACGTATTATACATGTAAACCTATGAGAATAAATCTCTAAATGGTGATGAAAACCGCATTATAATCCATTGTGTAGTTTAGAAAAACTAAGCGGACAAATAGACACATACGAAAGCGACTTTTGTTTTAAACAATTCAAAGATATTTCTAAACTGTTATTTTTGTTTCTCTTTTACAGGTAAGTCGGCCTGTTGTTCAATAATAATCCAGAAAATATTGTATCGGTAAGTATTCTTTTGTTTTCAAACTTTTAATAATATTATCTCACGACGCGGACAAACAGACAGACACAGAAAGTGTGTTTGAAGATGGGGAATTTTATATTTAAGAGCTAATTTCAATAAATGAATTTATTTTATTCATTAGACTGACGGGACCAAAAATCACAACGACTAGGACTGTTGATGTTGGAGTAAACGGTAGGTAATATAAAGTCATTTTAGTGCCCTTGTATGTATAGCTACGTATGTATACCTACATACATATTACAAAATTTTACATTACATACGAGTACATCGATACATCCATATGCGCACTTGACTTTCAATGTAAAGCCCGCAATACATGTTGGCCGAGCGTTGTCGAGTGAAGGCCTATACCAACATGTAGACGGTATATTTGCCTTGTCTTGCTATCGCTCGGTGTCACTTGCCTAGTTGGTTGAGTATAGACAAGCACCAACGTGTATAGACCTCATTTGACGTAGCTTGCCACAACTTGCAGTCGCTCGCGATCACTTCGGAGCGGTGTCGGTTTTTCTGCGCAAATCAAAGGCGCTCGCGCGCGCTCGTGCAATAGTGTTCACATATTTGTCCGCGCGCTATTATGCGGTTGACGTCAAACTTGCCGAACGTGTAGACAGTAGCGCTTGCCTTGTGTCAATTTGTCTAGGCTCGCGTTGGTCTAAGCTCGGCCAACATGTATTGCAGGCTTTAAAGAACGCCAAGAAAGTCAAGTGCGCATGTGTGCGCGCATGGGGTGTTTCTTTTATGTACCTACCTATTTGTTTATTATTTTTTGTTAACAGACTTCCAAAAAGGAGGTGATTCTGGATTCGGTTGTTTTTTTTTTAAGATTGTTAAAAATAAATAAAAACTATAAATTAATGATTGGTCTCGTGCAAAGTTGGGTGGGAATATTTTTTTTGTATGTATGTATGAAGTACGTATTACCGATTAAAGGTAATGTCTTTATAAATCTTTTGTTAATTAACAATATCGCACCAACATTATAAATTCAAAAGGGTGTGTATGTGTTTGTTACTCGTTTACGCTTGAAACAGCTGGACGGATTTGGATCAAATTTGACAAAAAGGTAGCCTGGGATCTGGAGAAACACACCTGCAGGCTACTTTTTTCATCCATTTTCACGCAGACAAAGTCGTGGGCAGCAGTTAGTAGGTACTATATATGAAGGAGTTTTATACGTGTATTATACAGTAATTTTAGATGAAGAAATTACTTAAATAATAAACCGCAAAAGGTCGCAGACAAAAATAATATTGCAATAAAAACTGCTAGTTTAAGCTTTTGATTGTGACATGCATTTAATATACGAGCGCTATACATACAGTATACATAATTCACGATAAGATGACGGATTAAATACATACAATCTAAAATTAAGCATTTTAGAGTTTTAACATAACTTTGAAGTTGGTTATTCGACTAAGGCAAATGACATACAATTAAAATTCTATTGATTCTACGGCCCAATGTGAAGTAAAAAACTAAAACCGATCTTTCTTTAACACTGTACTCTGTAAAAAATGCGTTAAAGGTGTTTTTGTAGAAATTAAATCATTCTGAAAATGGCATAATTTATTCATCAGTCCAAATAAGGGAGTTTCAATCATTCATGGTGAATTACATTATAATACCAGTACGATGAAAGTTACAAGCTCGTCAGTGATTTGACAATCTTCATCAAAACCGCAAAAAACTGCACATCCAAATATGTATGTAATTTGTCAAACAGTGCAAAAAGTCTGAACATTAACATAATAACCCTCATCCAGCAAGAAATTCGATATTTTAAAGGGGTATTTTTTCAATTTCACATCCAAATGAGGAGCAATGATACGGTTAACACCTGTCTTGCAATCTGATGTGTCATTGCAATTTGAACTTTAAGTTGTTGATATAAGAGTCATGTGATGTGTCATCGTGAAATGCAATTACACTTTTTGCCGTAAGCATGCGAATTGGGTTAGGTGTGCAATAAATCTGCATAATCGTACTGTTATGTATGTTTCAACTTTTTAGTGTTTTTGTTTTCATGGTCAAGATAATGAAATGGATTACTTAAGGATTATATTATAAAGTTAAGATTTGTTACACTTAGGCCATGTTGTTTCAACTTACAGTTACGTATCTGTAACCGTTAAAAATGGCGGCTTGTACGAAAATTTCATACTGACTTAACGATTACGTACTGACTTACGGATACAGATGGTTTGAAGCAACCCGCCCTTAGTATTCGCGCTCGAAATTGAGTATCGTCTTATTGATGTCATGAGGTCTCATCAGGAACGAAGGAACATTATTGTTTACGCTTTTTGATTTACGCACGTGCGCGTACTTTTTAGACAATTTCGTGATGACTTAGTGAAACGAAACTAAAATAAGAAACATTAATTTATATTTTATTATTTTCACCAAAGATTATTTTAATTCGGATGGTGATTAAAAAGTCACCTTGTATATCAATGAAACAGTATAACATTAACTTTTAACACTACTCGATCCGAGGATCGAACACAGGACTCAGCAGTCGTCTCAGATCATAGAAACAAGGAGATATGCCATCATAGCAAATTAGTACGGGAACAACTGATGCCACTTTTAGTACATTTTTCGACACAATTACGTGCATAATTAAGCGCTCCTTGTGAATAAAAAGATCTCCCACGCATTGAACATTTCGCACACCCTCAAGCTAACACTGTTAATCGTCACTCAACACTAGCACTAAACTAAAACACTGTATTTATACCATCGATCGTGTTCGGTTCGTCGCCAGCGCGTAGGTTTTTAATATGAGCAATTTGCTCAAGATCAGGCATCAAGCTCGATAGCGCCTTGGCACATCTCCTTGTTTCTATGATCTGAGGCAGTCGTACTTGCGATCACTTAATTAGATTAAAACATGGGTGTGTTTTAATCTAATTTAGTGATCGCAAGTAACTCGCAAATTTAAACTGCTACATATTTTTTTAAACAAACTTATTTAGTACGACTTAACGCCTCTTTCACGCGAAAATTATGTTAATTCTGTTCATAAATTAATTTAAAGTAATATTACCATACCGAAGCTACCTGGCGTGAATGTGTTTATCGCCATTTTATTGCGATTTCCTTTTAAATGGCGCCGGCGCCATTCGAGCTCACTGTTTACTATAAGAAGTGATTTAGATAAAAGTACAATAAGGCTGCCTACCAGCGGCGAAGGGTGAGGGGAAACCGGCACAATAAAATAGTAAAAAAATATAAATAATTCCGTTTTACTTATTTCATACATTATAGGCCTATTAAAAAAAAATGGTAAGTACTTAATTAAAAATTTTAAGAACCCACACTCAGTTTTGCCGTACGTCTTATCTCGTGTAAATAAAGACACTAACGAGAAAATTAAAAAGCAAGCAAGAGCAAAGCAAGCAAGCAAGAGTCTCCACTGCAAGAAATTGCAGTCGAGACTCGAGACCCACTATATCAGGGTAACATCCAAATAATTTGCCGTTTGTTAAAAATACTGTCCTAATAATTAATTATGCATTCTTCGATGACCTTAGAAACCCAACTAAAAAGATTGGTACCCCACTTTATGGACTGTAAAATATTAATCTTTATCAAAATAATTAGTTCTATCGTTAGTCCCAAGTATTTATTAGAGATGCTTTTTGCTGTATGTTATTTGGATACATATTTTATGAGATAACACGAATGCCAGCCCTATAAATAATGAATGAATCAGACATTAGCACTACGTGTTAAGGCCACTAGTATACATAATTAATCGAATTTTAAATGCCGAAGAATAAATCTGTGGATTCACATAATGTGGTAACATTTTTGGAACGGAGTTCCTTTACGCAGCTTACCGTACAATTGAACTGGGAGATATTTCATATGATGACGCGATGTCTATATCTATTAACTCAAAAACTGCTGAACGGATTTTCATGTTTTTTTTATTATATTTTGTTACCATTGCATTAAAATAAATAATAACGTCAATCAGATTTAATTTGACAATGTATCTTAATTTGGATGTTTTATAAACTAGCATTTTTTTAAATAAAATGATCATAATTAGGTTAATAAAGTTTTCTTGAAAGATTTACTCATATCGGACAGCTCTATTCAATAAATCTATGTATACCTACTAATTTATATTCAAGCTGAAGTTTGTTTATTTGTTTGTTTGAATGCACTAATCTCTGGAACTACCAGTTGGATTCAAAAAAATCTTTTTGTGTATGATAGCCAGATTTATAAGCAATAGTATAGGCTATTTAATATCACGCTACGACCATTAGAAGCCGAGTAACAGGGGTGAAACCGTGGGATATAGCTAGTACTAGATGATTTCGTCTCATTGCCTACCTTTAAAGAACCATTCTAATTAAACTTATAAACCAAGAAATCCAAAACGTAACTCTGTTTCAACTATTAGATCTTGTAAGTTATAGATTTCCTACATTTTATAGGAAATCTAAAAATCTATTATTTTTTGCACCAGAGCTGAGGAGTCGAAATTATTACATAATCCATAATTATATCTTAAAGTTCAGAATGACAAAGTACCGGGAAGTCTGTGGGAGGGTGACGTCTACAGTAGTGACTATGCAATTTAAAATAATAAATAGTAATGTATGTATGCATGATTGGCCGTAACCGAATTAATGACTTAGGGCCAAGTTCACCAACAAGATAACAGTTCGATAAATCAAAAACGGCCGTTTAACATATTATTGTTTTTCCATATAAAAAAGTCATGTTAAACGACCGTTTTCAATTTATCACACTGTTATCTTGTCGGTGAATTTAGCCCTTAATCTACATTATCTAAATTCAAACTGTAAAAAAGCCGTGTCTGTACATTGAAGATATTCCAGAAAAAAACACAGTCGGGATAGGGTACTACGACCGTATTATCCATGCACAATTTTTTTTTTGAATTTTTTCTATTTGTGCGCTCATAATACAAAAAGTGCTGAACGGATTTTGATATGGTTTTCACAGTTACAGGTAGCTTAGGGAATGGGAAACCAGAGATACAGCTTGACCTCTTCGTAGTACTCGCCACCCTAAACTAAGTCCCGTCCGCGTGTGTTTGTTTTTGAAATATCTTCTACATTTTATAACATTACTGTACGAAGACGCATGTCTATGTGTGCGAGCCTTTTTGTTGAATGGAGTCAACCCTCGTATTTTTTTTTTGTTAGGGCCTCTCGCAGTTGGTTTCTAACAGTCGTCCCGGTCGTCTGGTGAGGACTTACAAATGCCTCCAGCCAGGCTTAAAACTAAATAAAACTCGTATTTATTTACTTTGTGAGCAGAATAAAGTTAATACTTTAAGGGCCAAAGTTGTATACAGTTGGCAGCACTGTAGACAGTCAAAAATGATTGCGTGACTGTCTTGCTGATGAGAAACGCACAGCCTAAAGAAACTTAAAAAAAAAATTGAATTAATGAAATTTGAAAGTTTTTTATTTCTTTAGAGTTTATAAAGGGGTTTGGAGCTATAATATGACAGCATTAACTTAACAGCCGATCTAATCGATTAATCCGCGAGGTTAAACTGCGCAACGTCAAAAACCATCGCGTCGTCGATAAATTCTAAATTCTAAAATATTGCCTAATACTAAAAACGTAAAAGGATTCAAATATTGCAACATCACAATTCGATTAAAATGTCACTGACAAAACGGCATTTTTTAGTCTGTTTTGAATACTATTCAATATTTTTTTTGTGAATATTTTTTTAATCAGGCAGCGCAAATTTTTTCAGCAGAATATTAATCATATCATGCAGCGCCTTATGCTCCTCATAAGGCGCTGCATGTTCACTGTTCAGTATCCAGATAACTACTATCCATTAGATATATTCAAAACTGGTACCTACATAATTTATATGGGCTGGAGAAACAGGCTTATTAGTCATACATATCGTGGTGGCATTCTGGCTAATCGTTCATTGATTGTTATTGAAGTAAAACAATTTTTGTAAAATCGCCGACAAATATCATTTTCTTTATTCATCAATATGTCGCAGGTTTTTCATAAAATTAGGTTTTTGATGAAAAACCGTAAGATGACACATTTTAAACTCAATTTCATCATAAACCTGTAACAATCCAGATTTTTGATCAGAAACCTGAACTAGTTTGGGTTTATGATAAAGGTCGTTTCAAAATCACGGGGTTGCTTTGTTTTATGACAAATAAATAAATGTAAAAAAAAACTTTCTATCAGCGTCATTTAATTAAATTTAAATAATCTAATCGCAAAGCCATTAACATTCTTAACGGGTTTGTTGGTATTATGTAATTTATAGCCAAATCAATCAATAAAAAAACCTCAATTTATGAATTATCAAAACTAAAATCTTAATAAACAGGCGAAACTCATAAGATTTAAAGACATTTATCTATACAGGGTGGCAGGTAAGACAGTGGAAATATTTAAAGGGGTCATTGTACTCATCATTATGAACAACTTTTACTATGAGACGAACCCTGAAATGGCGAAAAAAATTTAAATATTTCCACTGTCTAACCTGCAACCTTGTATATTGATATGGACTAGTCAGCTAAACAAACTTATTTACGAGTGATTGCTGTCTGCTGCGATGAAAATTGAACTCTGCGTGTAAAGTTTAAGGCCCGTATTACAGAACGATACTCCAGCACCGATCTCTGCTTGAGCATAGATTCAACCAATCAAATGGCTTTAAATCTATGCTCAAGCAGAGATCGGTGCTCGAGTATCATTCTGGAATACGGGCCTAAGTCTATTTTATTCCCTTTTCACAAGCACATCAACTTCGTACCAATAATGACTCACTCTCGCAAAACAGATTAGTAAGATACATAAATAAAAAAAACCAGCCAAGTGCGAGTCGTACTCGCGCACCGAGGGTTCCGTATCATTTTTGGACGTATAAAGTGAAAAAAACCGGACCGGATAACCAGGTTTATTTGTGAAGGAATTTTGATGATTTTGAAAAAACTGCACTAGTTAGGAACATCGTTTTATTTTTGGTGCAATATTTGGGTCAATTCCTATCAGTTCTTATTATTTCATGGATGGTATTTTTTCAGACATTTTTCATCATATGTCGAAAACTGTGAGACATAAAATAAAATGAAAATATAGGTATTTTGAAATGTGCAAATCAAGCCCTTTTATATGATATGCCACTTTACCTAGTAACCCCACTTTAAAATTTCGGACCCCCACTCCGGCCCCTTTTGTAATGAAAATAAAAATATTTTTTGACTTTTTTCATTTTCAATAAAATTGAGCAAGCATTTTTTATAACTATTCCAAAGGACGTTGGCAGTTTTGGGCTTGATGTGGTACAGTAATAAAAGCTTAACCAAAAATAAAAATATATTTTAATTGTTCTTTGCCTAATTTATCTTAGAGATTAAGAATTGGAATCAAAAATCGAAATAAATAAGAAATAAAATGATTATGCCGCTGACATTTTGAAAAAACCATAAAACAAAAACGGCTGCATGGCTGGCGCGTGCCTCCACAGAATATCATTTCGAAAGCAACTAAAACCTTTGAATTGAGAACTCATTAGTCGGGCTGTACTTCATTGGACCTCCACAGAATATCATGGCGACAGCAACTAAAACCTTTGAATTGAGAACTCATTAGTCGGGCTGTACTTCACTGGATCATTCACACCATACTTAACCTCACTGTCACAAATACGAAGATTTCTCTTTAACCCAATTACGTACAAAAACAAATAAAAAATGAATTTAAATACTCTTGAAATTCTCGATCACACTAAATTAATTTCATATCTGTACCGACATACACATCTGAAGCCCAGCGTTCTATGGGCGTCTGCCGTGTCCTTTCAAGTCGATAACATTGCTGAAATAGTTCAGTTGCTGAAATAAGCAGGTGTGTCAGACAGACAGACGAAGTCGTACCATAAGGGTTCCTTTTTTACCATTTTGGTACGGAACCCTAAAAAAAGAATGCTACAAACTAAAACCCGACTATGACAAAAATTGAATTGAAAATAATGAAACGAGAAAATATTCATGTCTGATAGCCTGAAATCCTTCTCTAAGAAATTCAGTGTTGAGACAAACTTAATAAATCGACATTTTATTAGATCATTAATACTGCATCCAAAACTTCACATAGGTACATATATCCACCCCCTTACTTGTCTTATAATCGACGATTAAATTAAATAGCGGCTCAATCGTCAAAATTATAAGTAGTTTAGGAGATATGAAGGAACAGCTGAACATACATACAAGCCTTGCTAAAATCATAACAATCCTTCTGGCTTTGTCGTAGTCGGGTACAAAATAAGGATTAGTAAAATTATCCTCTAACTCAATTTTTTATCCAATAGTACTGACCGCCTATAAGTCTGCAATTTAAACCAAAATTGGAGCATTAAAAATCGCCTAGGGTGTTTCTCAACATCAACTACAGTATAATTAAAAAAAAACTCATACAGTTTTTGTTTCAAGATGGCGTAACTGCTTGCGTCAGAACACCGTTATTATAATATATATCAAGTGTTAAGCACACACATAAATAAGTTATTGCACACACACATTGCTGGTTTGCACAACAGCTGTACTACTAGTGATAAATTATATATACCTATATTTTGTTTTATTTTGTCTGTGACGCCTTTCACGCAAGCATGTGGGTAATGGCGAAGCCAAATGTATTTATTACACATACTTTAGGCTGTTCGTGACGGGTGATGAAGATTTAAATACAGTGTTTAATTTTAACTGGCGGCTACTGACGACTTTGATAATGTAGGTATGTAGAAAATATCAAATTACCTAAACAACTTCAGAAAAAAAAAGTGTGCGGTCGGGGGACCCCCGTCAGGATCAAAATTCCTCACGTCTAGTCTATAATAGAAAGAGACAGAAAGAGTGAAATGGAGCGGGCATAACACTTTTCCTTACGTGATTTCTCCCAGTCAATTCCTAGTTTAGGAACTTCGTTCCAAAGACTTTTTTGTAAGAATTCTGAATAGCATAAAACCTGCTTAGGCTGGATTCGAACAATTACGATGTTATAGAAGAATAACTCTTTCTTTGGATTAATTTCCTCTTTGAAATGGAGGAATGGAATCACAATTGGGCTAAATAATAAAAAAAGTTAATTTAGAAGGCCAATTCTCGTAAATAAGAATCTTCAAAATATAATTTCGATTTGGTTTCGATATAATCTCAATGCCCTCAATGTCATAAATGGTGTTCTTATGTACTAAATGGCAACGTCAAATGGTATTCTCTATCCGTTTGACATTGCCATGTACACTCGACGCCATTTACGGTCGACCACTTTTCACCCTTATGGTCTTAGTAATAAGGGTGAAAAGTGGTCGACCGTAAATGGCGTCGAGTGTACATGAGAACAACATTTATGACATAGAAGGCATTGAGATTATATCGAAACCAAATCGGAACTCAATTTATTTTGTTACTATTTTATTGTACCGAGTTTCCCTCACCCTTCGCCACTGGTACGCACCTCTACAGACAAGACGGTACAACTGGGTGGAAGCTTTTCCATTGCGGCTTAAGATAACTTGTGTAGCTAGTGACGACACGACAGTAGAATGTAAGTGATTGAGACGAAATAAGCAGGGACCGATTAATCGGGTTAAAAGGTTACCGGTTAAATCTCTAACCCATATTTTTGGTTAATCTTAATGCAGGGTAACCGGTTAACCCTTTAATACGGATACCGTTACCGGTTAATATTGCTGATTAACCCGAATGAAATAGAACAAAAATGAACAAAAATGAACTCTATGCGTGAACTGGTTATTATTAGGCTGATTAACCCAGAATACGGGTTAACCTTTATGCAAGGTTTTTCACCTAACCCAAAAAAAATAACCCGGGTTAACCCCTATACGGGTGACCTTTTCGGTCCCTGGAAATAAGTTGAGAATGTAACAGGTACAGCAAAATAAAGGAGTTTACGGATTTGATAGTATAAAAAATAATTTCGCACACACGTTACAAAATTGTGAATGTACACTTAATGTTAGAAGATTTATTTTATTGAGCAATTACTTCATGAACGTGATTGATCGAATTTAGTAATGTTGAATTGATCATCTTGTGGTTAAGCAAAGTAATAAGTTAAAAATTTCAAAACAAGCTTTTATATCCAGATTGCAGTGATAGCCTAGTGGATTAACCATGTGCCTCCCACGGCGAATGGTTCGAGTTCGATCCTGAGGCACGCACCGCTGACTTTTCGAAGTCATGTGCGTATTAGAAATTAATTATCACTTGCCTTAACGGTTAAGGAAAACATCATGAGGAAACCGACATGTCCTAGAACCAAAAATTCGAAGACATATGACGTCCACCAACCCGCACTGGGCCCACGTGGTGGACTACGGCCCACTCCCTCTCACAGAGGAGGCCTGTGTCCCAGCAGTGGGAACATTATAGGCCGATTATGCTATGCTTATGATTTTATAATAACCACTTCTCAGCTCTATCGTGAGACCCTGGACATCTTCTAGATCTATAGTATTTGTCAAGACAAATCCAAGAGCCCAAACAAGACGGAGTTAAAGTTAAGAAGTTGAGGAGTTCCTATAGCCACCTCCCGGCTCCATTATAAGGCCACTTCCATGGTACCATATTATTGCATTTTCATTGAAGTGACATACTTTATATGTTCCAAAGGACTTTGGCAGTTTTGGGCTTGTTAAGGTACAGTAATAAAAGCTTAACCAAAAATAAAGATATATTTTAATTGTTCTTTGCCTAATTTGTTTTAGAGATTAAGAATTGGAATCAAAAATCGAAATAAATAATAAATAAAATGATTATGCCGTTGATATTTAGAAAAAACCAATAAAACAAAGACGGGTGCATGCTGGCTGGTGCGTGCCTCCATAGAATATCATGTCGACAGCAACTAAAACCTTTGAATTGAGAACTCATTAGTCGGGCTGTACTTCATTGGACCTCTACAGAATATTATGTCGACAGCAACTAAAACCTTTGAATTGAGAACTCATTAGTTGGGCTGTACTTCATTGGATCATTCATACCATACTTAACCTCACTGTCACAAATACGAAGATTTGTCTTTATTTATTTAGTCTTTCACCCAATTACGTACAAAAACAAAAAAAAAATGAATTTAAATACTCTTGAAATACTCGATCAGACCAAACTAATTTCATATCTGTACCGACTTACACAATCTGAAGCCCAGCGTTCTATGGGCGTCTGCCAGTGTCCTTTCCGCTCAATTGGTTGGGGGGAACTGGTCTAAAATTCAGTTGCAAGATTTGGCCCCCCACTAACAGGCTTGTAATAAATAGTTACGAAAAATATTGATATTTTCTTTTTTGTTGCACGGGACTACGGAGTCCTGGACCTTTCGAAGGCGTGACGCGTGGGGCCGTAGCCAACACGGAGAGGCCCTTTATGACAACTTTATTAAAATGTTATGGTGACATCGCCGGCGATTATCTCTGTATGCACTATCGTAATGCACCCAACGACAAACCCCAGCTTGTGTCTCCATTGCAAAGCATATGGAGAAAAGCCACTTGGGCTATTGTTATGGGATGGTGGACCAGTGGTACATCGTCAGACCATCTTTAGAATGTAGGAAGCCTCATACACTATCAATATAGAAAACGATGAGGTTTACTATTGTAGATCTGTATTCCTCCTTCTAAATCCACAAACATTGTTGATTATGTATGTAGGTACGAGTATTTTATTATGTAGATGTCGAAATTAGTTTCGCTTTTTACTCAAATCACTATGTATTTATTATCTAACAGTTAAAAAATGTGGGGTAAGCAATGTATGACTCATAAGTGTTTCTTTCTAATAAAAATACTTAGTTATTCTTAGTGAAAGTGGAGATCACTATAAGATGTATTTAAAACAACGTGAAAATCGATTTTTGTTTATACATGCAAAATACGTGCATGTTCGGAAATGTGTACGTACACAACCTATGAATATAAGGTAAATCGTTGTTAAGAACTTATTAAAGTCATGCGATGGCTCTTCCTTGACAGGTCTCTCAAGTCTATATAGGCATTCGAGTCCAAAGAAAAAATCAGGAAAATAAACGATAAAATCTGATTTTGTCATTCGTTTATTATAACAGTGCTACGCGCTACGAAACTACGATGCTACGAACTATGTTGTTCTACAAGAAATTGAAATATCTGTAGACCCTAACAAAAACTTATCTAGTTCATCGATTTCCACATTGCTTAGATACTATTTACGATATTCGCCATCTACGCCCTCTATCGTTGTCGTGAAGAACTATTAAATTGTATAGAAACCACAGTCTTCTATACTTTCTAAACCTTGGGTTGCCGTTAACGTGATATCAATTTATAGTTTACACACACTTGGCGTAGATGGCGTTGTCTTTAAAATGTTACTGTCAAATCGCCTTGGAAGGTCGTCAGAACTGAAGAAGTAGGTGACAGTTTTTTTTTTATATTATCATGGTGGCAAACCGGAGTACGGCTTGCCTGATGGTAAGTGGTTACCTACCGTAGCCTATGAAATGCTTGCAATGCAACATTAAGTATCACATGCACGTTACCGACCGCTTAGGGGACAAGCAGGTCCGCTGTCAACACAGCGCATCCTCAGGAGCTCTGGCGACCTTACTCACCACAGGAACACAACACTACCGAAGAGTAGCGTTATTTGGCTGTGGTATTCTGTAAGGTGGAGGTACTTCCTCAGTCGTACTGCTCTATATTTGAGCGAAATATCCCGTTGTGCCCTACTTCTCTGACCTTACTATCACAACGGACACCTAAAATGAAATTTCCAGTAATTTTAAAAATATTTAAGACAGTTAAATTAAAGATAAATCATTTTAATTAATATTCCTGGCAGACAGACCTATTGCTTGAAAATTTGTTAGGCCAATTTTTCTTTCCAGCTAAAAAATTGAAAAAGCGTTAAAAGCTGGGTGAATTTGAAAACTGTTTTTTTATTGCTAAAATTAAAAAGATGCTGATTTGTTTTAGTCTATTTGTAATTAAATTAATGTTTGGTAGAACTACATAAGATCGGCAGCATTTTTCTTCCTGGATACCTTCTGTCAAAACTTACGGATGATCAACACATCAATCGCGAGCGACAGTGGTCCATTACGCGTCTTAATAATACAGGGTTTATTGGTAAAACAAAAACAACCTTGCAGCACTTTATAATTTATATTACTAACACCATAAACAACAACTTTTGTTTTATGAACTTTTGTTCAAACATTAAATTAGACAATTGCTTTTATTAATCGGATATTTTCTTCTTAAATATTTTGACTTCCCTTTAATATCTAGATTTGACTTCATAAATATTTTGAGCACTTTTTGACTTATTATCCGTGCAAACAACTTTATAGTAATACTTTACACTTTCGCAAAAAGTCATAAAAAATGTTTCATACAATTCTACTGTTCCAGTTTCAATGCACGTCTGTGTTTATTTTATAACGTTGCACTAGCGACCTCTTTCGCAATGAAAACAACGAATTAAAAGCTTTTCCCATGTAACTTGCAAATACTCAGTACACTGGCGGACAATACGAGGTTTACACTATAATTTTTGGACACTACCAATTATGGTTACATGCCAACTCATTGGGCAATGTGGTTTGCGGCTGATTCTTGTTTGATACGAGTAATTAAAGTCACTTTTCATTTCCTTGTTTGGAGTTAAGTCGTAGGAATTAGATCATAATTTGTTTTGTGGTCTTGTTATTTCGAAATAGACTAAGTATAGATCAAATAACATTAGGTTAAGTACGTAAATATTCAATTTCAATCATGAGGACTAAAATATCAAAATAATTTCTGACCATTTAAAAAAAAATATTTTTCTAATAGACACAAAAAAATCGATTTCAAATTAAAATTAAACAGTTTTTCATACTAAAATTACAATAATCATAAGTTGCATGATTATCCGACACTAATCGAGAAATACAATTAAAAATCTAATTAATATTCAAATGTGATTATCAAATATTTTTTTATTCTATTGTGTGCAAGTTTTTTCTTCCCCGTGTGTTCACGAATGCGTGTGAGCATGTAAGTAACAATAGGACAAAGAATGTTTTGTGCCGTGTAGTAACATTTTAATACATACATGCACACGAATATGGTTGCAGTTAGATGTGCAATGGCTGAGAAAATGTTTATTTTGTGTGGCTTAACAGTTTTTATATTGTTGTCTGAATCGATGAGGGAATACTCGGAAAATAAAAGAGTGGTACTTATTTTGGCACGCAATTTTATTGAAAGATCATAATCATGTTCTGTATATCATTATTACGCTGTTTTCCGGAAAATGGCTTAGATTATCAAGAAGATGGGTGGCAGTCTACTTTCGCTTGCTAATTACAACCTGCGCAGATCAAGAATGGGATTGAAAATGGCGGCGCCATTGTTAAAATCGGTCCAGTAGTTTCGGAGCCTATTCGGTACAAACAAATACACAAAAAATCTTTCCTCTTTATAATATTAGTATGGATGGATTACTTCGTTTTCTACATTTTTAATAATAATAATAAATTTATTTCACCAAAATTACACACACAGTTACAAAGCAAATAAACATGACTCAATTTCAAGACTTAGACTACTTCGTAACTTGATTTGGGAACCTCTGCATCCGAACTAGGTGGTAACCTGTACCTCGGAATACAGTCCATCCCCTTTAAAAGATTGTACAATTTAAAAGCCATTATGAATCCATTTTAGTGTAAAATTGCCACTGTGTGCTTAGGTATGTGGTGCTTTAGTCTTATGTCGAATATGTGCATGCATGTGAGTGAGTGGTGTATGTAAGGGTAGGTGGTGTATGAGGGAGTGGTGTATGTATACATTAAACCCTTGTTAGACCGCATTCCTGTATTCTCAAATGAGGCAAAATTTTACTTTAGTAGCTGATACTCAAATGCGTAAATTAAATAGACAAAACTGCTTTTTTATTAACCGTGACACATCCAATTTCAACGGACTCCATAAAACAAACATGCACTTGACCGTAATAAATAATCGTATCAAAATTAAAGTATTATAACAAGGTCAGCAAAAAATAAATATTATAATAATAATGGACGGGTTACTCAACTTTTACGCTATACTCACGTAACGTGCGACCACGGTGACTGTCGACTTGTGACCAAAAGTTATTGTTCAATTTTAAAAGTTATTATAAAATTAGTTTGTGTCCGCGGCTTTGCTCGCCTACAAAAGGTACTCTATGTCCTTTTCTGTACCCCTGACAATGTATACAAAAATTTTATGATGATCGATTCAGCGATTTATAAACAAATAGTTATTTTGTTAGGATAACATGTAAATTGGTGTATTCGCTTAGTTTTATTATTATTTTATAACCGTTACAGTGTAACGTATACCTACACATATAATTAACTATTGATATCCCACTAATATTATAAATGCGAAAGTTTGTGTTTGTATATTTGTTACTTCTTCACGCTGAAACGGCTGGACGGATTTGGATGAAATTTGGCAAAGAGTTAGCCTGGGACCTGGACTAACACATAGGCTACTTTTTATTCCGGAAAACGCGGGCGGAAGCAAGTTAATCTAAAACTAAAAACGTGAAAGAAAACATCGTGAGGAAACCAGCAAGTCCTAGAATCAAAGACTTGTGACATTCATTCCTTCAACCTGTGGACCCGTATGGTGGACTATAGCCCATTGCCTCTCACAGAGAGGTCTGAGTACCCCCAGAGGGAACACTATAGTCCGATTATGTAATTATGTATGTTATGTATGTACTCAATCTAAAGTTTCTGCTAACATACAAATTAATATCATTGTCAATATTCCAAGTCTCGAATAAACTATTTACAGCTGTTGCTTTCCAGGTTTTTCAGGTGATTGTATATCGACAACAATATCGTATCCTATCGAGAAAAATGTCTGCACGTTACAAAAAGTACAGATATTTTTCTCAACTGAATGATAATTATGTTTATCGTGGTTGATAGAATTAATTCTCCAGTTTCTAGCTTAGCGATACTTACTTTCATAGCTAGTAATAAAGTTCAATACAAATCGTCGTTTCATAACCGAAGAGACGCTTTGTTTTTTCAGTCGGTCTGGAAATCTATCGTGTCATGTGGCGTTGTGATAATATAATAATCTAAAAAAAAAGTGCTACCCATTAATTTTACTTTAAAACGTACTCCCATTTTATTGACTAAAATTGTAAACTAACAGATTTGCTTTATTTTTGTATCATTATACCTGTTAAAAATTCAATCGAACGTGAACAGTTTCTGAATCTTAATACTTGAAATGACAAATCAATTACTTTATGTATAACTCGAACTCAATTTTATTTTATCCGTATCGGAATCGAATCGGCGTAGTTTTATGTACCTAGTACATAAAACTACCACGACTACGCCGATTCAAAATAATAATAATAACTAATAATTTATTTCATAAAAAGCAAGAGTTAAAAAAACTAAAATCCAACTACGGAAAAAAACCAACTGAAAAGCCGTCATTAAGCAGCCATCACAGGTCATAGCGGCATGCGACCACGGCTATAACCTCGACACCACTGTACGTTGATGTGTTGAATATTTTCTTATTTTATGCTTTTCAGTTGGTTTTTTTCCGTAGTTGGGTTTTATTTTTTTTAACTCTTGTTTTATTTGACACTTTTTCGGTGGCTTGGGTCAATCACTGCATTTACTTTCAGACTGTAAGTGTCGCAGTCTTAATTAACGAGATGGCGCTAGTTAGTAGCAAGAAAGTCACAGATCGTACACTTTTAAATTTCCAGTGTTTCCTATATTGGATTTCTTGTAACACCATATACCTCACGATACTCTTTGGATCAAGACGAATCCAAGGACACCCCATTTGTTAAAATTGGGTAAACTTTATGTTTTTTGGTCCTCTTTTTTACGTTTTGTCGGCCATCTTGATTATTTTCTCAAAAAAACATAGCATGTGACACTTTTAATGTAAATACGAATCAACCGATACCTCATTTGTCAAAATCTGACCAGTAGTTTTTGAGCTACGATCGAACATCCATACTACATCGAACATACATACACATACATACATACATACATACATACATAGGCTGTTAAACTCATTACCCTTCCTTTTTCGTAGTCGGGTAAAAAGGTATCAAGTTCATATTTACCGCGATTGTTTTTTTTTATATAAAAGCAACAATTCTTGCAAATAAAATAATATGATACAATCGAGTAACAGGTAAATGAAGGTCAGCCTTTGTGATTGCTTAGCCACCTCACACTGCGTTTGTTCATTTCCTCAATCGATCGATTATTTCCTCAAAAAAAGGCCTACAGATATTGGAGGTCACGTTTATAAAATGTGTTTTTTTTAATAGTGAATGACTGGAATGCGTTTGTGTTGATTGTCAATATATTTTTATGTAAAATATAAATGAGTAAAGATGTTTCGTATATATGAAATTATGTTTTTCCAATCATTAATCGATTCGAAGTAGAGATTTTGTAGCATCTGTTAAGAATACTTGTAAATAAATTATTGTTTTAGTTACATTTGCGGCCTTATTTAATGGATTTGCAATAAAAAGCAGGGTATATTGTTAGGTGATAGAAACAAAGAAAATAACTATTAATTATTTAATTTTTTCATACTTTTTTACATTCATCTTAACCTAAAATGGTAACCTTTATATCACTACGTACACGTACGTTCATACATGCATGACATGTTTACATATAAATATACAAAAATGATGTTTTCTTTTTGCTGGTGTCCCGGCCATTACTAGACGAGATTATAAATAATATTTCAATGATCGCTTGGCGGATGAAAACTTTATATATTAAAGCTATTATTCTAATGGCTGTAGTAGGAGCCTCCATAGCTCAATTGGCTGGAGTGGTCGTGGTCGCCGTGCTCACTGACGTAGACTGGGACCTTGACGGGGACGGGGTAGGGCTTCTCAACAGCCACTGGGATGTGCTTCTCGACAGTGACGGGGTACGGCCTGTCGACGGGAACCTTAACGGGGTAAGGCACGGGCTTCTCTACTGGGTAAGGGACGTTCTTGTAGACGGGGTAAGGCTCCGGAACGGGCACCTTCACGGGGACTGGGTAAGGCCTGTCTACGTTGACGGGGTAAGGCCTGTCAACGGGCACGTGCACGGGGTAAGGCACGGGCTTCTCAACGGGGTAAGCGACCGGGACTTGCTTCTCTACGGGGTAAGGAGCAGGTACGTGTACGGGGTACGGCCTGTCAACGGGCACCTTAACGGGGTAACCGACGTGTTTGATTACGGGGTAAGGCTGGGGAACGGGAACCTTAACTTCAACCGGGTATGGCACGTGTTTCTCCACGGGGTAGGGTTGGGGCACTGGCACCTTGACGGGGTAAGGAATGTGTTTCTCAACGGGGTAGGGCTGAGGGACAAGGACCTTCACGGGGTAGGGCCTGTCAACGGGAACGTGGACGGGGTAAGGTACCTTCTTCTCAACTGGGTAAGGCGCGGGCACATGGACTGGGACTTTAACGTACTCTTTCACGTGAACAGGCACGTGTTTGATGACCTCGTAGGGCTGTGGTACGGGCACTTTGACGGGGTAAGGCACGGGCCTTTCCACGGGGTATGGGATGTGTTTCTCGACGGGCACGGCGTATGGGATGCCTTTCACGAGGGTGATAGTTCTTGTAGTGTCGGAGTGCTGTCCGAGGTCGTAAGATCCATAGCCGTTGTAGGCACGGTCATCGACAAAGTTGTATGCTCCGCCGAGTCCGTGGCCGCTGCCGATATAGCCGACGTCCAGACCGTGGATGCCGTAGCCATAGCCGAGGTTCAAGAGTCCACGCTTGTCCAATTTCTTCTCCAATGGCTCCGCTTTCTTTTCTGTTGTCTTCTTCTCGCTGGCAGCTGCGGCTGCTACCAGCAGGAAAACTAAGCAGAACTGGAAACAAAAACAATTATTTGTTAGGATTGTTTAGAACAACTCATTTTTATTTACTCATACTAATTTTATAGACCAGGTATTCCCCTTTTTTGCGTTGAGCCTCCCCGGATTATGAAAAATAGGTATATAAAAAGGGGGAGGTAAAGTAAGGAAGGAAGGAAGGAAGAATATTTACATAAAGTGAAAGAAAGCATAATTTGCTAATAATTTTTTTTCAAGAATATCCGAATATATTGAGGCCCTTTTTATAATCTTTATACTTAGTACCTACATCCCCTAGGGAGGTTGGGAAGGCCCGCAATACGTAAAGATTTTGTCCGAAGACCGCAGTATAAGCGGTTGCACACATGCGAATTCCGACGCGCGACCAAATAACAAACGATCGCGTCAATCAAACCAATATTTATCCTATAATTAGTCATTATGTAATAATTATACTGTAATTTAGTGCCAATGTATTATCGTATGTAACTGAATTATCAACTATGCTGTACCTACTCAAGTGTGGAGAATTCCGTGAAAAAACTCAGGAAAAATAATACTCAGACTTCCCACTTGTTTAAAAATATCAATGTCGAATGCACCCATGAAAACATACACTAACAGAATTGGTACAGGTACGCCTTCATTTATTTGCATAAAATTACTATTATTACTTGCCTAGCAATGCAATAAATTTTAAATATCATCAACTTTTATTGAATGAAGATGAGAAAAATATCGGAGAATTAAATTAAAATTCTGATTCACTTTTATCCGGAACCAATCAAGTTTAGTTGGCATTTAAGCTAGTTATTTCAATGTCAAGAACCTTATATAATTTGGAATTAGAATAATTCGATAATAATATAAATAAAAAAAATAAAGTAGACTCGATACAAATGTCAGTTAAAAAAACGCATTCGACTGAAAAACTAGTTTGTATTCAAGTCTTATAATAGCTCCTTAACGACTCAATTAAATTAACTAATGCTGCCAAAACTGCTTTATTAATTCATAATCGTTGTAATCGAACTAGAAGCATCCATGCAAATCGTGTCAATACACTCTTATATAACCATAGTTAACGTATCGTTGACGATCGTTAAATATTCACTACAATATTGCAAATAGTTAGTTTATCAAGGTTGTGCAACCGTTCTTACAACCGGGTGACATGGAAATTACTATCATCAATAACTGGTATTACGAAATCTATGTAGTTGATATATTTATGTATATTTAATGGTTCTATAAAAGTTTTAAGAATGCAAAGGAATATTGCGTTTACGTCATAAGGATTTTAATAGAGTTCATGATTTGACTATAAATTATTATTGCGTTAAAATTGGGCGATCCTGCAGCTGACGCACATGATTATGCCAAGCATTTCATTCACTTATTAATCCTATTCATTATCTCTCATTATATAAGTAAACTTTTAAACAAGTGCACAATATTTAATCCATGCTTACTAATACAAAATCTTACAAAAGGCCGCTATTATAACTTCATAAAACATGTGGTTAGTACTCGTTTAGACAGTTTGCAAAATACCCGGACAATATCAAGATTGATGAGACATCACCTAGATTCATTTCCCGATTGTTCAATTGAAAGTTGCGTGGCAGCAGTGACCTTGGTGATTGTTGTATAAAATTTGCAATGTCACCGGCTAGTGTTAAAAATAGCTCATTGCAGTTCAACTATTTTATTGGAATTTTAATAAAAATAAGGATGTAATTAAAGTTGAATATGTAGTATGCGAAATTTAATAAGAAATCTGTTACCGTCTGGTAAATTTAAGAAATCCACAATTGTTGAGATATTTGAGATTGGTGCTTAGTCTAAAGTTATTCTTTAATAGCTGTTACATCACCTACATATTTCCTTTATAACGTTCTAATTCCTACTGTACAACAAAAAACATACCGATCAAGCCAGAAATTGAGAAATATCCTTATAAACCCGTACATCTACTGCAATACTCATCAAATAATATCACTCTAGATATAAACGGCTCTATAACTGCTCTATAATCATCAGTCACAAATCGCTAAGTTACTGTGGTGCAATCCAGCCAGAATCAAGAATTCTTTATTTGAAAATTTCCCACCATTTTCGTTTGTTTTTCTTTATGCAATTTTGTGTTTTGAGGCACTTCAACCTGACCTTGCATTGTCAAATTTTGATACAATTGAAACTTATTTTCTAGAGACATCCATAGAATTTGTATTGTTGGTGTTTTAGATTTTATTTTACTCAAATAATTATGATGACTACCTACCCAAAGTATAATTCTAGCTAGAGTGACTACATAAATATGATACAGAATCTATCAAAATGTCTACAGTACCTACGAATAGTTTTATTCTGTTCCTCTATAACCTAGCTATTTGAATAACGTAGCTAACAGTGCCATGTATTTTGCGAAATGAATACCTCAACTACCAGATATACTTACTTACACATCTAGTATTACAAAACCCGAGCAGTTGTCGAGAACGTATCATTACTACGACATAATCCGCATCGTACCTCACGAACGCGTCATGGTACGTAACCGTCTGATTAAATCTCACCATATTCAAAAAAGTATCACGAACGCTGTAAATTATACAAACGCAGTTTTAAGCGCATCTTTATGACGTCACATGACATCATCGTGTGCTTGCAGTCGTAAAACTGACCTCTTTGGCACGTGGGAGTAGTAAAATATTATTTGTATGTAAACGGCACGTTTTTGACATTAGATTTCTTTTTAAATTAACATTTGAGTAACGCGACACAGATTTGACAGATGTGTAATGAATTCTTTCATCATTATGACTCGAAATGGTTCTAAGAAGATAAATTATTACATTTAAATATGGTAAAACAGATGAATATTTTGACATAAATTAATCAGAGCCTCAAAGCATCGATATTTACGTAATTTTCGATACTCGATACCAAAACAATAGTTGAAAATTGGATAGCAAACATTTTCGTTTGCATTGTTTTGACAGAAAAGATGCTAATCAGTTAGGAAAGAGAACGAGGTCGGACAGCGATCGGGTTGCCGTGGCTAGTGCCTCGTGGGATAATATTACTTCTATGGTGGTTTCGCAACTTAGAAAATGGGTCGCGGATACTTACCTAACTGCAACTTTAGCGATACCTATGTTAATTGTAATATTCTGAAGTTTCCTAAAGATCTTATTTTTGTTGTAATGTTAGAGGAATGTACCGATATTTACGTAACCGGTACGGTTTTAATCAATTTGATATATTTTAAATTCTTGATTTTGTCATCTGAATTCCAAACTTTTGCGTACTCAGTGACTACAGTAGCTGGTGTACTTGTAAGTACATCAATTATACCAGCAATTGCGTCAATAAAAGCCTTACCTGTAATACCAAGAATGATTTTAACTATACATGGTTAAAGATCGCAACCACGGGTTACTAACAGAAAATGTGCCGGTTTTACTACTCTTATGTAATAAATGTAGTACGATAGTAAACATTGACCTGGACATTATGACATGGAGTTATACACATCTTTAACATTAATCAAACTTGCGAGATAACCCGCTAATGGATACAGTGCGTGAGCTGTGTGGAAAATGTACGGCATAGAAATATGGACGGGTCTGCGAGAGTATTTTGTTTCTGTGCGAAGTATACCTACCTACATTTATAAAAGCTCTAATTTGTGTGTAGCAAATTCGTCTCGTGTGTAAACATTTTCTTCTTTGGTTTTGTTAAATATATTATGAGAGTTGACATTTTATAAGCTTAAATATATGTAAATATATATATAAATATAAATATATAAATATATATAATATATAAATATGATATGCATTTTGGCTGGAAGGTCCAGTTCCACATTTATAGTGCTTTTTGAAACTCAAACCCAAAAATCTCATTTTGTTACATACCTAGAGAAAAAAACAAATTCTCTTTGTTAAAAATATATCTGCTAGTTTTAACAATGACTTTATGGCATAATTTAGGCCCAGTTTTACTATCTTACGATTACGCCTCCGTATGATGTTACAAACATATATTTCTATGATCAAGCGTTGTCGCTCAAACCGCGGTTCCCTTATATTTTAAAATAAATAGCTATTAAATTTAAATAGGTATAAATATTAATATTTACCTAGAACGTATCACTTTAGATCTAATAACATAAACCTTATAAGGCAAACCGGGTTATACAGGAAACTAATAAATTTATCGGCTTTGCAATTCTGTTGGCGCTTGCCTTTATTTCATTATGTTTGCTGAAACTGAGTCTATTAATTTGTACGACATTTTAGTAGTAGTTTAAAAGTAAATCAATCAAATTGGTCAAGAAGCTGTAACTAGTGACTGTTTATACCTAGATTGTTGAAATTGGAACTAGATTTCATCATTTAAGGATATAATGTGTTTTAATAGAATGCTTTTAGAGCTGTCAAAAGAAGCGAGCTTTGTGACGAAGACACAATTTTAGTTTAATTCTTTGCATTACAATTTCACATTATTTCCAAGGCAAAATGGACTCAGCGAATTTATTACTAAAAGAAGATTCATTGTAACTCTGTTTTACGTAAAATAAATATTATTATCTATCTAAAGAAAGCTCCTTCAAATTTTTTATGACAAGTGAATCCTAGTGAGAGCGGCAGCGGTAAAAGTTAATAACCATATGTTTTCATATATCGCAAAATGACTTTGTTTTATAACAATTGCGAATATAATACGTGCGTTTTTAAAAGCAGAGGTTATTTGATGTTATCTTAAACGTTACAATTAACATTGAAGCGATGTATTTAAACAGTTAATCTCTAAATAAACAAGTCTGTTGTCTTTTCCCACGGGTCGATTTACAAAACTATTGTTGCGTAAAATTTTCACACTGTATTACACCTGTGCTATGTTCTTTTCATTAGATGTTTTATCAAAGATTCTTTTAACATTTTTCTTTTAGTTTTCATTTTTATTATTTTGTAAAACTTTTGCATGTATTTTTTTCTTTCGTTTATATGTTTCTCTCATTGCGTTCAGTTTCTTTTTCTGTATAGTATTTCCTTGGGTGCCTTTATGCAATTCACGCATTAACTGGGCGTTGCATTGACTTATGCCTTCCTGGACTCTCTTCCTAGTTAAACTGGACTGGAACCTGTTAGTCTTGATCGAGAGTGAATTCTCTATTGTGACGTAATATGCCAGCAGATTACTCATCAGCAATGCAGGCAATAATTTAGAGTTTAATCTATAGAGGTACGTTTTGTATTTTCATTACCAGTAGGTCGCTTTTGTTCTTTTAGATTATTATGCGTTTGAATTTGGCTCATGGAAAAATTATTTATTTTAAATTGTAATCGTTTTTAAATTAGGCTGAATGCACTATTAAATTACTGTTGTCCGCTCTACTAGTTTTACCAACATTTTTTTATTATTATGATTACGAATGAAACTATCCGTAAAAGTATCTGTGCTTGTAATAAAATAATGAGCAATTATTTAAATAATAGCAAAATGTTGACTTCAAAAAAGTGTGTCACATCCCGTTTTTCACACATAAATTCTGGTAATGCAACGTAGAACCTGTTTCACCATTGTTCAAACGAAAAATAATTTGAACATTAATTCAGGAATTAGGAAAGATCACTTCAATTTAAACCGTAACAGACAATGGTATAACAGGCCCTACAGATCACTATTTCACAAAACCACGGGACACACTTTTCACTTTTCTGAAGTCATCACTTGCACTACACTGCACTTCACACACTCACCGCTGTTTTCATAATGCCTCTTCAACGGTGGTTGGTGTCGGGAATCGAACTGGATACTGTGTTGAGTGTGTTGTGTGTTTTTATAGGTGGTTATTTGGTGATACTTTCGCCATTGCCCCCCTAGCGGGAATAGGCTGTTTTGTGTACGAGTCCTTCGTATTCGGCTAGCCGTCGGACAGAAGACAGACGCGCCGCGCGTTCGGAATTTAAAAAAATATATTCAATTAATTTTTCGCTCTAATTACTCAATATTTTTCTCTTTTCAATAATATTAATACTAAATTTTATTCCTAGATTCGATAATAATCGTTCCGTGTGTACAAGCGCTGAAATTCGGATTTTAGATCATTGCATATTTTTGTTACGTGTATTTTGCAATTGAAGTAAATATTAGTGTTTCCGCTTGATATTTAATACTGGTCGGCATCCTGTACAAAGATTACAACTTAGTCCGTAATAATTGTAGTTTGCGTATGTCGGTAATAGTTTAGATCGTAAATTACATCGATGTTTAACTGCTAACTATATCAGTTCACATCCTTTCGATTGTAACACTTTTTGATTGATTAAGTAAACAGTGTGGGCGGATATGAATAAAAAATACATTGTTATTGATTTTTATGAATATTATGAAACGGTAGGTCAACAATTTAGATGCATTTGGGGTAATCTATTGCAATCTTTTGTATTCTAGCGATAGCGACATCATTGTTTTGAAATACGAAGACAGCAAGCTTAATACATTAATAATTATGACGGAATTAAAATAAGGACATCGTTGTTTCTAATATTTCTTGGTTACATAAAGTCATTGTAGTAGTAAATATCTAAGTTTGATTATCGGGTAAGTAATTTTACATTTTGTGTTGATCTATAATTACATAGGCCTTCTAATTCATTCTCAAGCTCAGTTAACTGTCTTGTTATGACGTGCTAAAGAAATCAAACGTTTTTAGACCTAGTCAAGCAAACAAGTTCAGCTTCAAGCCTTTAATTAAATGATAGAGTAGGTAGTAAACATTAATTGAATAATTACGCAATGATAAAATTATCATGTTTGTTAATTCTCTTAGGGCATAATTAATTAATAAGCAAGCGAGATGTTAATAACGGAAGATATTGCAACGCAATGACTGTCCTGTTTCGTGATCCATTAGAATCGTCCATGATTAGGATGTTATGGGAAAGTTTTTCACTTCCTTGGAACTCTACTGCTACTCCAGTAATAGACAGTTTACCTAAAAAACTAAAATTCAAACATTTGTTTCAAAAAATGTTTACAAAATAATACAAAACTTAGTTATAACTTAAGTTATCATATTTCTCGCCATTACAGCATAATATAAACTTTAAGATTAGGTGCAAATCTTTCTGATAATCCTTTTTTTATTAGCATTATCTACATAACTTCACGTTTTCATTGCGACTTGACGTAAAAGAACAAACAGTCACTTAGGCAGGCCCGTGGGTAAAGCTAGTATAACCATTGCAATTCTTCTTTTATGGGATAGGTAGACTTACAACAGTGATAATACAGTTTGATAAAAAGGTTTCGTGGTTTGTGTGTTCCTAATAAGTTGAAAAGCCCGGGTTATTGCCATGAATGTTCCAGTGTGCGAAAGAGATAGAGTTATACGTGCGAATATACCTAACATTTGCGAAGGGTGAGGGTAAGCCGGTACAATAAAATAGTAACAAAATTATAAATAATTTCGTTTTACTTATGTCAAACCTATCGTTTATCCAATGTTGACAAAATTTGAATAGGCGAATGGGTGTCATACTCATTCGCCTATTCAAATTTTGTCATAAGTAAAACGGAACTATTTATAATTTTGTTACTATTTTATTGTACCGGCTTCCCCTCACCCTTCGCTACTGGTACCTACCATCCCTTTTTATATTGTATAACAGTTCATAGCAGTCTAAGCTACATAGGTATATATTATGGTATCTGTATATTATGTACATAGGTATTAAAGTCTCAAAAACTATACAAAGTTTCAAATCAATCGGATGAATGGTTTAGGAATTCTTATGGTTCAAAGAAACACTATTTTTTTATATAATTATATTATAACGGTTCTATTGACATAATTATGCGTAAATAGGTACTAGATTATATTAGTTAACCGTGACCTGGATAGAATCATACTGATCTACTTGTTATTATTTAATGGACTAGGACTTATCAATTAACTACGGCTTCGTCATTAAACAATCATTAGGATTTTAAAATATGCGTCTATTCAGTTTCAAAAGCTTTTTAATTATTTTTTTTTCATACCAAGTGATTTGATTGGTTGATTGTCACTTTGGTCAACTAATCATAACGACTGTCATGATATAATCAGCAGATTAAATCAAATAGGCTGTAAGAAACTGGGGTTTAGAGTAGGTACTTACACTTCAAAATAATGTACTGAACACCTTTTTAATGTTAGTTAAATGTTATAGTAAATAATATAATAATAACCAATATTTTTAGTTTGTCTTAGAATGTCCTAAATAATTATTTTTTTTCAATTTGTACATAATACTGTAGGTTGGTACAGATATACCTATTAAGTACATACCTAATTAGTATTATATTAAAGTAACAAAAAGTTTACATGACATTTGATAACATTTTGAATTAAATAGGAAATGCTAAACAATAACGGTTATTTCAGAAATCATGAGTTTTTTTTCGATTTCCAGACCTTTGAAATGAAATGAAATTCTTTATTCTGTAAGTAGGTTATAAATAACGCTTTTACACGTGAATATTTTTTACTAGATGAGGTCGGTGTTTTTTACCGGACTACCTCTGAGAAGAAACACCGAAACAAACTCAAAGGTCAAAGTCCAGACAATTCAAAAAACAATCCAACAAACTTTTAAAGTTCAGACAATTTTAAATTATGTAAGAACCATGCAGTTTAGTCTGGAATGGCCTTTAGAGGAAAGAGCCATACAGATTTGAGTGGACCTGTCCTGACTGTGCACGCATGTGCCGAGTATCGTAGTAGCTTTAAAATCGTCTATTCCGTATAAAATATTATGCATGTCATTCGACCAAATAATGGAATTTTTTTCGCGGTTTCTGGTTTAGTTGTGTAGTAAATTGAACGATCTTTGATCACTGAGTGACGAAGGGTGAGGGGAAGCCGGTACAATAAAATAGTAACAACATTATAAATAATTCCGTTTTACTTATGTCATACCTATCCACATATTTAAAATATGTAAATAGTTACAGTGAATAAACGATAGGTAGGTATGACACAAGTAAAACGGAACTACAGTTAAAACCGTTTACGACGACATCATTTAGAACAACATACCGGTTATAATAATCCAAATCATAGGTAGGTCCTCCTGACTGTTCCCTCAAAAATACCGCTGGTTGTTACGACTATCGGTTTTTATAACCAAATATGAGTGATCCCTTCGATGTCGTTATAACAGATTTTGACTGTATTTCTAATTTTGTTACTATTTTATTGTACCATTTTCCCCTCACCCTTATACAGGGTGGCAGGTTAAACAGTGGAAATATTTTAAGGGGTCATTGTACTTATCATTATGAACAACTTTTACTATGGAACCAACCCTGAAAACGCAAAAAAAATCAGCTGTTCCAAACATTTCGTTGAGTTTGGTGCACATAAATGTATGGAACAGCGGTTTCTTTTTTCGCGATTTCAGGTTTGGTCCCATAGTAAAAGTTGTTCATAATGATGGGTACAATGACCCCTTAAAATATTTCCACTGTCTAACCTGCCACCCTGTATAAATCCGTAATTTATCCAGTCACTTTGTATTTACGTTTGTCATGTAATAATACACCAACCCACCAACCCGCACTGGGCCCGCGTGGTGGACTTTGGCCCACTCCCTCTCAAAGAGAGGAGGCCGGTGTCCCAGCAGTGGGAACATTATAGACCGATTATGCTATGTAATAATAGGTATTTATTGTACTTACATAAAGTAAGAAAGCTAATGCATTTGATATATACTTAACTAATACCTACCTACGATTAAAATCCCATTGGCTTATGACCTGGTAGGACCATACTGCGTTAACGAGCATGGTTTTCTACTAACACCATACACGTTTGTTAGTAGAGTGGAAACAACAAGGGTTGATGGCCTGGCTAGGGTGGAGGCTAGATCGTCAAAATTAAGTCATTCGTTCAAAATGGACGAAAACATTTGCTTTTTTGAACGGCATAGTTACTAAATTGCCCAAGAACTTTTTTTTTTTTCTTGAAATTCAAATGGGCATGGTGTTGATGCGACTAATACTGCAATTACTGAAAAATACATTAATGGTGCTGAATGATATGATAGCGTTACGAATATTACGTCAATAGATAAATCAGTTTAAATCGATTTAATTAGGTGTCTATAAGGTACATACTTAGCAGCTAATTACAAGCATAATTATGACGCATTACCCGCGAGAACTCAATTAAATTGCAATAACTCATAAAACACAATGCGATAATTGTACAGGAAACTTTTTTTATCGAGAACCTACTTAATATTGAAAAGGTATAGTCCTTGCTTGTGCTAAAATGTGATAAAAATCGCCGTCTATGCGGAAATAAAAATCGATTGTTATTATCGATTTTTATTACGATTTTTGTAATCGATTCGTGAAATTGTGTAACAGGATATCGCGATGTTGAGTCATACCGGAATTTAAATGTTTCTTTCTTTAAGGATATCGGTTAATAACAATATATGTGCAGGATGTTCGGTTCTAAATAAATCACAACATTTGATGTGCGTGCAATTTGATCAAATTATGTTATTAAACAATGTTGGTTAGGCTATATTTCGTTTGATATGACTTAATTAGGTTAGCACCTTAATAAATCAGTGTTGAGGAATCAAATAAACGTGACTGCTAAGGTTATTTCGATTATATATTATAGTAATTATACCGTTTCTAAAACTTAAGTACTTACTTATAAATGTACCTACATGTTTTACGATTTTTTTAATGCTCTTATTCAAAAGAGATTTTTAAATAAAATGTATAAATGATAAACATTATGATAAGCACAACATTTATGACTTTGACATGTTTAAAATTCACAAAACTATACATTTAAATACATGAAATTTAAAATTTCAACTGAGAAGTGCATTACTTTTATAGTATACTAAATTACTAACATTTCTTCAGTTATTTCATAAATCCCATGTAATGGGGCATGACTTTGTCATTTATCGGACATGAATCGAGACTACACTCTGTTACTGAAATTTTTTTAATGGGAAAATTCATGACTGCTTTTTTTTTTGGGAAAATCAGGCAAGATGTTATCTCAAATACAGTTACGTACGAAAATGGAGATAGGAAACTTTTCAATTGATAATTAAAGCTTCTAAAAATAAATTATTGTTCACCTTTAAAAATGTTCACCTCAAGAATTTGTTAATATTATTGTAAACAATTGCTTATAAGGAAGTACATTTCCATTTTAACGTAATCAGCGCCGAATCTTGACCCAGAATCGAAATCGTGGTCATTTTGATACAATTTTTGACCTTAAAAAACACCGCCATGTTTCCAGTCACTTCCCTTGTTAATTTTTATTATTATATCAATATTAAAGCTAAATTGAAGTCGTGTGTAGCCCTTTAATTCAAAGGCTAAATTGGCTACGTGACTGTATTTGTATTATGATACTAATACGTCTAAAGCTCCTTATAAATAAAACGTTACTAGTGTGCATATAACTCGGAAATAACTTACCCGATGTACATTTTTTTAATTCATTCAAAAAATAGTTTATTTGTTGCGTTACCGTTCACGTTTATTTTAAATTAATTAAAAAATATGTATAATATTTATTATTTTCCTTGGGTTTTAAGGCCTAGTTCACCGATAAGATAACAGTCCGTTAAATTGAAAACGGCTGTTTATTAAATCTTTTTCCAAACAAAACGTCATGTTAAACGGCCGTTTATAATTTATCGGACTGTTATCTTGTCGGTGAACTTAGGGCTTAGTTTGTTACAGTTTTCGTAATCGGAGCTATGGGCAAAGCTATTCAGAAATAATAATTATTATTAAGCATGGTGATAGTTACACTGATCTCTTACGTTATAAATCGCATCACCGTTCATTCTAGAAGTCTGTTAGGCGTCACACACACTGGTCCCGCGCCACGCATCGGGGCACGGGACAGCGATTGCTGCGCGGCTGTCGTCCCCACGCGTCACTGGCGTCAGTGCGTCTTTGGTGTGTGCGACCACAAGGTGTAGTCCTAAAAAACTGAGCTGCTCTCATACAACGCTAAATCGTGGCACGGGGAAATTTATATGAAGTCTAAAGAGTCCCTTTTACAGAAATAAACCTTTAAAAATAACAATAAATAAACACGAGACTTGGTGGGGCGGTGTTCTTCGTAGCACCGGCTTTAGCTAGTGCCCTTTGCCCTACTTCTTACTACTCGTTTGTTTTTTTGTATGTGACAGTAGGTACTTAACTGCCTTGGCTCTAGAACGCTCCAAGCAAAAAATTCGCCTTTGCAAGGTGATGAAAGACTTAAGTAGTTGAAATCAGCTTCACACATTGAGTCAGTGATTATAACATTTTTAAATTTTCGCATATTTTTTTGGTAATTTTGTTCATTTTTGACTAATCGTGGCGCCCCTTTGGCTCTGCTTGTCTAATCTATACCATGTCGGTATAGATTATGTCCATGTCCATGTCCACGTGATATCACCGTGAGAACTGCCTATTTGTTTGCGAACGTTCGATAGAGATGTCACGGTGAGATTCTCCCTCGAATGTTCGCAGACATATCATGCGTGTTGGTACGGATAGACAAGCTGGCGCCCAGATCGCCCACCCCTAGAACCAGCACTGCTTCGCAGAATGGGTGTTAATTAATGGATGAAAGTGGCCGAGGGGGTTATTCCCAACGGACCACGTGGTCGGTGCAACTCACCAACTGACCACGTGGTCCGTTGGGAATAACCCGTATGCTCAATAGCGTGCAATTGCAGAGGCCTAGGTATGTCCAACATTCGACTGCTATACCTACTCTGAGGATAGTGATGAAGAAATAAACAGAAGAACTATATAGCCTAGTAACACATCATCCGCCTAGTCTTTTCCCAAACTAGATTGGGGTCGGCTTCCAGTCTAACTGGTTGCGTTGCGGCTGAATATCATATTTTACGTGGAGCGACTGCCATATGACCTCCACAACCCAACTATTGGGGAATACGGGTATTCTAAAATTAGACCAGTTTTCAGACTTTTGGGCCCCGCATCGACTGTCAAAGATATTCCTATGACAACCGGGAACGACTGTTTAATTTGCTATTCGAGGCACGGAGGGGTCTCGATGTGTCAAGAACGGTCACCCATCCAAGGACTGACCGCGGCAAGCGCAGCTTAACCTCGCAGTTTGAGCCTAGTAACACCAAACAAGAAACAAATAATGAACACTAAGTACTGAAAGCAATCGTATGCAATTCTAAATACGGTTTTAAGCCGTTCCGCTCTCGTTCAGTGGATAAAAATCAATCGATTTACATGCCACGGTACATTCAAGTACATAAGTATCTATAATTACACTGAATATTGGAAAGGCTTGAGTCGATCAAGCGTGCAGTACAATCTTTTTGTAGGCTAGGAGTCTGGGACTACTTATAGGACATTATACTTGAGTACATTTTATTTTTGAAAAGGTAAAGAAGTAGCTGAGTATCAAAAAAATGTTATTCAAAAATAAGTAACTCATTACTTAAGTAAAAATAAGTAACTTCTTACTTATTTTAAAAATGGTTAATTAATATTATTTTAAAAGTCAAGTTTAAAAATTTACATACTTACCCAATTTTGAAGATGCATTTCCTGAGAAATGTCATCGATATGTTTATAATACTTATATCATCCCACTCTTGAACTTAAAACTTATTAACATAAATAGATAATTTTAAGTTAAAAACACCTATTATATAAGTTTTAATGTTAGTGATAATGCGCACTGAATCGTTTTATATTTTGTAAATGTCAAGATTAAAGCGTGATAACAAAATACATGAAGTTATAGGTAATAACAATTGATTTTTATGTATGTTTATGATGCATGTAAGATTTTATTACTTCTTAATTTGAAATAACAAATAACAGTTTTATTTTTGAACTAACTGTATATCATTTAAATAGACGCGTTGATAATACATAATTATTATGAAGAAGTTCTATTTTAGCCATAGATCAATATAACCTTATAGCCATAGAAAATTACCATATTTAAAAAAAACAAATACAACATAACAAATTAATCGACTAGAAGGACCATGTGCATTGGAACTTTGCAAGCAACAAATGACACAGCACAAAACGAATATCTACATTAATATAAAATACCTCGTCAGCTCTAGGCCTATACCGCGACCGGTTCCGGTCTCCAGCGACCTTGAACTCGAACGAATTTACCCTAAAACTGGTGCATTGAACGAGACGCCGAACAAAAATACGAGACCACATTGATTCTTTGTTTGTTTATTTTTGGCATGAGCAGTGTAGTACCTACCGAGTAATTGAGATACTTTATTGATAGAGTACTAAAGGAGTATCCTACTAATATTATAAACGCGAAAGTTTGTGAAGATGTATGAATGGATAGATGTATGTGTGTATGGATGTTTGTTACTCTTTCACGCAAAAACTACTGAACGGATTTTGATGAAACTTTACAGTAACATAGCTTATACATCAGAATAACACATAGGCTACTTTTTTTCCCAAAAATGCGGAGGGAGCCGCGCGCCAAAGCTAGTAGTATCTGTATAAATCTTGATCTTTATCTAAACTAATGTTATAAACTAGCTGTTCCCCGCGACTTCATCTGCGGAAAATGGATGAAAAGTAACCTATGTGTTTTTCCGGGTCCCAGGCTACCTCTCTGCTAAATTTCATTCAAATCCGTCCAGCCGTTTCAGCGTGAAGAAGTATCAAACATACACACACACGCACAAACATTTATAATATTAGTAGGATAGTGGGATGGGATGGGATGTGAAAGTAACACTGTCTGTCTGTCTCTTTGTTTGTTACGTTTTATGGTTAAACTACTTGATCGATTTTGTTGAAATTTGGTATGAATATAGCTTAAATCTTTAGAAAGGACATAGAATAATCTGTATTCAAGTTGCTGGTTTAGTTACTACCTTTTTTAAGGTTTTTGTGAGTCGAGTGAGTTGGTTTCTTCTAGGCAACCGTCCGCGAGCTCCGTCGAAGCCTATTTAAAAAAAAAACCGGCCAAGTGCGAGTCGTACTCGCGCACCGAGGGTTCCGTATCATTTTTGGACGTATAAAGTGAAAAAATCCGGACCGCATAACTAATTTTGTTTGTGAAGGAATTTTGATGATTTTGAAAAACTGTACTAGTTAGGAACATCGTTTTATTTTTGGTGCCATATTTGGGTCAATTCCTATCAACTGTAATTATTTCAGATTTTTCGCCCCGCAAACTTCGGAGATAAGGGGGGGGAATGGTATTTTTTTGGATATTTTTCATCATATGTCGAAAACTGTGAGACATAAAATAAAATAAAAATATATTTTGAAATGTGCAGATCAAGCCCTTTCATTTGATATGTCATTTGACCTAGTAATCCCACTTTAAAATTTCGGGCCCCCACTCCGGCCCCTTTTGCAATGAAAATAAAAATATTTTTGTACTTTTTTCATTTGCAATAAAATTAAACAAGCATTCTTTATAACTGTTCCAAATTTCAAGTCGATAGCATAAGTAGTTGCTGAAATAAGCAGGTGTGACAGACAGACAGACAGACGAAGTCGCACCAAGGGTTCCTTTTTTACCATTTTGGTACGGAACCCTAAAAATACTATACTGAATATAATGCTACTTTTTAACAAGAAATTAATGCAATATTTCTTTTCAACTAATCTGGTCACAAAATTATCATATATCGGGGTCAATACAATTTGATATGACAGTATTAGTATTAAGTTCAGTCTAAATTGGTTTACTTGACATTCATCCATTTTTAGAGTAAGGTCAGTTTAAGTGTGAATTATATGGATTGTCCAAATACAGATTGAAATGGATCAAAAGATATTTCAACTTGTAATAGTGTTAGCATAAATGTCAGTGTTACTATACCTTGAATTTATACTACGGATTTGTATCTTTGTGGAAACCAAAAATAACAGTCGCCACAGATAATATAATACTAAGATGCCTCATCTCATACAAAGAAACGTGACCGCCGTAGCGCGGGCTATCTATATATCTTCGGGCTATATATGCATAAGGGTTTTTTTTTAAATTTGAATAAATATTTTTCATGGCATCATAAAAATACAGGATGTTCAATTTTTCACATTTGGTCGGTTCGATTCCCAGATGAAGCAAGCTACTTTTTAAAAATCTTTGAATGCAGTATTACTTAATTTAAAAAATAAAGTGAAGTTTCCATGAAGCAAAACTTCCTATCTCAAATTTTGAAGTACTTTCCCTCCATGTGGCATAGCCGTGGGACACCCTGTATTATTGGCTTTGTATGGTGCGCGATATTGTTGTGCTATGAGCTTTAAGCTATATGCGTAGTCTGAAAGCAACTTCATTAGTAAAACATATTGACAAAATTGACATCTATGACTCACTACGCATATTCATTTCAATTGCCTCTTACCAAGCATTTACTCAACCATTTCCTACAAAATAAGGCTAAACATTTTCACACACATCTCAATCAGGCACAAAATTCTAGCAAAATAATTAGTACTTCCCGTCAATTTATTTTAACCTTTAAACAAGTAGCAAGTTTAATGTGAACCAAAGATTAGAAAGGTTACATTCAAGTTCAAGATTTAATCGGTTAACCTTGTGATTTGCTATTATTGGAGGTTCAAATGTCATTGTTTTGTTAAATCTATGTTGTGAACTTTGTTGACCTATAAACTTTTAGTTAATGTGAGCAGAGGACTTTATTACTAGTTATTTCCACTGAATTTTGATGTAGAGTACAGAGGGAAAGTACCTCAACCTTACAGAATACCCCAGCCAAATAACACTACACTTCGGTAGTGTTGTGTTCCTGTGGTGAGTAAGGTCGCCAGAGCCCCTGAGGGTGCGCTGTGTTGACAGCGGGGGACCTGCTTGTCCTCTAAACTGTCGGCACAGCGAAAGCTCATTTTAAAGGTTCGTCAACGTGCATGTGACACTCGGTGTTGTAAGCGGTTCATAGGATACGCTAACCGTTTACCATCAGGAGGGCCGTGAGCCTATTTGTTATCACCGATGTACAAAAATGTTACATTTTTAACCGACTTCTTAACCGACTTCAAAAAAGGAGGTTCTGTATTCTTCCCGTATGTATGTATGTATGTATGTATGTATGTATGTATGTAAGTATGTATGTATGTAAGTATGTATGTATGTATGTATGTATGTTTGTATGTGCGCGATTTTCTCAAAAACTACTGATTCGATTTGGATGGGGTTTTCACTAACGTAATCTACATACTTTCAGAAAGGTTTTAGTATATAATACATTATGTAATCATTCCTATGTACAAAGTTATATGCATAAAAGTACACACTCCGTAGAAGATTTACTGTTGAACGAATTCGTGAAAGTAATCTAACACGGGATAAAGAACTAAAAAGGGAAAAATAAAAAAACTTTTTTAACAAAAAATAACCGACTTCAAAAATCCACTACAAAGAAAATAATAATTTTGGTTTCGGAAGTCGGTGGCAAAAAAAAGCAAACAAAAACCAAAGCCACCGACTTCCGAAACCAAAATTATTATTTTCTTTGTAGTGGATTTTTGAAGTCGGTTATTTTTTGTTAAAAAAGTTTTTTTATTAGTTACATATACCTACGGATTATATTTTTTTCATGTTCAATGTGTCCTCAAGGTACCAAGATACTTTGGCAGACATACAGACGTCTTTTGCATTTACTATTAGTGTAAAATAGGATCTTTTAGATCTGTAGGATTCGTACAGCATTTCAAGCCCTACTTGAACAAAAAGACATACTACAAACCGCAAAGCGTGAAGATTATGGAATAACAAAAAATATAACTGAATAATTACAAATACCAATTAAATAATACTACGCACATATACATTAAACAGTAATAATGTCTAAGATTAAAACGCATACATCACCTTACGCCACTATTCATAAATAGTTCCTCATCAAAACAAAGAATTAATTGAATTAGTTTTAAAACAATTAGCAAAGAGAACACATGCGCTCCGAACTGGGTCATATTTATGTTCACATATACAATTAAGTTTGAGGCCTTGACTATTAAGACAAAGGTAAGTTATTGCAGATGTATGGCGGTGATAAAGCACCCGTGCCACCTGACACGACTCAGGTCTATTCATCTTTCTACTACTTGGAACTTTACCAACTTTACCCTATTTCTGGACCAGGGCTTGGCCACATCACCACGACACCATGAAAATAAACGGTGTGGCGCCGTGCCGTTTTAGGGACGTCACCCACGGTGACTTATCGCAGCGATTCAGTTGGAATACAATCCCAAAATTGTCGCGATAAAGTCGTGATGCTGCCGCTGGTCGGATACCTCAGCCCAAGTAACCACAATTCAGCATCGCTAATATCACGATACAGACGCGATGCAGCATCAAACGGTCGTGCACTGTAGTAAGTAGCTAACTACCTTCAGAGCGCCCGAAACAGTCCCGCGTTAGTAGCGATGAAATCGCGTGTTAGTAGCGATGCTAAATCAATACACGCGTTTGCATTGATGCAGTCGCGTGTTGCAAATGCGACAAATACGGCCGTTTATGCCACATATTTTGACACTCGCCAAGGAATCCAAACCTATCTCGTCGCAGATCGAAAAATACATATTGGTTTTTAACGGTTTTCTTCCATATTAGGATCTATTATGTGAAAACAAGCAACGTCAACTTGACCTTTCATAAGATAAACAGGTATTTTTGGAAATATTTTTATTATTTTGAATAATGCGCGCAGACTTTACGGATGTTCAGTTTCAAGATGATAATGACATTTAACATCTCGGTCAACTTGTTTTGTAAAACAGGTAGATACGAGCTAATTAGATTAAATTAAATGCTACTAAAATACATGAGTTATTAGTCATTTTGAAATGATGAGACTATTTTTAATTGATAAAAAACAGGGACCGATTAATCGGGTTAAAAGTTTACCGGTTAAATCTCTAACCCATATTTTTGGTTAATCTTAATGCAGGGTAACCGGTTAACCCTATAATACGGATACCGTTACCGGTTATTATTGCTGATTAACCCGAATGAAATAGAACAAAATGAAAAAAAAAGAAACAAAAATGAACTCTATGCGTGAACCGGTTATTATTAGGCTGATTAACCCAGAATACGGGTTAACCTTTATGCAAGGTTTTTCACCTAACCCAAAAAAAATAACCCGGAACCTTTTCGGTCCCTGGTAAAAAAAAATACATCTTGTTTCAGTTACGAGCAGTTAGGATGGAAACTTGTTAGACCATAAATAATTGGGCACTAAATTATTGCGATTGTAATTTACGTGCAATGTTTCTTGTTAATTTAGCATTTATCACTCAAATAGGGAAACTTCATTACCTAACATTTTCGTTAGTAAATCTAATGACACTAAATCAAAAGTACCTACAGACAGCTCTTTCGTAAGTGTTAATATAATAAACTCTCAATTAGAAACATCAGATCAGGGCAAACTGGAGATGAGTTATGGGAGTTGACAAAATTCTGTACTTTAAAACTTAGCAGTAAGCTATGTGCCCGTAGGATATCAATAGCATGTCAAAACACACTGAAAATCAGTAGGTACTTTCCAAACATCAAAAACTAAAATAAACATTGCTCGAAAAGCCTTTTTTATCCCGAGTTTAACCCAAATAAAATTAAAATGTGTAATTATTTGTACATTCTTACAATAATCTGTCTAATTGCAGATGACTTAGCAAAATCCTCCATTGTAATATTAGCCAAAATTGTCCAATCAATCATGCTACCAACAAAAGCAATCAATATGGGAAAATCTGTGTTATTTGAATAACAAAAGAAAATTGGAGCCATTGTTTTTATGAAACCTTCACAAACTGGGCCAATGCGTTCTCAGTCCTAGATTAATATACAGAATCTTATGTAATAATATGGATTCTAAATCCTTTATTTTGTGATCACCGCCGCCTAAAGACATCATCCAGAGGTATGTCAAATGCGTCAAAACCCTAGAGACAAGTTGAAATGTCTCATGTAGCTGTAACTACACCTATGTCATACTTGTTTAGACGTGTTTCCATAACTAACAGACGAATCTGAAACTTTACCTGTAAGATATAGATTATCTGATTCTTTTATTTCTTTACCCATATCAATCTCCTTACCTAATAACCTAAGTAATGACAGCATCCCGCCTCATTCACGCATGTTTATTATTTCATAATGATCTGTATCCATTAAATGATCTAACCGTAACGAATGATCATCATCTATCACGTTACGAACGAGATCGAGAGCTTTTCGAAATACTACTTAACGATGTTTTGAAGGTCTTCAATTTGGAGCTATTAATATTTTATATTAGATTTATAAACCAATAAGAAGTTTTTTGAAAAATCGAATAACGTACCTACATTAATTGCTAGATTATCTGTTCTTCTATCGCAAATATTTTCTGACTACCCAGGGTGCGCTAGCTATACTGTTTCGAAACTCGTTAAGCCTTTTTACACTATTCCTACTTCGTATGTCATTACTCCTTACCTATTATTTCATCTTCATCATCATCAGCCTCGCCATATAACTCGATCATAGGCCACTCTTATCTAGCTGCTACGAACCACCCTGTAAAGATCATCACTCCATCTAGTCTGAGAGCATTTTACTTTACGTTTGCCGATTCATGGTCATCACTGAAAAATACATATACCCTAACAGTCATCGGTACTACGGCTAATATATCCATTGCCGTCAGCTTGATTATTTTCTGCAATAGATCGAATACTCTGGTTTTGTGTGTCATTATTACAACTTATCGTAATTATAATATTACTTACGACGTATAAATTCAATACTGCATTTGCTTAAGTACTAAACAATAGATTATCAACATAGCATTGTGAAAGCAGACTTTCGCAATACGCCACTGACCCTAGCAACCTTCGCGAGGCTTCGATAACACCCTGAGGTGAGGAGAGGTGAACCTAGTAAAACCAGAAGCTAACAATGTCATGGATGAAGGATTTGGTTGTAAACTTGCTAATGAGTGTACAGCCTTCGATACTGGTCATAGAAAACTGGGTTAGGAGAAAGAAATTTCATTTAGACTTAGCCCTTTTGATCGAAAACATAGACTTTTTAGAGACTAATGTATTATGATAATATTCAATCTGCACGACTATAATGTTTACTTTTATTGTTACAGGTAAGGCAGCAGCTTATATCTTCAAACACTATAAAACTTGGGGACGGTAAGTCATCATAAACCGATATTTAATAATAACCAGAAGGTACTTCAAAAACAAAATGTAGTTACCTTTAATGAAGAACGAACAACTCTATGATATAGATAATGATAACTTAATTATACATACATTAAACTATTTTAATTATTATTAATGCGAAAGTTTGGGTGTAGGTATGTGTGTGTTTGTTACTCCCTCACGCTAAAACGGCTGGACGAATTTGGGTGAAATTTGACAAAAGGGTACCTTGGAACCTGGGGAGCACATAGGCTTTCATCCATTTTCACGCAGACCAAGTCGCGAGCAACAACTAGTACCTACCTACAAAATATTTTCTTATCAACCAACGATTAGTCACAAATCCAGCGCTTTATGAAATGGTAGACAACCGAGGTCAGATAGCTGTATAAGTCTACAACTGAACGGTGGTAAATTCACGTGCAAACAAGAGAAGGGTTCCGGGTGAATTTTTACTCGCAAAAAATGTTTTTGAATTCTGTAAAAATAGCACGAATAACACTTGGTAATACACAGAATATGAGGAAACCAATATAATAAATAATTATCTAATCGTATTTCGTAGGAACGCTTTCGAGTTTTGGATATCAAGGATAGCGGGAATTTTTACATACATACACAGTTTCGGAAGTCGGTTCCGAAACAAACCAAATCAAAGATCAATAAAATTACAGCGACACACAACATTATTGTGATATTTTTACACAACTACGGCGAAGTCAAAAGGAAGGGTTATGATTTTAGCAGTCAACAACTGATGCCACTTTTAGTACATTTTTCGACACAATTACGCGCATAATTAAGCGCTCCTTGTGAATAAAAAGATCTCCCACGCATTAAACATTTCGCACACCCTCAATCTAACACTGTTAATCGTCACTCAACACTAGCACTAAACTAAAACACTGTATTTATACCATCGATCGAGTTCGGTTCGTCGCCAGCGCGTACGTTTTTAATATGAGCAATTTGCTCAAAATCAGGCATCAAGCTCGATAGCGCCTTGGCACATCTCCCTTGTTTCTATGATCTGAGGTATGTACGCATGTATTTACGTATGTTCCGCTCCGCCTTAGCACCTACACTATTCATTCGATTTTAAGGAATGAGGTGCCAATCGATTCGTTATTAGGTATGGTCTGGGCGACAGGGATGGATTATGAAAAAAACCAACATGGCGGATTTTAGTCGCCATTATGTGAACAGACACAGCTATACCATGGATATTAAAACGTTGATGTATTTTCATAACACTGAACTCCTAAAGTCTAGAGAAGATTTCGGAATATTTTCTTGTTTCATGCTTTTCGATTTTTGTCGTATTCGGGTTTTAATTTTTACTTTTTTATTTGAAGGCGGCTTTATCTCATTTTTTAAGTTTTTAGGGTTCCGTACCACAAAAGGAAAAACGGAACCCTTATAGGATCACTTTGTTGTCCGCCGTCAGTCACCGAACCATAAGTGGAGCCATCTGCTCATAGATGGCGCCGTTGGAAGTATGCAGTAGCGCCATCTATGATCATATGTCGGAACCTCGGAACCCTTAGGGCGCGAGGCATACTCGCACTTGTCCGGTTTTTTAATAAGTAGATTGTTTCTAATGCAATACCTATAGAGTGACAGAACCAGCGAATGGAACAAATCACGAACATTAACGTTGACAATTAAATCTAATAAAGGTACTTTACCCATTTATGGTAAATTTCAAGGTAGTAAATAATATTCCGCGTTGGGTTGAAACATAAAAATTTTTCACACAATATGTGCAGTGTGCAGCATTCTTTGTATTTAAATAACCTGACGTATTAATTGTATCCATATTATGTTTTAACTGGTTTTAAACGACATTGTACAATGTACAGTCAGACTCAGTACCTACCATTAGTATGTACGCGTTTTTGAATTTATAAACACAAAATTAGTCTAGTTTTGTTAAATTGTTGTTATAAAAATCTGGATATATTAAAATAAAACGCATAATTATAAATTCTCGAAAGCAAAAAAAAAAAAATCGAGAAAAAATAAAACCAGTTAGGACGAATTCCTAGTAGGTAGGTATGTCTGTTTTTTAGTATTTAAATTCTAACGTGTTTAACTTCTCTGAAAATAGAAAATCTAGGTTTTAGGGTTCCGTAGCCAAATGGCAAAAACGGAAGCCTTATAATTTAGTCTATCCACCCGTCCGTCCGTGTGTCATAGTCATTTTACTCGAAAGCAATTGACACGTCTTTATAGATGAAACTTCGCAGCGAAAATTGATTTGAATAAGTTGTGTAGTTTTTGAGATATTCGGTTTGGAGTTTAAAGTTCTTTAACTACTTGTTACTTACGGAACCCTAAAATGTACGTGGTTCAACAAGCACTTGGCCGTTTTTAGGGTTCCGTACCAAAATGGTAAAAAAGGAACCCTTATGGTGCGACTTCGTCTGTCTGTCTGTCTGTCTGTCTGTCTGTCTGTCACACCTGCTTATTTCAGCAACTACTAATGCTATCGACTTGAAATTTGGAACAGTATTATAAAGAATGCTTGTCCAATTTTATTGCGAATGAATAAAATAAAAAAATATTTTTATTTTCATTGCAAAAGGGGCCGGAGTGGGGGTCCAAAATTTCAAAGTGGGGTTACTGGGTCAAATGATATATCATATGAAAGAGCTTAATCTGCACATTTCAAAATATATTTTTATCTTATTTTATGTCTCACAGTTTTCGACATATGATGAAAATTGTCTGAAAAAATACCATTCCCCCCCCCTTATCTCCGAAGTTTGCGGAGTGAAAAATCTGAAATAATTAGAGTTGATAGGAATTGACCCAAATATGGCACCAAAAATAAAACGATGTTCTTAACTAGTACAGTTTTTTCAAAATCATCAAAATTCTTTTACAAACAAACTTAGTTTTGCGGTCCGGTTTTTTTCACTTAATACGTCCAAAACTGATACGGAACCCTCGGTGCGCGAGTACGACTCGCACTTGGCCGGTTTTTTTATATTGTAATTTTCCAATATTTCGTTCCGGTCTACGAAAAAATGGCACGTGTAAAACTGACCTTTGAATTTGAACAATTGACACAATCATTCAAATTCAATTTTTTATTAATAACAAAATTATTAATCCTACTAAATAATTAATAATATACTTATAATATAATATTATCACACTAATAAATGCAAAAGTTTATCTGTGGGTGTGTGTGTATGTTTGTTACTTCTTCATGCTGAAGCGTCAGGCACTAGTGGTCTGGCATTTATGCTGAACTGGACCTATTTGGAAAAGCCGCTAGGCACACAGCAACTACTTTAATTTTAAGACCTTTTATTTTATTTTTTATTTTTTTTTTGTCTGTGTGTCTATCTGTGTTGTGCCAAATAAATGTTTTTTCTTTCTTTCTGAAACGGCTGGACGGATTTGGATGAAATTTGGCAAAGCGGTAGCCTGGGACTTGGCAAACACACAGGTTTCTTTTCATCAATCATCAAACACAGAATTCTTTTCACGCAGACGAAGTCACGGGCAACAGCTAGTAACATCATAATCATAATGTCATCATCAACTTTTTACTCTGCTGGAAATAAGCTTTTGTATTATCAGGCACTTCCATACAATGTTGATGTATTTTTGTATACGACCATGGTGTCATACACGCCTACGGCCTGCCTGATGATAAGCAGTTACTGCAGCCTATGAAACGCCTGCAGCACCTAGTATCACAAGCGTGTTGCCGACCCTTCAAAATGAGGATTCGTTGTACCGCCAGATTAGGGGACAAGCAGGTCCTCCGCTGTCAACACAGCGCGTCCTGTATAGCTTCCACAAAAAAAAAAATAGGGAATTGCAGCTTTTGTTGCTTGAATATTACCTAAGGTGAATCACACACCGCCCCGCGCTACGCTGCGGGGTGCGTGGCGACGGAACAAAAGCCACGCGCGTGAATACGTTTTCAGTGTGTTGTACCATGCGTGATTTCTATACAAATGGCGACTTGCAAACAACGGAAGATCACGCACTCCCGCGCTACGCTGCATGATGCGGTGCAGTGTGCGAATCGCCTAAAGGTGCGGTTAAAGGGGCTAGTACTTTGACAATTTCTTGCTGCATTGTATAGCCGTGAGTTGAAATCTATATCGTCCAACTCAGTAGAAAATGTACTATCATTTAATTTCATTGCAATATCGCCGGGCTATTGCCGGGCTATTCCGGGCTGCAAGATTGCGGCAATTGTTCTACTGAGTTTCACGATATAGATCTCAACTCACGGCTATACAATTGCAGCAATTTTTCATAAAACTAACCCACTTAACCGCACCCTAATAACAGTTACGAAATAGGCCATGAAGCAATCACTGTAACAAAGGAATTCAAAACGAACATTATTCTAAATTCATAGTTCCCTAGTCACTTCTTACGACACCATGAAAGGGTCCTTTCCGGTTGTACCCGTAACCGAGAACCACAGAGCAAGGCAAGCCAGCTACTTTTCCAAATTCCGATGGGCTTACATACGTGGCTACTCTTTGTCACTGTCCGTCAAAAGTTTGGGATTTTCTTTATTGTTTTATTGGTATACCTACATATCATTTTCATAAATAGTTTTTGTATTGAGATGACGTGTACAACGGCGAGCTCAAATCATAAATTGAATTTTCTATCGGCAAACCTTTGACCGATAGAGAGAGATTAAACTATGAGGGTAAAATTTTGTGTACAATTTCTATGTGAACTGAATACATGAAATAGGCAAAAATAAATAAAATATTATTATATAGGGTATGTATTTATTAGTATTTTGATTTTACCAGAAAAATGTTCCCAGGTAGGTACTATACTGAACTTAATTGATAGTAATTTAACCTGTCTCCAATTCATTCACACTCACATGTTTGATAAGGTAAGAAGCACATTATGAGAACGCAGGGCCACAATTTAATCATATTGTGTGGCGACAGTGTCGCGCAAAAAGTCGCCAGGTTTAAAGGTCCAAAGGCCGTGCGACCCGACTAACTTAACCTAGTCTATTACGAGTATATGCCATCGTGGTATTGCAATGCATCCGGCCAAACGTCCTTCATTTACCATACTTTTACTAGTCTTACGATTTGTGAATTAAACTTTACTATAATGTAGATATATTCGTACATAGTATGTCGACGTGTCGTTTTGCTCTCGACTAATAGAATTATCGGATAGGTATTAATAATATTGAAAATGTTGGGTCAAGAAGTCGTAAGGCTGCTGTTGGTGGTCTCCAATTGGAGAAAACATCGTGGTGAACCCTTGTTCTGAAATCGTCAACACGTAAAAGGCAAGTTAAAGAGAGAGGTAGGACATAGCGGGATATTTTGCTCAAATGTGGAGCGTCCCAACTTGGAAAGTACCTCCACCTTACAGAGTACCAAAACCAAATAACGCTACTCTTCGGTAGTGTTGAGTTCCTGTGGTGTGTATAGTCACCAGGGCCCCAATTCTGCTATTTGAATAGTGTACGAATGGTGTCATAATGACACCATTACTATCAAAACCTAGGCGGTCATTGGCTTAGAGCAAGACTAACTCTTTCGTCATTGGTCAAAACGATGCCATTGAGACACTATTCTGACACGATTATAACAATTGCATTAGCAGACTTGGGCCCAGAGCTCCTGAGGATGCGCTGTGTTAACAGCGGGGGACTTAAATTGCTTCTTGCTTGTCCCTTAAGCTGTAATTCTCAAATAAAAGGGTCAGCAACGTGCATGTGATACTCGATGTTGCAAGCATTTCTTATGCTATGATAACCAGTTACAATCAGGTGGGTACGGCCTGCGTGATTATCACCATCGTTGTATAAAAAAGTGTCTATTTGCATGAGATAGTGCAATGATAGCCTAGTGGTGTAATCATGTGCCTCCCACGGCGAATGGTTCGAGTTCGATCCCGAGGCACGCACCGCTGACTTTTCGAAGTCATGTGCGTATTAGAAATTAATTATCACTTGCTTTAACGGTGAAGGAAAACATCGTGAGGAAACCGGCATGTCCTAGAGCCAAAAATTCGAAGACATGTGACGTCCACCAACCCGCACTGGGCCCGCGTGGTGGACTACGGCCCACACCCTCTCACAGAGGAGGCCTGTGTCCCAGCAGTGGGAACATTATAGGCCGATTATGCATGAGATAACGCAGATTCTGATTTGCATAGAACAGGAGTAGCGTTCTTGTATATGGATATGAGGAGGCCACTCTTTGTTGTCATAATAGACAACTAAGAGATTATCAAGAGCTTAGGCAGACGATGATTGACTCAATGACTGATTTTAGCATCCTTATATCCCAAAATCAATTTATAACTATTACCTGTCTTACGTTCTGCCAAACTAAGTTCGAGAGGGCAAAATATTAAAACTAACTAGGTGCTTAGTTCTAGCTGTATTTGGTAATATTTGCAGTGGTACATACCCTCCATTAATCATAATAATCTTGATTATAATTTCTCACTGACTTGTTTACACGCGTAGGTTGATAAACATTTAATTCGCTGTTTGGTGGTATATTTGCACATCATTCTCAGGTCCAATAACCAAAATCTAAAAGCTGTATATTGTTTGTTATTTCATGAAACCACCCATCTCATCTTCAGTCTTTCATCATCCATTAATATTTGATTGACGACGAGACAAGACGAAGGAGAAGACTCCTTCGTCTTGTAAATCTTCATCTTTGGCTACTTCTATAGGTACTGTCTTCGGTCCCTCAACTCAGTTTTCCAAGACTTTAGTGGCCCATTCTTAGTCGCCATTCTTGATCTATCTCGGCCGTTACTATTCTGTTTCTTGTATCTATAAAACGGTGCTGTGTAAAACTTTAGGTATGCTTTTGTTTTTTGTTACTGTTTTGTTTTTGTTATCTCTAAATTCTCAGCACTACGATCAAAAAGATAACTAAATCAGAATGTTTGTCGGTACAAAATCACCAGCGTCACTAAATGTCGCAATGGTAAGGCATTTTAACGCGTAGTTTCCTTCTCCCGAACGGTGTTCCGCTTGCGACACGACATTGCGTATGGCTAGGATTAGTCGCACGCGCCACTGCGACGCGATTATCAGGCGTGATGACATACCTGCTATTATTCGGTTTGATTTGTTATAGGAATTTATGGGTTAGCGCAGAATTACTGTGCAGTGATAGCCTAGTGGATTAACCATGTGCCTCCCACGGCGAATGGTTCGAGTTCGATCCCGAGGCACGCACCGCTGACTTTTCGAAGTCATGTGCGTATTAGAAATTAATTATCATTTGCTTTAACGGTGAAGGAAAACATCGTGAGGAAACCGGCATGTCCTAGAACCAAAAATTCGAAGACATGTGACGTCCACCAACCCGCACTGGGCCCGCGTGGTGGACTACAGCCCACTCCCTCTCACAGAGGAGGCCAGTGTCCCAGCAGTAGGAACATTATAGGCCGATTATGCAGAATTAACGTTGTATTGAGCTCAAAAGGAGGGTTTAATATGCTGGAGAAAACTACTGCCGCTCTGTTCACTGAACTTGTGTAATATTATGTTACTTTTTTACTCATGTTTTGAAAATAGCATGGTCTTTCATATACCTTCAGTATTCCTTTCAGTCAAAAATACAATTTTCTTGCTTATTTCGTCACAATTTTTATACCATTCATTTAGGTTGAATTTTGCTAAATCAGCTCAATTTCTTTTGCTGTCAAACAAGACAAGCACTCAATCATGATCCTATCTTCAATCTAAACAGTGTGAACTGTATCAAACAGCTAATCTAAATAAAATATGACTACCAAACAACTGAAACTGTGTAGATATCAGTGGCGAGGGTAATTTTTTGTAAGAGGTAAGCCGAGAAATAAATGCTTACCCCTGACATGCGTGACGCATGCAGTCCAGTGGCGGCTGCCTTCCTGGCTTAAAAGTCTTGTAGTATAGGTTAACCTTTTCATCTCGATCTATTTTTCTACTATGAATGAAGTATATTTTTTGACAACAATAGTAAACACAACTGACTATGCCATTCCTCAATGGAAAACCGGTAGGGATCGAATAGTATGGAGCCTTTGCCACTGGTAGATGTGAAAAAATAGGTAGTATGTTAGCGCGCAGTTTGTCGCGGCGGAGAGAGGCGATCGCGCGCCCTTCAAACGAGTCCGGCTGCTAGTTCCGGTAGCTGCAACCGACTAGAGCTGCGAAGGCAGTGGATGCGGTATTGATATACGACAGGTTCTAAGAAACCCAGCGCCGGCCCGAGGAATAACAGAATGGCGTCCCTTTAAAAAAAATTAGAGCATAATCAAACTTAAATGATATATTATAGTACTCTAGAGATAATAGACTAGGTACTTCTATGCGTGTACACTCTACGCAGCTGGCTAGTAGTCGTCTAGAATAGAAGTAATCTGGAGCTAGCGCTCTACGCAGAAGAAGCGCAAGTCAGCTCGCCGTTACTCGCCCGTCCCGTACCGTTGCCATGCCGCCCCCCAAATTAGGGCACCCTAGGCCGTCGCCTAATTTACCTAGTGTAATAAAAGGGGATAAAAAAAAATACAAACCCCAGCGTTGTTAACCGATTTCAAAAATGAGAAAGTTATCTATCCGACTGCATTTTTTTTGTACTTATATTATTATTGTTACACGATATCTTCATCTTCGCGGATTATGAATCGGGTTTAATTATTTTTTCTTTTCATTTGGTACCTAAAGAACACGCCCGCGATGGTCCCATACAAATTTTATTATGTAACTTTGGATGAGTAGTTTTTAACCAACTTCATTATCGGTATTTAGTTTACTTTGACGATGTAATTATTCACAACAAAAAATGGTTTATGAAGGATCGGTTAGTAGTGATGACTTTATGCTATTTCTGTAATCGTTTGCGTCTATGTCACTGAAAATTAAAAACTTCAAAAAAATCCTCCTTCAACAAGATCACAATAATGCTGTGTGATATAGTTTCTGTACCCCTATCATGAGTTTTTTTGACGTATAGTTTCGTTAACGTAAGCATATTTTGAATTTAAAATACAGCAGTCCACATTTTGATAAAATTTTATACAATTTGCACATTTTTAAAAATACAGATAAATTAATTAAGTATTTAATTGATATAAATATTGTGATTTAATTGATATAAATTTACACAAACGTGTATTTTCAATTCAAAATATGCTTACGTTAACGATACTACACGTCAAAAAAACTCATGATAGGGGTACTGAAGTCGGTACCGAATCAAACCAAATCAAAAATCAAAGGCATCGACTTCCGAAACTGTTTCACACATTATTGTGATCTTTTTGAAGGCCGTTTTACTTTTTTTTTAAGTTTTTTTTCTATTGCTTTGACTTCTCCACCTATTTTTGTATATCGCAACAAGTATGACACATTGCAACACAAAATAATTAAAACTTCATTCACATATAGATCACGAGATACGGCCAGGATAAGACAATCACGGACCATTAATCACGAACGAACTAAAAGGAAGTCATTCTGTTTATTTGTTTATGAGTGCTAGAGTACTTAATTATGTGGCTATTCGTACAATTCCTGCCGGCTAAGCATGACTGATTTTATCTCTATTCTACCAAAGAATAGACAAAGTTTTTTCTATCCCACTCGTTATCTCTTTGCCCGAGCACGCGGCGACCCGAGCTTGTCTTAGCAGAATTTTGTCTACTGAAGAATAGAAACATTTCTTCTCTTCATTGTATGCATAAAACGGTAGAAATCTTTCTACAAACTGTCACTTTGTCTATTCTTTTATAGACAAAACCCATTTCTATCGTGGTCATGCTAGGCCGGCTGGAGTACAGTCAACAAAGAGAAAAGTGTACAGACTGTTGGCTAGAAGTTAGTCTGAGTTTGCCTTCATAATAATAATTGAAAAGTACAATGATGTTTATTTCTTCGTACTAAACTCTTTGACATTTTTGGTAAATCGCAAATTATGTTAATCGAGTGAGAATAATAATGTTCGTTTACAAAGCAAATGGATTAATGATGTCAAGTAGCTTTTATTTGGAAACATCCTTAAAACCAGCTAGATTTTTCAAAGACTTAACTTCGAGTCTTAGATAAGTTTTTCGCGGGCTAATAACCCTTATATTATTTTTAATTTGTTTGTAATCTATCTGGAAGTAATTACTAAGTGCGTATAATCTGATCTATATAGATACCTACATTATGTGTATGTCCTCGCGTGACAGCTGAACGGATATTCGCGAAACATTTTTGATATACTTATAGATAATTAATATCCGCTGTATGTAAGATGAAAGATATTGAAATTGAATTAGGTTACATTGAATTTAGTACAAGGTCATAAAAAAACTAGCAAGCTTTACTAGTAGCTTGATAGATAATTACGTTGATCTATTTATTGATTAAAATTATCAATTTATCTTGTACATTTTAATAAAACGACGCTAACGCCTAACGCTAAGTCAGGAAAAAAGCTGGGCAAGAGCGTGTCGGACCACGCGCAGCTTAGGGTTCCGTAGCAACAAGTATTACAGTCTTTCAACCACAAATACAAGCTTGTTTTTAATAATATTATTATGAAATTCATAAAAGACATAGGTATAGCTGCCAAGTTTCATACAAATTGGTTATGAACTGTAGATTTACGAGGGTGTGACGAACGGACAGACGAAAATATAAGGGTTCCTAGTTTTACTACGGAACCCTAAATGCGATCCTTATTAGCCTAACTTGCCCCTACACTAATATAGTACATAATTTTGGGTCAAATGTCAAATGATTTAGGGGCAACGCAGACGACAGACTTTTTGTGCGATCGAGTCTGCAGCGCCCGAACAATCTACGAAACTTACGGCACAGATTTTTCGGGCGCTGCAGACTCGATTAAGGGAAAACCTGATTGACGGTAGGTATCGGTGGACGTCTGTCGTACCTTCAAAAACCTTTCTGCGGTTGCTCTCCGTAAAAACAAACAAACAAAAAGATACAGTGAATGAAAGTGCATTAAAACATAAATGTCAATGACCTCATAAGCTGCGGTATATGTCAACGAGCAAGGCTGAAGGCTGACACGCCCGCAAATGTCATTATAGTGCGCGTTACCTGAAATGTACCTATCTACAAGGTTGTAAAACTAAGCCCTATAAGGGCATAGGACTCTTTCAATTTAGACGTTTACGGCCGTACCACAAAAAAATAAACATCTGTTCAACACACGTTCAACACGAATGCTACCAAAAATAATAAGCAATTGTTTTAGCACTAACTTGACTAAAACAAGTGTGTATTATTTTTGGTAGCATTCGCGTTTAACGTGTGTCTATCTTTTTTGTGGTAAGGCCGTTGGTGTCGGACTGCTGCCGTGCGGGTGTCGTAGGTACTGCGCACGAACGGTTATTTTTTTATACCGTCGACTCGACGAGAGTTAGGTGCGACGTCCGCACGGTTACCGGACGGCAGCCGGACGGCGATCTCGACGCGTCAACTGTATGGAAAAAAAAAATATAATTTATAGAAAAACAAAAAACCCGACTGCGTAAAAACTAATTTAAAAAAATACGTGCAAGAATTAACTTAAATAAAAACTAAAAAGAAAGAAACAAGCCCAGTAGTTTAGAATTCTGTTATGTAATACTAAATAACTACACAATTGAAATAGTTTTATAATCGATATACACACATAAAACAAAACATAAATTCTAATGCAGAACAGAACAACACACAGCCGAGGCCCCTTGGGAAGATTTGATTGGTAAAATTTAAATGGGCCCCGACTGTGAGTCGTTCTGTTCTGCATTAGAATTTATGATTTGTTTTATGTGTGTATCGATCATTTTAAAATACCTATTCAACGACACCCCACTTGACATAGTTCATCAACTTTTTTTTTTTTCATTTTGAAAATATGGCGTCTGGTTGTCGCTGTGGTGAATTTTGATTACTGTTATGTCTTTAGTGACACTCGCAAGGTTAAGACGAATCGATTGACGTAAGAATTATCAAAATCGGCCTACGCATTTGGTCTCTAGAACGCCACATAGAAACAAACATACATACATACATAGACTGGTAAACACATTACCCTCCTTTGCGTTGCGCAGTCGGGTCAAAAACCGTACCCAAATAATACGAAGAAATACCCGTCTATACGAAGTCGCCACCTTTCACACGCACAAAATATAAGGAATATGCCTTTGTTCTTTGTCTATATTCCAAAATTGATGTTCAACATAGTGGGCTCCATGCCTTGTACAGTCACCTTTAAAAAATGGCTACTATCTTATAAAGTACTTATACCTACAAATTATTAGACTTGACTGTACCCAGCTTATGTAAAGTTTCACTATTTGATTGGCTCTTGCAGACGTCATCAATATCTATAGGCATTTTATGATACAAAAACATCAAAATGATAAACGGTTGAAACTTATTCAATAGCTAATCCGCGGATTACCCATCGAATTCAAATTTACATAAAATAATAAAGATATCGATCATTTTATTACTAAACTAACCGCAACATGCCAGCTTTATGGATTAGGGTAATTTACGACATTAACCGGTTATTACTGATAATAATTAACCAGATTCCACCTGCAATATTTATATGCGTGCAATCTAGGCAAGCTACAAAATAAACGTGGCGTGAATATAGGTACTAATAAATTGATATTGATTGGTGGTTAATTTCGTATTGGTTACGTCACCTAAATCATTTCTCTTTGAATAAATTAATTCGGACGGATTATAACCCGATACAATAAATATCAAGTTATTGGTGATCTGCTAAATAACGACTATGTTGCCCATAAAACACGATTTTAGGAATAATTGGTTTTTTCTGAGTAATCTTACCAATTAAAACTTAATGTTTAAAAAAAAACCTGCTATTAACTTTTCAGAAATCGTAGCTTTTAACAAAAATAAGTTCATATTTTATTTCATTATTATTTCTTCTATTCTTTGCAAAATGATAATAATAGGTAGGTATTATATATGCAAATAAATTCAAATAATAATTACATTGCTAATAAAATACATTAAATCTTAGAAATCTGAATATTAATAACAAAAGCAGGCCAAAAAACGTTGTGATCCAGAAAATAGTAATGTTACATAAAAAATTTAATGTATTGCATGTATGTATGTATGTAATGTATTAATGTATGTATGTAATGTATCTATAAAAAATATGAAACAAAGTCGCTTTTTGTGTGTCTGTTTGTTCGCTTAGTTCTTTTAAACTACACAATAGACTTTGATGCAGTTTTCAAAAAAAACTTTTTTATAGTCAAATTCAATTTTTTTAGGCATATATTATGATATGGGTTTAACCCTCAGATCGTAGAAACAAGGTTTAAGCAATAGAGGAAAATAAATCAAAACTTATTTACTTGGTTTCGACTGAGGATCAGCATTTTTAAACAACAAAATTAGATTGCAATAGACATTTTTATGTTCACAAAATAGCTAGCTTAGTCACAAACTAGCCGATCTCCTTTTTTGTTTGATGGCCGATGTGACCACGGAATTATGTTCCGTGGATGTGACCGTAAATAACTCCTTCATTTTCCAACATAAACATCTGAATTCTTTTCAGCTTATCTTAGGATTACCACCTTTAAACCGGCTGTTTGACCGCTCCTTGTTACACAGTTAACGTAACGTGCCATTACATAAACAAGATGACACTAAATTGTCACTTTTGCCACATATATGGCAAAGACTGACAAATTGTACGTGTTTCAGATCAGTGTGTCATTTGGGCAGTTTCACCATCTTTTTTTGTGAATTTCGATGATCTTTTGCTTCGGCCGGTAAAATGCCATATGGTGCGTTTATGTCACATAAAGTTGAAGAAACAATAATGTAGTTTTTAATTATAAAACATTGAAGACATTTTGAAGCTCTACGCATGTTATATTTAGGTCAAGGATTATTTTCTTGGATGATAGTTTGAGTTTAAAAGTGTGGCTGTAACGTCAGTTACAGATACACTTTTAAACTCAAAATATTCCTACCCTTAAGGACTCAAACTACACTTGGATTAGGTTGACACCAGTGGCGAAGGGTCCTTACAAAACGATTCCTACCGGCTTCCCTTTGAAAAATAGCACAGGCAGTATTGCCTACTATATAATTGTCAAATATTTATAATTAGCTTTTCGTGGCCTGCTAAGCATTTATAGCTGCGGCTTACCTCTTACAAAAATTGATCCTTCGCCACTCTTGGTAGCCACAACCAGAGAGAAGTGGAAAGAGAGTAGGGAAGCCTTTACCCTGCGATGGGACATTACAGGCTTTTAATTATAATAAGGGTTATGAAGATGTTCAAATAACACACACATCAAAACCGAGTCTACTCGCACTACCTACTAAAGCTAATACATTTGATTAAATCGGCTTCTAGTAATTGGTCTGCTATGCCAGGTTAAAGGAGAATAGTGTTATTAGGGGTGTAAGTGACAGCGTTACGAAAACTTAAACCATGGATTCAGTACCTTATTCTGAACCCCGCAGAGCTAAAATTTTGCGTCGAACTTATAAAAAAACCGGCCAAGTGCGAGTCGTACTCGCGCACCGAGGGTTCCGTATTATATTTGGACGTATTAAGTGAAAAAATCCGGACCGCATAACTAAGATTGTTTGTGAAGGAATTTTGATGATTTTGAAAAAACTGTACTAGTTAGGAACATCGTTTTATTTTTGATGCCATATTTGGGTCAATTCCTATCAATCCTAATTATTACAGATTTTTTGCCCCGCAAACTTCGGAGATAAGGGGGGGGAATGGTATTTTTTTGGACATTTTTCATCATGTGTCGAAAACTTGAGACATAAAATAAAATGAAAATATATTTTGAAATGTGCAGATCAAGCTCTTTCATATGATATGTCACTTGACCTAGTAACCCCACTTTAAAATTTTGGACCCCCACTCCGGCCCCTTTTGCAATGAAAATAAAAATATTTTTGGACTTTTTCATTTGCAATAAAGTTGAACAAGCATTCTTTATAACTGTTCCAAATTTCAAGTCGATAGCATAAGTAGTTGCTGAAATAAGCAGGTGTGACAGACAGACAGACAGACAGACAGACAAACAGACGAAATCGCACCATAAGGGTTCTTTTTTTACCATTTTGGTACGGAACCCTAACAATACCTATTATTAGATTTTTTAACGAACTACAAAATCTCTAAACAGGGACGTATATTTTACACCAAACTTGCGGTTTTAGTCAGCAAAATCAAACGTGTAGGGGCACACGATTACTCCGACAACCAGGTTATCAATTTCCAAAAAACACATAAAACATTAACCAATTTTCAAAGAACTATTAAAAATCAAAGTCAATGTTTTCTCGCATCGTTAACCTACGTGTCAAAACAGATGTATGCTGTTTATGTTACGTAAACCGGTCGTAAATCATACTTAGCCTTGAACCGATCAACTTCGATGTTTTCTAAAGTAATGTGTATCTACTATTTTTTGAAACTAGTTTCTTATTTATTTATTTTTTCATGTAAGTTAACGGGTTACCGACACTGTCGAAATTACGTCGCCTAAATTCGATAGCTACATTTAGGTACGCATCAGCGTCTTTGATTTCTATGAAACACTATGGTGAAAATTACGCGCCGTAATTATACCTTGTACATTGAATCGCGTTGCGGAAATAATGAGCGGCTAACATTCAGTGTAACACCCAGCAGGGCTAACATGCGCGCCGCGACAAAGGTCGTTGGCAGTTTTAGGCTTGATATGGTACAGTAATAAAAGTTTAACCAAAAATAAAAATACATTTTAATTGTTCTTTGCATAATTTATCTTAGAGATTAAAAATTGGAATCAAAAATCGAAATAAATAAGAAATAAAATGATTATGCCGTTGACATTTTGAAAAACCCATTAAAAAACCGAAAACCAATAAAACTAAAACGGGTGCATGCTGGCTGGCGCGTGCCTCCACAGAATAATCATGTCGACAGCTACTAAAACCTATGAATTGAGAACTCATTAATCGGGTTGTACTTCATTGGATCATTCACACCATACTTAACCTTACTGTCACAAATACGAAAATTCCTCTTTAACCCAATTACGTTCAAAAACAAATAAAAAATGAATTTAAATACTCTTGAAATAGGTACTCGATCACACCAAACTAATTTCATATCTGTACCAACATACACAATCTGGAGCCCAGCGTTCTATGGGCGTCTGCCAGTGTCCTTTGTTGACTGTTTTGTCTCGCTCTTACTCGTGCGAATACGAGACAATGACACGATAAAAGCGTCGACAAAATTTTGTCGCGGCGCGCATTTTAGGTGTTTAGAATGCGACCTAATTTTCGCCTGATACCTATGTTGTAGGTAACAAAAACTTTGCAGGCGATACGCCCCGTAGGAGTTTTCACACAGCTCCGCTTCTCTCCACCTCAATGGCGTATCACCCTAAGTTTGGCTTGGTGTGTCGTGTGGCACTTATTGTCTTGCAAAGAATTGTCTAACCCATGTTTGCCGCGGGTCTTAAGAAATTGTTATTAATTTGTGTTATGTAATTAAATTAAGATCAATTAACAATATGTAGTGCATGAAGGTGCATATGATAATGCAAATAAAATAACAAATCTAAATAAAAAGACAAATAATACAAAGAGATCTTGAGAAATATTGTGATGTGTACAAGAACATAATTATTAGAACTGCTTTTGAATCTCTTTTATTTAGACCGCTATGTTTGAGTAATACATAATAATGTATAGTAAAAACGTCTTGTAATACTTTAATACGCACTTCTTGTTAAAAAATTGGCTAACCTTGCAGACATACTATTTCGTCTTTAAACTTGTTACTAAATCTGAAGAAATTATGTCGTACGCAGTGGTTTTAAAAAAAAATACGATTGTGACATGATGACGTTACGATTTTGGTTATCTCTACCCATAAAATTGTATCGTGACTACCTTACTGACTGACAGACAAAGCACAAGCTTATGGCCATTCCCAATAACCGATCTATCGAAATATTTTAGAGAGAGATTTTTGACATAAGCTCTACAAAAGTAATGTCAAAAATCGATCTCTAGTAAGGTAAAGAACCGATAGATCGATTATTGAGAACGGCCATAAATCGAAAGATTTGTTTTTAGTAATGTCGATAAATATATATCATCGATGAAATAATATGACATCTCTAGTAATGTCAGCTGTCAAATTCTTAACGAGTATACATTATGTTACCTGACACTTATACCTAAGCTATTCTCTGTTATTAATCTCATAATTTCATCGTATAGTTGATTATGAATTAACCAACTTCACACCTATTTTATGTTAATCACTGCAATCAATCATATCAATTCTCCAAAACTAATCTACAGGTTATTTTGGTAGGGTTTCCACAATCGTCATTAAGAAATTTCCGGGAAAGATTGCAGGATAATTCTACATATTTAATTATTATAAACGTGAAAATGTTTGAGCATGTATGATTTTGTTACTCTTTCACGCAGAAACTTTCACTTTCACGAAAATTACTGAACGGATTTTGATGAGACTTTAGGTACAGTTATACAACACACAGGCTATAATTTATACAGATAATGTGTAAAAAAAGTGCGTCAGTAACCTACACAAGCATACATTGACCGTTACTGGTGGTAACTGCAGTATTTATTATTATATATATTTATTATTTCACGTTTTTGAACAAAGAACGTTACGCCAACTTTAGTTATTCCTCGATTCAATTTTTTTTTTTGTAAAATCACCACTTTCTGTGACTTCTTAATCGAAGCGTAATTTACATGGCCTAGCTATTAAACAGATACCTATGACACAAAAGGACCAGTTAAGGCATAGAAGTCCAAATAATAGACTTAAACCAAGAGTAAAGCTAAAAAGTTTAAGGGGCTATTTCACCAACCTATCAATAAAGGAATCTGTCAATTAAGTTTAAATTTTTGACAGATTTTGTATAGAAAATCTGTCAAAAATCATATCTTTACCTTATTGAACAGATATTGATAGGTTGGTGAAAATGCCCCAGTCTATTTAACCAAGACTAAGACCAAGATAAATAGACGTTACTTAGCACGTACATTGGCTAAGCTATATTCCCGTCTCTGTCTTGCTTGCAAGTTGCGCGACAGTGACAACGATACTGCTTAGCCAAAGTACGTGCTAAGTAACGTCTATTTATCTCGGCCTCAGAGGCATTTTCACCAACCTATCAATATCTGTTCAATAAGCTAAAGATAAGATTTTTGACAGATTTTCTATACAAAATCTGTCAAAAATGTAAACTTAATTGACAGATTCCTTTATTGATAGGTTGGTGAAATAGCCACTTAGGTACGCTAAACCATATTTTACAGGTGAAATAATTTTACAGTATTACCATTCAAAATTTTCTTGTAGCCCCGATTATTTACAATTTTTTAATAAAACTTATTTAATTTAATAACATTTTTGCACGTTATAAAATGAAATGCCGTGACTTATTTCATTGACATGGATATTATAATGTGTGACTTTGTGTTAATTTTGTCTTTATATAAGTAGGTAATTGTTATAAGTTTTAGTAGACTACATTAATTTATGTTTTTAATAAAATAAGTCACAAAAAATCAAGCTCATTTTGTATATAAATTACCTACCTACTAAATTAAAATAAGTACGTATTCGTGACTTCCTTTAGAAAAAAATATAGCATAAAGACAAGTCTGCCTCGTTGGTACTATGGTGACAAGCGTAACTGTTGAGCGTCCTGGGTTCCATCTCGATTTTTTAGCATGAGTCAAAGGAGCGACAACCGCAATACCTAAGGCTGTGTCCCCAGTAGGCAAACTGTTAGCGGCCGACTGAGTTTGCGGCGTATCGGTTTAGTACGCCCTTCCATATATTTGAAATGGAGTGTTCACAGTTGCTAGTTTTGCGCTCACTTTACGCAGTTTGCAGCGACTATATAATAATAGAGTTCGCGGCTGCTAACAGTTTGCCTACTGGGGACACAGCCTAAGGGACGCGATGAATGTCACGAGTTTTATCCCGTAAATGTCTACTCTTGAACAGTTTATCCTAATCAGTGGTGGTCTGAGGGGTCGTAGTGTCGTGACACCTCCCAAAGTAATTTTGAAAAATGCGCGAAAAATTAATCTGTACGACCCCTTAAATTCTTAGCTGCCACCGCGCTTGCTCCTAATATACCTAGTATTACCTACCACAAAAGTAAAAGGTTATGTACTTCAGCATTGAATGCTGTAAGTTTATGCTTTTATACTTGCCTGCCGGAAAATCGTAAAATAGAATATAGGGAGTAATCAATATTTATTACCGAAACCGCAATGAAATGTTGCAAGCGTTAAAAAAAATATTTCAGTACAGTTTTCACGATTTATTTAGCCTTCATTTAATCATCGTTTATAAGTAAGGGTGTAGTTCGTGAAAGCATGAAGAAGCGAATTAAAGTGAACGTAATATTATAACTTTGCTTTGAATCTTATCAGAATAAAGTATTCCCATAAAAGGAAGACCTTCCCATAACACAAAACCACTTCTCATTACATACTTACCCAAGAACTCTGCAAAAAAATCTTTAGAATTTTTCATTAAAAATGTTAGTCACTAAAAAAGATCCACATTGCGCATTATTGCCTTAATTACCATTGTCAAAAGACATCTTCTGTCTTTGTCTGTTGTAAGACGAAGGGTGTATCTGTCTCTTTCTCGCGTATATAGAACATTTTAAACGACAAAGCAATGGCCCTTAACGATTGCGTTCGCGAAAGGCAAGGACAGTTCGCCCCGAGTATTTAATAATACACAATTATTACAGTTATTGTCTGTTTATGTTATTATTGCTGTAATAATAATATAATACGTAGTTCACGGTTTGGTCGTTAGGAAGTAGATAGACAAGAGGGTGCCTGAAGCCAAACTGTATGACTTTTGAGTTGGTTTTGAATTGAGTAGGTACCAAATTGTAGGTAAAATATACAAATATTTCTAATTATAGCAATACTTACCATAATTGTTAGATGTATTTTAAGAATCTTAACTATTCTTTTATATACAATAGTTAGTTTGTTTGTTTATTACCTTTTTTCAGGCCTACCACTGAATCGATCATCATAAAATTTTACCGTGAGTTTTAGATTTTTTAGCTTCTACCGCAAGCCGCGTTAAGGAACTTCGTTCCAAAAAAGTCTCAGATCACCAAATCACTTGAGGACTATCTTCTAGCACTTCAATAGCCTTGTACCGAAACAAACCAACAAGTATTACGCGGCATCTCGCGATAATTGCACAACACGAGTTTTCCGACATGTGTGACGCAACCTTTTTTACTGCTTACCTGTTGTGAAGCAAGTAGGGTTGAATGACATTCGGAGATTCATTACGGAAGAAACTGCTTACATATCATGAGTAGCATCATGTCAAATGATTCATGATGACATAAACATGCTACGGTCTTCTAAGAAGCCAACATAATAATGGCTGTTCTTATTTTCGGTCTTTCCCTTACTAGAGATTGATGTTTGAAATAAGCTATAGTGGGTATTAGTATAGGGCTGCCATAAATGATGAGATGCCGACCGGGACATTTGGAATCGAAAAAAAAATTGTGGAATCAAACTCTTTTAGACCCGGATTAGGAAGTTTTATTTTAGTAGATATTTAGCATATAGCATAGCATAATCGGCCTATAATGTTCCCACTGCTGGGACACAGGCCTACTCTGTGAGAGGGAGTGGGCCGTAGTCCACCACGCGGGCCCAGTGCGGGTTGGTGGACGTCACATGTCTTCGAATTTTTGGTTCTAGGACATGCCGGTTTCCTCACGATGTTTTCCTTCACCGTTAAAGCAAGTGATAATTAATTTCTAATACGCACATGACTTCGAAAAGTCAGCGGTGCGTGCTTCGGGATCGAACTCGAACCATTCGCCGTGGGAGGCACATGGTTAGACCACTAGGCTATCACTGCAATAAAATGCGACTTAAGCGAATAAAATCGACTATGATCTATCGAAAAAACGACATTCTAATTTTCTCAGGCTTACTCTACATTCTCTGTGCAACTTTTCTTTGCCCATTCATATTTTTTTGAAGTTCTGACTTTTTTAAGTTATATACCCTCCTCGCCTATTTCGTTTTTAGTCCACTGCTATGAGATCAACGAAAACACCCGTTCCATAGTGTAGGCTGAGATTGTAAAAAGAGATTGGCGTATATGCAATTATACATGTCTAACTACCAAAACGGGACAACTGGCTTACTGACCGGGACACCGGGACGCAACGCTTCAAACCGGGACATGTCCCGGTGTACCGGGACGTATGGCAGCCCTATATTAGTACCATATAGTAGGTACCATAATCCGTCAGTACAAAAATTGCATTGGTCTTTTAAAAAATGTTACGACTTTGTTTGAAATTTTTGCATTTCATTCTCAAACAAAGTCGTAGGTATTTTTTTTTAATCCGACGCAAAATTTTAACGCTGATGGGTACAGAATAAGGTAGTGAATCCATAGTTTCAGCTTTCGTTAGGGTGTCACTAATTATTATATAGAAGTAATGTCAAAAATTGATCTGTAATCAGTTACTGAGAATGGCGTAAATGATCCTGAAATGGCAACCTTTATCCAACGGATAGATCTGTAAATAAATAAATGTTTATTTCAGAAAACAGACTTAAATTGTTCTCAAAGTTGTTTTAAAAATTAAAAGGGTCATTACAGGATATGATATCCTGGTACCTACTAATGAAAATAATCGTAGGTACTTATTACACTACAAGCACCAGCCTTCCATAATAAACTACAAAAAAATAACAGTCAGGAACAGGGGAAAAAAATTAAAATCAATCAATGTGTGTTTGTATTAGAGTATCTACGGGTTGATGTTGCATTAATTTATCCTCTTGATGTTCAAAGTCAAAGTCAAAGTCAAAACATTTATTTCAATTAGACCATTTACAGGCACTTTTGAATAGTCAAGCAATAGTTATCAGTCAGTTTGTCCGTTAGTTGAAGCTAGTTGTCCGTTCCAAAACGTAGATTCCTATGGAGAAGAACGGACAAGAAACTCCATGGTTACTCTTTTTCTAATCAAATCTACATTTCAAATCATCATCATCAATCAAATTTACAATTTTTTTGTTTACATTTATGCCCTAATATGTGAGAACAATGTGAGATATATTAAAAATCCCTTAGGATAAAAAATAAAATCAAAGGTAGGTACTAAAATAAAATAAAAATCATTTAAACCTGTAAAATGTCAAAATATTGCTTGAACAGTCAAGAGATGATCAGTACCGACTGACAGCGCCCGATGTTAATACTTTATTCACCTGGTACTAACACGGGAAGGAAGGAGTTTCTAATGAGTAAACGACAATGACATATATCCCCAGAAACTGCAAAAAGCACGAAACGTTAGCCCGGCAATGGATGTAAGTGAGCTTAATTATTAGATAAGTACAAACAGGCTTAAAGAATTTGCAAACTACGTAACATCTTGCGTACCTAAATACCCTCTAGGCATAAACGACTTACCAAATTACAGGGTGGTCATAAATTTCGCAAATCCATTGCAGTAACATCTCAAAATGGTGCGTAGTTTTATAAGATCTAGTTTGAAGTCGAGGCCAAACAACCGCTTGTAATTTCGCCAGGTGAAATTTTATACTCGTACCTACGCATAATTTTGATTATGTAAATCAGTAATTGAGATGATTTTGATTGGCCCAGTTTGGCAAATGTTGGTCGATCTTGCGTTGCTCAGAATATTATAGAGATTGATAGTTCTTGCAAACAGCTAAATTAAATTTGTTTACTTTAAGTAATTTATGAGTGTTTAGCCAACGTGTTGGCAATTGTAGCTCAAATTGTGGAGCCATTCAAGTCATTAAAAGTTATTCAGGTGGATTGGTTAAGATTTTATCTAGCTTTTTCACTTTACATAAAAACTGAGGAAAATGTCGTGAAAAAAGTTTTTAGTATGAATGTGGAAGGCTATGAGAATAGAGAAAGACCAAAGAAGCGATGGATGGGCTGTGTGAAAGATGATACCTATAGATAGAAAGGGGGTGACTAGTGAGATGATGACTGATAGAGATGTAAGGAAGAATACGAAAGACATGCTGTGCCGACCACAAACAGATTGGGATAAGGACAGGAGAATGATTTACTTGACACAATCCTCCTTAGGTACTTATAAAAACCTTTCACTTTTAACCACTGATTAAAATTATCCCTGTAATTTCTATGCCAAGGAGTAGGGATGGCAATTGCATAAGCATAGGATAATCGGCCTATAATGTTCCCACTGCTGGGACACAGGCCTCCTCTCTGTGAGAGGGAGTGGGCGGTAGTCCACCACGCGGGCCCAGTGCGGGTTGGTGGACGTCACATGTCTTCGATTTTTTTGGTTCTAGGATATGTTGGTTTCCTCACGATGTTTTCCTTCACCGTTAAAGCAAGTGATAATTAATTTCTAAGACGCACATGACTTCGAAAAGTCAGCGGTGCGTGCCTCGGGATCGAACTCGAACCATTCGCCGGGGGAGGCACATGGTTAAACCACTAGGCTATCACTGCTGTCGATGGCAATTGACTTCAGAGCTATTTAAGTTAAATAACGTTTAACGTTGACTAAAAACCTTCGCCTATTAGTAAAAATAAGTATTTTCACACAAGTAAGGAACCTGCTTTGTCAAGTGGTAACTCAAACATTACCATTTTAATAATAAACAAGAAATCTATTGAATGTTATATAACCAGCACCCATCCATATTGATAAAGAAGTTTGTCAGCAGACTGCAAAACAAATAATTTGCATACATTTCCCTGTATTTTCTTCAGTATTTTATTAGTTAACCAGCAGTTACTATCCCATTTACTATCTACTATCAGTTAACTACAGTTGTTACTGGTAAACAACATATTTGCGAAGCCTACTTTTTGCTCTGAGAGAATTTGCATGCGCCATGTAAATCTATTGGTTCTAAGAAGTGTTGCGTAGAAACGTGTATAGGTACTAATTGTTTAAAAAAGCTAAATCGCAGTATTTTGTGGTTGAACATTGCTGCCCATCCTCTAGACATAATTAAGCGTGTAAAACCAATAAATTTGACCACACCAATAAAATGCTAATAAACTATTTACTAACAAGAGATCACTGATGATTACTCAATTCATTTCGTAATGACTCATTATAAATACACACAATCTATCAATGAGTTAGTTTGCTATTGACCTACACGCATGATTAATCTTAATTAAAAGTTACGATAGTTTTACGTAATTTTTTAATCTTTAGAACAATATTTTGATCGAACTGATTATAATTATATTACTGGCTGTTTCCCGCGGTTTCATCCCCGTTGCTCGGCTCCTAACAGTCACACTCAGAAAGGTTCATTAAATTAGTCCTTAATTGTATTTAACTAATTAGCATACATCCCAGAGACATCATTTAAGGGTTCCTTAGTTAATAACAGATTTAAGTATCCGTAGGGCGGAGTTAGGGGCGAGCACAGAACAGTAAAAACAGTAGAAGGAGTATGAGGCCAATTTTCTATGAATACCAGTGTCGCCAAACTCACATATTCACAGTTGACACACACTATAATTTCTGTATTATGATTGGCTAAAAACAACAATTACGACAAGACCTATACACAACATTATTTGCATCAAATTAAACCTTAATAGCATTCCATTAATTTCACATTCTAAAATTAATAATGACAAATTAAAGACCTTTTTCGTTTTGGATTAAAATATATTCCAACACGATTATGTACCGCTATTGGACGCTAGATGACGTTTATTATTCTTATTTTCAAATTAGAACTCTGTAGTTATTGTAATATGAGTAGAATTTGAATGGCCTAAACCAGCGGCAAGCTATGATGGCCGGTTTGAAGTTTGTCCGCTCATAAAGTTTTGTAAAAATTGACAACTACTTTTGAAAGAACAATTGCTGCACTTTATTGTCAATAGTGACGCGTCACTATAAACTATAAAGTACAGTAATTGTTCTTTCAAAAAAGTTGTAAATTTTTACGAAACTTTATGAGCGGACTTAAACGTCAAGTCGACGTTTCAGTCCGCTCATAAAGTTTCGTAAAAATTTACAACTTTTTTGAAAGAACAATTACTGTACTTTATAGTTTATAGTGACGCATGCGGGTAATAGTGATGGGGTATAATATATCATACCTACTATACTTATCGATAATAAATGCTGTCTAGTGTCGAGTAGGAGAGGTAGGTACCTACTTGATTGTTTTGGAGTATATTTTAATCCAAAAAAAGGTCGTTATATTGTTGTGATTAATTGAATGATGTGAAGAACGCTTGAAAAGGGATATTTTTTAGAAATGTTCATAACATTATATTTAGAAAGCTTTATTTATGTATTTTTGGGACGGATGATTTTTCAAAGGATTTTACAAATGTCAAGTTACTTGACATTTGACAGTGACAGAACAGGCAGTTGCCGCGCTTTTAGAAAAAGGGAGTAGATGTTGTTACGCTGTGACCGAAAACTAAAAGAAATGATTAAAAGTACTTACATTAATAGATATAAAAGTGTATAATTAACTATTCATAACAATTGTTGATTTATTTTATAAAGTCGTAAAAAGCTATAAAATAATACTCTAAAAATTGGTTATTTAGGAACGCACGAGATCGCTGTACCGCCATGTTGTCTGTTTATATGACGTAAGTGACGTCACCATATTCATTAGCTCGCGGATTCTCTATAAGAAAAACCGAGAAAAACTGACTGTTTACTATAGTAGAGAGTGTAGTGATACAGGTTCTAAGGCCGCGGCTGCACTCAGCACTGGTACGGTGACAGCGACGGGACAGCGATTTTGTGAAAACAAACTCATAAGTATTAAACATTATGTCGGTGGCCGCACTGCAGAAACGACAAGCGACATTTATTTGTTCACGAAATCGCCGTCGCGTCGCTGTCGCCGTACCAGTGCGGCCGCGGCCTAAATAACATGGCGACTAGTGTTTTCGCGATATTGGATTAATTTCTAAAATATTCGTGTTGTTTTATGAATAAATTCTGAAATATATTGCTAGAATAGAGCAAAAACTATAACAATAAGGTACCTATTTTTTCAATGAAATGTACTACAACTAGCATAAGTATTACAAACGCTCTTTTGTGAATATAGAGATCTCCCACACATTAAAAATTCCGCATACCCTCAATGTAACACTGTCATTAGCCTCCATCACTCACACTAAACTAAAACACTGTATTTATATCATTGATCAAATTGATCAAGGATCTTGGCTCAATAGTGTTTTGGCACATCTCCCTTGTTTTTATGATCTGAGGAATTACCAGACAACTTGTCTGCCGTGCTTAAGATAATCGCAGAATTAAATACATAATTGAAATGTTGAGAACATCTTCATTTCTGTATAAAAATAATTTGACTTACTGCGATTATTGTAAGCACGGCAGTTGAAGCTATAATATATTTATTACCTATTACTTTTTTTTATAATAAAATATCTGCCATAAAATGTAGCATGCAGATCGTACCTCTTGTATTAGCGGGGAACCAATTGAATTTTCTGGATGCGTTGATCCACTTTTCTTTCATTAGATGGATATTTTGGAAAACGGAAACTGTCAAGTTTTCTATTGTTGCTGTGATATTGATTTAAATTAGACTATGGTATCTCATCTAAAAACATACTCGCAACCAGCGGCCTAATTGTGTAACTCAATTTTTTTTCGCCATGGTTTTCATATTGACAGTTCAACAACATCCATTACGGCATTAAGCTAGTTACGGGAGCACGGATTAACCAACATACGGCGTAATGAATGTCAAAAACAATGCCATGGTGATAGCAATTGAGTTACGCAATTAGGGTGCAGCTTGACACGGGGTGATATCAATAACGTATCTCACACCAAACCTTTCTCAAGAAATTGATAAGATGGGATTCCATTGATGAGAACAGAATGAAAATTCCTGCAGTAAATGAATGTGCACAGATAGACGCAGCGAGAAACCTTATTTTATAGATACTATTATAGGCACATAGAAGATTACTAACTTGCACCACAAAGCAGCATCGGAGCTCATTTCGTAGTTTACCTACCGAAAAAATATTTTATAAAAAATGGTCGATACATTTTTATCGATACCTATTGGATGCACTAATTGAATAGCAGGAAAAGTCTGATTTCGTAATCAAACATTCTAGAACAATTGAAAACCAGTAAAAGAAAATTATCCGTATTTTAGATGAAAATAAGGATCACTCTTTATTGTCATTCTTGTACTATATTTGACAGAAAGAAAATAAAATGTATTTTATGAATTAAAACTGAAAATATAACATAACGATGGTACGAAATTCCTCCATGAGTTAGATTTTTACCGTGGCTATGATTTTTACACTCTAATATGGAACATTAGGGCATTTTAGTATTTTTTTATGATTTTTTAACGGTAGTGACGCATATGTTCACGATAAATATCTGTCATCGCGACTGCGCTCACTCGAACGGTACATATGTCTCTCAGTACTCATCAGTGGTGATAGGGACCACGCCCACTTACTATTTCCATCTTGTTCTTTATTCCGTGGGGGCGAGCATCGTTTTTTTTCTTCATAACCTATCGAGTGACCCTTTTTTTACTACGTTTTTATTTATAAAACTCTATTTTTATACCCTTAAAAATAAAGTTTTATAAATGTCTTACAAAATATATTTACTTTAAGTATATGTTTAAATCAAATTTAGAACGAGAAATGCTAAAAATAATAACTCACTAAAATAAAAATAATATTTAAAAAAATATATTATTCTATTTAGAAAAAAATCCGGGGCAAATGGTAATCCTATTTTAGATGGTTTCCTCAATTCGGATACCAGCATAGGCAGAATCACACTTTTTACTGTTTCAGGTGTAAATCAAACACAAAATACTCAATTCAAGAATTCCAAGCGGGGTATAGCTTGGAATTTTTTAATTGAGGATTTTGTAAAGGGATCAGACTTGATCAGAGTAATCTCTTAAATACCGCCTCGGTCCCACTTCTCTATACCTACCTTCTGGCATAGTCCACAAACTCAACAAAGTCCATTAAATCAGACATTTTTGCTGTTTAATAAACACAATGCGAATTCACTGGTAAAATTAAAAATATACCCCAAAAGTAAATGTCAAAATCAATCGTTAAAAAGTTAAGTAAGGGTTCTGCTGTACTTAACTTTAAGTGTCACAGGGTCTTAATGTGATGTTAAAGCCTATACTATTGCTTTTTTTAAAGATTTTTTTGTATCCGACTGGTTGTTCCAGAGGTTAGCGCGTTTAAACAAACTAAGAATCAAACAACAAAAAAACACTTTCTTCAGCATTATTATTGTAGCTATATAGATGAGGCATGATGGTAGGTACAGAAGATCCACAGATCGCATTTCTATCTGTGGATCTTCTTTTTACCCGACTGCGCGACGCAAAGGAGGGTAATGTGTTTATCAGTCTATGTATGTATGTATGTATGTTTGTTTCTATGTGGCGTTCTAGAGACCAAATGCGTAGGCCGATTTTGATAATTCTTACGTCAATCGATTTGTCTTAACCTTGCGAATGTCACTAAAGACATAACAGTAATCAAAATTCACCACAGCGACAACCAGACGCCATATTGTCAAAATGAAAAAAAAAAAGTTGATGAACTATGTCAAGTGGGATGTCGTTGAATAGGTATTTTAAAATCATCTTTAGGTTCCTTTTATCATTTTTCATTTTAAATAATAGTTTAGGATATATAACGATTTAAAGTTGCTTAACAAAGCAATCATTCTCACTAATTCTTACTTATTGATTTATGTTTTTATTTCAAGTATTAACGATATACAAACAAAAAAACAGTGAAAAATGGCCGATTTTTAGCGTCTTCAAAAAGTTTGTTTTCCTCAAAACCTATCATGTGGGGTATTAAAATGAAGGGCTCGAAAAGAAGATTACGAAAACATATATAAATACATTAAAAACTAAAAAGTGAAAAATAAAAATAGTAAATTAAAAATTTAAAAAACCCGACTGCCATAAAACAACTAAAAAGTTCAAAACAAGAGCACTTTTCAAGCAGTCTGATGCAGTTGGTGGCATAAAATCTAAGATTTAACACAAATAATTGCCACCAACTGCATCAGACTGCTTGAAAAGTGCTCTTGTTTTGAACTTTTTAGTTGTTTTATGGCAGTCGGGTTTTTTAAATTTTTAATTTACTATTTTTTTATTTATAGTAAATCTATACCTCAACGTACGTACAGCCTAAACTGGATTTGTTTAGAGGAAATATTTTTTGAGTAGGTAACTTAGAAACTAAAAAGCGCTGACATAATAATATGTCTCCTAAATACATTTAAGTAGTATGTTCCTCATTTTAAAGGGTCGGCAAAGCGCATGCGCATGCTCAATACTGTAAGCGTTTCATAGGCTACGGTGACCGCTTAGTATCAGATGGGCTGTACGCTTGTTTGCCATGATTATCATTATAAAAAAAGCCATGAAGAATCTCATAAAATAGCCAGCTATTCTAAGAATCTCCACTAGTGCCAACCTGTCCAATTGGCAGGTTTCCCTCGTAGTTCTGCTCAGGTTTGTTTTTAAACGCTTCCCTATTACGTAATAATGCTGCGACTGACATGTCTAACAGTGGATGTTTGTCGACTGTTGTGCATGTGTGTGTGTGCAACACAACAAGAGCAGAAGGGCAACTTCTAGCAACTGTTGCTACTCACTCAGCAATTATCGTTGCCAGGGACAAAGCTGAAAACGAAGGTGTCGAAAATAAGCATTGGTTTCTATTCCAGATCATAGTGGCAAGGGAGATGTGCCAAGCCGCTATCGAACTTGACGAATTGACATGACCAATTTGATCATGTTTCCAACGGGCCGAACGCGATCGATGATATAAATCATCGTTCGATAAAAAAGGGCAGTAGCACGAAAAAGCAACATCGTTGTATGGTTGATAATACAAAAACCCGACGGAAGCGCTTCGATTCTACATTCATTGTGCCAATCGCCAAACTGGATTGCGCTGCCGGAGTGGGTGTTCCCCGATAATTACAATCTGGGACTCTTCAAGTCGAGTGTGAATCGGTTTCTTCTAGGCAAACGTGCTCCATCGTAGACCGCATCATCACTTATCATCAGGCGAGATGGCGGTCAAACGCAAGCCTATTATTTAATAAAAAAAATAAAAAAAGAAATTTTGTTCGACATTCTAATAATTTAATCAATGAATATTTATTTGCCAGACTTTCTGCACCTTCTATAACTATTTTGTTATATAAATTCGTGTTTGTACTCGGATCCTGTACAACCACATTTTCTGCTGACATCCTAACAAATCAAGTAGACGTAACAGTTAATTGGGTCTGTTTGTGTCGCTGTAGTTTTTGCACGTGGCTCGGTTTGGTATCGGGAAATCATTTACATTGGATTGGATAGCAAGTTAAATGTGTACCTACTGAGTTGAACTCTTCATGAAACATTATTAGATATGTCGGATCCTCCGTGTCAGGTTCATGATCAGGGCCCTAATTCTGCTATTGCAATTGTGTAAAAATGGTGTCATAATGACATCATAACTGTCAAAACTTAAGCGGTCATTGGCTTACAGCTTAAATACACCAAATCCGTCATCAGCCGAACTTTGCTCGTACGATGACGGCCGAACTCGGACGATTAAATCAAACACTTGTAAATTATAGAGAGCGCGTACACTAACACGACCGATTTTGTCGTGACGGATTTGGTGTATTCGAGCCGTAAGACTATCTCTTTCGTCATTGGTCAAAACGATGTCATTGAGAGACGATTCTGATACGATTATGATAATTGCATTAGCAGACTTGGGGCCCAGATATATTGTAGGCGCAGAAGTGGGATACGGGTATCAAGAGAAATAAGCTCCTTTAACGTTTACACAATCTAGATTGTCAATTACGGTAATAATAAAGTCTAACACTACGGCCCTAAGATTCTAAACTGCAATGGAAACACTGAGCAGCTGAGCACCCACTGCACCGCGGTATTTTTGTTGAAAAGTTAGAATTCGGTATATTTATTTTGTCTAATTTACTTTCTCTGGGGTTTCTTGCACCACTGTTTCAATAACACTTTCCTGGTTAATTTATGCGCTTTTGTATTTAATTTGCAATTACTTTTTCGGAACAATCCATGCACGGCTAAAACAGTTTTTTTTAAGGGAAGAAAGAAACAGAGTTGCCATCATGAAAAAAAATCTCTTTACACAAATAAATGCGTTCAGTTATGTTGCATAATCATAGCATAATCGGCCTATAATGTTCCCACTGCTGGGACACAGGCCTCCTCTCTGTGAGAGGCGGTGGGCCGTAGTCCACCACGCGGGCCCAGTGCGGGTTGGTGGACGTCACATGTCTTCGAATTTTTGGTTCTAGGACATGCCGGTTTCGTCACGATGTTTTCCTTCACCGTTAAAGCAAGTGATAATTAATTTCTAATACGCACATGACTTCGAAAAGTCAGCGGTGCGTGCCTCGGGATCGAACTCGAACCATTCGCCGTGGGAGGCACATGGTTAGACCACTAGGCTATCACTGCATATTTTAGTTATGTTGCAAACAAGTGTTATTATTAAACCGGTCAAATTATTGCCTAAATCGCAATCACGTCATCATACCAACTATAAAAAAATCTGCAATATACGATGACATGCATATTGCTTATGCAACAGCAAATAAATTGTTTTTTTTCCTTCGTAATTGGCAGTGCACATAATTATGACAACTTACGAGTAAATCGTCTGACATCAACTTTGATGACGGCTGCAAGTCTGCTTACCCACAAACGTGTTGAGGCGTGAAGGCATGTTCAATATGTTCATCAAGCACAGTGATGGTTCAGTTGTTCCGTTACAGTAGCTGTGATTTATTGCTGTAATGCGCTTCAACGGACCAAATTGAAACGAATTGGACGTTTGAGGTGTGGTGCAAGTATAAGCGGAGACGGGGTGCTGATAGGGCGCAGACGTGGCGAAGTAACGCGCCAACGCCACTTCGCTTATCTATAATTGACACCATACAAACTGTATGTAGGAGACATAATTCATATTATGTCAGCGCCCTCTAGTGCATCTCTAGGGCGCACTTCTACTTTTTATATTTACTCAAAAAAAAAATCCTCCAAATTCACTTGAGGTATAGATTTACTACAAAAAGTAGAAGATCTGATTGTGATCTGAGATATTCACAGATAAATCTGGAACTACCTACCAGTCGGATACGAAAAAAAAAATTTTATGTTTTTTTTTTTTGTATGAAATTCATCAAAAATATTACAGCTTAGTAAACATCACGCTATGACCCTTAGAAGCCGAGCAGAAAGATACACAGAAAAATAATCCGATTTTCGTAAAATTTATCGATTTTTGTAAAACTGCGGTGCACAGCTATTTTTACCCGACTACGGCAAATCCAAAAGAAAGGATTATAATTTTAACAGTCTGTTATGTATGTATGTTTGTATTTAAGTATCTTTAGTATACATATAGACGAGTCCAACACAATTTCTTCTGGCCAATCTTTGCTGATAAAATCGCTGACGCTACGACCGCACACCTCGTTACATCATAAAGCTTATTACACACTATCAATAACTCTTAGCCATCATTACCAAGGAGTTGAATAATGTCTACTGATTGATGGTGTACTTACTAGCTTTGCAGTAACAGCTATTACAAAATTTCGTGTTTCCTTCAAAAAGAAACATTTATTAACATGAATACTGTGAGCCTAGCACGAATAATTTTAACGTATCGTACGTAACTAAGGTATCGTAAATGTAAGCGATTTTGAATCTGAAATACGACAATTCTAAAATATTTTGATGAAATTTTACAAAATTTTCGCATTTTAATAAATACAGAGATATTTAAACAAAGTTTATTGACATTTAGCGGTTTAAGCAAAAACTGACCAATCACCAATAATAACTCTATTCGTTCACACATCACCCCTATTTCACATTGGTTAAACTTTAGGAACGTAATCCAATATAACATCGACGTAGAACTACTGGTTTTATTTTAACGGAATCCTTCTAATTATAGTTAAGTATTATATTTCACCTTGGCGCCTAAAATGTTGCTGCAAGATATTTTTTGTTTTATTTTTATGACAACGCAATATAGTTAGCTGAATTGTTTGTAATTAGTGTAATTACGTCTTGGTTTTAGTTTATAGAGCCTACATTAGGAAATACGTATGTTAAAGAGTGTATTGGTTTTTGTAAAATATTAGCAGTAATTTTTTTTTCGCAACTATCGGTGCCGCTCGCAACGTCGAGTAGGTATGCCTGCGCGTTCGCCATTTAAAATGAATATTTGCTGTACCGACAGCTTAGGGGACAAGCAGCCCCCCTAGCCAAGTTGCTTTTCTGTTAGCGTTTACGACAAACGCTAGGACAAAATGTATGGCAGTGACATTAGTGAGGTCACGTGAGTTTTCCGCAGGTAATGTCATTGCCATACATTTTGTGCTGTGGTGTGTGCTTTTGTGGGTGAATGCTAGCAGAAAAGCTATTTGGCTAGGGCCTCAGGTCTGTCAACACAGCGCATCCTCAGAAGATCTGGCGACCAAACTTACCAAATGAATACAATACTATCGAATAGTAGCGATAATTGGCCGTTACTTACAAAAACTTGTAAAGAGGCCACCAGGAAATTAACATGACCTTTTTCTTTGATGACATTTTTGCATAATTCTGTATGGTACACAATATCCGACAGTGTAACACGAATGAATAGTAGGTTAATCTATCTTCAGAAAGAGGAAAACTATTTCATTTTAATGTCTTCTACTGACTTAAAATTTTCCAAGGAAATGTCGAGACTATAGCTATACTAATATTATAAAGCTGTACAGTTTGTTTCTTTGAACGCGCTAATCTCTGGAACTACAGTCGGATTCAAAAGATTATTTTTGTCTATGATAGCCAGATTCATGAGGAATAATATAAGATATTTAACATCACGCTATGACTCTTAGGAGCCGACCAACGGGGGTGGAACCGTGGGGAACAGCTAGTAGCTAGATATACCTAATCGATATTTTGGCAAGTTCGACTTTCCGACATTATTTCGATAAACAGTGTATCGTTGAGCTGCATACCTATAGTAAGCAGTATCTTTAAGAAATTCAACTAAAGGAAGTGGTTTATTGCGGCACTCGAGACGACATTGACAGCTACTAAGCTGTCAATTGTCATTGCTTACATACAACAGTATTATACCCACATCAATCGGATATCGAACGACCACTCTATTCAAATTGATACTGCTGCGAATCCTCTTGTGGCAGTATCTACTCTATTATTAATACCTACCTCAATTTTATTGTTAAAAGTAACATTGTTCCATTGTTAAAAAGAGATGCTGATATTCGTTCTGAATAGCTTCAACTCTTTCTTTCACACCTAGGGTTATCATACGTCCGGATTTTCTGAACATATTATTCGGTTTATCCGGAATACAGGAGGAATTTTCAGAAGTTCAGAATGTTCACACAAATAAAGTAAGAAAAATGATAAATAAAATCAATGTTTTTAATTAAATCAGCGTGAAAAATTAACACTAGCAATTCAACATAATATTGATTATAATTTTCATATTATCATAAATTCATGTAAAGTAATCATTACCTATTTATTTATATTTAAGTTTTCCAGAAATATTGAATTTAAAAATGTCAATTTTTTTTTGCAAATGTCTGGATTTTTCTCAGTATTATATTTTTTTATCTGATAACTCTACTCACATCAGAACAATGTTGCCAATAACACGTCATTCCGGCTCCATATCAAAAGTAGTTCATAGTTGTACGTTAAATAATAATTAATTATAAATATAGTCATCGTATAACGTGGTAATGAGCGTAAACAGTTCATTAAATTGCTTCATTTGTGTAACGCTAATGAGCGTTGTTTTGAATTCATGGATGTTCCTATTCTAACTGGTGTGTTGCTGGCGGAAAAAAAATTCATAGTCTTTTTTTTCAATTTGTTTTACGTAAAAAAAACTTTTTTGTTTTCTCATTTTATCCTGGTGGTAGCCTGGAGGCAAATCATTATTAAATATTTGGATTTGGCTTTTTGGCTTATCCTTATCATACAGTATGTTTTTTAGTCATCATTGTATTTATTTATCGTATAATAAAACAATCTCCCTATTTTGTGATCATATTTTTTTTTCATCCGAATTTCAAGTTAAATAAAAATCTTTGCTAATAGAAATAATATGTAACATAAACGAATAACGTCATATCGATTCGATATCTAAATCGTATCACATCAAACCGCCCGATTCGACACTTAATATTATTACGATCGCTTCAAGCATCATTTTACTCACCACCGATGCTACTATTACAAAAACACGCGATATAACAGCCATAGCGTTTCGAAACAATCCTAAGTATGCAAACTAGGCCAATTTCCTAACATACCAGTGGCACGCACTTGTTGGACCAGAGAAATGACTTCGCTAATTAAGTGTAATAGCTATTAGTTTTAGTCTTTGGTGGACCGATTCGGAAGACAGGTTTGTGTAATTTTAGTGATTGACACCCTTTTTTTTAATGTAAGTTTTTAGTTTTAGCAACCTGTTAATACTAAATAGTGTTTGATTAGACTGGTTATGAGTTATGCATATACCTACTTAATATTATAAAGCGGTAAAGTTTGTAAGTTTGTATGTATGAGGTAATCTCAGGAACTACTGATCCGATTCTAAAAAATCTTTCACTAATAAGAAGTTACATTATCTCCGAGTGCTATAGGCTTTCATCTCGAAAAAACGCACAGTTTTTGCGGGTCACGCGGACGAAATCGGCAAAATGCTAGTTGCTATAATTTCTTATTAGGGTTTCATACACACAGCTAGCAATGTCTGTTTGTCCGTTTGTCATGCTCATTGATCAGAGCGTAGAAAATGTGTTCTTGTGGCATTCATCTTGGCAAGAAAAGAAAAGCAGGCGTTTCTGTAGTTATAATTTGTCACAAACAGACAGCGTTCCGTGTTTAAAAATACATAAAATATTTATTGCGCGCGGGAACCGAACCCGTGACACATAGAGCAGCAGCCACTGCAGGCTGCTTACTACTTTGCTCATAAAATATTTTTTTCAGTTCTCCTGCAACCTTAAACTCATAAACTTGAGGTTAAAAAAAAACAAGATAAAATTAAGTACTTGTCAAGCTACGTCGGTCGTCAATTAAGATTATGAGTGTTCGAAGGCAATGTTTAGTAATTTGTCATAACAAGAAGCATAAAATTTACATAAATAAGGTGACCACAAGTAAATTAATTTGAAGAATTTAAATAAATTAAAACTTTTAACGGGCCGGTTCGGACATTTTAAAGAAAATGTCCGAACTTTTCTGCAAATATCAGGAATTTTCTTCGGATTTTCTTTTTTTTATCCATTAACTCTACACATAATGGAACAATTGGGACCCTAAAAACGTCATAATACAATTTAAAACGTCCCAATATTGTGTCCAATAACCGATAGGTGCATTTTTAAGTTTTACGGTGTAATTTGAAATCGAACCGTAAAATTATATGTACGTAAAGGACGTCGGCAGTTTTGGGCTTGATCTGGTACACTAATAAAAGCTTAACCAAAAATAAAAATATATTTTAATTGTTCTTTGCCTAATTTATCTTAGAGATTAAGAATTGAAACAAAAAATGGAAATAAATACGAAATAAAATGATTATGGCGTTGACATTTTGAAAAAAATAATAAAACAAAAACGGGTGCATGCGCCCTGGCGCGTGTCTCCATAGAGTATCATGTCGACAGCAACTAAAACCTTTGAATTGAGAACTCATTAGTCGGGCTGTACTTCATTGCATCATTCACACCATACTTAACCTTACTGTCACAAATACGAAGATTTCTCTTTAACCCAATTACGTACAAAAACAAATAATAAATGAATTTAAATACTCTTGAAATACTCGATAACACCAAACTAATTTCATATCTGTACTGACATACACAATCTGAGGCCCAGCGTTCTATGGGCGTCTGCCGTGTCCTTTATTTTCTTACAAAAGCTTACAATAGGTATTAAGCTTGAATGCTTTAATGATTGAAATAATACGGATTTTTTCGGTTAACTGTTAACGATCAATTATAGGAATCGGTGATTACACGTCAAACGTTTTATGATCTAGATGCGAATCCTATTAATAGTCCTTCATAGACTTTAATTACTTACCTAACTAAACTGACCTGTACCCCGATCATGAGTTTTTTTGACGTGTAGTATCGTTACCGTAAGCATATTTTGAATTGAAAATACACGTTTGTTACACAATATTTATATAAATTAAAAACGGAATTAATTTCTCTGTATTTTTAAAAATGTACAAATTGTATAAAATTTTATCAAAATGTTCCAGGACTGTTGTATTTTAAATTCAAAATATACTTACGTTAACGAAACTATACGTCAAAAAAACTCATGATAGGGGTACTGATTACCATCTCACAAGCGAGACTAACAAATAATTTCTATCTCTTAACTTCCTATAGCCGTATTTATTTCTAAACGACAGTTAACTTGTCATAGTATTAATTCGTTGCGCCGGAGTTATATCAACGTAAATTAACATGATTTACGTAATACTCTATTCCCGTGAGAATATTAGTTATTTGAATACGATAAACTGTCATACTGATCACGGAATCAAATTGTATGTCAACTGTATTGACACGCGTTTGTATAATTCCCAGTTTCTCTAACCTCGGCGTAAACGGTGCACTGTGCCACTATCAAGGCTCTGGGCATAAGCACAGCGTAGGTACAATAGGTACGCGGTATACAGGGTGGCAGGTTTGATAGTAGAAATATTTAAAGAGGTCTTTGTACTCATCATTATGAACAACTTTTACTATGGGACCAACCCTGAAATAGCGAAAAAAAAAACAGCTGTTCCATACATTTATGTTCACTTAACGCAACAAAATGTATGGAACAGCTGATGACTGAAAATGTATGTTTTTTTTTCGCGATTTCAGGGTTGGTCCCATAGTAAAAGTTGTTCATAATGATGAGTACAATGACCACTTTAAATATTTCCACTGTCTAGCCTGCCATCCTGTATATTACGGGTTGTATTATGGGTTGAGCTACTACGATACTCGGCACATGCGTGCACAATAAGGACAGGTCCACTCAAATCTGTATGGCTCTTTCCTCTAAAGGCCATTCTAGACTAACCTGCATGGTTCTTACATAGTTTATTTTTTTATTGTCTGGACTTTAAAATAGAACTTGACCTTTGAGTTTGTTTCGGTATTTCTTCTCAAAGGTAGTCAGATAGGAAACAATTACCGACCTCAAGTTAAAAAAAAAAAACTTTATTGACTTGTAAAAGTGTTACTAGTAACCTATTTACAGAATAAAAAACCGGCCAAGTGCGAGTCGTACTCGCGCACCGAGGGTTCCGTATCATTTTTGGACGTATAAAGTGAAAACATCCGGACCGCATAACTAAGTTTGTTTGTGAAGGAATTTTGATGATTTTAAAAAAATTGTACTAGTTAGGAACATCGTTTTATTTTTGGTGCCATATTTGGGTCAATTCCTATCAACTCTAATTATTTCAGATTTTTCACCCCGCAAACTTCGGAGATAAGGGGGGGGGAATGGTATTTTTTTGGACATTTTTCATAATATGTCGAAAACTGTGAGACATAAAATAAAATAAAAATATATTTTGAAATGTGCAAATCAAGCCCTTTTATATGATATGTCATTTAACCTAGTAACCCCACTTTGAAATTTCGGACCCCCACTCCGGCCCCTTTTGCAATGAAAATAAAAATATTTTTGGACTTTTTTCACTTGCAATAAAAATTGAACAAGCATTCTTTATAACTGTTCCAAATTTTAAGTCGATAGCATAAGTAGTTGCTAAAATAAGCAGGTGTGACAGACAGACAGACAAACAGACGAAGTCGCACCATAAGGGTTCCTTTTTTACCATTTTGGTACTGAACCCTAAAAAGCATTTCATTTACACAGTTACACTTCGAGTTTTAGAAAGATTATCGGCTAATTCGGCTTTGCTCTTAATTTAAAACATCTGTTAAAACATTCCGTATTGGTAGCAGGGACCATACAACCCCGAATATAAGTTAATTCTTTCGGAAGTGTTACAGAACGTACGCCTACAGTAACGGAAAAGTTACCTCTTGGTAGTGTTAGCCCTCTCATAACCCTAACGTTAGGGTAACCCTATCAATAAGTTAACTAGTACAAGATGTTACCGGCCCTTGTATGATTTCCAATTGAAGCGATAACCCTTTGAAAGGGTTAGTCGGGGTAATCAAAGAGTTTTAAATCAAATTATTATAAATTACGTTGAAGTGGAGGAACAGATTTTGTCCTTGAAAGTTTGGAATCATATAGTATTGTTCATTAGTGTTTCTTACTCTGTTTGATAGGACGGTGCGGTTTTTTAAGTTTTAAATTTATAACGTCTGAATATTGAAGATGAACAAAGGTAAGTAAGAGTATTTTAATTAAGTATCACATATATTAAAACTGTAAATAGCCTGTGTCTGTACACTGAAAGTGTTTTAAACTTTTAGTGGGCTTGTAATCAGTATAGATACCAAATAACCAATTCTTGAACATTTTATGTCGCAAAAAGCATGTGATGGATTTTGATTAAAAGACAATGCCGGATGTAGTAGCGTTTTTTCTTTTTCGGGCGGCCATCGACCATTTTTTTTAAATACAAAATAGGATAATAAACCAAACTTACTATCGCAAGTATATCTCTAAACTCAGTCCGAACTGAGAGTTTGGTAGATACTGTTTTTCTTAAAATATTTTTTTTTTAAAGAAGAATAAGTAATAATAAAATATTGCATCAAATCACAAAGTAGTATCAATATAATATAAGTTTATTAAAAAAACGTACCTATAGATCTGATATATAAAATCAGCCAACTTCTAGGGGACTGAGTTTAGAGATATACTTGCGATAGTAAGTTTGGATTATTTTCCTATTTTGTATTAAAAAAACAAGGTTTGGTCGATGGCCGCCCGAAAAAAAAAGACGCCATTTTCCGACATTGGCTTTTGGTATGGTTTTTTTTTATACTGGGTTAAAATCATCAAATGACATCTGTCGCCCTTGGGTGGAGCGAGAGGGTGTGTCAGACTCCTACTGACTAAAAAATCCCACCCCGTTCCTTCTTGCCTATGGTACTGGGGTCAGAGCATGCCCTTTCGGATTCGCCCTCGGTCCCCAGTAGGCTTCGGCCCTGCTGGGCCCCTACAAATTGCCGACAAACTCTTTGAGACGCACGGGAACAGCGCGCGCCATAGACGACTTGGGCTTGGTCCGGATCATTACCGGACGGTCAGGCGGCGAGCTACCCATTGCTCTCCGCCCGCAAGCCCGCGCTATGGAGGCCGGAAATCGGGATCGGGATCCCGGCGACGGCCGCGGCGACGGTCGCGTCTGAGACGCAAGCGCCGTTGTCTCAAGCGGTCGGCCTCCTCCTTTGCTAGCATTACTGCTTCGCAGAAGGAGGCGACCGCCTGCCATCCCTCCTCGCTCCGGACCATGGCCTGGACCAAGGCCCGGCGCGAGAGATCGCCGCTGCCGATCGCTCCCACGAGGACACGACGATGCTCGTCCCAAGCGGGACACACCTCCACGGTGTGCTCCACCGTGTCCTCCGGTGGTCAGCGCAGTGCCGACACCCGGACGTCACCTCCGCCTTCACCCGCAGCAGGAACCTCCCGAACTTGTCATGTCCGGTGAGAACCTGCGTTATGCGGAAGGTAAGGACGCCGTGAGGTCTTTCCAACCACGCCTCAAAGAGGGGACTTACCGCCGAAATTACGGCGTGCCCTACCTATCCGATAGGTAGGCCTCGACCACACGACAGGCTTTTGGTATGGTAATAGCTGAATATCCTAATGAACATTTCAGGTAACTTTTACCTCAGGATAATGTCTAATACGGACGATAAATCGTCGCGAGTACAGCTATTTTTAATAAATAAAGAGACAGAGAGATAAAAATTCTAAACAAAATTTTTGTTTTTATTAAGTACTTATTAACAGTATCTATATAAATACCGACGTGGATTAGTTACGGATTTTGTTAAGTTTTATTAAGTTCTACAATAAAAGGGTTTTTGAATAAAGATCTTTCAAATAAAGCGTCGAAGAGACCTGAAATGTAGGTACCTAAATAGCATATTGAATATGGTAAAAAAAAATAAAAAAAATCCTGTGTTTATATTTTAGGAGCTGTAATACTGAAGCGTCAAGACTGCGCCATTGGAACGGTGAAAAATTAGTTTTTCGTCAATATTTCCCGTCTTACAGCTCCTAAAATATAAATACAGATTTTTTTTTCTATATTTTTGCAATTTCTTTAAAAATTCACTCTGTTATTTACCTAAATTTCAGGTCTCTGCAATGCTTAGTTTTTAAGATCTAAATGACCGCATTTCGGTACGCTAATATGCCACTAAATTGTTCATTAATAGTTTTATAATAATAATTCTTATTTTTTAGAGCACATATATATTTCAGACAGCGACAGAAGCTCAGACGAAAGTGAATCAATACATTTTGAGGAATTAAGGACAATCGATCTTTCATGTGTGTCAATACCGACATTGCAACCAACATTAGACGATAATACGTCTACTCCCGATTTATCTTTTGAAAATGACTCTAAAGAAATGGAAGATAAGGCTGTAAATACTGATAACTCAGACAATAGCAAGGAAGATGTTATTCATGATTGTTATTCTTTTTCTTTATTAATTGCAAAATATCTAAGCAAATTAGAAGAAGGACGACGTAATAAATGTATGCATCAAATAGTTCATGTGGTCATGCAAAGTGTTCAAGAACAACAAAACCATAAATAAGAAAAAAAAATGTGTATTTTAATAATAAATAATACCATGTTTTTTAAGATTTTTATTTAATCAATAACGATATCGTCATTTAAAATTGTTACAAAAAGAAATGGAAATCAACAATTAACGAAATTATGGCCCTATTTCCAAAAAAATAAACAATTGGCTCAAAAAACATTTAAAAAGTAAAAATGATGATGAATGAGCCGATCGAATGACATTTTTATGATTCCGTAAAATAGACAAGATTAAACATGAAACAATCCCGACTATTCCAGAAAAAAATAAATTTAACTTTAAAATCACTGCAATAATGACCATAATCGTATGTGTATGGACTGTGGAGTCGCTAGGCCCTAGACTGCGTGTTGCGACTTGACGCGTACCTACCTACACCTGCCGAATGCATGCAGTTTAGTACTTTATAATAAGGCACGAGAGATAAAATTACAATATTTGTAGTCCGAATGGGTAACTCTGTTATAGTCGTTGAAGGGGTAACCCATTCAAAATGTCTTACTAGTAAAAAGTATAACCACCAAGAATGGGTTTTTGAATATACAGGTAAACAAATCGAAGGGGTTTGGAAGAGGTTATCCATTGATGAGGGTTTTCGTAAAAGATGGTAATAAATATGAAATTGGTTTTAAAACAACACTTTGTCGAAACCCTATCAAAAACTCTTTCAATGGGTAACCAAAATGGTCCCTGATTGGTAGGTACCTGAAAATTATAGTAAGGTGCCCAAAACGCAATAACACATTCAACGCGGAAACGCAGCGATACAACCACACCACACCAAAGCATGCATATGTACACGAAATAAAAAAAAGTTCTGTTCTCTGCTGTGCTGTGCTGTATAGGTACCGGCGTGAGTCATGAGCACAGATCGCGCATGTACATTTTCGGTCCAATAGACAATAGACAGTTGACAATACGTAATGGAGAATAATCTTGCCAATAGCCGGCCAAAAATCGGCTTAATATCTAATCATATCGGTGCATAAAACCTATTTTCTTTTGCCCACAGATATTTCGTGAGCACAGTCCTACAGTTCCAGATTTACCGGGCAGTGTGCGAACGGACCGGTCAGTTCATACCCGGCGACCCATCGCGACCGCTCCACAAATGTGACATCTACAGAAACCCTGAAGCTGGACGAATTCTGACGTGAGTACCTGTTTGTATTATTTTTATTGGAGTCAATGACGGATTGGTAGAAGGCGGTTACTCTCTGCTTGTTATGAAACCTCGAAAAACCAAAAATAAGTAATTGGAGTCATTACCTCCACAAATACCTACCTGTACATAGTATATACCTTTATATAGTGGCCTACTATTAAAAAAGTACAAATGAATTATTTTATTTCAAAGAAGGAATAGGCACAACAAAAACGTAAAAGCAAAAATAATAATTTATCACAAAATGGAAAACAGACGCTTTTAAAGTTTTTGGAGGGAGTATCGCTCCGTCTTGTCTTGTCGCGCGAAGCGGACGTAGGTGGTGTTACGTCACTAGTAGGTAGTGCCGTCCGTGTCTAGCAAATCATTTTAAAACGCTTATAACTTTGCCAATTTTGTAGATGTTTCATCGGATTTTTTGGTGTTAATTGTCTTTTTTCAAATAGTTTACTGATTCACAATAAAAAAAAAGTAGTTAACATCCCTATTTATATATGAGTGAAAGTTTAAAAGCTCCAAATGGTAGGTACCTACTGAAAGTGATCACCCAAAATCTATACCTGTGCTTGAGTTTTTTTTTTGTCCGTGACTTTACCTACCGTTGAGTAATTTATGGCCAGGGGAAGAGATGGGACTAAACCCTGGAGAATGCGAATTTTGTGAATTGTGTAACTATATTTCCGGAACTCCAGGGGGGTGATTCTCCCGGCCCTGGTTCAAGCCATGGTCCGGGGCGAGGGGGAGTGGGAGGCAGTCGCCTCCTTCTGCGAAGCAGTCATGCTAGTGAAGGAGGCGGCGGGACGGGAGAGGGAGAGATTCTCCCGTCCAAGCCGCCGCGGTAGACGCTCCGGGCGTCGGGAGCCGCGTGACGACTCCCGGCCACCGTAGGCGCGGGCCTGCGGGCGGTGAGTAATGGGTAGCTCACCGTCCGATCAGGACCAGGCCCGTGCCGAACGGCGCGTACGTGTTCCACGCGCGCCTCAAAGAGATGTCAGCATCAGAGAGGGGGCCCATTAGGGCCCAAGCCTGCCGGGAAAGCGGGATTGTCCGGAAGGGATACCGCTGACCCGGACAAAAGGGCTAAGGAAGGAACATGGGTGGGTTTTAGTCAGTAAGAGTCTGACACTCCCTTCCGCTCCGCCCAGAGCGGGAGGGGTCATTTGATGATTTCCCATCCTCAAAAAAAAAAAAAAAAGGGGGGTGATTCTCGCGGGTTCGATATTGATATCGCCTTCGATATTATATATTGCAACAAATATCAAAATGGTAGGGATTTTGACAGTTGTTGCAATTTATATCGAAAGCGATATCAATATCGAACCCGCGAGAATCACCCCCCTGATCTGATTCTAAAAATCTTTCACAAATAGAAAGCTACATTATCCTTGAGTGTTATATGCTACTTTTTATCCCGAAAAAAATGCAGAGTTCCTGTGGATCACATGGACGAACTCGCAGGCAGTGATAATATCTATGTAAATAGAGCATAAGTTAGAACCTTCCTTTCATCCTGTAGCTAATCACTTAGGTATATGTATCTAAGATTATGTACCAACACCGATACGAACAGAAACCGCGTCACTACCAATAAAAAGCGATAGTAATCAATAATAATTTTACATAAATCGTAGATCAGATACAAATCTCGGAGCGTGGAGCGATTCGGCCTTGACCGTAACGGTTCCATTTGAAATAAACACGTAATGCTTGAGACTAGGTGAACGCCATGGATGCGGTTGTTGAAAAAATTATTTTTTTTTATTTACTACCATGATTTTAAAACGGACTAAAGTATAAAATAAATTCAAAATCGTGGAAGCAAAAGAATGGTAAAATAATCTAGTCTCTAAAGTAACGTTTTTGATGCGAGAAAGTTATACAGCATGTTACAAAAACCCTGTTGGTCCCCAAAAGGGGTCATTATACTCATCATTATGACCAACTTTTACTATGGGACTAACCCTGAAATCGCGAAAACAAAATCACCTGTTCTATACATTTATGTTCACATAACAAAATGTATGGAGCAGCTGTTTTTTTTTTCGCGATTTCAGGGTTGGTCCCATAGTAAAAGTTGTTCATAATGATGAGTTTAATGACCCCTTTTAGAGTCCAACAGGGTTTTTGTTACATGCTGTTTAGGTACGTAGTCTTCAATATTGACGATTTGTGCACAATCGTCAAACACATCATAATCGCTTGCCATGAGGTGAAATAGTGGTCAAACGCGAGTTTTAATACTAAAGGGAACTGCTCACTTTGTTTGGAGCTCAGGCTAAAACGTGAATAAGTTGTTCAGTTAAAAGTGTTTTTACCAAAAAATATAATTAATTCTGAAAACAACATTTTTCCAACCCTCGTGGCACGAAATTCTATGTAAAAGTTATCTAAATAATAATAAGTATTTAAAGCGTTTACATCCCACACATACAATCATAAATTTTATGATTCATAATCACTAATGAGGTTTTAGTCTATAGTAATTATAATTAAATAATCATTAAATTAGTGTACAAAAGTTTTTGTTGGTTTTGAATCCAATAAAATAAATAAGGGTGCATTAATAAGGTCATATAATAACGTTTTTAAAAACAAAACAATTTTATTTATTATTTTTATTATGAAAACTAAAACCTCATTGCTGATTAAATACTCTTTCGTCATAAATGACACGGGTCTGTAACCAATCAATGGCGCGCTTTGTGGGATGTAAATGGCTTAAATAGGTACTTATTAATAAGACTTCTTTTACATAGAATTTCCTGCAACGAGGGTTACATAAAATATTGTTTTAAGAATTAGTTATATTTTTAGATAAAAATACTTTTAACTAAACAGCTTGTCCACGTTTTAGCCGAGAATGGCGATTCCCTTTGAAGTAAGTTAGAATAGCTATCAAAGTCACTAAAAAAACATTTTAGTGGTTCACATAACGTCTGTGAACTTCTAAGATCTTCTATCTGCTTACAGGCGAATTTTACAGAAGGAATACACAACACACACACACACATTAAAAATAACATGATTTATTTTTATTGTAAAGTGTTTTAAAGAGATACTTAGGCATTTCTCCCCACGAAAAAAAACGAAAAAACCAAACAGGAGGCTCTTTAATTTGCATTCTATTGGTTCTATCCGTCTCCGATAGATGGCGTTAAAAAAAGATTGTCCTAAAAAATGTCACAGTTCATGGACGATAAGTCAATGACTTAGTTTACAAACAATATTATTTTATTCTCTAAAGAATAAAATTAAGTATAGATGAATAAATTAAATAGGCTACGAGCTTGATACCTTTAATGCGAAAATAAATGCTTTTATTTCTGTTGAGGTTTTTTTTTAAGGTCATTATCAGTTTCAACGTACAAACACAGTATAACATAATTATCATAGTAGACGTTGATACATTAATGTTTTTTTTTTGTTCAGGAAACGGCTATTCGACCCTGGTAGCCCGTATAGCTCAGTTATAGCCTTATAGCCTGTATCATATTTGTATTGATTAGTTAGATTATAGGATAAACGTTTGATTTTTGGGTTCCGTACCAAAATGGTAAAAAAGGAACCCTTATGGTGCGACTTCGTCTGTCTGTCTGTCTGTCACACCTGCTTATTTCAGCAACTACTAATGCTATCGACTTGAAATTTGGAACAGTTATAAAAAATGCTTGTCCAACTTTATTGCAAATAAAAAAAGTCAAAAAAAAATTTAGTTTCATTGCAAAAGGGGCCAGAGTGGGGGTCCGAAATTTCAAAGTGGGGTTACTAGGTCAAGTGATATATCATATGAAAGGGCTTAATTTGCACATTTCAAAACATATTTTATTTTATTTAATGTCTCACAGTTTTCGACTTATGATGAAAAATGTCTGAAAAAAAGTCTAAATGTTGCAATAATCTTAAGGCTTACGTTCAAAGAAAAAAAAATCGATGTAGGTAGTTTTTGAACATTTTTGTATTTACAGAAAACATTAAAGCATCTTTATTTTGTGTAAGATACTTACTTAACATTGAATATTCATAAAAATATGTAATACATTATTATGATTATGTCACAAATATTAACATAAAACCTTGGTAGCCAGTTGCAATTGCAACAAAAAATGTGTGACAGAAAAATGCATTTTAATTTCAATAAAATGTAATTTATTCACACCACTAATTACAAGCAGTTCTTTCAAAGTAATATCGACCTTACCACTTTGAAATACAATCTAGATTAGCTACTTTGCAACATCATCCTCTAAATAAAATAGAACATAGATCCGATCTAATTTCAACTGTGCCACTTTCACGGAGGGTCGAATTTCATTCGACTGAAAATGCCCGAAAATGGATCAAATATTCATTGTAATTTAAACTATATCACCTTAAGATAGGGTGGAAATTTGTTTAGCTGGTGGGTATAAAAATAAAGCATGGTGCAGACAATTGCGCGTCTCCGCACGGATGTGGCCACTTGACGTGATGGATGCGGGCCGCATTATTAAATTTTATTCGTTAATATTGTAACATTGTTGAATTTAGTTTTGATGCTAGTGATAAAGAAGTACCCTTATGTATAAAAAATCTTTGAGGCCTGTTTCACGACCTTCGGATAAGATTCGATGAATTTATCTGGCAGATAATTTTATATCAATTTTTAATTTATCCGATGGATAATGCCTATCTAGATAGGTACTGAAACAGACCAGTAGAAGCCTTCATACAGCAGGTTTATCATTAGGGTCACTTGTTAATATGGGGTGAAATTTTAGTCCGTCTTTATACGAAAAGGGGTCATTGTACTCATAATTATGAACAACTTTTACTATAGGACCAACCCTGAAATCGTGAAAAAAAAAACAGCCGATAGGTATTGATCATGATTTCAGGGTTGGTCCCATGGTAAAAGTTGTTCATAATGATTTTCGTATCAAGAACGGACTAAAATTACACCCAGTATATAGGTTCAAATACCTAGGTTATACAGGGTAAAATTAAAACCAGTGCGGATATTTTAGGAAGTGAAAGTACTCATGATCAACTTTTATTATGGGACCGACACTGAAATATGAAAAAAAAATCAGCTGTTCCATACATGATTGATCGTGTTGTAGGTAGTGCATTTTTGTAGGGAACAGCAGATTTTTTTTTTCATAATAAAATTCAGTGTCGGTCCCTTAATAAAAGTTGATCATATTCATGAGTACTTTCACCTCCTAAAATATCCGCACTGGTTTTAATTTTACCCTGTAGAGGTATCCTAAATTGAAAACAAACACCACTTGACCACTGAATCCACATCTACCCACTAGCATGTTGCCCGCGACTTCGTCCTCGTGACGCACAGGAACTGTGATTTTTTTTAGATAAAATATAGCATAAAGCACTCAGAGATAATGTAACTTCCTATTACCTACTGAAAGAATATTCAGAATCGGATCAGTAGTTCCTAAGATTACTTCATACAAACAAACTTTACTTCTATGTAATATTAGTAGGTGCCTAACTCATTACCACATCCAGAGATATGTAAACCATAGATACGTTACCCGCGATCTAAAATGGCAACAAAAAGGGAAGGTAATTGCCCACCATTCATTTAGTCATGCACCAACAAGTTTCTTGGCTGAACGTCATTTCTTCAACATTTTGTAAAAAAAACCTACTAAACAAGAGGTAGGTATGCAAATAATGCATTCGTTTTCTTTCCCTTTTTTGCACATATGCACTGATATGTAGCTATTTAAAGTACCTATTTGCGCCATTTTTTAATACGGTGATGTTGAAAAAAAAATCAGCTGTTCCATACATTTTGTTGAGTTATGTGGACATAAATGTATGGAACAGCTGATTTTTTTTTCGCGATTTAAGGGTTGGTCCCATAGTAAAAGTTGTTCATAATGATGAGTACAATGACCCCTTAAAATATTTCCACTGTTTAACCTGCCACCCTGTATAATACGACATTGACCTCATCACACTGGCTTGACTTATTGGGAAGTTTGCTGCCTTATATTGCAGTAGATACCTTTCTTTGTTTCTGCAAGGTCGCAGCCGTCTTGGGCAAGGAAGTTTTTTGCTCAAGCTCAGGGACTTCTTATGTGAAACGCTCTCTAATTAATCCTATATCCTATATCCTATATCCTATATCCTATATCCTATATCCTATAACAGCTAATTAAGACCACGGTTCACTAATTCAGATTACAACGACATTTCATAATTCGTCAACAGTATCAACAAACATACCATTTAGTTAAAATTCCATCCATCAAGTGTGTGAGTGGAAACAAACATTTTATTGCAACAACAGCACGCAACACTGTACTAAGAGTTGTTATATAAAACAGAAAAATATTATTCTATTCTGTAATTCTGTTATTGTTAATTGCCACGACAAAAGTAATTTATGAATTATGAGGCAGTAAATTTATGAAATTCTGATATTCAATAGCTTATTTTACTCTAGAATTGACCCCACTTTGGAAAAAAAATGGCTGAAAATAAAAGCATAATACCTACAAAGATAACATTCCCTTTGCAAGTTCCTTTTATTACCCAACTTCGACAAAGCCAAAAGGAAGGGTTATGATTGCAAAATTATTTTTGACTACCTACGGCATATGAATACTGAACACGAAGTAAGATTTATTTTTTATCTTTATTACCAAAAACACTTATAGATTATTGAAATAGGCATTTTATTAACATGTCATTAATATTAGAAATCATACTTAATTAGACTATTTTAAATTCAAAAAATCAAATAGACCTAGTTCTCTAATTTTATTAACGTAATAACACGTGTAGTAGTAGGTGAAGCAACTGTTGACGCCATTATAATTAAGTACCTACCCAGAAAGAAAAACAGAATAAATTAAATATAACCAACGATTGATTTTGAAACTGATAAATTTTAATTTTAATTAGTTATTGGAATTTCTGACCGATATCGCAAGGTAAAGATGAATGAACATAGATCAATAAAGAAACTAGCTGAAAAAAGACAGGATTTTCTAGAATTATCCATAGTTTTTATTACCACTTCCTATAAATACAACACAAATAAAGGTTAGGTGGAGCTTGGTTCAATGTAGGCAAGTTTAATATTAGATACTGGTACTGGACAACAACTAACATTAAGCACTCTAAAGTCCTGAAAACCAAGTGTTAAAATGCTTGCAGATAAAAGTAATCGTTCGCTAAAAAGAAAAGAAATGTTTATTTGCACCTTCACATCATAAACCTAATTAAACTAAGGTTTACAGAAAGATCGGAAGTAAATGTGGAAAATTGGGTATTAAGAACAAATGGGGTATTTTCTGTACCTACTTAGTTTATATAAAAAAAAACTGAAGAATTCTAATCTGAAGTATTCAGTGGCCAAATCTTCATAACTGAAGGCCAACTGGTGTACCAACAAGTTCACCAAAGGAGACAAAGTCCTATCATTCGTGTAACATTGTTACCTCCTACCTTCTACTGACAGCCTGGTACATTTACCAGCCTAGTTACAGTAAGCGAAACGCGTTCGCAAGTAGATATGCGGTACATCAATATTGTTACGCTTACATAACTTTCACAAACGACATTTTTTGTATTTGCGCTTTTACACGCGTGAAAAACGCCAAATACCCGCTAAAAACGTGAGCGTCTATAACAATATTATGGGAATTAACAAATAATGTGTAATGATTTTATTGTGATCATTTACAAAACTGTGTAGATTGACTTGTCACTTGTTTCATGGTCTGGCTTTTGATGCTCAGTTCCGAGACCATTAAGTTCTACATTATCCCAAAAAGTACCGTATTTGGCTCTACACAGTGCCACTAACGCATCATTGAAAGAGCTTTTTCAAACAATGAGATGAAAACTTATTGATAATGTCATTTTTCAATCCAATCCAATTTTTCAGTTTACCATCAACATCGCAATGGCTGATCTATAGATTTTACAACAGACTGCCGCATTTATCCCACGATCTGTAAACAAGTTTTCCATCAGTTTATTGGAAAACTGTCTCTGCGAGAATTGTTTATTATTTATAATTATTTATCCCGATGTGACACTCCGAAACACCGACCTAAAACATAAAACTCTCACTTTCTGTAACAGCTCAAACATAGCAAATACGCCAGCGTACAAAACACGCAAATGTAAAATTCAATTCAATTGTAATCCGAAATCGTGACTTCACCGCTGCCCTAATTACATTGTACAAAGGTATAGGAAGCCTGGGCATATGGGTCGGAGCGGTTGCGAAAACCACGCTGGACCTAAGTATTGGGCGCCTAAAATGAGCTCTACTTTAAAAGCCAATGATAATTCTATTCAACCGAATTTATTTTATTTTTTAAAACGTTGTGATACACTAGGATGTCTCTTTATTTCTTAGATTTCATTATTGGCAACCAAGATACAGGCGTTTGGGGTGAATGTTTAGTTCATTTTGTATGTGTAATATGTATTTTAGTTAATTTTGTAAGTCTATAATATATATTACATATATATAATATATCGGCTAAAAGTAAAAGTTATCATTCAAACAGATTAGCAGTACACCTACTAACTGGTATTTAAATGAAATCCGAAAGACAAGAAACAGTAATTAATACGTATTATTAATTTTTTTTTTCAGTATTATTTACGCAGTATGAATTACTGTTAATTTTTTTGCCCTTATCCACAAGAGAAGCAGGTTTTACGATAAATATTTAAAATTGTAATACTGTGGAGCTGGTAATGCCCTAGTAATTCGGGGAATGGTGTGTATTTTTCAAATAAATGTGCACTGTTTATCACGAGCCCTCGCTACTTTATCATGAAACAAGGGTAGTAGCTCTGTAGGCTTATGATTAATATTCCACACACGATACGTTTTCACTGTCTAAATAAACTTTCAGAGTAAATAGGTATACTAGACTCAGTGCATCCTTCCTAACAATTCAAAAAGTTGACAATGGAAAAGCTCGTCAAATTAAAAAATTATAAATAGATCTATACCAACGAAAACATGATTTCTTAATTGAATTATAATGTTTGAATTTGTTTCTGCGTCAAATAGAAAATATATGATATTCAACAATAAAAGCAGGTCCACCTGCACGCTTAGCATGACCAATTCTATCTCTATACTACCAAAGAATAGACAAAGTTCTTTCTATCAAATCGTTATCTCTTCTGCCCGAGCACGCGGCGACCCGTGCTTGGTTTATCAGAATTTTGTCTACGGAAGAATTTCTTTAAGAATTTACATTTCTTCTCTTCATTGCATGCATAAAACGGTAGAAACCTTTCTACAATCTGTCACTTTGTCTATTCTTCTGTAGACAAAACCCGTTTCTATCGTGGTCATGCTAGGCCGGCTGGCTGGTTTTAGTATGAACCCGTTCATAATTTGACGCTTTTCCATTGTCAACCTTCGTTGGACAGACTCATCACAAAACAATGACCAACGGTTTCATCACCTGTAGATTGTAAGTTCCTTTTAATTTATTTGACGGATAACTTCACCAAATTCTGTAAATTTTTGAATATATCTTGTGAATAGGAGTGTAACTTAAAATTGTGGAACTGACCCTTAGAACAAGCGGCATTTTAGCCTCCTGTCCGCATAGTCTACATTTTATCCCATAGACTGGACACTTATGTAAGCGCAAGCGCATGCAGATCCAAATCAGTTTTGTAGTAGCCATTGCTATTGCGCTGCGAGAATCTTATTGAATCATGCTGTACCTGGCTTACTGCAGTTAGGTAATTTAGGTTAAGCTACTTTCACTGAGGCATGGAATTTGATGGGTGCTCACTTTTGTTTAAGAATTTTACTTCACTAGTCTGTAATAGTTTTTGTTTTTGAGCTGGTACTCGATTGCTAAAGTTTAAAAGGAGGCTTATTAAAATCAGTCTTCTGCGCTTATTAGGAACTCTTAACTGAATTTAGTCTTCCTAAATCATTTCATAACTAGGATGCTAACTTATTTCGTACGTCAGCGAACTTGCGAAATGCGATTAAACTTGTCTCAGTTACTCAACCATTTAGGACGACTGAATTCAGTCTGAAAACCCACAATGAATAATAATTCATGTTGTTGTTTGTCTTCACTGTAATTAATAACTTTGCAGAAACAATTAACCGAGATACTATACGAAAATTATTTCGTTACTTCGTTAAAAAAGAACCTATTCCGTCTTACTAACCATCTACGCAATGCACGTTCATCTCGCTCTTAATGGCGTATTTATGTAATAATAATATATACAAATATGTATTCATGTCGTATTTCATTCTTAAAACGGCTTGATTAGGAGTTTTATAGCAATAAAACTCACATAAGAAGATAACTTGATTGTTGCGCAATCGCGAAATAAGCATTTAGGCTGTCACCAAATATGGCTGAAAGATAGCCACAGCTTAAGGCGACGGTAAATGGTAACGGCTGTAAATCTCAAGTTTTAAATCTCTTATTTCGCCGTCAAATAATGCAGGTTAGTTGTGCAATTTTTATGTTAAACTAGAATATATATACATCAATCGTACCTGTGAATATTTAACTATTGTAGTAAAATACTTAATGAAATAAATTCATGAATTACTGTCTACCCAAAACATAAAAACGTAATTACTTTCAAATCGCTTAAGATATTTTCATGATTTGTTTTGTGTGAAAAGACTATGTTACTACCTATAATATTGCCTGTTACTTTTTTTTATTTTATATTTTAGATATTAAAAAGTAATAATACGTCTAATTTGGCACAGCGCGCTCGTTGATAGGCGAGTCGTATTGCTCGGTGAACGTATGTCGCGTTGCTTGAGCTCAGCGCAGAACACTCAAGCTATACCACCCAAACCACTCAAGGCCGTTGGCAGTTATCAGCGCATTAACCAGCTTCTAGCTATACTAATCGTCAGTTTAATCAACCGACCGATTTGTCTGCGATTCATACTAAGGAAAAGATCCTAATATCTGCATCAATGCTATTAGGAAGAGAGAAATTTCAGGAGAAGTCTTTGTCAAACAATACATCTATAGGTTATATACTAAAATACTAATATAATAAAACTGAAGAGTTTGTTTGTTTGAATGCGCTAATCTCTGGAAATACTAGGCTTCGAAAAAATCTGTTTGTTTAAACGCGCTAATAACCTCTGGAACTACTAGTCGGATTTGGAAAAATATTTTTGTATATGATAGATTGATGAGGAATAGTACAGGCTATTTAACATCACGCTATGACCCTTAGGAGCCGAGTAAAACGACGAGTAGAACGCTAAGCGAAAACGAAGTAAGGCTGTGTCCCCAGTAGGCAAACTTAGGCAAACTGTGAGCGCAAAACTAGCAAACTAAACTAAAACACCTGTATTTAAATCATCGATCGCGTTCGGTCATTCGGCAATATTATAACATTGATCATAACTTATGTCAAAACGTCAAGCCCAATAGTGCCTTATCTCATCTTCCTCGTTTCTTTTATCTGAAGCCCAATTCTTGTAAATAAAAACCAGCCAAGTGCGAGTCGTACTCGCGCACCGAGGGTTCCGTATCAGTTTTGGACCTATAAAGTGAAAAAAACCGGACCGCAAAACTAAGTTTGTTTGTGAAAGAATTTTGATGATTTTGAAAAAACTACTAGTTAGGAACATCGTTTTATTTTTGGTGCCATATTTGGGTCAATTCCTATCAACTCTAATTGAATGAAATTGAAATGTGCAGATCAAGCCCTTTCATATGATATGTCACTTGACCTAGTAACTCCACTTTAAAATTTCGGACTCTGGTAAAAGTAGTGTAAAACTCCGGCCCCTTTTGCAATGAAAATAAAAATATTTTTGGACTTTTTTCATTTGCAATAAAGTTGAACAAGCATTCTTTATAACTGTTCCAAATTTCAAGTCGATAGCATAAGTAGTTGCTGAAATAATTAGGTGTGACAGACAGACAGACAGACAGACAGACAGACAGACGAAGTCGCACCATTAAGGTTCATTTTTTACCATTTTGGTACGGAACCCTAAAAATGAGTTCCGATTTGGTTTTGATATTTTCTCAATACCATTCATGTCAGAAATGGTATTCTCTTATCCATTTGACGTTGTCATTTAGTAGGTAGGTACATTAGATCACCATTTATGACATTCAAATCATTGAGATTATATCGAAACCAAATCGAAATTATATTTTGAACATTATTTACGAGAAATGGGCTTCAGTTTAGCCCACCAATTTTCCTAAATAATCGTTGAGATATCAACTCTTTCTTAATTTTAAAACCAGGAAAGTCACAAAGCTCCTATTAATCCACATACAAATGCCGGAATAGTCCAGTGCATACATAATCTGAATGTAGGAAGCCTTACTTTATTACATAATTTGGTTTGGTAGCCCTGTTCGACATTGTCTTGCAGTCAAGAATTATATAACCAGCGGTTCCTTGTCTCTTGTTACCTACAATTGACACCCTACCTGAATTAAGGCTATTATGTGAGTCGGGTAGGCTTAAGTAAACCGATATACCAGGCTACGGAGTTATGTGGTTCTGTGTTTCATTCGAAATTATGGTATTCATCATTATCAGACTTAAGTGCGCCATTCCTTTAAGCTGCATTCAATGGAGAGGATTTTTTTTATTGTTTGTTTCTTTAGACGCGCTGATCTCTGGAACTACCAGTCGAATTTGAAAAATAATTTTCATATAATATGATTAGCCATATTCATGAAGTAGGTATAGGCTATTAAACAACACGCTATGAGGAGAGTTAGGAGCCGAGCAAAACAAATTCAGACAGAACGCTAAGCGAAAACCAGGTAAATAATCGGATTTCTTCTAAGGGTACTAAAAATAACTCCATTAATTCCAGACGCATCATGGAGCGAGGCTCATCAGCTCCTTGGACCCAGATTCTTCAAGAGACCATCGGTGAAGGCAGACTGAACGGAGAAGCTCTCAGGGACTACTTCAGGCCCTTAGAAGACTGGCTCAGGAGTGAAAACTTGAGGACCGGGGAATACCTGGGATGGAGTTACGATGGAGATTATTGCAAGTTCAGGTAAGAGGATTACTTTGAATGCTTCCATTACACGGTAGGTTTTGCTGTCAGTTTAACCACAATCAAGCTGTGACTAACGGATAACCCACCGTGTAATGTGATGATTGACGTTTGCGTGACGAATATCTGGATACTTTGATAATATGTTCATCATGCAACCATCAAGCATGATTGATGGTTTTGATTGAGCGTCTAATGGACGCCACTCTCTTAGCTGAATATCAACCCGTAAATGCTTAGACTGTCGTGTGTCGGTTCGAATCTGAATCATAAATAAAATTAATCAGCTATTTTACGGGGGTAGGTAATAATTATAACATCAACCTACAATAAACTAAAACTGCAGTTTAGTGCTAAGTTAATCAAGTGTCAGGAACGCATTCTTTCAGCGGCCGGATTGTATAATATGATGAAAAAAGTGTAATAAGCAATACCTAACATTTTTTTCTCTATTCCAGTATCGAGACGGCAGGCCTCCAAGTGTATGGTGGTTTCTACAATGCAGCTCAACGCCATTATGACGTCACCAGTTTCGTCACAATCCTCCTAGCATCTGTATTAACCACTGTTTTTACACTACGTTGGCGGTAAAGATTTAACATGTTATGTCATCTGTTTAAGCAAATGATTTGTAAGAACTTTTTTTGTATGATAGAATCAGTATGTACGGAAAAATACTATACTTAGGTAATTTAAGCGTACACAAGATATACAATTAAAAGAACAATGATAAGAGAGAACAACTTTTTTCTAATAATTACATAGAGGTACTATAAGTAATTTTCAGGAAAAATATTTTTTTTTTCACGATCAGAGTTTTATTATTTTGACACTGTTTTCACAAATTCTTTTTTGTTTTGTCTCTTGTATTTTAAATAAAAATAAATGTATGTTTTTTGTCATGTTTTGTTGTGTCTAATACATATTTTAAATTAACTTTAATTATAATAAAATCCGTCTCTCTCAGGGTTCATAAGTAAAGATAAATATTATAATTTTAAGAAAGTTTAGATTGTAAGGAATTTATATATTTTTGTAAATAGCATAAACTAACTTGAGATTTTAGTGTTTATTGTGATATAAAATAAAACAAAAATAATAAGCTTTTTCGTTCTTTTTAATACGATACCAAGCCCAACTTCACGTAGGTAGGTAATGATGGCCGCAAAGTATAAAACCATAACTGCAAAATCTACCCCGTCACACAATTCAACTCAGAATCTTATAGAAATAAAGCATTCTATACCGAACTATGATAAAAGTGCATCATACAAAAATTCCAGTTGTCTTAATTTATTTCGATAATGTATCACCCTGTATACGAATACGAATATAAGATCAAAAATAAAATAAAAGAAATAAAGATACCAATAACAAATAAACCATGCATGCGGGTTCAGCACAAAAGATTATGCCATTACCATTAGTTATAATTGAACCGACAAGCTTGGACCAATTTGTCTGACCCCTCGATTTAATGACTTATGAGTTACAATTGAGACCCAGATAATATCTCAAATTGACTATCACTGCTATCAGATTATTATATAACTACCTATTTACTTTATAACGTGCACAAATAAAGACTGGGATTGAAAATGGCGTCGCCTCTATTCACCTCACTGTCTGTCACAATGGCAGTAAGCTCGCTTTTAGTTACATGGACTTTAATTAGGTGTCTTGCTTAAAATTTATGTGATTGCAAAATGTAGGTATCTGCCTACCCCATGGCGATTACAGGCGTGATATTATGTATGAGTATGATCCTCAGATCAAAGAGTTCTTCTATGATCTGAGGTATGATCCCACTGCTGTAAGGCACTCATTAAATCCTGCAATTTCAGTCTAGACTAGTAGCTATTCCCAATAGCCGATCTATCGATTCTTTGCCCTACTAGAGATCGATTTTTGACATAATTATTCTGTTATCTATCTCTCTCTCTCCTAATAAAGACCCTATTATCAATTCTTTTTGCATAGGTACATTTATTTTCAGAGTAGCCCACTAGCATGCCCTTAATTTTGTAGAAAAATGGCTCTACAGAAAATCGAGTTTGTCCCCCCTGAGGCCCTGATCTACGTGAAGAGAATATTTTGTACCCCTTTTTAGCATATTGCGCGCACGTGAGATTTGGCATAGAAGTGCTAAAAGCTAAAATTCATTTGTGTTACAAATAAGTTTAAAAATTCAAATTACACTAATATGCTTAATTCTATGTATGTAAAATGAAACTTCTGGCAAAATTCACCAATATTTAAAAGTTTCCAAAAGCTATCTCAGAAACCCGAGAATTAGAAACTACAGGGCATTTTTAATTAATAGATAGACATTTTATTTATTTACTTGAAATCCCTTTGAACTTCATTCGTGTTTGTTTACATGAACTATACTTTTTTTTTATCAGAGCACCGCCGCGCCGCACCCGCTTTACAAACATGAGGATTGCCAAAAAAACCGTATCCGTCTTTTCAATCTTCTAATTACTGCAATGACTCATCAGTTCATCATCTCATAATGTACATCAGTGTTTTTCAACCTTTTTCATTGCACGACCCCCTTGGTAGGTAAAAATATTTCGCGACCCCCTATTCGCCGCATAATAAAATACAAGCTAGATTTCTCTAGCTTGTACCTACTTTAATGTTACAAATATCAAATCCGTACAACATTACGTTAATTAGCCACAGAAGCTTTGAAGTGTTTGATTCCATTTCTGCAACCTTCTACTTGTGTGAGTTGACGTTTTCGTCGATGATGGCTCAAATATAAAGAAAACAGAGAAATCGCCAAAATTTTGAAAATGTTTTAATTTTAAGTGTACTTAGCAAAAATGGATCCACGATGGGAGAAATTAGTTAATGAAAAATAGGCCTAACTCACATTGATGTGAATGTAACTTAAATTACCTCTATTCTTTTTCTTTTTGCTGATCTGCACCTACTAATGTCCTTTAGAGAGCATTTTCATAATAGGTATAAAAAAATATATTTTAGAACCTTGTAGTTTTTTTTTACCGAGGCGCGACCCCTTTATGGAGGCTTCGCGATCCCCCTGTGAGTCGCGACCCCCAGGTTGAAAAACACTGATGTACATTATTGTACATTCATGTCATATTTCTCAGATGTACCTACTTAGATGTATTCTCAGGTCTAAGATGTACTGTACTGTACAGCTAATTGCAGATGCGTCACATTGTACCTTTTTGCAAAGCTACACGCAGCCTCCACAGGTTTTTGTACTTTGAACACGTACCTAGGCCGTAGGCGCGCGTCTCCCGTTTCCATGAAAGTGAAGTCATCGCAACCTCTTCAAATTACTTATCGCCTAGTGCCTCTGATTGAATTTAAATCCAAAACATTCTGAAGAAATTCTTGGACCAAGGTTTTTTTATATTATCTGTGGTTGAATATTTTAATCTCCTCAATTATTTACCTACTTATTTCAATTGTTTTTTTTTTTTGTTAATTCTATATTATTTATGACGTATCTAATAGAGGATCAATTTATTATTAAAATTGAAGATGAACTGTAGATTTTTATTGTAAAATATTTTTAATAACGATAAAATAAAATCAATTAAATATTTTTTTACACAGGTTTCGATAAAACAATAAACAGTTTCAATAAACCCTAAAAAATCTACACCAACACCAACAAAGCCACCATAACCACGTTCAGTGGCACTACGGCAGACAGGCGCCCACGTTTTATCTCTTACTTTTCCTGCTAGCCTGGTACTTGTGATCCTATTAGTATTGATCAAATTCTGGTAGTCCACTTCTGAACAATCTGTGATTTTTCGGTCGGTATTCCACCAAAGATGAACGATTAGGTCCGGAATACACTTTAATCAATTTCTGCATAATTTAAGAAAAAATAATTGCGTGAATTGCAAACTATGTTTTTCTTCGCTATTAATTTGACAACTTTATAGCACTTTGCTTGCGATTGCATCCGCCTGGTCCACAGAAACTGTGCATTTTTTCGGATTGAAAAATAGCCTGTGATAATGAAAAAAAAGAAAAAAAAATAGCCTGTGATAAAGTGATGATAATGTAGCTTTTTACTAGTGGAAGATTTTTTTAAATCGGTCCAGTTGTTTATGATTTGATTCATTACAAAGAAAAAAAAATATCTTTATAATTTTTTGTTAATTGCTAACAGTTGGCAAATGGGGTTGGGGTGGTCCACTAGCCTAGCCCACTCTCAATCTCAACCCACTAATCTAGTCGGAATCCAATCTTTCTCTTACGATGACTGATAGCCTGGTAGTTCCGATACCGATTGACCGAACTAAGACCCTGTTACTTTACATTAGCCATAATTCCATTCCGTTAACAGTGCAATTTTAACCCGACCCTGTCTGCACAACATAATAATAATAACATAATAATAGCAGACCTACAATATTTTACCCCTGTCATTTTAATAACTGAAGAAACCAAACTCCATTAAATAAAATTTTAAATTATATAAATTAAAAAAATATTGATTTTATCAACAACATCGTTCTACAGAGGCATGGAAAGTAAACAATGCACCCTATCTAATGTCCCCCACTAATTCCATTAGCCAAGCATGCCCATGGCCCGTGGGCCGCCACGCATCCTCAGACGCCGTAGAGGCGCCCGTTGAGTTTACAATAAAACCACCTCTTACAATTCTTGGCCGCCTAGTACTTCAGAAATTGTTTCGATATTTTGCCCTAGTGACGTAACTTTGCACTATTTACATCTCCTAAGTGTCTTAGCTGCCTGGTAGGTACTTGTGATGTCGTATGAATAGTTTTGTTGTTTGTGTTATTGTTGTATAAAAAGTATGATAAAAATAAAATTTGCACGAAACCATGCTTAATTTCAGCATATACCTAGATACCTACGTAAAATAATGGGCATGCACTACTAATGAGCATCATCATTTTGTGTATGTTTATAAAATATGTATATAAAACGTGTGACTTTATTGTTTACTCTGGGAATTAAAGAAGAAAATCTATAGTATCTAGTATTTTATTTAGAATAATATGTACCTCTTAAAACAATATTACATATTTATTTTCTGAAATTACCTTTATGGAATCCAATAAAAATATTAATGAAAGTAAACAGAACAACAATGAACAAATACAACAACATTTACTTATCTCCGAAAGCTCGCCAAACACAAACAATGGTTCTAAAACCCGCGTTTTAATGTCTCTTGTACAAATAAACATCGCATCCCCAGTGAACAGTCTACTGCTGATAACGTTAGCGTGTCAACACTTGAAGATACGGCTGGGCGGTTAACGCCGCCGCGCCGCTGTGACGCCGACTGTACTACGTTTAGCGCCGTCTCTCTCGTTTCATGGGAGCCTAGTACATTTTTGTAGTTAAATATGCTGCTTAGGCAATGAAAGAGATGTTCGGGTAAAATGAAACACAATGCTGATTTGTTACTTTTAAGATCTTTCAATTTGACGGTTATGAAACTCACAATTTTGATTTATGAAAATCACATAAATTAAAGAAACTCCGTTTATGTTTAAACTCTTACAACCAATCGATCGATGCCAATTACTCTAGAATCCTAGTGCTATCATTAATTTTCGCTAGGTATTTTATTACTTTGCTCGAACTCTCTTCGACTACGAACTACACTCCCCTTTTATGTTCACCTAATAGAAACTGTACTGGGTCCAATCGCGCGAGAGCAATATTCTGTAGTTTTCGTAAACAACTGGGTCCCTAGCCCGCCAACGAGACGCCGATCTTGTTTTTCCAATACAGACAGGAAGAAATTGATGCAACAAGTTCTTTACGAGTATTTTTGCAGACTGGGATAAAGTAAGAATAGATAAATTAATTCATAAATATTTACTAGACATAATAAATTGTCCCAAAGGGAGAGTAATGATCTTCAACTTGATGGATTTCAACATAATGAGATGTCGTTAGATTGGTCTATATTGGGGGAGTGACATATTTAAATTTTACACAGTCGAGTTTTCTTTTTCACAAACTTTGTTTATCTAAAGTGTCTATAATTGCGGCTTTCAAGTAGTAAGATATTGTAGGAACCTCCTATTGTTGTACTGTTGTTTTTTTGCAGTCGGTTTTTTTTTTTGTAAAAGAAAGTAAAATTGAGCTCTCGGAATTTTGTCTCCTCTTTCGCTCGGACAGAACTATTTTTCAGAATGTTGAATGAAAAGATGCATTTTTCAAAAATGTAATCTGATACAAAATAATATTAATTTTACAGGTAAATAATTAAGACACATTTCTACTGTGATATCTAATAAACAAGGTTAAAAAACGATTACGATGTGTTTTTGAGACATGTTTAACTCATGTGTTTTAATCATTAAATTGCAGTTTATAATATTATAATTAATATCATTTTGTAATTCTGTATCAGATTACATTTTTAAAAAATGCATCTTTTCATTTAACTTTCTTAAAATATATGGTTTTGTGCGAGTGAGAGAGGTGCCGAATGCGAGAGCCCTCTTAATTAAGCTCATCTAGAAGCACAGTGTAGTCAATGTGCAACAAAAGTGTGTGTCAGAGATATAACTTTTCTACACCACTAGGAAATTCCCTCAAGTAGAAAATCAAAAATCAGTGAACGGAAATTTCCTTTGGAAACGGAATAAGGATATTTCGAATTTTAGTATTATTTTTCTAGATTATGGATAACTGATAAAGGCTCATGCCGCACTGTCCATTCCACTGATCACGCTCAGTCTTATTGAATTTGGAAACCAAACAACTCTTCTGTGTCATGCAATCTTGGTATTTCTACGTGTTATTTGAAGCATCAACTGCCGTGCTAACATGCGCGCCGCGCCAAAATTTTGTCGACTGTTTTGACTCGCCTTTTCTCGTGCGAATACGAGATACAAATGCACGATAAAAGCACAAAAGCGTCGAGAACATTTTGTCGCGGCGTGCATGCTAGCACGTCAGTTGAGTTTGAGTTGTATTTTCTTCAAATAACACGAAGAACTACCAAGATTGCATAACACAGAAGAATTGTTGGAGAGCCCATTGGGACATTCAAGAACTTGCTTTGAGTATGAATGTGGAAGGCTATAGGAATAGAGGAAGACCAAAGAAGCGATGGATGGACTGTATGAAAGAAATGATATAGACAGGGGGTAAATCTCAGATCATATAAACAAGGGAGATGTGCCAAGGCGCTATCGAGCTTGATGCCTGATCTTGAGCAAATTGCTCATATTAAAAACGTAGGTACGCGCTGGCGACGAATCGAACACGATCGATGGTATAAATACAGTGTTTTAGTTTAGTGCTAGTGTTGAGTGACGATTAACAGTGTTAGATTGAGGGTGTGTAGAATGTTTAAAGCGTGGGAAATCTTTTTATTCACAAGGAGCGCTTAATTATGCGCGTAATTGTGTCGAAAAATGTACTAAAAGTGGCATCAGTTGTTCCGGTACTAATTTGCTGTGATTGCATATCTCCTTGTTTCTATGATCTGAGGGGTAAATAGTGAGATGACGGCTGATGGAGAATGGAGATGTATTAATGAAAGAAAAAGCCATGCTGTGTCGACTACAACTAAATTGGGATAAGGGCAGGAGGATGATGATTTAAGAACTTAACTTTACATAAGTAACTCACTGAATTTGCAATTTTGTAAATTATGCTACTAATATTATATTTTTTTACATTTAGTTACAAATAATGGTGACTGCTGGTGATGACAAGGATTTTCAAGCAACTTCAAAATAGGAGTAGATGCATTCGGCAGGTTTTTTTTTAATGTATATAAGTACAGTACATTTTGTAGATCCATTTCTCCGTGATTTATAAGCCAATTTACGTGACTAATTTTCATTATTCTGGTGGAGGAGGCACGCGCATTGGTCTCATATAAAATTATCTTAATTTTGGTTGAGTACCTACCTAGTTTTTTTTAACCAGCTCCAATAAACGGTGATTAATAATGGTAATTGTGTGGTAATTCACTTTGCCTTGCCTTTAAGTCACGATTAATTAATTCACAGCTAACAGTGATATCTAACAATCGTCTGGCCAGTGGTAATGAATTTCTTTGTCACTGTTTTATATCGATGACTGCTCGTACCTACCTACATTGTTCTGAGCCTTGATGACACCTATCTATGTATATTGTATAGTAATCCAAGATTGCAGGTAGATAGCATAATCTCAAAGTTTTGGAGATGAAAATTAAATGTTTCCCGCAAGTATAAGATTTTTTTATTCTTCAAAACTCAGTAATGAGAATGACACAAGCTGCATACAAAACTACACACTTGAATGAGAAAACGAGTTCAAGAGCTCTGTTCAAAATAAAACCCCTTACCAAAATCTCATACTCTAATGGGAAATGTCAATTGCCTGGCTCTATTATTCTAAAGCAACCCTTATTGTAATCCTAATCAAACCGTAAAATTGCCCACAATGTTCTAAAATTGGTGTAAAACCCCGGTTTAAGTAAACAACCCTTACTTTTCGATATTTTTATCTAAACAAGTCCCATCTGTCCCGTATCCCAGTCGCGTCCTAACTGTATCGCGCGTCACATGTGCTTCGCGCTCCGTCACGTTTCTGATCGCCTGGTACATTCTGTGAACTTGTGTGTGTTAGTTCCATGTGGTTTTGGGCCGTTTTCTGTGAGTAAAAAAATCTATAATCAAATAATATGGTGATTTATTTACAGGGCCATTGATTATAAAAAAAATATGGAAATTATAAAATTACATTGTAGTCAACTATTGATTTGTTTATTTATACTCGAAGCAACAATATCTTTACTCATTTCATTCATTGTTTCTATGGTAGTTGAAGTTAACCATTATTTACTAACGTTTAAAGTGGAACTTACATAAAACCATTTACTTAAACTTACAGAATTATGACAAGAACAAAGGATACGTTAATGCAGACAAAAGAAAGTTTATATTCTTCCCTTCATAATCTTAATGGTTATGAACTATACAGGGTGGCGATTAGGTTATCACATTAAATGAAACCATGTATCCTAAATGGCGTTCTTTGTACATACACAATAAAAAAAATTGCCGGTTGCCGCTTTTACAGGTCAGTAAATGTACCAACTTGTATTAACAGTTGTACTATTTAATGTGATAACCTAATCGCCACCCTGTATGACGATAATTTTTATACCCGCACAGAGTGGACAAGTGTATGCTATAGTCATTAAGCCAATTAATCTCCAGTCCAGTACGCCGGTGACCCAAATAGCATCTGCTTTGTGTATCAAATGAAAAGCTTTTTGTTGAATATTTACGCACTGCTATGTTCTGTTATGATTATGCAAAACCATTAAAAGTTGCGAAGTCTTTAGTGCAGTTTCTTCTTCTAAAAGCGCATTGGTATTTTCAAAGGAACTATAATTGGATCTTCCCAAAAGTTATGATCGTACTCCCTTGGCTTTTAAGTCTCGGCTGCCAGTCTAACCAAGTTTTACAAACTGTCTTTTGTTTATCAAGAGAGACTTCAAAGAATCTCCAACTAGAACCTCAGTTCACATTAGTTTAATATTCACCCCTGTAATTATATTCCCTTGCGAGGCAATCTATTATACTTATTGAAGAGTCAATCATGAGGGTGCTGGTGCATTGACATTGACACGCTACGTAACTTAGTTTACATAACTTTACTTTTCTTAAAGGGTTCCTAAAATAGGTAAATATTATTTTACTAACCGATAAAGACGATTATTAAATATTTTCAGCAACGGACCAGTTAATAGCAGTCACAAAATAAGGAGTTAATCAGCAAGTGAATTTGATGTAATTTAACCAGACACAGTTATAACTGAAGATATAAAATCGTGATCTAATACGTAACTATATTAAGAGAGAACTATAAATTAGAAGGACCAAATCACAAGGTGATATATCGAAAGATCACAAAGTGTTGTCAAATCACGTAAATGAAAGTTCTAATAAGGCAGCCCGTAGTTTAGAATTCCTTTGACTAATAAGGTATTATGTCATCTCTGGCGGAAACCACACTTGATAGAAGCTAATAACATGTTGAACAAAATAATATGTCGCACGCAACTGCGCAACTTGTGCACCTATCTAAATAGTCCACATCCTTTACGATAGGAATGCCGCTAAATGTACACAATTAACTAATGATTTCGTTGCACTTCATTCTGTCTAGAACAATGATAAAAGAAGTATAGATTGTACAAGTAAATTAGTCGCATCAGTTAGTATTTAGAGTTGGGTTTAGAATGCTAAGCTGGACGAAATATGGCATTTCAAATTTGTTATTTGTAACTTGTAGTATCTAAGCAATGGGTTATTAAAATTATTTGCAAAAAATTGCTTGCTTTAAGAGTATCGATACTACACAATACATCCAAATGGCAACGCAATCTGTAAACCTCAACTCACTTGTCAGAGTGCAACTTTTTTGGAGGCTAGGTGCTGCAGTATTCATGTGAGACTATCAAACAAAGACCAATACCTAAGGTCTACCTATCTATCTATCAATACTATCCTCATTAAAGCATTTGAACAGGAAGATCCAATACCGGATAATCTACAAACTGCCATAGCAATAACAAATAAAATTTTACGTTCAATCAATCAGCCGTTAACAATAAATATCTATAATATTTTGTCAGCGAACACTTACTGTAACTATTTGATGGACCCCTCGATCCAAACAATCCTCATCCGGTAGTCAAACGCGGTGCTTATAATATAATGGGTACCCCTTTGGTCCCAGTTAATCTTGTTGGCAAAGTATGTAGGTACTAGTAAATGTGTATTCATTCCCATAGAAAGAAACAAAAATTTCTTCTCTTTCGTTATTAAAAGTGTAATGTTCATCAGAATAGTAGTCCTTTCAAAGATGTCATTTGTAGTTTCAATATCGTCAGAGAATATTTCCTTTTGTTATAGGTATTGCATTTCAGGAATGTTAAAATTGCTAATAAATAACATAATGCTGCACAAATCTTACTTTAACCCTGAATAAGCACATAATAGAAGAATCCTTGTGCTAATAACTCAGAGGTATCTCTCCCCTGTTCTAGTAGTGGTATACATATACCAGTTCCCTGACTGGTTACCCATTTCCGCTCACATTCTTGACCCAACCAATCAAACGAATTATCTCCAGAAAGTAACGTATCAGCTGCCAAAAACACAAATTCAGACCAAATACTAAACACGCATTCAGAAGTGATGAGACTTTACAGCAACTCAACATAATGATCTTAAAATACCACTCGACACTTGCTTCCATCTCTATCAATTTAACAAATCAAGTTAAGTTGAGTATGAGTAGCTCGCTTTCATTCACAATTCAGAAAGAGGTCGACGGCACGATTGATAAAGCAGTTGTGACGCGCCAATCGACGCATCCTGCCCAATTGCGCACACGCATGCGAAACGATGCTGTCGCGTGTGTACACACACTTATAGAGACATGTACAATAATACAATGCATTGAGTAGAAGAAAGATTTAAGAAACTTAAAACATGAAAACATCTATCAACTCTTCTCAGGAAAAACTTGCCTATTCAACCTGAACATGGTAGGTTCAGGTTGAATAGGCAAGTTTTTCTAATTTTTAAAATTGTTTTAATTTTTAATAGGATGCACAAAATTTTATTTCGTGGTGCCAAGTGTTGACTCTAAATCTTACTTCTACAATTAATGGTTTACTCTAACTAGCCGTTGTTACTTGTCTGGCATTTTTGGAGGATATCTGAGCTATCAATTATGTGCATTGCATTCATGTTTGGCGAGGACTTATAAGGTAGGCGACTATGTTTTCTGGTGGACTTCGATAAGCAGTTGAATGTCCATAAAGATTTGATGATGGAGAAGTAGAAGTCAGTCTTACTTCATCGTGATAATAGTTGATTTATTTAAACATACTTAACATAACCAGTCTATGATGTTTCCTCTGCAGTTACTATGGCCGATGGCCTCCTCTCTGTGAGAGGTGGTTATTAAAACATTGTTTACAAGAAACTATTATGCTTTTACAAACAAATGCCCCGGTATACCTAGTCTGTTATTTTCATCTAGCTAATGCTGAAAAAAAAACGGGTATGATTTAATCAGTAACCTAATAAATGCATTTTCAGTGATCTAATAAATCATGTTTGTTCCTAGAATAATAGATCTGTCACCTAAATTTAATCACCAAATAATATCAAAACGCTTACCTAAATATTAATTAAGAATTACTGGGAAATAATATCAATCATCTAATAATTTTATTGGGTATCAAAATAATAGAAATGTCACTAAAATTGAATAACCAAACAATACAAAAATGTTTACCTAAAAATTAATTTATAATCACTAGAAAATAATATTATTATAAATTATCGAATATTTCACCTGAAATTTAAATCTACAGCAATAAGGAAGGAAGGTGGTCGACGGAGCCCCGCTACGCGGGGCTCCTATTTCTGTCTGCAAGGTTAAAAGTAACCTAACACGAAGGGGTTGACGGGGGCTTCGTTCGCTCGCTTTTTTTTTTTTTTTTTTAAAAACGTTGCCCCACACTAGGATTTCTCCTGTATCGTGGGTGCGTTTACAAACACAAATTTCACATACACAAACAGCCAGACCTATGTGCAATGCGGGAATCGAACCCGCGACACGTTGCGCAGCAGCCAATCTCTCAGCCACTGCGACAACCGTGCGGTCGTGCTTTGCTCGCTCACTGAAGCCCCCGTCAACCCCTTCGAACCTAACCTGTTCGTGTCGGGGTGCCCAAGTTCCCGAGCTCGCTTCGCTCGCTCTCGCTCGTATTAGGCATTTTTTCATAAAATTATGGAACTGATCTATTTATTAGGTGACAGATCTATCATTTTGATGATAGAACAAATTTTTTGAGCATAGAACTTCTATTTGGGCTATAGAAAAAAGTGATCAAACTATAATTTAAGTTACATATTTACATTAACTTCATGATTTATACTTAGAGACCGTTTTAATTAAAATGATGACTAATATATTTCTTGGGAACAGATATATTAATTAGGGTATCGCAGATTGGTGACCAATCTAAACTTAGATGACAGAAAATATAGTTCCCAAAAAAAACACGCTACAAAAAACTTTGGATTCAAACTAAAGTACAACACAGGTGTCGTATGCACACAAAAAACCTAGGGATCTACAATAAAATAGAAAAAATGTTGTGGTACCGTTCATGCTCACACGCATGATGTAAGAGTGTGCATGAATGATACACACGCACATGTGCAATCAATTAATACAATTGTGTGAGTTGAAAGTATTTCAAGTTCAATATTTCTTCTATTTGAGAATCAAATTAACGTATATTTTGTAACGGTTGCATTCTTGCGAGCAAACGGTGTTTTTTATTCTAATAGCTTCGGCATACACGAATTATTTATCGTTCATTGCTGGCTCTTAAACTTCTTTGCTAGCTTGTTGGTTACTGAAGCAGCGCTCGATGCTGAACCGTAGCCAACGATGGTTGATTTCTTTTTATGAATGAAAGTACTCGTGGACATTGAACTTTGACCTTTTATTTGTTTCTATTAGAATCTATTTTTGCCTACAGTTACGCCACTGTATTTTTTACCTACTTGTTATTAGCATTAAAAGCTCACATTGACCCCTTTTTTGACCGTTTCAAAAATACCATAATTTTCTCTTACTTCTTAAACAACTTGCGTAATTAAGATATCTACTATATAAAAAGAAGTCGGGTTTTCCTTCCTGACGATATAACTCCAGAACGCACGAACCGATTTCCACGGTTTTGCATTCGTTGGAAAGGTCTCGGGCTCCGTGAGGTTTATAGCAAAGAAAATTCAGGAAATTTTAAAGAGAAAAGAGGGAAAATCTTTTTTCACATACAGCGCCATCTCTGATACATAGCATGTACTACGGTGGCGAAACGGAGTTCGCCGGGTTTGCTAGTTTTTTATAATTTTATCATTAACGGTAACTTGTAAAAAGACCCGAGACAACATTATTTCCCATGATCCTTAGACACAGAACGATCCTTATTTTCGGAGTTGCGTTGGAAAATGACAACTTTATGAAGAAAGACTTTGGTAACAAAAGAGTATGAGGAAATCACATTCCTTTGATGTGGAAATCAATTTTCCCAACATAACACGTTTTGGTAAAAGTAATCGAGTTTCTTTGAAAAATATCTTGATCGCGCGTAGCTCGTAATGATGAATGGAATGGAATCTCCTTCAATAATAAGGATGTTATGGTATCAAGTATGGTGTGTGATATTACCATCTATTCCTATAGGTTTTGATACAGTATTAAACCATAACCTCTAATCTTTCTAATAACTTAATGACTTACTTAACAAAAATAAACTGAATAACAAAAATATGTTTGTCCATGCGTTTATTTTAAGTTCAATATCATTGAAGGCCGATTTACGTTAGACAAGCGAATGCTCATTCTATCCCCATTCTATCAAATTCTTTTAGTATGAACAGACGTAGAGGTTCTTTCGTTGTTCTATTGTGCAAGAATTTTATTCTAGTTCTTGGTTGTCATTTTTTCTCGTTGATATTTTGGTGTAAAGAGCTTTCGTTTACACTAAGGCCCGTATTACAGAACGATGCTCGAGCACAGATCTCTGCTTGAGCATTTAAAGCCATTTGATTGGTTGAAATCTATGCTCAAGCAGAGATCGGTGCTCGAGTATCCTTCTGGAATACGGGCCTAAAAGATCGAGAAAAAATTCTCTTGTTCTACTTTAGCTCTTTGTTCGTTTGGTTTAAATCCACCTTGAGGCGAATTCAAATAGATTTAAACTTTCAACTCATGTGGGTGGGACACATTAGCTTAGTAGTTAGAGCAACGCCACGGTTCGGCAGAGGTGAAGGTTCAAATTCAGTGTCAGGTGTTTTTAAATATCTTAAATACGAGTATTTCATAGACTTCTCACTGCTAATTCTCCCACATTATCATAATTGCTGCTATCTGACGACCACGTTATGTCATTACGTACACGTCAGACGTATAATACTGATCAACGTCCCGTATTACGAAACGTTGTCACACAGTTATTGCCACAATTAATTCAGCTGCCTTCCCTCCGACGGTTAGTTGACCCCGAAGCTCCAACATGCTGTCACGCTTTAGACAAATTATTGTTCTGCTAATAGAAAGCGAGGATGCATTGAATGGAAAGGAATTCTTTTATATTTCTCTGAATTGTTGGGGGGAAAAGGTCTTTGAAGGTCTGTGTTGGTTTGCCTTTTTGTGTGCGTTAGGGTCTGGGCGTCATTCAATTTTGAATTGCGTGAGATATGCGTTGAAGACAGTTAAATAAAAATGTTATTATAATTTTTTGTCAGATTTAGCTCTAAACTTGGGTGCTTTTACAGACAGAACACGTCACACTGATTAGCTGTAAGCACTGGAAGCCTATTATAGACGACAAGATATGATTAGCAATTTACTTCAATTGCCAATCAAATTGTACAGTGTGGTGATCAGATTAGCAATTTATAAGAGCAAACAAAGCAATTATTCCCAATTTTTAATTGCCATCCAAATCGGTTCGTCTGGACCAGGCTTAGTACTTTGATTTGAACTCACATGGTTAAGCACAAATACTTGGATTCGAAAAAAAATTTGAGTGTAATAAAGTGTATGTTAAAAAAAATACAATTTATTCTACGTCATTTTGAAAAAATCCAACCATAATATAATATTACCTTTTAGGTTACCTATCTAGGTAACTATACCTAGTTTGCGAATCAGAATAATATTGCCAAGTTTAAAAATCTTAATAAAACAAAACCCATTGTCCAACAGGAACCCATAACCACTCGAAAATGAACAGGCGACATTAAGACCATGGTTTGGCGATAGTGCTAAAATGCTGGTGTTAATAGACAAAGTGCTAAGAACTATAAAGACTAAAGCATGGTGCGCGGTGATAGTGTGTGCTGTGGTGATCGTCATGGAGACAGCAGCCCTCAACGGGGATAACGTCTGCATGGTGAAACAAAAGTAAGTGGAATTTTGACATTTTGATTCTTCAGTCAAGTTGTAAGCCAAGGTTATACAGGGTGTAAAAAGACACATCGCCAAGCCGAAACCTACGCATACTGTACGTGTAACTAAATCTGAGCATAAAAATTTGCTGGGAAACGACTTTTATTTTTAGGTAAGTATACGCGCTACAGACTGCCTATGAGTGTGATGATTTGTACGGGATGGGGGAGGTAGTGTATAGGCGTATCCCGGCCCCGAACCCCGCTGCGCTGCCGCCCTGAGGCCCTAGACAAGTTGCTTTTCTGTTAGCGTTCACGCCAAACGCTACGGAAAAAATGTATGGAATTGACATTTGTGAGTCACGTGACTTTTCCGCAGGTAATGTCATTGCCATACATTTTGACAGTAGCGTTTGACGTGAACGCTAACAGAAAAGCAACTTGTCTAGGGCCTCTGTGCCGTTATCGTGAAAAACGTAAAAATATATTGAAACTTTAGCCTTCAATATCTCCATAACCAGTCGGTTCCCAGGTATGGTCCAGTACAAGAAAATCATCGTATTGATGGGTAGAATATGTGGTTTTAGTTTTCATTAAGGGTCTTTTTACACCCGAAATACTATAGCTGAACCCCGCGGCTTCACACCTGTTATTCGGCTACTAAAGGTTGTGGCGTGATGTTAAACAGCCTATACTATTTCTCATGAGTCTGGCTATCATATTCAAAAATATTTTTTTAAATATGACTGGTAGTTCCTGAGATTAGCGCGTTCAAACAAACAAACAAACTCTTCAGCTTTATACTATTAGTATAGATTAAATACATGTCATATATTTTTTAAATAAAGTCATGTCACAATATTTAAGACTTCCAAATTCTGACAACTAAGAACTGAATCTGATAACCAGTGTTATTTTAATTTTTATCTGTACATAATCTTCTTGTATCTAATTGGATAGCGGAGAACAAATCGCAGTTCGTAGAAAATAGCGACCGACTACAACATATATTTTTATGACGTCAAGAAAAGGCGACGTTAGGCTAATGTAGGCAAATCAAATATTGGATCAGAGACACCCACGCCCATGCTCAAAATAGGAATGATCTCGAACAAATAAAGTCCTCAGCGGATAAAAATAAATAATGAATCAATAATCGATAAGAGTAGGAAGGAGACAAGAGTGGGCCACCATCTATAAGGTTTTTATTCTAGGTCTAACCATAATCATACTACAAGAAGGCACGGTCTTCTCGATACAAAATTTTGTGCAAATCCTGCCTGCTAATAAATTGGTATAAGGGCAGAAGGATGACGAGTTCTATTATTGAATTTATCTGGTATCTACTTAGACCATCCATTTAAATGCTTTAATGGTAACTAATGGCCAATCCGGAGACTGTAAATCTGGCCATTTTGTTATAGTATCTTAAATTCTTCTTGTCCTTTCACTCTCGTTGGTTCTTATGAATGGTGGGTACTGCAGTAAATAAAACGCTTTATCTTATGCTGTTGCAAATTCACTTCTCATAAACAAAGTGCAGCAGTAGCGCAATGGTAGACACATAATTAGGGATGCCAGTCTCTATGTTTCTTATTGACATTTATGCTGAACTCATTGACCTAATAGTGACATAATTATATATGTCATAATCAAATATGTCAATGGCTGAACTGGACCTATTTGGCAAAGCCGCTAGGCACGCAGCAATTATTTTATTAATAAGACTACTTTTCATTTTAGGGTTCCGTAGTAAAACTAGGAACCCTTGTAGTTTCGTCATGTCCGTCTGTCACACCCTCGTAAAATCTACAGTTCTTAACCAATTTGTATGAAACTTTACAAGTAGATGTCTTTTGTAAGCCGCCATAAAGGCCTGCAGAAAAAATATAAAAAATAAAATAATTTGGGGGGGGGGGGCATACATCAAACTGAATGATGAAAAAAAAAATCGCGCACCCCTTCATGTAGGGTATCGTTAAATAGGTCTTTAAAAATAACATTAAGGTTCCTCAATGACTTTTTTGTTTAGGTGCATATTTAGTGAACTAGAAGCTTCCAAAATCGTTAACAATTTGTCCCCCCCCCCTGGAATTTTCCAACCGCGTTATCGAAAAATCTAATAAAATCAAGCTTATAGCATTTAATAAATAATTACGATTCAAATTGGTTTCAACAAGAATAAAAAATACATGAAACTGAGGGATGATAAAAAATATTTTATCGCACTCCTTCATGTGGGGTACCTATCGTTGGATATGTCTTTGAAAATAACATAAAGGTTTCTAAATGACTTTTTTATTTAAGTGCATACTTAGTGAATTAGAAGTCGAAAGTCGTAAAGAATGTGTCCCCCCCCCTGTAGTTTTCCAACCGCGTCATCAAAAAATCGGAAAAACATTTAGCTTGTAACATCTAATAAACACTTTCAATTAAAATTGGTTTGAACAAGATACGTTTATTTGTTTTTGAAATATTCACTATTTGCAGTTTACCCACAAAAATAAATTTGTATTTCATAATAATATTTTTAAATACAAACTTATATTTGCAGTCGGAAGGCTGAAATACTTCTCCCTACGGAACCCTAGACAGTGCGTGGTCCGACACGCTCTTGCCCGGTTTTTATTTATTTGGTTTGTGTGTCTTCCTGTTGTGACAAATAAATGTGCCTCTATTAGGTATTATTTATTACACTTCGAAAAGACTAAAAATTCAGATATAAGCGATGTAAGCTACCGCTGTGGCTAATGAAAAGTGCGAAACCGTCTAGAGGCGTTCAAAATCGTCTTCATTTAAATAATTAGTATCAAATCTTATGTCAAGTGCATTTCTTGATGTTTTTTTTTTACCAATCACAACAAGTGATATGAGACCTGACAGAAAAATTTAATTGGAGCCTTAACAGGCTTTGAGAATGTGAAAATTGCTATGACAATGACTATATTAAGTCCGTTCGAATTCGAATAATATGAAAATGGTCTAAAGACCATTTTCATTTTGACCATTTTCAAGACCATTTTTTGTTGTGTAAACACAACAAAAAATCTAATGCCCAGTTACTTTATACTTACATGGCTTTTGGTCGGTTGCAGAAAGATAATTAAATTTTAATGGAGGCATTAACCATACAATTCCTATAGTTAAAGTCTCCTTTAAAACTTAATGACCTTTTCTGCAACTCAGCGTTTGTGTAAAAGAAATAGGTACACAAACACATTTATTACACAAACGTTGGCTGCTCGCATTTTATCCCAAAAAACAGTATTGTTCTAAGTCACGAGCAAACAAGTTCATATTATAAACAAATAACCTTGAACAATCCTAAACAAACAATGAGTCAGGGCAAAGCTTGTATCCGAGAACCCTATTCCACAGAGGCGTTACTGATCCTGATAGCTTTAATTAATATCACTTTCTACATAACCCATTTATAGGGAACTTTAGGTAGGTATCATTACAATTTTAAAATAAGTACGAAGAGTAGACCGTTCTCTTACAAAATTAAACTAAAGAGTTTTGTATTATGAGCAATGATCGGAGTAGGTAGATTGATTTGGGGTCAATGATCTGGCACGTATATTAATATGGATATGCCTCCGGGATTCCGGGATTTTGTAATAATTAAGATTTTTTAAGAATTTTAATTATTGTTATGTGTAGGATGAAGAATGGACGCACAAAAGTAAGATTCACTTTATTACTTAATAAATAAGAAAAAGTCAGTCTTCTCGTGACCACGGTCAATGTAACTTGATCGAAACGTCGAGGTTAGTCAAAATACTGATATTTTGATTATGTTTGTGCGAGAAAAGTCCCGATATAATTAAAAAACATGTGTACAATTCGCGAAAGTTTAAAAACTACAAAATTAGAAAAACACAATCTTAAACGTTTAACTATCGCATTATATAAATTCCAAATGTTTTAGTTTAAAAATCTTTACATTCACAATATTTGATTCAATCCCGTATGTACCAAAATGAAATCCCGGATAAAAGGCTTATCCATGTTAAGATTTCTATGACTATTCATGATGCAAGTACGTAAAATCAATCTACCTACTCCGATCATTGATTATGAGGTACACTACTACCTACTTTATTATAATACGGTACTTACCTATCTTTTATAATATAATGATAGATACCTAAACGACATTGCACTAATTGCGGAGTAGGCAGTTTGGCGTGTTGAAAATAATTAAAGATAGAGTAAGAACGTGTGGGGTCAAGGGACCTCCGAAATAGTATAGCCCTCCGCAACCAACAGCAAGGTTGGTAAATACATAAGTAAGTATATCAGCCGAATGACATTCACTGTCCTTTAGGCGTCACTAAAGGATAGTGAACATCTGATGAACTAAAGGACGATAATGAACTAAAGGAGACTTTCGCCATAAACTAGATAGGTACCAGCGGCGAAAGGTGAGGAAGCCTTGTACAATAATAGTAACAAAATTATAAATAATTCTTCTTTACTTACCTATGTCATACCTATTCAGCTACTAAACATAGGTAAAAATAGTCAATAAACAAATAGGTACCTATAACAAAGTAAAATGGAATGACCTATTTATAATTTCCTTACCATTTTATTGTACAGGTTTCAGGTGACTATGTCCACCTGTAAACACAAGTCCAGCCTATAATCAGAGATGATTTATAAACGCATTACAACAGTATTTGTGATCCACAGGTACAATATCACGAAGAGAGTAAAGTATCGGGCTCCAATGTCAGTCAGGACTTACGAGTGGTGCTTCTCCATGCCGCCCAGGTGCTCGAAATGGAACACGGAGATGAGGGACTTAACACGGCTTGAGGTTTGTACTCTATTGTAAGCAGAAAATTGATAGGACATTCGTAGACAATGCTATGTGCGCAGTTGCCATGCCGCCAGGTGGCAGACGACTCACCGCTGATATTTTCGTCATGCTGCCGGGCGGCACTGGTCACGGGGGGGATTTGCTACACTCTTGAAGTATGACAGAGCGGTCAGAGGTATCTCGGTGTGTGGCCCACTTGGTTATGCGGCGCCATTCTTCTCTAATTTCTACTTTCCTAGTGCATTCGTGCATGGGCAGCATGCAGCTTTGATCTGATCTGGCCATCTCATTGGAGGTCTGTCGCGTGCTCGATGCCCTCAATTTTTCCCTGTACTACCAGGCAGGCGTATCTTATTATTATATACTTACTCGTATTATTATTATTCACTGGCTTCCGCACTAATTAACTAATACATACTCCTGTGATGAGTAGGTAAGGTCACCAGAGCTCCTGTGGATGCGCTGCGTTGACAGCGAAGGACCTGCTTGTCCCCTAAGCTGGTGTCGTGTTAAAAGTTTGGCAACGCGCATATGATAGGTACCTACTCGATGTTGTAAGCGCCTCATAGGCTACGGTAATCGAACTTTGGGACTGGGAGTCAACGTTAAGTAGGTACATTTTTAGGTATTTTTAGGGTTCCGTATCAAAATGGTAAAAAAGGAACCCTTATGGTGCGACTTCGTCTGTCTGTCTGTCTGTCTGTCTGTCTGTTTGTCTGTCTGTCTGTCTGTCACACCCGGTTATTTCAGCAACTACTAATGCTATCTGCACATTTCAAAATATATTTTTATTTAATTTTATGTCTCACAGTTTTCGACATATGATGAAAAATGTCTGAAAAAATACCATTCCCCCCCCCCTTATCTCCGAAGTTTGCGGAGCGAAAAATCTGAAATAATTAGAGCTGATAGAAATTGACCCAAATATTGCACCAAAAATAAAACGATGTTCCTAACTAGTGCAGTTTTTTCAAAATCATCAAAATTCCTTCACAAACAAGTTAGTTATGTGGTCCGATTTTTTCAGTTTATACGTCCAAAAATGACACGGAACCCTCGGTGCGCGAGTACAACTTGCACTTGGCCGGTTTTTTTAATATCACACAGAGATAAGATAATGTGCCTTTCTAGAACCAAGCTATCAAGAAAAGCCAACAAATACGTAGTATTAATAAAGAAGGATACGCGAACCAAGCCATCAATGCAGGTCACTCAATAAAATTTAAATATTCTTATGATTTAATGAGGAAAATATACAGTTTAGATGTCAACAACTAGGACTATCCTTGAGAAAAACTAGATCGATTGTGAAGTGACTGGCCCTACTAGCCTTAATTATTATATCATTCCATTCTTAATACACACTATACTTTGTATCTTCAGATCAATCTTATGAACATGTTGGTCTAGGTATCCTAACTAATATTATAAATGCTAAAGGATGTTAGTTTGTTTGTAACCTTTTCACGCCTAAACCACTGAACTGATCATCATGAAATTTTGCATATAAGTTGTCAGGGGTAAAGAAAACGACATAGGGTACCTTTCATCTAAAATAAATGTACTGTTCTCGAGGGAAAGAACCATAACTTTCGACGTTGACAATTGCTTCAGGACGCTAGACGGCGTTACGTGTAGGTATGTCACGCGGACGAAGTCGCGAGCAAAATGCTAGTAGGTACTTAAGAACAATATTTTAGAAAAAACTAAAAACTGGACAGCTTAAATATCATACCTTATGTCACGTCTTCCACAGTAAAAATAAATCTAACAACACCTCACATGTTGAACGCTACAGAGCATGGCAAAAAACACATACATTAACTTCCTCCCTCCCTTCTTCCCTCTTTCTGGGGCAGTCGGGTAAATATATAGATAGATATGCATCGAATCCTTATCATAAGGACTGACTGGAGCCAGCATTTAGACTTCTTAACATACTGCATATGAAGTGTAACTTCGGTTTATCTTCAGATCTGTCTAATGATTCATATGACGATGATCGTTTCTTGTATTGTATACGAGCAATCATTATACTTACACGACCGTGGATCATGCTACGGCTTATTCTAATGAGATCCCTTTCTTAAAGTTGCTTTCAAGTTCACGTTTTGTTTAGATACATCTAACTTGGACGCATTTTCTCAAGGCCGTTTCGTTTCGTAGGTCCTGTACTTATTTTTCAGTAGCTTTTCTGTGTGAATACACTGAGATTTTTTTTTGCATAAACTTAAAATAAATGTGACATTGGTCTTGACTAGAACATGTGCGTTGTTCTAAAACTAACTGATCTGAGGTCCATAATTATAATGCTATGTTTTAATCTATATCAGCTTATTTTAGAACTTTTGCTTTAATTAACCCGCTGTTCTCTTCATCATTCCTCACGTAACACTAGAAACGGTTGCTACACAAATTACGAAGACCACAAGTCTGATTGCAAAAAAATAACAGTCCATAAAAACCTACAGGAAATATTGTTTGATTGTGATGATACTCATTTCTTATATCATGATGTTGCAGACAGAAGAAAGGATGGCAGAGGTAGCGGTATGCTGTCCAGGGTACAAGATGAGAGATGTCTCCTGCGTTCCCATCTGTCCCAATGGGAAGACGGGGCCTGGATGCTCGGAAGGTAACGATGGAGTTGGTTGTGGGGGCAGCTAAGGGTGGATTTAAACCATACGAACAAAGAGCTAGAATAGAACAAGAGCATTCTTTCTCGATCTTTTAGTGTAAACAAAAGTGTTTACACCAAAATATCAACGAGCAAAAATGAGAACCAAGAACTAGAATTCTTGCACAGTAGAATGTTTAGATCAGCTAAAGGAATCGCTAGAACACAAGAACGCTTTACGTCTGAACGTGCAAGAACGCTCTAAGCAGTTGTTCGCACGCTCTAGTGCCGTTTACATCAAGCGAGCGAGCAGTTTTAGAATAATCCATAGAATTTGTGAACGCAGACAAAACAACGAAAGAATGCTCTATGTCTGTTTACACAAAAAATATTTATAGAGTGGGGATAGAATGAGCATTCGCTCGTCTGATGTAAATCCACCCTAACATAATCACTTTTAGAATCGAACTACCGCATATCTCTAATTCCCTCATTTTTCACATCATTACGTTCAAAAAATAAGAATCATAGAATTTGTGAAGGCTCCTAAACTCTTGCCGCCGGCATTATCCGAGTTTGCCGCCACGCCCGCGACGTTGGGATCAATTGGCGTTTGTTTGTGCCACACAGACAATCAATACGTAACATTTGTCCAAAATAGACGTGTATTTTTTTCATGATTATGAGCAAAATTGTCATTGATAATAAAATTAAAATCTAAATCCATTTGTGAACCATATTTTCAGATTGTCCGGACAATAGATGGGGACCAAACTGTATTCACGAATGTAAGCGATGTAGGAACGGGTTCTGCTCACCCCTCACGGGCGAGTGCGAGTGCTTGGACGGATGGCAAGGTGAGAGGTGGGTTGCCACTTTATTATGCCTAGATTTAGTATCTATTTAAGCCAGGAACTGTCTGTCTATTATGTACCGACACGCTGCGTAATCTCCGCGAGAACCTCAGATCATAGAAACAAGGAGATGTGCCAAGGCGCTATCGAGCTTGATGCCTGATCTTGAGCAAATTGCTCATATTAAAAACGTACGCGCTGGCGACGAACCGAACACGATCGATGGTATAAATACAGTGTTTTAGTTTAGTGCTAGTATTGAGTGAGGATTAACAGTGTTAGATTGAGGGTGTGCGGAATGTTCAATGCGTGGGAGATCTTTTTATTCACAAGGAGCGCTTAATTATGCGCGTAATTGTGTCGAAAAATGTACTAAAAGTGGCATCAGTTGTTCCCGTACTAATTTACTATGATGGCATATCTCCTTGTTTCTATGATCTGAGACGAGAACTGACAATTTGTTTGCGAACGTTCGAAAGATGTCACGGTGAGATTTTCTCTCGAAGTTGATATGCGGTGATATCACGCGGCGTGTCGGCACAGAATAAACCTTCTGGTTATGCAGTGGCTCATCGACTTTGTCAACACCCAGACTTAAGGTGAACGTCCACTGGTCCGACCCGGTCGCATCGCACGCACAGCACGAAACGGATTTTGGTTTGCTTTGTACGAATTCATAAAGCACTGTGTCCATCGGTACCACCCGCACCGAGTGCTGTATACCATATCCGTTGCGTGCCGTGCAAATTGGCCTTTAATAGTAGATTCAGTTCATAAGATGCCGTTAAAGAATTACAAACACGATAAAATGCAATACATGCTTATGGGTCTAAACAAAAATTCATTACAATACCTAACTACCGCAAAGTTTTTAGGTTTTTTGTATCCCTCATTTGCAATCATCAGAAAGTTTGTATTTATTGTATATAAACGTATTTCCTATTTTATTTTACAGTTGCGATGCAAGCATGCCCCCAACGACATCGATACCGTCGTTAGAAGAACTACTAACAACACTGACACCTAAAATTACAACTCCTGCTACACCTAAAGTAACAACTTTCAGTACTACAGTAACGACCCCTAGTACAACAGTAGCAACTCCTAGCACCACAGAAACGACGCTTAGAACCACAGTAACAACGCCTAGATCTACAGTAACAACGCCTACAACCACAGTAACAACTTCTAGAACAATAGTCACATCTTCCACTACTGCTGTCACTACTTCTACAACTACAGTGGCCTCTACAACTAAAGCCACTACGGTACCTGTTACAAGTTCATCAACTAAAAATACTTTTACTTCAACAACAATGTCAAGCACTTCTTCAAACTTCGCTTTACATAATCAAGAGAAAACTGAAGAAATGATACCTTTCGTCACTTCTGCAGAAATACCCAAAATAGTTACAATGTATGATAATACCACTTTTGTTACTACAATTAATTTAAAAGTCACTAGCCCTACTACAGATGCAGTGACTCACAGAGTCAACATTCTACCAATATATAATAAAGCAGAAGCAATGGAAACCACTACTGAACCAACTATAGTAACAGAGATTATACCTACTGTACAGCAGAAACCTATTGATGTTTTAACTATGACTGAGATGACAACCACTGTATCTTCAACAACTCCTATTGAAACAACATTAAAAACAGAGACTACGAAAAAGGAAACCACAATGAAAATACCTCCAACTACAGTCAAATTTAAACCAAAGGAAATATGGATAAGACCAGCGCAAAAAGGTGAATCCCCTATAGTAGAAACAAAGATTAAAGCTACTCATGAATTTCCAAGATACAGAAGTGCTAATAACAAAGAATTGACATCAGCAATCACTACACCAAAGACGATAATTGTATCTATAATACCTACATCGGTGTCTTATTCAACATTCAAAAAGATTGCCTTAACTTCGTCATTCATATCAGCAAAGAATAATGCGACTATTCAGTCGTACAACAAAATAGATAATGAATTTACAAAGCCAATGTTGACTGAAACGTCGACACCACCGGTTAAATTAAGTCCATTATCAAGAAAAGACTTATTGGCTACATCATATTTTATAAATAAAACACTGGTATCGAGCACTTCTGTAACTCAAAAAGCAACAGCTTCTTCAACTAAAATGATTACTTTAGTAACAGAACGTTTGGAAGTTACTAAATCTATGCCTCGTATTAATAGAACTAATAGCATGATGACTGATATTAACAACAATGTTTCTACTCCTATAATAATTACTTCTTCCAATGCAACAATACCTACACTGAAACAGAATGATTTACCTACGACTTCTACTGCTAGATCTTTCACAACTTCAAGTGCAACACAATCTACTACGGAGCAAACAACAAAACACTTGGTTAAACATGTAACGCCTAAAAAAGCGTACATAGCACCTGTAACAAAAAAATATAAACCAACTAATCCGCCAAAAATAGTTGAAAAAGAATTTAAAAACGCTAACGTTACTAAAAGTCTAAACAAAGTTACAACAGATGGACCAACGGATGATGAGGAATTTCATATTTTGACAGAGCCCGAACATATAACAGCCGTTATGGGGGAGAAAGGAACTGAAAGGTCATCAGTTGACTTGATATCGGTGATAAGTATAGCTGGAGGCGTGATGATGGCAGTCATCACCGTAGCAGTGGTGATTGTGATGATCGAGAGGTGCAAGAAGCCGAGGTACGAAGACGTGAGGAAGATTAATGATATAAGAATGCAAGTAATGATTGATAACAATGATGTCCCGCCACCGTATGTGAGAAGCATCTTCCATACACCGTTACCTGGTAAGTTCAAGCGTTTTTACCCATTATTTAGTTTAGGTACATATTCTATCTCACAAAGGCAGGTTCCTTGGTCTTTATTGTGTGTGTCTGGTGCACGTACAATATGTTGTTTCTATGTGCGCAAGTTGAAAGCTCACAGTATTGGTCGAGACGCCTTTAGGTACACAGAAACAATGTGCACGTGCATCTACCAATTCGGCTTCGTGAGATAGAACATCTGCCGGCTTAGCATGACCAAATCTATCTCTATTCTACCATAGAATAGATGAAAGTTCTTTCTATCCAACTCGTTATCTCTTCTGCCCGAGCACGCGACGACCCGTGCTTGGCTCATCAGAGTTTTGTCTACTGAAGAATAGAAACATTTCTTCTCTTCATTGTATGCATAGCACGGTAGAAATCTTTCTACAATCTGTCTTTTGTCTATTCTTCTGTCGACAAAACCCGTTTTTATCTTGGTCATGGACTTTTTATTAAAACCAATGACTGCCAGTACTACAATTAGGCAAATTCCAAGTCTGTTTTAATTAGAATCGGTTTCTGATTGTCCGTACCTAATGACTGCCGCAGGAATTTGTTCGGCATCTGACACCAAGTAATTCCTACACTTAAATTCAATGTTGAATATTTAAATTACTGGATAGGTACTGAAATTTCCCATCGGAGATTCCATCTAGTGCTCACCGTTACTAAGGTCCTCCTAACTAAGCAATCTCATGATTCTAGACTCACGTTGTCTGACAGTCAGCCAGTGAGTTTTAAACGATAATGACAATGAGTCGAGTTAGGTAGGTAAAGTACCAACTAAATTCTTAAAAAAATAAATGGCTATCTCTCCCAAGAATCGACGTAGGAATAATATTTATTATTATAGTCGGCTTCAAAAATATTGGGACGAACAGACTGTTCTATTGTTTGAACAACTAAGTAAATTGAACAATGAAATAGGTACGGTAAGGGATGTTTCAGAATGAACACATAACCCGACAGCTGTCCTTCTGACATGAATTCTATCCCATTGAGATAAAGTTTAATTTGATTTCTTTAGTTGTACCTATAGTAGCTATGACGAACAAACTGTTCGCTTCGTTTTATGCCGCTGACAGTACTACAACGCTCACATCACATCACAATCATGATAGTTCAAGATATTCATGTGGTTTAAGTATGCGGAAAGAAAATAATCTTCAATAATTCTAGAGAAGGGTATGTGAACCGTAATTTCAACAGGGAAGACATCGGCCCATTAGCTCAGTTGGTTAGAGCGTCGTGCTAATAACGCGAAGGTCGCGGGTTCGATCCCCTCATGGGCCACAGTCTCATTTTGTAAATATTATTTTGTATTTCTATATTTATAATTTTTTTTAGATCCTCCAACTTCAGAAAAGTGTCACTATCAACCAATATCAACATTGGATCGGAATTTAAAACAATTTATGAGACCGGTCGTGGTACAAACGATTTCACCCATAATGCTGGAAAATTTCAGAGGTAAAACACATTCAAACTAAGTGCTGAAATTATAAATAAGTACAATTAATTAAATTAATTTATCGATATTCATTTCAGGTATTCTAGAATGTCATTACGATCATTTACCAAGGAGGAGCCATGATTTCGCCACAATACAATCTCGTTCCTCAATAGCGCCATCTATGAACGACTGCAGTGAACTACGTCAACTTCGAGCTAGCGTTACAGAGTCAGCGATAGAAGCGTTAAAGTGCGAAGCCAAACTCGACGTAATAGATAATACAACATCAGAACCGCTGTATGCAGAGATTCCGTGTTGGAGACCACCTTCTGAACATGCTATTGAAATCATGAACTTGAATGGAGAGGCCGTGACCGAATTATGACCGCAATGTTCAGTGCAAGTGTTAGTTAGCAAGTAGTTCTAAATTATTGTAATAGATGGCGTTGTATGAAAGTTTTAATGTTAAAACTAGGTACCAAAGATTTTTGTGTGAATTACTAAAATAAAATTATCTATTGAATGTATTAGGAACGTAATGAAATAAAATAAAAATTATAATTATTTTTTATTTTCCTGTTTTTCATGATGAGGAAAATTACTATTGTGGGATTATTATTGCGATTTACATGCAAGTAGGTACACCAGCTGATTCGTAGAACCCGTTATAAAAGAGATAAACATTATCGGGGTTAAAGTGCGCGGATATTATTACTGTTATCAAATAACATCCTATGTTTCGTGTTGGACGGATTTCGTAAAAAATATCGGAATGCAATAATTATCTTTACGTTACAGCTGCGTAGGTAGGTACCTACCTACATACTTACAAAATGAATCCCGATAGGCGTATAATGTTCCTTTAGCTGTCGTAAACAGCAATACAGCAGTTTAATGTAGCGTAGGTACGAATTGTACGATTGTAGGTAATTGGGCTGTCGCTGGTACACTACCTAGTAGGTAGCTATAATATGTCATTTTTATGACAACATAACAAATGATCAACGACATCATTCTGTGATAGGTACCTACCTATCTTTTTCTATACCCTATCCGTTTTACCAAAAAATAAAATGTAAACAAACCATAAAAAGGGTTGTTTGGATGTCGCATTTACAATGATAAAGTTAATATTGACATTACTATAGCAAAATTTAATTATTTATTTCAAATACCACCTTAAACTCTTTACATTTATAAAAAAACATAAAATCTTAGATTTTACAATTATTATTGATACCAATATTAATACGTATAAAATTTTTATTAATACAAAAATAATACGAATAACTAACTTACCTTATAAAGAAACTAAAATGGCAAGGTTTCCTAATCTGTATTTCATTTTATACGCTGGTAATTTAAAGTGTACTTTTTATCTGACTATTTTACATTGGAACGAGTGTTTCTTAATTCGGTCGGATTATGACCGCCATGTTTTGTTTACAGCTGTGATTGAACTCGTTGATGCCACCGTGTTATTATTCGATATTTCGTTGTGTTTTCGTTATTATTCATTAAGTTATTGATTTTGTTGAGTTTGTCTTTTTTGTTACTCTTTTTTTTATTGTTTTTGTTTTGTAAAATGAGTGAACCTGGGCAATATTTGCACTTTTTCATCACCGAAAAAAAAGCGGTCCAAGAGGACAGTGATGGGTTCAGTGGTTAAAAAGACCCTTATCAACGTCTATAAGCATGTAGAAGAGACGTGGCTTATGGATTCCTATGCTTACAAGTACGACATAGCCGATAAAACTGCGGAGATCATGGGGATATCTCAAAGCTATTTGAGAACCATTGGTTTGTTTGTTTACATTTTATTTTTTGGTAAAACGGATAGGGTATAGGTCCAAGTTTAGCAGCTAGGAACGATGACTTTTTTATTACAATATCACAATATTTTGTCTGCTACTATTTAAATAAAATAGGTAGGTAGATACATAAAAAACACGGTAGGTAGAGGGTCTACATAAGTGAGGATCGTAGCACGTAGCGTTCTGCAAATATAGTTTCTGCCTAGGTAGGTACCAGTGGCGAAGGGTCCTTACAATACGATTCCTACCGGCTTCCCTTTGAAAAATAACACAGGCAGTATTGCCTACTTTTATTAATTAGTTTTTCGTGGCCAGGTAAGCATTTCTAGCTCCGGCTTACCTCTTACAAAAACTGACCCTTCGCTACTGGTACCTTCGGGATGGTATGAAAAAGGAGTGAGTTTATACTAGTAATGAAACGAACACTACCCACATTAGGTAGATAGGTAAGTAAGGTTGTTCCAATCTGAAATAGAAAAGGAGCTATACAAGACTTTCACCATCCCTTGTTCGCAACGGAGCAATGTTTGTTTTAGCATTACATAATTTAGCTCAGGCCCTGAGCTGACTTTAACATTTCATAGTACCTAGATAGGTAGAGCTCATGCCCTGAGTTAACTTTAACACTTCATGGTTGGTATAGTTCAGGAACTGAGCTGACTTTAACATTTCATGGTATAGCTCAGGCCCTGAGCTGACTTTAACATGTCATAGTTATAGCTCAGGCCCTGAGCCGTCTTTAAAATTTCTTAGTAGACTGATAAGATGCAGTTGTTGTTGTTGTATTTCGTGGAAATAAATTATGTTAATAATATGTATTATTATAATCAAGCAGTTTTGCGTTTTTGACGTAAACACTTGGATTTATGAAATCAAGAGTAGCTTGGACTAGATGCGAATGTTAAAGGCTGATATGACGTAACTTATTGGAAGCCGATGGGCTTTTGACCCATCAGCAATGATGATTGCTGATGGGTCAAAAGCCACGACGGCACAAAAGCAACAAGTTTTAACTTAGCTAATTTTATTTATTTTTATTACTATAAAAGCATCAAAATGTATGCAACTAAAGTAGAATTAGGATACCGCAAATGATTCCCAATCTCAGCCAAACGAAAACGAAACAAAAGCCGTGTTGTGAACAAGATAAATGGGCTACATATTCGAGTAATTTAAATCAAAACAATGAGATAAGAATACCGGTGATCTTGACCAAGAGCCTTGTGCAGTGTTGATATGCTAGGTACATACGAACGACTTTGTTCTATAATTTAGAGGAAAATAATCTTGGAAATCAAACACTTCACTGGAAGCTCGGATGGGGAAAACCATACAAAACCGACAGCTGTGTGCCTAGAGGGCAAGCCCAAAACAGACGAAGTCGCACCGTAAGGGTTCCTCTTTTACCATTTTGGTACGGAACCCTAAAAATGAACATAAATACTTTCTAAAACCAAAAAAAAATGCGTCGGGCATGCCCTCCAGAGCGCCTAACATGCGCGCCGCGACAAAATTTTGTCGACGCTTTTATCGTGCATTTGGCTCGTATTCGCACATAAATCAGAACATTCTAAAAGATGTTCTCCTAGGAGTATCCATCCAATAAATATCAAGGCTTACAAGGAATGGTCTTATCACAGAAATCTAAATAGGTAAGTCAATAGAAATGTATCTGCTACATTTTTCTACGGAATGCTTTTCTCAGTTATCTTGGACATCCAATGCAATATAAATTCAACATAATTCCGTGCAAATACGCCACATTTTTCTAATATAATATAATAAGTACATTTATGATTCTATGACTATGACTTGTTATTTAGATGTTGACTTACTATTTACTAAACTGTTTAATTCTTCGAAAAATCATGACGATTGGCCACCTACATCTTATTTTGTTACTCATTAAATTATTGCAAAACACATGCATTATCTCATCGTTTCCGACAAGCGGTATCTGAATTGGGGGTCAGTGGTGAAATACTGAAACTGTGCTTTAAATTAGACTGTGCTAGAAATTAGACTGTTTTTCCAGGTACCTACTTCGCTGGCACCAATATAACGTAGGTACCTACAGACTCAGAAGCCTAATTCTCCTAAATAAAAATGTTCAAAATATACCTATGGTTCCGAATTGGTTCCGATTTACTCTCAATGTCATATAAATACATAGGTATAGGTACATTAGAACACCATTCTCTAGTATAGTTTAATAGTCTATGACACCACTTGTGACGTGTATGGCATTGAGATTATATTGGAACCAAAAATATTTTGGACATTTTTATTTACGAGACTTTGGTTTCAGGTTAATACTATAAAGTTAACAAGGATGTGTCAAGAAATTTATAAGGAGGAAGCCCCCGTTGAGGGGCTGGATCAGAGAAAATGTAATATTTACCAGAAAAACGGAAGCAGGAACTATTTAACTTAATTGTTTTTGGTAAAAAGGTCTTTAACTAAAAATAGTAATTTCAAAAACATGCCTTGTTCTAAGCGCAGCAATTCAATACACACTGCACCAATGGGTGCCAAAACTAGGTAGGTATATTATTTTATACAGAACCCAATGCCTCAAACACATTCACGCCAACTTATCCTAGCATGGCTCTGTGTGCTAATTATAGCGTCAGTGTGACATGAAGATCGGTGGAACGAACAAGTGAGATAAACCGGTAAGTCAAATTCGTTATGTCATACTTATTTTATACTTAGCTGCTTATCGGACAAAGAGACAGCGTGTAATCGCGTGTTTTTTCTTAAACTACCTACCTATACATTCACGATGAGTACTAATGAGTCAGGACCTAATTATTTTAATTTTACTTAAATATTTTAATGTGTTTTTAAGAAAACATAGGTCTATAAATTTACTCGTCCATTATCTCAAATATACGTAGGTAGGTAGGTACAACAAAATCAATAGTTTTTATTTTTTTGTTATGAAGGTAGGTATGTACCTACTCCATATAAAATTCACTTTTACACTTAAATTTATTGTGATTCATTTTAGGTGTTTTTTTACTTATATTTATTATTTACCTTACCTACATTAATTCTTGAAATTCTACAATTAAATAATACCTACCCATAATCTTTATGGTCGAAAAAAACGGAGTCACTATAATAAAAAAAAAAAGATGTTGTATTAGAACCAAAACCACACCATAATATACAACGATTTAATGTGTTTTTTTTTTTTAATATTTCAAAATAAATAAATTTTGTTATGAATTTTAAACATGGTAATTAAATACATACTTATGCTTATTTCAGTTTTTTTTACGAAAATCTAAAGATTTTCTTACTAAATAGGTACATAGTTTCAATAACTACTACTAGGTACTATTTGTTTGGTTTCAGATCAAAATGCGCCTGTTCATACTCGCGCTATTAGTTATATGCGCACGCGCATCTCCTCAGTACGTGAAGACTGCGGGGGTGAAAGGAGGATACAGTGGTCAAGGATACCAGTATCATGGTGGACAGAATCTTGCAAGGTCAGTGTTGGAGACCAGCTTTAGTCTGGAGGTCAATTTTTTCTATCGCTATCTACGTAGGTATAGGTACCGGCAGGAATCTTGATCACAGATCGCGCATGTACAGTTTTGGGCATTGGCCCAAAACTGTACATGCGCGTTCTGTGAAACATCTGTGATCTGTGAAACAAACACTTGTAAATAGAGCGCGTACACCAACACGTCCGCCATCGGCCGACAAAATTGGACAAAATCGGTCGTGAGTCGTGTTGGTGTACGCGCTCTCTACAATTTATAAGTGTTTGATTCAATCGTCCGAGTCCGTCCGTCATCGTACGAGCAAAGTTCGTACGATGACGGATTTGGTGTATTTGAGCCGTTACTCTAAGCCAATGACCGCTTAGGTTTAGACCATTATGGTGTCATTATGATACCATTCTTACACTATTGCAATAGCAGAATTGGGGCCCAGTTGTCAGACTTTCGGGCTTCTGATTTCCCGTAAACTGTTGTCAGAAATATTCGTATGACAACCGGGAGACTGTTTAAAGTGTTCTCCGAGTTACGGCTTCTCCGTGCCTCTCGTTAAGTAAAGGAATGCTCACCCATCCATAGACTGACCGCGGTAAGCGCAGCTTAACCTTGTTCAGCACGGCTGTTCACCCTTGAGCTCGTCTTCCTCCAAAGTAGGTATAACTAGCGGCAGCAGTTGTGAGCACAAACGTCACCTACATTAGCTGATTTTTCGGTCTCTTTGGCGGAATGAAGAAGCGCCGTGTCTGCACGTGATTGGTTCTTCAGTCGATGCTCGTCGTCTAATTGGACCTCAGATCATAGAAACAAGGAGATGTGCCAAGGCGCTATCGAGCTTGATGCCTGATCTTGAGCAAATTGCTCATATTAAAAACGTACGCACTGGCGACGAACCGAACACGATCGATGGTATAATACAGTGTTTTAGTTTAGTGCTAGTGTTGAGTGACGATTAACAGTGTTAGATTGAGGGTGTGCGGAATGTTTAATGCGTGGGAGATCTTTTTATTCATAAGGAGCGCTTAATTGTGTCGAAAAATGTACTAAAAGTGGCATCAGTTGTTCCGGTACTAATTTGCTATGACATATGGCATAATTATCTCCTTGTTTCTATGATCTGAGAATTGGACCATTCTCTCCTACGTATTGTCAACTGTCTATTGGGCCGAAAATGTACATGCGCGATCTGTGCTCATAATACACACCGCTAGCTATACCTATTTACCTACCATTGACATATGAGCAATATCCTAATGTGACGCAAGCACATGTAAATTTATTCTAGAGGGCACTCGCAGCATAATATATTAGATCATAGTTAAATCCATTACAATGCCATTGTTTTTTAGCCGACTTACAAAGGTTCTCAATTCAACTTTATTTTTTTTTATGTTTGTTACGCGATATCTTGAACCCATTGTAAATTCTAATTGCTTTTCTCATTTGGAAAGCTCTCATATAGTAAATTTAAATAACTTTAGTGGAGTCGTTTTTTAACCAGCTTCAATAAACCGTAGTTATTAGGGTTCCGTACCAAAATGGTAAAAAAGGAACCCTTATGGTGCGACTTTGTCTGTCTGTCTGTCACACCTGATTATTTCAGCAACTACTTATGCTATCGACTTGAAATTTGGAACAATTATAAAGAATGCTTGTTCAACTTTATGGCAAATGAAAAAAGTCCAAAAATATTTTTATTTTCATTGCAAAAGGGGCCGGAGTGTACGTCCCCAGACGAGATGTTTCAAAAACATCTATTTACTAATTACGTTGTCATTTAATTGATTTTAAAACCGAGAATCTGACGGATGCGAGCAGCATTGCCAACTAATATTTTGGTGATAAGAATAAGTAAGTACTTACCTACTTAGGGCCTAGTTCACCGACAAGATAACAGTCCGTTAAATTGAAAACGGCTGTTTATCACATCTTTTTCCATACAAATCGTCATGTTAAACGGCCGTTTACAATTTATCGGACTGTTATCTTGTCGGTGAACTTAGCCCTTAAGACCTTAAACGACTCATACTTATTCTTATCACCAAAATGTTAGTTCCCAACTAAAATGAGCTGTTTAAGACAATTTTAAGACCCGAAGGTCCTATACAGTGTAGGAGGTTAAACAGTGGAAATATTTTAAGGGGTCATTGTACTCATCATTATGAACAACTTTTACTATGGGACCAACCCTGAAATCGCGAAAAAAAAATCAGCTGCTCCATAAATTTTGTTAAGTAAACATAAATGTATGGAACAGCTGATTTCAGGGTTGGTCCCATAGTAAGAGTTGTTCATAATGATGAGTACAATGACCCCTTAAAATATTTCCACCGTTTAACCTGCCACCCTGTATAAGCTTCTTTTAATTCTTATCACCAAAATGTTAGTTGGGTAATGGTAGGACCGGTCGTTGTGGCGATGCTTTGGGGGCTATGTCCACCAGTGGATGTCTTTCGACTGATGTAATGATGATGGGGATGATCTTGTCGGGAAAGGTAACTACGTCATTTATGTGCCATTTCTTGTATGTCCTCAGCTATTATAACAACAGCACCCAACAGCAGGGATACGGTGGCTACGCAGCGAGGAACCTCACGGAGGCAACCAATTATGAAAAGGGCGTCTGTTACGTAGAAGTACCGTGAGTATATACCATACGATATCTCACTCAATTTTTACTGCAGAGCTAGGTTATACAGGATGGGTTCACACAGGATGGGTTCACACAGGATGGTTTTATACAGGATGGTTTTATACGTGGTGGTTATACAGGGTGGCAGGTTAGACAGTGGAAATATTTTAAGGGGTCATTGTACTCATCATTATAAACAACTTTTACTATGGGACCAACCCTGAAATCGCAAAAAAAAAAATCAGCTGTTCCATACATTTTGTTGAGTTATGTGAACATAAATGTATGGAACAGCTGATTTATTTTTCGCGATTTCAGAATTGGTCCCACAGTAGAAGTTTTTCATAATGATGAGTACAATGACCCCTTAAAATATTTTCACTGTCTAACCTGCCACCCTGTATACATGCTGGTTTTATATAGGCTGGTTTTATTTAATATTATAGAGTGGTAGTAGCTGGTTTTATTTAATATTATAGAGTGGTAGTAGGTACTATCTGATTTTTATAACTAACTACTTACATTATTGACACCTGTTTTAAGACTTAAGTATTTCTAACTATTAGGTAAACTGCCTCATTGTCTAGTGGTCGCAAGAGCAACTACTAAGTGGGGGGACCTGGGTTCGATTCCCGGTTCGAAAGAAGTTTTTTGGGAACTTCAGTAGCAGACCAGAGTCCAGAATTATGCCCAGTTAATGACAATAAGCTCGCCAGTCATCCCTAATTGGTATATAACTGGCTAAATGAGGGTGCACTGTCACTTCTGCCTATATTTTCGGGGAACACAAGCGTGATAATATATTATGTCAGAACCTAGAATTAGCAGCACCCAGAACTTTATGTGCTCTTTGGGGCAGATTGTTATTGCCAAACAATTCTGTTAGCTTTGACGTTTTTAATTTGCATCATATCATTTATCTTTTCTATTTTACCGTAGTTTTTTACAATAAATCATTCATATATTTACAGTACCGCCAGTCTGGTCAGCGATCCTGCCCATGCTCCAACTGGCAACGGAGTGAGTATAAAAGTTCAGCTCATAACAAATAAAATATAGTGTCGCCCCCCAAATATCTTCTTATATAAACGATACAACCTTTTAACAAAAATCATCTTCTATAGGTTTTTGCTAAACTCTTGCTGAAACTAGTATTAGCACTTCAAACTTTTCATCATAATCTTTAGTCGGCCAAGCATTCATAATTCTAGATTTTTATTTTATTTACGAAGTGGTCACGACACTCACGACCCCTTATGATATGTGATCGTGACCACTTCGTACTAGGTTGGGCTGTTTGTATTCTAAACAAGTCACTGTACAATACATACGTCTTATTATTTAACCTGTATTAAAATCTTCCTTACTTCTCAGTCCCGTCCAGACCTAAGTCGCATCAGAAGCTGTTGCAGGGGTTACATCAAGAACATTTACAACTACAGACTCTGCGACCCAGTGTGCACTAAAGGGTGCGTCAATGGCCTCTGCAGTGCCCCCGAAACTTGCTCCTGTTACCCCGACCACATCATGAACTTGGCTGGGTTCTGTGTTCCGACTTGCCCGATTGGCTGTCAAAATGGACAGTGTTCTGGGGGTGAATGTATTTGCAAGGATGGATACAGGCTGGATTCGGACAGCAAATTCTGTGTCCCGTACTGTCGTGAACAGTGCGGTGGTATGGGACAAGGTAATGATAGTCTTGTTTTGTATTTAATTATTTGTGTAGCGACATCTATAGATAAAAGCGGTATCTGTTCCATAACAAAGCAATTGTTGATTGTGGCAAACAGATGGCGTTATTAGATTTGTAATCGAATCGAAGAAAATCGTACCCAGACGACTAAAATGAACCTTGAACTTATTAGAGGCAATTGACGGCAATTTAGATTGAAATAACTACATAATTATTTAAGTAAACACGCGCTAGTATCTTCTATTGCAACTAAATTTTGAGCAGCCTTTAAACTAACGCCAAAACGAGCTTAGTCCACCCGAATAAGGGCGGGGCCCCATTAGGGCAAGCCCTCATGAGTGCGTTGCGCTGCACTGCGTTGCGTCACTTTACAATACACTTCTCCGTTGCGTTGTCGTATGCATTGCGTCGACGAGCCAACGGGTAGTGTAGTGTGAAGTGACGCAATGCAGCGCAGCGCAACGCAGTAATGGGACCTCTCTCCTCGCCCTAATAAAAACACTCCTCACCTTCCAATGTCCAGGTAACTGCACCGCCCCAAACACATGTGAATGCAAGAATGGGTACATATCTACTCCCGAAGGCTCGTGTAAGTCATCTTGTGATAGGTGCAGGGACGGCGAGTGTGTTGCTCCTAACGACTGCCGCTGCTCCGCAGGATACTCGAAGAATGAGTATGGAGACTGTATTGCTCATTGCTCAAGGTAAGTCGAAACAACCAGTTTATTTACTGAGCAAAGATCGCGATTGAGAAGATAAAAATGTGCGTAGTAATCAAAGGTTGGGATGTGAAATATAGTTGGTCGCTGATGAAGATTTTTTTTCTTATCACGCACCGACAGTTTATTTACATGCATAACTAAGAAGAAATCGTTGTGCAGTATAAAAACACCCACTATAATCTCTAAAGATGGTTTCTAGTTTGGTTCAGAGGAGATTATAGTGGATGAAATAAGTTAATCGGAAAGAGGTTATCCTCTGATTAATTTCAGTTTATCTAATTTAGCAGATCATTTCGCACAAATTCTCTTAAATTTTTGAATGTACACTCGACGCCATTGACGGTCGACCACTTTTCGCACTTATTACTAAGAGCATAAGGGTGAAAAGTGGTCGACCGTCAATGGCGTCGAGTGTACCTATCTGGTAGATATGTCAATCTAAAGACTGCGAAACTGGCCTTTATTTAGCCTAAGCGATCTTACAATATTATGGTATATACTTATTCAGTAAATAAAACTTGTAACATATTTGTTTCAGCCCCTGCACGCCGCCGAACCGTTGTATCGCCCCCAATGTGTGCGGTAACCCTTCAAATCCCTCTTCCACAATAACACTCTCCCCATACGACCTACATCAAGCTCATCATCCAAACATCCAAATCCCAACTAGGCCCCCTTATGGCCAGCAACCCCAGTATCCTAACTACCCGGGCAATCAACAATCTAACTACCCTGGCAATCCACAACATAACTTACCCGGATATCAGCAAGTCAATTATACTAGTATTCTACACCCCGGATTTCCGCAAAACAATTATACTGGTTATCAACCATCCAAAATCCCTGGTAATCCACAATTCAACTACCCCGGCAATCAACAATCTGTAAATCCCCAATATCCAGGTAACCTTCCACCCTATCCTGGTGGACAAAACAATAACCCTGATTATCGACCATACAATGGCAATCCAGAAAACCGGCCTCAACCTTTGCCTCAGTACCCGGGCAATCAATATAATAATTCGAGCAACCAACAACCTTCCCACAATCCCTATCTAAGACCTGTCAATAATATAGATGGACAGCCCATTTACACCAATATACCCAACAATCAGCCTCTGTACCCAGATAGTCAACATGTCAACCCTGACCAACGCCCTAATAACTTATCCCCTAATTCAAGTCAGACGTTGCCCAATTCCGGAGTCAACTACCCCAATAGTCAATACTACCCCGGCAGTCAACACTACCCCGATCAGCAACGTCCGTACCCTAACCAACCTAATCAGCGACCAGACATGGAACCTTACTACCCCAACAGTCAATACCACCCGGGGGGTCAGCAAAACTATCCTTATAACAACAACTATCAAATTCAACCGAACCAGCCTCACTACCCCTCTAATACCCCAGGGTCGGAATACCAGCATATTTATCCGGATAGCCAATCCGGGGATCTGATGTGTTCACATCCCTGCGTCAATGGAACTTGTGTCGGAAGAGACAGGTGTGCTTGCAATACGGGATACGTGCCTATTGCTGGGGACACATCTAGGTTAGTATTCTGTTTTTTTCTTATCATAAGGATGGCTTTACATTTGGATGGCAGCATCCATAGTGGCTATACATTTTACTTCGGGTGCGGGTTCGAAGACCACACAATTCAAATATTTAGATAGTTCTCGATCTGGACTTGGGACTGAAATGGAAAGTAGGCTATATTATGTCACACCTCATCATAAAACAAGGAGCTATGCCATCATAGCAAATTAGTACGGGAACAACTGATGCCACTTTTAGTACATTTTTCGACACAATTACGCGCATAATTAAGCGCTCCTTGTGAATAAAATGATCTCCCACGCATTAAACATTCCTCACACCCTCAATTTAACACTTTTAATCGTCACTCAACACTAGCACTAAACTAAAACACTGTATTTATACCATCGATCGTGTTCGGTTCGTCGCCAGCGCGTACGTTTTTAATATGAGCAATTTGCTCAAGATCAGGCATCAAGCTCGATAGCGCCTTGGCACATCTCCTTGTTTCTATGATCTGAGTGTCACACGGACAAAAATCTGGAGCAAGCGTTGTGCCTAGTAGTTTCAACGTATACTTACATGAAAATACATTTTAATTATAGGTACCATTATAAAACTGTAAAAAGTCTGTGTCAGTTAGGTACCTGCTGTAGTCCACGTGGACGGGCAAAAAAATCTTGTATGGAATAAAATACAATTTCCGTTTTTTTTCAGGTGTGAGCCCCATTGCTCCGGCTGTTCGAACGGGGTCTGTGTGTCCCCCTACGTGTGCCAATGTAACCCTGGGTACTACAAAGACTTCAGCGTAAAAGGCAAAACTTCGTGTGTGCGCCGCATTAGGCGTTCTGCAGATGCATCCGTCGCAGACCTACTTGTTTTTGAAATACCTGATGATTATAATAATTAATTAAAGTTAAAGTCAATTTATATTAGACTATTTTGTTATTTTATTTTATCTTGTTCTTCAACCCATTTTCGGGAAATAACTCTTTAATTGGTATCTTAATAACTAGGTATAATATAGTTATTAAGATACCAATTAGAGTTATTTCCCGTATTTATGGTGTTATAATATAATAAGTAAATAGAACAATACAGCATGTAACAATAAAGAGCTAATCCAGTCTAAGAGTTCGGTCTGGGAGTCTGGAATGACTTCACCGTAAACGTACCTAAGTACTTTGAAGATGAAACATTAATTTTAAATTAAATAACGATGCCTGCAACTTTGGCAGTGTCACGTTTTGAAATTATGTTATTTTAGGGAAAAGAGATAAGCTTATTTTGACTCATTACACGGAAATTAGACACAAAATTGATAATACATTGGACAAATAAAATTGATAATACAGGACAACAGGGCCGTATCAGTCAGGGCAAGAGGGGCCTCATCAACTTGATTTTTTAAATAAGAAAAAAATAATACTGACTTACCTACCTAAGGTAAATCCACCTCTGAAGGTTTTTAAAACAAAAGAAAGCTAAAAAAGTTTTTACTTGTTTACTTTATTTTTGTTTAATAAAATGCAACTTGCACAGAACATTATTTACAAAAAGATAATTTTAGGATGACACATTTTTATTAAATCTATCTTTTGATATCTACATTATTTTTTTATCATTCTGTTTACGTATTGTCCTCGGATATTATGAGGTCACCGTTTTTATTGCAGAACTTTACACTTATTTGAGGTCAAACAAGCGTTTGACGAACTATTGTTATTGTTACAGATATTAAAAAAAAATCTAGCAATAATTAAAGAGGGAAACCACGCATAAAACCAAACAATTCAAAAATGAATGACAAACCAAGGAACAGTCACAGCAATAAATGCAATGTCCGATGCAATCATAACAACAGTTTTCTTCACCTTTATATAAATCATTCGACGCTTGCGCACATGTCATCACAGGGTCCAGTTCATCAGAGTCATAATTCGCGTCTTTCACCTCCACAGGTTTTAGAACTCCATCTTGTGGGTACTTGGAATACTCCGCTAAATTCTGTGCAGTTATGACTTCACTGTTATCCTTCGTATAATGAAACATATTTAATATTGAATTAAATAACTACGCCTTCAATTTTGTCCTATGTCCTACGCCTGAAACTATGTACCTAAATGTTGCCAAAAAATCACACATTTTTCCGTTATACGGACTTGGAAACAAAAACAATAGACATGACAATGATTCGTTGTAGCATAGGTTTGTACGTCTCGCGTCGCACGCGCCGCCGACCATACTAAAAAGTGTATAGCAATTATTAGGTAGGTGACTCATGAATGAATCGCGATGGCTAGTAATAGCTGCTCGTTGAGAATTGTAACTAGCCCAAGCACAAGTCTTAGGCCGAGATAAATAAACATTACTTATCACGTGCTTTGGCTATGTTCCCGTCTCTGTCTTGCTTGCAAGTTGCGCGATAGTGACAACAATACGGCTTAGCCAAGTAGGTGTTTTTTCCGAGGCGGAAATCCTCATGGATGTCACCCGAACGAGTGAATGATATCGTTCATAAATTGAATGATTTATCGTTCATAAATTGAACGATTGCGGCTGGAATCGTTCAATTTGACGTAAAATACCTCATTCACCTTCTTAATTCCAGCCGGCCTAGCATGACCACGATAGAAACGGGTTTTGTCTACATAGAAATAGACAAAGTGACAGATTGTACTACCGTTTCATTCATAAAACGTAGAAATGTTTCTACAATCTGTCACTTTGTCTATTTCTATGTAGACAAAACCCGTTTCTATCGTGGTCATGCTAGGCCGGCAGAGGGCCGTTCCGGGCGTTTGTTTTGACCCTAAATCAAGGTTTAAAAAAAGGAAGGTACCTATCTAGGTAATGTTTTTTAACCTGTATGATACTTAGTATGTTTGTATGTAGGTATGTATTACTCTTTCTGTGTTCCCTCCTAGATATCTACCTACTAAACGGGCGAACGGAATTTATCAATTGAGGTAGAATCATTATTCGTATCGACGCCGACGCCGACACGACGCGTCGCGAGTGACACTGGCTATATGGAATTATGCATTATGAAAAAAACCAACATGGCGGATTTTAGTCGCCATTGGCGCTGATTCTCTAAAGCCTGCAATACATGTTGGCCGAGCGTTGTCGAGTGAAGGCCAATACCAACATGTAGACGGTATATTTGCCTTATCTGTCTAGACGTTCGGCAAGTTTGACGTCAACCGCATAATAGCGCGCGGACAAACATGTGAACACTTGTACGAGCGCGCGCGAGCGCCTTTGATTTGTGCACAAAAACCGACACCGCTCCGAAGTGAGGCAAGTGATCGCTAGCGACTGCAAGTTGTAGCAAGCTACGTCAAATGAGGTCTATACACGTTGGCGCTTGTCTATACTCAACCAACTAGGCAAGTGACACCGAGTGATAGCAAGACAAGGCAAATATACCGTCTACATGTTGGTATTGGCCTTCACTCGACAACGCTCGGCCAACATGTACCTATTGCAGGCTTTACAAATATCATTGAAAAAGAACAGAAAATATTTAGAACTGTCAAATTAGTCTACGCCCTTATCATTTACGGGAAAATAGTTGTAACCTTTTACGATTACGACTAAATTGACATTAAAACTGTTCAAGTCGACTAATTTGACAGGATTAAATATCTGCTATCTCTTTCTCATGTTTTTTATTAGAAAGAGACTTAATAAGACTAAATTAGTTTAGTTTGTAAACAACAGAATCGGCACCATTATGTGAAATCGTAAAAAAAATATTTGTTTTTTTTTCTGAGTATTTTGATTACCAGATAAACCCGTAGGGCAAACCGCGGTTAGGTTTAAAAAAAAAATTACAACCTGTTTTTCACCTAATTTTTATGTGCACATGATTTCGCAATGTAGGTCGATTTTTTAGACACTAATGGCCGTACCACAAAAAAATAAACATCTGTTCAACACACGTTCAACACGAATGCTACCAAAAATAAGGCACTTGTTTTAGCACTAGCTTGTCTAAAACAAGTGCGTATTATTTTCGGTAGCATTCGCGTTTAACGCGTGTCTATCATTTTTGTGGTATAAATGTAAAAACAAAGATAAGCGCGGTGAACAATTTTAGCTGAGTTTTATTTGAAGTAAGTCTTATTTTCCTGTGCTACATCGTTTGCATCGATTTCTTCCCAAGGCACACGTCTTCCAATCGTTGCGATCCCTTAGTATCTACTGGATCACCTGTAAATAATAAATAATTTAAATATTGTACAATTTGAATTTTTTCACATTTAATATCAAGGAATATAAATAGGTACTGTAGAGGTATACTGTAGGAATATAATAAGGAATCAAAGTAGGCTGGTTAGATTTTTAGGGCTCCGTACCAAAATGGTAGGTAAAAAGGAACCCTTAAAGTGCAACTTCGTCTGTCCGTCCACCCGTCTGTCCATCTGTCACAGCTGGGGCCGTACCATGACGTGTTAAAACCATCATTGTTCCACTGTAAACAAGGTATAGCGCTATTCGTGTTGTATAGTGCAATCCCTCTCTCACAGCGGAATAATGATGGCAATAACACGTCGTGGTACGGCCCCTGGACACAATTTATAACCATAAAAACGTAGTAAGGAAAACAAGCTACCTTCTACAACGTAACTCCTTCCTCTGAAGAAAGTTATAATCGGTCTCCAACGCCATACGAGTAACATTATAACTGCGGTTGCTATTACCAATAATGGTATAAATATAGACACCCAGTGTTCCTCTATCCTGGAAGAAATGGAAAAATATTATTTTTAGGTATCTACATCTATTTTACATCTGATAAACTCAAGGAGGCTGTCATACAATGCTTGGAACTGCCAAGCGTGCCTGCCATAATTACCTACCTACTATGCTACCTTATACTACACCACAGCAAACAATAGTGTCTGTCCTGGCAGACAGAAATTCTCTCATATTAGACTTAGTGACCACTCGGCCAGTACATACTAAGCTAGGTATAGTAGGTATACTGAGTAGGTACGCATCAACGTAATACCATACGTAACTTACCATGAATTTTTAATTGCTGTTGTATTTGTATCACCAGAATATGTATTAATATCAGCAGGATTTTCAGTTGTGTCATACCCGTAGAATTCGGGTGACGTGGTCGTGAATTCAACATTTGGTTCAGAATACAAGTCATCATGCTTTTGTGTGGTGGTGTCGCCTACACATACGTTAGGAGCAACACAGTTAGCTCCTTTGCAACCATAACATACGGGCCAGCATTGTGAGGGCGGTTCATGAAAATGCAACTCGCCGTGCGATAGCCGGGCAGCCGGGTGCTCGAAACTAGCACGCGGAGTGCGTGAGGAGGGCACGGAAATGCTGTTTGCAAAATGTTGACGATATCCAGGAAAGCAATTGCATATGTTCCATCTTGATGATGTACATGTTCCATTGCCACACGGAGGGTTGCATGCAACAACACATTTATGGTCTTGTAACATAAATCCAATATTGCAGCGGCAAGTTTCGTCTGCAATGCAGATTCCATTGTCGCAGCCGTAAGAGCAATAGGGCTTTGCCTTTTCTGTCGTAGACTCCGTTAACGGAGACCAATAGTCAATATCAGCAGGATTTTCAGTTGTGTCATACTCGTAGAATTCGGGTGTCGTGGTCGTGAATTCAACATTTGGTTCAGAATACAAATCATCATGCTTTTGTGTGGTGGTGTCGCCTACACATACGTTAGGAGCAACACAGTTAGCTCCTTTGCAACCATAACATACGGGCCAGCATTGTGAGGGCGGTTCATGAAAATGCAACTCGTCGTGCGATAGCCGGGCAGCCGGGTGCTCGAAACTAGCACGCGGAGTGCGTGAGGAGGGCACGGAAGTGCTGTTTGCAAAATGTTGACGATATCCAGGAAAGCAATTGCATATGTTCCATCTTGATGATGTACATGTTCCGTTGCCACACGGAGGGTTGCATGCAACAACACATTTATGGTCTTGTAACATAAATCCAATATTGCAGCGGCAAGTTTCGTCTGCAAGGCAGATTCCATTGTTGCAGCCGTAAGAGCAATAGGGCTTTGCCTTTTCTGTCGTAGACTCCGTTAACGGAGACCAAAAGTCAATATCAGCAGGATTTTCAGTTGTGTCATACTCGTAGAATTCGGGTGTCGTGGTCGTGAATTCAACATTTGGTTCAGAATACAAATCATCATGCTTTTGTGTGGTGGTGTCGCCTACACATACGTTAGGAGCAACACAATTAACTCTTTCGCAACCAGGACAGACAGGCTCGCATCGTGAGGCACCCGGTTTATGAAAACCCATTGTAATATCTCGATATCCAGGAAAGCAATTGCACATGTTCCACATTGATGATGTACATGTCCCATTGCCACACGGAGGGTTGCATCCAACAACACATTTATTGTCTTGTAACGTAAATCCAATATTGCAGGTGCAAGTTTCGGCTGCAGTGCAGACTCCATTGTCACAGCCGTTAGAGCAATAGGGCTTTGGCTTTGCCGGCACGGTATTATACAAATCTCCATAATTCATTTCATCATAGTAATCGTAACCGTAACTATCATAAGAGGCATGGCGGACACTCCGGTGCCTTAGAAATTTGTTAGGAGCAACACAATCTCCTTTGCAATCAGTAAAGGTAGGTACGCATACTGTTGCTTCGGGATTAGAGTTAAAACTATACATACGATAAATAAAATCAATGTGGTATCCAGGAAAGCATTTGCAAGTGTCCGGGGCCACACATATTCCATTGCCACATGGGCGTTTGCATTCAGCAACACATTTGTTGTCTTCTAACTTCCATCCAGGATTGCATCGACAAGTTTCTGGCGCTGCGCAGATTCCATTGTCGCAACCGTTAGAACAATAGGGCTCACAGAGATTCCTCTCAGATTTTCTAAAGCCGGGGAGGCATTCACACGTGTCTGTGGCTATACAGGTGCCATTGAGACATGGATCAGTGCAAACAGGCGGGCAGGCACCATTCACAAGTGTGTTTCCGAAGTCACATCGGCATAAATTTGGTGCTACGCAAGTGCCATGACCACAACCTTCCTGGCACGAAGGAAGACATCTGTGATTGTCTTTGGGGTCTGGATGGTATCCCGTTTGACAAGCACATTCTCCTGGCGATTTGCAGTGCCCGTTCTCACAAGCCGGCATGCATACTGGCTCGCATACGATGTCGCTGAAAGTTCATAAAAGCTTATTTAATGTTATTAGAAAGCCGTACAAATGCGACACATTTTCGCAAGAAATAATGCACTTAATAATGGGAACTATATTTTCTGTACCTAATCTAAGTTTAGATTGGTCACCAATCTGCGATACCCTAATTAATATATCTATTCCCAAGAAATATTCCCATGTCATCATTTTAATCAAAACGGTTTATAGGTATGAATCATCAAATTAATGTAAATATGTAACTTAAATAATAGTTTGATCACTTTTTTCTATAGCCCAAATATAAGTTCTGTGCTCTAAAAGTTCGTTCTATCATCAAAATGATAGATCTGTCACCTAATAAATAGATGTATCACCTAATAAATAGATCAGTACCATAATTTTATGAAAAAATGCCTAAGTCGACCACCTCCCTCCCCCTTGTACCTAAGTCCAAAAAAGTTGTATTTTGTTTTATATTGACACTGTAATTTAAAAGTCAGTCTAAGGTAGATATAATTCAACTTAAAACACGGCAACATTAATCTGCTGCTACGGTAGTTTGCAATTATTTTGGTCTGGTATCACTGCTGCTGCAAGGCTACTCCGGTTCCCAACGGCGATATTTTTGGGTGCCGCCGCCGGCTGCGGAAGCGCTCCCTAATTATTAATAGGTAGGTATTACTTAATAATTTCTTTAGTTATATTTACACAAGAAATAACATAGATCTGATTCGCACAGTGCCTGTGCCTACACTCAACCCAGACTTGGACATAGGAAACTTTTTATTCATACACATAAAGGTCATAGGATGCGAGTAAAATCGCAGGCAATAGAAAACGAAAAAAAAAATACCTACAGCAATAAAAAAAAAACAAAAATAAACAACTTACGCTTGGAGTCGTTCACAAATTTTTGCGTCCACTTGTATTAATAAAAAGTAAGCAATAGCACACAAATATATCCCAGAACATTTATTTGTCATTTTTTTTGTCAACATGTTTAAGAGCAGTCATTAGGAACGATTTATATTTATAATATTAACTGACAAGGACCACACGTAATACGAACAACCAGGGAAATGTAGGGTGACAACGTTCCACAGGGAAATTATAAATTGTAATGAGATTCAGTTTGTATGTTAGGTTAATACTTTACTACACTTCATAGTACGGTCCCAGGACTGTTAGGTAGGTACCTACTTAATCGGGATGAACAGTAGGTAGGCACATTGTGACGAAGTCATCCTTCTTTCATCATTTAGTGCTGGAAATCTTCCATTACTAGCCACTTCATCCCCTCCATCCTTCTAGATTTGAACTTTAAATTTCAAAATTAGAACATCTCATTTTTTTTATGCATTTATTTTAATGTTTTGTCATTGTTTGCCTGGTCTCCAAAGACATCGGTTGTAACCGCTGATCTGTTTATACAATTATAATTCCTTACTATTATTTATATTATCCAGTGTGCAATGCTATAAGCAAGTACCTACGGTAGTCTGTTTTATAACTCCTACTGCTCTTATACCGTTCTAACTACTGTGTACAGTGTTAAAGTGCAAATATACTGAATACGTCGCAATATACCTACCTCTCCAACCATCCAAGTTGTTTTCTTTATCATCAAGATGTACCTACCCGAAAACTCCCTCATAGCTAGCCGTGGCCTGAGAGGACAGAGAGGAAGGGAGGCACTCCGGGACAACATAATTAGGTCGGTATGAACAGTGGGTAAGCACCTACATCACAGGGTATTTCGTATTGGACTACCTACCTACTATGTAGTTAAAACGTACAAGAATAATAATTATACTTAAGTAGGTACCTACCTTACTTTAAAGAAAAAAAAAATGGAAAAATCTCTTTGTTAAAGAACGCCTCTTTAATGAACATCATCGTGACATCTATCGGAGACTCGAAAGGACAGATTCAATACTCAAGCATTACCTACTTAAAACTAGTTTCAAGACGTTTGATTTCTGTCGACCTAAGATAAGAAAGAGCTCCAAATGTCTAGTCTTTACCAGAAACATCCTGTGTACGATGTAACCCTGAGAAATCGACGGTCCCTACGTACAGTTTCCTTAGTGGTAGGTAGATACGTGATATGCATGTTTTGTTTTCGTGGCCTTACCACCCATAAAGTTATCGTTTAGTTTAAAAATAAGTCTAAGTTGACAAATTGAACATGAAATCCAGACACGAAAATTTTCTTATAGAACATTATGTTAAGTAGGTACGCGTGGTTGGTCGTGTGTGCTCTCTCACTCCTTGTTATTATTCAACCATTGGTCTAGAAAATATACTTGTCTTATCGTAAAGCAGCTGTATCATTTAACTATTCCGAAGCCTCTACATGGTCCTTCGAGCCGGATTGAACCAGCGACCTATGAATTCCGACTTATGGTCTTACTTGTCCTGAATAATTTAACACGAACTTGGTTACCATAGTTGCAATCAATACAAAATATGAACGAAGTTTTTATGTAAGTAGGTACCTATTTATGATGACAAACCGCACATCCGCCACAGCATCCATAATTCGTGAATGTGCCAAGTGATAACGCGCGGCCAGGCAAGATACGTGCTTACAAGGTTATTCCGAAATATTCGGAATATCCGAATTTATTGCTTTTGGTCACCGGCCGGCGCTACTTTCAGACTTCCTCTCACATACCTACCTACTCATTTCTTCATATCTATCCATTCGCGTAGTAAATAGGCTCCTCAATCCTTACAGACATAATTTGATATACTCTAATTATTTCAGATTTTTCGCTCCGCAAACTTCGGAGATAAGGGGGTGGTATTTTTTCAATTATTTTTCATCATATACAGGGTGGCAGGTTAAACAATGGAAATATTTTAAGGGGTCATTGTACTCATCATTATGAAAAAAAAAATCAGCTGTTCCATACATTTTGTTGAGTTATGTGAACATAAATGTATGGAACAGCTGATTTTGTTTTCGCGATTTCAGGGTTGGTCCCATAGTAAAAGTTGTTCATAATGATGAGTACAATGACCCCTTTAAATATTTCCACTATTTAACCTGCCACCCTGTATATCGAAAACTGTAAAATATAAAAGAAAATGAAAATATATTTTGAAATCTGCAGATCAAGCCTTTTCATAATTATGATATGCCACTTAACCTAATAAGCCCAATTTTGAATAAAATTTCGAACTCCCACTTCAGCCCCCTTTTTCAATGCAAGTAAAATTTTTAACTTCTTTCACTTGCAATGAAGCCGGGCAAGCATTCTTTATAATTTTTCCAGAAATCCATACCTAGCATTAGGTAGTAGTACTGAAATAACCAGCTGTGACAGATAGACAGACAGTCGAAGTCCCACCATAAGGCTGCGTTTCCACCAAAGCTGTGCGATGAAAATCTGCCGACGAGGATGTGTAGCGGAGCTGTGAAAATGCGCATTAATGTGTGGTGCGAGGATGCGTTGCGAAGCTGTGCAATGTGTCGACGGGGGTGCGGTGTAGTGGGAGATTCCTCCTTCAGTAGTTTTTGCGTGAAAGCGTAACAAACATCTATACATCTTTACATCCTCACAAACTTTCACGTTTATTATATTAAGTAGAATTTTTGAAGTCTGACATTTTTAAGACTTCACCCTTTTCGTTTTTTCGTCCACTGCGAACGATGAGGTCAACATAAGCATTGTGGCCTGTTGGGGTTTGAAGCCCAACAGTAAAGAATGTTTTGTTATGTTGAAATGTTGAATGTTAATGTTGATGTTGAATGAGTAGACGACCACAAACTGTAAAGTTTTTATTGTTACTAAATTAATGTAAATACATAGGTTTAAAGTAATAATGTTTAGTGAGTGTTGACCTAGTAGATAATTGCAACGTTTCAGTCTTAATAATAAAATTATTGCGTGTTGTACATGTCAATGTACAGCGTAGCTCGTACAGCCTCGGATTGCAACGAGAGGTTGATACATTTTGAGAAGATTAGCTTTCCTTTCGAATCAAACCGGGACAACTGACCTACTGACCGGGACACCGGGACGTAAGGCAGCCCTACACTAGTCTCAAGAGTCAAGACAAAAACCATTAGACGAACAACAATACCTACCTAATTTTGTCGGAACACCTATTTGCTATAATATTGTAACTACTGAACGAATTTTGATGAAACTTTAGTTATATTGCTTAAATACATCAGAATAACACAGGCTACCTTTTATCCCGAAAAACGCGAGCGAAGCCGCAGGTCGGAGCTAGTTCGCACAATAAAATAGATTAGGGGTAGGGATAGCTACAGTGAGCCATTTATTTACCTAAAGCCTTGTATCCACTTGAGCATACTCAGGCGAATGAGCGGCTCATGTGGCCGAGTCGCTCAAGTGGAGACGCCTGAGCATGCTCAAGTTGATACAAGGCTTTACACGCTTCATTACCACCACCGCAATCACGGGCGATACCTTTATAATGTTAATAAAATAAATAATAAACATTTTCTAACAAAAAGTACCTATGATTTAATTATAAATAATAATAATATTATGGAGAATCAGAAAATTGATTCTCGAGATTTATAAGTTTCAAATGTGTCCTCCGCCTCGGAGATGACGTTAAATATTTTTCTTTTCACCGTATACTGTAGCCACGTTGGGAACTGCTTTGTGGTCTCACACATACTTTCAAAGAATGAATCTAGAGGATGTTTGTTCCGTTCTCCATATCGACTATTGTTTCTATCATCCATATCAATCATTATTTCACCAATTTCGTTGTCAACTTTTCTTTTTCGGAACATGTGTTCACTTTGCAGGGATGTGTCGATTTTGTCTATGTGAGGTTCTGTTGTGAAATTCAATGTGTCTGTATTTGAAGTAGACGGTTGAACATCCAAAAAGGAGTCTGAGGGTGATGGTGATGATTCTTTGTTTTCATCACTCGATGTTGTTAGATTTCGTTTCCGTTTTCTTGTTTTCATGTATGGAAGAAGAAATTCCATTTTTTCTGCGTATTTCCACTTGTTATTGATGATGGTGTCTTGTCCGTTGGACACTGCTCTGGCCCGTTTCAAAGAATCCCTGTGACTGTCCCGCAGTTTCTTCCACTCCGCTTTTGCACTTTTAACTGAAAGTTATAAGAGCAAATAAATAATTATATTTTTATTTTGGAACAATAGGTACTTTTGCTTTGAACACTGAACCACCATAACTCAGTGGCATGAGGTGAACTTTATATAACATTAAATTTAAAAACAAAGCTAAGGGTTGCTATGGCAGTGTGGCAATGGATGTGCAAGGCTAAGACTGACACTGCACAAACCTATAGTTACTAATATTATAAAGAGGTAATGTTTGTAAATCTGTGTGTATGTTACGTATGTATGAGGAGTACCTCATACATACATAACATATAACCAATTTTATACCCAAAAAATGCACAGTTCATGTTGGTCAAGCGGACGAAATCGCGGGCAGCGTGCGCTAGTAATTACTAGAATAATTTAACGTGAACTAACACAGCTTACCGTCAGGAATGTCCTTGCATTTTAATTCAACAACAATTCTTTTCCAGGCTGTATCTTTCTTTCTCATGTCACGGTATTCTCTGCACCCAGTGTCCCATAAACAAGGCAATTGTCGGATCAAATCGATAAACTCCTCCATGGCAAGGAAGAAATTGGAATGCCTTTGCTCGCTTATTATGAGCGTGATAAACTTGTGAAAATCAGCAATGTTTTGTTAAAACACACACACTGTACTTAATTAATTATAATTATTTATTGACTTAAGTAAACATTGTCTTATCGTTGATTACATTATTACAGCATAATAAATTAATAGTTCACGATTTTAAAGCGAGATTCTTTATTTTATTATGATAAAATATAGATTTTTTGCTTTTCGGCCTTTAATATCACCAAATAAACAATTTAACAAATGGACAGTTGATTGACGCATGCATGACAGTTCAACTTTGACAGTAACAGTTGTGACAGACAACGACGGCTTCTTAAGTGTGACCAAAATAAATAAAGAGCGGTCAATACATTCTCGATAATACTACAGCTCATCATTACAACTTTTATTTCACCGTTTTTGTAGGGGAATTCCCCGTATTTTTCGTGCAAAACGGATATTATTGTGCTGTAGATGTTTGTTGATACGGCGGTTTTGCACCATGATATCAGCATCTATTAATAACTTATCATTACCTACCTACTTCCGCTACCATAATGCTATCTCTATCTAGCGAACAAAATATAAAGGGCGTTTAAACTTTAAGGGCCGTACCACAAAAAAGATAAACACGCGTTCAACACGAATACTGCCAAAAATAATATGCACTTGTTTTAGCACTGACTTGTCTGTTACAAGTGTGTATTATTTTTAGTAGCATTCGCGTTTAACGCGTGTTTATTTTTTTTGTGGTAAGGCCGTTAAAGTTTGTTTTTAAGGTTCCGTAGGTAGCTAATTATTTGGAAAAAATGGAATCCTGAGATCTTCGTTATGTCCTGTGACTATTTGGGACTACTATATTCTTGACCCTTATATCCCTGGAGAAAGAAGTAAGTGGTGAATCACTGTATCATTTTCTGCCCTTTTAGCGAGGGGCGAGGTGAACACTACGGAAACTTGACAATGACACACAATACCTACATGCTTTCAGATTGTATGATAAAATTATGTTGGTGCATAATTTATACTTAGGTAGGTACCTACATGTGATAGGAAACATGGTTTCGCTGATTTAACCCCTTACCCATAGACGCCTCATAACTTCAACCACTGATTAATATTCAACTATCCTTGTCATTAATTGTATGACAATTGAATGAATATAAGTAGGTAAATTACAACATTGAAAATTTTACCGGTTGGCTTGAAGTATCGTAGCAGAAACCTATGTAAGGTACACACGGCTACACATCAAGCTATACATTTCCAGTTTACACTGACCTCTCACTGTAAATAAATCCTATACAATGCGAGATCAGCTTATACTAGAATTTATAGCTTGATCTGTACCTAGCCGTGCGTACCTACTTAATAATTAGTTATTAGTATTACACGGTCGTATAACTTAAAGCTAAATGGCGAAGTGACCCCATCATAATTATTAGCATTGCTTATACCTACAAAACTAATAGTTAATAGTCAGCCATAGGAAATGATATCATTATAATAATCCTGTCCTATCCTACTTAATATTATAAATGTGAAAGTTTGTGAGGATGGATGCATGGATGTTTGTTACTCTTTCACGCAAAAACTACTGAACGGATTTTGATGAAACTTTACAGTAATATAGCTTATACATCAGAATAACACATAGGCTACTTTTTATCCCAAAAAACGCGGGTGAAGCCGCGGGCGGAAGCTAGTTATTAATATTGCTCTGTGACTTTTTGCAATATTTTGTTTATAAGTTATTGGCGGTATGGACGCGCTATGTAACATTCAACAAATAGTAACAAGTTGCCACAAAAGTTACAGATACTCGTAGTTAGGGGAGACCAGGTATAAAAGTAACACGGGATGAACGTAACAAATGAGTTTCTGGACGAATTATGTTAGCTGCACTGGATGGCTTGTATCACTGATTTGCGCCATTTTGAACCCTCGGGATCACCTCAGCTGCTCTCACGGCGCTGTGCTGTCAGGTTGTGGCAGTAGCGAGTCGGTGCCGTAAAAATACCTCTTATGTAAGTTTTGACCGTTTTCTCCGTTTGTTTTTATTATGGGACGTTTAAACTTGCGTGTCAAATATCAATGAGGTAGCATAACTATTCATCTTTTTATTTTGGCGTTGGAAACGGTATCTTTCTAACAGTTTTTTTTTAGATAAAGGCATGTGATTATCGTATTCGGTAAAATTTAAAAATAGGGATGAAAGTAACAACTTGTTACTTCCATCCCGATTATGTGTAGTTTGTATAGATTATGTATAGTTTGTATTACTATAATCCTTACCAAACAGCAGGTCAAATTAAAAATGGGTACAATGCCTAGAGTATCAGCTGGGGGTTCATGTAGACTGTATTATTAACGAAATAAGTTGTGGGCCATACATTTTGTCTGACTGAGATCTCATTTTCAAATAATTTTGATTATTTTAAAAGATTGTTATGTTTCCTAGTTTTTTTTTTTTGTAATTGTGACACTAATGTAAAACCTAAAAGGCTAAATATGTTAATTATGAAAGTAACTTTGTTTTATTTACAATGTTAAAACCATCCCCTCATACTGTTACAACCAACCCTAAGGGTAGGGATGGTTGTAACAGGTTTCCCTTTTTTTTATTTAGTCGTTTTTCTCAAAATCTGTAATAGCTGTTGCATTTTAACCAAATTAAAAGATAGCTGAAAGACCAATCTATCGTGTGTACTAATTAGAATTTTGATATTCAAAAAGCTCTGTGAGATATTATAAGTAAAATGAAAATTGTTACATTCATCCCTGGTCTCCCCTACATAATGTTACCGTGTTACACAGTGTTACTCCGCAAAAGTTAACTGCGGTGTGGATGCACCTTATTGGGTTTCTCCGTGACCTGATACTTTTTTTTTTTTTTTTGAGGATGGGAATTCATCAAATGACCCCTCCCGCTCTGGGCGGAGCGGAAGGGAGTGTCAGACTCTTACTGACTAAAACCCACCCGTGTTCCTTCCTTAGCCCTTTATGTTCCGGGTCAGCGGTACCCCTTTCGGACTATCCCGCTTTCCCGGCAGGGTTGGGCCCTAATAGGCCCCCTCTTTGATGCTGACATCTCTTTGAGGCGCGCGTGGAACACGTACGCGCCGTTCGGCACGGGCCTGGTCCTGATCGGACGGTGAGCTACCCATTACTCACCGCCCGCAGGCCCGCGCCTACGGTGGCCGGGAGTCGTCACGCGCCTCCCGACGCCCGGAGCGTCTACCGCGGCGGCTTGGACGGGAGACTCTCTCCCTCTCCCGTCCCGCCACCTCCTTCGCTAGCATGACTGCTTCGCAGAAGGAGGCGACTGCCTCCCACTCCCCCTCGCCCCGGACCATGGCTTGAACCAGGGCCGGGCGCGAGAGTTCGCCGCCGCTGCCGATCGCTTCTACGAGGACACGGTGGTGCTCCGCCCATGCAGGACAGGCCCCCACCGTGTGCTCCACCGTGTCCTCGGGGCGATCAACGCAGTGGTGACACCCGGGCGTTTCCTCCCGCCCGATGATGTGCAGGTACCTCCCGAAACATCCGTGTGTAGGACGCTTTCGAAATAAATATAATTATTATTTTGTTAAGAGTAGGTATGTATATTACAGACGTTAAGTCGCACAGAAAAGAAATAAATTAAAAATAATATACGTGTAGGTATATGCTTTTATCATTTATTTAGAAAATAATGTGATTTTTGGTTTCTTTGAGTGTTTTTCGCAATTTTTTATAGTTTCGGATTTGGCCTTCCAGCCCGACTTGAAAAATTCACCCTGTAAGTATATATACAGGGTGTAAGGCAAACGCTTCCGAAAACGAAGACAGGTGATAGAGCTAGTGATTCTCGATACGATACCACCAAAAAAACGGGGAAAAAAAATTACAATTTTACCAATTTTTTTTTACATTTTTCGTACACTATGCTGTGAGAACAGGTAACTAAAACCAATAATTGCGATTAAATACATTTTTTTTCTTTGCAACATTAACACGCCATGTACTCGTAAATAATATCAGCTGACGCTCGCGCATAACCTCGAGTTCAAAGTACACGCGCTCGCCGACAGCCGCGCGGCCGACGACCCCAGCTCCGCGCGCGCTTTGTGGCTAGCGTGTCATAATCTACGTTCTGGCTTCGGAAGCGTTCTCCTTACACCCTGTATATAAATATATTTATTAACATTTATTCAGATTTACATAAACAAGTTTTCACCATATTTATCTCTTTCATAATACATACACATACCCCTACATAGGTAGGTACCTACTTTAATGGTCCACATCATAATAATCATTATAATTTAGTAAGTTTGTAGTTATCTTAATAATAATGTACCGTGGTCGTCCCACAACTACTGAATGATATATACCTATATATGTTCAAATTATAGGCGAGGACGCTGGCACCCTAAACACAAGTTAAATCTTACATTGGGTGCCAGAGTTCATCGAAAACACTCTTTTCTAGTTGTAACGATGCATAGTGTTTAGATAATTTTGTACAACGGAAGGTAAATAAAAAATATTTTATTGTTATAATATTATTTTATTTTCATCTCTACCTATTTCTTTTCTCGGATCATAAATTCATAACATACCTATATAAGTCTCTCTATCGCTCTAAGGCTTGCTGTAAGAAAACTCAATTTTGAGTAGGTAGGTAAAGCTTGCCTTTGCACATAATTTTACGTAATAGGTAGATTACTATTTTATTATTTATCCATGATTATTACCTATCCATAAAAAAATGTATTAATAAAAACCGGCCAAGTCCGAGTCAGACTCGTGCACCGAGGGTTCCGTACGAAGGTACGGACCGAGGGTTCCGTACCTTCCTCAGACGTATTTGAAATTTAAAAACATCATGGTACAAATAGCGCCATCTGTGAGAATATAGTTGAAAAGCATCAACCAGCAGCAGCAAGCTATATTCTCATAGATGGCGCTTAACATAATATTATGTTTGTAGGGGTCCGATGACAGACGGACGACAAAGTGAGCTTATAAGGATTCCGTTTTTCCTTTTGAGGTACAGAACCCTAAAACTTGTGTCTACAACATAAAAATATAGGTATGTATATGAATAATAAGTATCCGGTGATTCAGTGATTCGGATACATTGATACAATAATAGCTATTTATAATGTTATGATTAGTCTTCCTGTCAAAAACTGTATATTTTTTTACTGTATTTTTATTTGTAATTATTATTTTCATGCTGCATCGATCGACGTTATGTTAATGTCAACGCTAGCTGTCGTTGAAAACTAGCGCTGTGGCGCTGTTCCGTGCATGAGTCACAGCATTATGCTGAGCGATAGCCGTGTTGCGTGGATGTGAGGCATAATTTCCTAACAGTATTATTTTTATCTTTGTTTTATTTTATTGGAACGGAATTCTTTAACGCAGCTTACGATAGGAGTTGACTAGTAGAAATCGTCACGTAAGGAAAAAGCGTTATGCCCCCTCCTTGCGACTTTCTTTTCTCTCTGTCTCTTTCTATTATATTATACGAGGTGTAACGCGACGTCCTGCGTGAGCGATCTAGACGCGAACGCGAAGCGGCGCGGCGCGGCGCGGCGCGAAAACAACAAACATTCGAAACCTATTGAAGTGGCCTACGTGACCAAACGCACGTGGGGTGCGGTGCGGAGCGGCGCGAATTGAAGCGAACGCGATCAGTTGGCTTGATATTTTCGCGCGAAGTGGACGCGTCGGCCATATTTTTTTAAGGCCGGAGGGCGCAGAGGGGCCGGTTCGCGCGCACGTAGGACAGAGTAGCCGCATCGCTCCGCATCGCATTAAATTCGCATCGGATCGTTTCGCAATCGCGTTCGCGTTGAGTCGTCCACGTAGGACATGGCGTAAGGAACTTCGTTCCTGACGGGGGTCTCCCGACCGCACAAGTTTTTTTTTGTGCGTCATGTCGATGCAAATTACTATACCCTATTTCTTTATTTTTTAGGGTTCCGTACCTCAAAAGGAAGAACGGGACCCTTATAGGATCACTTTTTTGTCCGTCTGTCATAACCATGAGTGGAGCCATCTGTTCAAAGATGGCGCCACTAGAAGTATGCAATAGCGCTCGCGTTCGTGTCTGTCTGTTTGTTCGGTACAAATTTTGCAATTCATTTTTCAAGCACTTCCTCATCGGACAAAGCTGAAATTTGGTATACCTACCTATGTAATTTGGATGACAATGCAATATTACGGACTAAAAAGTAAAAAAATAATAATATAATAGTAAATTTGTTTTTTTTTTAAACCACGTTTTTAAAACGGACTAAAATGTATAAAATAATTTCTGATGAAATGAAAAACGTGGAGCGCATGCAATAGATAGTAGTAAGATGCGCTCCACGTATTTTATTTCATCAGAAATTATTTTATACTTTTTAGTCCGTTTTAAAAGCGTGGTTTTAAAAAAAAATACAATTACTTACCTATTATTCATTCTTCAGTTTCTGAAGGAGTGCCATTCCTAAATTTGACTAGATTGTGGTTGTGATCCACTATAAGTATAATAGAGAAAACAATAAGAGAAAAAAAAAACTGTGTTATAGGTACGGTGATTTTTAATCCGGTTAATTAATTTGTTTTGTTATAATGGGTACCTAGTGATCGCGAAGACGTTATTAAAATAATATTGTTGTCCGACTACGGAACCTTATAAATATTATTAAACTTAACAGGATGAATCAAATACGTAATGAATTCATGATGATAACTTGAGTTGATATTAAATTAGTACGTCATTATCATTGAATGTGCGCGAGAATGGGAACGCTGTTGTCAATATTTTTAATTGTTTTATTACAATTGTGTAATGTGTATCATATGGAAAGTGATACTGGCGCTTGCACCCAAACGGAATGGTAAGCGAGTGATTACCACTATTACCAGTGGTCGAAATTGGTGATGCTAATTTACCTAAACTTCGAGGAACAGAGACGAAAACTGGAGATTTCCTTACAACAACATTCGCATGCTTAAAACACTGACCGAACTCAAAATTTGGCCAAAATGAGTTACAGTGAAATACCGACCTAAAAGAGCATGCTCTACAACCTAGTCTAAAAAAAACAACCCTATTTTTTGCAAAATTAGGTAAAAAATTAGATTAATCTATATTTTATGTTCCACTCGCACCTACAACAAAAAAACTTTAAACGTCAATTGCCAAAAGTAAGCAATTTTGAATTAGGTCAGTGTTTGATTGCGCATGAATATTCCGGACGAAAATAGCCCCAGGTTTCGGGAGATTGCTAAAATACTTTAAAAAAATATTTTATTAATATCTACAGTAAAAGAATTGAATTCAGTTTAGGTTTTTGTTTCCCAGAATTGACAAAAAATCTGTAGACAATCATATTCTTTTACGTTTTCAAAAATACTTTCTCGTTATCTTAGATTGAAAGATTTCAATTCTTTCTTGTTATCCTGGGATATAGGAAAGTTAATACTTATAACTTATTTAATACCAGCATTATTATATTAATAGCTTAAAAAAACGTGTCTATTGTTTTTTTTTTTTCTTTAAATTCTTTAAATATCCCTTTACTGTAAGAGGTTTCATTGATTTATCGTCAAGTTCCACTAGGTACTAAGTTTACTTCGCCAACCATAACGACAGCACGGTAACTCAAATATCCAGATACCATAAGAGATTTGCCCAAGCATCGTTTATATGCTCATGAGAATTAAAGAGTTCCGTTATTTTGTCATGGATCCCATCATCATCAGAAACATTGAAATCAGTTGGCATGGTATAGAATAGTGTTGCCCAAATGCAAGACCGAGACGAGTCTAACCCCGTCTTTGGTCTCGGTTCTGCGTCAATACCCATAGTCGTGGTCTTAGTTTTAGTATTGTACATTCATTCTTGGTCTTGGTCTTAGTCTTGCTGTAATTAGGTGGTCTTGATCTTGCGAAAATGATTGTTGCATGACCGATTTTGGGCAACACTAGTATAGAATTGTCTCATTTGTCATACAGAATAAGGAGTTTGATGATTTTCTCGTAGATTCCATTGTTGGGACCATCTTGAAAGTACATCCTTTCTAATAAAAAAAGAATCATCGCAATCGATCCTTATGGTAAACAGAACATAACATAAAAAAACGGGTGATCCTTCAAGGGTTCAGTTTTTCCTTTTGAAGTACGGAACCCTAAAAAGATTTCGATGAATTGGGGACCTCCTTCTTTTTTGAAGTCGGTTAACAAAATTAAACTGTTCGATTTTTTTCCAACGTAGTTATGTTTTTTAAAGGTTGACGCGCAAGGTTGATGAAACTTACTGGCGTACGTACTCAGTCAGGGAGAAGAAAAACCCCAAATGTTGGATTTTGTGTAAAAAAGTTAATGTCGTGTACAGCCATCGAGCAAGCCGTACTAAAACTGTAAGTTTAACTGGGCATATTTTATGATAATAAATATAATAATAGATTTTTTCAAAAACAACTGAAACAGGCAGGGTTTGAACCCGCGACCTCTGCTTAAACCGGGGCACCGCTCTAATCAGCTGAGCTATTTTTTCAAGAATCACAGTATTTTTAGGGTTCCGAGGTAAAACTAAGAACCCTTATAATTTCGTCATGTCTGTCTGTCTGTCTGTCCGTCCGTATGTCATAGCCATTTTTTTCCGAAACTATAAAAACTATACTGTTGAAACTTGGTAAGTAGATGTATTCTGTGAATCGCATTAAGATTTTCACACAAAAAAAAAAAAAAACTATAAATTTTTGGGGTTCGCCATACTTAGAACTGAAACTCAAAAAATTTTTTTTTCATCTAACCCATACGTGTGGGTATGTCTAACCCATAATATGTGGGTGTGGTATTTATGGATAGGTCTTCAAAAATGATATTGAGGTTTCTAATATCTTTTTTTTCTAAACTGAATAGTTTGTGCGAGAGACACTTCCAAAGTGGTAAAATTAATGAATTACCTACATTTTTCAAAAATGCATCATTTCATTTAACATTCCTAAAAATATATGGTTCTGTGCGAGCGAGAGAGGAGACAAAATGTAAAATGGCTCTTAAAGTTCTGCCGGTCGATTCTGTAAAAATCTCACCGTGAAAACTTAGGTGAAGTGAGTTCATAGTGAAGTGAGTTTGATTTTTGCTAGGAATTGACACTATTGACAGCTCATTCCACGCTCACTTCACCTAAGTTTTCACGGTGAGATGGTTACAGAATCACACTGCTGCCGGCCTAGCATGACCACGATAGAAACGGGTTTTGTCTACATAGAAATAGACAAAGTGACAGATTGTAGAAACATTTCTACCGTTTCATTCATAAAACGTAGAAATGTTTCTACAATCTGTCACTTTGTCTATTTCTATGTAGACAAAACCCGTTTCTATCGTGGTCATGCTAGGCCGGCTGGTAGTGACAATGTTGCTGGGTTTTCACACCCGCTAATGAACCGAAGTTGCGGCTATTTAATAAGCCGAAAAGCCACGTGTAATAACTCAGTGTGGCACATTCAATACCTACATGATTTGTTTGTTATGTGATAGAACAAAGGATGGACAGGAAATGTGTCGTATTCTGATGTGGGACGCTGAGTGGGCGAAGGGATATAAAACGGATTAGTTTAAATAATTCCATAACACAGTTTAGTAATTAGTTCCCAGCGATAGTTATCCTGCATTCATCATAATGCTATTTACAAATACCGGCATTTCAAGCCCGCGGCCGCGAGGCTAACGAGTCTCCACATTGCGAAGCATGCCTCGCGATGTCGGGTTTTTATTTTTGCATAGCTTCTACAAGAAATAATTCATCACTTTCAAAATAATACCTCGAAAATGTTCACACATTTTCGAGGTATCCCATTATTGGGCTAATAGCCAAGCCCCGCCAGTCGCAGCTAAAGATTCTAGGGGTTCACACCAATTGGTGCCGATGTTGCTAGGTTGCTACACCTTGAATTACCCTGCTTCGCACATTTGTGTACGATTTTGGGTTTTATTACTACCGAGGAGTCATAAACCTCCCCCCAAAAGTGAACGAAAATGCCCAAAACACGGTAATTCACAGTATATCATGTTAGCATTAATCGGAATGAACCCCTCCAAAGTCTTTGGTTGCGACCGCGCCTGAGCTCAGGCGCGCGCTTGCGAAATTGTAGGTACTTACCTACTTCTCGCTCTAGTCAAAAAATCGCTCAAAGGTTTAATTAATTATTCATAAATGTTTCAGAAATATGTAACCGCGACGAAAAGCGTGTGCTGTGCCGGTTATAAGAAAGATTATTATTATTCAGGGTAAGTAATGGTTAACTATTATTTTGATGTGGGACGGTTTTACAAACAGTTATTTAGTTTCTTGTATCTTTCGAAAAGTAAGCGTACTGCGGATACGCCTCCATGAATCTGCGACATACAAACACATACTTTAACTAAATGTTCGTACATTTTTCAGACTCACATGTAAACCGATATGCTCAAAACCTTGTACGAATGGTTACTGCCAAAATCCAGAGAAATGCGCGTGTAATAGTGGCTATACATTGGACCTTAACAATAAATATAGCTGCCTGCCACATTGTTCTAAATCATGCGGGAAAGGCACTTGTATTGCGCCAGATAAATGCCAGTGCGACAAAGGCTATATATCTTCAAACGCAACAGTAACTTGCCAACCAGTTTGCAGTAAACATTGCACCAATGGCACATGTGTCGCTCCAGAAACATGTGAATGTTTTCCTGGATACAAAAAAACTGGCGAAAACATTTGCAGTCCTCACTGTTCCAGTGGTTGCCCCCATGGCACTTGTGTCAGCCCAGAAACGTGCGTCTGCAACTCAGGATGGAAAATGAAACAAACCCCTGGTACAACGAATAAAACATGTCAACCAATATGTACAAAACCATGTGTCTATGGCACGTGTGTGGCTCCAGAAACCTGTGAGTGCACAAAGGGGTATGTTAAATCAGAAAAGTACAGCTGCAAGCCCTTTTGCTCCAGTAGGTGCACTCAGGGAAGTTGTGTTGCACCTGAGACTTGTGTGTGTAATTCAGGATGGAAGTTAATGCAACTCCATGGCACTATGAATAAAACATGCCAACCAGTATGTACGAAACCTTGTATCAATGGTACTTGCGTGGCTCCAGAAACCTGTGAGTGCATAAAGGGGTATGTTAAATCAGAAAAGTACAGCTGCAAGCCCTTTTGCTCCAGAAGGTGCACTCACGGAAGTTGTGTTGCACCTGAGACTTGTGTTTGTGATTCAGGATGGAAATTAATGCAACTCCATGGCACTATGAATAAAACATGCCAACCAGTATGTACGAAACCTTGTATCAATGGTACTTGCGTGGCTCCAGAAACCTGTGAGTGCATAAAGGGGTATGTTAAATCAGAAAAGTACAGCTGCAAGCCCTTTTGCTCCAGTAGGTGCACTCAGGGAAGTTGTGTTGCACCTGAGACTTGTGTGTGTAATTCAGGATGGAAATTAATGCAACTCCATGGCACTATGAATAAAACATGCCAACCAGTATGTACGAAACCTTGTATCAATGGTACTTGCGTGGCTCCAGAAACCTGTGAGTGCATAAAGGGGTATGTTAAATCAGAAAAGTACAGCTGCAAGCCCTTTTGCTCCAGAAGGTGCACTCACGGAAGTTGTGTTGCACCTGAGACTTGTGTTTGTGATTCAGGATGGAAATTAATGCAACTCCATGGCACTATGAATAAAACATGCCAACCAATATGTACGAAACCTTGTATTAAAGGTACGTGCGTGGCTCCAGAAACCTGTGAGTGTATAAAGGGGTATGTTAAGTCAGAAAAGTATACCTGCAGGCCCAATTGCTCCAGTGGGTGTCTGCATGGAAGTTGTATTGCACCTGAGACTTGTGTCTGCGATTCAGGATGGCAAATGATTCATCTAACTGGCACTATGAATAAAACCTGTCAACCAATATGTACGAAACCTTGTATCAATGGCACGTGCGTGGCTCCAGAAACCTGTGAGTGTACAAAGGGGTATGTTAAATCAGAAAGGTACACCTGCAAGCCCTATTGCTCCATTAAGTGTCCACATGGAAGTTGTGTTAGACCTGAGACTTGTGTTTGTGATTCAGGATGGAAAATGACTCAACTACATGCCACTATGAATAAAACATGTCATCCAATATGTACCAAACCTTGCGTAAATAGCACATGCACTGCCCCTGAAACTTGTGAATGTCATCCTGGTTATGTAAAGTCAGAGAAAAATATTTGTCAGCCCCACTGTTCAAATGGCTGTCTTCATGGCTTATGCGTTGGTCCGGAAACGTGCATTTGTAATTCAGGATGGAAAATTATACAAAACAATGGCACTATGACTAAAACTTGTGAACCGATATGTACAAAACCCTGTGAAAATGGCACTTGCATAGGCCCAGATACCTGCCAATGTTTGCCAGGATATAAAAAAATAAGGAATAGCACATGCAGACCTCACTGTTCTAGTAGGTGTCCCCATGGAACTTGTATTGGACCTGAGACTTGTATTTGTAATCCAGGATGGAATGTTAGCCAAATCAATGACAGTATAAATAAAACCTGCGCACCAATATGTAGCAAACCCTGCACTAATGGCACTTGTGTAGCCCCCGGAACTTGTGAATGTCTTGTTGGCTATGTAGAATCAGAGAAGAATGTATGCCGGCCACATTGTTCCAGTGGGTGTCCTCATGGCGTCTGCGTGAGTCCTGAAACATGCCTCTGTAGCTCCGGATGGAATATGACTCAAACAGAACTCGGCACAAGTAACAAGATGTGTCAACCAATATGCACCAAACCCTGTGTGAATAGCACGTGTGTCGCACCAGACATTTGCAAATGTCTTGCGGGGTATGTCAAGATAGAGGAGAATATTTGCAAACCACATTGCTCTAGCGGGTGTTTTAATGGTACATGTGTGGGTCCTGACAGCTGCGTTTGTAATCTGGGATGGTACAGAAGTAATCTCAATGGCTCGTGTGTGGCTGATACAGTTGATTTTGGTAAAAGCACTGGTGTAAAAACTTGGTAAGTACATACTCATAATGGCATTCTTTACACAGCTACTCCACGACCACTTACCCGGTGCAGCGCGACACACAAGGCAGGACAGTCATGTTGCAGTCAAGCAACTATTCCAAACCGTTTTCCCAAGCCATGTCACCGGACAACACACCGAATACGGCTAGGCCCCTTGGCGGCATGGCTTTGTTCGGTGGGTGGTCACTAACTACGGCCGAAGCCTACCACCACTAGGTTGTCACCTGATTGGCACCACCCGGCGACCACGGTTTCGGACTAAGGGTGCCTTCCCACGGGCGAGGGTGACTGAGCCCCCAAAACTTACCTGCTTGAATCTATACCATTATAAATTGTAAATACAAAAATTATAAATTGTGAACTGTAAAACAGCCGTATAAAAAAGCTGTATAATAGTCGGAATGAGGTACGGAGACGTAACCGTGACCAAAAAAAATATTTTTAGAATTTTTGTTTACTTGTGCGTCACGCAAAATGTGAGATTGATTTTGAGAGTGAGATTGAGATTTTGATGTGGTTTTCAGTTTGGTAGCTTGGGGTCTAACTTAAAAGTACGTCGAACGTAAGCCACATTTCATCTAATTCTGGTGGGGTGAACCAGAGATACAGCTTGGTCTCTTCGTAATACATACTAGCCACTCTACATTCATTCAAAATGGTCATTTTATTGTAGCCCACGCGAACAGAATCGCGGGCAAAAGTCTAGTTGTTTTATATAGGTACCTGAAACGTTTTGTCTAAAATACATTTGTTAATTGTAATTTGATTTACTGACGCATCATTATGACTAGTTTTTCGTCAAACAGTAATTCAGATTGCGACCTCTTGAAACAGTTCTATTCCCAAATATTTAAATCTTTGTATTAGTTTCTGTAGCAGTGTTATAATTATAAGCATTTATTTTACTTTCAGGTTGCAGTCTTACTGGATATATATCTTGGCTTCTACTCTTATCATTCTGGTTGGGCTACTTATTATCATCCTATTTGTCAAACGTTCCACCAGAAATAAATCTCCTGAGGATGGTAAGTTTCTCTTGTGACATAATTACCAACTGCTTTGTGGGACAATGGCAAAAATCGAACAAAAAGAGTTTTGATAGAAGAAATTGTCTTAAAACATCATTTTTAGGGTTCCATACCAAAATGGTAAAAAAGGAACCCTTATGGTGCGACTTCGTCTGTCTGTCTGTCTGTCTGTCACACCTGCTTATTTCAGTAACTACTAATGCTAACGACTTGAAATTTGGAATAGTTATAAAAAATGCTTGTCTAACTTTATTGCAAATGAAAAAAATCAAAAAATATTTTTATTTTCATTGCAAAAGGGGCCGGAGTGGGGGTTCAAAATTTCAAAGTGGGGTTACTAGGTCATGTGATATATCATATGAAAGGGCTTGATCTGCATATTTCAAAATATATTTTTATTTAATTTTATGTCTCACAGTTTTCGACATATGATGAAAAATGTCTGAAAAAATACCATCCCCCTTATCTCCAAAGTTTGCGGAGAGAAAAATCTGAAATAATTAGAGTTGATAGGAATTGATCCAAATATTGCACCAAAAATAAAACGATGTTCCTAACTACTACAGGTTCTTCAAAATATCAAAATTCCTTCACAAACAAACTTAGTTATGCGGTCCGGTTTTATTCACTTTATACGTCCAAAAATGATACGGAACCCTCGGTGCGCGAGTACGACTCGCACTTGGCCGGTTTTTTCAACCTTTCATCAATAGTGGTACCGCACATAACAGCAAGCAATGCATTTCCACCATTGAGCTATTTTGGGCATCGACTGGTTTAGCTATTACCGCATGTATAGCAGGGTTCACTCTTTCTTCCACGTCTCATTAATCTTACCATCTCTTGTAAACAAACTTCCTAAATAAACATACCTACTTTTTCATTTGATCTACACTTTTACCTTTTAAGTGCAGCGTGTACACAGACACATCTTTTTGAACCACCATCATAACTTTCGTCTCGTTCACGTCGTATCATTTTTAGGGTTCCGTACCTCAAAAGGAAAAACGGAACCCTTATAGGATCACTTCATTGTCCGTCTGTCATGACCATGATCTATGAGCAAATGGCTCCGCGCCATTTGCTCATAGATGGCACCACTAGAAGTATGCAATAGCGCCATCTATGATCAAGATGTGATATATCTTCTATGATGTACCTAATAGGATAGACGATAATGGCTGTTGTATATTTCGAAACCCTCAGAGCGCGAGTCGTAGGTACTCGCACTTGTCCTATGCTCCATTCATCACAGTTACCATGTCTTGTAACTCTTCCGCTGACGATTGTCGATACTTTAAAATAGGAGCGTTCAATGTAAGTGATGACAGTGTGAACTCGAAATTACATTATAAACAATTTGTTCTTGCAGATGGTACCGTGGTAGTTCCAGTCCAAGAAATTGGCGCAAAAGTATTTAATAAGACGAAACACCAGTACGACGATTTCGACAAAAATTCAGAACTTTAAGTTTTTCTAGTGTCTTGATTTATTTTTATTATTTTGTATTTAGATATTTAAAATTAAGGTCTGTATATTTTCAAAAAAAAAAAACATACTTAAGTATATTTTTTTACGTGTGAAACAACTTTGAAAGGCCTTTGATATTTAAATAAATTCACCTAAATTCTGATACATGGTGTGCATATTTTTACATGCAATTTGTATATTTGATAGGAAACTAGTACCGACTTATATTTTGTTGGAAAAAAGAGGATATTCTGATGTGCGGTTAAATTATGTCCGTATGGATTGAGGAGCCACTTTTTGTAGCTTAATGAAATTAATATACTTATTTAGTAGTAAGTTTAAAAATATTGTAGGCTCAATCCTCGAATTTGTAGTATAATAGTTCAATAGTTATATGAACATAAAGGTGGCTCCTCAATCCAAATGTTTGGATTGAGGAGCCACGTGGAAACACGGAAAGTATACAATGAATATTCTTGAAAATATTGTATCATTTAGTAGCCATTATGTAGAATGCCTACTAAAAATCTGATTCCAGTACTGTTGATATTCAAGAATGTACAATACTTTTAATGTGGCTCCTCAATCCAGATAGATGAGAGCGTGAATTTCCATAAAAGCAATTGGTAATTTTAAATTCCACTCCAAAAACATTTAAAAGTAAGTTTGTTAGAATTTGTAGTGTATGGACAAAGTAGTAAAACTGTGTGAATTTAGTAAATAAACGCATTTTATTTGGCTCCTCAATCCTGACGTTACTGTATTGAGAAGATACTTGAGTTACCTGAGATCACAACGGAATAAAAAAACAAAGACACTAACATTTAGTATAAATTTCTACTAAATATATATGCACAGATCAACATTGTATGTATTCGATATCTGATAAACAAATAACTTTTCGATATTCCTTAAGAATTCGCCATTTAGGGGGACCATGTTATATGAATGAAACCAGGATAACCAGTTTTTTTTTTTTTTTTTTACAAATCAAAATATCTGAATATGTACAGAGATACCTACTTCATATATGTTTAAGATAGGTACTTCTTACTAATCATTTTCGACATAAGTTATTGTATGATACAAAATTGGTTGGTCGGTGCTTTTACTTAATTTACCATGACAATCATAGTCGTCGTAACAAAACATCTCGTCCTTTATGGGGTAGTGACATTTATAGTGGCCCATGCCAACGTCGCTAATTGGAGGGATAAATGTATATTTTTATTTGTGAATTTCAAATGTGAATGTCAAAGCCATGTTATGCTTCTATCAAGTTATTATTAATAACTTGATAGAAGCATAACATGGCTTTAAGAAAGAAAGAATCACTTATATATTTAATAACTTATTAAATATATAAGTGATTCTCAAAAATCATATGACCCGAGCGGGATTTGAACCCGCGACCTCTGCCGTACCGTGACTAGTGCTCTGAACCAACTGAGCTACCGGGTCTCGCCCGACTCATCCGAAATTTGAGACCCCTTTGTACTAGAAAGCATTAAGTACTTTATGAAATGTAAAGTTTGTTTAACATTTTTATATGGAATGATGATTTGCGAAATGATAATGTTGCGTTTCGTTGTTTGTTGAGTGAATATTTGTTTAATAACTTTGTACCATTTGATGTGTCACCACCCTAAACATAATATATTATGAAGTATCTCTGTACATAGGTACCTGTACCCCGATATTTTGATTTGTAAAAAAAAATTAAAAAACTGGTTATCCTGGTTTCATTCATATAACATGGTCCCCCTAAATGGCGAATTCTTAAGGAATATCGAAAAGTTATTTGTTTATCAGATATCGAATACATACAATGTTGATCTGTGCATATATATTTAGTAGAAATTTATACTAAATGTTAGTGTCTTTGTTTTTTTATTCCGTTGTGATCTCAGGTAACTCAAGTATCTTCTCAATACAGTAACGTCAGGATTGAAGAGCCAAATAAAATGCGTTTATTTACTAAATTCACACAGTTTTACTACTTTGTCCATACACTACAAATTCTAACACACTTACTTCTAAATGTTTTTGGAGTGGAATTTAAAATTACCAATTGCTTTTATGGAAATTCACGCTCTCATCTATCTGGATTGAGGAGCCACATTAAAAGTATTGTACATTCTTGAATATCAACAGTACTGGAATCAGATTTTTAGTAGGCATTCTACATAATGGCTACTAAATGATACAATATTTTCAAGAATATTCATTGTATACTTTCCGTGTTTCCACGTGGCTCCTCAATCCAAATGTTTGGATTGAGGAGCCACCTTTATGTTCATATAACTATTGAACTATTATACTACAAATTCGAGGATTGAGCCTACAATATTTTTAAACTTACTACTAAATAAGTATATTAATTTCATTAAGCTACAAAAAGTGGCTCCTCAATCCATACGGACATGTTAAATTCTACCCATTTGAAATTATTGGCGTCAGAAGTATCTACCTACTCAGGAGACCGTAGATATTTTATCAATTTTAACTTGGCAAGTATCTATTTCATCAATTTTAACTTGGTAAGTATCTATTTTATCAATTTTAACTTAGCAGGAATCTATTTTATCAATTTTAAGTTGGTAAGTATCTATTTTGTTTGCTTAGGTGGCGGTTTCTCGACGCATACATAATTATGGGTCAACATGGGTGCATAATTTATACTTCCATGTGATAGGAAATTCCATGCTTACCTACGCAGAATTGAAGTAGCAGACCGCCTTTTACAAGAGGAGACTACACAATTAACCATTTTCAAAATGACAATACAGAATACAAAATGACAGTGACGCACATAAATTAGTTTTTCTATGGCCAAATCGGTTAGATGGCCTTTACTAAGTCCATATATGTATAATCAGACTACGCTATACTATATAGCATTATAGCATATAGCTCATAGCACGACAATATCGCGCATTATACATTTTTATGGACACGTTCACTGTGCTAAACTATATAGTATGGCTTTGTATGGCGCGCTATACTATATAACATACGGTATACTATATACTATAGCGTAGTCTGAAGACAGCAGACTACGCTATACTACATAGTATAGCGTAGTCTGAAGACAGCTTTAAGCTGTCTACAGACTACGCTAGTAGTCGACAGACTACGAAGAGTACCCAATCATAACGTCCTATTTGGCTATTAAGTCAAATAGGATGTTATGATTAGACTCTTCCTGTTAAAAAACAGCCAAGATCATGTTGAGCCACGCATTAATTACGGTTCCGTAGTCAATTATCTATTACTCTTAGTAACCAGCAAAGTGGGAGTTAGACCACTGTTTAGTTTTTTTTACTGTATTTATTTATACTTACCTATTACCTATTTGCATGCTGCATCGATCGACGTCATACTGTCAACGCCAGCTGGCGCTGCGCATTGTATGAGTCACAGCTCACAACATTATGCTGAGCGATGTCCGTGTTGCGTGGATGTAATTTCCTAACAGTTTTTTTTGTGGCATTGTTACACAATTATTATATTGAATAATTTAAGCCATACAAGTAATTATGGCTATGACGCGCTGCAATTGAACCAACTTGTTTTCTCGCGGTTTTCGGATACAAGAGTGCTCAAACCATAGTAAACATTATTTGGACGATAAATAAAAAAAATATGAAATCTGGATTGTTAAACTACATTTTATATAAATCTGAAATTATATTGTTTATTGATTTACATACTACTATTATCTTATATAATACATACAATATTTATAAGCTAAAAGAAAATATAAATAAAATTAAAATTTAAGCATCAAAATATTCGTCCGCATCGCTGTCAACGGGTAAAGTGCCCAGAAGGCTGGCCGCATTGCCACGTTGAATGGCAATGCTGATTCGTTGACCGAAGAACAGGCCAGCCCTCTGGTCACGTGAAGAGTCGACTAGCCTTTTGGAGATATCACGGAAAAGGAGCCGAGCACTCGGACCCCATGGCCCCAGTGTTTCAACCCCAAACGGCTCAAAAATATAATTACCGACAAGATTATTGTATTTGCGCCGTTTGAGGTTTTCCGCAGCTGCAGCGGCCGCTCCGGCACAGCCCGCCGTGCTAATCTGAAATCAGATAATCTTTTAGTTTTGTCTTAATTTAACTTTGAAGTCAAAACATTCCCACTGAACACCCTTTACTTTAAGAACATGAATGGCCATCACTAAATCTTACAGTACCCGGCAATAAATATTTCACATCGAGCTTTAAGGGATACAGGGTATGTATGTAGTGTACCTGTACATACCTCAGATCATAGAAACAAGGAAATGTGCCAAGGCGCTATCGAGCTTGATGCCTGATCTTGAGCAAATTGCTCATATTAAAAACGTACGCGCTGGCGACGAACCGAACACGATCGATGGTATAAATACAGTGTTTTAGTTTAGTGCTAGTGTTGAGTGACGATTAACAGTGTTAGATTGAGGGTGTGCGGAATGTTCAATGCGTGGGAGATCTTTTTATTCACAAGGAGCGCTTATAAATTATGCGCGTTATAAATTGTGTCGAAAAATGTACTAAAAGTGGCATCAGTTGTTCCCGTACTAATTTGCTATGATGGCATATCTCCTTGTTTCTATGATCTGAGGTACATACCCTATCCCTGTGTGCATCTGTACCCCGATGTGCAATATTTATTGCCGGGTACTGTAGTGTATGGTCCATTTCAATAGAACTTGTAAACTATGTAAACAAACTTTCTATACAAATTCATCAAATTTTGACAGTTGGCCATACTAACATTGTTTACAAAGTTAACAAATTCAATTGAAATGGACCCTACATACCCTATCCCTTGAAGCTCGATGTGCAATATTTATTGCCGGGTACTGTACTAGGTTGTGACTTGTGACACACTATAAAGAGAATATTAAGGTTGCTCGATTACGGAACCCTAAAAGTATTGTTAAACTTAACAGGATGAATCAAATACGTAACGAATTCATGATGATAACTTGAGCTGATATGACTTGAATTAGTACAATTACATGAAAAGAGTCATTATCACTGAATGTGCGCGAGAATGGGAACGCTGTTGTCAATATTTTTAATTGTTTTATTACAATTGTGTAATGTATGTCATGTGGAAAGTGATACTGGCGTTTGCACCCAAACGGAAAGGTAAGTGAGTGGTCACTTACCTAATAATGGGGTGACTGATTAAACGCGGCATATCATAGAGTACCTACCTAAGGTAGATAGAAGATATTCAGTATTCGATTTTCGTTCTGTTTACTATGGGACTAATATTGAAATCGCCAACAGAAATTAACTGTTTCATACAAAAATAATCACTCGACCAGCATGGAAAGACAATTTACTATTCATAACACAATAACAATCTTTCTACAAAAATGTGAAAGTTTGGATGGATGGATGTTTGGTACTCAATCACGCCAGAACGGCTGAACGGATCGGATGAAAGGCACAGAGATGAATTTATAGTGTAGAATAGCACACCTATGTGCTATTCTACACTATAAATTCATCTCTGTCTCTCTACTTTTATTCCGCAAAAATGTCCCTACGGGTCTTGTGGGATAGATACGTAACTTTTTTTTAAAGTCCGACGCAAAATTTAAACTCGGAGGGGTTCAGAATAAAGTACTGAACCCATGGTTTTAGGAAATATTTTTTTTTATTTACGCCCTAAAGTTTTTGACTTATGGTGACAAATGTCTGAAAAAATACCGTCCCCCCCTTATCTCCGAAATTTGCAAAGCGATAAATCTTAAGTAATTTGAGTTGATAGAGGAATATCTGAATATTACAACAAAAATTGTTTGTATGTAGCACAGTTTTTTAGAAATCATCAAAATTCCTTCACAAATAAACTTAGTTATGCGGTCCGGTATTTTTTAATTTTATTCGTCCAAGAACGGTATGAAACCTTAGTGCGCGAGTACGACTCATATTTGATCGGTTTTTTTTAACAGGTTGACGCGCCAAGATTATGAAACTTACTGGTATACGTACACACGCTGGAAGAAAGACCCTGACTGTTCTGATTTTTGGTGTTACGATATAAGTTTCGTGCACAGCTATCGATCAAGCCGTACTAAAACTGTAAGTTTAACTGGGAAAAATTACAGTATTTGTTTCTTTAGGTCTAGGCCGCACTGGTACGGCGACACAGGCGGATTTTCTTGCATTTTCGGTCAATTATAAATTGATTTAAAAGTTTGAAAAGCTGGAGGAATCGCACAAAAACATGATTCAGTTAAACTAAAGGTTTATTTAACTCCGATTTACAAGTTTGAAATATTTTTAACTCGCCACCGTTTTTGAAATCGCCGACGGCGATGGCGACGGCGACGGCGCCGACGGCGATTTCGTAAACAAATTTTCGCTTGTCGTTTCTGCAGTGTGACCACCGACATAATTAGGTATGTTTACTATGAGTTTATTTTCACGAAATCGCGGTCGCGTCGCTGTCGCCGTACTAGTGCGGCCCCGGCCTAAGGCTACATTAAAAAACCAAAAAATTATCTTATTGTAGTTCAGAATCAGAAGCAATAAAATATTTTAAGGGTAGGCACCATGGCCAAATGACAAAAAGTGACCTTTTAAATTCGCTTTGTCCGTCTATCCATCTGGCCGTCCGTTTGTCCGTCCGTATGTCACCGCCATTTCACTCGAAGGCTATTGGCACTATAAAGATGAAACTTAGTAAAATTATGGAAAAATAATTCAGCGGGGTTTCCAATCTCTTCAACGATCACATTGCCACGCGAGTAGAGCATGAAATACCGGTATTTTCAAGAACTGGCTTAACCGACACCGCACACGGACCGCAAGTGGCTGAGACAAGTGGCAGCCACAAGTGGCGGCCACTTGTGGCCCGTGTGCGGCGACGCTAAGTGATCTTCTTGACAAGATACCGATATATTACCCTTCATACTCGAAATACTTTAAGAGGTACATCTGTAGGTGGTAAAGATGCCATACAAACGAAAAAAAAAATGGTCTGAGTATATTTTTTTTAAATTAATTAATTAATTATTTGAAACACATAAAAATATTATCTTCAACATCCTTTACGCTAGTTTTTACGTACCTTACTATTAATATTAGAAACAAGCGTAATGGATGTCGAAAATAGTATTTTTATGTGTCAAATAATTTATTTAAAATACGTACCTAATTTTATTTATTAAAAAAAAAATACGTTGATTTTTTTTTTTTCGTTTGTATTGCATCTTCACCACCTACAGATGTACCTCTTAAAATGAATTAAAATGAATATGATCAACTTTCATTATGGGACCGACACTGAAATATGAAAAAAAAATCAGCTGTTCCATACATTTTGATCGTGTTGTAGTGCAGTTTTGTAGGGAACAGCTGATTTTTTTTTCATATTTCAGTGTCGGTCCCATAATGAAAGTTGATCATATTCATGAGTACTTTCACCTCCTAAAATATCCGCACTGGTTTTAATTTTATCCTGTATATTAATTAGGTATTCATAAATGTTTCAGAAAGATGTAACCGCGACGAAAAGCGTGTGTTGTGCCGGTTATGAGAAAGATTATTATTATACTTATACGGGGTAAGTGTAACGATTAACTATTGAAAAAGAAATGATCATTTCATAACTTCAATATTTAATTTTATTAGGTAGGCACAATAAAATTAAACTATGCGACACGCGTATTAAAACCAAACAAATGGTGAAAAGATTGAACGGGCCAAAGAGAGAGTGCAGTACGTGGCAGTAAATAATGCACATCGAGCTTCAGAAAGAGATATTTGCTAGCTTCGACGTTATAGAGCGTCATCTCTGTCGCACGAAGCACTAACAGTCTGGTATCTAATAAACAAGTCGGCGACAAAACGTCACATAGGTATGAGTGACGGATACGACGCTCTACAAAGCCGAAGCTAGCCGATTATCTCTTTCTCAAACTCGATGTGCAATATTTATTGCCGGGTACTGTACATACCTACCCTAAATATCAGGGTTATAAACCCTCTATGACTTGAAATCCACGACATAATAACGTGTTTATGTCACGGGCAATATGATTACCCGGGCAGTATTAATATAGACCAGTCATTTTGAATAACTAGCTTCTGCCCGCGGCTTCGCCCGCGTTTTTGGGATAAAAAGTAGCCTATGTGTTATTCTGATTTATAAGCAATATTACTGTAAAGTTTCATCTAACTCCGTTCAGTAGTTTTTGCGTGAAAAAGTAACAAACATCCATACACCCATCCATGCATCCATACATCTATACATCCTCACAAACTTTCACGTTTATAATATTAGTAGGATGACCAAGGGCGTCGGTGAAACTGATAAAATTTCTTTTTTTATTATTATTATTATTTATTTATTGCGGACTACAAAAAGATCCATAGTTGGTTAGTAACAAAAGAACTTAAAAATAGTGTTAGTAAGTAACAAACAATTTTTGACCGGCCAATATTAATATTGCCCAATTGCCCTTGTTCCATTTAAAAAATTAAGGTTTGAGATAACTTGAATTTATTACTTGGAGCGGGCAGTAAATATTTCACTAATTCTAGCCCAAAACTTATAAGTCCATAAACGAGCGAAGCGAGCGCGGGAACTTGCGATACCCCGACATGGACAGGTTAGGTTTGAAAGGTTTAACGGGGGCTTCAGTGAGCTAGCAAAGCGAGCAAGTGAAGCTCCTGTCAACCTCTTCGTGTTAGGCTACTTTTAACTTTGTAGACAGAAATAAGTTCCGCGAACAAGGCTACGTCGACCATTGCCCTTCCCCTTGCATTGGTCATGCAGTTTTATTTGCATTGCCCAATTGATGCGGGCATTATGAATACAGACCGGTCATTATTCATAGTGACCGGACTTATCAAGTTGCCCGTAACATATACAAATATATTAATGACTTAAACTTTGGTACATTTTTCAGGCTCACATGTAAACCGATATGCTCAAAACCTTGTAAGAATGGTTACTGCCAAAATCCAGAGAAATGTGCGTGTAATAGTGGCTATACATTGGACCTTAACAATAAATATAACTGCCTGCCACATTGTTCTAAATCGTGCGGGAAAGGCACTTGTATTGCGCCAGATAAATGTCAGTGCGACAAAGGCTACATATTTTCAAATGCAATACTAACTTGCCAACCAGTTTGCAGTAAACCCTGTGCCAATGGCAAATGTGTCGCCCCAGAAACATGTGAATGTTTTCCTGGATACAAAAAAACTGGCGAAAATATTTGCAAACCTCACTGTTCCAGTGGATGCCTTCATGGCACTTGTGTTGCACCTGAGACTTGTGTCTGTGATTCAGGATGGCAAATGCTTCAACTAACTGGCACTTTGAATAAAACATGTCACCCGATATGTACGAAACCTTGTATAAATGGCACGTGTGTGGCTCCAGAAACCTGTGAGTGCACAAACGGGTATGTGAAATCAGAAAAGTACACCTGCAAGCCCTATTGCTCCGGTAAGTGTCCACACGGAAGTTGTGTTGCACCTGAGACTTGTGTCTGTGATTCAGGATGGAAACTAATTCAACTATCTGGCACTACGAATAAAACATGTCACCCGATATGTACGAAACCATGTATGAATGGCACGTGCGTGGCTCCAGAAACCTGTGAGTGCACAAACGGGTATGTTAAATCAGAAAAGTACACCTGCAAGCCCTATTGCTCCGGTAAGTGTCCACACGGAAGTTGTGTTGCACCTGAGACTTGTGTCTGTGATTCAGGATGGAAACTAATTCAACTATCTGGCACTACGAATAAAACATGTCAACCAATATGTACGAAACCTTGTATAAATGGCACGTGCGTGGCTCCAGAAACCTGTGAGTGCACAAACGGGTATGTTAAATCAGAAAAGTACACCTGCAAGCCCTATTGCTCCGGTAAGTGTCCACACGGAAGTTGTGTTGCACCTGAGACTTGTGTCTGTGATTCAGGGTGGAAATTAATTCAAATATCTGGCACTATGAATAAAACATGTCAACCAATATGTACGAAACCTTGTATAAATGGCACGTGCGTGGCTCCAGAAACCTGTGAGTGCACAAACGGGTATGTTAAATCAGAAAAGTACACCTGCAAGCCCTATTGCTCCGGTAAGTGTCCACACGGAAGCTGTGTTGCACCTGAAACTTGTGTCTGTAATTCAGGATGGAAACTAATTCAACTATCTGGCACTACGAATAAAACATGTCACCCGATATGTACAAAACCCTGTATTAATGGCACGTGCGTGGCTCCAGAAACCTGTGAGTGCACAAATGGGTATGTTGAATCAGAAAAGTACAGCTGCAAGCCCTATTGCTCCGGTAAGTGTCCACATGGAAGTTGTGTTGCCCCTGAGATTTGCGTCTGTGATTCAGGATGGCAAATGCTTGAACTAACCGGCACTTTGAATAAAAAATGTCAACCAATCTGTACGAAACCTTGTATAAATGGCACGTGCGTTGCTCCAGAAACCTGTGAGTGCACAAACGGGTATGTTAAATCAGAAAAGTACACCTGCAAGCCCCATTGCTCCGGTAAGTGTCCACATGGAAGTTGTGTTGCACCTGAGACTTGTGTCTGCGATTCAGGATGGAAATTAATTCAACTATCTGGCACTACGAATAAAACATGTCACCCGATATGTACGAAACCATGTATGAATGGCACGTGCGTGGCTCCAGAAACCTGTGAGTGCACAAACGGGTATGTTAAATCAGAAAAGTACACCTGCAAGCCCTATTGCACCGGTAAGTGTTCACACGGAAGTTGTGTTGCACCTGAGACTTGTGTCTGCGATTCAGGATGGAAACTAATTCAACTATCTGGCACTACGAATAAAACATGTCACCCGATATGTACGAAACCTTGTATAAATGGCACGTGCGTGGCTCCAGAAGCCTGTCAGTGCACAAAGGGGTATGTTAAGTTAGACAAGTACAGCTGCAAACCCTTTTGCTCCAGTGGATGCCCTCATGGAAATTGTGTTAGACCTGAGACTTGTGTTTGTGATTCAGGATGGCAAATGACTCAACTACATGCCACTATGAATAAAACATGTCATCCAATATGTACCAAACCTTGCGTAAATAGCACATGCACTGCCCCTGAAACTTGTGAATGTCATCCTGGTTTTGTAAAGTCAGAGAAAAATATTTGTCAGCCCCACTGTTCAAATGGCTGTCCTCATGGCTTATGTGTTGGTCCGGAAACGTGCATTTGTAATTCAGGATGGGAAATTACACAAAAAAATGGCACTATGACTAAAACTTGTAGACCGATATGTAAAAAACCCTGTCAAAATGGCACTTGCATAGGCCCAGAGACCTGCCAATGTTTGCCAGGATATAAAAAATTAAAGAACAGTATATGCATTCCTCACTGTTCTAGTGGATGTCCTAATGGAACTTGTGTTGGACCTGAAACTTGTGTTTGTAATCCAGGATGGAATGTTAGCCAAATCAATGACAGTACTTGCGCACCAATATGTAGCAAAGCCTGCACTAATGGCACTTGTGTAGCCCCCGGAACTTGTGAATGCCTTGCTGGCTATGTAGAATCAGAGAAGAATGTATGCCGGCCACATTGTTCCAGTGGGTGTCCTCATGGCGTCTGCGTGAGTCCTGAAACATGTCCCTGTAGCTCCGGATGGAATATGACTCAAACAAAACTCGGCACAAGTAACAAGATGTGTCAACCAATATGCACCAAACCCTGTGTGAATAGCACGTGTGTCGCACCAGACATTTGCAAATGTCTTGCGGGGTATGTCAAGATAGAGGAGAATATTTGCAAACCACATTGCTCTAGCGGGTGTTTTAATGGTACATGTGCGGGTCCTGACAGCTGCGTTTGTAATCTGGGATGGTACAGAAGTAATCTCAATGGCTCGTGTGTGGCTGATACAGTAGATTTTGGTAAAAGCACTGGCGTAAAAACTTGGTAAGTACATTCTCAAAATTGCATTCTTTACACAGCTACTCCACGACCACTTACCCGGTGCAGCGCGACACACAAGGCAGGATAGTCATGTAGCAGTCAAGCAACTATTCCAACCTGTTTTCCCAAGCCGTGTCACCGGACAACACGCCGGAACACGGCTATGCCCCTTGGCGGCATGGCTTTGTCCGGTGGGTGGTCACTAACTACGGCCGACGCCTACCACCAGTAGGTTGTCACCTGATTGGCACCACCCGGCGACCACGTGTGGGGTTTCGGACTAAGGGTGCCTTCCCACGGGCGAGGGTGACTGAGCCCACAAAACTTACCTGCCTGAATCTATACCATTATAAATTGTAAAAACAAAAATTATAAATTGTGAACTGTAAAAAAGCCGTATAAAAAGCTGTATAAAAGTCGGAATGGGGTACTGAGACGTAACCATGCCCAAAAAAATATATTTTTGAATTTTTGTTTACTTTTGCGTCACGCAAAATGTGTGATTGATTTTGAGAGTGAGATTGAGATTTTGATGTGGTTTTCAGTTTGGTAGCTTGGGGTCTAACTTAAAAGTACGTCGAACGTAAGCCACATTTCATCTAATTCTGGTGGGGTGAACCAGATATACAGCTTGATCTCTTCGTAATACATACTAGCCACTCTACATTCATTCAAAATGGTCATTTTATTGTAGCCCACGCGAACAGAATCGCGGGCAAAAGTCTAGTTGTTTTATATAGGTACCTGAAACGTTTTGTCTAAAATACATTTGTTAATTTTAATTTGATTTACTGACGCATCATTATGACTAGTTTTTGCGTCAAACAGTAATTCAGATTGCGACCTCTTGAAACAGTTCTAATTCCCAAATATTTAAATCTTTGTATTAGTTTCTGTAGCAGTGTTATATAAGCATTTATTTTACTTTCAGGTTGCAGTCTTACTGGATATATATCTTGGCTTCTACTCTTATCATTCTGGTTGGGCTACTTATTATCATGTTTGTCAAACGTTCCACCAGAAATAAATCTCCTGAGGATGGTAAGTTTCTCTTGTGACATAATTACCAACTGCTTTGTGGGACAATGGCAAAAATCGAACAAAAAGAAGAAATTGATAGAAGAAATTGTCTTGAAACATAATTTTTAGGGTTCCGTACCAAAATGGTAAAAAAGGAACCCTTATGGTGCGACTTCGTCTGTCTGTCTGTCTGTCACACCTGCTTATTACAGTAACTACTAATGCTATCGACTTGAAATATGGAACAGTTATGAAAAATGCATGTCCAACTTTATTGCAAATAAAAAATATCAAAAAATATTTTTATTTTCATTTCAAAAGGGGCCGGAGTGGGGGTTCAAAATTTCAAAGTGGGGTTACTAGGTCATGTGACATATCATAAATGAAAGAACTTGATCTGCATATTTCAAAATATATTTTTATTTAATTTTATGTCTCACAGTTTTCGACATATGATGAAAAATGTCTGAAAAAATACCATCCCCCTTATCTCCGAAGTTTGCGGAGCGAAAAATCTGAAATAATTAGAGTTGATAGGAATTGATCCAAATATTGCACCAAAAATAAAACGATGTTCCTAACTACTACAGTTTCTTCAAAATCATCAAAATTCCTTCAAAAACAAACTTAGTTATGCGGCCCGGTTTTATTCACTTTATACGTCCAAAAACGATACGGAACCCTCGGTGCACGAGTACGACTCGCACTTGGCCGGTTTTTTCAACCTTTCATCAATAGTGGTACCGCATATAACAGCAAAGAATGCATTTCCACCATTGAGCTATTTTGGACATCGACTGGTTTAGCTATTACCGCAGGGTTTACTTTATTCCCTTAATTCACTCTTTCTTCCACGTCTCATTAATCTTACCATCTCTTGTAAACAAACTTCCTTAATAAACATACCTACTTTTTCATTTGATCTACACTTTTACTTTTTAAGTGCAGCGTGTACACACAGCCACGTCTTTTTGAACCATCATCATAACTTTCGTCTCGTTCACGTCGTGTCATTTTTAGGGTTCCGTACCTCAAAAGGAAAAACGGAACCCTTATAGGATCACTTCATTGTCCGTTTGTCCGCGCCATTTGCTCATAGATGGCACCACTAGAAGTATGCAATAGCGCCATCTATGATCAAGATGTGATATATCTTCTATGATGTAATAGGATAGATGATAATGGCTGTTGTATATTTCGAAACCCTCAGAGCGCGAGTCGTAGGTACCTACTCGCACTTGTCATATGCTCCATTCATCACAGTTACCATGGCTTGTAACTCTTCCGCTGACGATTGTCGATATCGATACTTTAAAATAGGAGCGTTCAATGTAAGTGATGACAGTGTGAACTCGAAATTACATTATAAACAATTTGTTCTTGCAGATGGTACCGTGGTAGTTCCAGTCCAAGAAATTGGCGCAAAAGTATTTAATAAGACGAAACACCAGTACGACGTTTTCGACAAAAATTCAGAACTTTAAGTTTTTCTAGTGTCTTAATTTATTTTTATTATTTTGTATTTAGATATTTAAAATTAAGGTCTGTATATTTTCAAAAAAAAACATACTTAAGTATATTTTTTTACGTGTGAAACAACTTTGAAAGGCCTTTGATATTTAAATAAATTGACCTAAATTCTGATACATGGTGTGCATATTTTTACATGCAATTTGTATATTTGATAGGAAACTAGTACCGACTTATTTTGTTGGAATAAAGAGGATATTCTGATGTGCGGTTAAATTCTACCCATTTGAAATTATTGGCGTCAGAAGTATCTACCTACTCAGGAGACCGTAGATATTTTATCAATTTTAACTTGGCAAGTATCTATTTCATCAATTTTAACTTGGTAAGTATCTATTTTATCAATTTTAACTTGGTAAGTATCTATTTTATCAATTTTAACTTGGTAAGTATCTATTTTATCAATTTTAAGTTGGTAAGTATCTATTTTGTTTGCTTAGGTGGCGGTTTCTCGACGCATACATAATTATGGGTCAACATGGGTGCATAATTTATACTTCCATGTGATAGGAAATTCCATGCTTACCTACGCAGAATTGAAGTAGCAGACCGCCTTTTACAAGAGGAGACTACACAATTAACCATTTTCAAAATGACAATACAGAATACAAAATGACAGTGACGCACATAAATTAGTTTTTCTATGGCCAAATCGGTTAGATGGCCTTTACTAAGTCCATATATGTATAATCAGACTACGCTATACTATATAGCATTATAGCATATAGCTCATAGCACGACAATATCGCGCATTATACATTTTTATGGACACGTTCACTGTGCTAAACTATATAGTATGGCTTTGTATGGCGCGCTATACTATATAACATACGGTATACTATATACTATAGCGTAGTCTGAAGACAGCAGACTACGCTATACTACATAGTATAGCGTAGTCTGAAGACAGCTTTAAGCTGTCTACAGACTACGCTAGTAGTCGACAGACTACGAAGAGTACCCAATCATAACGTCCTATTTGGCTATTAAGTCAAATAGGATGTTATGATTAGACTCTTCCTGTTAAAAAACAGCCAAGATCATGTTGAGCCACGCATTAATTACGGTTCCGTAGTCAATTATATATTACTGTTAGTAACCAGCAAAGTCGGAGTTAGACCACTGTTTAGTTTTTTTTACTGTATTTATTTATACCTACCTATTACCTATTTGCATGCTGCATCGATCGACGTCATACTGTCGACGCCAGCTGGCGCTGCGCATTGTATGAGTCACAACTCACAACATTATGCTGAGCGATGTCCGTGTTACGGTGGATGTAATTTCCTAACAGTTTTTTTTGTGGCATTGTTACACAATTATTATATTGAATAATTTAAGCCATACAAGTAATTATGGCTATGACGCGCTGGAATTGAACCAACTTGTTTTCTCGCGGTTTTCGGATACAAGAGTGCTCAAACCATAGTAAACATTTTTTGGACGATAAATCAAAAAAATATGAAATCTGGATTGTTAAACTACATTTTATATAAATCTGAAATCAGATAATCTTTTAGTTTTGTCTTAATTTAACTTTGAAGTCAAAACATTCCCACTGGACATCCTTTACTTTAAGAACATGAATGGTCATCACTAAATCTTACAGTACCCGGCAATAGGGCACGCCGCAATAGCGGCGGTAAGACCCCTCTTTGAGGAGTGGCTAGGGAGACGTCACGGCGTCCTCACCTACCGCCTGACGCAGGTCCTTACCGGACACGGAAGTTTCGGGAGGTACATGCACATCATCGGGCGGGAGGAAACGCCCGGGTGTCATCACTGCGTTGATCGCCCCGAGGACACGGTGGAGCACACGGTGGGGGCCTGCCCTGCATGGGCGGATCACCGCCGTGTCCTCGTAGAGGCGATCGGCAGCGGCGGCGATCTCTCGCGCCCGGCCCTGGTTCAAGCCATGGTCCGGGGCGAGGGGGAGTGGGAGGCAGTCGCCTCCTTCTGCGAAGCAGTCATGCTAGTGAAGGAGGCGGCGGGACGGGAAAGGGAGAGATTCTCCCGTCCAAGCCGCCGCGGTAGACGCTCCGGGCGTCGGGAGCCGCGTGACGACTCCCGGCCACCGTAGGCGCGGGCCTGCGGGCGGTGAGTAATGGGTAGCTCACCGTCCGATCAGGACCAGGCCCGTGCCGAACGGCGCGTACGTGTTCCACGCGCGCCTCAAAGAGATGTCAGCATCAGAGAGGGGGCCCATTAGGGCCCAAGCCTGCCGGGAAAGCGGGATTGTCCGGAAGGGATACCGCTGACCCGGACAAAAGGGCTAAGGAAGGAACATGGGTGGGTTTTAGTCAGTAAGAGTCTGACACTCTCTTCCGCTCCGCCCAGAGCGGGAGGGGTCATTTGATGATTTCCTAGGTACTCAAAAAAAAATAAAAAAAAACCCGGCAATAAATATTGCACATCAAGCTTTAAGGGATACAGGGTATGTATGTAGTGTACATACCTCAGATCATAGAAACAAGGAGATGTGCCAAGGCGCTATCGAGCTTGATGCCTGATCTTGAGCAAATTGCTCATATTAAAAACGTACGCGCTGGCGACGAACCGAACACGATCGATGGTATAAATACAGTGTTTTAGTTTAGTGCTAGTGTTGAGTGACGATTAACAGTGCGGAGGGTGTGCGGAATGTTCAATGCGTGGGAGATCTTTTTATTCACAAGGAGCGCTTAATTATGCGCGTAATTGTGTCGAAAAATGTACTAAAAGTGGCATCAGTTGTTCCCGTACTAATTTGCTATGATGGCATATCTCCTTGTTTCTATGATCTGAGGTACATACCCTATCCCTGTGTGCATGTGTACCCCGATGTGCAATATTTATTGCCGGGTACTTTAGTGTATGGTCCATTTCAATAGAACTTGTAAACTATGTAAACAAACTTTCTATACAAATTCATCAAATTTTGACAGTTGGCCATACTAACATTGTTTAGAAAGTTAACAAATTCAATTGAAATGGACCCTACATACCACCCTTGAAGCTCGATGTGCAATATTTATTGCCGGGTACTGTACTAGGTTGTGACTTGTGACACACTATAAAGAGAATATTAAGGTTGCTCGATTACGGAACCCTAAAAGTATTGTTAAACTTAACAGGATGAATCAAATACGTAATGAATTCATGATGATAACTTGAGCTGATATGACTTGAATTAGTACAATTACATGAAAAGCGTCATTATCACAGAATGTGCGCGAGAATGGGGACGCTGTCGTCAATATTTTTAATTGTTTTATTACAATTGTGTAATGTATGTCATGTGGAAAGTGATACTGGCGTTTGCACCCAAACAGAATGGTAAGTGAGTGGTCACTTACCTAATAATGGGGTGACTGATTAAACGCGGAATATCATAGAGTACCTACCTCAGATCATAGAAACAAGGGAGATGTGCCAAGGAGCTATCGAGCTTGATGCCTGATCTTGAGCAAATTGCTCATATTAAAAACGTACGCGCTGGCGACGAACCGAACACGATCGATGATATAAATACAGTGTTTTAGTTTAGTGCTAGTGTTGAGTGACGATTAACAGTGTTAGATTGAGGGTGTGCGGAATGTTTAATGCGTGGGAGATCTTTTTATTCACAAGGAGCGCTTAATTATGCGCGTAATTGTGTCGAAAAATGTACTAAAAGTGGCATCAGTTGTTCCGGTACTAATTTGCTATGATGGCCATATCTCCTTGTTTCTATGATCTGAGGTACCTACCTAAGGTAGATAGAAGATATTCAGTATTCGATTCTCGTTCTGTTTACTACGGGACTAATATTGAAATCGCCAACAGAAATTAACTGTTTCATACAAAAATAATCACTCGACCAGCATGGAAAGACAATTTACTATTCATAACACAATAACAATCTTTCTATAAAAATGTGAAAGTTTGGATGAATGGATGTTTGGTACTCAATCACGCCAGAACGGCTGAACGGATCGGATGAAAGGCACAGAGATGAATTTATAGTGTAGAATAGCACACCTATGTGCTATTCTACACTATAAATTCATCTCTGTCTGTCTGTCTCTCTACTTTTATTCCGCAAAAATGTCCCTACGGGTCTTGTGGGATAGATACGTAACTTTTTTTTAAAGTCCGACGCTAAATTTAAACTCGGAGGGGTTCAGAATAAAGTACTGAACCCATGGTTTTAGGAAATATTTTTTTTTATTTACGCCCTAAAGTTTTTGACTTATGGTGACAAATGTCTGAAAAAATACCGTCCCCCCCTTATCTCCGAAATTTGCAAAGCGATAAATCTTAAGTAATTTGAGTTGATAGAGGAATATCTGAATATTACAACAAAAATTGTTTGTATGTAGCACAGTTTTTTAGAAATCATCAAAATTCCTTCACAAATAAACTTAGTTATGCGTTCCGGTATTTTTTAATTTTATTCGTCCAAGAACGGTATGAAACCTTAGTGCGCGAGTACGACTCATACTTGATCGGTTTTTTTTAACAGGTTGACGCGCCAAGATTATGAAACTTACTGGAATACGTACGCAAGCTGGGAGGAAGACCCTGACTGTTATTTTTGGTGTGACGATATAAGAGTCGTGCACAGCTATCGATCAAGCCGTACTAAAACTGTAAGTTTAACTGGGAAAATTACAGTATTTGTTTCTTTAGGTCTAGGCCGCACTGGTACGGCGACACAGGCGGATTTTCTTGCATTTTCGGTCAATTATAGATTGATTTAAAAGTTTGAAAAGCTGGAGGAATCGCACAAAAACATGATTCAGTTAAACTAAAGGTTTATTTAACTCCGATTTACAAGTTTGTAATATTTTTAACTCGCCACCGTTTTTGAAATCGCCGACGGCGATGGCGACGGCGACGGCGCCGACGGCGATTTCGTAAACAAATTTTCGCTTGTCGTTTCTGCAGTGTGACCACCGACATAATTAGGTATGTTTACTATGAGTTTATTTTCACGAAATCGCGGTCGCGTCGCTGTCGCCGTACTAGGGCGGCCCCGGCCTAAGGCTACATTAAAAAAAAAAGTTTGTATAGAAATAAAAAAAATATCTTATTGTAGTTCAGAATCAGAAGCAATAAAATATTTTAAGGGTAGGTACCATAGCCAAATGACAAAAAGTGACCTTTTAAATTTGCTTTGTCCGTCTATCCATCTGGCCGTCCGTTTGTCCGTCCGTATGTCACCGCCATTTCACTCGAAGGCTATTGGAACTATAAAGATGAAACTTAGTAAAATTATGGAAAAATAATTCAGCGGGGTTTCCAATCTCTTCAACGATCACGTTGCCACGCGAGTAGAGCATGAAATACCGGTATTTTCAAGAACTGGCTTAACCGACGCCGCACACGGACCGCAAGTGGCTGAGACAAGTGGCAGCCACAAGTGGCGGCCACTTGTGGCCCGTGTGCGGCGACGCTAAGTGATCTTGACAAGATACCGATATATTACCCTTCATACTCGAAATATTTTAAGAGGTACATCTGTAGGTGGTAAAGATGCCATACAAATGAAAAAAAAATGATCTGAGTATATTTTTTTTTAAATTAACTAATTAATTATTTGAAACACATTAAAAATAATTATTATCTTCAACATCCATTACGATAGTTTTTACGTACCTTACTATTATTAGAAACAAGCGTAATGGATGTCGAAAATAGTATTTTTATTGTGTCAAATAATTTATTTAAAATACGTAGGTACCTAATTTTATTTAAAAAAAAAAAATACTCAGATTATTTTTTTTTTCGTTTGTATTGCATCTTTACCACCTATACATGTGCCTCTTAAAATATTTCGAGTATGAACGGTAGGACCCTATACAGGGTAAAATTAAAACCAGGGCGGATATTTTAGGAGGTGAAAGTACTCATGAATATGATCAACTTTTATTATGGGACCGACACTGAAATTTGAAAAAAAAAATCAGCTGTTCCATACATTTTGATCGTGTTGTAGTGCATTTTTGTAGGGAACAGCTGATTTTTTTTCATATTTCAGTGTCGGTCCCATAATGAAAGTTGATCATATTCATGAGTACTTTCACCTCCTAAAATATCCGCACTGGTTTTAATTTTATCCTGTATATTAATTAGGTATTCATAAATGTTTCAGAAATATGTAACCGCGACGAAAAGAGTGTGCTGTGCCGGTTATGAGAAAGATTATTATTATTCAGGGTAAGTATAACGATTAACTATTGCAAAAGAAATGATAATTTCATAACTTCAATATTTAATTTTATTAGGTAGGCACAATAAAATTAAACTATGCGACACGCGTATTAAAACCAAACAAATGGTGAAAAGATTGAACGGGCCAAAGAGAGAGTGCAGTACGTGGCAGTAAATAATGCACATCGAGCTTCAGAAAGAGATATTTGCTAGCTTCGACTTTATAGAGCGTCATCTCTGTCGCACCAAGCACTAACAGTCTGCCGGCCTAGCATGACCACGATAGAAACGGGTCTTGTCTACATAGAAATAGACAAAGTGACAGATTTCATTCATAAAACGTAGAAATGTTTCTACAATCTGTCACTTTGTCTATTTCTATGTAGACAAAACCCGTTTCTATCGTGGTCATGCTAGGCCGGCTGGTATCTAATAAACAAGTCAGCGACAAACGTCACATAGGTATGAGTGACGGATACGACGCTCTACAAAGCCGAAGCTAGCCGATTATCTCTTTCTCAAACTCGATGTGCAATATTTATTGCCAGGTACTGTACATACCTACCCTAAATATCAGGGTTATAAATCCTCTATGACTTGAAATCCACGACATAATAACGTGTATATGTCACGGGCAATATGATTACCCGGGCAGTATTAATATAGACCAGTCATTTTTAATAACTAGCTTCTGCCCGCGGCTTCGCCCGCGTTTTTGGGATAAAAAGTAGCCTATGTGTTATTCTGATTTATAAGCAATATTACTGTAAAGTTTCATCTAACTCCGTTCAGTAGTTTTTGCGTGAAAAAGTAACAAACATCCATACACCCATCCATGCATCCATACATCTATACATCCTCACAAACTTTCACGTTTATAATATTAGTAGGATGACCAAGGGCGTCGGTGAAACTGATAAAATTTATTTGACCGGCCAATATTAATATTGCCCAATTGCCCTTGTTCCATTTAAAAAATTAAGGTTTGAGATAACTTGAATTTATTACTTGGAGCGGGCAGTAAATATTTCACTAATTCTAGCCCAAAACTTATAAGTCCATAAACGAGCGAAGCGAGCGCGGGAACTTGCGATACCCCGACATGGACAGGTTAGGTTTGAAAGGTTTAACGGGGGCTTCAGTGAGCTAGCAAAGCGAGCAAGTGAAGCTCCTGTCAACCTCTTCGTGTTAGGCTACTTTTAACCTTGTAGACAGAAATAAGTTCCGCAAACAAGGCTACGTCGACCATTGCCCTTCCCCTTGCATTGGTCATGTAGTTTTATTTGCATTGCCCAATTGATGCGGGCATTATGAATACAGACCGGTCATTCATTATTCATAGTGACCGGACTTATCAAGTTGCCCGTAACATATACAAATATATTAATGACTTAAACTTTGGTACATTTTTCAGACTCACATGTAAACCGATATGCTCAAAACCTTGTACGAATGGTTACTGCCAAAATCCAGAGAAATGCGCGTGTAATAGTGGCTATACATTGGACCTTAACAATAAATATAGCTGCCTGCCACATTGTTCTAAATCATGCGGGAAAGGCACTTGTATTGCGCCAGATAAATGTCAGTGCGACAAAGGCTACATATTTTCAAATGCAATACTAACTTGCCAACCAGTTTGCAGTAAACCCTGTGCCAATGGCAAATGTGTCGCCCCAGAAACATGTGAATGTTTTCCTGGATACAAAAAAACTGGCGAAAATATTTGCAAACCTCACTGTTCCAGTGGATGCCTTCATGGCACTTGTGTTGCACCTGAGACTTGTGTCTGTGATTCAGGATGGCAAATGCTTCAACTAACTGGCACTTTGAATAAAACATGTCACCCGATATGTACGAAACCTTGTATAAATGGCACGTGCGTGGCTCCAGAAACCTGTGAGTGCACAAAGGGGTATGTTAAATCAGAAAAGTACAGCTGCAAGGCCTATTGCTCCAGTAAGTGTCCACATGGAAGTTGTGTTGCACCTGAGATTTGTGTCTGTGATTCAGGATGGCAAATGCTTCAACTATCAGGCACTATGAATAAAACATGTCGACCAATATGTACGAAACCTTGTATAAATGGCACGTGCGTGGCTCCAGAAACCTGTGAGTGCACAAAGGGGTATGTTGAATCAGAAAAGTACAGCTGCAAGCCCTATTGCTCCGGTAAGTGTCCACATGGAAGTTGTGTTGCACCTGAGATTTGTGTCTGTGATTCAGGATGGCAAATGCTTCAATTAACTGGCACTTTGAATAAAACATGTCAACCGATATGTACGAAACCTTGTATAAATGGAACGTGCGTGGCTCCAGAAACCTGTGAGTGCACAAAGGGGTATGTTAAATCAGAAAAGTACAGCTGCAAGCCCTATTGCTCCGGTAAGTGTCCACATGGAAGTTGTGTTGCACCTGAGATTTGTGTCTGTGATTCAGGATGGCAAATGCTTCAATTAACTGGCACTTTGAATAAAACATGTCAACCGATATGTACGAAACCTTGTATAAATGGAACGTGCGTGGCTCCAGAAACCTGTGAGTGTACAAACGGGTATGTTAAATCAGAAAAGTACACCTGCAAGCCCTATTGCTCCGGTAAGTGTCCACACGGAAGTTGTGTTGCACCTGAGACTTGTGTCTGTGATTCAGGATGGAAACTAATTCAACTATCTGGCACTACGAATAAAACATGTCAACCAATATGTACGAAACCTTGTATAAATGGCACGTGCGTGGCTCCAGAAACCTGTGAGTGCACAAAGGGGTATGTTAAATCAGAAAAGTACAGCTGCAAGGCCTATTGCTCCAGTAAGTGTCCACATGGAAGTTGTGTTGCACCTGAGATTTGTGTCTGTGATTCAGGATGGCAAATGCTTCAACTATCAGGCACTATGAATAAAACATGTCGACCAATATGTACGAAACCTTGTATAAATGGCACGTGCGTGGCTCCAGAAACCTGTGAGTGCACAAAGGGGTATGTTAAATCAGAAAAGTACAGCTGCAAGCCCTATTGCTCCGGTAAGTGTCCACATGGAAGTTGTGTTGCACCTGAGATTTGTGTCTGTGATTCAGGATGGCAAATGCTTCAATTAACTGGCACTTTGAATAAAACATGTCAACCGATATGTACGAAACCTTGTATAAATGGAACGTGCGTGGCTCCAGAAACCTGTGAGTGTACAAACGGGTATGTTAAATCAGAAAAGTATACCTGCAAGCCCTATTGCTCCAGTAAGTGTCCTCATGGAAGTTGTGTTGCACCTGAGACTTGTGTCTGTGATTCAGGGTGGCAAAGGATTCAACTATCTGGCACTACGAATAAAATATGTCAACCAATATGTACAAAACCCTGTATTAATGGCACGTGCGTGGCTCCAGAAGCCTGTCAGTGCACAAAGGGGTATGTTAAATCAGAAAAGTACACCTGCAAGCCCTATTGCTCCGGTAAGTGTCCACACGGAAGTTGTGTTGCACCTGAGATTTGTGTCTGTGATTCAGGATGGAAATTAATTCAACTATCTGGCACTACGAATAAAACATGTCAACCAATATGTACGAAACCTTGTATAAATGGCACGTGCGTGGCTCCAGAAGCCTGTCAGTGCACAAAGGGGTATGTTAAGTTAGACAAGTACAGCTGCAAACCCTTTTGCTCCAGTGGATGCCCTCATGGAAATTGTGTTAGACCTGAGACTTGTGTTTGTGATTCAGGATGGCAAATGACTCAACTACATGCCACTATGAATAAAACATGTCAACCAATATGTACCAAACCTTGCGTAAATAGCACATGCACTGCCCCCGAAACTTGTGAATGTCATGCTGGTCATGTAAAGTCAGAGAAAAATATTTGTCAGCCCCACTGTTCAAATGGCTGTCCTCATGGCTTATGCGTTGGTCCGGAAACGTGCATTTGTAATTCAGGATGGGAAATTACACAAAACAATGGCACTATGACTAAAACTTGTAGACCGATATGTAAAAAATCCTGTCAAAATGGCACTTGCATAGGCCCAGAGACCTGCCAATGTTTGCCAGGATATAAAAAATTTAAGAACAGTATATGCTTTCCTCACTGTTCTAGTGGATGTCCTAATGGAACTTGTGTTGGACCTGAAACTTGTGTTTGTAATCCAGGATGGAATGTTAGCCAAATCAATGACAGTACTTGTGCACCAATATGTAGCAAACCCTGCACTAATGGCACTTGTGTAGCCCCCGGAACTTGTGAATGTCTTGCTGGCTATGTAGAATCAGAGATGAATGTATGCCGGCCACATTGTTCCAGTGGGTGTCCTCATGGCGTGTGCGTGAGTCCTGAAACATGTCTCTGTAGCTCCGGATGGAATATGACTCAAACAAAACTTGGCACAAGTAACAAGGTGTGTCAACCAATATGCACCAAACCCTGTGAGAATAGCACGTGTGTCGCACCAGACACATGCAAATGTCTTACAGGGTATGTGAAGTTAGAGAAGAATATTTGCGAACCACATTGCTCTGGCGGGTGTTTACATGGTATATGTGTGGGTCCTGACAGCTGCGTTTGTAATCCGGGATGGTACATGAGTAAACTCAATGGCACGTGTGTGGCTGATACAGCAAATTTTGGTAAAAGCACTAGCGTTATAACTTGGTAAGTTTCTACGCATTCTATAAACAGTTATAAAAAAGTATGAAACAAGCACCTTCACCCAACGTAGTTTTCATGTGGTTTAATAATCCTGGCTCTTTTTTGCGACAAAAAGTCCTTCAGATTGCGACTTTTTGAAACAGCTTTAATCCTTATGTTTCTATAGCAGTGATAAATAAGCTTTTACTTTACGTTTTCAGGTTGCAGTCCAGCTGGATATATATCTTGGCTGTTATACTTATCATTGTGGTTGGGCTATCTATTATCTTATTTGTCAAATGTTCCAAAAGGAATAAATCTCCTGAGGATGGTAAGTTTAACTTGTGAAATAATGCTTGAAGCTCATTATTACTGCTTTGTAGGACAAAAATGCCAAAAATCTGACAAAAAAGTTTTGATCGATGATATGAGGACTCTAAATTACATTACAAACAATTTGTTCTTGCAGATGGTACCGTGGTAGTTCCAGTCCAAGAAATTGGTGCAAAAGCATTTAATCAGACGAAACACAAGTACGACGTTTTCGCCAAAAATTCAGAACTTTAAGTTTTTCTAGTGTCTTGATTTATTTTTAGTTATTTTTTATTTAGATAGGTACTACTTAATTTAAAATTATGAATGTCTGTATATTTTTAATGTCGTTTGTACTAACTAAAATAAACTTCAAAAAGAAAATACTTATTTACTTGCTTATCATTTTTGCGTGTGAAACAGTTTTGAATGGCGGCACCTAATTCTGATACCGTTTCACACATTATGACATTGTGTTTATTTTTTTATTTCAGACCCCCGACTTTGACAAACGAGGGATGTTATACCTAAGTTTGAAGCCAAGACTGTCTGTGATGGATGTGTGTGTATGTCTGTGTGTCTATCTGTGGCTTCGTAGCTCCCAAACGCATGGATCGATTCAAATTAAGACACACCAACGTATAGGTTGGTAGATGATTCTTTTTTTGGTGCGGTACCTACAAGGCGTTTTTTTTTTTTTTTTTTTTTTTTTTTTTTTTTTTTTTTTCTGCTTTTCCCCGTTTCGTAGAAAGGGTTCTTGTAATTCTAAATACCTCATTCATTCCAGTTCTCGCATTTATGCCTCTCGCACTTTCAAGCTTCATACCGTGTTCTTCTTGCATCCATCATCTTTCTTACTGGCCGGGTGGGATTCCCGGTTTAAACTATTTATTCTAATCTTTGACATGGGAATTGATTTCCAGGGTTTTTATTTTTATTTATTTATCCATAGATCTGTTTTTATTTTATTGCTAATTGATTATACAAGTTGTTTATGCGATAGTTATACATATGCTATTTTATTACTTATTACAATTCTAGTTTCGTAGTCTATTTTCATAATTTTTCTTATTGCTAATAACAATTGTATTCTTATTTACTAAGTACTTACTTATACCAATTATTTTTAATAGCGTTATATATAGGTATTATACCATTGCTTATTTCGGTTTCTATTTTCTTAGTCTAAGATTATTACAATTACATGGTTTCCTTAATGCTAATAACTATTGAGTCTTTAACTACTACATACTTCACAATTTGGTTTTACTAGTTTTTTATGTACTATTACTACTTAAAAAACTAGTAAAACCAAATAGTACATATTACAGGTTTTGTTCCTTGGACTAACATTTTTGTCTACACTTAGTTTTTTAACTTCTTAACTACTTTGAACCAGTATTATTACCCACTAATTGTTCACTTAAACTTATATCTTATCTCTTAGCTACCTTCTATGCATTTTTGGCAATATTATATATATATACTTATTTTATATATATTTATTGTCATTTCTTATCCAGTTTTGATTTCTTGTCCTATTCTGTTGTTTTTGTTGGGGTACGATTTTAGTGTTTATGTGTGTGTTTCTATTTATATATTCATATATTTTTACAATATATTTTGTATATCTGTGTATATTTGTTTTTTGTTTTCCAGTTTCCATCACATTATTTGTTCCGCAACTATGCTTTCTGTACTCCCGGTTTGTGTTTATATGTGTCGTGTCTGTATCTGTGTGTATTGTTGTGTGTGTTGCGTGCCCCCCAACTTGTGAGTTATGGGTATGCTGTGTTCGCGCGGGCCAGGTATTCCCATTTCTGCCTAACAGGGCACTCTGCGCTGAATGCGTTATGGTCAGTTTTTTGCTGCCTTGAGTGTGAGCAGTTGCAGCACTGCGGTTCGTTTCCCGCAATGAAATCTGCGCATTTTTCGCGCAGATGAGGTCCGCCGCAGTGGCTGCATCTGTCCACACTTTCGGTGCAAAATTTCCGGCCGTGACCAAAAGCGAGGCACTTCGTGCATTGGATGAGCGGGGACTGATCCTCTACCCTTATCCTTTGCAGGTCAAGATAGAGGACACCAGTCTCCGTCATCCTCTGCCATACTACTGGTCTAACCTGGACCACGACATGCGCCGTTTTTGGGTTCTTAGTTCTCTTTTTAAACTTTATTTTCATTTCTTCGTCTATTGCGTCAAGTCCCTTAAATATGTTTTTATTTTGGGAGTGTAGCGCCTTAACCATCTCGTCGTCGTCGCCGTCCAGAAAGACATCTTTAAGGACGACGAGTGGGTTTTTGTTCTTCATATGCGCTATCACTAACCCTTCACCCTGGTTTTCAATCCTGTTTTTTACTTTTTGTAGGTCCGCTTCTGTATCGCACCCCAGAATCACTGACTGGTTTTTTGCCTTCCTCACTGATCTTCAGGCCGGTCGACCTGGCATCGACCGCCTTCTTCACCCTCGCAAGCACCTCGTCGGCAGTCTCAAGACCGCCTTCGAGGGTGATCGCAATTGAGTGAAGTGCCGGCCGGTGCGCTTGTTTGGAGGCCGCGACGCTGGCGTACGACCTAGCCATGGGTCTGTGCTCACACGTGGTCATACCCTCTGCAACCTCGTTCACAGCCACCTTCACCGCCGCGACGTTACCGGCGATACCGTCGAGCTTTTCGTCGAGTGTGATCTGGGTGCGGCCTATAACCCTGACGCCCTCGGTCGCATGGCTAACAGCCGCTCTGACCTCGTCAATTTTCTCGACGATCCCGCCAATAACACCGTCCCCACCATCGCCGCGGTGAAGTGTCTGCTCTTCGAGGACTGCGGTCATCTTCGCTTCCAGGTCGTGTATCCGCATCTCTAGGTTCTCTTCCACCCTACCCAGTCGTTCCAGAATATGGTCTTGTTTTCCTGGTGAAGCTACTTCTGTGGGTAGCCGTGTCTTGGCCTCCAAACTTGTCATCCGATTGCTGAGCTCATACAAAATCCGCTGGCCCCTGTCCGACTGGACCTCCAGGAACGTCTTAATGTCCCTTCTCATTTGAGGATAGTCATGGACCTTTGTAGGGATATCCTCAAAAGTTTTCATGAGTTCCAGCAGGAGTTTGTCGCTCGGCGTTATGGCGTAGTTGTCCTGTTTCTTTTTGTACGCCTCCATGTTGTCCAGGGACCTTCTATTACGCTCCGGTCTGCGGATAAATGTTTTGGCAGCGTCCTGCACTGCGGGTGGTGAGGTGGGGCTAGTGATAGCCGCGGATGTCGTGGATGTCGTCGGAGTGCGATACATTGTTCCTGATGGAGTGTGTATGATGTATGTATGAGCTGTGTATTTGTGTGTGTGTAATGTGTTGTGCGATTCGGCCAGCGAGGAGAACGGGGAACGTTGTCAAGTGTGCCAGTCTGACCCTGTATAGAGGGGTCAGCGTCACGATTCTACAAACTCAAAAATAAATAAATCAAAAAATAAACTATTAGTCAAAAAATTTTTGGTAGATTTTTAATCTACCTAAGTCTATTCTGGCGTTTTGTGTAGTCCCCTACTCGTTATGAGTCATCGCAGTCGATTCTATAACAAAAATAAACAAAAAAAAAAAAAAAATGAGGGGGGGGGGGTCAAAATTCGGGGGGGGGGGGTTCGCCGTGTAGGGCTTTCACCGTCGGCTTCTAAAGGTTTTTTATTTTAGGGGTGCGCGGGGGGTGTCAAAACCAGGGGGGATGGGAATCTCATGTACGGTTTCGACCGTGGTGTCTTGACACCACAAAGGTCGAATCCGAGGTCGAAAATCACCTATCTCCCCTGGTTTACGAAATACAACCCCGGTCGCCCGCGGGTCACCAACGGGTTTCTGACTTTACGATTTGTCAGGTGAGGTAGGTGCGGCCCCTGTGGTGCGATTTTACCGTGAGTGGGCTTGTTTGGTAGGTCTTTTTGAGCCCTACAATTTGGTGCTAATCTGCTTCTGGAAATATCAAACCCCTATCACCTACCCTCGAATAAGGGCTTGAAAAAACCTATTTTGGGGCGGAGGTGGAAACAGGGTAGCTTTTTGGTTGTTATTCTGTGTGCCTAGTGTTAATGAGGTGACCTCTTGACGATTTTAGTGCCACAAATTTAAAAAAAATTTTATCCTACCCCCTGGAAACGGTTTGGAAATTTTTGAGTTTAGGTCTGGTTTTTTATGCTCTAAATAAGGCTTTTTCAAAAGTTTGAAAGCGTAGGGGGTGGTTTTTAACCACTCCCTATCTGGTCCTTACAAGAAAAATTTTGATTTTTAATTACACAAAAAGTCAATTTTCAGCTCGCGATCTCCGCTACAACTCTATTTTGCGGCTGGGCTAAAATGTAAGCAAAGACGTTAACGAAGATAACGATCTGGAAAATGCTCCTAAAATTACAATTTAAAGACTACAATGTTCCTTATGACCTAGACTATACTATTCTTATATCTAAATCTGCGCGCCGTGGATTATTCACCCTCTTCTAGGGGGTTTGCTTTGGTGTCACTTTTTTGGCAACCGCAAAAAGCCTTGTTTTTATAAAATAACTTAATTAATCAGAAAAATAAATTTAGCTTTTCATCAGAAGTCTATTTCTAAACACTTTAAGTAATTTTGGTCTTTAAAAATATTATCAATAAGGGGATGTAAATTCGTGTATGTTAAACAGGCAATTTAGTACGTACTTTAAAAAAATGAATTTTGTGCGAATAACAAGGCCAAAAAATCTGAAATTTTGGGATACTGAAGTTTAAGGGATCTACTTTACTAAAACAAAATCAAAATGGGGGGTTACCGATTTGGTTTAGCAGAAAAATGACACCAAAGATTTTCAAAATTTTGCCGTCCTTTGAAGGGCTGCTGTTTCCTCCAAGGCGTTATAGGCATGTTGGTACGATTATGTTTTTCTAAATGCTTTTAATTAATAAGTTTTAGACGAAAATGATTTTTTTAACCTAATTCATGATTTATGATGACTAACCCAGAAATCGCGAAAAAAAAATCAGCTGTTACATACATTTTGTTGAGATAAGTGAACATAAATGTATGGAACAGCTGAATTTTTTTTGGCGATTTCAGCGTTGGTCTCATAGTAAAAGTTGTTCATAATGATGAGTACAATGACCCCTTAAAATATTTCCACTGTTTAACCTGCCACCTTGTATAATAGTAGATTGATTATGCATCAAGGGGATAGCAGTGAAGCAGTGTCTTATGTCATGGGCGTCATATTGAATCCCGAGTACAACGAAGGATTCTAGGGTTAACTGCCGAGCGGAGCGAGGGAGTTTATAGTTAACTCCCGAGCAAAGCGAGGGAGTTAAAACTAGAATCCTGAGTGAAACAAGAGATACAAGCTCGCCCTAGACAAAGACACGTTTTATCCCCGAGGAGTATACTCTATTTTTCACACCTTCTGCGAGAAAATAAAAAGCAATAGTACTAGAATCAGAGTTTTTTTAAATGTGTTCTAATAAAGTTTTAATTACAGTAGTGTAGGATCTATTAGTTTCTCCACTAGCTAACTATATTACTCTGACATGTACGCCCACGGAATAAAGAACAAGATGGAAGTAGTAAGTGGGCGTGGTCCCTATCACCACTGATGAGTACTGAGAGACATATGTACCGTTTGAGTGAGCGCAGTCGCGATGACAGATATTTATCGTGAACATATGCGTCACTACCGTTAAAAAATCATAAAAAAATACTAAAATGCCCTAATGTTCCATATTAGAGTGTAAAAATCATAGCCACGGTAAAAATCTAACTCATGGAGGAATTTCGTACCATCGTTATGTTATATTTTCAGTTTTAATTCATAAAATACATTTTATTTTCTTTCTGTCAAATATAGTACAAGAATGACAATAAAGAGTGATCCTTATTTTCATCTAAAATACGGATAATTTTCCTTTACTGGTTATCAATTGTTCTAGAATGTTTGATTACGAAATCAGACTTTTCCTGCTATTCAATTAGTGCATCCAATAGGTATCGATAAAAATGTATCGACCATTTTTTATAAAATATTTTTTCGGTAGGTAAACTACGAAATGAGCTCCGATGCTAATCGAAGTTAGTAATCTTCTATGTGCCTATAATAGTATCTATAAAATGAAGTTTCTCGCTGCGTCTATCTGTGCACATTCATTTACTGCAGGAATTTTCATTCTGTTCTCATCAATGGAATCCCATCTTATCAATTTCTTGAGAAAGGTTTGGTGTGAGATACGTTATTCATATCACCCCGTGTGAAGCTGCACCCTAATTGCGTAACTCAATTGCTATCACCATGGCATTGTTTTTGACATTCATTACGCCGTATGTTTGTTAATACGTGCTCCCGTAACTAGCTCAATGCCGTAATGGATGTTGTTGAACTGTCAATATGAAAGCCATGGCGAAAAAAATTGAGTTACACAATTAGGCCGCTGGTTGCGAGTATGTTTTTAGATGAGATACCATAGTCTAATTTAAATCAATATCACAGCAACAATAGAAAACTTGACAGTTTCCGTTTTCCAAAATATCCATCTAATGAAAGAAAAGTGAATCAACGCATCCAGAAAATTCAATTGGTTCCCCGCTAATACAAGAGGTACGATCTGCATGCTACATTTTATGGCAGATGATTTTATTATAAAAAAAAGTAATAGGTAATAAATATATTATAGCTACAACTTTTATACAGAAATGAAGATGTTCTCAACATTTCAATTATGTATTTAATTTTGCGATTATCTTAAGCACGACAGACAAGTTGTCTGGTAATTCCTCAGATCATAAAAACAAGGGAGATGTGCCAAAACACTATTGAGCCAAGATCCTTGATCAATTTGATCAATGATATAAATACAGTGTTTTAGTTTAGTGTGAGTGATGGAGGCTAATGACAGTGTTACATTGAGGGTATGCGGAATTTTTAATGTGTGGGAGATCTCTATATATATTCACAAAAGAGCGTTTGTAATACTTATGCTAGTTGTAGTACATTTCATTGAAAAAATAGGTACCTTATTGTTATAGTTTTTGCTCTATTCTAGCAATATATTTCAGAATTTATTCATAAAACAACACGAATATTTTAGAAATTAATCCAATATCGCGAAAACACTAGTCGCCATGTTATTTAGGCCGCGGCCGCACTGGTACGGCGACAGCGACGCGACGGCGATTTCGTGAACAAATAAATGTCGCTTGTCGTTTCTGCAGTGCGGCCACCGACATAATGTTTAATACTTATGAGTTTGTTTTCACAAAATCGCTGTCCCGTCGCTGTCACCGTACCAGTGCTGAGTGCAGTCGTGGCCTTAGAACCTGTGTCACTACACTCTCTACTATAGTAAACAGTCAGTTTTTCTCGGTTTTTCTTATAGAGAATCCGCGAGCTAATGAATATGGTGACGTCACTTACGTCACATAAACAGACAACATGGCGGTACAGCGTTCTCGTGCGTTCCTAAATAACCAATTTTTAGAGTATTATTTTATAGCTTTTTACGACTTTGTAAAATAAATCAACAATTGTTATGAATAGTTCATTAAACACTTTTATATCTATTAATGTAAGTACCTTTAATCATTTCTTTTAGTTTTCGGTCACAGCGTAACATCTATTCCCTTTTTCTAAAAGCGCGGCAACTGCCTGTTCTGTCACTGTCAAATGTCAAGTCACTTAACATTTGTAAAATCCTTTGAAAAACCATCCGTCCCAAAAATGCCCATAACATTAGAAAGAAAGCTTTCTAAATATAATGTGCACATTTCTGATTGATTGAATGAACATTTCTAAAAAATATCCCTTTTCAAGCGTTCTTCACATCATTCAATTAATCACAACGACGACGACCTTTTTTTGGATTAAAACATACTCCAAAACAATCAAGTACCTACCTCTACTCGACACTTGACGGCATTTATTATCGATAAGTATAGTAGGTATGATATACCCCATCACTATTACCCGCATGCGTCACTATAAACTATAAAGTACAGTAATTGTTCATTCAAAAAAGTTGTAAATTTTTACGAAACTTTATGAGCGGACTTAAACGTCAAGTCGACGTTTCAGTCCGCTCATAAAGTTTCGTAAAAATTTACAACTTTTTTGAAAGAACAATTACTGTACTTTATAGTTTACAGTGACGCGCTACTATTGACAATAAAGTGCAGCAATTGTTCTTTCAAAAGTAGTTGTCAATTTTTACAAAACTTTATGAGCGGACAAACTTCAAACCGGCCATCATAGCTTGCCGCTGGTTTAGGCCATTCAAATTCTACTCATATTACAACAACTACAGAGTTCTAATTTGAAAATAAGAATAATAAACGCCATCTAGCGTCCAATAGCGGTACATAATCGTGTTGGAATATATTTTAATCCAAAACGAAAAAGGTCGTTAATCTGTCATTATTAATTTTTGAATTTGAAATTAATGGAATGCTATTAAGGTTTAATTTGATGCAAATAATGTTGTGTATAAGTCTTGTCGTAATTGTTGTTTTTAGCCAATCATAATACAGAAATTATAGTGTGTGTCAACTGTGAATATGTGAGTTTGGCGACACTGGTATTCATAGAAAATTGGCCTCATACTCCTTCTACTGTTTTTACTGTTCTGTGTGTACGCCTCTAGCATGGCTACGCTACGCCTGGCTCACCAGCGTGTACACTATAGACCACACAATAGACCAATGTCAAGCTGACCGTACCATGGAGGTTTTTCTTTATTGTTAATAATTCCAATAGTTTTTTTTATCGACTCTGGAGTCATAATCGCTGTCGTCACTTGAAATTTTTTAAGGAATTTGTTGTTTGGAATACAGTGATTTGTAATATTCGCGCCTTTTTTGTGTTCTACGCGTGCTGACCAGTTTGATTTTCGAACAAGTTCTTTTTGGTGCTGTGTGGTTTTTGGCGCTCTGTGGTAAAAGTGTTCATACGAAAGTTGAGATTCCAAATTCAAATCACATTATTAACCAAGGGTTATAATGAAATTCAGTACAATATTATTGCCCATGGGCTTTAATAACCTACTCTAGGTTAGAGTTACATGACATATAATTTGACATTTTCGAGCAGGTGGTGTGAAAAATAATATTTATGCAGCAGGCTCACTCTGTGTTTATTTCTTTAGAAATTATGTTTTTTTAGAATACCGATCAAAATTGTCTTGTAATGCAACAAGGAGAGTGAAATTTCGGGATCATTTGTCTTGTATAGGTATTGGTCATAGTGATGTGGCATAGGACACGCCTTCTTGGCACTTCTGCTGTTGTAATATTTCTATGGATAACGCTGATGCTAATTATTACTATGGGCACTTTTAATCTATATTTAAAGTTAAACGGTCGGTTGCAGAAAGATAATTAAATTTTAATGGAGGCATTATTATTACCGACTTCCGAAACCAAAATTATTATTTTCTTTGTAGTGGATTTTTGAAGTCGGTTATTTTTTGTTAAAAACGTTTTTTATTTTTCCCTTTTTAGTTCTTTATCCCGTGTTAGATTACTTTCACGAATTCGTTCAACAGTAAATCTTCTACGGAGTGTGTACATTTATGCATATAACTTTGTACATAGGAATGATTACATAATGTATTATATACTAAAACCTTCCTGAAAGTATGTAGATTACGTTAGTGAAAACCCCATCCAAATCGAATCAGTAGTTTTTGAGAAAATCGCGAACATACAAACATACATACATACATACTTACATACATACATACGGGACGAATACAGACTCCTTTTTTGAAGTCGGTTAAAAAGTCGGAAGGTGCGTCGTCCCTTGTTAAACCCTACATACGGGTTCGATTCTCGTATAGGACAATCGAAGCCACGATATAGTATAGATTCCTAGTACCTATGTGGAAACGTTTTAAAAAACGCCGCCTCCATACTATAGTAGCATAGCATAATCGGCCTATAATGTTCCCACTGCTGGGACGCAGGCCTCCTCTCTGTGAGAGGGAGTGGGCCGTAGTCCACCACGCGGGCCCAGTGCGGGTTGGTGGACGTCACATGTCTTCGAATTTTTGGTTCTAGAACATGCCGGTTTCCTCACGATGTTTTCCTTCACCGTTAAAGCAAGTGATAATTAATTTCTAATACGTACATGACTTCGAAAAGTCAGCGGTGCGTGCCTCGGGATCGAACTCGAACCATTCGCCGTGGGAGGCACATGTTTAAACCACTAGGCTATCACTGCTACTACTAGGCTATCACTGCTACTACTAGGCTATCACTGCTACAGCCAACATAGCGTCGAAGGGAATTCTTATGTGGAACGGTCAATAGTACCTACACATATACTCACCAAGTCTTTTTGATCTGTTGGGGTTACAGTAGTAATACTAGGTATTAAAGTACTTTCTGTAGTCAGTTTTGTACTATTAACTGTAGCACTTTCTGTATTATTAACTGTAGTACTTTCTGTTTTATTATCTGTAGTACTTTTGGTATTATAGTCTATCACATCATATATATTAAAGTCTATCACTGCTAGCAGTGATAGACTTTAGTAGCGAAAAATGTAAATATTTTTTTTTATTTATTTATTTAAAAATCCTTGCAACTATCTTTACAGGTACTTATTTAACCTAATGCGATAGTGTAGCTATCACCTAACTTAATTATAGTAGGTACTTACGTATTATGTTATTTTAAGATCCCGTGCAAAGCAGAGGTCAAGATTAAATTAATGTCTCAAAATGATATTGTTTTCAGAATTCTGGTCGGTAAGTTGAGCTGATTACTGATTGGCAGATAGTTAGTTGGTAACAAGTAACTGGTGACAGGAGTTGCGTGGTGATGATTGGTGATCGATGATATCAGATAGATAGTGTGTCGTGACGATGGGTGCAACATTAAGGGTAAGATTGGTAGGTACTGTATGGTGGTTTGCGTAATATTTTTATTATTTATCGAATGAAATAACGACCTAATTTTATTTTCCGACAACCACGGGGACGGAGTCGCGGGCACAGCTAGTATAGAATAAACTTATTATCTAAACACATTCATAATTAAATTATACTAGCATAAATCCTAAGTAGGTACATAGATTGGTATATCAATAAAATTTAATTTATACATAACTAAATTTAATAGAACCTTTGCGAATTCACTAAAATTGCATGAAAAAATATCAATTTTCTCATGAACTTTGTTCACTACGTGGATTGTTCTGGTAAGGGGTGTTTTCGCTAGTAGGTTGGTCCTGGCTACCGGCACTGCTAGCAGCGGCGGGCGCCGACGCCTCCACACGTAGCGGTCCGGCACGAGTTGCAGGTGACGCAGCACTCCCGGGTTATGTGCTACACCACGCAGTAGCTTTACTACATACGCGGCGAGGGTAAAGTCCCGTCGCACCCTGAGCTCATTGTACCCGACCATTCCCAGTACAAAAAGTGTGGTACATCAATGGGTAGAATGGATATACCCCGTACAGTTTAAAATACAAGTGTCTTGTAAAGGACTTCGGCAGTTTTGGGCTTGATCAGGTAGGTACCTACAGTAATAAAATATATATATAATTTTTTAATTGTTCTTTGCCTAACTGAAAAAAAAAAAAATTAAATACTCTTGAAATACTCGATCACACAATCACACCAAACTAATTTCATATCTGTACCGCCTTACACAATCTGAAGCCTAGCGTTCTATGGGCGTCTGCCAGTATCCTTTATTTTGGACACACAAATTAAAGAAACATCGTAACATTTTTTTTTTTTTCAAATTCGGCTACCATCTAGCTCACAGCAACGATGTATTAAAATTATATTGCATTTATCATGCATTTTTAAGGAAATCAGTGTAAAAAAGAACTTATTAGTAAACAGTCAAAGCTATCTATGAAAATCGATACGATATTTTTTTATCACCATGTTATTTTAACTTAAAATACTATGTTAGGTACTTAGAATGAATGCCTTTAATTAGACCTTTCAATCGGCATAAAAATCAGGACTTTTTCTTTTTTTCACAATTGGTCGGTTCGATTCTCAGATGAAGCAAGCAACTGTTTAAAAATCTTTGAATGCAGTATTACTTAATTTTAAAAATATAGTGAAGTCTCCATGAAGCAAAACTTCCTATCTACATTAAAGTAGTTTCCCTCCGTTTGGCATAGCCGGGGGCCAACCTGTATACAGAAACCCGACTTCACAACTAAAGGGGCAGTGGCCCACCAGACAATATCACCCGGGCTGGTAGGAGGATCCTCCCTTTCTAATGGAGGGACATTCTACCTCGTTCCTCCATTCGCCAAACATTTATAATTTTCCATGTCATAATACACCTATAGTATAATTACAAAATTACAACATTATCTTGTTTTTTGACTTTCACGCGAATAAAGTCGTGGGCACAGCCAGTGATTAATGTTTCCGCTACTTCAGTGATTATGGGAAGCCCAAGTTTTATCACTCATCCTGTTAAAAATAAATCATGAACCATTAAAACTTCAGTTGAAATCAAATCCTACAAAATTATCCGAGGAGCGTCATTATCACTGGATGTGCGCGAGAATGGATACACTGTTGTCATTATTTTTAATTGTTTTATTACAATTGTGCAATGTGTATAATGTGGAAAGTGTTACTGGCGTTTGCACAAAACAGGAATGGTAAGTAAGCGGTCATGTTACATTATATTTATAATAATTTATTTAGCATCGATACGATGCTACCAATCTTAAGGTGCTGTTAAACGGGCTAGTTTTTAGGGTTCTGTATCAAAATGGTAAAAAAGGAACCCTTATGGTGCGTCCTGTCTGTCTGTCTGTCACACCTGCTTATTTCAGCAACTACTAAAGCTATCGACTTGAAATTTGGAACAGTTATAAAAAATGCTTGCCCAACTTTATTGCAAATGAAAAAAGTCAAAAAATATTTTTATTTTCATTGCAAAAGGGGCCGGAGTGGAGGTCCGAAATTTTAAAGTGGGGTTACTAGGTCAAGTGACATATTATATGAAAGGGCTTGATTTGCACATTTCAAAATATATTTTCATTTTATTTTATACAGTTTTCGACATAAATATGATGAAAAATGTTTGAAAAAATACCATTCCCCCCCCCCCTTATCTCCGAAGTTTGCGGAGCGAAAAATCTGAAATAATTAGAGTGGATAGGAATTGACCCAAATATTGCACCAAAAATAAAACGATGTTCCTAACTATGTATTACAGTTTTTCAAATTCATCAAAATTCCTTGACAAACTTAGTTATGCGGTCCGGTTTTTTTCACTTTATACGTTCAAAACTGATACGGAACCCTCGGTGCGCGGGTACGACTCGCACTTGGCCGGTTTTTTGACAATTTCTTGCCGCAATTGTATAGCCGTGAGTTGAGATCTATATCGTGGAACTCAGTAGAACATGTAGGTACCATCATTTCATTTCATTGCAATAAATGTTATTATTTTTAAAAATGTAATAATGCAAATCGTATAAAATTTTATCAAAATGTTCTAGGACCATTGTATTTTAGATTCAAAATAATTATGTTTACATTTACGATACCATATACGTCAAAATAACGGAATACTTTTGATTGGCATAATTTCTTAATTCCTAATCTACTCTGGCGAGTTAGGCACGAGTTAGGCATAATCTTGAATGGCATAGTAATACTTTGGCATAATATTTCTTGGTATACTGTTTAAATAGGCATAACTATCATTTGGGTTATTATTTTTTCGGTCTAATTTTGAGTTGCATAAAGTTATAAGGCATAATATTTATTCGTCTAATAGTATACCTATATAAATATCAAAAGGCATAATCGTGTGTAGTCCCATTCAATGTTGAACGTTAGTGTAATTTTAAGGGTTCTGTAATGTATTCCGAAACTGAAATACTGACTTTATAACTTCGAATTTCATAATAATATTATAAAATAATTATATTAATAAATAATAATATTATGAAATACAAACTTATAATTGCGGTCGGAATCTGACATACCTACTCCTTGCTATAGAACTCTACAGTGTGAGTGATTCGACATACACTTGGCTGGTTCTTTTCTTTTAATTGAGGACTTTTTGAATCTGCAAAATAAAGAAGTAGGTATTATGCCAAATATAATTTGTGTGCTATATTTTCAGTAGGTTAAGGTACGGCGAGAGTGGCCTTTGGGCCACCCTTAAGCCGCAAACATATTTATTTTACATATAGAAAGAAAGAAAGAAAAAAAGTTTATTTAGAGCATTTTGAGACATGTATGGAAATTATTTCCTTTACAAAATATGCTAACAAAATAATGCTAACCTCAGCGGATTTCAAACAATTAATAAAATTAAAAAAAGAACCAATAGTATGATGCAGACAGATAAAAAAATAATAAAACAACAACTGTAGAGGGTAGTAGACGTTATCGTGTGATTATAAAATTTTATGTCATCGAAGGCGTGTCTCAAGATTGCTCCAAATGGGTATCCAGCTCAGCATGTGCCAGGCAGGATACCTGACGCTGGTATTCTGCTGGATCCCTCTCCCGACATACGAGTGCCGAGCGTGCCGAAAGCGATTATTAGTAAAATAAAACTGCTTTGTGTACAGCGCGAATTTGTAGATTGCGTATTATAAATAGTTACTAGTTAATAGTTTTGTGCGTTTGTGTGTGCGTGCATGTTTTGTAAAAGTAAGTATAATGTGATTTAATTAGTGTAAAATTAAAAAGTGTAAAAATAAAAAATAATTATAGTAGTAAAAATATACCTCCATTATAATAAAATAATTGCTATGAATAGATAAGTAATTTATAATAAATTGATATTTGTGAAAGTCCAAAACGATAGATAAAATTGATTTTTTTTATGTCCACAGGTTCAGAAGCGTTCTCACGTCTACCGGGCATCAGCTGTTTTCTATATAATATATGAAAGTTATTTCACCCAGCGCAAACAATAAATGAAGATTGGCAAATTGACCCAATGACCAATAGAAACAAATTGTACTATGCGATCAAAATAAGAATTGGACTGACCTTGCGCCGTATTGTGACGTTTTGTATTGAAAATTGAGCTGCATTTTGTATTAAAAAATCTATTACAATATTTACAATAGATTTGATAAATGAAAGACTCCGTTAAATAAATTAAAAAAAATTACGTTATTGATATGCAAATTATTTTTTTTTGTAAGACTTACTTTTCAAGTGATAATAGACAGTTTGTTCGAGGTCATTTTACGTTCTTATTCTTATCGCGATCGCATAGTAAATTATCGGAAAGCTTTTTTTAGGTACCTTATTTACTGCTTGTACAGCAGGTATCAAATTTTTGTGTGAAAAAAATAACAATTTAACATAATATGCAATAGTGTCTTTACACCTAAGGAGTTAATATTCGGGTGCATTATTTGTATGCCGATGAACATTATGCTTGTAGCGTTATGCGTTTATAATATTATGCTTTAGAATAATATGCTTATAAATCATTATGCTAACAGTAATTATGGATAAAAAATTATGCCTAAACATTTTATGCGAAATTATATTATTTGTAACGACCATTAAGTTAAGTAAAAGTATGCCATAATAAATTATGACATAAAATTTTATGCGAATTAATAGTGACCCCAAAATATCTCGTGATCGGCCCACTGTAGTATATTTAAATTTGTTGATGTTTTTGGATGAATAAATTAAATTAAGCAAGGCGATTCTTTCTCAAACTCGATGTGTAATAATTTACTGCCGAGTTTTGTACTTTCTATTCAAAACAAATGTAGTTTTTAATAAGCAACTCTCTATTTTCCTTCAGGGGGTACCGTAATGTTTCAGAAACTTATAAAGTCACAAGCAAGAAGTCTACAAGAGGACGATGGATAACATACTACATTACAAAGTCCCGTATGGTTCAAGTAAGTTTAAATAGACATACCTAGGTATTACACACGCTTTTGTTAAGTGTTTGAACGCCGCGGCAGTCACCGGTGTTCGACAAACATAGACAAACCTACATTCCTAGTGTGTCTGGTGGCGTGGCGTTCAAGTGAAGATAGACAAACCTGAGCATTCGCATAAATTCGTAGTTTGTAGGGTTCCGTACCAAAATGGTAAAAAACCCTTAAGGTGCGACTTCGTCTGTCTGTCTGTCACACCTGCGTATTTCAGCAACTACTAATGCTATCGAATTGAAATTTGGAACATGATTGCAATTCCAATCATTCTTCATGATTATGAATTTGTCACATGACTGTGACGTCCACCAACCCGCACTGGGCCCGCGTGGTGGACTACGGCCCACTCCCTCTCACAGAGCAGGCCTTTGTCCCAGTAGTGGGAACATTATAGGCTGATTATGTTATGCTGGCAGCAATGTACCTACTGCCGATGCCGGTTCTCAACGGCGTTATCTTTGGGTGCCGGCGCCAGCAGTGGAGTCACTCCCTAATTTATATATAATATTTATTTCAGAAATATTTGAGCCAATCAAAAAAGGTGTGCTGTGCCGGTTATGACAGAGATTTAAGGCATCGTTCAATGTAAGTATTTACGAGTAGGTATTGTTTTCATGTAAAAAATAATATTCCAATAGGCACTTATTATTATCAAAGCTGGGATTAGCGACCTTGCCGCGTGATAAAATCATTTTATACAATTATAATTCACATTAAATAAATTAAATTGAAGTGACTATTTGTGATTTCAAAATAACTGCCTTTCCTTATCAAGTGAACCTAGACCCAAAGTAGGGTAAAAGAGGGTAATGGGGGTCACTTAAGCGAGAACGCAAATAAAATTGTAATTATAAATAAACTATTTATTGCAACATCATTTACTTAATTAACTATCATTAGAAATAATTGTCAGTCACTTTGGCAATCAACTTTGGAAATAATGACAGTTTAAAATAAACAACAGATTTGTCCCACTCGCACCGAGATGAGGGCAATGGTAGTCGCCCTTGTAATCAGAGACAAACTTTAAACACGCTTATCCGCCGACTTAAACTTTGGCTGAGTCCCAACCAGTGCAGTCGTTTGATTCATGAAGAATTTGCCTTTTTCCTCTTTTGGGGTCATTCTGCACCTTAGTTTTCTTTAATTCTCGTTTACCTTTGTGACGGAGTCAACCTCTTTCATCATTTAGTGCTGGCAATCTTCCATTACTGGCCACTTCATCCACTCCATTCTTCCAGATTCAACTTCAAATTTCAAAATTAGAACATCTCATATTTTTATGCATTAATTTCATTGTTTCTTCATTCTTTGTCTGGTCTCCGGAGACATCGGCCGTGGACCGCTGAACCGCTGTTCTGTACCTAGTATTATCTATAACAATGTGCTCAATGTTATAAGCAAGCAACGTCTTTTATAACAGTATTTTTATACCAGTTGTAAAGTGCTACTACGTCGCAAATACACCTCTCAAACCATCCAAGTCGTTTCCTTTCCTATTCCTATAAAGTGCAAACTACGTCAAATATACCTCTCCAACCATCCAAGTTGTTTTTATTCATCAAGATTGTGTCCGAAGACTCCCTCCGATAGCTAGCCGAGGCTGAGAGGACAGAGGGAGGGGGGCACACTGCGACACCTTTCCATATTTTTGTTCTGTCACTTTTCCTGTCTTGTTGTGATTTTCCGTTGACTCTCATTGCCCACAACTACACTAATGAGAAACAAGTCAAAAATAAAAAAAATAAGAAATTATTATCGCAAACTAATTTACACAACACTGCTTTGAATGTCAATCTAAGTACACAAAAGTCTTATTTCGATATATCATGAAATTCTATACTTACAGTTTATTATAATTTGATGAAAATTTACATCGGCGAGGCGCAAAACCAAAAAAGGGCTGTCATTCAAAAACGTGCGGCTGGTGCTGGTTCGAGTTCGTTCCCAACAGTGGGGGAGGGCCCAGAGCCAGGCCCAGAGGACATTTACGCGACTCTCGGTTATATACCTAGTTTGGTAGATTTGTGGGTGACCACCATTACCCGCTGACTCTCATTACCCTCGCTTCCCCTACTTACTTACCTAGAAGTTTCGATGGCTCGGAAAAGTAATTTTGTGACGTTAAAAACTACGACTACGAATCCATTTTTTATTATTGCTGTTTATGTATAAGTTAGTACGTTACAATGGCCGAAACACGATTTACTTATACTAAACTTGACTCTATAGAAAAACATCATGTTTACTCAGAATTTCTATTTTTTGTATAAATCGAGGGAAAACCAGTTTTATTCGTTTGAGATATTTCCATGAAAGGACAATGCCAGGGGGCCATACCAATTTGTACCGCGGAGTGTCACAACCTTTAGTTCATAAAATTACTCGTTTTTCCATAATGATAAAGAGTCCCGGGTTTCTGACATAAACTTAAGACTGACTAATTAGTTCTTTTTTCGAACTTAACTTCAAAATATGAAGTAGTAAATTCAAAATAGCTCGCTCGCTAGCTATTTACTAGCTCCAAAGTCTTGAGCATCGGCGCAAGGTTGCTAGTCTATCGGTTTTTTACCGGATACATTTCGGAGAGTGCTTCAGATCTGCATGATCTAATTCCCTCCTGCCCTTTCTTCTATCGGACGGCCAGAAGCACAACAAAACGCCATCGGTTCATGGTAGATATACCTACCAAGAACCCGAACAAAGCGCTTTGATTCCACTTTCATTGTGAAAACCGCCAAGCAGTGGAATGCGCTGCCCGAGTGGGTGTTTCCCAACAGCTACAATCTGGGTATCTTCAAGTCACGAGTGAATCGGTTTCTTTTAGGCAAACGTGCTCCATCGTAGACCGCATCATCGCTTAACATCAGGCGAGATGGCGGTCAGCGCAAGCCTATCATAGATAAAAAAAAAAGCAAATTGTGGGACTCCATCTAAAACATAGTTAGCAATACAGAAAGAGCATTTAATTCTCCTCCAAATACACTAGGTTGGGTCGTGACACAAAGACTTTTGAGTTTGGTACCGGGGCGCCATACATTGACTGGCATATTGGCATTGTCCTTTACTTTTCTGTGTTTCCTATTAGATAGATACGTCTGTGAATTATGGTTTGATTTTATTGTAAATTAATTAAGTTTAAATAATATGCTCATTATCTGCATTCGGTTCAAATTTAATTCGAGGAAATATGACCAAGTGTCGAGCCGCAGGTCTGAGCTCTAGTGGATGCCTATTCGCCAGAGAAGAAGTTTGCGTGCTTTGACTTAAAACTGCTTTCAAATAATCTTCTCCTATACTGTTCTTCTCATACATCTGTTTTTGTTCATTATTCCCTTCATAATCAGTCCATTCTTCTCTGGTACGCGCTGCCTCTCGTTAGAATGGCCACCAGCAGTTATACTTAATTACCGACTTCTTTTCCTAATAAATCAGTTAATCACTATTGAAAAGGTTACATATATGTATTTTTATAAATAATACAGGGTGTCCCGTAATTGTTGGATAAAACATAACGGGTAGGGTAGCACCGTATCGGGCACGCCGCAATAGCGGCGGTAAGGCCCGTGATGAGGGAGTGGCTCGGGAGACGGCATGGTGCCCTTAGCTTCCGGCTTACACAGGTGCTTTCTGGACACGGGTGCTTCGGAAAGTACCTGTGCCGTATAGGCCGGGAGCCGACGCCCGGTTGCCACCATTGCGGTGACTGCCCCGACGACACGGCGCAGCACACACTAGAGGAGTGCCCAGCTTGGGCAGTGCAGCGCCGTGACCTCGTCGCGGCGGTCGGAGCTGCGGGTGGCCTCTCGCTCCCGGCCGTGGTTGAGGCCATGGTCGGCAGCGAGAGCGCTTGGAACGCCGTCGCCTCCTTCTGCGAGGAGGTGATGGACGCCAAGGAGGCGGCGGAAAGGGAGAGAGAGGCGGTGTCCTCTCTCCCCATCCGCAGCAGACGCACCGGGCGCCGTAGGGCGGCCAACGATCTCCGGCCACCATAGGGTGCGGCCTGCGGGCGGCGGACTTGGGGCGTCCGTCGCCCGAACGGAAACAGGCCCGAGACGGTGGGCGACGTGTTCCGCGCGCGCCTCTCTAGAGGAATTGCGGCCGTGCATGACGGCCGCATAGGGTGACGGGGCCCGCCTTTTATTTGGCGGGCCAATACCTGCCGGGGGTGCGGACGAATGCGCAAGCGACTCCCGTGCCCCCGGCGTAAGGTAGTTGGAGGAACACCGGGGTGGTTTTAGTCAGTAAGAGTCTGACAGACCCCCTCGCCCTCCCCAGGGCGGGGGACAGCCATGAGGATTTCCACCTCGAAAAAAAAAAAAAAAAAAAAGGGTAGCACCGTATAACTGACTATAACAGGGCGGCATGCGACCACGGCTATACCCTAGATATTAAAAGATTGATTTATTATTTCTTTCACAACACTGAATTCCTTAAGTTTCAGGCTGTGTCCACAAAAGGCAAACTGTGAGCGGCCGATTGAGTTTGCACTAACAAATAAGCGCAAACTAGCAAACTGTGGACACTCCATTTCAAATAATATGGAATGGCGTACTAAACCGATACGCCGCAAACTTAGTCGGCCGCGCCGGCCAGTTTGCCTTTTGTGGACACAGCCTAAGAGAAGAATTTCAGGCTGTCAGAAAGGAATGTTTCTTTGTTTCATGCTTTTCAGTTCAGTTAGTTCATAATATAAAATTAAGTTTAAGTACAACTCGGACTAGCTAGATATTTGTGGGAAGTTAGTAATCACTTACCTCCTTTCTTGTAAACGATGATTAAGAGGGCGCAATAGAATCGTCACGATTCGAATTTCACCCCCACTTCCGCACCTTCCCCTCTATGTTCCGACGCAACCAAGTGACACGTGACACATTAATACAATTATTACCGTTGCATAACATCAAAATCAGGTAAATGCATTTTTTGTAGTTTCAAGATATTAATATAATTAATCTGCATTATACAAAAAACGAAACCAATATCGAACCGAAAAATTCTGAACCAACTAACTGATTATAAGAATAAAAAAATGTTTTTATCTTTTATAAGTTTCATATTATATTATTTACAGCTAAGTGTAAACCCGTATAAAAAGTACATTTTATTTAAATTCAGCTTACGAACAGAGTCTGTTCGTAAGCTGAATTTAAATAAAATGTACTTTTACAGTTCTATTCTTCGTTTGGTCTGTTTAACAGACCAAACGAAGAATAGAACTGTAAGCCAGTGAAGTTACAATAAAATCTCAAATTATACATCAACTACTGAGTACTAATACAAAGTTTGTTATAACACATTACACAATACCTAAATGTCGATTTTGGGTTGGGCGGCTGTCGGGCCTTAGGAACAGCGACACGACTGGAGAACTGGAGAAACAGCAACAACACCTCAGTCAACGTCTTTGACCAGACTGCCGACTATTCGGCACAAAAGTAGGTCACTGATAGATGATGTATTTATATGCAAGAGAAAAGCAATTGAACAGATTTCTTCTACTATAACCAATTTTCAGAAAAAAACAGAAAATAGACAGATTCAGCTTTGTTTGATAAGTAGAAATAGTAGATTTTATACGCAATCACGTGACACCAAAATATTTGAAATTTGGTAGTTACCTGATTTTGAGGTGTACGTGACGATTTCCGTAAACATAGTATGTAGAAAATAGTTTTATAGTATAGTGGTAAGTACATACGTGGGTAATATACCTACATTTTAACCTGAATATAAAGCATCTCCTGAAAGAGTAGTATGACCGTATGACCCTATTTAAATTAAAATTTGTCATGTCCGATACGCAATATCTTTCTAACTGTAGATAAATTGTTAAACTAATAGTCTCATGAACTCTCATGTCTACTCTAATATCAAAGCGTGACATAATTGAAGAGTAAAACAAATCTTATTAATAATATCATAGGTTTTCGCAATTACTACACATTATAATAAAACAAGTTTAAACGGATTTAATCACGTGTATTATTGATTTTACTGACGTTTCAACACTTTGCAGCGTTAAGGTCGCAGGACGACTGAGCTGGTAGGCGTCATCACTATGACTGCTATTATTTATACAAAAATGATTTTAAATCTAACCGCACAAGACTATTTAATTATAATTGATATTATTCGATTCATATTCGTTTCGATGCACATAATCGCTCACGGTGTCTTGATGTTTCGCAGTGAGATGTGAAGTTTGGGACCTGATTATTTTAAGAACAGGGTTCCAAACAGGTGGTACTTGCCAACCATCCTCCCTATTAAAATTTGGATTTTTTTTTTTTCAATAGCCTCGCGAAGCATTCTAGACACATATCGGTTATCCTTTGCGAGAATTTGAGGTTGATCAAAGCGTAGAAAATGGTAGAGTTTACCTAGGGCAGGGATGGCGAACCTTTTTATAACTGCGTGCACTAAGTAGAAAAAGAAAAAAATTATGGCTACGCCGTGCTATATCATAAAAAAGTAAGGAAAATAAAAATCCTTACCTAATTAAAGACAGTTATAACACAAATCAATAATTTTATAAGCACTGTAGATCTGTTTTATTGTAAAGATACTAAAAATGTTAATGCAACTTATGTTGTTCCCGTGCCCAGTTTTTTCTGTCGCGTGCCACTCTTGGCACGCGTGCCATTGGTTCGCCATCCCTGACCTAGGGCATGTTCATACACTGCAGACTTTGTGGAGCGCATATTCTTGACGCGGTTTAATCCGTTTAAACTTGTTTTATTACAAAGCTTATTATTGAATATCATGTTATACTCCCAAAGTGATACACTTCTTATAACGTCATATGGATGCACGCGATAATAATATAATATATACGCGATGATAATAATAGTAATGGCGTAACCTGAAGAAAGTATTTAACAGTCTATTGTCAGGCGGAAACAAGGTGCTCGCATTCAATGGTTGGGTCTTGATGTACTCTTTTGGCATACTCAAATGGACTCAGACGGAACTTGACGCCCTTGATCGTCGGGTCCGTACACTGCTGACGGCCTATCGGATGCATCACCCACGGTCCTTCACTGAGGACCGTGGGTGATGCATTCGATAGGCCGCCACATTTCCGCGGGATATACAGCCTCATCACTATGAGGCTGTATATCCCGCGGAAATGTGGCGGTCGAGGCTTTTTAAATGCTAAGACCCTCCACAACCGCGAGATATGCAGCCTCAGGGAATATTTCCTGAAAGCTGACGTGGGGATGCACCGAGATGTTGTCGCAGTGGACAAGGGACTAACCCCGCTCTCCTTAGCTAAAGAGAACTGGCGCAAACCTGTGGTTCTGGATATTAACAATCGCAGGGAGGTATGGCAGAGCAAGGAGCTACACGGACGCGTTTATCGGGCCCTTCATGGACCCGATACAGACTTCTTGGCGTCCGTGTCTTGGCTACGTTTCGGGGACCTCTTCGGGGAAACCGAAGGTTTTGTATGTGCAATTATAGACGAGGTTATCATGACGAATAAGTATCGGAAATATATTGTGAAGGACGGCACGGTTGACATCTGTCGGGCATGCCACCGTCCAGGGGAATCTATCCGTCACATTATTTCCGGTTGTTCTCGTCTCGCTAACGGTGAATACTTGCACAGACACAACCTGGTGGCCAAGATTATCCATCAGCAACTTGCTCTGAAGTACAATCTTGTGGAATTGGAAGTACCATACTACAGGTATGTGCCCGACCCAGTTCTCGAAAATGGTCATGTAACATTGTACTGGGACCGATCTATCATCACTGACAGGACTATCATGGTTAATAAGCTTGATATAGTGGTGATAGATCGATCAGAGCGCCGCGCATTGATTGTTGATATCACCGTACCGCATAATGAGAATCTCGTGAAGGCTGAGAAAGATAAAGAACTTAAATATCTTGATTTAGCGCACGAGGTTGTCAGCATGTGGGATGTGGACTCGGCAATCATTGTGCCGATAGTCGTCACGGCCAATGGCTTAATAGCCAAGAGCCTCGACCTACACCTGAGGAGGCTCTCGTTAGGCGGCTGGATCAAGGGCTTGATTCAGAAAGTGGTACTCCTGGACACGGCTCGTATTGTTAGGAGGTTCCTCTCTCTGGGGCCCTGACCGCCGGTGGCTTGGACCCTGTTCCCGATGCCGGTGGAGCACTATTTTTTATATTTTAAATGTTTTGTTTTTTATATCTTTTATAATGAAATATTTAAAAATGTAAATTATATGTATATACAATGAATAAACAATAATGGCGTAAGATAATTATCTTGGACAACCCTGTTAGCGTGAACATTCTAAACATTCTAAACATTCTAAAACGTTTGTTTTACTAAGCTACTCGCTAGGTGACTATCTAGGCTCTAGGCACTAAGCAAGCCACCTGCCTGTGCGGTCTTAACCTTACTGTTTCCGTGAATTAAATAATATTTCACAAAATGCCGAACAAAATTTGCTTTGTTCTTAGAGCCAGATGTAACACAAGAAAGTCGCGCAAAAATTAAAACCATAACAGCAAGTAGCTGTAGAAGTTGATGGTTGTCTGGTATAGAGCTGGCTCTCAGTTTTCAGTAGGCAGCCGATTAAACTTTTCACTATTGAGAATGATCGCAGGCGGTGGCACAATCACCAGCTTGTAGGCTTAGTGCACACCAAATAGCATTTATTAACTAATCACTTTTAACTTTGTTGGCTTAATCGAAAGGAGCGCCAAGTAAATATATACTAATCCAGATTACCACGATTACAGCCGCGTATTTATAACGTTTGAAATAATTTGAGAAAAATAATAAAAGAGCGATTAGAAAAATAATAAGCTAAAGCTTATATTAATACGTTATAGTCGTGCGAGAGCGCTGTCCGATCAAAATGATACACTTGTATTAAAACTCTTGTTACTTGCGAATTTGTCAGCAGACTCACGCAATTAGTGGCGTCACTGTGCGACCTGGATTAAAATTTAGTTGGAACACAGATAATACAATACTAAGCGTACAGATGCCTCATCTCATACAAAAAACGGATCTAGGGACTATACATTTTTTCATGCCTAAATGATTTTTTTTTTATTTGAACAAATATTTACATTTGTCTATTTTTTGATGTTCTAAGTATATTTTATACAAACTTCAATAACAAATCGATACATATAATTAACGCTATCTATTAAGAGTTATTTGAACAAATACTCCTTTGTTCCTGATGAGACCCCGTGGTTGGAGTAAACAAAACGTGTTCGACAAGAGTCGTCATTCAAGTCGTTGAAAAAGTTTCTAATTATTTTACATATTCCATGGTCACTCAACAAAGTCCCCAATGACGTCATGATATGATTTCATAGAACCAAACATATTATTTTATTAAATTGATTAAATAAATTAAACTGTAGACATACCTTAGCCGTTAAGCCACCGTCTTTAATTTCCTATTTTTTCACTCGTGTTTATGGTTCTGTATTGCATTATAATAACGTTTATACGTAATTTTCCAACGAACAACAATTTTGGTCAAGTTTCGTATATTTACACAGTATTTATACTCCCTTGTGGCGATTATTTCAATGATTAACAATTAAATGTGTCGACTTTTACTTATAACATTTAATTTTCTTGAGTAATATCTACGTAATTTTAATTTACATTTTTTTCTGTTTGCGACGGCATAACTGTCATCGGCTGTCAAAGTGGCATAGACCTCACGCCTGTACGGCGGAACGCCGTCTGGTCGATGAAACAGATTTATGCAAAAAGATCACATCAAAAAGAGATCCAATATATCAACTTAGTCAAATAAAATTGTCATAAGCGCCAAAGCAGTTTTACTGGATTTTCTCTTAAAGTAAACAATTAAAAAAAAAACTTCCGATGCAAAGATTGATTAAATAATTGCGATGTTATTTATATAGTCTTTGTCGTAGTTATTTGCACCACGTCCATGAAAAATCCAATAAATGTGATATTTTTTCGCAAATTCATGATTTTTTTTTATCGAGTAAATTTCATGCTATCGTGTTTCCGTCCGATGCAAAAATAGATCTGATGGTGAACTATCATGTTTATAAATTTTACTAGTATAGGACCTCTCTTACTCCTCAAATATCCAATCTAAATTTGACGTTTATAGCAAAGCCTCCTCTTAATAAACAGCTCTTAAATAGAATAGAATATAATGAATAGAGACGACAATTGACATATTATAAGTCAATTAATTGTCATCTCTATTCATGATTTATATACACAACAGCTCTCCTTGTCATTTGTATAACAAGGAAAGTTGTATATTTTAATCAGTGGTTAAACTAAGACGCGTTTATTTTTATAATTTCGAATGTAAATAATAAAACATTTGTAATTTTTTCAGAATCGTCTGTAAACGGAAATGTTCAAAACCTTGTAAAAACGGCTATTGCCGTGATCGAGTAGAGTGTGCGTGTAACAAAGGTTATATAATGGATTATAGAAAAAACTGCGTGCCACAATGTTCTAAACCATGCGGCCATGGCACTTGTACTGCACCTAATCATTGTCGGTGCTCCAACGGCTATGCATTTTCTAATGCAACAAAAACTTGTCAACCAGTTTGCAATCAGCCCTGCACTAATGGCAAATGCATCGCCCCACAGACATGCGTCTGTAACTCAGGATGGAAAATGATAAAAATACAAGGCACGCAAAAAAAAATATGTCAACCAATATGTACCAAACCCTGTATCAACGGCACGTGCATATCTCCAGAAACCTGCCAGTGCTCAAAGGGGTATGTTAAGTTAGACAAGAATAACTGCAAGCCCTATTGCTCCAGTGGATGTCCTCATGGAAGTTGTGTTGCACCTGAGACTTGTGCGTGTAACGCAGGATGGCAAATGATTCAAGAAAAGAATGCCAAAAACAAAACATGTCAACCAATATGTACCAAACCCTGTATCAACGGCACGTGCGGGGCTCCAGATAACTGTCAGTGCACAAAGGGGTACGAAAAGCTGGACAAGTTCAGCTGCAAGCCCTCCTGCTCCAGTGGATGTCCTAATGGAAGTTGTGTTGCACCTGAGACTTGTGCGTGTAACACAGGATGGCAAATAATTCAAGAAAATAATTCAAAAAAAAAATCATGTCAACCAATATGTACCAAACCCTGTATCAACGGCAGTTGCGTGGATCCAAATACCTGTGAGTGCAAAAAGGGGTATGAAAAGGTAGACAAGTACAGCTGCAAGCCCTCCTGCTCCAGTGGATGTCCTAATGGAAGTTGTGTTGCACCTGAGAATTGTGCGTGTAACGCAGGATGGCAAATGATTCAAGAAAAGAATGCCAAAAACAAAACATGTCAACCAATATGTACCAAACCCTGTATCAACGGCAGTTGCGTGGATCCAAATACCTGTGAGTGCAAAGAGGGGTATGAAAAGCTAGACAAGTACAGCTGCAAGCCCTCCTGCTCCAGTGGATGTATTCATGGAAGTTGTGTTGCACCTGAGACTTGTGTCTGTGATTCAGGATGGCAAATAATTCAAGAAAATAATTCAAAAAAAAAATCATGTCAACCAATATGTACCAAACCCTGTATCAACGGCAGTTGCGTGGATCCAAATACCTGTGAGTGCAAAGAGGGGTATGAAAAGCTAGACAAGTACAGCTGCAAGCCCTCCTGCTCCAGTGGATGTATTCATGGAAGTTGTGTTGCACCTGAGACTTGTGTCTGTGATTCAGGATGGCAAATAATTCAAGAAAATAATTCAAAAAAAAAATCATGTCAACCAATATGTACCAAACCCTGTATCAACGGCAGTTGCGTGGATCCAAATACCTGTGAGTGCAAAGAGGGGTATGAAAAGCTAGACAAGTACAGCTGCAAGCCCTCCTGCTCCAGTGGATGTATTCATGGAAGTTGTGTTGCACCTGAGACTTGTGTCTGTGATTCAGGATGGCAAATAATTCAAGAAAATAATTCAAAAAAAAAATCATGTCAACCAATATGTACCAAACCCTGTATCAACGGCAGTTGCGTGGATCCAAATACCTGTGAGTGCAAAGAGGGGTATGAAAAGCTAGACAAGTACAGCTGCAAGCCCTCCTGCTCCAGTGGATGTATTCATGGAAGTTGTGTTGCACCTGAGACTTGTGTCTGTGATTCAGGATGGCAAATAATTCAAGAAAATAATTCAAAAAAAAAATCATGTCAACCAATATGTACCAAACCCTGTATCAACGGCAGTTGCGTGGATCCAAATACCTGTGAGTGCAAAGAGGGGTATGAAAAGCTAGACAAGTACAGCTGCAAGCCTTCCTGCTCCAGTGGATGTATTCATGGAAGTTGTGTTGCACCTGAGACTTGTGTCTGTGATTCAGGATGGCAAATAATTCAAGAAAATAATTCAAAAAAAAAATCATGTCAACCAATATGTACCAAACCCTGTATCAACGGCAGTTGCGTGGATCCAAATACCTGTGAGTGCAAAGAGGGGTATGAAAAGCTAGACAAGTACAGCTGCAAGCCCTCCTGCTCCAGTGGATGTATTCATGGAAGTTGTGTTGCACCTGAGACTTGTGTCTGTGATTCAGGATGGCAAATAATTCAAGAAAATAATTCAAAAAAAAAATCATGTCAACCAATATGTACCAAACCCTGTATCAACGGCAGTTGCGTGGATCCAAATACCTGTGAGTGCAAAGAGGGGTATGAAAAGCTAGACAAGTACAGCTGCAAGCCCTCCTGCTCCAGTGGATGTATTCATGGAAGTTGTGTTGCACCTGAGACTTGTGTCTGTGATTCAGGATGGCAAATAATTCAAGAAAATAATTCAAAAAAAAAATCATGTCAACCAATATGTACCAAACCCTGTATCAACGGCAGTTGCGTGGATCCAAATACCTGTGAGTGCAAAGAGGGGTATGAAAAGCTAGACAAGTACAGCTGCAAGCCCTCCTGCTCCAGTGGATGTATTCATGGAAGTTGTGTTGCACCTGAGACTTGTGTCTGTGATTCAGGATGGCAAATAATTCAAGAAAATAATTCAAAAAAAAAATCATGTCAACCAATATGTACCAAACCCTGTATCAACGGCAGTTGCGTGGATCCAAATACCTGTGAGTGCAAAGAGGGGTATGAAAAGCTAGACAAGTACAGCTGCAAGCCTTCCTGCTCCAGTGGATGTATTCATGGAAGTTGTGTTGCACCTGAGACTTGTGTCTGTGATTCAGGATGGCAAATAATTCAAGAAAATAATTCAAAAAAAAAATCATGTCAACCAATATGTACCAAACCCTGTATCAACGGCAGTTGCGTGGATCCAAATACCTGTGAGTGCAAAGAGGGGTATGAAAAGCTAGACAAGTACAGCTGCAAGCCCTCCTGCTCCAGTGGATGTATTCATGGAAGTTGTGTTGCACCTGAGACTTGTGTCTGTGATTCAGGATGGCAAATAATTCAAGAAAATAATTCAAAAAAAAAATCATGTCAACCAATATGTACCAAACCCTGTATCAACGGCAGTTGCGTGGATCCAAATACCTGTGAGTGCAAAGAGGGGTATGAAAAGCTAGACAAGTACAGCTGCAAGCCCTCCTGCTCCAGTGGATGTATTCATGGAAGTTGTGTTGCACCTGAGACTTGTGTCTGTGATTCAGGATGGCAAATAATTCAAGAAAATAATTCAAAAAAAAAATCATGTCAACCAATATGTACCAAACCCTGTATCAACGGCAGTTGCGTGGATCCAAATACCTGTGAGTGCAAAGAGGGGTATGAAAAGCTAGACAAGTACAGCTGCAAGCCCTCCTGCTCCAGTGGATGTCCTAATGGAAGTTGTGTTGCACCTGAGACTTGTGCGTGTAACGCAGGATGGCAAATGATTCAAGCAAAGAATGCCAAAAATAAAACATGTCAACCAATATGTACCAAACCCTGTATCAACAGCACGTGTGTATCTCCAGAAAACTGTGAGTGTACAAAGAGGTATGTCAAGTTAGACAAGTACAGCTGCAAGCCTTTCTGCTCCAGTGGATGTCCTCATGCAAGTTGTGTTGCACCTGAGACTTGTGTCTGTGATTCAGGATGGCAAATGATTCTACTACATGGCACTATGAACAAAACATGTCAACCAATATGTAACAAACCCTGTGAGAATAGCACATGCATCGCCCCAGACACTTGCAAATGTTTTGCGGGGTATGTAGAATCATACAAGAATGGCACGTGTGTGGCTGATGAAACCGGTTTTAGTAAAAGTACTGGCGATGGCGTACAAAATTGGTCAGTAACATTCTTTAAGCAATTACTAAAGAGTATAAATAGGTGCATGTACTTAAAGTTTTCATTTGGGTTTACTGTTTAAAAAGAATTTTGCAGAACAATATTATAATTTGTTTTGGTTCGGACTTTGAAGTTATAGATATGCCTGACTAGTTTTTGTCTCAAACAGTCCATAACGCAAACTTTTGGAACAACTTAATATCTTACTTTTCTGAAGTATTATTTTTGTAACGTTTTCAGGTTGCAGTCCAACTTGGTATACATCTTGGTTACTTCACTGGTTTTCATTGCTTTGGTGGGGGGGCTGTTTATATTTTTTACCAAGCGTTCGAAGAGGAACAAGTCTTCTAAGGATCGTAAGTTTTTTTTGTAAAATAACACTTTCATTGACGAGGATTATTCTGAGTACTCTGAGTAGGTATTTGTAGAGCATACACGGTCTAAAATCTTACGAAATAGACCAAATTTGGAAGGACAATGGAAAGCCTTTGGCCAGCAGTTACAAATAGGAAACAAACATGATAGGTTAGTAAAAAACCAACCTTCAAAAAACCCGCCTTAAAGCTCAAAATGCGTAAATTAAATCATCTTCATCTTTTTCTTCGCATTGCTCTTGACAGAGCGATCGTGATCATAAATAGTGTCCAATCGCTGGTGTGCTCTTAGCTCGCCTTACGATCTCTCTTCATCTAGTTCTGTTAGACGACAGTCTGGTGCATTCATTTATAAGGCCATCCAACGTGGATTCATTTTCATCGGTCCACCTCCTCGGTGACTCCCTCAGATCATAGAAACAAGGGAGATGTGCCAACGCGCTATTGAACTTGATGCTTTAATTTGAGCAAATTGGGCGTAGTACAAAAGTACACGCTGACGACGAACCGAACACGATCGATGATATAAATACAGTGTTTTAGTTTAGTGCTAGTGTTGAATGACGATTAACAGTGTTAGATTGAGGGTGTGCGGAATTTTTAATGTGTGGGAGATCTTTATATTCACGAGGGCCGCTTGTAATTGTGTTGAAAAATGTACTAAAAGTGGCGACAGTAATTGTTCCCGTACTAATTTGCTAGATTCTGAAACATTTCTCCTTCTTTAGTTTAATTAGTTGCTGTGTGCCTAGCGGGTTTGCCAAATAGGCCTTATGACTGAGGTACTGTCACGTATAAGGAATTGACTCTGAGGATAGCACCTAGTCCTTTTGTAGTGAAAACTCTATTACATCCTAGTAGCCTGGAGAACATGGACCTTCTAAACGGAATGATCACAAACTGGAGTTCCATAGTGTTCTAATTACTTCTAATATTGAAGATATGTCTAACTGTGGGTTTCCACTGGCGAAACATTCACATAACAACATGTTGAAAACTATTTTCTGTTAATGTATCGAACCGTGTTTGCATTGTCACATAATTATGAAGAATCACACATGTTGAAGTGCAACTTGTTTGACATTTCATAGCATATGAGAATATGACATGTGTGAAGAATTTACGCAGATTCCTGCAGTGCAAACGTAAAGACTAACAAAACAAGTTGTGAGATTTGTCTATTACGACAAGTCTCAATACATTACCCCCCTTACCTATAGACGCCTCTTAACTTTAACCACTGATTAAATATACAACTATCCTTGTCACTTGTATGACAAATTAATAGAGATGACGATTGACTTAAGAGCTATTTAATTGAATCATCGTCTTTAAGTAAGGGGGTACATATTAAATGCTGTTTGGTGGAAACAGTAATGACACTTAGTGACATAAACAATTAAATTTGTTCTTGCAGACGGTACTCCGCCAGTTCCAGTCCAAGAAATTACTCTGAAACGTTTTAATAAGAAGAAAGGTGCGTACGTCGTCAACGAAAATTGAAAATGTTAAAATCTACTACCTACTTACTTGGCTGTTGCTCTCCGCATCAAACGTCAAAGTGAATGTGAGGCTTGTGTTGTGCACGCACAACACTTGAGTGTGACATGTTTAATGTTCGGAACTGCTTGTCTAGACATATAGGTCAATGACAATGGTCAATACAGTAGTGGACTACTGTTAAAAAAGTACAAATAATTATTTTATTATTTAATAGTCTATAGCGCCCTATTTAGCTTTAATATTTAACTCGTGTGTAGATCAAGGAGTCTTCCCAGATCTTATGAAGTACAGTAAAGTTATACCACTTTACAAATCTGGAGACAGTAAAGACACAAATAATTATAGACCCGTATCAGTATTGCCGGTTTTCAGTAAAGTGTTTGAAAAGATTATGCTTGGTCAGATGCTCAATCATTTTAACACCAATAACATCCTTCACGATCAACAGTATGGTTTCACAAAAGGACGTTGTACGACTGACGCAGGTGTCACCTTACTAAAGCACATTTTTAACGCGTGGGAAGAGGCTCAAGACTCAATTGGAATATTTTGCGACCTCTCCAAGGCATTTGATTGCGTAAATCATGAAACACTACTCTTGAAGCTTGAGCATTACGGACTAGGTAAATCTGCGCTCTGCTTAATGAAATCGTATTTAAACGATAGACAGCAGCAGGTACAAGTTAATGGTGTAAATTCACCGGGCTTAAAAGTAAAGATGGGAGTTCCGCAGGGTTCAATATTAGGCCCGTTTCTCTTTTTAGTTTATATAAATGATTTACCCCATTTATTGCAAAATCAACCAGAAATGGTGTTATTTGCTGATGACACTTCATTGATTTTTAAGATAGATAGACGTGCTCAAAATCTTGACGACGTAAATAACGCTATTATAAAGGTTCACGACTGGTTTACTGTAAATAATTTAGTATTAAATGGGAAGAAAACTAAGTGTATAAGATTCGCTTTGCCTAATGTTAAAAGTAGTCAATGTGATGTTGTACTGAATAAGGAGAAACTAGACTTCGTCGATGAAACGGTTTTCCTGGGAATCACGCTTGACTCAAAGCTACAATGGGGCCCTCATATAACATCTCTGGCAGGACGGCTAAGTTCAGCAGCATATGCTGTTAGAAAAATCCGGCAATTAACAGACGTGGATACCGCGAGACTGGTCTATTTTAGTTATTTTCATAGTATAATGTCTTACGGTATTCTACTGTGGGGACGGGCTGCAGATATAGATTCTATATTCATTCTGCAAAAGAGAGCTATCAGAGCCATTTATAATCTCCGTAGTCGTGAATCTCTAAGGGAATTGTTTAAAGAAATTAACATCATGACGGTGCCTTGTCAGTACATTTATGCAAATATTATGTATGTTAGAAAAAATCAACATCTTTTTACTAAAAGATGTGATAGGCATAATTATAACACTAAAGATAGGAACAAATTGGTTCAAACACGGTTCAGATTGGCAAAGGTACACACTTCCTTTATGGGGTACTGTACAAAATTCTATAATAAAATACCTTTAGACATTCTTCAACTAAATGAGAAGAAATTTAAAACCTGTATAAAACGCACACTATGTAAGCAAGCATATTACAAATTAGAAGACTATTTAAATGATAAAAATGCTTGGCAAAATGCTGGTCCTGCTCCACAACCACTAAGCTCATAAATTATGTACTGATATTTATTATAGCTTTGATAATCAGTTGCCGTTGACGATCAAATATAATTTTGTGATGTTATTAATTTCATATTATTAGCCATTTGCATTTTTATGCATTCAGTATTTTAATCCTTGGTTTATATAACTTCATAGCATTATTTCAATATTGTACATGTGAGTACAGTGTAGCCATTTACTACTTAAGATTTTAATTGAATGTCGCCTGGTGGTTGAGAGTATGTCATGCTCACTAAAATGTCTTGCTGATGGTGGCGCATGCGTTGGGTCATTCGGTTCCCTTTAAAATGGTTGAGCTAAATGGCGCTGATTCATGCGTCATGTTCGTGAACGGGCGCCGTCTGTTGGGACTGGTCATCTCTGAACTGCTATGGCCAATATTTGGAGTTGTGTTTACTATTATTCTAGACTTTTACATTGTTCTCTCATATTTGTGTTATTTCCGACAAAAGCAATGTAACCATGATATTGTAATCATTTGATTTAAAAGAGTAACCATGGAGTTTCTTGCCCGTTCTTCTCCATAGGAATCTACGCTTTGGAACGGGCATCTAGCTTCATCATTATGACTAACTGACAGACTCCTTGACAATTCAAAAGTACCTGTAATTGGTCTAATTGAAATAAATGCTTTGACTTTGACTTTGACTTTGACTTTATTCCAAAGAAGGAATAGGATTAACAAATAAGTGAAAAAAAAAAAATATCACAAAATGGAAAACATACAGACGCTTTTAAAGTTTTTGGCGGGAGTATCGTTTCGTCTTTGTCTCGCGAAGCGGACATAGGTGCTGTTACGTCACTTATCATGCATGCCGTCCGTGTCTAGCAAATCATTTTAAAACGCTTATAACTTTGCCAATTTTGTAGATGTTTCACCGGTTTTTTTGGTGTTAATTATCTTTTTTGAAATAGTTTACAGATTCACAATAAAAAATATATAGGTACCTATTCAACATCCCTATTGGGCTAGCACTGTGTGTTCCCTATTTTTTTGACATAGAAAAATAAAATAGGGAACTTTCTTAACAATACAAATAAATTAATTTAAAAAAAAAACCAGGCAAGAGCGTGTCGGACCACGCACTGTCTAGGGTTCCGTAGGAAGAAGTATTTCAGTCTTCCGACTGCAAATATAAGTTTGTATTTCAAAATGTTATTATGAAATAAAAAAATATTTTTGCGGTTAAACTGAAAATAGTGAATATTTCAAAAACTAATAAACGTGTCTTGTTCAAACCAATTTTATCCCATCTTTTGCAATGAAAATAAAAGTATTTTTTGACTTTTTTCATTTGCAATAAAGTTGGACAAGCATTCTTTATAACTGTTTCAAATTTCAAGTCGATAGCATTAGTAGTTGCTGAAATAAGCAGCCGTAACAGACAGACAGACGAAGTCGCACCATAAGGGTTCCTTTTTTACCATATAGGTACGGAACCCTAAAAAGAGTTTATGTTTAAGGGTAGGAAACCTGTATTGTTTTGATATCTTTAAGTACCTACAAAGTATATTTATGAGTAGAAGCTTGTTATTAGTAGGTAATCATAAATGTTTATTACACCTGATTCATATTCTGTAAGCTTTCCTAAAAATAAATAAATAAAACCACAAACATTTTGATTTTTCTTACATTTATTATGTATTCAAGTTTCATAGATAGGTAAGTAGGTATTCCTGCCGGCCTAGCATGACCACGATAGAAACAGGTTTTGTCTACATAGAAATAGACAAAGTGACAGATTTCATTCATAAAACGTAGAAATGTTTCTACAATCTGTCACTTTGTCTATTTCTATGTAGACAAAACCCGTTTCTATCGTGGTCATGCTAGGCCGGCTGCTCAGTGAATATAATTATGATTTAATGATGTTATGAGTAGGTACTTTATCAGAATATTGTCAGCAGGACAGGATCTGGTGTGTAAGTCCTGGTACGTCCACCAATTACGCCTAGTGACGATTCGAACCTGATATTTTAAAAAAAAAAATAACACAGTAAATAATAGCAAGTTCAAAACTAATTTATAATTATGTTTATTAGTCGATAAATATTATTGGTCATGTGCCTAGCCTCTTCCCAAACTATGTAGATCGGGGACGGCTTCCAGTCTAACTAGTTGCAGCTGAATACCAATTTTTTACATGGAGCGACTGCCATCTGACCTCCACAACCCAATTATTGGGTAATACCTGGTAATACCGGTCTTATTCGAATGTTAAACCAGTCGTCAGACGTTCGGGCTGACTGCAGGTAACGACTGTCAAATATATTCCTATGACAACCGAGACCAATTGCTTAACGTTCTCTCAGAGGCACGGAGGGGTCTCAATGTGTTAAGAATGGTCATCCATCCAAGGACTGACCGCGGCTAGCGCAGTTTAACCTCGCAGATCGATCGATCAGCGCAACTATCATTTAGCCACGAGCCCCTCTAAATAAATATTATAGGTCAACAATAATAATTATTTGGTCAATAATATTTATTTATCAGTCAGTTTGTCCGTTAGTTAAAGCTATTGACCGTTTCACGTAAGGATTCCCTTCGTCGCTATGTTGGCTCTCCTGCTTGTCATTCTTATTTAGGTCATATCGTTTTGTGTTTTTTGTAGATTTATGTTTTATAATAATGATTAGGACGTTAAAAAGTGATGAAAGTGGATTGGTGCTGGAAAAAAAACTTCCAACACCGTTAAAAACGTTGTAATAAATTGAGATTCAGGGCAGCCAACATAGCGTCGAAGGGAATTCTTATGTCATGGTCTAATATTTTACGTGGAGCGACTGCCATCTGACCTCCACAACCCAATTAATGGGTAATACCGGTATTCGAATGTTAGACCAGCTGTCAGACTTTAGGGCTACCCATAACGATTGTCAAAGATATTCCTATAACAACCGGGACCGACTGCTTAACGTGCTCTCCGAGGCACGGAGGGGTCTCGATGTGTAAAGAACGGTCGCGGCCGTCATTTAGCCACGAGCCCCTCAGAAGGGAATTCTTATGTGGAACGGTGAATAGTTGCCCATTTGGAAAAAATACATTCCTACTAAGAAGAACGGACAAGAAACTCCATAGTTACTCTTTTTCAATAAATTACCTATATTATAGTTTCTTTGCTTACAGTGATGCCCAATGTGAGAAATATGTTTAGTAGGGAACTTAAAAAATCCTAAGTATAAAAAAAACATCTACAAAATTTTAAAAACATTGCCTACAATCTAGGGATGACCAGTACCAACTGATAGCGCCCGTTCACGGACATGACGCGCGCATCAGCACCGTTCAACTCAACCATTTTGGACGGATGAATAAATAGAATAGAAAAAACTATTACATACCAAGGGCTCGATGTCTCCTGTACCGAGTGTATGATATTTTGGCGACAATGGCGAGGAGCATGCCCCATGCAAACGCACAAAATCCAATAGTTATAAGCATTCCGCCTGAATATTTCTGAGCTTGTGCTGTTAGTGGTCCTTGAGTCGCCGATCTGGGAATATATATGATGGTGTTATTAGTTTATGTACAGTCAGGGAAAGGGATCCTTTGGCAGGTACGCTATCATTGATATTATCATTCATCATTCATATAAAGGATCCCTTTCCCTGGCCGTACACAGATAGCACCAGCAGAATCAATCAAGGCATAAATCCAAGCCGCCAGAATTTTTTTAACATCCTATTACATACTAGCTTCCGCCCGCGGCTTCGCTCGCGTTTTTCAGGATAATGCCTATGTGCTATTTATTCCAGACTATAATCTATCTCTGTGCAAAATTTCATCCAGATCCGTTTAGCCGTTCAACGTCATCCTTCCCGCTTTATAAATCATCCATCCAAATTTTCACATTAAATTAATATGTCTTTATTCGTTTTATTCACATATTAATCACATTTTTAAATATTTCATCGTAAAAAAATATAAAAAGATAAAACATTTAAAAATAAAAATAATTGAGTAAAATTAATATTATTATTAGCACTTTGCCTGCGACTTCGTCCGCGTGGCATACACGTAGCGCCATCTGGCGTCCTAAAGCAATCGTGACCGTCGAAAGTTATTGTTATTTCTCTTAGAAACAGTTTTGCTTCACTTTTTTCTGGATAAAAGGTACCCTACGTCCTTTTCTGTACCCCTGACAACGTGGTGTAATCATGTAGTGGTTTAAGCGTGAAAAGGTAACAAACAAACAAACTTACTGTCGCAATTATAAATATTTGTTAGGATTAGGATAGTCTACATAGACCTATTATAATGACATACAGGAACATGTAATATGAAATATCCAACACAACTCCCAGTATCGTTCGATATATCGATCAACTTTTATTATGGGACCGACACTGAAATATGAAAAACAAAACAGCTGTTCCCTACAAAAATGCACTACAACACGATCAAAATGTATGGAACAGCTGATTTATTTTTCATATTTCAGTGTCGGTCCAATAATAAAAGTTGATCATATTCATGAGTACTTTCACCTCCTAAAATATCCGCACTGGTTTTAATTTTACCCTGTAACACTTACTCTGTAGCGGCCGTCGTTTCCGATTCTGTTGAATTTTCGGATGACGCAGCCAGTGTCGTAGGTGTAGCAAGCGGTTGGTTGTTTTGTCTGTAAAGGAAATGAGTCCAAGTAGAAAAAAACCGGCCAAGTGCAAGTCGTACTCGCCCACCAAGGGTCCCGTACCATCCTTGGACTTATAAAAATTAAAATAACCGGACTGCATAACTAAGTTTGTTTATAAAGAAATTTTGTAATTTTACTTTTGTAGTATAGATCAAATTAAAAATATATGTATATTTGTATAATAATATAAGTGTACTTACACCTTTGACTTAATACATTTTTCCGATTTATCCTTGTCATCTTTACAAATCTGTAATAAATTCACGGAGCAATATTATTAGACCTTTCAGTTTTCGCTAGATTACAGCTAGCGATAAATAGGCCTAAAGATGCTTTGGGGAATGGAGTAATCAGTAGCCCGATTCACGTAATTACAAACAATCCAAATATCGCTGAAGTTTGAAAGTCGTTCGATCGAAGTCCTACCCATATTTGGTATTCACGTATTTCTTGAACGTAGTTCAATAGGACTTCAACTCAATAGAATCGAAAGTAAACGATTTCTGAACGACTTATTGCCAGTTACATTTTTTTGTATTCTACCAAGTTAATAAAACACATATTTTAATCAAAATTATGTGATTTGCGTCATTATGATCATATGAATTTAATTTAAAATGATATCAATAAAAGTAAAATGTAAAAGGACGATTATCACAATTATCTGAATACGCGTCAACGACGCGAGTACGATCCCGAGGCACGCACCGCTGACTTTTCGAAGTCATGTGCGTATTAGAAATTAATTGTCACTTGCTTTAACGGTGAAGGAAAACATCGTGAGGAAACCGGCATGTCCTAGAACCAAACATTCGAAGACATGTGACGTCCACCAACCCGCACTGGGCCCGCGTGGTGGACTACGGCCCACTCCCTCTCACAGAGAGGAGGCCTGTGTCCCAGCAGTGGGAACATTATAGGCCGATTATGCTTATGCTATGCTATGCTTATGCGTCAACGACACTTCGATCGAACGTGCCGTTCAAGTTCGATCGACGGATGTGAAAACGAAAAGGTATTCAACGACTGAGTCGCTATCGCTACGATATTGTTGCGGTTTTGATTACGTGAATTGGGCTGCTGGAATGTTCCTCCACTAAAAGGGGAGGATCCTCCGACCGGACCGGGTGGTATTTTCTGGTGGGCTATTGCCCTGACGGTTGATGTCAGGTATCTGTACTACCTACCTATATAGGACTATGCCACACGGAGGGAAAGTATCTACTTTAAACCGAGATCATTTTTAATATGGACTTGGCAAAGCTGGCTGAAACCAGCACCCTAATTACGTAACTCAATTGCTATCACCATGGTATTGATTATGACATCCATTACGCCGTATGTTTCTAAATCCGTGTTTCCTTATCTAGCTCAACGACGCAACGGATGTTGTTGAACTTTCAAAATGAAAGCCATGGTGATAGAAATTGAGTTACGCAATTAGGCTGCTGATTCTTCTATTCACAATAAAAATAAGCAGTTTACTTACTCTTACTCGTACTTAAACTATTAGCTATGTTACATACAGTCCTCATGATCTTACTTGCCAAGGCAGAGAAGTAGTCACGAGTGGCTACTGCAAAAGTATATTTTTGTGAAACAACAAAGCTAAGCATAAGCATAGCTTTCGGCCTATAATGTTCCCACTGCTGGGACACAGGCCTCCTCTCTTGTGAGAGGGAGTGGGCCGTAGTCCACCACGCGGGCCTTGGTGGACGTCGCATATCTTCGAATTTTTGGTTCTAGGGCATGCTGGTTTCCCCACGATGTTTTCCTTCACCGTTAAAGCAAGTGATAATTAATTTCTAATACGCAGATGACTTCGAAAAGTCAGCGGTGCGTGCCTCGGGATCGAACTCGAACCATTCGCCGTGGGAGGCACATGGTTAAACCACTAGGCTATCACTGCACTTTACAAAACAGCTTACACTGCACTTTACAACAAACTAAACAACAAAGCTTATTACCCACTTTTAACATTTTTCCTAACGACTTTACATGCGCGAATATCTTTGTGCGCGAGCTTCAACTCGGCTAAGTTATATAGATCATGCGGACTGTACTGGTGGATAATTTCATGAAACCACCTAATTTTAATCATGAAAGTTAATTTATACTTACCCGGGTACTAAGTTCTAAAGTAATTTCTGTAGTTATAGTTGAATTTTTCGGAACACTGTAAATAAAAAAAAACAAATAAAACTTTTCCGTAGGGTGAAAATTTTTGTAAACGCGGTAATTTAGAGTACTCACTGCACTAATGTTTTGCAGAACCCCATAAACTGGTCGACCCTGCAACAAATTATTTCTTTTGATAAGAAATTGTTTTTCTTTCGTTGTTACTAAGGCAGCTAAATATTGTATATTATTAATTAAACTTACATAATTTAATTAAAATAAAAATTAAATATTCATAATATATTGCCTGGACGCCCCAGATATTCTATATATATTGCCTAGGTATTGTATAAAATACCTAAATTATACACATTGTCGGTATTTTTTTATTAAATAATAGACTTGCGTTTGACCGCCATCTCGCCTGATGTTAAGCGATGATGCGGCCTACGATACGAGCGACTACGCTACGATACGATACGATACACGATACGAGCACGCTTTGCCTAGAAGAAACCGATTCACTCATGACTTGAAGATACCCAATGCTGAGAATGTAACTATCGGGGAACACCTACTCCGGCAGTGAATTCCATTGTTTTGCGGTTTTCATAATGAAAGTGGAATCAAAGCGCTTCGTTCGGGTTTTTGGTAATATAAATCATGAACATTTCGTTTAAGTAATACTAAAAATATTATGTTGTACTTAATGAATAAAAAACTGTTCAATATGTTGCTTGTCAGTATTCCATATTGTAGTAGTCAAGTGTTTGCCAAGAAATGTTATACAGTAGAAGACACAGCAAGTCTAATAATTAAATCAAAAGTATACTTACACATCTCGAGGATTCTTCTCGAAAATCTCTCTTGAAAGTATACAATTATGCGTCTGAAAATATTAATAAGCTAAGTTTATCATCGCGCCCATAAATTGTAAATAGGTCAGGTAATATTGAAAATTCATAAACAAAATAATTTCCAACTGTATGCATTTTTTTGCACAGTTACAATTAACACAGTTGTAACAACATATTTAAACATATTATTTATATACAGGGTGGCGATTAGGTTATCACATTAAATGAAACCATGCATCCTAAATGGCGTTCTTTGTACATAGACAATAAAAAAATTTGCCGGTTGCCGCTTTTACAGGTCAGTAAATGTACCAACTTGTGTTAACAGTTGTACTATTTATTGGTACATTTACTGACCTGTAAAAGCGGCAACCGGCAATTTTTTTTATTGTGTATGTACAAAGAACGCCATTTAGGATACATGGTTTCATTTAATGTGATAACCTAACCGCCACCCTGTATAGAGATTAAAATAGGATTAGGATGATCCACAAAACTATCGCCCCACTGGCACGATACTTACCGAGGGTTTGATATCCATACACCTAAAAATAAAAACAAACAAATTAGTAAGTTTTCATAACTAATTCACAAATACAAACAGATTTACTGTGAAAGGACAACAGGCATTTATGATGTGGTCTATACCAGGGGTCAACAACCTTTTGTTGACTCATGCCCACGGCCTCGCACTTAAAAGGGCCTCGCGAGGCCCTCTTGCGATGCCCCCAGACTTTACCACAGATGACTAATTAATTTAATCACTTTAAACGCTCTAAAAAGAATGTCACAAATTTAAAAGCGTGTTTGTTTGGGCCTCACAATAAGCTCCTCGTCGATGTAACTACCGTGTGTGTAGGGTATGTCGTGTCAAAGCATGTTTGTTATGATAGATATATTGGGTAGATCTTGGAAACGAAAGAAAAGGGGCCTCGCTGATGCGACTTCGCCCACGTCTATATTAATCCACGCTACGCCTCTGTATGAAAACAACCTAAACTATGTAGGTATGTGAAAAAATTAAAATAGTTTTATTTCAATATAAGCAATTAACATAAACATTACACACATTTTAGAGATCACAAGGAACTTAAAACCTACAAGAATTCACTGTGGTCCCCACACTAGGCATGCCTGGGGGTCTACTCTGCAAGTCCGTCAACGAAGATACGGGCCCGTCCGAAAGTACAATAGACATAAGATTCCGTCAAAACAAGTGTCAAATTCAATTTTTCGGAGGGTTATAAACACATCGGGAGTAGAGACAACTGTCAAATCGTGCTATCATTCATTCTTAGTTTGGGCCCCGAACTAATCTTAAGTCCGTAGGTGATACGGAGTAAGAAACGCGCGTTACTAAGGTCGAAACTACGGATTTCGTGCTTAGAGAGTAGACCCCCTGTATCGTGGGGTCAAATGTGTTCGTATCGTGTGGTGTGTCCTTAAAAATAGACTTACGTAAAACAAGTGCAGCCTCCTACTTTTTCAGTACAACCGAGATTTATTCTGTAAAGAAAAAATGATTTCTGTGTAGAATTTTTATTACTTATCGTTTAAAAACCTATCAAGAAGTCATTCAAGAGTAACAAATTAATAAAGAATCATGACACTTGGTAGGATTTGCACACAAAAATAAAGATTTTTAGGAAACCTGCAATAATTTTGCTATTGATCCTTGGTCCGTAAAAAATAACTTGGACGTAAAGAAGACCATACAGACCAAACATGTAGTAGGTATTGCTGCTCATAAATTATAAACTACATAATAGGTCTTTACCTATGAAATTGCCGTTTTGTATGAAAAAATTTAAACGAATTTTTTTCATGTAGTTTCTATTTGTATTAATCGAAGTAATCACCCATGCAATCAATGCATCTTTGCCAACGCAGTGGCAGTTTATTGATGCCCTTCTTAAAGAAATCAGCTGGACGGGAGGCAACAAATTCTTCAAAGGGATTTTGTACTGCCTCTCGGGTATTGAATTTTTTTCCCGCCAAGAAGTTATCCAAATTCTGGAAAAAGTTAGTAGTCTGTAGGCGCAAGGTCTGGTGAGTAGGGCGGATGACGGAGAGCTTCCAACCCCAGTTCTTGCAACTTGGAGACCGTCTGCTGTGCAGTATGAGGTCGCGCGTTGTCGTGCAGGAGCAGTGGAGACGAGCGATTGACCAATGCTGGTTGGAGATGTGCCAGCTTCTTCATCATTGTGTTCAGTTCTTCACAGTACACATCTGCAGTAATGCTCACCCCGTTTGGTAAGAAGCTGTGATGAACCACACCGGCGCTAGACCACCAAACAGTGACCATCACTTTTCTAGGGGTAAGTTTTCGTTTAGGGCATTGTTTAGGTGCTGAACCAGGATCCAACCAACTTGCTGAGCGCTTGCGGTTATCAAACAGAATCCATTTCTCATCGCAGGTAACAATGCGGTTCAAAATTCCTTCATTTGTGTGTCTGTTGAGCAGTGCAAGGCACGTCTCGACGCGTACTTCGCGCTGGCGATCATTGAGTTCGTGGGGCACCCATTTGTCAAGCTTTTTTACCTTGCCAATTTGACGCAAATGGACCAATATTGTTTTGACGCTAACGTCGAAAGCTGCTGCTAATTCAGCCGTAGATTGTGTATCATCAGCTTCCACAATCACCTTTAATTCGTCATTGTCAACCAAAGTGTTCGGACGACCGCGAGGTTCATTTTTCAGGTCGAAATTTCCAGAACGGTAGCGAGCAAACCAATAACAGGTGGTGCGTTGGTTTGTAGTGTTAGCTCCGTAAACGTCGTTGATGTTGCGTGCCGCTTGTGGCGCGTTGCTGCTACGACGGTACTCGTATTCCATAATTACTCGAATTTTTTACGTATCCATGATGACGAAAAAGATTGAAATGCGATGAAAATGTAACACTAATCAATAAACAAATGACTACTTTTGGAAAAAAAAACCATGTTTTAAAAATAAAATTAATTTGAAATTGGAATTCTTAGCCAAACAAAAATTATTTTGATTTGAAATGGCCAGTACTGCAGAACGGCAATTTCATAGGTAAAGACCTAATATTATCAATACTATCGAAGTTCTGTACCCCGATCATGAGTTTTTTTGACGTGTAGTATCGTTAACATAAGCATATTTTGAATTGAAAATACACGTTTGTTACACAATATTTATATAAATTAAACACTTAATTAATTTCTTTGTATTTTTTAAAATGTGCAAATTGTATAAAATTTTATCAAAATGTTCCAGGACTGCTGTATTTTGAATTCAAAATATGCTTACGTTAACGAAACTATACGTCAAAAAAACTCATAATAGGGGTACTGTGGGCTGTACGGTGGGCCTAGCATGAATAATTTTGACGTATCGTACCTATCGTAAACATAAGCGAATTTCGAATCTAAAATACAACACATAGAAAATTTAGTTAAAATTTTATACAATTTGCGCATTTTAATAAATACAGAGATTTAAATAAAGTACCTATTTAATTTATATAAATATTGTGAAGCAAACGTGTATTTTCAATTCAAATTATGCTTACGTTTACGATACGCTAAGTCAAATTGATCGTGCTAGGCCCTCTGATCATGAGTTATTTTGACGTATGGTATCGCTAATATAAGCATATTTTGAATCGAAAATACATGTACAACAGTCCTTGCACATTTTGATAAAATTTTATACAAATTGCACATTTTAAAATTAATTACGTAAGTATTTAATTGATTTAAATATTGTGTAGTAAACGTACATTGACGATACCATTCGTCAAAATTATTCATGATCGGCCCACAGATGAAAAATATGTTTTACTAGCACTTTGCCCGCGACTTCGTCCGCGTGGCCCACTGTGCATTTTTCCGGGATAAAAAGTAGCCTATAGCACTCACTGATAATGCAGCTTCCTTTAGTGAAAGAATTTTCAGTATCGGATCAGTAGTTCCGGAGATTACCCCCTACATACTAACTTACGAAGATACAAACTTTACCTCTTTATAATATTAGTATACAGGGTGTCCCACGGCTATGCCACATGGAGGGAAAGTAATTTAAATGTTCCTTAGAAGGAATTAAAGTTTATAATCATAAAAATACAGGATGTTCATATTTTCACATTTGGTCGGTTCGATTCCCAAATAAAGCAAGCAACTTTTTAAAAATCTTTGAATGCAGTATTACTTAATTTTAAAAATAAAGTGAAGTTTCCATGAAGCAAAACTTCCTATCTCAAATATTTAAAGTACTTTCCCTCCATGTGGCATCGCCGTGGGACAACCTGTAGATAAAATAAGTGTACTTACACCCTGTTTGACTTTGGTAATGCAAAACAGTTATCCTTGTTAATTATGCAAATCTGTAATGTAAAAAGAGCAATATTAATAAGCCTGTCAGTTTCGGCTGGATTGCTTCTAGCCATAAATAAGCCAAACTATGCTTTGAAGACCGCACGGTTGTCGCGGTGGCTGAGAGATTGGCTGCTGCGCGACGTGTTGCGGGTTCGATTCCCGCATTGCACATAGGTCTGGCTGTTTGTGTATGTGAAAATTTGTGTTTGTAAACGCACCCACGACACAGGAGAAATCCTAGTGTGGGGCAACGTTTATTTTTTATTAAAAAAAAAAAAAAAAAAAAAACAATGTAGGACGGAGGTGGAATGATCCTCCACTGAAGAGGGAGGATCCTCCGACCGGAGCGGGTGCCCCGGCGGTTGATGTCATGCATCTGTTTTAATCTAATTCTATGCAAACTCTGTAGAGAGCCTGTCATATAAGATATAAGAAGTCTCTTTGACGCTATGTTGGCTGCCCTGAATCTCAATTTATTACAACGTTTATAACGGTGAACATTGTTATAAATCTACAAAAAACACAAAACGATATGACCTAAATAGGAATGACAAGCAGCCAACATAGCATAAACATAGCATAATCGGCCTACAATGTTCCCACTGCTGCGACACAGGCCTCCTCTGTGAGAGGGAGTGGGCCGTAGTCCACCACGCGGGCCCAGTGCGGGTTGGTGGACGTCACATGTCTTCGAATTTTTGGTTCTAGGACATGCCGGTTTTCTCGCGATGTTTTCCTTCACCGTTAAAGCAAGTGATAATTAATTTTTTATACGCACATGACTTCGAAAAGTCAGCGGTGCGTGCCTCGGGATCGAACTCGAGCCATTCGCCGTGGGAGGCACATGGTTAAACCACTAGGCTATAACTGCTACTACTAGGCTATCACTGCTACAGCCAACATAGCGTCGAAAGGAATTCTTATGTGGAACGGTCAATAGTACCTACACATTTATACTCACCAAGTCTTTTTGATCTGTTGGGGTTACAGTAGTAATACTAGGTATTAAAGTACTTTCTGTAGTCAGTTTTGTACTATTAACTGTAGCACTTTCTGTTTTATTAACTGTAGTACTTTCTGTTTTGTTATGTGTAGTACTTTTGGTATTATTAACTATAGTACTTTCTGTTTTGTTATCTGTAGTACTTTCTGTTTTGTTATCTGTAGTACTTTTGGTATTATTAACTGTAGCACTTTCGGTTTTATTAACTGTAGTACTTTCTGTTTTGTTATCTGTAGTACTTTCTGTTTTATTATCTGTAGTACTTTTGGTATTATTAACTGTAGCACTTTCTGTTTTATTAACTGTAGTACTTTCTGTTTTGTTATCTGTAGTACTTTTGGTATTATTAACTGTAGAACTTTCTGTTTTATTATCTGTAGTACTTTTGGTATTATTTACTGTAGCACTTTCGGTTTTATTAACTGTAGTACTTTCTGTTTTGTTGTCTGTAGTACTTTTGGTATTTTTAACCGTAGCACTTTCTGTTTTATTATGTGTAGTACTTTTGGTATTATTAACTGTAGTACTTTCTGTAGTTTCTGATGAAAATTTTGGAACACTGTAAATAGAAAAATAATAAAAGCTTTCTCGTAGGGTTACAGTTTTTGTAAACGCGGTAATGAAAAGCACTTACGTTAAGTTTTTGCAAACCACGGAAAACTGCACGACCCTGCAACAAATTACTTCCTTTATTAAAATAATTGTTTTTGGTTTGTTGTTCTTGTTACAAATTTAGCCAAATATTGTACTTATACAGGTTGGCTGGTTAGACAGTGGAAATCTTTAAAGGGGTCATTGTACTCATCATTATGAACAACTTTTACTATGGGACCAACCCTGAAATCGCGAAAACAAAATCAGCTGTTCCATACATTTTGTTGAGTTATGTGAACATAAATGTATGGAACAGCTGATTTTTTTTTCGCGATTTCGGGGTTGGTTCCATAGTAGTCGGGAGGTTGTGGTAAATATAATAAATCTTAAACCAGCGGTTACAAACAGACGTAAAAGACACGGCAAACAAAGAGAAACGACATAGCTAGGTATATATACTCAGAGGCACAATTAACCGGCCACCTATGTTTAGTGTCACCACGTTTGTTTAAGTTAAATAAAGCATATCATGATGAATGTTACTTCATAAGTAGCTACTATAGCAATAGATTAAACACTTATTACTCTCACTGCTTTTCTGATTTGTGTTCCCGAAGCATTTTTACGATTTCGAAAGCAAACGTGGTGACACTAAACATAGGTGGCCGGTTAATTGTGCCTCTGAGTATAGTTGCAAGACCCTTTAGGTTAGGTTAGAACAGTGACCATACAACGCACGAGCCGAGCGTGTGTCTTACAAAATAGCAACGTTTTTTAAAATAGCTATCTTAGCCGTTTTGTATTGAGACGGATTTTTCAATTTGGCTGTGGCATGTATATTAGAAAACTTTTTTGATCGTGATCATACAGCGTGGCGCTACAATGGTGACATTAATTGAACACACGGATAGGGTTAGTGACCATAAATCATATTCAATAAGACAGGTAAGAAAAAATCGTAAATTGAAAAAATATATTTTTCGAACAAACTAAATAATACGCCTACTCTTTGCGTTTGTTTCATCTTATTAGTTTTGCTTAATCGTTTTAATTTCATTGATAGGATGCTAGAATCCGTGACCCCGGCAAATGACCGCTGGGCTACAGTTCTTTAAGTACAGGTTGCTCCAAGATGCTATTTTCTAAAATTTGAAATAAATTAATAAATAATAACGTTTTATGGATTTAAAATTTATTTATAAAATGGAAATGTAAAACCGTATACATATATTAAATTAATGTCACCATTGTAGCGCCACGCTGTATAGAGAGTGACAGGCAAGTTACAGGATAGTAATTTTTTTCAAATTCATTTATTGTTTGTCACAGGTGGAAGTTAGTTCTTAATTATTATTACATCAAGGATCGCTGTAACATACCTATGAGGTGTACAATATTTTTATGTCATCAAACATTCATAATAATTATATACAGGGTGTCCCACGGCTATGCCACATGGAGGGAAAGTACTTTAAATATTTGAGATAGGAAGTTATGCTTCATGGAAACTTCACTTTATTTTTAAAATTAAGTAATACTGCATTTGATTCAATGATTTTTAAAAAGATGCTTGCTTCATCTGGTTATCGAACCGACTAAATGTGAAAAAATAAACATCCTGTATTTTTATGATGCTGATCGAAAGGGTTCATTGTAAGCATTAATTTCTTCTAAGGAACATAGCATCTTAAATTAAAATAACATGGAGAAATTTTACATTTAAGTTTGGGAAAATTATTAATTAGCATAACTTTTCGTGTCGATTTTCATACATAACTTTGATTATTTAGTAATAAGTACTTTTTGGAAAACAGTGTGACAACACAACAACAAACAGTGGAAAACACCGTAATATTTTAGTTTTTTTCAAATTCGCCAAATGTCTAGCTCATAGCAGATATGCATTTAAATTGTATTGCATTTTATAATGCACTCTTATGAGTGCATTATAAAATGCAATAAAATACTATTTAGACATTAGGCGAATTTGAAAAAAACTAAAATATTACGGTGTTCCTCTAATTTAGGATACCATGTTACTTAGAAGGAATTATTGCTTATAATTAACTCTTTCAATTGGCATCTTAGAAATACAGGATGTTAATTTTTTCATATTTGGTCGGTTCGATTCCCAGATGAATCAAGCAACTTTTTAAAAATCTTTGAATGCAGTATTACTTAATTTTAAAAATAAAGTGCAAGGATAGGAAGGAAGGATAGGAAGTTTTGTTTCCAAGAAGCAAAACTTCCTATCTCAAATATTTAAAGTACTTTCCCTCGATGTGGCATAGCCGTTGGACAACCTGTATAAGTTCGTTTCTGGCACCGCTCGCTTCGCTCGCTCGGCCCGTACCGTCATTGTACTTGTGTGGTCACTGGTCACCATTCTAACCTAACCTAAGTCATAAGTGGTCTTTAAGCTATCGGTTTTATGTAGGAGGCTTCGCTCTCTGCACCTCTTGGCGACTCCTGTGCCCATGCACCAATAATTTTTGAGCAGTTTATGAAATGCATTACACAAATCCTGTTGAAAAATTAGTTAATTTTCTAAGCAATTTGTATTTTTCGTATGAAATCATTATTTTAGATGTGAAAACAGAATTTCTGGTCGTTAATCCAGACTACTGAGTGAGGTGGACAAAGAAAATAAATAGCGTCCGGTTTTGATTTGTTTTTTTAGTTTCTTGGTTGTACAAGTTTTGATCGTCAATGTGTTTATTTGTATATAATTCGTGCCACAGTAGTTTTAATGATGGAAACATTAGATGTGCGTTATTTTTTTTGAAGTGCAATTAAACATTTCCCATTGTATAGTAGGTACGGCCCCGTCTAGACTTTTTCAAAGGTCTTTGTGTATAATCGAAATGGACACAAAAAAATCGATACATTGCTTGTCAGCATTTCATGTAATAGTCAAGTGTTTGCAATGTTACATAGTTTGAGACACAGCGAGTCTCAACTCTAATAATTATATTATAAAAGTAGGTATTTAATTAATACTTACGCTTCCGGAGAGTTATTCTTTTTGAATGCTTGTGAAACATTACAATTACGCATCTGAAAATATAACACATAAATAAACTAAGTTTATCATCATGGCCATGTAAGAAAAACTAAATAACAAACAGATTAAAAAAAACCATCCAACTGTGTGCATTTTTTTCACAGTTACAAGTAACAACGTATTTTTTTAGTGAGAATTAATTATTTTACGCCGTTGGAGCAACTAAATTATAAGAGGCAAACAATCATTAGAAATGTTTTAACAGTTTCACGAAGATTTTGGTCGATAATAAGTATAATAACATATTTTAATTAAAATTATTGTCAGTAACAATTGAAGATCAGTCCGGATAAAACGTTAAAATTAATTGTTTTAGTTTAACAGTTGTCTTTCAGCTGTGGATATGCTTACGTGTTTAATGTGTTGGCCCTATTTTAATCTCGCAAAACGGTAACTTTTAATAAAATTCGGGTTTGATGTGCATTAAGTCTTTAAGTCTCATGTCGCTTGATGTGATTGGCTATGCTTGTTTTATGTAATCAAATTATCATAACAGTTGACTTGAAAAGGACCATGCCTATTTCTACCTACCTGTTTTGGCGTTACTGCAATTTACCAATTTTAGATAAACCACAATAATTTAAATTAAATATAAAGTAAAAAACCAGTTGTGTTAGTGTTATTGTGTGTGTTCATTGCAGTGCCCCGACACTTACCGAGCCATTAATGGGTTTGGAATTATTACATCTAAAAATAAAAAAAAACTAATTAGTAAGTTTTCATAACTGGAGGGACTCGTGGCTAAATGACGGCCGCGCTGATCGATCGATCTGCGAGGTTAAGCTGCGCTGTCAGTCCTTGGATGGGTGACCGTTCTTTAGACATCGAGACCCCTCCATGCCTCGGAGAGCACGTTAAGCAGTCGGTCCCGGTTGTCATAGGAATATCTTTGACAATCGTTACGGGTAGTCAGAAGTCCTAAAGTCTGATAGCTGGTCTAACATTCGAATACCGGTATTACCCATTAATTGGGTTGTGGAGGTCAGATGGCAGTCGCTCCACGTAAAATATTGATATTCAGCCAAAACTAGTTAGACTGGATGCCGACCCCAATATAATTTGGGAAAAGGCTAGGCAGATGATGATGAGTAAGTTTTCATAAGTAGTTTACAAATAAAAAACAAATGCAAGCAGATTTACGCCCTTACTTATAAACGATGATTAAACAGCTCTTAAGTGAATTGTCACCTCTATTTATTGTCATACAAATGACAAGGATAGTTGTATATTTAGTCAGTTGTTAAAGATAAGAGGCGTTTATAAATTAGGGGGTATCTATCAACTTCGCCCAGTTTCCTTAGGGTAGAATTATGCCGAAATGCCTCGCGATTGTGGTCGCTATCTCGATACCTCGATGTCAATATCTCTACATGGATGGCATTGCGAACATGGCGGTTCAGTCGCACCTAAAAGCTCAGCTGCTCGGTCGGATAATTGAAGGACGACCCATTCCGGCGAAACGATTTGACCAATCACGAGCCAGATCACATCGATGCTTGCCGTCGTCCACGATGTATATAAAATATTTTGTTTTTTAGTTGAACCTCCGTATAGACCGCCATGTATAGCAGCTGTTAGGTATCGTTCGGCACGTGCGTGCTTGTCTATTTGCATACATTTGTTTTACATCGAGGTGATATCAAGATAGCGTTCTGAATCGCGACCGCGAGGTATCGCATTTAGACATTTTCGGCATGATCCCGAAACGATCAATTTGCGGTTGTCAATGTTTACCTTATTGATTGCTCATTGATCGTTTCTTTTATGCAATTGATGCGATTGACAATATTTTTAAAGTTCGCTCAAATAATATTTAATCAGTTTTACTCGTGAAGAATAGTTAGGTAGGCAAGTAATATGTATTAATTAGGAGGTAATTTTATCATTATATTTTCTGACATCACCTTTTCACCACCTTTTTATTAGATAAAATTCCTGCGTATCGTGTGGATGTACCCACACTAATCGAGCGAACGGATTACACACTAATGACGTAATCATTAATCGCAATTGATCGTTTCGGGGACCTTTTAGAAACTTAAACGGTATAAAGGTGTTATTGAAAGATAAAAGCAACAATAAACTGTTTATTTTTGAAATAGACTCACGTTGTATAAATGCAATTGCAGCCTCCTATTACTTCAGTACAAGAAGAATCTGTGCTGTAAAGGAAAAACGATTTCTGTTAGGTATCGTCCTAATAGAACGCGAAAGCGCGATCATCGCAGGTTCGCGCGAATTTTACTCGTCATAATTATACTGAACTCGAATAGGTGTCCTAACAAACATTTGAGTCGCGCGACCGCGTCGTGCGATTGTCAGTTAGGACACCTATTCAAGTTCAATATGTTTGATCGTACGTTCGTACGAGTAAAATTCGCGCGAAGCTGCGATGATCGCGCATTCGCGTTCTATTAGGACGATGCATTAAGATTTTGAAAACCATCCTTCAAAGAAACCTATCAAGAAATTACTACAAAGTAACAGAAAATATTATAGAAATGATTATTTTCTCACTTTTTAGTGATTTGTACACAAAAGTAAAGATCTTGGGTCCATATTTTATACAGCTTGGCAAAAAAGAGTTTGACGCGGTGACAGGTGGAATTAAATATTTTACCTAACGGATACACTACTTTGTCCACAAATTCTAAAATTTTGTAGATAGATTTCGAGTCATCCGTTTATTGTTTTCATTTTTTTTAACGATTTATTCAAATTATTTTGCTAATTTTTCATTAAGAGTGGCCTTAGTGTAATAGTGGCGCCCTCATTTTTTCCAAACTCTTTTTTGCCAAGCTGTAGGTATTAATGTAGAGTAACTTTATTAAAATATAACAGTCCTAAAGTGTGATTTACATTGCTACAGATAATACAATACAACAGATGCCTCATCTCATACAAAAAAACGTGACCGCCGCCGTACCGCGGGCTATCGGGCTAAACATTTATTCGTAAATAAACGATTTTTTAAAATTTGATCAAATATTTCTATTTGTCTATTTATTCATGTTCTACATTTTACACACATTTAAAAAACAAATCGATACGTATAACGCCATCTATTAAGAGTTATTTGAACAAATGTTCCTTTCTTCTTAATGAGACCCCGTGACATTGCGAAACTAGTGTCGTGAAACTACAGCCTAACAACAGCTTGAAATACGGTCCACTCGTGATAATGGACAGCTAAAACTAAAGAAAATTTGTGTAGCTGCGTTTGGCAGTTTTCACAATGAAAGTGGAATCAAAGCGCTTCGTTCGGGTTTTTGGTATAAATAGTCGTTTGTGTTTGTAGAACAGGCTACAGGCAGGTATTAACGATTATACAAGCATAACATGGCTTTAACATGTTTAAAATTCGCAAAAATATACATTTATAATGTATGGTGATATCATATCGATGTCCTTCTACCTGCAAAGACAGAAACATTGAGTTGGAGTCTGTAATTAGTCTCCAATACACGTCACCAACGCTCCTAAGATGCGTAAAAAGAGTTTTCCAATTACAACTGATTCAGACACGACACTGTAGCTCAGTGGTTAAGAGCGTTGCCCCGGTTTAGGCCGAGGTCGCAGGTTCGATTGTTGCCTGTCAGTTGTTTTTGGGAATGTCTTATATATTTAATAACATGAAATAAAATTAATACCCATCACCACATGGAACCAACGTGGTTAACTAAAATGTTAATCGAAAATACGTACGTTATTACGTACGCTTCTATTTCCTTAAAGGACACGGCAGACGCTCATAGAACGCTGGGCTTCAGATTGTGTATGTCGGTACAGATATGAAATTAGTTTGGTGTGATCGAGTGTTTCAAGAGTATTTAAATTCATTTTTTATTTGGTTTTGTACGTAATTGGGTTAAAGAGAAATCTTCGTATTTGTGACAGTGAGGTTAAGTATGGTGTGAATGATCCAATGAAGTACAGCGCGACTAATGAGTTCTCAATTCAAAGGTTTTCGTTGCTGTCGACATGATAATATTCTGTGGAGGCACGCGCCAGCCAGCATGCACCCGTTTTTGTTTTATTGGTTTTTTCAAAATGTCAACGGCATAATCATTTTATTTCTTTTTTATTTCAATTTTTGATTCCAATTCTTAATCTCTAAGATAAATTAGGCAAAGAACAATTAAAATATATTTTTATTTTTGGTTAAGCTTTTATTACTGTACCATATCAAGCCCAAAACTGCCAATGTTCTTTGTGTTGCAATAGGGTTTCTCGTTATAGAAACCCGTTTATATCGATTCGTCTTCTGTGAACCGTCATAGCAGCGTGAAATTACGAAAAAAATAATTTGGGGCGACTCCCATACATGAAACTGAGGGATGAAAAACAATATTTTAAAACCCTTTGTGAGATATCGTTTGATTGGTCTTTGAAAATAACATAAAAGTTTCTATGTGGCTTTATTATTTAGGTGCATATTTAGTGAATTATGAGCTCTGAAAGTCGTTATTAATATAAATGTGTGTTTAACCCTTTGACATTTAGGTAAAACGCGTTATGCAAAAATTTGAAAAAAAAAATCAAGCTTGTAGCACCAACTAAAAACATTCGATTAAAACTAGTTTGAATAAGATACGTCAATTAGTTTTTGAAATATTAGCTATTTTCAGTTTTAATTTTGCCAACCGCAAAAGTGACAGAAAACTGAAATTCTTCTTGCCACAGAATCGTACACTGTGCGTAGTTCGACACGCTCTTTTTCGGTTATTCAATAGATACAATACGGTACTTGATTCTTTTTTTTTTATTGTGAATCTGTAAACTATTTGAAAAAAGATAATTAACACCAAAAAAACCGATGTAACATTTACAAAATTGCCAAAGTTATAAGCGTTTTAAAATGATTTGCTAGACACGGACGGCACTATCACGCAGTAACGTAACACCACGTATGTCCGCTTCGCGCGAAAAAGACGGAGTGATGCTCCATCCAAAAACTTTAAAAGCGTCTATGTTTTCCATTTTGTGATATTTTTTATTTTTTTAATATTTTTGTTGTTCCTATTCCTTCTTTCAAATATTTTAATAGTAGTCCACCGGTCAAGTGCGAGTAGGACTCGCGCCTTGAGGGTTCCGCACAAACTTAAGTGCCTATGTATGTATGACATAATACATAAAATAAAATATTCCACTAGAAATATGCATAAGCGTCATCTATGGGCAAGATGGCGCTATACGGAACCCTAAAAAGTATAATTATTATTATTATACTTACTTTTTTGGAGTCCGCGTAATTGTTGACAACGCGTCGTCTGGCGTTAACGTTGTATTCATGACACTAGATTCCCCGGCGGTGGCGTCGATGTTGTATATCTGAAAAAACATAGGTATATGTATAAACATTATTGTAGTTGCAGGACTTTTGAAGTATTTGAACATCTGTAAGTCTAATGAAATATAAAATGTTAAATAAAAAAAAACTTTTATTAATATTGAACATCATACCGTCCTACCTAATTTGTAAAGACATAGAAACGTGATAATTAGGCAAACTCAAATGAAAGTCTAAAGAAACGAACAAAAGAAATTCGTTTCAGCGAGTGTTCTTAGGCCTCATTTAGAGCCTGTCCAGCTCCAGAAGAGGCGTTTTGCGCGTGAGTCCACTCGTGCGTTGCCGAGATACTAGAGCTACATATATCCCGTCCAGATGCTGCTGCGCGTTTCCTCACTCGCGCGTAAAACGGTTGCAATGAGCGGGACTCTCGACTCGCGTTTTACGCGCGAGCGCCGCGCGAGTTGAGATACTCGGGCGCCATTGTTGCGTCCAGTACTACGCGCGAGTCCGTGGCGTATGGACGTACATGTTGGCAAGGAATCCCTCCTAGCGTAGAAACGCGCGTAAAACTCGGCATCTGGACGCAACATAAATTGAAGCGCGCGATTGGACTCATCTAGACAGGCTCTTAGGGCACTTTCATTGTCATGCGTGTTTGCGCCTGCGTGCGGGCCAGGCACGCATGCTTGTTGCAGGCCGCACGCTGAGCAGATTATTTTGTATGTGCCCACGTGCGTGTGGCACACATGACAATAAAAACATGTATGATACGATAGGTTGCGGGCAGCACGCACGCGGGCGCAAATACGATAATGAAAATGCTCTTACGGAGCGGGGACGCGGGGCGTCACACGTTGCGTCTTACTCTAAGCCCTGGATTCCGAACCTGGAGGTAATTAAAACAATTACTATGTGGGGGTAAGAAGGCTGGTAATAGATAATACATTGTATAATCAATATTTAAAAACTTTTACCTACTTAACATTAAAAAGTTTGCAAATGTAAAACAATACCAACCTTCACACTGCATTATCATTAATTCATGAACTTTTTGTGCAATTTATTATGATATTAAAAGGCTACTGCATTTTAATGTGGTAACATTTTAAGGGGGGGTAAAATGAGTTTCCCTAATTTTTTTTTTATTGTGAATCTGTAAACTATTTGAAAAAAGATCACACCAAAAAAACCGATGAAACATCTACAAAATTGGCGTTTTAAAATGATTTGCTAGACACGGACGGCACGCATGATAAGTGACGTAACACCACCTATGTCCGCTTCCCGCGACAAAGACGGGGCGATACTCCCTCCAAAAACTTTAAAAGCGTCTATGTTTTCCATTTTGTGATATTTTTTTTTTCCTTTTTTGTTATTCCTATTCCTTCTTTGGAATAAAATAATTTATTTGTACTTTTTTAATTATATAGTAGTCCACTAGTATTGGGGCCCTGGCGTCTTGCGGCGCGTCCTACGTTTTTACGAGTTCCGTACCCAAAGGGTAAAAACGGGACCCTATTAAAACGGGACTTCGCTGTCTGTCTGTCTGTGTGCCTCCAGGCTGTATCTCATGAACCGTGATAGCTAGTCAGTTGGAATGGATGACACAGATGATGTATTTCTGTTGCCGCTATAACAACAAATACTAAAAGCAGAATAAAATAAATATTTAAGGGGGGTTTCCATACAGCAAACGTATTTATTATCCTTCTCCTTAATATATCATAAATATTTTATTAGTTGTCATAGAATATTATAGATTAACTATTTATTATAGATATACCTAGATTAAATTATATGAAACTATATTATGTTAGATTAATTATTAATGAGCACTAAACGCTCATTAATATTTTATTTTTGCATGTCGATTGGTAAAATATGGCTGAACTCTATTCATGTGTAACTTCATATTGTACCCATATTTGCAAAATAAATTTTCTTTCTTTCGATCTTATTTTTACTTTATAAACACGTAGTTTTTATAATTTTTTTTTTACTTTTCAGTGCGACGTTCATCTGTAGCACTTGACAGACACAATTGATTTCGACCTGAATGAGGCAGGTTGTTTAAACGCGACAGATAGAGGGTTACCTATGTAAAATAAATTAGTCAAAGATGCGTCACTTACCAATACAGAAAATAATATAAAACGAATTAAATACATTTTTTTAAAAATCCTGTAAAACCTTAGTAGATGTGTATTATAACAAAATTGAGTCAATAGTGCACTGTATAGTCGAAATTCTAAACGATAAATAACCTAGTTAAATTCTTGATAATAATGTCAGATTGTTATCTAAAAACTTGAAAATTTCCTGTTACCGTTATTGTTAAGCAAATTAATTAAGAATTTAATTAAGCTGGACTTATAATAAGTACATGTTTTGTCGGATGAAACGGTAAAATTATTTCCAAAAAAACTTTTAAAATCTAATGATTTTTTTTTTAAGTACAAATTATAATACTTATGGCTGACTCGCCAGCTTTTAATGATTTTAATATTTTTCACTTGCAAATAACTTGAAACATTCATGCAACTTTTCAACCTCCATTTCACTCTCTTAAGGGAGAATTTTCGTAAAATCTTAAAAAAAGTCTTAGCGAATCCTCACACATTAATGAAAAACAAGATATTTGACAGGTGTGTTCTCTGCCGAATTAAAAGTTTCTAGGGTTTTTAGTTCCTTAGATTTCGTTAGTTAGTGAGTGAGTGGAATTACACTTTTATACATTTATATGTTCAAGGTTAGAACCTTCTGACTTGAAATATTTGAAGAGGTACATCTTTGTTGAGTTATGAGAACATAAGTGTATGGAACAGCAGATTTTTTTTTCGCGATCTTAGGGTTGGTTCCATAGTAAAAGTTGTTCATAATGATGATTACAATGACCCCTTTAAATATTTCCACTGTCTAGCCTAAAAGAAATGGTCCGAAACTGATTATTAAGGCGGTCCTTGATGATTGCGTTTGATGTCCTAGGGGTCCGTGGCTGAAAAAGGTTAGGAAACGCTGGCCTAGTGGATATGAGGCTTTATGCGACCGAATAGTACCTACGGAACCGACGCGCAAGTGAAACTCGCACTTGACCGGTATTTAATCAGTTTTCGTAATCATTTTCCTCTACTCCTAACGGTCATTGGGTTTTGCACTGTATTGTTGGGTTTCTTTACTGTTTTGCTATAATGAGAGCATTGTTAATTAGCTGAGCCAGTACATACTTCCTGTATGTAATGATTACAATCAGAAGTGAAAAGTTCGGACATTATTCTCACGCGCCCAGCTATATCTGCTTGATTTTCTTAAATCCGTTACGGAGACGTGAAGACGAACAAAAACGCTTAGACGAATAACGTACAGACCTACAACACAAAATATATACATCAAGATCAGATTTATACAGTATTAGATACCAATATTGTTATCTGTGACACTTCGTAAGATCGACAGGAAGAAATAGACAAATAGACAATAAACAGACAAGCAAATCAATATTCCATTTTGAGAACACAAAAAAATAGTAGATTGTTATACAAGGGTGGAAAGAAATCAATTCCCATACGAGGTATTTAGACGCACGAGCGAAGCGAGGGCGGCTATAGTCCGAGTGGGAATTGATGACTTTCACCCATGTTAAACACTCTACTTTTCATTTCAAATATAAGGAAAGTAAAAAATAGTAGTTTTCTTTAACGGAATTGGGGGTCGACATTTCAGAATCGCTTGAACTCATTTTTAATCAAATAATTTCGGTACAGAGTTAGTATCCCGCCAAATTATACATAAATAGTCTTTTTTAATTTAAATTTCAAATATGGAACACACCGCCCGCGTCACCGCCGCGGGCCATCCCACTTTAATAGGTATTTTTTTTAATTCACATTGGCCGTATACACTCACAAGACCGCAGCATTTTTTTTTAATCGATATTTTTCTTAATTATGTAAAAAAAATTATAGCCGACTAAATAACCAATTTTAGTTCTATTTTTAAAATTCATTCCCGCCCTAGGGAGGGAAGCAATTACTATGAGTCTTTCCCGCCCAAGGGAGGGAAGCATCGTTTTCGATCCGCTGCTCTGATCAAACAAACACTACTTTCCGAGTATGAGAAATGAAAATACTTTTCCTATAGTAATAATTCTTGCATGTATTGTCATTTTGCAACAGAACATTATTAGTAAATTCCTTACATAACATTTTTATAATATTTCGTTGTTTTTTGAGTGTCGGCTGTGTTTTGTTTAATATGAATGAATAAGTTATGACAGAACCGAATTGGTCAACCCCGACTCCACGTGGTCTTGTCTGCTCTACCCCTAGAGTATGTTTGTAGACGTAGGGCAAGCCTAAGCCTGCGATTTGTTACGCAAGAGCGGAGCGGCTGCACTTCCCGCAGCGCCGGAGACGTAAAATACAAGTGGATACCGAAAAACTGCAAGTGAGTACCGAAAACGTAGATGGAACTCGCAAAATATTATGTAGTTTCCGCAGCCCCAAAACCAATATTTACTAATCGTCAGTGGTAAAACCTAATGGTAAAAGCTCAAAAAATCATCACAATTTGTATCAAATCTTATATTTATCGAGTCATGTTGATAAATCCTAAGATTTACTAATATCCCGTAAGTACCTATATTTTTTTCCGTATACTTTAACAGTAGGTACCTACCTAACATAAACACCGAATCCGAAACTGTAAGAAATAGCGAATAACACTCAAAGAAGTCTCGGGGCCGATTTTGTAATTACCGGGAGTCGAACCCGTTGATTTTAAAAAATGATACGCCCTGTATTATTATGCCATCCAATAGTGTTAGATACACTATTGGATAAGGATAAAATTTTGGAAAGTAATGATATAGATACGGCAAACTAAAGTAAAGAGTTGATTTTTAGCAAAATATTAAGTATTTTATTTTTCTAACAGTTAAGGTAGATAATTTATGCTTATATGTACGAATACCTGAAAATATGAATCAGTTTAAGTATTAAAAATCAACACTTTCCTTTAGTTCCTCTAGCTATTTTACACCAATTTGTAACAAAAAGTCACACAGAGAATGACCGCACGGTTGTCGCAGTGGCTGAGAGATTGGCTGCTGCGCAACGTGTCGCGGGTTCGATTCCCGCATTGCACATAGGTCTGGCTGTTTGTGTATGTGAAATTTGTGTTTGTAAACACACCCACGATACAGGAGAAATCCTAGTGTGGGGCAACGTTTTAAAAAAAAAAAAAAGAATATTGACATAAGCGCTGTTTAATTTATTCATCGTTTTTATGTAAAAGGGTATTATCTATAAAGAATAATGAAGGGAATTAATTAAATATTTTTTTCTTTTAAACTATTTATTTGATTTCACACTTAAATTATTTTATAGCAATTATTCGTGAGCTAATTGTATTCCAAAAAATAATTATTATTATTATTCTGGTTGTTCTCGTCTAGCTAACGGCGAGTAGTTACTTGCACAGACATACCCAAGTGACCAGGATTATCCACCAGCAACTTGCTTTGGCCGCCTTGTGGATTCGGAGGTATCGTATTATAGGTATGTGCCCGGCCCAGTTCTCGAAAATGACTATATCACGTTGTACTGGGATCGGTTTATTATCACTGACAGGACTATTGTCGCAAATAAGCCTGATATAGATGATAATAGACCGATTAGCGCGCCGCACGGTGATAATCGATGTTACCATTCCGCATGACGAGAACCTCGTAAAAGCTGAGAAAGAGAAGCAAATCAAATATCTCGACTTAGCACACGAGGTTGTTGACATGTGGAATGCTGACTCGGCTATCATTATGCCAATTGTCGTAACGGCCAATGGCCTTATGACCAAGAGCCTCGACCAACATCTCATGAGGCTCTCGTTAGGCGGCTGGATCAAGGGTCTGATACAGAAGGCAGTTCTCCTCGATACGGCACGCATTTTGCGGAGGTTTCTGTCTCTGGACTACTCTGGAGCCCTTATCACCGGTAGCTTGGACCCTGCTCCCCATATCGGTGGATCCCTATTTTACGTATTTTTAAATGTTTTGTTTTTTTATTTTATTTTTGTATAATATAAATTTAAAAAATATGTTTGTTAAATGAATAAATGGAATAATAATAAAAAGAACAAGAGAGTGGAATCAAACCCATTTCACTAAGCCCGTGTTCTTCAAAGCGGCCCACTTTTGCCATTTTGATAACACTTATTTAATTATTTATTTCAAATTCTTAACAACCATTTTTACTTAACCTAATGCGATATTGTGGCTATCACCTAATTATTTAGGTATATTTTAAGTGAATATAAAATCTTAAACATAAAATAAACTAGCTTATATTATTAATCTAAACACATACTTATTTAAGTATACTAGCACTCTTATTTACAAACAAAAATAAATCGGAGCCAGCTGGCCTAGCATGACTACGATAGAAACGGGTTTTGTCTACATAGAAATAGACAAAGTGACAGATTGTAGAAACATTTCTACGTTTTATGAATGAAATCTGTCACTTTGTCTATTTCTATGTAGACAAAACCCGTTTCTATCATGGTCATGCTAGGCCGGCTGGTAGGTATATCTATATCAATAATACTTATGTCTAACTTGCTTTACTAACTTACTATATTAGAGCTATGTAGTAGGTAGGTACCTTTGAATCGATTCCGCACTTCTTGCTGCAGGCTTGCTTGGTGCTGAAGCGATTATAACAAGAACTGTGAACCGATTAAGAGTTATTTTTAACCGACTTCCAAAAAGGAGGAGGTTCGGCATTCGGTTGGTTTTTTTTTTTTTTTTTTTTTTATGTATGTACACCGATTACTCTGTGTTCTGTGAGCCGATTTACGTGATTTTTTTTTCATATGGTAGTGGCATATGGTAGAGGCAGGTTCATATGGCCTCGCCGGCTTCAATACACATTTAGATTTTTAATTATGGAAGTTTAAACTTTTTATTTCATAGTTTTTAGTGTAGTTTTTGGAAGTCGGTTTTTTTAAAACCTGTTTTTTTGACGTATGGTATCGTAATTTGAATCTAAATAAAATACAGTCCTAGAACATTTTGATAAAATTTTACACAATTTACACATTTATAAAAATACAATACATTTATAGAAATATATACATTTATAGTAGGTATATAATTTATATAAATATTGTGTAGCAAACGCATATTTTCAATTAAAATTATGCTTACATTTACGATACCATTATACGTCAAAATAACTCGTGATCGGCTCTCGGATTGATGTTCTCTTTGTGTAGAGTGTTGACCAAAACAACATCTGACTAACACCAATTTCTAAGCTAAATGACGTGTTATTGGGTGCATTGAAACATCACACACATTGAGAGATGTGCAGCCCAGAACCGTGCGAGCGAATTTGAAAATTAAGATGCTACTAGCTAGACTAATATTAATGTCCACAGATTAAGAGTAGACTAGATACCACAAACCGTGCGTCCCAGCGCAGCGTACCCGAAAAGTTTGTGCGATGCACCTACTTGCCGCGTTCCTACTTGAGTTTACTTTCAAATGCGCCGGTGAAACTTAACAATTAGTATCTTTGAAGACACACAATTGCCAAATTGTACCAATAATAACTGTAAAAGCTCAAGGGTTGCCAAGGCCTTTACATGACTTACGCGACAGCATCGTGGTTAGAAAAAAATGACACGCTCGTTTTCATACTATTTAGTGAACATGCGGTATCTAGCCTAATCTAAATCGGTGCTAATGTCCTTAGAATATAAATTATGGATTTACTTTCTGAAGTAGATTCTTCGTACATACTATCTGAAGTAGATTATTCGTACACACAATCTGAAGTGGAATCTTCGTACATACTTTCTAAAGTATAAACTGTAGATGTATCTGTATTAGTTTCTGTATTAGGTTTAAAGGTGTATCCCTTTGAGTTTTTGTTGTAGAATTTGTACCTCTTGTAATTTCTATAGAAATATCAGGATCTGTAGGTGTACCCTTATTATTTTCTGTAGTAGTATCTGTATTAGCAGTACTATATTCGTACGGAACTTCTGAAGTAGATTCATCGTACATACTTTGTGAAGTAGATGAAGAAGATTCATCGTACTGACTGTCTGAAGTAGATTCATCGTACATACTTTCTGTAGTAGATGAAGTAAATTCATTGTACATACTTTCTGAAGTAGATGAAGTAGAATCATCGTACATACCTTCTGAAGTAGATTCATCGTACATACTTTGTAAAGTAGATGAAGTAGATTCATCGTACATACTTTCTAAAGTAGATGAAGTAGATTCATCGTACATTCCTTCTAAAGTAGATGAAGTAGATTCATCGTACTGACTGTCTGAAGTAGATGGAGTAGATTCATCGTACATACTTTGTGAAGTAGATTCTTTGTTCATACTTTCTGAAGTAGATGAAGCAGATTCTTCGTACATAGTTTCTGAAGTAGATTCATCGTACATACTTTGTGAAGTAGATTCATCGTACATACTTTCTGAAGTAGATTCATCGTACATAGTTTCTGAAGTAGATAAAGTAGATTCATCGTACATACTTTCTGAAGTAGATGAAGAAGATTCTTCGTACATAGTTGCTGAAGTAGATTCATGGTACATACTTTGTGAAGTAGATTCATCGTACATTCTTTCTGAAGTAGATTCATCGTACATAGTTTCTGAAGTAGATGGAGTAGATTCATCATACTGACTGTCTGAAGTAGATTCTTCGTACACACTTTCTGAAGTAGATTCATCGTACATACTTTCTGATGTAGATTCATCGTACATAGTTTCTGAAGTAGATGGAGTAGATTCATCATACTGACTGTCTGAAGTAGATTCTTCGTACACACTTTGTGAAGTAGATTCATCGTACATACTTTCTGAAGTAGATTCATCGTACATAGTTTCTGATGTAGATGGAGTAGATTCATCATACTGACTGTCTGAAGTAGATCCTTCGTACACACTTTCTGAAGTAGATTCATCGTACATACTTTCTGAAGTAGATGAAGCAGATTCTTTGTACATACTTTCTGAAGTAGATTCATCATACTGACTGTCTGAAGTAGATTCTTCGTACATACTTTCTGAAGTAGATTCATCGTACATACTTTCTGAAGTAGATTCATCGTACATAGTTTCTGAAGTAGATGGAGTAGATTCATCATACTGAATGTCTGAAGTAGATCCTTCGTACACACTTTCTGAAGTAGATTCATCGTACATACTTTCTGATGTAGATTCATCGTACATAGTTTCTGAAGTAGATGGAGTAGATTCATCATACTGACTGTCTGAAGTAGATTCTTCGTACACACTTTCTGAAGTAGATTCATCGTATATACTTTCTGATGTAGATTCATCGTACATAGTTTCTGAAGTAGATGGAGTAGATTCATCATACTGACTGTCTGAAGTAGATTCTTCGTACACACTTTGTGAAGTAGATTCATCGTACATACTTTCTGAAGTAGATTCATCGTACATAGTTTCTGATGTAGATGGAGTAGATTCATCATACTGACCGTCTGAAGTAGATCCTTCGTACACACTTTCTGAAGTAGATTCATCGTACATACTTTCTGAAGTAGATGAAGCAGATTCTTTGTACATACTTTCTGAAGTAGATGGAGTAGATTCATCATACTGACTGTCTGAAGTAGATTCTTCGTACACACTTTCTGAAGTAGATTCATCGTACCTACTTTCTGAAGTAGATTCATCGTACATAGTTTCTGAAGTAGATGGAGTAGATTCATCATACTGAATGTCTGAAGTAGATCCTTCGTACACACTTTCTGAAGTAGATTCATCGTACATACTTTCTGATGTAGATTCATCGTACATAGTTTCTGAAGTAGATGGAGTAGATTCATCATACTGACTGTCTGAAGTAGATGAAGTAGATTCATCGTACTGACTGTCTGAAGTAGATGAAGTAAATTCATCGTACATACTTTCTAAAGTAGATTCATTGTACACACTTTCTGAAGTAGATAAAGTAGATTCATCGTACATACTTTCTGAAGTAGATTCATCGTACATAGTTTCTGAAGTAGATTGAGTAGATTCATCGTAAAGACTTTGTGGAGTAGATTCATCATATATATATATATATTCATCGTACATACTTTGTGAAGTAGATGAGGCAGATTCTTCGTACATAGTTTCTGAAGTAGATGAGGCAGATTCTTCGTACATAGTTTCTGAAGTAGATGGAGTAGATTCATCGTACATACTTTGTGAAGTAGATTCTTTGTTCATACTTTCTGAAGTAGATGAAGCAGATTCTTCGTACATAGTTTCTGAAGTAGATTCATCGTACATACTTTGTGAAGTAGATTCATCGTACATACTTTCTGAAGTAGATTCATCGTACATAGTTTCTGAAGTAGATGAAGTAGATTCATCGTACATACTTTCTGAAGTAGATGAAGAAGATTCTTCGTACATAGTTGCTGAAGTAGATTCATGGTACATACTTTGTGAAGTAGATTCATCGTACATTCTTTCTGAAGTAGATTCATCGTACATAGTTTCTGAAGTAGATAGAGTAGATTCATCATACTGAATGTCTGAAGTAGATCCTTCGTACACACTTTCTGAAGTAGATTCATCGTACATACTTTCTGATGTAGATTCATCGTACATAGTTTCTGAAGTAGATGGAGTAGATTCATCATACTGACTGTCTGAAGTAGATTCTTCGTACACACTTTCTGAAGTAGATTCATCGTACATAGTTTCTGAAGTAGATTCATCGTACATACTTTGTGAAGTAGATTCATCGTACATTCTTTCTGAAGTAGATTCATTGTACATAGTTTCTGAAGTAGATGGAGTAGATTCATCGTACAGACTTTGTGGAGTAGATGAAGCAAATTCTTCGTACATACTTTCTGAAGTAGATGATGTAGATTCATCGTACATAGTTTCTGAAGTAGATGGAGTAGATTCATCGTAAAGACTTTGTGGAGTAGATTCATCATATATACTTTCTGAAGTATATTCATCGTACATATTTTGTGAAGTAGATTCATCGTAGTACATACTTTCTGAAGTAGATGAAGTAGATTCATCATACATCGTTTCTAAAGTAGATGGAGTAGATTCATCGTACATACTTTTTGAAGTAGATTCATCGTACATAGTTTCTGAAGTAGATGGAGTAGATTCATCGTACATACTTTTTGAAGTAGATTCATCGTACATAGTTTCTGAAGTAGATGGAGTAGATTCATCGTACATATTTTGTGAAGTAGATTCATCGTACGTACTTTCTGAAGTAGATGAAGCAGATTCTTCGTACATAGTTTCTGAAGTAGATTCATCGTATATACTTTGTGAAGTAGATTCATCGTACATATTTTCTGAAGTAGATTCATCGTACATAGTTTCTGAAGTAGATGAAGTAGATTCATCGTTCATACTTTCTGAAGTAGATGAAGAAGATTCTTCGTACATAGTTTCTGAAGTAGATTCATCGTACATACTTTCTGAAGTAGATTCATCGTACATAGTTTCTGATGTAGATGGAGTAGATTCATCATACTGACTGTCGGAAGTAGATTCTTCGTACACACTTTCTGAAGTAGATTCATCGTACATACTTGCTGAAGTAGATGAAGTAGATTCATCGTACATACTTTCTGAAGTAGATGAAGTAGATTCTTTGTACATACTTTCTGAAGTAGATGGAGTAGATTCATCATACTGACTGTCTGAAGTAGATTCTTCGTACACACTTTCTGAAGTAGATTCATCGTACATACTTTCTGATGTAGATTCATCGTACATAGTTTCTGAAGTAGATGGAGTAGATTTATCATACTGACTGTCTGAAGTAGATTCTTCGTACACACTTTCTGAAGTAGATTCATCGTACGTACTTTCTGATGTAGATTCATCGTACATAGTTTCTGAAGTATATTCATCGTACATACTTTGTGAAGTAGATTCACCGTACATACTTTCTGAAGTAGATTCATCGTACATAGTTTCTGAAGTAGATGGAGTAGATTCATCGTACAGACTTTGTGGAGTAGATGAAGCAAATTCTTCGTACATACTTTCTGAAGTAGATTCATCGTACATACTTTCTGAAGTAGATGATGTAGATTCATCGTACATAGTTTCTGAAGTAGATGGAGTAGATTCATCGTAAAGACTTTGTGGAGTAGATTCATCATATATACTTTCTGAAGTAGATTCATCGTACATACTTTCTGAAGTAGATTCATCGTACATACTTTCTGAAGTAGATTCATCGTACATACCTCCTGAAGTAGATTTATCGTACTTAGTTTCTGAGGTAGATTCTTCGTACATACTTTCTGAAGTAGAGCCATTGTCTATACTTTCTGAAGTAAATTCTTCGTACGTACTTTTTGAAGTAGAATCTGTAGGTGTATCCGTATTAGTTTCTGTAGTAGGATCTATAGAAGTATCTGTAGTTTCTGGGATGTTGTCTATGCCACTTTCAGTAATTGGTGTTTCAGAAAAACATTTTGGAGGACTGTAAATAGAAAAAAGAATTAAAACTCTTCCGTAGGGTTAAAGTTTTGGTAAACCCGACTAAGTAAAGTAGGTACTCACATTAATCTTCCGCAATACCCAGTAAACAGTTCAACTCTGTAACAAAATATGATTTCCTTTCTTAAGGGATATTAAATAAAATACGGTTTTGTGCAAGCGATACAAGTGACAGAATGTAATAACCACATTTTGTCACCTGTCTCGCTTACACAAAACCGTATTTACAAGAATGTTTAATGAAAAGATGTAATTTTGAAAAATATATTCATATGTTATATTTACTTTTTTATTAATTTAATAGGTAAATAATAAAAACACATTTCTACTGTGTTATCTAATCAATTTAGGAGCAGTTATATAGGATAATATTTCTGCTCCTAAATTGATTAGATCACACAGTAGAAATGTGTTTTTATTATTTACCTTAGTAGTTTTGGCTATTTCTTAAAGCTTTGGATTTGGAACATTCATCATGGTTGCAGTTGCAGACACAGTGAGTCTTTATTTTATATTATAAGTACTTAATACTTACAAAAATGGACTGAGTTTCACAGCGAGCGCGTTCGAAATTGTACATCTATAGTTCTGAAAATATTACACATAGGTAAATAAGATAAATGAGGCTGTGAGAGCCAGAGTGGCCTATCATTTCTAGACACAATTGATTTCAATTGTGTCTGAAAATAATAGGCCACTCTGGCTCTCATCGCCTCAAATATCTCCATAATTGTTAGTAGAAAGTATTATAGGCGAAATGCATTATTTCTAAGAAGTTCTAATTTCTTTAACAAGGTCACGTGTGAGCTTAATATTGACTTGTTCTGTACTAATGCAAACGCAGCAAGGCGGCTATTAGCCTAACAATTATTTGGTGAAGAAGTATCCATTTACGGCACTTAACTTTAATTAATTTAACTAGCTATGTATGTAATGATTAGCCAATTGTATAACTCAAGATACAGGTATATTATTATTATTTGTTGAATACTGAATCTATATTGCTATATATCTGTGGAGGCTTGTTATTTTTATTTTATTTTATTTTATTTTATTTTATTTTATTATTTTAAGAAAACTTACAGCTAGTACATTTTGAGTAATAATATTTCAATTATGCAGAAAAAGGCCAATTACAAGTTTTCACTGATATAAATAATCTGTAAAATTTCAATGTAAAGCGTAGACAGCATCAAATTATCAGATGCTAATCTTGAAAAAACTCATTTGGAAAACAAAAAACAATTAATGACAAATTCGTGAAAGAGATACAATAATACATATCAAAGGAACGTTTACATAAACTTTTTTTAAATATTCACGAAAAAGATACAATATTACATTTCAAAGAAACGTTTACTTAAACTCTTTTTTAGTTTAGAGATAGCAGTATTAAACAAATCTAGCTCGACTTCCCGACACTCCGTATTGAACGTACGACACGCTCTAACAAGATAGGAGTTTTGTCTGTAGGTAGTCCTGACATCAGGTACATGAAGGAGATGCGATCTCCGCAGAAATGCAGACGGCACACGAAGTCCGATCTTGCCCACCAGCTCAGGGACGTCAGTCGATCCGTTCATAACACTGAACAAGAAACAGAGATCTGCTATTTTTCTTCGTTCGTGTAGGGGAAGAATATGAAATTTCTTGCACCTACTTATGTAGTCAGGAAGATAGGTATTTGAACGATATTGAGTGTACCTTAAAAATCGCCTCTGAATGCTTTCAAGGCGATTAATGTATACATTATAATTCGGATTCCAAATCTGTGAAGCATATTCGAGATGGCTACGGACAAACGCACAATATAGAATTTTCATAGTTTTGATATTCTTGAAATCAGAGGATATCCTAAAAATGAAACCTAATGCCTTAGAAGCCTTATTAACTATATTATTTATATGCGAATCAAACAAAAGTTTTGAGTCAAAAGTTACTCCAAGATCCTTGATAACGTTAACCCTGGCTATTGAGGTATGAGATAGCTTGTAATCATACTTAATAGGGTTTGGTTTACGCGTAAACGTACAGACATAACACTTGGAAACATTTAGATCTAACTTATTTCTAGAACAATAATTTTGGAACCGGTCTAGATCATCCTGTAAAAGGTGTGCGTCCTCAGTCGTTGAAATTTGTCTCAGTATTTTCATATCGTCCGCATACAATAAAATTTTAGAACCATGGAAACAAGAGGCGATGTCATTTATAAAAATGTTAAATAAAAGAGGTCCCAATAAGGATCCTTGGGGAACTCCTGAAGGGATACGCGCCGCTCGAGACGTGTAACCACTGAGAACCACAGTCTGGCACCTGTTTTCCACATATGATGAGAACCATCTATACAAGTTACCCCTAATGCCAACCAATAACAGTTTGCGCATAAGTAGTGCATGATCTATTCGATCAAAACACTTGCTGTAGTCAGTGTATACAACGTCGACTTGCGACCTCATGGACATGTGTTCCGAGAGATAGTCACTGCAGACCACGAGGTTGGATGTTGTGGAGCGTCCTTTTAAAAAACCATGTTGGTGTTCGGAAAGACTTAATTTAAGTGAAGATGTAAGTTGTGAATGTATTATTTTTTCCATGATTTTAGCGAACACGCAAAGTTTGGATATCGGTCTATAATTTTCCACACAGTCCTTAGGTCCTTTTTTATGAATCGGTGTTATATACGCTGACTTCCAGATAACAGGCACCACTCCTAATTCGAAGGATCGTTTGAATAATATTGTTAACGGGACAGTTAGGCACTTGGCGCACTTTAATATAAAAATTGGTGGAATGTTATCAGGGCCTGCAGATTTATTAAGGTCAACTTGCTTCAACAACCGAAATACTTCCCCCTCCCGGACATCAACGGAGCAGATATCGGATATCAGACTAACATTTTGATCACTAGTTTCATCCGTTATCATCGCAGACGAGCTCTCATCGCTTCTCTCTTGAAAGTTTGAATAGAAATAATCGCTAAACATATTACAAATATCCTCCCCATTATTAGACGAAATATCACCAAGTTTAAGTACTGACGGGTAACAGTTAGTTTGTTGTTTCGATTTAACGTATTGCCAAAAAGCCCTAGGATTTTTAGAAATGGCTAATTCAATATTTGTAATATAAGCATCGAACATAACCCTTTCCAAATCCTTAGCCCGTTGGCGTAACATTATAAAGGATTGATGATCTGAAATATTTCCATACCTTTTAAATTTTGAGTGAAATTTAGCCTTTTCCTTTAGGATTTTAATTAGAGGGCTTTTATACCAAGGAGGATATTTGCATCGTGGAACAACAGTTTTCGTTGGTATATAGGTGTTTTGAAGCACGTTGATGGTATCATAAAAGAACTTTACAGCATCATCAAGAGGCCTGCAGTTTAGCTCTGAGGACCAATCTATTCCCTCCATTTCATTTACAATGGCGTCGTAATTCGCATGGGCATACAAGAACTTAACTCGAGGGCGCGAATGCAGCTGATGAAGTTGAATAAAATCAGCAGAGATACAGAGTGCCTTGTGGTGTGGGTCTTCGTTCACTAAAGGATCCTGGCTGCAGGTGACAGCAATTTCATTGTTGGACAACACAAGGTCAAGAATCTTATCGTTAACATTAAGATGAGAATTATATTGCTGCAAATTGCAAACGCTAAGAGTATCACAAAAGCTCGTCTGCATAGGACCTTGTACGTTAATAGGGTAAAAATAATCACCGTCGGTAGCAACGTGCCAGTCAATATTCGGCTGATTGAAGTCCCCAAGAATGATGAACTTATCTGCAGGGTGTTTAAGAACGATATCCGCTAAATTACTACAGAAATTTTGTAATTGTACCATCAGAGAGTTTCCAGATTGCTGATTACAAATATAAACAACACATAAATGCATTTTGTAGGATATTCTGGGTTTCGTTTGATGCAAAGTTAAGGTGACCCACAGATCCTCGGCAGACGAGCACCATTCATTGCGGACATCGGCAACCAGTTCGCGACGAATGGCTATTAAGACCCCACCACCCATAGTTTGATTAGTGTGAAGGTAATTTCGATCACGTCTCCACACAAAATATCTATCATCGACCAATTCGCTATTAGATATACCCTCAATAAGCCATGTTTCCGTCAAGCAAATCACATCAAAGGAGTTAATACAAACATTTCTATAAAAAACAGATGTTTTTGTCCGTAGCCCTCGAACATTTTGGTAGAAAATACTAAGTGGTGCCATGATAGGTAATTAATAACATTAAGATAATGGTTGGAAAAATATAAGGTACACTCCAATTTTGTGCTAAGTGAAAACTATAAGTTTTAGAAGTCGGTTTAAATAAGAATTGTAAGATAAATAATGTGTAATCTATAGAAAAAGAAGCGATAGTGCGAGCGCAATAAATCGTACTCAAAGTGGGTATAATAATATATTTGCAAAAGTATTTTTTAGTAAAAAACTTCATTATTTGTAAGCAGATCCCATCCCTAACAGTGCATGAATAAAGTTTAAAATAGCAGTAACAAAAGCCTAATGAGTCTAATGAATAGGCGACACGAAGCGATAAGAGAACAAAAGGCGGGCGAGAAAGGAATGCGTAGAAAAAATCAGTACCTGTGTTTCTCAAACTTGTACCTGATGAGTATACGATCAACAACCGAGTGTCAGGAAATCGACCAGATCTATTACTCAAAAATACTTTTTTAAATCCAGTTCCGTCTTGATGTGGTATTTTGGTGACGGATGATTTTTGCGAATAAATATTTTGCAACCTCTAACCCAAACAAACTCAAAGCCTCGTTCTTTTGCCAAAATTTTGGTTTTGTTAAGCAAGGCTTTGTTATCCAGCGTCAGGTGGTCGTTGACATATATTTTATTGTCACCCTGTAGGCCCAAGTCAACCGCACTTAGTTTTTTAAAGTTTCTGGCGGCGGCAACAAAGTCGTTTTTGAGGTAACTATTATGTACTGAACATATTATAGTTTTATTATGGCTGTCATTTCGCATAGGGATTCTTGCTATGTAGTTTATCTGTTCCTTGGGAATGGGGCAATTGATTATCTCCCCTAACTTGGCAATGACGTTGAACAGGTTCTCTGAGTTAGATGCAGGAACGCCCTTGATCTCGATATTATTCATCCTCGATCTCTGCTCATTTTCACGACACTGAAGTTCCAGACTCCTACAGCGCTCCTGTAAAATGGATATGTCGTCTTTGGTCTTCTTTAAACAATCGATTTCTTGTTCCAATCCTGAAACTTTACTTGTCAGATCTCTAACTGAGCTATGTACTAATTCGATGGAGGCCTTCATATCCGAAATAGAAGATGTTACATCAGAAAATTCCTCTCTCATAGATTTTAGTTCCGCTAGCTCATTTTTAATGCACTTTAAGTTCTCCATTAACGCTGGTAATGATTCCATTTGAGTAGACAATCTCTTCAGCTCCGATAAAACACTGTCCATGTCCACCGCAGTCTTCGCAGAGCCGACGCGGGGGCTTATTGCCAGGGCCTTACAAGAGCTGCATTTCCATGTCAGTTTTCGATCACCGAGTTTCCTCCATCCAGCTTCCGTAATTCCAGCGCACGGAAAGTCAAACTGACCCTCGCAAGCACTACACGTAACCCCATCGCTGACTTCGTTGTCACACCTCTTGCACTTGAACATTGTTGGTAATGCTTAAATAAAGATTGAGAAACGTTGCCGAACGGTCACTGGTGTAGGGAGCGTATGCAATGCGTGCGCACGGTTCGCTGTCTACGCGATGTGAAAGTTGTTGTTAGCAACTTGTTTGTATATTTTCTGTTTCTATAATGTTATTAGTCTGTAAGCCTTCCTAAAAGTAAATAAATAAATCAAACTGAAAGCTTATTCGATTTGCACTTGTATCACCAGATATGATTGCCATGTTTATTGTTATTTCACCTATTTGCAACATCGAACTTGAAAGCTGCTACAACTCCATAGTGGCCTTGGATCTAACAAATTAAAACTCCATAGTGACCAGGCCTTGGATCTAACAAATTAAAACTCTATAGTGACCCGGCCCTGGATCTAACAAATTAAAACTTCATAGTGACCCGGCCTTGGATCAAACAAATTAAAACTCTATAGTGACCCGGCCCTGGATCTAACAAATTAAAACTTCATAGTGACCAGGCCTTGGATCTAACAAATTAAAACTCTATAGTGACCCGGCCCTGGATCTAACAAATTAAAACTTCATAGTGACCCGGCCTTGGATCAAACAAATTAAAACTCTATTATATAGTGACCCGGCCCTGGAACTAAGAAATTAAAACTCCATAGTGACCCGGCCCTGGATCTAACAAATTAAAACTCTATAGTGACCCGGCCCTGGATCTAAGAAATTAAAACTCTATAGTGACCCGGCCCTGGATCTAACAAATTAAAACTCTATAGTGACCCGGCCCTGGATCTAACAAATTAAAACTCTATAGTGACCCGGCCCTGGAAGAAATTAAAACTTCATAGTGACCCGGCCTTGGATCAAACAAATTAAAACTCTATTATATAGTGACCCGGCCCTGGAACTAAGAAATTAAAACTCCATAGTGACCCGGCCCTGGATCTAACAAATTAAAACTCTATAGTGACCCGGCCCTGGATCTAAGAAATTAAAACTCTATAGTGACCCGGCCCTGGATCTAAGAAATTAAAACTCCATAGTGACCCGGCCCTGGATCTAAGAAATTAAAACTCCATAGTGACCCGGCCCTGGATCTAAGAAATTAAAACTCCATAGTGACCCGGCCCTGGATCTAAGAAATTAAAACTCCATAGTGACCCGGCCCTGGATCTAAGAAATTAAAACTCTATAGTGACCCGGCCCTGGATCTAAGAAATTAAAACTCCATAGTGACCCGGCCCTGGATCTAACAAATTAAAACTCTATAGTGACCCGGCCCTGGATCTAACAAATTAAAACTCTATAGTGACCCGGCCCTGGATCTAAGAAATTAAAACTTCATAGTGACCCGGCCTTGGATCAAACAAATTAAAACTCTATTATATAGTGACCCGGCCCTGGATCTAAGAAATTAAAACTTCATAGTGACCCGGCCTTGGATCAAACAAATTAAAACTCTATTATATAGTGACCCGGCCCTGGATCTAAGAAATTAAAACTTCATAGTGACCCGGCCTTGGATCAAACAAATTAAAACTCTAGTATATAGTGACCCGGCCCTGGATCTAAGAAATTAAAACTTCATAGTGACCCGGCCTTGGATCAAACAAATTAAAACTCTATTATATAGTGACCCGGCCCTGGATCTAAGAAATTAAAACTTCATAGTGACCCGGCCTTGGATCAAACAAATTAAAACTCTATTATATAGTGACCCGGCCCTGGAACTAAGAAATTAAAACTCCATAGTGACCCGGCCTTGGATCAAACAAATTAAAACTCTATTATATAGTGACCCGGCCCTGGATCTAAGAAATTAAAACTTCATAGTGACCCGGCCTTGGATCAAACAAATTAAAACTCTATTATATAGTGACCCGGCCCTGGATCTAAGAAATTAAAACTTCATAGTGACCCGGCCTTGGATCAAACAAATTAAAACTCTATTATATAGTGACCCGGCCCTGGAACTAAGAAATTAAAACTCCATAGTGACCCGGCCTTGGATCAAACAAATTAAAACTCTATTATATAGTGACCCGGCCCTGGATCTAAGAAATTAAAACTCCATAGTGACCCGGCCCTGGATCTAAGAAATTAAAACTCCATAGTGACCCGGCCCTGGATCTAAGAAATTAAAACTCCATAGTGACCCGGCCCTGGATCTAAGAAATTAAAACTCCATAGTGACCCGGCCCTGGATCTAAGAAATTAAAACTTCATAGTGACCCGGCCTTGGATCAAACAAATTAAAACTCTATTATATAGTGACCCGGCCCTGGATCTAAGAAATTAAAACTTCATAGTGACCCGGCCTTGGATCAAACAAATTAAAACTCTATTATATAGTGACCCGGCCCTGGATCTAAGAAATTAAAACTTCATAGTGACCCGGCCTTGGATCAAACAAATTAAAACTCTATTATATAGTGACCCGGCCCTGGATCTAAGAAATTAAAACTTCATAGTGACCCGGCCTTGGATCAAACAAATTAAAACTCTATTATATAGTGACCCGGCCCTGGATCTAAGAAATTAAAACTTCATAGTGACCCGGCCTTGGATCAAACAAATTAAAACTCTATTATATAGTGACCCGGCCCTGGATCTAAGAAATTAAAACTTCATAGTGACCCGGCCTTGGATCAAACAAATTAAAACTCTATTATATAGTGACCCGGCCCTGGATCTAAGAAATTAAAACTTCATAGTGACCCGGCCTTGGATCAAACAAATTAAAACTCTATTATATAGTGACCCGGCCCTGGATCTAAGAAATTAAAACTTCATAGTGACCCGGCCTTGGATCAAACAAATTAAAACTCTATTATATAGTGACCCGGCCCTGGATCTAAGAAATTAAAACTTCATAGTGACCCGGCCTTGGATCAAACAAATTAAAACTCTATTATATAGTGACCCGGCCCTGGATCTAAGAAATTAAAACTCTATTATATAGTGACCCGGCCCTGGAACTAAGAAATTAAAACTCCATAGTGACCCGACCCTTTTTTTTTTTTTTTTGAGGATGGGAAATCATCAAATGACCCCTCCCGCTCTGGGCGGAGCGGAAGGGAGTGTCAGACTCTTACTGACTAAAACCCACCCATGTTCCTTCCTTAGCCCTTTTGTCCGGGTCAGCGGTATCCCTTCCGGACAATCCCGCTTCCCCGGCAGGCTTGGGCCCTAATGGGCCCCCTCTCTGATGCTGACATCTCTTTGAGGCGCGCGTGGAACACGTACGCGCCGTTCGGCACGGGCCTGGTCCTGATCGGACGGTGAGCTACCCATTACTCACCGCCCGCAGGCCCGCGCCTACGGTGGCCGGGAGTCGTCACGCGGCTCCCGACGCCCGGAGCGTCTACCGCGGCGGCTTGGACGGGAGAATCTCTCCCTCTCCCGTCCCGCCGCCTCCTTCACTAGCATGACTGCTTCGCAGAAGGAGGCGACTGCCTCCCACTCCCCCTCGCCCCGGACCATGGCTTGAACCAGGGCCGGGCGCGAGAGGTCGCCGCCGCTGCCGATCGCCTCTACGAGGACACGGCGGTGCTCCGCCCATGCAGGGCAGGCCCCCACTGTGTGCTCCACCGTGTCCTCAGGGCGATCAACGCAGTGATGACACCCGGGCGTTTCCTCCCGCCCGATGATGTGCAGGTACCTCCCGAAACTTCCGTGTCCGGTGAGGACCTGCGTCAGGCGGTAGGTGAGGACGCCGTGACGTCTCCCTAGCCACTCCTCAAAGAGGGGTCTTACCGCCGCTATTGCGGCGTGCCCAGTGACCCGACCCTGGATCTAACAAATTAAAACTCCATAGTGACCCGGCATTGGATCTAACAAATTAAAACTCTATAGTGACCCGGCCCTGGATCTAAGAAATTAAAGACAATGCTCACTCGTACAACTTAACGAAAACGTATGTGGCAATCAATTTTTAACTACGGACACTGCTTAATAAGTAGATTTATAATGTTATTAACTATAGGTATGTAGGTATAAGAGATTTTAAAAAGCAACTGACACAGGCAGGGTTTGAACCCGCGACCTCTGCCTAAACCGGGGCATCACTCTAACCAACTGAGCTGAACAGTGTCTGAATCAGTTGAAATTAGAAACCTCTTTTTACGCCTCATATGAGCGTATATCTTAAATTTATAATCATAAGAATATTAACTAAATATTTTTCGGTAATGTTTTGTTTAGAAATAGCCAAACACATCACGCATTACATATGCAATGATAAGTCAGTCAGAACTACAATTATTCAAATAATTTTGTTCATTTATTAGAAATGTTTAGCGCTAAGTAGTTGCGCATTTTAAAAAAAACTTAATTTAGTGAAATAGTGACAAAATGACACTTAGTGTCACTTACCGTTAAATAATCGGGCATGGGATCGTAAAACCTAAAAATAAAAATAAACCAATTACCTAGCTGTTATCATACTTTATAATTTTTTTTTTTTTTAATCTGTCTGCGTATCGGACCACACAGAATAGGATGTTAACTACTTTTTTTTTATTGTGAATCTGTAAACTATTTGAAAAAAGACAATTAACACCAAAACACCGATGAAACATCTACAAAATTGGCAAAGTTATAAGCGTTTTAAAATGATTTGCTAGACACGGACGGCACTACCTACTAGTGACGTAACACCACCTACGTCCGCCTCGCGCGACAAACACGGAGCGATACTCCCTCCAAAAACTTTAAAAGCGTCTATGTTTTCCATTTTGTGATAAATTATTATTTTTGCTTTTACTTTTTTGTTGTGCCTATTCCTTCTTTGAAATAAAATAATTTATTTGTACTTTTTTAATAGTAGGACACTACCGTATTGTAGGGTTCTGTAGCAAGGAGTGTATTAGTTTTATAAGTGTGTGCGTAAATAAAAGTTTGTATTTCATAATAATATTATATTAAAATGCGAAGTTATTTTTGCGTTTAGTTAACTCAAAACTGAAAATTGCGGATATTTGGAAAATTTTGTAACGTATCTTGGTCAAACAAATCTTCATTAAATGGTGGGACGGCTAAGACATTGTTAAGGACTTTACACTACAAAACTTATACAGACTTCAACTCGATGCCTTTTACTTTGTGTTTGTAGTTATAGGACATCATAATTCATAAGCGATGTACGTCATAAATGTATATGTATATTATACACACACTTACTGAATGCCCGTTCAAAATAATTGGTTCTAAAATCTCATGTCAGGTGATATGATTGTTCGATGTTGATTCATCAATCACAACAGCTTACATGAGATTTAGTAACAGTTCTACTAATTAGAGAGTTGATCAGGATCAGAATCCGGGGATTGGTTTTGAGCGATCAGTACCCCTATCATAAGTTTTTTTCACGTATAGTTTCGTTAACGTAAGCATATTTTGAATTTAAAATACAGCAGTCATGGAACATTTTGATTAAATTTTATACAATTTGCACATTTTAAAAAATACAGAGAAATTAATTAAGTATTTAATTTATATAAATATTGTGTATCAAACGTGTATTTTCAATCCAAAATATGCTTACGTTAACGATACTACACGTCAAAAAAACTCATGATAGGGGTACAGAAACTTTAACGGCATAGAGGGGTTATTTATAAAAACATTCATAAACAATTATATGTATATAAACTATAGATGCGTTGCCCGCGATCTAAAATGGCAACAAAAAAGTAAGATAACTGCCTGACATTCATTTAGTCACGCACCAACCAATGTCGTGGCTGTACGTAATTTCTTGCAACATTTTGCGAATAAAAAAATGTCTACCAAACAACAGGTACCGTAAGCCAGGCATTCGTTTTCTTTCCCTTTTTTTGCGCTGCACTGATATGTAGCTACATATCAGTACAAACAGCGTAAATGCTTTAAATAGGTAGCTGGATAGCTATCCAGCTACCTATTTAAAGCATTTACGCTGTTTTTAGGGTTCCGTACCAAAATGGTAAAAAAGGAACCCTTATGGTGCGACTTCGTCTGTCTGTCTGTCTGTCACACCTGCTTATTTCAGCAACTACTTATGCTATCGACTTGAAATTTGGAACAATTATAAAGAATGCTTGTTCAACTTTATTGCAAATGAAAAAAGTTCAAAAATATTTTTAGTTTCATTGCAAAAGGGGCCGGAGTGGGGGTCTGAAATTTTAAAGTGGGGTTACTAGGTCAAATGACATATCATATAAAAGGGCTTAATCTGCACATTTCAAAATATATTTTTATTTTATTTTATGTCTCACAGTTTTCGAAATATGATGAAAAATGTCCAAAAAAATACCATTCCCCCCCCTTATCTCCGAAGTTTGCGAGGCGAAAAATCTGAAATAATTAAAGTTGATAGGAATCGACCCAAATATGGCACCAAAAATAAAACGATGTTCCTAACTAGTACAGTTTTTTCAAAATCATCAAAATTCCTTCACAAACAAACTTAGTTATGCGGTCCGGCTCGGAGCGCGAGTACGACTCGCACTTGGCCGGTTTTTAGTACAGTGATGTTGGTGTATGACGCGTCTATATGTAGATAATAGGTACGTCATTATTCATAAACCATGTTTTCAAAAAAGACTTACGTAACACAAGTGCACCCTTCTATTTCTACAGTACAAGCGGAATCCGTGCTGTAAAGAAAAAAATACATTTCTTTAGTGTTAGTAGTTTTTTTTTAATCAAGAAATCACTACAAATTAACAAAATATTAGGTAAAGGACATTGTTCTAATCATACTACGACTCAATAATAATTATGATTTATACTATAAAACTTAACGCCCATTTATCCGAGCCGAACGTGCCGAACGAGCCGACCGAACCGAATTTTCTTAAAGCCTGCCTTTCTTAGCTGCTTCGCACACTTATCTGCGCCTAAGGAACCGAATCGAATTCAGAGTCGTAGGCTAGATAACGCACGTTCGCGAAATACATAGTATGAAAACGAATGTGCCGTAATTACTATCAACAATGCTTGAAACTTCACCTCAGACAAAACTGCCATTTACTTAAAATAGACTTAGAAATAGTTACGGCTTTTTACCATATCGCGGCAGAGTACGCGAAGCTACTACATAAATATTTTAGTAAAAAAAAAATATGCAACATTATTCGTTTCAAAATAAACGGATAAGTATAAAAAAATTAAAAAACTTTTTGAAAAAAAAATAAAACCTACTTCAAAAAAATCCCTAAAACACTAAAAAGCTTAAAATAAAAAGGTAGGTACCTTTTTAAGCTAGATGCCCTATAAATTATAACATAAATACAATATTCATTAATTACTACCATACAAATTTTAAAGTGCCGATTAAACTGCATCTTAACCGGCATATAGGTACCTACATTTAATGCGTACCTATATAATTATTATACTATAGGTACTTATAGCTAGCAATTAGGCAAGGATTGTTGTTTTATTGGCTTAGCACCAACTCCAAAAAGTGTTGAATTTTCTAAAAAGGTATTTGTATGGTCGTAATAAATGAATATTGTATTTATGTTATAATTTATAGGGCACCTACCTTTTTATTTTAAGCTTTTTAGTATTTTAGGGATTTTTTTGAAGTCGGTTTTATTTTTTGTCAAAAAGTTTTTTATTTTATTATTTTTAGTGAATTCTCTTAATTTCATAAAGTTTATTTTCATAAAGTTTATTATTATGTTCACGACTCTCAGCTTCAAACACCTGAATCATTAATAGATTTCAGTTTTTGTAAAAGTTTTTTGTTTTTATATTTCGAATGACATAATCACACGCGATTACAGCAGTAGCGAGAATTCATTACCACTAACCAAACCTACACGCTTTTTACTGTATGGATTAACATCGTCAACATAGGTGAAGTAAATTAAATACTATTTTGACGCTGACTGTACAACTTCATTACATTTTCTTTGCCTCATAACGCGATAAACATAAGCACATTGCAATTTGATTACAATCTGTTACAAATGCTTTCATAGAACACACCCTTACTGTAAGCCGTTGAGGTGTTCCATTGCTCATCGCGAAGTTCTACTTTCACGTTTACTTTACCATAAAGACATCACGGTAAATCAAATATCCCAATACCTTCAGTGATGTGCCCGAGTATCGTTTACGTGCCCCTGAGAATTGAAGAGTTCCGTTATTTTGTCACGGATTCCATCATCAGATCTTGACCAAATTTTGTGAAACTACTCCTTAAGTACCCACTTCTTAATGAAAGAAAACACATTGTACATGGCTATAAAATTTGAGGAGAGATGCCCTCATCAGATCCTGAATTGTTGACAATGGGACCCCCTCGTGAGTATACCCTTTGAATCAAAAAAAGAATTGTCAAAATCGGTTCCCAATTGACGGAGTAATCGCTGAACATACATAAAAAATAAAAATCTTCCGACGAATTGAGAACCTCTTCCTTTTTTGAAGTCGATTAAAAATAAAGGCTCAAAGCTGTAAAATTAGTCCTATAAAAAGAAAAACTAGGTATATTTTTTAGGCCATAAGTTAATAAAGTGAAAAAAACACCTTATTATTTAGTCGCAAATGAATGTTCTTTGCAAGCCATACTTTTCAAGTGAAAGATGACAGTTCGAGGTCATTGACGTTCCTATTCTTAGTTGAATCGTATTGTATTATACTTCGCTTACGTCCAGATTTCCAGAGTCAATAAAAAGTATAAAAATACTTACTGAACAAAGTTTGCTGGCACCTCGACATCAGGTTCGCGAGCGTCTATATTATATATCTGAAATAACATAATTATATATTAATCCGGAGCCGGAAACTGATGAACCCGCTTCTTCGCTTCGGTCTAAGCTTCAGCCAAAAAAAAGCCATGTTAAGTTTATATAAGGTGCTTTAAAAATATCTGCCACGGCTTTAATGGGAGGTAGTATTGTGTTTATAGATTACAATAGTGAAGAACTTTCGTACCCCGGAACAGTTAATTCAATTTGAGAAAATAAAGAAGTTACTCTACTCTGCATAATGTGGTTCACAAATTACGCGCGATGTGTCGCTTCGTCAATGAAAACAACTGCTATCTCTTTCCATCTGTTCTGTGAATGAAAACTGATATCAGCTGACTAGTTCGTCACTACCTAATCTACTAAAATTAATACGTACTTTTTTTGTATGAAAAAAAATATGACAAATAATCAATAATTATATATTGTATATAATTATATATAGTAAAGATAACTATTGTAATCTATAAACACAATACTGTCTCCCATTGCAGCCGTGGCAGATATTTTTATAGCACCTTATATAATGATATTAAATTTATAGGAAATTATCAAAAACAACCGACACAAGCGTGGTTTGAACCCGCGACCTCTACCTCACCTACCTCGTGGTATCGCTCTAACCAATTGAGCTACAGTGTCATGTCTGAATCGGTTGGAATTTGAAACCTCTTTTTACGCCTCTTAATTTCTTTAACATGGTAAAATTCGAAAAAATATACATTTATAATGTATAGAGGGTGATATCGTATCGATTCGGATTCATTTTACAAATTATAATAGAATTAAAAAAAATGCGTCACTTACCAATACAAAAAATAATACAAAACGAATTAAATACATTTTGAAAAAACCCTGTAGATCCTTACAGTCGAAGTTCTAAAAGTTAAATAACCCATGTAATTTTTTGGTATTAATGAATATTATCATCAAAAAATGCCTAATTTTCCTGGTCATTGTTATTGAATATTTTAATTAACCACGGTTTCGTTTAGATACCTATATTACAATATAGGTATCTAAGCCGGAATTCAGATAATGATGTCAGAGGAAACGGTAAAATCGATGTTAATAAAAACATTTCTACGTTTTATGAATGAAACGGTAGAAATGTTTCTACAATCTGTCACTTTGTCTATTTCTATGTAGACAAAACCCGTTTCTATCGTGGTCATGCTAGGCCGGCTGGTGTTATAGAACCACCAAAAAGAAAAGAAAAACATGACATTGCAGTCGGGACCCATTAAATTAGGTACTAATACCCGGAAACACTATCCCTTATCCCTATTTTTGACAAGTAAAAGTAAACAAACGATTGATATTTTTCTATGTAGATCCTGTGTAATTTCGGAAGTCAAAGTATGTACGCACGGCTACAGATCAAGCTATACATTTCCAGTATAAGCTGATCTCGCATTGTATAGGATTTCCTTACAGTGAGAGGTCAGTGTAAACTAGGAATGTATAGCTTGATGTGTAGCCGTGTGTACAATTACGCCACATTCTGATTTTGGTTACGCGGAGATTTATCTGGCGTGCACTGTACATAATTTTAAATGAAAAACCTCTCAATTCAAAATGCTACAGATTGATTTTACCATTTAAACCATTTATTTAGCCACACACGTAACACAATCCAAACTAAATAAGATGACACATTACACAATATACACAACATATATGTGGCAAGGGATCTAGCTCAGTATTTGCTGTGCGGATGGCACAGCACTGATTTTCAGCTAGTCCCTGCAAATTAGAGCAACAATTTCATAGTTACGCGCACAAGAAAGAAAAACGTTTACAAACAAAGAAAGAAAACAGTTGCATTTTTGGACCTGCAGCTATAATTTTTATCTTTTATCTTGTCGAGAATGGGCTTTGTATATTGATCAAATAGTAATTAATTTATTATAGCAGACAGGTTAGAGATTATTATAAGTTTAAGTAAGTATTATCAACACAAAGTTTTGATGGAATCATGAAAAAAAACACAATAAATAAATATTCCTGTTACGGTCATACAAAATAATGAACAAATAAAAATTGCATGCAACAAAGAGCCACATAGATGCCACATAGCCTTAAAAAAACATTTAACATAATTACTTGTTTCTCCGCACTTTTAAAAATATATTGAATGCCGTATTAAGTCATATCTAAATAGGCAAATAAAACGATATATATGTACGATTTTACTAGTCCAGGCAAGTTAGGAAAGTGGCCATTGTTTAATCTTAGGCTATATTTAACTATATAAACTAGTGTTAATTATTTAACTAAACCATGAGGTCTCATCAGAAACAAAGGAACATTTGTTCAAATAACTCATAATAGATGGCGTTATACGTATCGATTTGTTATTGAAGTTTGTATAAAATGTATAAAAAAATAGACAAATGTTAATATTTGTTCAAATTTTAAAAAAATCCCTTAAACTTACACGAAAAAATGTATAGTCCGAAGATAGCCCGCGTTACAGCGGTCACGTTTTTTTTGTATGAGATGAGGCATCTGTACGCTTAGTATTGTATTATCTGTGACTAAACTATGCTACTTACAGAATTTGATTTTACTTAGAGGTAAAGCCAGATTTAAAAACGAATGATTGATCTAAGAATCGATACTGCCGTAAATCGACCGATTATGTAGCTTGAGTAGCCTCCCTATTTTTGACAAGTAAAAGTAAACAAAAGATCGATATGTAGTTTTGAATGTACGAGTAGTATGTACAATTAAACTTTATTGTTTTTTTTTTTTTTTTTTTTAAAAAAAAACGTTGCCCCACACTAGGATTTCTCCTGTGTCGTGGGGCGTTTAAAAACACAAATTTCACATACACAAACAGCCAGACCAATGCAATGCGGGAATCGAACCCGCGACACGTCGCGCAGCAGCCAATCTCTCAGCCACTGCGACAACCGTGCGGTCAATAGCCATGCGCAGACTTATCTGGCGAGCACTCTACATAGATAACATTATAAGTAAGTGAAAGTAAACCTCTCAATTCAAAATGCTACAGATTAATAATATGGCCACATGATCTCAGATTTTTTTTACATAATTACTTGATTCTCCTCACTTTAAAAAATATATTGAATGCCGTAGTTAGTCATACGGTCATACCCTCAGATTATAGAAAAAAGGAGATATGCCATCATAGCAAATTAGTCCGGGAATAACTGATGCCACTTTTAATACATTTTTCGACACAATTACGCGCATAATTAAGCGCTCCTTGTGAATAAAAAGATCTCCCACGCATTCAACATTCCGCACACCCTCAATCTAACACTGTTACACGTCACTCAACACTAGCACTAAACTAAAACACTGTATTTATACCATCGATCGTGTTCGGTTCGTCGCCAGCGCGTACGTTTTTAATATGAGCAATTTGCTCAAGATCAGGCATCAAGCTCGATAGCGCCTTGGCACATCTCCTTGTTTCTATGATCTGAGGTCATAGCTAAATAGGCAAATAAAACGATATTATGTATGTTTTATTCATCATAAATCGGTCATTCCCAGGAGTCTTATTATTTGGTTTATTTCTGTGGAACATTTTTGGAACGAAGTTCCTTTACGCACGTTACGTACGAGTGAACTGCGAGAAATTTTAAGCGATGACGGCGATGACATTTTCTGCCATTCGCTTTTATACCTATTCAACAAATTAGCACGCGCGGCTTCGGTCTATATCGATTACCTCAAAAACTACTGAACGGATTTTCATACAGTTTCCACCAATGGAAGGACACATTTCCGAGAAAGGTTTTTGTATATAATTTATAAATGTGTTATATATATAAGCCGAGCTCTCACGGTTTTTATTAGGGAAGTTGGAAAAAAGGGCTATTTGCGCGTGTACTGCCCAAGTCGTTTGATATAATATGTAAAAACAATGTACTACAAAAACGTTGGCCTTAAATAGGTCTATTTTATATTTAAGCCACAATATCTGTTTTTATGTTTTAAAAATAACAATAAAATTAGGCAATGTTTAACTGGACACATTTATCAATAAAATATTATATAAGTAGTTTCCCGTCACAAGTATTTAATGGAGATGATTTTTGGAGTAAAAAGGATTTTATACAGACAAATAGTTTCAGAGATAACACGATGTAATCAAATCAATTTAATAGTTTTGTGACATTGCTTCATACCTGAGCAAATTTTGTGTGACTCGATTCTTTAGGCCTTTGGAGTTAGATAAAATTCTCGGAAATTTTTGTACCCTCTGCCAGCAATACTCTCTAAGTGAAATCTAAATTCGATATTTCCTGTTAAAATGTCCTAATTAACAACAAAAAATATGCCACCGAAATCAACCAAATAATGAGACACCTGAGAATGACCCAAGATTTTTCTAGTCCAAACATGTTAGGAAAGTGGCCATTGTTCTTTGTTTCTGTGTCTGTAGTAATCTCTATACTCATATTGTATTTTCATTAGTTTTTGTTGCAGTGTATCTGTAGTAGGACCTGTATTAGTTTTTGTAGTACATAGTATCTTTATCTCTAATAACTGTTTGAGTAGTCTTTGTACCGGTTCCAGAATTCGTAGTCGGTCGGGTCCTTAAGGTATTCCTTAAGGAATGCGTCTATTGAATCTCTTAAAGTTGTCTCTGTAGTAATTTCTGTAATAGTATCTGTATTTGTAGTAGTATCTATATCTGTAGTTGTTTCTGTAATAGTATCTGTAGTAGTTTCTGTAGTAGCATCTGCATCTGTAGTTATTTCTATACTAGAATCTGTATCTGTAGTAGTATCTATATATGCAGTTGTCTTTGTAATAGTATCTGCAATAGTTTCTGTAGTAGCATCTGCATCTGTAGTCATTTCTATAATAGTATCTGTATCTGTAGTCATTTCTGGTATAGTATCTGTAGTAGTTTCTGTAGTAGCATCTATAGCAGTATTATTAGTTTCTGGAATGTTTTCTATGATACTTTCATCAGTTGGTGTTTCAGAGAAACATTTTGGCGGACTGTAAATAAAATAAATAATTATTTTTTTCCATAGGGTCAACATTTTTGTAAACGCGGTTATGTAAAGTAGGTACTCACATTAATGTTTCGCACATTCTGAGAAACTGTTGGGCCCTGTAACAAATTATTTCCTTTTTCAAGAAAATGTATATGGTTTGTTGTTACTAATGCAACTAAAGTACCTATATACTTAGGTAGGTACTAAATGATTTTTTTTAAACGTGATGATAATATAAGTTCTAGGTAAATAATAGACGCAACTTAGCACGTGCTTTCGCTAAGCAGTATCGTTGTCAATGATGCCGATCCTGTTGTTTACAAACTAAACTAATTTAGTCTTAAAACTCTATCTAGTAAAAAACATGAGAGAGGGATAGAAGATGTTTAATCCTGTCGAATTAGTCCACTTGAATAGTTTTAATGTCATTTAGTCGTAAAAAGCAGTGATAGCCTAGTGGATTAATCATGTGCCTCCCACGGCGAATGGTTCGAGTTCGATCCCGAGGCACGCACCGCTGACTTTTCGAAGTCATGTGCGTATTAGCAATTAATTATCACTTGCTTTAACGGTGAAGGAAAACATCGTGAGGAAACCGGCATGTCCTAGAACCAAAAATTCTAAGACATGTGACGTCTACCAACCCGCACTGGGCCCGCGTGGTGGACTACGGCCCACTCCCTCTCACAGAGGACGCCTGTGTCCCAGCAGGGGAACATTATAGGCCGATTATGCTTACGCTATGCTTATGCTTAGTCGTAATTGCAAAAGGTCACGATTATTATCGAAAAATTATCTCCTTTTTATAAAATTCTTACATTTACCAACACATGTTGGTAAATCCTAAAATTTACCGGTAAATCCTAGAATTTACCACTATTCGGGCTTTTACAGTAACATAAAATATACATAAATATATAGTATAGATATAGAAATGTTTAATACTCACAAGAATGGACTGAGATTTGCAGCGAACTCCTTCAAAATTGTACATTTATAGTTCTGAAAATATTACACTTAAATAAGATAAATATCTACACAATTGTTGGTAGATTATACTGAAAGCTTATTCGATTTGCACTAAATTCTCTTGTCGTTATCACCCAATATGAATGTGTATTGGTATTTCAACTAACTTGAAACAACAACATCTAACTTGAAAGCTGCTACAACTCCATAGTGGCCCTGGATCTAACAAATTAAAAATCGATAGTGACCCGGCCTCAGATCATAGAAACCTATATAATAAAATAATACAGGATGTTTTTTTTCCCTAAATCATTTCGATTCGATTCCTGGCTAGGAAAACAGATTTTTCAAAAATCTAATGATGCATGTTTCAGTTTTTATCAAAATCGTTCCCGAGACTCTTTTGAGCGTTTTTCGCTATTTCTTATAGTTTCGGATTTGGCCATTCAACCCGACTTGAAAAATTCACCGTGTATTGTGATCCGGCCTTGGATCTAACAAATAAAAACTTCAAAGTGAGCTGACCCTGGATCTAAGGAATTGAAGACCATGCTCACCTCGCGAAAACAATGTTTGCAATCAATTTGTGTCCATGGACACTGCTAAATAAGTAGATCTTTAATAATTAAAACACTAACTAAATATTATTTTTCAGTTATGTTTTTATTACAAACTAGCTGTGCCCGCGACTCCGTCCGCGTGGAAGTCGGAAAATAACGCCATAAAACGGTGCGGTGGCGCACTGAAAATCACGGTGCCGGCGCCGCAACGTGGTGATGTGACGAAGCCCTAATACATGTTACTATTTCTTGATTGGATTGAACAAATACATTATGTGGACCCGGCATAATACATGTTAGCAAAGTTACTCCTGACTGATAGATTTTTTGTAATAACTTTTGATAGAATGGACCGATTTTAATGAAATTAAGACTAAATGTTACCTCAAGATACTGCCTATACATTTCTTTCTACTTCCTCATAATCAATTCAGTAGTATTGATTTGATGCGTGTTCAAACACACAGACAAACAGACAGACAAACCGACAGACAAACAGACAGACAAACAGACAGACATTAATTCAAAAAATTATAGAAATTTACTTTATTACTTATTTTTAGTCCCCCATATTATTTTTATGCAAATATATGCAATGTACAGACACGTGGAATTTACATTCTTATTATAAGTATAGATAGCCAAATAAATCACACTGATAAGTTAATCAGTACTTACTACAATAAATTATTTAAATAAATTTAGTCCATTTATCAGAAATGTTTAGTGCTGTAGTCTCCATACACAAAAAACCCAAATTAGTGACAAAATTTCTACACTTACCGATACATCATCGAGTGCGGAACCATAAGACCTAAAAATAAAAAGAAACAAATTAGTTGTTAGTATACCTTACGATATACGCTACGATACATACGGTCGATGTTAAATGTTATAAAGTGGGTACTTGTGAAAGAAATAAAAACAATCATAAAACATGTGTTTTTAAAAAAGACTTACCTAACACAAGTGCAACCCCCAATTTCTAGATTACACGTGGAATCTGTGCTGTAAAGAAAGAAAACAACTTTTTTATTGTAGAATTTTTTATAATATAGGTAGGAAAGTAAGTAAAGGAAAGTGTTTTATAAGTAGCAATAAAACCAACCTTCAAATAAGAAGATTATCAAGAAATCACTACACATTAACAAAATATTAAGTAAAGGACATTGCTTTAATCGTACTACAACCAACTACTATGCGATCAAGATAAGAATGTGTCTGACCTCGCGCCATGTTGTTGCGTCATAGCCAATCAGCCGTCATATTCAAGCCGAATATGACGGCTGATTGGCTATGATCGCATAGTACAACTCGATAACCCTTTGACTGTGTCACTAATGAGACAGAATTGATTTTCCACTGTTCCTGAATCAATTCAATCTTTTCGAATTATGAACAACTTTATAAGATAGAGAGAGCAGTGATAGCCTAGTAGAGCAGTGATAGCCTAGTGGTTTAACCATGTGCCTCCCACGGCGAATGGTTCGAGTTCGATTCCGAGGCACGCACCGCTGACTTTTCGAAGTCATGTGCGTATTAGAAATTAATTATCACTTGCTTTAACGGTGAAGGAAAACATCGTGAGGAAACCGGCATGTCCTAGAACCAAAAATGCGAAGACATGTGACGTCCACCAACCCGCACTGGGCCCGCGTGGTGGACTACGGTCCACACCCTTTCACAGAGAGGAGGCCTGTGTCCCAGCAGTGGGAACATTATAGGCCGATTATGCTTATGCTATATGCTTATGGGATAGTAAAAGTTGTTCATAATGATGAGTATAATGACTCCTTTTCGGCTTCAGCATTTAATTTACTAAGATGTATAGTTACTAAAAATAAGAGAATGTGAACTAAATCTAATAAACGTCGTTTTCACTGTTCCAGTTGGAATTGTTGGAATACATTTTGCAATAAATCGTTCACCGCTATTTATTAAAATGACCGAATACTATTTAGCTCCGAAATGACGGCTGTCACGGAAATAGCGACACCGTTTTGATTTTACGGTAATAAACATCGCTCTATAGGCAACCAAGCCATCTTCTTTCTCTAGTCAACGTTTTAGTGACGTCATTCGACGCTACATTATGAGCGCTATGTGACGGCACAGAGGCCCTAGACAAGTTGCTTTTCTGTTAGCGTTCACACCAACCGCTACGGACAAAATGTATGGAATTGACATTTGTGAGTCACGTGACTTTTCTGCAGGTAATGTCATTGCCGTGAGTGTCAGTGAACGCTAACAGAAAAGCAACTTGTCTAGGGCATCTGCTCTTCTAGAAAACCGTAGCTTTACGTCCGTCAGTAAAATAGTTTAATATACTTACTAATCCAAGTTTTCATCCATGGCATTTGATTCTTGACTTTCCAAAGCGTCTGTGTCATTTATCTGAAATAAGGTAATTATAATAAATTATAATTATCTTGGAGCCGAAGACTGATGGACTTGCTTCTGATGCAACTTATAGTTAGTAGTGTCTGACGCAATTTGTAGTTAGTAGAGTTTGACGCAACTTGTAGTTACTAGTGCCTGACGCAACTTGTAGTGAGTGGAGTCTGACGCAACCTGTAGTTACTAGTGTCTGACGCAATTTGTAGTTAGTAGAGTCTGACGCAAGTTGTAGTTACTAGTGTCTGACGCAACTTGTAGTTAGTAGTGTCTTACGCAACTTGTAGTTACTAATCTCTGACACAACTTGTAGTTAGTAGTGTTTGATGCAGTTTGTAATTAGTAGTGTCTGACGCAAATTGTAGTTACTAGTGTCTGACGCAACTTGTAGTTACTAGTGTCTTACGCAACTTGTAGTTACTAATCTCTGATGCAACTTGTAGTTAGTAGTGTTTGATGCAGATTATAGTTAGTAGTGTCTGACGCAACTTGTAGTTAGTAGTCTCTTACGCAACTTGTAGTTACTAGTGTCTAACGCAATTTGTAGTTAGTAGAGTCTGACGCAACTTGTAGTTAGTAGTGTCTAGCGTTAGTTGTAGTTCGTAGTGTCTGGCGCAGAAAGTCTTAATTAATTACTACGACACAGAGAATTATTATAGCTTACCAAAATACTTACCTACTCTAATTTAAAACATTTATTATAACTCGCTATTAAAATTCATGCTATAATATACCAAAAAATTAACTCAGAAATACCTTATCAGTGCTGCTTTCATAAAATGTCTCTTCCTCAATAGCGTTAGTATAATTATTCAACAACACAGGCGAGCTATCGTTCAAATTTTCAATATTGATGATGACTTTAGCATAATCTTCGTAGATGCCGTCAAAAGCCCTGACATCCAAACTGTAGCTGGTGATGTTTTCATAGTCCAATTCACTATTGACCCTGATCTCGCCAGTGAAGTTCCCAATGACGAAGGCATCGTAGGTGTTGCCGGCGACTATGCTATAGGCTACCACGGATGCTGTGGGAGAAAATTGGAGATAGCAAGTTGGCAACTTGGTGTACTAAGCTTATCAAATTATTGTTCGATGATTATAATGATAAACATACATACCAAAGGGCCGAAAACAGTACCTCCTTTTAAAAAAAAAATAAACTACCAACAGAATATGTACGACAAACTATACAGAAATAAAAATAACATAAATAATATTAGGCAGCAATTTCTATTTTGTTAGAAGAATTTTCAATATGAAAAAAAAAATATCTTCATTTGTTCGTTGTATTACCAAAAGCGTTTTCAATAACTCAAAAGTTTTGTTCTTTACATTGATATTATAACAACTGCAAAATAGACCGTAATCCTAGGTTTCTGTTGTTTGCTCTCTGATTTGAATAACGATATTAAATTAAGTTGCTTAAAATTTTTCATAGTATCTAAAAACTTACTTGTATCAATATCCACAGCTCTTACAACAGTAACCAACTCATTAATATTAGCATTCTCAGCTATTGACTCCACATACGTATCTTGAGTAAAAAAAGGGGGATTATCATTCTCATCAGCAATTTCTATCAAAAACACTTGCTGAGCAGTATTATGTTTTCCAAGATTCAATGCAGATTCAGAATTGTCAGTCGCAATAATTGTAATGTTATAAAAACTTCTTTCTTCTCTGTCAAACATTTTGAGTGTTGTAACGTTACCAGTTATACTGTCGATAGCAAAGAGATCTGATGGGTCACCTATCTCAAAAGTGAATTTGTTGTCAGCTAATACTCCATCGGAGTAGAATGCTCGGACTTGCATGACGTGAGTACCAGGGTTCTCATTTTCAAGGACACTACCTGAACGTACTTCACTGAATTTGCTGATCTGGAAGCAACCGAAAATCATATAACGTATCAGCTACTTAACATCCCGCGCAAGTCGTAAAATACGGGAAACGTTTACTTTTATATCTTCAAATTAACAACAATCAACTTAGCATGCGAACTGCCTCTGTATGCAAATATCCTAAAATCATGGAATATACTCTGTTCTGCGCGTTTCCATGGCCACCTCCCGGCTTCATCATGAAACCACCTCTATGGTTCCATATTATTGCATTGTCACCGAGATTACATATGCGTTCCAAATATAGCTCAATCGGTTGGGGGGAAACTGGTCTCTAAAATTCTGTTGCAAGATTTTACCCCCAATTAACAGGCCAAGTTAAATAAAAGCTTGTAACGATAGAAAAAGAAACCAGTATATTTTATTACTAGACTTTTGCCCGCGACTCCGTCCACGTGCACTACAATGAACTGACCAGTTTAAATGACCTCTGTAGTGTAGTTTGGCTAGTACTACCAAGAGGTCTTATCGTATCACTGGTTTTTTTCAGCGGAATCAGATGAAACATGGCTTAGATTTTAAGTTGGACCCTAAGCTATCAAACTGTGAAACAAAATTTTAGAATTTATTTCATATTCAGACAAAATCGCTATTCTAAAGTTTCAAATATCAAGTACGAAAAAATTAACCTTAGTCCAAGTAGGTACCTATTGTTTTTGGTCATTTCGCCGCAAAAATAGGACAAAGGCAGACATCGACAATGAACTTATTGTATGGTTCTGGAAACCGAAACCAACGTTTTCGTCTAAAGGCTCCTACACACAATGGCGGCGGCATGGCGGCGGCATGGCGGCGGCATGGCGGCGGCCGTGCCGCACAAACGAGCTGCTGACATAAATAACAATAGTGATAATGCCGGCGGCAAACTTCGATACTGCCGGCGGCAAATCTGCACGGCTATGCCGCCGGCATAATGTGTAGGAGCCTTTACGCAGTCCGCTTTCGGACAAAACTTATGCATAGGTAACACCTTCTACTATAAGAAAGAACAAAGACGACATGGGTTTCACCAAAGTGTGATAAAAAATGATATTCTCATATCAAACACACTAGGGCCCGTATTCCAGAACGATACTCGAGCACCGATCTCTGCTTGAGCATAGATTTAAAGCCATTTGATTGGTTGAATCTTTGACAAATCTCTATTAGAGAAACTCATTTTACCCCTCATTTTCCCCTCCCGCCTGCCTTTAAAATGTTATCACATGAAAAAGTCTTCATTGATCACAATAAATTGCACAAGAAGTTCATGAATTAGATCAGTGTGAAATAATATTTTAAAAAAAAAGTTGCATAGTTGGAAAGTTGGTATTGTTTTGCATTCGCATGTTTTTATTACCCCCGCAGAATAGCTGTTTTACCCCCGAGGGCGTAATTACCCCCAGGTTAGGAACCCAGGCTTTAGAGGATAGACTGGGTCTAAATATCACAAATAAAGATTTATACCCATACAAATAAACACAGAATAAAAACAAAATATTTTATTTTTTAACCCCTTTTACGTAATAGGCGGAATTTCCAATCAACCTGTATTTATTGTATCTTTGGTATTACGTTCACTATTCGGTGCAGACGTATTTTTATGGCTTAGGACCAGTTATAGGTGTATATACTACTACTCTACCCTAGATATAGGTGTGTTGGGCTATATAATAAAATAAAAAATGCATCACTTACCAATACAAGAAAGAATACAAAATTAATTAAATACATTGTGGCAAAATGTATAAATAATTTAGGTCCGTAAAGTCGAAGCTGTGAACGTTAAATAACGCATATCTAAGTTGTTGTTAGTAATGTAAGATCACTTTATTATCATCAATAAATCCATAATTTTCCTGGTCTATTGATACATATTTACAAGGATGACTAAAATATTTTTTCTACAATGTAGATAAGAATTCAGGTACCTAGATACTTCATATTGTAGGAGGAAACCGTGAAATCGTTTTTAATAACAACCCTCAAACTAACGAAGAATTTAAGTACTCGTACAATATTTATACAACACTAGCAAACCCGGCGAACTCCGTTTCGCCACCAGATTTTCCCGCTTTTCTGTTGAAATTTTCCTGAATTTTCTTTGCTATAAACCTCACGAAGCCCGAGACCTTTCCAACGAATGCAAAACCGTGGAAATCGGTTCGTGCGTTCTGGAGTTATAGCGTCAGGAAGGAAAACCCGACTTATTTTTATATAGTAGATTATAAAGACATAAGACATAAGACTTTCATGCAACCTTGCAACCGCCATTAGAAGCCCTGGTAGAATTATTGTCGTAAAATCCTTTCATAACGAATGCTCACGCTAGTTTGCAAACTTGTTATTTAACAGGTACGTTCTTTTCGATTTCAGGGTTGGTCACATAGAAAATGTTTATAACGATGAGTATGATGGCCCCCTTTCGGTTTCGAAACCAACGACTTACCGTGTATTTATGTCGCAGTGCCAGTGAGATAGGTAAAGCTGTGATTATTATTTTATCCCTAATAAAGTAATCAACTAATCATATATATATAATCAAAAGTAATCAAATAATCATATACATATAACAGATAACAGAAAACTTGGCAGATGACGATGATCTGGAAAGACAAAGACGTAGTATCGCGTGTAGAAGTAATATGCTGACTAGAAGGTTCCATCATTGCTCAAAGCAAGTAAAAATAACCCTGTTCCAGGCCTACTGTCAGTCGTTCTACACCAGCCAACTTTGGTACAAGTACACGAAGAGTGCTTATAACACTCTTCGTGTACAATACAACAACGCTTTTCGGGCCATGCTTAACCTGCCCTGGCGGTGTAGTGCGTCTGGCATGTTCGCTGAGAACAGGGTTGCTGATTTCTTCGCGATCATGAGGAAACTCAGGGCATCGTTCGAACAACGATTAAGAACAAGTCGTAATGGAGTAGTAACTGCTGTATTCCGAACCGTTTATCTGCTGAGGGCAACAAAGTTATAGCATAGCAGTGCTGCCAGTTCTATGCCAGCAAAGACGGGACAGGCAGCTTAGTTGTGGAGTCAAAAAAAAAAAAAAAAAATCTTTGTTCATTAATATATATTTTATTTTAATAATTTGTGATATTAATTAATTTTAATTTTAATTATAATATTTTCATGTAATTTAATTGTAATGTAATAGATATTATATGGGTATGTACATTGCCTGAAATAAACGTTTAATAATAATAATAATAAATAATATTCCGAATGATAGTTGTATGATAGCGTCTCATATCGATCTCCCAAGGTATATAACTATAATGACAGATAATATTGTCGACCTTATACCAAATGAGGAGGTGACAATATAAGGGATTTGTCAAAAAGTATCAGATTTTGTAGGATTTTTAAAATATTCCTGTAAAAAATCTAATACAGTATTCCCCTAGAAATCTACTACACATTCATTCATAATTTAAAAATTACTATGTAAATATGTCATTTAAAAAAAACTATACCTAAATTACTTTAAATACGCAGCAAAAAAAACAGAAAAATTAGCTAACGACTGTAAGATAACAGTATAATAAACTTAACTATTTTTTAATGCGAACGCGTAGTACGGAACCTCAGATCATAGAAACAAGGGAGTTGTGCCAAGGCGCTATCGAGCTTGATGCCTGATCTTGAGCAAATTGCTCATATTAAAAACGTACGCGCTGGCGACGAACCGAACACGATCTATGGTATAAATACAGTGTTTTAGTTTAGTGCTAGTGTTGAGTGACGATTAACAGTGTTAGATTGAGGGTGTGCGGAATGTTTAATGCGTGGGAGATCTTTTTATTCACAAGGAGCGCTTAATTATGCACGTAATTGTGTCGAAAAATGTACTAAAAGTGGCATCAGTTGTTCCGGTACTAATTTACTATGATGGCATATCTCCTTGTATCTATGATCTGAGTACGGAACCGACGCGCATGTCAAACTCGCACTTGACCGATAATTTTACAGTTTACATAGGTAATCATTTTCCTCTTTAATTAACAGTAACAAATAACGGCTCTACTAGACTAATGAGAGAACTGATAACTGGCTAAGACCGTAGCTTCATGCGTGTAATGAACAAAACAATAAAATGATAAAAACCAGCAATGCTCTTCCATACATGTTGTCAAGTATTTCATATGAATCTAAATGAATAAAACAAAGTCGGGTTTTGTTCAGCGTTGCCAGACGTCCCGATTTTGGCGGGACGTCCCAATTTTGTTGCCCAAAATTGAATGTCCCGCGCGAGACAGGCTTTGTACCGCTTTTCGAGGATTACTTGACGGTGCGGGCCGCAACTTCAAACTGCTTTCCTGAACGCGTTTTTTCCTAAATGAATTTAAAAAAATCGTAAGCCAGAAATAAATGCTCCGTAATTGTTTTTTTTTAATTATAGGAGGCAAACGAGCAGACGGATCACGTGATGGTAAGTGATTACCGCCGCCCATGGACACTCGCAACACCAGATGAGTCACAAGTGCGTTGCCGGCCTTTGAAAAACTGCTCTTGCCTTGGGCATTGTTGAGAGCAGTTTTGCCCCCCGCCCCCCCAAATGGATTTATCAACTACGCCATCATGGGTGGGGAGGGGGGGGTTGGGCCTCCGGTACCCTCACTCACTCGGCGAAACACGACGCAAGCGTCGTTTCACGCCGGCTTTCTGTGAGGCCGTGGTATTACTCCGGCCCATTCGTGCCGAAGCATGGCTCTCCCACGGTTAAACAATTAAAAATTAAAGTAGAATTAATCATTCAATTCAATCTGGAGATAATTACTTTAGAACGGCTAGACCAATTTTAAAGATTATTTGTTGGATTCGTCTCCACCCCGAATAGCAGAATAACTATTAAAATATCGAAAACAATACCTACGGAAAAAAAAACAAACAGAACATTATTTTTTAATTATAATATTTTTTTGTAAATTATAAATTAAGTTCTTAAAATAAATTAAGTTCCGCAATTGACATAGTTTGCTACTGTATTTAATTAAAAGAGTTTTTATATAATAAGAGGTTAGTTTATACTAAACTTGTAAAGGAAGAAATATTTTTTATCTATTTTATGCTGCATTTAGCGAACATCGCAACCAGGGCCGAATATACATAAAAGACGGCAACGAAGGCCTCGAAAAAAATTCGAATCAGACGATTTTTTTTTCCATTTTTCAATAGGTAGGTACCTACCTACATAATATAATGTAATATTGTATTCCAAACAAACAAAAAACTCTTAACAAACATAATCTAACGAATAGTTCACGTTTTGCGTATTCCCATAATTTTCACATGAATAATGACTTTGAAATGTTTTAAAAAAAACATTCAACAACTGTTTTCTTCGACAGATCTTGTTTTTATTATCAAAAAAATAAAATTGTGGAAGCCCCTTTTTTGTAAGGCCCCAGGTCTACAACCCCTGTCGCCCTGCTGTAAATCCGGCCCCTGATCGCAACATAATAAGTCTGACTAATCTAATCGTTGTTTCTACTTACAGACTTGTATTTTAAAATAACAACGATTGTGAAAATAAAACTATTGTTTTAGTTAACCTCACTAACTCACGTATAGGATACGTGATCTTATAGAGTACAGTCGGCACATATTATTTACAGTACTCCCAAATTAATAATGCGCATGCAGATCGTCGTATTCCCGGAAAAAAAAAGTATATAGAGTGGTTAAGTGCATTTTCTTCATGCATAATTTAGGGCTCTTACGATTCAATGATTCGGTGTTTCCGGAAATACGACAATTAACGAAGATCTGCATGCGCATTATTAATTTGGGAGTACTGTAACATCCTTTCAGCTTTTTTACCCGACTGCCTTGGGGCATTCGGGTAAAAAAGCTGTCAAAAGTAAAAAAAACATTACCTTCTTTTTGGAAAGAAGGTAATGTTTTTTGACGGTATATGTATAATGTATATTTCTTTGGCACCCTCTGTAGTCTGAAATTTCAACATATCGTTTCAGCAAATTTAATCAATATTGCGATCGGATATTCAGAAAGAAAGAAAAAAAGAAAAATATTTGTTAACTACGTTCTAGTTTAAGATAATATATATTATGTTATGTAAGTACAGTACCTACGGATATTTGTTAAATAATAGACGATTTGCGATCGATACAACATTTTGACTTTAAACCGTGTGATGTCTAGCACTCAGGAAACATCTTAATAACTTAAATATTTTTATTTTGCTGTTGAGTGTACCTGTCTAACAAAATATTTATTTTCTAAAGTAAACTCGGGTCTAAAGTTAAACAATTATTGTTATGATTATATTTTTTCTCAAACAAAATCTCTCTTTTACATATTTTTTGTCCTATTGGACGAGTCGAACTTGCTGGGCGAGTGTTTCTTTTATTGTTTTTTTTAGTCCAATATTTGTCGAATATAAAAATGATATTAAAATCTGATATTTTTGAAAGCCTATTTTGGTACATTCTTGTCATACAAAGCACTAAAGTATTTAGTCAAGTATGTGTGGAAACGAAAATGTAAGTAGCACCAGAGGCTATTTTTCTAAAAATCCTACTTCATACTTCTTACTTAATATTACAAATGCAAAAAAATGTGAGGATGGAGGGATGTATGGATGGGTGTTTGGAAAAAATAATATGAGTACTTACTATTAAAATTAATTACAGTGATTTGTCGTTATGGAACTCATTTGTAGTCTAATAATATTTCTCAACCAATAGCCCGTGAACGACCATACAAACTTACCTACATACATCCTTACAAGTTAAATTACAAACTATATTTCTTTATAAATATACTTATTCTTTATTAATTACTTTAAAAATACCTACCTAAATACACATCATCACCCACACATTCATAGTCTCCTACACTGCTCAGAAACACGCACAGTCCTACACACCCTCAATTTCAATAAATATTATAAAATCATTGTGACACTCTCTGCCAGACATTTTTTTTGTGTACTTCGTTATTGGCGTAATGTCTAGAATCAAATGATGTCATACTTATGTACTATCAGCTGTGAAGTTACCTTTTATAAATAAATAAATAAATAATAGAAGTACAGAGTAAGGCACTGCCCTGCGCTACGCGACGGGGCGCGGAGCCTCGGTTTATCACGCGTGCTCGCAGACTCGGTCCCGCGCCTCGTCGCGTGGCGCGCGTGTTTGATGCCTTTGACAGCCTTTTTTAAAATTTCCGAATAGGGGTTACCGCGATGTTCCTGAAACCTATTTGTATACGTACATGGAAGCTTATGAAAAGTCGCATTGTCTGTTCTGGTGCACGGACACGCGAGTGGCCACTGCTGTAGGAACTCGGACGGTGCGGGTGTTTCTCGGAAGATTATCGAACTAATAAGTCCGAAAGTTTGTGTGTGCGTGTGTTTGTCACTCCTGCCGGCTTAGCATGATTAATTATATTTCTTTTCTACCAAAGAATAGACAAAGTTCCTTATATCCAACTCGTTATCTCTTCTGCCCGAGCACGCAGCGACCCATGCTTGGTTTATCAGAATTTTGTCTACTGAAGAATAGAAACATTTCTTCTCTTCATTGTATGCATTAAACGGTCGAAATCTTTCTACAATTTGTCACTTTGTCTATTCTTCCGTAGATAAAACCCGTTTCTATCGTGGTCATGCTAGGCCAGCTGCACGTTGAAACAACTGGCTGGATTCGGATGAAATTTGACAAAGAAGTAGCCTGGAACCTGGAAAAGCACATAGCTTACTTTTCATCCATTTTCACGCAAACTAAGTCCAAAATATTAACCAGCTGGTGCTTACTCATCCTAAGAGAGCTACTTTAAGTAGGTACTTATAAGGATAAAATTTCTATACAACGTGTATCAGAAATGCATGTTTATTAAATTTTTTATGGGGGACTTTCATTCAGAACTTTAAATAGTTTAAACAAAAAAAAAGGGGAATTTATTTTTTTCGACTCCGCATACAAATGGCGTCATCGGTTAATTCGTATGGAGAGTCAAAAAATTTTAGCTGAGTCGAAAAAAAAATTAAATATATAAATAAATTATTATCAATTAGTTTTAGGCCGTTTGACCTCCGCAAATTATAACGACAACCAACCCGTCTCGGTCCGACATGGCGGCCCATGCATTTGAATGGACGTCTGTCCACGCGACCTCCGACGGCCACCATATTGAACCGACGCCGACGTGTCGGTTGTCGTCATCGGTTGCGGTGGACAAATGGCTTTACTCCTCCTACAACAACATCTACACTTTTTTTTCAGATATTAATTCCTGAACAAATTAACGTTTGCTGTGAAGGCTACATAAAAGATGAAAATAATAACGGAAACAGGTGAATAACATAACATAATTTCTAAAAATTTGTTGAACACTCCTCATCATTATCGTCATCATCATCAGCCTATAGCAGTCCACTGCTGGACATAGGCCTCTCCAAGTGCACGCCATTTAACTCGATCCTCGGCCACTCTTATCCAGCTGCCATCAGCCACCCTGCGTAACAATACTCCTCATTTTATCTAAAGTACCTACATAACCTATACTTAATTAATTCCAGTATTCATTGCAAGCCACACTGTTCACCTTCCTGCGTTAATGGTTATTGTAAATCACCTGGAGTGTGCGCTTGTAACCCAGGCTTCGTGCCAGAGGTGTTTGATGCCCACTACTGCTCACCACTGTGCATTAAAGGATGTGACCACGGAACCTGCACCGCGCCCAACACGTGTGAGTGTGACTTGGGATATAATCTCGTTAACGGAGTATGTGAGCCAGTTTGCTCTGAACCATGTCAAAATGGCGCTTGTGTAGCCCCAGAAACCTGTCAATGCCATCCCGGTTACAAGAAATCGGACAACGACACATGTAAGCCTTACTGCTCCGGTTATACAGCTAGTGGCGAGTGTATAATCACCATTACTTGTGAACCCGGATGGTCCAAAGTAATCAAGGGTTCGGTTGAAATATGCGAGCCAGTGTGTTCAAAACCTTGCGACAATGGCACTTGTGAGGCACCAGAAACTTGTGAATGTTTGAAGGGGTACGAAAAGTCAGCCAACGATATTTGTGAACCTTACTGTTCTGAGTGTTCTCATGGTAGTTGCATTAGTCCACAAACATGCGTCTGCGATCCGGGATGGTATAAAAAGGAGTCAAGTGGCACGTGCCTCGCCCATTGCGATAGCAAATGTGGCAACGGCACGTGTGTCGCTCCGAATATCTGCGAGTGCTTTCCTGGTTATATACTCGATGAATCGAAATCACTGGAAGGAAAAGAGACTGCTTCATGTGTTCCAATTTGTAATAACTGCGAAGGTTCCTGCGTTGCTCCTGGTGTATGTGTGTGTGTGTCACCCCAAGAAACGGCGCTCGTTGCCGCGGATGGAGGGTCGTGTGACTGTATAGACAACTGTACAGATGCTGCAAAAAAATGTGAAAAGACTATATGTTTGATGACTACAACTACAACAAGCGTTGCTAAATATGATGTGTATGATGAAAACGCATTGGTGTCAACAGATGCAACTGACGTCGAGTCAGATGATGGTAGTAACGTTGGCAGTACTCACAATGATTATAATGAACTGAAAATTGAGAGAGCGTCGTGGTAAGTAACTGGTGATTAGTTTATTTTTTTATCACTTTCTATATAATTTAGAAAAAAAACCTTTCACGCCTTTTTACGTAGCGTTCAAAGTTAAAACGATATCGACAATATTTAGTTATTAAAAAAAAACATAAACTCATCGAATAACCAACTTCAAGTTTAGTTACTTGGAGAAAAGGATACCGTCCGCATGGACTACAATAAATTGACCATTATATTAATAACCTTCTTAAAACGTGGCCAGTACTCGAAAAAGACAAGCTGTATCCTACCGGAATTAGATGAAATGTAGCTAAAATTTTAAGTTGGACCCCAAGATAAACTGTGAAAACCACATCAAAATCCGTTCAGTACTTTTTGCGTGGTGCAATCACATAGAGACAAAAAAAAAATTGGGTATGGCTACGTCTCAGTAAACAAGGGCCCCAATTCTGCAGCAATTGTGTATTAATGGTTTCATAATGACACCATTACGGTCAAACCTAAGCGCTCATTGGCTTAGAGTAAGACTATATCTGTTTCGTCATTGATCAAAACGATGTCATTGAGAGACCATTCTAACACGATTATGACAATTGCATTAGCAGACTTGGGCCCCAGACTGTTTTTTCTGGAATATCTTCAATGTACAGACACGGTTTTTTTACAGTTCTGTAATATCATAGATAACTGATTGTTTTTCCAATATTATGAAGTCCTTGATGTCAGAATAACATTTTGATTTTCCTCATCAGGTTTAACTCCAACTGGTTTTACGCAATAGGATCTTCCCTTATTTTAACGATCATTGTTCTGATGGCCGTAGCCGTCTTGAAGAGGAAATATTTTAAATCACTGAGCAGAAACATATTTAATGCACATAGTAAGTAGTCTATATCATAATTACTTGAGTACTCTTTTTTAGGGTTCCGTACCAAAATGGTAAAAAAAAGGAACCCTTATGGTGCGACTTCGTCTGTCTGTCTGTCTGTCACACCTGCTTATTTCAGCAACTACTTATGCTATCGACTTGAAATTTGGAACAGTTATAAAAAATGCTTGTTCAACTTAATTGCAAATGAAAAAAGTCCAAAAATATTTTTATTTTCATTGCAAAAGGGGCCGGAGTGGGGGTCCAAAATTTTAAAGTGGGGTTACTAGGTCAAGTGACATATCATATGAAAGGGCTTGATCTGCACATCTCAAAATATATTTTTATTTTATTTTGTGTCTCACAGTTTTCGACATATGATGAAAATTGTCTGAAAAAATACCATTCCCCCCCCTTATCTCCGAAGTTTGCGGAGTGAAAAATCTGAAATAATTAGAGTTGATAGGAATTGACCCAAATATTGCACCAAAAATAAAACGATGTTCCTAACTAGTACAGTTTTTTCAAAATCATCAAAATTCTTTCACAAACAAACTTAATTTTGCGGTCCGGTTTTTTTCACTTTATACGTCCAAAACTGATACGGAACCCTCGGTGCGCGAGTACGACTCGCACTTGGCCGGTTTTTTTTTATTTTATTTAATAATAGGCTTGACCGCCATCTCGCCTGATGTTAAGCGATGATGCGATCTACGATGGAACACGCTTACCTAGAAGAAACTGATTCACTCGTGACTTGAAGATACCCAGACTGTAACTGAACACCCACACGGGCAGCGCATTCCACTGTTCAGCGGTTTTCACAATGAAAGTGGAATCAAAGCGCTTTGTTCGGGTTTTTGGTACATCGACCATGAATCGATGGCGCTTCTTCGTGCTTATATATTCAATATTGATTACAAAGCGTGGGGACCTAGGTTCATTCTCCGGATCGGGCAAACGTTATTGGGTTTTCCAGGGTTTTCCATTAGGCCAGTGGCAGCCCAAAACGCTCTGCAATTTAAAATGTACTTGCCAACTACAAATGCCAGAGGAATTCGGACAAGCATCTGGCCGAAATCAACGGATTTTTGTAATCACGCGACTGCGTCCGATTCGAATCCATTGTCATTTATAACATCCATGATTTTCGGACCAAATTTTCTCTGATTCGAATCATTCGGTGTAAGTTGGTTGTACAAGTTTTGAATGTGTTTATTTGTAACATAGTCATACAATTGGTGCTATAGTCGTTTTAATGGAGACATTATCAGGCGTTATTTATTTGATGTGCAGTTAAATATTTATCTTTAGAAAAGTTCTACATTTATGAGCTTTATATGTAGGTAATTACAGCTTAAGTCTAAAGGAACCTAATGTGTATTGTTTCAGTTTCAGATAGCGACGTGTCAACAGCTGTGCACTACAAACAGAACAGTAATTAATTTTATTTCACTTTTTTATTCTAATTGTTTCATTTACTTTTATAATAAAATGTACCTACTAGAAGGAGTTTAGTTACTTACTGAGTACAATTCCTTGTTTCAACCAATAATATAATTTTCGCCCAACCTGAACTTGGCCAAAGAACTAAGTAGGTACTACCTACCTCTATCCACGGAACAGAGTTAATACCAGAAATGTTACAGCGTCGCCATTGGTGGGCGATAACGAGCTAAGCAAGCGTTTATATGGCGACAAAATGCCCGTCAACATCTGTTCCCGTCATAACCCGAGTCCGCCGCTGAGCCTGTAGATCTAAATAATGTCCCTAAATCATATCGAACCGTTCCAGCTAGTAGCCCCTCCCTCTAGTTGTCCTCCCCCCAGCGACGCCCTAAGCCGAAGATCGTACGTTCGTACCCCAGTAGGGGGTGCCCTTAGCGGGTGCTCGCTTAGTTTGTAGGTTTTAAGCCTGGCTGGAGGCATTTGTACGTGCTCACCAGAAGTCCGGTTAAACAGTGACGGCTGTTAGAAGCCGACTGCGAGAGGCCCTTAAAAAAAAGTCAACATCTGCCGCTTGTACGGTGCGAGCGCGGAAATGTTTTGTTACGTTAGCTGACATTAAGAAAAAGTAATGACGATACAGACATCTAGCTTCATTTTTCGGCCTAACTGACCGACTAGTTGACAATTCAAAGTAGGTATAACTAGCGGTGTCAGTTACGATCACAAACGTCACCTGCGCATTAGCTGGTTTTTCGGTCTCTTTGGCGGAATGAAGAAGACGGGGGGCGTCAAGGCTGCAGGCGATTGGTTCGTCACTCGGTGCTTGTCGTCTAATTGGACCATTCTCTATTACGTATTGTCAACTGTCTATTGTCTATTGGGGCGAAAATAAACATGCGTGATCTGTAATCATCTTTAATGCCGGTACCTATACCTGCAAGTTAAATGCTAAAAACGGCACTGGCAGACGCCCATAGAACGCTGGGCTTCAGATGGTGTAAGTCGGTACAGATATGAAATTAGTTTGGTGTGATCGAGTATTTCAGGAGTATTTAAATTCATTTTTTAATTGTTTTTGTACGTAATTGGGTTAAAGAGAAATCTTCGTATTTATGACAATGAGGTTAAGTATGGTGTGAATGATCCAATGAAGTACAGCCCGACTAATGAGTTCTCAATTCAAAGGTTTTAGTTGCTGTCGACATGATACTCTATGGAGGCACGAGCCAGGGCGCGTGCACCCGTTCTTGTTTTATTGTTTTTTTCAAAATGTCAACGCCATAATCATTTTTATTTCTTATTTATTTCGATTTTTTATTTCAATTCTTAATCTCTAAGATAAATTAGGCAAAGAACAATTAAAATATATTTTTATTTTTGGTTAAGCTTTTATTACTGTACCAGATCAAGCCCAAAGCTGCCGATGTCCTTTGACGATGAATTGTCATTGTCTAATTTTAAGCATTTAACTTACTCGCGGCAAACTCTTTTCTAACTTGAGTTGCTATGGGTGATGCCAGTTTGAAATAAAACAACGGTTTAGGAAATAACATGAAAATTATATTTTATTTCATTTCATTATGCAAAGCACAAAGGAAAAATAATATGACAATATTTAGTACCTCTAGACAAAACTACCAAGATATCTCCTCTACAATACAATTGAAATCGAAAACCAAAACGTATTAGATTGATCTGAAAAAATCATAACCGGAAAAAATCAGACTGTGTGAGACGTTCAATGATTTTAAATGGGATTCTGAACGTTTTGGTTTCCGATTCTGGATTCCGTCTCTTAATTTAGTAAGCCATTCCGGTTGTCTGTGGCCGGCTTTAGGGTGCGTTTCCACCAGACATGTGTGCGAGGGATGTTTAGAACCAAAACCAAAATGGTTCAAAATACAGAAAGAACATTAAATACACTAAGTTTGGTCGTGACACAAAGACTTGAGTTTGGTACCTATACGGGGCGCCATACATAGCCTGGCATTGTCCTTTGAAAGAAATAAAAATTAATAGGATACGGATAGAAAAATACAAGAAGTGTACGTACAGGTTCAATATTTGCTCTTCACTGACTTAAATTAAAAAAAAACTAGGTAAAGTTTTACATATAAAAAATACAAACATTTTCGTTTATCTTACATCTAATAGATATTCAAGACGAGTGATTAATGTACCACTTAAAAATATAAGGGCGAGGCCCCATTAGTGCGTTGCGCTGCGCTGCGTTGCGTCACTTCACAATACACTTCTCCGTTGCGTTGTCGTACCTATGCATTGCGTCGATGAACCAACGGAGTAGTGTAGTGTGAAATGACGCAACGCAGCGCAACGCACTAATGGGGCTTCGCCCTAATGGGTACTATAAAAGCGACCGCAAACTTACGATTTCAAGTTGGCCGACTATCGAACAACTAAATCGTGTACTCACACAATTTAATCGTCCAACTTTTAAATTGTGCGTAATCGGAAGACAATCTCGATTCCGATACGATCGGTGTCTAATTATATAATTGGCCGATTTAGTTGGTTGACATGCGAGCTTATAATAAGTCACTTTTGCCTATTAGTATAGGTACTCGGCGATTCAGTTGCCTACCTTGAAATTGTAAGGCCTAAGTTCACCGACAAAATAACAGTCCGATAAATTGAAACCGGCCGTTTAACATGACTTTTTGTATAGAAAAAGATGTCATAAACAGCCGTTTTCAATTTAACGGACTGTTATCTTGGCGGTGAACTTGACCTTAAGTCTGCGGTCGCGCTAAACAGAATATTAGCAGAATCAGAATCTGGTGAATGACTCCTGGTCCTGGTACGTTCTACTATTACGGCTGGTGTTGATTCAATTCTGAAATTATAAAAATATGTAATTATATTATCCGATTCAAATGTAGTGCAATGAACAAATAACAAACTAAGTAGAAGACGTCAAAAAATATCTCAATTAAAAAAATGAGTTAAAATAATAATACAAACAAATACCCTGTAGGTATTTTTATTGTATTTAGACAAAACTAAGAGCAGAGCTTGTTCCGGGAAACGGAAATATGTAAACAAGTTCATACAAAATGTATGGTAGCCATTTTTTTCCATCCTTGACGGGACCTGACGAGACCCAGACCCGAAAATGTGTAGACGGTCCTTTAATTTTATGTATTCTATACAGGGTGTCTTGTTTTGAGTGGTCCAAAAAAAAACCCCGGTATCACGTGCTATCAGTATGCAGCTTAGTTTGGGGAATTTCGATAGCGATAAGAAATAATAGGGTTCTTGCCAACATTGAAAATATGTTACAGATTGTGGTCATCCTATCAGTTCATAGCGTAAATAAACTTATTTCTTTTGATTTTCAACTAAAATATGTATATTTTCTGCAAATCTTTTCTGCAAAATATTTTTTGTTATTTTAGCTGTGACAAGAACGGCCTGTTGCAATCTGGTGACGTCACACGCTAGTAAGCCAGTGTTGCCAACTTATTTTTAGGGTAAAGAATTCTTAGGGTAAATTTGAGGGTAAAATTTTAGGGAGCGCCTCCGCAGCCGGCGTCGACTAGGCTCCCAAAAATAATGCCGTTAGGAACCGGGGTAGCCTTGGAGTAGCAGTGATACCAGACGAAAATAATTGCAAACTACCGTAGCAGCAGATTAATGTTGCCGTCTTTTAAGTTGAATTAAATACCTTAGACTGACTTTTAAATTACAGTGCCAATGTAGAACAAAATACAACTTTTACAAGGGGGATGGAGGTGGTCGACGGAGCCCCGGTACGCGGAGCTCCTATTTTTATCTACAAGGTTAAAAGTAACCTAACACGAAGGGGTTGACGGGGGCTTCGTTCGCTCGCTCACTGAAACCCCCGTCAACCCCTTCGAACCTAACCTGTCCGTGTCGGGGTGTCCAAGTTCTCGAGCTCGCTTCGCTCGCTCTTGGACCCTAATTAGGTATGTTACTCAAATAAATCATGATATGTTTTTTTAATTAAGCCAAATTGCCAACTCCCTTTCCCGCTTTTTTTTCCAAACTCAGCGCCGGCTGCCAATTTAGTCAATTCCAAAATTTTAAGGTTAGATTTCGTATTGTTGTTATGATTACTAAAGTTTATGGGCTTTTTGGTAAGCAATACATGTAGGTACCTAAGTATTTGAATTGAATTTGAGTTAAACAAACAAATTCAGCATATTTTTATTGTGAAACATGAACATTTATTAAGAAAGAATTTATTTTATTGTATATCTAAAACGAAAACTTTAGCCAGGTATTTTTGTATAAATAGTTATGATTTTAGAGTAAAATTAATCAGGCATTGGGGTAAAATGAAAATCTAACTTGGCAACACTGGAGTAAGCACGGCTTTGACAGGTTGCAGTTTGCGTTTTATGTTTTCTGGGTGCTATATTTGATCTAAGAGCTATTTCTGAAGCTGTTTTCATAGAAATCTTCTATCTAGTGGCATAATTAATATTCATATCGAATCTCAAAATGGAGTAAAATTTTGTGCAAGCTGATACAACTTACCTAAGATAGACGCATTTATGGTTGCACTTTTTTTTAAGAATAACGCTGATTATTATGCTGCGGAACTTAAAAATGTAAAAACAGCAGTGTAAGTACCTACCTACTACATATTTATTTACAAATATTTTGTATAATCATTCAGAAGTTTTGTGAAATCTCATTTTAGGTTATGTTGATAAAAACTCAGAAACATTACCTATAAATTCTTTTGTGTCATGAATCATGATGGACTGCTTAAAGACGTATTTGTACATTGTGTGGTACACACACCATTTATACGCCATTATAGCCAATAAAAAATAATTGATGAAATTAATTTCAGCTGCACCGTCTGTCTTGTTGACAAAGCTCGTTTACTAGCGTGTTACGTCACTTCCGTCAGAAACAGCGTTTTTGGAGCGGTTTTGGAAATTTATACTTTATCACTGATTTTTATTAATAAAGACAGTAGATCTCCCTGAAATATCAATGTAGTGTGCTTATAATATAATGAAGATTAATATAAACCATTTCCCAAAATGAGGCAAATAGCCTATTATTGATTGATTAATTAACATGTATAATCGATTTTTAGACATCAAAAAAACCTACATGTTGTCTACATTTTCCCATAGAAGGTTCGAATGAAGAAGTCAGATCGTTTTGCGAAATTAAGTATAAAAAAAATCGTGCCAATGGGGAGTTTTTCATGAAAACTTGCAACAAAAATTAAGTATTTCTAATTGATATCTAAATTCCCCAAACTAATGCTGCAGACTGATAGAGACATGTTCCTAAACCAGGGTTTGTTCTTGAACCACGAGAAACGGGACATCCTGTAGAATATAAAATATTACATACCATAGGTTCGTCTCCTGTATCGAGTATATGTCATGGTGGCGGCAATGGCGACAAGCGTGCCGCACGCAAACGCCATAAATCCAATAGCTAGAACCATTGCCATTGAATATTCCTCAGCTTGTGCTATTGGTGGTCGTAGAGGCGCTGGTCTAGGGGGCACAAGATATACCATGATGTTATTCGTTTATGTAATTATGCAGTGTTAGGAGAGGTACCTACAGCGGGTTAGGTATCTCGCTTCAATTATCTACAATCAGAAATCTGTGTTAATATTTTTAGTCTTCTGTAATATACTCCTTAACAATTGCTGTATTCTGTTTTATGCAATTTTATTATTACATACCTAGATTTATTGAAACTATTATAGTATACTAAACTATACTTTAACTTTATCAACACTGTCTTTGTTTTTTTGTGTATCTGTGGAGAACGTTGTTGGTTCCACATTTGTATAACTCTGTACTTATTTACTTCTTTGTTATATCAAATATGTAACTGTTTGATTTCCCGAATAAATAAAATAAAAATAAATCTGAAACCTCGAAACCCTAGAAATAGACAAAGTGACAGATTGTAGAAACATTTCTACCGTTTCATTCATAAAACGTAGAAATGTTTCTATAATCTGTCACTTTGTCTATTTCTATGTAGACAAAACCCGATTCTATCGTGGTCATGCTTGGCCGGCTGGACAGGCTCTAAGGCTACGGTATCCGCTTACGATCAATCGGGCTGTAGGTATGCCTGTTTATAAACTTTTACGAATAAACAAAATTGTCTTTTGCCTCTGACCGTATTGATCCTCTCACGAACTAGTGGTTAAGTTTGTCGATTTTGACTTTATCAACGTACGCAACAGTGGCGAACCGTGAGGGGAAGCCGGTTCAATAAAATAGTAACAAAATTATGAATAACTCCGTTTTACGATGTCATACCTATTGTTTATTAACTGTATTTACATATTTTAAATAAACAAATAGGTATGACACAAATAAAACGGAGTTATTCATAATTTTGTTACTATTTTATTGTACCGGCTTCCCTTCACGCTTCGCCACTGGTACGCAATGATAACGCAGAGATAAGCCGACCCTTGATAAACGAAGTGTCCACTAGCAATCAAATTTGCGGAAGTTGACTTGCGCAAGCGACTTCCAACGTGTAAACGCTCGCGCAAGTTGACATGTTGTTCGAGAAGTCGCTTACGTAAGTTAACTTCCGCATTTTTTTTGCTAGTGGACACTTCGCTATAGCTGTGTTTGTTGGCACAGATTAATAAATAGGTTTATTAATCTGTGCCAATAAACATAGCTTAATTAATAAACACTTACGTTACAGAGAGGTCCATCGTATAATTTGTGACATTTAGATTGTCAATATCCGATTTAGTTGAAATTAAGGGTGATTCAGTCGTTGGATCAGTAATGGGATTTTTTGTCGTATTAGTTCCTTGACCAACTTGAATAAGATGTTCAGATGGTGTAGTTCTTTTCGTCGTCACGTTGGTATCTCTGTAAAGGAAATGTGTTCAAGTGAAAATCAAGAAAATTTTTCGTCCTTAATCCAATATTTTTATTTATCTTTGCGCCACCGCCGCTCCATTCGCTAAGGAGACGAATTTTCAAAAATAATGAAACATTTATACTATCTGTGGTTTTAAAACAGTGGCCATATTACTAAACTTTACAGCATAAAATAATACTGATTACAGCAAAGGCTTTGACCGCATTGACCACAGGATTTGGCTACGGAAAATTTTTCAGCTGGAATACACGATGATCTATGTATCGATAGTTTTCATCTTACAACGAAAGCAGATCAAAAGCAGTTGTTCTACAGCAATTTACATGCAGTTGGGGCTTAATACCACCTGGAGTATCTCAGAAATCAATTTTAGGACCTCTTTTGTTCAATCTATAATAGCAGACATGAAAACAAAACTATTCGTTTTATAACTCATACATTTTATTATACACCGATGACATGAAAATTCTGTCAACATGATTTTTTTGAGTTCCATGCTTTAAAAGTATCAAAGAAAGATTATTTCTTTGTCCGCTTGTCTGTCTATCTGTATGTCAAGAAACTTTTTTTCTAAAATGAGAGGTAACAAGTTAAAATTAATATCAAACACTTTGGTCTAGGTCCCTTGGAGCAAACTTAGACCAATTTTATTGTGTCACACTTTAGGGCTTCTGACTTCCTCTATCGATAATATGACAACTGGACCGACTATGTAATATGCTCTCCGTGATGCGGAGGGATCTTGATGTGTAAAGACTGGTCAGCCACCCACAAACTCATCGCGGCAAGTGTGGCCTAACTTTGCAGATCGATCGATCCGTGCGGCTGTTACTTAGTCACGAGCCCCTTCAGACAGCGTGGATCATCACCAAAAATAAAACAACACTGTGCTCATTGAAATTAATAAAATGAGAGGTAACAAGTTAAAATTAATATCAAACACTTTGGTCTAGGTCCCTTGGAGCAAACTTAGACCAATTTTATTGTGTCACACTTTAGGGCTTCTGACTTCCTCTATCGATAATATGACAACTGGACCGACTATGTAATATGCTCTCCGTGATGCGGAGGGATCTTGATGTGTAAAGACTGGTCAGCCACCCACAAACTCATCGCGGCAAGTGTGGCCTAACTTTGCAGATCGATCGATCCGTGCGGCTGTTACTTAGTCACGAGCCCCTTCAGACAGCGTGGATCATCACCAAAAATAAAACAACACTGTGCTCATTGAAATTAAGTGTAAATGAAATAAACTAACCTTTCGCCTTTGTCCGTATTTAATGCTCTCACAAACTACCTAGTAGTTTGTTTATTTCGACATTATTTCAATGCACGCAATGACAGCACAGTGCAAAGCGCGCTGAGCTACGCTTCGCCAGGTGTGCGCTGACCTTTGATAGTTGTTTGTTGGCACAGATTAATAAATAGGTATCGGTTACTTAGTTCTACACTTACTTTATAGAGAAGTCCATCGTATTTGTGACATTTAGATTGTCAATATCCGATTTAGTTAAAATCACGGGGTCTCATCAGGAACAAAGGAACATTTGTTCAAATAACTCATTATACGTATCGATTTGTTATTGAAGTTTGTGTAAAATGTAGAACATAGATAAATAGACAAATATCAATATTTTTTCTAATTTAAAAAAAACATTTACTTACGAAAAAATGTTTAGCCCGATAGCCCGCGGTACGGCGACGAACACGTTATTTTGTATGACATGAGGCATCTGTACGCGTAGTATTGTATTATCTGTGGTTAAAATTAAGGGTGATTTAGTCGTTGGATCAGTAATGGGATTTTTTGTCGTATTAGTTCCTTGGCCGACTTGAATAGGATGTTCAGATGGTGTAGTTTTTTTCGTTGTCACGTTGGTATCTCTGTAAAGGAAATGTGTCCAAGTTAAAATAAAGTGAGTTTTTCATCCTTAGTCCAATATCCTTACTATATTTGCGAAATATCAGGATTAAGTATCTGGTTTTAAAAAAATATGACGCCGAACCAAATTAAAGACGATATGGGTAACACATTAGGGAAGTCCGTGCCGTCATATTCAACAGTGAAAAAGTAAGTAGCTTTGTTTGAACAAGGCAGAGAGAGCGTGGAAGATGACCCGAGGAGGAACATTCACTAATTTTACACACATATTCGAAAATCATCGATAAAATCCAAAAATGGTTTTAGGCGAACGAAGATTAAAACTGCGTGAAATTAGTGAGGCTATGAGGACTTGGGTATATCATAATTATTTTAACCAATGAATTAGGAATGTCTAAGGTGTTTGCAAATTGGACACAAACTCAAACTCAAGCGAGTCGAAATTTAAAAAAAAATCTAGCCGTGTTTAAAAAGAATACCGTTGACTTTTTGAGACGGGTCAAGGGTTTAAGGATTCACTAAACTAAAAAAAAACACGTGGCAGGGAGAAAATGTTCTTCTAATAAGGAAGTGATAGTGGTCATAGTGGAGACAAAGCATTTTTTGAAGAGTTGGAGTAATCTGCGTATAGGAAAGGTATCGAACCGCTAGGGCAAACTCAAAAATCAATAGAACAAACGTATTGAGATCAAAGGAGAGTATGTAGAAAAAAGAAAATATTTTGGTGTCTTTTGATTCAGGCCGCGAACTTTTCAATCCATCTGCGTACGAAAATTTATATAGGTTATGAGATGAGAGCAAGCCTTAAATTAGGATCTAACCTTATTGTTAGTGTGCAAGTAATTAAGTCGTGAACTATTTTGGAGGTCAGATGAAAAATATAATAATAAAAGTGTACTTACGACTTCTTTAGCCCTTGTTCTAACTTTAACTTTAATAAATTCAGAAAGTCCTGAAATAAATTCAGAAAGTCCTGAAATAAATTCAGAAAGTTAATAAACCTGTCAGTTTTGGCTAGATTGTGCTTAAACTATATCTGATGATTTTTTTACTACTTAAATATAATTTAGTGTTACTTCTATTCCAGTGTTTTTCAACCTGGGGGTCGCGAAGCCTCCATAAGGGGGTCGCGGAGGGTCGCGAAGCCTCGGTAAAAGAAAAAAAAACTTTTATATTATAAAAATGCTCTCTAAAGGACATTAGCATTTTCAGTAGGTGAGGATCAGCAAAAAGAAAAAGAATAGAGGTAAGTCACATTCACATCAATGTGAGTTAGGTCTATTTTTCATTAACTAATTTGTCCCATTCCATCGTAGCAATACGTCCCATACCTAGCAAACGCATCCAGCGTTTGCTAGGTACATAGAATTAAAACATTTTCAAAATTTAGGTGATTTCTCTGTTTGCTTTTTATTTGAGCCATCGACTGAAATGTCCACTCATACAAGTAGTTTTATTACGCGGCAGATAGGGGGTCGTGAAATATTTTTACCTACCAAGGGGGTCGTGCAATGAAAAAGGTTGAAAAACACTGTTCTATTCAGTACATTTGCAGTAAAATACTACTAGCTAGCTAGCTAGCTACTGAAAGATAAGTCCACAAAACCACTTAATTATATTGTTATAGTCAAAACTTTTGAACAGTCAAAATTAGTTTTGACCAAGCACATTAGTTAAAACTAGTTTTGACTGAAGTATATCACTGATATATAAGGTTCTACCCTTCATACTCGAAATATTTCAAAAGGTACATTTGTAGGTGGTAAAGATGCCATACATACGAAAAAAATTGATCTAATTTTGGGTTTTTTTAAATAAATTAATTTAAAATACTGACTCCTCATTATTTTCAACATCCATCACGCTAGTTTTTACGTTACTTACTAGTATTATTAGAATCTAGCGTAATGGATATTGAAAATAGTACCTATTTTTATGGGTCAAATAATTTAATATACCTAATTTATAAAAAAAAATATTCAGATCAATTTTTTTTCGTTTTAAACTTTCGCGAATTGTACACATGTTTTCAATTATATCGGGACTTTTCGCGCACAAACACAATCAAAATATAAGCATTTTGAATAACCTCGACGTTTCGATCAAGTTGCATTGACCGTGGTCACGAGAAGACTGAAGTGTGTGGGTATCATCGTCTTGAGCGGCGGGTGCTGTCTCGAACTACCCGGGCCTGGTTTTGTGAAACGTAACTGTCTAAATCACGACACACGAATTCGAGACAGCACCCGCCGCTCAAGACGATGATACCCACACACTTCAGTCTTCTCGTGACCACGGTAAATGCAACTTGATCGAAACGTCGAGGTTAGTCAAAATGCTTATATTTTGATTATGTTTGTGCACGAAAAGTCCCGATTTAATTGAAAACATATTTTTTTTCGTTTGTATGGCCATCTTTACCACCAATAGATGTGCCTCATAAAATATTTCGAATATGAAGGGTAGGATCCTATACTTCACCAGTTTTAACCAACGTGCATAGTTACTGGTTAAGTAAGGGTCAAAACAAAACAGACGCCCGGTACAGCCCTCCGGAATTAAGAGAACGAATGAATGAAATTGAACGATTGCGGCTAGAATTTTCTTGTCATTTTTCTTTTAACAGTAGAATGTATAATTTATTTATTATGTATAATTTCGACACAATGTAAAAATTGATTGTGAAATAAATGAATAAATCGCATGAATCGTAGAATCGTTCAATTTATGAACGATCTCATTAAATTTATGAAAAAATCATAACCGGAAACAATAAGACTGTGTGTGACGTTCAGTGATTTTATATGGGATTCGGAACGTTTTGGTTTCAGATTCTGGATTCCGTTTCTTAAATTCAGTAACTATTCCGGGCGTTTGTTTTGACCCCATTGACCTATATGTCCCTAGACAAGCAGTTCTGAACAAAAATCATGCCCCACACGCGGGTACTTGTCTGTTGCTCTTGCTCACCGCATCAAACGTAAAAGTGAATGTGAGGCTTGTGTTGTGCCCGCACAACACGTGAGTGTGACATGTTTAATGTACGGAACTGCTCGTCTAGACATTAAAGTCAATGTTTGACCCTAAGAATTTTGACTGTAACCTTAATTATCTACATTATTATAGGTACTCACCCGGTATGTTGGAGTAGAAGTGGTAGAAGTAGGACTTTCTGAAGTATTTTTTGTAGTAATTACTGTAGAACGTTGAGAAGTACTTTCAGTAGTATTTTCAGAAGTACTTTCTGATGTACTTTCTGATGTACTTTCTGAAGTTCTTTCTGAAGTACTTTCAGAAGTTCTTTCTATTGTACTTTCCGAAGGACTTTCAGAGGTACTTTCTGATGTACTTTCAGAAGTACTTTCTGGAGTACTTCCTGAAGTTCTTTCTGAAGTACTTTCTGGAGTACTTTCTGAAGTTCTGTTTGAAGTTCTTTCTGAAGTGCTTTCTGAAGTACTTTCAATAATACTTTCTGATGTACTTTCTGATGTACTTTCTGATGTACTTTCTGAAGTTCTTTCCGGAGTACTTTCCGGAATACTTTCAGAATCACTTTCAGAAGAATTTTCTGAAGTACTTTCTGAAGTTCTTTCAGAAGTACTTTCCGGAGTACTTTCTGAAGTACTTTCTGAAGTTCTGTTTGAAGTTCTTTCTGAAGTGCTTTCTGAAGTACTTTCACTAATACTTTCTGATGTACTTTCTGATGTACTTTCTGAAGTTCTTTCTGAAGTACTTTCAGAAGTTCTTCCTATTGTACTTTCCGAAGGACTTACAGAGGTACTTGATGAAGTACTTACAAAAGTACTTTCTGATGTACTTTCAGAAGTACTTTCTGGAGTACTTCCTGAAGTTCTTTCTGAAGTACTTTCTGGAATACTTTCAGAATCACTTTCAGTAGAATTTTCTGAAGTTCTTTCAGAAGTACTTTCCAGAGTACTTTCTGAAGTACTTTCTGAAGTACTTTCTGAAGTTCTGTTTAAAGTTCTTTCTGAAGAGCTTTCTGAAGTACTTTCACTAATACTTTCTGAAGTTCTTTCTGAAGTACTTTCAGAAGTTCTTTCTATTGTACTTTCCGAAGGACTTTCAGAGGTACTTGATGAAGTACTTACAGAAGTACTTTCTGATGTACTTTGAGAAGTACTTTCTGGAGTACTTACAGAAGTTCTTTCTGAAGTACTTTCTGGAGTACTTTCTGGAGTACTTTCTGAAGTTCTGTTTGAAGTTCTTTCTGAAGTGCTTTCTGAAGTACTTTCAATAATACTTTCTGAAGTGCTTTCTGAAGTACTTTCTGAAGTTCTTTCCGAAGTACTTTCCGGAATACTTTCAGAATCACTTTCAGTAGAATTTTCTGAAGTTCTTTCAGAAGTACTTTCCAGAGTACTTTCTGAAGTACTTTCTGAAGTTCTGTTTAAAGTTCTTTCTGAAGAGCTTTCTGAAGTACTTTCACTAATACTTTCTGAAGTTCTTTCTGAAGTACTTTCAGAAGTTCTTTCTATTGTACTTTCCGAAGGACTTTCAGAGGTACTTGATGAAGTACTTACAGAAGTACTTTCTGATGTACTTTGAGAAGTACTTTCTGGAGTACTTCTTGAAGTTCTTTCAGAAGTACTTTCTGAAGGATTTTCAGCAGTAATTCCTGTAAAGCGTTCTAATAGACTTCCTGAAGTTATTGCTGTAGTACTTTCTGTAGTTTTTGAAAATTTTGGAAGACTGTAAATAGAAAAAATAATTAAAACTTTTCTGTACCTAGGTTTTATTAAATGTTTTGTAAAATGTAAAATATCTACTTACATAAATTTTCTGTAAACCTCGGTAAACTGTTCGGTCCTGCAACAAATGATTTCCTTTATTAAGAAAAAAATTATGATTATTATTGTTACAAATGCAGCTAAAACCTAACTAATATTATAAATGCGAAAGTAACTCTGTTTGTTTGTTTGTTTGTTTGTTTGTTACGTTTTCACGCCTAAACTGCTGAACCGATCATTATGTTGCATATACGTTGTCAGAGATGCAGAAAAGGACATAGGGTACCTTTTGTAAGCGAGCGAAGCCGGGGGCAAAAGCTAAAATTGTAAGATACTAGATGACTTTTTTAACCGCGTAATAGGGCACGGAAATGTATAAGTAAGCTTTTGCCAAAGGTATTTGTTTTTAGGGTTCCGTAGCCAAATGGCAAAAAACGGAAGCCTTATGAATTCATCATGTCTGTCTGTCCGTCTGTCTGTCTGCCTGTCCGTCCGTATGCCACAGCCATTTTTTTCCGAAACTATAAGAACTATACTGTTGAAACTTGGTAAGTAGATTTTCTGTAAACCGCATTAAGATTTTCACACAAAAATAGAAGAAAAACAATAATTTTTTGGGGTTCCCCATACATAGAACTAAAACTCAGAAAAAAATTTTCATCAAACCCATACGTGAGGGGTATCTATGGATAGGTCTTCAAAAATGATATTGAGGTTTCTAATATCATTTTTTTCTAAACTGAATAGTTTGCGCGAGAGACACTTCCAAATTGATAAAATGTGTGTCCCCGCCTCTGTAACTTCTAAAATAAGAAAATGATGAAACTAAAAGAAATATATAATGTACATTACCATGTAAACTTCGACTGAAAATTGGTTTGAACGAGATCTAGTATGTAGTTTTTTCAAAATCATCAAATTTCTTTCACAAACAAACTTTGTTATGCGGTCCGGTTTTTTTCACTTTATACGTCCAAAACTGATACGGAACCCTCGGTGCGCGAGTACGACTCGCACTTGGCCGGTTTTAACGTTAAAACGTTTAAACGTTATAACATATTGACAATCTCGCTTGCGCAGAACCATAATATAGTTCTGCGCGAGCGAGATTGTCAAAAATGCATCTTTTCATTTAACATTTTTAAAAATATTATTTTAAAAAATGTTAAATGAAAAGATGCATTTTTGAAAAATGTAATTCATTATACCTAATGTTTTACATAATTATATTCATTTTAATATTAAAAACTCAAAGGGCACTGGCAGACGCCCATAGAACGCTGGGCCTCGGATTGTGTAAGTCGGTACAGATATGAAATTAGTTTGGTGTGATCTAGTATTTCAAGAGAATTTAAATTCATTTTTTATTTGTTTTTGTACGTAATTGGGTTAAAGAGAAATATTCTTATTTCTGACAGTGAGGTTAAGTATGGTGTGAATGATCCAGTGAAGTACAGCCCGACTAATGAGTTTTCAATTCAAAGGTTTTAGTTGCTGTCACCATGATATTCTGTGGAAGCACGCGCCAGCCAGCATGCACCCGTTTTTGTTTTAGTGGTTTTTTCAAAATGTCAATGGCATAATCATTTTATTTCTTATTTATTTCGATTTTTGATTCCAATTTTTAATCTCTAAGATAAATTAGGCAAAGAACAATTAAAATATATTTTTATTTTTGGTTAAGCTTTTATTACTGTACCATATCAAGCCTAAAACCGCCGACGTCCTCATTATTAAAAACTCATGACTCAAAAACAAATCCTAAATTTTATTGTGCTAAATTGATTAGATAACACAATAGAAATGTGTTTTTATTAATTACCTGTTAAATTAATATTATTTTAAAGAACAATAAATGGAATATATTTTTCAAAAATGCATCTTTTCATTTATCATTCATCATAAAAATATGGTTCTGAGCGAGTGAGAGAGGTGACAAAATGTAAAATGGCTCTTTTGTGAAACGCTTTTTTCTTTCAAATCTGTAGATCTACCGGTTTGGTCTGGCTGTTGGGAATCTATCCGAACCCCGATCATGAGTTTTTTTGACGTGTAGTATCGTTAACGTAAGCATATTTTGAATTGAAAATACACGTTTGTTACACAATATTTATATAAATTAAATACTTAATTAATTTCTCTGTATTTTTTAAAATGTGCAAATTGTATAACATTTTATCAAAATGTTCCAGGACTGCTGTATTTTAAATTCAAAATATGCTTACGTTAACGAAACTATACGTCAAAAAAACTCATGATCGGGGTACTATATACTATATGAAATGTCATTTTATGTGAATATATAATTTAAAAGTACTTACGCTACTAGTGCACAGAGATCATCAATTTTGGTCATCCTGTAACAAGTAATAATTAAAAATAAAATAAATGTATTTAGTGTCAACAATTTTACATACACAACGAGAGTTGTTGTAGGTTGTAGCTAATAAGACCTACACCTACAGTCTGACCACTGAGAGAATTGCGTCCCTGACTGTTCGTGATTGTACGGGCGACAAAACTTTGAAGTAAAAATATCGATTTTGATAAAAAAAAAAATGTCTGTCTTACATAGTTTAGATTCACAATTGAACCCGAAAGGGGCGGTAGGTGATGACGCTGCGATCAGCAGTGCGATTCTGTAACCATCTCACCGTGAAAACTTAGGTGAAGTGTGCGTGGAGTGAGCTGTCAATAGAGTCAATTCCTAGCAAAACAAACTCACTTCACCTAAGTTTTCACGGTGAGATTTTTACAGAATCGACCGGCAGGTTCTAGGTTTTTTTTTTGATCCCGCTATTAACAGCCAATCCAACGATTGAGCAGAACGGCTGTCGGTTTCGCTAGTTTAATTTATCTATAAAACTCACATTATTCCACCACAACCGCCGAGTGCGTTTTCAATTTTACATTCCAGCTGCAACTGAAAAAAAAACAGATCTGGTACACTTGCGCGAATCCATTTGCGCGAAAGGCGATTTACGCGGAAGGCCATTTGCGCGAAAAGACATTTGCGCGAAAAGACATTTGCGCGAAAAGACATTTGCGCGAAAGAAACTTGCGCGAAATGAATTTCTGTAGTCTCAAGCAGAGAATACCTAGTAGGTACGTAAAACAACAACTGTAAAGCCGGGTCCGCAGCGCCATGTTTTCGTGTTTAATGAACATCGAAAATGTTTAATGAACCATAAAAGGACGTGGCCTACCGTGTTTACTTTAGCAAAAACACTGGAACACGTTTGCCAAGACTGACGGAAAACATACCCATATATTTATTTATTTATTCTTCGGAAAGCTTACAGTCTAATATCTTTAAAGGTAAGTTATGTACAATATCGCTTACAAATTGCCATTTAAAAGCTTCCACAAATTAAAAACTATGTACCTAAAATTAAAAATGAAAGAAATAGAACATACAAAAATTAAAATTAAAAATAAATTCTACAAATTTTTCTAAACAAAACAAAAAATATTCATCTTTAAAAAACAAAAAATAAAAAGATAATTATTAGTATCTGATAACTGTGACAGTTTATTGTGCTAAAACATAATATTAATGATGAGTAATGCTACTCATTGCGGTCTATAACAAAGTATTCATTGTTTATAGTTCTTCTTAATGTGCTAGGGCTGGTTTTAAATAGATCAACATCAAAATGAGAGGGAAGGTTATTGAAGCTTGCTGCGCTACGTAAGAAGAAGGCATTCCGTCGGTAGTTGGTTGATGCGAAGGGAATGTGAAGAAGTGGCCGCTGCCTGAAACCTACGTGATGGGTTCTGATTGATATTTTGGAGATAAGTTGGGAACAATCGATGGAACTATTGGCTATATTTAACAGAAATGTAATATCATTAGCATGGCGTCTGTTTTCCAGTGGTAGAAAATGGTATCTTTTGCAACGATGAGTGTAATCCGTTGAGCATTGCTTTGTCTTATAATCTAAGTATCTTAAAAAAACTATACCTATATGCTATGCTATTATGCTAAAGACGTCTTCCTCGTCGGAACTCATATTTTAAAGCCGGGTGCGCAGCATCATGTTTTCGTGTTCGACATGAGTTTTTTTGACGTATAGTTTCGTTAACGTACCTAAGCATATTTTGAATCTAAAATACAGCAGTCCTGGAACATTTTGATAAAATTTTATACAATTTGCACATTTAAAAAAAACTACACTAAAAACTATGAAATGAAAATGTTAAACTTCCATAAATAAAAATCTAAATGTATATTGAAGTCGGCGGGGCCTCTTCAGGTTTTTAACTCTCAGCCTTTGAACAAGAAGAACGTGCGCAGTGTGTGCAAGCTTACTTTGTGCCTCGACAAATTAACATTTCCTTTCATTCCTCCATAATCTACAATGTTGCTTATTTTTATGCTAGGCCCCGCCGACTTCAATATACATTTAGATTTTTATTTATGGAAGTTTAACATTTTCATTTCATAGTTTTTAGTGTAGTTTTTGGAAGTCGGTTTTTTTGAAACCTGTTTTTATTTTTATCTTTTTAGTGTAGTGTAACCTGTGTAACCATTTTATTGTTGTTAATAATTACAATAAAGTATAAAATCATTTATGTACTGCCTTTGCTACACATTTTGTATGTAAGTACCTACTTTTACCGAGATCGATTACTTCCACGAATTTAAATAGGTACTTATATTCATAGATGTTGGTGGATAAGAGCGTTTCAGTAAACAAAAAAACCGGCCAAGTGCGAGTCGTACTCGCGCACCGAGGGTTCCGTATCGTTAGGAACATCGTTTTATTTTTGGTGCAATATTTGGGTCAATTCCTATCAACTCTAATTATTTCAGCTTTTTCGCTCTGCAAACTTCGGAGATAAGGGGGGGGGGGAATGGTATTTTTTCAGACATTTTTCATCATATGTCGAAAACAGTGAGACATAAAATAAAATGAAAATATATTATGAAATGTGCAGATCAAGCCCTTTCATATGATATGTCACTTGACCTAGTAACCCCACTTTGAAATTTCGGACCCCCCACTCCGGCCCCTTTTGCAATGAAAATAAAAACATTTTATGACTTTTTTATTTTCAATAAAGTTTGGCAAGCATTTTTTATAAATGTTCCAAATTTCGAGTCGATAGCATTAGTAGTTGCTGATATAAGCAGGTGTGACAGACAGACAAACAGACAGACAGACAGACAGTCGCACCATAAGTGTTCCTTTTTTACCATTTTGGTACAGAACCCCAAAAACAGTGTTTGTTTCAGTTTATAATAGCAATAGGCTCGCTCCCTAGCCTTCTATCAAATGCGACATAAGCCTAAAAAAATTGTGTGTACTTAATACACCTCTGTCTAACCTTGCGGGAAATACCGGCGTGATGTTATGTATGTATAATATCGAGATCGATTGCGTTCAGGAATTCATGTACTTACACAATATCACTTTTTCATCATTGTCATGATGTCATCGAGATACACCAAAAATATCGTTTATTACACATGGTTAAAAATCTACTCAATCAAAGTTAATAAAATTTAAATGGGACCACCGCGCGAGGTTCTTCTACCGTATGAAAAAAGAATCTCGTAAATCGGCTCAGAGATCACGGAGTAATCGGTGTACATACATGAAAAAAAAAAAAAAAAACAACCGAATGCAGAACCTCCTCCTTTTTGGAAGTCGGTTAAAAAATACAGAGTAATTAATTAAGTATTTAATTTATATAAATATTGTGTAACAAACGTGAATTTTTAATTCAAAATATGCTTACGTTAACGATACTACATGTCAAAAAAACTCGTGATCGGGGTACAGATCGCGCATGTACATTTTCGGCCTAATAGACAATAGACGGTTGAGTAAGGGGGGGCAAAGGCATTGGTCAATGTCGCCCGGCTTCGCGGCGCTCCTATTTCTGTCTTCTAGGTTGAAAGTACCAAGGGGTTGACGTGGGCTTCGTTTGCTCGCTTTGCTCGCTCACTGAAGCCCCATCAACCCCTTTGAACCTAACATGTCCATGTCGGAGTCTCGCAAGTTCCCGAGCTCACTTCGCTCGCTCTTGGACTTATAAAACCAGAATGATCTAGATAGACCCAATATGTGTGATTAATTTATCACTTTTATCAGGACTTTCGGATCGAAAATTATGAATAATTTTCAATTAATCTCATTTATCGTAACAGATACACTAAATGATAATCAGATGTGGTATTTGATAACTTACCCCGTCTTCTCCGAGTATTTTTATGCTGAAAATAAAAAATTACATTAATTTTATTAAAGAATGGTGACCACCTGACCACACAACGCACGAGCTGAGCGAACGAAGCGAACGCCTTGGCGCAGCGACCGGTTAATGCCAGAAATGGTCAACCGATCACTTAAAAACGGCAATATACCCTGCAATGCAACTTGATTACAATCGGAAAGTGAACTACTTGTATACTCGGAAACTGACAGCAAGATAGTGCTGGTATACGCGCTTTGTTATTGCGTATAACTTTATTGTTACCAAGATAATTATCAATGTACAAGGTGACTGTTTTAATCACCATCTATTTAAATATTAAGATCTTTGGTGAAAATAGTAAAGTACGTACTTACGTACCTACGTAGTTTTATTCAGTACTAAAATATTGAGATATGGCATAGCAAAGCTTTCTAAAAAGTACCCGCATGCTGCAGTCTAAGGTTGACACAGACCGCCAAACCGTCGCAATATCGGAAAAATACTTTTTATAAAAATTTCAGCACCAGGTACCTGATTTTTTGCAAAAATGGTGTCTGATTAATAATATACCTAATGCTTAGAAAAAATACATATTTAAAACTAAAACCCGACTACGACAAAAACAGAACTGTAAAGCATGAAACAAGCAAATATTTCTGTCAGATAGCCTGAAATTCTTCTCTTCTCTAGACTTACGGATTCAGTGTTGTGAGAAACTTCATAAAGCAACGTTTTAATATCCAGGGAATGGTCGTGGTCGGAGGGGCTCGTGGCTAAATGACAGCCGCGCTGATCGATCGATCTGCGAGGTTAAGCTGCGCTTGCCGCGGTCAGTCCTTGGATGGGTGACCGTTCTTTACACATCGAGACCCCTCCGTGCCTCGGAGAGCACGTAAAGCAGTCGGTCCCGGTTGTCATAGGAATATCTTTGACAGTCGTTACAGGTAGTCAGGAGCCCAAAAGTCTGACAACTGGTCTAACATCCGAATACCGGTATTTCCCAATAATTGGGTTGTGGAGGTCAGATGGTAGTCGCTCCATGTAAAATATTGATAATCAGCCGCAACCAGTTAGACTGGAAGCCGACACCAATCATGTTTGGGAAAAGGCTAGGCGGATGATGATGGTCGTGGTCGGACTAACACGCTGATCCAACAGGGCGGCATGCGACTACGGCTATACCCTGGATATTAAGGCGCAGATATACGACTTTTAAAGATTTTAAACTGAAGATCACGTCTAAACGAGTAGTGTTATTGATTTGAAAAAAATATATGCTTAACTAGAGCTTTTTTTAAATAATTTGATTAGAGTATATTTTAGATTACGTGCATCTATGTAGTGTAATTAATTTGTAAAGTTAGGTCTAACGCGTAAAAAAGTGAAGATCGCACGAAAACTATTGAGCGTGTTTTTACGAAACCTTCAACCATTTTAAAGATAATTTAACTATCTAACTTTTAGTTAGTGTTTATTTTTTTATCAAATAGTTGTTACTAAAAAGTAATAATACGTCTAATTCGGCACAGCGCGCTCCTTGATAGGCGTGTCGTATTGTTCGGTGGACGTATGTCGCGTTGCGTGAGCTCAGCGTAGAACACTCAAGCTATACCGCCCAAATCACTCAAGGCCGCTGGCACTTAGTAGCGCCTTAAAACGTTGATTCACTAAGTTTTTTTCACAACACTGAATTTCAGGCTATCAGACACGAATATTTTCTTGTTTCATGCTTATCAATTCGATTTTTGTTGTAAGTAGTCGGGTTTTAGTTTTCAAATACTAAGGTATTTTTTTTTAATATTGTTAATTAGGTAGGTACTGGTTAAAGTAACACCGAACAAGATACAGTGAAAACCGCAATCAGGTATTTTAAAAAGTACTACTTTAATTTTTCACTTTTTAGTTTTTTTTATATGCAAGATAAATAATGTATAATAATATATTCGAAATCGTCTTTTCGAGCCCTTTATTTTGATACCATATGAAAAAATAGTAGATTGTATCATAGGGAAGCAAAATAATATTTTTACGGTGAGGGCGTTTTTTTGAATCCAGAGCGAAGTGAGGGTTCTATAGTAGAATCCTAAACATAGCGAGGGATTCAAAATACGTCGCCCGAGCCAAAAATATATTTTGCACCCATGTGATACACTCTACTTTTCATCACCCTCTATGAGAAAAAAAAGGCGCCTCATGTTTTTCACTGTCACTTGAAGAATTAGACAGCACGGTTGTCGCAGTGGCTGAGAGATTGGCTGCTGCGCAACGTGTCGCGGGTTCGATTCCCGCATTGCACATAGGTCTGGCTGTTTGTGTATGTGAAATTTGTGTTTGTAATTACAAATAGTTATCTACCAGTCCTTAACCTTCTCAGCTCGTTAAAAGGAAGTAGTGCAGTTACATAAAAAATAAAAAAACAACAACTTACTTAGAACATGCGCATATTTCTCTCGCTCCAATTAACCTGAAAAAAAAAAATATATTAAAATCGAAAGTACGAAAATATTGGACAGAATTTTTGGAATACGGTGGTAGTTCCAGAGATTAGCGCGAGTTTGACAAACAAACTTTTCAGCTTTATACTATTTGTATAGATTAGTACCTACTTATTAGAGATGTATTGAGATTCTATGTATTATTCTACTGTCCATAAGCATAGCATAGCATAATCGGCCTATAATGTTCCCACTGCTGGGACACAGGCCTCCTCTGTGAGAGGGAGTGGGCCGTAGTCCACCACGCGGGCCCAGTGCGGGTTGGTGGACGTCACATGTCTTCGAATTTTTGGTTCTAAGACATGCCGGTTTCCTCACGATGTTTTCCTTCACCGTTAAAGCAAGTGATAATTAATTTCTAATACGCACATGACTTCGAAAAGTCAGCGGTGCGTGCCTCGGGATCGAACTCGAACCATTCGCCGTGGGAGGCTCATGGTTAATTCACTAGGCTATCACTGCACTCTTCTACTGTCCAAGTAAGTGATATTCATGGGCTATTGTGGAGGAGGCCAATTCTCGTAAATAAAAATGTTCAAGATAAATAACTCCAATTTGGTTTCGATATAATCTCAATGCCATATACCTACGTCCAAAATGTTGTTCTAATTTACTAAATGACAACGTCAAATGGATAAAAGAAAACCATTTCTGACATAAATGGCATTGAGATTATATAATCGGAACTCACTTTTATTTACGAGAATTGGGCTTCTGATGAAAAATATAATAAGTGTACTTACCCCTTGTTTAACCATGGTACTTCAATACAGTTATCCTTGTTATCTGTACAAACCTGTAATAAATTCACACAGCAATTAATTATAAATAAATCTGCCAGTTTTGGCTAGATTGTATCTAGCGTTATGCAGGATAAAATTAAAACCAGTGCGGATATTTTAGGAGGTGAAAGTACTCATGAATATGATTAAATTTTATTATGGGAAATATGAAATATGAAAAAAAAATCTGCTGTTCCCTACAAAAATGCAAACTACAACACGATCAAAATGTATGGAACAGCTAATTTTTTTTTTTCATATTTCAGTGTCGGTCCCATAATAAAAGTTGATCATATTCATGGGTAGGTACTTTCACCTAATTTTTTTTTTTTTTTTTTCGAGGTGGAAATCCTCATGGATGTCCCCCGCCCTGGGGAGGGCGAGGGGGTCTGTCAGACTCTTACTGACTAAAACCACCTCGGTGTTCCTCCAACTACCTTACGCCGGACGAATGCGCAAGCGACTCCCGTGCACCCGGCACGGGAGTCGCTTGCGCATTCGTCCGCACCTCCGGCAGGTATTGGCCCGCCAAATGAAAGGCGGGCCCCTTCACCCTATGCGGCCGTCATGTACGGCCGCAATTCCTCTGGAGAGGAGGTACTTTCACCTCCTAAAATATCCGCACTGGTTTTAGTTTTACCCTGTATAGGCCAAACGATACCTTATTTACTTTATTTTGTTACCACCAGATTCTTCGCTTAACAGCACATTTGCAGTAAAGTACATTAGGAGTTTATTATAGCAGTTATTACGTATATTAGAACGATTCTGATCATACTTGGCCGGTTTTTTCTAACTAGGCAATTTTTTAGGATCCTACCTAACTTGCTAAATGACACGTGACTGAATTCAGTTACTTTTTCATTTAGGACGATGAATTCAGGAAAGCGTAATAACTGGTTTACTCTTATTAGCTAGCTACTGGGAGATAATTCAACGAAACCAACTAATTTGAATCATAATAAGTATACATTTATACTGACCCAGTATGTTGAACCAACAGTAGTAGTATTAAGTTTGTAAGTAGTTTCTCTAATACTTTTTGAAGCACTTTCTGAAGTACTTTTTGTAGTACTTTCTGAATAACTTCCTGTGGTCGTTTTTGTAGTACTTTCTGGAGTACTTTCTGTAATACTTACTGTGGTACTTTCTGAAGTAGTAATTTTTGTAGTAGTTCCTGTAGTACTTTCTGAAGGAATTTCTGAAGCACTTTCTGAAGTACTTTCTGGAGGACTTCCCGTAATGATTTTTTTAGTACTGTTTGGAGCACTTTCTGAAATACTTCCTGTAATACTTTCTGAAAAATTTCCTGAAGTAATTGTAGTAATTTCTGGAGTAATTTTTGAAGTTCTTTTTGTAGTACTTACTGTGGTACTTTCTAAAGGAATTTCTGAAGCACTTTCTGAAGTATTTTCTGAAGAACTTCCCGTAGTGATTTCTTTAGTACTTTTTGGATCACTTTCTGAAATACTTCGTGTAGTACTTTCTGAAATATTTTCTAAAGGACTTTCTGTAGTAGTTTTTGTAGTAGTTCCTGTAGTACTTTCTGAAGGAATTTCTGAAGCACTTTCTGAAGTACTTTCTGTAGAACTTTCTGCAGTAATTTCTTTAGTTCTTATTGGAGCACTTTCTGAAATAGTTCCTGTAGTACTTACTGTAGTACTTTCTAAAGTAGCAAGTTCTGCCTGTATGCTCTGAAATGCTTCCTGAAAGAATTTCTCAAAATTTTTTCTCATGGTTTTCCTTTTTTTTTTCTGAAGTATTAAAGTGTTGTGCATAAGATTTGGAATAATCAGGTTTATTTATTTATTTTAATATGTACCATAATAACAGTGTTTCAATAGATTAGAAGCATAAAATTTAAAATTTCTTGGCAAGTTTCCGCGATGTACCTACCTATCTATTTTACGTAACTATTTGAAAAGTTGATCATTAATCATTATCGATGTTCCCGTGCTAAATGGTGTTTTATTAGACAGAAGGTGACGTAAAACTAATTGCACAGCAATAATATTGCAGATTAGATGATATTCAGAGCAAATAAACCAACTTTAACTCATGTACGCACGGCTACAGATACTATACATTTCCAGTATAAGCTGATCTCGCATTGTATAGGATTTCCTTACAGTGAGAGGTCAGTGTAAACTGGAAATGTATAGCTTGATGTGTAGCTGTGTGTACATCAATGAAAATAGCTGTGTCTGCACAATAGTAGTCCGATGACAAAAAAGTCATTGGTAACCGATTGTTAGATATCTCAAATAACGAGTATAATACCATAACTTCAGCCATCTAAACTCAGTTCTTAGGCTACTAAAGTGCAGAATACCAAATCTTTACCCAAATAGTACAAACGCAGTAGAATTAGATCAGTGGCAAGCTATTGGTACTAAAAAAACCCCATCAAAATCGAATCAGTAGTTCTTGAGAAAATCGCGCACATACAAACATACATACATACTTACATACATACATACATACGGGACGAATACAGAACCTCCTTTTTTGAAGTCGGTTAAAAACTAGCAGAATAGGTACCTACCAAATGTCAAAAATTGTTCTATCGCGTCTCTATTAAAACTCCATTAAAGCATTTATTATTTAGCAGACTTCCTGAGTGCAAAAGTGGTGCCATAACTACTTCAAAAACACTTTTTATCAAACGTTCTCAAGATACGACATACGACTGTAGGTACCCTACTAATATTATAAATGTGAAAGTTTGTGAGGATGGATGTATGTATGTATGGATGGATGTATGGATGTTTGTTACTCTTTCACACAAAAACTACTGAACGGATTTTGATGAAACTTTACAGTAATATAGCTTATACATCAGAAAAACACATAGGCTACTTTTTATCCCAAAAACGCGGGCGAAGCCGCGGGCGGAAGCTAGTTATAATAAATACAGGATAAAATTAAAACCAGTGCGGATATAGGTGAAAGTACTCATGAATATGGTCAACTTTTATTATGGGACCGACACTGAAATATGAAAAAAAAATCAGCTGTTCCCTACAAAAATGCACTACAACACGATCAAAATGTATGAAACAGCTGATTTTTTTTTTCATATTTCAGTGTCGGTCCCATAATAAAAGTTGATCATATTCATGAGTACTTTCGCCTCCTAAAATATCCGCACTGGTTTTAATTTTACCCTGTATAGTAGTTATTATATTAATTAATGCTTTTATGCTTCTAGTTGCACCCACTGGTTTATGCAGTCGTTGAATGTCAGTCAATGTTAATCTATAGGTACTTATAATAAATCTGTAGAGAGGTCAATTCTGTACATGAAATATATTTTCAAAATAACTATCAGGGGGTGATTAGTGATCGATACTGATGCCAAAAATGCAATCAGTAAATTTTTTGTCTGTCTGTCTGTCTGTATGTCTGTCTGTCTGTCTGTCTGTCTGTATGTTCCTAATAGAAACAAAAACTACTCGACGGATTTTAACGAAACTTGGTACAATTATTCTTCATACTCCTGGGCAGATTATAGTATACTTTTCATCACGCTACAATCAATAGGAACAGAGCAGTGAAGGGAAATATTGGGAAAACGGGAGAAGTTACTCAATTTTTTAAGCTTCCGTCGCGTGTGCAGCCTTAATGGTTAAAGCTACATAGAAATGATGACGGAAATGTTCTATATAAAATTATCTAAAAAATATCTCATAACAGCATATGTCTATCTTTTATGGTTGACTCACAATAACACGTGTAAATCCCGATAGCTTAGCAGTTCGGAGCTTTCTGATTGTATTACACCCAAAGAGTTACACGCTGATGGAGTCGCAGGCACAGCTATTAATAATAATATTCTGCGGTTCCTTATTGCGATACTTTTCAACAGTATTGTGGACATATTATGTTGTGTGACATATTATATTTCCCTACTAAAATACGAAAGTTAATCTGTCTGTTACATCAAAACCACTGAACCGTGAGGAAGGACAATACGCTACTTTTTCACGAAAAACGACGGAAACGCGGACGAAGTCGCGGGCAAAAGCTAGTATAATATAATTGTACCTATTATGTAGCCCCTTTACTTTTAAACACCTCATAATTTAAACACTGATTAAATATAGGTATAACTATCCTTGTCATTTCTATGCATTGACCTATATGTCCCTAGACTAGCAGTTCCGAACAAAAATGTAGCCCCACACGCGGGTACTAGTAGGTCTGTTGCTCACCGCATCAAACGTCAAAGTGAATGTGAGGCTTGTGTTGTGCCCGCACAACACTTGAGTGTGACATGTATAATGTTCGGAATTGCTTGTCTAGACATATAGGTCAATGTTTCTATGTCAATGAATAGAGATGTCAATTGATTAAGAGCTATTTAATTTAATCACCATTTATAATTAAGGTGGTGGATGTTTAAAGCTCTGTGTTCGCCATACAAAAAAAAAATTATAACTGATGGAATCTCACCGAGCTATTCTTGAATTTACAATCGCTAAAAAATAAAAACATTCAAATTATTGCATACTTCACAAATAAAGAAATAAAATATGTTTCGTAGCAAAGAGCATTTCAGTTTTCCGATCGTAAATAAGTACGCACGGCTACAGATCAAGCTATACATTTCCAGTATAAGCTGATCTCGCATTGTATAGGATTTCCTTACAGTGAGAGGTCCGTGTAAACTGGGAATGTATAGCTTGATGTGTAGCCGTGTGTACCTATAAGTTATTATTATTTAATATATAAAGATTCCCAAACACAACTGACACAGGCAGGATCCTGCCTGTATCTGTAGTTTTTGGGAATCTTTATATATTACATGACATTAAATAAGTATAGGTACTTAACATGGATTTAACATGTTTAAAAATTAGCAAACATATACATTTATAAGTTTGTATTTCACGATATTATTATACGAAGCTTGTGGTTGATTAACTCAAAACTGAAAATAGCGGATATTTCAGAAACTTAACGTATCGTATCTTATTCAAACCAATTTGAATTAAAATTGTTTACTATACTCGTACTTTTAATTGTTTGCATTTTTGCAGTAACTTGACAGTTCGAAGCAAAATAATTATACCATATTAGATTTAAACTAATATTATTATGTTGGGGCACTGAATCATAATGTTAAAAAAGAAAGACTGAATGACGTGATGTCCACCAAACCACGCTGGTGCCATGTGGTGAATGACGGGACACTGAGACTTGGATACCAGCAGTAGAAACCTCATCGGCCGATTATGTAATTGAAATTAAGGACCCACACTAAAAGGACGTTGGCAGTTTTGGGCTTGATCTGGTACAGTACATAATAAAAGCTTAACCAAAAATAAAAACATATTTTATTTGTTCTTTGCCTAATTTATCTTAGAGAATAATTGGAATCAAAAATCGAAATAAATAAGAAATGAAATGATAATGACGTTGACATTTAAAAAAAAAAAACAAAAACGGGCGCATGCGTCCTGGCGCGTGCCTCCATAGAATATCATGTCGACACTAGTCGACAGCAACTAAAACCTTTGAATTAAGAACTCATTAGTCGGGCTGTACTTCATTGGATCATTCACACCATACTTAACCTCACTGTCACAAATACGAAGATTTCTCATAAACCCAATTACGTAAATACAAAAACAAAGAAAAATAGATTTTAATACACTTGAAATTCTCGATCACACCAATCGCTGTACCGACTTACACAATCTGAAGCCCAGCGTTCTATGGGCGTCTGCCAGCCTTCTTTACTACAGGCCCCGGGTGCAATGACGTATTATACACAGGGTAAAATTAAAACCAGTGCGGATATTTTAGGAGGTGAAAGTACTCATGAATATGATCAACTTTTATTATGGGACCGACACTGAAAAATGAAAAAAAAAATCAGCTGTTCCCTACAAAACTGCACTACAACACGATCAAAATGTATGGAATAGCTGTTTTTTTTTTTTTTATTTCAGCGTCGGTCCCATAATAAAAGTTGATCATATTCATGAGGACTTTCACCTCCTAAAATATCCGCACTGGTTTTAATTTTACCCTGTATATAGACACGTAATACACCAACATCACTGTACTAAATAGCCCTCCTTCTTGCGCAGTCGGGTAAAAACAGCGCAAATACTTTAAATACCTAGACACCTATCAGTGCATATGCACGAAAAACGAGAAAGAAAACAAATGCTTACCATAGGCATACCTGTTGCTTGGTAGGCATTTTTTTTTTCGCAAAATACTGCAAGAAATTACGTACAACCGCGACACTGATTTGTGCGTGATTATGGGAATGGTGGGCAATTACCTTACTTTTTTGTTGCCATTTTTGATCGCGGGTAACGCATCTATGGTTTATATAGGTATATCATTGCCCGGGTGGGCTTGATACGGCACTGGTAGCGATGCAAAATTGTTGGTTACATGGGCAAAGGTAGGTATTCCACCAACAACAGCTTCGCGACTGTATCGCAGTCTTTTTGCGATTATATCGCTAAAAAGTCGCCGTGAGCAACCTTCCTTCACAAAATATTTTTTTTTATTTAAAAATAAAATGATGGTTTCCATAACCTTCATTTTATTTTTAAAGAAAAAAATATATTTTACAAATAAATAAAGACAAATATTTTTTTTCTTTAAAAATCAAATTAAGGTTTCTGCCTTCATTTTATTTTTAAAGAAAAAAAAATATTTTTGCAGAAAACTGAAATACTCCTTGCTGCGGAACTCTATAGTGTGCGTGGTCCGACACGTACTTGGCCGGTTTTTTTTAAATAAACTTACATATTACAACCTTCTATCTCTTTATCTCCTGAATCTGTGCTGTAAAGGAAAAACGTTTTGTTTTAGTGTACCTAATTAAATATTTTTAGGGTTCCGTACCTCAAAAGGTAAAAAAAGGAACCCTTAAAACATCGCTTTTTTGTCCGTCTGTCTGTCCGTGTGTCGCCACCAATTTTCTCCAGAACGGGTGGACCTAGCACGTTGAAATTTATACCAGATACTGAGGTCTAAAGGCCCTATTAGGTGTATAGAACTCAAGGTCCTGAGAGAGTATGGGCAAATTTAGAATTTAGAGAGACAAAGCGATCCCATATAGTAAAAATTATTGTTTAAAATTATTGCTGACCCACAAATGCATCGGGGGACTACTTAAACAAAATAGTAGTCAAAATTAATATTAATATAATGTATTACCTACTAATAAACTGTAAGAAAAATGTTTGCAACAAAAATGTGGTCATACTGCAAGTAGGTACTCGTAATTTATCATACACACCGAAACCTATAAATTAATCTAATAGAATTTGACATTACATCTACAGAGTTTATGTCAGAAATCTATAGTGAGAAGAGCCGATAGATTAGTTATTGGGAACGACCATAAGGTTATGAAAACTTAATTTAAATGGTACCTATTTGCTAATAATGTTTTTCGTGAATTACCTACATTACGAGACTAGTGTCATGAAACTGTGCGCTATATGCAAGATGCTTGGCGGGGTAAAGTCAACGATCACAGCGCACCACGTCTTGGCAGAAATGTGTACTAATGCTGCGGAAGAATGTCTAATTTCCTACTTATCCTATTTAATAAATTTAATTGTACTTAAAAATCCACAACAACCGCAGTTTACGTTTTCATTTATATTAATCTATAGGTACTAATATTATAAAGCTGAAGAGTTTGTTTGAACGGACTAATCTCTGGAACTACCTGTCGGATTCGAAAAAATATTTTTGAATTTGATAGCTAGATTCATTAGGAATAGTATATGCTACATCACGCTACGATCCTTAGGAGCCGAACAACGGGGGTGATCTCGGGGTGATAGTATCTAAGCCTACATCACGCTACGACCCTTAGGAGCTGGTGAAACCGCGATGAACAACCAGTTTGTTAAATAAACGAAATAAAAAAATAAATATTTGTATGTCTATTACTTGACATGTCCGGAGTCCGGAATAGATGCGAACGTTAGGCAGCGCTACTGTCGTGCACATAGCAAATAGCTCAACAAGTCAACAGATAATAATAATATTCCTGTCCTATATTTGTAGGGCATGTCACCGTCCCGGCGAATCGATCCGACATATTATCTCCGGTTGTTCTCGTCTTGCTAACGGCGAGTACTTGCACAGACAGAACCTAGTGGCTAGGATTATCCATCAGCAACTTGCTTTGAAATACAAGCTTGTGGAATCGGAAGTACGCTCAGCATCATAAGTCGCTGATAATTTAAAAAAATTAACATGTGTTTTATGAAAGAAAACTTGTCAATTATAACTTGCTTGTAACAATTTATTAAAGAGGCAATACTTTGAAAACTAGTATTATGATATATTTAAAACAATAATTAGGTTTTACGATATTTTATTATTAAAATTTTAAAATGATCAGAGACTTATGATGCTGACCGTACCATACTATAGATATGTGCCCGACCCAGTTCTCGAGAATGGTCATGTCACATTGTACTGGGATCGATCTGTCATCACTGACAGGACTATTGTTGGCAATAAGCCTGATATAGTGGTGATAGATCGACTAGAGCGCCGTGCAATGATTGTTGATATCGCTTTCCCTCATGACGGGAATCTCGTGAAAGCCGAGAAAGATAAACAAATCAAATATCTTGACTTGGCACACAAGGTTGTCGACATGTGGGATGTAGACTCAGCAGTCATTGTACCGATAGTCGTTTCGGTCAATGGACTAATAGCTTAGAGCCTCGATCAACACCTTTGGAGGCTCTCATTGGGAGGCTGGATCAGGGACTTGATACAAAAAGCAGTACTCCTGGACACTGGCTCACATAGTGAGGAGGGTCCTCTCTCTGGAGCCCTGACCGCCGGTAGCTTGGACCCTATTCCCGATACCGGTGGGGCACTATTTTTTATATTTTTAAATGTTTTATTTTTTAGATTTTTTATGATGAAATGTTTAAAAATGTGAACAATATGTTGTATAAAAATGAATAAACGAATATTCCTGTAAAGTATTATATTGGCCATGGCCAATCTACAAATTATTATAACAAATTATTATGTAGGTACACTATTTTTCTTAAATTTTAGCCCTCCACTAAAATCATTATCACGGGTGGACCATGTTTCAAGCTGTTGTTAAGCTATGGTTTTACGACACTAGTGTCGTAATGTAAACCCGCTTGAGTAAAATAGTTTAATATAATTATATTAAACTTACTGATTAGATTCTCCTGTACCGGTGACATTATGTTCCCCGGCGTCTATGTTATATATCTGAAAATAATATTATAATTAGGTAGGTATTTATTACTCATTTTATGCATGACACTTTTTTAAGCAAGAAAAATGAAGAGCGTCAGAAACTGCACCGTCTAGCGTTGCATAGCAAGTATTTCAGTCTTCCGACTGCAATAAAATCAGTTTGTATTTCAATAATTCATAATATTAATATTAAAAAAAAACTTTTTGCGATTGGCAAACTCAAAACTGAAAATAGTGAATATTTTAAAAACTAATTGACGTATCTTGCTCAATTTAATTTTAATCGAAAGTATTTATTGAGTACAATCTTAATTTTTTTCAGATTTTTTGGAAACGCGCTTGGAAAATAAATTATAGAGGGGGGCCACAAATTGTTAACGACTTTCGGAGCTTCTAGTTCAATAATCATTTATTTAAACAAAATCATTTATTCATGAAATAAATGATAAAGTTTTTTTTTAAATAAATTGCATTTTATTCACAATTTAATCAAAAATATTATTAACAATAAAAACCTAGTCTATAAGAAGTTGGAAATGAATTTATAAAAATTATTTTGGGGAACTTGGAATTTGGGGAGATAGGGCATCATCCGAGAAAACTTTGCCCCCCTTTTTAAGCATACTTATTGTGCGCACGGAGGAGTGTTAGATTTGGCATACCTAGTCCATTTTTTTTTACATAATAGGTAATAGGCTTGCGTTTGACCGCCATCTCGCCTGATGTTAAACGATGTTGCGGTATAAGAGCGCCTCCCCATGTTCCTCACTCCATAGGTATGTGAGTGGTGTACGTCCCCAATAGACCGTATTGCCGGTCACTGAGGAGTTCATTAGCTTCTAGGTACATTAGGAGCCTGCTATTAAGGACGCGTTCCATCGTCTTGCAGAGTAAGGACGTAACCGAAATCGAAACGAAACCGGTCGATAGTTGGCTGGGTTCACTCACCCATGTGAAAAAAAATTATATACAGGGTAAAATTAAAACTAGTGCGGATATTTTAGGAGGTGAAAGTACTCATGAATATGATCAACTTTTATTATGGGACCGACACTGAAATATGAAAAAAAAATCAGCTATTCCCTACAAAAATCCACTACAACACGATCAAAATGTATGGAACAGCTGATTTTTTTTTACTTTTTAATACTTAAATTTTAACAGAAGTATCTACCAGTTAGTATGTGCAAACCAAATTAATTTGATTTTTTTATAACAATCGATAAATCCAGTACATTTTTTTATGGATAAGGTAAAATATTTATTAAACGCAAAAAAAAAAAACACTTACCAACACAGAAAGTAATAAGAAACGAATTAAATACATTTTGAAGAATTGTACGTAATCACCTAAATAGATGGTGTATTCGAATAAAACGGATCAGTAATCAGTAGTATTCAACTTTGTAGTTGGGTACAGCTCCAAACGTAAAATAGCCCAATTTACCTGTTGATAAAATATTGTCGATTGTTATCAAAAAACTAGTGAAGCGCCGAAGACGAATATGAGTACCTACTCGCCGAATAGCAGCCGAATTTCGGTAGGCAGGTACCAAATATTCGTATTCCCCGAATCATCCCTCACAATATTTTTCTCATTTTCATACAATTTACCTACATTGTTTGAAATTGGTTCATAAAATTGTGATTTTTTTTACATGCATGCATATAGTTCTAAATATATCTATAGTTAGACCAATAAATAAAATTGAAGAGTCTGTCTACGATTTCAAAATGAGTGTCAAAATTTAAATGAAAAACTTAAAAAAAAGTAAAAACCGCCTTCAAAAAGATCACAATTAAATAATCATCAATAATGTTACATAAGTGTGAAACAGTTTTGGAAGTCGCTGCCTTTGAGATTCGGCACGAAAATGAATAGTAGAATTAATATTCGTGAAAGTACCTAATAATCGTTGCATCACTACTCGAAATTCTTTTACCTTATATTTAACTAGGCACCTACTTTACTTCAATTTTCCTGGTTCCGTTCCTGACTTTGCACAGGCTAACTAACCACATTTGTGCACAATGTAGATAAGAATTTAAATAATATGCCAAATGTATGGACTAACCCAGAATCCATTGGAACAAATTGCCTACCAATCAGTAAAATACAGGCTGTTGATTTAGTCCTGCAACTTTTCAGGGGGTGATTCTACCCGTCATACTGAAAAACTTTCCCTATGAGACCCATAATTATCCGATTCGTCAAAAAAAATCAACCAAATATTCGACAAAATAATACAAAAACAGGTTTAAAAAAAACCGACTTCCAAAAACTACACTAAAAACTATGAAATAAAATATTTAAACTTTCTTAATTAAAAATCTAAATGTATATTGAAGCCGGCGGGGCCTCTTCAGGTTTTTGCCTCTCAGCCTTTGAACAGGAAGGATGTGCGCAGTGTGTGCACGTGCAAATTAAGATTTCCTTTCATTCCTCGTTAATCTGCAAATTTGCTTATTTTCATGCTAGGCCCCGCCGACTTCAATATACATTTAGATTTTTAATTAAGAAAGTTTAAACTTTTTATTTCATAGTTTTTAGTGTAGTTTTTGGAAGCCGGTTAAAAAGTAATCATAATGTATGAAAAGTTGTTTAATTTTTTTCACGAATAGGATGTTGGTCTCATAGGGGAAGTTATTTAGTATGACGGTTAGTATCACCCCCTTCAAAGTTGCAGGTGACTAAATCAACAGCCTGTATAAAAACCCGTCAAGAGCGAGTCAGGCTTGCCCCACCATGACCCGAGCCCGCCGCCGCGTATGACTCAGTCCCCTAACCGACCCTTGCTCGAGCCAGCCCGCGCTGAGCCTGTAGATTTAAATTCGACCCAAAATAATGAACCGATCCAGCTAGTAGTCCCTCCCTCTAGTTGCCCTCTCCCCAGCGACGCCCTAAGCCGAGGCCCGTACCCCACTAGGGGGTGCCCTTAGCGTGTGGTCGCTTAGTTTGTAGTTTTTATTTAGTTTTAAGCCTGGCTGGAGGCATTTGTAAGTCCTCACCAGAAGTCCGCGTTAAGCAGTGACGGCTGTTAGAAGCAAACTGCGAGAGGCCATTTCAAAAAAAAAAAAAAAGAGTCAGGCTTGCATAATTAGGGTTTCTTTCAATAGGTACCTACTCTCATTAAAGTAAAACGATAACTATTTATAGCCCGATAAAGTCCTACTAATATTATAAACGTGAAAGTTTGTGAGGATGTATAGATGTATGGATGGATGTTTGTTACTCTTACACGCAAAAACGACTGAACGGATTTTGATGAAACTTTACAGTAATATAGCTTATACATCAGAATAACTACATAGGTTACTTTTTATCCCAAAAATGCGAGCGAAGCCGCGGGCGGAAGTTAGTACCTATAGAATAATCGGAAATCATGTGAAAACATCAAAACCAATACTATGGGACCGACCCTGAAATCGCGAAAAAAAAATCAGCTGCTCCATACATTTTGTTGTGTTATGTGAACATGGAACAGCTGATTGTTTTTTCGAAATTTTAGGGTTGGTCCCACAGTAAAAGTCGTTCAGAATGATGAGTAAATGACCGCTTTTGGGGAACAACAGAGTTTTTGTTACACGCAGTATTTACGAAACAGGTGTTACATTAATAAATATATTTAGGGAACATGAATACGTATTACATGTAAGAAAAAAAAATGTTTGTAAGTTATTTATTTATTTTTATAAAGTTTACAGAATATAAACCAGGTGTAATAGAGTTTTACGATTACTATTAACAAGCTGACGCGTTAACGGTTACTATTAGCAAATATACTAGCAAATATACTTGGTACTTAAAGATATTAAAACAATACGGGTTTCTTTCCCTTTTATCCGTTACGGCAAATCGTGTTTTGGGGTTTTAATATGTTTATACATAAAACGTAGTAGCCACGAAAAAAATTTTGATCTGCCTTAAAAATAGGGATATCTTAAAAAACCTCCCAAATAATCATTTAAGTACGAATTTCCTCTTCAAATTCATTAATTTGTATTTTTATGAAGATTTCCTATTTTTTTTTAAAGTTAAGTATGTACCTACCTATACAGTGCTAGCCCAAAATGAAACATCTCCTTTATTATGGTGGGTCTCCTGCGACATCGAACATGTTTTCCGTCACGTGGTCGAGTGTTTTTGCCAAACAAAACGCGTAGCCCACGCCCCTTTTTTGTTTATCAAACATGTTCGATGTTTAATGAACACTCAAACACGGTGCAGGAGACCCGTCTCTAGGCTTATTTTAAACTTGAAGTTGAAACTTAGGTAGATTTTATTTTTATTAATTTTCGTTGACGACGTACACGCCTTTCTTCTTAATAAAACTTTTCAGAGCAATTTCTTGGACTGTAACTGCCACGGTACCGTCTGCAAGAACAAATTGTTTATGTCATTAACGGTCGGTTGCAGAAAGAAAATTAAATTTTAATAGAGGCATTAACCATACAATTTCTATCGTTAAAGTCTCCTTTAAAACTTAATGACCTTTTCTGCAACTCAGCGTAAGTGTCATTACTGTAAAGGCGCGTCTCCTGCGCCCTGTTTTCGTGTTCGACGAACATCGAACAGTGAACAGTGAACGATAAAGGGGCGTGGTCTACGTGTTTTGACGAATAAAAACACTCAAAACACGTAGACCACGCCCCTTTATCGTTCACTGTTCGATGTTCGTCGAACACGAAAACAGGGTGCAGGAGACGCGCCTTTACAGTAATGACACTTACGCTGAGTTGCAGAAAAGGTCATTAAGTTTTAAAGGAGACTTTAACGATAGAAATTGTATGGTTAATGCCTCTATTAAAATTTAATTTTCTTTCTGCAACCGACCGTTAATGACATAAACAATTTGTTCTTGCAGACGGTACCGTGGCAGTTACAGTCCAAGAAATTGCTCTGAAAAGTTTTATTAAGAAGAAAGGCGTGTACGTCGTCAACGAAAATTAATAAAAATAAAATCTACCTAAGTTTCAACTTCAAGTTTAAAATAAGCCTAGAGACGGGTCTCCTGCACCGTGTTTGAGTGTTCATTAAACATCGAACATGTTTGATAAACAAAAAAGGGGCGTGGGCTACGCGTTTTGTTTGGCAAAAACACTCGACCACGTGACGGAAAACATGTTCGATGTCGCAGGAGACCCACCATAATAAAGGAGATGTTTCATTTTGGGCTAGCACTGTATAGGTAGGTACATACTTAACTTTAAAAAAAAATAGGAAATCTTCATAAAAATACAAATTAATGAATTTGAAGAGGAAATTCGTACTTAAATGATTATTTGGGAGGTTTTTTAAGATATCCCTATTTTTAAGGCAGATCAAAATTTTTTTCGTGGCTACTACGTTTTATGTATAAACATATTAAAACCCCAAAACACGATTTGCCGTAACGGATAAAAGGGAAAGAAACCCGTATTGTTTTAATATCTTTAAGTACCAAGTATATTTGCTAGTATATTTGCTAATAGTAACCGTTAACGCGTCAGCTTGTTAATAGTAATCGTAAAACTCTATTACACCTGGTTTATATTCTGTAAACTTTATAAAAATAAATAAATAACTTACAAACATTTTTTTTTCTTACATGTAATACGTATTCATGTTCCCTAAATATATTTATTAATGTAACACCTGTTTCGTAAATACTGCGTGTAACAAAAACTCTGTTGTTCCCCAAAAGCGGTCATTTACTCATCATTCTGAACGACTTTTACTGTGGGACCAACCCTAAAATTTCGAAAAAACAATCAGCTGTTCCATGTTCACATAACACAACAAAATGTATGGAGCAGCTGATTTTTTTTTCGCGATTTCAGGGTCGGTCCCATAGTATTGGTTTTGATGTTTTCACATGATTTCCGATTATTCTATAGGTACTAACTTCCGCCCGCGGCTTCGCTCGCATTTTTGGGATAAAAAGTAACCTATGTAGTTATTCTGATGTATAAGCTATATTACTGTAAAGTTTCATCAAAATCCGTTCAGTCGTTTTTGCGTGTAAGAGTAACAAACATCCATCCATACATCTATACATCCTCACAAACTTTCACGTTTATAATATTAGTAGGACTTTATCGGGCTATAAATAGTTATCGTTTTACTTTAATGAGAGTAGGTACCTATTGAAAGAAACCCTAATTATGCAAGCCTGACTCTTTTTTTTTTTTTTTGAAATGGCCTCTCGCAGTTTGCTTCTAACAGCCGTCACTGCTTAACGCGGACTTCTGGTGAGGACTTACAAATGCCTCCAGCCAGGCTTAAAACTAAATAAAAACTACAAACTAAGCGACCACACGCTAAGGGCACCCCCTAGTGGGGTACGGGCCTCGGCTTAGGGCGTCGCTGGGGAGAGGGCAACTAGAGGGAGGGACTACTAGCTGGATCGGTTCATTATTTTGGGTCGAATTTAAATCTACAGGCTCAGCGCGGGCTGGCTCGAGCAAGGGTCGGTTAGGGGACTGAGTCATACGCGGCGGCGGGCTCGGGTCATGGTGGGGCAAGCCTGACTCGCTCTTGACGGGTTTTTATACAGGCTGTTGATTTAGTCACCTGCAACTTTGAAGGGGGTGATACTAACCGTCATACTAAATAACTTCCCCTATGAGACCAACATCCTATTCGTGAAAAAAATTAAACAACTTTTCATACATTATGATTACTTTTTAACCGGCTTCCAAAAACTACACTAAAAACTATGAAATAAAAAGTTTAAACTTTCTTAATTAAAAATCTAAATGTATATTGAAGTCGGCGGGGCCTAGCATGAAAATAAGCAAATTTGCAGATTAACGAGGAATGAAAGGAAATCTTAATTTGCACGTGCACACACTGCGCACATCCTTCCTGTTCAAAGGCTGAGAGGCAAAAACCTGAAGAGGCCCCGCCGGCTTCAATATACATTTAGATTTTTCACAAACATCTCCTTTATTATGGTGGGTCTCCTGCGACATCGAACATGTTTTCCGTCACGTGGTCGAGTGTTTTTGCCAAACAAAACGCGTAGCCCACGCCCCTTTTTTGTTTATCAAACATGTTCGATGTTTAATGAACACTCAAACACGGTGCAGGAGACCCGTCTCTAGGCTTATTTTAAACTTGAAGTTGAAACTTAGGTAGATTTTATTTTTATTAATTTTCGTTGACGACGTACACGCCTTTCTTCTTAATAAAACTTTTCAGAGCAATTTCTTGGACTGTAACTGCCACGGTACCGTCTGCAAGAACAAATTGTTTATGTCATTAACGGTCGGTTGCAGAAAGAAAATTAAATTTTAATAGAGGCATTAACCATACAATTTCTATCGTTAAAGTCTCCTTTAAAACTTAATGACCTTTTCTGCAACTCAGCGTAAGTGTCATTACTGTAAAGGCGCGTCTCCTGCGCCCTGTTTTCGTGTTCGACGAACATCGAACAGTGAACAGTGAACGATAAAGGGGCGTGGTCTACGTGTTTTGACGAATAAAAACACTCAAAACACGTAGACCACGCCCCTTTATCGTTCACTGTTCGATGTTCGTCGAACACGAAAACAGGGTGCAGGAGACGCGGCTTAAAGGCGCGTCTCCTGCGACGTGTTTTCGTGTTCGTGTTTTTTACTAACCTATCTTTGTTTCCTATTTGTAACTGCTGGCCAAAGGCGTCCTTTTGTCCTTCCAAATTCGGTCCATTTTGTAAGATTTAAACCGTGTCTGCTCTACAAATACTTAGAGTAAGCTTCCTCAATGAAAGTGTTATTTTACAAAACAAAAACTTACGATAGGTACTTAGGAGACTTGTTCTTCTTCGAACGCTTGATGAAAAATAAATGAAAATTAATAAGTAACCCCACCAAAGCGCTGAAGATGAGTGAAGTAGCCAAGATATATACCCAGTTAGACTGCCACCTGAAAACGTCAGAAATATAATGCTTCAGAAAAATAAGAAATTAAGTTGTTCCAAAAGTTTGTGATAAACTGTTTGAGATAAAAACTAGTCAGGCATATAATAATATATATAAAACCTTAAAGTCCAAACCAAAACAAATTATATTGTTCGAATTATTTTTACACAGTAGAATCAAATGAAAACTATTGCGTTAAATGCCTACCTAATACTCTTTATTTATTTATTTATATACTATTCATTGTACACCATGAGTATCATAATACAAAACAGGTTTACTAATTTAAATATACAATATGGGCGGTCTTATCGCACAAGGCGATCTCTTCTAGACAACCTTTGGATGGACTGAAACATAGGAGAAGATATTGGGCAGTCTAGGTGTACATACATATTACTTAGACGTAAGATTACTAATACATACTATACAATATATAATATTTATTATGAATATAAACTAATATATATCTTTAGTAACTGCTTAAAAAATTTTACTTACCAATTTTGTACGCCAGTACTTTTACTAAAACCAGTTTCATCAGCCACACACGTACCATTCTTGTATGATTCTACATACCCCGCAAGACATTTGCAAGTGTCTGGGGCGATGCATGTGCCATTGTCACAGGGTTTGGTACATATTGGTTGACATGTTTTGTTACTTGTACCGAGTTTTGTTCCAGTCATTTTCCACCCTGAATTACAAATGCACGTTTCCGGACTAACGCAAGCGCCATTTGGACACCCCTTTGAACAGTGGGGCTGACAAACATTTTTCTCTGACCTCACATAGCCAGTATGACATTCACAAGTCTCAGGGGCTGTGCATGTGCTGTTTACGCAAGGTTTGGCACATATTGGTTGACAAGACTTAATTTCCGAGCTATTTAATTGAACCATTTGCCATCCCTGATTACAGACGCAATTTTCTGGGCTCATACATGTACCATGCAAACATCCACTAGTACAGCGTGGTTTACAAGTGAATTTATCGGATAATATGCTATAACCGAGCCAACATTTACAGGTCTCTAGAGCAATGCATGTGCCGTTAACACAAGCTCTGGAACATATTGGTTGACACGTTCTATTATCACTGGCCGTTCGCCATCCTGAATCACAGACACATGTCTCAGGTCCAATACAACTTCCATGTAGACACCCACTGGAGCAATAGGGCTTGCAGGTGTACTTTTCTGACTTAACATACCCCTTTTTGCACTCACAGGTTTCTGGAGCCATACAAGTACCATTAATACAAGGTTTCGTACATATTGGTTGACATGTTTTATTCGTAGTGCCAGATAGTTGAATCAGTTGCCATCCTGAATCACAGACACAAGTTCCAGGTGCAACACAACTTCCATGAGGACACCCACTGGAGCAATAGGGCTTGCAGGTGTACTTTTCTGACTTAACATACCCCTTTTTGCACTCACAGGTTTCTGGAGCCATACAAGTACCATTAATACAAGGTTTCGTACATATTGGTTGACATGTTTTATTCGTAGTGCCAGATAGTTGAATCATTTGCCATCCTGAATCACAGACACAAGTTCCAGGTGCAACACAACTTCCATGAGGACACCCACTGGAGCAATAGGGCTTGCAGGTGTAATTTTCTGACTTAACATACCCCTTTTTGCACTTACAGGTTTCTGGAGACACGCACGTACCATTGACACAGGTTTTGGTACATATTGGTCGACATTTTTTAGTTTTAGTACTCTTTGATCGACGCATTTGCCATCCTTCATTACATACACAAGTCTTAGGTGCAACACATCTTCCATTCGGACACCCACTGGAGCAATAGGGCTTGCAGGTGTAATTTTTTGACATAACATACCCTTTTGTACACTCACAGGTTTCTGGAGCCACGCAGGTACCGTTAATACAAGGTTTCGAACATATTGGTTGACATGTTTTATTTTTAGTATTCTTTGATTGAAGCATTTGCCATTTTTCTGATTGACGCATTAGCCATCCTGAATCACAGACACAAGTCTCAGGTGCAACACAACTTCCATGAGGACACCCACTGGAGCAATAGGGCTTGCAGGTGTAGTTTTCTGACTTAACATACCCCTTCTTGCACTCACAGGTTTCTGGAGCCATGCACGTGCCGTTGATACAAGGTTTGGTACATATTGGTCGACATGTTTTAGTTTTAGTACTCTTTGATCGACGCATTTGCCATCCTTCATTACATACACAAGTCTTAGGTGCAACACATCTTCCATTCGGACACCCACTGGAGCAATAGGGCTTGCAGGTGTAGTTTTCTGACTTAACATACCCCTTTTTGCACTTACAGGTTTCTGGAGCCACGCACGTACCATTGATACAAAGTTTCGTACATACTGGTTGACATGTTTTATTCGTAGTGCCAGATAGTTGAATCATTTGCCATCCTGAATCACAGACACAAGTTCCAGGTGCAACACAACTTCCATGAGGACACCCACTGGAGCAATAGGGCTTGCAGGTGTAATTTTCTGACTTAACATACCCCTTTTTGCACTTACAGGTTTCTGGAGCCACGCACGTGCCGTTGATACAAGGTTTGGTACATATTGGTCGACATGTTTTAGTTTTAGTACTCTTTGATCGACGCATTTGCCATCCTGCATTACATACACAAGTCTTAGGTGCAACACAACTTCCATGCTGGCATCCACTAGAACAGAAAGGCTTGCAGCTGTACTTTTCTAACTTAACATACCCCTTTTTGCACTTACAGGCTTCTGGAGCCACGCACGTGCCGTTAACACAAGGTTTCGTACATATTGGTTGACTTTTTTTTTTCGTCGTGCCAGGGGTTCGGATCATGTTCCGTCCTAAGTTACAGACACACGTTTCTGGGCTGACACAAGTGCCATGGAGGCATCCACTGGAACAGTGAGGACTGCAAATGTTTTCGCCAGTTTTTTTGTATCCCGGAAAACATTCACATGTTTCTGGGGCAACACATGTGCCATTGACGCAGGGCTTACTGCAAACTGGTTCGCAAGTTACTGTAACATTTGAAAATATGTAGTCTTTGTCGCACTGACATTTATCTGGCGCAATACAAGTGCCTTTCCCGCATGATTTAGAACAATGTGGCAGGCAGCTATATTTATTGCTAAGGTCCACTGTATAGCCACTATTACACGCACATTCCTCTGGATTTCGGCAGTAACCATTTTGACAAGGTTTTGAGCATATCGGTTCACATGTGAGTCTGAAAAATGTACAAACGTTTAGTTAATTATATTAAAAGGTCAAAATACAATAGCTTTCGACTTGCAACAGGTTGATCAACAGGTGAACTATTATTATATTTGTCCTAGCTGTGACGTTGCCATGCCGTGTGCCGAGCGTTGCTATGCCAGGTTTTTTTTTTTTATCAAAGACCTTCCTTGACGACCTACTTAACTGTATAAAGTTTCAAATCAAGTCTGATCAATGGTTTAAGAACGCATAGAGGGCAAACAAGCAAACATACAAACATTCCCAACCTTCTCAACCCTGAAATCGCGAAAAAAATAATCAGATGTTCCATACGTTTTGTTGAGTTACCTATGTGAACATATATGTATGGAACAGCTGATTTCTTTTTCGTGATTTCAGGTTTGATCCCATAGTGAAAGTTGTTCATAGTGATGAGTACAATGAACTTTAAATATTTCCACTGTCTAACCTGCCACCGTGTATACTTTTGTTTCCGTTTATGTACTTTTATATACAAGTTAAATATGTATGTGTTAAGATAACACACGTTCGTTGCGGGTTTTTAGTTTTTCCACAAATATCTATTAAGAAAGATCATCATAATCATAATTTAATACCTTTGTATGCTAGAATAAATAAATGTTTTGGTTTCAGATCACCCTGTAACCTGGTTCATTGTATTTATAGGTGCTGTGTATGCGTTACAAATATTTTCTTTTTTCTCAGAAACTTTTCTGCACACGCAAAAAATTAAAAAAAAACCCGACCCCGGTTTGCCCTACGTCTGGTGTAAATAAAACCACTAAAAAGAAAATTAAAATTAGACATTGCAGTCGGGACTCGGGACCCATTATATGGATACTACCCGAAAACAGTGGGTCCCGACTGCAATGTCTTATTTTCTTTTTCGTTTTTTAGATTACAATTTGTTGTTAACCGGATAATTACAGAAATAATATTTTGATTGATATCCCTTTCGCGAGTATTTAATTATATTTCTTTACCGTAAAAAACTAATACGCTATCATGAGCAAACATTATCATAGGATAAGTTGCAAAGGAGGGAAAATCGTCAATATAATTACAATCCCCTTAATAGGTAGGTATCTCCGAAGTTTGCAAAGCGAAAAATCTGAAATAATTTGCGTTGATAGAAATCTACTTAAATATTGCACCAAAAATAAAACAATGTTCGCAACTAGCACAGTTTTTTAGAAATCATCAAAATTCCTTCACCCTACTTAGTTATGCGGTCCGGGTTTTTTTATTTTATACGTCCAACAACGATAGGTACCTTGCCTTCAGTGCGCGAGTACTACTCGCACTTGACCGGTATTTTTTATTATCCGGGTCAATACGAAAAATGTTGGTAATCCCTGCTCTATGATGTCAGTTATCCAGTATTATGTAGGTGACCACTCACCGTTCCGTTTTGATGCAAACACTAGTATCACTTTCCACATACACATTACACAATTGTAATAAAACAATGAAAAATATTGACAACAGCGCACCCATGCTCGCGCACATTCAGTGATGAAAAACACTTACGAATTTAATATCAAAATCAAATTATAATCATGGATTTATAACATACCGTACCCGGTTATGGTGGCGTTTTGATTCTTTCTTATGTTTTTTGATATATATTTTTTTGGAGTTTGGTCGGAAATGCGTGTTAAACATAATACATTTAAAGGGTTTTTATTATCCTTTACAAAACTACTAAAGGCAGTAAAACCCAACAAGAGAATCAGAAGTTATCGATTTTCTAAGTTATTTAATTTAAATGGTAATGACGTCTTTTGCATGGTAATTACTTTTCTCTTACGGTAATGACGATAAGTTAATGGGAATTATGAAAGATCTTTGAATCACTATAATCCTAATAATAAATATCACAAATCAACGATTCATACATAGATATAGATGTTCTAAACAATAACAATGAAAACCAAATATTATAAAGATAACATAAGAAAATCCTAACATTAATTCTTCATTCATGAAATGATTGTTGGATAATACTTTAGAAATTAAGTCATTCGTACAACTATTTTATTTAAACTATGTTTAATTATAAAACAAATTAGGAACTATCGCAATAACCCAGTAAAATTATTTTTTTAATAAAGCACACATTGATAAAAAAAATAAAAAAGTAGGTAAAAAAAATTGTAAAATTGTAGTAGTTATACAATCAATATTGTCACTGAGATAAAGTTTGAAATACATAAATATTTCAGTTTTTTTTTATAATAAGTAATTCTTTTATTTGATAAAATCTTTTTATTAGAAGGTCCACCAGCTACAAATATTATCTACAGTTGATGTGGACTGTGGACGTGTCATCGTGTTAGTAATATTTGCGAATACTGCATTACCATAATTACTCTTTGTAGCTATGAGGGGTGTCACTTCTGTACCGGGAATAGGAGATGAGCTCAAACTTTGTAGTATTTTCATAAAACCAAAGTGTTTCCCATGGGCGCATGTGATCCTGCAGTCACATTCGAAGCAAATTGAATTTCGAAATGTTAAATTAGTCAGGCCGCACACCAGTACCCCTATCATGAGGTTTTTTGACGTATAGTTTCGTTAACGTAAGCATATTTTGAATTTAAAATACAGCAGTCCTGGAACATTTTGATAAAATTTTATACAATTTGCACATTTTTTAAAAAATACATAGAAATTATGAAGTATTTAATTTATATAAATATTGTGTAACAAAAGTGTATTTTCAATTCAAAATATGCTTACGTTAACGATACTACACGTCAAAAAAACTCATGATAGGGGTACAGAGCAGCGTACAACGGTATTTGCCTCATTTTGGGAAATGGTTTATATTAATCTTCATTATATTATAAGCACACTACATTGATATTTCAGGGAGATCTACTGTATTTATCAATAAAAATCAGTGATAAAGTATAAATTTCCAAAACCGCTCCAAAAACGCTGTTTCTGACGGAAGTGACGTAACACGCTAGTAATAGTAATGCAAGTAATGCAGGAAATGCCAAAAAGTATCGATATATATCGTATCGATATTTAAAAAAAATATCAATATCGGTTTCGATATATCGAAAAAAAAATATCAAGTATCGAAAACGTATCAAAAACGATATATTTTCAGTAGCAAGACCATAGTCACCATTGATTAAAATGTCACAGTTTTTAGATTTAAGTGATAAAGTAATGTCAGGGACACTAATGCGCCTGCCACACACTCGACGACTGGCATGGGAAGTAGCGAGGAAAGGAGGCAGAGACATAGTGTGGCAACATTACTCGTCATGCCACACGTCATGCTCCTCGTCCTCTCTCTCTCTCTCTCGTCTCGTCCGGCAGAGAGGGCAACATCGTGGCAAAGCACGGCAGCGCGAGGAGCATAGCGATGAGCAGCGCAAGGAGCATAGTCTGCCAGGCGCATAAAAGTTGAGAATGAAAATAGGTGCTGAAAGAACACTGTCTTCTAACATCGTTAAAAATTCAGATCATAGAAACAAGGAGATATGGCATCATAGCAAATTAGTACGGGAACAACTGTCGCCACTTTTAGTACATTTTTCAACACAATTACAAGCGCTACTTGTTAATAAAAAGATCTCCCACACATTAAAAATTCCGCACACCCTCAATCTAACACTGTTAATCGTCACTCAACACTAGCACTAAAGACTAAACTAAAACACTGTATTTATATCATCGATCGTGTTCGGTTCGTCGCCAGCGTGTACTTTTGTACTACGCTTAAAATGACCAAACTTAAGTAAGTACCTATCAAGCTCAATAGCGCCTTGGCACATCTCCCTTGTTTCTATGTAGTTTCTATGATCTACGGTTAGAAACGTTGCAACTTAATGAAATTCAGCGCCGAAAGGAATACTTAGTGAAACGCACACTACATACTTTTATGAATAGTAATAATACTGACAGATTTATTGAAATAAACTTGTAAAAGCAAACACAATAGAATTTCGTAAAGTACTAATACTTTTTGAAAATTTCACCGATATATCGATATTTTTTTTACGATATATCGAAACCGATATTGATATTTTTTTTATATCGATACGATATATATCGATACATTTTGGCACTTCTTGCATCCCTAGCTTATGCTTACTCCAGTGTTGCCAAGCTAGATTTTCATTTTACCCCAATGCCTGATTAATTTTACTCTAAAATCATAACTATTTATACAAAAATACCTGGCTAAAGTTTTGGTTTTAGATATACAATAAAACAAGTTCTTTCTTAATCAATGGTCATGTTTCACAATAAAAATATGCTGAATTTGTTTAACTCAAATTCAATTCAAATACTTAGGTACCTACATGTATTGCTTACCAAAAAGCCCATAAACTTTAGTAATCATAACAACAATACGAAATCTAACCTTAAAATTTTGGAAGTGACTCCGCGACCGCCGCCGTGTCCAGAATTTTCAGCCGGCACCGGTTGCTAAATTGGCAGCGGGCGCTGACTTTGGAAAAAAAAGCGGGAAAAGGAGTTGGCAATTTGGCATAATTAAAGAAACATTTCATGTTTCATTTGAGTAACATACCTAATTAGGGTCCAAGAGCGAGCGAAGCGAGCTCGGGAACTCGGACACCCCGACACGGACAGGTTAGGTTCGAAGGGGTTAACGGGGGCTTCAGTGAGCGAGCGAACGAAGCCCCCGTCAACCCATTCGTGTTAGGTTACTTTTAGCCTTGCAGATAGAAATAGGCGCTCCGCGTACCGGGGCTCCGTCGACCACCTCCCTCCCCCTTGTAAGTCCAAAAAAGTTGTATTTTGTTTTACATTGACACTAATTTAAAAGTCAATCTAAGGTATTTAATTCAACTTAAAACACGGCAACATTAATCTGCTGCTACGGTAGTTTGCAATTATTTTCGTCTGGTATCACTGCTACTCCAAGGCTACTCCGGTTCCTAACGGCATTATTTTTGGGAGCCTAGTCGGCGCCGGCTGCGGAGGCGCTCCCTAAAATTTTAACCTCAAATTTACCCTGAAGAATTCTTTACCCTAAAAATAAGTTGGCAGCACTGGCTTACTAGCGTGTGACGTCGCCAGAGTGTAACAGGCCGTTCTTGTCACAGCTACAATAACAAAAAATATTGCATTTTATTTTCGTGTAATTTGTAAAAAATATACATATTTTTGTTGAAAATCAAGTGAAATAAGTTTATTTACGCTATGAACTGATAGGATGACCACAATCTGTAGCATATTTTCAATGTTGTCAAGAACCCTATTGCTGCGCTCATACAGTATGTGTGTACAATGTAATCTAAGGCAGGCCGCACACCAGATCAGCATACAGCAAATGCTTTGCTGCGCCCATACATTATGTGCGTACAATGTAGTCTAAACGTATGGGCGCAGTAAAGCATTTGCTGTATGCTGCTCTGGTGTGCGGCCTGGCTAATTTAACATTTCGAAATTCAATTTGCTTCGAATGTGACTGCAGAATCACATGCGCCCATGGAAACACTTTGGTTTTATGAAAACACTACAAAGTTTGAGCTCATCTCCTATTCCCCAGGATTCAGGATTCATTGCAGGATTCCCTTTTTCCAAACACTTGGACTTCTAGCGTTCCTCTGAATGACTGCAAGATCTCTGGGATTTTCTTTTCTATGTCACTAATACTTTTTTCGGGTAGGTATGTACACTCGACAACATTGACTGTCGACCACTTTTCACCCTTATTACTAAGAACATAAGGGTGAAAAGTGGTCGACCGTCAATGTTGTCGAGTGTACATTAATAAAATTATGGTCATATTTGTTATATTTTCTCGGCACACGCGCATAAACTGGTCATAGCTGCCTACATCAATACCATGATTGATGCAGGACAGGAATCAACTGTCCTCTTTATTGTGTCCCCCACACCATCGGCAGCGCCCTTACCGTGACCAGCTTCGGGATAGTTCCATCTTATTGTGTTTATTTGTGGTAATTCTTTGAGTATTTATGTAATCATATGAAATATGTATTTATTTCTATACTAGGAAGTCGGAGAATCTGTTTGAACGTGTATGGTGTCTATAAATGGGTTATCTTTGATACTTTATTGTATCAAAGGACTTTTTTGTATCATCAAGTGGATCGCGCGTCTCATACACCTATCCATCAAGTGGATCACGCCTCTCATACGCTTATCCATCAAGTGGATCACGCCTCTCATACGCCTATCCATCAAGTGGATCGCGCCTCTCATATGCCTATCCATCAAGTGGATCGCGCCTCTCATATGCCTATCCATCAAGACTACACACGCACTATAGTCTCTACAGACCCCGACCTCCGCCAATGCTATACGCCCATCGCACTCACGGACTACTTGGGTTTCCCCAAGAGATACTGATTTCTACCGGGCTACCGACTACGTAATTAGCTACTAGTACGATCGAACTCACTACGGTCCTTAGAGCGATTAATCGAGTTCCAAGCTTACTAATCACTATCATGATCATCATTAAAATCTATTTCGACTGGTACATGACCTACTGGCATCTTCTTTAACTTATTACCGTGTGGGTACTTTACAATATTCTGACATAAGATCAATTAACTGTAAACGGAACTCCGCCAGGACGTCTGTATTAACTTTACCGAAATCAATTTGAGAACAAAAATCGCTATTGAACGCATTTGATACATTATATAACCTAACGACCTTATCACGACACAAAAATTAAATAACATTCTAATCTAAATAAAATCTCTAATCGCAAATTGTTAATCTTAACCTCTGATAAAATTTATAAGGTACTTTAATGACGTCATTCGATAAGGCTTAGGCCGAGATAAATAGACGTTACTTAGCACGTGCTTTGGCTAAGCTATGTTCCCGTCTCTGTCTTGCTTGCAGGTTGCGCGACAGTGACAACGATACTGCTTAGCCAAAGTACGTGCTAAGTAACGTCTATTTATCTCGGCCTTAGAGTTAAACCATATTATTTGAATTACTCAATTATTAGTAGTGTAGCAAGGAGGTTTAGCTATGAAACTTGGAGTCACGCGTTCAAATCCGGGCGTCGTCATATTTGTCTTTTTGTGGTTCTAATAATTGAGAATTATAACTTCACATACAATTTATTATTAACCGTGTGTTTGAATGTGAGATACCAGCGCAGACACTAGTCGGAGGGAGACGTGTGTAACTGTAGGAAACTGCGTTTCATCTATGAAGTCCTCGACGCTATGTTGGCTGCAATGAATTTCAATTTACGTTTTTAATGATGTTGTAAGTTTTTTTTCAGTACCAATTCTCGTTCACCACTTTTTAGTGTCCTAGGCATTACTTTATCACATAATTCTACAAAAAACATGAACCGTTAATACCTAAACATGAGTGACAGACAGGGCAGCCAACATAGCGTCGAAGGAACTTCTTACGTGAAATGCTCTATAAATTCTTCACATATCTTGCTATGACTCATCAAACAAGTTGCACTTCAACAAGTTTTAAGTGGAAATTCAAGCACATTTCAATACATTAACAAGAAACAGAGTTTTCAACATGTTTTTATGTGAATGTTTCGCCAGTGGAAACCCACAGTAAAACATTACAGAACCATTATTCTGAATAAGGAGACACTTACAAGAGGAGGGGGATAGCGGGATTATGTCGCTCAAATGCGGCGCAGCCTGACTGGGGAAGTACCCCCACCTTACAGAATACACAGCCAAATAACATCAATCTTCGTTAGTGTTCAGGGGCCGTACCACGACGTGTTATTGCCATCATTATTCCGCTGTGAGAGAGGGATGGCACTATACAGCACGAATAGCGCTATCCCTTGTTTACAGTCGAACAATGATGGTTTTAACACGTCATGGTACGGCCCCTGTTCCTGTAGTGATTAAAGTCGTCAGAGCTCCTGAGTAAGCGCTGTGTTGACAACGGGGGACCTGCTTGTTCCCTAAGCTGTCGGTACAGCGAATCCTCATTTAAACGATCGGCAACGCGCATGTGATACTTGGTGTTTGTTTATTTTTTTTTATTAAATTATAGGCTCGCGTTTGACCGCCATCTCGCCTGATGTTAAGTGATGATGCGGTCTACGATGGAGCACGCTTGCCTAGAAGAAACCGATTCACTCTCGACTTGAAGATACCCAGATTGTAACTGTCGGGGAACACCCACTCGGGCAGCGAATTCTATTGTTTTGTGGTTTTTACAATGAAAGTGGAATCAAAGTGCTTCGTTCGGGTTTTTGGTACATCAACCATCGGGTTTTTGCTGTTGCAACCATTTCATAGGCTACGGTAACCGCTTACCATTAGGCGGGTCGTACGTCCGTTTGCTACAAGATAATAATCTATACTAATATTATTATAAAAAAGAAAGATTTTTTGTTTGTTTGTTTGTACCGAATAGGCTCCGAAACTACTGGACCGATTTTAAAAATTCTTTCACTGATAGAAAGCTACATATCACTGATGAACATAGGCTACTTTTTATCCCGAAAAAATGCACAGTTCCTGTGGGACACGCGGACGAAGTCGCGGGCGAAGTGCTATATGATATATTTGTGTTCCACCTTAACCAAGGCATGCAAAAATTCACAGAACAGTTAAATAAGGTTAGAAAGGCGATCGAGATACTTTTGTACTAGGACCATTGTCGCCAGTTACACAGACTACATACAAATTTGCACGATAATTCAGCTATTGGTCAGGTTTGCACTATAATTGCAGCTATTAGCATTAACACAACTCCAAGCGACTCTTCAACCTTATTTAACTATTCCGTGCAAATATTTGTTAAAGCTAACAATATCATCAAAAATACACAAAACAATTTATATACTTTTATTTACGGACAACATTGATCCAAAGACAGTGTTAGTAACAATTTAATCTTACAAACTACATGTTAGTATTTATAGGTAGGTAACTACAGATATAGTTTATCGGGCATTCTTCCTACTTCGCAGCGATATACCTAGTTCAGAAGGCTTTTTCTGGGGATTATTTCTGTAGCACTTTGTGTAGTAGCATCTGTATCTGTAGTTATTTCTGTAATAGTATCTGTAGTAGTTTCTGTAGCATTTGTGTATGTAGTAGTATCTATAATAGTATCTGTAGTAGTATTTGCAGGTATCTGTAGTAGTATCTATAGCAGTATCTGTAGTAGTATCTATAGCCGTATCTGTAGTAGTATCTATAGCAGTATCTGTAGTAGTATCTATAGCAGTACCTGTAGTAGTATCTATAACAGTATCTATAGCAATATCTTTAGTTTCTGAAATGTTTTATATGACATTTACAACAGATCCGGAACATTTTGGAGGACTGTAAATAGAAAAAAAATATTATAACTTTTCATAGGGTTTAAACTCAGATCATAGAAACAAGGAGATATGCCATCATAGCAAATTAGTACGGGAACAACTGATGCCACTTTTAGTACATTTTTCGACACAATTACGCGCATAATTAAGCGCTCCTTGTGAATAAAAAGATCTCCCACGCATTGAACATTCCGCACACTCTCAATCTAACACTGTTAATCGTCACTCAACACTAGCACTAAACTAAAACACTGTATTTATACCATCGATCGTGTTCGGTTCGTCGCCAGCGCGTACGTTTTTAATATGAGCAACGTGCTCAAGATCAGGCATCAAGCTCGATAGCGCCTTGGCACATCTCCTTGTTTCTATGATCTGAGGGTTTAAATGTTTGTAAACACGGATATGTAAACTACTCACATGTATGTTTCGCAAATTCTGGCAAACTGTTTGGTCCTGTAACAAATTATTTTCTTTTTTAAGAAAATGCTCATGGTTCGTGGTTACTAATGCAACTAAATATTGTATACAAGTACCTACTAAATGACTTACTTAACCGTGATGATAATAATAAGAGTTGCAGGTAAATGGTGTATCAGCTTTCGGCACAGAGGTCATAGTAAAAGTTGTTTATAATGATGAGTACAATACTCATAATTATGAACAACTTTTACTATGGGACCAACCATGAAATCGCAAAAAAAAAACAACTGTTCCATACATTTTGTTGAGTTAAGTGAACATAAATTTATGGAACAGCTGATTTTTTTTTCGTGATTTCAGGGTTGATCCCATAGTAAAAGTTGTTCATAATGATGAGTACAATGACCTCTTTTAATATGTCTTTTGTATAACCTGCCACCCTGTATAAGACGATAAGTTATATGCGGAGGGAGAGCAGCCCCAGCCCTTGCAGCTCGCCTTCGCAGCTTGGGCTTTATGGTCGAATCCGGCGACCAGTCTCAGCCGTTCCAACTCACACGGATGCCTGCGATTTATTACACAAGAGCGTTGGGGCTGCACTTCCCGCAGTGCCGGAGACGTGTAAAATGAAAGTAGATACGTACCGAAAAACTGCAAGTAGGTGCCGAAAACGTGGATGGATCTTGTAAAATATTAGCTTCTGCAGCCCCAAAACCAACATTTACTAATCGTGATTAGTAAAACCTAGGATGTGCCAAATTCTAATGGTAAAAGCCCGAAAAATCGTTTCATTTTATATCAAATCTTACATTTATCAAGTAGGTAATGTTGGTAAATCCTAAGATTTACCAATATACGGGCTTTTACAGTAACATATTATATTAAATAAAGTCTATTGATACCGATTTAGTATTCGAGACTTTGAGTATTGTGTTATTTCTATAAGCTACGAATTTCGCCATCCATGCACTCTTGGAACATTCAGTACGTATATTTGAAGTCACTTAAAATAAATTAAGTACTTAATACTCACAAGAATGGATTGAGATTCGCAGCGAACTTCTCCGAAATTGTACATCTTCCGAAATGGTTCTGAAAATATTACACATTAATAAGATAAAATATTTCTAATTCTCCATAATTATACTGAAAGTTTAATAGATGTGCACTCAAATGCCACCCGATATGATTGTTTATTGGTATTTCGACTATTAACAACATCTAACTTGAAATGTGCTAGAATTCATAGCGACCCGGCCCTGTATCTAACAAATTAAAGACCATGCTCATCACGTACAACTTGATAAAAAAAAAAAAACCGACTTCCAAAAACTACACTAAAAACTATGAAATAAAAATGTTAAACTTCCATAAATAAAAATCTAAATGTATATTGAAGTCGGCGGGGCCTCTTCTTCAGGTTTTTACCTCTCAGCCTTTGAACAGGAAGAACGTGCGCAGTGTGTGCACCGAACGTTCAGCTTGCTTTGCGCCTCGACAAATTAAAATTTTCTTTCATTCCTATATTTATGCTAGGCCCCGCCGACTTCAATATACATTTAGATTTTTATTTATGGAAGTTTAACATTTTTATTTCATAGTTTTTAGTGTAGTTTTTGGAAGTCGGTTTTTTTTAAACCTGTTTTTATTTTTATCTTTTTAGTGTAGTGTAACCATTTTTGTTGTTGTTAATTTATTACAATAAAGTACCATAAAATCATGGACAGAGCGACTTTGATAATTTATGTACTTTTACCGAGATCGATTACTTCCACGAATTTAAATAGGTACTTATATTCATAGATGTTGGTGGATGAGAGCATTTCAGTAAACAAAAACCGGGCAAGAGCGTGTCGGACCACGCACAGTGTAGGGTTCCGTAGCAAGAAGTATTTCAGTGTTCCGACCGCAAATACAAGTTTGTATTTCATAATATTATTATGAAATATTATTTTTACGGTTGTCAAACTCAAATATTTCAAAAATTTATTGACGTATCTTGTTCAAACTAATTTCAATCGAAAGTATTTATTAAGTGCTATAAGCTTGATTTTTTTCAGATTTTTCGATAGCGCGGTTGGAAAATTACAGGGGGGGACACATTGTTAACGACTTTGGGAGCTCCTAGTTCACTCAATATGCACTTAAATAAAAAAGGTATTTAGAAACCTTCATGTTATTTTCAAAGAGCTATCCAACGATACTCCACATGGTGGGGTGCGCGTAAATATTTTTTTTCATCCCTCAGTTTCATGTATGGGAGCCCCCCCTAATAATTTTATTTTTCGTAATTTCACTATAGGCCTTAATGGCGGCTTATAAAAGACATCTACCTATGAAGTTTGATACAAATTGGTTATGAACTGTAGATTTGACGAGGGTGTGACAGACGGACAGACGGACAGACAGACGGACATGACGAAACTATAAGGGTTCCTAGTTTTACTACGGAACCCTAAAAACAGTGTTTTTTCAGTTTGTAATAGCAATAGGCTCGCTCCCTAGCCTTCTATCAAATGCGACTTAAGCATGAAAAAATTGTGTGTACTATACACCTCTGTCTAACCTTGCGGGAAATATCGGCGTGATGTTATGTATGCATAATATCGAGATCGATTGCGTTCAGGAATTCATGTACCTACACAATATCACTTTTTCATCATCGTCATGATGTCATCGAGATACACCAAAAATACCGTTTATTACACCTGGTTAAAAATCTACTCAACCAAAGTTAATAAAATTTATATGGGACCACCGCGCGAGGTTTATCTACCATATGAAAAAAGAATCACGTAAATCGGCTCAGAAATCACGGAGTAATCGGTGTACATACATTAAAAAAAAAAAAAAAAAAAAAAAAAAAACCAACCGAATGCAGAACCTCCTCCTTTTTGGAAGTCGGTTAATAATGTGTTCCAATCAATTTTGACCACGGACACTGCTAAATAAGTAGATCTATAATCATTAAGATATTTTCGGTAATGTTACTTACAAAACTTGTGTACAAATGATTGGAAATCATAGTCAAATAAATCATCATCAAAAGTCAAATAAAAAAACATGCCGAATTTTTCGCCTCTCCATACGAATTGACCCGATCAGCTGATACCATTTGTATACTTAGAGAGTCAAAAAAATATTACCAAAACATTTTTTTTCGCTCTGAAAAATATTTAAAACAAGCTCTAGAAAAATGACACGATGAGTCGTTTCGTGAGCACAGATCGCGCATGTACATTTTCGGCCCAATAGACAATAGACAGTTGATAATACACAATAGAGAATAGTTCGATAGACAACGAGCATCGACTGACGAACCAAGCGTGTGCAGCCTCGGCGCTCCCCGCCTTCTTCATTCCGCCAAATAGACCGAAAAATCAACTAATGTGCACGTGAAGTTTTTGCTCAGGACTCGTGCCGGCAATTATTGTTTCTTAAAAATTGCCAAATAAATCACAGTGGTGATAAGTGGGTAACTACTACAATTATACAAATATCTAATTTTGTTCATTAATTTAATAGAAATGTTTAGCGCTAGAGTAGTCGCCATACACAAAAAATCCAACTTAGTGACATTCTGCACTCACCTTTATATAATCAGGCGTGAAATCGTGAAACCTAAAAATAAAAACAAACAAATTAGTTGTTAGCATACATAACAAAATAAATATAAAAAAAATAAACTGGCTATCTGCGTGTCGGACCACGCAGATTGTAGGGTTCCGTAGCAAAGAGTATTTTAGTTTTCCGACCGTAAGGGTCGGCGCATACGGGCCACTTGTGGCCCAACGGTAAGGCCCAAACTTCACCAAAGTGGAGATGAGAATAGATGTTTTTCAGATAACATGTATCCACCGAAGCTATGCGGAGATGCGCGCTGGCTAGACTAGAGAGGAGATGCGCGCTGGCTAGACTAGAGAGGAGATGCGCGCTGGCTAGACTAGAGAGGAGATGCGCGCTGGCTAGACTAGAGAGGAGATGCGCGCTGGCTAGACTAGAGAGGAGATGCGCGCTGGCTAGACTAGAGAGGAGATGCGCGCTGGCTAGACTAGAGAGGAGATGCGCGCTGGCTAGACTAGAGAGGAGATGCGCGCTGGCTAGACTAGAGAGGAGATGCGCGCTGGCTAGACTAGAGAGGAGATGCGCGCTGGCTAGACTAGAGAGGAGATGCGCGCTGGCTAGACTAGAGAGGAGATGCGCGCTGGCTAGACTAGAGAGGAGATGCGCGCTGGCTAGACTAGAGAGGAGATGCGCGCTGGCTAGACTAGAGAGGAGATGCGCGCTGGCTAGACTAGAGAGGAGATGTGTGCTGGCTAGAGCGAAGATGTCGCACCCTTAGTAAAGTAAGGGCACAACTCAAAATTTCGGGTTTTTGAGTTTTTGTGCTAGATGGGCTCAATATCAACTGTTCTACAACCTGCCTTTCACAGAAAGAGAAAAAAGACAATTTTAAAGCAATTACTGTAATTGTGTCCCTTTCATTCAGCGTCCACTTCTTCCTGCGAGAGAGGCCCAACTTATAAAGTGCCTGTACTTGTCGAAGCCGTATCGTTAACGCGATGTGTAAATTGGAATTGTGCCTTTTTATTACAAATTCTCGGGTGAGTATTACAATATTACATGGTGAGTATTAAATTATACTTAGTAATAAAAAGATCGACTTTGAGTTAAGCCCTTTTATGACCAAAATGTATTAAAATTTGTTATATTAAATCTAATTAGTTCCTTACATTACAAAAATATTTAGTTTTTTCTATGTTTATCTCGAAATAATTCTTTGTACCACAAAACTGTATCCATGATAGGTAATTTTGCATTGTGAAAAACAGGCCAACTTAAAAGACGTTTTAAAAAAAGTATTATAAGTAGGTACTTAAATCAATTTTCTGTAGTGTTTTAGCTAATTATACCCTAGTATATTTAATCTAGATCATGTCCCAAAAATTTCAGAGCTATAGCACTTTTAATTATGATGTTATGAATAATTTAGTAAAAATATCGGGTTTGCTGAATCTTTTATCGCGTTTTCCCAATAAAATGTATTTTTGACATAGACCTTTACATTATTAAGGGTGCGATGTGTGCACGGGTGCGGCGGGCGGGTTATGTGACGCAGGGAGAACTAGCGGCGCCGCATACTGCATGCTAGTGTTGCCGAACCATCGATAGTTCCCCTATCGATAGTTTTTATCCAAAAAAGGCAAAACTATCGATCGATACTATCGATTGCTCAAAATGTGACAATACTATTGATGGATTGTAATACTATCGATATTTTGTTTTGGCAACAGACAGTTCTGCTAATCAGAGACTTGATTAGGCTTTCGGAAACCGGGGGCTAGGTTTTCGATTAGAAACTCAAAGGGTGTAAATGGTTTATATAAATATGAAAGAAATAAAAACAATCATAATAATTTACCATGTATTTTTTAAAAAGACTTACGTAATACAAGTGCAGCCTCCTATTTCTAGAATACAAGCGGAAACAGTGCTGTAAAGAAAAAAATGATTTCTATAATATAGAATATTTATTAAAAACCTTCAAAGAAAACCAATCAAGACATCACTAAAAAAGCGGGCCAAGTGCGAGTCGTACTCGCGCACCGAGGGTTCCGTATCAGTTTTGGACGTATAAAGTGAAAAAAACCGGACCGCAAAACAAAGTTTGTTTGTGAAAGAATTTTGATGATTTTGAAAAAACTGTACTAGTTAGGAACATCGTTTTATTTTTGGTGCCATATTTGGATCAATTCCTATCAACTCTAATTATTTCAGATTTTTCACTCCGCAAACTTCAGAGATAAGGGGGGGGGAATGGTATTTTTTCGGACATTTTTCATCGTATGTCGAAAACTGTGAGACATAAAATTAAATAAAAATATATTTTGAAATGTGCACATCAAGCCCTTTCATATGATATGTCACTTGACCTACCTCACTTTGAAATTTTAGACCCCCACTCCGGCCCCTTTTGCAATGAAAATGAAAATATTTTTTTAATTTTTTCATTTGCTATAAAGTTGGACAAGCATTTTTTATAACTGTTCCAAATTTCAAGTCGATAGCATTAGTAGTTGCTGAAATAAGCAGGTGTGACAGACAGACAGACAGACAGACGAAGTCGCACCATAAGGGTTCCTTTTTTACCATTTTGGTACGGAACCCTAATTAACAAAATATTATAGGACATTGCTCTAATCGTACTACGAGTCTACGACTTAAAGCTCATTTCAGACTACGCTATACTATATAGCATTATAGCATATAGCTCATAGCACGACAATATCGCGCACCATACATTGATAGGACACGTTCACACTGTGCTATACTATATAGTATGGCTGTGTATGGCGCGCTATACTATATAGCATACGCTATACTATATAGTATAGCGTAGTCTTTTTTTTTTTTTTTTTTTGAGGATGGGAAATCATCAAATGACACCTCCCGCTCTGGGGGGAGCGGAAGGGAGTGTCAGACTCTTACTGACTAAAACCCACCCATGTTCCTTCCTTAGCCCTTTTGTCCGGGTCAGCGGTATCCCTTCCGGACGATCCCGCTTTCCCGGCAGGCTTGGGCCCTAATGGGCCCCCTCTCTGATGCTGACATCTCTTTGAGGCGCGCGTGGAACACGTACGCGCCGTTCGGCACGGGCCTGGTCCTGATCGGACGGTGAGCTACCCATTACTCACCGCCCGCAGGCCCGCGCCTACGGTGGCCGGGAGTCGTCACGCGGCTCCCGACGCCCGGAGCGTCTACCGCGGCGGCTTGGACGGGAGAATCTCTCCCTCTCCCGTCCTGCCGCCTCCTTCACTAGCATGACTGCTTCGCAGAAGGAGGCGACTGCCTCCCACTCCCCCTCGCCCCGGACCATGGCTTGAACCAGGGCCGGGCGCGAGAGGTCGCCGCCGCTGCCGATCGCCTCTACGAGGACACGGCGGTGCTCCGCCCATGCAGGGCAGGCCCCCACCGTGTGCTCCACCGTGTCCTCGGGGCGATCAACGCAGTGATGACACCCGGGCGTTTCCTCCCGCCCGATGATGTGCAGGTACCTCCCGAAACTTCCGTGTCCGGTGAGGACCTGCGTCAGGCGGTAGGTGAGGACGCCGTGACGTCTCCCTAGCCACTCCTCAAAGAGGGGTCTTACCGCCGCTATTGCGGCGTGCCCTGCGCTGGGTTGCGAAAGTCGTTCCTTCCATGCCACCATGAGATCGCGCCGGAGGTCCGTCCGCTCCGCCGCAATTTGCCGCGGAAGCGGGGTTTCCCCCCGACGTAGTGCCTCCGCGCGCCACTCATACAGGCGCGCGAGGACTATCGCCTCCAGATCCCACGGTGGCAGTCCGGCAAGGAGGCTTGCCGCCTCACCCGAGATCGTGCGGTAGCCCCGGATCAGCCTTACGGCTACCACCTTTTGGGGCGCGTTCAGATAGTGGGCGGCTCTCCGCCGCAGTGAACGCGCCCACACCGGGGCCCCATATGTGGCCATGGACCGCACGACCCCAGCGTAAAGCCTTCGGCAGGAGGCGTTTGGACCCCCCAGGTTAGGTAGGAGCCGCTTGAGGGCGGCCCCAGTCCGTTCCAGTTTGGGGGCCAAACGTCGGAAGTGCTCCACGAAGTTCCACCGGCTATCGAGCACGAGTCCCAGATACTTCATCGTGGACTCGACGCCGATGTGAACCCCTCCTACCGTTAGTTGGGATCCCGATGGTGGCCTGTTCCGAGGCCCATGAAAGGACATGGCCTCGGACTTATGCAGTGCCACCTCGAGACCCAACTGCCGGATCCTCTCCACGACTATCGCAACCCCGCGTGTCATCGCGTCGGCCGCCGCCTGATGCGACCTCCCCTGCGCCAGGACCAGCGTGTCGTCAGCGTAGCACACCACGCTGACGCCATCAGGGAGGTCGGCCCGCAGCACCCAGTCGTAACCGATGTCCCACAGGAGCGGCCCCAGAACCGATCCCTGTGGGACACCGCACGACATCTCTCGCCGGTTCCATTCCCCGTCGCGACCAGGGTAGATGACGGCCCTGTCCGTCAGATATGCCTCGACTATTCGACGGAGGTAGGTTGGCACCCGGTGATACCGGAGTGCCTCCCCAATGCAGCTCCAGGGCAGGGTGTTAAATGCGTTGGCGATGTCGAGTGACACCGCCACGACAACCCCGCCCCGAGACACCGCGTCCCCCGTCGTGAGGGCTCTCACGCGCATGATAGCGTCCACCGTCGAGCGCCCCTTGCGGAAGCCGAACTGGCTGTCCGCAAGATCCGGCCCCGTCCTCACCAGGTGCCCGACGAGGCGGCCCGCAATCACTCTCTCAAAGAGCTTGCCAACCTCGTCGAGCAGCACGATGGGCCGGTATGCGGACGGAGAGTCCGCAGGGCGCCCTGGCTTCCGAATGAGGACCAGCTTCCCCGTCTTCCAACGGAGTGGAAACTGGCCTCTCTCCATACATGCGCTTAAGAGCGCCTCCAGTCGAGGCCCCAGAGCCGTCGAGGCCAGGACCCAAGCTTTGCCTGGCAGGCCATCGGGTCCTGGGGCGGTATTTTTGGCCTTCAGCCTGCCTACCGCCACTCTCAAATCTACCCCGGTCACTTCAGGGGTGTCGTCGTCGTCTGCGTGGTCCGCTTCAGGCACCGCGGGCGGCGGAGCCATGGGCGGGGGGGTATGCTCCCCCCGTGAAGGGAACAGAGCGCTCACCACCTCCTCCACCAGCTGGGGGCGGAGACTCTGCGTCAGCGGGGAGTATAGCGTAGTCTGAAGACAGCTTAACTGTGTCATAAAAATACCTTTAGGATAAATACAGGATTTGAATTTTTTCACATTTGATTGGTTCGATTCCCAAATGAAGCAAGCAACTTTTTAAAAATCTTTGAATATTACTTAATTTTGAAAATAAAGCGAAGTCTCCAGGAAGTAAAACTTCCTATCTATGGCATAGCCGTGGGCCAACCTGTACATTAGTACCTATTAGACATGTACTGAGATGAGGGCGAGTCAGTTTGGGTCTAAACTGAGAATATTATTCAGCCGTCATATCGAAAAAGGGTAGGTAGCTACAACAATTTTTTTTTTCCAAAATTGAGATGAATACATTTGGAAGCACCTTTTTTCTGATTATCACCAAATAGGTAGAAACACGGCAGTATTAGTGTCCAAGTATTTGAGTCATACTCATACGGCTCGAACACACCAAATCCGTCATCGGCCGAACTTTGCTCGTACGACGACGGCCGAACTCGGACGATTGAATCAACACTTGTAAATAATGAATAGAGAGCACGTACACCAACATGACCGATTTTGTCGGCCGATAGCGGTCGTGTTCTTGTACGCGCTCTCGCTCTCTATAATTTACAAGTGTTTGATTCAATCGTCTGAGTTCGGCCGTCGTCGGCCGAGCAAAGTTCGGCCGATGACGGATTTGGTGTATTCGTGCCGATAGACTATTGTGGAGGTCAGATAAAAAATATAATAAATGTACTTACGCTTCGCTTAACCCTGGCACGGCAATACAGTTATCCTTGTTATCTTTACAAATCTGTAATAAATTTACATAGCAATATTAATATTTTTTCAGTGTTGGCTAGATTGTATCTAGCAATAAATAGGCCAAACGATATATTATTTATTTTATTTTGTTACCACCAAATTCTTCTGTTCCACAGCACATTTGCAGTAAATTAGGTACTCTTATTAGCTACTGAGAGATAATGCAACGAAACCACTTTATTTGAATCATAAGTAGTAAGTAGGTACCTATACATTTATACTCACCACGTATGTTGCGCTAACAGAAGTAGTACTAGGTTTTGAAGTAGTTTCTGTAATACTTTTTGAAGCACTTTCTGAAGTAATTTTTGAAGGTCTTCCTGTAGTAATTACTGTAGTACTTTCTGGAGTCTTTTCTGTAGTACTTTCTGTAGTACTTCCTGAAGTACTTGCTATAGTACTTTCTGTAGTACTTTTTGAAGTACTTTCTGTAGTACTTTTTGAAGTACTTTCTGTAGTACTTTTTGAAGTACTTTCTGTAGTACTTTTTGAAGTACTTTCTGTAGTACTTCCTGAAGTACTTTCCGTAGTACTTTCTGAAGTACTTTCTGTAATTCTTAGATATTTTGGAAAACTGTAAATAGAAAAAATAATTACATAATTTCTATAATAGGTTTAAAAGTTTTGTAAACATGGTAATGTAAAGTACTCACATTAATGCTCTGCAATATTCGGTAGACTGTTTGACCCTGCAACATTTTTTTTTTTAAATACTTCAAAAGAGGAGATTCTATGTTCGACCCGTATGTATGTTTGTATGACCGCAATTTTCTCAAAAATTGATCCGTTTTGGATGGGGTTTTCATTAACGTAATCTACATACTTTCCAAGAAGGTTTTAGTACATGTATAATACTTAAGATTAATCATTTCTATGTATGAAGTTATATGCATAAATCACTTTGTTCAGGACTCAGGCTAAAACGTGAACAAGTTGTTCAGTTAAAAGTGTTTTTACCAAAAAATATAATTAATCCTGAAAACAATATTTTACTAACCCTCGTTGCAGGAAATTCTATGTAAAAATTATCTAAATAATAAGTATTTAAAGCGTTTACATCCCACAAAGCAGCGCCATTTTTGAGTTACAGACCGTGTTATTTATGATTCACAATCACTAATGAGGTTTTAGTCTATATATACAGGATGGCAGGTTAAACAGTGGAAATATTTTAAGGGGTCATTGTATTCATCATTATGAACAACTTTTACTATGGGACCAACCCTGAAGTCGCGAAAAAAAAAAATCAGCTGTTCCATACATTTATGTTCACATAACTCAACAAAATGTATGGAACAGCAGATTTTTTTTCGCGATTTCTGGGTTGGTCTCATAGTAAAAGTTGTTCATAATGATGAGTACAATGACCCCTTAAAATATTGCCACTGTTTAACCTGCCACCCTGTATGTATATAATGAAATAATCAATAAGTTAGTGTAGAAAAGTTTTTGTTGGTTTTAAATCTAATAAAATAAATAAAGGTCAATTAATTAAGTTTTTAAAAACAAAACAATTTTATTCATTTTATTCTTATTGTAAAAACTAAAACCTCATTGTTGATTAAATAATCTTTGGTCATAAATGACACGAGTCTGTAACCAATCAATGGCGCGCTTTGTGGGATGTAAATGGTTTAAATACTTATTAATATGACTTTTTTTACATAGAATTTCCTGCAACGAGGGTTACATAAATATTGTTTTAAGAATTCATTACATTTTTAGTTAAAAATACTTTTAACTAAACAACTTGTCCACGTTTTAGCCGAGATTGATGAATTTCCTTTACACACTACGTAGAAAATTTACTGATGAACGAATTCGTGGAAGTAATCTAACTCGAGGTGAAGTATTATCTACTTAAAAATAGAAAAAAAAACAGGTTTTAAAAAAACCGACTTCCAAAAACTACACTAAAAACTATGAAATAAGTTTAAACTTCCATAATTAAAAATCTAAATGTATATTGAAGCCGGCGGGGCCTTTTCAGGTTTTTGCCTCTCAGTCTTTAAACAGGAAGGGTGTGCGCAGTGTGTGCACGTGGAAATTAAGATTTCCTTTTATTCCTTGTTCATCTGCAATTTTGCTTATTTTCATGCTAGGCCCCGCCGACTTCAATATACATTTAGATTTTTAATTATTGGAAGTTTAAACTTTTTATTTCATAGTTTTTAGTGTAGTTTTTGGAAGTCGGTTTTTTTAAAACCTGTTTTTTATTTTTAACTTTTTAGTGTAGTGTAACTGTGTAACATGTCATGTTTTTTTTTATAATAATACCTTACGTATATAAAAGTACCACAAAATCATGGATAGAGCGACTTTAATAATATACTGCCTTTGACATACATTTTGTATGTACTTTTACCGAGATCGATTGCTTTCACGAATTTAAATAGGTACTTACCTTCTAAGATATTTATGGATAAGTACGTTTCAGTAATCGAAAACAATGTTTTTTCAGCAATAGGCTCTTTCCCTAACTTTCTATCAAATAAGACTTGAACATAAAAAAAGCTGTGTGTACTATACACCTCTGCCTAACCTTGCGGAAAATACTAGCGTGATGTTATGCATGTATAATATCGAGATCGATTGCGTCCAGGAATTCGTGTACCTACATAATATGACTTTTTTATTATAGTCATGATTTCATCGATATACACGAAAAATTCCGTTTATTGAAGCTGGTTACAAAACTATTCAACCTCAGTTACTACAATTTATATGGGACCACCTCGCGAGCTTCTTCTACCATATGAAATAAAAATCACGTAAATCGGCTCACAGATCACAGAGTAATCGGTGTACATACATTAAAAAAAAAAAAAAAAAAAAAAAAAAAAACAACCGAATGCAGAACCTCCTCCTTTTTGGAAGTCGGTTAAAAATAACCGACTTTAGTTTATGTTTGCTTTTTGCCACCGACTGCCAAAACCAAAATTACCTACTATTTACTTTGGAGTGGCTTTTTGAAATTAGTTATTTTTTTGTAAATAAAGTTTTTTCAAGAAAATGTTTGTGGTTAGTTGCAACTACTTACCTACTAATGCAGTTGAATATTGTATATTATACAGGGTGGCAGGTTAGACAGTTGAAATATTTAAAAGGGTCATTGTACTTAACATTATGAACAACTCTTACTATGGGTCCAACACTGAAATTGCGAAAAAAAAAATCTGCTGTTTCATACATTTATGTCCACATAACTCAACAATACACGGTGAAATGTAAGTGGTTGTTCTCCGGCAGCAGAACGATTTGCCATCAGTAGTACTATCGAAACATAGAGTTCAATTTAAAAAATAATATGTTTTTTTTTTCCAATAATCAAAAAAAATATTCATAGACTCGAAAGCGTGAAAAACAATAGTAACTCACTAGGTCTAACGTAGGTATCATTATCTAGTCAAAGAGCACGCCGTCGCTCACGCGGTGCCGACAAAGATCACCAAACGAATGCCGCCTCACAAATGTGCAGAGCAAAATAAGCTCTCGCGCATGGTGATACGGCATAAACTAGCCTGATCGCCTGTAGCGAGTGCCTACCGATGAACCCCCCCCCCCTGCCCCGCACTCCTTTAGCGAGTCGTATTTATTTAATTAAAACAAAAGACGCGCGCACTCAGCGGCCAGCGGGTCAGTTGCGCCGCGAAGTTGATGCCGCGAACATCACGCGATGTCGCGAGTTCGGCGAGGAAATCCACAAGTAGGTACTTCAAACGGGATCCTCGTCGAAGTACCTACCTATGTGTATGGCTGTGATGGCTGGGTTTGACGTAATCAATACTACGTTTGGAAAGTGCTCAACAATGAAAGACTGCTTAAGTAGGTACCTACCTATCATTTTCGTAAAGTTAATCAAATAAAACGTGCTCGATTGTGTTATTGTGTATGGAACGCAGTGGCTTGCAATTCGAAAAATTACTCCGTTACCGGGCCTAAGCGTAAGTACCTACTTGTACCTTTGTATTAAATACCGAACATTTAAAAGTAGGTAAGTAATTAAAATCATTGTAAATAAGTTTGTTCCATTTTTTTGAATACCTACGCCTTAAATACTTTAATAGGTATCTAATTCAGAAAATATCGTTTTCTAAGATAGGTGCCTACCTACCTAGTAATCTTGTTTTTTAGTTTCGTGTTCACGTGTACAATAATTTGTCTATCAATAACTCGGGAATAGTTATCAGCTGATTGATAAACACGGAGGGCAATGACCGCGCGCGCCCCGCTCGGCCGCGGCCGCTCGCGTCGTCGCCGCGCTTGCGTAGCTATAGTTACCTACTATTGGTTTGAGATTTTGTTTTTCACATCATTCTCATCACACCATTCTGCCATTTTTTGATTCTAATTTTTTTTTTATATATCAATCGAATGTACTGCCAAGACAAAATCATTTCGCTACGGTAAAACAACCGCTAAAATTTCGCCGTGTATGTATGGAACAGCAGATTTTTTTTTCGCGATTACAGGGATGGTCTCATAGTAAAAGTTGTTCATAATGATGAGTACAATGACCCCTTTAAATATTTCCACTGTCTAACCTGCCACCCTGTATATATTATGTTACTGTAAAAGCTCGAACATGGGTAAATCTTAAGATTTACTTAGTAAGAGTCCGAACTGTTTTGTGATCATCGTTTATATCGAACTTTTACCACCATACACTCGATAAATCTTAGGTTTTACCTCAGAGACACGGTAAATATTGAAAAGAGTGAATAAGTTGTGTGACAGAACCGAATTGGTCAACTCCGACTCCGTGATCTTGTCTGCCCTACCCAAAGAGTGTTTTTGTAAACCCGGAGGCGCGGAGAGAGAGCTCGCTGTAACAAAGCGTAGGCAAGTGCAAGGTAGAGCGGTTGAGGCTAGTCGCCGAAGGCGACCAAAAAGCCGAAGCTGCGAAGGTGAGTCTATTATTACTTATTATTATTGGTAAAACCTAGGATGTACCAAACTCTATGCGAGGACAGGATAGGACCAACACTGATAGCGAATAAAAGTCAGCTGTTCCAAACATTTTGTTGAGTTATATGAACGTAAATGTATGGAACAGCTGATTTTTTTACGCGATTTCAGAGATGGTCCCAAAGTAAAAGTTATTCATAATGATAAGCACAATGACCTCTTTTCGTATTGTGACTGACTAAACCTAAGCCCAGTCTATACTGGGCTTAAGTTTAGTCAGTCCGCGGCTTTTACTTTCACTAAAAACAATGTATCCGCAACTATTTGCGGATACATTGTTTTTAGTGAAAGTAAAAGTATTTAATACTTACAAATTAGGGTTCTTCGCAATGAAATCTTCGGAAACTGTACAGGGCTGAAAATATTACACATAAATAAGCTAAGTTTATCATCTTATTAGTTTGTTATCTCAAAAAAGATAAAGATATATAACATGGCTTTGACATGTACATTAAAATTCCAGAAATATAGCCTACGTATTATTATCAATTTATCACACTGATATCACATCCTACTAATATGTATTATAACTGCGAAAGTTTGGATGGATGGATGGATGGATGTTCGTACTCAATCACGCCAGAACGGCTGAACGGATCTGGATGTTTGGCACTGAGATAGATTATAGTCTGAAATGCGAACGTGGGCGAAGCTGTGGACGGAAGCTAGTTATTTAATATTTAATTTCAAACATAATATCAACGACATTTCGGCAAATTAAAATAAAAACTGACATCATTTTCGTTAAAAAAATCGTTTCAAACACGTATAAAAAAACTGCGCGTCTCGGCGGAGGGAAAGGAGTAACATGGGGTAGAGAAAATTAACCTCTACCCGACTCAATCCTCAGCACACCCAAATTCGTGCATTCGTATACTAATGCCAACCAAGAACCAACTTTCGTTTCGATTCGATTCAGTGCGTTATCGAACGATTCTGAAACGGGGGGCTAGTCGCATCGCTCCGAAACGCGGCAATCCTACTAATATCATAAATGCGAAAGTTTGAGGAGGTATGGATGTATGGATGTTTGGTACTCTTTCACTTTACAGTAATATAGCTTATACATCCGAATAATACATAGACTACTTTTTACCCCAAAAACGCGGGTGGAGCCGCCGGCGGAAGCTAGTGTTAAATAAATTGATAGATTGAGGTTCCATTAATTATTTTATTATGAAGATTGTTTAGCACTCGACTGTTGTATCGCATATGCAAAAAAAAATACTGACGAAAGGGCACTGGCAGACGCCCATAGAACGCTGGGCTTCAGATTGTGTAAGTCGGTACAGATATGAAATTAGTTTGGTGTGATCGAGTATTTCAAGAGTAATTAAATTCATTTTTTATTTGTTTTTGTTCGTAATTGGGTTAAAGAGAAATATTCGTATTTTTGACAGTGAGGTTAAGTATGGTGTGAATGATCCAGTGAAGTACAGCCCGACTAATGAGTTCTCAATTCAAAGGTTTTAGTTGCTGTCACCATGATATTCTGTGGAGGTCCAATGAAGTACAGCCCGACTAATGAGTTCTCAATTCAAAGGTTTAAGTTGCTGTCGACATGATATTCTGTGGAAGCACGCGCCAGCCAGCATGCACTCGTTTTTGTTTTAGTTTCAAAATGTCAATGGCATAATCATTTTATTTCTTATTGATTTCGATTTTTGATTCCAATTCTTAATCTCTAAGATAAATTAGGCAAAGAATAATTAAAATATATTTTTATTTTTGGTTAAGCTTTTATTACTGTACCATATCAAGCCCAAAACTGCCGACGTCCTTTCGATACTTACCGAAATATTGTTGAGTTCAAAATCGCTACAGCTAAAAATAAAAACAAACAGATTAAATATTAGGTACCTACATAGGTACTTTACAAATGAATATAAAAAATAAAGTACGTGTCGGACCGTTGTAGGGTTGAGTTTCGTTAGCAAGGAGTATTTCAGATTTTCGATCGTAAATATAAGTTTGTAAGTATTTCATGATATTGTAGCTGCAATGACATCGTTCGATAGATATCCGCAGCGCGACGTGCGCGCAACGGAGGAGCCCCGTCGCGCCGGTCGTTTGCGCGAATCGATCGCCTACAATATCGCCATATCGAATCGCCACGCCGCGCCGCGAACTAGTGAACTAACGCCTACGCCCTTAGGGAAATACGTCCCTGTGTCGATTTGGAGTATATCCAAATCGACACAGGGACGTATTTCCCTAAGGGCGTAGGCGCACTATGCTCCCCTCATCCCATACTACCCGATGTCCCTGAAGGCTCCGTGCTCTCCTTCCTGCTGTACACGCTGTACACCAGGAGCAATTCCAAAAAAGGGTAGGCCCAATGGGCTGTATGAGCCGACAACACGGCCATCATAACATAGGCATCAGCCTCGATAGGATAGCTCAGACTCTCCAGAACACAATCAACGCCCTAGGCTAGGCGATTGGTTTCGGAAATTGAGAATCCAGGTTAACCTCAATAAGAATCAGGCAGTTCTATTTTCTAAATCGCGCTTTGCTCCCACTTACCCCTCCCCGATCACGATGTTCGACAAGCCGATGCCTTGGGAAAAGCCAGCCAAATACCTGGGTACCGACCTTGATAGGAACAGTCCAGTCCGCGCTTGCGTCTCCATTGCTCTCGGTCACCTTCATTCCATCCATACTTAAGTACAAAGTGCGCACTCACGTGACGTACGGTCGTGCATACGCCCCATTATAACCTATGCTGGCACTGTGTTTGCACACGTCAAGCCATCTCGTATCCATAGGATGCAAACTCTTCAAAACAGACTCCTGCGAAAGGCCACGGGAGCCCCCTGGTATGTGCAATGACAATCTCCACTTAGATTTAAAACTGCCCACCATCCAGCAGTGCCTGAAATGCACCTCCTAGAATCTGCCCCGAACCACCCCAATCCTCTGGTGGTATCGGCCGCCCGATACACCCCCTCTAAAATTAGCTCAACTCGCCGTCCGAGGCATGCTTTGGATACACCCAATGATGCTATCACCCTACTAGAAGAGAGCAGCAAGAAACTAGCACTCTGCGTAGATTTCGCAAATATAGGCACAGACGGCCGTCATTCTGACATCGCTGACGGGGCCCGTCGCGAAGACCACGTCATGACAAGAGTCCGCCGCCGAGTAGGTCTGTATGACTCAGTCCCCTATCCGACCCTTGCTCGAGGTAGCCCGCGCTGAGTCTGTAGATTTAAATTCGTCCCTAAATTATATCGACCCGATCCAGCTAGTATTATATTTCAGAAACTTATTAAGCTGCTTTCAGACTACGCTATAATAATATAGCATATAGCTCATAGCACAACAATATCGCGCACCATACAAAGCCAATAATATAATATATAATATAAGTACTAGCATTTGCCCTCCGTTTCGCTCGCGCTAGATTTCACCCTCTTGGGGGTAGAATTTTCAAAAATCTTTTCTTATCGAATGCCTACAAGGCCTACATCATATAAGGAATAGATGCGTGCCTCAAATTTCACGTTTCTACGACCGGCGGCTTAGGCTGTGCGTTGATCCATCAGTCAGTCAGGACAAAGCATTTTATATAGAAGAAGAAGGATATTTTTGTGCTATGAGCTATATGCTATAATGCTATATAGTATAGCGTAGTCTGAAAACAGCTTTAGCGTACATTAGTCAAATCAATATACTTAATTTTATCAGGTACTGCATGACTGAATTTTTCCATATTCTTTGATAACGCGGTTGGAAAGAGGGAAGGAGGATATTGTTAATGACTTTCGGAGCTAATATCTCACCAGATTTTCATCTAAATAAAAAAGTCCCTTAGAAATCTTCATGTAGGTAATATTTACAAAAAAAAAATACACAATTACCTATATAAGGTAATTATTTGCAGTCAGAAAACTAAAATACTTCTTTCTGCAGAACCCTTAGTGTGCGTGGACCGACAAGTACTTGGCCGGTTTTTGTTAAATAAACTTACGTATCACAAATGCAAAATCCTATCTCTTGAATACACGCGGAATCTGTGCTGCAAAGGAAAAAAGTTTTCTTTTAGGGTAGATTTTTTATTAGATAGGTATTTAATTCTATTAAAAAAAATGTTTAAAATTATTGTTGACATTTACATACATCGGGGGCTGCTAAGTAAACAAAATACCAGTTAAAATTAATATTACCAATAAACTGTTAGAAAAATGGTTACTTAGGCAAAAATGTGGTCATAATGCAAGTATTTGTTATACCCGTGCGTAAATCATCAACTTAAGGCCTCCCCCACATTGTGCGTGCGCGTTTCTCCGGCGTGTGAATGACGCGACCGTTCACGCACGGCGTTCACGTCGTTCACACGCTAGAGGAACGCGCACGCCCAATGTGGGGGAGGCGTAACAGCGAACGCTTTTTACGCGCGTTAAAAAAGCGCCCAAGTGCAACAAATTTTAATGAGAAACAGTGCATCTGTTCTTTGCACGACAGCACTTTTCATCTTCAACATTAGGCGTTGGGCGTTGAATAGATTGTGCCTTGATCTTGAGCAACGCCTACGACGCTTTTTTCACCGCGAATTGAAAAAGTACCCGTGCGGAAGAGACCTGGGCCCCAATTCTGCTATTTGAATATGTAAGAATGGTGTCATAACGACACCATTACTATCAAAACCTAAGCGGTCATTGGCTTAGAGTAAGACTAACTCTTTCGTCATTGGTCAAAACGATGCCATTGAGACACTATTCTGACACGATTATAACAATTGCATTAGCAGACTTGGGGCCCTGATACTTCGTCGGAGGCTTTCTCGAAGAGTATATTTTGTATTCTCAAGGAAAATAAAGTAGGTAGATACTTAAAACATTCAGGGCCGTACCACAAAAAAGATAAACACGTGTTCAACACGAATGCTACCAAAAATAATAGGCACTTGTTTTAGCACTAGCTTGTCTAAAACAAATGTGTATTATTTTTGGTAGCATTCGCGTTTAGCATGCCCCATGCGATCACTCACGTTTCACTAAAATATGCTACAAGGCGCAACTACGCTAGGGCTAGTCATGGGCGTAACCAGCCATGGGCTCAGGGTGGGGCAGCAGTCTAAAATCATATTTAACTAGCAAACTATACCCGCAGTTTGATCGCATTTTTTTTGTGTTGACTGTCGAGTGTGAACTTTCTTACGGATATTAAGTATTGTAGTTAGTACCTAGATAATTTATTTTTTAGGTTTGGTTAGGTACCTTACAGTTCAGTGCCAGGGTGGGGCAAGCGCCCCACCCTGCCCCACCGTGGCTACGCCCATGGGGTTAGTTTTTCACTTACTTTTCAGTGGCGTCCGGCGTATTTGCCACAGTTAGATTAACTATACTAAAATTATTTGAAATTTCGGGTGATTTAGTCGTTGGAACAATATTGAAATTTGTTGTGGTCTCAGCTGCTTGACGGGCTTCAATAGGATTTTCAGGTTGATTCGTTTTTTGCGTCGAGGACGCCGCCGCCGTCGCGTTGATTTGTCTGTATAGGGAATGTGTCCAAGTTAAAACTGAGTCAGTTTTTCATCCTTAGTCCAATAATTTTAACTAGAGATTGTGAAACAAGGATCTTTACTAGATTGATCGGTATTGGTGCCGATTCTGTTGTTTACGAACTATACTAATTTAGTCTTATTATGTCTCTTTCTAATAGAAAATATAAGAGAGTGATGGCAGATATTAACCTGTCAAATTAGTCCACTTGAATAGTTTTAATGTCAATTTAGTCGTAATCGCAAAAGGTCACGACTATTTTCCCGTAAATTGACAAGGGCGTAGACTAATTTGGCTGTTCTAAATATTTTCTGTCGTTTTTCAATGATATTTGTAAGAAAGAGATATAGTGTGATTAAAATTAGTTTAGTGCGATGTTCAACAGAATCAGCATCATTGAGATCGGTATACACACTTACACAGTCAATCTGCATTGCCTGCGGTCTGTCCTTGTATGGGTATCATCACTGATGGGTGGAATCATTTGCCATCCTGCATCACACACACAAGTCTCAGGTGCAACACAACTTCCATGAGGACACCCACTGGAGCAGTAAGGCTTGCAAGTGTACTTGTCTGTCTCAACGTACCCCTTTGTGCACTCACAGGTTTCTGGTGCCACACACGTACCGTAAACACAAGGTTTTGTACATATAGGTTTACATATCGTGTGTCTGAAAAATGTACAAACGTTTACTTAATTATACAGGGTAAAATTAAAACCAGTACGGATATTTTAGGAGGTGAAAGTACTCATGAATATGATCAACTTTTATTATGGGACCGACACTGAAATATGAAAAAAAAATGTGCTGTTCCATACATTTTGATGGTGTTGTAGTGCATTTTTGTAGTTTCACCTCCTAAAATATCCGCACTGGTTTTAATTTTACCCTGTATACGTTATTATGTCGCGGATCTCGTCATAGAGGCGTATTCGTAGTACGCTTACTTTTAAACTTAAACTAAATTAACTGTCTGCATTTCACATAATTTACTATTATTTTCATGAAAAACAATTTACCTACTTTTTAAACGGGTAACAATAGAGTGAACGGAAAACTGTAAAAATGCGTCCAAAAACCGGGTAAAATATAAACTTTATGGGAAATCTAACACAGTAGTGCTTGTAGAAAAATCTGACAAAAAATCAGAATGATTGCATGTAGGTATATTAGTCTACTTAGTTTATAATCATTAAAATATTTTTTAGAGGTAGGTATCTTCGTGATTTTTTCTATAGAGCAAAAATAAGTAGTTGAATCATGTTTTCAGCACAGTAGCTAACTAGCATACTATACCTATATCCTGAAAAATATCATATATTTTTCTGATTTAGTTTACTGTAGTTGATTATATACTTTAAAGCATTATAAAACGGGAACTATTTTTTTGATATTCGAGATGTTATTATGATTAGTTGAAAACATATTGAGCAGTTATTTAATTTAATGGCGGTTAATTAATTATTGTGACAGTAAAAAATGGACAGTAATAAAAAATCAATTAGTCGGTTATTTCATCATACAATGTCAATTCTAAAAATAATTGAGCAGTCACTGAATGAGCGGTAAAAATGATGAGTATACATAGGGTCCAAGAGCGAGCAAAGCGAGCTCGGGAATTTGGACACCCCGACACAGACAGGTTAGGTTCGAAGGTGTTGACGGGGGCTTCGTTCGCTCGCTTGCTCGCTCACTGAAGCTCCCGTCAACCCCTTCGTGTTAGGTTAGGTTATAAAACTTGCGTTTAGCTCCTTCGTCGCATTAATGCAATTTTATTTAGGTATATGTTCTTACCTACTTATAATAATTAAGGAATGTTACCTTCGATTTAAATAATATGCTAACCCTCATATTTAGGGTAGGTAGGTACCTACTCTAGACTCTTTTCATCCTTTACGCGAGTCGCATAGTTTAATGTAATAATAAGTATTGAAGTTATGAAATGATAATTTCTTCTGCAATAGTTAATCGTTACATACCCTAAAGGAGAGGTATAGGTATATTCCTCATAACCGGCACAGCACACGCGTTTCGTCGCGATTACAAGTTTCTGAAACATTTATGAATAATTAAACTTTTGAGCGATTGACAAGAGGAAGATAACTGCCGGTCATCGCCAGCTCGTTTAAAGCAGTCTACACACCAAAGTCGCACCCACCGACATGAGTCGTCGACTTTTTTGTCAGCGGATTAGTCGGCGTTTACCTGGATGAATTTCAACAAATGCCATTTTTTTATCATATCGGTGAACTATTTCATTTATATTTTTTTGTATATTTTTAGGTTTTATGTAGTCTTTAGGATATCAAATATCCCCAAATTTAATATCATTAACGTATCATTTAAGACTAAGGAGAAAATACAGTTTGAATTCTGGTTTCCACCGATATGACAAACCGGCACCGATTATTTTTCTGTACACCGATATGATAAGTTTATCCACCAATATGATGTACATTTTATTTTTATTTTTATTTTTATTTCTTCAGGACAACAAACAATTACGTGATAATGCATAATATTACAAAAATCTTATAAAAACTTAAGTAATCACGCAACCAACACCGTTATCCACAAAATAATGTAGTGAACAATATAATAAGTACAAGCAAACTTTAGCAAACAATGTTTTTCAGGATATCAACGATGTGACTTAAACAAACAATGTATGACAAACTATGCGAAATTGGGAATACAGATGGCAAGAGAATTATAAGTAATTACATTTTTCAGAAATGAGTCTTTTAAATTGTGTGAGTGACAAGACGAATAAGTCAACATCAGTAAAATTATCGTTGTAACTTTTCATTAATCGCCATAAAGGGGCTCGTTCTCCCGCATTTGTCCTGCATCGTTTCGGAGCAAATAGACTGTGAGCATATGTATCACGAATGCGTTGGGAGCGACTAGGTATGCGAATATATATTTGGTTTATTAGGTTATTACAATCAAATTTATTGTGACAAATCTTGTATAGAAACGATTGATCAAGATGTAGTCTCCTTGCTTTAAGAGTTGACAATGAGAACTTATCTAGAAGAGTGCGATATGATAACCACTTCTTTGAGAATTTGAAATTTAGAAACCGAAGATATTTACGTTGTACCGATTCTATTTGGTCACTGTATTTATCATAAAGTGGGTTCCAAACACACGTGGCATATTCCAATTGAGATCTAATGAGTGAATTGTATAGTAATAAGAATGTAGAAGGTTCCTTAAATGAATTACAGGTCCGCCTTAAAAAACCACACAGTTGAAAACCCTTGGCTGTGATGTGATCAACATGTGCATCAAAGTGCAACTTTGAGTCAAAGAGTATACCCAAGTCTTTGATTAGAGAGACTTTTTCTAAGGGAGAGTTACAGAGCGAGTATGTAAATTTAACAACATTAATATTTTTGGTAAAAGAAATAGACTTGCATTTGGGTAAACTAAGTTGCAGTTTATTGGTGATACAGTAGGCAGAGAGTCGATTTAGGTCCTCTTGTAATTTAAAACAGTCTTCAACGGTACGTATTTTACGATATACTTTAAGATCATCAGCATACAGAAGAAAGTCACAGTTTCTAAAACATGTATTTATGTCATTACACAATAGCACAAAAAGCAGTGGACCCAGAATCGAGCCCTGCGGGACACCAGATGTCACGCTAATCACATCAGAAGAAAACCCATGGACCACAACCTTCTGAGTTCTATTTCTCACATAAGATGTGAACCAGCGAAGCAAACTCCCACGGATACCATTAAACTCAATTTTCTGTAAAAGCATGGTGTGTTCCACCTTGTCAAAAGCCTTACAGAAATCCGTATAGATTGCGTCAACTTGAAGTTGATTGTCCATATTTTCAAACAAAAAATTTGAATACAAAACCAGGTTACTCAATGTGGAGCGATTTTGAACAAAACCGTGCTGTTCAGGTATAATAATATTATGTAAAGTAGGATAGATAGCATTGTGAACTAATCGCTCCAAAACTTTTGACAAGGTGGACAACAAGGATATTGGACGATAGTTGGTAACGTCAGTTTTCGTGCCGCCTTTGTATACTGGCGTAATGTGAGCGGTCTTCCATACGTGAGGCACAACACCCTCTTTCAGACTACGATTAAATAAATAGAATAATGGCGTACTCATCGACTCAGCAGTGTGTTTTAAAAAAAAAGGAGAAACACCGTCCGGCCCAGAACCTTTTGTTACGTCAAGTGATTTCAGTGATTTAGCTATGGTATCTTTAGAGAGTGACAAATCTGATAGTTACTTGGTTGTTTAACTGAGGTACAAAGTTTACATTAACGTTGTTATCTATGGGTTCATACACTGAACTAAAAAACTTAGAGAATAATTTACATACGTCTATAGGCCCGTTACATTTCTCAGTATTATATGACATAGTGTCAGGTAAACCGGTATTATTTTTATGGCTTTTTACAAACGACCAAAACTGTTTTATATCTTTTTTCATGCCGGTTTCAATTGAATGCAGATAATTATTAAAACAAACAGCAGAAAGCTGCTTAAATCTTTTGCGGTATAAGGAAAACTGCTCGTAATCCGTGCGATTTCTATTTTTTTTCCATTTAATCCACGCCTTTTCTTTATTTTTAACAATATGTATCAACGGGCGGGAAAACAAAATCGGATATTCATTAGATTTAACTGGCCGAATCGGTACGTGTGTCCTAATATTTTCATAAATAGTTTCGTAAAAGCAATTGGTAGCAGAATCCAATGAAATATTATTATCTAAAATAGAAGTCCAGTCAATAAGATTAATGTCTTTATTAATGTCGGGGTAATTTGCTTCTACGAAACGATATCTAGACGCGGTGCACCGAGTCATGGGCCTATACATCAATTCAAAAGAGACAACTATAAAAAAAGGTGGATGAAAAGTATCTATAGGAACAAGAGGAATGGGCGCGGGCTCACACATACAGACAGACATCGTTTGAAATGAGTAAATCCAAAATGCGACCTAGCTGATTTTTAATATTGTTATATTGCATACAGTTTATAGTCGATAAAAAATTAAGAAGCAGGGTTTCCATTGAGCTACTTTTGTTATGTAAGCGAGGCATGAGTGCAGATGTGCTATGTACAAGCCATTCGATCTGAGGTAAATTAAAATCTCCAAAAATATACGTCTTACTAGTAGTGGGGGATGAGATTTCTTTCTCAAGCAAATTAAATAACGATTGATAGGTTGACATCGTTTGGTTAGGTGGTACATACACGCCGCACACAATGTGATACTCATTAACTGTCTTAGAATAAAACTTTAAAAGTACATAATCAATATTAGGTGGCAAAGTATAATAACAGTCATCATAACAAATCGTTGGCATTAACTCGCAACGCGTAGCGTTTAAACCGCGACGTACCGCTATCAAAACACCTCCACCGTCAGACTTACCACACAACACACGATTTCTATCACAACGATAAACAATGTATCTTGAGTCGATGAATTCGCCATCACTAATATCAGGAACCAACCATGTCTCAGATAAAATAATGATATCGTGGGAGTCCGCCAGAATATTATTGTATAAAGTATTTAGTTTGGTTCTTAAACCACGGCAATTCTGGTAATACATTGACACATTATTAATCGTAGCGCCGAGCAATATTATGTTATTGAATATTACTGGAAGAAAAATAAACAAGTGACCAATCATAATCGGCACATAGCATAATACATGAACAAGGTACATTATGTCTCCTATTATTAAAAGGAATTTAAAATGATTAAAGTTACAATAAAAGTTACGTTTGTAATCATTCGTTTGAACATTGTAATTACATGTATCTATAAGGAGTGAAAATAACTTTAAAACAAAACAAATAACATTAAAATATGTGTTATAAAATATACGTATGACGGTGGAAGTAAATAACAATGGATGAGTAGTCGCATACCTTGTCAACCCACAGAGTATTGAAAAATCCAGAGACCGCGCGCAGAACATATTGTAAACAACGCAGTCGATAATAATATATACGTCACTCACAATAGTTTCACTAATAGTTTTAGCGAGGAATGCACACACACATATTAATACGTTATTATTTTCCCGGAACATAGGGTACGAGCGTACATATCCAGCGATATGATAATCTATCTACCTTTGAACATCAAAAAGAAATAGTTATACTTTACGAAATGACACGGGACGGGATCTACCGATACGATAAAACGACTCACCGAGATGATAAAATATCTACCGATATGATAAAGCAATCCACCGATGTGAGAAAACTGTGCTTTGATCATGAATCAAAACACCGATATTAGATATAAGACACCGATTGATTTTTTCTTATCATTTCGGTGTAAATTATCACATTTCTGGTAATAAAGACCACCGATTACAACGATATGAGAACAGCGACGTGAGAAATAACACACTTTTTAGAAAATTAAAAAAATGCATAATATCTAGGATAAATTCAATAACAGTTAATGAAGCTAATTCTCTTACTACCTCTGTTAGAACCAAACAACAATAATATAACTACTCATTACACTAGAAAAATGCAACCACCGATACTATAAAATAATGTCCGGGAGCAACTGAAATGGTGTATTAAACGTTAATTGGCGGGAATATGCTGCGATTTGACCAGAGGCTCTAGACAAGTTGCTTTTCTGTTAGCGTTCACGCCAAACGATAAGCACAAAATGTATGGCAATGACATTACCTGCGGAAAAGTCACGTGACTCACAAATGTCAATTCCATACATTTTATCCGTAGCGTTTGACGCTAACGCTAACAGAAAAGTCACTTAGTGCCTCAAGTCCGTCTTGACTGCGCACTAGCACACACTGACGAGGGAAATAAAATTGGGGGGGGAGACGCTGTCGGACTCGTCGATATAAAGTTAGGTTTAAATTATTTTTGTCCAGCGATATGAGACCATTTTGCAGGACAAGTACGTTTGTGCCTCTCAGTTATAATAATCGTTAATTATGTAATAAATTATGCTATACAGGGTAAAATTAAAACCAGTGCGGGTATTTTAGGAGGTGAAAGTACTCATGAATATGATCAACTTTTAGTATATGGGACCGACACTGAAATATTTTTTAAAAAAATCAGCTGTTCCCTACAAAAATGCACTACAACACGATCAAAATGTATGTATGGAACAGCTGATATTTTTTTTCATATTTCAGTGTCGGTCCCATAATAAAAGTTGATCATATTCATACTTTCATCGATATCAATATATCACCCGCGAGAATCACCCCCCAGATAGATATTAGATGGACAGGACGAAATTAAAGAATTCCGTTTTTGTTTGATTATATTATTGATGGTACCCAAAAATATCTTATAATTGCTTTTGAACTGCAATAAGATATTTTTAGGGTTCCGTACTTCAAAAGGAAAAACGGAACCCTTATAGGATCACTTTGCTGTCCGCCGTCAGTCACCGGACCATAAGTGGAGCCATCTGCTCATAGATGACACCACTAGAAGTATGCAGTAGCGCCATCTATGATCATATATCGGAACCCTTAGGGCGCGAGGCATACTCGCACTTGTCCGGTTTTTATATAAATAAAAACTTTTTCCTGAATCGCTTTAGTTTTTTTTTACGAAACAAATACTGTGATTTCTGTAAAGAAAAAGTCCCAGTTAAACTTACAGTTTTAGTACGGGTTGATAGAGAGCTGCGCGTGACATTTATTTTGTCACAAAAAAGATTCAATATGAAACAGTCGGGGTTGTTCACCTCAATCGTGGATGTTACCGAGTAGTTTTCAGAAACTAACCGCGTCAACCTGTTAAAAAAAAAATTGAACAGTTAAGAGGTCGCTACGTAATACTTATAATAAATCTGCCAAAATTAAATACCACCGCCGCCGCCGGGGTGGTAGTTTAAACCTAGCTAAGCTGTCGAAGATCTAAATAAGCAATTTGTATCTACAAGGTTACTTGCAGGGTTGAGTGACTTAAATCAAATTGATTTAAATCACGATTTAAATCGTGAATATCATATACAATACATACAACATAATAGCGAAGAAAATTTTACAAAATACACTTTAAATATGTGCAATCTGAGCAAAAAAAGTCTGGGACTGAAAATGGCGTCGCCTATATTCACCTGTCGCTGTCACACTATTACTCTCTATACTCCCATTGCCAGGGTACGAGCTACAGATGAATAGAGGCGACACCATTCGCCAGGGTGCGAGCTACAGATGAATAAAGGCGACACCATTCGCCAAGGTGCGAGCTACAGATGAATAGAGGCGACACCATTCGCCAGGGTGCGAGCTACAGATGAATAGTGGCGACACCATTCGCCAGGATGCGAGCTACAGATGAATAGAGGCGACACCATTCACCAGGGTGCGAGCTACAGATGAATAGAGGCGACACCATTTTCATTCCTAATCTATATCTGCGTAGGTTGTAAAATTAAATAATGTGTAAAGACGGAATTCAGAATCAGGTTTCAATTGAACGGATTCCATTTCAATCAAACGGATTTAATTCAATTTCATTCATTATTTTTTTTTTACTTTTAATTTAATTTACTATCACAATCAAAAGGACTTCGGCAGGTTTAGGTTTCGGCACAAATTTTCGGCAAAATCTTTTTTATGTAGTATTTATGTGCTATCATTCATTACATATTATTCACATTCTAAAATACAATAAAATTTTGCCAGCTCGTAAACTGTGCAATATATTACTAACAAAAATAAATGAAAAAAACATGATTTAGCAAAAAAATCATGATTTTTTTCAATCCTGGTTACTGGTTAAACACTAACAAGCTTGCAGGACTGTATTACTAACATCATAATCAGATAGTAGTAGATCAGTGGTTGCTGAGAGGCTCGTGGCGAAATGACGGCCGCACTGATCGATCGATCTGCGAGGTTAAGCTGCGCTTGCCGCGGTCAGTCCTTGGATGGGTGACCGTTCTTTACACATCGAGACCCCTCCGTGCCTCGGAGAGCACGTTAAGCAGTCGGGCCCGGTTGTCATAGGAATATCTTTGACAATCGTTACGGGTAGTCAGAAGCCCTAAAGTCTGACAGTTGGTCTAACATTCGAATACCGGTATTACCTATTAATTGGGTTGTGGAGGTCAGATGGCAGTAGCTCCACGTAAAATATTGATTTTCAGCCAAAACTAGTTAGACTGGATGCCGACCCCAATATAATTTGGGAAAAGGCAGATGATGATGTGTAGATCAGTGGTTAGAGCGCTGGCACGGTACGGCAGAGGTTGCACGCTCAAATCCCGCCCGTTTCAGTTACTATTAAATCTCATATTTAATAACAATTGTTGAAACAGTTAATTAGGGTTCCGTACCAAAATGGTAAAAAAGGAACCCTTATGGTGCGACTTCGTCTGTCTGTCTGTCTGTCTGTCTGTCACACCTGCTTATTTCAGCAACTACTAATGCTATCGACTTAAAATTTGGAACAGTTATAAAGAATGCTTGTTCAACTTTATTGGTAATGAAAAAAGTCAAAAAATGTTTTTATTTTCATTGCAAAAGGGGCCGGAGTCCGAAATTTTAAAGTGGGGTTACTAGGTCAAGTGACTTATCATATAAAAGGGCTTAATCTGCTCATTTCAAAATATATTTTCATTTTATTTTATGTCTCACAGTTTTCGACATATGATGAAAAATGTCTGAAAAAATACCATTCGATTTTTCGCCCCGCAAACTTCGGAGATAAGGGGGGGGGGGGGTCGGGGGGGGCCCTTATCTCCGAAGTTTGCGGGGCGAAAAATCTGAAATAATTAGAGCTGATAGGAATTGACCCAAATATTGCACCAAAAATAAAACGATGTTCCTAAGTAGTACAGTTTTTTAAAAATCATAAAAATTCCTTCACAAACAAACTTAGTTATGCGGTCCGGTTTTTTTCACTTTATACATCCAAAAATGATACGGAACCCTCGGTGCGCGAGTACGACTCGCACTTGGCCGGTTTTTTTTATTGGCGATTAAATGATTGGTCCTGTAGTAAATTGAATGAAAATCGAATATTGAATATCTTATTCTATGATATCTGTATATTCATCCAGCATTGGGTACGTGACCGCTCACTTACCCTTCCGTTTGGGTGCAAACGCCAGTATCACTTTCCACATGACATACATTACACAATTGTAATAAAACAATTAAAAATATTGACAACAGCGTACCCATTCTTGCGCACATTCAGTGATAATGACGCTATTCATGTAACTGTACGAATTTAATATCAACTCAAGTTATCATCATGGATTCATTTTGTACCTATTTAATTTTGATCATCATGTTAAGCCTGCAATACATGTTGGCCGAGCGTTGTCGAGTGAAGGCCAATACCAACATGTAGACGGTATATTTGCCTTATCTTGCTATCGCTCCTTGTCACTTGCCTAGTTGGTTGAGTATAGACAAGCGCCAACGTGTATAAACCTCATTTGACGTAGCTTGCCACAACTTGCAGTCGCTCGCGATCACTTCTCTCACTTCGGAGCGGTGTCGGTTTTTCTGCACAAATCAAAGGCGCTCGCGCGCGCTCAGACAATAGTATTCACATGTTTGTCCGCGCGCTATTATGCGGTTGACGTCAAACTTGCCGAACGTCTAGACAGTAGCGCTTGCCTTGTGTCAATTTGTCTAGGCTCGTGTTGGTCTAAGCTCGGCCAACATGTATTGCAGGCTTTAAACTCGGAAGCGGCGCGGAAGCTCAAGCGTAAGGGAATGTTACAAACCCTGATAGACGTGTATGAATTTAATATTTAATATCTATATAGGTACCTAGTATCTATACTATTTATATAATTGTAAAAAAGCCGTGTCTGTACATTGAAGATATTCCAGAAAATACGTAACCATTGTAATACCGATGTAACCATATCCAAAATCAACAATTTTTATTTTTGTCTGTTTATCTGTTTGTACGTGCATCACGCAAAAAGTACTAAACGAATTTTGATGTGGTTTTCCCAGTTCGATAGCTTGGGGAAAAAAATGATGATGGGATGGATGAAATGATGCGCGGATGTTCTTTTCTGCTTTTTCCGCGCTGCTAACCCCAAAATGCCCCAAAGTGTCAAAATGCACAAAACCGACTATTGTGCAGTCAAGGTCAATTCAAAACCTATTCAAGTTACTTGCCGGTAAGTGTAGGTACCTACCATATTAATGTTTTGCTTATAATACTTCGGTAAACTCAGAATTAATTTACGGGAAAAAGTGCTATTTGCCAAACAACCTGACTCATTATAACTATGACATTTACGCTGAGTTGCAGAAAAGGTCATTAAGTTTTAAAGAAGACTTTAACGATAGAAATTGTATGCTTAATGCCTTTAAAATTTAATTATCTTTCTGCAATTGACCGTTAGGTACTCCCTGAAACTAAATAATAGATTACAAGTATCACAAAAAGAGGCCCGCAAAAATTTTATGAACAGTAAATTGGCAGCAAAACGTAGGTTATGTATATATGTGAATCCCACGCATTATAATCTATTTCCGCCCACACCATACATAGGCAGCATAGTCAGCACGGCGGTCCCACGGCGAATGGTTCGAGTTCGATCCCGAGGCACGCACCGCTGACTTTTCGAAGTCATGTGTGTATTAGAAATTAATTATCACTTGCTTTAACGATGAAGGAAAACATCGTGAGGAAACCGGCATGTCCTAGAACCAAAAATTCGAAGACATGTGACGTCCACCAACCCGCACTGGGCCCGCGTGGATGACTACGGCCCATTCCCTCTCACAAAGAGGAGGCCTGTGTCCCAGCAGTCGGAAAATTATAGGCCGATTATACTATGCTTATGCATACATAGGCGATAATGCCCGAAACAAGAAAGTGATTAAAACCTAAAGTGATTTTAATACTGTTTGCTTTTAACGCAGATTGAGGTAGGAATTAACTGAGAGAATTCCTCACCGTCACCATTTTCGAACACGCGGCCATTTCGCTTTTTAACCGACTTCAAAAAAAGGAGGAGGTTCTCAATTCGTCCGAAGATTATGTACCGATTCCGATATATTACCGATATCGATTATTGTCCGCCCAAATCGTCACTTTTGCCGTGTGTGCGGCGTATGCTGCAGAGCTAAGCTTTTTCGACAACTTATCTATGTGTGGTCCCCACTGAAGCTTAGCATCCAATGTTATACCTAAGAACACTGTGGTATCCACAAGATTCAGCTCCTCACCCTTCACTAGTACACTTGTTTTTACCTGTCTAACATTAGATGTGGTAAACTTAAAACATTTAGTTTGGCCCGTAATGAGGGAGTGGCTTGGGAGACGGCATGGCGCCCTTAGCTTCCGGCTTACACAGGTGCTTTCTGGACACGGGTGCTTCGGAAAGTACCTGTGCCGTATAGGCCGGGAGCCGACGCCCGGTTGCCACCATTGCGGTGACTGCCCCGACGACACGCCGCAGCACACACTGCAGGAGTGCCCAGCTTGGGCAGTGCAGCGCCGTGACCTCGTCGCGGCGGTCGGAGCTGCGGGTGGCCTCTCGCTCCCGGCCGTGGTTGAGGCCATGGTCGGCAGCGAGAGTGCTTTGAACGCCGTCGCCTCCTTCTGCGAGGAGGTGATGGACGCCAAGGAGGCGGCGGAAAGGGAGAGGGAGGCGGTGTCCTCTCTCCCCATCCGCAGCAGACGCACCGGGCGCCGTAGGGCGGCCAACGATCTCCGGCCACCATAGGGTGCGGCCTGCGGGCGGCGGACTTGGGGCGTCCGTCGCCCGAACGGAAACAGGCCCGAGACGGTGGCGCGACGTGTTCCGCGCGCGCCTCTCTAGAGGAATTGCGGCCGTGCATGCCGGCCGCATAGGGTGACGGGGCCCGCCTTTCATTTGGCGGGCCAATACCTGCCGGGGGTGCGGACGAATGCGCAAGCGACTCCCGCGCCCCCGGCGTAAGGTAATTGGAGGAACACCGGGGTGGTTTTAGTCAGTAAGAGTCTGACAGACCCCTCCGCCCTCCCCAGGGCGGGGGACATCCATGAGGATTTCCACCTCGGAAAAAAAAAAAAAAAAAAAAAAAATACATTTAGTTTTCTTTTCATTCAAAAGTAGGTTATTAACATTGAACCAGTGCACTATTTTTGAGATAGCGCTATTTACATCGTCAGTAACCAGCTGCTGACGTTTTAGTTTAAACAAAAGTGAAGTGTCATCTGCAAACAGTACTATCTCATGATTGTCCCTTATAAGGAAGGGTAAGTCATTTATATAAACAAGAAACAAAAAAGGGCCAAGAATTGAGCCCTGTGGTACTCCCATTGTTACTACAGACAGGGGTGATCTTTTACCATTAGCATCCACCTTCTGAATCCTATCACTTAAGTATGAAGTAAGAAGATCCAAAGATGAGATCCTTATGCCATAGTGGTACAGTTTCCTGATTTATGTTTCATAAAGAACACAATCGAATGCCTTAAAAAAGTCACAAAAAATACCCAAAGCATCGTGTGAATTCTCCCATGAATCAAAAATATGTCCTAAAAGTTCAACACCGGCGTCAGTTGTTGAACGACCCCTCGTAAAGTCAAACTGTTTGTTATGTAATAATTTATTTTTATTAAAGAATTTTTGCATCTGCTCTAAAATAAGTTTTTCAAAAATTTTACTAAATGTAGGCAGCACTGAAATTGGTCTATAATTTGTAGGGTCTGATGTGCTACCCGATTTAAATAGAGGTATTATTTTACTACTTTTCATTAGATCAGGAAACTTACCACAATCAATACAACTATTAAAAATAGAGGCTAGAGTAGGTGCTACAATGTCAATAATAAACTTAGCAACGTCCACCGAATTACCCCACAGATCTGCTGTTTTTTATACATTTAAAGTGTGAAAAGTTATGATTACGTCTCTACAGCTAACATGTTAAATTAAATTAAAATAAAACAAATATTTAAGGGGGGCTCCCATACAACAGACATGATTTTTTTGCCGTTTTTATAGATAATGGTACGAAACCCTTCGTGCGAGAGTCCGACTCGCACTTGGCCGGTTTTTTATTTTTACTTGGCCTCTTAAAATTATATATATTTTTTAATTTGTGTAATGTAGGGAAGGTAGCTCAGATACGGGAAAATAAACTCATAAAACTATGTCACTTTATATTGGAGCTTTAGAAAGAATTTACATAATAATGATAAAATTACGATTAGTTCGGATAGCTGACGTGCAGAGAATTCCTTTACTGTTTTTTCTATATCAAAACCTATTCTATGTATATTAAATAAAAATATTTACCTAAATTGAAGCTCGTTTTTCATTCATAAATCTAGCTAGCATATACAGTACCTAAAACCTCTTATCTACATGAGCTACGCCCACCCTGAGGACAGGCTTCCGTCACTCCATGTACTTGCGCGCTATAAGTGCCTACCGCCCAGCCGAGCGGTCTCGGTCCGCCGGCGGATCAAATTCAGTGCGGTTTTCGCAAGCGAAGCGCGCGCACGCCGTTCAATTTTAATAGTGCTGTTCGTTCGTACGCGTATTACGATGCCGTGTGGTGCCTTATGTGTTGTAGGTGCTTTATTTGAAGTCGGTTCTCTTTTTTTAAGGCTTTTTTTTTCATTTCTAGTGAACATCTCCGAAGATCATCATCAAACTAAGAAGTATTATACTTATTTTAAAACGTTCTCCTAAATGTAACAAATCCTTTTCTGAAAACCGCATCGATATCGGTTTGGCCAAACGCGAGATTATCGCGCACAAACATACATACCTACAAACCATACAAGTCAAACTTCTCAGTTTGGCCTGTATGTCTGATTAACTCTTTTTTTTAAGTTGGTTAAATATTTTATAAATGATAAAATTTTTAACTGCCACATAAAAGTCAGAACATATTCACAGTTCTCAATAACATAGATAAAAAGTTATGTTAATTTAATTTTATCGAAGAGGCAGCCCTGCGATTATTGTGGAATCGCGCGGTGCGAAGCAATCACTGCTGTACGCTTGAGCATTTAGGCGCATTTTAGCATACAGTGGTTGTTGACGCAAGGGAGTAGGCAATTATCGTAATAGGTATTGGAAATTTTCTACTGAGTGAAGTATCTGTTACGTAGTAACTATTCAGTAATCTGTGCTGAGGATACCATGGATGAAGAAAGTGCTATCTCACTACACCTACCTGGACCTATCCGGAATCCTTACCTAACAAGTGGCTTGATAATATGTAACAAAGTGTTTGAGGCACGTCTTAATTGCGTGACATATAGGGTGTCACGTCGGGAGGGGTGCAGCGTCAATGAAAGGCGAGAGTTAGCAACGAACTGTATATTTTGAATTAAAAATACACGTTTGTTACACAATATTAATATAAATTAAATACTTAATTAATTTCTCTGTATTTTTTCAAATGTGCAAATTGTATAAAATTTTATCAAAATGTTCCAGGACTGCTGTATTTTAAATTCAAAATATGCTTACGTTAACGAAACTATACGTCAAAAAAACAGGTTTAAAAAAAACCGACTTCCAAAAACTACACTAAAAACTATGAAATAAAAATGTTAAACTTCCATAAATAAAAATCTAAATGTATGTTGAAGTCGGCGGGGCCTCTTCTTCAGGTTTTTACCTCTCAGCCTTTGAACAGGAAGAACGTGCGCAGTGTGTGCAGCGAACGTGCAGCTTGCTTTGCGCCTCGACAAATTAAAATTTCCTTTCATTCCTATATTTATGCTTAGGCCCCGCCGACTTCAATATACATTTAGATTTTTATTTATGGAAGTTTAACATTTTTATTTCATAGTTTTTAGTGTAGTTTTTGGAAGTCGGTTTTTTTTAAACCTGTTTTTATTTTTATCTTTTTAGTGTAGTGTAACCATTTTTGTTGTTGTTAATTTATTACAATAAAGTACCATAAAATCATGGACAGAGCGACTTTGATCATTTATGTACTTTTACCGAGATCGATTACTTCCACGAATTTAAATAGGTACTTATATTCATAGATGTTGGTGGATGAGAGCATTTCAGTAAACAAAAACCGGGCAAGAGCGTGTCGGACCACGCACAGTGTAGGGTTCCGTAGCAAGAAGTATTTCAGTGTTCCGACCGCAAATACAAGTTTGTATTTCAAAATATTATTAGGAAATATTTATTTTTACGGTTGTCAAACTCAAATATTACAAAAAATTACTGACGTATCTTGTTCAAACTAATTTCAATCGAAAGTATTTATTAAGTGCTATAAGCTCGATTTTTTTCAGATTTTTCGATAGCGCGGTTGGAAAATTACAGGGGGGGGGACACATTGTTAACGACTTTGGGAGCTCCTAGTTCACTCAATATGCACTTAAATAAAATAGGTATTTAGAAACCTTCATGTTATTTTCAAAGACCTATCCAACGATACCCCACATGGTGGGGTGCGCGAAAATATTTTTTTTCTTCCCTCAGTTTCATGTATGGGAGCCCCCCCTAATAATTTTATTTTTCGTAATTTCACTATAGGCCTTAATGGCGGCTTATAAAAGACATCTACCTACGAAGTTTGATACAAATTGGTTATGAACTGTAGATTTGACGAGGGTGTGACAGACGGACAGACGGACAGACAGACGGACATGACGAAACTATAAGGGTTCCTAGTTTTACTACGGAACCCTAAAAACAGTGTTTTTTCAGTTTGTAATAGAAATAGGCTCGCTCCCTAGCCTTCTATCAAATGCGACTTAAGCATGAAAAAATTGTGTGTATACACCTCTGTCTAACCTTGCGGGAAATATCGGCGTGATGTTATGTATGCATAATATTGAGATCGATTGCGTTCAGGAATTCATGTACCTACACAATATCACTTTTTCATCATCGTCATGTTGTCATCGAGATACACCAAAAATACCGTTTATTACACCTGGTTAAAAATCTACTCAACCAAAGTTAATAAAATTTATATGGGACCACCGCGCGAGGTTTATCTACCATATGAAAAAAGAATCACGTAAATCGGCTCAGAAATCACGGAGTAATCGGTGTACATACATTAAAAAAAAAAAAAAAAAAAAAAAAAAAAAAAAAAAAAAAAAAAAAAACCAACCGAATGCAGAACCTCCTCCTTTTTGGAAGTCGGTTAAAAAAACTCATGATAGGGGTACTGGTTTATTATAGGGATGCCCGATCTGAATCGATCTTTTCGAAGATCGATTCACCGCCATACGATTTTCCGATTTTTTGAATCGATTCAACAGGATACGATCTTTGCTCCAGATCAAATCTTAACCTATAAGATCGTATGAAAAAATCGTATCAACTAAATCCTAAACGTATCGTACGAACTACAACAAAGTAAGATTACGTACCTATGAATTGAACAGTATAGATTCGAACTTTCGAGTTACATCAATCATAATCGGTAATATCTATACTTCTGTAGGTAGGTCTATAAGTAGGTACCTCTATAATCTATATTAATAAAATGCTTTGTCCTGACTGACTGACCGACTGATGGATCAACGCACAGCCTAAACCGCTGGTCGTAGGAACGTGAAATTTGGAGGACGTATTCCTTATATTATGTAGGCACCCGATAAGAAAGGATTTTTGGAATTCTACCCCTGAGGGGGGGAAATAGGGGATGAAAGTTTGTATGCAAGTCCGTCATTTTTAAAGTAAAATCAATGAAAATTGGTATTTAGGCTTCTCTTTTTAAATAAATAAATACGTATTTCAGGGTTTTGGAAAATTCAATCCCTGAATGGTAAAAATGGGGGGTGAACGTTTGAATAGGGGTTCCGTTAGTTTTAAAGTTAGAGTCATGAAAATTGGTATTTGGGATCTTCGTTTCAATTAATGAAACATCTAATTAAGGGTTTATGAAATTTCAACCCCTAAATGGGTGAAAAGGGGATTAAATTTTGTATGCAAGAACCGTTACTTTTGAAGTTAGAGTCATGAGAATTGGTATTTGGGCTCTTCATCACACTAATATTATAAATGTGACAGTCTGTGCGTGTGTGTGTGTGTGTGTTTGGGTGTGTGTGTATGTTTGTTACTTCTTCACGCTGAAACGGCTGAACGGATTTGGATGAAATTTGGCACACATATAGATTATAGTCTGGAATAACACATAGGCTACCTTTTATCCCGAAAAACGCGGGCGAAGCCGCGGGCGGAAGCTAGTAATATTATAAAGAGGTAAAATTTGTAAGTTTGTATGTAGGGGGTAATCTCCGGAACTAATGATCCGATTTTGAAAATTCTTTCCATAAATTAAAAGCAACATTATCCCTGAGTACTATAGGCTAGTTTTTATCCCGCAAAAATGAACGGTTCCTGTGGGTCACGCGGACGAAGTCGCGGGCAAGGTGCTAGTATGAAATATGGAGGTAGATGATACCGTCGATTTATCAACTTTGGAGTATACCATTGTAAACAACATTGTTACACCATTGTAACGGGTACATGATCTAGTTTAAAGGGGATTCGGCAAGGTAGCGCTCGAATTCTAAATATCTTGGGTTTTTTGTTTGGTATTAGATTGAGTATTGTATATTTTGATCAATAAATACAATAAGTACTCGACAATAATGATGATAGTCACTAAAATAATAATCATCAAAATCGTATAGCCCTCAAAATTATATTTGAGGAAAATACGATTATTTCGTGAAAACATAAAGATTTTCCTCAAATATAATTTCTCTTTTCTTTAATTAAATGCTTGAATCTATAATTTGAAACAATGATATATATCAACCAACGTCATTGATATGAAACATGTTTTATAATTTATAACGGCTAGCTGTATTTGAAAAGGGATTCGAACCCATGGCCGTCGGCGTCTGTGGCACACAATTTTTTAGATAAATATAGTTTATTAATAAAAGTAAATAATATTGCATGTATAACTGTGCTTTTCACTATTTTTATAAAATTACGATACGATCTTCCGAAATCGAATGAGATCGATTCAATCGATGAATCGATTCACGAGGTTACGATCCATTACGATCCAAAAAATCGATTCAAAGCAAAAATTTGGGCATCCCTAGTTTATTAACAAGCCGTAGTGTCTACCCTCCACCATACAAATATCACACAAATAATCGGTACATTTCTCCCCCTTAAGCTAAGACTTAATCAAAACATAAACATGAACACAGAACAAAGTATTTCATTTAGACGTTTCTGCTCGAGCTCGATTAAAAGCTCGCAGAGCGCGGGCAGACGCACCTGACGGTGGTGGTGGTGTTCCCGGCCCAGGTGCCGCTTCAGAACTGGTTGCTGTGCTCTGAGACTTCTCACCAATACCGTCGGATGCGTCTTCAAATGTGTCCTCAGCCTCCTCACGGACTAAGGGAACCTCCCTCTCTGGGGATAAATCTTTATTTCCGGAAACTATGCTAGTTCGAGACAATGAATGACGATTCCTGTTATGTATAATTTGAAAGACATGTCTACGCCAACCGACTCCACGTCCAACGTCTATTTTGTACGAGACCGGTCCAGTCTGTTCAACTATTGTGCCCGACAACCACTTATTTTCCTCGCGGTATAGTCGCGGGTTAGCACGGCGACGTGCGGCGCCAGGGTCCGCGGCGTGCCGCCCGCAGCGGCCCCTTGCCGGTCCTGCGCGCCGCGCACCACGGCCGCCACATCGGGCCGCAGAGCGTCGAGGCGGCTGCGGAGTCTGCGCCCTTGCAACGCCACCGCGGGAGATACCCCAGTGGTCGCATGTTCGCAGTTGCGATAACTAAATAAAAATTTGCTTAGGGCCGTGCTGACGTCCTCGTTCTCGTACAAAGCACGTTTGATCGCCTTTTTCCGCAGCCCCATTTCCCTGTGGTCTGTAAGGAGCTGTGGTCACGTGTTTAATACAATTTTTCTTACAAAATGTTTTAAACTCCTGGGAGAAAAATGGAGGTCCGTTGTCAGTGACGAGTAACGACGGTAGACCGAACCGAGCAAAAATACCTCTCATTGCTGCGATAGTCGCCTGCGCATCCGTCTTACGCATAGCAGTAGCCTCTATCCATTTTGAGTTAGCGTCTACCATAATTAAATATCTTGTTCCCCCGCAATCTGCAAAGTCTGCATGTACTCGCTGCCAATGATACTGGGGGAACTCCCAAGGGTGCAGGGGCGCGTGCGGCGGCGCGTCGCGCACCGCGCGACACACCTCCTCTATATCCCTATCTACACTGGGCCAGTATACATAATTTCGTGAAAAATTCTTCATTTTGTTTATTCCTAAATGCCCATCATGAATTTTATCTAAAATCTGTTTTTTGTAATTTTTCCGGTATTACGATTCGGTATTTATAAATTAGACAACCCAATTCTACTACTAAATCCTGTTTTCTAGAAAATACGGTTTTTCGACATCGTTCACTGTCAACGGCCAACCAAAAGTTACCTTTTATTTTGCATAACAATGTTTCTTTTTCAGTCTCCCTAGCAATATCCTTAAAACTAATAGGAAAAGACTCCTCTATTAAATTTATGTAGTCGACTGCGTCCACTAAGCGACCCTCCCGAGGTAGCGGTAACCTCGATAAGGCTGCGTTTCCACCAGAGATGTGCGAGGATGCGTAGTGAGGAATGTGTTTGTAAAGAACCAATAGAATCGCTTCATTTACCTCGCCTCGGTCAGCACAGCTCTTGTGGAAATGGCTCAGCGGAGTTAGATTTTTGCGCATACAAAATAATAGAGGGATGTGTGCGAGGGATGTGTTGCGAGGGATGTGTGCGAGGGATGTGTGCGAGGGATGTGTTGCGAGGAATCTCCCACTACACCGCACCCCCGTCGACACATTTCACAGCTTCGCAACGCATCCTCGCACCACACATTAATGCGCATTTCCACAGCACATTTTGAGCCATATAATCGATATCTTTAAGGCCCAAATTTCATTTTTGACAAAATGGTCTTTACGCCCTTTGAACCCTTTTTTTTTTTTTTTTTTTTGGGGATGGGAAATCATCAAATGACCCCTCCCGCTCTGGGCGGAGCGGAAGGGAGTGTCAGACTCTTACTGACTAAAACCCACCCATGTTCCTTCGTTGCCCGTTACATTCCAGGGCTGCGGTGTCTCTTTCGAACAGTCCCGCAGCCCTGGCAGGCTTCGGCCCTTGCGGGCCCCTACGCTGTTGCTGACTCTCTTTGAGGCGCGCGTGGAACACGAACGCGCCGTCGACACGGCCTGTCGTCATGAGACGGACGGACGGTGAGCATACCCAACTCACCGTCCACAGGCCCGCGCCTACGGTGGCCGGGGGCCATCAAATGACCCCCGACGCCCGGGGCGTCCACCGCCGCGGCGGCTGGGACGTGAGGCTCTCTCCCTCTCACGCCCCGCCACCTCCTTCGCTAGCATGACTGCTTCGCAGAAGGAGGTGACGGCTTCCCATTCCCTCTCGCCCCGGACCATGGCTTGAACCAGGGCCGGGCCCTTTGAACCCTAAGGTATCGATATGTTCCGAGGTGAGTTGTAATAGCCGTATACGGTTGGGATTCCTTCGTTAAAATACATTGTTCGTAGGCATGAGTGAGATAAATTTTCGTAAATTTTACTCCGCCGCTTAAGTTCGCGAACAGCTCATCAATCCGGGGCAAAGGATAATAATCACGCATAAGCCTAGGATTTATTATAATTTTATAATCCCCACAAATACGTAAGTATGTCTCCATTTTTTTTTACAACCGGCACAATTAGTGTTCCGTAGTCGGAATAGTCGATGCGGTATATGAAGCCGTCAGACTCGAGGCGCGCCAACTCGCGCACGACGCGCGCGCGCAGCGCCAAGGGCACGGGGCGCGCGCGCACGTACACAGGCTCATCGTTAGTCAGCTGTAATCGAATGGCTCGCTTGCAAATCCTCCAAACTTATCCGTAAATAGGGATACACTTCCGGAAATAGGGTTCTTGACAACATTGAAAATATGCTACAGATTGTGGTCAATTGGTCATCCTTCATAGCGTAAATAAACTTATTTCACTTGATTTTTAACTAAAATATGTATATTTTTTACAAATTACACGAAAATAAAATGCAATATTTTTTGTTATTGTAGCTGTGACAAGAACGGCCTGTTGCACTCTGGTGACGTCACACGCTAGTAAGCCAGTGTTGCCAACTTATTTTTAGGGTAAAGAATTCTGCAGGGTAAATTTGAGGGTAAAATTTTAGGGAGCGCCTCCGCAGCCGGCGCCGACTAGGCTCCCAAAAATAATGCCGTTAGGAACCGAAGTAGCCTTGGAGTAGCAGTGATACCAGACGAAAATAATTGCACACTACCGTAGCAGCAGATTAATGTTGCCGTGTTTTAAGTTGAATTAAATACCTTAGATTGACTTTTAAATTAGTGTCAATGTAAAACAAAATACAACTTTTTTGGACTTACAAGGGGGAGGGAGGTGGTCGACGAAGCCCCGGTACGCGGAGCTCCTATTTCTATCTGCAAGGTTAAAAGTAACCTAACACGAATGGGTTGACGGGGGCTTCGTTCGCTCGCTCACTGAAGCCCCCGTTAACCCCTTCGAACCTAACCTGTCCGTGTCGGGGTGTCCAAGTTCCCGAGCTCGCTTCGCTCGCTTTTGGACCCTAATTAGGTATGTTACTCAAATGAAACATGAAATGTATTTTTAATTATGCCAAATTGCCAACTCCTTTTCCCGCTTTTTTTTCCAAAGTCAGCGCCCGCTGCCAATTTAGCAACCGGTGCCGGCTGAAAATTCAGGACACAGCGGCGGTCGCGGAGTCACTTCCAAAATTTTAAGGTTAGATTTCGTATTGTTGTTATGATTACTAAAGTATATGGGCTTTTTGGTAAGCAATACATGTAGGTACCTAAGTATTTGAATTGAATTTGAGTTAAACAAATTCAGCATATTTTTATTGTGAAACATGACCATTGAATAAGAAAGAACTTGTTTTATTGTATATCTAAAACCAAAACTTTAGCCAGGTATTTTTGTATAAATAGTTATGATTTTAGAGTAAAATTAATCAGGCATTGGGGTAAAATGAAAATCTAGTTTGGCAACACTGAAGTAAGCATAAGGTAGGGATGCAAGAAGTGCCAAAATGTATCGATATATATCGTATCGATATAAAAAAAATATCAATATCGGTTTCGCTATATCGAAAAAAAAATATCGATATATCGGTGAAATTTTCAAAAAATATTAGGACTTTACGAAATTCTATTGTGTTTGCTTTTACAAGTTTATTTCAATAAATCTGTCAGCATTATTACTATTCATAAAAGTATGTAGTGTGCGTTTCACTAAGTATTCCTTTCGGCACTGAATTTCATTAAGTTGCAACGTTTTTAACCGTAGATCATAGAAACAACATAGAAACAAGGGAGATGTGCCAAGGCGCTATTGAGTTTGATAGGTACTTACTTAAGTTTGGTCATTTTGAGCGTAGTACAAAAGTACACGCTGGCGACGAACCGAACACGATCGATGATATAAATACAGTGTTTTAGTTTAGTCTTTAGTGCTAGTGTTGAGTGACGATTAACAGTGTTAGATTGAGGGTTTGCGGAATTTTTAATGTGTGGGAGATCTTTTTATTAACAAGTAGCGCTTGTAATTGTGTTGAAAAATGTACTAAAAGTGGCGACAGTTGTTCCCGTACTAATTTGCTATGATGCCATATCTCCTTGTTTCTATGATCTGAATTTTTAACGATGTTAGAAGACAGTGTTCTTTCAGCACCTATTTTCATTCTCAACTTTTATGCGCCTGCCAGACTATGCTCCTTGCGCTGCTCATCGCTATGCTCCTCGCGCTGCCGTGATTTGCCGCGATGTTGCCCTCTCTGCCGGACGAGACGAGAGAGAGAGAGAGAGGACGAGGAGCATGACGTGTGGCATGACGAGTAATGTTGCCACACTATGTCTCTGCCTCCTTTCCTCGCTACTTCCCATGCCACTCGTCGAGTGTGTGGCAGGCGCATTAGTGTCCCTGACATTAATTTATCACTTAAATCTAAAAACTGTGACATTTTAATCAATGGTGACTATAGTCTTGCTACTGAAAATATATCGTTCTTGATACGTTTTCGATATATCGAAACCGATATTGATATTTTTTTAAAATATCGATACGATATATATCGATACTTTTTGGCACTTCCTGCATCCCTAGACAAAGCTCGTTTACTAGCGTGTTACATCACTTCCGTCAGAAACAGCGTTTATGGAGCGGTTTTGGAAATTTATACTTTATCACTGATTTTTATTGATAAATACAGTAGATCTCCCTGAAATATCAATGTAGTGTGCTTATAATATAATGAAGATTAATATAAACCATTTCCCAAAATGAGGCAAATAGCGTATTCGGCACATAAACGGTTCACGAATCCATCGTCGGTAATCTTATTCAGGTTAATTTATTACTTTAATTAAGGGCACGCAACCAATCCCTTCCAAGTAAAAGACACGCTCCGTTTCTAATTATATAAAGTGGCAAGGATTTTACTTCAACATCTCGTAATCTAATACGAACATCTATATAACCAAGCGATTCGATGCGTGAACTACTATAACTACAAAACATCAAATTATCTGTCTTAATAATTGTATGAGAAAATTTACGAGTGTACATCTCTTCATTGATTGCCGAAATACGACTCTCGGTATCAATTTCACACTTGGTCTCAAAGTTATCTATCATAACTTTAATAAAGTACGGTTTGTTTCCCTCACCTCCAACCACAACCTTAAATACATATATCGTCCGAATCGACCTCCCCACTGCCACTGATATCATTTTGCCGACTGTCTGCTCGATTGCCCCTAGCTTTCACTGACTTACACATCACTCTCAGATGGCCTCTTTGTTTACACTCGTCACAATTATAATTTACGTATCGGCACCTGTCCGCGCGATGCGCCTAGCTGCAGCGCCAGCATGCTTGCGCGGCCGCCGAGCCGCTGTGCGACGCCGGCGGCGCGCGCTCCGTGCTCGCCGCGCCCTCCACGTGTGAAATGCAGGTCTTCACCTGCCTCGCCGTCGGCACCTGAGGTCGTAGTCGGCACCGTACTACCGCTCACCTCCGCGTGCTTCTCTGCAGCCTCCAGAGCTAGTGCTAACTCCACCGCCTCCTTGTATTCTATTTTCCTTTCCGCGAATATTCTAGAACGCATCGCATCATTTGCCAGTCCCGAAACAAACTGATCTCTCAGATTTTCTTCGAGAGTAGAACACTTTTTACACTTACCGAAATTACAAGTTGTTGCCAGATGTTTAAGAGCCTGTAAATATTCCATCAAGGATTCGCCGCAGGGACCGATTAATCGGGTTAAAAGGTTACCGGTTAAATCTCTAACCCATATTTTTGGTTAATCTTAATGCAGGGTAACCGGTTAACCCTTTAATACGGATACCGTTACCGGTTAATATTGCTGATTAACGCGAATGAAATAGAACAAAAATGAAAAAAGGAACAAAAATGAACTCTATGCATGAACCGGTTATTATTAGGCTGATTAACCCAGAATACGGGTTAACCTTTATGCAAGGTTTTTCACCTAACCCAAAAAAAATAACCCGGGTTACCCCTATACGGGTGACCTTTTCGGTCTCTGGTTCGCCGGCACGTTGTCGCCGCAGCCGGAACACGTGTCGCTCGGCGATCTCAGTTCGTTGTGGTTCCAGATGATCTGCAACTAGTTTCACCAGGGCCTCGTAAGATTTATCCTCGGAAAACTCAGGCGAACACAGGTCACACATCAACGAATACGTAGCTTCGCCTACGATTGTTATTAACATCGGCACTTTCAGGTTATCTTTTACGTCATTAAGTAAAATATATTGACTAACCCGGCGTATGTAGGCAGGCCATTGTTTAGAGTTCAAGTTGAATGGTTCTAACTTCCCGATTGGCATCTTTATGACAAAATCAACAAAACTGCATGCGTTACGAAAACCGAAAAAAAATATTTAAATAATCCCGTACTCGTCGCCAATGCAGCGTCAATGAAAGGCGAGAGTTAGCAACGAACTGGTTTATTAACAAGCCGTAGTGTCTACCCTCCACCATACAAATATCACACAAATAATCGGTACAGGGGACACTTATAATAAACTCATAAATATCCAACTACAAGTTTTCAAACAAAAAAATTGCGAAAACATGCATTCCAAAAGTAGGTACCTAGGTATATATTTTTTCAAAACTTGAGAAAAATTAGTTTTTGGATTTCAGATTTTGATGCCCCTTTGCACAAGGGTATAAATGAAGCATACCTACACAAACACTAAATCCGTGTCGCTATTGGTTCCTGTACCCACTGTTGCCAATTTTGCGATTTTTCCGCTAGACATTTATGACTTTTGCGCTAAAATTGGCGACAAAATCGCAAAATTGGCAACTGGCAACACTGTTGCCAGTTTTGCGACTTTTGCGCTAGTTTGTGCAAAAGTCATAAAGGTCTAGCGGAAAATCGCAAAATTTGCAACAGACGCCATTGCCCAGTCTCCTTTCTTTCCAATTCCTCAAAGTTAATTCATAAGATAAAAAGTAGATTATTATAATTTTGATATAAGTATAAGCTATATTTCTGTAGTTTCATCAAATCCGTTCAGTAGTTTTTGCGTGAAAGTGTAACAAACATCCATCCATCCTCACAAACTTTCACGTTTAAGTAAATAAAGTAGGAAGTAGAATAATTTTGAGAAAATTAAAAAATGGTTGTGTGAATTAGGTATTCATTTTAATAAATTATTTTAATCTTAAATTTTTAAACAAATTACCTAAATACAACTATCTCATGACTTATTTAACTATAATACAATATATCTTAGAAAACATTAAAATATTTAGTTAAATTATTTAACAGTGATAAAAATGCAATTTTACTAACAGATTTATCGACAAGCTACATTACAACTAACTTGACATTTGCATGCCTTGTTCTGGTGGGAGAACTGAAACAAAAAAAAATAATTTATTATAATATATATTTTGTGTGTGAATGAAAATAACAGTAAAAATTTAAAAAACCCGACTGCCAAAAAAAAACAACTAATATAACAAAAAGTTCAAAACAAGCACTTTTCAAGCAGTCTGATGCAGTTGGTGGCAATTATTTGTGTTAAATCTTAGATTTTATGCCACCAACTGCATCAGACTGCTTGAAAAGTGCTCTTGTTTTGAACTTTTTAGTTGTTTTTGATCGGCAGTCGGGTTTTTGTTTAATTTTTAATTTACTATTTTTATTTTTCACTTTTTGGTTTTTAATGTACTATGTATATATATATATGTTTTCGTAATCGTCTTTTCGAGCCCTTCATTTTGATACCCCACTCGATAGGTTTTGAGGAAAACAAACTTTTTGAAGACGCCAAAAATCAGCCATTTAATTTTTTTATAATTTTGATATATCCAGTGTCACTCTCACAATTAAGACGAATCTAACGATACCTACCTCTCAAGCTAAAATCCATCAAGCCGTTTAAGCTACAGAGCGTGCCAAAGAAATATACATACATACAAACATACGCACATACACTCGAAAAACATAACCCTCCTTCTAGCGCAGTCGGGTAAAAAACATAACCCTCGTATCGAGAATTCGAGAATTCGTTGAGCTGACAGCTTAGGAAACAAGCAGGTCCCGCGCTGTCAACACAGATCCTCAAAAGCTCTGTCAACCTTACTCAGTACAGGAACACAACACTACCAAGGAGCGTTTTAAATCAGCTTTAACAGTATTACGCTAAGGTTTCTAATAACATACCATAAGAACGTTTTTTGAAGCGATCGTAGGCTATTTTGCATCCAACCGCAACTAGCATGCCCGCACCAAATGAACAAAATAGTATTAAGAGTACGGTCTGTAATGGGTATAATGAGGCTTGCTGCGGTTGTTCTTTGTTCACGCGCGCGCTATGGTCGGGCTTTCTGAAAGATAATAATTATACAATTATAGATAATACATAGAGGGAAAGGTGCGGAAGTGGGGGTCAAATTCGAATTTGAAAATTTTGATGCGCCCTTTTAACGACGCGTTTACAAATCTGACAAAAATAGCCTGTTTTTCGGTAGATTTTGCAACCGAATGAAACTAAATCAAACGTAACTAACTATTGCCACGGATAGATTACTTTATTTCCAATTCATACAAAAAACAAAATATTTTGGTTTTTGATATTGTAAAAACGATTTCCCATTGCCTCTTCACCAAAATTGACGATATGAGCTTGAGTTTAGGAACGTTTTTCTTGATTTATTGACATAATCTTGTTTCTTTAAAAAATCTCTAGGTAAGCAGATATAATAATCTCAAAACGCTACAAAAAATAATTACGAAAATGTTACAAATAATCTCAGAAAAAAAAAATAGTCCCGTCTATTTTTTCACGTATTTTGCTAATACGCACGAACCTTAACAGCTGGCATTAAGGTTTATTTTACTTGTCTTGATTTATTGTACCAAAAATTCTAGTAAAATGTCAGTCCACATGGTGAGTGTTGTGAGTGGTCCCTGTCCCTGTGTCGCTTGTAAGCAGGAGCTCGCAAATTAGTTTACTTACTCATTATTCCCGCAACCGTGCGTTTGAGCCGTGTCAATAGTGGTGCGATCTATTTTGTAAACACGTCCTTAAGCAGACGAAATACAGTTAAGTCGGGTATGTCATGTGTAAGCTACTAATGTGTATTCCCAGCGTTAATAATTCGATACTTCAATTTCAGATTTTACGCTACATTAATCTTTTTTAGTTAGCTTCTCCTTATGTTGGGGAGATACATTGAAGAGATTTCTATAATCATAAATTATGAAATGAATCTGAAGACTATTTAGTGTATGCTAAGCGATACACATAATGCAAATACAAAATAGTTTATTTTGAAACTAACAATTTTAGGTTTACCGCAGCTCCTGCGCCTGGAGATTTCACAACAGGGGCTCCTGCGCCTGTAGGATTCACAACAGGGGCTCCTGCGCCTGTAGGATTCACAACAGGGGCTCCTGCGCCTGTAGGATTCACAACAGGGGCTCTTGCGCCTGTAGGATTCACAACAGGGGCTCCTGCGCCTGTAGGATTCACAACAGGGGCTCTTGCGCCTGTAGGATTCACAACAGGGGCTCCTGCGCCTGTAGGATTCACAACAGGGGCTCCTGCGCCTGTAGGATTCACAACAGGGGCTCCTGCGCCTGTAGGATTCACAACAGGAGCTCCTGCGCCTGTAGGATTCACAACAGGGGCTCCTGCGCCTGTAGGATTCACAACAGGAGCTCCTGCGCCTGTAGGATTCACAACAGGGGCTCCTGCGCCTGTAGGATTCACTACAGGGGCTCCTGCGCCTGTAGGATTCACAACAGGGGCTCCTGCGCCTGTAGGATTCACAACAGGGGCTCCTGCGCCTGTAGGATTGACAACAGGGGCTCCTGCGCTTGTAGAATTCACAACAGGGGCTCCTGCGCCTGTAGGATTCACAACAGGGGCTCCTGCGCCTGTAGGATTCACAGCAGGGGCTCCTGCGCCTGTAGGATTCACAACAGGGGCTCCTGCGCCTGTAGGATTCACAACAGGGGCTCCTGCGCCTGTAGGATTCACAACAGGGGCTCCTGCGCCTGTAGGATTCACAACAGGGGCTCCTGCGCCTGTAGGACTCACAACAGGGGCTCCTGCGCCTGTAGGACTCACAACAGGGGCTCCTGCGCCTGTAGGATTCACAACGGGGGCTCCTGCGCCTGTAGGATTCACAACGGGGGCTCCTGCGCCTGTAGGATTCACAACGGGGGCTCCTGCGCCTGTAGGATTCACAACAGGGGCTCCTGCGCCTGTAGGATTCACAACAGGGGCTCCCGCACCTGTAGGATTCACAACAGGGGCTCCTGCGCCTGTAGGATTCACAACAGGGGCTCCTGCGCCTGTAGGATTCACAACAGGGACTCCTGCGCCTGGAGAATTCACAACAGGGGCTTCTGCGCCTGTAGGATTCACAACAGGGGCTCCTGCGCCTGTAGGATTCACAACAGGAGCTCCTGCGCCTGTAGGATTCACAACAGGCACTCCTGCGCCAGGAGAATTCACAACAGGGGCTTCTGCGCCTGTAGGATTCACAACAGGGGCTCCTGCGCCTGTAGGATTCACAACAGGCACTCCTGCGCCAGGAGAATTCACAACAGGGGCTTCTGCGCCTGTAGGATTCACAACAGGGGCTCCTGCGCCAGTAGGATTCACAACAGGAGCTCCTGCGCCTGTAGGATTCACAACAGGGGCTCCTGCGCCCGTAGAATTGAACTTATTATTGATAATTCTGCAAACAAAGTAAATTTTGATTTAGAATTTTTTATCTTTTTATTAGAAGAAGATTGTTAAGTTTTAAATTGTATTTAAAAACAGAGTTGTGCGTGTCACTGCGGCAAAGATACCAACAGCTTCGACCACCACGGCTTGATGGCACAGCTATTGTGGCTGTGATAAGCCTCAAATGATGGAAATAAATTCAAGTGTAAGTGTGACGGCCTGGCTTATTGATACAAGCTACGGGTGTGGTGTCAAAGGGAAAATATATATATAGTGCATGTAAGAAAAATCAATTTAAGTATGTCACTAAAAATTGAAAAATAAAAAAAAATAAAAAAAATAAAACCACCTCAAAAAAAAGGTCAAAATAAAAATTATAATATGTGAAAAACAGTTTTGGAAGTCGTTGCCTTCGATTTTTGCTTTAGTTTGATTCGGCACCGACTTCCGAAACTGTTTTTCACACATTATTTTTAATTATATTCGTTTCGATGCACGCAATAATCGCTCGATTGAAAATAATTTTGAATATCTGTCATGATGCCATCTTGGCTAAGCCCAGCTTAATCATCCTGCGACCACGAACGCTGCAAAGTGTTCGAACGTCAGGAAAACAAAATATACGCAATGTCATCCGTTTAAACTTGTTTTATTAAAATGTGTAGTGATCGCGAAAACCTAAGACAGTATAAAACTGTATCATTCGATTGTTGAAAAATCAATTTTCCTAGCCAGGAATCGAACCCGTTGGTTTTGGAAAAAAAAAATAATAAGGATCAAATTCTGGGAAGTAAGGGTACTTATTATATGGAAAATTAAAGAAAAGTATTGATTTTTAATAAACTGTTTCATATTTTCAAAGAACAATGGCCATTTTGGCCTCGGAAACAACATTAATTCTTATAGAGATAGTAATGTTAGCAAAGTCAAAGTCAAAGTCAAAACATTTATTTCAATTAGACCATTTACAGGCACTTTTGAATAGTCAAGCAATAGTTGTCAGTCAGTTTGTCCGTTAGTTGAAGCTAGTTGTCCGTTCCAAAACGTAGATTCCTATGGAGAAGAACGGACAAGAAACTCCATGGTTACTCTTTTTCAACTAATTCAAATATACAATATCTTTGTTTACATTTATGCCCTAATATGTGAGAACAATGTGAGATATTTTAAAAATCCCTTAGGATAAAAAGTAAAATCTACTAAAATAAAATAAAAATCATTTAAACCTGTAAAATGTCAAAATATTGCTTGAGCAGTCAAGAGATGATCAGTACCGACTGACAGCGCCCGTTCACGGACATGACGCGTGCATCAGCACCGTTTAACTCAACCATTTTGGAGGGAATCGAACAATCCAATACACACGCCACCATCAGCGGTACATTTAAGCGAGCATGACATGCTCTAAACTGTCATACTACAATCAGCTTAAAACATTGTAAATATCTACATGGTACTCACATTCACAAATCTCAAAGAAATTTACTTAAATATACAAAAATAATGTTATTTACAACTATACAAGAGAAACCAGCTTACTTATTAGAAACGAACAATTAATTCATGACAATCTCTGGACTGATTACCTATAAATGTCAGAAGAATAATAAAATTTACAAAGTCATAAAGGGGAACTTTTAGAGCAGTTATTAACTCCGATTATATGAGTCTAAGTGGTTGTGGAGCAGGACCAGCATTAAGCCAAGCATCTTTATCAGCAATATAATCTTCTGGACGTCTCTAGGGACCTAGAGACGTCCATACATTTTAAAAATCTAAATTGATTTTATTTCTGAATCTTAATTAAATCCCAGGCTGTATTCAACTAGATAAAATCATGTTAATTATTTAACCCAAGGTTTAATGTACCTGCCTACTTAAATTAGACCTCAATGTGAAAAACCTCTCAATTCAAAATGCTACAGATTAATAAATATACCGCATAAACTAAAAAAACATTATACGTAGGTAATTTCTCGTTTTTCCGTGCTTTAAAAAATATATTGAATGCCGAACGTAGTTATATATAAATAGTCAAATAAAATGTTCATCGTTATAACGTTTTTAAGATTTTCCGAGTCCAAGCATGTTAGGAAAGTGGCCATTGTTCTTTCATACTGCAAAAGTGCTTGACGGCTTGCAAGACAACCAGTTTGGCTTCCGACAGAAGGTGCTATATGTGTCTCAAGCATGCCGTCAGGTACATACAACAGGAATACTCCTGTGTATGCGCGTTTCCTCGATTTGTTCAAGGCGTTTGATCATAGTTCGATTGATTTCTATTAATATGGCTAGCGTATTAAAACTATTGTTTTACTTTATTCAACGAGATTTAGCGTACATTCCAGTGTATTCAGATCCACGTCAGATTTTAGTATTTACGGATTGGATTCCATTTTATTCTTATTAGTTAAGTACCTTTGCCTAACCCATTTTGTGATGCCACGTGTTAACTTTGCCAAAACAAAATGTCGATAGTGAATCAGACCGTGATATTACAATACGAAATGACATGCAGTGCTTATTAATCACATTTTATACAATGAAGGGACTATTTCACCAACCTATCAATATCTGTTCAATAAGCTAAAGATAAGATAAGCCAAAGGTGACTTTAAATTAAGTTTTACTTCAATAATGTTGTCGTTAACACTATTGACAGGTGGTGAAACGCAATTTTTTGCTATTGAATACAGTTTAGTGGTCACATGTGTTCATTATATAATGTTAGGTTAGTGAAATAAGCTTAATACCTACTTACTAAAATTATAATTTAAGTAGTACTTACTTTACGTCTTCACAAACTCTATCAACCGCTGTTATTCTGAAATCAATATTTTTTGTATAAATTTTGGTTGTTATAACTTTTAATTACCTAAGTGTGAGTTGCAGAAAAGGTCATTAAGTTTTAAAAGAGACTTTAACGATAGAAATTGTATGGTTAAAGTCTCCATTAAAATTTTATTACCTTTCTGCAACCGACGTAAGTATATTAAGTTCTTGTTAAAACTATGTGGGGAATAAATCCTTACTTTATACTATCTGTCGTAATGGAGTTGACCTCAGATCATAGAAACAAGGAGATATGCCATCATAGCAAATTAGTACCGGAATAACTAATGCCACTTTTAGTACATTTTTCGACACAATTACGCGCATAATTAAGCGCTCCTTGTGAATAAAAAGATCTCCCACGCATTAAACATTCCGCACACTCTCAATCTAACACTGTTAATCGTCACCCAACGCTAGCACTAAACTAAAACACTGTATTTATACCATCGATCGTGTTCGGTTCATCGCCAGCGCGTACGTTTTTAATATGAGCAATTTGCTCAAAATCAGGCATCAAGCTCGATAGCGCCTTGGCCCATCTCCCTTGTTTCTATGATCTGAGGAGTTGACTAAGGGCGTGATCCCATTGGGAGCTATTAACTAGTAGCAAAGATAGGGCTGCCATACGTCCTGGTTCACCGGGACATGTCCCGGTTTGAAGCGTTGTGTCCCGGTGTCCGTGTCAGTAAGTCAGTTGTCCCGGTTTGATGGTTGGACATGCATAGATGAAAGAAAGCAAATCTTCTCAAAATATGCCAATCTCTCTTTGCAAACCCAGCCGGCCTAGCATGACCACGATAGAAACGGGTTTTGTCTGCATAGAAATAGACAAAGTGACAGATTGTAGAAACATTTCTACCGTTTCATTCATAAAACGTAGAAATGTTTCTACAATCTGTCACTTTGTCTATTTCTATGTAGACAAAACCCGTTTCTATCGTGGTCATGCTAGGCCGGCAGGCCTCACTGTCACTGCTTATGTGGAATGGTAATGTTCGTCGGGTCGTTGAGCTCCCTAAGTCTGGGTTGAGCTACCACGATACCCGGCACATGCGTGCACAGTCAGGTCAGGTCCACTCAAATCTGTATGGCTCTTTCCTCTAAAGGCCATTTCAGACTAACCTGCATGGTTCTTACACAATTTATCTTAATTGTCTGGACTTTAAAAGAGACATCAACCTTTGAGTTTGTTTCGGTGTTTCTTCTCAAAGGTAGTCATATAGGAAACACCGAACTCATCTAGCTTAAAAAAATGTTTTGACGTGTAAAAGTGTTATTTTTAACCTATTTACAAAATAAATATCATTTATCATTTATCATGTGTTTTCTTTCAACTCATCGCAGTGGACAAAAACACTATATCCTCCCTTTGGTCTTCGCCGCAGTCGGGCAAAAACGACACAGGCGAAAAGGGGCTTACTTAAAAAAGTCAGACAAAAAAAAATGTTATTGGGAAAAAACGTTGCACTGAGCACACGTGTAGATTACGTATCCAAAGTACGTACGATCACGCCGTGTGTCGGTACAGATTAGACAAGCTGGTCTACCTTTAATTACCGGTATTACCCAGTAATTGGGCTTCATAAGTCAGATGGTAGTCGCTCCACGTAAAATACTGATATTCACATCTACACTGGCCTGCAAAAATAAGTATCACACTTAGTACGAAGTAGTAGTAGAAAGCGTAGTACTTATTTTTGCAGGCCAGTATAGTTAAATTATTAGCTGACTCCAACCTAGTTGAGAAAAGGGTAGGTACTAGTGGCGAAGGGTGAGGGGAAGCCAGTACAATAAAATATGTAGTAACAAAATAATAAATAATCCGTTTTACTTATCTCATACATATTCGTTTATTCAAAATATGTAATTACGATGAACAAACGATACGTAAGACATAAGTAACTAAAACGGAATTATTTATAATATTTACTGTCTAGGCTTCTCCTCACTCTTCGCCACTGGTAGGTACCATGATGTTACCATCATCGCCACGGTTTTGTGCGACATGTCTAGTTATACTCACAGCTCCGTGGTTGAATTTCCCAGCCCTTTCCCACCGGGACACTGAAAAAAAAAAACAACAGTTAAGGCGCCTACATGAGCTAAACGCAAATTTTATAATCTCTTAAAGTATATGATCCACTGCAGTAAAAAATTTCAGAAAAATATATGTTATTCTTAAAGATATATGCTAGATAAGTACTGTGCTGGAAATACGATTCAATTATTTTCGCTCCATAGAAAAAAATCACGAAGATACATCTAAAAATTCATTTTAACGGATAAATAACCATACTAATATACATGCAATAATTAATTTTTTTTTGTCAGATTATTCTACAAGCAACATACTAACACAATACTGTGTTAGATTTCTCATAAAGTTTATATTTTCGCCGCAATTACAATTTTTTATCAATTTTACCCTGTTTTTGAACACGTTTTGACAGTTTTCCGTTCACTCTATTGTGACCCGAGCGTATCAGCTTTTTCGGGCGGGAATTGCGTAAATCGATAAAATTGGGTCTTGTAAGCCTCTTAACTAATGCCAAAACCCAGTGCACCAGTAGCAAAATGTGAGGGGAAGCCGCTACAATGAAATTGTAACAAGCTATCAAACTGTGAAAACCACATTAATATCCGTTTAGTACTTTTTGCGTGACGCGCGCACAAACAGACAAACAAATAAATAGACAAAAATTCCAAAAAAATCTTTTTGGATATGGTTGCGTCCCAGTACCTTATCCTAATTGTTTTTTCTGGAATATCTTCAATGTACAGACACGGCTTTTTTACAATTTTATAATAGGTAGTATAGATAGATTTTGGTACTATTTTATTGTACCAGCTTTCCCTCACCCTTCCCTTCCCTTCCCTTCCCTTGCCACTGTCGTAGGTACACATAGACTTACGATGATAATCCTAGTCCTAGTAATATTATAAACGTGAATATTTGTGAGGATGTATAGATGTATGGATGTTTGTTACTCTTTCACGCAAAAACAACTGAACGGATTTTGATGAAACTTTACAGTAATATAGCTTATACATCAGAATAACATATAGGCTACTTTTTATTCCAAAAACGCGGGTGAAGCCGCGGGCGAAAGCTTATTATTATAACTCTATTTTGGCAGAACTCATATTATTAGGACACTACATACGTACCTACTTTTTACTAGTTCAACACGCAATCTAATTAAAAAAAATATTTATTACCTATATATTTAGTATACCTACCTACCTATATAATGGCGTCACTAACGGTATTGTTATCAATATGAGGAAATTATGATGAATAAACAATATTATGTACAGTTTTAATTATGCACAGTGCCCACGAACATAACAATTAATTTGTGTATTTTTGTAAAGCGATACAATACTATGATAAGCAGCCTCGGATCTAGGGGGGGGCTAGCCAGGGCTCGTGCCCCGGGCGGCAAATTTAGAGGGCGGCAAATTCAAGCTTGGTAGAATACACTGAGTAGTGTATTCGTCTACGAAGCGTAGTAATCGCAAAGAGCAGCGCTAGACCGGTCGTTGTGGCGTTCTTTGGAGGAGGCCTATGTCCATCAGCATCAATGGGCGTCTTATGGCTGAAATGATGATGATAAAGGTAAAAATACTGTCGGGCGGGGCTGATTAATTTTTCGGTTTTTGCCCCGCCTCGAAATAATTCAAGATCCGGGGCTGATGATAAGTAAGTATATTCTTAAAATCTTTCATGACTTAGTTTTGTAAGAATGACACTAAGGCGGCCTTAGGCTCGTATTACAGAATGACGCTCCAGCACAGATCTCTGCTTGAGATTTAAAGCCATTTGATTGGTTGACATCTATGCTCAAGCAGAGATCTGTGCTCGAGCATCGTTCTGTAATACGGGCCTTGGTGTCATTCTTACAAAACTATCTTGCAGAAATTGGTGCTTGAGTATCGTTCTGGAATACGGGCCTTACTCAGTAAGGCCCGTATTCCAGAACGATACTCGAGCACCGATTTCTGCTTGAGCATAGATTGAAACTAGTTTCAACCAATCAAATGGCTTTAAATCTATGCTCAAGCAGAGATCGGTGCTCGAGTATCGTTCTGGAATACGGGCTTTAATCGTTTGTAACTGCATCAGTTCAAGCACGCTGCAATCTATACCAATCTAATTTGATTAAATTAGATTGGTATAGATTGCAGCGTGCTTGACAAACAAACTCTTCAGCTTTATAATATCAGTATAGATTTATACTGATATTATAAAGCTGAAGAGTTTGTTTGTGTGTTTGAACGCGCTAATCTCTAGAACTACCAGTCAGATTCGAATCAATATTTTTGTATACGACAGCCAGATTTATGAGAAATAGTATAGGCTGTTTAATATCACGCTATGACCCTTAGAAGTCGAGCAATGGGGGTGAAACCGCGGGGAACAGCTAGTTACATTGATATTGATGCTATAGCATCATTAGCAACGACTCCCTTGTAGAGACTAAGCTCCAAAGTCTTGAGCATAGGCGCAAGGTTGCTAGTCTATCGGTTTTTTATCGGATACATTTCGGAGAGTTTGCTACAGATCTGCATGATCTAATTCCCTCCTGCCCTTTTTTCTATCGGACAGCCAGAAGCACGAAAAAGCGCCATCGGTTCATGGTTGATGTACCAAAAACCCGAACGAAGCGCTTTGATTCCACTTTCATTGTGAAAACCGCAAAACAATGGAATTCGCTGCCCGAGTGGGTGTTCCCCGACAGTTACAATCTGGGTATCTTCAAGTCGAGAGTGAATCGGTTTCTTCTAGGCAAGCGTGCTCCATCGTAGACCGCATCATCACTTAACAACAGGCGAGATGGCGGTCAAACGCGAGCCTATAATTTAATAAAAAAAAAAAAAAAAATATAAAATATTTCTTTTAGATATTCTAATTTTGATAGTACGCCCGACGTTAGTCGAAAATGGATCCTGCTTAAGTTATAGCATAGTCCAGTAGCGTGACTAGAGGGCAAGCCCGAGAGTATTTCTCAGCATTTAATGGTCCCACTGTTGGGACACAGGCATCCTCTAGTCCACCACGCGGGCCCAGTGTAGGTTAGTGGTCATCAGAAGTCTTCGAATTTTTGGGTCTAGGACGTTTCCTCACGATTTTTTGATTGCATAACTTTGTAACTGAAGGGTAAGGGGGAAGACGGGTCATAGTCAATGGGAGATATTTTAGAGAAACACCAAAAAAACTTCGTCAAAGAAGATCATAGTCATGGACTTTGACCTATTTTTACACTTTTACTAACTTTTTTTTAAGAATGTTGTTGACAATCATCTTTTCTTTAAAGAACCAAGGCTTTTTCATTTTAATTTTCTGAGGACAGTGATCTTTTTTTTGCGTTTCTGTTTTCACTATGTCTTAGAACACCAGTCAGTGTTCTAGATGTCATTGTTACCTCTACTTATGAAAAACACTGACTATCAGTGGCGAAGGGTCAATTTTTGTAAGAGGTAAGCCGGAGTGACAAATGCTAACTTGGTCACGAAAAGCTAATTAATAAAAGTAGGCAATACTGCCTGTGCTATTTTTTAAAGGGAAGCCGGTAGGAATCGTATTGTAGGGACCCTTCGCCACTGCTGACTATGATCCTTCTTCCTCCTTAGCCTTCAACTAATAGCCTACGAATAAGCGCGTAAGAGTAAGGCGATTCGCAAGTACCTGTATTTGTATAGAAATCACGCATGGTGCAACACACTGAAAACGCATTCACGCGCGGGATTTTTGTTCCGCCGCCACGCACCCCGCAGCGTAGCGCGGGGCGGTGGGTGACTCGCCTAAGACCGTTTCACGTAAGAATTCCCTTCGACGCTATGTTGGCTCCCCCGTCTGTCACTCCTATTTCGGTCTTAAGGCGACGGTAAATGGTAACGGCCGTAAATCTCAAGTTTTAAATCTCTTATTTCGCTGTCAAATAATGCAGGTTAGTTGTGCAATCTTTTTATGTTAAACTAGAACATTATAAATTGTACCTGTGAATATTTAACTATTGTAGTAAAATACTTAATGAAATAAATTCATGAATTACTGTCTACCCAAAACATAAAAACGTAATTACTTTCAAATCGCTTAAGATATTTTCATGATTTGTTTTGTGTGAAAAGACTATGTTACTACCTATAATATTGCCTGTTACTTTTTTTTTATTTTATATTTTAGATACTAAAAAGTAATAATACGTCTAATTCGGCACAGCGCGCTCCTTGATAGGCGAGTCGTATTGCTCGCTGGACGTATGTCGCGTTGCTTGAGCTCAGCGCAGAACACTCAAGCTATACCACCCAAATCACTCAAGGCCGTTGGCAGTTATCAGCGCCTTAACGTTTTATGTTTTTTATAGATATATGTGTTAAAGAAATGCTTAGGACGTTAAAAAGTGATGAAAGTGAATTGGTGCTGAAAGAAAACTTCCAACACCGTTAAAAACGTTGTGATATATTGACATTCAGGGCAGCCAACAAAGGAAATTCTTATGCTAAACGCTCTATAAATGGGTTTGTAGTTTGACTACGAAACCCTAAAAAAACAGAGAAGTACACTTACCGTGTCTTTAACCGGAAAATCTTTCATGCTGAAAGTAGAAAAGTTAAGTATTATTTTTTGTAATGAAAGTAGCTTAATATATTATAATCAGCCTATAATATCCCCACTACTGGGACACAGGCCTCTCTGCGAGAGGGAATGGGCCGTAGTCACGATAATAATATCTAGATGTGCCGTAGTCCACCAGGCGGGCCCAGTGCGAGTATGGACGTCACACGTCTCAAACTTTTTGGTTCTAGAAGATTTCCTCATCGATGGTGCAAAGTAAAAAATTTCATCTTCTATTTGATGACTCAGTAGAGTAATTTCTTTAAATCCCGCCCTGAGCGCCTAACATGCGCACCGCGACAAAATTTTGTCGACGCTTTTATCGTGCATTTGTCTCGTATTCGCACGAGTAAGAGCGAGACAAAGCAGTCGACAAAATTTGTCGCGGCGCGCATGTTAGCCCGGCTGGACACGAAAAAGTTTTAGGATGATATAAATAGTTTGATAACATCAAGAGAATCCATGCACTTGATAGTATATACCCTTTCTATTACACGTTGAATCTAGGAAAAGTAAAGAGCCGATTACAGGTTCTTGAAAAGGTTTTTATAAGCTTTAAATCGTTACTCCGTGTGCAATGATTTAGCCTCTGCTGTATGACGAAATTGTAGTACCTAGGTACAGTGAAAAAACCAAGCAAAAATATATGTCATGTGCATAGCACATACATTATACATATGCTAAAATTAAATACATGAATCTTAAATAGTAATTTTATATTAATAGAAACTTAAAAACCTAATGATATAAATAAAACGTTTACTTACTTGCCACAAGCGCAAACTTTCGCAACATCCTTTAAACTGGAAAAGAAAATAAATGCTTAGTAAAATAAAAACCGGGCAAGAGCGTGTCGGACCACGCACAGTGTAGGGTTCCGTAGCAAGAAGCATTTCAGTCTTCCGACCGCAAATATAAGTTTTTTTGCGGTTGTCGAACTCAAAACTGAAAAAAGTGAATATTTCAAAAAGTTATTGACGTATTTTGTTCAAACCAATTTTAATCGAGAGTATTTATTAAATGCCATAAGCTTGATTTTTTCCAGATTTTTCAATAGCGCGATTGGAAAATTACAGGGGGGGGACACATTGTTAACGACTTTCGGAGCTTCTAGTTCACTTAATATGAACTTAAATAAAAAAAATCATTTAGAAACCTCTATGTTATTTTCAAAGACCTATCCAATGATACCCCACATGACGGGGTGCAGGAAAATATTGTTTTTTCATCCTTCAGTTACCTGTATGGGAGCCCCCCCTAATTATTTTATTTTTCATAATTTCACTACAGGCCTTTATGGCGGCTTATAAAAGACATCTACCTACGAAGTTTCATTCAAATTGGTTATGAACTGTAGATTTTACGAGGGTGTGACAGACGGACAGACGGACAGACAGACGGACATGACGAAACTATAATAAGGGTTCCTAGTTTTACTACTGAACCCTAAAAACTAGTCAAGCAAGAGCGAGTCAGGCTCGCACAATTAGGGTTCTACACTAAAACAACAAAAGTTAGTCGTTTTTTTGGTCGCAGCTATTACGAGTAGGTATATTGTCGAAAAGGCCCTATAAAATTTTTGCTTGAGATACCTAGGAGAATAAAGGGAGAACGGTATTTTTTTTAATTTTTAGCTATGTCATTAGGACCACTGAATTTAAAATTATAAAAAAAAAATTGAATCCTTAGCTCTTTCAAATAATATCCCACACGATAAGTTAATTTTTTTTATTGGTACCAAACTCATCCCCATACTAGTCCAAAATATTTTTTATCCAGCTATTTACATTTTCACTATCTATTATACCTACTTATTTAAGTACTTTTTTTTTATTATTTATCTGAGGAGCACCCTGTGCACCACGAGATGTGTTCCAACAACAACACACCTCATATATATGTTGAAATCCATCAAGCCGTTTAGGCTACAGAGCGTGCCAAAGATTTAGACATACATACATACACTCGAAAAACATCACCCTCCGTCTGAGGCAGTCGGGTAAGAAGGAGTAAAACAGCAGCGCTATACGAAATATCCCCACCATAATACGTTCTTTGACAATTTTATGAAAGACGATACGTCAGCACCATGTAAAAGGCTTACGGGAAAACCATAACTTTATATAGAAAAGGTAAAGTAGTAGCTACGAAAAAAAAGATCTGACTAGCTAAAGAGTTTCACTAGTGGCTAATGAAATCGTGTTGAGAATAAACATTATAGATTAATTAAAAAAAAATATTGAACAAGTGGAAAAAGCACTGCCGTAGAACCATAACTTTAGCGTAAATAAGAACAAACACTTGATGAAATTAACTTAATTATAGGCTACAAAGAACAGAGTAGTAGCTGATGGTTTTTTTTTTCCATATCAATACTTCTGTTTTGTGTAAAAAAAATCGCAAACTTGCTGAATTTTTCTGAATTATAATTTTTATTGATATTTCGGGAAAAAAAGTCAAAAGAATTGCGATTTTTTTACACTAAACGGAAACATTGTTATGTAAAACAGAAAAAAATTGCGGGTTCTCTGTTCTTTATTGTGTCAAATTCATAAAATTTTCCTTTCAAAGTTATGAAAGTATGGCAGGGCTTTTTTGCACGTTTTTAGAGATTTTCAATTTTTTTTTTACATTCATCTACAAGGTTTATCCTTAAACCGATTTTTTTAAAGAACAGTCAAACTCTTCAGCTTATCAGCCGTTTTTTTTCGTGGCTACTACTTTAAGTTTTCTATATAAACTTATTGAAATCCCATAACACGATTTGCCGTAATGCACCCTTAAGCCGGCAGCCTAATTACGTAACTCAATTTCTTTCACCATGGCTTTCATTTTGACAGTTCAACAACATCCATTGCGGCGGCGGCGTTGAGCTAGTTACGGGACGGATTACCAATCATACGGCGTAATGAATGTCAAAAACAATGCCATGCTCAACAACTATTGTCCTGACCCTTACATGATCGTAATTGAGATTAAAGTATTATTTATATTGGCCAATCCAATTATTGAAAAAAAATTAAGCACACAGCTACACAATTCTTTAATTTCAGCCTCAGATCATATAAACAAGGGAGATGTGCCAAGGCGCTATTGAGCTTGATACCGTAGAGGCGGGTTACTTTGAACCTAGGGGGTAACTTTTGCCAGGTCGAAAAAAAGGTTTGAACTGTCCGCCGCGTCGCGACCACACAACCGATCGTCGCAGTTCCTTCGCCATCTATTAGTTACCGAAGGAACTGCGACGATCGGTTGTGTGGTCGCGACACGGCATGTGTGGCCAAAGTTACCTCCTAGGTTCAAAGTAACCCGCCTGTACGATACTTTAGTTTGGTCATTTTAAGCGTAGTTTCTGTGTTGTGCCAAATAGATGTTTTTCCTTTCTCCTTTCTTCTTTCATTCTTTCTAGTACAAAAGTACATGCTGGCGACGAACCGAACACGATCGATGATATAAATACAGTGTTTTAGTTTAGTGCTAGTGTAGAGTGACGATTAACAGTGTTAGATTGAGGGTGTGCGGAATTTTTAATGTGTGGGAGATCTTTTTATTCACAAGGAGCGCTTGTAATCGTGTCGAAAAATGTACTAAAAGTGAGAACTGTTGTTCCCGTACTAATTTACTATGATGGCATAAGTATCTCCTCGTTTCTATGATCTGAGAGTTTTAGCCCTCCACTAAAATCATTATCACGAGTGGTCCACTCGTGATAATGATTTTAGTGGAGGGCAGTCAGTCAAACTGTTGTTATGCTATAGTTTCATGCCACTAGTTTCGTAATGTATAAAAAATACTTTTGAACTTACAGATTTTCCCAATCAGCTGCAGAGATTGTCATATCTTTTGGCTTAATGTCTTCTGCTGTGGTATTCACTACCTGTAATAAAAAAATAAATAAAAAAAACAATTTTATTTATGCATGACGTGTTCTTCCAGGGCTGTCTCCATCAACTGACAAGAATTCTGTGTTTCAGGTTTTTCAGGAAACTAGACTTTTTATTTACTTTCTTATTGAATTTTAGCACTTTAGCTCTTAGCTCACTTCTTTCCCGTATAAGTCTCACACTCCTTTGCGCGCGCCATAATTATGTTAAATAATATAATTATTTTAAAAAAAACACGTCTTTAAAACGGACTAAAAAGCATAAAATAATTTCTAATTAAATGAAAAACGTGGGGCGCATGCAATAGATAGTAAGATGCGCATGCAATAAAAAAAAACATTTTTTTTTTATTAATTGTTTTATAATATTGCATTGTCAATCAAGTTACATAGGTACTTATACCAAATTTCAGCTTAATCCGATGCCAGCAAGTGCTTGAAAAATGAATTGCAAAATTCGTACCGAACAGACAGACAGACAGACAAGAAAGCGAGTTAATAAAAAAACGTGGTAATATTAATATTAAAATTAATACATAGGTACGTAAATAAGAAAATGTCAGATCGAATGCCACTCTCTGTATAAGTAGTGCGATCAGATAAAAAAACCGGCCAAGTGCGAGACGTTCTCGCGCACCGAGGGTTCCTTATCATTTTTGGACGTATAAAGTGAAAAAATCCGGACCACATAACTAAGTTTGTTTGTGAAGGAATTTTGATGATTTTGAAAAAAACTGTACTAGTTAGGAACATTGTTTTATTTTTGGTGCCATATTTGGGTCAATTCCTATTAACTCTAATTATTTCTGATTTTTCGCCCCGCAAACTTCGGAGATAAGGGGATAATATTTTTTTGGACATTTTTCATCATAATATTATGGCGAAAACTGTGAGACATAAAATAAAATGAAAATATATTTTGAAATGTGCAGATTAAGCCCTTTCATACGATATGTCACTTGACCTAGTAACCCCAATTTAAAATTTCGGTCCCCCACTCCGGCCCCTTTTGCAATGAAAATAAAAACATTTTTGGACTTATTCCAAATTTCAAGTCGATAGCATAAGTAGTTGCTGAAATAAGCAGCTGTGACAGACAGACTGACAGACAGACAGACAGACAGACGAAGTCGCACCATGAGGGTTCCTTTTTTACCATTTTGGTACGGAACCCTAAAAACAGAATTTCTGTTTTCTGCAAGATGTAGGTACCTTGTGTACCTTAAACGAGCTAGTTTTTTGACAATTTCTTGCTGCAATTGTATATCCACCAAGTTGCCAATTATATCGCTCAACACAGTGCAACACTTCCTACACTATACACAATCTTGTGTAGCCCGGCGATATTGCCAAGATATGTCATAGTAGTCGTATTCAATGTCTAGCCGGCTAGATTGCAAATGAATTATCCCGCTTTGACTTTATTGCAATATCACCGTATATACGGTGATATTGCAATATTATGCTTAAATAGGGGTACAAAGTTTTCTTCTCCACGTAGTACAGACGGCGTCTGTGAGCTGCTCATCGTAATACAAGTGTATGTCTGGTGTGCGGCCCGGCTAACTATCTGTACGGGGCCTGTAGACGGGCTAGAAAAATTGCATCTTGTTGGCAAATTTAAGAGCAAAGACGACTTTGCTTTTCCTCAGCAAACTAGTTGCAGAATCTTGCTGGACTATTTTCGCCAATGTGTTGCACAATGAAATTGCAGCAAGGGTATTACAAATATACTGAGCTATATTGGTCAATAAAATTGCCAACAAGATGCAATTTTTATGGTCCGTCTACAGGCCCCTTACAGATAGTTAGCCGTGTCATGAAATACAGCCTGGAGACACACAGACAGACAGACAGACGGACGGACAGCGAAGTCTTAGTAATAGGGTCTCGTTTTTACCCTTTGAGTACGGAACCCTAAAAAAGATATAGAAAAGGAGCGCAGAAAACTAAAATTTATAAATAAATCCCGGTCGAAAAATTCATAAACGAATTAGTCTAATTTCAACCACAGAGGGTACAAGTACTTTTTTAATCAGCTTAGATCTAGGTAGGATAGCAACATACTCATTAATAATGGACAGTTGCGGTTCGCGAATTGTGGTGATAAAAAATATCCTTGGAACACTATCAAACTACAATATAATTATGTTCAACCACACCATTAAACTATAGGGTATTACAAAAATTAAAAAAGTAGATCAACGGTTCTCCTTTTCATTTGTAAGAATACTACATATGTGCTATAGTAGTATAATAGGAGTCTTGAGTAGGTAGTCGATAAATAAACTATTTTAATCTTTACCGTAAAATTAGACTCAAAGAGAATTACTTTTAAAATTATTCCATTTTCAGTATTGTTTTATTTTTAAACACACGGTACACCGTGTGTTTAAAAATAAAACAATACTGAAAATGGAAAATAACAAATAATAATTTACAAATAATTATTTGTTATTTTCCCTATTCCAGATGAGTCAGGTCCTGAATCTGGTCAAGGTCAGAATCCTCTGATTATAAAATCGATGAGGTGACAACACCAATGGCGTGATGAATTTGAATCCGCATTAAGTAAACAGCCAACTTGAAGCTTAAAAATCGACACAATATTATATTCAAAAGTCTAATATGGTCATGAAATAATTTAATTTCTCAAGCCACAAAACTACATTGCTCATGCTTCATGATTACCAGGAGTTACTAATAACTCCTGGCGACCGTGAAGCATGATCATAAACATTCGTCCAAACTCCAAAGAATAGCTTTAAAAACTATCAGGAAAAGCTGCCATCGCCATGATTGTTAAAACAATTACACATTATGTCGTTATCGCGAATGATTATGCCCAGTGTCCACAAACGAATAATAATCTAATCACATACTCCCTTACTAATAGACGCCTCTTATTAACTTTAACCACTGATTAAATATACAACTATCCTTGTCATTTGTATGAAATTGAAAAGAGATGACAATTGACATAAGAGCTGTTTAATTTAATCATCGTCTTAAGTAAGTGGGATAATCATTCGCTTAGACACCCCTTGCCACCACTACCGGAAGATAAAAATTATATCTAAAAAGACACATAGTTTTTTTTTACTATTAAAAAATATAAAAAGTCCACTCACCATTAATAGGGAACATAATAAAAATAAATAATTTAAATAATACATTTTAAAGACCAAACGACCACTCGGATCAGTGGCGTTACACAAAATGAAAACTGAACAAGTGTATCACTAACGCGTATTTTGTAATACAATGCAACGTGTGAATGTTCGTTAGTGCTACAAAAAACCACAAACACCTATAAATAAATGTTTCATATAGAAAAACCCTTATTTTCCTGATTTGATAACAATTTTTCCCGTATGTTTTATTTAGGCCGGTTTTTAGGTTGTGGTTTTAATAAGTTGTATTTTGTTTGCATCATGGTCAGTATGGTCACACTCGTCCTATTTCGCACATCCGCAAGAAAGGTGTCACAACACATAATAATACGAAATTGAGTTATGTATGCCATCTGAAAGACAATTACAAACTTGATCTGCTAAAAAAAAATCATAATTATAGTGCGATTCCTCGCTGAGAGATGGCATAATTCTTTAAAGGAATTCTAGGATCTAAAAAAAAGAAAATCGTGATTTCCCAAAAACTACATTTATTGTGTTGTGACACCTTTCTTGCGGATGTGCGATTTGATGACAGGCCTATCCGATGCAATATACCCTTCACCTGTGCTTAAGGGTATGGAGAAGCTGATACAATAAACGTACTAGATATTTTTTTTAAAACCACGTTTTTAAAACGGACTAAACTGTATAAAACAATTTCTAATTAAATAAAAAACGTGAGGCGCATGCAATAGATAATAGTAAGATGCGTCCCACGTTTTTCCTTTCATTAGAAATTATTTTATACTTTTTAGTCAGTTTTAAAAAAGTGGTTTTGAAAAAAAAAAAAATTTCTAGGACCTAGGTAGGTAGGTACTTAATAATTTTTTGTTACTTTTTAGTTCAAATGATTGCATTGTCATCTAAATTACTTAGGTGTACCAAATTTTAGTTTAGTGCTTGAAAAATGAATTGCAAAATTTATACCGAACAGACAGACAGACAAGAAAGCGAGTTAATAAAAAAACGTGGTAATAATAATATTAAAATTATTACGTATATATTAAAATTAATATATAGGTTTAGTTTTCATATATATAGGTAGTTTGATATGGGGCACCATAATTATATGGGCTGGCATTGTCCTGTGAAGGAAATATTCCTTGAATAGGTACCCTAGAGGTTCACTAATAATAATAGTATTAGCCCTGTTTATAAACTGTCCCACTGTTGCGAACGGGCCTCCTCTCAGAATTAGAGAGGATAGACCATAGTCCACCACGCTGGCCAAGTGCGGGTTGGCAGGCTCCATATTAACATTTATCAGTCGAGAAGCCTGGAGGTCAAAATCAATTGTGTTTTTCGAATGTGACAGACGAAGATGTACCTTCAAGAACTCTCAGGCATGCAGGTTTCCTCACAATATTTGCCTTCGTCGTTATAGCAAGTGATAAATAATTTCTAATACGGACATGATTATGATAAAAGTCAGCGGTGCGTGCCTCGGGATCGAACTCGAACCATTCACCGTGGGAGGCCCTATAGGGCTGAAAAGGGGTGGGAAATTTTTTATGAAGAAAATACTGACATTGTGTTGTTTCTCGACTTCCACGCGTACGGACTCGCGGGTTCAGCTACTTTATCATGAATAATAAAATAAAAATAAAAAAAATAAAAAAGCCTTTTATTTCTTACTTAAACTAATTACTTACTTATAAACTAACTTAATTTTTCTATTTACTAATCCTATAGTGTCTAATTAATTTGTTTTGTTCTTTATTAAGATTTTTCGAGTTAGTAAGAACCCCTCGTTAGTCGAAGGTGAAGGCCTCCTCTAGAGATTTCCAAGTCTCCCTGTTGTTCGCTGTCCTCATCCACTGTTCGCCAGCCACTTGCACTATGTCATCGGCCCACCGGGCATTTGGTCTACCTCTCTTTCTAGTGCCTGGTGGCCCGTTCCATGCTGTTAGTCTGTGAGTCCATCGATTGTCTGACAGCCTAGCTATATGGCCTGCCCAGCGCCATTTTAGTTTTTTACAGTGACATAGAGCATCTATAACATTTGTCTTTTTTCTAATAATTTTATGAGATATTTTTTGAATTTTTTTAACGTTTATTAAACTTCTCTCCATACTCCTTTGACATGATCTTATTTTGTTTTTTATTCGATATGTGAACTTCCAAGTTTGGCTGGCGTATGTTAGTGATGGGAGAATACAGGTGTCCATGACTTTCTGTTTGATTTTGATCGGCATATTACTCTTCATAGTTTCTTTTAAGCTCCAAAATTTTTTCCAAGCATTTGTAACCCTTCTTTCTATTTCTTGCTCGTTGCTCTGCTTTTTAAATGAAATTTGCTTACCCAGATAGATGTAAGTGTCAACATACTCTAGTGCGTCACATTCAAGGTATACCGGATTTTTTATGTTGTTTGTCATAATATTGGTTTTACTGCGGTTTATTTCCAGGCCTACCTCTTGGCTTGCGGCGTGGAGAGTGTTTATCATAGATTGCAGCTCGGTGGTATTTTCAGACAATAAGATAATATCGTCCGCAAATCTCAAATGACTTAGGTATTCATTGTTAATATTTAAACCGACTTTTTCCCATTTTTGTTTCCCAATGACCGATTCTAAAACTGCAATAAAAATTGTTGGGGAAATAGGGTCCCCCTGTCTAACTCCTCTTCTGATAGGTATTGAAGGTCCAGTCGTCTCCAATCTAATTCTACTGTTACAGTTTTGGTATATGTTCTGTAGGACCTTCAGATAGGTGGTTTCAATATTTTGCGATTGTAGAGATTCCCATATTGAATGATGGTACAAAGAATCAAAAGCTTTTTGATAGTCGATAAACACAAGGTAGAGTGGCTTGTGAAACTCTTGATACTTTTCTATGAGCATTTCGATAGAGTGAATGTGGTCCACAGTGGAAAAACCTTTTCTGAAGCCTGCCTGTTCTATGGGTTGGTGCTCTTCTATTGTGCTTCTGATTCTTTTTTCTAGGACTGATGAGAATAATTTATATATTGAAGGTAGCAGGCTTATTGGACGGTAATTACTAATATTATTCGGGTCCCCTTTTTTATACAGCAAAATTATTTCTGATTCACTCCATTCTCTTGGTGTAGTTTCTGTTTTCAGAACTAAGTTAAAGAGCTGTGTAAGAGGGCTCGCTAGATAGAGATGTCCCAGTTTCAGGGCTTCGTTAGTTATTTTATCGGGTCCTGGACTTTTTTCTGCCTTTAATTTAGCAATTCCCTTCGTTACTTCTGCTTCATCTATATCCTGTATTTCTGATGGTGTTTCTCTTGATAGATTTAAGGTAGGCTCTTGAATTTCGGAGTTGTATAATGTTCTGTAAAAATTAGTAGCAACTTGGAGTATTTCCTTTCTATTGTAGGTTATTTTATTCGAAGCTTCAAGCCCCTCTATCCAAGTTTTATGTGTTCTCAGTTCTTTATTAGCCCTTTTTAAACTTCCATACTGTATTATATGTTTCTCGATGGTCTTCAAGCGGTGGGTATTGTAATCTGAGTGAATATATTTACTTATAAGTTTATAGAGAGCTTTTAGTTCATTTTTCATACTCCTTGTTTTTGGTTTTATTTTTTGTAGGTCTTGTCGTCTCAACATTAATTTTCTAGTATTAGCTGATATAACAGAAATATTACTTTTATTTTTTGAAGGTTTGTGAGCTTTCCTCAGGCTAATATCTATAGCGGCCACAATGTTATTGTAAAGTTGCTGTACTGTGTAACTTTGTTGCTCCGTAATAAGATGTTCTAATTCGTTGTGGAGTGATTCTTTGTATATTTGTATTTCTTTTTCATCGTACAGGGTACTTTTTGAATTGTTTCCATATGTTTTTCGACTTTTCTTTAGAGACTGCAGCTTAAACGTCGCTCTTACCAATCTGTGGTCGCTAGGATATTTGACATTAATTACTTGCATGTCTTGGACACTTTTTTGGAGATTAGTTAGTATGTAGTCCAATTCGTTTTTTACCATACCATTTGGTGACCTCCAGGTCCATCTTTTAGTGTGTTTCTTTTTGAAAAAAGTGTTTAAAATTGCCAACTGGTTTTCGTATGCAAACTGTACAAGTCTGGCGCCTCTACTATTTCTGTTGCCGTAGCCGTATTTTTTCGTTATTAAATTTTCCTCCAATTTGGGTTGGCCAATTTTGGCATTAAAATCGCCCATTACTATTTGATTATTTTTTGTCATTCTTAACGCATTGTTTACAGTTGTGTAGAAAAGTTCAATCTCGTTTTCACTTGCTGACATGAATTATCATGAATAACATAGTTAAAATTGCCCAGTACATTTTTGGTTCAACAACACAACTTTATGCCTATGTTCCCCGAACAGATAAACCGAGGCTAAAGCCGATAATATTATAGTACACCCACATATCACAATCATAACAATTTCTATTATTAAAAGCTAAATACATTGTAGTCATCCGGTTTCTCAATAGGTATCATGAATAACTAGCTGTCCACCAACCCGCACTGGGCCCGCGTGGTGGACTACGGCCCACTCCCTCTCACAGAGGAGGCCTGTGTCCCAGCAATGGGAACATTATAGGCCGATTATGCTATGCTTATGCTCCGCGGTTTCACCCCCATTGATTGGCTATTAAGGGTCGTAGCGTGATGTTAAAGAGCCTATACATTTTTTTATAGATAAATCTGCCTATCCTAAGCAAAAAGAATTTTCGAATCCGACTGATAGTTCCAGAGATTAGCGCGTTCAAACAAACAAACAAACTCTTCAGCTTTACTAGTATTGTATATTCATAATTTCAAGCCTATATTCCCTGAAGGGCTAGGCAGAGATGTACAAAGTCTGTTAAAAAAAACCAAACTTTTTTGAATTGAGCGACAACGAAGTATCGTAGCATTGTGTAGCATAATCGGCCTATAATGGTCCCACTGCTGGGACACAGGCCTCCTCTCTGTGAGAGGGAGTGGGCCGTAGTCCACCATGCGGGCCCAGTGCGGGTTGGCGGACGTCACATGTCTTCGAATTTTTGGTCCTAGGACATGCCGGTTTCCTCACGATGTTTTCCTTCACCGTTAAAGCAAGTTATAATTTATTTCTAATACGCACATGACTTCGAAAAGTCAGCGGTGCTTGCCTCGGGATCGAACTCGAACCATTCGCCGTGGGAGGTACATGGTTAAACCACTAGGCTATCACTGCAATAGCATTGTGTGGTTGGCAACATTGTGTTCGTCATAATTCCCCGCGTAACTACTTTTTACGGATTGTTGATATCTCACTTGTTTCTCACGTTTTTTGAGTGATAAGTGTTTTAGCGTTCGTAGCGAGTTTTACGATTTTCGATTCTCAGGAGCATGCAACGTGAAATTTTGCGTGAAACTAAAAAACTTACCGAAATATTTGAACTTCTGAGAGAAGTATTAAGGCTATAAGAGATTTTTCAAAAATCGAATGTCGCGAGCGGGAATTGAACCCGCAACTTCTGCCGAACCGTGACATCGCTCTGAACCAACTGAGCTACCGCGACCCGCTCGGTTCACTCGAAATTTGAAACTTCTTTGCATACGCCTCTTATGAGTGTTTGGCGACATCTATCGGAAACTATTACAGACTCCAACTCAATGCCTTTTACTTTGCAGTTATAGGACATCGATGCGCTATCACCATTTATAATGTATGTGTATATAAATGTATATTTTTGTGAATTTGAAACATGTCAAAGCTATGTTATGATTCTCTTGTGTTCTGAAAGAAGTTTACGGAGATGATGCTCTAAGTTGTACACAGTGTTACGAATGGTTTTGCCGTATCAAAGGTCGTCAATCAGTTAAAGGTGACCCTCGACCTGGAAGACCTTCGACCTCAACTGATAACCCTCAAATTCAGAAAATCTCTGATCTGTTTGACCGCCATCTCGCCTGATGTTAAGCGATGATGCGGTCTACGATGGAGCACGCTTGCCTAGAAGAAACCGATTCACTCGTGACTTGAAGATACCCAGGTTGTAACTGTCGGGGAACACCCACTCGGGCAGGGCATTCCTCTGTTTGGCAGTTTTCACAGTGAAAGTGGAATCAAAGCGCTTCGTTCAGGTTTTAGGTATATCAACCATGAACCGATGGCGCTTTTTCGTGCTTCTGGCTGTCCGATAGAAGAAAGGGCAGGAGGGAATTAGATCATGCAGATCTGAAGCACACTCTCCAAAATTTATCCGATAAAAAACCGATAGACTAGCAACCTTGCGCCGATGCGCAAGACTTAGGAGCTTGGTCTGAACAAGGTTTGGTGTGTGCAAATCATCGGCTGACTGTCATAGAACTTGTAGAAAACGGCATCCTTTCAGCACATCACCTATTGAGACATTAAAACAAATTCATCACAGGCATTGAAGAACATTCCAAACATTCGAGGGGCTCATGGCTAAATGACGGCCGCGTTGATCGATCGATCTGCGAGGTTAAGCTGCGCTTGCCGCGGTCAGTCCTTGGATGGGTGACCGTTCTTTACACGTTGAGACCCCTCCGTGCCTCGGAGAGCACGTTAAGCAGTCGGTCCCGGTTGTCATAGGAATATCATTGACAATCGTTACGGGTAGTCAGAAGCCCTAAAGTCTGACAGCTGGTCTAACATTTGAATACCGGTATTACCCATTAATTGGGTTGTGGAGGTCAGATGGCAGTCGCTCCACGTAAAATATTGACATTCAGCCAAAACTAGTTAGACTGGATGCCGATCCCAATATAATTTGGAAAAAGGCTAGGCAAATGAATGATGATTGAAGAACATTCCGAAAGAAGCTTACCAGGGGCTTATTTGATGTAACTTCTCTGCAAGTCTGCACTCCAATTTCCGAACTCTTCAACTGAATCATGTTTTATGTACACACATTTTCCAGACTGAAAATTTAAATTTGGAAGAGTAAAGAGTGAGCTCGTACATTCGAAAAGCCAATAATTTTTTATAAAACACTTCCGCTCCACACTCTGCAATATTTTAAAAGTGAAGAGAAGAGAGCAGAGTGCAGACTTGCAGAGTGGTTACATCAAATAGGCCCCAGGACTGTTTTGCAAAGTGGAAACACCGCTGGCAAAAGTGTGTGAATAGAGTAGGGAAATACTTTGAAGGAGACAACGCTAATAATTATAAAAAAATAATCTGCTATTTTTACATGTGCACATACATTGTTCCGGCAGCCGCCATAGGTTCACAAAGTTCCCTTATCTTAGTCCATTATCATCCCATCACAATAGCCCAAGTAATTTCTTTTTTCCACATGTATTGCAATAGTCCTGCATAAGCTGGTGATTGTCCTTGGGTGTATTTCTGTGGTGCATGCAGGGGTGATCACCAGCTATGTCACCATTACATTTTATATTCAAATTAAAGGGCCTCTACGTGTTGGCTTCGGCCCCACGCACGCCTTCGAAAGGTCCGGGACTCTTAAGTCCCGTGTAACAAAAACCATAAAAAAATAAAATGAAGTTAAATAGGTTAAAAAACACCAACATGGCTAATTTTAGGCGCCCTTAAAAGTAGTCGTAAAAAACATTTTGTTTCGTGACATGTTCATGTGGGTTATCAAATTAAAGGACTCAAAGAGACGATTTCAAAATTATAACTCACTAAAAGGAAAAAAAAAATAAAAACGTGGGGTGCATCTTACTATTGTCTATTGCATGCGCCCCACATTTTTAGAAATTATTTTATACTTTTGAGTATTTTTTAATAACGTGGTTTTCAAACCTATTTTTGTTAACCAATTTATTATTATTTTACTTTTTAGTTCATATTATTGCATTTTCATACAAATTACATGGGTATATCAAATTTCAGCTTAGTCCGATGCCAGAAAGTGCTTGAAAAATGAATTGCAAAGGAGTTGTTTCAAAATGTATGGAGTCAATGCTAGGTCCCTGTACAGTATACTCAAAAATAGGCAAAAATTAATAAATCAGTTTCTAACTGTCCATTTTCTGTATGTAAGCTTTGTTACTTGGTTTAAAAGAAGAATTTACTCTTAGAATTGCAACACAAAACAATAAGAACCATCATGGCGGCGGCTGTCATATTTTGTTCAACTTGACGTTTCTATCGTTTGACATTTCGATAAATGTTTTTCGTATATTACGAGTAACAATCCAAAAAGGAAGGCCAAGTAAACAGTAAAAGAAACGGTCCAAAATCCAAAAAAAGAAAGCCGGGTTGTTAAAAAGAAATCAAAATCCAAACAAACGAACGCAATCACAACACAACCGACACTATGTAAAAGCTGACGAACGAAACGCAACTGACAAGTCTGACATCTGACACATGACATGACATGGTATCTTAAGCGAGTCGTCATGTTGTTGCCAAATCAATGCATTATATGATTCAGAAATTATTCTTGAACGGTATGATAATGTTAATTAAACCAATTATTTGTATTTTTCCCGAGATTCATGGATTTTTTTAAAAATTTTGTACAAGTGTACAAAACCTAGCCGGTTTTGAAACATCTCCTTTGTACCTAACAGACAGACAGACAGACAAGAAAGCAAGTTAAGAAAAACGTGGTAATAAAATGAATAATTCAGAAAACCCGACTGCAAAACACAACTTATAAGTTCGAAACAAGATCACTTTTCTTGCAGTTGGTGGTATAAAATCGAATTAAATTGGACTTGAATAATTGCCACCAACTGCCTCAGACTACTTGAAAAGTGATCTTGTTTTGAACTATAGGTTGTGTTTTGCAGTCGGATTTTTTGAACTATCCAATTTTTTTACCAGTTGTAATTGTGACAATTTTTTCTCCTTTAATTTTCATCTTACATGTAGTTGCTACTCGTATAATCAACAAATAATCAAATCAAATCAAAACATTTATTAATCGTATTTATTTAATCATTTCGACGCTCGAAAGGCAACCCTTACTAAGCGACATTGAGTAAATTTTACAGGAGAGTGATTAAAAGATCAAATATTTAAAAAAAAAACATTAAAATTCACCTAATTGTTCGATTAAAATGATATTAACACTCGTAGAAATCATTTTTTTACAGCTATCCAAATTGTCAAAATAAGACACCTGAGACTTTTATAAACACCAGTTTGTGTCGGTTAGATAAGATTTACCTGATTTGATAAACAGGTAAAACTACTAGTAAAAGTACTACTTAGGGCAAATCGTTGTGCCGCGGGAAAACAACCACTAAAATTTCACGTTGTATAGATCTTTACTAACAAAACCTCAGTTTAAAGCTTAAGAAATATTCATAGTAAATTGTTTTTTATACGAATAGACATTAGTTAGCATAAATTACATCAGTAAAACCCGAATAGCCTGAGGTTTTCCTACGAATTGTTAGCAGTCACTTATTATTTCACATCTATATTAAAATTTATAACAAAGCTGAAATAAATACAGAGTCATTTTCCTAGTAGATACTTTAAGGAAAATGATAGCATATTTCGCATTTTAAAGCACTGATGTAATCACTATAAAAATATTTATTATAATACTTATTAAAGTACCTAATTATATTAATGCAGGAAAATAAAATATGCGCTTCTTTAAAATACTATATTTGGAATAACCAAAACATATAGGTAGTTAATGATTTATACCTAAATAAAACATTTATGATTTCAACCGTGACGTTTAGGTATAGGTACCGGAGTGAGTCATGAGCACAGATCGCACATGTACATTTTCAGCCCAATAGACAAATAGAGAGTTGACATACGTAATTAAAAGACATACGCTGAGTTGCAGAAAAGGTCATAAGTTTAAAGGAGACTTTAACGATAGAAATTACCTCTATTAAAATTTAATTATCTTTCTAACCGACCGTTAAATGTTTAAATCGGAACATATGTATAAGTGGTACTTGTTTTTTTGAGGTATTACAGCACGAGCACTAATTCTAAGCGCACCAATGTTTTGCGCACCGTTTTTTATTTTTTTTAGTGCGGAAAGTGGAATAAAAAAAAATAAAAACGGTGCGCAAAACATTGGTGCGCTTAGAATTGGTGCTCAAAGTGGAATACCTTGATTAATTAATTTTTTGAGGTTTTTTTTGGCGAGTTTTTATGATTATAAAACAACCGGAGTAGGTATAGTTAAGTACTAGCCGTTGATTTCAAGATGGCCGTCTTCGACGGTTACAAAATGTTATCTTATACACAAGCACCGTTGACAAATAAATTATATATAGGTAGGTACTTATGAATTATAGATTTTTACTGTCAGTATTTTGTAATTGTATTTATACGTAAGGATTATTGATTGAAGAAATTAATTCTTACCATTCTGGTAAGGATTAATTTCTTCAATCAATAATCGTACTAAGCGGGCCGGTGTCTTGAGGCGACGTGTGGGGAAGCGGGACGGGAGGTAACGGCCATCTCGAAGTGAATAGCTAGTATGATAAAACAATGACATTAAACATTAATTGTGGTACACAGGTGTGATTTATTTATTTATTTCAAAATAGTGATGCATGCGCCGTTAACAAGCGTGAGCGGGGGTGCGCATACGCAGGTATCCACGTCGGCGCAGTTGCCGTTCTTGCATCCCTGGCTGCATATCGGTACGCACTTGTCCTCATCAGGGTTGTACTCGTACCCGTTGCAGCAAACAAGTTTTTTTTCCGTCATCTGTAATTGAAATAGTGAAAATGCCTAAGCCTGTACAAGGCCGCCAAGTTTTAAGAGCCTACTAAATAGACCTTTGACTATAGTTACACTTACCCCCTTACTTATAGACGCTTCTTAACTTTAACAACTGATTAAATATACAACTATCTTTCAATGAATAGAGATGAAAATAATTGACCTAAGAGCTGTTTAATTTAATCATCGTCTATAAGTATATGTTGGTTTTTCGACCGTAAGCTACCAATACCCCGTAACTAAAATTTTTACCAAAATATTGTTTTTTTTTTGCGCCATTCGCAAGCTTATTAGAAGCTAATCGATGGCGCGAAAAAAAAACAATATTTTGGTAAAAATGTTAGTTAAGAGGTATTGGTAGCTTACGGTCGTTTTGCACTGCTACCTGTCTAGTTCGTAGCTATCTAAGGTTCAAGTTCACCGACAAGATAACAGTCTTTTAAATTGAAAACGGCTGTTTATCATATCTTTGTCCATACAAAAAGTCATGCTATATTGAAAACGGCCGTTTTTCAATATAACGGACTGTTATGTTGTCGGTGAACTGGGGCCTAAGTATAATAAAAGAGAAACTTGAAAACTGTAAACGACAGAATGATATAAAAATAAAAGGAAATCCATACCTTTCTTATTTTCCTAGAGTTATTCTCCAGCCCAATGTCTGTTTGTCCACTGGAAATAATAATTTATCAAGTTTATTAGTGTTCTGCTGCGGATCCAAAAGACCCATAAGCGCATAACAAAACGTGGCTTCTCGAGATGAAACGTAGTCAATGTACCTATTAAAAAACTTGCCGTACCTTTACAAAATATTTTTTACCTTAATCTTTTTTAGGGTTCCGTACCAAAATGGTAAAAAAGGAACCCTTATGGTGCGACTTCGTCTGTCTATCTGTCTGTCTGTCTGTCTGTCTGTCTGTCACACCTGCTTATTTCAGCAACTACTCCTGCTATCGACTTTAAATTTGGAACAGTTATAAATAAAGTTTGTTCAACTTTATTGCAAAGGAAAAAAGTCCAAAAATATTATTATTTTCATTGCAAAAGGGGCCGGAGTGGGGGTCCGAAATTTTAAAGTGGGGTTACTAGGTCAAGTGACATATCATATATGAAATATGAAAGGGCTTGATCTGCACATTTCAAAATATATTTTTATTTTATTTTATGTCTCACAGTTTTCGACACATGATGAAAAATGTCCAAAAAAATACAATTCCCCCCCCCTTTATCTCCGAAGTTTGCGGGGCGAAAAATCTGAAATAATTAGGGTTCGATAGGAATTGACCCAAATATGGCACCAAAAATAAAACGATGTTCCTAACTAGTACAGTTTTTTTAAAATCATCAAAATTCCTTCACAAACAAACTTGGTTATGCGGTCCGGAATTTTTCACTTTATACGTCCAAAAATGATACGTAACCCTCAGTGCGCGAGTACGACTTGCACTTGGCCGGTTTTTTTATTTTTATTTAAACCGTCAGCTGATAAAGACGTTTTGGTCAGCTCAGCTCCAAAATGTATTTTTAATCATTCATCATAATATATTTTACTTTTATACAAAATTAGAAATATTATCTGGCTTTCACGTGAAAAGCGCGGAAACTCGTAGTTTAGGTAGGTACCTACTTACTTCGAATTATTATTATTATGAATGACAGTGCACAAGAGACGTTACGTAGAGACCGTTCCACGTAAGAATTCCCCTAGAAGTTATGTTGGCTGCCCTGAATCTCAATTTATTACAACGTTTTTAACGATGTTCTAAGTTTTCTTTCGGCACCAATTCACTTTCATCACTTTTTAACGTCCTAAATATTATTATAAAACATAAATCTACAAAAAACACAAAACGATAATTATGACCTAAATAGGAATGACAAGCAGGAGAGCCAACATAACTTCTAGGGGAATCCTTACGTGGAACGGTCTCTAGTTATTTACTTACTACAAAATATAGATCTAAAACGTGTCCGATAGGTAGTTTATCCATAAAGGTAGTAAATTTATTATGTTTTGTAAAAAGTCATAGAGAATAAAAGTTGTTCTTTATGATGTTAGTAATTTAGTGTTTTACGAATAACTCTGTATAAAAAAAACCGGCCAAGTGCGAGTCGTACTCGCGCACCGAGGGTTCCGTATCAGTTTTGGTCGTACAAAGTGAAAAAAACCGGACCGCATAAGTTTGTTTGTGAAGGAATTTTGATGATTTTGAAAAAACTGCACTAGTTAGGAACATAGTTTTATTTTTGGTGCAATATTTGGGTCAATTCCTATCAACTCTAATCATTTCAGATTTTTCGCTCCGCAAACTTCGGAGATAATGGGGGGGGAATGGTATTTTTTCAGACATTTTTCATCATCGAAAACTGTGAGACATAAAATAAAATAAAATATATATTTTGAAATATGCAGATCAAGCCCTTTTATAATATAAAAGGGCTTGATCTGCATATTTATTTTATCTTTATATTTATATCTTAACATATATATTTCATTTTATTTTATGTCTCACAGAAAATGAAAAATGAAAAATGAAAAATGTCTGAAAATATACCTTTATATTTTGAAATATGCAGATCAAGCCCTTTTATAATATTAAAGGGCTTGATCTGCATATTTCAAAATATATATTTTATTTTATTTTATGTCTCACAGTTTTCGATGATGAAAAATGTCTGAAAAAATACCATTCCCCCCCCATTATCTCCGAAGTTTGCGGAGCGAAAAATTGAAAAATAAAAGGGCTTGATCTGCATATTTCAAAATATATATTTTATTTTATTTTATGTCTCACAGTTCAAAGTGGGGTCACTAGGTCAAGTGACATATCATATTATGATATGTCACTTGACCTAGTGACCCCACTTTAAAATTTCGGACCCCCACTCCGGCCCCTTTTGCAATGAAAATATATTTTTCTTTTTTCATTTGCAATAAAGTTGGGCAAGCATTCTTTATAAATATCCCAAATTTCAAGTCGATAGCATTAGTAGTTGCTGAAATAAGCAGCTGTGACAGACAGACAGACGAAGTCGCACCATAAGGGTTCTTTTTTTACCATTTTGGTACGGAACTCTAAAAAGAAAACTGTTAGCAGGTTTACCTGGGCAGGGATGCGAGAAATTCTTCACAAACGCCCTGTTCACCTCTTTTCAGTGATACACAAATATCGAAAAACTGGACCATAAGTATTACTAAAAGAGCGACACGTGTAGCTTTTGGCGCCAACATGTTGTTCACAGTCGACTGTTCCCCAAAAAATAAGTAGTCGTTATATATACCCGTTATATTTATTACAGATAGCCTATGTAGGTATCTAGTGAACGACTAACCAGATAGATAAGCAATCACTACGGAAAAAAATAACTTAACTAGGGTTATATCAAAACTTTTCCATATAGGCCTTGATTTTTATGACCGTTAATTTAAGTGTTAGATACCTAAAATAATGTGCTGTACGTATATATGTATATAGTACTCATTATTATCCACAGAAAAGTTCAGCAGGTTATACGTACAAGTTAGGTCATGATAACCCATTTTTGTTCATATTGTGATTCTATTACATGCTCATGCATCCTACGTTTTTCGTTTTTAGGGTTCCGTACCAAAATGGTAAAAAAGGAACCCTTATGGTGCGACTTCGTCTGTCTGTCTGTCTGTCTGTCTGTCTGTCTGTCACACCTGCTTATTTCAGCAACTACTTATGCTATCGACTTGAAATTTGGAACAATTATAAAAATGCTTATTCAACTTTATTGCAAATGAAAAATATCCAAAAATATTTTTATTTTCATTGCAAAAGGGGCCGGAGTGGGGGTCCAAAATTGTAAAGTGGGGTTACTAGGTCAAGTGACATATCATATGAAAGGGCTTGATCTGCACATTTCGAAATATATTTTCATTTTATTTTATGTCTCACAGTTTTCGACATATGATGAAAAATGTTCAAAAAAATACCATCCCTCCCCCCCTTATCTCCGAAGTTTGCGGGGTAAAAAATCTGAAATAATTAGGGTTGATAGGAATTGACCCAAATATGGCACTAAAAATAAAACGATGTTCCTAACTAGTACAGTTTTTTTCAAAATCATCAAAATTCCTTCACAAACAAACTTAGTTATGCGCTCCGGATTTTTTCACTTTATACGTCCAAAAATGATTCGGAACCCTCGGTGCGCGAGTACGACTCGCACTTGGCCGGTTTTTAACGTGGCTTTAAAGACGACCTTAAAATAATATATAATATTTTAATAATATTTTTTTTTTTCAAATAATATTGCATTGTCATCCAAATTACATAGGCATACCTCAGCTTAGTTCGATGCCAGCAATTGCTTGAAAAACAAATTGCATTTGTACCGAACAGACAGACTGGAAAGCGATTTAATCAAACGTGGTAATAAACAAATCCGGCCAAGTGCGAGTCGTACTCGCGCACCGAGGGTTCCGTATCAATTTTGGACGTATAAAATGAAAACAACCGAACCGCATAACAAAGTTTGTTTGTAAAGGAATTTGATGATTTTGAAAAAACTACTTACTAGATCTCGTTCAAACCAATTTTCGGTGGAAGTTTACATGGTACATCATATATTTTTTTTAGTTTTATCATTCTCTTATTTTAGAAGTTACAGTGAGGGGGGGGGACACACATTTTACCACTTTGGAAGTGTCTCTCGCACAAACTATTCAGTTTAGAAACCTCAGTAAAAAAAAGAGTTTCAGTTCTAAGTATGGGGAACCCCAAAATTTATTGTTTTATTTTTCTATTTTTGTGTGAAAATCTTAATGCGGTTCACAGAATACATCTACTTACCAAGTTTAAACAGTATAGTTCTTATAGTTTCGGAAAAAATGGCTGTGACATACGGACGGACAGACAGACAGACATGACGAATCCATGAGGGTTCCGTTTTTTGCCATTTGGCTACGGAACCCAAAAAATGGCAAAAGTAAGAAAAATTCCGCGGTGTGAGCGGACAGCCCTACGCTTAGGTCGCTTATGGTCAAGTTCAACAACAGTGTTTTATCAGGCCGATAACCTCAGATCATAGAAACAAGGAAATATGCCATCATAGCAAATTAGTACCGGAACAACTGATGCCACTTTTAGTAAATTTTTCGACACAATTACGCGCATAATTAAACGCTCCTTGTGAACAAAAAGATCTCCCACACATTGAACATTCCGCACACCCTCAATCTAACACTGTTAATCGTCACTCAACACTAGCACTAAACTAAAACACTGTATTTTATACCATCGATCGTGTTCGGTTCGTCGCCAGCGCGTACGTTTTTAATGTGAGCAATTTGCTCAAGATCAGGCATCAAGTTCGATAGCGCCTTGGCACATCTCCTTGTTTCTATGATCTGAGCCCATAACCAAATAAAGTCGTTTAACCACGAAGCAGCAATTTTCGTATTCATTACTTCTATTTCAACCTCGGTTTTGAAATCGAGCGTTTTATGAATGAAAGACCAAATGATATAATATTTTAGTTTATTAAGATTGGTAGCAATACACGTAAAAACCTGCAAAAATATGAACATTATAAGATTAGGTCCCTTCGAAAATTAAAAGTCCCGATTAAGACATAATTTCATGAACTGGACAAGTGCGAGTACAACTCGCGCCCTGAGGGTTCCGAAATATACAGTAGCGTCATCTATGCTATTACATCATATCTTGATCATAGATGGCACTATTGCATACTTCTAGTGGCGCCATCTATGAGCAGATGGCTCCAATCGTAGTCATGACAGACGGATAACAATATTCAATATATTTATTGCATTCCACAATGTGAACAAATTGATCCTATAAGGGTTCCGTTTGTTCTTTTGAAGTACGGAGCCCTAAAAAAGAAAAAGTAGACTTTGGCGGCCTTATTATTTAATAAGAGTAAGACAGGATACTAAAATACAAAAAAAACCACATCATTATAAAACAACCGAAGTAGCTTTAATGAAACAAGGATATTAAACCTTAAATATTGCACCCTTTTTGTCTGGTACACATTTACAGTTGTTTGGTGCCAAGCAGAACCCATGGTTGCAAATAACGGAACACACCAGGTTGTAACCCTTGTTACAGAAGCATTGCTTGGGTGTCGAGCAGTTGACATCGATGCAGAGCGGTGAACAAGTTGGTGCATTGCCTTGTTCTGTCACGTCATATCTTTCGTCACGACACTTCTTGGGACATTGTCCGTCTACACACTCGTCATCGCAAAGCGGTACGCAAGTGCCATTTGATTTCAAGTAGCCTGTATGGCACCTGCAATCGTTCGGCGCCACACAGTCGCCGTGTTCGCATGCGGTGCATGTAGGTGTGACACATGCGCCGTTTACGAACGTGAGCGGGGGCGCGCATACGCAGGTATCCACGTCGGTGCAGTTGCCGTTGTCGCACCCCTGGCTGCATATTGGTACGCACTCATCCGTATCATCGTCGTACTGGTATTTTTGACAGCAAACCCCTGATTGCTGAAAGGACATTGGCAGTTTTGGGCTTGATATGGTACAGTAATAAAAGCTTAACCAAAAATAACAATATAATATTTTAATTGTTCTTTTCCTAATTTATCTTAGAGATTAAGAATTGAAATCAAAAATCGAAATAAATAAGAAATAAAATGATTATGCCGTTAAAATTTTGAAAAAACCAATAAAACAAAAACGGGTGCATGCTGGCAGTCTGGCTGGCAGAATATCATGTCGACAGCAACTAAAACCTTTGAATTGAGAACTCATTAGTCGCGCTGTACTTCACTGGATCATTCACACGATACTTAACCTCACTGTTAAAAATACGATAATTTCTCTTTAATCCAATTACGTACAAAAACAAATAAAAAATGAATTTAAATACTCTTGAAATACTCAATCACACCAAACTAATTTCATATCTGTACCGACATACACAATCTGAAGCCCAGCGTTCTATGGGCGTCTGCCGTGTCCTTTGTATGATAAAATTTAGCTAAACAAAAATGGTTTTTGAAAACCTGTAAATGACAGAATGATATAAAAATTAAAGGAAATCCATACCACTGGTAATATTTTCTTACTGTCATTGTAGACCCCCATTTTGGTTAGCCAACTGGAAATAATCATTTAAGCAAGGTTATTGCAAAAGATAAAGCGCTCCGCTGCGGAGCCAAAAGACCACGTGATCGCATGAAGTGCACACTCAGATCATAGAAACAAGGAGATATGCCATCATAGCAAATTAGTACGGGAACAACTGTCGCCACTTTTAGTACATTTATCAACACAATTACAAGCGCCCCTCGTAAATATAAAGATCCCCCCACATTAAAAATTCCGCACACCCTCAATCTAACACTGATAATCGTCACTCAAAACTAGCACTAAACTAAAACACTGTATTTATATTATCGATCGTGTTCGGTTCGTCGCCAGCGTGTACTTTTGTACTACGCCCAATGTGGGCAAATTAAAGCATCAAGCTCAATAGAGCCTTGGCACATCTCTCTTGTTTCTATGATCTGAGAGTGCACACTAGTTTACGGTCATGGACATTTTTTTAAATTTAAAATGTCAATTTATTGTCCGTTCATAAGACATCGTATCGGCACATGGATTTGATCTCGAAACAAAAGAAAACTAGAAACTTGATGGAGGTAGGTATAACTAGCGGCAGCAGTTATGAGCACAAATGTCACTCTGATTTTTCGGTCTTTCTGACAGAATGAAGAAGACGGGCGCCGAGGCTACACGCGATTGGTTCGTCAGTCGATGCTCGTCTAATTGGACCATTCTCTATTACGTATTGTCAACTGTCTACTGTCTATTGGGCCGAAAATATACATGCGCGATCTGTGCTCATAATTCACGCCGCGACCTATACCAAATTGACAGTTTAAAGGCGCCAGCACACCTGACGCCACCACGCGTATTCTTTGGCCAAATGACAAAATGTGGCTTCTGAAGATGAAATTAATGTAACAATGAGCCATCATGTATTAAAAATCTTGTCGTGTCTTTACAAATATTACCAGGGTTACTTATTATTATTATAAACTACGGTAAGATAAAGAAGAAAACTAAACACCCTTAGCCGTTTTACCTGTTTATGAATTCATCTGCACATACTCCCTTATCACCTAGTTTCATTGATACACAAATATGAAAAAACTGGACTGAAAGTATTACTGAAAGAGCCACACGTGTAGCTTTTGACGCCAACATGTTGTTCACAGTCGATTGATCTCCTAAAAATAAGTTTAAGTCGTTATATACCCCTTATATACCTGTTTACTATAGATAGGTAGACCTACCTAGTGAATGAAATTAAAAATAATGGCTTCCTGAAAGATAAGCAATCATTAAGGAAAAAAATAACTTATGAGTGTTATAAACTTACAGTCTTATTCATAAAAGATATTGAACCGTTATAAGTCCCATGTAGCAGCTTTATATCATGATCATAAAAAATACTATTCATAAACACACGATAACTGTCTAATAGTGAGCAAATAATAAAGAGACCTATAAGCAGTCCATAAACCTCTCATAAACCTATTATAGTAAAAAAAAATATTCATAAACGTTCAATAACAGTCCAATAGAGCTAAAGTGTTCTATAAAGTTATAGAAGGCTGACGCCTTCTATAAACCTCTTATAAGGAGTATAAATCTATGGAGTACTATCTCGTGTGGGAGACAAGTTGAAAAGTGTCTAGCTATTTAGTAATTAATAAATAAAAAAACCTTCCATATGTAGTGGCGCTAGCATAAAAAAGGGTAAGGTATGAATGTAGCACGGTAGCGCCACGCTAATTTAACGCATTTAGACGGACACCTTTCATGCACAGAGATGTTCCTCTTTTTTTTACACTCCATACATCTGACATCGATCTGACACCTTTGTTGTTTCCTTGACAACGGCCAAGAATGAGTCGTCAAAATGCCTGTATTATGACAGATGACAGCAAAGATGACAACATTACCCCACAAATCCTCCAATAAACCTATTTTAGCTATAGGAGCTTTATTGAGCGTTTATGAATATCGTGTGTTATTAAACGTCAAATAGCACTGTTGAACGTTTTAACTAAAGAACGTTATAAACCTCCAATAAGATATTTTTATGAATAAGACAGTTATATTATTATCCTTCTAGACTTTGTCTTATTCATAAAAATATCTTATTGGAGGTTTATAACGTTCTTTAGTTAAAACGTTCAATAGTGCTATTTGACGTTTAATAACACACGATATTCATAAACGCTCAATAAAGCTCCTAAAGCTATATGGGACTTATAACGGTTCAATATATTTTATGAATAAGACTGAAATAACTTTACTATGTATACCTAAGTAGAACAAATAAATATAATTATATACTACAATATAAAGCTGAAGAGTTTGTTTGTTTGTTTGAACGCGCTAATCTCTGAAAGTACCTACCAGTCGGATTCGAAAAAATATTTTTGTTTAAGGCTTGAAGTTTCTCACAAAAATGCGAGTCTCTAAATATCTCCTCAAAAGTGACATTTTTTAAGGGCAACACGCACGGGTAAGTTTGCTGTATGCAGCAAACTTACCCGTGCGTGTTGCCCTAAAAAAATGTCAGGCGTCTAGGATTTCAAAACTTAAAGAACGATTATCTCAGAAGTCCCGCAAGATATGAAGTTGATTTTTTTCGTACTAATAAAATACATAGCATATTATATTAATCAACTCTCTTTGAGTGCTATCGATGTGGTAATAGTAATGTAGTTGAGAAAAAAATAAAAACCATTTGAATGAAATTTTGCATTTACCTACTCATGTTAGGCTTGGGTTTCGGAAATGCAATAAAGCTAATTATGTACTGTTTAAAATGCTTATTATGATGATGTTTTAAAATTTGTAGTTACATTTATTTTTTTCGAGAAAATATAGTTTTTGCACTTTTGGAATATCTAAAGTTGACAATCTTTGGGATTTTTTTTCTCAGCAACCACACATAATTTATTGGCACACGGGAGTTCTATTCTGGTGTATAAAATAGTATGACGGATCACTTGCTAAGCTTCACTCAAAATGTCCGCTCTCAAGGGTTTTTGCAACAGTGTGCGGGGGTGAAACCGCGAGGAACAGCTAGTACTCTATATTCTTACCATGAACATTATGCAGGCAGATTTTGCAACTATGCGATAGTTATATCCACAGATTTAGATTAGCTAGATACCGCATGTTCACTAAATAGTATGAAAACGAACGTGCTGCTTTTTCCTACCTATTATGCTGTTGCGCAAGTAATTTAAAAGCCTTGAGCAACCCTATAAGAGTTTCTACACTTATTATTTGTACAATTTGGCAATTGTATGTCTTCAACGACACTATTTGTCCAATTTCACCGGCGCATTTGAAAGTGAATACTCAATTAGAAATTTGGCAAGTAGGCGCATGGCACAAACTTTCGGGCACACTGGGACGGATGGTTTGCGGTATCTAGTCTACTCTAAATCTGTGGTTATATCGCTAGATTGATGGCTGGAAAATGAATTAGAAAGAAAGAAAAAACATTTATTTGGCAACACACAACACACAGACCAAAAAAATAAATAAAGAAAAGGCTTGCTATGTGCCTAGCGGCTTTGCCAAATGGGTCCAGTTCAGCATAAATGCCAGTGAATTAATACACCTAATTATGAGAGTGAACTCGTTTATGACATAAGAGGGGTAATCCATTGGCGAGCAAGACCGCTGGTATGCCAACGAGCCCACAAGCCAAAGGTATACTACTATAAACCACCAATAGAGCACCTAAAAGACTGCGGTCTTATAAATACCGCAGGATTGGTTCGCTGGCTCGTTGTGTAGGTATGCTTGAAATCCTGAGAGTGCGGTATGAAATACCTACACACCCTACGGATGTGACATTGTACATAAAAAATCGATTTTTAATTAATCGGTTTTTTAAATGCATGAATAATCGATTTTTTTAAAGAAAATAATCGATTTTTAACAACATCGATTATTAATCGCTAATTTGTCAATTCATTTCAAAATAAACGTCATAAATATTATATCAATAGATTAATTAATTAAAAATAAACTTGTCGAATATATGTCGATTAATGAATGACATAATATCAACCAAATGTCGGTAAAATAGTACAGTTCGTTGCCTCCATCTAGTGAATGTTTGAATAACTGAATCAACTAAACTGTTTTAAAAGCACAAAAGGAATCTCATCATAGATGCACAGATGGCGTTAATATAATATTATGGAGATAATATTCTTTGGCAGTTCGCGTTCCAGGCTCCGGGCCAGTAGACCAAACTTCTCAGAGGGTTGCAGATGAAAAAAATTGGTAATAATTGATTGATTGATTATAAAAACAATCGAATATTAATCGATTATTCATAAAAATTAAATCATGTATTAAAATCGATTTTTACTTTTAAAACATCGATTATTTCCACGTTACAGACTAACCATACCCCTGGTGATACGATGTCAACCCACTCTGTGGGGGGCCTACCCACGCTGTGTCTTCCGGTGCGCAGTCACCAATCGAGAACTATTCTATTGAATCTCACCGGCCATCCATGTGAGAATTCACAACGACTAAATCTAGGAGCAATCGGAATGAAATTTCATGAGGTGTCGCTGCCAGAAGGTGTCACACCATCAGTTCTACGAGCAATTTCCTTATCAGTATGAAGTCTTATAAACCAACCTACAAAAAAAGTCAATTTTAGTAATAATTTCTTTATCTTCCTAAAACATAAACATTTGGCTTAACTAAAGCATCGAAGACTTCGATGAGGGCAGGTACAGGCTAAGGTAGTTGATCATCTCGTTGTAGTAAAGTGTCGTTGTTGGCGTCTTCGTCGCTGGAGCCTTCGTTGTCGATGGACGCTCTACTCTGTCTATGGTTAATCAGCGTGTGAGGGACTGTGTATACTACACTGCCCAAGACTGAATCTGAAATAACGACACCATCGATAAATAATTAATACGCTTTAGCATAGCATAATCGGCCTATAATGTTCCCACTGCTGGGACACAGGCCTCCTCTGTGAGAGGGAGTAGGCTGTAGACCACCACGCGGGCTCAGTGCGGGTTGGTGGACGTCACATGTCTTCGAATTTTTGGTTCTAGGACATGCCGGTTTCCTCACGATGTTTTCCTTCACCGTTAAAGCAAGTGATAATTAATTTCTAATACGCACATGACTTCGAAAAGTCAGCGGTGCGTGCCTCGGGATCGAACTCGAACCATTCGCCGTGGGAGGCACGTGGTTAAACCACTAGGCTATCACTGCAGTATATAGTATTAACATCTATACTAATAGAATAAAGCTGAAGAGTTTGTTTGTTTGATCGCGTTAATCTCTGGAACTACCAGTCAAATTCGAAAAATGCTTTTTATATATGATAGCCAGATTCATGTGAAATATTATAGGCTATTTAACATCACGCTGTGACTCTTAAAAGCCGAACAAAAAGAAATAGTCAGAAAGAACGCTAAGCAAAAACAAATAGCGCTGGGCGGGTACATAATCCGATTTCTTTTGAATTAAACGACGAGTGAAACCGCAGGGCACAACCAGTACTTTTTACGTTAATAATTTAAATTTTTAATTGGTTGTGGTTAATATGATTACAATATTTTTTTATAATGGTGATACAACGAGCTCATCGCTAAAAGCTACGTCAGACATCCTTATAAGCAGAGGCGTGGCTTGGACTAATATAGACGACGTGGGCGAAGTCTCATCAGCGAGGCCCTTCTTTCGTTCCCAAGATCTACCCAATAGATCTGTCCTACCAAACACGCTTTAACACGACATACCTACATACGCGATAGTTACAATGGCCTCGCAGTCACACTTAAGAGGGGCTTCTTAGGCGACTAGGGGCTTTCTTCGTAGGCGAAGGCCCACTTCGCCCACGCCTAGCTACGCCACTGCTTATATGATACCAATATTAGCGAACGAATAGAAAATGTTCATTCCGTCGCATTGGCGGTAGACATCAATAACAATGGTAAGTACCTACTCCTTCGTGCTCGCTCCATATATGAGCTAAATTATATTAACCATTTCTTTATTAATTTGATGACTTACTATCATTGGTAGGCTTGTTATCATCATACTCGTTCCTCTTGTGCCAGATTCGCTGCATGACGACCACGACCAAAATGAGAAGAAGCAAACAAGCGCCGCCTATTGCTATCAACGTCATATTCATGCCGGCCATTCTGGAAATGACAATAAATTACACTTTAGTACTTCATTGACAGAATAATAAGTTACGAAAAAATTCATCACAGAAAAGAGAAAAAATACGTAAACATGGGATGACGCTTGTAAAATATATATGATTTGGTGTTACAGAAGTGATAGCCTAAGGCAATTCGCACACCGCACCGCATCACGCAGCGTAGCGCGGGAGTGCATGATCTTCCGTTGTTTGCAAGTACCTGTATTTGTATTTTTATAGTACCTATATTTGTATAGAAATCACGCGTAGTGCAACACACTGAAAACGCATTCGTACGCGGGGCTTTTGTTCCGTCGTCACGCACCCCGCAGCGTAGCGCGGCAAGGTATGTGATTCGCCTAGTGATATAACCATGCCGCACCTCCCACGGCGAAAGTTCGAGGCGAGTTCGATCCCAAGGCACGCACCGCTAACTTTTCGAAGCCATGTGATTATTAGAAATTATTTACCTATCAGTTGTTTTAACGGTTATGGAAAACATCATGAGGAAACCTGCATGCCTGAGAGTTCTCCATGAAGTTATTTAACGTGTGTGAAGTCTGCCAACCCGCACTTGGCCAGCGTAATAGACTATGGCAAATCACGGATCATTCTGAGAGGAAACCCGTGTCCAGCAGTGGGACAGTTTATAAACAGGGCTAAATTATTAATATATACTCAGAGGCACAATTAACCGGCCACCTATATTTAGTGTCACCACGTTTGCTTTCGAAATCGTAAAAATGCTTCGGGAACACAAATCAGAAAAGCAGTGAGAGTAATAAGTGTTTAATTTATTGCTATAGTAGCTACTTATGAAGTAACATTCATCATGATATGCTTTATTTAACTTAAACAAACGTGGTGACACTAAACATAGGTGGCCGGTTAATTGTGCCTCTGAGTATTATTAATTATGGTGTGACAAGCCGGTCAACTACAGATTCAGTGAACGTATATATTTGAATAGCTGTTCCCCGCGACTTCGTCTGCGGAAAATGGATGAAAGGTAACCTATGTATTTTTCCAGGTCCCAGGCTACCTCTTTGCCAAATTTCATCCAAATCCGTCCAGTCGTTTCAGCGTGAAGAAGTAACAAACATACACACACAAACTTTCACATTTATAATATTATTAGTGTGATAGTAGGAAGTAGGATTGATAATTATTATGTCTTACTTGACGTCTGCAACAACTTCCGCGGGCATCTCCACGCTTCTGTCGGTGCAAAGCGTACTGTTAGCACACCGACACTCATTTTTATCTTTGGGACAACTACCGTCGCACAAGGAACAGTCGATACTGAAATGAAAACACATCAAGTAAGTAATATTCATAACACATAAAATATTGCAGTGACAATAGTAAACTTAAGGGTGGATCCAGGAGGTCTCCCCCCATGAGCTGGGCCTAGATTGGCCTCTGATAATATTTTAAGCCTGTCCAGGTTGGACCTCGATAAACTCACCTAACCTAACTCAAAGGCTAGATCCGCCTTTGAGTAAACTAAGCTGTATACTTACGGTTCAACAGCAGTACATTTCTTTGTTTTGATGTCATATACGAAGTCAGCATAACATTTGCACTCTCCGTGCAAACTGCAAGTGCCATTTGAGCATTCTGGGTGGCAAGGCTTGTAACAGCTGCTATGATCTGTGTCATTCTTTTGATAGTCTTTGATACAGGAGCAGAAGTTAGGTGCAGAGCAGTACCCATTAATACAAGGCTTGGAACAATAGGCTTGGCAACCTGCTTTTGTCAGATTATAGCCAACATTTGAGTCGGTCGAGTTTTTGTATTCGTATCCATCGAAGCAGGAGCAGTTATTTGGTGCGATACACTTTCCATTATTGCATCCAACGCATGAAGGCTTACAAACTGTACTATTTTCTGTGGATTCGTATCCTGCAAGACATTTGCACTCGTTATGCAAATGGCAATACCCATTAACACACTTGGGGTCACAAATCGGATTACATTTATATGTATTGTTAGAGTCTCTTTTGTAGCCGGCATCACATTTGCACGTATTCGGCCCGGAACATTGTCCGTGCACGCACACGTGCTTGCAAATCGGTTCGCAAGTGCCATTTACTTTTTGGTAGCCTTTGTGGCACCTGCAATCTTCTGGCGCTACACACTCGCCGTTACTGCAAGCACTACATTTCGGCTTGCAAGTCGAGTTTTTGTCTTCATATCCATCGAAGCAGGAGCAGTTATTCGGTGCGATACACTTTCCATTATTGCATCCAACGCACGAAGGCTTACAAACTGTACTATTTTCTGTGGATTCGTATCCTGCAAGACATTTGCACTCGTTATGCAAATGGCAATACCCATTAACACACTTGGGGTCACAAATCGGATTACATTTATATGTATTGTTAGAGTCTCTTTTGTAGCCGGCATCACATTTGCACGTATTCGGCCCGGAACATTGTCCGTGCACGCACACGTGCTTGCAAATCGGTTCGCAAGTGCCATTTACTTTTTGGTAGCCTTTGTGGCACCTGCAATCTTCTGGCGCTACACACTCGCCGTTACTGCAAGCACTACATTTCGGCTTGCAAGTCGAGTTTTTGTCTTCATATCCATCGAAGCAGGAGCAGTTATTCGGTGCGATACACTTTCCATTATTGCATCCAACGCACGAAGGCTTACAAAATGTACTATTTTCTGTGGATTCGTATCCTGCAAGACATTTGCACTCGTTATGCAAATGGCAATACCCATTAACACACTTGGGGTCACAAATCGGATTACATTTATATGTATTGTTAGAGTCTCTTTTGTAGCCGTCATCACATTTGCACGTATTCGGCCCGGAACATTGTCCGTGCACGCACACGTGCTTGCAAATCGGTTCGCAAGTGCCATTTACTTTTTGGTAGCCTTTGTGGCACCTGCAATCTTCTGGCGCTACACACTCGCCGTTACTGCAAGCACTACATTTCGGCTTGCAAGTCAAGTTTTTGTCTTCATATCCATCGAAGCAGGAGCAGTTATTCGGTGCGATACACTTTCCATTATTGCATCCAACGCACGAAGGCTTACAAAATGTACTATTTTCTGTGGATTCGTATCCTGCAAGACATTTGCACTCGTTATGCAAATGGCAATACCCATTAACACACTTGGGGTCACAAATCGGATTACATTTATATGTATTGTTAGAGTCACTTTTGTAGCCGGCATCACATTTGCACGTATTCGGCCCGGAACATTGTCCGTGCACGCACACGTGCTCGCAAATCGGTTCGCAAGTGCCATTTACTTTTTGGTAGCCTTTGTGGCACCTGCAATCTTCTGGCGCTACACAGTCACCGTGTTCGCAGTTCGTGCATTTGGACGGCACGCATTCGAAGTCGACAAGCGTGAGCGGGGGTGTGCATACGCAGGTATCCACGTCGGTGCAGGCGCCGTTGAAGCATCCCTGGCTGCATATTGGTACGCACTTGTTCTCTCCAGGGTTATACTCGTACTTGTTGCAGCAAACAAGTTTTTTCTGTTTATTCTGTAATTCAAATAGTGAAAATGAGTTTAGTGACTTTGTATTTGCTAGTTTCAATTGCCTACTTAATTTAAGATGTGATAAACTAACAACTTACCCCTTACTTATAGACGCCTCTAACTTTAACCACTAAATAAATTAACAACTATCCTTGTTATCTGTATGACAATGAATCTATAACAATTGACTTATGAGCTGTTTAATTTAATCATGGTCTATAAGTAAGGGGGTTAGTTTGAAATTAAATGTTTTGATTTTGTTACATATGCAAACCTACTGCAGCCTACCAACAGTACCAACGCACCAATGCCTACCTATAGATTTTTTGCACACTTTGGAGATTTAGTGACAAAATATAGCCCTATCATCAAAGATATAATACGTCATTGCCTATCATGATGACGTATAGTATCGTTAACGTAAGCATATTTTGAATTGAAAATACACGTTTGTTACACAATATTTATATAAATTAAATACTTAATTAATTTCTCTGTATTTTTCAAAATGTACAAATTGTATAAAATTTTATCAAAATGTTCCAGGACTGCTGTATTTTAGATTCAAAATATGGTTACATTAACGATACTACACGTCAAAAAAACTCATGATAGGGGTACTGGTGCCGTATTGTCTTTGAATTGAAGTGGACAGAGACTTTATAATTATTATAAAGAATTAGAGCTCTTTCAATTTAGTCGTTTGGTGTCGGGCTGTTGTCGTGCGGTAGCAGTGCGGGTGTCGTACTGCGCACAGACGGTGTTTTATTCCATACAGTTGATGTGTCGAAATCGCCGTCTCGCTGTCGTTCGACGCCCGTACTACGCACGCGCGACAGCAGTCCGACACCAAGGGCCGTACCACAAAAAAGATAAACACGTGTTCAACACGAATGCTACCAAAAATAATCTGCACTTGTTTTAGCACTAGCTTGTCTAAAACAAGTGGTATTACTTTTGGTAGCATTCGCGTTTAATACTTGTTTATCTTTTTTGTGGTAAGGATACAAACGTCTAAATGAAAGAGCCCATATTATTTGTATTTGAGATTTCAAGTAAAATTGGCAATAATGAATTGATAAGTAATATTGATTCCAAACGCACCTTTTTTCCTTTGCGGCTGAAAAAAAAAATAAACTGAGCATTAGACTGGTGGATAAGAAATGAGTTTACAGTCCGCACGATATAACTTGGCTGGGCTAAGAAAACAGTGTGTAATAAAAGTGGACAACAATCTTTATTGTTTCACAATAATTTTTTTTCAGCTATATCTTGATTTATGCAGTAAGGGATAGTAATTAAAATTAGCAGCCACTGTCCGGCTAAGTAACATCGTACGGCCTGTAAATTGGCTTATCATGATATTATACGCTGCCGGAATCAGGTTATTAATATAGAGGTGCTAGAAATAAGTGGACACGTAGGTATGTATGGCCATGAAGGTGCGAGTAATAAACAAGAAACTGCATTCACCCAATTGGATCACTTTTATGAAGTCCCTTCTACGCTATTTTGGCTGCCCTGTATTTCAATATAGGGTCCTACCTCAGATCATAGAAACAAGGAGATACGCCATCATAGCAAATTAGTACGGGAATAACTGTCGCCACTTTCAGTACATTTTTCAACACAATTACATGCGCCCCTCGTGAATATAAAGATCTCCCACGCATTAACATTCCACACACCCACAATCTAACACTGTTAATCGTCACTCAACACTAGCACTAAACTAAAACACTGTATTTATATCATCGATCATGTTCGGTTCGTCGCCAGCGTGTACAATTTATATACGGTCAATGTGACCGTATCAAAGCGTCAATTTTAGTAGCGCCTTGGCACATCTCCCTTGTTTCTATGATCTGAGGGTCCTACCCTTCATACTCGAAATATTTTAAGAGGCACATCTATAGGCGGTAAAGATGCCATACAAACGAAAAAAAATTTGAAATGAGTATTTTTTTTTTTATAAATAAAAATTATTTTAAATAAATTATTTGACACATAAAGAAATAATATTTTCGACATTCATTACGCTTGATATTAATAAGAAGGTACGTAAAAACTAGCGTAATGGATGTTGAAAATAATATTTTTTATGTGTTTTAAATAATTTTAAATTAATTTATTTAAAAAAATTATATAGGTACTCAGATCATTTTTTTTTTCATTTGTATGGCATCTATACCACCTACAGATGTACCTCTTAAAATATTTCTAGTATGAAGGGTAAGACCTTATATACATATTACGTTTTTAACGGCGTTGGAAGTTTTTTTTCGGTACCGATTCTCGTTAACCACTTTATTGTGTCCTAGGCATTACTTTAACACATAAATCTACAAAAAAACGTAAAGACCTAAATTATAAGAGTGACATCAAAGAGTGACATTCAGGGCAGCCAACATAGCGTCGAAGGGACTTCTTAGGGGCCGTCCATTAATCACGTGAGGCTCGAAAGGGGGGGGGGGTCGGAAAAAATCACAAGGGGGAGGGGGGGGTGTAGTGAGATATCACGTGTATTAATTTTGTCATTGGAGGCGTGATTTCGAAACAGAAAAAAAATTGGTGTATTTAAAGATAATTTATTATTTTTATTTCTTTATTTTAATATTTTTTTATTCTGAAAAAAATTAAGATAATTTGTACCAAAAAATACACGTGATCTTGGGTAGGGGGGGAGGGGTTAGTTAAAAACCTCACCACGTATCACCAAGGGGTAGGGGGGGGGGTCACAATTTGCTAAAAAAAACATCACGTAATTAATGGACGTCCCCTTATGTGAAACGCTCTGTAACAGTAAACTATGCTGGGTAACAGAATAAACAAGAAACATATTAAAGGAGGTTTTCAGTAAGAAAGAAAGAAATAACGGGCACGAAAAATTCATGGACAAAATTCATAAAACATAATACAAATAAAATAGGTTTAAAGTTGCTGTGTTTCTAGTGGTGCCATATTTCGATACTAAGTAGTTTGGGACCATTTGAAAAATGACGAAAAATAAAATCAACTTTTCCATAGATTTCGTCGAGTGATATAGATATTTTTGTATGGAAGTTGTCAGCATACATATACAATACCTGTAGACGCGCCCTACTATCAGATTATAACATTTTTCAAGGTGTTATAGAAGCTCGAACCGGGTCATAAAAGACTAGTTATGGTCCTCTTTTACACAGGAATAATAGAGGTCGTACCTGCCTAATGTTTAATTCACAGGACTTGATAATAGAATGACTATAAGTTCCGATATTGGCGTACTTTTTGTGTCGACAACACCGCACTGATAACTGAGATTTGCAATGTAATATTATTTCGGAATTTATTTTAAAATTAAACATTGTTCTGTAGGTACCTACTGTGAAGATTGTTTGTTGGTAAACTATACTTTTTTTTTTTTAAACCTTGCCCCACACTAGGGTTTCCCCTGTATCGTGGGTGCGTTTATATGCTCGAATGGCAAACGGCTCGTCCCCAATACTATGCGATCAAAATAAGAATAGGACAGCCTTGCGCCATATTGTGACGTTTTGTATTGAGAAATCTATTACATAGATAGATAGATATGGTAAATCAAAGACTCACGGTCAGTTGCAGAAAGAAAATTAAATTTTAATGGAGAGTATGGAGACTTTAACCATACAATGTCTCCTTTAAAACTTAATGATGACCTTTTCTGCAACTCGGTGTCAGTCAAATAGAAATAAAGTGAAATGAAATAACTTATTGGTTCGCAAATTATTTTTCTTTGTTAGACTTAGTTTTCAAGTGACAGTTGACAGTTCGAGGTCATTGACGTTCCGATTCTTGTCGCGATCGCATAGTACAGTATTTCTTAACCTGTGGTCCGCGACGCGACCCCTGGGGGTTCGCAAATATGTATGGGGGATCCGTAGTCTCATCTCTAGACTATTTAACCATAATAAGTAGTAGTTGCAAAAAAGCAACACATTAAGAATCGTATGTATTTATTTTTTATCATTTTTGTTTACTAAAATAAATGATACAAAAATTGCTGTTTTTTTATTGTAAGTTGGTCCTTGATAATTATGTTTGATTTCCTAGGGGTCCGTGACTGAAAAAGGTTAAGAAACGCTGCCCTATTTCATGGGTCATTAATATAAGTGATGAAATGTACTATACAGAGAATCAATGTGTACTATACAGTTCTGCTTATCCCTTCGTATAGAAGCGATGTTATATTAATATGACACATTCAAACAAAATACAAAAGTACACAAAATACAAGCAATATTGTTCGGTAAATGCGTCATATCCTGGCAAAGAGGCCATCGGTCAACATACTGCTGTGATACGCACATACATACATACCTCAGATCATAGAAACAAGGAGATATGCCATCATAGCAAATTAGTACCGGAACAACTGATGCCACTGTTAGTACATTTTTCGATACAATTACGCGCATAATTAAGCGCTCCTTGTAAATAAAAAGATCTCCCACGCATTGAACATTCCGCACACCCTCAATCTAACACTGTTAATCGTCACTCAACACTAGCAATAAACTAAAACACTGTATTATTACTACACTTATACCATCGATCGTGTTCGGTTCGTCGCCAGCGCGTACGTTTTTAGTATGAGCAATTTGCTCAAGATCAGGCATCAAGCTCGATAGCGCCATGGCGCATCTCCCTTGTTTCTATGATCTGAGATACATACATACACCGAGGAACGCCACAGGCCGGTATACAGCGACGGGGTACATGTTCCATACAAAAAATCCATAAACAAACCAAACATTTCTGAATTTGAATCGTACAACATCCTGATATTATGGTATAATATTTTATATAGGTATATTAGCTGTTGCTCGCGAATTCATTTGTATACAAAAGGGATGAAAAGTAGTTTATGTGATTGTCCAAGTCTCAGGCTACCTCTTTGTCAAATTTCATCCAAATCCGTCCAGCCGTTTCAGCGTGAATGAGTGACAAACGCACACAAACTTTCGCATTTATTAGTAGTGTGCTGTAATTTTATGATGGGCTGAAGATAATTATAGTGCAATTTAATGTACAGTGTATGTCCGTGAGTCACAGTAAGACAGCCAATCCGAAACTTAAGCTGCTTTCCAATTGTTTCTGGCAATTTAATTTTATACGATAATTAATGGATAAGTATCTTTGGCAAAGATAGAAAGATATTGGCAAAGATACCTAGTACCTACCCATTAATTATTATCGTATAAAATTAAATAAAAAAATCCTGCAATTTTAGGAATAAAATATTACTTATCTAAGGCATTAGTAATATCGTCGCAATGGCTGTTTTACTGCGACAGATGATGGTAGGTGGTAGATACAGTGGTGGCCCGAGTCTTACCTGGTTGTGTCCTCGTCCTTAGATACATTCTTTTGGGTATTATATTCTGTCTGAGTAAGATTCAAGTCACTGAAGGAACAATAGATTATAAGTGTGTGTTGTGTTTAGCCCTACAAATACTAATAATAATAGTGTTTTGATTTTAATTATATAATTATAATAAATTTTATTATAAATTATTTCTAAAAATATTCGTGTGATATTTGTTTAATTGGTGTGTTTGCAATAGCAAAGTATTGATACATAAATATTTTATAATTAGAATTACATATTAATGTAAATTAGGTTTTCAGTTTGTACGATGTTCATTATTGAATGCAATAATAATAAATTGTCTCATTCGCTGGACAATTTTGTGGCAATTTTTTTTTCATAAAAAAAATTGAAAACAAAATGCTTAGTTAGGTTAAAATAGAAATAAAGAGTCTTACGGAATAAATTCTTCACAAACACCTTTGTCACCTTTTTTTAATGACTCACACAGCTCAATTAACTGAGCTACTAGTATCACTACAACCACAGCACGCACGGCTTTACGTTCATACATTTTGTTTCACATAGATCAAGGGTTCCTATACAAATACACTTTGTAATTCTATTTCCCTTGTTTTATAGCACAGTGCACTCATACACTGTTGTGGACGAGTAATTTGCGATAAGAAGTAATCACTTCCCGCAGAATTAATATGTCCATCCGGTGACTACAAATTGCCTAAACTGTGATCGAAATAAATTTCATCAACACGTGTAACATAACAAAAGTCGAACAACTGTGTAAATAAAAAACATTAAATCCGTTCCTAATTAAAGCTTTAAATTTTATAGATGTACAGGGTGATTGTTTAAATGTAATGACGCGACGTGATTGGCTGAATGTGTGTTGGACGCGCGCACGCGGCACGACGAAAGCTCACGAGTGCAATGCGGTGAAGACTTGATGTCGATTACTTTAACATCTTAATGCCAAGTGCGAGTGACGAACAATGCCATTTTGCATAACGTTAGACAGTTTTATAGACGTCCGGCGCTTTGTGATAAGTTTTCGTCGTGACGTCGTTCGGGATAAGAATACACAACGCAATATTATTAAAACGTAAACGCACTGAGTACACTATTGTGTGAGGTTGAGGACTTGGTCACGTTTGCTCGTGGCTACCACAAATGACACTGTGATTTTAAACAGACGAATTGAATTATAATAATTCTTATCAGTCTGTACTTCAGTTATATATTATAGAAGTATGTATGTAATTATGTGTATACCATACAAGTTATATTTGCAGGCGCAAATATTCGTTACTAATAAAAGGACAATTCACAATATCAATTAACACTAAGGCCCGTATTACAGAACGATACTCGAGCACCGATCTCTCCTTGAGCATAGATTTCAACCAATCAAATGTCTTTAAATCTATGCTCAAGCAGAGATCTGTGCTCGAGCATCGTTCTGTAATACGAGCCTAAAACAGTGTCAGTCCTTTATTTTACAATGAGTAATTAATTTAAAATTATTTGTGTGGACAGTGGATTTAGTCCATGCACTTTGCATAGACTAAGGCTGTGTCCCCAGTAGGCAAACTGTTAGCGGCCGACTGAGTTTGCGGCGTATCGGTTTAGTACGCCCTTCCATATATTTGAAACTAGCTTCCGCCCGCGGCTTTGCCCGCGTTTTTGGGATAAAAAGTAGCATATGTATTATTCTGATGTATAAGCTATATTACTGTAAAGTTTCATCAAAATCCGTTCAGTAGTTTTTGCGTGAAAGAGTAACAAACATCTATACATCGTCACAAACTTTCACGTTTATAATATTAGTAGGAAGTAGGATGGAGTGTCTATAGTTTGCTAGTTTTGCGCTCACTTTACGCAGTTTGTAGCGACTATATGTATAGAGTTCGCGGCTGCTAACAGTTTGCCTACTGGGGACACAGCCTAAATCCACTGAGATGCCAGTCTAACTAGGTATGACTGAATATCAGAGTTTTACTGTCTTATTAACTCCTTCATAACCCAAAGTGGATAATACCTGTCCATCTATTCCTCAGATCATAGAAACAAGGAGATATGCCATCATAGCAAATTAGTACGGGAACAACCGATGCCACTTTTAGTACATTTTTCGACACAATTACGCGCATAATTAAGCGCTCCTTGTGAATAAAAAGATCTCCTACGCATTGAACATTCCGCACACCCTCAATCTAACACTGTTAATCGTCGCTCAACACTAGCACTAAACTAAAACACTGTATATATACCATCGATCGTGTTCGGTTCGTCGCCAGCGCGTACGTTTTTAATATGAGCAATTTGCTCAAGATCAGGCATCAAGCTCGATAGCGCCTTGGCACATCTCCTTGTTTCTATGATCTGAGGTTTATTCTGTACCGACACTCCGCGTGATATCACCGCGAGAACTGCTAATTCGTTTGTGAACGTTCGAGGGAGAATGTCACGGCGAGATTCTATGTACACAGTACCCCTATCATGAGTTTTTTTGACGTAGGTATAGTTTCGTTAACGTAAGCATATTTTGATTTAAAATACAGCAGTCCTGGAACATTTTGATAACATTTTATACAATGTGCACATTAAAAAAAAAAACAGAAAAATTAATTAAGTATTTAATTTATATTAATATTGTGTAACAAACGTGTATTTTCAATTCAAAATATGCTTACGTTAACGATACTACACGTCAAAAAAACTCATGATCGGGGTACTGTTGGTCTTGATTTATAAAATACGTACCCACTAAAAACCTGCCCTTAATTTACATCGGTGCGTTCTACTGATATTCATCTAAGTTAAGGGTGCATTACGGCAAATCGTGTTAGGGGTTTTCAATAAGTTTGTATAGAAAACGTAAAGTAGTTGCCACGAAAAAAACGTCTGATAAGCTGAAGAGTTTGACTGTTCTTTAAAAAAATCGGTTTAAGGATAAGTCTTGTAGATTCATGTAAAATAAAATTTGAAAATAACTAAAACGTGCAAAAAGGCACTGCTATACTTTCATAACTTTAAAATGAAAATTTTATGAATTTGACACAATAAAGAACAGAGAACCCGCAATTTTTTTCTGTTTTACATAATGTTTCCGTTTACTTTTTTTCCCGAAATATCCATAAAAATTATAATTCAGAAAATTTCAGCACGTTTGCGATTTTTTTACACAGAAAAGAAGTATTGATATGGAAAAAAAAAACCATCAGCTACTACTCTGTTCTTTGTAGCCTATAATTTAATTAAGTGTTTGTTCTTATTTACGCTAAAGTTATGGTTCTACGGCAGTGCTTTTTCCACATTTTCAAATTTTTTTTTACATTAATCTATAAGGTTTATTCTCAACACAATTTCATTAGCCACTAGTGAAACTCTTTAGCTAGTCAGACCTTTTTTTTCGTAGCTACTACTTTACCTTTTCTATATAAAGTTATGGTTTTCCCGTAAGGCTTTTGAATGGTGCTGACCCTTAAATAATAGCTTGACTAATTGACTTGAAACTTTGTACAGTTGTTGTAGGAACGCCAAGGGAGGTTTTTGATAAAAAAATAGGGCATGGCAACGCATAAGGCACAGCTAGTTTATAATAAAAGTATGGTCATCCATCCATATCCATATCCATCGCAGCCGGCCTAGCATGACCACGATAGAAACGGGTTTTGTCTACATAGAAATAGACAAAGTGACAGATTGTAGAAACATTTCTACGTTTTATAAATGAAACGGTAGAAATGTTTCCACAATCTGTCACTTTGTCTATTTCTATGTAGACAAAACCCGTTTCTATCGTGGTCATGCTAGGCCGGCAGGTGCTATATAGCCACAAGCTTTCTTGTTTTTAATTAGTATTGTATCAAGAACATTACAAATGTAGCGGTCTACAAAATAACAACTGCAAATACAATTTCGGCGTAATTTTTCAAACGGCAACATCATAAGTCACTTCACACACAAATGTAGAGCATCCTGTATCACAACGTTTAATTCAGTATCAGTTCAATAACATTAACAACTTCCTCGTAATAGTTAACTAGTGCATAGGTATGACTACATTTAATTTAATTAACTATTATAAAAGTCGCATAGAGACCGTCAACGGATTTTAATTAACCGCTAAATAAAATTATTATGTTTGGTATCTCCAAAATAGTGTTTTAACAGCATTAACATCCATTTAGAGTCCAACCGAATTTTAGTTTAATTTTCGGCCGTTTTCGTTCCAGTACCCCGATCATGAGTTTTTTTGACGTGTAGTATCGTTAATGTAAGCATATTTTGAATTGAAAATACACCTTTGTTACATAATATATTATTTATATAAATTTAATGCTTAATTTCTCTGTATTTTTTAAAATGTGCAAATTGTATAAAATTTTATCAAAATGTTCCAGGACTGCTGTATTTTAAATTCAAAATATGCTTACGTTAACGAAACTATACGTCAAAAAAACTCATGATAGGGGTACAGGCCGTGGCCGAAACTAAACTTTAATTATGCCAAATCTCTCGCGCCTCCGTGCGCGCAGTATGCTAAGGTGCAGGTACAAAAATTTTCTCTTCATTAATAACCTACTAATATAATAAACGTGAAAGTTTGTGAGGATGGATGTATGGATGTTTGTAACTCTTTCACGCAAAAACTACAGAACGGATTTTGATGAAACTTTACAGTAATAGATATAGCTTATACATCAGAATAACACATAGGCTACTTTTTATCACAAAAACGCAGGCGAAGCAGCGGGTGGAAGCTAGTATTTCATAAAACTCATATACCTACCTACCTACATTGTTCAAAAACTTATTTATTATTAAAATGGACATAACAGGATAAAAGTGACTAATGAAAAACATTGCATAACAACAGATTGAACAGACGTGGACGCCGTAAAACATACCTAGTATTATAATAAAACAAGTTTAAACGAATTAAATCGAATTAAATCTGTAAAAATCTGTAATATACGCGATTTAATCCGTTTAAACTTGTTTTATTATAATTTTTTTTTTTATATATATTATAGGAGACAAACGAGCAGACGGATCACGTGATGGTAAGTGATTACCGCCGCCCATGGACACTCGCAACACCAGATGAGTCACAAGTGCGTTGCCGGCCTTTAAAAAACTGCTCTTGCCTTGGGCATTGTTGAGCGCAGTTTTGCCCCCCCACAACAATGGATTTATCAACTGCGCCATCATGGGGGGGGGGGGGGTGATGGGCCTCCGGTACCCTCACTCACTCGGCGAAACACGACGCAAGCGTTGTTTCACGCTGGCTTTCTTTGAGGCCGTGGTATTACTCCGGTCGAGCCCGCCCATTCGTACCGAAGCATGGCGCTCCCACGTTTGAAAATGTGTAATAATCGCGAAAACCTAAGACATTATTACATACCTAGTATCTAAAAAGGCACTAGAAATAAAATTAAATGTCGAGATTATAAATCTGTTTGGTAAAACGATTATGACAATATTCCGAGATTACAAGATCTACACAGAATCTTACCTATTACTTATTTTATGACAGACTAGCGACACCCAACACACACCAAAACATTTATTTGACACTAGCTTCCGCCCGCGGCTTCGCCCGCGTTTTTCGGGATAAAAGGTAGCCTATGTGTTATTCCAGACTATAATCTATGTGTGTGCCAAATTTCATCCAAATCCTTCCAGCCGTTTCAGCGTGAAGAAGTAACAAACATACACACACACAAACACACACACACACACACAAACACACACGCACAAACTTTCGCATTTATAATATTAGTGTGATTATTGTATCAACGCCTTTAAAATTATCGTACCAGGTGAAAAAAAATCGTACAACCTGTCATAGCGACACTGGCGTAGCGCGGAGCTAGTTCCCAAAATTAGAATTAAAATTAAATAGGAATCATCATGAATTCGTGAAGTGTGCACGAAAAAGAAATAAGATATTAAAACAAGTAATTTCATTATTTTACGTAAAATTCGGATCATCCGAATCACTATCTGGCATCTTTCTAAAGTAACTTAGAACCTAAGAACTACATAGCCATAGCAGCCATAGCAACAGTTTTTAAATAAGTAAAGGGTCGCCGATGTCATTCGAGACATATTTTTCTTTATTAATCTGGTTTTATCCGACTTCCCAAGAGAGTTGTAAATTATCGTACTCCTACTTTTGCGTACGTTAATAGACATTTAGACATTGTATCGTACCTGAGTAGAAATTATCGTTCATTTACGATAATTATCGTACGTCTGGCAACGCCGAGCCCCACAAAATGAACACACAATACCACGTAAAACCATCTATTTATCACTAAAACTATCTTAATACACGTCTATTCACGTTTCGTTTAAACACACATTCAGCTAAACGTTGTTTTTATTTTACACAAGAATATTTAATGTATAAATCGTTTAATAAAAATTGTATAAATATACATATAAATAAATGTATTTTGTGTTAATATTTGCGTAAAGCATTTATTTAGTTTGAGTATTAAAGAAACACTGCGCTTATCCGCTTCCTACGTTTAATAAATTAGGTATCACAAAATAACCCAGGCTCCCCATGAGGATAATGTTGACACATTAATTTTAGATACCCCGTGCTTAATAAACTCACGTTGTGGGTCCCGTAACTTATTAGGTAAACGAAATTAAGTTGTTAATAAAATTGAGACAATTTTGACGATGTGGCGACATGTCAAAACATCGAGATTTCTAAGTTAATAATTAACGTATTGTACTCGATAAAATTCCCTAAATGATGGTAAAAACCTCAGATCATAGAAACAAGGGAGCTGTGTATATAAAATGTATATAAAATGTATACGCTGGCGACGAACCGAACACGATCGATGATATAAATACAGTGTTTTAGTTTAGTGCTAGTGTTGAGTGACGATTAACAGTGTTAGATTGAGGGTGTGTGGAATAGATCTTTATATTCACGAGGGGCGCTTGTAATTGTGTTGAAAAATGTACTAAAAGTGGCGACAGTTGTTCCCATACTAATTTGCTATGATGGCATATCTCCTTGTTTCTATGATCTGAGGTAAAAACCGTATTAAAACCCATTGTGTAGTCTGATGACTATTATTTTATGAATACATATTATTCGTTACTGTGGCGAATCATATTTTAATCAACTTATAAACTGATGCTGTGCTGCAAATTGCAAAAAACGTAACAAAAATTGTAATTTCGAGGGTTACCTTAGCGTATCCCGCTTTTAAGAGATTCCCCTATTGGATACTGCAGTTCTTGTCCAGAGGTAATTGTTAGTGCCTAATTTTATATATTTTATTATATTACTAGACTTTTGCCCGCGACTCCGTCCGCGTTGACTATAATGAAATAATCAGTTTAATTAATGACCTCCGTAGCGTAGAGTGGCTACTAGAATTAGATGAAACGTGCCTTAGATTTTAAGTTGGACTCCAAGCTATCGAACTGAGAAAACCACATTAAAATCCATTTAGTACTTATTGCATGATGCGCGCACAAACAGACAAAAATTAAAAAAAAATGTTTTTGGGTATGCTTACGTCCAAGTACCCTATCCCAATTGTTTTTTTCTGGAATATCTTCAATGTACAGACACCGTCTTTTTAACAATTTTATAATAGTAAGACTTTTGCCCGCGACTCCGTCCGCGTGGACTACAATAAGCTGTATCTCTGGTTCGTCCCACCGAAATTAGATGAAACGTGGCTTAAATTTTAAGTTGGACCTCAAGCTATTAAACTGTGAAAACCACATCAAAATCCGTTCAGTACTTTGTGCGTGATGCGCGCACAAACAGACAAACAGACAAAAATTCCAAAAAACATATTTTCCAGCATGGTTACGTACTTACGTCCCAGTACCCTATCCCGACTATTTATTCTGGAATATCTTCAATGTATACAGACCCGGCTTTTTTATAATTTTATATTAGTATACATATAGATAATAAGAGGCTTCCGTTTGACCGCCATCTCGCCTGATGTTAAGCGATGATGCGGTCTACGATGGAGCACGCTTGCCTAGAAGAAACCGATTCACTCGTGACTTGAAGACACTCAGATTGTAAATGTCGGGAGACACCCACTCCGGGAACACATTCCACTATTTGGTGATTTGCACAATCAAAGTGGAATCAAAGCGCTTTGTTCGAGTTTTTAGTATATCAACTAGGGGTTACGGAGCTTCAACTCCGACTCCGATAAGTCGGAACTTCCGATTGATATTACACCTCCGATTCCGACTTCGGCTCCGATCCTTTTAAATCGGAGGTTTTAATCGGAGGTCGAAGCTTAGCAATTAGCGGCGGCGGCTTCTTTAGCTGAAAAAGTGGCTTACTGAATAATTTTTGTACATTTTATTTTATAACGCCTGCCCTTGGCACATCTCTCTTCTGCCCCACCTCTGTGTGTCTGTTCCGACTCCGATAAACCAATTTTAAACCTCCGACCCCGACTTCGGTTCCAGTAAAACCACCTCCATAACATCTCTGATATCAATCATGAATCGTACATGGGTACAGAAACTTAAAAATTTGAAAAATAAAGGGATTTTCCACAATTTAATTAAATTATAACTAGTACCTACGTGCAGTGATAGCCTAGTGGATTAACCATGTGCCTCCCACGGCGAATGGTTCGAGTTCGATCCCGAGGCACGCACCGCTGACTTTTCGAAGTCATGTGCGTATTAGAAATTAATTATCACTTGCTTTAACGGTGAAGGAAAACATCGTGAGGAAACCGGCATGTCCTAGAACCAAAAATTCGAAAACATGTGACGTCCACCAACCCGCACTGGGCCCGCGTGGTGGACTACGGCCCACTCCCTCTCACAGAGGAGGCCTGTGTCCCAGCAGTGGGAACATTATAGGCCGATTATGCTATGCTATTATTCTAGTACCTACTGCTATGGGCCGGTCGTGCATAATGCGGAAGTCGCAAGGTCAAAATTAATGGAGCTGTATTTGATAAGCCCCAGGCGATAAATAGGAACTAAGTACTTTTATCCGCAAGTAGTACCTACGTTCCTACCTACGTTTTAACCTGAGTTAAATATCGCATTTTTATTTTTTTTTAATTTGTAAATAGGCTTGCGTTTGACCGCCATCTCGCCTGATGCTAAGCGATGATGCGGTCTACGATGGAGCACGCTTGCCTAGAAGAAACTGATTCACTCGTGACTTGAAGACACCCAGATAGTAACTGTCGAGGAACACCCACTCGGGCAGCGCATTCCACTGTTTGGCGGTTTTCACAATGAAAGTGGAATCAAAGCGCTTCGTTCGAGTTATTGGTATATTAACCATGAACCGATAGCGCTTTTTTGTGCGTCTAGCCGTCCGATAGAAAAAAGGGCAGGATGGAATTAAATCATGCAGATCAGAAGCACACTCTCCGAAATGTATCCGATAAAAAACCGATAGGCTAGGCTCGAGACTTAAGAGCTTGGTCTGAACAAGGGCGTAATTGCTGATGAGCTTCTTCGCACGCTTCTCAATGGACTCCAACGCCTCAAGCTAGTACTTGGCTGAGCCATCCCAAAGATGCGAGCACTACTTCATGCACGAACGAACCTGTGCTTCGTACAGTTGAAGCAACTGTTCCGACGTGAAGTAGCGCCTCACCTTCGAGAGGATATCCAGCTTTTTAGCAGCCAATTGAGCTTTGGACTATATTATAACTGCTAGTAACTTTTATCCGCTCCATTTTGGTTTCGTCCCAGTGTTATAGATAATGCCATCCCCGAAGACGCGCCCCACAATTTTTTTGAGGATCTTTCCAGGGCCCCAAGTCTTGCAATTGTGTAAGAATGGTCTCATACTGACACCATAACTGTCAAAACCTAAGTCAAAACCTTTGGTCATTAGCTTAGAGTAAGACTATCTCTGTGGTCATTGGTCAAAACCAACAATAACGATGTCATTATGAGACCATTTTGACACGATTATGACAATTGCAATAGCAGACTTGGGGCCCAGTTTAGCGTAAAGCTGTCTAGTGATTGGTCTATTCGTCGCAATGTGGGTGTGCACTCATAGATAGTGTGTAACTATGTCCCAGAGTGCCTCCCTCCCTTTGTCCTCTCAGGCCACGGCTAGCTATGAGAGGGAGCCTCCGGACACAATCTTGATGGTAAAGAAAACAACAGCAGGATGGTTGAAGAGGTATATTGCGACGTAGTTGTATATTTCACTATAGAACACTGTTACATGAGTTACAACGGTATAAAAATAACTGTTACAAAAAAACGTTTACTTATAACTTTTCACACTTTGTTATAGATAAGTAGGTAGTAGGAACAGCGGTTCAGCGGTCACGACTCATGTCTTTGGAGACCAGACATGAAGTGACAAAAACTATGAAATAAATGCATAAAAATATGAGATGTTCTAATTTTGAAACAAATCTAGAAGGATGGAGTGGATGAAGTGGCCAGTAATGGAAGATTGCCAGCACTAAATAATGAAAGAAGGATGACTTCGTCATAACTATAAAATAAAATACTAGCGGAAGGTTGCACTGGCACTGTAAGTGATTAGGAGGAAGAGTGGGCCCGTCTTCGTGGAAGGCATGATCTATAAGTGTGTTGCAAAACTTCTAAGCGTACTATCTCCTAAACAAAATTGTAATTTCTACTTCGTATTTGTCATGCTTAAAACTTTGGATAAAATTCCACATCTGATAAAACCATTGACCTTATACATCTAAACAAGCAGTTCCGAACATTAAACATGTCACATTCAAGTGTTGTGCGTGCACAACACAAGCCTCACATTCACTTTGACGTTTGATGCGGTGAGCAACAGACAAGTACCCGCATGTGGGGCATGATTTTTGTTCGGAACTGCTTGTCTAGGGATATATAGGTCAATGGATAAAACTTAAGTAGGTAGTTGGCAAGTTTTTCAGTAGCTGTCGTATATTTCGTGATACGAAATATAAGAACGTAAATGTCGCATCTATTGTATTGTTTTTTTCACGTGTCACACGACGTTTAAAATTGGAACATGATGTTTGTTCAAAGCGTCTGCTCTAGTGTTATACCTCAATTAGGAGGGGATTGCAATTTTAGATTAGACTTACTTAAAATACAAAGTCCGGAAAAGGTGCCAAAAAAACAAGGAAAACCTATATTAATACTGGAAACAAAGAATCTAACATAATATGCATTGCAGGAAAATGACATATTATTGTGTTATTTAAACAATAACGAAGCGGCCAGTCCCTAGCGTACATCCTGTCACGGTCACGTTTCCACCACCACCCACTATTAATAGGGCTGCCATACATATTTACGGGACTGTCACCATATTTTTTCTGCGTCATACTCGTGAACGGGTGCTGCTTATGATGACTGGTCGTCCTGTTGACTGAGCCCAGTCAATTTAATATATGTAGATACATTGTTGAAAATATGTATAAGTAATTATTGTGTTTTTGGGGGCTGTCTTATGTAGGTATGTACCTACTCGTATATTGACGTTCACAAAGTGAATCCACTTTGAATAAATGATATTTGAATTTGACCATCGCGTCCCGTATTACTACAAATGTCCCGTATTTGTCCCGTTTTCCGAAAAAATACGGAAATGGCGTGAATGGCGCAAGCGGTTTTCCGGCGCGAAAAACTTTGGTTTAAGTATTTACATTTTCATAAACGATTTAATTGATACCTTTGAAGTCAACTACGATTGACATCAAAAGGTAGCTGTTAACAAAATGCTTGGTTTGTCTTTCTATATGTATTACACGCATGCTTTGGTGTAGTTGAAACGCTGCATTTCGATGATAAATGTGTTAAATACGTTTTAGGCATCTAAATATTAAACCGTGCCGTATTGGTTCTGAAAATTATTTATTTATTTATAATAAGCACACCAGCAATACAATCACTTACAGTTTCAATAAAGATTATAACTGAAAATTGTCATTCTAGCAATCATGCAGATAACAGGTATGCATGACATTGAACATAAAATCAATAATCGAGAACAAAAATAAGAACAGTACTTGACAAAAATAAGTAGACTTAAATCAAGAAGTTACAATAAAAAACAAAGTTGCTTGAAGCGCACTGACAACCCTAGCTATTGATAAAATAGTAACTGTATAACAACATTCCTATAGGAAAATAACTGGGTTTGCATTATTATTTCTATATACCGTTAATAGTAGAGGATTCCAGGTGATAAACATTTGCGTCAAAGGACAAACCGTGTAAACATTAGCCCTTTAAATAAAGGAATAATTATCATTCCTGTTATGTTGTTTATTTAAGAGGGCTCTCGCATTCGGCACCTCTTTCGCTCGCACAGAACCATAAATTTTAAGAATGTTAAATGAAAAGATGCATTTTTGAAAAATGTAATCTGATAGCGAACTACAAAATGATATTAATTATAATATTATACACTCAATTTTAATTATTAAAAACACTCATGACTTAAACAAACCTCAAAAACAGATCATAATTGTTTTTTAAGTTTATTTATTAGATATCACAGTAGAAATGTGTTTTAATTATTTACTTGTAAAACTATATTATTTTGTAGTTCACTATCAGATTACATTTTTCAAAAATGCATCTTTTCATTCATCATTCTTAAAAATGGTTCTGTGCAAGCGAGAGAGGAGACAAAATTCTGAGAGCGCCCTTAAGCTATTTATCTATTGCCAGTGCTATATAACTAGCCCTTTATGCGCCTGGTGCAAGCTTTTATAACTGCGCCCTTGAAAAATGTTCTAACTACACCCATATTACGCGAATAAAATAGGTATTGTATGTATGCTGCTAACAACCATGCATGACCTAAAACTTGGTCCTCACGCTTAGCATGACCAATTCTATCTCTATTCTACCAAAGAATAGACACAGTTCTTTCTATCCAAATCGTTATTTCTTCTGCCCGAGCACGCGGCGACCCGTGCTTGGTTTGTCAGAATTTTGTCTACTGAAGAATAGAAACATTTCTTCTCTTCATTGTAAGCATAAAACGGTTGAAATATTTCTACAATTTGTCACTTTGTATTCTTCTGTAGATAAAAGGTTGAAATCAATTGTGTCTGTCAATAATAACAGGTGAAGGGCTTACTACCATGCATGACCCCAAACTTGGTCCGGTTTAGGCCCCAAGTCTGCTTTTCCAATTGTCATAATCGTGTCAAAATGGTGTCATAATGACATCGTTATTGTTGGTTTTGACCAATGACCAGTCCAAGATGAGAGTCAAAATGGCGGGTGTATCATTACGAATCCAATCAAAACTATTACCAAATAAATGTACTTTAAATGTACTATTTAGTACCAATACTCATGAAAAATGTACCTCCTTTAGAACAAAATTATAACCAAATTAAAATACACCCGCCATTCTGATGTCAATATGGCGGGTGTATCCTAATTTCTCCCTAATTATCCATTGGTGATTGAATATTATTATTCCAAAAAAATCTACCTAAAAAGTACCTACAGGAAAAAGAAACACTCACTCGATCTGTTCATTAGTTCCTGAGAAATAAAACTACAAATGTTTGGTACCATACCGTGGCATCGCTCTAACTACTGAGTTACCGAGTCAGTGATTAAAGCGACGCCACGGTACGGCAGGGGTCGCGGGTTCAAGTCCCGCCCATGTAGTTGTTTTTAAATCTCATATATTATAAGTATATTATAATTATTATGTTGTTAGTTACATTTTTAGAGTTCCGTACCCAAAGGGTAAAACGAGACCCTATTACTAAAGACTCCGCGGTCCGTTCGTCCGTCTGTCACCAGGCTGTAATGAACTCATGAGCCGTGATAGTTAGACAGTTGAAATTTTCACAGACGATGTATTTCTGTTGCCGCTATAACAAAAATACTAAAAACAGAATAAAATAAATATTTAAGGGGAGTTACCATACAATAAATGTGTTTTTTTTTGCTAATTTGCTAATAAAGGGTGTCTAATGTTGTACAGATAATGGTACGGAACCCTTCGTGCGCGAGTCCGACTCGCACTTGGCCGGTTTTAATATTTTGACAACACTCTTATTTTATGGTTTCCTAGACAACGTATAAAAATGTCAAGCCCGAGTCGACCGGCGAAGGAGGTCGACACCATAAAACTTTAACTATATGACTTGGAAAGCCAAAATTAAATAGGTATGTACGAACATTGACCTATATGTCCCTAGACAAGCAGTTCCGAACAAAAATCATGCCCCACACGCGGGTACTTGTCTGTTGCTCACTGCATAAAACGTCAAAGTGTATGTGAGGCTTGTGTTGTTCCCGCACAACACTAAACAAAAATATAACTGAAAATCTATTCACGAGTCTTTTGGATGTGCCTTTTGCCAAATTAACGGTTATAAATAGATGACATAGCTTTGTATTTATCGTCAAATAACGAGGCTTAATAAGCGCGAATATTCAAATAACGCAACAGGTATAACCGTTTTTTGTTTAATCTTAAAATTTTCGGTTTCGGCTAAAACTAGAGGAGGACATGTAAAAAAATATTCAATAAATAAAGGTTTACGAAGTTGAAAAACGAGTTTGGCTATTTTTCAATCATTTTCTTCATTTCAATTCTTAAAAATTTTAATAAAATACATATTTATGATAAGTTATATTTTTGTTTAGTGTTGTGCGGGCACAATACAAGCCTCGCATTCACTTTGACGCTTGATGCAGTAAGCAACAGACAAGTACCCGCGTGTGGGGCATGATTTTTGTTCGGAACTGCTTGTCTAGAGACATATAGGTCAATGTTCGTACATACCTATTTAATTTTGGCTTTCCAAGTCATAGTTAAGGTTTTATGGTGTCGACCTCCTTCGCCGGTCGACTCGGGCTTGACATTTTTATACGTTGTCTAGGAAACCATATTATAACAGTGTTGTCAAAATATTAAAACCGGCCAAGTGCGAGTCGGACTCGCGCACGAAGGGTTATGTACCATTATCTATACAACATTAGACACACTAATAACCACTTATAACCTTTATTAGCAAATTAGCAAAAAAAATCACGTTTATTGTATGGGAACTCCCCTTAAATATTTATTTTATTTCGTTTTTAGTATTTTTTGTTATAGCGGCAACAGAAATACATCGTCTGTGAAAATTTAAACTGTCTAACTATCACGGTTCATGAGTTCATTACAGCCTGGTGACAGACGGACGAACGGATAGCGGAGTCTTAGTAATAGGGTCCCGTTTTACCCTTGGGTACGGAACCCTAAAAATGTAACTAACAACATAATCATTATAATATACTTATAATATATGAGATTTAAAAACAACTACACGGGCGGGACTTGAACCCGCGACCCCTGCCGTACCGTGGCGTCGCTTTAATCACTGACTCGGTAGCTCAGTAGTTAGAGCGACGCCACGGTATGGTACCAAACATTTGTAGTTTTATTTCTCAGGAACTAATGAACAGATCGAGTGAGTGTTTCTTTTTCCTGTAGGTACTTTTTAGGTAGATTTTTTTGGAATAATAATATTCAATCACCAATGGATAATTAGGGAGAAATTAGGATACACCCGCCATATTGACATCAGAATGGCGGGTGTATCTTAATTGGGACTGATACTTAAGATCAACAGTCATAATATCAGCAGTTAAAACATCAACACCGTGAGACCAACGGTTCAAAATCTCAACACTTCAGAATGTCAGCAGCTTAGTAAGTCAACAGTTCACCAGACCAAAGTTTAAAATCTCAACTTGGAAAGTATTAGGTAAATACTAATTATATTAATGTTATGCATGTTTTACTATAAGGAGACAGTATTTGTCGAGGGGTGCTTACCTTTTATTTACTTTTTGGTATAGGTAGGTACATATGTACTTGAGTAATTACACAATATATTAAAATCCTACTAATATTATAAACGTGAAAGTTTGTGAGGATGTATGGATGTATGAATGGATGTTTGTTACTCTATACATCCTCACAAACTTTCACGTTTATAATATTAGTATGATTTTAATATATTGTGTAATTACTCAAGTATGTAAGTACCTACATGCACCCCTCGACAAATACTGTCTCCTTATAGTAAAACATGCATAACATTAATATAATTAGTATTTACCTAATACTTTCCAAGTTGAGATTTTAAACTTTGGTCTGGTGAACTGTTGACTTACTAAGCTGCTGACATTCTGAAGTGTTGAGATTTTGAACCGTTGGTCTTACGGTGTTGATGTTTTAACTGCTGATATTATGACTGTTGATCTTAAGTATCAGTCCCATCTTAATTTGGTTATAATTTTGTTCTAAAGGAGGTACATTTTTCATGAGTATAGGTACTAAATAGTACATTTTAAGTACATTTATTTGGTAATAATTTTGATTGGATTCGTAATGATACACCCGCCATTTTGACTCTCATAGTCCAAGATAGTCTTACTCTAAGCCAATGATCAAAGGTTTTGACTTAGATTTTGACAGATAAGATGTCATTATGAGACCATTCTTACACAATTGCAATAAATAGCAGACTTGGGTCCCTGGTCATTTCTGCGCCCTGTGCCTGGGACCGCTCCTACCGCCCTAGTTATTATTATTATAATATTTTCTCTGTTACACGGGACTAAGAGTCGGGGACCTTTTGAAGGCGTGCGCGGGGCGGAAGCCAACACATAGAGGCCCTTTATGACAGCTTTTTAATAAAATTTTATGGTGTCATAGCTGGTGATCATCCCTGTATCCACTATAGAAATACACTCAAGGATGACCACCAGCTTATGCAGGACTATTGCAATATATATGTGGAAAAAAGCAACTACTTGGGCTATTGTGGTGGGATGTTATTGGACTAAGTTAAGTAGAACTATAGGAACCTATGGCGCCTGCCGAAACAATGTATGTGCACACGTAAAAATGGCAGACGGAGACTTGCCAACTCACTAACTGGGCCCCCTGAAAAAAGTCGCTCGGGTAGCAACAAAGAGGGCAACAGGAACGTGAGTGGCTGAAGGGTGGAGAGGCTTCGCTGGACTTTAAACTCAGATCACTTGCTCCCTGAGGGTCCGGCATCACTTGCCCACTCACCACTTACGCTCAGCATCCACCCTCCGAGCAGAGGTGTTCTGCTCTAGCGACTCCACTCTAGACGGCCAATGAAGGCAAGCTAGAGGCGGGAGACCTGTTCCTCGTTATTCCTTATTATTCCTTTATTTCAGGCAACTTGGCCCATAGTAAAACTAATACATAAATAATACAATACATAAACAATACAATTAAACTAATACATTTTATATAAAAACGATTGTACTGTTAAGTAACTATTGTATTGTTAAGCTACTGCCTATTGCATTTATTTTCCTAAGAGTATGAAGTGTATAATATAAAAGACCAAACAAACAGGAATGTGACAATAAACAATTAATGGACAATTATTTATATTATAAGTACCTAATAAATGATTGTCAATTAAACATTAAGGATAAAAATATTGTATAGTTACAATGTACTCTACCTAAACCAGCAGCACGTTATGGTGATGGCCGATTTGAAGTTACGAGTGACGCGTCACTAATCTATCTATATCTATACTTATAATAAATCTGTAGAGAGGTCAATTCTGTACATTAAATATATTTTCAAAATAACTATCAGGGGGTGATTAGTGATCGATACTGATGCCAAAAATGCAATAAGTAAAATTTTTGTCTGTCTGTCTGTCTGTATGTTCCTTATAGAAACAAAACCTACTCGACGGATTTTAACGAAACTTGGTACAATTATTTTTCATACTCCTGGGCAGGTTATAGTATACTTTTCATCACGCTACAATCAATAGGAGCAGAGCAGTGAAGGGAAATGTTGGGAAAACGGGAGAAGTTACTCCATTGTTTAAGCTTCCGTCGCGTGTGCAGCCTTAATGGTTAGAGTGATAATAATATAATGGTAGTTAAAGTTTACTCCTGAGGTAGGTACCTACGTTCCCATGGGATAATTTCCGACGTCCACGCGGGCGAAGCCGCGGGCGAAAGCTAGTTAACCATAAAGTACAGCAATTTCAAAAATGTTGTCAATTTTTACGAAACTTTATGAGCGGACTTAAACGTCAAATCGGCCATCCTATCGTGCCGCTTGTGTATTGCTTGCTATTTGTGTTCTGAATTTAGACGACCTATTGATTTGTACTGATATTTATTCCGTTATTCTGAATATTGATATTCATTCTGTAGCATTTTATTATAACGAACAAAAGTTTTATCGGAAAATTGCATTGTACGACAAGTGACTTATAGTTATAATGTTATAATGCTATAGGTATAACATTTTTAACGACTTTGAAAGTTTCTTGTTTAGTATTTTAATACACTTCTTAATCATTTAGGATTAATCATTATTTAGCCCTTTAATAATAACTCTATAGGTAGATCTTTTATAATTTAGTACCCATAACGATACCGAATGCCACGTCCCATCATTACAATGGGTTTTTTGTACTGAGCCATAGCTATGTGGTTATGGAGATTAAAATAAGTGTAGATTTCGGCTTTGTCAAGTGTTGCGGACAGCGGCCCCTCTGCTGGTCCCGCGACGCCGTGAAGATGAAGCCGTCAACCTCTCGTAGCAAACTAACAAGTCAACGTTGGAATTGTGCCCTCTCATTGGCTGGCGGCACAATTCCGGCGCTGGCCTTTGATTGGTTCACAGATTATTGGTGCGGGGGCATACCCCGCCCCTGCAGAGCTGCCACCGCGACCTGCCGCCGAGCGGCGACCGCCAGCGCTGACGTTCGCAGCATCACCCACAACTTGCACCGTGGAAGAAATGTACCTAAGTGCGGCGCCCTGATGAATCTTCGTGCCCACTGCTCAGTCAGCAAGAGATCATCGAGCTAGCAACACCTGCTAGTAGAACTTAGGCGGCGGTTCTATTGTATCGGAATTGTTAGGAATAAAGACTTAGAAAAAGTTTAATTAAGTGATAAGAAAGTTTCCTAGTTATAGTTTGTTATAAGAAGTGATAGGTTAAGGTACTTGATGCAGAACTTGTAAATATATATGGCAAGTGCCTTTCAACAATTCGTATTTTATTTGTGAAACCCCAGCTGTCCTCTACAGCTGGTTTTTCTGGTCCATCGAGTGCCGGATAATCACCAGGCGTTCAAGACAGGCGTTCAAGACAGGCGTTCAAAACAGGCGCTCAAGAAAGGTGCTCAAGCCAGGCGTTCAAAACAGGCGTTCAAGCTAGGCGCTCAAGCCAGGTGCTCAAGCTAGGCGCTCAAGCCAGGTGCTCAAGAGTCAAGACGTCGTGTCAAGAGTCTTAAAACGTGTCTGTTTCTTAGCGGGTGGACCGCGGCTCAGTACCCCTACCACCTCACGGTGTCAAACGGTAGGGCCTGAGTTAACGCCGTTCAAGGCGGTGTGGTAATTTTGTGCGATACCACCGGTTCAAGAAGAGTGCCTTTTTCAAGGCGCGAACCGAATAGCACTTCTACGCCGATAAGGTCGTGTGTGGTGCGAGGGCCAGACTGCAGGCACCGCCGAAGGAGCCGGTCATTCCTACCGGTTCCTAAGCACCTCGTAGGACACACGACTCCTCTGCTGGGTAGATCCTTCCCCTTCCACTCCTGCACGCATCCATCCCTGGCGGAGCGTATCCCGGTTAATCCCGGGCCCTCCAAGAGGATTGTTAGGGACCGTTAGGGGCGTCAAGAGCCGAAGATGCCGTGCACAAGAAGCCAGACGGGGAAGAAAGCAGCGAGGGTGTTCGACGAACCCCCCGCCTCACCAACCGCACCACCGTCCACATCCGCGCCACCGTCCGCGTCCGCGCAACCATCCGCGTCCGCGCAACCGTCTACGTCCGCGTCCGCGATCGCGTCCGCTCCTACTGTCGCAAGGCCGCGCGCGCCGCTTGAATCGAACCCGCACGCGCCGCTGGAACCGAACCCGCGAACCGCGTCCGTAATACACGCACAGAGTAGGATAGACGTAGATAGAACTAGAATCGCGCCGCGACCCGCCGCGATTACGACCGCCGCCACCGCTGCAGTTCCGGGCACCACTGCAGCGGTTGCAACCGATGTTAGGGAAGAAAGAAGATCGAGAGCGCCGTCCGTACGTTCGCTTAGATCAACTGCAAGCGCTAACGCTCGTATTAGGCAAGCAGAATTCGAGGCCCAAGAGCGATTAGCTGACATTCAGCGGCGTGAGCTGCAGCTCGAGGCTGCGCTCATAAAGCAGCGTTTAGCGATGGACGTTGCCACGATTCGCGAAGAAACGGATCGCGACACCGTCATCGCTCACGAAGCCGTTGAAGTCGAGCATAGAATAGTCGATTGGTTGAAGGACGCTCAGTTAGGGGGGGAGGAGCCCCCGCTAATGTCGTTTGAGGAATCGTCTGCGTTGCGAGTATCGGCCCCGTGCGAACCACGGGGGGAGCCTACCGAACTCGAACGACAGCGGCTCAACGACACGGCAAACCCACGCGTTCTAGAGCGCATTCGCAACATTCTTTCTTCCAATACCCGCCGCAAGAAACGGCAAGAGGAGTTACCATTGAAACTCCGCGCCGTCCTAGGTCACCCACGCCGGCGCGATCAAAGGATCGTGGAATAGACAGACTGGCCGAGGCCATAGAACGAATGGCTCGGCGACGCCCGCCACCTAGACAGGCTCAAGAGCTGCCTAGTTTTAGCGGTGCGCCGAACGAATGGCTGCTATTCAGAACGGCAATGCGTGACTCTACGCGAATGTACGAGTTCACGCAAGCGGAGAACTTAGCGCGACTTAGGACGTGCTTGAAGGGCGAGGCACGCGAAGCAGTCTCTGCCTTACTGTATACGGCCGCAGATCCCGCGGTGATTATGCAAACACTCGAACAGTGTTACGGCCGGCCGGAGGTTATAATCGATAAAGCGTTAGACGACATCAAACGACTACCGCGCCCCGGGCCGACCGCTAGCGAACTGAACGCGTTCGCTATTAAACTGCAAAACATTGTTAGCATATTATCGTGCGTCGATAATAGAGGGTACCTACAGAACCCTATGTTGGCTCGCCAAGTAACCGAGAAGCTAAGTCCTCACGTTAGAGCGAGATGGTGCGATTACGCTGAAGAGTACAGCGACCGCAGCGAACCTGAAGTCGTGACTCTATCCCGCTTCTTGATGCGGGAAGCGGATCGCGCCATACGATTTGCTTACTCAACTACGCAGAGCGCAACGAAAGAGCCAACACGAACTATGGCAGCCGCTAAGGCAAGCAACTCGCCGAAGACTTTGAACTATAAAGGCAAGCGAGGAGCAGCTGCATACACTGCAACAGACGCAAAGAAGGTGTGTCTCTGTTGCGAGGCCGATCACGATACGGTCAAGTGTACTAAATTGGAAGCGATGACGATCCCGAAGAGATGGGAGTGGGCGAAGAAAGCGCATGTTTGCTTTCAATGTTTGAATATACGTCATCGCCGAGCCAACTGTACCGCAAAGAAATGCGGCGTTGGTGAATGCCGTCACCCACATCACGCGTTATTACACGGTTCAGAACGAGCAACCGCTGGAAGCGCTACGATGAGTGGTTCAGAACGAGCAACCACGGGAGGCGAATCGAACGAGACGACCACAGAATGTACGCATACTGTGACGTCACCGGGAGCAGTACTGCTGAAGGTGTGTCCGGTCACAATACGGGGGCCGGACGGGCTGGAAATAGAGACACACGCTCTACTCGACGAAGGTTCCACGATTACTCTGATCGACGAGGATATCGCGAAGGCTGTGAACGCGCGCGGGCCGCAACAAGGATTGTTGTTGCATGGGTTAACGGCGTCACAGCGGGAACCCGAGAGTGAGAACGTGGATTTGGAGATAAAGGGAATACGAACTAACTTCCACCAAATCAAGGCGCGAACCGTCAAGTCTCTCAATATTACCAGTCAAACCGTCGCAGCGGATTGTTTGAACTATGAACATATGAAACTGCTACCGCGGAACGAGGTCTGCTATGAAGAAGCGAGACCGCGGATACTGATAGGCGCAGACTATTGGCACCTCATCGTATCCCGCAGACTCCTGACCGGAGGTATGAACGAACCGGCCGCGTCACTAACCCAGTTAGGATGGGTAGTGCACGGTACGGTGCCACGAATTATTGTGGCCACGAAAGAGCCGCTAGGTGGCGCCACCGTACTACATGTACGTGCGCCTCAGGATAAAAATAGATTTCGTTACGATGAAGATTTAAACGAGCTTGTGAAAAATCATTTCGCAATCGATGCGCTCGGAATAGCGCAGAGCTGCAAGCCCGTGAAGGAAGACGAACGTGCCAAGCGAATATTCAACGAAACGGCGCGACTAGTCGACGGGCATTACGAAGTCGGTCTGCCTTGGAGTGCGGATGATACACGATTACCGCCGAGCTATGAAATGGCGGCACGAAGGCTACGATCTATAGAACGTAAGATGGATCGCGACTCGGAGTTCAAACAAGCGTACACATCGCAAGTAAATAACCTGATCGAGAAAGGTTACGCCGCACCGGTCGAAGACAACGCCGAGAGCCCGATTGATTGGTACCTGCCTCATTTCGCGGTGACCAATCCCAACAAACCGGGCAAGATACGACTTGTATTCGACGCAGCAGCAGTCATAGGCGGGCGATGTCTGAACGACTCGCTACTCGCCGGGCCTGATTTGCTACGTACGCTGTACGGAATGCTGTTCCGCTTTAGAGAGAAGCCGATCGCTGTAACAGCCGATATTCGTGAGATGTTCTTACGTATCAAGATTCGACCCGAGGACCGAGCAGCGCAACAGTTTTTGTGGAGGGGCGACGAACGAAAGCGTCCGCCACAGAAGTACGTAATGAAATCAATGATATTTGGAGCACGAAGCTCTCCCTTCCTAGCGCACAGCGTCAGAAATAGAAACGCTGAGGAATGCAGAGAGGCGCACCCGCGCGCCCTCTATGCAATAACAATGAACCACTATATGGATGATTGGGTCGACAGCTTCGACAATGAAGAGATCGCAGCGTTGACAATCAAAGATGTGCAGCGAGTACACGAACGAGCCGGCTTCGAACTCGCCGGGTGGAACTCGAATCGTCTGCACTTGCTCAACCATATATTGGAATCGGATAAAGCTACGGCTCCGAAAGAACTAGGTGCGAACGCACACCCGTACGGGAAGACACTAGGAATGATGTGGCTACCGGACACTGATGAGTTTGCGTTCAACACTGCTATGCCGCGCGTACCGAGCGACGTACGCAACGGACATAGAACACCAACCAAACGAGAAATGCTAGGAGCAGTTATGTCGATCTTTGATCCGTTAGGTCTGCTGAGCCCGTTTACGATCACGGCAAAGATCTCACTGCAGGAGCTATGGCGCAAGCAAATCGGCTGGGACGAGCAACTACCCGCCGAAGAGGCTATCGCGTTTCTCGAATGGATAAATGGTCTGACGAGCGTGGCGGGCTTGCGAGTCCCCCGATGCTATGCGGCCGATCAGACCGAGGAGAGATCTTTGCACGTGTTCACAGACGCGAGCGAACAAGCCTACGCTGCGGCAGCGTACTGGCGCCTGAAGAAAAATGATAGCAATGTTGACGTTGTGCTAATCGCAGGTAAAGCGAAAGTTGCACCGATGAAAGCACAGAGTATTCCGCGAATGGAATTACAAGCGTGCCTTATAGGCGCTCGTCTCGCCGCAGAAATATTGAAGGAGCACAGATGGGAAGCAGAGGTAACCTATTGGAGTGATTCGAAAACTGCGTTACACTGGATAAGAAACGATTCAGCTAGGTACACGCCTTACGTTGCACATCGCCTAAGCGAGATATCGGAATTAACCAGCGCTGAACGATGGCGTTGGGTACCGACCGCTTTGAACGTGGCCGATGACGCAACCAGACACGGTAGAACACGCCTGACGCAACGGGACAGGTGGTACACCGGGCCGGCTTTTCTACGCGAACCGGAGGAGAGTTGGCCGGTTGAAGAAAGCCAAAGTTGCGAAGACGTACAGGAAACGATAGCTCACGTAAAGGTCACAGAGAACCTCATCGATATGAATCGCTTCTCATCGTATCTACGGATGCTGCGCACTACGGCGAACGTATTGTTGTTCATCGATAAATGCCGTAAACGCGCGACTTCAATGGAATTACGTCACATGGACGAGGCAGAACTAGTGCTCATTCGTCAAGCGCAGCGAGATAGCTTTCATCAAGACATAGAGCGACTCGCGTCAAAGAAGAACCTAGAGAGGGCGAGCCGGCTACTGAAGCTCGACCCTGTGTATGATTCCGATCGAATCCTGAAACTGAACGGTCGAATAGACACTGCAAACGTGTCTGAGTACAGGAAACGTCCGCCGATATTAGACGGAAAACATCGCTTAACGCGCCTTCTAATAAAACGCGAGCACGACGCGCATGCGCACCTCGGTCGTGAAAACGTAGTGAATAATCTACGTCAGAGGTATTGGATATTGCGACTGCGACCGACTGTACGTTCAGTGTTGAATGAATGTTTATTGTGCAAGCTCAGGAGAGCGGCACCGACGATACCGGTGAAAGGTAATTTACCGGTCGAACGTCTCGATGCGTACTGCCGACCCTTTACACGTTGTGGGGTTGATTGTTTCGGACCAATGACAGTCACAATAGGCAGGCGCAGAGAAAAACGATGGGGCATGCTATTCACATGTCTCGTCACTAGAGCGGTTCACGTGGAACTGTTAGCTGGACTTAGCACTGATAGTGCCATAATGGCAATGAGGCGAATGGCTTCGCGCCGTGGGTGGCCTAAGACAATATTATCCGATAACGGAACGAACTTCCGCGGCGCTGATATTGAAATGCGTAACGCATATAAGGAATGGTCATCCGAACTGAAGGACTACGCCCTAGTGAAAGGGGTAGAATGGAAATTTATCGATCCCGGTGCGCCCAATCAGGGGGGCGCTTGGGAACGCTTGATTAAGAGCGTAAAGTGTGCTCTAGCCGTCGTGCTCAAAGAGCGAGCACCGCGGGAAGAGGTACTGGCTACGCTATTAGCCGAAGTAGAGTACACAATTAACTCGCGTCCGCTTACACACGTATCTGTGAGTCCCGAAGACTCTGAAGCGTTAACACCGAACCATTTTCTGATAGGGTCAGCAGTAGGGTTACCGGTCACCGGAGCTTGTGACGTAGCAGACAAACGCTCCTGGCGAATAGCGCAAGCGTTAGCTGATCGCTTTTGGGCTCGATGGTTGAACGAATACTTACCAACGTTAACTCCGCGCGGTGACGTCAGAACGATGACGGATAGAGTAAAGATAGGTGACGTAGTCATTATCGCCGACGGGTTATTACCGCGTAATGTATGGCCACGGGGTCAAGTTGAGCGCGTTATTCCCGGGCCGGACGGTGTAGTGCGAAGTGTGGAGGTGCGGACGCGGGGGGGCGTCTACAGAAGACCAGTGAGGCGCCTCATTGTCCTTGCTACTGAAGAGGAGGCTCGCGAGCTACGCCGAGGGGAGACTGTTGCGGACAGCGGCCCCTCTGCTGGTCCCGCGACGCCGTGAAGATGAAGCCGTCAACCTCTCGTAGCAAACTAACAAGTCAACGTTGGAATTGTGCCCTCTCATTGGCTGGCGGCACAATTCCGGCGCTGGCCTTTGATTGGTTCACAGATTATTGGTGCGGGGGCATACCCCGCCCCTGCAGAGCTGCCACCGCGACCTGCCGCCGAGCGGCGACCGCCAGCGCTGACGTTCGCAGCATCACCCACAACTTGCACCGTGGAAGAAATGTACCTAAGTGCGGCGCCCTGATGAATCTTCGTGCCCACTGCTCAGTCAGCAAGAGATCATCGAGCTAGCAACACCTGCTAGTAGAACTTAGGCGGCGGTTCTATTGTATCGGAATTGTTAGGAATAAAGACTTAGAAAAAGTTTAATTAAGTGATAAGAAAGTTTCCTAGTTATAGTTTGTTATAAGAAGTGATAGGTTAAGGTACTTGATGCAGAACTTGTAAATATATATGGCAAGTGCCTTTCAACAATTCGTATTTTATTTGTGAAACCCCAGCTGTCCTCTACATCAAGCCTCTTTTTACAGCCATAATAGATTCCCTTCTATTCCTACTTTCATTAACCGCATTAAGAAATAAGTGCGAATCGTACTCGCGCACCGAGGGTTCCGTATCAATTTTGGACGTATAAAGTGAAAAAAACCGGACCGCATAACTAAGTTTGTTTGTCAAGGAATTTTGATGATTTTGAAAAAACTGTAATAGTTAGGAACATCGTTTTATTTTTGGTGCAATATTTAGGTCAATTCCTATCAACTCTAATTATTTCAGATTTTTCGCTCCGTAAACTTCGGAGATAAGGGGGGGGGGAGAATGGTATTTTTAGACATTTTTCATCATACGTCGAAAACTGTGAAACATAAAATAAAATGAAAATATATTTTGAAATGTGCAAATTAAGCTCTTTCATTTGATATGTCACTTGACCTAGTAACCCCACTTTAAAACTTCGGACCCCCACTCCGGCCCCTTTTGCAATGAAAGTAAAAATATTTTTTGGTATTTTGCATTTGCAATAAAGTTGGGCAAGCATTTTTTATAACTGTTCCAAATTTCAAGTCGATAGCTTTAGAAGTTGCTGAAATAAGCAGGTGTGACAGACAGACAGACAGACGAAGTCGCACCATAAGGGTTCCTTTTTTATCATTTTGGTACGGAACCCTAAAAACCTATTCACAGTTTGAAACACTTTTCCAAACACCTAGCTAGTTTACCGGCCGTCACGTTTATAACATTTTAGGCTAACAAAATCTAGGCATACTTTCTTCGTAGACTAGAATGTACTGTACCATGGAACGTGACAGGAAGGCGTGGCCTGAAATAGCCTGGCTTTATTACTGCAGCACTTTTATTGCCTTCCTAATAGGAAGTGCCACACCGTTCGTAACGGCCGATAAGATCAACCTATAGTTCGACTGTCATAGAAAGAAGGAAAAAAAAAGAAAGAAAAAATGTTTATTCGGAGCATTTTGAAACACGTACAGAAAAGGAACAATAATCTCCCGTATTACCATTACAAAAAAAATATTGCTAGCCTCTAAGTACATTATTACTTAAATTAAATATTATGAAAAAAAAGATAATCTATAAACAAGATAAAAATTAATAATAATAAAAAAAAAGTCTGTAGAGGGTAGTACACGTAATCGTGGAACGCTTTATGTCATCGAAGGCGTGTCTCACGGTTGCTCCGAATGGGTATCCAGCTCAGCATAAGCCAGGCAGGGCAGCTCCTGACGCTGGTATTCTGCTGGATCCCTTTTCCGACACACGAGTGCCGAGCATGCCGAAAGTATATTTAAATTTAAATAAAATAAAAACTGTTTTGCGAAGTAGACAGTGAATAATTAAGTTTGTGTATGTGTGTACCTACATGTATTGTGTTGTCTTTTAGTCACCGTAAGTATTATGCAATACATACCTACCTTTAATTAGTGTGTAAGTAAAAATAAAATTAAAATTTAACAGTAATAAAATTGTACCTACATTGTAATAAAATAAATAAAAATATAAAATAATTTATTGTATAATTATTATGTAATAAGAATAATAATAATTTGTAATTGAATAATGGATTTTCTGTATAATAATATTTAAAGCATAATTGTAATCGAACTGTTTAGTATACTATTAATCGAACAGTGCCTGTTTTAGAATACGGAATACGGTAAAACGGAGTCGCGGGCAAGAGTTTATAAGTTTATTCCATACATTTTGTTGACTTATGTGAACATAAATGTATGGAACAGCTGATTTTTTTTCGCGATTTCATGGTTGGTCCCATAGTAAAAGTTGTTTATAATTATGAGTACAATGACCCCTTTTTAATATTTCCCCTGTCTAACTTGCCACCCTGTATATTTTTACCCGACTGCGAGACGCAAAGGAGGGTAATGTGTTTATCAGTATATGTATGTATGTATGTATGTATGTATGTATGTATGTATGTTTGTTTCTATGTGGCGTTCTAGAGACCAAATGCGTAGGCCGATTTTGATAATTCTTGCGTCAATCGATTCGTCTTAACCTTGCGAGTGTCACTAAAGACATAACAGTAATCAAAATTCACCACAGCGACAACCAGACGCCATATTGTCAAAATGAAAAAAAAAAAAGTTGATGAACTATGTCAAGTGGGGTGTCGTTGAATAGGTATTTTAAAATCATCTTTAGGTTCCTTTTATCATTTTTCATTTTAAATAATAGTTTAGGATATATAACGATTTAAAGTTGTTTAACAAAGCAATCATTCTCGCTAATTCTTACTTATTGATTTAAGTTTTTATTTCAAGTATTAACGATATACAAACATTAAAAACTAAAAAGTGAAAAATAAAAATAGTAAATTAAAAATTTAAAAAACCCGACTGCCAAAAAACAAACTGCTTGAAAAGTGCTCTTGTTTTGAACTTTTTAGTTGTTTTTTGGCAGTCGGGTTTTTAAATTTTTAATTTACTATTTTTTTAAAAGAACAATAGAATGATGTTTGATACATCTGCATAGATAGTTACGTGCTCAGATCATAGGAACAAGGGTGACGTGCTAAGGCGCCATTGAGCTTGACGCTTTGGTTTGGTCACATTGACCATATTTAAAATGTACCTACATTGGCGACGGACCGCACGCTCATGATATAAATAAAGTGTTTTATTTTAGTGCTAGTGATGAGTGACGAATCAGTGTTAGATTGAAGGTGTGCGGAATTTGTAATGTGTGGGAGATCTTTATATTCACAAGGAGCGCTTGTAATTGTGTCGCAAACTGTTCAAAAATTGGCGACAGTGGTTCCCGTATAACTAATTTGCTACGATGGCACATGGCATACCTACCTACCTCCTTTTTCCTATGGTTACGTGCGAGACAGTGTTCGTCCGTCATCTATACTAATATTATTAAGAGGCATTTTTTTTTTGTTTGTTTGTACTGAGTAGGCTCCGAAACTACCGGACTGATTTTAAAAAATCTTTCAGTAATAGAAAGCTACATTATCATTGAGTAACATAGGCTACTTTTTATCCTGAAAAAATGCACAGTTCCTGTGGGACACGCGGACGAAGTCGCGGGTGAAGTGCTAGTAAGCAGCCCTAACAGCATTGGTAGTGACTCAAATAGATTACTTTTTTATTTATGAACAAACATGTTTGTACAATTTTAATTGCGATTACTATGCTGCGCATAAAACGATAACATTTTATTATGGCGATAGGAACAAAGCATTGATGAAGTTATCAAACAAGGAAAGTTATTTATAAAACGTGAACAGCAAATATGCAGTAGGGAAGTCCTATATTATACTCTGAATTAAAGGACATGGGTTTTTTAGCTAGATTACAGTGGCAACAATAAAATACATAGTAACAGAATATAAATAGGTACCTAATTCCGTTTTACAGTCATACCTATCGATTATTCACTGCATTTACATATTTTGAATATGCACAGGCATGAGTTAAGCAAAAGGGAATCCTACAAATATTATAAACGCGAAATTGGTGAGAATGTATGGATGTTTGTTACTCTTTCACGCAAAAACTACTGAATAGATTTTGATGAAACTTTACAGTAAAGTAAATAAAGTTAATGTAGATGGTTCTAAGTAATAATAGAAGAAGATGAAATAAAAGGTAGGCTGTGGCGGCCTTTGCCATTTCGAGGCTCCAGGCCACCAGATCTTTGCAAGGCCCTTGTTCTTTGTGTTATTTAAGTTAATTGAAAGTAGCTTTTTTTGATGATGATTTACGAGAAATGCAAAAGAATATGCAAATTAATGTAGAGTTTTAAAATTTTCCTTTTGACCTTTTCTGCAAGTGGGTTGTTGCGCGAGGGCGCGAGGCCCCTACAAGAGTGAGGCCCCGGGCGGTTGCTCTACTTGCCACCCCATAAGAGCCATAACTCATTAGGATGCCATGGCGGCGACGCCAGCAACGCTTCCGTGGCTACCCTTGGCGTCCGTGAGACACCAAAACTAGCCGCCAAAGCGGATGCCAGACGAGATTAGTATCGCTTGTTCACGCAAAATAAATGAACGTCGAAAAAATGTATGCGTGTCGAGCGAGTGAACGGGGTGTCCGGGCTGGCGGCGACGCCAAACTGGCGTCGACGTTAATCCGCCGCCAAGAGAGGTATGGTTAGGTAGGTACGTTGTAATACAATTTGACATGTTTTAATTGGCGGCGCTGCTGGCGTCGCCGCCATGGCGTCCTGACGAGATATGGCTCTAAGGCCGCCACTGGAATCACACACCGCCCCGCGCTACGCTGCGGGGTGCGTGGTGACGGAACAAAAGCCCCGCGCGTTTTCAGTGTGTTGCACTATGCGTGTTTTCTATACAAATACAGGTACTTGCAAACAACGTAAGATCACGCACTCCCGCGCTACGCTGCGAGATGCGGTGCGGTGTGCGAATCGCCTTATGCAGATGACTAGTTGTGCCTACTTCCGCGTGGAAGTCTTCAAAAAGTTTTCATCCATTTAAGTGTCATTCAGACAGACGCAGCAGTGATAGCCTAGTGGTTTAACCATGTGCCTCCCACAGCGAATGGTTTGAGTTCGATCCCGAGGCACGCACCGCTGACTTTTCGAAGTCATGTGCGTATTAGAAATTAATTATCACTTGCTTTAACGGTGAAGGAAAACATCGTGAGGATACCGGCATGTCCTATAACCAAAAAAATCGAAGACACGTGACGTCCACTAACCCGCACTGGGCCCGCGTGGTGGACTACGGCCCATTCCCTCTCACAGAGGAGGCCTGTGTCCCAGCAGTGGGAACATTATCGGCCGATTATGCTATAGACAGACGCAGTCAGCGGTGTCGGTCTGATAACAGTGTTGTCCGTCTGAACGACGCTATAAGAATGGAATGTCAAACAATGCCTCCTTGTGATGTTATGATTTTCACACCACCCTGAAAAAAATTCTAAATGCGTCCATGTAGACACATTTCCGTGATGATTGCGGTCACGGTTTACAACTGACACACGTGACTAACTCACACAATGAGGATCCAATGGTTTTGCCGCGATAAGACAACCACAATAGCGATACCTATATTTATTTTTAGTTAGTTATGTCTACAGTTACCTCTCCGTTTTTTTAGGGGATTTTTTATTCGATGATGGTGGCAAACAGGCGTACGGTTCACCTAATGGTAAGTGGTTATTGCAGCCTAAGAAACATGCGACCTTTAAAATGAGGATTCACTGTGCCGACAGTTTACGAGACAAGCCGGTCCCCCGCTGTCAACACAGCGTATCCTCAGGAACTCTGACGACCTTACTCATTGCAGGAACGCGACACTACCGAAGAGTAGCGTTATTTGGCTGTGGTATTCTGTAAGGTGGAGGTACTGTCCCAAACCAGGCTTGATTTGAGTGAAATAGCCCGCGGTGCCCTCGCGCGGATGTCTCCATGAAGCTAAACTTCCTATCTACAAAGTACTTTCCCTCCGTGTGGCATAGCCGTGGGACAACATATATCAAGGGCAGCTATGCCTTGCCTATGCCTGATTTGTCCTAGTTTGGATGGGCGTCCGGAGACGATCGAGGGGTTCTCAAAGTGTCGTCAAGTTTCGTTCTTTATGCTTAGCTATCATATTTTTTAATATTTTCAAGGACATTCAGGGAAAAACCTCAATTTCGACAAAATGTCTGGGGTTTATATAATGTTTGTCCGGTGTCGACAATTTAGGTTATGGTAGCTTGGTAGCTCTTCAGATATTCATCAAAAAAAGGTTCGGGAACCTCCACAAAATAAATAAATACCGAAGGGCGACTTCGTCCAACGAACGACAACAGGGACACACACACATGGACACGTTCCCAAACAAATGTCACACTGTACGAAGACACACATCTATGTGTGCGTGCCTCTTCGCTCTTTGAATGGAACTGCCCTCTGTATTGTGTACTGTGTGCTTATACGCAGCTATTCGACCTTCGATAGGTCAACGGTCCATTTAGCAAGGAAGTCGTCCCACACCACGCTTTCCGGCCGTGATTCATATAAAATTACCATTCATTAATGTTCTTTGGGACTAGAATATTATTATTGATTAAGCTAACTAGAGCTTCAAAGAGGCTAGGCTCTTTGAAGCTCTAGTTACCTCTAGTCAAATGATATTTTTTTTATAATTCATAATCTTTACGAGGGGCTCGTGGCTAAATGACAGCCACGCTGATCGATCAATCTGCGAGGTTAAGCTGCGCTTGTCGCGGTCAGTCCTTGGATGGGTGACCGTTCTATACACATCGAGACCCCTCCGTGCCTCGGAGAGCAAGTTAAGCACTCGGTCCCGGTTGTCATAGGAATATCTTTGACAATCGTTACGGGTAGTCAGAAGTCCTAAAGTCTGACAGCTGGTCTAACATTCGAATACCGGTATTACCCATTAATTGGGTTGTGGAGGTCAGATGGCAGTCGCTCCACGTAAAATATTGATATTCAGCCAAAAACTAGTTAGACTGGATGCCGACCCCATTATAATTTGGGAAAAGGCTAGGCAGATGATGAATCATAAGCTTTACCAAACATAGCCCACCCTAAAACTAAATTTGGTATCACCGAATGGGGCATTGCGGAAACGTTCGGTATATTTTGGCTGTAGTATTAAATCGCAATAGAAAATAGGAAAGCATAATTCGAGATTCGTATTGTAATGTCGTCTCTTATGGTTAGATGCTCAGATCATACAAACAAGGAGATATGCCATCATAGCAAATTAGTACGGGAACAACTGATGCCACTTTTAGTACATTTTTCGACACAATTATGCGCATAATTAAGCGCTCCTTGTGAATAAAAAGATCTCCCACGCATTAAACATTCCACACCCTCGATCTAACACTGTTAATGGTCACTCAACACTAGCACTAAACTAAACCACTGTATTTATACCATCGATCGTGTTCGGTTCGTCGCCAGCGCGTACGTTTTTAATATGAGCAATTTGCTCAAAATCAGGCATCAAACTCGAGAGCGCCTTGGCACATCTCCCTTGTTTCTATGATCTGAGGTTAGATGTAATGGGCATATTTTATGGTGTGCCTATATTATTCCATGTAAGGCTACAGGTTCGGAGAGATCAAAGAAACACGTATACGATTAGATAGGTACCTACCTAATTTAATTTATTGTCGCAAACTGTTCTTAAAGTGGCGACAGTGGTTCCCGTACTAATTTGCTATGATGGCATAATTATCTCTTATTTTTTCTTTGAACTATGGCTGCGACAGATACATCACATAGGTATCTAATAACATATTTAGGCACAACATACACCCACTACAAGAATGTGTGAGGGGCTCGTGGCTAATTTGGAACCGCGCTGATCGATCGATGTCGGGTTAAAGAATTACCAGTAGTTGAGTTGTGGAGGTCTAAATGGCAGTCACGTCATAAAAAAACAGATAATATTCTTTCAGCTGATTCAGCTGACTAGTTTCAGCCGTCTCGCGCAAACATAGGTAATCAAAATCTAAATTTCCGACAACTAACGCCATCTAGTTTTGTACCTTGGAGTAAATGAGTCCTAACAACAACAACAAACTGATTTCCTGCATCAGACACTGGCATAGTGGGGTAGTTTGTATAAACCGTATTTAGGTACATAGTAAAATCTAAATCTGCAACCAGTAACGCCATCTAGTTTTAAACTTTGAAATTAGTTTGTGCAGAAACTGACGCAATAGGTGGCGCCACATGTACAGATGAAAAATTAGAGCTGAGTGAATCCTCTGCCGGCGGCGCCGTGTCCCAAATTGTAATACGTAGTAGAAACCTAGCTAATGACTAATAGAAGAAATAGAACCAAAACTAAAAAAAAATAATTTTAGTAGACGCTGTTAGTTACACTAAACTAACCTCAGATCATAACACAAGGAAAGTAACCTAAGATATAGTCCTACAAATAACTTCAATCACGTACCTACATAAATAATTATGTATCAATACAAATACACCAAAACAAAATCAATATCTAACGCTAACGCCAAATCAAAGACAAAATATTCAAATGAGACCGCGCTAACTTCCCACTACATCGAATAAAAATGCAAGCGCCGCCGCATGTCGACGCTCTAGTATACACAGTGACCGGACTCGCGTCATACGTGGCCGTGCATACAATATCGACCGACGTCCTGTCAGACGATAAATCTGATATGCACTGACGAATGAACCTGTCATACACTTCCTTATGTGGGCAGTGCTTTGATTTGTTTCTGCTATTAAAATTATTTATGATGCTAGGTATATCTTTCTCATCTCCGAGTTTTCTTGCCTTGCGGTCAAGATCTACGCTTCGTTCGAATTCGAGGACAGTTCATTCATAATGGATTTATATGACAACTTACTACAATCTGGAGAATTCAGATTTTATCACACTAATCTTACTCGATACTTAAGGCGCGTCTCCTGCGACCTGTTTTCGTGTTCGACGAACATCGAACAGTGAACAGTGAACGATAAAGGGGCGTGGTCTACGTGTTTTGACGAATAAAAACACTCAAAACACGTAGACCACGCCCCTTTATCGTTCACTGTTCACTGTTCGATGTTCGTCGAACACGAAAACAGGTCGCAGGAGACGCGCCTTTACAAATGCAAAAGTTCGGATGGATGAATGTTTGTTACTCAATCACGACAGAACGGCTGAACGGATCTGAATGAAATTTGGCAGAAAGATAGATTACAGTCTGGAATGGCACATAAGTTATTTTTTATTCCAGAAAAATGTACGGTTCCCGTTGTATAGATTTGTAATTTCCACGCGAACGAAGTCACGGGCAGAAGCTAGTACATATTATAAATGCGAAAGTTTGGGTGTATGTGTGTGTTATTTGTTACTCCTTCACGCTAAAACGGCTGGACGGATTTGGATGAAATTTGACAAAGATGTAGCCTGGGACCTAGAGAAAGACATTTATAAGCTACTTACTTATCCAAATTCTAGGGAACTACTTCATGCACACGGATAAAAAGCATCATAATTATGTCCGGATATAGTCTATTTTACGCCTAATTTCGTCCAAATTCATTTATACATGATTATGTAACAAATCTCCAAATATCTTCACAATAAATTCAGATTTGTTACATTAGTGGGATCACAAGATTGCTATAGCTACTTTCTACGGTGCCTAGGTATAGTCCTCTAACTACGAATCACGAATTTTACAGAAGACCGCTTCAAAGTTTCAACCGCGCGTTATGTACGCGCGGTTGAAACTTTGAAGCGCTCTTCTGTAAAATTCGTGATTTGTCGTGAGCTTCTACAAGAAAAATTTTGTGTGTGGATTTAATGTTCAATTTGCCAATAAACCAAACGATAGTTATGGGTGGCCCACGCAAATCACTTATATACCACTTAGGGGTTTGTACATAGGGACCGTCGCTTTGTCATTCTATTAGAAATTAATTATCACTTGCTTTAACGGTGAAGGAAAACATTGTGAGGAAACCGGCATGTCCTAGAACCAAAAATTCGAAGACATGTAACGTTCACCAACCCGCACTGGGCCCGCGTGGTGGACTACGGCCAACTCCCTCTCACAGAGGAGGCCTGTGTCCCAGCAGTGGGAACATTATAGGCCGATTATGCTATGCTATTATGCTAATATTTAAAAAAATATTATACTCACAGTATCGGCGTTGACGAGCAGTTCCACTTAAAACATTCACCATCATCGCAAAATCCCTTGCAGCTGTCATCACAAGGTATCACACAGACGTTCGCACTACTATCACTCTTCACGTACCCAGTCTTGCACGAACACACGTTAGGCGCAGTGCAGAACCCATTAACACAGCTCTTAGAACACTGAGGCTTGCACACACCTTTGATTTTAACGTAACCACTATGGCAGGAACAGTTATTTGGAGCGATACAGTCACCATGAGAACAGCTGGAACACTTTGGCACACAGACTTTCTTGTTTACATGCACATAACCTTTGAAACAGGAGCACGTATAAGGAGCAACGCATTCGGCATTAACACAGTCGCATATCGGTTCACACACCGAACTGTTCTTCGGTTTGAAGCCCTCGAAACAGGTGCAAGTGTTGTGCGCAGTACAGCTGGAATTGACGCAAGGTTGGTCGCAGATTGGTACACAGTTAAGGTTCTCGTCTGCAGTGTAGCCTTCATCACATCTGAAGCAATGTGTGGAGTTGTAGGGCGTGAAGTTTGGTCTACAGATGCAGTTGTTGTTGGCATGACAGTCAGCGTTGAAGCATGTTGGGTTGCAGACGGGGGTGATGCAGGTGTTGGGTCGTTCGGGGTCGAGGTGCGCGGGGGGGAGGCACTGGCACAGGTCCGGGGAGACGCACTTGCCTCCGTTGCAGCCAGTGCTGCAGATCGGCGCGCAGATGTCTAGCTCACTGTCGTGCTGCCAGCCGTTGCAGCAGACCGTGTGATTCGTCCAAGTTAAATAGGTCTGGAATATGATTGGAAACGAGATTTTATTCAAGTGAGAGGTGCATTTATATACTCGTAGTTAGAAGAAATTGATGTATGGCAAATTACCTCAAATCTATATTTCTTGACGACGCACTTTCTTCGTCCACACCATTTGTTGATGGCCACATTGTATGGCCGTTTCCTACGTTGTCGAGAGCTAGAAAAAAATTGTAGGTAAGTCGGTAAGTAGGTACTGAATTAATAAGTCATAAAAACTATTAGTCTTAAGAACTATTTGAAAAGCTTCGTAAAACAATAATTTTGAGTTTATGACAAACAAAAATACAGAAAAACAAATCTTTTCTCTTTAATATTTAGTAGATGTAAGAGAAAAAAAATTAAACAAACTCAAAAGACAAAACAATTCATATTATTATGTCTATAATATTGTCATATACAGGGTGGCAGGTTAGACAGTGGAAATATTTTAAGGGGTCATTGTACTCATCATTATGAACAACTTTTACTATGGGACCAACTCTGCAATCACGAAAAAAAAATCAGCTATTCCATACATTTATGTCCACATAACTCAACAAAATGTATGGAACAGCAAATTTTTTTTTCGCGATTCCAGGGTTGGTCCCATAGTAAAAGTTGTTCATAATGATGAGTACAATGACCCCTTAAAATATTTCCACTGTTTAACCTGCCACCCTGTATACCGATGACTCGGTCATAGATATATAATCCCGTATATATGGTAGTGTAATATCCCCCCGTACTCATCACCAACACGACAAAACTTTACCTGAGCTTGACTATACAGACTCCATCACCATTTTCATCCAAAGCCTCCGTGTAATAAATAAAATCCACCATCAGTACCACAAATAACCAAAACACTATCGTTTTCCAACTCATCGTTGCAGCGTTCTAATTTTTTATTCCAAAATTAATTTGCACTAAAACTTTTTCTTAAAGATAAGTATTTTTTAGTCCAATCTTTGTAAATGACACCACTGTGTCAGTCAGTCAACTACGTTACAATGATGTTCGCTATCTCCTAAACTATTCACGATACTCGTAAGGCCGAGGCGCTATTGCCAGCGATTCACAGATAACTTCAAGTCGATTATTGAAGCTTTGTAGAATTGCTAATGATACTTTTACTAATTAACCATTAACAAATTGGTCCTCTTATTCTGACAGGTTAATTAGGTGATAAAACTTCATGCCAATAACGGGTTGCCACTTTGTTGGCTCCTTATCGTTTTAACACAGTGGATAGTAGTCCATTGATGGACAATTGGACATATGTCTGAAGTCTGACCCAAGTAAGGTAACTTCTATAGCCAGTATGTTGAGACTGCCATTGCAACGTTATCGTTGCTGGCTATCAGCTTATAGTAGTTATGCTGAGTAATTCCATATCTAACTGACAACCTGTCCAGTATTCATTGCAAGGATAATGTCCAGATTTTCTTATTTTTTGGTTATATTATCACCTAAATTAATAAAATTTATATCAATTCGAAAATAAATCAGTGAATCCTTGATGATATCAATATCTTTTGTTTTATTGGTATTTTTTTATTTTTTATTTTAAAAACGTAATAAAGAGCGTTTCACGTAAGAAGTCCCTTCGCCGCTATGTTGGCTGCTTTGAATGTCAATATGCTACAACGTTTTGAACGGTGTTGGAAGTTTTTTGCAGCACCAATTCTCGTTCACCACTTTAAAGTGTCCTAGGCATTACTTTAACACAAAAATCTACAAAAAACATAAAACATTAGGACCTATACAGGATCCCACTTTTTAAGTGAAAGACTCTAGGTATAGCAAAATAAATAACAAAAGAAAGAATTAACCATGCAATAACTAAATTGACCGCACGGTTGTCGCAGTGGCTGAGAGATTGGCTGCTGCGCAACGTGTCGCGGGTTCGATTCCCGCATTGCACATAGGTCTGGCTGTTTGTGTATGTGAAATTTGTAAACGCACCCACGATACAGGAGATATGCTAGTGTGGGACAACGGTTCATTAAAAAAAAAAAAAAAATTAAGTACTTCTGCAATAACAACAAAAGTAGCCACTGATCGTCTCTCCAAAGCTATTGACGCAATCGTAATTACTTCTTTAACTTTCACACTCTCGCTTACATTAAAGCATGTCCTTCTATCATTATGATTATTAAAATTATAATTTGTAATTTGCTGATGTGAACCCTATTTCTTAGTAATAAGGTTCCAATTGTCTAACGCGTGAGACAATTGGAACCTTATTACTAAGTGTGCGTCCTGCGGATTAGCATGCAAACCTTTTTCCTTTTATTCTTTTCTATTTATAGATTTGGACTGGAAGAAATTAAGGTAACAGAAGTCGGTAATTAACATTTTTCGTTGGTAAGATGGGCAATTTAACTAATTAGTCGTAACATTTCTTTGCTCGTCATTAATCTACGCAGTGACTAATTGGGTAAGTAAAAATGGCATTAAAAAGAGTGGTAACTATGTTTCTTTGGGTTTCTCATACGACTAACCCTGAAATCGCTGAAATAATCCATACAAAAAAAATCAGTTGTTCCATACATTTGTGTTTACATAAATTGACAATATGCAATTTATGTGAACACAAATGTATGGAACAACTGTTTTTTTTGCGATTTCAGGGTTGGTGGTTGGTAGGTAAAAGTTGTTAATAATAATGAGTACAATGACCCCTTTTCGGCAGTCGCATAAACTAATAATAACGTTGTAAATTTATTTTGTGAATCCCTCATCAATGGAACTTTTTTAGAAATAAATACTACTAATAAATACTTACATTAATTTCTCTGTGTTTTTCTAAATGTGCAAATTCTATAAAAAATATCAAAATGTTCTGGGACTATTGCATTATGGATTTAAATTATGCTTACATTTATGACACTTTCCGTCAAACCAACTTGTGATCGGCCAACAGTATATTTTTTTTGTGGTTTCAAGGTTTGTCACGTGTGAATACTGAATATCCCCTTAAAGGACGTCGGCAGTTTTAGGCTTGATATGGTACAGTAATAAAAACATAACCAAAAATAAAAATATATTTTAATTGTTCTTTGCCTAATTTATCTTAGAGATTAAGAATTGGAATCAAAAATCGAAATAAATAAGAAATAAAATGATTATGCCATTGACATTTTGAAAAAACCACTAAAACAAAAACGGGTGCATGCTGGCTGGCGCGTGCTTCCAGAGAATAATATCATGGTGACAGCAACTAAAACCTTTGAATTGAGAACTCATTAGTCGGGCTGTACTTCACTGGATCATTCACACCATACTTAACCTCACTGTCAGAAATAAGAATATTTCTCTTTAACCCAATTACGTACAAAAACAAATAAAAAATGAATTTAAATACTCTTGAAATACTCGATCACACCAAACTAATTTCATATCTGTACCGACTTACACAATCTGAGGCCCAGCGTTCTATGGGCGTCTGCCAGTGCCCTTTTTGTCTCGTTAAATCTAACACACTCTCACTGAGTTGCAGAAAAGGTCGTTAAGTTTTAAAGGAGACTTTAACGATAGAAATTGTATGGGTAATGTCTCCTTTAAAATTTAATTATCTTTCTGCAACCGACCGTCTATGCATTATTTACATAAAGCGTAATTTCACGAGAGCAATGACACGCATAGTGAAATGTGACGGATGCTGCAGATAAAGAATTTATATTATTTACATTAAAATATTTCTGTGAAATGCCCATTTAATTTTGCTCGTAAGGAGGCGTCCATTAATCACGTGATGTTTTTTAGCAACTTTTTAACCCCCCTCTCCCCCTGGTGATACATGGTGAGGTTTTTTCCGAACCCCCTTCCCCCCCTTTCGAGCCTCACGTGATTAATGGACGGCCCCTAGATGAAACGACTTGAGACTAGTTTCAAATCATTTGGTTGAAAAGTCTCAAGTAATGCTTGGGTCTTGAGTTAGTCTCTGTAATACTAAATCTAAATGTACCGAAATTATACAGGGTGGCAGCTTAGACAGTGGAAATATTTTAAAGGGTCATTGTACTCATCACTATGAACAACTTTTATTATGCGACCAACCATGAAACCGCGAAGAAAAATCAGCTGTTCCATACTTTTATGTTCACATAACTCAACAAAATGTATGGAACAGCTGATTTTTTTTCTCTATTTCAAGGTTGGTCCCATAGTAAAAGTTGTTCATAATAATGAGTACAATGACCCCTTAAAATATTTCCAGTGTTTAACCTGCCACCCTGTATAAGCATGCTCAATGTATGTAGGTAGGTACCATTCACAATCGGAAAATGTTATTTTTGGCGAACTAGGAAGAACAAAATCATTTTTAAGGAAAACATAATTATACCTAGCATCTATTTCCAATAATCCTACTTCCTACTAATATTATGAAAACGTGAAAATTTGTGAGGATGTATAGATGTACGGATGTTTGTTACTCTTTCACGCAAAAACTACTGAACGGATTTTGATGAAACTTTACAGTAATATAGCTATACATCAGAATAACACATGGCTACTTTTTATCCCAAAAACGCGGGCGAAGCCGCGGGCGTAAGCTAGTATTTATGATAATGACAGTTTACATGACGGACCCATGACACCAATACGGCTTGACACCATTCGTGAAATAGGTACTACCTAGCCAAAATAGAGTCTACGCTTTTTTTTATATACATTGCTACCTAATTATAATAATACAAGGTGGCAGGTTAGACAGTGGAAATATTTTAAGGGGTCATTTTACTCATCATTATGATCAACTTTTACTATGGGACCAACCCCGAAATCGCGAAAAAAAAATCAGCTGTTCCATACATTTTGTTGAGTTATGTGAACATAAATGTATGGAACAGCTGATTTGTTTTTCGCGATTTCAGGGTTGGTCCCATAATAAAAGTTGTTCATAATTATGAGTACAATGACCCCTTATAATATTTCCACTGTCTAACCTGCCACCCTGTATAACATTAAGGAACACTTACTTTTTAGATGCATGCGCGCTGGATTACTTCGAGTACATAGATACGCCAACAAACTATTTATTAACTAATTACCATTGCTGTAATGACAATATTTTAAGAGGAAAATCTACAACAATATATATTTTTTTCTGTCCTTGTAAATTCCGAATAACCAGCTGTGAATGGAATGCCGTCATTTCTGCTATAAGTGTCATTGTTGCTAAGACTACGTACGCACAGACAGGCGGCTTGCTTATAGCGCTTAGAACAGGTTTTCTTAAAGTGGGGTCTACGAACCCCTTAGGGGTCCGTGACATGAGTGCCGGGGGTCCACGGCCACTCATTTCACTTTTAATATTATATTTATTAGGAAAATAATGCAGTAATTTACGCAGTGTTTGTTTGACCACTGGCTCATATTTAAAATCTTTAAAATAAAAGTGAATTTTAATATCATGCTTTGTTTTCTTTTCCTATTTTTTTTTGACTGGGTCCACGGAATTTATGAAATTCTGAAAGTGGTCCGTGGCTACCATAAGTTTGAGAACCACTGGCTTAGAGCCTAGCAAGTGACCTAGCGAGTAGCTTAATAAAACGAACGTTTAAGAATATTCACGACCGGCCGCACTGCGCGCTTGGCGCCTAGCTAGTCGCTCCTCAGCGCGCAATGCAGCCGGTCGCAAACATTCTAAAACGTTCGTTTTACTAAGCTACTCGCTAGGTGACTCGCTAGGCTCTAGGCGCTAAGCAAGCCACCTGTTTGTGCGGACGTAGCCTAACAGTATGTTGATAAATACTATCTATGCCCCGCGGATCCATTCATGTGTAACACTAATTCAAGTTGAAGACTTTTGCAGTAATCCCGCTAAACGACCGGGGCCTATTTGATGTAACTACTCTGCAAGTCTGCACTCAAATTTCCGAACTCTTCAACTGAATCATGTTTTATGTACCTACACACATTTTGCAGACTGAAAATTGAAATTTGGAAGAGTAAAGAGTGAGCTTGTACATTCAAAAAGCCAATAGTTTTTCATAAAACGCTTTCGCTCTACACTCTGCAATATTTGAAAAGTGAAGAGAAGAGAGCAGAGTGCAGACTTGCAGAGTGGTTACATCAAATAGGCCCCTGTCGAGCTGATGATATGTCGCTCTAATGACCTGTCGAACCTATGACAAATCGCTCCAATAACCTGTCGAACATATGACCCGCCCCCCTAGCCAAGTTGCTTTTCTTTTAGCGTTTACGCCAAACGCTACGTACAAAATGTATGGCAGTGACATTTGTGAGGTCACGTGACTTTTCCGCAGGCAATTGTCATTGCCACAGATTTAGAGTAGACTAGATACCGCAAACCGTCCGTCCCAGCGTGCCCGAAAGTTTGTGCCATACGCCTACTTGCCGAATTTCTAGTTGAGTTTACTTTCAAACGCGCCTGTGAAACTTGACAAATTTAATAGTGTCGTTGAAGACTTACAAATACCAAATTATACCAATAATAACTGTAGAAACTCTTATACGGTTGCCCAAGGCTTTTAAATGACTTGTGCGACAGCAGCAGCAGAGGTAGGTAAAAGTGGCACGCTCGTTTTCATACTATTTAGTGAACATGCGGTATCTAAATCTGTGGTCATTGCCATACATTTTGTCTTAACGTCAGAAAAGTAACTTGGCTAAGGGGGCTGTCGTGCTAATGACAAGTTGCGCAGTTGTGTTTCAAACCTGTGATATACAAACGTCGAAGTAGAATAAATAGTACAAAATTTATCGCACACACACATTCACGACTGATCTATTTTCATTCCTGACCAACTGATTTATAAAACGGAAGGTTATAAATAAGGAAACTGCTCTATAAGGAAATCATTTTACAAAATGAAAATAAGGAGATTCACGTAATTATTATTATAATATATGAATCATTAGTATCATTATTGAAGCAATTGTATCATTGTATCCAAAACTCCGCTGGGTAAATCACCAGTGGATATATTAATATGTAAATTATATAAAAAATACTTAGATTTAAAATAAAAATAGTGTTGGGTGTGGAGTGTTGTTCGAAATGAAGATGCTTGGAATATGTGCAATTTTGTACTTAATGGTATGTAATTTGTATGTTAGGTTATGATTTATACCTTTGTTCTAATGCGGGCATCAGAAATGTTAAAGATTTGAATAAACCTCTGCACTGTGCTACACTTTTAGTGCGAATCAAAGCATTACAAGTTCAAAAATCCGACAATGAATCGCAAAACGCAGATATTTGTTAAAAGTAGAATGCCCATCATTCTATGGTACTTCACTGGTGGTCCGCGGACCACTGTGGTCTGTGAGCCATCCTGAATCAATCATTAGGATCTCGGCGCTTCTGAGTCTGCTTCTGAAAAACAAGCACCGAACTCGATTGGATGTCAGTGCCGACATACGGTTGGCATTGAGTGGCACACAACCTAGGATTCAGAAGATACAGTTACAATCACAAGTTTATATTTATTGAATACTAGCTGTTCCCGAGGTTTCACCCCTGTTGCTCGGCTCCTAAGGGTCATTGCGTGATGTTAAATAGCCTATACTATTCCTCATGAATCTGGCTATTATATACAAAAAGATTTTTTATATAGAAAGGTAGTTCCAGAGATTACCGCGTTCAAACAAACTCTTCAGCGTTATAATATTAGTATAGATTACCTCCAAACAGTTGGTGGTCCCTGGCAAGGCAAGACATGGTCAAATGGTCCCTCGTTACTAAAAGGTTTAGAACCACTGTTCTACGGACTGCCGTTGTACATCATATAAGGTGCTATAAAAATATCTGCCACGGCTTTAATGGGAGGTAGTATTGTATTTATAGATTACAATAGTGAAGAAGTTTCGTACCCCGGAACAGTTAATTCAATTTGAGAAAATAAAGAAGTTAAATTAACATTGACTCAACTCTGCATAACGTGGTTCACAAATGTGTCGCTTCGTCAATGAAAACAACTGCTATCTCTTTCCATCTATTCTGTGAATGAAAACTGATATCAGCTGACTAGTTCGTCACTACCTAATCTATTAAAATTGATACATACTTTTTTTGTATGAAAAAAAATATGACAAATAATCAATAATTTATCTTTACTATTGTAATCTATAAACACAATACTGTCTCCCATTGCAGCCGTGGCAGATATTTTTATAGCACCTTATATAATGTATATGATAGCAACGACGATCGCAATGTACCAAATACATGTAAATATTAACCCCGTTACTTACAGACGAGGATTATATTAAATACATAGCTCTTATGTCAATTGTCATCTCTGTTCATTGTCATACAAACGACAAGGATAGTTGTATATTTAATCGAATCGCAGTTCGTGTCGCGGCCTAGTAGTTTCAGATTCAGTCAGTTCACTCGGTCAAAAGAACACGTGCTGTTATCATAAATCTATAATTGTATTTTACGACTAATTTTATTGTCTTACAAGAGGTGTTTACATAAAACTTGTTGGTCTTTGCAGGGGAGTCCGCGGGTGGTATAAAGTTAGACTAAACCGACTAAATTTACAATGAACCTTACATAACCAATTTTTGCTATTTATTTATAATCTTTAAGTACTAATATTATAAAGCTAAGTGTTTGTTTGTTTGAACGCGCTAATCTCTGAAACCACCAAGCGGCGTTTAAATTGTCCAATATAATAAAAAACATATATTTTTTATTTCAGATCATCTATGGTTTTGATGTTTGTGACGCCAAATGCGACGAGTATATTATAGTATTTGAAGAAATTACTTGTCCAAGGTATAATTTGCGACCACAGAAACTGTAAGTTCTACTCTCTTTACAAGAAGACAAAGTATAATTTTTACCAATCCTAATAAAGTTATGGTCATTTATAACATTTAATTTTTTAGACGCGAAATAAATTGGGATAAACTAACAGACCCATGCAATTCAACGGACATTTACGAAGAAATTCTTGGAAATAAGGAATGTATTCTAGAATTCACCTGCAGCCCTAGCACAGATTCTAGATGTAATGACCACGTTGAAAAAAGAAGCTATCAAAATCATTCCTTAATAGCTGTCAACAACACAGTGGATCATGCAGGAAACATGAGTAAAGCATCTGATGTTCCAAAAATCAATATTATTGATAAAGAGAAACTATACCGCAAGGAGGCCGAAGATAATGATACATCAATGTATGATGTAAATCTTATTTATATAAATAAAAACGATATGCAAAATAGTTCTGAGTTCAACAATGAGAAATCAAAAACTCTGCATGAAAATATGATAAACTGGTGTTTTGCGGAAACTGTCTGTAATAATGCAGGCAAGGCGGAAAATTATAACTTCAGTGACGTTAATAATTATATTAATGTTAATCGTCGCAGCGAACCAGCTACAACACTTCAAATAACAATAAATCGAGATGAAAACAGTACAATACAACCAATCTTTACAGGTTACAATAGTGATTTTACAACAAAAGTAGATTCTACGTATAAATACTTCAAAACCGTGAATTTAACGTGTACAATTTTAGAAGACTACAATAATTGTACACCAAACATTGGAAATAAATCCAGAAAACAAATAAATATATATATTATAACAAATTATGTCCAAAGTGACACAATTACAAAATATCCTAACTGTACAAATGACTTTATTGCATCAAACAATTCATTTAATATAAAATGCGATGATGTACATTTTGCTAAATACAACCAACATATTATATTGACTCCACAACAAAAAAATAATACGCCAATCAAATTTGACAATAAAACAGAGCAAGGATTGTTGACTTGGAACTGTCTAGTTATAGAATTAAATGGTTCATTATCATCTAAAGAAAAACACAGTGAAATATATTTTAATAATTGCTCTTACCATCTAAATATAGACAATAATAAAATTCAAACTGGAGATCATAATATAACGCCAATTCCAGGGAGCAAAAAAGGATCTATTGATAATATTGCAACAAAGTATGGTATGGCCAAGCCAATAAACGAAGATATTAATTTAATTAAACTTCTCATAACAGAAAAAGCAAACAATTGTAGCCAAAACTCATCTTTAAATATTCAAGAAGGAAAGATCGTCAACATAAGCACATATAATAAACAGGAAATCTTAAAAAATAATATTGTCGAATTAAAACTATCTAATTGTATAAATGTTAATTCTTCTATCATTAACAATACGCGTCCCCATCTAATGGCGGATTTAACCATTTTTTTGAAGAATGAGTCCATAAATACATTAGATTTAAAATTATTCAATGAAACCTCAGAAAAGGCAAATATCAAACAAAGAATAATAATACGATGTGATCTTTCAAATCATAATTTCACCAGTAATACCACTAATACTAAAATAATATTACAATGTGAATCCATAGATTTGGATGATTATATTAATATTACACATCTAGAAAATGGTACACCTTTAAATCAGACAATAAATGCAAATCATACTAAGGAGAAGAAAAAAGATTACGTAAACAAAATTGAAGAAAATTACAATCAAACTAAAGTCGAAGCAGAAGTAAATATAAACAACAATTGCAGTACAAATAAAACAGCTGCACCTAACGAATGCTCTGACAATAAAAGTAATGAAAACGATACAAAAGTAATTGAAAATAAAGAAGTTCAGAATAATACCAAAAATAAAGAAGTTCAGAATAATACTGAAAATATAAAAGTTAACAATAATACCGAAAATAAAGAAGTTCAGATTAATACTGAAAATATAAAAGTTAAAAATAATACCGTTCCGAATAATACTGAAAATATAAAAGTTCAGAATAATACCGAAAATAAAGAAGTTAAGAATAATAAAAAAAGATCTAAAAAAGTTAATTTCAATAGAAGAAAAGATATTGAAGAAGGTGCAGAGCAAAACAGCCTTGCTCTAGATCTAGACAGCGGTGAAACAGAAAAGATAATGCTCATAACGCTCGCAGCACTTGCTGGTGCCGGCATAGTAGTGGCACTTGCTTTTAGAGCATTTCCCAAAAAACAAGAGTACAGTAAGTAATCTGATTAATACTATACTAACATTAAAAACCTAAAGTATGTTTGCTTGTTTGTTTATTTAAACCAGCAAGCACAGGTTCGTTCGTGCATGAAGTACTGCTCGCATCTTTGGTATGGCTCAGCCAAGTACCAGCTTGAGGCGTTGGAGTCCATTGAGAAGCGTGCGAAGAAGCTTATCAGCAATGACTTCCTTGTTCAGACCAAGCTCCTAAGTCTCGAGCATCGGCGCAAAGTTGCTAGTCTATCTGTTTTATATCGGATACATTTCAGAGAGTGTGCCTCAGATCTGCATGATCTAATTCCATCCTGCCCTTTTTTCTATCGGACGGCCAGAAGCACAAAAAAGCGCCATCGTTTCATGGTTGATACACCAAAAACCCGAACGAAGCGCTTTGATTCCACTTTCATTGTGAAAACCGCCAAACAGTGGAATGCGCTGCCCGAGTGGGTGTTCCCCGACAGTTACAATCTGGGTGTCTTCAAGTCACGAGTGAATCGGTTTCTTTTAGGCAAGCGTGCTCCATCGTAGACCGCATCATCGCATAACATCAGGCGAGGTGGCGGTCAAACGCAAGCCTAATTACAAATAAGAAAAATAATTTAAATAAATGCGCTAATATCTGGAACTACCAGTCCGATTCGATAAATCCTTTTTGTATATGATAGCCAGATTTATGAGGATTAGTATGGGCTATTTAACACCACGCTATGGCCTTTAGGAGCCGAGCAAAGGCGGGTTAAACCGTGGGGCACAGCTAGTTATAATAATAAAAAAATTACTCGTGTAAATCAGCTAGTCTATTCTGTAATGACACGCCGCCTAAATTCATCGCGAGAACTACTGAGGCTCTAGACAAGTTGCTTTTCTGTTAGCGTTCACGCCAAACGATAAGCACAAAATGTATGGCAATGACATTACCTGCGGAAAAGTCACGTGACTCACAAATGTCATTTCCATACATTTTATCCGTAGCGTTTGACGCTAACGCTAACAGAAAACTAACTTGTCTAGGGCCTCTGAAATGTCATCGCGCTTGTAGCTTAAGGATAAGGTACAATCATAAGCAATAATACATAATATAATTATATACATATAGATATGTATATTGTGCATCAGAATACTCCCTCAGTGATAACGTCTGAATCCGGTGAGCTCACGGTGAGATTCTCGCGGAGTTCTCGCATTGATAGGTGGCGTTACAGAATAGACTAGCAGAGAAGAGCAGTGATGGCTCAGTGATAGCGGCCCCAGATTATAAATGTTTTTATACCTACCAGTTTTTGAGGTGGATATCCTCAGAGGGTCTGTCAGAGTCTTACTGATTAAAACCACCCCGGAGTCGCTCGCGCATTTGCCCGCACCCCCGGCAGATATTGGCACGCCAGATGTCAAAAGCGGACCCCGTCACCCTCCGCGGCCGTCGTCCTTCTTGAGAGACGCGTGCGGAACACGGTGCGCCGCCGTCTCGGGCCTGGGGGTCTACTCTGTAAGTCCGTCAACGAAGATACGGGCCCGTCCGAAAGTACAATAGACATAAGATTCCGTCAAAACAAGTGTCAAATTCAATTTTTCGGACGGATAAAAACACATCGGGAGTAGGGACAACTGTCAAATCGTGCTATCATTCATTCTTAGTTCGGGCCCCGAACTAATCTTAAGTCCGTAGGTGATACGGAGTAAGAAACGCCCGTAGCTAAGGTCGAAACTACGGATTTCGTGCTTAGAGAGTAGACCCCCTGTTTCCGTACGGGCGACGGACGCCCCAAGTCCGCCGCCCGCAGGCCGCACCCTATGGTGGCCGGAGATCGTTGGCCGCCCTACGGCGCCCGGTGCGTCTGCTGCGGATGCAGAGAGAGGACAACCAGTACTCTACCTATTTTTTTTTTTTTTTTTTCGAGTTGGACATCCTCATGTGTCTGTCAGATTCTTACTGACTAAAACCACCCCGGTGTTCCTCCAATTACCTTACGCCGGGGGCGCGGGAGTCGCTTGCGCATTCGTCCGCACCCCCGGCAGGTATTGGCCCGCCAAATGAATGAAAGGCGGGCCCCGTCACCCTATGCGGCCGTCATGCCCGGCCGCAATTCCTCTGGAGAGGCGCGCGCGAACCAGTACTCTACCTGGAGCGACTACCTTCTGACCTCCACAACCCAATTACTGGGCAACATTGAAATGTTTAGGTCGTACAAGTAATACGAATTTGATGGTTTCAGATGCGACCCCTACAAGAGAACCGCCAGATGAAGAGGAGACAGCGTTTTAAGATATATTTATAAGGAGAATTAATGTATTAATAGCTTTACAATTTTTTTTAATAGTTATTACAGTGTTAATAAAATCCAAATTCGTATCTTTTATTTTGTTATTATAAAGGACCTCAGATCATAGAAACAAGGAGATGTGCCAAGGCGCTATCGAGCTTGATGGCTGATCTTGAGCAAATTGCTCATTTTAAAAACGTACACGCTGGCGACGAACCGAACACGATCAATGGTATAAATACAGTGTTTTAGTTTAGTGCTAGTGTTGAGTGACGATTAACAGTGTTAGATTGAGGGTGTGCGGAATGTTGAATGCGTGGGAGATATTTTTATTCACAAGGAGCGCTTAATTATGCGCGTAATTGTGTCGAAAAATGTACTAAAAGTGGCATCAGTTGTTCCCGTACTAATTTGCTATGATGGCATATCTCCTTGTTTCTATGATCTGAGTAAAGGACCTATCTATGCTTTTAGTTTTATGGAACGAAGATAAATAGATGCAGCCAAAGACTGCGCTGAGCATGCCCCCGATGGATTTTAGTAAGTAGGTATCAGTCCTTGAAAAAGGTCCTTTGATATAAAATCGTTGCTATTAGCAAAAACATTGATGTTTTGGAATTTCAAATACATACTAAATTAGCATAGCTCCTGATCTAAGCCAACTTATTCAAAAGAACGTTTTTAATTACGCTAGTAATCCACTAGCAACCCTTATAGAAGAAAAACTAATCTTCCAAACACCTCGTACCTACCTCAACACGGTATAGGTACCTAACTAATTACTTTTAATATCAAAAGATGTGCAGATATTTCTTCCCTCCACAAATTTTAGGCGAAATTACGCTAGATATAGATTCTTTCGATGGTAGTAAATTGTTATAAAATTGGACCTTACCCAAATATTATATTTACAACACAATAAACGCCTAGTATTCTGCAAACACCTGGCTTCGCCCGATCCATCGATGTGCGACGCGCATGCCCCGTTAAACCTAACCACGATAAAGGGAACTCTTATGTCAAACATTATTACGTTCTTCGCACCTTATAAAGGAGAATTTAAGGGCGGGGGAGGAGCTGAAGTTATACTGGTTGCCGTAACAACTTCAGACAAGTCGTAGGTCGGCAAACCTCGGGAACGATCGTGCGTTTCCGTTCAGAGTGGAACCTCCGTAGTTTTTCAGACGATAGGGGCCTGATTTGGGGGATATTTATATTACTAATTTTGGTTATGTAATTGTATCTGTATTCGCTATAATAGCTGTTTTTTCACAAATACAATGTCTTGTTTGTATGTGATTCGTAGCATGGAGCACCCTTAACTTAGCCACACAACCTCATGATAACTACAATGATTTTCCGACAATTTATATTATTTAACTTATATCAACGGGGGTGAAATGAAACATAATTAATATTATATTGTTTAGAGACCGCAAGAGGTCTCTTACGCTTTAATTATTTTTTTATTTATTTTTTATTTGTAAATACGCTTGCGTTTGACCGCCATCTCGCCTGATGTTAAGCGATGATGCGGTCTACGATGGAGCACGCTTGCCTAGAAGAAACCGATTCACTCGTGACTTGAAGACACCAAATTAATAGTTAAAGTTTTATTGATGAAATGACAGTGATTCTGAAATTCATTTTACATTTTACGGTTACATCCAATGACTTCAATTAAATTGAAAAATCTCTAGTAATGTCTTAGGTTTTCGCCATCACTACACATTATTTATAACAAAACAAGTTTAAACGAATTTAATCGCTTTTAGGACAGTTTTTTTTTTAGTCGTCGTTGTCGACCTCGGATGCTGCAAAGTGTTCGAAACATCAGGAAAAAAAAATCAATAAATCAGTACCTACCGAATTAATACGCGATTATTCGTTTCAACTTGTTTTGTTATAATCTCTAGGAAAATCAGCTATGCCTACATTGAAGCCTATGTATGTCACTCAATATCGAATAAAACAGTTGTTCGAATGCCTCCCTGTGGTTAGGGGTGCAACGCCCGCGCCGGCGCGCCCCGTCGATAGGGCGCCACACCGCCGCCCCAGCCCGAGCGGCCGAATGCACGCGCCCCGCACAACGCCGACTATCCAACATTCACACAAATAAATTCAACAGAAAACCACAAAAAATCAACAAATTATACCAACCCATCACAAAAAACCGCGCAATTTTATCATAAAACAAGTGAAACCGCCGTCTTAGAAATAGTTTTTATTTTTCGAAATTATATTTTTTTTCTTAGTGTGCCAGTGACACAATGACTGCTAGAGTGCTGTGATGTTTGAAATTGGAATTATATTTTAGAATCAGTGCTAATTTTTTGATATACTTTTTTCATGGTTGACGTAACAATTATAAGTAATTTAGGACGCATTAAATAAATTGGTGATGTGACAAGGTTCTTGCGTAACAAACCGTAGGTAAGTAACTAAGTATCGACCCTTTCAATTTTTATTTGACTTGTTATTGTATGTATCAGTAAATCGGAACTGATCAATTTATGCTCCAATAGACAATCAATAGTGGCATTTTTTTTTTATTTCGCGAACTCTTCTGTTTATTGATGTTATAGTTTTACTTATTAAGCTATACAACTTAAGCTTAGGCAATAAAAAATAAATTCTATAAACCTCAGACCGAAAGGAACCCAAATTACTTTTGTTTCCAAATAAGTAATGAATTTCAGAAGGGCATTGCAAGGTGATCAAGATTATACACTCTAATCGCTAAATATCCTTGTAATTTATCATCTTCTTCCTGCTTTCAATTATATTTAAATACTGTCCTAATTCGTAGTTTCATTCTAATTAGTTTACGTAATCGTAGTGAAGAAGGGTTTCTGCAGTTTGATGCCCTCAAAGGACTTGTAATAACATGAAACTGTAATCTTACTGAAAGATTATTGATTATTCTGTTTCTTTATATGTGAATAATCGTTCTACTTCTTTGATGTTATCATTTGTTAATAATAGTAAAATATAATTATGTGGCCAGATGTGGCTATATTATGTCAAAACATCGAGATTTCTGTGCTAAATTGCTATTATTTAATTTAATTTAAAGTGCTTCTGAGATAAACGGGATAAATTCTGTAGATGGTAGTGAATTTTATCGGATATGCCTATAGCTTTGCGGATACGGACATTGCTAAAGAAGACGCTCATAAGATGCGTATTTAAAAACATTTATAGGTAATTATAGGTACCTAACTAGCACTTTGCCCGCGACTTCGTCCGCGTGTCCCACAGGAACTGTGCATTTTTTCGGGATAAAAAGTAGCCTATGTTACTCAGTGATAATGCAGCCTTCTACTGGTGAAAGAATTCTTAAAATCGGTTCAGTAGTTTTTGAGTTTATTCATTACAAACAAACATACAAAAAAAACAAATCTTTTCTCTTTATAATATTATAAATATAGATTTCAACTGATGCGAGTGCGGTAGCTCAGTAGTTAGAGCGATGCCATGGTTAGCAGAGGCCACGGGTTTAAGTCCCACCCGTGTCACTCTTTTTTAAATCTATACTAGTATTATAAATGCGGAAAGTTTGGGTAACAAACAGTTACCCAATCACGCCAGAACGGCTGAACGGATCTGGATAAAAGGACAATGCCAGCTAATGTATAGCGCCCCATACCAAACTCGAAAGTCTTTATGTGACGACCAAACCTAGTGTATTTGGAGAAGAATTAAATGCTCTTTCTGTATTACTAACATTTTTTTAGATGGAGTCTCGTTATTTGTATTTATTTGTAATTTACCCACTTAATATTTTGAGGTTAAGTTCGAGAAATAAAACTTATTCGAAGTCTATATAGTTAGTGTTTATGTCAGAAACTCGGGACTCTTTTATTAAAATTAAATAAAACTGAATAAGTATAAAATAAGAAATAATTTTATGAACTAAAGATTATGACACTGCGCGGCACAAATTGGTACAGCCCCCGACATTGTCCTTTGGCATAGAGATAGATTATAGTCGGAAATAGTACATAGGCTACTTTTTATCCCGAAAAAACAGCTACTCTTTCATATATTTAATAATAATAATACAAGCTTATTAAAGCTTTGACGTATTTTCAATAATGTTAAAATTCACAATAATGTTGTCGCGGAGTGCCTCCCTCCTCTGACCTCTCTGCCTCGGCTAGCTATGAGAGGGAGCCTCTACAGACACAAATCTTGATATTGAATAAATAAAACACTGCAGGATGGTTGGAGAGGTGTATTGCGAGACGTAGGTTGTATTTTTGCACTTTATAACGTTACACAGAGGTATAAAAAGAACTGTTACAAAAAGAGACTATTTGCTTATAGCTTTGCACACTTGATAAATAGGTAGTAGGTAATAAATAAAAACAGTACAGCGGTTCAGCGGTCACAAGTGATGTCGTTGGAGACCAGACAAAGAATGACGAAACAATGCAAAAAAATATGAGATGTTCTAAATTTGAAATTTAAAGTTAAAATCTAAACTGAATTTAGAAGAATGGGATGAATTAAGTGGCCAGCAATGGAAGATTGCCAGCACTAAATGATGAAAGAAGGATGACTCCGTCACAATGTTACTAACTGTAAATTATAAATAACAACCTTTAAACTTCCGCAGAGTCACGTTAGCTGCATACTTGCACAAGCATACTTCAGGGCGTGGTGAACTTGTTCAAACGACACCACTAACACGCTCGAGATAACTTGTGCAAGCTTCAAGCGCGAGCATACTTGTCATTTATAAAGTGTCGTGTATGACTGCGAAGTAAATTATAAATAAATTGTATGAGATTGACTTAGCTGAATCTCTGAAATTGGAAGGATTGGATGGATATATGAAGTAACTAGCTGTTCCCCGCGGTTTCATCCCCGGTTGTTCGGCTCATAAGGGTCGTAGAATGATGTTAAATGCCTATAATATTCCTGAAGTATTGGACTATCAAATGCAAAATTATTTTTTCAAATCCGACCGGTAGAATCCAGAGATTAGCGCGTTTAAAGAAACAAACAATCAAACAAAAAAACTCTTCAGCTTTAATAAATTAGCATAGATTCATTCATGATATTACTTATGCGAACGTTCGTTTGTTTTTAAAATTTTCCACACAAACCGATCCCGATAAAATTCGTTACTGGAGTCACGATAGCTAAGACTTAAATATACTAATTTAGCTTGATCGTGCCTCAAAACATTTGCCTAACGATCCTTGAGATTTAGGCCGGCCACAGACAATCGGAATGGCTTACTGAATTAAGAGATGGAATCCAGAATTGGATTCAGATTGTGACCGAAACGTTAGATTGATCTGAAAAAATCATAACAGGAAAATATCAGAGTGTGCGTGACGTTCAATGATTTAATATGGAATTCTGAACGTTTTGGCAGACAACCGAAAAGGCTTACTGAATCAAGAGACGGAATCCAGAATCGAAAATTCTGGATTCCTTCCCTTCATTCGGTAAGTCGTTCCAGTTGTCTGTTGCGGGCCTTAGGGAGGGTCATATTGAACCCCAAAGGATACTACAAAGCTATACCTACCCTCGCGGGATTGACTGTGCACTTCCGAATGATATCGAGTTAGACGAATCATTTCAAGCTGAAAATCAGGGCTTAGTTACTGGTTAGGTAGCTAGAGACTGGGAAAAACATTTAAAACCTAAATACTCAGGCACAGAGCCGGATTTAAAGATGTGAAAGGCAATCAAGAAGTGGAAGTCCCCAAAAACAGTTTGAATCAGACATCAGATGGATTTGGTAAATCAAAAACTCAGTTTTATAAAAGTAATATGAAAAACAAAAGTTATTGATTCGCATATTAATTTTCTTTTAAAGACTTACTTCTCAAGTGATAGTTGACAGTTCGAGGTCATTGACGTTCCTATTATTATCGTGATTGCATAGTATTTCCATTCACAAACAAAAAATCTCTAACAAACAATGAAATAAAATAGTTAACGTCAAATACTAAATGCAATTCAACTAAGATAGAGATAGATATTTATGAACGTCAATGACCTCGAACTGTCAAATCACTAGTAAAATAAGGCTTCTAAAAAAATGAATTAGTTAATTAATACCGTGTAACTGAGTCTTTGTTTTACCAAATATAGTGTAGGTAGGTACTTAATAGATTTTACCACATTTTTATTAACTCGCTTTCGTGTCTGTCTGTCTGTCTGTCTGTCTGTCTGTCTGTCTGTCTATTCGGTACAAATTTTTCAATTCATTTTTCAAGCAGGAAAGTGCTTTTTAGTCCATATTATTGCATTGTCATCCAAACTACAAGGGTAAGTATACCAAATTTCCGTTGCCAGCAAGTGTGTGAAAAATTAATTGCATAATTTGTACCGAACAGATAGACAGACAGATAGACAAGAAAACGAGTTAATAAAAACGTGGTCAAAATCAAGTTGTGAAGGCCCCGGGTAGAGCCCTGTTGTCCTACCCTCAATCCAGTCCTGCTCAGGCATATCTGTATTCGGTAGGTACTCAGATCATAGATACAAGGAGATATGCTATCATAGCAAATTAGTACGGGAACAACTGTCGCCACTTTTAGAACATTTTTCGATACAATTCGGTTCTTGACAACATTGAAAATATGCTACAGATTGTGGTCATCCTATCAGTTCATAGCGTAAATAAACTTATTTCACTTGATTTTTAACTAAAATATGTATATTTTTTGCAAATTACACGAAAATAAAATGCAATATTTTTTGTTATTGTAGCTGTCACAAGAACGGCCTGCGCACTCTGTTGACGTCACACGCTCGTAAGCCAGTGTTGCCAACTTATTTTTAGGGTAAAAAATTCTTTAGGGTAAATTTGAGGGTAAAATTTTAGGGAGCGCCTCCGCAGCCGGCGCCGACTAGGCTCCCAAAAATAATGCCGTTAGGAACCGGAGTAGCCTTGAAGTAGCAGTGATACCAGACGAAAATAATTGCAAACTACCGTAGCAGCAGATTAATATTGCCGTGTTTTAAGTTGAATTAAATACCTTAGACTGACTTTTAAATAACAGTGTTAATGTAAAACAAAATACAACTTTTTTGGACTTACAAGGGGGATGGAGGTGGTCGACGGAGCCCCGGTACGCGGAGCTCCTATTTCTATCTGCAAGGTTAAAAGTAACATAACACGAAGGGGTTGACGGGGGCTTCGTTCGCTCGCTCACTGAAGCCCCCGTCAACCCCTTCGAACCTAACCTGTCCGTGTCGGGGTGTCCAAGTTCCCGAGCTCGCTTCGCTCGCTCTTGGACCCTAATTAGGTATGTTACTCAAATGAAACATGAAATGTTTTTTTTAATTATGACAAATTGCCAACTCCCTTTCCCGCTTTTTTTTTCAAAAGTCAGCGCCGGCTGCCAATTTAGCAACCAGTGCCGGCTGCAAATTCAGGTCACGGCGGCGGTCGCGGAGTCACTTCCAAAATTTTAAGGTTAGATTTCGTATTGTTGTTATGATTACTATAGTTTATGGGCTTTTTGGTAAGCAATACATGTAGGTACCTAAGTATTTGAATTGAATTTGAGTTAAACAAATTCAGCATATTTTTATTGTGAAACATGACCATTGATTAAGAAAGAACTTGTTTTATTGTATATCTAAAACCAAAACTTTAGCCAGGTATTTTTGTATAAATAGTTATGATTTTAGAGTAAAATTAATCAGGCATTGGGGTAAAATGAAAATCTAGCTTGGCAACACTGGAGTAAGCACGGCTTTGACAGATTGTAGTTTGCGTTTTATGGTTTCTGGGTGCTATATTTGATCTTAGAGCTATTTCTGAAGCTGTTTTCATAGAAATCTTCTATCTAGTGGCATAAATATTCATATCGAATCTCAAAATGGAGTCAAATTTTGTGCAAGCTGATACAACCTACCTAAGATAGACGCATTTATGGTTGCACTTTTCTTTAAGAATACCTAACGCTGATTATTATGCTGCGGAACTTAAAAATGTAAAAACAGCAGTGTAAGTACCTACCTGCCACATATTTATTTACAAATCTTTTGTATAATCATTCAGAAGTTTTGTGAAATCTCATTTTAGGTTATGTTGATAAAAACTTAGAAACATTACCTATAAATTCTTTTGTGTCATGAATCATGATGGACTGCTTTAAGACGTATTTGTACATTGTGGAACTACACACCATTTATATACGCCATTATAGCCAATAAAAATGATTTATTGATGAAATTAATTTCAGCTGCACCGTCTGTCTTGTTGACAAAGCTCGTTTACTAGCGTGTTACGTCACTTCCGCAGAAACAGCGTTTTTGGAGCGGTTTTGGAAATTTATACTTTATCACTGATTTTTATTGATAAATACAGTAGATCTCCCTGAAATATCAATGTAGTGTGCATAAAATATAATGAAGATTAATATAAACCATTTCCCAAAATCAGTCAAATACCGAATTAAAAGCGCTCCATGTAAATATAAAGATCTCCCACACATTTAAAATTCCGCACCTCAATCTAACACTGTTATTCGTCTCTCAATACTAGCACTAAACTAAAACACCGTATTTATATCATCGATCGTGTTCGGTTCGTCGCCAGCGCGTACGTTTTTATTACGATCAATGTGATCAAACTAAAACCTCAAGCTCAATAGCGCCTTGGCACATCTCCCTTGTTTCTATGATCTGAGGGTAGGTATCTTCGCCCGCCACACAATCCGTGTGGAAACATCAATCTAACCCGGGTTTTGTTTGTGCCCTAGAAACTATCGACCCATCCATTGTTGCAGCTTTGACGAAGGCCGAACATAACGAATTCAGTTGTTGGTATTGATCCCTTTTCTGTATTGAAACGTTATTTTATTAGACATCTATGTTACAAGAGATGTCAGTCAAACACGGGCCAATTAGGAGAATATTATTTACACTATTACACTAATATTATAAAGCTGAACAGGGGCTCGTGGCTAAATGACGGCCGCGATGATCGATCGATCTGCGAGGTTAAGCTGCGCTTGCCGCGGTCCTTGGATGGGTGACCGTTCTTTACACATCGAGACCCCTCCGTGCCTCGGAGAGTGCGTATGATCACTTGACTTTTGCCCGCGACTTCATCCGCGTCGACTATAATAATTGACCGTTTTAAATGACCTCATTACTGTAAGGTGAGTACTACTACGAAGAGGTCAAGCTGTATCTCTGGTTCATCCCACCGGAATTAGATGAAATGTGGCTAAGATCTCTTTTTTTTTTCTTTATTGTTAAAGGAATTTTTATACATATGCCAATTCCATCGTAACCTAAATTAACAAGAACATAAAATAATTATAATACTACTTATACAAGTAAACTACTTCTAATTAGAACTTAATGAGGACTAAGAATCATAAACAGATTTTTAGAAGCTTCGGATGACGGTGTTGCCAATAATCCATGAAACATACGGCTAAGATCTTAAGTAAAACATTTGTATTCTTTGAATGTTAATCGCGTAGTTATTACGCAATGTCCATGTTAATTTCAACATAAAAGCTACTTTATTTAACCCTGGCGTACAATAGATCACAATCTAGTTAGGAATATCGTTCTAATAAATGATATGGGGAAGCATTACGTAAACCCGATATACCTTACTTATTAAAGAAAGAGGTTCGGATATAGATATTAGATATTAGCTATGATAGTCGGATAGATACTCAGATCATAGAAAGAAGGGAGTGTGCCAAGGCGCTATCGAGCTTGATGCCTGATTTTGAGCATATTGGTCGTACTAAAAACGTACGCGCTGGCGACGAACCGAACACGATCGATGGTATAAATACAGTGTTTTAGTTTAGTGCTAGTGTTGAGTGACGATTAACAGTGTTAAATTGAGGGTGTGCGGAATGTTTAATGCGTGGGAGATCTTTTTATTCACAAGGAGCGCTTAATGTTGCGCGTAATTGTGTCTAAAAATGTACTAAAAGTGGCATCAGTTGTTCCCGTACTAATTTGCTATGATGGCATATCTCCCTGTTTCTATGTCTGAGTCTACGGCCCACTCCCTCTCACAGAGGAGGCCTGTGTCCCAGTAGTGGGAACATTATAGGCCGATTATGCTATGCCATAGTTTTCAAGCCGGCATAGCAACGCTGGTTAGCGGCAAAAATAGGTGTAGGTAGCGGTAATATTTCCCCGAAGGAACACTTTTATGCAGGGTGGCAGGTTAAACAGTGAAAATATTTATTTATTTACATAATTATGAGTACAATGACCCCTTAAAATATTTCCACTGTCTAACCTGCCACCCTGTATATAAAGAGGTCTATTAATTAGTAATGACTGTCTTAAGTTTTCGCGATCACTACACATTTTAATAAAAACAAGTCATGACGGATTAAATGGCGTATATTATTGAATTCTGTTTTCCTGATGTTTCGAGCACTACAGCGCTTGTGGCCGCAGAATGACTAAGGTGTTAGGCGTCATGACAGTTATTCAAATTTATTTTGAACCTACCACGCAAGATTTTTAATTGAATAGGAACGAATACAAACAATCCTGCGACCACGAACGCTGCAAAGCGCTTGAAACGTCAGGAAAATAAAATTCAATAAATAATCTAAGCCTGTTATCCGTTAAAACTTGTTTTATTATAAGATCTATTATAACAAATTAGTTCTTGGCCGAAGTTGGTAATTTCAGCCGATAAATAACCCCCGCTCCTTATCACAATGCGAAACTGCAGGTGATCAATAGCGTGTCTTTGCCTTCCGAAGAGTACCAACCCAACCTTATGACGTTTTAAACCGTTTTTTTTAGGATTCTGTACCCAAAGTGTAAAACCGGAACCCTATTACTGAGACTTCGCTGTCCGTCTGTCTGTCTGTCTGTCTGTGTGTCTCCATGGCTGTATCTCATGAACCGTGATAGCTAGACAGTTGAAATGATGAGTTGACAGATGATGTATTTCTGTTGCCGCTATAACAACAAATACTAAAAACAGAATAAAATAAATATTTAAGGGGGGCTCCCGTACAACAAACGTGATTTTTTTCCTGTTTTTTTCTCGCTCTTAATAATGGTTATAATATAGTGTCTATGATGTATAGATAATGGTATGGAACCCTTCGTGCGTGAGTCCGACTTGCACTTAGCCGGTTTTTTTAAAACGATTTTCACCCTTACCACAAAAAAAATAAACACGGGTTAAACGCGAATGCTACCAAAAATAATACACACTTGTTTCAGACAAGTTAGTGCTAAAACAAGTGCGTATTATTTTTGGTAGCATTCGCGTTGAACGCGTGTTTATCTTTTTGTGGTACGGCCCTTTATGTTTTATTCTCAGAGCGTCCGAGAGCGTCAACGGATTCTGTTAATGATTTCCGCGTACCTACTCATTGAAATGCATTGCTTATATGACATAGCGTTGTGTATAAAACACATTTTAATTAAAAGTCACATTAATATTATTTATATTAATAAGCGGTTATCAATGCATTAATTATACCTATATTGTATATTTATAATTCCAATGCAATTATTTTGCATAAGATTCATGCGTGATCCTATTGTAGCGACATCTGCGACAACAGCGAAGACTACCAAACCAGCTAGACAGCTAACAGTGAATGTCACTACATGACGACTATTGGCCGAATTCTACATCGCGCAAGCAGAATTTTCACAGCGACTTGCATATATACAGAAACCCGACATCACTTGTTGGGGGCAGTGGCTCGCCAGACCATAACACCCGGTCTGGTAGGAGGATCCTCCCTATTCAATGGACGGACATTCCACCTCGTTCCTCCATTCCCCAAACTATGTTACCACAATGGCCCACGCTGTTGTCCAATCATGTGTCAATGTCTTTTTAGTAATTTATTTTGGACTAGCTGTTCCCCGCGGTTTCACCCACCTTACTCGGCTTCTAAGCGTCGCGGCGTGATGTTAAATAGCCTCTTCCTTATGAATATACTATTCCTTATGAATCTGGCTATCATATACAAAAATATTTTTTCCAATCCGACTGGTAGTTTCAGAGATTAGCGTGTTCAAACAAATAAACTCTTTAGATTTATAATATTACTATAGATTTGCAATAATATAGTGTCATCACAACTTTAACCATGGAACCAACCCTGAAATCGCGAAAAAAAATCAGCTGTTTCATGCATTTGTGTTCACATATATCGACAAAATGTATGGAACAGCAGATTTTTTTTGGTCCTCTAATAAAAGTTGTTCTCAATAATGGGTACAATGACCCCTTTTGGGCTTTTGTAAAAACTAAGAATTACGTTGTAAGATATAGATATAGATAATAATGTGCCCTGGATACAAAGCTGGGTCACCTTTTGTCCTTCAAGTTCGTAGACTTTTTTAATAGATTTATTTTTTTAGGAGATTTAGATTTATAACTCAAGCAAAATTGGCTTTGAAAATTGCAAAAACAGTTTCATCGCACATAGGTATTAAGGCTACCTACAATTTTTTGAACATGTCATCTTTAAAGCTACCCACAGCACAAGTGCGAAAATATTGCAAGCTTTATTGCGATATTTGGTCTATTAGTAAATATATTAGAACGGAAAGCATGCGATCTCACACTGCAGCGATAATAACGACGTGATTATAAAGACGCGTTATTATCACAGCAACACACACGTTGGAAATATTGGACGATAAAAACGGAGCTGCATTCAGACAGGACACACTATCGCAAGAGCATGCGATATTATCGACCGATAATTATCGCTTTTGCTACCTAAAATGTTTGTTTATGACATGTTAAATAGGTGCCATGTTTTTTTAGGGTTCCGTACCTCAAAAGGAAAAACGGAACCCTTATAGGATCACTTTGTTGTCCGCCGTCAGTCACCGGACCATAAGTGGAGCCATCTGCTCATAGATGTCGCCATTGGAAGTATGCAGTAGCGCCATCTATGATGAAATTTCGGAACCCCTAGGGCGCGAGGCATACTCGCACTTGTCCGGTTTATTTATGTAGGTAGTCACTTTTTTCTTTCTTTTATGGTACTTGTACGTACACATATAACATTACGCCTGTATTAAGCGAAGGGGTAGGCAGAGGGGTTAGTATTAACCGGACAAAAATCCTCGTGGCTGATACTAATAATACCTACTAGGAACCCAGGACAATACGCGTTTGCGACAAGTAGACCAAGTAGGCAGTTTTTACATCTTATCAAAATACAAGCTTCGTTGTGAAACGGAGCCCGTAATTTGCCTCTACATTGTCTAGAGCCTGGGTTCCGAACCTGGGGGTAATTACCCCCTCGGGGGTAAAACAGTTATTCTGCGGGGGTAATAAGGCTGGTAACAGATAATAAATTTTATAATCAATAATTAAAAACTTAAAACCTAACATCATCTTGCAAATGCAAAACAATAACAACCTTCACACTGCATTATTAGGTAATTCATCAACTTTTTGTGCAATTTTTATGATTATTAAGGCTTTTGTATTTTCATGTGATAAGGTTTTCAGGGGGGGGGGGGGGTAAAATGAGTTTGTCTAATAGGTCATAGGGGTAACAAGATTGAAAAGGTTAGGAACCACTGGTCTAGAGCATCATAACTGTAACTTAAAAAGAACTTCTTGCACCTTACTTAGTAGCAACAACGAAACGAAAGCGACCCGATACCGTCGCGTGCGGCGTGCGTATCTAGGTTAACGGGCCCGCGCTAAATATTCATTCGAATTTCGAAACGCTATCGGAAACGGGTGCCAGTGTTAATTGTATGTAATTATCATGAAAGCCATGAAGAATAGGGATGTTGAATATATATTTTTTATTGTGAATCTGTAAACTATTTGAAAAAAAGTAATTAACACCAAAAAAACTGATGAAACATCTACAAAATTGGCAAAGTTATAAGCGTTTTAAAATGATTTGCTAGACATGGACGGCATGCATGATAAGTGACGTAACACCACCTGTGTTCGCTTCGCGCGACAAAGACGGAGCGATACTCCCTCCAAAAACTTTAAAAGTGTCTATGTTTTCCATTTTGTGATATTTTTTTTTTTACTCTTTTGTTATTCCTATTCCTTCTTTGGAATAAAATAATTTATTTGTACTTTTTTAATAGTAGTCCACTACGTATTGTAGGAAGAATTAATTAGAAGACCGCTTCGTTGGTATACAAGTCGCAAGCATGACTGCTGAGCACGGAGTCCTGGTTTCAAAATTCAAGTCCCGGATCCCGGGTACTGGATCTCGGGTCCCGGGTCCGGGGTCCCGGATCCCAGATCCCGGGTCTTAAATCCCGGGTACCGGATCCCGTATCCCGAGTCCCACATTCCGGGTCCCGGATCCCGGTCCCTGTGTGCCCAGTTTTAGCAATAGGATGTGATCTATACCTACACTCTACCCAAACCTTCGGCGAATATACTTAGCCGTATTATTATGTCTTGATATTATGTAATAAAATAAGAATTAATCTGATTATTGTGAGAATGGAGTATGATTATGACTAAGCGTTCCCTCCCGGGGCCTCTCCGTATGGGCTGGGGACGACCACCGCGGTAATTTTATCCGTCAAGAATCCGGGTTAACCGCCGGATAATTCGCCTCCCTCGGCGGAAGGTTCTTGTATGCGATATAATGATTATTAGGTAATCGTCATCATGTTTATTAACAAAGCCTTAAAATATGAATAACAACAATCAGCTTGTAATGTCCCCACTGGCAGGACTCAGGTCTCCTCCTCTGTGAGAAGGCTTGGCCCGTAAGCCCTTTACCCACCACGCGGGCCCAGTGCGGGTTGGTGGATGTCACATGTCTTCGATTTTTTTTTGTTTCTATGACACGCCGGTTTCCTCACGATGTTTTCCTTCACCATTTTTAGAGACGAATTTTGCTTAGAGGATAGAATTATTTTATAAATAAGTACTATGTCTTTATTTCATATTGCTTATAGTAAAATGCCCAACAAGTGTTACCTACATAATATTATAGGTATACGTGACATAATTTTGCTCGTAATTAGGTAATTTTTTCCCCACCAAACCCACATTTGGGATATATTTTGGCAAATATGAGGATAATAAACCAATTTAATCCAATCAAAGTTGAATAAAATTTGGACTTAATTACCATGGATAGTTAGATTACCTATACAAAATTACTTTTGTCATCTTTAGGGCCGTAAGATCTATCGTAGCTTAAACCACAGAATAAAGTTTAATTTCCCGTCTTTGATTATTTTCTAAGCATGAAACAAGAAACAATCGAAGACGGGAGATTAAACTCTTCCATGGTTTAAGCTACGATTGATCTTACGGCCCCTACACTGTTTGGTGTGGTTTACGGTCCCTTTGAGCTGTAAAAAAATCGAGCTTCTAAGTTTACACAATAAAAAATACCTACGGCCGTTTATGCCGCATATTTTGACAGAAACATTATACATTATACATAAATCGAAACCTTTACAAGTATCAAAATGTATAAAAAAACATAAATAGCTACATATTTTGACTGCATTGACTTAAAATCTTAAATTTCTTACACCTTCAAGGGTCTTTAGTATTTAATATTAATTTCAACTTGACTCTTCGACCCATTACTGAGAAAAAGGGTCTTGCCAGAAAGACAGGCGAACAACAAAGTTATCCTATAAGGGTTTCGTTTTTTTCCTATTGAGGTACGGAACTCTAAAAATAGTTAGGGACTATTCTTTTAATTAAATGTCAAGTATAAATTATTCTCCGACGTCGCAACCTTATTAAGGCAACAGACAACGGAAATACATTGAAGGTTGCATCCTTAGTTGCAAGGCTTGGTACCTTGATGTCGACAAACATCGACTCACCCTGAAACAGCTACAGATAGAAATAAAGTTGAACAAAATACACATTTCCACTTTGATATCAACTCTCGAAAACTCAAACAAACATTCTGTTACCGCAAACAAAATAGCAACAATACACAAACGGCACAAGTACCTTTTATGCCTTTTCATTCCAAACTTGTTTTAAACCGACGCGACGTAACGAGTGAAAATGCTCCATTATACTCGGGCATTTTTCACATTTCGCCTTCAAACGCTTGTGTAAGCACTTATAGAAGTGGGCATTTCATAAAATCCCCGCCATTTGACTGCAGATATACTGCGCCATTTAACACCGCAGTGCAGAACTGCATTTTTTTTTAATAAACGTCTCCAATATATGTAGAAAAAAAAGTTTGAATATTTGATGTTGTTTTCGGTTTGTGGTTAGCACTCAGATCATAGAAACAAGGGAGATGTGCCAAGGCGCTATTAAGCTTGATGCTTTAATTTGCCCACATCGGGCGTAGTACAAAATGACACGCTGGCGACGAACCGAACACGATCGATGATATAAATACAGTATTTTAGTTTAGTGCTAGTGTTGAATGACGATTAACAGTGTTAGATTGAAGGTGTGCGGATTTTTTAATGTATGGGAGATCTTTATATTCACGAGGGGAGCGTAATTGTGTTGAAAAATGTACTAAAAGTGACGACAGTTATTCCCGTACTAATTTGCTATAATGGCATATCTCTTTGTTACAACAGATATAAATACATGACTTGCCATAGTGAAAACTACTGGTCTGTGTATATTTAATCAGTGGTTAAATTAAGAGGCGTTAATAAGTAAGGGGGTAAAATGTCTTGTCTTAAGTTAACCTCCCCTAGACATAGAGAACTCTTTCTCTTTCTGTTGTCGCCATGGAAACCTTGAATAACAACTAAACTCGTACACAACCAGCCTCATAACGTTTAATGTAACAACCACAACATTCCAAGTAGATCTCTCCATACAAATCGTCGACACAACATCGCCGCATTAATCAAAGTCGAGTGTTATTACTAGCATTCCTGAAAATACGCGTTCCAACCACAATATGGCGGCTCACACTACAGTAGTCGCACTTGTTATATGTGAAACGTCCATCCTTATTTGGTCTACGCGGTGATGTTGTTGCTAGATTCAAAAGTTATGGCCAAAAGGGTTGAAATCGGTGGAATACTTTACTATAACATTTTAGCAGTACTAGCTTTTCTACAGTACTGATTAGATTACCATATGAAATGATACCACGACACTTTACATAACCTGAAGAAATACACAAGTTTTGAGCGGAATATCACGGTTTATTATAATATAAGAGTTAGAAAAATTACAGTCAACTGTTTGCACATTCGATGAGACCTAACTATTAAAACCTACTTTGTGGATTATGCCTACATATTTCCAACAGCATTAGTAAAACAATAACATTTAATATTTTAGTCGCGAGACATTTTTTCGTTTCGTTAAAAACAACAAAGCAAAAGGTTACAATCAATCAAAGGCAACATTCTTGGACATCAAAAACACAGCATAACCTAATGTTCAGGTACTATAAAAAGGCATGAAATTTACAACACATAGCCGATCGTCGTAAAATATAAGCCAAACTAAGCTGTTCGAACATTTCCCGTGAACATTAATCATTGTGGGCGATAAAAAAGCCTATAGGTTGCTCACGCCAGCACGCCAAGTCGCTGACGTGACTTAAATTAGCATTTTAGGTAATTTCTACACAAGTTTCCTATGCGTCAATTTGGCTAAAAATATGCCTGGTCATCTAGTGCTTTAAACAAGTCTTAAGGAAGATGTCAACTTCGGTTTATCCACATTTTAAGACTAGAAATAAAATTATATAAATACTGTCATAACCACAAGCAAACAGTTTGGTATTAGCAGGATATCTATTTAAATTTAAATTATTAATTATTAATAATTATTCATCTATTTAAAACAGTTTTGTGGGGCTTTGTTTAATTACATGAATATTGTGAAACGTTGATAAATAAAGATACATACAAAAAAAAAAAAAAAAAAGAGTGGAAGGTTGTCTAAAATATTATTAATATTTATCACACTATCAATCACACTAATATTCGCTGAAATGGCTGGACGGATTTGAATGAAATTTGGCACACAGATAGATTATAGTCTGGAATAACACATAGGCTACCTTTTATCCCGAAAACGCGGGCGAAGCCGTGGGTGGAAGCTAGTATTATAAATGCGAAAGCTTGTGTGTGTGTTTGTTACTGCTTCATGCTGAAACAACTGGACGGATTTGGATAGCCTATGTGCTTGTCCAGGTCCTAGGCTACACATTTTTGTCAAATTTTGACATTGACAGCATAGGCTACTTTTCATCTATTTTCACACAGACAACGTCGCGGGCAACAGCTAGTTAGTAACACAACAGGATAATATCGGCTGTATTATAACATTTGTATAAAATATTTATCTCAATGCAATTTGTAGATAAAATGCTACGAGATTATCGACTCAATGCTACGTCGCGCGTCACTGCTACGCCGCGTCTACGCGTCTACCGGCGTAGCACCCAATCTTACGTTCATTTATTTTAGTGTGATTGGAAAAGGCGATTACGTCTTCCTTCGCCACAATTTATATGCGGACGAGTCGCATAGTCACCTTCTATAAAAGTTGCATATAAAATAGACAAGTGAATAACTAACCGAAAGAAGAATTTATCTAAACTAGCTGTTGCTAGCGATATTATTACTATTAAATTAGAGCAAAAGTGAGTGTCTGTCTCTATAACCAAACTATGTATAGTTTGGTTATAGAGAATACTTTTTCGCAAGATGAGATACCTACAACACCTTTTTTACAGTACTACTGTAACTTTGTTTATGTATATCTAAACTATCTGTTGCCAGCGACTTTGTCTGCGTGTATTGATGGATGCAAAGTAGCTTATATGCTTTTGCAGGTCCCAGGCTATCTCTTTGTCAAATTTCATCCAAATCCGTCCAGCTGTTTTAGCGTAATGGAGTAACAAACATACACATACACTCGCATGGATAATATCAGTGTGATCATATTACCTGTATTCGTCGAAGGGTTTGGCAGAGGTGTATATTATTATACAGGGTGGCAAGTTAGACAGTGGAAATATTTTAAGAGGTCATTGTACTCATCATTATGAACAACTTTTACTATGGGACCAAACCTGAAATCGCGAAAAAAAATCAGCTGTTCCATACATTTATGTTCACATAACTCATCAAAATGTATGCAACAGCTGATTTTTTTTTTCGCAATTTCAGGTTTGGTCCCATAGTAAAAGTTGTTCATAATGATGAGTACAATGACCCCTTAAAATATTTCCACTGTCTAACCTGCCACCCTGTATACACCTCCGCCAAACCCTTCGACGAATGAGGGGTGTACACCCCTCAGATCATAGAAACAAGGGAGATGTGCCAAGGCGCTATTGAGCTTGAGGATTTAGTTTGATCAAATTGATCGTAACGTACACGCTGGCGACGAACCGAACAAGATCGATGATATAAATACAGTGTTTTAGTTTAGTGCTAGTGTTGAGTGACGATTAGCAGTGCTAGATTGAAGTTGTGCGGAATTTTTAATGTGTGGGAGATCTTTATATTTACAAGGAGCGCTTGTAATTGTGTCGAAAAATGTTCTAAAAGTGGCGACAGTTGTTTCCGTACTAATTTGTTATATCTCCTTGTTTCTGTGATCTGAGGTACACCCACATTTTGCCAGTTATGTTTAAGTCACATGAAATAGGAGTCCATGCGCCTCCCACGGCGAAAGGTTCAAGTTTGATCTTGAGGCACGCACCGCTAACTTTTTGAAGTCATGTGCGTATGAGGAATTAATCACTTGCTTTAACTTGTCTTTGGCGAAATGTGAGTTTACTACACATCTGCTTACCTTCAAGGAATACTTTCAGCCTAAAATAACCCAGCCTTGTCTAATTCAATCAAAGGCTATAGAACAGAAGTAAAAGCATCTCGCTAATTGGAAAGAATCTTAAAGAAAACGTTCCTCTTACACCGCCCTCGCTTGAGAATACAAAATGTTGTTGTTAGGAAGTGACGCTGCTAAGAAAGAATGAAAGCGGAATGGAAGTTCACGGGTTATTCTAATAGAGGGTTCGCAGAGATGGTGAAAGTATAAATTACTAGCATTTTGCCCGTGACTTCGTCCACGTGACCCACAGGAACTGTGTTTTTTTGTGATAAAAAGAAACCTATGTGTTAGTAATAAGTTTGTAGTTTTCTATTGTGAAAGATTTTTTACAAGCTTTTATTTAACTTGCCGTGTGTGTATGAGGCGAAATCTTGCAATTCAATTTAAGACCAGTTCCCCCCAACCGATTCAACGAAAATTTGGAACGCATATGTCATTTCAATGACAATTCAATAATAGGATTCCATGGAGGTGGTCTCATGATAGAGCCAGGAGGTGGCTATAGGAACTCCTCGACTTCCTAACATAACTCCGTCGTGTTTGAGCTCATTGGATTTGTCATGTCAAGTACTATAGACCTAGATGATGTCCAGGGTCTCATGATGGAGCTGGGAAGTGGTAATTATAAAAGCTCGTGGTGCACAGGGTGCTTTTCAGAAATAGAATAAGAAAGAAAAAAAAATGTAAATACCTATAGATAATAGATTGTGAAAATGTAAATAGTTACAATAGACAATGAATAATGTGTTTATAGTATATTGGAAGCAACTCATTGCCGGATGGGTTCGAATGTCATGCTCACTTAAATGTTCTGCTGTTGGTGGTGTTGTGCGTTGGGTTGTTCCGTTCCCTATAAAATGGTTGATCGGAGCGACGCTGATGCATACGTCATGCTCGAGAACGGGTGCCTTCAGTTGGAACTGGTCCGATCGATCCACCATGGCAATGCGTTGTTTCTGTTTGTTTTATTAATTATGTTACAACAATGACAAATTAACTAGTGGTAAATGTAGTATGTCAAACAGTTAAATAATATAAGAATAAGAAAAATGTAAATCACTAACATTAAAAGGGCATGGACGAAAAGTCTGTGGTGTAAAATAAATAAACAATAAAAAAAAAAACATGTTTTAAAAAATGTTTTTCAACATAAAACTTATTAAATCGGTCTAGACTATTTAATACAAATGACTATGCGTACAGTAATACATGTTAAACTAGTTAACACTTGTATCGCGTGTCGCCGATCGAAAAAGATTACAAATTGTTATGTACCGCTTTATTTAACAGCTACATTGGTGATTATTACTCATATTTCTGTTTTGTTATACCTACTATGACAAATATTTAATTTAATTAAGGCTGAAATTAACGCAAATTTGAGCCTGTCTGTGTCTATATAACGAAACATATACCTACAATACAATTTTGCGGGGCGAGCTGAACTACATATAAAACTTTTTCTACAGGACTATGTATCTTTTTTTTACCCGACTGCGGCTAAGCCCAAAAGAAGGGTAGGTTATGTTTTTTTAAGATAACGTTCTGCTGTATCTTGGCTGCGTTCTTTGGACAAAAGAAAAGTTGAAAAAACTCCATCACAAAAAGCACTTGATACCTACTAACAATAAAAATATAAACTTTATTCGACCCAAAAACTTTATACCCAAAGATACAATACTTACATAACAGGGGTGGCCAACCGGTCGATTGCGGCTAGTTGATTGTGGCAAGGCAAAGAAAAATATTTGATAAAATTTTCGATTCGATGTTAAGTTGAATGAAGAAGTATTGATTATGAAATTGCTAGATCGCACAGAATCTAGTCAGTAAACAGTAGGTATATCTAAGTCAAATCGAGTTGGCCACCCCTACAATACAAGCTTCCACATCCCATACTTATTCGTATATCCAATAACATTTCAATACGAACATATAAGAATATAGAGAACAGTCGTGACTCGTGCGGCGTGCGGTATGTCGAGAAACAACGAGGAAGCGATAGATGCTGCCTATGTCTACGGTGTGTAACTTCCGGAGAATGGACTGTCTACCTACATAGTCTTCTAGTGTTACTTAACGAACATTGCAGAATGGAAATACTGGGCTATTAGTAATTTGAGCTGTTCCTTGAAAGGACATACTGAGCTCAGAAGCCGAATTCCCGTAAAAAAACCGGCCAAGTGCGAGTCGTACTCGCGCACCGAGGGTTCCGTATCATATTTGGACCCCTCAAACTTCGGAGATAAGGGGGGGGAATGGTATTTTTTTGATAATTTTCCGCCTTTCAATCAAAAACAGCTCATTGTAAAAAAATCACTTCAATTTAGTCAGTCAATTAATACTTACTACTTACAATTAATAATTTCTGGTAGCTGAAGAATCCTTTGTAAAATAATCCGTCCAAAAATACTCACAATTTCGGGAATTAAGCTTCGCTAATTATCTTGTTTTGAAAAATTCTTGATGTTCAAGTTATTTTCAAGGAAGATTGCTCAAAAACATTGTGTGACACTTGGCGATTTCCTTGTTTTATAAACTTGCTAAAGTAATGTAATACTAGTGAACTAACACACGGACTTGAATATAAATTGCGGTTATTCCAAAATGGTGTTTTGGTAGGGCAGATAGAACCACGTGGAGTCGGGGTTGGCCGATTCGGTTCTGTCAAACAATATTCTTTAAAAAATAATTCTGCTAAGTTTTTAAATATTTAAGAGATTCTCAAAAAATCGAATGTCGCGAGCAGGATGCCCGCGATTTTGGGATAAAAAATAGCCTATGTGTTATTCTGATGTATGGTATTACTGTAAAGTTTCATCAAAATCCGTTCAGTAGTTTTTGCGTGAAAGAGTAACAAACATCCATACATACATCCATACATCCTCACAAACTTTCACGTTTATAATATTAGTAGGATGTATTATAAAATTCTTTGAATGATGTTTCTGTGAAACATGTTTCATTCAAGTAAATAGTCGTTAAAACAATAATATTTGAAATAAAAATACAAGGACCAAACATTATATAAAACATTTTCTGTAAAACGAAATTCTATGAAACTGTCTGTGAAACAAGGGAGCACCGTTTTGATAGCATAGTAGTACAATTCGCCATACCGTTACAATGGGCTTAAGTCTCCGAACATCACAAAGAACATTACGTATTCCCAGACTGCGCGGACTCAAACTCCCATTTATCTACATCAAAGCGTATCAGTAACTGTGATGGATTCACCGACGTCATCGACAAAGTGTCTTCCGCCTGCCACCTCGTTGACCGGAGCCGTCAACGCTTCACTGACGTCGCGTCGCATCGGCTGGGCCGCATTTAAGTGTTAAGGCCCTGGGGCAACCAAAAATTAGAGACACCGAAAAATTTAAAACAAATTAACTCAAATAAAAATTTCACAGTTTTTCACTAGTAGGTAGTATCAATTTATTTCAATAAAAAATATGCTCTAAACGAGCAGAATGAAACAAATAGTTCATGTTTTGCATAATCCATTAATTTTTATAGGAATATGCTTGGAAATGTTTTTCAATAGAATACCATGTGAATGTGAACTCTTTTCTCTTTAACAGGCAGATTTTACTGTTCTTATGATCTTATCCACAAAAAATCAAGTTGTGTAGGCCTTTCTTGCCCCTGTTACCCTGCCCTGAATCCGGCCCTGCGCATAGGGATACCGTGACGTCAGCAGTACCGCACCCATGTTACATTGTATTTATTTGCGCCAAAATTTACGGTGACGGTGTGGAGTGAATTGTGATGTTGATTGTGGAGCTATGTGATAAAGATGCATCTATCTTGTGTGAAAAAATCCACTACAAAGAAAATAATAATTTTGGTTTCGGAAGTCGGTGGCTTTGGTTTTTGTTTGCTTTTTTTTACCACCGACTTCCGAAACCAAAATTATTATTTTTTTTGTAGTGGATTTTTGAAGTCGGTTATTTTTTGTTAAAAAAGTTTTTATTTTTCCCTTTTTAGTTCTTTATCCCGTGTTAGATTACTTTCACGAATTCGTTCAACAGTAAATCTTCTACGGAGTGTGTACATTTATGCATATAACTTTGTACATAGGTATGATTACTATACTAAAACCTTCCTGAAAGTATGTAGATTACGTTAGTGAAAACCACATCCAAATCGAATCAGTAGTTTTTGAGAAAATCGCGCACATACAAACATACATACATACATACAAACGGGACGAATACAGAACCTCCTTTTTTGAAGTCGGTTAAAAATGCAAGCGTTGCAGCCGCTTTTGAATAGGCTTGTTCAATCATGAACGTAATTGCCTTTCTGGCACTATGTGAAGTTACCTAAATCTTCCGCCCATGAGAATCTTCTATCACATAAACTGGTCTTCTATTGTGTATATCCCTATTTAATCTGCATAGTGTTGTTAGATTTATAACATGGATGAAAATCGGTGTAAAACACATGATACAATCTATTTTCCAATTATGAATGAAAATTGTCGGGGCGCATTACGTGTTTCTTAATTAGGTATATACCTCAGATCATAGAAACAAGGGAGCTGTGCCAAGGCGCTATCGAGCTTGATGTCCGATTTTGAGCAAATTGCTCATATTAAAAGCGTACGCGCTGGCGACGATCCGAACACGATCGATGGTATAAATACAGTGTTTTAGTTTAGTGCTAGTGTTGAGTGACGATTAACAGTGTTAGATTGAGGGTGTGTGGAATGTTTAATGCGTGGGAGATCCTTTTATTCACAAGGAGCGCTTAATTATGCGCGTAATCGTGTCGAAAAATGTACTAAAAGTGGCATCAGTTGTTCCGGTACTAATTTGCTATGATGGCATATCTCCTTGTTTCTATGATCTGAGGTATATACTGAAGGTCTGAGGTATATCAATGCTTTTATAATTATTATACTTAAGAAACAGTTCCGTTACTATCGATACATATTCCTATGACAACCGGGACCGACTGTTTAACGTGCTCTCCGAGGCACGGAGGGGTCTCGATTTATAAAGAACGGTCCAAGGATTGATCGCGGTAAGCGCATCATATTATCTCGCAGATCGATCGATCACCGCAGCTGTCATTTAGCCACAGGCCTGACACCTCTGATGATAAAAAACACGCAACTTGCTAGGTATATTATGTTCCTAGAGTGGAAAGTAGAAAGGGTTCTTCAAAACTAAACAAACGAGTGTAGAAGTTTTTACTCAAGCGAAGTTACGAGCAGTAGGTAGATGATAAATTGATAACATAAAGGTTGGCCCAGTGGAATACTTGTACCTACCTATACCTATGTTTTTTTGTGATCTACCAAACTTAATTAATGAAATTGACAGAAAGTTCATCAACCCCACTCAAATTAGGAATTAAAGTACAGTACGATTCACGAAAGATGACCACAAATGGCGGCCGTCTGCGCACGTACACTGGCGCGGACCAATGGCGTCGCTCCGGTCTTGACGCATTCCGCCCGCGCCTCACCACGCACCTCCAAAGGGACCTAAAATATGCCTTCTGCGCAGTGGTCATCTTTCGTGAATCTTATTGTAAGGTTCATGAACTTTGAAAAAACGGTGATAACTTGTCCTATAATATCGTATAACGAATCCATAGCCATAGTAAAATATGAAAATCTATACTAATAATTTAGAACAGGGATTGGCAACCTTTTAGCAGAAAAGGGCCATATAGTGGCCAAATGAAGTAAAGGCGGGCCGCACTTGTTCATAAAATATTTTGGCGTATCGTTGGATAGGTCTTTGACTGTCGTTCTTTGGTCTTTGAATGTTATTTAACATTATGGTTCCTACACGACTTTTTTATTTAAGTGCATATTAAATAAACTAGGAGCTCCGAAAGTCGTTAACAATGTCCAGGGAAAATGGAAAAAAAAATGCCGCGGATTGCCGACCCCTGATTTAGAAAGCTGAAGAGTTTGATTGTTTGAACGTGCTGATCTCTGGAACTAACCGTCGGATGTGTATATGATAGCCAGATTCATGAGGAAATGTATAGGCTATTTAATATTACGCTGCAACCCTTAGGAGCCGAGCAACGGGGGTGTAACCGTGGGGAACTAATATAATATAATGGCAATGATTTGTAATCGATTTTATTCGCAATCGATACGTTTTGAACCGATTAGCAGTACTCCTATCATGAGTTTTTTGACGTGTAGTATCGTTAACGTAAGTATATTTTGAATTGAAAATACACGTTTGTTACACAATATTTATACAAATTAAATACTTAATTAATTTCTCCGTATTTTTTAAAATGTGCAAATTGTATAAAATTTTACCAAAATGTTCCAGGACTGCTGTATTTTAAATTCAAAATATGCTTACGTTAACGAAACTATACGTCAAACAAACTCATGATAGGGGTACAGAACAATGTAATGCCTACAAAATAAAATAATCTTTATTTCGGTCATGTTGCTCCCATAGTGGGTTGGTAAATAATTAATAATTTTATATCGACGTTAGTGAACCTGAATATTTGTATGTAAATGTGTTTATATGACAGTTTTTAGGGTTTCGTACCCAAAGGGTAAAAACGAAACCCTATTACTGAGACTTCGCTATCCATCCGTCTGTCTGTCTGTCTCTCTATCTGTCTGTCTGTCTGTCTGTCTGTCTGTCTGTGTGTCTCCAGGCTGTATCTCATGAACCGTGATAGCTAGACAGTTGAAATTTTCACAGATGATATATTTCTGTTGCCGCTATTACAACAAATACTAAAAACAGAATAAAATAAATATATTAGGGGGGCTCCCATACAACAAACGTGATTTTTTTGCCGCTTTTTTCTCGATCTTAATAAAGGTTATAATATTAGTGTCTTATGTTAAGTTATGTTGTATAATGGTACGGAACACATCGTGCGCGAGTCCGACTCGCACTTGGCTGGTCTTTTTTATTTTATTGTCTCCACGCCTCCCTATCTCCAAATGATGGATAAATTCGGGCGGCAATGAAAACAGCAAACGTCAGTCCAGGCAACCCCGCAATTTGCCGCGACAACGTCGTTTACGCTGAGTGACGTCATTTGACAAAGTGACGCTGTCCCTATTCTGACGTTGAACACACAATTGACTTATCTACCATCAACTTTCATGGTGTAAATGGAAAATATCTATACAATTAGGTACCACGCTCAGATCATATAAACAAGGAGATATGCCATCATAGCAAATTAGTACGGTAACAACTGATGCCACTTTTAGTACATTTTTCGACACAACTACGTGCATAATTAAGCGCTCCTTGTGAATAAAAAGATCTCCCACGCATTGAACATTCCGCACACCCTCAATTTAACACTGTTAATCGTCACTCAACACTAGCACTAAACTAAAACACTGTATTTATACCATCGATCGTGTTCGGTTTGTCGCCAGCGCGTACGTTTTTAATATGAGCAATTTGCTCAAGATCAGGCATCAAGCTCGATAGCGCCTTGGCACATCTCCTTGTTTCTATGATCTGAGGTACTACGTGAAGAGATAATTTTGTTTGCCTTTTTAAGCATATCGCGCGCACAGTGTGAGGTGAAATTTGGCATAAGTAGTTAAAGTTTATATTGGGGAGTGCAGAAACCTAAATTTTATATTTCTACCATACAAAACACTTTAACAAACATAATAAATTGGTCGAATTTCGACCACAGACGAAACTAGGTTTTAGTGTCCGACCGAAACATATTTTACGGCTGAAACCGAAATCGAAACTTCCATAAAGGTCATATTATTACCCTATATGGAAGTTGCAACTACCGGAACCGAAACTGAAACTTCCATAAAAGGTCATATTAGGACCTTATATGGAAGGTTCGGTTTCGGTATCGGCCGTAAAAACTAAAATTCCCAAAATTACCAATGCAGGACTTCACGAGGGTCGCAGCTAATTACTATCATGGGAGTGCGTCCCCATTTATATGCAATGTCCATCGAAAAACGCGATAGTACCTGAAAGAAAGCCAAGCTCAAGGCATTATGTTAAAACATGGAGGGTTAAACAACCTCGGTGTGAAGACGGGTTCCTTTTATTCATTGCCTGAGATTGGAGCTATGTCCGATAAGGCCGATGGGCACGCCCTCAGATCATAGAAACAAGGGAGATGAGCCAAGGCGCTATTGAGCTTGAGGAAATAGTTTGACCATATTGGTCGTAATAAAAACGTACACGCTGGCGACGAACCGAACATGATGAAAGAAAGAAAGAAAAGAAAGAAAAATGATTTATTGCATGCGACGACATGACAATAATAAAGGTGGCAAACAACAAAAAAAAATCAAAGTATTGAAAAGTAGGTAGGTACATGCAAAAACATTAATAAAATAATAAAAAATAAAAACATTTGTAGGTAGGTACCTACATTTAAAAAACAAAAAGTTGCGTCGCATTCGCATGCAAAAAGGCCGATACTCAGCATAATGTTGTGGTATGGCAACACTGAGATTATTTTCTCAACATGCCACACACCACAACGCTGATCGATGATATTAATACAGTGTTTTAGTTTAGTGCTATAGTGTTGAGTGACGATTAACAGTGTTAGATTGAGGTTCTGTGGAATTTTTAATGTGTGGAAGATCTTTATATTCACAAGGAGCGCTTGTAATTGTGTCGCAAACTGTTCTAAAAGTGGCGACAGTTGGTTCCGTACTAATTTGCTATGATGGCATATCTCCTTGTTTCTGTGATCTGAGGGCACGCCCCTCACGCCCCAGCTACCTGACGTATTAAGGATCGTCTATGATCCGTTGGCGTTGATGTACGGTACTTTGCCCTTCCTAAGCCCGGCGGGAACACGTACGATATTAAGTTATTTATTGACAAAAAAGAAAATATACGATATGTGTTCTTTTAGTTTATAAATAGACTAGCGACCCGCCCTGGCTTCGCACGAGTGCAATGCTGACAATTAAACCTTCCTCTTGAATCACTCTATCTATTAAAAAAACCGCATTAAAATCCGTTGCGTAATTTTAAAGATCTAAGCATACATAGGGACAGGGACATATTTAAAAGAAATCGGATTATTTACCCGCTCTATTACTACGTTTTTGCTGAGCGTTCATTCTGACTATTTTTCTTTTTGCTCGGCTTCTAAGGGTGATTTAAATAGCGTGATGTTATACAGGGTGGCAGGTTAGACAGTAGAAATATTTTAAGGGGTCATTGCACTCATCATTATGAACAACTTTTACTATGGCACCAACCCTGAAATCGCGAAAAAAAAATCAGCTGTTCCATACATTTTGTTGAGTTATGTGAACATAAATGTATGGAAGAATGTATGGAAGAGCTGATTTTTTTTTCGCGATTTCAGGGTTGGTCCCATAATAAATTTTCATAATGATGAGATGTTCATAATGATGAGTACAATGACCCCTTAAAATATTTCCACTGTCTAACCTGCCACCCTGTATAGCCTCATGAATCTGGCTATCATAAACACGTAGAATTTAGTAGCAGAGATTAGCGCCTTTAAACAAACTAACAAACTCTGTAGCTTTATTTGACGAGTATTAAGTATAGATGCTTACCTGGTAAATGGTCGTCGGTTAGCTTGTTACGTTATTTCAAATACAAAATGTGAACTTGATGATAAAATTCCGACACCTATCCTACTATCCTACCTCAGATCATAGAAACAAGAAGATGATCCTTGTCCAATTTTCTCAAGAGATCTTGAGCAAATTGCTCATATTAAAAAAGTACGCGCTGGCGATGAACCGAACACGATCGATGATATAAATACAGTGTTTCAGTTTAGTGCTAGTGTTGAGCGATGATTAACAGTGTTAGATTGAGGGTGTTCCGCACACCCTCAATCTAACATTGAATGCGTGGGAGATCTTTTTATTCACAAGGAGCGCTTAATTATGCGCGTAATTGTGTCGAAAAATGTACTAAAAGTGGCATCAGTTGTTCCCGTACTAATTTGCTATGATGGCATATCTCCTTGTTTCTATGATCTGAGTATCCTACAAATACTATAAACGCGAGTCCTGTAGTCCCCCATGGTGTGAGGATGTATGGATATTTGTTACTCTTTCACGCGAAATTTTGTGAACGGATTTTGATGAAACATTACAGTAATATACCTAGGTTATATATACATCAGAATAGGTACATACATAGGCTATCATTTATAAAGATATTGTGTAAAAAAAACACAGGCGAAGCCGCGGGCGGAAGCTATGAAATAAATTAAATAAATTTATTTTCTTGATAGTAACACCTAACCACGTAGAATTAATACAAAGAATCTGCTTAAACACTTTTTCCGTTCGTCCAATCGCGACCCCGAATCAGCCTACTTATTATAACATCATCTTCAAATTACGAAAAAAAGAATCTCAACGAATATTTCCACAAAACGTGGACAGAAATAATCAGAAAGGGCGGAAAGGGTCGGGGGAGATATCATAAATTTAAATTGTCAATTTGTAGCCGACAATACCATTGTGCCCGACAGCCCGAAGCCGTTGGGCCCGAAAGCCGAATGTATCCGACTTCCGTTTACAAACAACAATGACGTTTTTCCGGATCTTTTTCCGATGTCCTCTGTAACTTGCAGTTATTAGAGGTGTATTGACGCGGTACGCTTTTGTTGAAAACTGGAGTGAAATTCCTGTATTTGAACATTTTTAGCCTGCATTTGCAGGGGCGCTTTTTCAACGTTTTTACGCGTAATTTTTCACGTTTTTAATAGACCAATGACTTCTGTGTGTGTTTGTACTTGGGAGTTTTTTTACGCCATGAATTTTTTTCATCGGCCTACGCTCTATTTTAAAATCCAGATACATTGCGCTCAATAAATTACTAAGTAGGTACTTTACTTATTTCTTCATAAAGCATGACAAATTAGTCTTTTAATCATTCAATAATATAATTGGGTGAACCCACATCTTGCATTTCTTTTTTGCCTTCTTACGACACAAACACCAATGGCTGCAAATTGTAGCTGAATTCATAGCGCGTCCGAATCGAACAATGGTGGGTCATATTAAAGCCTCCGTTTGAACAGCGTCCGCCGGGACAAAGCGGTAAAAAAACTTCAAGCGCTTTTTACGCAACGCTTTTTTAAAATCTCGTGCGAACGAGCGCTTATTATTGTTATGAAATGTTTGTGGGAATTTGTTATTTATTTTCATACAAACTATGGCATTACATATGGCATAGGAAGTAATAACATAGCAAGCATTTTTGGCACATGATCAAGGGAAATAAAGGCGTAACTCTGTTTTCCTCAAAGTATTTCGACCAACGGGCTGTTACTAAACTACAACAAAACGTTACACACTAACATACAGGCGGAAGAAAAACTTTCCATCGGCTATCTGTCAAAAAAACGCCAAAACAAATAGTTGAACAGTTTGCTCACGCCAACCTGTTGAACGCGTTACTAACTAATGTTATTTATGGATTGACTGAGGGTCCCGTACAAACTTAATTATGCATGTATAAGAATAACACATAGGCTACTTTTTATCCCAAAAACGCGGGCGAAGCCGCGGGTGGAAGCATAGTTCCTCCATAGATGAGACGGAGGGGAATGTCTAACTGCCTTAAACAAAGGCTACATAACCGTCCTCAGAACATTAAGAGAGATAGCTCTGAGATCTATAGCAGGCATAGAAGTAATACATAGACATTGCATCTCTTATAGATGGCGCCACTAAAATAAGTAGGTATGTATTGGCGCTATTGCATATTATTTCTAGTGGAATATTTTATTTAATACATAATACATATACAGGGTGGCAGGTTAGACAGTGGAAATATTTTAAGGGGTCATTGTACTCATCATTATGAACAACTTCTACTATAGGAGCAACCCTGACATCGCGAAAAAAAAATCAGCTGTTCCATACATTTACGATCACATAACTCAACAAAATGTATGGAACAGCTGATTTTTTTTCGCGATTTCAGATTTGGTCCCTTAGTAAAAGTTGTTCATAATAATGAGTACAATGACCCCTTAAAATATTTCCACTGTCTAACCTGCCACCCTGTATATGTATTATGTATTAAATAAAATATTCCACTAGAAATAATATGCAATAGCGCCAATACATACCTACTTATTTTAGTGGCGCCATCTATAAGAGATGCAATGTCTATGTATTACTTCTATGCCTGCTATAGATCTCAGAGCTATCTCTCTTAATGTTCTGAGGACGGTTATGTAGCCTTTGTTTAAGGCAGTTAGACATTCCCCTCCGTCTCATCTATGGAGGAACTATGCTTCCGCCCGCGGCTTCGCCCGCGTTTTTGGGATAAAAAGTAGCCTATGTGTTATTCTGATGTATAAGCTATATTACTGTAAAGTTTCATCCAAATCCGGTCAGTAGTTTTTGCGTGAAAGAGTAACAAACATCGATACATCCATACATCCTCACAAACTTTCACATTTATGATATTAGTAAGATAGTAAGATTTCATGAAGTTTTTGAAGATAAAATCACAAACTGACTGCCATTCCGCGCCGATAACCTGGACCCTGTTCCTGTAGTACCATTTTCGTAAGATTTTTTTATAGGTTTTTCCTTGGACCACTCGAAATGGGACATCCCGGGCCCTTATGCAATGAAAATAAAAATATTTTTGGATTTTTTTCATTTGCAATAAAGTTGAATAAGCATTCTTTATACCTGTTCCAAATTTCAAGTCGATAGCATAAGTAGTTGCTGTAATAAGCAGGTGTGACAGACAGACAGACAGACGAAGTCGCACCATAAGGGTTCCTTTGTTACCATTTTGTTTAAAAAAAATCCACTGTATTTGAGCGTTATGTTCTACCACCATGCGTGTTCACTGGTTGTACGTCATTACCACGTTACGATAAAAATATAGGTAATTGCTTGTAATAGTTAATGTCGGGTCGTTTTTAGTTACCGTTCCGTATATTAGTGTTACACACGTAACAATTACAAGTCAAACAATTTGTACGATAACATTTTATCACCATTCCTTAAATAGGTAAATATCGTTATCGTTATCACCATGAGCGTGGCCAGGGATTTGGGGATTCAAAAGTTTATAAATCCGACTGATAGTTTCAGAGATCAGTACGTTCAAACAAAAAAAACCGGACAAGTGCGAGCAGGACTCGCGCCCTGAAGGTTTCGTACAAACTTAATTATTTATGTAATAAATATGCAATAGCGCCATCTATGAGCAAGATGGCCGTATTACATGCTTCTTCTAGTGGCGCCATCTATGAGCAGATGCCTCCACCCATTTTTTGCACCCCAGAGTTTTGCCTCGAACAGACGGACAACAAAGTGATCTTATAAGGCTTCCGTTTTTCCTTTTGAGGTACGGAACCCTATAAAACAAACAAACCCTTCAGCTTTAATATACCTATTAGTATTTAATGCAATGGATTACATGCCTCATACCTACAAACAATTTTTGACCATCTATCAACATAATATTTTACACCCGTAAACGCATATACTGTTGATGAGCCGGATGGACAGAAACAAAATGCTACAAATTCATCGCGTATGAGTGCAATTAATTTGGCTCCAGTCGGGCTGGCCGCCAACTTGGAACGGTTCCGAATTGGACAGGTGTCAGAACCGCACGGCCACCTCACAAGTGTAGGTACCTACAATACGTCTGTTGATATCTCAGATCATAGAAAAAAGCAGATAAATGCCATCACAGCAAATTAGTACGGGAACAACTGTCGCCAGTTTTAGAATATTCTTCGACACAATTACAAGCGCTCCTTGTTAATAAAAAGATCTCCGCACACCCTCAATCTAACACTGTTAATCGTCACTCAACACTAGCATTAAACTAAAACACTGTATTTATATTATCGATCGTTTTCGGTTCGTCGCCAGCGTGTACATACGTTTTAATTACGCACATCTCCCTTGTTTCTATGATCTGAAGTTGATGCTAAACTATAGGTACACTTGACCATTGTCACATACTACTACAGAAGAATGTCTCCGCAAAGACAACTAAGGCGATTAGATATCCTAAATTGCAAATAAGATCATTCTTTAAAGGCCTACTTCTCATAAACGGATGCTTTAAAAAAAACATGATAACTGTGACACACTTATTAAAAAAAAAAATAAGATTATTTTTATCTTTTTCTTAGTTCATTTTTATAGAAAAAAAATCTTACTACTTATAAATTACTGAAGTGATTTTGATGAATTTAATGTAGCTTTATATTTCTTGAATATACGGGGTTATTTGTAAAACACCAGAAACCTCTTAAGAGGTCATTGTACTCATCATTATGAACAACTTTTACTATGGGACAAAACCTGAAATCGCGAAAAAAAATCAGCTGTTCCCTACATTTTGACGAGTTATGCGAACATAAATGTAGGGATACGGATACGTAAACCATATATCGTATTATAGGTAACGTTACCCGCGATCTAAAGTGGCGACAAAAAAGTAAGGTAATTGCCCGCCATTCATTTAGTCATGCACTAACCAGTTTCTTGGCTGAACGTCATTTCTTGCAACATTTTGCGAAAAAAAACCTACTAAAGAAGAGGTAGGTATGCTAAGTAAGGCATTCGTTTTCTTTCCCTTTTTTGCACATATGCATGTATTTGTGCCATTTTTTAGTACAGTGATGTTGGTGTATGACGTGTTTATACAGGGTGGCAGGTTAGACAGTGGAAATATTTTAAGGGGTCATTGTACTTATCATTATGATAAACTTTAAAAAAAATCAGCTGTTCCATACATTTTGTTGAGCTATGTGAACAAAAATGTATGGAGCAGCTGTTTTTTTTCGCGATTTCAGGGTTGGTCCCATAGCAAAAGTTGTTCATAATTATGAGTACAATGACCCCTTAAAATATTTCCACTGTCTAACCTGCCACCCTGTATATAATACGTCATTGGTCCTAATAGCATTTGCGCAGCATTTTTAACAAATGAAAAAGTTGAACGCAGTTTTCAAAGGGAAACTCGTGTGACCTATTTCATTTTCCTTTAGGTACACATGCACAGAAGGGCATTTCGAATTTCCAAACCGCACTTCTCTTTATGTTACGTATGTGTGCATAAAACCAGCTCTCTATTGCGTCACAGTCGCAGTCGGTCGTTTCAATTTGGCTACTTGGCAACATTCGTCGTTCATTGCACCGTATGTTAAAACTTTCCTGTCAACAGCCAGATTAACGCAATTATGGGAACAAGTCCCAATTATATATTCACGTAATTTCCGCCCGTATAAGCTCTATGGCCCGTATTCCAGAACGATACTCGAGCACCGATCTCTGCTTGAGCATAGATTGAAACTAGTTTCAATCAATCAAATGGCTGTAAATCTATGCTCAAGCAGAGATCGGTGCAGGAGTATTGTTCTGGAATACGGGCATATAACTTGCACGGGACCAAATAGAGTTAAATAAAAAAAAAATCTTTATTTGCGAAAGTACAAACTTTATGAGAAATCTAAGTTTTTCCCAAGTGCGTTAAGTATAAGATTTATTAAGATTCCGGGATATATTACACCATTGTAATATATCCCGGAATCTTAATAGATCTTATACTTAGCATATATTTTTATATAGAGTTGCCAAAACCGGCGAACCCCTCTATCAAAAAACACTGGCGATCTTTCCGATTTAGCCATTAATTTGATAACATGCTTACATGCGCGACAGCTATCATTTTGTATTGTTATTTTGAAAATGGTTAATTGTGTAGTTTCCTCTTGTAAAAGGCGGTCTGCTGCTTCAAAGCTGCGAAACCATGGAATTTCCTATCACATATAAATATAAATTATGCACCGACATGGTTTTATTTATGTACAATCGGTATAATCTGTAAGCCTGTACGTGTGTGATTGTAAAATTTTCGTAGTGTGCTATACGTGTTCACCTCGTCCCCCGCAAAAAGTGGTAGAAAATGTTATTCGGTGATTCACCGTTATACGTCTCGTTCTAAGTGATAAATCGTTACCACAGGATAAAGATAACTTTTTTTATTAAATCGTGGGACCGAATTTTTTCGACAGTTCAGAATAATTTAAATCAAAAAGAAATCAAATATAAGTCTCGAATCCCGACCTTCATTATAATTTCGTGTATTTGTCCTCCTGTATAAATAAATCTACTTTATTTTAGTTCAACTTATTTATTAAAAACAAAGAACAAAGTGGAATCAATATGGAAATAGGGCACGTTAATTGGTTTCTTTTCTTATTCTTTCTTTTTTCTAACAAAGTTAGCAAAGAAAACAATATTTTTTTCATGAAAACGTTTTCACTATCGCATCGATTTGCTTAAAATTTACTAAATTTTGCATGGAAGCAGCTTGGTACGAAACAACATAGGATTGCTATTGTCCATCTAACATTGTATTTCAATTCGTGTGAAAAGCGTTGTGATACAATATTATTACTAGCTTTCGCCCGCGGCTTCGCCCGCGTGGACGTCGGAAATTATCCCACAGGAACGTACTGCAAGACTAAACTTAAAAGACTTAACTCCGCTTTTATGACTTTCCGGTCCAAAACAGTACCTACAACAACATGACAGTACAAACAGACACTTCAATTTTATTTATTTTATTTAAAGTTTTTTCTTTATTTGAAACAAAGAGTCCAAATACCAATTTTTATGACTCTAACTTCAAAAGTAACGGAAACCCTATTCAAAGTTTTACCCCCCGTTTCTCCCCTTTAGGGGTTGTATTTTCAAAAACTCTGAATTACGTATTTCTTTATTTAAAAAGAGAAGCCTAAATACAAATTTTCATTGATCTTACTTAAAAAATTACGGACTTGCACACAAACTTTCATCCCCTATTTCCCCCCTTTAGGGGTATAATTTCCAAAAATCCTTTCTTATCGGATGCCTACATCATATAAGGAATACGTCCTCCAAATTCCATGTTTCTACGACCAGCGGTTTAGGCTGTGCGATCAGTCAGTCAGTCAGTCAGGACAAAGCATTTTATTAATATAGTTAGATAGTATTGTTGCCAATATTCAAAGTTAAAGAAAATTACAATCAGCAATGATTTGCATTGTACTTTGCACAAAAACCTATTTTTCGTTCATAAAAATTAAGACTTTTCAAAATGAACTCTAAAAAGTCGTGTTCTTCGTCGTTCCGTAAGTGTAGCTGTTATTGTTAACATGCTACTTTATTTAAAAATCACATAACATCACTTCTACTACCTATTTTATAACTGTCAAAAAGCCATGTCTGTACATTGAAGATATTCCAGAAAACTAGTCGAGATAGGGTACTGGGATGTAACCATGCAAAACTATATTTTTTTTTAGACTTTTTGTCTATTTGTCTTGTGTCTTGTGTCTTTGTGAGTGCGAATCACGCAAAAGTACTGATCGATTTTAATGTAGTTTTCACAATTTGGTAGCTTGGGGTCCAACTTAAAATCTAAGCTACATTTCATCAAATTCCGGTGGGATGAACCAGAGATACAGCTTGACCTCTTCGTAGTTCTAGCCACCCCACATTAAGGAGGTCATTTAAAATGGTCAAGTTATTATAATCCACGCGGATGGGGTCGCAGTTAGTAACACAACTGATTAATATCGGTTGTATTCCAACATTTGTATTATAATCTTTATCTGAATGCAATTTGTAAATTAAGGCCCCGGTATACGCCAACGGCCTTGAGTGATTTGGGCGGTATAGCTTGAGTGTTCTGCGCTGAGCTCAAGCAACGCGACATACATCCACCGAGCAATACGACTCGCCTATCAAGGAGCGCGCTGTGCAGAATTAGACGTATTATTACTTTTTAGTATCTAAAATATAAAATAAAAAAAAAGTAACAGGCAATATTATAGGTAGTAACATAGTCTTTTCACACAAAACAAATCATGAAAATATCTTAAGCGATTTGAAAGTAATTACGTTTTTATGTTTTGGGTAGACACGAATTCATGAATTTATTTCATTAAGTATTTTACTACAATAGTTAAATATTCACAGGTACGATTGATGTATATATGTTCTAGTTTAACATAAAAAGATTGCACAACTAACCTGCATTATTTGACGGCGAAATAAGAGATTTAAAACTGGCCGTTACCATTTACCTTCGCCTTAAATGCTACGAGATAATCTCCTACCAATGCTACGTCGCGCGTCACTGCTACGCGGCGTCTACGCCGGCGTAGCACCCAATCTTTCGTTCATGAATAATTTATTTTAGTTTGATCGGAAAAGGCGATTACGTCTTAGCAGTAGTATGGTCAGGGAAAGGGATTCTTTAGCAGGTTCACTATCAAGATTCGGATTTGCTTCGAAGTTTGAATATACGACCAATTATGAATGATAGTGAACTTGCTGTAGGTACATCAGAATATTTTTAGCCAACTTAAACGTTGTTCATTTTGCCAGCAGCGTCCGTGTGGTGAGCGGTGCGCGGTGATGTCGTCATGGAGGTTGTGCTGCCGCTGGCGGTGGTGTGCGTGCTGGTGAGCGCCGCGCCGAACGCGACGCGCGCGCGCCGCCCCGACCACCTGCCCGACGAGCCCGTGCTGCCTGACGACGATGAGGACCTCTTGCACAAACTGGACTACTACGATGAAGAGCGGATCAATATATCAGGTCCGTGTCTATGTAGCGAAGGGCTTCTATTTATAGCGAATTACTTTAGATTACTTTATGAATTTATTTCAAGTATTTTACTACAATAGTTAAATATTCACAGATAAAATTAGTGTGTATACGTTCTAGTTTAACATAAAAATTTTGCACAACTTACCTGCATTATTTGAAGATTTTATAACATTAATTAAAAGTCGCAAAAATCATATGTCTGCGCCTTAAGGTCTCTTCTATAATAAATCGGTGTATCTTAGAATCACATTATAAACGCAACAAACCTATCAAACTACACCTACGAGTATCTTATATCCATACGTCCTCCAAACCGGCACTCTATGAGTGACACGCATGTTTACACGACCCTTATAAATAACTAATTTCGGGGCCTTTATTGAAAGCGTTAAGGGCCCATGAAAAATGGCGCAGGACACGTAAGGGACATCCCGGAATATATACGCGACTGCAAGTGACCTGGGACCTATTTGATGTAACCACTCTGCAAGTCTGCACTCTGCTCTCTTCTCTTCACTTTTCAAATATTGCAGAGTGTGGAGCAAAAGTGTTTTATGAAAAACTATTGGCTTTTCGAATTTACGAGCTCGCTCTTTACTCTTCCAAATTTCAATTTTCAGTCGTCAAAATGTGTGTACATGAAACATGATTCAGTTGAAGAGTTCGGAAATTGGAGTGCAGACTTGCAGAGTAGTTACATCAAATAGGCCCCAGATCCGTACATCCGTAAACAGACACAATCATAATATTTATTTATTTATTTATTTATTTAATAATAATAGCAATTGCAGGAGGTCCTATCGTGAGTATCGTGACACGTGTCAGAATATAGGTTGGATGTTTATATTTACGTTTATATTACTAGAACACGCAGTGCCGTGCCTAGAGGGCAAGCCCGAGACATTTTTTAGGGTTCCGTACCTCAAAAGGAGAAACGGAACCCTTATAGGATCACTTTGTTGTCCGCCGTCAGTCACCTGACCATAAGTGAAGCCATCTGCTTATAGATGACGCCATTCTAAGTATGCAGTAGCGCCATCTATGATCATATTTCGGAACCCTTAGGGCGCGAGGCATAGGTACTCGCACTTGTCCGGTTTTTTTAGTTTTAGAGAGTATTTATGTTAATTTGTCATGAATGTAAGTTATTTTCAATGTACGTATTGCTTTAATAACGACATTAACTCATTTAAATACATGAAAAATTTACATAAACACCTCTAAAACCAAAAAAATGCATCGGGCTTTCCCTCTAGGCACGCCTCTGAGAGCACGTACTTTTTATATCAACCTGTAATCGAACACGTGCCTTCTATAGATCTCTGCAATGAACGGTCGCCCGGTCGTGAGGGACATATGCTATTTCAGCCACACTTGGTGATCGCAGTATGCGGTTAGAAGACTCGTTCACCTTTTTGACACAATACCTTGACCTAGGGTATGTTCTTATAGTCGGTGACCAGTTAGTGACACTATAAAGTCTATGTTATTTTAAGTCGTAGCTGAATCGTACAAAATCGGAAGAGACGGAACACTAAATAACAATAACTCTTAACATAATTTAACATGCAATGCTGAAAAGCAATGTATTGAATTGTTTTGTATTCATTTATTTGTTATGTAAAAGTACGTTAGTATTATATTATCTGTAGTAAAAGTAACAGAACTAACTTTACTTTGTGGAACGCATACTTAAAAACGTTATAATATTACGCATCAACATTGTAACACCTATCTATACTAATATTATAAAGAGGAAATATTTTTTTGTTTGTTTGTACCGAATAGGCTCCGAAACTACTGAACCGATTTTAAAAATTCTTTCACTAATAGAAAGCTACATTATCACTGAGTAACATAGGCTACCTTTTATCCCGAAAAAATGCACAGTTCCTGTGGGACACGCAGACGAAGTCGCGGGCGAAGTGCTAGTTCACAATATACTCACTAGATTGAATTCAGGCAAACTTTGTGCCAACATGACATTCAAACACAAACATGGAAAATATCCATAAACTAAGTGCTGTAAAACTTAGTCCTCGGCTCCGGGCTAACTTCACAACTGCATGCAATATAATAAGTATTATGTTAATGTTAATCTGTTCAATGCAAGTTAAAACAATGGTACAGCACATTAACGGAGGCAAGTGCAGTTTAAAGTAAGAGCGTCCTAGTTGTGAGCTCTTTAGTGCCATTTGTAGGGCTTTTCTTTAGCCCAAAGCTTTGTTAGAGCTAGGTTTGCTGAAGGTTATTAGTTGGTGAGGCTTTGTGAGACTTATTCTCTTTTTCAACTAAAGTACCTAAGTAGAAATAAAGAGAATGATAAACTCTTAATAGTATGTTCAATTTTCTTGTTTCATTTTGTTGATAAAATTCTGTAGTCACAGGGAAAATAGTGATGACACCAAAATTATGTTTTTTTTGTTATAAGTCCAGGGGGTTATTAAAAAAAGCTGTATCAAGTCAAATATCAACGTATTATACACATAAACCTTCCGGAATAAATTCTCTAAATGGTGGTGAAAACCGCATTAAAATCGGACGAACAGACAGACACGAAAAGCAACTTTGTTTTATACTAATAATAGATTCACTTATTTCCGACACTGAGCCAAAATCAAGCAAATGTTATGCGCCAACTTTAACTTCAAATTCGAATTCATACGAAACAATAAAACAGGAATAAAAGCCGTACACGACACTTTGCATAAAAAGCTTTCTAGGCTGTCGGGCAGAAATGCAAAAGTTCACAATGATAGCCAGGCCGGGGCATTCGGTCAATGCAGTTATGTTTCAGACATTATCGTGAAGGTAACACAGAAGTTTAATACCTTGAACTAAGGAATTATAGGAACTCAAACAAAAACAGTGTCCTTCGTTAGGAAAATAGGTTTATTTTTAACCGACTTCAAAAAAGGAGGTTCTGTATTCGTCCCGTATGTATGTATGTATGTTTGTATGTGCGCGATTTTCTCAAAAACTACTGATTCGATGGAGTTTTCACTAACGTAATCTACATACTTTGAGGAAGGTTTTAGTACATATATAATACATTAGGTAATCATTCCTATGTACAAAGTTATATGCATAAATGTACACACTACGTAGAAGATTTACTGTTGAACGAAGTCGTCAAAGTAATCTAACGCGAGATAAAGAACTAAAAAGGGAAAAAAAAACCGGCCAAGTGCGAGTCGTACTCGCGCACCGAGGGTTCCGTATCATTTTTGGACGTATAAAGTGAAAAAATCCGGACCGCATAACTAAGTTTGTTTGTGAAGGAGTTTTGATGATTTTGAAAAAACTGTACTAGTTAGGAACATCGTTTTATTTTTGGTGCCATATTTGGGTCAATTCCTATCAACTCTAATTATTTCAGATTTTTCGCCCCGCAAACTTCGGAGATAAGGGGGGGGGAATGGTATTTTTTTGGACATTTTTCATCATATGTCGAAAACTGTGAGACATGAAATAAAATAAAAATATATTTTGAAATGTGCAGATCAAGCCCTTTCATATGATATGTCACTTGACCTAGTAACCCCACTTTGAAATTTCGGACCCCCACTCCGGCCCCTTTTGCAATGAAAATAAAAATATTTTTGAACATTTTTCATTCGCAATAAAGTTGAACAAGCATTTTTTATAACTGTTCCAAATTTCAAGTCGATAGCATATGTAGTTGCTGAAATAAGCAGGTGTGACAGACAGACAGACAGACAGACAGACGAAGTCGCACCATAAGGGTTCCTTTTTTACCATTTTGGCTCGGAACCCTAATAAATAACTGGTGGCTTTGGTTTTTGTTTGCTTTTTTTGCCACCGACTTCCGAAACCAAAATTATTATTTTCTTTGTAGTGGCTTTTTGAAGTCGGTTATTTTTTGTTAAAAAAGTTTTTAACACAATGGTTTTAAATTATCTTACGTTGTACTCACATATTAGCACAGATTATTAGCTAGACAATGGAATCATTTTTTGAAAAAAGAATATGGAGTTACTTTTTAATTTTTCCCTTAGAAATTTACGCTTTGGAACTGGAAACTAGCTTTAATTTAGAGACAAATACACCGACTACCGTTTAGCAATACAAAAGTACCTGTTAAGGCCCCGGTATTCGCCAACGGCGGCCTTGAGTTGTCGGGGCGGTGTAGCTTGTGTGCTGAGCTCACGTCTATCTAGCAAATACTAGGCGTCAATCAAGGAGCGCTATCTCGAGTTAGACGCAACAGTAATTTTAGTTAATAATAATACATGTGCGCATGTACATTTTCGACCCATAGACAGTTGACAATACGTAATAGAGTATAGTCCAACAGAAGACGAGCATCGACTAACGAACCAATCGCTTGCAGCTTTGGCGCCTCCTGTTTTCTTCATTCCACCAGAAACCTAAAAATCAGCTGATGCGCAGGTGACGTTTGTGCTCATGACTATGATGCCGTGCCGATACCTATAACTCATTATAAATACTGTCAAATGGTAGTCTCCGACAACGCAGCGCGCAGATTGCACGGCCATCGAGCTCCGTCCACCGTTTATTACATAAGTGAATAACTTTGTTCAAAGCATCGAAAGCGAAAGGTTTTCAAACAAAAGCTACCTCTACACTGCGCCGCCGTGAGGCAGTTATCATCCATTGTTCCGACTCGACCTTCTTTACCTTTCCACTTAGTGGCTGCAGCGTTTGAGTCATTATGCAAGCGAGTTGGCAGCAAGCCAGCCACGAACAAACAGCCTTCCAATAATGTATAATGAAATTGCTAAATTGATGTGACCCCGCCCATTTACCCCGCGCCCCGCAGCCGTATTTAGATCGATTGTTTTTGAAGACGTTCGAGGTTATGGAAATTGCATTTTAAAGTAACTTGACTACAAGAGCATTCTTGCTCCTAAGTTTAACAAGAAAAAGTACTTAGAAGTTAGATAACTGTATAATCTGTAAAGCGGATACGAAGTTTTCCTAAGCAACTCCCGGTTTATTGGAAAATGGTTCAGGAAATATCTCACAATCCGAATTGCATACTGAAATATCCTTTGCATAATTCATAATTCTCGGGTAGTACCAATTATGGTAATATATCCGTTCAGTTATATTTACGTACTGAAAACATCACACGTTTTCTCTCTAAAGTGGTTTAGTCTGTTTGGCTAGCTTTGAGTTCTATAGTAAACGCCAGGGTTAACGAATTTTCACACGAAGCTAAAATTAATCAAGTGATCCAGACCTTTATTATGAATTCACTTGCGCGAATGGTCATTTGCGCATAAAGCTATTTGCGTGAAAGTCTATGTGGTCACGCTGTTCTAACCTTACCTAACCTAAATAGTCTTACAACTAAGCATGTTAGTTTTTCTTTTTTTTTCTTTTTGCGAGTGGCTTCGCCCACCAACCCAACCCCATTATCGGGATCATTTAGGGCCATATCTCATTAGGATGCCATGGCGGCAACGCCAGCAGCGCCGCCAATTAATACATGTCAAATTGTATTACAAAGTACGTAACCCTACCTCACTTGGCAACGGCTTGGCATGGACCCAGTTTCAATTGTACAGTACAGGGCCATAGCCCTAAGACTTCACGGAATTATTTCGCGCAAATGTCTTTATGCGCATGTGTGTTTCTGCTCAAATGGCTTTTCGTGCAAGTGGATTCACTCAAGTGTCCTGCTACTTCTGACATTTAGAAAGATTTTCAACTAAAATTATTTCTTTCTACTATTGAACTATTTTCTTTTCTACTTTTCAAACGACCTTACAAAAAGTACTCAATTAATCTACCTTCTAGACATCGTGATCGAAGTAATAAACGCGATCGGTTCATCGAACATCGATAGCTTGTTAGCCTAGCCAACGAACGGATAAGTATCTATTGTTGGCAAAGTTGAGTGCCATTATAACGAGCGGCGACACCGTAACTTGGTAACGTTAAGTTACACGATAAATGCGATAAAGTAAATAGATACGATCGAGCTTTAGAACTATACTGGGTAGCAGGTTAGACAGTGGAAATATTTTAAGGGGTCATTGTACTCATCATTATGAACAACTTTTACTATGGAACTTTGAAATCGCGAAAAAAAAATCAGCCGTTGCCACTGAGCCACCACCGCTTAAGGCGATACTAAGTGCCAGCGGCCTTCAGTGATTTGGACGGTATAGCTTGAGTGTTCTGCGCTGAGCTCACGCAACGCGATATACGTCCACCGAGCAATACGACTCGCCTATCAAGGAGCGCGCTGTGCCAAATTAGACGTATTATTACTTTTTAATAACGAATATTTGATTTAAAAAAAAAACACTGTAATTAAAATTTAGATAGTTAAATTATCTTTAAAATGGTGAAGGTTTCGTAAAAATACGCTCAATAGTTTTGCGCGATCTTTACTTTTTCGAACGCGTTAGACCTAACATTACAAATTAATTACACTACATAGATAAACGTAATCTATAATATACTCTAATCAAATTATTAAGAAAATACTCTAGTTTAGCACATATTTTTTTCAAATCATTAACACTACTAGTTTAGACGTGATCCTCAGTTTAAAATCTTTAAAAGTCGTATATCTGCGCCTTAAGTAAAACATAAATTAAAACAGCTAACTCATAAGACTGGACCTAACTTCGCGGAACCCAGTTCAGTGAAAAAAGTCCCAAGCGACAGAAAACTAATTAAACTTAAAATCCACGAGATCGGAACAACAGGGGGTCTACTCTGTAAGTCCGTCAACGAAGATACGGGCCCGTCCGAAAGTACAATAGACATAAGATTCCGTCAAAACAAGTGTCAAGTTTCGGGCGGATAAAAACACATCGGGAGTAGGGACAACTGTCAAATCGTGCTATTATTCATTCTTAGTTCGGGCCTCGAACTAATTTTAAGTCCGTAGGTGATTCGGAGTAAGAAACGCCCGCAACTAAGGCCGAAACTACGGATTTCGTGCTTAGAGAGTAGACCCCCTGACGCGAATATTAACGAAGTAACATTTCAGTTGTATGCAGATGTGCAAAATTGCATTTACGTCGCGTATTTCATAAGTTCTAAATATTTTTCAGTAACTACTTATTAGTTTTGACGTGTTTTTAGGGTTGCCAACCTACTATCACACTTCACACTAATATTATTAATGCGAAAGTTTGTGCGTGTGTGGGTGTGGGGGTGTGTGTGTGTGTATGTTTGTGTGTATGTTTGTTACTTCTTCACGCTGAAACGGCTGGACGGATTTAGATGAAATTTGGCACACAGATAGATTATAGTCTGGAATAACACATAGGCTACCTTTTATCCTGGAAAACGCGAGCGAAGCCGCGGGCGGAAGCTAGTACAATATACACGCTGAAATTTTAGTGGTTGTTTTCCGACAGCAGAACGATTTGCCATCAGTAGTACTACCGAAACATAGAGTTCAATTTAAAAAATATTATGTTTTTTTTTTCAAATAATCAAAAAAAATATTCATAGACTCGAAAGTGTGAAATACAATAGTAACTCACTAGATCTAACGTAGGTATAGTTATCTAGTCAAACCGACACGCGCCGCGCGCCCCGATTCCGCGAATCAAAGCGGCGGTGCCGACAAAAGCGGCGACCGATTCATAAATGTGCAGAGCAAAATCAGCTCTCGCACATAATGATACGGCATAAAACAGACTGATCGCCCGTTGCAACCGCACCGCACCCCCCCGACCCGCACTCCACGCCGACCGTTGGCCGCGACGCTGACCGGCCGACTGGCCGTCAGTTGTACCGCGAACGCGAATCTCGTAACATGCGTAGTGAACTAGTGAATTATCGTTGCAAAAATGGATCGACATTACATTATTATTCCAATTTAGAGTACGTCGCTATGGTGCAAATGTACGCTAGGGCTAATTATGACTCCCATGCTGCCGTGTTTACGCGGAGCCGCAACAACTTGGAGTCGCTCAATCTTCGCGGTGTTCTGAACCCCCAAGTCCCGTAGGCCCGGACGATCGTAGCGGCGACACAGTGTTACTCGATCATGGGGAGTTACAGTGCATGTACCCGTCTGCCCGAGTTCGGCGAGGAAATCCACAAGTAGGTACTTCAAACGGGATCCTCGTCGAAGTACCTACCTATGTGTATGGCTGTGGTGGCTGGGTTTAACGTAAGTCAATACTACGTTTGGAAAGTGCTCAACAATGAAAGACTGCTTAAGTACCTATCATTTTCGTAAACTTAATCAAATAAAACGTGCTCGATTGTGTTATTGTGTATGGAACGCAGTGGCTTGCAATTTGAAAAATTACTCCGTTACCGGGCCTAAGCGTAAGTACCTACTTGTACCTTTGTATTAAATACCGAACATTTAAAAGTAGGTAAGTAATTAAAATCATTGCAAATAAGTTTATTCCATTTTTTTGAATACCTACGGCTTAAATACTGTAATAGGTATCTAATTCAGAAAATATCGTTTTCTAAGATAGGTGCCTACCTACCTAGTAATCTTGTTTTTTTAGTTTCGTGTTCACGTGTTCAGTAATTTGTCTATCAATAACTCAGGAATAGTTATCAGCTGATTGATAAACACGGAGGGCAATGACCGCGCGGGCGCGCCCCGCTCGGCCGCGGCCGCTCGCGTCGTCGCCGCGCTTGCGTAGCTATTGTGAGGTACCTACTATTGGTTTGAGATTTTGTTTTTCACATCATTCTCATCACACCATTCTGCCATTTTTTGATTCTAATTTTTCTTTTATATATCAATCGAATGTACTGCCAAGACAAAATCATTTCGCTACGGTAGAACAACCACTTAAATTTCACCGTGTAGTATTAAAAAAAATGCTAATTCGTTAGCACACTTTGAATAAATGATTTTTGAATTTGTATCCTACTTTACGAGTCCAACTACCTACTGTATTTAGGTTTAAAGAAATTTATTTGTCATAAGAACTTACAGTCCACTTATAATGAGATACAATGTGATTACATTACAATATTAAATAGTGTTCACCTCCAGGATGTTAGAAGTTATAGTGTACGTACATATTTCATAAGTTTACTTTTAATGCATTCATGCTATCACAATCTTTGATGTCGTTTGGTAATTTGTTGGACAGCTGTGCTCCCTTATACAAAATCGTTTTCTTACCATAATTAGTCCTGACACTTATTAGCTGTATTTAAAATATAATAATACCTATTATATTATAATAATACATAGGCGAAATTACTAAATTGAGTTTCAAAATATTGATGCGTAAAACGGAACTAAAAAGTTAAAGTTCAAAGTAGTAAAAACATTCCTTTAAAAATTTTATATTAATTTCCAACATGCCTACTATATTTTCTTAATTTTTTTCGCCATTTTCTATATTTTTCTAGTATCCTCGAAATTACTAGGTATATTGGTTAAAAAAACCGGACAAGTGCGAGTATGCCTCGCGCCCTAAGGGTTCCGACATATGATCATAGATGGCGCTACTGCATACTTCCAATGGCGCCATCTCTGAGCAGATGGCTCCACTTATGGTCCGGTGACTGACGGCGGACAACAAAGTGATCTTATAAGGGTTCCGTTTTTCCTTTTGACGTACGGAACCCTAAAAAAGTTGACAAACATAACTTATACACGATGACCTTCACTGAATAAAATTCAGTGAATATACACAAATATGACTGGAATATTAACGAATTTAGATTTCAGTTTTATGCAAATGTACAAAATTGCATTTCCGTCGCGTATTTCATAAGCTCAAAATATTTTTTGGCATCTGCTTAATTGTTAGTTCCGACGTGATCTTACTTATGTACCTACGTGATGACCTTCATTGAATAAAATGCCGTGAATATCTCCACTAATAAAATAAAGCTGTAGAGTTTTTCGTTTCATTGTTTGTTTGTTTAAACGCGCTACTCCCTGGACCTACCACTCTGATTTGAAAAATTCTTTTTGTAGGTATATGATAGCCAAAATCATGAGGAATACTACCTATATTAACATCTCGCTACGGACCTAAGAAGCTGAAAAAGTCAGAAAGAACGCGAATGTCACGGTGAGATTCTCCCTCGAACGTTCGCAAACAAATTGGCAGTACTCGCAGTTATATCACTCGGCGTGTCGGTACAGAATAGACATGCTGATCAATCATAGACATGAACAATCTAGAAATCAGGAGTTCACAATCACTAGCTCACACGTTTCAATATCACCCACTGTACGTCACGGTCTGTAATTCCTCTGTGGTTGTCGGTTTACGCAAGTATTTGCTAGTACAATTTTATACAGGGTGGCAGGTTAAACAGTGGAAATATTTTAAGGGGTCATTGTACTCATCATTATGAACAACTTTTACTATGGGACCAACCCTGAAATCGCGAAAAAAATATCAGCTGTTCCATACATTTATGTTCACAAAACTCAATAAAATGTATGGAACAGCAGATTTTTTTTTCCACCCTGTATACAATTGTGGTATAAAATGAGCACAAGCCAGACGATACCAAGAACTTGATTTAATAATAGTGTTTACCTGTTTGTCTAAGTTATTCAAGCTATGGCTTGAAGGTTATTGCGTCTGGATTGAATGCGGTTACATCCAGACCAAATTAAATGTTTTCGAATGAAATTATAGTACCTAGTCTTGGAGCGTTTTAACTGCAATTTTATGAAGTTGTTTGTAAAGAACCTTATTAAAGTTAAATTACGTTCGCTCTTCAATTTAAGAATTCAAATAAAACAGGCAACGTTGGAAAACCACTCAAAAATGGAATCCAAATATTATTTTTAAATCAAAGGGGTTGTTTGCATCACATCATCAACTATGCTTCGTCTTGCTCGGAATTTTGTCACTATTTTCTTGCTCGCACAGAACCATTTTTAAGAATGTTGAATGAAAAGATGCATTTTTGAAAAATGTAATCTGATACCGAACTAGGTACAAAATAATATTAATTTTACAAGTAAATAATTAAAACACATTTCTACTATGTTATCTAATAAATAAAGTTAAAAAACGATTACGATCTGTTTTTGAGATATGTTTAACTCATGTGTTTTTAATCATTACATTTGAGTTTCTAATATTATAATTAATATCATTTTGTAGTTCGCTATCAGATTACATTTTTCGAAAATGCATCTTTTCATTTAACATTCCTAAAATATATGGTTCTGTGCGAGCGAGAGAGGTGCCGAATGCGCACGTACATCTTGAATTACACTTTAGCTTATTAGATTCATAATATTTGCGGTTCGTAATAAATAGGATTTTTGTTACAAATCCTCACCGGATTTAACAAATAGGTTTGTATAACGCGACGAGGGTGACACACCGTTTTGTATCACACGGACATTTCCCGATAAGCACTCGTTTTTGACATGTGTCAAAAAATAGTGGCAGCATTGCTTGTTAACAAAAAAATGCCTTTTTTCTACGTATTTATGTTTAGATTTATTTTTTAACGGAACGATGTAATATACCTTTTAAATTAAAGTCACGTCTTTAAAATGAAAGTTACCGCAATGCGGCTTCCCATGACTGACGCCTAATTAAGAAATTTGCGAGCCTATCTGCAAGATTAAAATTTTTGTTGCTGTTCTATGCACAATGCTTATTTGATTATTTTGCTAAAAATATGTTCGATATCTAATTGTTATTCTACTTAATATAACTTAACTTTAACCTTTTAACCATATCAAATGTTTTTGGGTACTGACCATATACGTAAGTACCTATATCTTTTTAATAATAATATTAGAACTAATAAATAAACATCATCAATCAATCATACTTAGCAATTTGCAATAAATTTTCAAAACGTTAGTTCTGAAGTATTCCTAACCAGTGCACAACCGCTGTACAACTCGATACTTACAAATTCTAACTAAAAAACTTACATAATGAACGTCATACAAAATACAGTTTAAGAACGCAGTACCCTTCACCATGTCTAATATCAAAACTGAAGAAAAAAAAGCACCGCACCCAACTTCTCACCTTGACATATCGGCCAAATCAACATTCGTCGATATAACTAAGAGCTCGTCCATCATGGCACCTAAATGGTAGCGTTTGACGGACTGTCCGCACTTTACAAAAAATTTGCTCATCCTACGACTAATTCCGTCATTTGCTTGATGGAATTTAAAAGTTAAGTGGCTATTTGGAGTCTTCAATCAGTGGTAATACCACTGTTGATTGCTACGACACCTTGCTATATTACACCTATCGATATTTGATCTTATTGCATATATTTGTGTATAATGGGCTTCATAATGCAGTATATATGTTTTTTATTATATCGGGACTTTTCGCGCACAAACTTAATCAAAATATAAGAATTTTGACTAACCTCGACGTTTCGATCAAGTTGCATTGACCGTGGTCACGAGAAGACCGACCACGTCTTCCAGTCTTCCAGTCTTCTCGTGACCAAGTCAATGCAACGAAATGTCGAGGTTAGTCAAAATTCTTATATTTTGATTAAGTTTGTGCGCGAGAAGTCCCGATATAATTAAAAACATATTGTGTACAATTCGCGAAAGTTTAAAAACTACAAATGCAGTGTATTTTAATGCTCTAAAATCTTTGTAGGACACTAAATAAAGAGCTTTTATTGCTAACACCGCCGCATAACCAAAAATATACTTGGCATACTAGACTACGATGCATTCACTCATAAATTATAACCTAAATACAGTTCTAGCAGGATTTTCTCGGATATAATTCTTCCGAGATTTGTACAATATATCCGGTAAGATTTACAGAAAAGTACATTTACTCCTGGGAAATACTCGCGTGCTTTTCAACCATACCCAAGTTTTACTACATCATGGCGTCCATAGTCGCAAGGGAAGCGGCGACCCAGTATGTGTTACGGACAATAGTAACAGATACGCTATCGATGCGACCCGAATAGAACATGTTCTATTTTTTTTTAATGTTCGAGTATTTTTCGGGCTTTAGAAAAAGGTTTATTGAGATTTGAATGGATGGCAAATGAGAGGTTTTATTAAATGATCTTATTTAACGTTTTATGTCGTATTAGTTACATAATAATATGTGAATGCGAGGAAAGTCCATAAAAATATTTTAAATATTTAATCTCTGCATGAAAATATTCACTATTTGCCCGCGTCTTAAGTCCGTGTCACTCACAGTCACACTCTAATCCTTCTCTATTTTTTGCCTATTGCTGTATTTGTACCTAATTGTCATTGAAGTATACACTAGAGAAAACACCGTTATACGGTGCTGTCACTGCTGTCCCAATCAACTGCGGTAAAACAGCCGCACTTCACGAAGTAAATGTCGCATTTATTCTATTGTTTTTTGTCACGTGTCACACGGCGCATGGAACATGACGTTTGTTCAAAGTGTCTCCTCTAGCGTTTTATCTCAATGCCAATTGCTCATATTATTCATTATCTAGATCGGGTTTCAATCAACGCTTCCAAGTACCAGCCCCCCTAGCCAAGTTACTTTTGTTAGCATTAACGCCAAACGCTACGGATAAAATGTATGGAAGTGACATTTGTGAGTCACGTGACTTTTCCGCAGGTAATGTCATTGCCATACATTTTGTGTTTATCGTTTGGCGTGAACGCTAACAGAAAAGCAACTTGGCTAGGGCCTCAGATCTGCTAACGCAATCTGAAACAAATTCTGAAGCAGAAGGGTCCATATCTTTTTTCAGGACGTACATATCAAGTTTGTCCCTCCCGCGCCCTTGAGCCTGACCTCTCTACCTCGGTCTGATGAAAGACGTCTTGTAAATATTGATCGCAAAACAGAGCTGAATACGACAATGTATTCCATATTGTATGCTTATATTTGGAGTAGGTATACTGTGGTACACAGGGTACAATAATAGGTGTGCCCGCGCCCGACATTTTTCCGGCGTGATTTCTATATTGTCAATTCCTCAAATCATAGAAACAAGGAGATATCTTATCTGTCATAGAAACCAAAGGTACACCGTAACATTTTATTTTGTTTCAAATTCGCATTAGGTACCTACCTATGTACTGTCTAGTTCACAGCAAAATGCATTCAATACTATTTTATCGTATTTTTTAAGGAGAACAGTGTAAAAAAGTAATTAATAAAATAATCAAATCTATCTTTTAAAATTTACATGAAATTCATTATAATTAAATATTTTCATTGAAATTCCATGGTGTTTCTTTAATTTAAGATGCGATGTTACTTATAAGGAATTAATCCTTATAATTAACACATCCGATAAGCATCATAGAAATACAGGTGTTTCTTTTTTACATTTGGTCGGTTCGATTCCCACATGAGGCAAGAATACTTTAAAAACATCTATTAATGCTAATTACTTGTTTAAAAAATAAAATGAAGTCTCGATGAAACAAAACGTCCTATCTACAATACTTAAAGTACTTGCCTTCCATGTAGCATATTATATTAACCGTGGGACACTCTGTATAATATGTATTGATGATGACTTGTCCCCGAACGTTCTGTTATATCATATTTTTTTGATATGCAGTAAAATTAACGCACCAGCTTTCAAAAACCCGCATGAATACTGCCTAGCTAGCTACCAAAATTGGGTCAAACATTACATATTCATAATTTAATTTGTTCGTTTAAACCTATTAAGGTACGAATACCTTGTTTGCCATTATCATCACAGAATAATTACTTATTTCAGTTTTCTATTAATTAGGTATAGGCCGTGGTATAGGCACCGGCGCTAATCATGATCACAGATCGCGCATGGTATATTTTCGGCCCAATAGACAATAGACAGTTGACAATAAGTAATAGAGAATGGTCCAATGAGAAGACAAACATCGACTGACGAACCAATCGCGTGCAGCCTCGGCGCCCCCCGTTTTCTTCATTCCGCCAAAGAGACCGAAAAATCAATCAGCTAATGCGCAGGAGTTTTGTGCTCGCGTTCGGTCCGTCGCCAGCTTGTACATTTTAATTATAGTCAATGTGACCATACTAAAGCGTGAAGCTCAATAGTTTCTTTGAACATCTCCCTTGTTTCTATGATCTGAAGTAACTACCCAGCACTTTCCTGCGACAATATTCGAAGTTTGAACTGTCAGTTATGTAAAGCTCAGATCATAGAAACAAGGGAGATGTGCCAAGGCGCTATCGAGCTTGATGCCTGATTTTGAGCAAATTGCTCATATTAAAAACGTACGCGCTGGCGACGAACCGAACACGATCGATGGTATAAATACAGTGTTTTAGTTTAGTGCTAGTGTTGAGTGACGATTAACAGTGTTAGATTGAGGGTGTGCGGAATGTTTAATGCGTGGGAGATCTTTTTATTCACAAGGAGCGCTTAATTATGCGCGTAATTGTGTCGAAAAATGTACTAAAAGTGGCATCAGTTGTTCCGGTACTAATTTGCTATGATGGCATATCTCCTAGTTTCTATGATCTGAGCTTATAACCTTTCAGTGGCGTGACGTTGAAAAACGTGATCTCAATGGGAATTGTCGAAAACGTGCCGCGTTGTAGTACGCGCGCGGATTTCAGGAAATAGCGATAGTCGATTACGTCACACGCTTACTATGTTCCACTATATCTGTATTTCATTTGACGGGAAGCATTTATGTGCGAGAGTAACCTACTTCCCACGCTCGGGTATACTATAGCTGGTTATTACGTAATTGTATATCTTGTGGTTAGGGTTGCCAACCATTATGTATATTTATTTATTTATTTAAGGACTGCCAACGAATAGTACATTAAATTGGTGAATAATTAAAATATGATCAATAAATTTTACGTAACGTACATTCAATTATAGGCAATCACAACTTACATAACATAACAAATCGAGTAAACATACAAAATACAAGTAAATTATACATTCGAAATAAACACAAATAACACAATTATAACAATACATAAAACAAAATTTGATAAGCATAATATTCAAATAATTAAAAGAGTCCAATAAAAATCAGGAGGTATGTACAATAAAAAAAAATCTTTAAAATTAAAGATGTACTATTAAGAATTTTGAATAAAAAATTTCGAAAACTGATAAAATCCATTACCTCATCATAATTAATATATACCTATAGTATAATTAGTATAGTATTGTAGGTAGTGTATTTTGGCCCGGTGTACTTTAAATACTTGAAGAAGTACGTACGCAAAAATACTATATTTCGGTGGCCTTAAATTATATTACATTAATGCACTTCGGGACGGCCAAATCTACTATATTAGTTTTGATAAAGCTCGAAAGTTTGCCTACGTATTTCTTCAAGTATACAGCGTGGCAGGTTAGACAGCGTAAATATTTTTAGGGGTCATTGTACTCATCATTATGAACAACTTTTACTATGGAACCAACCCTGAAATCGCAAAAAAACATCTGCTGTTCCATACATTTATGTTCACATAACTTAACAAAATGTATGGAACAGCTGATGTTTTTTTCGCGATTTCAGGGTTGGTCCCATAGTAAAAGTTATTCATAATGATGAGTACAATGACCCCCCAAAATATTTCCACTGTCTAACCTGCCACCCTGTATATTAGTACACCGGGCCAAAATATACATTTCAGTAAGGATTGTAGTAAAAGCAAAACGATTCCTATCTTCCGGGTGCTATTCCAAACCTGGGCCAATACGCAGAAAAAATCAATAAAGGCTTGTATATCCTGGAATCCTTACCCTCACGCCCAAACCCAACGTTTGCAAATGATAGACCAATCAGGACCGATCACGTAGTCTTCTGTTGCCAATAAGACTGTTATTTTTAGGGTTCCGTACCAAAATGGTAAAAAAGGAACCCTTATGGTGCCTGTCTGTCTGTCTGTCTGTCTGTCTGTCACACCTGCTTATTTCAGCAACTACTAATGCTATCGACTTAAAATTTGGAACAGTTATAAAGAATGCTTGCCCAACTTTATTGCAAATGAAAAAAGTCAAAAAATATTTTTATTTTCATTGCAAAAGGGGCCAGAGTGGGGGTCCGAAATTTTAAAGTGGGGTTACTAGGTCTAGTGACATATCATATGAAAGGGCTTGATCTGCCCATTTCAAAATATATTTTTATTTTATTTAATGTCTCACAGTTTTTGACATATGATGAAAAATGTCTGAAAAAATACCATTCCCCCCCTTATCTCCGAAGTTTGCGGAGCGAAAAATCTGAAATAATTAGAGCTGATAGAAATTGACCCAAATATTGCACCAAAAAAACGACGTTCCTAACTAGTACAGTTTTTTCAAATTCATCAAAATTCCTTCACAAACAAACTTACTTATGCGGTCCGGTTTTTTTCACTTTATACGTCCAAAAATGATACGGAACCCTCGGTGCGCGAGTACGACTCGCACGTGACCGGTTTTTTTTGGCTGTCATTTAATCGCATCATCGCGAGGTAGCGGTTAAACGCAAGCCTAGTTTAACCGCTACCTCGCGATGATGCGGTCTACGATGGAGCACGCTTGTCTAGAAGAAACCAATTCACTCGCGACTTGAAGACACCCAGATTGTAATTATCGGGGAACACCCACTCCAGCAGCGTATTCCACTGTTTGGCGGTTCTCACAATGAAAGTCAGCCAAAGCGCTTCGTTTGTTATGTCAACCATGAAATGATGGCGCTTTTTCGTGCTTCTGATTTGTTGCACACCACTTATGATAGAAAGTGTGTTCTCTAACAGCCATAGAACTCTCAAAGTTATCATCAATATCTTTCTTTGACAAAGTGCCGTATCTTGTATCGGTTGGTCTCCTCCTCAGAAGGTCTCCTCCGTTCAGAAAGCGAACGGGGCAGCCATTTTAATTATTCAAAGAGAAGTGTGAATGATGATGTACCTACCTTGTAACGGTTTGTAAGACCCATGTTCGACAATTGACGTTAATGAGTTGTTGTTGATGTTGTATCATTTTGCTAGCATTAAGTATTTCGCTGTTTTATATACTTAAAGAAACGTGCGAGCATCAATAAACTATTCAATTCAATCATTCAACAACATACTTCACAACGCTCTAGATGCACTGTTCTGAAGCTCACCATATACCTACCTATTTCTAAAAAAACTCTTCGGAACACAATACCTATTTACTGAAATCACCCATCTCATCTCTATTTGTCTGCGGAAATAACATACCTACCTATAGTATTAGCAATACTGGTTAGTCCAAGTCCAGTAGGTATTTCCTGACAGCTGAAGGTGGCGCTACCAGAACAGTCAAGAAGGAAACTAATCCAGTATAAATGTCAATTTAGTTCCCTATATCACCGTCTGCCAAGATATGCTGCCGGCTTAGAACGACCACATCGAAACGGGTTTTGTCTACAGAAGAATAGACAAAGTTATAGATTGTAGAAATATTTCTACCGTTTTATGCATAGGTATAATGAAGAGAAGATTTATATTTCTATTCTTCAGTAGACAAAATTCCGATAAGCCAAGCACGGGTCGCCGCGTGCTCGGGCAGAAGAGGTAACGATTTGGATAGAAAGAACTTTGTCTATTCTTTGGTAGAATAGAGATAGAATTGGTCATGCTAAGCGTGGTTGGTTGTATCTGTCGTTGTTTGAGACTAATATATAATTAATTTACCTCATGTTTCGTGATTCCCTACGTGGGTGAATAAATTGACATTATAATGTTATTATTTTTTCCTTAACTTTTGTTGGTCTTTCATTAACTCGAGCAACAAGGAAAGTCAAAGTAAATATTACCTTCTTAATTAAACAAATACCTACACAACATTCTTATAATATTTGCTTGTCGTTTCTGTTAAAAATATGATTGTTACCCGCGGTTTCACTCGTATCTTAGAGGTACTACATAATGTACCGGGATAAAAAGTATCCCATGTCCATCACCAGTGGAGATAGCTTAACCTAGCTTGATGAAAGGTAAGGTAAACCTAACTGTGACACACAGAGTTCAGAGTTAAAGTGCAGGAGCCCTAGCCAAGTAGCTTTTCTATTAGCGTTCACGCCAAACGATAAGCACAAAATGTATCCAGGCAATGATATTACTTGCGGAAAAGTCACGTGACCTCACTAATGTCGCTGCCATACATTTTGTCCGTAGCGTTTGGCGTAAACGCTTAGGGCGCTTGTAGGACCGATTTTTTACCATTGTATGGTTTATAATGAATTCAGCGTAAATTGTTCGCCGGACCAATGTCCGGTGCGTGTACACACCACTGCGAATCCGGTAAAATTCGGTCCGTTGTCCGGTGAAAAAAACCGGACGTCTACAAACGCCCGGGTCATCACAGACGTCCGGAAAAATTAAGAAGGTGAATGAGGTATTTTACGTCAAATTGAACGATTGCGACTGGAATCGTTAAATTTATGAACGATATCATTTAATTTATGAACGATATCATTCATTCGTTCTCTTAATTCCGGATGGCCGGTCGGACGTCTGTAATGAGCCTTACAGAAAAGCAACTTGGCTAGGACCTCAGTTCGGACACTAGCGACAGCAACCAACCAGCCAGTCATTTGTTCGTTCGAGGGAGAATGTCACGTTGAGATTCTCCCTCGAACGTTCGCAAACAAATTGGCAGTTCACGCGGTGATATCACACGGTGTGTCGGTACAAAATAGGCAGGCCTACCCTTACTTTTGTATTTATAATTTTAGTTTGGACGAATGCAACATTTTTAGAAAAAGAAGAACTTATAATAAATTCTTGAGTATAATTAAATAACAAAGAATATGTAAACCACAGAAATTTAAATTAGAGTTTACTGTTCTGAGGCCCTAGACAAGTTACTTTTCTGTTAGCGTTAGCGTCAAACGCTACGGATAAAATGTATGGAAATGACATTCGTGAGTCACGTGACTTTTCCGCAGGTAATGTCATTGCCATACATTTTGTGCTTATCGTTTGGCGTGAACGCTAACAGAAAAGCAACTTGTCTAGAGCCTCTGGCCTTTTGTTTTCGTAGTAGGTATTGACCGTTTCACGTAAGAATTCGCTTCGACGCTATATTGCTTGTCATTCCTATTTAGGTCATATGGTTTTGTGTTTTTTGTAGATTTATGTTTTATAATAATGTTTAGGACAATAAAAAGTGATGAAAGTGAATTGGGGCTGAAAGAAAACTTCCAACACCGTTAAAAACTGATGCATTGCATTAGTATGCATGTTTTGCTTCTCGCAATTATTTTGGTAAACAAAAAAATACGTGGAAATGTTCTTCTTCGAAAGGTCGCGAGCCAGCGTTTTTATAATTAGATAGAATAGGTATCTAGGTTGCTCTGAACTAATTTCGCAGATTTTTAATATGGCTGCCGGAGAGTAAACACAGTCTTGCTAACACCGGCCGAACCCACACGAATGTAAAGAAGCCTCGTTATTTGTTTTGGTTACAATTTTCGAGTGGACTCTGACCTTTTTGGTCCACTTTTGTCTACACAGCACTTTTTAAAACCTTTTATTCCCACAACAATGTGAAGCGGCCTTTTTAGACTGTTTCTGTTTTTTTTTCTAGTACAAGGACTTCAACTCATTAAACTTTACAGGCAGGCCGCTGTAGGGAAAAGGGTGTCTTTCTTATCAGCGTACGAACGACAATTTATCATTACGCGTTTTGCTTTGCTTATGATTTACTTATTCACCATAGAAAAGTCATTACATAGCAGTGATCGGAATAGGTAGTGCTAATTTACGTAAACTTCGAAGAACAGAAAAAAGTGGAGACTTCCTTAAGACAACCTTTTTCCTGGGACAATTTTAGGGACCATTTTCGTCAACAATGGACAATGAAGACAAATCTAAGGACAACTCATAGGTAATTAAGTTGAAATCCATCAAGCCGATACATACATATTCTCTCCACATTTGCTTTGAATGATGGATTCAAGAAACGGCAAATTAGAGCTGAAACATGCGTTTGAGATAAACTTACAAATGGCTATTGTTCATAACAAGGAAAATTCTAATTATACCGTTTACCTCCTCTTTATACAGGTTGGCAGGTTAGACAGTGGAAATATTTTAATGGGTCATTGTACTCATCATTATGAACAACTTTTACTATGGGACCAACCCGCAAATCGCAAATCTGCTGTTCCATACAGTTTATTGAGTTATGTGAACATAAATGTATGGAAGAGCTGATTTTTTTCGCGATTTCAGGGTTGGTTCCATAATAAAAGTTGTTCATAATGATGAGTACAATGACCCCTTGAAATATTTCCACTGTTTAACCTGCCACCCTATATAAATTAAGGGTTGTTACCAAATCATCCTAATTACCTACATACACCAATCTTCGGCGACCTAATCGTGACCTCGTAAAACCTGACGTAGGTGCTATAATAAATTATTCATTAATACGATGTCCTCTTTATTATTATGGGGGACTTTTGGCAAGTCCGAACATGCCAAGCATGCGGCACTGGCGTGATGCCAACCGTGCCAGATGTCACTGGCATATTTTGAACACAAAAATTTTGTTTGGCTGTATTTTTTGGCAGTTTATCAGCCGGCCCGTGATTGCCTATATTTTATGTGGCTAACCGGCTGCGAATAAGCCAAAGAAGGAGTTAATGTTCATGTATTTTTAAGGCGCTGATAACTGCCAACGGCCTTGAGTGATTTGGGTGGTATAGCTTGAGTGTTCTGCGCTGAGCTCAAGCAACGCGACATATGTCCACCAAGCAATACGACTCGCCTATCAAGGAGCGCGCTGTGCCGAATTAGACGTATTATTACTTTTTAGTATCTAAAATATAAAATAAAAAAGTAACAGGCAATATTATAGGTAGTAACATAGTCTTTTCACACAAAACAAATCATGAAAATATCTTATGCGATTTGAAAGTAATTAGGTTTTTATGTTTTGGGTAGACAGTAATTCATGAATTTATTTCATTAAGTATTTTACTACAATAGTTAAATATTCACAGGTACGATTGATGTATATATGTTCTAGTTTAACATAAAAAATTGCACAACTAACCTGCATTATTTGACGGCGAAATAAGAGATTTAAAACTTGAAATTTACGGCCGTTACCATTTACCGTCGCCTTAATGACTGGTGAATGTTGGTTTTATGGTTCCGGACCGAAATGGTAAAAAAGGATCCCTTATGGTTCAACTTCTGTCTGTCTGTGTGTCACTGCTGCTTATTTTACACAGATCGCAGCTTTAACTACGAACTTCCTCTTTCATAGTAGGTATATCCTTACATACGTCACAAGTAACATAGTTGTTTACATAGGGTAAGTATAGAAATATGAATCGATTCGTTTTGAAATCCTTTGTAGTATAAAATAGAATAAGAGATATGATCCTACATAATAAATCGTTCAATTTTGTTCAGTTTTGAAATGGTTAGGTGAAGGCCGTTTTCTAAACACAAATAAGAATGGGGTCAGTTTGTCTCCTTGATATCTGACCTTTAGCCCATAAACCACAGATATGAAGTCGTGGATTTTGTTTCTCCTTTTCCAATGGCTACCGATATGGTCAGTCCACTGTGACCTTGCTGAATCTGTAAACTCCAAGTGTATTAAAAAAAATACAGTCGATTGAGAACATCCTTTTCTGAAATCGGTTAAAAAGAAACGTCTTCTAAACGATTTTTCTAGACCAAGTAGCTCGATTACAGTATCGAATTCTCGAAACCCGTAATTACGAAAATTTCAAAGATTAATTTCATTTCTTTTTTCTTGGTTTTCTAAAGATTTTTCTCCGTTTTCATAACTTGTTCTTTGAGGTTAAACAAGTAATTAACTTCTCACTAAATACACAAAATATCTTTGGCTTCTGAATGAGGTAAACGTAATATTAAACGTAATATAGGTACTTTCAAAACTTTTGTACACTACAGAGTAAGTATTTCTTACTTTGAACTGCCGGCCTAGCATGACCACGATAGAAACGGGTTTTGTCTACATAGAAATAGACAAAGTGACAGATTGTAGAAACATTTCTACGTTTTATGAATGAAATCTGTCACTTTGTATATTTCTATGTAGACAAAATCCGTTTCTATCGTGGTCATACTAGGCCGGCTGAGGTTTCATTTGCCTCGTTCCTATAGTTTTCGAAGGATTTAAAACTTACCACAAAAAAGATAGACACGCGTTAAACGTGAATGCTACCATAAATAATACGCACTTGTTTTAGCACTAACTTGTCTAAAACAAGCGTGTAATATTTTTGGTAGCATTCGCGTTTAACGCGTGTCTATCTTTTTTGTGGTAAGGGTGATAAAGTTTAAATATTGCAATAAATACAAGTTACGTGTTTACCCCTGCTAGCTGCTATACCTAGCTTAGAAAATCATGAAAAGAATTTTCTGTAATCTGTAAGAAGTTTGTATCGTTTTTTTGTGGTTTCCTTTCCATCTTTACGGAGCTAACTCAACTAGGATTGCCAGATATGGGCTTATACAGGTATGAAGCCCCGGGGCGGCAGATCTTTTCGAGGCCGAAGTTGTAAAAATAAATAAATGTAGTAGTTATAATTATTTTTTTAACGACTTTTTCTACTTGGTTTGTTGAGCGAGGGCGCGAGGCCCCTGCTTGCTACCCCCTAAGGCTGCCCCTGCTCCCAGCAACAGCATACCAAAGCAAGTTCTAAGGCACAGCGACCCACAGTATAATACCAAACATTGTTCCGACTACTCCGAAGCACTTCAAAGTTCTCATAAACTTCTACGAAGAATTTATAATAACAAACTCGTTGTTTTTTAAACGGCGCACGTGACACGTGCGTTCTTCTAAAATACCTTCAAAGTGAAAAATGTTACTCTCTTATATTGCGAATTTCTCGTCGTCATCGTAAATTAACTGACAGTAGAATACCATATATCTCTCTGTTTACAGCCAAAAGAATATGAACTTTGTGTACGTAGAGTTAGGATGTGTTTCAGGTTGTAGGCAGGGGTTCAAGTAGAATCATTTGAAAGGGTGTTACGAGACGACGGAGCCTTTGTTTTATGTAACTGGAAAAGGCTTGATGAAGAAAACATGTCTGTTTGGACATCTGTATACGTATGTTGAACTAACACTGGGTACCACGTCTAAGGTTTTTCATTTCGCCTGCAATGCCTTTTGTATTTAAGCTACGTAGCGTTGAGTTTCTTCAGTTTCTTGGTATGAAGGAAATATAAAGTATAACCTCTGGGAGCACTGGAGCAATACGGTAGTGGCCTACTATTAAAAAAGTACAAATAAATTATTTTATTTCTAAGAAGGAATAGGCACAACATAAAAGTAAAAGCAAAAATAATAATTTATCACAAAATGGAAAACATAGACGATTTTAAAGTTTTTGGAGGGAGTATCGCTCCGTCTTTGTCGCGCGAAGCGGACGTAGGTGGTGTTACGTCACTAGTAGGTAGTGCCGTCCGTGTCTAGCAAATCATTTCAAAACGCTTATAACTTTCCCAATTTTGTAGATGTTTCATCGGTTTTTTTGGTGTTAATTGTCTTTTTTCAAATAGTTTACACATTCACAATAAAAAAAAAGTAGTTAACATCAATCATCAATCCCTATTCAAAAGAATAGGGATGTTAACTACTTTTTTTGCATGCAGAAATATGAAAAATAGTAGCATAAAGCTGTCTTTAGACTACGCTATACTATATAGCATCATAGCTCATAGCACAACAATATCGCGCACCATACATTGTTATGGACAAGTTCACACTGTGCTATACTACCTATGTATATTATAGTATGGCTTTGTATGGCACGCTATAATATATAGCGTACGCTATATTATATAGTATAGCGTTGTCTAAAGACAGCTTTACTTTAAGTAGGTATGTAGATAGAATTAACTTCCAATGGCAATACCTATCTAGATCATAAACTACATGATTGTAAGTCACACATTGATGTAGTTTCCATTGGAGAGGAAGTGCCGGCGATATCGTAACCACATACCTACCAATATGTTAATAATGTAATTCCCTACATTACCTTAAATTGTACCTAACTTGTGATCTCACTTACCTACAACAACTATGTAGGTACCTACCCTACATTTCTAAAAATACATTCATCTGACCTAAAAACCCACGTAAACGGATACAGTATTATTACATTTTCCTCACATAACTGAATGGTACTCGCATAATCTTAATTTGCCACCGAATATACGGTTTGTAAAACATTTATGCAGTCAAATGAAACGCCTACATAAAATGTTATAGCAATATCGCAGTTAAGCGGACCATTGCGCTTGCTTGTCGCGTTTGCTTTTAAAAATAAAAGTTTTATTTTAAAACGCTTGGCGTTCCGTTATTCCTAAACGGGAGTGTTTTTAAGCATTGTTCTTCTAGTTTTTTTTTAATACGAATGTATGCTTTGTGTGCCGAGCAATTAAGGCGCTGATAACTGCCAACGGCCTTGAGTGATTTGGGTGGTATAGCTTGAGTGTTCTGCGCTGAGCTCAAGCAACGCGACATATGTCCACCAAGCAATACGACTCGCCTATCAAGGAGCGCGCTGTGCCGAATTAGATGTATTATTACTTTTTAGTATCTAAAATATAAAATAAAAAAAAGTAACAGGCAATATTATAGGTAGTAACATATCTTTTCACACAAAACAAATCATGAAAATATCTTATGCGATTTGAAAGTAATTACGTTTTTATGTTTTGGGTAGACAGTAATTCATGAATTTATTTCATTCAGTATTTTACTACAATAGTTAAATATTCACAGGTACGATTGATGTATTAATGTTCTAGTTTAACATAAAAAAATGCACTACTAACCTGCATTATTTGACGGCGAAATTTGAGATTTAAAACTTGCGATTTATGGCCGTTATCATTTACCGTCGCCTTAAGGAGAAACTAGTCATATACTAACTTAGTTACATCCCCAAGTCTGCTATTGCAATTGTGTAAGAATGATGTCATAATGACATCATAACTATTCATAACTGTCAAAACCTAAGTCAAAACCTTCGGTCATTGGTCAACTCAAAACGATGTCATTATGAGACCATTCTGATACGATTATGGCAATTGCATAGCAGACTTGGGGCTTAGGTATTCGCAGTTATAATACTAACAAAACCTATTAATCTAATTGCCGATAGAAATCCGCTAATAACCTTCGTAGTGCCGCAGCAGGCGCCGGCTGTGACAGTTGACCTCGCAGTATTCCGACCTTGCATCGCACCACACTATGTAGGTACCTATAGCTCAGATCATAGAAACAAGGAGATATGCCATCATAGCATTAGTACGGGAACAACTGTCGCCACTTTTAGAACATTTTTTCAAGCGCTCCTTGTGAATATAAAGATCTCCCACACATTAAAAATTCCGCACAACCTCAATCTAGCACCGTTAATCGTCACTCAACACTAGCACTAAACTAAAACACTGTATTTATATCATCGATCGTGTTCGGTTCGTCGCCAGTGTGTACGTTTTTATTACGATCAATGTGATCAAACTAATTCCTCAAGCTCAATAGCGCCTTGGCACATCTCCCTTGTTTCTATGATCTGAGACCTATAGCTAGTCTACACTTAGACCGCCTGTTAGCGCAGCTAAATCGAATTGTAGATTGGTTGCCGGCGCTAGACTTGAACTGTTAGACCCCAGAGAGTTTATAATTCTAACTTGTGTATGTATGAAGTTGTTAACTTTCTCTGCGAATGCGGAATAGTTAAGGGTCCTCCCCACAAGCACGATAATATCGCATGCGTTAATGCGATAATGCGTTCCCGTTTTGTCGTGTACCTACTGCGTTTTTATCGTCCGATATTTCTAACATATTTCATGTGTCAGTAAAACTATTTTTAAAATATTTGTCTGTCTGGTTGTTCCGAAACGACTGGACTGATTTTGACGGGACTTTCATTGTCAGATAGCTGATTGTATAAGGCGTAACTTAGGCTACTTTTATTTTAGAAAAAGAAGTAGGGTTCCGCGCAAAAAACTGAAAATCCACGAAATCCCTTATTTTTATAGACAAAACTTTATCCGTCCAAAGCCGGGGCGGGTCAGTAGTACAAAATATAGGTACTAAAATCTCTACGATATTGCAATAACGCTTGCATAAAGGCACCCGTTGCGATAGTATCGGATAATCCGATATCATCGCACCGGGCACCTTTATGCTGGGGTATAGATGCTTCGCCGGATAAACATTTTATTCACCGCAAATCCAAAAAAATATAACCAATAACTAATGCAAGTACCTAGGCACTTTTACAAAAATGTCTATTTTTTAGCAATTCACGTTAATTCTTTTTGTAAACAAACGTTGCTGATTATGGGTAAAGAGCAACCGGCTCTTTTGTTTACGCAGGGCTTCACATTATTTGCTAAAAATACACAAATTGGTCCGTGTTTTGTGCTTTTTCTGAGCATTCCGAAATACGAAATATTTAAGTTTACGTTGTATTTTTACCCGACTGCGGCAAAGTCAACACTGTTGTCACACCTCTCACTTACTTTACCCTGAGGGCCTATATGCACGAACGATTTTGACGTTGCGTATCGCAAACGTAAGCATATTTTGACGTTTGCTACAATATTTATATACTTAAATTAAATACTTCTCTGTATACAGGTTGGCAGGTTAGACAGTGGAAATATTTTAAGGGGTCATTGTACTCATAATTATGAACAAGTTTTACTATGGGACCAAGCCGCAAATCGCAAAAAAAAATCTGCTGTTCCGTACATTTTGTTGAGTTATGTGAACATAAATGTATGGAAAAGTTGTTATAGTAAAAGTTGTTCATAATGATGAGTACAATGACCCCTTAAAATATTTCCACTGTCTAACCTGCCACCCCGTATTAACTAATACATATTATAAATCTGAAGAATTTATTTGTTTGATCGGGCTAACCTCTGGGACTACCAGTCAGCTTCGAAAAAATATTGTTGTATATGATAGCCACATTCATAAGGAATAATATAGGCTATTTAACATCACGTTACGACCCTTAGGAGCCGAGCAACGGGGGTGAAACCGCGGGGAACAGCTAGTTAGTAGATATAAAGATTTATTCGCCGAGATCCTGGGCCCCAATTCTGCTATGCAATTGTGTAAGAATGGTGTCATAATGACACCATAACTGTCAAAACCTAAGCGGTCATTGGCTTAGAGTGAGACTATCTCTTTCGTCATTGGTCAAAACGATGTCATTGAGAGACCATTCTGACACGATTATGACAATTGCATTAGCAGACTTGGGCCCCTGGATTGTGGTTCCAATATTGGAAACAAAACAGGTGCTTGCAGTGAAACATAATCCGTGTGTACTTGTATTACCTATGTATTCGTTTGTAACAGCTTGCCTTGCACAGTTGCGGTGTAGGAGCCTTGTTCACAGATATGGTCTGGTTCCTATACGTACATGGACTGCTATTTGATGGCTAAATTGTGCGCACAATATGGGTCGGACGCTGTTTATACTGCAGCAAGAATGAATTCAGAATATTTGTGGAATTATGTAGCATGTATTAGATATACCTACATCTAGTTCAGTTGATAACATCTTAAAATTATTTTTTCTCAAAAAGGACGTCGGCAGTTTTGGGCTTGATCTGGTACAGTACTAATAAAAGCTTAACCAAAAATAAAAACATATTTTAATTGTTCTTTGCCTAATTTACCTTAGAGATTAAAAATTGAAATAAAAAATCTAAATAAATAAGAAATAAAATGATTATGGCGTTGACATTTTGAAAAAACCAATAAAACAAAAACGGGTGCATGCGCCTTGGCGCGTGCCTCCATAGAGTATCATGTCGACAGCAACTAAAACCTTTGAATTGAGAACTCATTAGTCGGGCTGTACTTCATTGGATCATTCACACCATACTTAACCTCACTGTCACAAATACGACGACTTCTCTTTAACCCAATTACGTACAAAAAGAAATAAAAAATAATTTAAATACTCTTGAAATACTCGATCACAACAAACTAATTTCATATCTGTACCGACTTGCACAATCTGAAGCCCAGCGTTCTATGGGCGTCTGCCAGTGTCCTTTACGGTCAAGTAGGTACCCAGGTACATATATATTCGTTCGTTTCCATAGTTCAGTCCCGGATTAGCCATATAGCAGGAGTAGCAAATACAACGGGCCCCACTCTGAGGGCCCGCGCTTGGCCAGAATCTATATTCTGGCCAAGCCAGATTTTTTAAAATTGTGATTCATCTATATGAATCAGAATTTAAAAAAAAGAAACACCATATTACGTGATGTCTACCAAACCCCTACTAGACTCATGTGGTGAAATAACGGGACACTCCTTCTCACAGAGAGAAGACTTGGATACCAGCCGGCCTAGCATGACCACGATAGTAACGGGTTTTGTCTACAGAAGAATAGACAAATTGACAGATTGAAGAAATATTTCTACCGTTTTATGCACACAATTAAGAGAAGAAATGTCTCTATTCTTCAGTAGACAAAATTCCGATAAGCCAAGCACGGGTCGCCGCGTGCTCGGGCAGAAGAGATAACGATTTGGATAGAAAGAACTTTGCCTATTCTTTTGTAGAATAGAGATAGAGTTGTCATAAGCCGGCAGCAGTAGAAACCTCATCACACTAAAATTTTCTACAGGCCCCGGGTGGACTTAATACGGCACTGCCGTAGCTATCGTTCGTTAAATGAGGGCTGTGCGCCCTCAGTAAGTCCGTAAGAATTAGTCCATGACAACACCTTAGATTTATGACAACACCCTTGGAAACCACAAGTAATTCGTTCATCTAAAATTCAATAAACTGGGCTTCAGTAATCAATTTTCCACAGTATCATGTGAGAAGGAAGTGAAGGCCAGATTTCATGTGAATGCTTCCCACGCAGCGTGTCATGACCCCTTCACCGACGCCCATTTCAGCAGGTGGGGAAACACTCGCACTATCTGCTAACACGTTGTAACTGAGCTTTTATTACCAATTGGAAATTATTTTACCTCATCATTATCATTCACTAGCTGTTCCCCGCGGTTTCACCCCATTGCTCGGCTCCTAAGGGTCGTAGCGTGATGTTAAATAGCCTATACTATTCCTCATGAATCTGGCTATCGTATAAAAAAAGATTTTTTCGAATCCGACTGGTGCCATAGATTAGCGCGATCAAATAAACTCTTCAACTTTTTCTCATTTACATTTCCCCTTAATGCTAGTGTAGGATAGTGAAGCATAGCGATCCTTCTGTGTACCCTCAGATCATAGAAACTAGGAGATGTGCCAAGGCGCTATCGAGCTTGATGCCTGATCTTGAGCAAATTGCTCATATTAAAAACGTACGCACTGGCGACGAACCGAACACGATCGATCATATAAATACAGTGTTTTAGTTTAGTGCTAGTGTTGAGTGACGATTAACAGTGTTAGATTGAGGGTGTGCGGAATGTTCAATGCGTGGGAGATCTTTTTATTCACAAGGAGCGCTTAATTATGCGCGTAATTGTGTCGAAAAATGTACTAAAAGTGGCATCAGTTGATCCCGTACTAATTTGCTATGATGGCATATCTCCTTGTTTCTATGATCTGAGTGTGTACCTATGGCCCAGAAGTTTGGGGCTATTCTTAGAGAGGAATACCTTCAAGACACAAGGGAGACACAAAATACTGAATTGAAGGAAGAAGATTAACACTTTGAATGCCACTCCACCAAACACTATAGAAAATTTATTGTTTGTCGGTCACTGGTGGCTGACAATGGCATTCAAAGACTTAAGGCTGTGTCTCCAATAGGCAAACTGTGAGCGGCCGACTGAGTTTGCGACGTATCGGTTTAGTACCTACCTACGCCCTTCCATTATTCCATATATTTGAAATGGAGTGTCCACAGTTTGCTAGTTTGCGCTAACAGTTTGCTACTGCAAACTGTTAGCGCAAAATCGGTCGGCCGCTGACTGTTTGCCTATTGGGGACACAGCCTTACAATTTGATTTTAGAATCTTCATACTTTTGCTTCCTCAGAACTGTTTCACATTAAGTCCAGTGCGAAACCCAATAAAAGTTCAATCATAGTGACATTTAATAGCTATCGCCGACCTATTTGTTAGAAAACTTGAGACCAAAGAGAAAAAAAAAACAAACGGAGAAGTTCCAAGGCGAGGCGGCGGCGGCGTCCTCAATCGAACGTCGACGCTTCCGGTAGAGCCTACTTCCGCTCCCACGCCAGTTCCGCTTTGCTTGTATAACATAAGCTATGTTGAATTAACTTGGCAATTGTATAAGTAATAAACGTTTTGTTGATATATTTGATTATTATGAAAGAAATGTTTAATAAGAGCTGTTTTGTGAAAGTTATTCTGCTATAAATTTCGTTTATTCTGAAACTGTTTCATTTCACTTTGTAATTATTAATATTCACTAAGGCCATGTTGTTTCAACTTACAGTTACGTATCTGTAACCGTCAAATATGGCGGCTTGTACGACAATTTCATACTGACTTAACGATTACGTACTGACTTACGAATACAGATGGTTTGAAGCAACCCGCCCTAAGCTTCCAAATTGTTTGATTATTTAATTGTTTTTTTCTTTTGTTTTTATTTCCAGATTATTGTAACTATTATTGTATGCATATGTGGCGGGTCATACAGCACAACATGTTTTATGTATTCTAACTTATTTTACCTATGTACCACAATATTTATATGAATAAAAAAAAGGAATCAAAATGTTTGGAATTATGAATTCATTGTAAATTGTTAGTAGGTAGTTACTTAGGTAGTTGATTACTTACCCGTTACTTATAGAGGATGATTAAATTAAACAGCTCAAGTTAATTGTCATCTCTATTCATTGTCATACAAATGACTAGGATAGTTGTATATTTAATCATGGTTAAATTTAAGAGGCGTCTATAAGCAAGGGATATGTGTATACAAGGTTGAAGCAGGGATTTTGTTTAGAGGGTGGAGGGTATAGGCAAGCGAAAGGTGTAATAAATAATAACCATGCTAAAAAAATATATTTTACTTACACTCTTTGTAGTTCTTGTAAACCGTTTCAGAACTACACCTGCAATTTTCTTGAACTTTGATTCGGGACCTGCCAGGGGGTGATGGCTCCGCCTGCCTTCGTATATCTACTATATTATGGAATCCTACCTAATTAGTGAGACCACAACCTTATTGGTCGCAGACAAAACTGATAGCGATCGACAAAAAGATTCGAAACAGTTGAGTCTTGAGTCACGACTCACCGCCCTCTTTTGGGTTTTGATAGCGACCGAATCTCTTCTAATCAAGGGCATCGGAAGGTCAAACGTGACTGCGACCATCCGACGTCACTACGATTTTTCAACATCAACATTATAATACAATGGTAAAAGTGACTTGTGTAGTATGAATTTGCCTTTTAACTAGGACAGCGATCACCTAAATTGCTGACACCGGACAAAGATTTCAAAAACCCCGGACATTTGGTCGAAACCTGGGGCCTATTTGATGTAACTTCTCTGCAAGTCTGCACTCCAATTTCCCGAACTCTTCAACTGAATTATGTTTTATGCAACACACATTTTGCAGACTGATTTAAATTTGGAAGAGTAAAGAGTGAGCTCGTACATTCGAAAAGCCAATAATTTTTCATAAAACCTTTTCGCTCCACACTCTGCAATATTTGAAAGTGAAGAAAAGAGAGCAGAGTGCAGACTTGCAGGGTGGTTACATCAAATAGGCCCCTGGATTTTTGCCAAGATGCCAAGCATCGCTAAGTCACAAACAATTGAAAATGAACCAAACTACAAATGCAATGGGCGTCCGGGGTTCAGCCGGACACTTTCAATAACTTGTACCTATGAGATTTCTGTACAATGTGCGTTCGAGACCTCATATTAATGTTTTGAATGGGAGGATAGATACTGCAATAAGCTGTGTGTAGTGTCAAACACGTAACTTTAACCTAACTAGCCCCCAGATTCTATAAACCATTGTCAAACAACTGATTACTGTCAAATCTCATGTCAGCTTTTGTTACCTATTGGTTTACCGAAATAACATTGGCCAATCATCTCACTTTGCATGAAATTTGACAACATATTAAATTGAACAGGCTTGCAGAAACTGGCGGTTAATCTGCGTAATAGGTACCTACCTAAATCTCACGTATCTACTAACACTTTAACCTGGTAGCTCTGCTCGACCTGGTTGCTACTAAAATCATCTTGCATCTTATTTTTCAAACATTTCTAAAAAACGCAGGAGCATAACTTTAAAAAAGTTAAAACGACAATATCTCTTGCTTCGGTGTTATTAAAAACTTGTCTAATATCATTATTGTCGTTAAAACATAATAATGACATTAATTTATAATTGCTTTTGTTTGCGACTTCCACGGTATTGAGAACAGTATCGTATTGCTGTCAAGTTAACGAGGAAACTTCAGCTCTTTGATGTTCTAAAAAAACACCTTAAATTAAGTACTGCTTGCTTAAGTTTCTTCAAGGTTTTATGACATAGTATCTTCGTAAAGATCTGAAAATAAAACGAGGTACAGACCTACTCCCTTGTTGGAACGAAGTTCCTTAACGCGGTATGCGATAGAAAGTGACTGATAGAAATTGTCTGGAAAAACTGGAAAAAGCATTATGCGTTCCATTCGTCTCTCTCTCTCTCTGTCTCTTTCTTTTATACGCGAAGCGTAAGGAACTTCGTTCCTGACGGGGGTTCCCCGACCGCTCACGTTTTCAACCACCCCAATTTGATACACCGACAAGTCCGACAATTTTAGCAAAAAAAGCGTTTCTTCCGGAATACATACATACACATATGAATAATCAGCCTATAATTTCCCACTGCTGGGACTCGGGCCTCCTTTGTATGGGAGGGAGGCAATAATCCGCCACGTGGGCACAATGTGGAGTGGAATGTCACATGTCTCCAAATTATTGGTTCTAGGACATGCCGGTTTCCTCACGATGTTTTCCTTCACCGTTTTTAGTGGTAGGTCATGAATCAAATTGCACAATGTTTGGTACGGTTATAAATTGAAAACACAAAAAACAAAATAAAAAAAAAATATCTATACATATAATAAGAATGTAAATTCCGCGTGTCTGTACATTGCATATATTTGCAAAAAAATAATAGGGGGGACTAAGAATGAGTAATGAAGTAAATTTCTATCATTTTTAGAATTAATATCTGTCTGTTTGTCTGTCGGTTTGTCTGTGGTTTGTCTGTGTGTTTGAACACGCATCAAATCAATACTACTGAATTGATTTTGAGGAATTAGAAATAAATGTATAGGCAGTACCTTGAGGTAACATAAATAATAAAATAATACATAAATTAAACATGCAAATAAATGATATGAATATGAATAAATAACAAATTGCACAAAGTTTGGTACGGTAATGCAATAAATTGCACAAAGTTTGGTGCGTGCCTGCTTGGATTCGAACCTACGGACTCGTAAGTCAGAGGCCCTAGACAAGTTACTTTTCTGTAGCGTTAACGTCAAACGCTACGGATAAAATGTATGGCGATGACATTACCTGCGGAAAAGTCACGTGACTCACAAATGTCATTTCCATACATTTTATCCGTAGCGTTTGACGCTAACGCTAACAGAAAAGTAACTTGTCTAGGGCCTCAGGACTGTTTCCACTAGGCCACCACTGCTAATATAAATACATACACATACAGAACAGCTCAATCCAAGTCTGAAGCAGGATTAAGTTTGGCTCAGGTACATACGCCAAAGCCTACCTAAAGCTTAGCCAGCCTCAATCTTGTGTCGTACCTGCAGCTATTGTAGACACTAGAGCCACATACACTTTATTGACTGCGCTAAATTAATTACAATGATACCATAAAATTACAATTAGAATGAAATTATTTATTGTATTGTAACTCATATTTTATTTATATTATGACTACTCGTGTAACTGAGTATTTAAATATATCTACATAATTACCTACATTTACGTCAAACTGTAGTACTTCCTATAAAAACCTACTCTGTCAGCCACCTTAGGCTTCAGCTGAAAATCAGCGCTGTAGTCTCACTGCAGCATATGCTGAGATGAGGCCTTTTGGTCACGCAATACCACACCGATCCAAATTATTATTATTTTACTTGTATAATCATAATTTATATACCTACTTGTCAATGTACCTACCCTTTTAATGTGCACAGCGTTTCTTTTTTGTATTGTGTTGACCAATAAACTTATTTCTTTCTTTCTTTCTTTCTTTCATATTCATAGGGTCATAGGGTGGTTAATTGAAGTGCTGTATATCGGAAGCAATATTCATGATTTTGCTGATTAAAAGGATTTGTTTGATGATGATAACCATGGAATATAAGAGGTTGTCTATTCTGTTATGCTTATGATAAAAGTACAATAATGAATGTATTGTTTACAACATAATATCCAATTTATCCTAAGATTAAAAGGTCCACGAAGTTTAATAGTATCCGAAACACTGTTATCTCTACGATTTTCTCACTTAATTACTTAGCCAAATTATCTGAATTATTAGCCAACTTGTCTGTTCTTTTCCAGAGAAGGGCATGTACCTCGGTTCGCCCTGCGAGTTCACCTGCAACCCCAAGCTCATGCACGTGTTCTGCGACCCCACCACCACCTCCTGCCAGTGTGACCCCAAGCACCCTGTCGCCGTCGGCGTCGCCCAGGGATGCGCTAAAGGTATTTATTTTTTCAGTGCCACGTACATAGTAGAGGGGCTCGTGGCTAAATGACAGCCGCGCTTATCGATTGATCTGCGAGGTTAAGCTGCGCTTGCCGCGGTTAGTCCTTGGATGAGTGACCGTTCTTTACACCCCTCAGTGCCTCAGAGAGTACGTTAAACAGTCGGTACCGGTTGTCATAGGAATATCCTTTACAGTCGTTACGGGTAGTCAGGAGCCCGAAAGTCTGACAACTGGTCTAACTTTCGACTACCTATATTCTCCAATAATTGGGTTGTGGAGGTCAGATGGCAGTCACTCCACGTAAAATATTGATATTCAGCCTCAACTAGTTAAACTGGAAGCCGACCCCAATCTAGTTTGGGAGAAGGCTAGGCGGATGATCTAAATGAAATACCTACAAACGTATTATACACACAAACCTTCCGAAATAAATTGTGTAATAAAGAAGAACTAAACAAACAAACAGAGAAACAACTTTGTTTTATTTAAAAAAAATTAGAACTGTCACCTCATAGAACCCTGCATGCCAGTGAAGCGTGATCATTTGGACTCTTCATTTATTTTTTCATGCATTTGTTAAACTTGTCGGCGAGGTTAACCAAACCGTATTTGCATACAATTAACATCTTTGAACCCACTGTTATATCACATGGTATACGCGGGACCTTTTAAAATTCTCATATGTATATTTATGTAAGTAAGAATCACATTGAGTTGGTGACGTTCTGTCGACCTTGCTAATTTAAACATAATAGAAAATTATGACAAGAGCCGAATACTTGTTTGATATCACGTTTCCAAAACCTTCGTAGTTACTGAGCCACGTGTTTTTGGAACTGAAACCTTAAAATTATACAAGGGTGGTACAAAGTTCAATCGCTTCAATATTTGTTTGCCTTCGAGTTGGAAGCTCAAGGTCTTTATATCCCTTTTGAAGCAAGTTGCGTTGTTCGAAACTTGGGTGAACAAGTGACAGAAAGTTGTACAAGTATACCCATAAGTTTTGTTGGATTCGGTCGGAAAATTCGGTGTTTCGTTGTATTCAAATATCGGTTCTTTGTAAAGAGGAAACTATGGGACACTTGGAGTAATTTTATGGGATAGATCGCTTATAAATTCGATCAATGTTTGGGTGGCAGAGGAGGCATGTGAACCACCCAAAGCTTCAGCTGTACTGTCCCTTAAAAATACTATTTAGGTTATGTACAATTTATCTCATGAACACCAAATAAACATCATCATTGGTCAAAAATAAACTCGCGCTCTTCAAAAAATTAAACTAGCGGATCCAGGAAGTATTTTTGGAGGACGCTGGGGGCTCATGGGCGCTGATTTGATTTTTGGCCCTAAGAGGTTAAAATCAAAACAATAAATTACCTCCACTAATCTATTCTGAAATCTGTCAGAACTTAAGATTTTGGGGAAGGGGCTAGGAGGCTGAAGCCGGGACCTCCTAGCCCCTCCCCGCCTGGATCCCCCTCTGGAATGCCGGAGGAACACTTAGAACCATCACTCATGGAGGCTCATTTATTGCACTTCACAGTACTTCACAGTAGCCAAGGAATACAATGATTGCTTTCAACTTGCAGCTAAGAAATTGGGTGAGCAGTGCTTCTACCGCGAGACGTGCAAGGCGTTCGACACGCACGCGTCCTGCGTGCAGGTCAACCACAATGCGTACTGCCAATGCGACTCCGGCTACCACCAGACCAGCCACACCAGGCCAACGTCCAGGGTCTTCTGCACCGAAGGTAATTACTATCCAATTCGTTCTTCTCCATAGGAATCTACGTTTTGGAACGGGCAACTAGCTTGAACTGACGGACAACCTGGCTGACGACTATTGCTTGACAATTCAAAAGTACCTACCTGTAAATGGTCTAATTGACCAATGCTGCCAGGTTTCTATAACTAACCAATCGTTAATAGGTAGATTGCAATTACATCTTGTCCAACTTTATCGTTATGAAGTGTCTCCATAACAATGTTCAGTACCTACATCCTCTAATCATTCGTAGCATCAAGTCTTTTTCTAAGAACAGTTAGTTTTTCTTTAACGATTAAGTACTTAAATTTTAATAGAGGATACGCGGTGCTGTAACTTTTATAGCCCGGTGCGAGCTTCTATAACTGCGCCCTTCTTGGTCCTAGTCTTGTCATTTTTGCGCCCTGTGCCTGGGCACCGCTAGCACCGCCCTAGCTACTCCACTGAGGATACGTGTTCTGGCTATGACAGCAACAGGACTAATCGTGTTATCTCTCATTCCAGACCTGGTGTTGCTGACGGCCGACATGCCGACGCTGCTGGGCGTGGCGTCGGGCATCTTCGTGCTAGGCGGGCTGCTGTGCATGGTGCTGCACCTGTACACCAAGGCACGCTACCACCCCACGCACCTGGCCGACGCGAGGCTCACGCCGCCTTGTCTCTACTCGCTGAATGACACAGGTCAGCTGTACATCTAGTGTGTGCATGTGCACCTCTAATGCTGTATAAAGACCTTGAAAGAGTGAGAACTCAAACTCTGCGGCTCTTCGCACACCAATCCTGTAATAATAGTATACCAATAATAGATTACCAATGAGAGTGCAAAGATGGGAGCGCTCAGTCTTAACTTCGACTTAAAGTTCTGTGTTGTCAGGATTCTAAAGCAGTCTACACACCAAAGTCGCCGACCCGCCGACACAGCCTTGATGTCGGCTTTATTTCAAAGAATCATGTCGGCGACTTGTACCCCCGCGTGTCGCCCGGCGACTTGTGGCAACATGTCGGCGGCGGGTCGGCGACTTTGGTGTGTGTGTAGACTATAAGCCTTCTTTAACAGTAAGTTTGTTGCTATGAGCCACGCCTGCCCTCCTGGTGCCCTGTCGGGTCGCGTGTGCGGTGAGCCGGCCTACCGGGCGCTGCTGTAGGTACGTGTGTGCGCGCAGGTGGCACGCTGAGCGCGACGCGCGCGTCGTCCCGCGCGTCGTCGCGCAGCGGCTGCACGAGCGGCACGCTGGAGCCGGACAGCGCGGGGTCGCGGCGCGCGTCGCGGCGCGGCGGCGTGGCGGTGTCGGCGTCGCGCGCAGGTGCGGCGCGCACCGCGGCCATCTTGCTAATCTCGCGCCACCTCAAGGCCGTAAGGCGGGACGGCGGCGCGCACCCGCCTAAGTGCGCCGCCAAAGGTGATCTGGATAATGTATGCGGCGCGGTCCCATCATCTGCACGTCTCGGTGTCCGGCCGCCGGCGGCTCCCGCGCCCGCCCTCAACGCAAGCCTGCTCCGCTTTGCCCGGACCTCGATCTGTTTCAGCGACTGGCATACCTACAGATACAGATATCGGTAGATCTGTGCTAATCTCTTTGAGCGACACTTTGAGAATGCCTACGTAATCGATTATCACGTAAAATAAATACCAGCTGGTAAAGCCTTTGGCGGGTATCCACTCAACGGTGTCATAGACGTACAGACCGCAACTACACAGTTAATGCCGTCTATGGCATCAATATGATCTTGGTTATTTCTTTATTTTATAACATGTTTCGTCATCAGTAGCCGAGCGCAGCAGGCTCGCGTTGAGGGGGGCCGCGGGTCGCATGAGACGTCGTCGGTCGTGTCCGTTAGATGTTGCGTCTCGGTGTTAGCGACCAGGACTGACTCCAGTCTGCGACTGATCCACCACAATACTACTGAATATGCTGAATACATCCCAATGATGCCCTATAGAGCTACAATTTGTATCATCCTTTTAGTAGATACCTTGCCTTGTATTTTTGGGAAGGTAGATATACAAAATTCAATAAATTGAACATCATCATCAAACAAGATCTTCCGAAAATTATAAATTACCTACTTCAAGTGTTATGTCCATTTCTCTAAACTTAAATTCTGTATTTTAAGTTTCTTGTGCTCAATTCTATACATTTAATTTAGAACTTGTTAGAATCTAATTATATTGATGATTGAATTTTCCGCTGATTGAAACAGGAAAATTATAATTAATTACTCAAAATAAATTATTATTCCATGTTTCCTGTTTATTTCATATTTCAAATATTAATTTCAAAATTCAACACTAAGCTGTGTTGAATTTTAAAATATTTACAGATAGGACATTTTTTCATCAATTTCATTCACCTATGCATTTCTAATCTCATAACTATCTATCTTATTTTCAAAACATTGTGTTTCTTTCCCAGAAAGTTTTATAATGCAATTTCATGTGTTGGTTGGTCCTTTCACTTCTGGTCTAATTCTGGATTTCGGAAAAACTGGTCCTTACTGTCCCAAAACAATTACTATTATCGTAGTCTTAGAACTTGTTCCTTTTGCCCAATAGCTAGACAGCTCCCTCTTCTCAGCATATTCTGATACCTGACTGTTCTGACGTAAGTACAGCTTACTGTGTGTGAGGCTTTACTCGTGATTGGCTGGGCTTTGTGGTGACGTGGCGCGACAGTCGCAGGATGAAGTGTATTGGCGGGGCGAGCAAGATGGCCATGGTCCTTTCTATCTCTTTCCCACACGCCTTATTTGTATGCGCTAACGAAACTGAAGATGGCAGTGTTGCCAAATTTAATGTATGTATTTTCAATTTGCTTCACACTTTACACAGTGCTGCATGGAAGTTGATCGCTTCGACAAATTCCATTTTCTATCAATTCAATTAATCAAATAACACAGACATTAGTCAAGAATCTTTTTTATTTATCTAGCAGTCAGACACTAACACAAACTTTTAGCTTTTTAAAACTCAATCAGCCAGACATTTTACCTACGTCAGTACCTACGATTAGGTATTCTGTGAGAGTCTGTCTGTCAAAGTCCAGAATCCTGCAATCAATTCAGGCAAAGTTCACACGCTTCAATTTGCAGTTTATCTCGAACACAATTTTGCGATTGACATACATGTAGTACTGTTCGCAAGCACAATCAGAGGTGGGCGAAAGCTTCAGTTTCATGAACCCAGCTCCCCTGATGACCTCACTCTTTAAAATTGTTACCGGTACAGTGTTACAGTGCGTTTCATATATAAGATCCCTTCCACGCCAATGACATATTATACATATAGACACGTCTTACACCAACATCGCTGTACTAAAAAATGGCGCAAATACTTTAAATACATATCAGTGCATACGTGTAAAAAAAGGGAAAGAAAACGAATGCCTTGCTTAGCATACCTCTTGTTTAGTAGGATTTTTCTTTTTTACGCAAAATTTTGCAAGAAATGACGTTCAACACAAAACTGGTTGTTGCATGATTATATGAATGGTGGGCAATTACCTTACTTTTTTGTTGCCATTTTAGATCGCGGGTATCTATGGTTTATATATCATTGTTCCACGCCATGTTGGCTCCCCTGAATGTCAATGTATTACAACGTTTTAACGGTTTTTGAGGTTATCTTTCATCACCAATTCTCGTTCACCACTTTTTACCCCCGTATTCACAATTTGGCCAACGTGGTGGACTATGGCCTACCCCCTCTTATTTTAAGAGGAGGCCCGTGCCCAGCTGCGGGACAGTTTATAAACAGGGCTGATATTATTTTATTATTATTCACTTTGAATGTTCATATTTGAATGAGTTTTTTCCACACTTTGCTATGTGTCCTCATAGTAATGTTCGTGAATACGTAGTGTTGCCCAAAACCGGTCTTGCATCTATCATTTTCACAAGACCAAGATCACCTAATTGCAGCAAGACCGAGATTATGACCAAGATTGGGTGTGCAATACCAAGACCAAGATCACAACCAGGTGTACTGACACAAGATCAAGACCTCTTGGTCTTGCATTTGGGCAACACTATGAATACGGGGTCAATGTCCTACCTAGGCATTACGTTAACACATAAATCATAAAAAAACATAGAACATTAAGAGCTAGACAAAGTGAGAGACAGTGGAGCCAATAGCATCGAATAGAACTCATAAATGAAACGCATTATAACAGAAATTTCAAGAATTATGAGGAACTCATACTCTTTAGACGTTTTTATACCGATAATGATTCTTTAAAGTGACTTTGTCGAGGGAGCAGCACTGCTTCTTCGCTTATATCTGTCGACACCTCACTGGCTGTGCATGTAAGCGTTCGCTTTCAGTCACCTATACGTTTTATGGAACCAACCTAAGTACAGACTGACAAACACACTAATTCACTGGTTACTCCCAAAATAAAGGTCACTAACATCGGATATATAAGATCCTGCCATGATCTGCTTCAATCAAAGTTACGTGCTTTTCAGATGTAGGTATTTTTTAAAGCATTAGGTACTTGTCTAGTTGGATGCCGAATCTTTAAGCAGTTTCGTGCAATTTTTAACCAATATTAGTGATTTTCTCAAATATTGGAAACTCTGACCCCAGCCTTTACCGATTCAATATTTCTTATACCTACAACAGTGACTCTTAAATTGACTGGTTATCAAAGGTTTGGTTTTTTTACATTATGTATTTTGGCTATTTCTTGAATCCCTCCAAATATTCTGTAGTTAGGTAGATCCCAGAAAGACATTTTCTTCCAAGTATTTAGACAAGACTTTTCTTACAATCTTAATTAACAGTAACGCTAGTTGGATTATAGTTATTTAAATTCCTTTTGGGTGTATATCCTTACATTTAATTCTATGACCTAATAATTACGCAGGTACTTACCTTGTGGTCCCCCATTTGTATAATAATTGTGGTTTGTTCATTGCTACACTGCTTGCTATATTTGTTCGTACCAACATGTTGTTAACTGTACTTATAACTATTTAAGGATTCCAATTTTTAAAATAAAAATCCAAGAAATTTAATAAATCTAATAACTTCTACCATAAGCTTTCAAAACGTTCCACAGCTGTATATTTTCAAAGACTCTTTGAAAAGAAAATAAGCAACAATCGCTTCTCACAATACACAAAAAGATACTGAAAAACATAAATCGCACGCATCACTTGTCCCCTTCTAGTCTATGAGAAGTTCTAATGCTGTCCTTTTTGCGCAGGTTCGCGACGTCCAAGTCTAACCTCTGTGCAAAGCAGTTCATCGTCGATCCGAAGCTACAGCGCGAGGCGGTGGGAGAGAGAAAGAGAACAGAAAGAGAGGAGACAGATGAGCATGCGTCTTGCTCAGTTGCACGACAAGATGGCGGCGGGCCGTGAAGTGCCGAAGCACGCTCCGACGCCGTCGCCACGGTCGCCGAACAACTCTACAGATGGACTGCTACCGTCTGTATGTGAAATTAGAGAAGTATGATCATTCCTCTTGTCCTGAGTAGTGAAGACGATGGAGTAAGGTTAGATGTTGTGTCCAATTTCACGGAGCAATCAAAAGTCAATGAGAATAATAGAAAGAATAGACTAGACGTTAAGTTCGGTGATGATGATTTTGTTAAAAATGTCTGAGGTGCGGCGGAGATAATAACAGATAGACATATAGCTGGCGAGTCTGTTGCGTTGGTTCGTCCCAGCCCCGGATCTAGAGGGGGGCTAGCCGGGGCCCATGCCCTGGGCGGCAAATTCAGAGGGCGGCAAATTCAAGCTTGGTAGACGAATACCTACAGAGTAGGTAGTGTATTCGTCTACCAAGCATAGTAATCGCAAAGAACAACGCTAGACTAGTCGTTGTTCTTTGGTCTATGTCCATCAGCCTCAGTGTGCGTGTTATGGCTGAAATGATGATGATAAAGGTAAAAACTAAAAATATTGTCGGGCGGGGGCGGCATTTTTCAATTTTTGCCCCGCCTCGAAATAATTCAAGATTCGGGGCTGGTTCCTCCAAGCTAAAACTAGGATGTTATGATTTCTAGCGTTTTTTAAGCTATAGGTAACACAAAACGGGTAACTCCCATCCACCCCGGTCCCGTTAACGGGACAGTTCATAACGGCATTCAAAATGTAGCTATTGAGTCTTGAATAAATAATTTTGTACAAGAATTGGACATAATTATCCTAAAATTATATTAGCTGATGATGGATATTGCAAAACAATAAATGCTTCGTGAAATTAGACATAGGAATATAATGTAGTACAGTATTGACACCACAACACTCCATAAAAGCAATACCCTTGAATTACACAACGTTCACATTTTTGCTCCCATAAACGACAAATGAGTCATGTAATGCTTTTGCTTGACCCAGATTTGATTGATACCTCTACCTTAAATTGTACCTTCTTGTTGTGGTCCTGTGTATCTTCCTATTGGCACCTTTAGTAAAATTGCGTAAACCACAGTATTAGTTCTCAGTATTAACTAGGTATTCTACGAAATATTTTTCGGTACCCCGATCATGAGTTTTTTTGACGTATAGTTTCGTTAATGTAAGCATAATTTGAATCCAAAATACAACAGTCCTAGAGCATTTTGATAAAATTTTATACAATTTGCATATTTTAAAAAATACAGAGAAATTAATTAAGTATTTTATTTATATAAATATTGTGTAACAAACATGTATTTTCAATTCAAAATATGCTTACGTTAACGAAACTATACGTCAAAAAAACTCATGATAGGGGTACTGTTCTTTGTTCAACACTCCTATAGTCATTTTCGGAAATTTTCAATTTGATAAACGACGAAAATTTATGAACTTTAAACATTAATAACTAGACAATAATTATTATTAACACTTTTAATTAATTATTAGGTGAAAAGAACAATTTTTGACTGGTCTTCTAATCAGTTAAAGCAGTCTAATTATATAAAACCGCATTCCCATAACCTTTTTAATGTCATGTTCAAAGCATTCATTTCAATTCTAGACCACTTATATGTACTTTTGAATTGTTGAGGAGTCGGTCAGTTAGTCAGAATGATGAAGCTAGATGATTCCAAGGCGTAGTGAAAAATAGACTTACTAAAACTAAAAAACTTACACAGCTGTTTCTCTTAATCCTCCATTACAGTTGATGACGAACCCGGATCAACAGTTGCAAGGAGTCGACGGGCCATGTTCCAGCTCTTCGCTTTACTGACACCAGGCCCACGGGAAGACGACCAGGAGGTCCCTGGACTCCTTGTCGTCAGACGGCTCCCCAGCCATCGCCTGGATGTAGACCGTCAGAACAGTGCCGTAACTAGGGCCAGTGGTGCCCAGGAACAGGTCGCCCAGGCACAGGGTGCCCAGTCATAGGGTGCCCAGGCACAGAGTCCCCAGAGTGACTGAACTGTATAACAAACTAGGTTCCACCTAACGAACGTTTAGTGCATGACCATCGAAATCGTATGTAAATAGACGACGTATCGAGTGTTGTAATGAACTAATTAATGATGACCCCTATAAGACATCCGCGTCAGGCACCGTAAGCCTTGACGACATCCCAGTTGTTGATATTGTAAGTAAACGCTTATTGCTTGTAGATCGGGAGTTTCGGGTTCCGTACATTTGTTACTTGATTTATATTGCCTATCAGACAAAGATTTAAATCGTAGATGCGCCCTACCGTGTCAAAATATGGTCACGTTTCCAATGTCGATTTCAATGACTCGCTCGCTCGATTGTCTCGCTCATTCATACCCAATATTGCACACTATCGTTCTTTGTCTAATTTGTGAGCTCACACGTCTCAATAAGGACACATTTTCGCGCGACGTAAGTACGGTGAGGGCACATCTATGATTTAAATCTTTAATATCAGATGAGAAAATGTGAAGATTGACCTAAAATTGTTGCTTCGATTTTTTTACTCTTTCTTCCTTTAACGCACATTTAAAATTCAAGAACCAATTTCAACGTTTTATTGTTTGATTTCAAAATAAAGAAACATGTTTGGGCAATGCTAGCTCTAGCTAGTCAATGTATGAATCAAAACTGTAAGGTTTATTTTTATTCGTAATGCCTACGAATAAAAATAATATTAATTAAGTCAAGTGACATAATGACGAGAGCTCTAATATTCCAGAAAATTAAAATACCTATAAGACTAGTTAATTATAGCGTTGTAAAGGTATTAACGTAATTAATAAAAAAGTTGTTATAAGGGCATTTATATGATTTGTATCAGTTTAAAGTGGACTTTAGATAAATGTATGCAATAAGTTGATGTTAAAACGAATCATATATTCATTTGTTAATTATTACTATGTGTGTTAGGAGTGAATTGATTTATTAATAATAATAATGACAGAATTTTCGGATTATGTTTAAAAACATATCGTTTTGTAAGGTATATTGACTGTTATCAACGGCCATAATAATTTTTATAATTATGTACTTTAACTAATGTACCTGATTGTTGGTTTGATTTGTAAGTAAATTCAGTGCATTTGTTTTGTTATTGAATATATTAGCGAGACATTAGGCTTAATAAATGTCATGGTATAAGTCAATAATACAGTTATTTCTTAAATTAACCGTGAGTATGCGAAAAAGACACTACACAACCATGTATCGTTTAACAAAGTTGTTATATTTTATACTAACGTTTAAAATAACCGGTTAGTTTTAGAATTAACTGTGTTGTTGAGTTTAATGGTAAAACATGTACATTTTAAGGTAATATAGGTATGGAGTGGTTGCGATGTGGCTCCGGCCAGGCCTTATAGTTCAGGAAACTGGAACACGGAAATGTGCTGATTGATAATGCATAGTAACAAAACATTTTGTACTCGTAATGTAAATAAATAGTTTGAGAAATAGTTAATTTAGTGTTCGCTTGCTGAAATTGGCTGTTTGACACTGTTTGCTTCTAATGTGGAAATATGATAATTAACTATAGCCAGTGGTTCCCAACTTTTTCAGTCTTGTTACCCCTATGAACTATTAGACAAACCCATCCCCCCTCTCCACCCCCGCTTTAAATGTTACCACGTGAAAATACATAGAATTGAGCACAATGAATTGCACAAAAAGTTCATGAATTAATTTATATTCAATGTGAAGATTGGTATTGTTTTGCATCCGCATGTATTTAAATGTTAGATTTAGTTTTTAATTAATGATTATAAAATGTATTATCTTCTACCAGTCTTATTACCCCCCCAGAATAGCTGTTTTAGCCCCAGGTTAGGATTTGAGGAACCCAGGATCTATACGTACACAAACACATCTTAGGAAAATAGTTTTCTACCAGACTGCAGACATAAGAACAATTACCATCCGTCCTTCTTCCTTATACGTTAGATATTTACTTACTTTTCCAGTAATTTCGATCCCTATAACTCCTAAGTCTTCCCTGTCATTTATTAGGTAAGTATTTCATGTTTCCTACAATTTTCAACAACAGATCAAAGGTATCTCTTAACGAAATGCGTGGATTGTCTTTCACTATTTATACACGCATGCTTTGGTGTAGTTGAAACGTTGCATTTCGGCTAATTTGGGAATCGAAATATTAAAACGTCCCGTATTGGTTTCATAAAGTTATGGGGCAAGCCTATTTATAGTAGGTACCTAGTGTACCTACCTACTGTGTATTTCCATCGTCACATCTCATTCATATCTTTGTCATTTTGCTATCTTCTCTGTCCTGACGTAGGTCACAAGTTGAACGACATCTTGCTTTAGCCATCAGTAAAATAAAAAAATACTTTTCGACCATAATAGCTGGGTCATCTATTTCTATTATTTTCCTGTTGGACTTCATAAATAACGAAAAGAAATACTTATCTACAACTAAGTACTTATCTTCTAATAATAGATACAGTAGATAGATTAATGAAATCTAATTATGTTTTCGTTTTTCTGCGGTCCGAATTCGATTCTTCATTCAGTAAACAATGTATAGAAACATATTTACGTAAGTAATGTCTTGAAGATAGGTAGGGTAGGTACCTCATTTTCTTATAATTTATTAAATCTTTCGGTATTTTCCTTTAAAAGCAGACAGTGAAACAGTATTCAATTAAAATTTGATCAAATTATGTAATCGTGATAATAAATTGTAGTTAATTAAAGAGAAGTATCCCGTTGTTTTGTAATAGCACAAATGGAACGCGGTTCTACAATACTGTGGACTCGACGTCGGATACGTTGTGTTATCGCTGTTTGCATTGCCAAAATAAAATGTCAACTGATATGCTGTGGTTTTATTATTAATGTTAATAAATACAGGGAAGAATTAAAGGGTTCATTAATACGAGCCAACACCAGGGCTTGAAATACCGGTGTTGAAAGTAAAATCTATTATACAGGGTGGCAGGTTAGACAGTGGAAATATTTTAAGGGGTCATTGTACTCATCATTATGAACAACTTTTACTATAGGACCAACACTGAAATCGCGAAAAAAGAATCGGCTGTTCCATACATTTTGTTGAGTCATGTGAACCCAAATGTATGGAACAGCTGATTTTTTTTCGCGATTTCAGGGTTGGTCCCATAGTAAAAGTTCTTCATAATGATGAGTACAATGACCCCTTAAAATATTTCCACTGTCTAACCTGCCACCCTGTATAAATAAGAGATTCCAAAAATCATTTTTTTAGTATTCTGTACCTCAAAAGGAAAAACCGAACCTTTATAGGACCGCTTTGTCGTCCGTCTCTCCGTGACAAGTCCGAGGCATCTGCTCAGATGGTGCCACTAGAAGTATGTAATAGGACCATGTCCATTACATACTTCTCCTAGTGATTTAAATCAACTTGATTTAAATCACTCAACCCTGATTTTGTTTATGTAGGTATTTATCTATGTAGGTACATTGTACGTATTCCTATATCTTATATTTAATTTGTTTTCTAAGTAGTTAACATTATATTTAGTTACACCTACCGTGTTTTGTCTCTGCAAGGTGTCTACCTTATGCAAAAAAAATACTGCACAAGGCGCACTTAATGCCTTAGGCATTTTCTGACAGAAAATGCATAAGGCAGTGCGCCTTCTGCAGTATTTTTTTTACTTGTGCATAAAGTATTAAATCTCAGATCATAGAAACAAGGGAGATGTGCCAAGGCGCTATCGAGCTTGATGCCTGATTTTGAGCAAATAGCTCATATTAAAAACGTACGCGCTGGCGACGAACCGAACATGATCGATGGTATAAATACAGTGTTTTAGTTTAGTGCTTGTGTTGAGTGACGATTAACAGTGTTAGATTGAGGGTGCGCGGAATGTTTAATGCGTGGGAGATATTTTTATTCACAAGGAGCGCTTAATTTATGCGCGTAATTGTGGAGAAAAATGTACTAAAAGTGGCATCAGTTGTTCCGGTACTAATTTGCTATGATGGCATATCTCCTTATTTCTATGATCTGAGTATTAAATAAATACGTAGACAGACGTAACAACTTTACGTTTAGGTGTGTAATATAAACGATATAGAAAGTGATAGCAACAATTAGTCAGCTATAAACCACGTTTAAATAATATCTACTAAGGGTAAGCGTATTTATCTATTCTAGAACTATAAGAATATAAACATGACACGCGAAGGGCTTCGTCTAGCTATGGTCAGTCCATTTACGTCATGCAAGACTCATGAGATGACGTCTACCTTGTGAGGACTTAAACCCGTATAAACCTTGGCACATATCCAATATCCGCAATCTATAGTTATGTGGAAATATCGTCTTGTTTACAAATAATATTATTTTTACGGTTCCGTACCTCAAAAGGAAAAACGGAATCACTTTGTAGTCCGTCTATCCGTGGCAAGTCCGAGGCATCTGCTCATAGATGGCGCCATTAGAAGAATTATTCAACAGCGGCATCTTGCTCATAGATGGCGCATTGCATATTTCTAGTGGAATACCTATTTTATCTTATATAAAAAAATAAAATATCTACGTAAGCATAATTAAGTTTGTACGGAACCCTCAGGGCGCGAATCCTACTCGCACTTGTCCGGTTTTTTTTATGTATTATGGTGGAAGTAAACAAGTATTTTTCAGATGGCCTAGTTACCTTCTAGGTATACCTATTAGATACCTACGCGGTCACTGGACTCACTGAAACGCGGGTGTCTGGTCTGAAAAACGGAAATAATGTGATAAACATACTGCTTCCGTGACCATTCTTGTTATAAATAGTCATTGAAATAAAAATACCGTTAGATTCACCTTCAAGCAACCTTGAAGTGTGTGGGTATCTATTTATCTGTGCATGGAACCGAACCATTAGAATCCCTTTATAAATACATACGTTCATAGCAGTGAAAAGTAATTAATGTCTTCCACATTAGGTTAAATACATAATTACAATAATTATGTTTTTAATTATTTATAGGTACTACCTAATACTTACCTACCAAGTTTATAATACCTACGATGGGACGATCATAGCCGAATACAAAAAAAATAAGAGATTGTTTATAATCTCGTTGATGATACCAGTTCACATAATTTTATGCACGTGTCGAATGAGGGTAAATAACAAGTATCAAATCAATAAACGATCTATTGAAAGATAGCTGTTTTTAGGGTTCCGTACCAAAATGGTTAAAAAGGAACCCTTATGGTGCGACTTCGTCTGTCTGTCTGTCACACCTGCTTATTTCAGCAACTACTGGTGCTATCGACTTGAGATTTGGAAGAGTTATAAAAATGCTTGTTCAACTTTATTGTAAATGAAAAAAGTCCAAAAATATTTTTATTTTCATTGCAAAAGGGGCCGGAGTGGGGGTCCGAATTTTTTAAGTGGGGTTACTAGGTCAAGTGACATATCATATGAAAGGGCTTGATCTGCACATTTCAAAATATATTTTTATTTTATTTTATGTCTCACAGTTTTCGACATATGATGAAAAATGTCCAAAAAAATACCATTCCCCCCCCCCTTATCTCCGAAGTTTGCGGGGCGAAAAATCTGAAATAATTAGAGTTGATAGGAATTGACCCAAATAAGGCCCCAAAAATAAAACGATGTTCCTAAGTAGTACAGTTTTTTCAAAATCATCAAAATTCCTTCACAAACAAACTTAGTTATGCGGTCCGGATTTTTTCACTTTATACGTCCAAAAATGATACGGAACCCTCGGTGCGCGAGTACGACTCGCACTTGGCCGGTTTTTTATAGATATGTATCTTGAAAGGAAATTGTAAAACATCAGTATTTTTGATAAACAGAACATTCCAGGGCTTGATAACAATGCGTGTTTACCTATTTGTCATGTAGTTATGACTCTGCACTTCCAAACATTACTCATACGAAAAGAATTACAAATTAGGGACACTCCCTAAACATCTATCTAGGCAGACGCAAAACGCTTTCTCATCACTATAGAGCAGGGATGGCGAACCTTTTTACAACTGCGAGCCACACTAACTTGATAAAATAAAATAATGACTATGCCGTGCCATACATTAGAAAAGTAAGGAAAATAAAACAAAATTACTTACGTTGAAATCTTTAATAAAATACAGATTTACGCAAACCGACAATGTTATATGCACTATTTTATTGAAAGGATATTGAAAATCATAATGTGACTTTTGTTGTTGCCGCGCCCAATTTTTTCTGCCGCGTGCCATGTTTGGCACGCGTAGCGTGTCATAGGTTCGCCATCCCTGCTATAGAGCGTTTCACATAAGAATTCCCTTGGACGCTATGTTGGCTGCACTGAATGTCAATATGTTGCAACGTTTCTAACGATGTTGGAAGTTTATTTCAGCACCAATTCACGTTCACCACTTTCTAGTGTCCCAGGCATTACACACATAAATCTACAAAAAAATATAAAATACTAGCTTCCGCCCGCGGCTTCGCCGGCGTTTTTGGGATAAAAAGTAGCCTATGTGTTATTCTGATGTATAAGCTATATTACTGTAAAGTTTCATCAAAATCCGTTCAGTTATAGTTTTTGCGTAAAAGAGTAACAAACATCCATACATCCATCCATACATCCATACATCTATATACCCTCACAAACTTTCACGTTTATAATATTAGTAGGAAGTAGGATTAGGAGTTAGGACCTATCGATAGATAGATAGAACTCATCTAGCTTAAAAAAAATGTTTTAACGTGTAAAAGTGTTATTTTTAAACTATTTACAAAATAAATATCATTTATCATTTATCATTTATCATTTATCATTTATCATTTATCATTTATCATTTATCATTTATCATTTATCATTTATCATTTATCATTTATCATTTATCATTTATCATTTATCATTTATCATTTATCATTTATCATTTATCATTTATCATTTATCATTTATCATTTATCATTTATCATTTATCATTTATCATTTATCATTTATCATTTATCATTTATCATTTATCATTTATCATTTATCATTTATCATTTATCATTTATCATTTATCATTTATCATTTATCATTTATCATTTATCATTTATCATTTATCATTTATCATTTATCATTTATCATTTATCATTTATCTATACCTACAGGAGTGTTACGTACATCGAACTGTAAATTGCTCAAGGTGTCTGTTTAGCTCGTAATTAACAAAATATTATCCCCTTCTTGTCACTTTTAACCACTTATTATAATATGACTAACACTTTTCCCGCGACTTCGTCCGCGTGACCCACAGGAACCGTGCATTTTTTCCGAATAGAAAGTAGCTTATATGCCCTCGATAGAATTTTCAGAATCGGATCAACGGTACTTTCATACAAACTTTCATCCCCCTTTGCACCCCTTTTGGGGGCGAATTTTCAAAAACCATGAAACAAGTATTTCTTTGTCTAAAAAGAAAAGCCTAAATACCAAATTCCATTAGGTACTCTAACTTCAAAACTAACGGTACTTTCATACAAACTTTCATCTCCCTTTGCACCCCTTTTGGGGGCGAATTTTCAAAAACCCTGAAATACGTGTTTATTTATTTAAAAAGAAGAGTCTAAATACCAATTTTCATGACTCTAACTTCAAAACTAACGGTACTTCCATACAAACTTTCATCCCCCTTTTCACCCCTTTAGGGATAAAATTTTCAAAAATCCTTTCTTAGCGGATGTCTACGTCATAAAAGAAACCCACTGTCTAAATTTCAAATCTCTATGTTCAGCGGTTTGGGCTCTGCGATGATGAATCAGTCAGTCAGGACAAGCAATTTTATATATATACATAACTAGGTACCCTTGTCATTTCTATGTGAAAGAGTATAAATTAACTATGTTAAATAATGTTTATCATCGTTTATAAAAGGGGGTATAGTAGTAACTCTTCACACGTGAGAAGTCATCTGAGAACAACGGGATATTGCGGTTTCCGCTATAATGGAAGATGATGGGTCAACGACATGGCGACACCGACACCAACACAGTTTTATAATAAACTAGTACTTTGCGCGCGACTTCGTCCGCGTGTCCCACAGGAGCTGTGTATTTTTTCGGGATAAAAAGTAGCCTATGTTACTCAGTGATAATGCAGCTTTTTATGTACTTATAGCACAGATTCTTATAGGTAAAATATTTATCCATTTATCCATTACAAACATACAATCGAGTCTTTTCTCTTTATAATATTAGTGTAGACTAGACTTTTGCCCGCGGCTCCGTCCGCGTGAACTGTTTATCTCACCGAAATTAGATGAAATGTGGCAATTAATGTACAGACACGGCTTTTCTGTCAATTTCTCAGATCATAGAAACAAGGAGATATGCCATCATAGCAAATTAGTACGGGAACAACTGATGCCACTTTTAGTACATTTTTCGACACAATTACGCGCATAATTAAGCGCTCCTTGTGAATAAAAAGATCTCCCACGCATTGAACATTCCGCACACCCTTAATCTAACACTGTTAATCGTCACTCAACACTAGCACTAAACTAAAACACTGTATTTATACCATCGATGGTGTTCGGTTCGTCGCCAGCGCGTACGTTTTTAATATGAGCAATTTGCTCAAGATCAGGCATCAAGCTTGATAGCGCCTTGGCACATCTCCTTGTTTCTATGATCTGAGGTCAATTTAGTACCCACAGATAAAAGAGATTAGAGATCTATGAATGTGAATATAAAACTGTGACACACTGTAACAAGCCTGTCTAATCTGCCTGTCTCTGTACCGACACGCCGGGTGATATCACTGCGAGATCTGCCAAATTTGTTTGCGAACGTTCGAGGGAGAATCTCACCGTGACATTCTTCTTGGACCGTTCGAAAACAAATTGGCAGTTCTCACGCGGCGTGTCGGTACAGAGACAGGCTGTTGACCGAGTTGACCACATGACATGACACGCTGTTGTGACATTTGTTAAACGATGGTGGGTCAACGTCCCACGCCATGGGCGACACCCACCGTGACCGGTTGACCACACGACACACTGATTGTGATATTTTGATAGAATATCATCGAAAATGTCCACCGCTAAACATGTAGGTAATTACCTAGTACCTAGCATGGGCGTAGCCACGGTGGGGCAGGGTAGGGCGCTTGCCCCACCCTGGCGCTGACCTGTAAGGTACCAAACCTAAAAAAATAAATTATCTAGGTACTAACTACAATACTAAATATCCGTAAGAATGTTCACACTCGACAGTCGACACAAAAAAAATGCGATCAAACCGCGTATAGTTTGCTAGTTAGTAGTTACATATATTATTATTTTAGACTGCTGCCCCACTCTGAGCCCATGGCTGGCTACGCCCATGGTATCTAGTATGGGAAGTAGTGTTATATGTTATATCTGACCGATTCTTACTTTTAACACGGGGTCACATCAGGAACAAAGTAACATTTGTTGAAATAACTCATAATAGATGGCGTTATATGTATCGATTTGTTATTGAAGTTTGTGTAAAATTGAGAACATGAAAAAATACATCATGAAAAATATTTGTTCAAATTTTTAAAAATGCTTTAAGCACGGAAAAATGTATAGCCCGAAGATAGCCCGTGCTAAATCGGTCACATTTCTTTGTATGAGATGAGGCATCTGTACGTATAGTATTATACTATCTGTGCTTTTAGCATACGAATATTAAAGTTCTAGGCTTTTATTACTTATTAAATACAGGGTGGCAGGTTAAACAGTGGAAATATTTAAAGGGGTCATTGTACTCATCATTATGAGCAACTTTTACTATGGGACCAACCCTGATATCGCGAAAAAAAATCTGCTGTTCCATACATTTTGTTGAGTCATGTGAACCCAAATGTATGGAACAGCTGATTTTTTTTTCGCGATTTCAGGGTTGGTCCGATAGTAAAAGTTGTTCATAATATAATATTTCCACTGTCTAACCTGCCACCCTGTATAATTAATTATGCTCAGTCACCTTTTCAACTTAAGTGGGAGTCATTAATTTAAGTGTCATTCATTAAAATAGCAACTGGTCAGTTCGTTTCCTCATACAATTAAACAGAATTCGGTTAAATGCGACAAACACGGTAACAGTTAACTTAAATTAGTCATTATGTTTGGTCATACAATGAGTGGGACTGAGATTTGTTATAATCACCTTAGTTCGTAGATAAATATAATCTTCAGGAAGGAAGTAGATACGTTAATACCCATAATAAAAACATTTTTTTTATCCAGGTTTAGATAGTAGATACTATTTTTTTTAGTTAATAATAGGCTTGACATTTGGCCACCATTTCGCCGATGATGCGGTATACGATGGAGCACGCTTGCCTAGAAGAAACCAATTCACTCGCGACTTGAAGTCACCCAGATTGTAACTATCGGCGCATTCCGCTGTCTGGTGGTTCTTACAATGAAGGTGGAATCAAAGCGCTTCGTTCAGGTTTTCGGTATATCAACCATAAAACTTAACGATGTCGCTATTTCGTGCTTTTGGACGTCCGATAGCAAAAAGTACTTACCTACTGTCTAATTCTAAAGTGTCTTGATGATGACTCCCTAGCCGACCAGTAAGTTCTGTTCAGCGTCTTATTTTAATGATAACTCTAGAACGTTCGCTCGTAACCCAATAGGTATCTAATACCTACCTACCTACCTTAATTTAGACTTCGTTTATAACAGTTTGAAGTTTGTCCCCGTAAACTAACAATAGCGGTAATTAGATAATTCACAGAATGCAAGAAACACCAACTCTGATTCATAAATATCTGTGTTATACGTAATCACTTTTTAGTACTATTTATAGCCGATCCGAAGTTACATGTTCTCGGAAACGGTTTATTGTATAAGTAGGTATAGCATTTCCAGTCGATTCCTATCATATCACAATTTTAAATTTTTAAACAACTACAATCGCTGGAATCTATGATTTAGCAAAGTTGTTGACGTCATCACAAAAATGAGTTTATTTTAAAATACGATAGCAAGCCAAAAGATCGGAGATTGCATTTAAAATAAAGTCTGTTTCTACGGCAAGCAGAAAAATGGACATTTACCTTTGAGCGCAATTCCAAAACCAGGTTTGTTATCTAGTTATCTCTGAATGACCGTGTCGCTCACCCCATCTCGTATTTGTGTGCAATTGTGCAGCCTCCCTTAGGGTATAGGTTTCGTAAGTTGTATCAATTTACGATTATCACAAAACAACAATGAAAACAGGACAATGACATTAGTGTCATTGTCCTGTTTTCCGCCTGCCCTAGTAACATACTTTACCTACCTACCTACTTATAATTCCGTTTGGCGCGCACCCCTGGGCAGTCACCCTGATACCACCTTGCAGGCTAATATTTCTACTGCAGCATAAGTAATTGTTAATCATAATTATAAGATTGGATATCGAAGAGAAATAGACTGTGACAAGTGACAACACGAGTGCTCTCGACCTTGGTGAGTCTATTTATGACAGTAATTGTTTATTATAATAATATACCTATGTAGGTAATGAGCTAATGAGATGCTCGTGTAAGATTACACAAGATTGCATAGATAGGTAGAGGTACCTAAGGTACCTAGACGGTCATCGACAAGCGTGGACTAATATCTACGTGGGCGAAGTCGCATCAGCGAGGCCCCTTTCCTTTCGATCCCGAGATCTACACAATAGATCTATCCTAATATCCGCAATACTCCGCATCAATAACTGGTAAGGAGCGTCGACTGATATAACGTGCCTAAAGACTGACAGAATTGCCACGTTGTATGCCAATGCTTAATCTTTGGCCGATAAAGCCAGCCCTTTGGGTTTTGGTCACAGAAGTTGCAACTAACCTCTTTCTTAGTGATATCTTTAAATAGAAGATGAGCACGCAGACCCCACGACCACGACCCGAGGTAGATAATAATAAAGGTTAAGTAATATTATATTTCCACCGCTGCTTGAGGCTTTCCGCATCCGTAATGGCAAGCGATGAGATGGCGCAAGAGTAGGTAGGTAGTGGTACCTACATCTTGCAATGGTAATTTTCGTGATTATGATTAGATAATTTAAAATATTGCAAACAGAACCTAAAATTACTTGAAGCCTGCACTAATTTGTCTAGAAAAAAAATTGTAGTGCTAGACAACCTAGTGTTATTTTACACCAATAGGCAGCAAGGTTAAAGCAACTGCCGACCTTGACACAGGCATGAGTATCCACTCAGGTAAGTAAAAATCGATATGGAGACGCATTGCGATGCGCGTCGCGTGCTGCAGTTATTTATTTCAACCGTATGGCCATGTATGTGATGTATGAGAGCGTTCTTGCAGGTTCATGCAGAAGCTTTGTTTGATATTGTACAGGACCTAGATTGTAGCGTTGGTCGCTTGGAGCACGCAGCACGCAGCAGACATCGCTTAGGCGCACGCGGCGTAAATAACGGCTTACGCTCTCGCTTCCAGATCCAGCCAAATCACACGCCGTCTCTCCAATAACGGAAATTCGCGTGAAGCGCCGCGTGAAGAAACGTACAAGTCGCGTTGTCTGTTGCGTCACACGACAGTACGCTCCATCTCCATTATGCTGCCTTTCCACCAGAGATGTGAGCTACGGATGTCTGTGTGACACCCACCAATGGGATCGCTTCATTTTCTTAACTAAGTTCATCTTTATCCTCGCGATCCTATTGGTGAACGTTGCATACCTACATCTGTATCTCACATCTCTAGTGGAAATGCAGCAGCTAGATTAAGGAAGTAGGTATTGCAGTTTTTACGCTTCACGCACAGTACAGTAGTACGATTCACGAAAGATGACCACAAATGGCGGCCGTCTGCGCACGTACACTGGCGCGGACCAATGGCGTCGCTCCGGTCTTGACGCATTCCGCCCGCGCCTCACCTCGCACCTTCAAAGGGACCTAAAATATGCCTTCTGCGCAGTGGTCATCTTTCGTGAATCTTATTGTATCTTTTATTATTCCGTGGTATCAAAGCTAGTAGCTTTGCTCTCTGGACTGCGATAAAGCAAGTTGATTCATTCAGTGATGTTGTTGATGTCATTAACATCATTGATGACGGAAGTGAGGCATTACCCTCAAAGCTCGAATGACCTTGTTAACCTACACTACATTTACCGTAGCCTCATTGCAAGATTGAAGCGTGAATCATGCATGAATGAGATCGTTGACTCGACTTATCAACCTACCAGCTAACCAGCCGTTATCATTAGTAAGGTTTAGGTACCCATGTAAATAGGAATACATAGATACCAATAATAAGATACTTACCGGTTTTCTGATAGGTACTAGAGAGTAGAGACGTAGTTTTGTGTCCTTTGAGTGTATCGATCGTCATGCGATACGCAAGTGCTAATGTTTTATCTCTGTCAAGATAATTCTGGAGTGGCTATTTCGGTCGGATTTAAAATATCGTCCAAGAAAACACTCGACCGTGTGCATCATAACTCCGTTAGCTATTTCTAATACCTACGACCGGACTTGTCGAGTGGGCCGGAGTACAAAGTAACTTTTGAATAGTCTTATCGTCTCGGACAGATTTGTTGATGACGTCAACTTGTAGGTATGTTATGATGTCAATGAACAAGAGATGGAAATGACCGATGATGATGCGACCCATTTACACAAATGGATAAGTAGGTAGTAACAACCCGCTTAATTAAAGGCGTGTGTGTCTGTGTGTAGGTAGTTCCTACTTTGGTCTAGCTAGAATGTGTCTTTATGTAGGTAGTATAGTAGGTAGGTACATAAAATTCAAATACTATAGTGTTTCAATCGTTTATTGGAGACACTGTACTGTAGTTGAATACTGCAATATCAGTAAAAGCTTGCGTGTTGTCTGTTGGAATGTTTAGTCGACCTCCTCGATGGTGGGCCCGGCGCCGCCGCCGGGCGCCGCGCCGGCCGCGCCCGGGGCTCCGCCGGGGAAGCCGGGCATGCCGCCGGGCATACCGCCGGGCATGCCGCCCGCTCCCTGGTACATCTTCGTGATGATGGGATTGCAGATGCCTTCAAGTTCCTTCTGCTTGTGCTCGTACTCCTCCTTGTCGGCCAGCTGGTTGGAGTCCAACCACTTGATGGTGTCGTTGCACTTGTCTAGGATTATTTGCTTGTCGGAGTCTGAGATCTTGTCCTTGAGCTTCTCGTCCTCCATGGTGGACTTCATGTTGAAGCAGTAAGATTCCAGGGCGTTCTTGGCCTGGATGGTCTCCTTCTGCTTCTCGTCTTCGGTCCTGTATTTCTCGGCCTCGTTGACCATGCGCTCGATCTCCTCCTTTGACAGACGGCCCTTGTCGTTGGTGATGGTGATCTTGTTCTCCTTGTTGGTCGACTTCTCGACGGCGGACACGTTGAGGATGCCGTTGGCGTCGATGTCGAAGGTGACCTCGATCTGTGGCACGCCGCGCGGCGCGGGCGGGATGCCGGTGAGCTCGAACTTGCCGAGCAGGTTGTTGTCCTTGGTCATGGCGCGCTCGCCCTCGAATACCTGGATGAGTACTCCGGGCTGGTTGTCAGAGTAGGTGGTGAATGTCTGGGTCTGCTTGGTGGGGATGGTGGTGTTGCGCTTGATGAGGGTGGTCATGACGCCGCCGGCGGTCTCGATACCGAGCGACAGCGGGGTCACGTCCAGCAGCAGCAGGTCTTGCACCTCCTCAGACTTGTCTCCGTGCAGGATGGCGGCCTGCACGGCGGCACCGTAAGCTACGGCCTCGTCGGGGTTGATGGATTTGTTAAGCTCCTTGCCATTAAAGAAGTCTTGAAGGAGCTTCTGCACTTTGGGGATACGAGTGGAACCACCCACAAGCACGATGTCGTGAATCTGTGACTTGTCCATCTTCGCGTCACGAAGGGACTTCTCCACAGGCTCCATAGTAGATCTGAACAGATCAGCGTTCAGTTCTTCGAATCGCGCCCTGGTGATGGACGTGTAGAAGTCGATACCCTCAAACAGAGAGTCGATTTCAATGCTCGCCTGGGTGGACGAGGAGAGAGTTCTCTTCGCCCTCTCGCAGGCAGTGCGCAGTCGTCGAAGTGCCCTCTTGTTGGTGGCGAGGTCCTTCTTGTATTTCCTCTTGAACTCCTGCACGAAGTGGTTCACCATACGGTTGTCGAAGTCCTCTCCTCCCAAATGCGTGTCACCGGCGGTGGACTTTACTTCAAAGATACCATCCTCGATGGTCAGGATGGACACGTCGAAGGTACCGCCGCCGAGATCGAAAATCAAGACGTTTCGTTCTCCACTCCCCTTTTTGTCCAGGCCGTACGCAATCGCAGCAGCAGTCGGTTCATTGATGATTCGGAGAACGTTCAAGCCAGAGATGGTACCCGCATCTTTCGTGGCTTGCCTCTGTGAGTCGTTGAAGTACGCTGGAACCGTGATAACTGCATTCTGCACCGTTTTGCCGAGATAGGCCTCGGCTGTTTCCTTCATTTTTGTGAGCACCATTGAGCTAACTTCCTCAGGGAAGAAGGTTTTGTCTTCACCCTTATAGGAGACCTTGATCTTTGGTTTGCCACCGTCACTGACTACCTCGAAGGGCCAGTGCTTCATGTCGGCTTGTACGGTGGCATCTTCGAATTTGCGGCCGATGAGACGTTTAGCATCTGTAACAATGAATTGTAACTATGAAGATACTATTCCATGTAATTGTTATTGTGTACCTATGAATTATTTTCTCAGAATACTTTTATCATTCAATATGTTCAGAGACTCTAGTCTAGTATATTGGGTATCATCATGAAAATGCAATAAATATGAAGTAAACTTAAACCTTTCTGCAATCCTGACGTAGGTACCTACTACATATTATGATAACATTGAATCTATATCTAACCTTGCCACAAGTTGACCTTTCTAGACTCAGACCCTAAATAAGACCTATGATGATTCATCAATATTTTTACGAATCGAATAGGAAGGCATAAACTATAAACATGACGAAATTTTTCTAAAACCCAGATGTGAGAGATTAGTCATCGTAGATAATGAAATTATGAATATAGCTGTGTGAGCAATGACTCATAAATAACACCTACGATTTCAGTCTATTGTTTCTATGGAGGTTTTTGTACTAGCTTGGTTGTTCGTGCATTCAGCTAAAATAAATCTATCCAGAATTAAAGTTTTTGTTTGATTGTTATTATGGGCTACTTAACATCACGCTACGACCCTTAGGGAGCCGAGCAGCGGCGGGCGAAACCGCGAGGCACAGCTCTATCCATAAAAAAAACTGTGGATCTCAAGACCCAGTTTCATCAGTGATGTCATAGGTAGTTGAATGAACTAGGTCTCATAAGTATTGATCACACGACCTATTTCTCTAACTAGGATGCTATTTACCGTCCGGTAAATAACCCGGCGCCGCCGGTTAGGCGACGGCACTAGTCACCCGCGATTCTCGTGCTGACGAACTGATAACATTATCTCTTCCTGTTGTAGAGTAGGTATTGAGTATTTTCATGTAGATACTTAACTACCTAGTATTTCGCCGTGTATCAAAGTAAGTATCAAAGTGGGTAGGTATAGACATAGTAATATTTTTTTACTATTATTTAGTTTTTTTGGTATCAATATGGGTCAGTGTATGCAATGGTCAATAGTGACACTCGATTTACAGGATGTATGGCAACCCTAGATATCAACTTGAAAGGTATGAACAAGGAATTTTCTGATTTCAGTCTTATCAACGAAAAGTAATTTTGGTACCAGTCTGGTCTAGTATAAACTTACTACAACAAATCATTCTACATTTATCGTAGTCAACTTTTATGTAGCTTACCGAAAATTGTGTTGTTGGGGTTCATCGCCACCTGGTTCTTAGCGGCATCGCCGATAAGACGCTCGGTGTCTGTGAACGCAACGTATGAGGGCGTGGTCCTGTTGCCCTGGTCGTTGGCGATGATCTCCACCTTACCATGCTGGAAAACCCCCACGCATGAGTAAGTGGTCCCCAGGTCGATACCTACAGCAGGTGCTTTGGTTGCTGCCATCTGAAACAATACATTTTCGTGTTAAACTAGACTGAATGGCATACGACCTTTGCACATTGGTATTTAAATTTATGGTCATCGAGGAAACCGCACTTTTAGAGGTTATGTGCCGCCATTTTGATAGAACCTTTACGGAAACCTAGAATTATCACATGGGGAACAGCATATACCGAAGAAAAAAAGGGTTTGTCAATCATTTACAGAATAAACCTACTCTATGAACAGCTAGATAGCCGTCACAAGGCGGAAAATGCAACGGCGGCCATTACACGAAAAATCGATACGGTGCGGGGACGGAACGTTCCAGAACACGGTGTGGAAATTTTATTGAGCATTCGTATGAGGAAAGTCTTAATATCGTAATAGTAGGTAACGTGAATAATGAACACCTTGGAACAAAACACCTGCCAGGACTACCACGTGCCTATTTCTTCGCGAACAAAGAAACGGAAATAATCACACACGGAACCTTGAAACTAATAATACAATAAATACATATACTATTATTTCAGTAACTAGGGAGTTTCAGTGAATAATTCCACCAAAGAATGGAAACGTGGAGAAGGAAATTCCCGCCTCATAAAAAAACTGTCATAGCAACCCGAATTCACAATAAATTTTCCACGGCGTTATTATTTTCACGATTACACAAAATTAAAACACAATAAAATAGCGTAATTACTTACTTTGTGATTTTTGTATAACTATCTCAGTCGTTGACTTAACTCGTAGAATAAACTCAGCAAAGGTGCGCGATTGACGGCTTCTTTTCACGAAATAATATGGCGTCGGAATTTCACCAAGGAGTTTATAAGCGCGGGGATGCGTCACTCGACGTCACTAGGTTATTCTGGAATATTCCGTCTGTCAACCAATAGGATTCGCTCCCTCCTAGCGTGCTACACTCTCATTGGTTAAAAATTGACATCTGCAGCGTTTTTCTGAACGTGTGTAATTTTTATAGTGTTGTATATCGATGGGTGTGGTTTGATAATATATCGATAGATTACACAAAAAACATTGTTATTTCAGCATAATTTATATCGAAGGGTAATCATAGCAATAACTATTTCGGAAAGTGCAAGGTTTCCAGTCAGAATTACCTATACACGGCGAAATTTTAGCGGTTGTTTTACGGAAGCGAAATGATTTTGTCTTGGCAGTACATTCGATTGATATATATAAAAAAAAATAGAATCAAAAAATGGCAGAATGGTGTGATGAGAATGATGTGAAAAACAAAATCTCAAACCAATAGTAGGTAACGATAGCTACGCAAGCGCGGCGACGACGCGAGCGGCCGCGGCCGGGCGGGGCGCGCCCGCGCGGTCATTGCCCTCCGTGTTTATCAATCAGCTGATAACTATTCCCGAGTTATTGATAGACAAATTATTGAACACGTGAACACGAAACTAAAAAAACAAGATTACTAGGTAGGTAGGCACCTATCTTAGAAAACGATATTTTCTGAATTAGATACCTATTAAAGTATTTAAAAAAGGCGTAGGTATCCAAAAAAATGGAATAAACTTATTTACAATGATTTTAATTACTTACCTACTTTTAAATGTTCGGTATTTAATACAAAGGTACAAGTAGGTACTTACGTTTAGGCCCGGTAACAGAGTAATTTTTCGAATTGCAAGCCACTGCGTTCCATACACAATAACACAATCGAGCACGTTTTATTTGATTAACTTTACGAAAATGATAGGTACTTAAGCAGTCTTTCATTGTTGAGCACTTTCCAAACGTAGTATTGATTGACTTACGTCAAACCCAGCCATCACAGCCATACACATAGGTAGGTACTTCGACGAGGATCCCGTTTGAAGTACCTACTTGTGGATTTCCTCGCCGAACTCGCGCAAATGAACGGCTGATCGACTTCTGGTACATACACTGTAACTCCCCATGATCGAGTAGCACTGTGTCGCCGCTACGATCGTCCGGGCCTGCGGGACTTGGGGGTTCAGAACACTGCGAAGATTGAGCGACTCCAAGTGTTGCGGCTCCGCGTAACGGCAGCATGGGAGTCATAATTCACCCTAGCGTAGTTGCACCATAGCGAGGTACTCTAAATTGGAGAAACTGTAATGACGATCCATTATTTCAATGTTATCTCACTTCACTACGCGTAGGTAGGTACCTACGACATCGCGTGATGTTCGCGGCATCAACTTCGCGGCGCAACTGAGCCGCTGGCGCTGGCCGCTGAGTGCGCGCGGCATCTTTTGTTTTAATTATACGACTCGCTAAAGGAGTGCGGGGCAGGGGGGGGGTTCATCGGTAGGCACTCGCTACGGGCGATCAGGCTAGTTTATGCCGTATCACCATGCGCGAGAGCTTATTTTGCTCTGCACATTTGTGAGTCGGCATCGTCTTTGGTGATCTTTGTCGGCACCGCGTGAGCGACGGCGTGCTCTTTGACTAGATAATGATACCTACGTTAGATCTAGTGAGTTACTATTGTTTTTCACGCTTTCGAGTCTATGAATATTTTTTTTGATTATTTGAAAAAAAAAACATATTATTTTTTAAATTGAACTCTATGTTTCGATAGTACTACTGATGGCAAATCGTTCTGCTTTCGGAGAACAACCACTCAAATTTCACCGTGTATAGCTTTTTAACGCTCTTCTGACTATAATTTTACCATCAATTATAGCATAAATCTAGTCCATGATACGAGTATTTGGCGATTTCTATGATAGATCACGTCGTGTTTGATAAGTTGCAGTTCCTACTTCCTTTGCTATTATATAATCATATTATGTCAATCTACCGACAGCGAATCGAGCTTTTAGTGTAAATAAATCAAGGTTACGTGCGAAATTCAAAATACCTATCTTGTTTTTTTTTTGCAAATAGCAGCGCTATTTTCCGTTGTATGTTGATCCAAATTCGATTCGAAATTTAGAATAAGTGGACGAACTGCAAATTGATTCAAGCATCATGTCTTGTGCAGCCGTGCATAAAACTTAAATGCGTATCGTGCCCAATAATGAGGATTCTTCTTTTGCATTTCAGTTCATGGTGATAATCAGCCCCGGATCTAGGGGGGGGGCTAGCCAGGGCCCGTGCCCCGGGCGGCAAATTCAAGCTTAGTAGATGAATACACTCTCAGTGTATTCGTCTACGAAGCGTAGTAATCGCAAAGAGCAGCGCTAGACCGGTCGTTGTGGCGTTCTTTGAAGGAGGCCTATGTCCATCAGCATCAATGGGCGTGTTATGGCTGGTGGATGATTTTCGCGGATTCGATATTGATATCGCCTTCGTTATATATTGCAACAACTGTCAAAATCCCTACCATTTTGACATTTGTTGCGATATATATCGAATTCAATATCAATATATCACCCGCGAGAATCACCCCCCTGAAATAATGATGATAACAGTAAAAAAATTGTCGGGCGGGGGCGGCATTTTTCGATTGTTGCCCCGCCTCGAAATAATTCAAGATCCGGGGCTGGTGATATTAATCTATTTTTGCGTTGCAATATAGATGCCGTATTACCAACACGAAATATTCCTTAAGTCTGTTACGAAGGTTTTATTATTATTAAATGTTATTATTCAACCAAAATGATTTCTTAAAGTCAGTGAACCAAAGATGATATTTAATAGTAACGACTGATTGTAACTACCTCAATTAAATATTTATGATAACAAAGCACAACACTATGTCGTTTTGTACGTACTTTCTCTATTTTGTAACACAATCTAAAGCCGCGTGTTCTACATATATGTCGTAGCTTACTTATATTTTAATTAACGTAACAAGTACGTGCAATGCAATGTGTAAATAAATAGCTATTTATCACTTTTATGAGTTACAAGTCTAGATGGCAATTAAATGTAGACGTTATCGATATCGATATTTAATAGCATCACTAAAGGGTCGTGTCGGGCAATGTTACAAGCCAAAAAAAATCTAGAAATAATATTACAATGGACAAAAAACATGTTTTGTCAATAAATAATATTATTATAACCAATAATTATGTAGTATGTACATTTGTACATACATATTTTATTCTAGGTTCACAATTAATTTGTAATTAAATAAAATGAATTTAATTTTATAAATTACCTACTTTAATCGTGAAGATGCAATAACGCCCTCTGTTGTGTGAGCATATGAGTCACAAACAACAATAACGTTATTGTTCTGGGAAATAGTGATAAATTCTGAATTCTGAAATATGCGCGAATTGGAAGGGAAACCAAAGGGAAACCTGAAAAACCTTTGAAAAATAACCACACCATAATAATCCATTATCCACTATATTTACCACTTGGTTTTGATAGGTGAAGGTACTAACCACGGAGCTAAAATACCACTAAAATACACTGTGCTAACCACTGCTAACACTCGAAAGGTGTTTTTTCATGAATGTGAATTGTGATTAACGTAACTATCTTAGAATAATAAATCTATAAATATTCTTATAATAAATAGTCTTCGCTTCGCGTAGCGAGACCAATAATTAATCTATGGTAACTATGATATTTTTCTTCTGTTAAGTAATTTGATAATAAAAAATCAAATAAAACTCGAGACTAAACTTTCAAGATTTAATATAAAAACAGTCCAATACAATAAAAAGAAATAAATAGAACATTCCTAAATTACAACCTGCGCCCTAATTCTAGTTTCAAACATAGGTAGATATAATTATTATTATTATGTAGGTATACTGATTAATGATTTTAAATTATTCATTCTGGAAGCATTTTAATGATTCACAATGAGATTTAATAATAAAAAAATTATTAGGGTATGTAACCGGTATGTTGTATCATGTTCAAGATATCAAAAATCTTATCTCTATAATAAAATCATAAATTCTGTGCATCTATTGCTACTGTATCATGGCGAATCAAACTCTATAGAAAACATAGGAGTCGCACACTTGGAAAACATCCTTCCTTCCATAACTAAGGGCCAAGTTCACTGACAAGATAACAGTCCGTTAAATTTAAAACGGCTTTTTATCACTATTCTACACAAAGTCATGTTAAACGGCCGTTTTCAATATAACGAACTGTTATCTTATCGGTGAACTTGGCCCTAAATAGATCTAGATATTTGATCAATGTGCAGTGTCTTGTGATGACCACACTACGAAATTTGAACAGAAAAATTAAATAAAATACACAAAGGTAATACACAAATAACGGAATCGTTTACATCTTATTACATTTTTTCATTCAAAACTGGGTCAAGGATTGTTTTATTGTAGTACATATTTCTATTTTTATACTGTTCGAAGATTACACAACACGCGTAGTGACTGCCAATTTGTATTTTTTACACTAGAAAAATATTTACATTTTGGCGTATAGTTTTTTTTTCTTTCGTAGGTATAGCATTCAAATAACTTTTTTTGTGCAATGAATAAGAGAAGTCTGCATTCTGCAATAAGGCTAACCTGGGCCACACACTAGACATACACTTGTATTATGATAATTTTGGCGCCACATTTGAAACACGGCACATTTAACACCCCGTATATCTGCTCGCAAGCACGCACAGCAAGGACACATTTGTAGCGGGTGCAGTTTGCAGCCCGGGTCTAGGGCGGGCTAGGCGGGGCCCGCGCCGCGAAATTCAAGCTTGGTAGACGAATACACTGTAGTAGTGTATTCGTCTACCAAGCGCAGTAATCACAAAGAGCAGCGCTAGATTGGTCATTGTGGAATTCTTTGGGGGAGGCCTATATCCATCAGCATCAGTGGGGCGTGTTATGGCTGAAATGATGATGATGATAAAAAAAAATATCGGGCGGGGGCGGCATTTTTCAGTTTTTGCCCCGCCTCGAAATAATTCAAAACCCGGGGCTGTCAGTTTGTGTCCTTGGTGCGCGTGCAGATCGCGTTTCAAATGTAGCGCCAAAATTATCGTAACACAAGTGTAGGTCTGCCGGCCTAGCATGACCACGATAGACAAAGTGACAGATTGTAGAAACATTTCTACGTTTTAAGCATAAAACGGTAGAAATGTTTCTACAATCTGTCACTTTGTCTATTCTTCTGTAGACAAAACCCGTTTCTATCGTGGTCATGCTAGGCCGGCTGGTTTGCGGTCCGGCTAAGTCTGTCGCTGGATACAGACTTCTCGAATACGAAGTTAACGTGTTTGCTGTACAAACTAAAAACAAACTGTTTTATAATACTTTCAATGTACAACAAAGCATAATATTTAACCTTACAACCAATAATTTCCCCGCTTTATTTATTTAACATGTGACTAGAACTCTAAGCGCTACTATGTGCGTGTATCACGAGATTCTGAAGTATGTCTGGTAGGCGAGGCCGAGCGACGTGGTCAAGAACCACGCGAACCAGCACCACCACGTGGCGAACCCGAACACGCCACGGTACACGTCCACGGTGAATACCTGCGGATGGAAAAATATTCACTTTTGTACATACTAGCTGATGCCCGCGACTTCGTTTAAGTGAAAATGGATGAAAAGTAAGTAGTCTGTGATTCTTCTGGTCCCAGGCAACCTCTTGTCAAATTTCATCCAAATCCGTCCAGCCGTTTCAGCGTGAAGGCATAACAAACATACACCCACACACAAATTCTCGCATTTATAATATTACTAGCTGATTCCCGCGATTTCGTCTGGATGAAAATGGATGAAAAGTAGCCTGTGATTCCCCAGAGCGCCTAACATGCGCGCCGCGACAAAATTTTGTCGACGCTTTTATCGTGCATTTGTCTCGTATTCGCACGAGTAAGAGCGAGACAAAACAGTCGACAAAATTTGTCGCGGCGCGCATGTTAGCCCCGCAGGTCTCAGGTTACCTCTGTCAAATTTCATCCAAATCCCTTCAGCCGTTTTAGCGTGAAGGTGTAACAAACACATACCCTTTATTAAACCAATAAAAAAATACCATTTTCAGGTTCTCCCAAGCCAGCTGGAACTGCTCGATACCATCACCGTCACTATCGGCCACTGCAACCTTGTCCTCCACGGTGCAGACCTCCGTGTCATAGAACAGCCCCGTCCAGGTGTACCCTCCCAGGGTCTTGTACATGAGCGCCATGTACAGGCACATTATGATGGGGCAGATGTACTGGAGAGCCACTACGCACAGGTAGTAGAATACTGATGCGATCTGCAAGGAGGATTTTGGTGTGTTATTTGATAGAAAGTGGACTTGCGTGGACTAATATAGACATGGGCGAAGTCGCATCAGCGAGCCCCCCTGCCTTTTGTTAAAACATTGAAATCGACATCTTGCTCATAGATGGCGCTATTCCATATTTCTAGCAGAATATTTTGTTTTATTTAATTATGTAGGTACTTATCTACTTACATAATTATAATTAATAATTATACAAGGTGTAATTTTAGTCAGTCGAAATACGAAAAGGGGTCATTGTACTGATCATAAACAACTTTTACTATGCGACCAACCCTGAAATCGCGAAAAAAAAATCAGCTGTTCCATACATTTGTGTTCACATAAATCGACAAAATGTGTGGAACAGCTGATTTTATTTTTCGCGATTTCAGGTTTGGTCCCATAGTAAAAGTTGATCGTAATGATAAGTACAATGAACCCTTTTCGTATTTCCACTGTCTAACCTGACATCCTGTATAATGAAGTTTGTACGAAACCTTGAGGCGCGGGTCTTTCTCGCACCGGTTTTAAGAGACACCCGCCTACCTTCTTCTGCAAGTCAATATTAGTGATCCTGCCGGCTTCCTTCTTCTGCACGTCTACGCGTCGCTGCGCCATGTCCAGGTAGGCCTGCAGCTGGCGCGGCATCAGCGCTAAGCGGACCACCGCTGTGCTGGCCACGAGTACTAGTCGGAGCGTGTCGTAGGCTTCTGAGGTCATTCTGTGAAGGAAGTGGTATATTTTGTAAAGGAAATGGCATATTTTGTAAAGGAAATGGTATGTTTTGTAAAGGAAATGGCATATTTTGTAAAAAAAACAGGACTAATCTTTTGAGATTATGATATTTTGAGAAAATGATGTTATGAGAATATGATGTTTTGCGAATATCGTGTTTTGCGAATGTGATGTTTTACGAATGTGCTCTTTTGAGAATATGCTTTTTAGCGACGGAGCGGTGCGAGCACGAATCGCATCCTGAGGGTTTCGAAATAAGCAATAGCGCCATCTATTCCACTATTACATCATAGTAGATATATAATATCTTGATCATAGATGGCGCTGCTGCATACTTCTAGTGGCGCCATCTATGAGCAGATGGCTCACTCATGGTCATGACAGACGGACAACAAAGTGATCCTATAAGGGTTCCGTTTTCCCTTTTAAGGTACGGAACCCTAAGAAATTAAGCTTATTATTCAATACTCACATAGGTTTCTCCATGCCGCTGAACACTCTCACGGTGAGGTAGTGCCGGGTGATGGGTCGCACCCACAGCAACACCAGAACGAACGGCATCGCGAAGTTAAAGTTTAACAGCAAAGATTTCACTTTGTTGTCCCCATAGTATCTGGAAGAATAGAATAAAGAGTACCTAACTCAGATCATAGAAACAAGGGAGATGTGCCAAGGCGCTACTAAAATCGACGCTTTGATACGGTCACATTGACCGTATATAAAATGTACACGCTGGCGATGAACCGACCACGATCGATGATATAAATACAGTGTTTTAGTTTAGTGCTAGTGTTGAGTGACGATTAACAGTGTTAGATTGAAGGTGTGTGGAATGTTTAATGCGTGGGAGATCTTTATATTCACGAGGGGCGCTTGTAATTGTGTTGAAAAATGTACTAAAAGTGGCGACAGTTGTAGTACTAATTTGCTATGATGGCATATCTCCTTGTTTCTATGATCTGAGGTACCTAACGTCATATTGTCAAAGTCAAAAGATTTATTTCAATTAGACATCTCTTTGTTATAAGAGTTACAGGCAGCCCCCCCTTTGGAGAGCCTGCTTGGCATTACCCTCCTTCTGTCACAGTCGGTTACTTAGGCCGAGACTGATAAACGTTCCTTAGGCTGAGATTGATAAACGTTACTTAGCACACGCTTAGCATAATCTAGTCCAAAGCACGTGCTAAGTAACGTTTATCAATCTCAGCCTAAGTAGCTTTCCATAATACGGTAGTGGCCTACTATTAAAAAAGTACAAATAAATTATTTTATTTCAAAGAAGGAATAGGCACAACAAAAAAGTAAAAGCAAAATAATAATTTATCACAAAATGGAAAACTGACGCTTTTAAAGTTTTTGGAGGGAGTATCGCTCCGTCTTTGCCGCGCGAAGCGGACGTAGGTGGTGTTACGTCACTAGTAGGTAGTACCGTCCGTGTCTAGCAAATCATTTTAAAACGCTTATAACTTTGCCAATTTTGTAGATGTTTCATCGGTTTTTTTGGTGTTAATTGTCTTTTTTCAAATAGTTTACAGATTCACAATAAAAAAAAAGTAGTTAACATCCCTATTCTGTAACTTGAACTTACATAAGTGAGTCCCAGTGCATCCTAGCCACTCTCATTCCAGGGAAGGTGAACAGAGTGCCAATAGTAGCCGCCCACACAGCAAAGGACAACTTCAGTATCAATTTAGATGCTGGACCCCTGAAAATAATAAAACAATAACATGTATTAAACCATTTATAAGTATTTTGAACTGCTGATATTGGGTCAAATCAAATCTGAAAGTTTATTTTCCTAAAAATATGGCGGATGCGTTTTGTATTGTAGTATGAAGTACGGATGTTACAGATGTGGATTTAGGCACCTGTCACTCTGCAGCGTCTCCGGTCACGTGCGCACACTACCGACGCAATTTGTATGAAACTTATGGCGGGTTTCAGTGTGGCGCGTGCGGCCGGTCGTTATCCGCGCTCAACTCGACCCGCAGCGCTACACGCGACCGGCGACACGCTGCCAGCCCCGGATCTTCAATTATTTCGAGGCAGGTCAAAAACTGAAAAATGCCGCCCCTGCCCGAAAATATTTTTACCTTTATCATCATCATTTCCCACTGATGCTGATGTACATAGACCTCCCAGAAAGAACACCACAACGACCGGTCTAACACTGCTCTTTGCGATTACTACGCTTTGTAGACCAATACTACACTATACTTAGTGTATTCGTCTACAAGCTTGAATTTGCCGCCCTCTAAATCTGCCGCCCGGGGCACGGGCCCCGGCTAGCCCCCCCTAGATCCGGGGCTGCACGCTGCAGAATGAGAATAGCCTTATCGGAAGCGGAATCGGAGATGAATCGGAGTCGGAGGTTGTAAAATCATTGTCAGGGTCAGGCAGAGAGCGGCGTATCGAGTCGCACCTTATGCCTTCGATATACATCTCTGTTTTGATGTATCGGAACCAGCCTATCCGTACCGACACGGCGCGTGATATAGTCTGGCAAACGAAAGCTGGTCCTGAAAAAGCGCGGCAAATTCAAAAAACCGGCCAAGTGCGAGTCGGACTCGCGCACGAAGGGTTTCGTACCATAATCTATAAAAATGGCATAAAAATCATGTCTGTTGTGTGGGAAAATTTTAAATATTTGTTTTATTTTAATTTAATTACCTATTTATTTTTAAAGTGAATATATAATTAAATATTCTGTAATATTTCAAGCGTCTACCTGTTGCCGTTATCAATATCCAGCAAAAAAATCACGTTTGTTGTATGGGACCCCCCTTAATTATTTATTTTATTCTGTTTTTAGTTGTTATAGCGGCAACACAAATACATCATCTGTGAAAATTTCAACTGTCTAGCTATCACAGTTCATGAGATACAGCCTGGAGACACACAGACAGACAGACAGACGGACAGCGAAGTCTCAGTAATAGGGTTCCGTTTTGACCCTTTAGGTACGAAACCCTAAAAAAACACATTATGGTATCACTAAGAACAGTAGGAATAAATTGTGTTGATACTTGACAACAAATTATTATTTGTTGTCAAGTATCAACACAATTTATTATATTGTTAGAATGCGTTTGTTGGTTTGACATAATATTTTCTACACGAAAGATGCCAAACAACCACATCTATTCCTCAGAAAAAGTTAACCTGACGATTGAAAAATCGAACGTAAGTAAAATAGGTACGTAATTATGTTTTAATTGTTTTTAATTTTACGTAGATTAATAGATTCTATATATTATATAAACCATTATATATATTATATAAACCATTTATTACATAATTATACGAATAAGGTAAATATGACAATTCGAAATATTTATTAAGTATAAGTATCAAAACTATATCTGGTAAAATAACACTATAAAGAATGTTGCCATGTAAAAAGTTTCGATTAAATCTCAGGCTCAGCTTTCGTTTGCCAGACTATGTCACCACGAGAACTTGTATATAAGGTGCTTTAAAAATATCTGCCACGGCTTTATTGGGAGGTAGTATTGTGTTTATAGATTACAATAGTGAAGAACTTTCATACCCCGGAACAGTTAATTCAATTTGAGAAAATAAAGAAGTTACTCTACTCTGCATAATGTGGTTCACAAATTACGCGCGATGTGTCGCTTCGTCAATGAAAACAACTGCTATCTCTTTCCATCTGTTCTGTGAATGAAAACTGATAACAGCTGACTAGTTCATCACTACTTAATCTACTAAAATTTATACGTACTTTTTTTGTATGAAAAAAAAATATGACAATCAATAATTTACCTTTACTATTGTAATCTATAAACACAATACTGTCTCCCATTGCAGCCGTGGCAGATATTTTTATAGCACCTTATATATAGTGTATTATCTATGACGAGAACTGTCAATTTGTTTGCGAACGTTCGAGTGAGAAAATAAATTGTCAGTTCTCGCGGTGATATCACGCGGCGTATCGGTACAGAATAGAGTTACAAAGCAGGATCCGGAGTTGTAATTTCAATCGGAGGCTCAGACATTTTGAATTCGGAGTCAAAGCTGCGTAACATTCTTGGTAAGAGGTAGTCTGCATAATACCTAAAGCCTGTACCTAAATACATGTTGGCCGAGCTTAGACCAACGCGAGCCTAGACAAATTGACACAAGGCAAGCGCTACTGTCTACACGTTCGGCAAGTTTGACGTCAACCGCATTATAGCGCGCGGACAAACATGTGAACACTATTGTACGAGCGCGCGCGCCTTTGATTTGTGCAGAAAAACCGACACCGCTCCGAAGTGAAGCAAGTGATCGCGAGCGACTGCAAGTTGTGGCAAGCTACGTCAAATGAGGTCTATACACGTTGGCGCTTGTCTATACTCAACCAACTAGGCAAGTGACACCGAGCCATAGACTAATATGTATATAGGAAACACCGAGCGATAGCAAGACAAGGCAAATATACCGTCTACATGTTGGTATTGGCCTTCACTCGACAACGCTCGGCCAGCATGTATTGCAGGCTTAATTATGCCACACAATTTTTTATAGTTACACACTATGCTTAGTGACAAGAGTAACATTCTAATTAAATTGAAAGATTTTTTTTTAATTTAGGTTAATTTATTACAAAGAATTATTTTAATTGGAACCTGGCTGGTTGCCAGAATTGTTACTGTTATTTGTGGTTAAAACGTTTTCTTGAAACAGAAAAAAAAAATCTTCTAATACTTACTGTAAATAAGATAATCCAACTAAGTACATTGCTAGACTATGAAAATGGACAAACCATGACTAATACAAGTAAAGCATCTAATTCAATGTTGAAAAGGCCAAGAAACTTCTGCTATTGATTACTTTACATCACATAACACTAGCATAAAGCATAATCAGCCTATAATGTCCTTATGGGACACAGGCTTCACTCTGTGAGAGTTGGTCGTCCACCACGCGGGCCCACATGTGTGTGCCCGCATGGTGGATGGCGGTGGACGTGACATGTCAGCAGTAGAAATTATATACTTACACAGAAGACAGCCCCTGATTCGCAAGGAACTTTGAAGCGTTTTCATAGAAGCTGTCGTATGCAGGGTCCACGCCTACTTCCAGGTTATCTTCGCTGATGATTAGCACTACCATAGCCACCAGCAGGAACACACAGAAGGCCACTATGCACGTGGACCGCTCTCCTATCGACTCTTCGCTCGTGAAGTACTGCTTTGTCAGGCTTAGTAAGATTTTGCTGTATTTTGAGTTAAGGTATTGGTATTAGATTGTAGAGAAATCAATTAATTAAGTTCAAAATTACTCAAACTGATTATTATCAATATTAGTTAAAAATCAGGCGCAGATACATGATTTCATTCAGACTTATTCATGATTCAGGGGGGGGGGGCAAACGCACCCATTGCACTCCCCCCCCCCCCCAGTATCAGCACCTGTAAGAAATTAAGTAGTACTCAGTCACTTTTACAGATATCTTTATAGACCCTGTGACTTTCATAAACAATGGCAAGCCTCATCATTTCATTAAAAGAAGATCTAGTAAAAAATTGAAATACCAAGAAATGTGTCCAAAATTATAAATACCTACCTATAATATATGTACCATCTTCATTTGATGAGAAAAAAATATTCTAAATTAGGTAGGTATAATTGTTTATGAAACAAATACCCAAAGTAATTAGTAAAGGATACAATGAGAACAGTACAACCAGCAGGCACCACACCATACTCAAGTTGAACTCATCCTTCAGCGGGAACACTGACGTGTACACCTGGAAGATAAAATATTACATAAAAAAAAAAATGTTAGTGTTTATGGCAAGTAAGAGACTATAGAGAATACAAATAAACACAGAATCAAGTTATGCAATGAATAACATCTGTATAATCTATAACTGTAATAATCTAGAACTGTATAATGATAGACGTCCACTCATTATGACTGGAGATATAAATATAAATGTTGCCACTGTATCAGATGACACAAATTGCTCAGAGTATTTATGTCTTTTGGCCGAATATAGCCTATTGCCCGCTATCTCAAAACCAACTAGAGGTGCTTCCATACTAGACCACTTTTTTGTCGGAACTAAAGATCCAGCTCTGGGTATAGTATGCCGTATAGTATGGGTATAGTATAGTATGCGTATAGTAGTAGTAGTAGCAGGCGCGTGCGTTGCATATAGGCAAGTAGGCAGTGACTACCTCTTAAGGTTCAATAAAACCATTTTAACTATTACTACATCAATATACATCATTATATATGAATAATTAGTCATGATTGATGTATTTTATTTATGTAGTAACAGTTCAAATAGTTTTATTGAATCATATGAGGTAGGCACTGCCTACTTGCCTATATGCACTGCACGCCACTGAGTAGTAGTCTGGGTATAGTATGCGTTGCATAGGTATTAGTTCATACTGATCTCTTAGAATGTGTAATGCTTATGTTAATTGCTATAAATTGATCTCTAAGAATGTGTAATGTATGTTAATTGATTTTATTGAAATAAAACTTTTTCATTTTCATTTTTCATTTTCAATCATTTTTTTTTATGTAGAAGCTTGTCAATAACTTTTATCTGTGTTTATTTGTAAGGGATTAAGTAAATGGAATGGACACTTACCTCTGACATAATATACACAATGGCAGTGTAAAGTGAGAAATCCACAATCCACACATATTCTGTGTAGAACCTCAAGTGTACCACATCCAACTCCGTCACGGGCGCCGTCTCCAGCTGGATGTCCAGGCTTCGAGGCACATGGAAGGTCTCCGGCTTCCCATTGGACTCATGTTTACCCCCTTTCTTGCCCTTAGAAGTTTCCTTCGGCACTCCCGCCAAACTCTTCAACTCACTGTTAGTAGGGTACAAGTACCTATACAGCCTTTGCGAACATAATAACCACCTCGCTAACGAATAACTTCCCAACTTCTGTATCACTGATACCATAATCAGTGTAATAACTAATTGAGCGCCGAGCAGTGCCTGTAAATGAAATAATAGTCAAGAGAACTGTGCACACGATCTATCTTTAGACCTATAAATCAAGTTTACACACCATTTCGCCTGGATTTTCATTCACATTTATGTCTATTCATAGTCTCTATTTCCTAAATTATTTTCGTTTCAAGCTAAATCTATAACCTCAATTTTTTACTCAGTTCCCACACATTATTATACAGATAAATTCAAAAGTAGCTAGCGCGTGCAGAATGGGCGAAAGAAGAAGTAAATACATACTATACTCAAAAAGAGAGAAGAAGAGATCCGATTAGATGTCATTACCCAACTGTCAAAACTAGTACGTTTTATTTTTACTGCCTAATAATTGATGATGCGTTAATAAAGTACGTTTTAATCCACATAATTATAACCAAAAATATGAAATATTTACAGTACTTTATAATGATAACAATTTTAAATCTTTTTTTCAATAGGATTATCTATAATTTCACTTTAATTTACATCAAGATATTTATAGCAAGACATTCTTTATAAATGTACCTTATCTAATCAATAGTGCGAAAGAGATGATAGGATGATTGAAAAGGAAAGAAACACCAAGTATGGCCAAGGTTAAAAAACATTCCTAATTCTCAGGTAAATTATTCTCTATATTAAATATCTTAGTTTAATTTTATTTATTTATTTAAATTATGTTTCAGTCAGGAAGAGTTAAACATACATGACTCAGTAAATTATAACAAAATATTGTTACAAAGACTTTAATTTGACTCTGACACAAGTCAGAATATTGTCGGGAAAAAATATTTTTTAAACGGTATCCCAAAACTAGTTCGCGACCGCGACGTTCGCGTAGTTCGCGTTGCGCACTGATGACTAATGTCCATTTGAAAGTTATTCATCGATTGAATTGTCTCCACAATTTGGTTTCGTCGCTGCCAAAGTCTGCTCGCAGACTGCGACGGAGCCTGTTTCTGTAGTTGATTATTTTTTTACTTTGTGTTGTGTGCGAAAACCGTGAAAGATGGGGTCGTTGTTCAGGAGTGAAGAAATGACATTATGTCAACTTTTCCTTCAGAGCGAAGCCGCGTATGCATGCGTGTCTGAGCTCGGGGAGCTGGGACTGGTGCAGTTCCGAGATGTGAGTATGCCACCATGTGGAGCGTGTTCAACGCCCCTTTTACCCAAAATCATCACTATCATTTGAAATCCTGTATCTATTGTTTCGTACATTTTATTAGGATATCAATGACCTCGTTACGCTTAAGATCGAGTTTCATGCCCTGATTTCATGATAATGCTGATATATTTGACAGAATTAGATTAGTTCTAGAGCTTTTCATAAAGGATTTATGATATTGAAATGTCCACCTACCTAGGTATAAATTCGCAGATAGTCGCACTGGAATATTCTGATAATGTTTTATCAATACCTACAGAACATCATATCCTGTTGCGGCAATTGTATTGCCAGTATTGTCGTTTCCTCTATTTTACTGTTTGTCTTAGGAATTCTATAGACAATAGTTACTTCACTAGTTGGTGTAGTGTATTGTTAAGATTCTACTTCTGTTGACTGTGGATATCTTGAGATAGCAATATTGAATGCGGCAGTGAAAATAAATGAAAACAGTAGTGACAATTTTGTATATAAGACTATCACTGCCTGTGAGTCCATGATCTACAGGAACTGTGCATTTATGGGATAAAAAGTAGCCTAAGGATAATGAAGCTTCCTATTAGTGGAGGAATTTTCAGAATTGGATTAGTAGTTCTGGAGATTACTGCATACATACTAACATACACTTTTTTTTTATAATAATTTATATTAGTATAGATTAAATCTGCCCAAATTCCTTTGAAGAAATCTTGTTCAATAGGATAACTTTAAAATGGGACACAGGTGTAAAAGTTTACAAATTCAATTGAAATGGATTCTACCACAATGTACTAATGCAGTTCTTTCCAAATTAGGTACCCATGAACCCAAAAAAATTGAAAAAAATATTTTAGTAAAAATATAAGAATTCAGTTCCTTCTTTAAAATGATTTTAAAAAGGAACAGCTGTGACCCTAGACAGATAACTTTCTGTTAATGTTTACGCCAAACTTTAGAGCTACAAAATGGATGGCAATGACATTAGTGAGGTTAAGTGACTTTTCCGCAGGTAATGTCATTTCCAATTTTGTACATAACATTTGGAGTAAAAATTAACAGGAAAGTTATTTGTCTTGGCCAGGGGTGGCCAACCGGCCGATCACGGCTGTTAATCCAGTCGATTGTGGCAAAGAAAGTATAAGTTAAATACGATTCAATGTTAAGTTGAATGTATACCTACTGATTATGTAAATGATAGATGGTACAGTGTAGTCAGTAAACAGTACTTAGATCCAGGCACGGTCGCAGCCGAAGTCTTTGGGGGGGTCATACCGATTAATGTCGACATGCTATACCGTGAATTACCGTGTTTCGCACATTTTTATAAGATTTGGGGGGGGGTTCCTAACCACAACAATCTCCCCTCCCACCTCCATCCCTCGGACCGCCACTGTGAAGATCTTGGGTCGAATCAAGTTGACCACCCGCCCATGGTCTTATCCAGGCCTACTGAACTCTTTTCTTTTCAATAAACATTTCAATGAATTCCATTGGTCAGGACAGGAGTGCCAACATCAAACATCAAATTTAAAAAATCATGTGATTAATTAAAAAAATGTGATTGTTATTAGCAATGATCGATGAGGTTAATTACTTCACAATCTTAGATAAAGCGTATTATTTAGTGTGATAAAGTCACACCTAGAAACAAACACAAATGAGCTCTAATTATATCACATGAATTAAATGTTAACTACCACTTAAAAGTTAATTCAAATTATCTAGTAAAGCCAAGCCTGGGCATGCTGGCTCCTAAACTATTTGGTACAGGTGCGGAATGCGGATACAGGGGGGGGGGGGGCAATAGGGGTAATTGTTCCCTTTGACTCACAACAGAAGTACTTGATTCTGACCAATTACAGTTTTTTTTAATCATCATAGGGACATAAATTTTGTAACCACGCAAAAATTGTCCCTTTGTGTTGCCTAATTAGGTGGTAGATATTAATAATTGGTGATCTCAACACGGGCGTAGCCAGGGTTTAGTATCGAGGGAGTTTAAAAAAATAACAGCAGAAATGTATATGAAATGACATTTGTATTCGTGGGAAAAAATGAGAAACGCGAAAATTTTGCATATTTCTGTAAGGGAGATGGGGGGTTTGAACCACCAAACTCCCCCCCCCTCCTGGCTACGCCCATGGATCCCAATATTATGTGTCATAAACATAAAGGTGGAAATAAAGTTGGACATCTGGCTGCATACAAAATGCAGAGGACAAAGTATTGTTATAATTTATTTATAGTATAACATAGGTAGGTAACATAAACTAGGTGAACTAAATAATAATATTTTACAGAAAATATCTTAAAATCTAGATATTATAAACTACCTACCTGGGTTTTTTTTTCAATTTAGGACTAACCGTGCAGTATGTGCAAATAAATAATATTGTTTGTCACAGAGTCTTTAAATATTAAGGGTAAACAGTCTGTCGTTAATGTTTATTTTATTGATTTCTAAAATCAATATTGAAGAGAATATTAAATTATAAATGCTAATGTTAAACTGTGGTTATTTACGCAAAATAACACACACGGCGGCACGGTTGTCGCAGTGGCTGAGCAATTGGCTGCCGCGCGACGTGTCGCGGATTTGATTCCCGTACGGAACATATTTGTTTCGGGTTTGCCTGTTAGTGTATGTACATACCTAGTGATTGTACACGCACCAAGGATACAGGAGAAATTCCTAGTGTGGAGCAGTCTTAGTAAAACAAAAAATAATTATCCCGCGGCAATAAAGAAGTGAATCTAAAATGGCGGCACAAATTTAACTCTACTCGCTTGTTATTGCTGTCTCACACGTCGAGTGTGAGTAAAGACAGCAGCAATAACGTGTGAGTGAGAGGAAAGATTAGTGCTGCCATTTTTAATTCGTTTCTTTAATGGCTCAGGTTATAACAGTCAGTTATTAGACTTAGGGAGATATACAGGTATTATATTTTTTAAAGGTTAATTGAATCATCCAACCCAATAATAAGAATTCAAGTATTGCAGTTATTTTCTCTTTCAATCAAATGTATGTGATACCCATATACTCAGCAATTTGCATGCAATACGGCGCGTGCGCCAACTGTGCGATGCCCGCATCAATACCGTGTTGCGGAACATCGTAACTGCACATATTGGGCTGCCAATGCCAACAAATTATAATGACCCAATACTTTGTTAATAAACCTCTTCTTAGGCCGGTAACAGACAACCAGAATGCCCCTCCGGAATTAAGAAGGTGAATGAGTGATTTTACGTCAAATTGAATGATATCGTTCATGAATTGAACGATTCCAGCCGCAATCGTTCAATTTGACGTAAAATACCCGATTCACCTTCCTAATTCCGGAGGGGTATTCCGGACGTTTGTTATCGCCCTAGGATGCAATAGAGCAGGAGTGGCCAACATAATTTGACTCAAAATCTACTGTTTACTCACTAAACCCTGGGTTCCTAACCTGGGGGTAATTACCCCCTCGGGGGTAAAACAGTTATTCTGCGGGGGTAATAAGGCTGGTAATAGATAATAAATTTTGTAATCAATAATTTAAAACTTTTCCTACATAACATTAAAAAGCTTGCAAATGCAAAACAATACCAACCTTCACACTACATATCATTAATTCATCAACTTTTTGTGCATTTTTTTTATGATTATTGCCTAAAGGCTTTTATATTTTCATGTGATAAAATTTTAAGGGGGGGTAAAATGAGTTTCTCTAATAGGTCATAGGGGTAACAAGATTGAAAAGGTTAGGAACCGCTGGACTAAACTCTATGCGATCTGCCAGTTATATAATCAGTACCTCTTCATTTAACTTAAAATCGAATCGTATTTTAATTTATATTTTTCTTTGCCTTGCCGCGATTGACCGTTTGGCCACCCCTGTAGTAGAGTCCAGAGACCCAGTTAATTACAGCCTATCGATGCTCAATAGCTCAATACCTATGTTATGATCGGGTACCAGCCTTTCTTAGCATAATCAGCCTATAATGTTCCCACTGCTGGGACACAGGCCTACTCTCTGTGAGAGTGGGTCGTAGTCCACCACCCGGGCCCGGTGCGAGTTGGTGGACGTCACATGTCTTCGAATTTTTGGTTCTAGGACATGCCGGTTTCCTCACGATGTTTTCCTTCACCGCTTTTAGAGTAGGCATGATGAAACAAATCGCACAAAGTGTGCGCCTGTTGGGGTTCGAACCCACATCTTTCTTTCTAAAGTAGAATATTCGTATTTTCATGCAGCATTTGACCTTCTCTTTTCAATGCAGAATGCCATTAGATATTCTAAGCTTGATTTCATAAACCCATTGTTACAAAAATTGCATTGTGATTTAAACTTCTCACTTGAAATAACATTACATTTTTCTTTGAAGTAAAATGGTATTGTTTCTCAACCTAACGAGTTGACCTCCAAGGCTCCAACAGAGGAAGACGAATGTATTTACTAACAAAAAAACTTTTTTTAGCAAAAAATAACCGACTTCAAAAATCCACTACAAAGAAAATAATAATTTTGGTTTCGGAAGTCGGTGGCTTTGGTTTTTGTTTGTTTTTTTTGCCACCGACTTCCGAAACCAAAATTATTATTTTCTTTGTAGTGGATTTTTGAAGTCGGTTATTTTTTGCTAAAAAAGTTTTTTATTTTTCCCTTTTTAGTTCTTTATCCCGTGTTAGATTACTTTCACGAATTCGTTCAACAGTAAATCTTCTACGGAGTGTGTATATTTATGCATATAATGACATAGGAATGATTACATAAAGTATTATATACTAAAACCTTCTTGAAAGTATGTAGATTACGTTAGTGGAAACCCCATCCAAATCGAATCAGTAGTTTTTGAGAAAATCGCGCACATACAAACATACATACAAACATACATACATACATACATACATACATACATACATAATACGGGACGAATACAGAACCTCCTTTTTTGAAGTCGGTTAAAAACCATTCGTTTGTGCCTTTGTATGTGACGTTTGCAAAGAAATGCAGTCACCTGACTTTAGCCGTTTAGCCTTTTCCCAAACTAGATCGGGGTCGGCTTCCAGTCTAACTAGTTGTGGGCTGAAATCAATGCTGCCACCTGACCTATACTTACAACCCAATTATTGGGTAATACCGGTATTCAGACTTTCGGGCAACTGACTACCCGTAACGCTAACGACTGTCAAAGATATTCCTATGACAACCGGGACAGACTGCTTAACATGCTCTCCGAGGCGGGCAGGGGTCTCGGTGTATAAAGAACGATCACCTATCTAAGGGCTGGAATAAATAGAAATATATAATAGTGAAATCCTTATTAAAGTTCGGAAACAATAGATTTGGACACGAGTTAAAAATTAAACATACACATACCTACCTAACGTTCTTGTTTCATAGATATCCGATGTTAATGACCTCAAAGGTCATCACATCACTATCATGGTCACTATTCGGTAAATCGCTATAGCGAGGCCGCAATAATGCTTGCTCTTTTTAGTTCCGTAACTAAATTGCAAAAAGGGAAACCTTATATTTCTTCCTGTCCCTCTGTCCGTCCGTACGTCTTTGACAGCCATTTTACTCGGAGACCATTGGCACTATAGATGAAAACATGTTCACAGGTAGATGAGTAGATGTCTTCTGTGAACCGCCATCAAATAATCTAGTAAAAAATTATGAATTAAAAAATATCCAGGGGGACAATGCAAAGAGGTAGCGTTCTACCGGTATGGGTCGATATTCTATTGAAAGTAGTTGTTGAGGGGAATTAGATAAGTATCACTATTTGATTGCATAGCTATAGATAGCAGCACCAGTTCTTCAAAAGGACAAAACAATACAGACATGAAATTAGAACTGCACGATGAATTGGAGACACGGCAGTGAAGCCATACTCACGATTATATCGAATCGCATGAAATATAAGGCCTCCATTCTTCCATTACAGTGATTCACAACCTGTGGTCCGTGAAAACTAAACCAGTGGTCCGCGAAAACTAAATTAATGTCCACGAGAATAAAATTAAGGACTGCGAAACAAAGTTATATTCCATAATACATTAAATTTAGATCCCTGTTTTGTTACTTACCACAACTAAACTTAAATACTCATAGAATTAACTTACAACTACACCAAAGACAATATTCTACCCTAAAATTTTGTCCCTTAGTTAAACCCAGACGTGAACGCGTTCCAACGCAAGTTCGTCAATGAGGTCCGTCGGTGCGACGAGATGGAGCGCAAGCTCCGTTACCTGGAGAAGGAGATACGTCGGGACGGCATCCCGATGCTGGAGATCCCGGGCGAGTGCCCCGAGGCCCCGCAACCCAGGGAGATGATCGATCTGGAGGTGAGAACTTTAGCCTTTATCACCCTTACCACAAAAAAGATAGACACGCGATAAACGCGAATGCTACCAAAAATAACGCACTTGTTTTAGCACTAACTTGTCTAAAACAAGTGTGTATTATTTTTGGTAGCATTCGCGTTTAACACGTGTCTATCTTTTTTGTGGTACGGCCCTATGTATTTGAGCATATATTTAGGGTTCCGTACCTCAAAAGGAAACACGGAACCCTTATAGGATCACTTTGTAGTCCGTCTGTCACTTTGTCAAGACCCTTAACGGGTGGAAGCATCTGTTCATAGATGGCGCCACTAAAATTATGTAATAGCATCGTCTTGCTCATAGATGGCGCTATTGCATATTTCGGAACCGTCAGGGCGTGAGTCGGTACTGGCACTTGTCCAATTTTTTTTACTAGGTACTTATTATTTTGAGCAACTTTTGTCAGCAAGCGCAGCATGACCGCTATAGAAACGGGTTTTATCTATGAAAGAATAGACAAAATGACAGATTGTAGAGAGATTTCTACCGATTTATGCACGGCGATGAAAATGAAGAGAAGAAATGTTACTATTCTTTAGTCGACAAAAGTCTAACGGCTCAAATACACCAAATCCGTCATCGTACGAACTTTGCTCGTACGACGACGGCCAAACTCGGACGATTGAATCAAACACTTGAGAGCGCGTACACCAACACGTCCGCCATCGGCCGACAAAATCGGTCGTGTTGGTGTACGCGCTCTCTACAATTTACAAGTGTTTGATTCAATCGTCCGAGTTCGTCATCGTACGAGCAAAGTTCGTACGATGACGGATTTGGTGTATTTGAGCCGTAATGCCATGCACGGGTCGCCGCGTGTTCGGGCAGAAGAGATAACGAGTTGGATAGAAACAACTTTGTCTATACTTGGTAGAATAGCGAAGGAATTGGTCATGCTACGCCTGCTGGACCTTGTAGCGTACAAGTATGCCCTTTTGCTAAAGTAGCTTCAGTTAATTAACTAACTGTCATTATGATGGATAGCTTGCTATCCATCATAATGACATAACATGCCAAGAAATTGATGCATCATGTCTGGATGTGATAGTAAATGGGAATTGGACTTTTTGGGAATTGGCATTATGGGAATTGGACATTTTGGGATTGGACATTTAGGGAATTGGACATTCTGGGAATTGGACGTTTTGAAACCTCTGAACCTGAACGAAATATCGTAAATATCCTAATGTAATAATTTGTGTCGTAGGCTACCTTCGAAAAGCTGGAGAATGAACTCCGCGAAGTAAACCAGAACGCCGAAGCTCTGAAGAGAAATTACCTTGAGCTTACAGAACTCAAGCATATACTTAGAAAAACACAAGTTTTCTTTGATGAGGTAAGTCGAAACAACTACTACAAGAGCTCACAAGACATCCACCAATTGTTGCCTTTAAAAAACACAATTACTAATCTGTTTTAACCTACCAACGTATTAGTAGTTGCTTCGTCCAATTTATTAGAATTATCTAAAGATAAGATAGCTCACTGCTAATTTCCTCGTGATGTTTTACGCAAAATGTGTAATGTCGATTCAATTAACAATGTAATCTATTTGTATTTTTGTTTAATTACGTCAGATGCCATTAATTGCAGCCATCTTTTATACTATGTCAATATGGACTGTAATTACTGACGCTAGTCTACGAAGGGAATGTCGTCAATAGATTCGTTTTAATCAATTAGATAGAGTTCAGCTTGAAAAACACAATAGCAAAGGTATGAAGCCGATACAAAAACATGCTGTTGTAGAAAAAAATTAGCTCCACGATCAATGTTTCAGTCGTTTTTATTTATTTCTACCATCGTTTATTATTTATTAATTCTCCCTTTTTTGGATCAGTGTCGCATTAAATATTATTATTTAATTTTATTTTAATAACTAAGCACAATAACAACAGTACCAAACAAATACTAATTTATGTTCAACATTTCCCAATTCTTAAAGTTAACATTTTCCCAAAAGAAGGTCGTGGTTCTTAATTTATTTATATTTTTATTAAATTATTTTATATCTATACGACAAAGTGGGCTTCAAAAACTACGAGCTTGTGAATTGAAACATTAGATTCGGTTATAGGTATTCTTTGAAATAATGACGTCGTATTGTCAGTGTCACATTTTTGTACGTCTATTGTCGCGAGTTGATTGATCGCACGCATACATTACTGTCAGTTTTGATTGTATTCTCGGTAGGATATATGAATGATTTCTTCAAAATCCAATTTATCCGTGGCACTATCACAGAGATGATTCCACGCCCGCAAATCAAATCCTTCACGCTCGTACCAAATGTGACATTGACATTGACGTGTGTCTGACCTTGACGCCATGTTGGCGTGTGTGTGCACAAGATGGCGGACCCGTCGCGCGAGGAGGAACAAGTGACCCTACTTGGGGAGGAGGGGCTCATGGCGGGCGGGCAAGCTCTCAAGCTGGGGTATGCTCAGATTGATTACGACGCGCTCGTTGGACCGTTTTGATTTCCATTTCTGTCAATGGAAATCAAAGCACACACATGAGCGTTATTATTTTTGCAGCGCTTGTACTGTGACGCTGATTCTGGAGTCTACCGATCACCACTCAGGCAAGCATTGGAGTCGGCCGGTTTATAGTATATCATCAACATAACACCTCTCTTTGACTTCTTTGTGTGATGGAATGATAGCTTAGTCGTAGCACCGCACCAGCCCGGCCCAGACCGTGTCAACTAAAGCTTAGTGAATACTCCTGACTCCTTACCGAGCGTGCTAACCAATTGCTGCCTGAGTGAGATTTTAATTTTTATTTTGAACTAACAATGTTTCCGACATGATTTATTTTTGAAGTCCATCTGCGAACGTTTCCAGCTCTCGGAGTCGGCAAAGTTTACAAAATAGTTTATTTCCGTTGTCATAAAGTCATCCACGCTTTCTGTACTTGTCATTTTTATGCATGCCATTATGATTTTTATATGTTCATGTCTTATGTAGATCACGACGAGTCAGACCTATAGAGTATATAATTTGTTTAGTTTATTATAAACGACACTGTAATTTGAACACAATACGAAGTAGACACAAACTAACAACGCATATGATTTATGAAGCTTTTATATAATTTGTTGGTAGCTAGGTTACTATCAGCACACCACGCGTAGTATGAGGTGTTTGCAGTGACTCGATGGCGCTACTTTTTTACTACAACAGGCAAGGAACAGTGTGCGTCGTGTGGTGTAAATGTCGTATCTGTCGCGTTCACTGTGACGTCATATGGGCAATGTTTGTCTACATGTTTATGTTTGTCCTCCGTGTAGCACGAGGGTGGTGCCAATACCACTGAATCGATGACGCGCGCCCTCATATCCGACGACCCGAACAGACATATCGGCCACGTCCAACTAGGGTATGTATGCGTGTGTACATACGCACTGGAGTGACACTGACCACCACCCGATACTCGGACGCAGCTGGACTGTTCTCGCCAACAGCTCAGCTGCTGCCCCACTCTCAACTGGTTCTATTGGTTGCTCGTCTTGTCTGTCTATCGTGTCAAAATGTATGTCCACACGTAAAATATCGTACGTTATTATCACGAAAGTTCACACTTACTGCCTACTAACTTTGTTGATTAACAATATTTTATCTAAGTTAGTAAATTATGCCTACGAATAATGACCTAGTGACGTACTGCACAAAAGACGATGCAATCAATCACTTTGTTCACATAAACTTAACACTTTTACTATTTGACGAAGAATTTTATAAATATTTACACTGTCAACAAAACAATTGCTCTGAGCTTGAAGTAAGCCTTCAGTTTTGCGGTTTATGTGAACATTTTCATGGAACTAATATTGCACCTGATGAGACACGAAAAATATTTCCTGCTAAGTTAACTTTGAAAAACAACACAATTCACCGAGCGCTTAGCGCTCCAGAAGTATAAGTAATTGCTGTTCAATTAAAAGTAATAAACTCCCTTTTCTCAAATGTAATGCATGTCATATCCTTTCCAAATTTGTACATCCAAAATATTTTCAAGAAGATTACAAAGCTGTTGAACAAATTAAACAACACCTTGATGTAATAATTAGACTATTATATTATTAATTTGTAGTCCTATCTGTACATTATTGCTAAAGATTTGTGCTTGATTTATTCCCTAGTTTGCGGGATAAACAAGAATCCCTGGAATTCCTGCCTTGGTTAGTAGTGTATATTGTATTTTATATTGTAGTTGGGTATAGTGGTAGTTATGGTTCGGGTATATGTTATAAATGTATGGTTGCAGACTCAATAGTAACTTGTGTCGGACAATATTGAAATCAAATTGACTAATTTCAACGTTGTCTTCACCACTTGGGAACAAATGAACGTTGAGTTGGATTCTAACACCCTTCACTTGCTTTCTAACATTCACTTCAATATCACAGTATTGTTTTATAAAAGAACGATAGATTTTATGTGCGTTGTCAAGGTAACTTGGACTTCAAGAATAGATAATGGAATTAGGTGCGAAAAATGTAAATGCTGTAATTTACACGATGCTTCGTGATCAAACTTTTCCTATTTAGTAAATAGTCCATATCAAAAGTGACACAATTATCTAAAATTGTGTAATTTATAATGATACCTATAATATCTTGAATGTCTATTCTTGTACTCATATTTATATAGTGGCCCAAGATGTGCTCCTTGTGGGACGCCATTGTAGAATTATTCTGCGCGAATAGGAAAAGTTTCGAGATCGAAGGTATTTTTCTACATAGACAATCCTAACAGCGTCTTGGTACGAGTGTCTTAGATAATAATATATGTTTTGTGTCATATTTTAGTTTGTTTACAAACTCGTGTTATTCATTTTAAGTGATAAAGGGTTTAAAATGGCTTACTGAAGTCCTTTATTGGACAGAAGCTTTATTCACTTTATAATTGTAATTATTTCAAGAATCTAGTATTCAGAACATATTTAATACGTCAGACTAATATTCAAGAAAACTTGTGGTTGGTTTCGAGCCAACAGCCGCTTATCACTTGCCAATACTTAATTAAAAAGTGTTTATATTCAATCTTACGGTATTTGATGCGATTTAAAATTGTGTTTAACAAGTCTAACAAAGACGGAGTTTCCGTATCAACCTTGAATCGATCGAGTATGGTTGTGATAAATTTGCTTAGCCTATTCCAAGTAAATACATTGTGTAACACAATGCTGGCTGTCTAACACAATATGGGCTTGTTAGGTATCAATTACGTCATTGAGGTTGTTTCTAATTGACTAGATACAGAATGTATCAACAGTTTACGAGCGAATATAAATGCACAAGCTTATTGAACGGCGACCTTAGCTAAGGAATTTCGAATATTGCATTTTAACAATAAAAAGAATTAAATGCTTGTACCTTGAAATGTCAATAATAGTATTCAATATAGAGCGTTATGCTACAATTTCCAAAGATTTCAATAGTGTTCTACCATTGTTCTCATTGTTTTCCCGGTTTATCATTATTTTGCCGGTGTCTACAATTCTTCGTGTCTCAAAATACACATAATTATTATGTTTATTAAACGCATGTTTAACATCACAATACCTGTTCGAAGATGTCACAGTTCCTTGTCACTGATATCACACTACAATCACGTCACGACCTCATTCCCACACTCTTAAAACAATATTGTTAATGAGTAATATTGATTGCATACTGATATTACTGATATGTATTGTCTAATTGCTTTCTTAATGCGACACGTGAAGATATTTGGTTGCATAATATCTTACGAAATGATTTGTTATGCCAACAAAATTCTCAAGCTTTCTCGACGATAAAATGTTTCAAACAATAACAATATTTTCATTTATCGAATGTTATTAAGATGTCTGATAACAGCGATTTTGTCTGGAGATTGTTGCTATCTCGAAGCTGTACTTAGACGAGATAAAATCTGGATTGCAGTAAATCACGGCGTTAGATTTATTGCCATCAAAACACAAGGTTAATCGTAGGTACATTTAAGTTTAAGATAAAACTGATTATTTTAAGATTAAAGTGTAAGCAGTTAGTCCAATGCCAAAATCTTCAGTAGCAGTGATGAAAATCAATTTGTTTGGTGGGCTGCGTGTGCGCACGAAATTCATTGCTCCATTACTAATTACTGTGGCGGATCTCTGCATACGAGTCGAGTAATGGATGTTATTTAATAGCTGTTGGTTCGCATTAAAATACTAGGCTAAACATAATTTATTGGTAATGAAAGCTAAAGCTACGATAATAAACCATAATATCAAACTAACCATAACTTCTGTCCTACGTTCAAAATAATTACCACAGTCCAAATAACATAATGTAGGTATCACGTATATTTTGTAATTTTCCCTACTAAAGTAATATTTATTATCGTTGTTCCAAATTTAACTCAGGTGTGTTCATTAGTTCTCAAATGTAGCCATGTTTTTGGATTTCCCCGTTCGTGACAAAGGAGTATCCTTATATGACGCATTCCGCATAACCGGTAGCTATCAAATCACATGATTCTGACTAGGCGATGTATGGCACTCCATGTTTATAAACTGGCATTTGTTGAACTGTTCCTGAGTCCGCACGTCCGGGCTGTTGCTGTAGTCATATTAGTTCCTCTGATGGTTTATCGTGAAGTTTGGACCTGTTTATGATAGTACTGCTTCGCCAGTTAATGCTGATGTCGATGCTAAGATAAATATGTCACTCAGATTATGTTAACGGGTAAACAAATATACTGAAACGCCAAATATTTTGTGGTCTGTCACTGGTTTTAAAGTTATTGGATGGCGTTAGATTTGTAGATGCATTAATAGTAGTACATTCTAGCTTTGATTTTCTACAAATATCTTTTTTTAATTTGATGCAATTTTTAACCGACTTCAAAAAAGGAGGTTCTGTATTCGTCCCGTATGTATGTATGTAAGTATGTATGTTTGTAAGTATGTATGTATTTTATTTTATTTATTTCTTCAATATCCTGTTTTGTAAATTTTGATTTGAAAATAAGTCTAGGAGAAATCCCAGTCCTTCGTCGGCATTCGTTCGAAAGTAGCAAATCAATTCAATCCTGAGTGGTAACTTAAGGATGTTAATTTGTTTATGGAGGACATTCGCAAATCTCCTGTGTTTATATCCCTTTAGAATTTTAGATCCTGATTGTCTAGTAGCAAATGCAGGACGCCAGATCTACTTTGTACCCACATGTAGTCATCTTCAGCAATCTTGCATTTGGTGATTTGACGTATCTTTAAGTTTTAATGCACAAAAGTGAAAACTCTATCATTTACATAAAAGTAATCACTTTAATTAGAGTCCATTGCCGTCTAGACCTCCCGTACGTCTGCTTTCTCACTGACATAATCACGAACAATATTTATAAATATGTAGATGTACCGTTACTAGTACATCGACCTGCTAGCTCGTGACTGACGTATTACTGGTGATGTGAACAGTATCAGCTGCCTGACAGAAGTGTACCAAGTTCACGGTGACGAACGTGACGAGTGCCTTTAGGCGACTTGTTAGCTTTCTCCATCCTATTTATCTAGTTTCGGTAGTTTAACCGGTTGTTTGATCTTGAAATTTTGTTGGCGATGTTTTTGCGACGAATTTGCTCGGAGTTTTGAATATGATGATGCTATTGAAGTAAATACACACTGTGATAGTCAAGTCTAAAGAATTTAGCTGGTTAATTAAGTCCCAACTGAGAGTTCCTTCTCATTTGAAATCGTCAATATGTTACAGACTAGCAGTAACCTTATACATCGCAAACTAATCAGCGGAACTGGGTCAACATGGCGTTTCCCACCGCTGGAAACGTCATAGCAATCGCAAATTGTGAAATATCTTCAGATTATTCAACAAATCTTTTCCTTCCTTTCCAATATTTTTATCATTGTTCAAATACTACGTTTCTGATAACCTCCTATTTATCTAGTTTCGGTAGTTTAACCGGTTGTTTGATCTTGAAATTTTGTTGGCGATGTTTTTGCGACGAATTTGCTCGGAGTTTTGAATATGATGATGCTATTGAAGTAAATACACACTGTGATAGTCAAGTCTAAAGAATTTAGCTGGTTAATTAAGTCCCAACTGAGAGTTCCTTCTCATTTGAAATCGTCAATATGTTACAGACTAGCAGTAACCTTATACATCGCAAACTAATCAGCGGAACTGGGTCAACATGGCGTTTCCCACCGCTGGAAACGTCATAGCAATCGCAAATTGTGAAATATCTTCAGATTATTCAACAAATCTTTTCCTTCCTTTCCAATATTTTTATCATTGTTCAAATACTACGTTTCTGATAACCTCGATTCGTTGACAAAGTGTTGTTATATAACAATAGCGTTATAAATTGTATTGTAGAAGTTGTTATTATCAAAGAACAAATTAGTAATAATGATTACGATGATGGTACTTGTCCTCCGTGACATCCTTGTTCCGCTTGTGCAGTGTCGTGATACTAGCGTGGAATGAGACGTGCTTTGGCATGAAAAATAAATGAACGGACTACGGATAATATCAACCCTTTTCTGATGTATGTACCTATTGATGAGACTTTTCACCTCTCAAAGTACATTTCTCATAATCATTAATAACATTAATGTTAATTAGGCTTTCAAAATGTTCGGGCTTCGTGTTTTTAAGTATTCTATTGTAATATATGATTTTATCGATTTTAAAATAAGGTACTGTCATCGTTGATTCATTCGCAATGCGACATTCAGTGAACTCGTGATACCTACCTATTTACAATAATAAAAAAAATATTGTTCTATTTATATTATGCCTTTTTGTAAAGATGTGTAGTTTTCCTGGTTTCCTGTTTTGTTTCGAGAATAATTCCTAAATTTCCATAAGACCGTATCTGATTAAATTTGCCAGTCCGCGAAACCCAAGAATTAAAATTTTTCAGTATATTTCCTACAATATTTGTCATAAAAAGTATGGCTAAGAATTCTAATGTATTCAAGAATTCCTAGAAATCTTCCGTTTTATTATTCCTTAAGAAGAATATCTATGAGGGCGTGACTACTAAGAAAGAAACCCAGCTGTGCTAATGAGGGGCTCAATTATAGAAATATCTCCTATATTATTAAGTTCACCCAATTGTGAATTTGGTTGTCCCCACAAAAGTAGTGGTTCCTATTTTTTTATTGTGTCGACATGAACCTGCGCGTCACACTTTAATTCTTTCTATATCATTGAAAAAGGACAGAAAATATTTACAACTGTCAAATTAGTCTACGCCCTTGTCATTTACGGGAAAATTGTCGTGACCTTTTGCGATTACGACTAAATTGACATTAAAACTATTCAAGTGGACTAATTTGACAGGATTAAATATCTGCTATCCCTCTCTCATGTTTTTTATTAGAAAGAGACATAATAAGACTAAATTGGTTTAGTTCGTAAACAACAGAATCGGCACCATTATTAGGTATAGGTAGGTACATTTTAATATTACCTCTCATAACATCCTCCTCATATTTATTGATGACATCTTACTCCGCTGATCACTAATTCGTCACCACCGTTTTAGCTGTCTTGCGACTTGCGATATCCCACATAAAATATACGATCTATTTATGAATTTAATCAGCATGTATCGACCACGTTCAATTATTACTTACCTGCGCTCAACCATATTGTGTAAGGACGCCATCAGCCTGGGCTATTCATTGAAAAACCTTGACTGCCTATTACACACCTGGCTAAGATTGAATATAACCCTCAATTACGATACAGTGTATGGTAAATAACATTAAATCACAATGGTACAGTCAGGCACGTGGCTTGTAATATTTTTTACGCTATCGACCTTTTTCTGGTGAAATATGAATAACACGAGTTTAGGTGTACCCCTATTTCAGTGTCAGTGCGGAGACATTGATTTAATTAAGTTAACTGTAATTTTTAACTATAATAAACGATTCTATGACTTTATAGCTTTAAGAATATTTTTTGATAAGAGATGCATTTGAAATTGGTTGCAAGTTTTTGCGATGTGGCAATTAAGTGTCCATGTTTTTGTCGAAGATGTTTTTGTTGATAGGTACCTGTACTTTTAGAGTGCGGCTATAATTTGGTTTTTATGCAACGTTTTATGAGATATTATTATAGGTAATGATATTATATTACCTATAGTTAATATTTACTTACCTACATATTATTTAAACAGTAAATTCCGGGTGATTATATTCTAGACAACAAATCAGAGTAGGTAGTCTAGCTTTTTTAGTTGTTTGTATTAGGCGTCACGAGACATCATTGTCAAAAAAACTCCCGTGTCTTTCAACTTCGTAGTTTAGTACATTCCACATTGACATAACAGACTCCAGAACTATAAATTACTTCGTTTACGTACACAGACGGACAGACGTCTTGGTATTCCGCCAAGGTGACGGGCGCCACTATCCCTTACATCATCTGTACGTGAAAATACTTGACAAATCAAATGACTCCTTGACACGTTACGTTAAAATTCAATTTACTTCAACTGTTAATGACACTGTGGCTGACACAACACCTAATTCGTCCAAATCCAAAACTGCTGGTTCAATGATTTCATAAAGATCTTTTAAATCAAATCTTGTCTGTAAAGTCTTGGTCATTAGGTGCAATTTTGATTGTTGTAATATATTTACCACTTGATTATGCGATCGTAGTTTCCAAGTATGTATTTGCAGACGGTGCTCATTTCACGTGATAGTAAATAAATGTGCTAATTACATATTCAAATGTAACCAACATTGTTGATGCCATTGTTTCCCGTGGAATACTCTTTCTTTTCAAAGATCGCGTTCTGCATATTCAAGAAGTTCCCTCTTAAAATTTTATATTTTCTTTTTGTAAGTTTATTTGACAAAGAAACGTTTAAATCACATAACGTTACGGACAATTAGTATAGATCTATATAATTTTAAAATTAATACATAAATGTATACTACTGTAATTATCTATCATAAATATTCGTAGTTTACCTGGGTTTTTTACCAACATACAAACTTAAGTAATGATTGTGTATAGTCGGTATTCTGATTTCTGTGAAAAAAATATGATACACCCTTTTTTTTTCACAGAAATCTAAATTATAAGGAAATGGGAAAGGAAAGGAAATGTATGACAGTAGGAAAGGAAATGTATGACAGCAGGAAAGGCAATGTACCTATGACAGTAGGCAAAGAAATGTATGACAGCAGGAAAGGTAATGTACCTTTGACAGTAGGAAAGGAAATGTATGACAGCAGGAAAGGCAATGTACCTATGACAGTAGGCAAGGAAATGTATGACAGCAGGAAAGGTAATGTACCTATGACAGTAGGAAAGGAAATGTATGACAGTAGGAAATAAAAAAATGTTTGACAGTCATACATTTCCTGACTAGGCAGGTACTAAAAAATGCTAAATTGATTGCTTACTTCCAAACGACTTACACTGAATGACAAAGAAATAAATTCAAAGAATAAGTTATACCACTATAATTTACTTCAGGTAAGTTATAAGTACTACAATAATTTATTCTATGTAGGATTACTCCAACAAAGAAGGGAGAACAAAGAAATGACGTCAGTAGATCTGGTTAAGGGGATTTTTTGACTATCTATAGGCATATAACCGCAACTACAGACAGTAAGCATGCGTAATATGTAATAATTATGTGACATAAACTCGAATGAAGTTTTCTCAGGGTAAATGAACCAAGATACAATTTCTTCCTGCATTAAAATCAGTACGGTACCTAACTTATTTAGACTGCAAGCTGACATCTTGGAAATCAAAACCGAAATTCCGCTTAAAACCACATGCAATTTAAATGATCAAATTAAAAACTGACGTAGCGCTAATGACAAGTACAAATTGTCGCAATTGAATGGGAATTCACACGACCGTTATGGAGAACCGTACGCCTTATGAATGTGCGAAACGGTGATAATTTGATGCGTGACAATAGACAATTGAATTAGATGTCCGTGGATTTACAGTAGTTGTTTGTTTGAGTATGTATTTAGTTAGTGAATTGAAATTATCTTTTGCTAAATGTTCCACAATAGTTATAACTTCATCATCATCATAATTATCTACATCATTAAAGTTGATGTTTATATTGTTTATGCATGTTCGAATATATACTGTTAATGCTCCGATAGTCATATCCATGATGACAATACGGGTAACTGCAAACGATTCAAACCTGACCTGATTACCAACAAGAAGTCGAATGCTAACATTTTCTCGACATAATGCATTTTAATAACCATCTTTAAGTTAATGCACATCTAAATTTAGTATCGTACTCATAGTTGCTAGGTGATGTTCTGTTTTTTCTCAAAGATAATCACAAATGTAAATCTTGCTTCTCCGTATTTTCCTTGTATTTCATTGTTAAAGCAATAAAACTTGTGCATCATGGCTCACAGGCCAACCATAATGTTATACGCAACGGCATGCTCTAATCACGAACAACAAATAGGATACAAGTCTTTAGAATAGTAGAATAGTTTGTCACATGTGAATAGAGACATGTGCAAAATTCGTATTCTATAATTGGATCTCGAGGTTGATTCAATTTATGAATCGTCCAAATCCGTATAAACAACAGTAAAAAAATCAAGGTGGGTTAGTATCTTGTTTGATGATAAACGTTTGAATATTACACATGAGATATATATATATCATTTCAATGATAGAGTAAGAGGTCCCCAACATCATAAAGCAGAAAATGATATTTCCGGGTATTCCCGGAAACATCATTTTCTGCGGATAACGGATTTCTACGTGTATTCACGTAGAAATCCGTTGTCAAATTATATCAACGGTTCCAGCACATTATCTGTTTGTATAGCATTAAAATAATCATTTAAAAAAAATATAATTATATCACCGCGTAGTTTTATCAGATGTATTGCTTGAAGATACGATACCTATTACGAATGTTCTATTATCGCTTACATTCGCAATGGAAAAATGATGGCAGATGAGATTTGAATCTTATCTTTGAATTGTAACTTTAGCACAACCGAGCTGCATGATTTGTCATGTGGTATTATGTTGAAGAACATGGTTTGATGATTTTGTGAATAACGTCATTGGCTCCCAATTCTATATTGTTTAACTTTGTTTATTACACTTTATATCTGCGACAATCTTGTATTCAATTATTATGTTGATTTTAACATCATTAACAGTTAGTCGATGTACCTATTCGATCATAGGCCGTTCCACAGTCTTAAATATCTATTTCAACTTTATTAACAATATTGTTTGATGCTCCATGATCCTCTTACTCACGTCCATTTAAACAAGTGCAGAAGCATGTCAATATTGTTTATATTCTAATGACGCATTTCTATGCAAAGTACAATAGGTTTTATTGCACTGATTATTCTTTATCACAGCTGTTGTGAGGGTTATAAAAATAGAACAAAAAGGATGGCAACATTAAAAGGTCATAATTTAGTTGTGAGATTTTTAGCTCAGTAATAAATTACAAGTTCTTTATACGAGCTATATTTAAAATGATCAGCTATGCGTAGACACGGCGAAGCGTCTGGGTTTAAAAATAGCTGTAAAAGTAGACGATGGATAGCATAGCAGATAGCAGAATATGTATATGATTATGTAAGGTCGTAGCGGAGTGTTCTATCGGGGATCCCCTTTATAAACAATCAACAGACATTGTAGCGAGCTCTAGGCAAAGTTGTAACTATAGGTTCTTTATTTAGTTCAGTCTATTTTAGACTTGTATGACTTCCTACCGCTTTCGTAACGTGGCGCGTGGCTAGGTGATGCAAAGTTCGTCGAAACTTTTCAGTAAAGAGTAGCTTTATATTTCTTGTTTAGATAAAACTACACACAAAAACCGTTATTCAATAAATAGGCAATTGAGCACTTTTATGGGAAATCCAATCCACACCACAATATTCTCAAAAATGAGCATTAATATATAAACTTGAAAGCTGATTTCTCAAAAGTGACTTATTATGGATTGGATCTTTTATGCATAACTGGGTCCTTATAATTGCGCGATTCTGCATCACTCTCGGTCAGTAACATGAAGACACGTGTGACCTATTTCAATGTGCATCTCGTGATATATTTCATACGTTTATTGAACAGTTTATGTTATATCAACGTCTCCTGCTCGTGCAGTTTGTAAATAATTCGTGTTACGCCAAATAATGTTTTACGTTACAAGTCACACGAAAGACTGAGTCCGGATGTTATTTGTATGAAGAGCTTGTTTGTCACACCCCTGGTATAGCCGGACCCTGTCTTCTCTGTGACTAGAGTTATCTTTATGTTCAGTTTTTGTTTCAACTTTGTCACTAATTTATTCAATGTTATTTACAGACTGCGTTTTATTTGTTTTTTTACCTAGTTAATTAGAATAGTTTGGTCCTTCAATTCATCAAAATTTCACCACATTGTGGTCTATTGTATATTTGGGCGTAATTTTCCTTTAATCATTGCCATTTGACTCACGGTCTGATGACGAGAGAATTTCTTAAATATTTCGCGTTTCGCCAACCGTGAAAGTTACTGTATCAATGTGTTTTATATAATTAACGCTAATGACTTTCAGCTGTTCTGTTTTATTTATCCCCACATCATATTTGTCTTCACTTTCAAGTAAAGTCTCGTTTATATTAAAATTAATAAGACTTCGCTTGTTTTTGTTTCTGGAAGCTCCTTCCTTTTAGCACACTACGTCATTAAGATTTGATTAAATACAATCAGTCAGTGCACCAATCATTATCTTATTATCTCCATGCATCAATGTTCCCTATTCTGAATTCTCTCGTCACTGATCTGAGATACCCTTACCTAATCTGAGGTCGATAGTTGCTTGCGAAATATGAACCGTATACCTAGACTGATGGTTCAATATTTCAAATCCGCATCAGTAATTGTGGCCCCGCAGCAGAATTAGTGCTTTGGGTTGTCGCGAAATAACGTGTAAAGCGCTTATTGTGCTGCGTGAACATTGGACTATTGCTAATTCCGTTTTTTGTATAGTTTCGTGGCTGGCGTGATCCTCCGTGAGCGTATTCCTGCTTTCGAACGTATGTTGTGGCGCGCGTGCAGGGGTAATGTGTTCCTTCGTCAGGCCGAGATCGACACGCCACTGGAAGACCCCTCTTCCGTAAGTATTTATACCTGCTCTATACTTTGACCAATATTGTTTGCAGTAACTAGATCAACTAGACGGATACCATATTTTAACAAAAAAAAGTAGTGATTTGAAAAAGATAAACTGAACTATGTACTTTTCATTGATTTATTAAGATTTATTGTTATTAAATGTATAAGAGATTTAAGCATAACATGGCTTTAAAATGTTTAAAATTCACTCAAATATACATTTGTTAACGATTTATTTAAATTCAACTAGGTATTTTTATCATTCGTTCTTTTCGCAAATTCGTTCAGCGCCCCAACACTATTAGTGTAAATATGGTATCATTATTTTGCTTTGAACTGTCAATTTACTGCAAACAATAGGGTCAAAGTATAGTGTATAGTTTCTTATCTGTCATAATTTTACAGGTGGAATTTCCTTGCATATAAATTAGGAAGTTATTTAGATAGTTTTCCTTATCTATGATGCTTTGTTGTATGACGTAATGAGGTTTTGTTATCAATGATGTATGCTAATAACATTTTGACAGTTTTAAGATATTTGTATTTAAATTAACTAGCTTCCTAGTTTTGCTTTGTCCTCGAACTTGTCCATCTTAACAATTAATAAATGAAATTGATTTACAATGGAACGAACCGAGCGCTTATCGATTGCCGTAAGAAGTATGTTTCCTCAATTAGAGAGGCATTTAATCAATTTATTTGTTACGGACACAATAGTCAGGAGTACCTAATGGGAAAAATGATAGGTAACAATTTGATATGATGCTATTTTACACCTTGCAATTTATGGATGGTTTTTTTTTTTTGAGGATGGGAATTCATCAAATGACCCCTCCCGCTCTGAGCGGAGCGGAAGGGAGTGTCAGACTCTTACTGACTAAAACCCACCCGTGTTCCTTCCTTAGCCCTTTTGTCCGGGTCAGCGGTATCCCTTCCGGACAATCCCGCTTTCCCGACAGGCTTGGGCCCTAGTGGGCCCCCTCTTTGATGCTGACATCTCTTTATGAATGGTATTGGGTCCTGATTTAAAAAGTTCGGCTTAGGTACCTATCACATGTCGAACTCAATTCGAATTTACAGTTAGCATTAAGCAACTCCATATTTTTGCCTGACCTGGAGGTAATATCTAAAATCTAGGACAGTTTAGCAGCCCGAAGGAATATTTGCTATTACTAATATTTTTGTAATGAATTTTAGAAATTCAATTACTGATGCCTGCCCAAGATTTGTTTAGGGGTGGAGCAAAAGTAAGAAAACTCGATAGTAGGTAGGTACTTACTAAAAATGTTAATCTGCAAAACTTATTTCTGCAACATAGTGGAGGACCGCTGGCCTAAGTCAAAAAGCACTTTATTTGATTGCCTCACCCGTAAGTATTTTGTGGGTATCCAACTTATGCAACTGTCTGTACCTAGTCATCATATGAAACGAGTACCAAGAACTATTATTCTTCATGCAGTCGGACCAGGTGTACAAGTCGGTGTTCATCATCTTCTTCCAAGGAGACCAGCTCAAGACTCGCGTCAAGAAGATCTGCGAGGGTTTCCGCGCGACCCTGTACCCGTGCCCTGAGGCCCCCGCCGACAGGCGGGAGATGGCCATGGGCGTTATGACCAGGATCGAGGATCTGAACACGGTAAGAATAGCTTACAATATTTAGAAGAAAAATCTTCGTTGCTTATTTGAAAATATCAGGTGTTTTATCAGCGGCAAGGTTTACGGCGTTTTTTAACTAAGTTCGCTCATAAAGTTTCGTAAAAATGGAGAACTACTTTTGAAAGAACAATTGCTGTACTTTATAATTTATAGTGATGCGTCACTATTTACAATAAAGTACCTACAGCAATTGTTCTTTCAAAAGTAGTTGTCAATTTTTATGAAACTTTATGAGCGGACAAACTTCAAATCGGCCATGCTAACGTGCCGCTGATATAGTATAATGAAGTCCAATGATACACAGATGAACCTATGTCCTATACAGCAAGTTATCTCGAAACGCGTGGGTTGCACTGATGGAGTTATTTATACATCGGTAATAGGCTAAGATTGCAGTATAATTGCAGTAATGGCGAATAACAAGCAAGTTAATCTTAATAGTGTTCATCACGATGAACAACGAATGGGACGCCAATAGCGAATACTGAAGCCACATTTTTTCATTTTCGTGTAGGGAATCCCCATGGGCCATTGATGTCCTCCGTCTCCGGTCTGTCAAACTCTTACTGACTAAACCCGCACGGTGTTCTATTGTGGCCGGACCAACTGCCTATGGGGGCGATCCGAAGAAGCCACATAAAATGTCCTCAAATATATTGTGTTGCCTGATGATATATTTTTTTATCAGAAAAATCTGATATATGAACTCCTTTCTGATTTTCTGGTAATAAATTGTATGCAGAAAGGGTTGACAAATCATGTGAACATTAGAAAATATTGATTGGGAAATCATAATGATGCTAAATGATAACTACACTTTAACCCACACATTTTCTTAACAAAAAAAGGTAGTGATTTAAAAAAAAAAATTGTACATTCTACAAAAATTTTACTGTACTTATACTATTACTTAGGTATTACTTTTTATTGATTTGTTTAATTCAACTATTTTTATCATTCATTCTTTTAGCTAATTCGTTTCTGCCCCATAAATATGTTATCATCATTTTGCTTTAAACTGTAAAATTACTGCAAATAATTATGGGTCAAAGTATAGTTAAACGATTGTCAAACTAGTCTCAAAACACAATAAATACTAGTAACTCATAGACTCATAGTATTACCAGCGGCACCCAACAATATGGCACCAACAATTTGCATCCAATTAATGGCACAACCTACCACATTATGTCCAGCCTGGGCCATTGTGTTGGCAACACAGCCATTACCGCTAATGACTTACTGTTCTGGTACACTCAATGGCCTATAAATTGGTCAACTTACACACAGACAGCTGTCGAGCTGTCGTACATGTATAGAATGTGAAGGGTAGGTACCTACTGAGAGGACTTACCGTTCTCAATAACCGATCGATCGGCTCTATCCGCTACTGGAAATCGATTTTAATATTTAAGCTATACAGGGTAAAATAAAAACCAGTGCAGATATTTTAGGAGGTGAAAGTACTCATGAATATGATCAACTTTTATTATGGGACTGACACTGAATAATATGAAAAAAAAATCAGCTGTTCCATACATTTTGATCGTGTTGTAGTGCATTTTTGTAGGGTACAGCTGTTTTTTTTTTTTCATAATTCAGTGTCGGTCCCATAATGAAAGTTGATCATATTCATGAGTAGGTACTTTCACCTCCTAAAATATCCGCACTGGTTTTTATTTTATCCTGTATACAATATGTATACCTACATATTATTATTATGGCTTAGGTACATTCGGTTAGTGTGTGTACTAACAACATAGGATGTTTCGTACTTGCACCGTGATTCATGTATCCTAAAGTCCTAATGTACGGTTCTAAGCTTAGTATTAAATTCTTAACGTTATAACGCAATACTATCGATGCCTTTTAGGGAGAGTATTAGACTGGTGTCCTAAATAGGTAAAGATTCGGACGTATGTATCTGAGTCATATAACGTACTTACCTATCTACTGATGTACCTAGATCGGAAAGTTTTGTTTATATGAAGATTTGTTTCGATAATTTTACGGAATCATCACTGTTAATAGAAAATGGACCATCATTGTCTTATTCACTTCATCACTTCTTTGCCTGAAATTCAAATAAGCAGTCTTTTAGCACAAAGACTTTATTCTGATGCTTCTGTGGCATGTACACTCGACGTCATTGACGGTCGACCACTTTTCACCCATAAGTTCTTAGTAATAAGGGCGAAAAAGGTCGACCGTCAATGGCGTCGAGTGTACCTACACATACATCCCATAAAACAATAGCCAGACAAATCTATTTAGATATCCATTCCAAATCATCATTTCATTTGGTGGCATCCATTTTGGGAAGATACCTACCATAATACGTGCCGTCAACGTTCGCTATCAGAACCAATATCACGGCACGTTTTAGAGGTCGCCGCTAAACCGGTATGTGTTGACGATTAGGTATTTATGTTACATTTAAATCGGTTATTAGAATATGCCAGACTTTTGTTTATTAAAAACTAGCAGTTTTCCCGTGATTACGTCCGCGTGTCCCACAGGAACTGTACATTTTTTCGGAATAAAAAGTAAGCTATGTTACTCAGTGATAATGTAGCTTTCTATTGGTGAAAAAATGGTTAAAATCGGTCCAGTAGTTTCAAACCCTATTCGGTACAAACAAAGAAAAATTCTTTCCTCATTATAATATTAGTATTAGACTAGACTTTTGCCCGCAACTCCGTCCGCATGGACTTCAATAAATTGGCCATTTTAAATGAATCCTTACTTAGGGTAGAGTGGCTAGTACTACGAAGAGGTCAGGCTGTATCTCTGGTTCATGTCAGGAATGAGATGAAATATGGCTTACATTTTAAGTTGGACCCCAAGCTACCAAACTGTGAAAACCTCGAAATCCGTTCAGTACTTTTTACGTGATGTGCGCACAAACAGACAAAAATTAAAAAATATAGATTCAGGCCTGGTTACGTCCCAGTAGGCCAGTACCCTATCCTGACTGTTTTTTTATGGATTTAATATGCAGACATGGCTTTTTTACAGTTTCATAATAGTTTAAAAATAGATGTGGGATATCTGCTATTACTAGCACTCCTGAACTGGATAAGCTTTAATTAAAAGTAAAGTAAACTCTATTGCAACGAATAAGGGTCGAAGTCACAATCCCTCGCTTGCTTGAGCCGTTAGGAGTTAGGACATTACCACTTTATTTACTAACGCCCGTTTTCACCAACACTAGGAGACACCTAAGTGAAATGTTTAAATATTAAAATAATTTACCTAGCGCTTAAAAACATGTCACCAACCATTAGGCAAAAACCATGGATAGCCCATAGTTGTCGCCTAGTGGTTGGTGACATGTTCTTTGTGCTAGGGAACTCCTTTTAATATTTAAACATTTCACTTAGGTGTCTCCTAGTATTGGTGAAAACGGGCATGAGACGATTATCTAACATCTGTTTCTTTAATGACGTATCATTAACAAAGTTGGTTACCCGCTGTAAAAACACACAATGATTAAATAAGTCATTATGTCTACAGGGGAGTCATCAAGTCATCAAGTCATCATTATTATACGTTTTGTAATTATAAGGAAGTTTGTAGTCAAGGACATCAATTAGATTAGCTACGGCATTAGAAGTATATTTGGAAGAATTTGTATCTAAATCGTACTAAATTACATACACACGCTATCAGTGGCGAAGGGTCAGTTTTTGTAAGAGGTAAGCCGGAGCTACAAATGCTTACCTGGCCACGAAAAGCTAATTAATAAAAGTAGGCAATACTGCCTGTGGTATTTTTCAAAGGGAAGCCGGTAGGAATCGTATTGTAGGGACCCTTCGCCACTGAACGCTATGATATCGTGATACATACCGACAAAACATCCCGCTTGCAATTCCTAATGTTAATGAGTAAACAAGTTCAGATATTCTGGGCGTATTCGCATAACTTACGTCATCAATTTGATTGCACGCAATTCCCGCCCGTAAAAGCTAATACTTACGGGTCACAATAGAGTGAACGTAAAACTGTCAGAACGTGTTCTAAGACAGGGTAAAATTAAACATAATTTTAAACTGCGGCGAAAATACAAACTTGAATAAATGAGAAATCTAAGACAACTTATGTTCTTAATCAAAGAATGCATTTTTTTTTGCCTTGCCACGATCGACTGGATTAACAGCCACGATCGATCGGTACGCTACCCCTGCACGCTTAGCATGACCAAAATCTATCTCTATTCTACCAATAAATAGACGAAGTTCTTTCTATCCAACTCGCTATCTCTTCTGCCCGAGCACGCGGTGACCCGTGCTTGGCTTATCAGAATTTTGTCTACTGAAGAAGAAGAAATGTTGCTAACATTTCTTCTCTTCATTGTATGCATAAAACGGTAGAAATGTCTGTCACTTTGTCCATTCTTCTGTAGACAAAACCCGTTTCTATCGTGATCATGCTAAGCGTGCAGCATAATGTCAAGTCACAAGTACTTAGCGCTGGTTTTCATCTGGAAACTTTGTGTAGGGACACCAAAGGTCACAACAATAATTTATTATGGAATATAACTTTGTTTCGCGGACCTTAATTATGTTCTCGCGGACCACCGCTTAGAAACCACTGCTCCAGACCAACAAGACAGCCAATAATTGAAATGCTTTGATTCTGAATACAGAAGTTGTACAGCCAAACTCATTATAGGCCAATAGGCTAATAATAGGCCTGAAACACAGGTTTAAATTAACCTAGATCGTGCAGGTCGCTATGTCATCTGCCTAGCCTTTTCCCAAATTATATTGGGGTCGGCTTCCAGTCTAACTAGTTTCGGCTGAATATCAATATTTTACGTGGAGCGACTGCCATCTGACCTCCACGACCCAATTAATGGGTAATACCGGTATTCGAATGTTAGACCAGCTGTCAGACTTTTAGGGCTTCTGACTACCCGTAACGATTGTCAAAGATATTCCTATGACAACCGGGACCAACTGCTTAACGTGCTCTCCGAGGCACGGAGGGGTCTCGATGTGTAAAGAACGGTCACCCATCCAAGGACTGACCGCGGCAAGCGCAGCTTAACCTCGCAGATCGATCGATCAGCGCGACTGTCATTTAGCCACGAGCCCCTCGGGCAGGTCGCTATGTAAATTATTCTAATTTATAATCATTTAAATTTTTTTAGGTACTTCTAATAGACATATTATACCAACTAACACTTTTCCCGCGACTTCGTCCGCGTGGCCCATGGGAATAGTATTTTTTTTAATAAAATGTAGCCTATGTTACTCAGGGGCAATGTAGCTGTCTATTGGTGAAAAAATGGTTAAAATCGGTCCAGTAGTTTCGGAGCCTATTCAATGCAAACAAACAATCAAATCTTGCCTCTTTATAATATTAGTATAGATTACTTAAACACTATTTTATTTAGGCACTAATAAATCATTATTTCGCTGTATAGTTTAAAACTTTATTGTAAAAAAATAATTTTATTCTATTTTCTTCTAATTCCACCCATCCTCCTCAGGTGTTAGGCCAGACCCAGGACCACCGTCACCGCGTCCTAGTGGCCGCCGCTAAGAACATCAAGAACTGGTTCGTGAAGGTGCGCAAGATCAAGGCCATCTACCACACACTGAACCTGTTCAACCTGGACGTGACGCAGAAGTGCCTCATCGCCGAGTGCTGGGTGCCCGCGCTCGACATGGAGACCATACAGCTGGCGCTCAGGAGGGGGACGGTCAGTTCAATGGAATCTATACTTTCGACTAAACGCCAATGTCATTTTGTAAGGACCTATGTAATAACTACAGGTTGTCTCATGGAAGGAAAGTACTTTAAATATTTGCGATAGGAAGTTTTGCTTCATGGAGTGGTCACTTTTTTTTTTAAATTAAGTAATAGGTACTGCATTCAAAGATTTTTAAAAAGTGGTTTGCTTCATCTGGGAATCGAACCGACCAAATGTGAAAAAAAGAACATTCTGTATTTTTATGATGCCGATTGAAAGCGTTAATTATAAGCATTAATTTCTTCTATGTCCTTTTCTGTACCGCTGAGAACGTATATGCAAAATTTCATGATGATGAGTAGTTTAGACGTAAAAGGGTAACAAACAAACTTACCTTCGCAATTATAATAAACTAGCTTCCGCCATGCCAGCGGCTTCGCCCGCGTTTTTCGGGATATGTCTATGTATTATTCCAGACTATAATCTATCTCTATACCAAATTTTATCCAGATCCGTTCAGCCATTCTAGCGTGATTGAGTAACAAATACACATCCATCTATCTATCCATCCATCCATCCATCCATCCATCCATCCATCCATCCATCCAAACTTTCGCATTTATAATATTAGTATAGATTAGTTACGATTATTCTTTGTTACAATAACCGTTATCATCCCACAGGAGCGCAGCGGCAGTTCGGTCCCGCCAATCTTAAACCGCATGGAAACCATGGAGGACCCTCCCACGTACAACCGCACCAACAAGTTCACGTCCGCCTTCCAGAACCTCATCTACGCGTACGGAGTGGCCTCCTACCGGGAGGTCAACCCTGGTACGTATTTCAGCCTTGACAGGGCTTAATTAATACCTGTATCATTACGGTTTATACCGGTATTTATCATTAGATTACTTGAGTACCAGTATAAAGTGTTATCGGTATAAAGTTATACCGACATAACTTTATGTCGATATCTTATCAAGGTCACTTGGACGGTTCTTGAAAATACCGGTTGTTTGGGTAATAAGGTTCACTTTCTAACTGGACTGTGTTAAGGAATGGTTTGAAACAAATACGTCTTCACTTAACGAGGTTTATTGGCAACTAACTTCACAATGATCATACGACTGTATACAGGGTGGCAGGTTAGACAGTGGAAATATTTAAAGGGGTACTCATCATTATGAAAAACTTTTACTATGCAACCAACCCTGAAATCGCGAAAAAAAAAAAATTTGCTGTTCCATACATTTATGTTCATATAACTCAACAAAATGTATGGAACAGCTGATTTTTTTTCGCGATTTGAGGGTTGGTCCCATAGTAAAAGTTGTTTATAATGATGAGTACAATGACCCCTTTAAATATTTCCACTGTCTAACCTGCCACCCTGTATAATAGATTTTAACTTCAACACCGGTATTTCAAGCCCTGGTGTTGGCTCGTATTAATGAACCCTTTAATTCCCCAGCCCCGTACACGATCATAACGTTCCCGTTCCTGTTCGCGGTGATGTTCGGCGACCTGGGCCACGGGGCCATCATGGCGGCCTTCGGCTTCTGGATGTGCTACAAGGAGAAGCCGCTGCAGGCCAAGAAAATTGACAGCGAGGTGAGAACATTACACTAATATCATTTAACTAGCTTTTGCCCGCGGCTTCGCTCGCGCCACCCCTTTTTACCCTCTTGGGGGTGGAATTTTCAGAAATCCTTTCTTATCGGATGCGTCCATCGTAATAATAATATGTCCTCCTTTCACGTTTCTACGACCAGCGGTTTAGGCTGTGCGTTGATCCATCAGTCAGTCAGGACAAAGCATTTTATATATAGAAATTATCTTTGAGAGGGCTCTCGCATTTGGCTCCTCTCTTGCTCAAAGTCAAAGTCAAAACGTTTATTTCAATTAGACCATTTACAGGCACTTTTGAACTGTTAAACAATAATTGTCAGGCAGTTTGTCCATTAGTTGAAGCTAGTTGCCCGTTCCGAAACATAGATTCCTATGGAGAAGAACAGACAAGAAACTCCATGTTACTCTTTTTCAATAAATTCTATTTCAATTTCTTTGATTACAGTGACGCCCTAATATGTGAGAACAATGTTTAGTAACTTAGAATACAGTTAAGACCGTTTACAAAGACATCATTTAGAACAACATACCGGTTATAATAACCCAAATCATAGGTCCTCACTGACTGTTCCCTTAATAATAGCACCGGTTGTTACAACTATCGGTTTTTATAACCAAATATGAGTGGTCCCTTCGATGTCGATATAACAGATTTTGACTGTAGTTTTAATTAGTTAGAACTCTTTTAGGTTTATTTTCATTTCAAAATATCGTCGTTTGGCCCAAATTTCAGTTACATCTTATTAGAATTAGGTCAAAGATATTTCGGAACCCCTCATCAGGGCGTGAGTTGTACTCACACGGTTTTTTTTAAGCTGTAATAAACATACTTGTGGATCAATTTAAAGTTAAACCCTATTTTCTCCATCAGATCTGGACCATATTCTTCGGCGGGCGCTACATCATATTACTCATGGGGCTGTTCTCGATGTACACGGGGCTGATCTACAACGACATATTCTCCAAAAGCCTGAACATCTTCGGGTCGGCGTGGCGGAACAACTACAACGAGTCGACTCTAATGACTACCAAGTTGTTGCAATTGAACCCGGACTCTTTGGACTACGTGCAGACACCCTACCCGTTTGGGATTGATCCCGTTTGGCAGGTGAGAGATGGAAATTGTTTTTAGTTATTTGTGGGGGAAATTAAGAAATTTTTTGATTTTATCCGTACTTTGAAAATAAAAATGGAAACCTTATAGGATCACTTTGTTGTCCGTCTGTCCGAGGCAAGACACTTAACGGGTGGAGGCATCTGCTCATAGATGGCGCCACTAGAAAAAGTATGCAATAGCGGAATCTTGATTATAATAAATGGCGCTATTGTATATTTCTGGGGATATTTTATTTTATATATCTGCATATACAGGGTGGCAGGTTAGACAGTGGAAATATTTAAAGGGGTCATTGTACCCATCATTATAAACAGCCTTACTGTGGGACCAACCCTGAAATCGCGAAAAAAAAATAGCTGTTCCATGCATTTTATTGAGTTATGTGAACATAAATGTATGGAACAGCTGATTTTCTTTTCGCGTTTCAGGGTTGGTCCCATAGTAAAAGTTGTTCATGATGATGAGTACAATGACCCCTTTTCGTATTTCCGCTGTCTAACCTGACAACCTGTATAGTTATTAATTGAGTTTGTACGGAACCCTTACGACGCGAATCCTACTCGCACTTGTCCGGTTTTGATTTTGTACCTCATTTCACGATTTTTATTTAGCATAAGCATAGCATAATCGGCCTATGGTGTTCCCACTGCTAGGACACAGGCCTCCTCTGTGAGAGGGAGTGGGCCGTAGTCCACCACGCGGGCCCAGTGCGGGTTGGTGGACGTCACATGTCTTCGAATTTTTGGTTCTAGGACAGTCCGGTTTCCTCACGATGTTTTCCTTCACCGTTAGAGCAAGCGATAAATTATTTCTAATACGCACATGACTCCGAAATGTCAGCGGTGCGTGCCTCGGGATCGAACTCGAACCATTCGCCGTGGGAGGCACATGGTTAAACCACTAGGCTATCACTGCTTTTTATTTAATGCTCATATATTCAAACTATTCAAAGTTTAATTTTATGTGACAGCTTGCTGAAGCCAACAAAATCATCTTCATGAACGCGTACAAGATGAAGATCTCCATCATCATAGGAGTGTTCCACATGTTGTTCGGCGTCTGCATGTCGCTCTGGAACCATATGTAAGTATCTATACTTATTATTATAAAGCTGAAGTTTTTTAGTTTGTTTGTTTGAACGCGCTAATCTCTGGAACTACCAGTCGGATTCGAGAAATTCTTTTTGTATATGATAGCCAGATTCATGAGGAATAGGATGGCTATTTAACATCACGCTACGACCCTTAGGAGCCGAGCAACAGGGTGAAACCGCGGGGAACAGCTAGTTAAATACACCGTGACATTTTTATCGCTTTCATCCGGCGATGTAGCCACTATACTCATCATTATGAACAACTTTTACTATGGAACCAACCATGAAACCGCGAAAAAAAAATCTGCTGTTCCATACATTTATGTTCACATAACTCAGATTTTTCAAAAGCAACTGACACAGGCTTGAAAACTGAAACCATAGGTTCAGTACCTTATTTTGAAACCCTCGCGTTAAAATTTTGCATCGGAATTAAAAAAAAAAAATACGACTTTGTATGGAGATTTTTCATTTCTTTGTATTGTTTTTTGTTCTGTTTTGCTGTACCTTATCATAATGTCTGTATCTTTTATGTGCTTTGTCCAAATTAATATTTTCCAAGTTATTAAATATTTAAGAGATTCTCAAAACTCGAATGTTGCGAGCGGGATTTGAACCCGCGACCTGTACCGTGCCAATGCTCTGCCAACTGAGCTACCGCGACCCGCTCGGTCAACTCGAAATTTCAGATCCCTTTGAAACGCCTCTTATGAGCGTTTGGCGACATCTATCGGAAACTATTGCAGACTCTAATATTTTTCTTTATTTCTTTCTCCAGCTACTTCAAGCGCCGCATCAGCATCTACGTGGAGTTCATCCCGCAGATCGCGTTCCTGCTGCTGCTGTTCTTCTACATGGTGCTGCTGATGTTCATCAAGTGGACCACGTACGGCTCCACGCCGCCATACTTCGGCAGCGATGACCCCGGTCAGTACATGTACCATAGCTATTTTTCTAGGGGATTTTTTGCGATCAATCAGTAGAGATATGGGAGTGTGGGTCCCGGATAGCGTTGTCAGGTGTCCCGATATACGCGGGGCGTCTGATTTATTCTTGATAGGGATGGCAAATGTCCTGATTTTGGGTGCTTCGATCATTAAAAAAACCGGACAAGTGCGAGTATGCCTCGCGCCCTAAGGGTTCCGAAATATGATCATAGATGGCGCCACTGCATACTTCCAATGGCGCCATCTTAAATTTAAAATGTGGGTCTACAAGCCCTACATAAGAATATAAACTCATGTATCCTGCCATTTAAAGTATCTGCACTACTAGTACCTACTATAATGCATGCTATATGTTAAAAGAGGCGATTTAGTCTATTTAACAGCGTTTGAATTATGCTAGTTCACATTTTAGAATAAGATCTATTTGTTAACTTGTTGTTAATTTTATGCAAATAAAGAACTTCAAAAATCAAAAAAAAATCAATGGCGCCATCTATGAGCAGATGGCTCCATTTACGGTCCGATGACTGACGGCGGACAACAAAATGATCCTATAAGGGTTCCGTTTTTCCTTTTAAGGTACGGAACCCTAAAAAGTAGTGTCTCCCCAAATATTTTTTAAATCCGCCGGTGCAGGTATTAGATGTAGACACCTACAATTTTCGGGAGTCACATAAAAAATCTGTTATTTCTACCTACCACCACTTATGACTACAATTTGAATGTATTATGCAGAGATCGTGAAGACGAGTGCGTACTGCGCGCCGTCGATCCTGATCACGTTCATCAACATGATGCTGTTCAAACACGACGAGAACCCGCGGCCCGTCTGCGACGACACCATGTACGCCGGACAGATGGGCTTGCAGAAGGTACGCCCAGTATTGTATAGCTGACCCGCCCGGGCTTCGCACGGGTAAAGTTTAGTACACCTACCCTACACCCACACTTACCCTACACCTACCTCAAAAATAAGTTTCAAGCTTCTAGCTTTAAAAATGACGTAATTTCCATATAAACTTTCATGCCCTATTTCAACCCTTTACAGCCCTTTTTACGCATTAAAAAGTAGCCTATGTCCTTTCTCAGGCTCCAGACTATCTCTGTACCAAATTTCATTTGAATCGGTTCAGTAGTTTAGGCCTGATTGCGTAACACACAGACAGACAGAGTTACTTTCACATTTATAATATTAGTAAGGACTAGAGAACCCGCGGCCCGTCTGCGACGACACCATGTACGCCGGACAGATGGGCCTGCAGAAGGTACGCCCAGTATTGTATAGCTGACCCGCCCGGGCTTCGCACGGGTAAAGTTCAGTACACCTACCCTACACCCACACTTACCCTACACCCACCCACACTTACCCTACACCTACCTCAAAAATAAGTTTCAAGCTTCTAGCTTTAAAAATGACGTAATTTCCATATAAACTTTCATGCCCTATTTCAACCCTTTACAGCCCTTTTTACGCATTAAAAAGTAGCATATGTCCTTTCTCAGGCTCCAGACTATCTCTGTACCAAATTTCATTTGAATCGGTTCAGTAGTTTAGGCCTGATTGCGTAACACACAGACAGAGTTACTTTCACATTTATAATATTAGTAAGGACTAGAGAACCCGCGGCCCGTCTGCGACGACGCCATGTACGCCGGGCAGATGGGCTTGCAGAAGGTACCCAAGCTATAGACTTGCCCGCGACTCCGTCCGCGTGGACTACAATGAAATGACCAGTTTAAATGACCTCCGTAATGTAGCGTGGCTAGTACTACCAAGAGGTCAAGCTGTATCTCTGGTTTATCCCACCGGAATCAGATGAAACGTAGCTTAGATTTTAAGTTGAACTCCAAGCTATCAAACTGTGAAAACCACATCAAAATCCGTTCAGTACTTTTGCGCGATGCGCGCACAAACAGACAAAAAATTAAAACAATATATTTTTGGGTATGGTTACGTCCCAGTACCCTATTCCAGGGGTCGGCAACCTTTTCGTACAGAAGAGCCAAAAGTTATAATTTACAAAATTGACCAGTTTTTAAAGAGCCATGAATCTTTTTTAATGCTACATTTACGTGTTTTTATTATTCGTGCAGTTCTTCGTGATCTTGGCCCTGTTCTGCGTACCAGTCATGCTGTTCGGCAAGCCCTACTTCATCATGAAGGAGCAGAAACAGAGAGCTGTAAGTACCCACTTTATTCACATCACTATTTTGTGCATATTATGTCGCTGATCACTTCGAAATTTTAATAATTCAATGGTGCTGATTCTGTTGAACATCGCACTAAACTAATTTTAATCACACTAGAACTCTTTCTTACAAATATAACTGAAAAAGGACAGAAAATATTTAGAACTGTCAAATTAGTCCACGCCCTTGTCATTCTCGGGAAAATAGTCGTGACCTTTTGCGATTACCACTAAACTGACATTAAAACTATTCAATTGGACTAATTTGATAACAGGTTTAAATATCTGCTATCCCTCTCATGTTTTTATTAGAAAGAGACATAATAAGACTAATTTAGTTTAGTTCGTAAACAACAGAATCGGCACCTTTATCGTAAAACCTAATTATTGTTATAAAAATATATTTCTCTCTCAGATCATAGAAACAAGGAGATATGCCATCATAGCAAATTAGTACGGGAACAACTGATTCCAATTTTAGTACATATTTCAACACAATTACGCGCATAATTAAGCGCTACTTGTGAATAAAAAGATCTCCCACGCATTGAACATTCCGCACACCCTCAATCTAACTGTATTTATACCATCGATCGTGTTCGGTTCGTCGCAAGCGCGTACGTTTTTAATATGAGCAATTTGCTCAAGATCAGGCATCAAGCTCGATAGCGCCTTGGCACATCTCCTTGTTTGATCTGAGATTTCTCTATAACTTTCTCGAACTTTGGACTGATGTTTATTGACATATCGGTGACTACTATTTATTAAAACAAGCAAATTATAAGGTCTATTTGCTTGGTAAAATTCTTAAGTTTTTTTTAAAGTAGGTATTCATTTGGATTTTTTTATAAGGTAAAATAATAATTATTTATTTCATCCCTGCTTTCATGGATAGTTGGCGGTAAGTTTTACTAATTACACTTCGATAGATATCATAACGATTCCTAAAAATACTTTGATATAAAAACATTCTTACAGACTTTAGTCGTAGCATAGCATGCATTTATAAGTTAGGATGCATCCGATACCGATATATCGGTGATATTTTGATTTTTCCGATATATCGGTATCGGCGATATTAAATTGCCGATATGCAATAACACTTCCGAATGATTTATGTGATATGATCGCCTTTCACCGCATAACTTGAGATTGATCTGTTTCCTATATAAATATCTTGTTAATGTCAATTTTGATTATTTTAAGTATTTTTAACACCGTCGGTATCGGTATCGTATCAACCAAAATGCGTATCATATCAATACATCCGTAATACGTTAGTTGACTATGTTTTTTTTATTGTGAATCTGTAAACTATTTGAAAAAAGACAATTAACACCAAATAAAACTGATGAAACATCTACAAAATTGGCAAAGTTATATGCGTTTTAAAATGATTTGCTAGACAGGGACGGCACTATCACGCAGTGAGATAATACCACGCGAACGTCGTACTTAACTCCACACCACCGCATACTATGTCCGTTTCGCGCGACAAAGACGGAGAATACTCTCTCCAAAAACTTTAAAAGCGTCTATGTTTGTTATTTTTTTTTTTTTACACTTTTGTTGTTCCTATTCCTTCTTTGAAATAAAATAATTTATTTGTACTTTTTAATAGTAGTCAACTACATATGCGTATTATAAGTGTGTATAATAATCCATGGTGTTGTAGCGCCAGGGCCACCAGCCCGTAGAAGGTACTGCTGAGAACGGCACCGCGGGCGGAGCCGCCGCGCCGCCCGCCGCGCACCACGACGAGGACATCACCGAGGTGTTCATCCACCAGGTACTGTCACACGGATACCATAACCACTCCACGCATCATTCATGACAACACCATTGTTACAGATCTTGTCCAATCCTAAAAAAATATGAAATTGTTAGGGTATCACTGAGGTGTTCATCCACCAGGTACTGTGACACGGATACCATAACCACTCCACGCATTATTCATGACAACACCATTGTTACGTGTTAATCCACCAGGTACTGTGCCATGGATACCATACCATAACCACTCCACGCATTATTCATGACAACACCATTGTTACAGATCTTGTCCAATCCTAAAAATATAATATGAAATTGTTAGGGTATCACTGAGGTGTTCATCCACCAGGTACTGTGCCACACCTACCATTCCTTCTTGCATTATGACAACACCAGTATTAATATTTTTGTGAATTTTAAACATGTTAAAGCCATGTTATACAGGCTGTCAGGTTAGACAGTGGAAAACTGGAATTACTACAAGGGGTCATTGTACTTATCATTATGAACAACTTTTACTATGGGACCAACCCTGAATCGGGAAAAAAATCAGCCGTTTCATACATTTATGTTCACATAACTCAACAACATGTATGAAAGACCTGATTTTTTTCGCGATTTCAGGGTTGGTCCCATAGTAAAAGTTGTTCATAATGATGAGTACAATGACCCCTTTTAGTATTTCCACTGTCTAACCTGACACTGTATAAGAGATTTTCAAAAACAACTGACACAGGCAGGATTTCAACCCGCGAACTCTGCCTAAACCGGGGCGCTCTAACCAACTGAGCTACAGTGTTATGTCTGAGCAGTTGAAAATGGAAACCTCCTTTTACGCCTCTTTTGAGCGTTGGTGACATCTGACACAGGCAGGTTCAAACCATGCCTGTGTCAGTTGTTTTTGAAAATCTCTTATACAGGGTAAAATTAAAACCAGTGCTGATATTTTAGGAGGTGAAAGTACTCATGAATATGATCAACATTTATAATGGGACCGACACTGAAATATGAAAAAAAAATCAGCTGTTCCATACATTTAGATCGTGTTGTAGTGCATTTTTGTAGGGAACAGCTGATTTTTTTTTTCATATTTCAGTGTCGGTCCCATAATAAAAGTTGATCATATTCATGAGTACTTTCACCTCCTAAAATATCCGAACTGGTTTTAATTATACCCTGTATTATATTTAATAATAACACCAGTATTATCAATCCTGTCCAAATTTGAATGATATATTTTTTATTTTGTAAATTAAATAGGTTACAGCCTAGTTAATAAGTGCAGTGATAGCCTAGTGGTTTAACCATGTGCCTCCCACGGCGAATGGTTTGAGTTCGATCCCGAGGCACGCACCGCTGACTTTTCGAAGTCATGTGCGTATTAGAAATTAATTATCACTTGCTTTAACGGTGAAGGAAAACATCGCGAGGAAACCGGCATGTCCTAGAACCAAAAATTCGAAGACACGTGACGTCCACCAACCCGCACTGGGCCCGCGTGGTGGACTACGGCCCACTCCCTCTCACAGAGAGGAGGCCTGTGTCCTAGCAGTGGGAACATTATAGGCCGATTATGCTATGCTTATGCTAACAAGTTCTATGTTGAAAAACAATCTTTTATAATGATCACTTCCCAATTTCATCATGAGACCCTGGACATCATCTAGGTCTATAGTATTTATCACCTCCAAAGAACGCCACAACGACCGGTCTAGCGCTGTTCTTTGCTATTACTACGCTTGGTAGACGAATAAACATTACTCAGTGTATTCGTCAATCAAGCTTGAAATTGCCCCCCTAGACCCGGGGCTGGTTGTAAGTAGTAAGTGATAACGTCCGGTCCGCAGGGCATCCACACGATCGAGTACGTCCTGGGCAGCGTGTCGCACACGGCGTCGTACCTGCGCCTGTGGGCGCTGTCGCTGGCGCACGCGCAGCTCGCCGAGGTCGCCTGGAACATGCTGCTCAGGAAAGGTCAGTCGCCACCACTCAGCATCAGTTCTACCTGACTGTAACTACGTTCGAAGAATTGTTGTCAAAATATTAAAGAGATTTCAAAAACAACGGACACGGGATTTAAACCCGCAACCTCTGCCGCACCGTGGCATCGCTCTAACCAACGGAGCTACCGTGTCCCACTCGCATAAGTTGAAATTTCAAATCTCTGAAACACCTCTTATGAAAAGAATTTCCGAAAAACATTTTATTTATTATATCCTCAAGCTATTATGCCGTTATCTCACATCTGCCGGCCTATAGTCTAAGAGCCCGTGAACCCCAGACCTTCGTTATTTTATAAAAGCTGAAAGTTTGTCAGCGCATGCTCCCAACACAGGTAAGAACGATGGACTATTATGAAGTTTGGGTTGCCGTGGCTTTGGCAGGTAAACGGTACTAAAGGTGTGTAAAATACCGATCTAAATTCATCAAATAATAAAGTGTGATTTTTTTGGTATTACCTTCAGAATATTATTAAAAATCACGTTATTGATTGCCAGACACTTAACATCGTGGCAACCCCTTGCCAGACACCCCTAATGTTCATGAAATTATAATTCTACTTATGTTATAGTATAAAAGCTGATTTTTATATATAATACTTAGGTAATAATTAGATGATGTTTCCTCATCAGCCAGACATTTTTGATAGTTCCAACCCCTTGCCAGACAATGATGTAGGGTCGCTGTAGGAGCGAGCGCGAGACAGTATATGTATGGTGGGTGCGAGTGAGATGGCGAGATAGGTCTATCGCGATCTCTCACTGCGTTGGTCGTATGCTGGGGATCTCGATGGATTACAATGTGGATATCTCAAAAATTTTGTCATACCCAATCACTGATGTGCCTTTATCTATGTGTCATTTAAATGGTACTATTTGTAAGACGGATAAATCTGCCTTAATGAAGTGTTTGGAGAAGGAGGTCCAGCATCAGCCACCACCTACTGTAGATGTCGTAATAATTGATGGGGTTTTTTTATTACACACCATGAGAAATGTTCCAAACAAGTTTGGAGGCATTTCTAAGAAAATGTTGCAAATGGTCACCAAGTTCGAAGCGCTAAGAATTGACGTTATTTTTGATCAATACCTGACTCCATCGATCAAAGATTACGAACATTCTCAGCGATTAGAATCAGCACAATTGAGCTACACCATAACTGGACCTGATCAAACACGTCCGAGTGATTTTGCGAAAGAGTTGAAAAATTCAAATTTCAAACAAGCTCTGGTGGATTTTTTAATTTTACATTGGGCCAGTGATGAAATAATACCTTTTATTGGAAAAAAAACTATTCACATAAATTCTAAACAGTGCCATTCTTTTGTTGTTGATACTTCTAACAAAGTAATAACAAGGGTTGTAGAAGAGTTATCATGTCCAAAACATGAAGAGGCTGATACCAAAATAGTCTATCATGCGTGCAGTATTCCAAATCAAGTAAATATTGTGATCAGAAGTGTCGACACTGACATTGCAGCTATCATGCTTGGTCATATGCACCATCTACAAAATGATTCACTTATTTGGATGCTGATAGGCACTGGGAATAAGTTGAGATACGTAGACCTCACAGAGATTTACGTAAAGTTAGGAAAATCTTTTTGCAAGAGCTTACCAGGTTTCCATGCGATCACAGGTTGTGATTATAATCCTGCATTTTTCCGAAAAGGAAAGTTGAGGCCTTTTAAAATTTAAAAAAAAACGGAAGAGTATCAAACAGCTTTCATTAAATTCGGTAAACACGAATTATTCGAAAATAATAATGAACAACAAAGCACTTTTGATATTATTCAACGGTTTATATGTGAGGTATACAATGTCGGTTCGATAACTGATGTTGATGCAGCACGGCTTCAACTATTCATTAATACATATCAGGTCTCAGATAATAATGAAGCGTTTAACCGTAAAAAACTACGAAATTTTGATGCTAGCAGTCTGCCACCATGTAAATCCGAGCTGCTTGCTTATAATGATTTTAATGAATAAAATAATATTTTCTTTAGTACACTATAATAATAATCTGTAATGTCATCAATCTATTTTTTTATGCTTTATAATAACTTGTAATGTCATTAATATATTTTTAATTAAATTTTTGAGTTTTATTTATTTGGTTTTTTTTTATAATCTGTTATTGAGGGATCGCGATAGACCTATCTCGCCATCTCACTCGCACCCACCATACATATACTGTCTCGCGCTCGCTCCTACAGCGACCCTACATCATTGTCTGGCAAGGGGTTGGAACTATCAAAAATGTCTGGCTGATGAGGAAACATCATCTAATTATTACCTAAGTATTATATATAAAAATCAGCTTTTATACTATAACATAAGTAGAATTATAATTTCATGAACATTAGGGGTGTCTGGCAAGGGGTTGCCACGATGTTAAGTGTCTGGCAATCAATAACGTGATTTTTAATAATATTCTGAAGGTAATACCAAAAAATCACACTTTATTATTTGATGAATTTAGATCGGTATTTTACACACCTTTAGTACCGTTTACCTGCCAAAGCCACGGCAACCCAAACTTCATAATAGTCCATCGTTCTTACCTGTGTTGGGAGCATGCGCTGACAAACTTTCAGCTTTTATAAAATAACGAAGGTCTGGGGTTCACGGGCTCTTGCTCTACTAGCATGACCATGATAGAAACGGGTTTTGTCTAGAAATAGACAAAGTGACAAATTGTAGAAACATTTCTACCGTTTCATTCATAAAACGTAGAAATGTTTGTACAATCTGTCACTTTGTCTATTTCTATGTAGACTATTTCTATGAAGAGGCTGCCGGCTTAGTTGACGAATTCTAACTCTGTCCTACCGAAGAATAGACAAAGTTCTTTCTATCCAACTCGCTATCTCTACTGCCCGAGCACGCGGCAACCCGTGCTTAGCGTACCAGACTTTTGTCTACTGAAGAATAGAAACATCTCTTCACTGTATCCATAAAACGGTAGAAATCTTTCTATAATCTGTCACTTTGTCTATTCTATAGTGGTCATGCTAAGCTTGCTGGTTGATTCTAGTTTTTTGATGCCACCTTAATCAGCAACAAATTCTCTATCTGTTTTAACAGATAGAGAATTTCTTAGGCCCTAGACAAGTTACTTTTCTGTTAGCGTTAGCGTCAAACGCTACGGATAAAATGTATGGAAATGACATTCGTGAGTCACATGACTTTTCCGCAGGTAATGTCATTGCCATACATTTTGTGCTTATCGTTTGGCGTGAACGCTAACAGAAAAGCAACTTGTCTAGAGCCTCTGGGCGGCAGACATATTGAATGTATATCGGCGGCAGGTCTGATGTCAACGGACTTCCAAGGCGGCATCTTCCTGTACGTGGTGTTCGCGGGCTGGGCGGCCATCTCCGTGGCCATCCTCGTGCTCATGGAGGGGCTGTCCGCCTTCCTGCACACCCTGCGGCTGCACTGGTCAGTACTGACGCAACACAACCTATTCAAATCTACGGAGATTGCCTCTTTTATGCGCAAGAATAACTCCGCAAAGGCAGTTAAATTAATGCGAGCCTACAATAGGGATGTTGACTATTTTTTTGGAATTTTTAATTGGAACCCTTATTCACTTTGTTGTCCGCCGTCAGTCACCGGACCATAAGTGGAGCCATCTGCTCATAGATGGCGCCACTTGAAGTATGCAGTAGCGCCATCTATGATCAAGATATAATATAGTATATAATAGATACAAGATATAATATGTGGCACTCAATGCAGATAATATTAGTAAATAAGACTAAATATTATTCTACTCTTTGATTTACGTTATTTTTCATACTGCCAAATTGTGACACAGTTGCTATAACCATTGTTTTACATTTAACATTATTTTAAAAATTATGAAGTTACCCATTTATATATTTTACTTCTTGTCATTTTTGTTTTTAACAGTAGAATGTATAATTTATTTATTGTGTATAATTTCGACACAATGTAAAAATTGTTTGTGAAATAAATGAATTGAATGAATATATCTACTATGGTGTAATAGTGGTATAGATCGTGCTGTTGCATATTTCGGAACTCTTAGGCCCGTATTACAGAACGATACTCGAGCACAGATCTCTGCTTGAGCATAGATTTAAAGCCATTTGATTGGTTGAAATCTATGCTCAAGCAGAGATCGGAGCTCGAGCATCGTTCTGTAATACGGGCCCTAGTGCGTGAGTCGTACTCGCACTTGTCCGGTTTTTTTTTTATTTGGTATTAGGCTTGCGTTTGACCGCCATCTCGCCTGATGTTAAGCGATGATGCGGTCTACGATGGAGCACGCTTGCCTAGAAGAAACCGATTCACTCGTGACTTGAAGACACCCAGATTGTAACAGTCGGGGAACACCCACTCGGGCAGCGCATTCCACTGTTTGGCGGTTTTCACAATGAAAGTGGAATCAAAGCGCTTCGTTCGGGTTTTTGGTGTATCAACCATGAACCGATGGCGCTTTTTCGTGCTTCTGGCCGTCCGATAGAAGAAAGGGCAGGAGGGAATTAATTAAATAATTTTGTTCGTTCCTCAGGGTGGAGTTCCAGAGCAAGTTCTATTCCGCCGAGGGGTACCTGTTCCAGCCGTTCTCGTTCGAGGTCATCCTCGACTCGGCCGGCCAGACCGAGGAGTAAACACCACTATCCGCAATACATATACTCGGATATACTACTTCATCACGCCAACATAACGTACAAGGCGATCATAAGGCAAGCTTAGGTAATGATGCTGATTCTGTTGAACATCGCACTAAACTAGTTTTAATCACATTTTAACTCTTTCTTACAAACATAATTGAAAAAGGACAGAATATTTAGAACTGTCAAATTAGTCTACGCCCTTGTCATTTAAGGGAAAATAGTCGTGACCTTTTGCGAACGACTAAATTGACATTAAAACTATTGAAGTGGACTAATTTGACAGGATTGAATATCTACTATCCCTTTCTTATGTTTGTTATTAGAAAGAGACATAATAAGACTAAATTGGTTTAGTTCGTAAACAACAGAATCGGCCCCTATATCGACCTACTAAATTAAATCATTGAAATGAACCAAGCGTATTTTCAATGAATTTAGCATAATTGATTAATTCGGCTTTCTATTAGGCATAATATTTATAATGATATTGAAAATTAGTCTGCTGAGTATAATAACATTCTATCGGAATAGTTAAAGCCAGTGATGAAACAGTATGTTTATTTATATGTGAACGAGTAATTATGTACCCAATTAACTGTTTGTAGGTGTTATGTCACAATAATATAATATTATGATATGTCTGTGTGACTAGGCAGCTTAAATTAATATATGTACAGTACTCCCAAATTAATAATGCGCATAGAAATCTTCGTCACTGTTCGGCAACGGTCTCTATAATAGCAGCTCTATATAATTCCACACAGAGAGAACACGTGCAGTCGCCTCCAATATATAAAGACGACTGACGGACCTTTGACTGACCGGCGACCGCCCGAATTGTTTTCGATTGTGTACACATGATATTGATTCCTATTTCTTTCGAACAAGGTGCAAAATGCAAGTGCATTGTTTAGGGTTCTTACGATTCAATGATTCGGGTGTTTCCGGGAATACGACAATTAGCGAAGATCTGCGTGTGCATTATTAAATTGGGAATACTGTATCTGTGTGAATATAATATCCCCGATAGTTCATGAGTAAGAGTTATTTGAATAATGTTAGTGTTTGGTAGTGTCAAGTATATAAATCCAGTGCTATTCGAGTAGGTATCAAAACTTACTTAATTCTAGATGTTTAAGCAAGAAGATTCCATTTTTTTTTCCATAAAACTTTATTGTCTACAACATCAAGGGTACAGATTACAAATAAATAATTTTCTTTTATATTTTCCTAGTTAATAAATATTTTTTTTATTTAATCCAGATTTTTTGTAAGTTATTAAGTGTGAACGACCACTCTTCGTGTAACCCAATATATGATTCAATTGTACTTAAAATTATTTATACGTCGACTTCCGTACCTATTCCATTTGTTATTGATCGATCGATTATCTGCAGTGTTGATAGATTGCAATTTTAAGTTGTAATTTTGAATAAATTATTTAACATTAAATACTTTTTTTATTCAAACTTTAAGTATAATAATTTATTACTAATGTATTTACAATGAGATGTGTAGCTGCAGTTTCAATCTCCATATTTGTAACGCGTAACTCCAAAGTGTATAAATGTATAATGTGTCAGACGCTCTCTGTATTGTAACTGATTGTCATTCCAGTCTATATCCAATGTTATCACTTCGCTGAGTGTCAGTAGCATATAGGTTTACGGTGATGATTAAAGGTTTTAGTAGCATTATACTATTTGTTTCATTTGAATCCATAAAATAAAAAATTGTTTGAGTTAGGCTGAAAGTTCCACAAACTGGTGAAGCGACTGACGCCTGTAACATAGGTTGTTGCCTAGCTCACGAGTCAGGGCTTAAAATGTATTGTAATATCTAATTTTAATGTCATTAAAACATTTTTTATTATATTTCGTCGCTTTGCCTACAAACATTGCGATGTGTTTTTTTTTTTCGATTGTTGGTTTTTGATGCAATTTTAGTCCTTATTTATTTGAATCTATAAAAAATAATGATTGAAATTTGCATCAAAAAGTAACACTCGAAAAAAAACAGGTAGTGTTTTTTGGAATCGCATCGACGGTTTAGTGAGAAGTTAACCACATCTTGGGTCATTTCATTACATTGTGGGTAAAAATGTAAACTAAAAGAGGTTTATGGTAAAAGTTAGTCGTACTCTGCGCCGATAGTAATGCTTATGTCTCCGGGCAGCACGTTGGTCTTGTGATACCAGCGGTTCGTGTCCACCACCACTGCAATCAGTAAAGAAGTGTTATTAACACACAAGCATTTCCACATTACAAACAGATACCTACGTGCGTAGTTTGTACGTTTGCTATAATCAAATCGAACCAATACATAGGCACCCCATAAGAACCTGACAATGTAAAGATACATTAACTCCGAGACTATGTTACGTATGATTTAATGGCCGTAAGTTTAATCGTAGTTTAAATCACAGAAGAGAGTTTAATCTCCCGTCATCGATTGTTTCTTCGGGTTTTTGAATTAGAAAACAAAGACAGGAGATGAAACTCTCTTTGATGTTACGGCCCTGAATAACGTATACTAATCAGGGACCGAAAATGTCACCCGTATGGGGGTTAACCCGGGTTATTTTTTTTGGGTTAGGTGAAAAACCTTGCATAAAGGTTAACCCGTATTCTGGTTAATCAGTCTAATAATAACCGGTTCACGCATAGAGTTCATTATTGTTCCTTTTTTTCATTTTTGTTCTATTTCATTCGGGTTAATCAGCAATATTAACCGGTAACGGTATCCGTATTAAAGGGTTAACCGGTTACCCTGCATTAAGATTAACCAAAAATATGGGTTAGAGATTTAACCGGTAACCTTTTAACCCGATTAATCGGTCCCTGATACTAACAGATCTCTCCCGGCGCGACGATGAAGGTGAGCCAGCGGCACTGGTACAGGCACTCCGGCGGCGGCGCCAGCTGCCACTGCTTGCGGCCGCGCACCTGGGCCTGCCACGACATGTGCTTCACTGAGTCCACCTGGACACAGACGACACACGTCATTACCGAAGTGATGTTGCGAAGATTTATTCGTAATAAGTAGGTACTTACCTATCGTTTTCATAATTTTATAATCGTTGGATAAATATGTTTGAATACCTTCCATTCAATACCAGGGAATTAAGAAAGACTTAAATATGAGACTGACGTGCGCGGAAAGTTCAGTGCCAAAGACACCCTGAATGTTTTGCCTCTCACTTTATGACTTTAAGTCCGTCGTAATAAGAAAATCCAGGACAATTTTTTTTATTCTTATAATTGGAAAACATGTACAGTGGTGTAGCTAGGCAACCAAAGGCCCTGGGGCAAAAAATAAACTAGGGCCCCAAGTGGCCCTAACTACGTTTGTTCCGTATTCGTCGTGCTCCGAATTCGACGTAGGTAGGTACTCCAGATTTGTCGAAATCCAGATTCGTCGTAATACATGATAAAATTAAAAACCAAATACAAATTGTAACTTATTGTGAACAAATTAAAACTATGAAAATAAAAGAAAATATCTACCTGGTACCGTTAAAAAAATACAGTCTTGCGACAGACACACAGACCTTTGGGTCAGTCTCGCATCTAGGGCCCCGGCAAGGCGGGGCCCGTGCCCCGGGCGGCAAATTCAGAGGGCGGTAAATTTAAGCTTGGTAAACGAATGCACTGAGTAGTGTGTTCGTCTACCAAGCGTAGTAATCGCAAAGAGCAGCGGTAAACCGGTCGTTGTGGCGTTCTTTGGGGGCGACCTCACGCCCACTAATTCATGGACGTAGCTACGTCGATGAATTAGTGGGCGTGTTATGGCTGAATTGATGATGATGATAAAGGTAAATTATACTGTCGGGCGGGAGCGGCATTTTTCAGTTTTTGCCCCGCCTCAAAATAATTCAAGATCCGTGGCTGCTTTGGGTACGGAATCCTAGTAGAGATTTTTAAACCAATAACACCACTTTCTTGACCGACTACCTATACGTTTTATTTATATAGTACGGTTTAGGTGTTTATATTTCGAATGTGGGAGAAATTTGTACTAGTTACATATTTATAGTTTATAAGTCAGAGTCCGAGGGGCCCCCTGAGCTTGAGGGCCCCGGGGCACTGCCTCGTCTAGCCCTCCAGTAGTTTCGGCAAAAGTAGGTACCTAATGCGGGTGTGGCGCGTACACAATACCTACACATAATAAGCATATACTCACGTGCATATGTGCCCCCTGTCCCGGTCCACCCATAAAGATCCAATCAACCATATCGCTCTCAGCTGTCTTGGGCAGGAAGTAGGGCCGGTTATAATAACTTCTCAGTTTCCGTGTCTCCTCGTCGTAGCAAGTGCTCCACCCCACGTACCACGGCTGGCCCGACAGGTTGGCCCTCGCCTCGTCCATACTGAACACCTCTTGAAGCGAGTTCAGCCCTGACTTGTACGCGAAGTAGAAACAGTCGTTGATTTGTTTACCCATTTTTCGGTCGCCGTAGAAGTTCGCGAAGAATTTAAAATCGAATGCCTGCGAAATTTATTAAAAATTAAGTAAGTAAGGTAGGTACTTACCTACCTATTTATTTATGATCGATTTAAACAGATTAGATATGGATAAAGACAACATTACTGCCCATCCTCATGTGTCCTAAGATGCAGAAATAAATAGAATGCAGTTTCGTAGGTAACACCGAATAAGCAATGGCACGTTTTCTAAAAGTCCAAAAAATGTGAATACCCCAAGTGCCTTCCATCCGTCAGTAGCATCGGTCACAATAACCGGCGTAGTGCCGTACGCGTACTTGTCCTCAAACTCCTCCGCCGTAGTGTTGGCGAGGCGCACGACATCATCAACTCCCGCGCACATGGAGCAGTCCTCTGGCGGACGGAACACTGACTTGGAGAACGAAGGCAGTTCCAATATACAGCTCTAAAAGGGAACGGCAGACAATAAATTAATTTGAAAGTCCACAATAATTAGCAATCAATTAAACTCATTATACATAATAACACAATAGGTGATGGTTTGCTTAAACGGCTGGTGTAATATCTGCCTTTCCTCAAACGTTCGCAAACAAATTGGCAATTCTCGCGGTGACATCACGCGGGGTTTGTTTTCTGTACCGACGTACAGAATAGACACGCTGAAACTTAAAGAAGTATATACTTAGGTACCTACTTATACGTACGGGAAATATTCTCAATTTTCGTAGGTTATAAGTGGGTACATTTGATACTTATTACTGGTAAGTTACGGTCGAAAGGCCCGCGGTCCTTTCGCTTTGGGCCGTTCAGACTAAATACCCGCAAAGCGGGTAAACCAACTTACCCTACTTCCTAGAAGTTCGGTATAAACCCATCGTCCACTGATCAGAAACACGAAAACCAGAACCGCAGTCAACAAAGTATAACTCGCAGATTTCCCCCCAAAAACTTTCTTTCCACTATTGCTCGGAATATCAAGTTGAGAAACATACGAATGACTAAGTTTCAAACTGTCGATTTTATTAAGAATTTTAAATATTTTCAATTCGGCCGTTTTGTAAGTTTTAGCGCAAGCTTTCGAGCGAATAGATTGACTCATTGTGGTGTGTTGCGCGTCTCGGGAGTGACTGAAGGGGTTGTGTCTTCCTCCGAAGGCTTTTATAGGGTTGGATATTATTTAGAGCTAGAGTAAATATAATCGGATTTATAAAGAGTTCCTAAAGTATAGTACGTCATAATAATTATGTATCTTCTACAGAGGTGCGTTATATCGTAAATCTATTAGGACCTTTTGACTTTACCAACACTTAGGCCATATTGTTTCATCTTACAGTTACGTATCTGTAACCGTCAAATATGGCGGCTTGTATGACAATTTCATACTGACTTAAGGCCCCGGTATACGCCAACGGCCTTGAGTGATTTGGGCGGTATAGCTTGAGTGTTCTGCGCTGAGCTCAAGCAACGCGACATACATCCACCGAGCAATACGACTCGCCTATCAAGGAGCGCGCTGTGCAGAATTAGACGTATTATTACTTTTTAGTATCTAAAATATAAAATAAAAAAAAAGTAACAGGCAATATATTATAGGTAGTAACATAGTCTTTTCACACAAAACAAATCATGAAAATATCTTAAGCGATTTGAAAGTAATTACGTTTTTATGTTTTGGGTAGACACGAATTCATGAATTTATTTCATTAAGTATTTTACAACAATAGTTAAATATTCACAGGTACGATTGATGTATAATATATATGTTCTAGTTTAACATAAAAAGATTGCACAACTAACCTGCATTATTTGACTTTAACTTTAATACATCTTCGATACTATTTAGTATTGCATACCTACCTCTTGCTTCTAATCACTTATTAATTTTGTTGGTTACTCTAAGTTAGTTTTATGCTTAGCGCCTATACATTTTTAAAGAGCACGCGGCGTGCGCCAATTACGGTTGATTTTTTCAGAGCTTTCAATGAATTTCATTTCAACTTCCACATAATGAATGAAAAAGTAACAACATCACACTAATCACACTATCACACTATCACACTAATCACACTAATCCTACTAATATTATAAATGCGAAAGTTTGTGCGTGTGTGTGTGGGTGGGTGTGTGTCTATGTTTGTTACTTCTTCACGCTGAAACGGCTGGACGGATTTGGATGTTTGGCACACAGATAGATTATAGTCTGGAATAACACATAGGCTACCTTTTATCCCGAAAAACGCGGGTGAAGCCGCGGGCGGAAGCTAGTAGTCAAATAAAGTTTTCGTATGAGCCACTCTATAGATATCCCCAGTCTGATGGGATAAGTAATGCGTTGTGGGTGCAATAGGTATGAAATTGGAATTCATTATCTGTCGCGGAGCAGCAACTGTGTCCTTGTTACACGCTCAATGGTTGCGGCGACACGCTATTATCTTTTTTGTTAGATATTCTTTTGTGAATGATCGTTTCTCGTGATAGATTTCCAAAAGCTTTTGCCGCTGTTTTTTAGGTACCGCGTTTCTTATTCCTCGCTATGTGAATTACTAATCACGGTAAAAGCACAGAACAGCCTGTCTGTTCTGTACCAACTCGCCGCGTGATATCACCGCGAGTACTGCCAATATGTTTACGAACGTTCGTGGGAGAATGTCACGGTGAGATTCTCCCTCGAACGTTCGCAAACAAATTGGCAGTTCTCGCGGTGTGCAGGCGCGGTCGCAGCCGAAGATTTTGGGGGGGTCATACCGCAGTCAAAGACTTTGGGGGGGGTCATATCGATCTAATGCCGACGTGCTATACCGTGTTTGACGCATTTTTGTACGATTTTGGGGGGGGTCATGACCCCCGTGGCCGACGTACAGACAGGCTGTTCATAGTAGCTGAGACATGGTTCATGGTAGAGGAGTATCCCTGGGTTGCAGGCTACCAACGACAACATTTTATCGCTGCGCCTACAAAAATAGCTGTTTTCTTTTTCGATTCTTAGTTTTTGATGCTTTCAATCGTTATTTTATAAAAATGCAAAGGATTAAAATTGCATAAAAAACTAACAATCCTAAAAAAAACACATAGGTATGGATTGCATAGGTACGGTAGTGATTTTTGAAGACGCAGTGACGATTTTGAATGTTTGATCATTGATGAGTTTGGACTGGAGCATCACCAGCCGAAAGAGTTTGTTGGCATTTATGGCACTATTCAAAAACGGTTGCTGCGGAAGTAGGTAAGTATTATGTAGTTCTATGGATTGCGCAGGCCCTCGTCAAATCCTTGATAGGTCAAGTCCTACTTTATGGTATAAATCTTTATTAAGTATTGCAGATAGCGATTTCGATTATTCCACTTTTAAGTAAAATAAATAAATATTTTTGTTTTAATATCTTATTTATTTTCTTCTTCGTGCTCACTTCACACGTATGATTCCGGGTTTTGTACGATATTTTTTTTTTTCACACTTTCAGGACTTTCAGGTACGGATAGTACCTGAACAAATATCGTACAACTTATCCATTTCCACTTGTCTGGCAACCCTTTTTTTTTTTTTTTTGACGATGGGAAATCATCAAATGACCCCTCCCGCTCTAGGGTGGAGCGAAAGGGAGTGTCAGACTCTTACTGACTAAAACCCACCCGTGTTCCTTCCTTTGCCCTTCATGTTCCGGGTCAGCGGTATCCCTTTCGGACAATCTTGTCTGGCAACCCTGTGTTGTCATTCTGTGACAGAATTTCACCGAATTTGACATTGACAAACAACTAAAATGTCAAAACTTTTAAAGATAAAATGTCAAAGCAAAATAAACAAAACCGACGTGGAAAGTGAAAAACGTACAAAGTTTTTTATTATTGTGTAAACTATGGCTGCTATATTAGGCGGCGGGCTAGGAGGCCTCTCTGCAGGTTACTATTTACTTAAAAACAATATAAACAACAACAATAATTTAAAACTTTTTCTCTTAGAAGCGACCAATTATTGCGGCGGGTGGATCAAATCTATTCGCACGAAGGACTATTTATTCGAGCAAGGACCGAGAACTATCAGACCAAAGGGTATGTCTGGGCTGAACACCTTGAATATGATGCAGGATTTAGGTCTGAGCGAGCACATCGCGCCCATCACACCCGACCATCCCGCGGCCAAGAACAGAATGATTTACGTGCGTAACAACCTACACATCCTACCTTCCAGTTTAATGAGTGTCTTCCAGAAGAATCAGCCATTCTCAAAGCCCCTCATTTATGCACTGTTCAATGATATAAAATCACCCTATAAAGAAATGCAGGATGATTCTATTTATAACTTTGTTGAAAGACGTTTTGGTAAAGAAATAGCAGACTACGCTATATCTCCCATGATATGTGGGATCTGTGCTGGAGACGCAAAGGAAATATCTGTGAAATTTCTTATGAAAACCTTATTTGAATATGAGCAAACGCATGGCGGAGTTGTGAAAGGGTTGATGAGGTCTATGTTCAAATCTAAAACCGATTCAAACATGGATTTAAGTGAGTTAGCTAAGAGATCTCAAGAAGAGAAATGGAATGTGTACACAATCAGAGGTGGTCTTGAAACCTTCCCTGACACTTTACAAAGCTACTTGGTTGAAAATGATGTGTCAATTAATTTGAATACCAAAGTTGAAGGAATAGAGTTTATAGATTCAAGTTCTGTGGCATTAAAAAATTCAAATGGAATAACTTTAACAGCCAATCACGTCTACTCTTCAATACCGGCTTATGCTCTAGCTAAGTTAGTACGGAGACAACATCCGAAGTTAGCAGAGACTTTAGATGATATTCCATTTGTAACTGTAGGAATAGTTAACTTATATTTTGATATAGCAGAACAGCTTATTCAACCTGCATTTGGATTTCTAGTGCCACCAATTGAGGACTCTCCTATTCTGGGAGTAGTTTTCGATTCCTGTTGTATACCAGATCAAAAAGGAACAGTTTTAACTGTTATGCTAGGAGGTAAATGGTTCAAGGAAAGGTTTGGTGAGAATGTCTCTGAGAAAACACTGTTAGAGATAGCTATGCGTGAAATAGTGAAGATATTGAACATAAAAGTTCAGCCTACTGCATCAAATGTTAACATTTTGAAAAAATGTATACCGCAGTATGTGATAGGGCATTATGAGAGAGTTGAGAAAATTCGAGAGTACATTGCAGCCAACAATTTGCCAATATCTCTAGTTGGTTGTAGTTATGATGGTGTAGGTATAAATGATGTCATTTATTCAGCTAAGAAACAAGTTGAAGACAGTCCTTGCATAGTATAAGAATTTATTTTGATGAAGCTAGAAAACTATGTAATAACTTTGTGTTACAGGATTTGAGTGGATTTGGGAAAATTGAGCATTTATTTTATATATTTTTGTTAATAAATGGTTTTTATTTATTTGTTTTCTAATTACCTATAGCTACATACCTAAAAGATTTATATTTTTGGTGGACAGATGACATAAAAAATTTTGGAACTGGCAATAAGGGTTGCAAAATAATCCAAAATATATCTGTGGGCAGGTCCCTAAATTGCAGTGCAGTGCTAAACATGGGTGTCTCCTAAAGTCGGAAACTCACAACAAGAGTGTTATTCTGGTATTTCACTTGGCATATTATATTTGACCCAATATTATTTGGCTAATACAACAAAATATACCCTATTTCTGTTAAAATAAAGTTTATTTTGTATTAGCGAAATAACGCGAATATTTGGTCAAATACTCCAAGTGACGTGCAGTTTTTAGTAGTTATGGAAGAACAGAAACTACATTAATGTTCAAAATATTTTATTTCGGCTAAACATATACAATCAAGTTGATGATAATACTTGCAGAACTATGTATAAAATGTGCAAACTTTCAAAAGCTTAATTATACGCACAGCTATTTAGTAGTGAGAACGTCTTATCCTAAAATTATATCTTTATTTTTAAAAAAGCCTATAAAAAAATAAATAACTAAATAAAATCTCCAAACTCATGGAATTTCATGAATAATTTCATTTGTTTTATCTAAGCAAACTTTAGGCACGTGTATTGTTTCTAGCTGCTCTCTACATGTACCTACAATATAAAATATTCGATTTTATAATACATCTTAATACATATTTTTAAGTGTTTTAGTATTCTTATATTATTTCTTCTAACATTATCTTTAGTAACTTCGTAAGTATGTCATGTTCAATCTTACATAATATTGTTCACATTTCTTAATAATAGAAGCCACAGTTTGCTATACTGTTCACATACATATTATGTACATATGTATGTGTAGTATATAATATTTTGATGGTTATTAAAAAGCAATTCAGATGGTAATATAACTTAAACCTATTTTTCTCCAATTATAAACAATAATTATCTAAGCAAAACATCAGTGACAGTAACTTGAATATATTGTTATTCTGGCAGTAATGTTAGAATAGAATATGGAGTAAATATTGTGTGTATTGTGTGTATAATATTATGTATAGAGTGCTAACGCGCGATACAGAAGCGCCATCGATAAAGCCATACTACAAACATCGACATAATGTAGCATGTTGACATGTTTTTAGGGTACCGTACCTCAAGGAAAAACGGAACCCTTATAGGATCACTTTGTTGTCTGTCTGTCATGAGTGGAGCGATCTGCTCATAGATGGCGCCACTAGAAGTATGCTGTAGCGCCATCTATGATCAAGATATCTACTATGACGTAATAGCGGCACAGATGGCACTATTGCATATTTCGGAACCCCCCCCGAGTCGTACTCGCACTTGTCCAGTTTTTACGCACAGAATAAAGCCGCGACAATTTGCGGCATGTTGACGTATGCCGATGGAATAAAGTGCGACGTATATTATACAAGGTGGCAGGTTAGACAGTGGAAATATTTAAAAGGGTCATTGTTCTTATCATCATGAACAACTTTTATTGGGACCAACCCTGAAATCGCGAAAAAAAAATCAGCTGTTCCATACATTTTGTTATGTGAACATAGATGTATGGAACAGCTGATTTTTTTTCGCGATTTCAGGTTTGGTCCCATAACAAAAGTTGTTCATAATGATGAGTACAACGACCCCTTAAATATTTCCACTGTCTAACCTGCCACTCTGTATTAGTAGATAGTGGTGCCGATTCTGTTGTTTACGAACTAAACTAATTTAGTCTCATTATGTTTCTTTCTAATAAAGAACATGAGAAAAGGATAGAAGATATTTAATCCTGTCAAATTAGTCCGCTTGAACAGTTTTAATGTCAATTTAGTCGTAATCGCAAAAGGTCACGACTATTTTCCCGTAAATGACAAGGGCGTAGACTAATTTGACAGTTCTAAATATTTTCTGTCCTTTTTCAATGATATTTGTAAGAAAGAGATATAGTGTGATTAAAATAAGTTTAGTGTGATGTTCAACAGAATCAGCAGCAGTATCTTGTCTAGTTGCAGCTAACAGTGCCCAGATCCAGCAGCACAGTGGTGTAGAGCGTGTGGTCTCGCGGCGGCGCGGCGGCGGGCGGTACGGTGTTGCGGTACGAGTACTGCAGCGCCACGCGGCACAGGGCGGGCGCTCCGCCGGCCGCCTCGGCCTCCGTCACCACCTCCAGCCGGAGCGCCAGCTTGTTGGACTTGCGCCACATTATTATGCTGGAACAAAAAGTGGTTTCTGGTTAACAGTATGCCGTGGGTGGAACTGGTATCAAGGAATCTTGTGTGGGGTCTAGGGTATAAAATTACGTAAGTATGTGACTCTTTGAAACAATAAATTATTATTATACTTTTGCCCTTTGCCCTAGTGATAGCCTAGTGGATTAACCATGTGCCTCCCACGGCGAATAGTTCGAGTTCGATCCCGAGGCACGCACCGCTGACTTTTCGAAGTCATGTGCGTATTAGAAATTAATTAGCACTTGCTTTAACAGTGAAGGAAAACATCGTGAGGAAACCGGCATGTCCTAGAACCAAAAAATCGATGACATGTGACGTCCACCAACCCGCACTTGGCCCGCGTGGTGGACTACGGCCCACTCCCTCTCACAGAGAGGAGGCCTGTGTCCCAGCAGTGGGAACATTATAGGCCGATTATGCTATGCTATACTTTTGCCCGCGTCTCCGTCTGCGTGGACTGCAATGAAATGACCAGTTTAAATGACCTCTGTAGTGTAGGGTGACTAGTACTACCAAGAGGTCAAGCTGTATCTCTGGTTTATCCTACCGGAATTAGATAAAACGTGGCTTAGATTTTAAGTTGGACCCCAAGCTATCGAACTGTAAAAACTTAATCAAAATCCGTTCAGTACTTATTACGTGATGCGCGCACAAACAAACAGACAAAAATATTTTTTTTTTGGTTACACTTAGTTCCTATCCCGACTGTTTTTTTCTGTAATATCTTCAATGTACAGACACGGCTTTTTTATAATAGTATAGATTATATTAATTAATTGAGAATTATTGGTATTTACCGGTTGTCGTTACTTAAAACCTTCACCTGCATTCTTGTGGTAGTTTCAAATAATTTTAACACTTTACAATTATTGTAAGTACGTCTATAGGCGTCACGGAACGTGTTGACACAAGTGAAAACAAATGATAATTATTTATTCTGTAAATAAAAGTTACGTTAGGAGCCAGCCTACGATAATAATACTTTTTATCAATAATAACTAGTAGGTAAGCAATTAAAAAATTCGTATTCCACGTTACACTTCTCACTGAATAGATAAATTAGAGTCAGACTACGGACTGACTACAAATTACAGCCTCTCCACACGCCGCGTGATATCACAGAACTGCCAATTTGTTTGCGAACGTTCGAGGGAGAATCTCACCGTGACACTCCCGCGAACGTTCGCAACCATATTGGCAGTTCTCGCGGTGAGGTCCGAGATAATTCGGATGGAACTAGATTCACGAGTAGCTATTACGAGCGTATATCACGTTCAAGTTTCGGGAATGTCTGGCTCGTTTCAAAATCAGTCGAACAGTTTATTCAAAAGTTAAACACGCGAAGCTCATAAATACGAGTCTTATTATTGCGGCATTAATGTTACAATGTGATTTGTAATTATTGTCAACAGTAATTTTTTTGGGTATTTTACGTCAATTTAAAGTTGCGTGAAGTTGTGTTTGTTAGGGAAACGGCGTGCGTGTTTTACTATAGTAAATTGTAATCAATATGTATATTTATTATTAACTTGTCTGTCTTTCTTGTCTATCTGTCTGTCTGGGGGGTGATTCTTGCGGGTGATATACTGATATCGAATTCGATGGGGGTCATTCTCGCGGGTGATATACTGATATCGAATTCGATGGGGGCCATTCTCGCGGGTGATATACTGATATCGAATTCGATGGGGGTAATTCTCGCGGGTGATATACTGATATCGAATTCGATGGGGGTCATTCTCGCGGGTGATATACTGATATCGAATTCGATGGGGGTCATTCTCGCGGGTGATATACTGATATCGAATTCGATGGGGGTCATTCTCGCGGGTGATATACTGATATCGAATTCGATGGGGGTCATTCTCGCGGGTGATATACTGATATCGAATTCGATGGGGGTCATTCTCGCGGGTGATATACTGATATCGAATTCGATAATATTTCGCAACAAATGTCAAAATGGTAGGGATTTTGACAGTTTTTGCAATATATATCGAATTCGATATCAATATCGAACCCGCGAGAATCACCCCCCTGTTCGGTAAAAAATTTACAATTGATTTTTCAAGCACTTGCTGGCATCGGAGTAAGCTGCGCGACAGTGACAACGATACTGCTTAGCCAAAGTACGTGCTAAGTAAGGTCTATTTATCTCGGCCTTAGATCTAATGTTACGACATATGACAGACTAAGGGCGGGTTGCTTCAAACCATCTGTATCCGTAAGTCAGTACGTAATCATTAAGTCAGTATGAAATTGTCGTACAAGCCGCCATATTTGACGGTTACAGATACGTAACTGTAAGTTGAAACAACATGGCCTTCCTTACTCATTGGTGTCGTGTTGCGCGTCGTCGTCGTACTCCGCGGCGTCGTCGCGCTGCGCTAACGTGAGCGTGACGTCGGGTGACGTCACGCGACTCGTCGCCGCGTACGACGGCTCCCGCTCGATCGCCTTGAACGATGACGTGTCCTGCAGTTATGATATAAATATGTTAATATTTTAATAATTTAGTTATTAAATATTTAAGAGAATTCTCAAAAATCGAATGTCGCGAGCAGGACTTGAATCTGCGATCTCTGGCGAACCGTGCCAACGCTTTACCAACAAAGCCACCGCGACCTGCTCGGTCAACTCGAAATTTCATTACATTCGATTTTTTTAATTCTCTTAAATATTTAATAACTTAGAGAAGCATAACATGGCTTTGACATGTTTCAAATTCACAAAAATATACATTTTAATAATGATAAGAGAAATAAATTTTAATTTTTGTCCTGTAGACTTAGGGCGGGTTGCTTCAAACCATCTGTATTCGTAAGTCAGTACGTAATCGTTAAGTCAGTATGAAATTGTCGTACAAGCCGCCATATTTGACGGTTACAGATACGTAACTGTAAGATGAAACAACATGGCCTTAGAGCATTCGACTGTGAAGTTTTTGCGTGACAGAGTAACAAACATCCATCCATCCTCACAAACTTGCGTTTATAATATTAGTAGGAAGTGTGATTCGGTTGATGCCCTGCAGTTTTGTTTAAAAAAGACCCTTATACAAAAAGCTCACCTTTTCCAAGTTGAGCGACTTTTCCAACGATTTCTCAATACTCTTGGGTTCCTCCCTCTCCTCTGGGGGGGGGATATCCTCGGGCTGCAGCAGCCGCAGCTGCATCTCGTGGCCCGTGGGGTTCGTCAGCTTTAGCAGGAGAGCCGACTTCTGGCCCGGTTTGACTGGCTCGTGGGAGATTATTTTCACTTCGGGCACGTGGTAGCTGTGAAGATATTCTTCAGTAAAAATCACCGCATTTTAGTTAAGAAGTCACAAGTACATCGGCTTGTCTTCCCGGGTAAACCAATTCAGTGGGTTTATGTCGCGTCAGAACTCAGAAGGGATAGTGTTACACGATGTAGACTGCCTCGTATGTTAATATAATTTTTACTATTTTAAGCACGCAGCGTTGTGCGAGCTGAATTAAACTTTATTGCTTTGCTGCAAGAGTCGCTTTTTTTAGGATTCCGTACCAAAATGGTAAAAAAGGAACCCTTATGGTGCGACTTCGTCTGTCTGTCTGTCTATCTGTCTGTCACACCTGCTTATTTCAGCAACTACAAAAGCTATCGACTTGAAATTTGGAACAGTTATAAAAAATGCTTGCCCAACTTTAATGCAAATGAAAAAAGTCAAAAAATATTTTTATCTTCATTGCAAAAGGGGCCGGATCAAAATTCCTTGCCAAACAAACTTAGTTATGCGGTTCGGTTTTTTTCACTTTATACGTCCAAAACTGATACGGAACCCTCGGTGCGCAAGTACGACTCGCACTTGGCCGGTTTTTTAACTGTCTTTGCGGAGTAATCCTTCTCTGGTAAAAGTGCTTAATTATTAGGTTAATGTGATCTTGGAAGGTTTAAAGGTGAAGAAAAAGTGGTTTAAAATCCATAATAAATAATTTTATTTTATTGCTCTTTAAACTTCTAACTTCCTTCATTACCGGTAACCAATGTGAACACAAGAACTCTTTACATAATCATTTAACTCGCCAGCCGCACAAATCGATATTAGTCGTAAATACTCCCTAGGCCAGCAGCTCGATCTTGAACTTGATGGAGCCGGGGTTGTACTCGGGCTTGGTGAGGTTGTGGTGGCAGGTGGCCAGCTGAGACCTTCGATATGACTCAGTATACTCACTAGGCCAGCAGCTCGATCTTGAACTTGATGGAGCCGGGGTTGTACTCGGGCTTGGTGAGGTTGTGGTGGCAGGTGGCCAGCTGAGACCTTCGATATGACTCAGTATACTCACTAGGCCAGCAGCTCGATCTTGAACTTGATGGAGCCGGGGTTGTACTCGGGCTTGGTGAGGTTGTGGTGGCAGGTGGCCAGCTGAGACCTTCGATATGACTCAGTATACTCACTAGGCCAGCAGCTCGATCTTGAACTTGATGGAGCCGGGGTTGTACTCGGGCTTGGTGAGGTTGTGGTGGCAGGTGGCCAGCTGAGACCTTCGATATGACTCAGTATACTCACTAGGCCAGCAGCTCGATCTTGAACTTGATGGAGCCGGGGTTGTACTCGGGCTTGGTGAGGTTGTGGTGGCAGGTGGCCAGCTGAGACCTTCGATATGACTCAGTATACTCACTAGGCCAGCAGCTCGATCTTGAACTTGATGGAGCCGGGGTTGTACTCGGGCTTGGTGAGGTTGTGGTGGCAGGTGGCCAGCTGAGACCTTCGATATGACTCAGTATACTCACTAGGCCAGCAGCTCGATCTTGAACTTGATGGAGCCGGGGTTGTACTCGGGCTTGGTGAGGTTGTGGTGGCAGGTGGCCAGCTGAGACCTTCGATATGACTCAGTATACTCACTAGGCCAGCAGCTCGATCTTGAACTTGATGGAGCCGGGGTTGTACTCGGGCTTGGTGAGGTTGTGGTGGCAGGTGGCCAGCTGAGACCTTCGATATGACTCAGTATACTCACTAGGCCAGCAGCTCGATCTTGAACTTGATGGAGCCGGGGTTGTACTCGGGCTTGGTGAGGTTGTGGTGGCAGGTGGCCAGCTGAGACCTTCGATATGACTCAGTATACTCACTAGGCCAGCAGCTCGATCTTGAACTTGATGGAGCCGGGGTTGTACTCGGGCTTGGTGAGGTTGTGGTGGCAGGTGGCCAGCTGAGACCTTCGATATGACTCAGTATACTCACTAGGCCAGCAGCTCGATGTTGAACTTGATGGAGCCGGGGTTGTACTCGGGCTTGGTGAGGTTGTGGTGGCAGGTGGCCAGCTGAGACCTTCGATATGACTCAGTATACTCACTAGGCCAGCAGCTCGATCTTGAACTTGATGGAGCCGGGGTTGTACTCGGGCTTGGTGAGGTTGTGGTGGCAGGTGGCCAGCTGAGACCTTCGATATGACTCAGTATACTCACTAGGCAAGCAGCTCGATCTTGAACTTGATGGAGCCGGGGTTGTACTCGGGCTTGGTGAGGTTGTGGTGGCAGGTGGCCAGCTGAGACCTTCGATATGACTCAGTATACTCACTAGGCCAGCAGCTCGATCTTGAACTTGATGGAGCCGGGGTTGTACTCGGGCTTGGTGAGGTTGTGGTGGCAGGTGGCCAGCTGAGACCTTCGATATGACTCAGTATACTCACTAGGCCAGCAGCTCGATCTTGAACTTGATGGAGCCGGGGTTGTACTCGGGCTTGGTGAGGTTGTGGTGGCAGGTGGCCAGCTGAGACCTTCGATATGACTCAGTATACTCACTAGGCCAGCAGCTCGATCTTGAACTTGATGGAGCCGGGGTTGTACTCGGGCTTGGTGAGGTTGTGGTGGCAGGTGGCCAGCTGAGACCTTCGATATGACTCAGTATACTCACTAGGCCAGCAGCTGGATCTTGAACTTGATGGAGCCGGGGTTGTACTCGGGCTTGGTGAGGTTGTGGTGGCAGGTGGCCAGCTGAGACCTTCGATATGACTCAGTATACTCACTAGGCCAGCAGCTCGATCTTGAACTTGATGGAGCCGGGGTTGTACTCGGGCTTGGTGAGGTTGTGGTGGCAGGTGGCCAGCTGAGACCTTCGATATGACTCAGTATACTCACTAGGCCAGCAGCTCGATCTTGAACTTGATGGAGCCGGGGTTGTACTCGGGCTTGGTGAGGTTGTGGTGGCAGGTGGCCAGCTGAGACCTTCGATATGACTCAGTATACTCACTAGGCCAGCAGCTCGATCTTGAACTTGATGGAGCCGGGGTTGTACTCGGGCTTGGTGAGTTTGTGGTGGCAGGTGGCCAGCTGAGACCTTCGATATGACTCAGTATACTCACTAGGCCAGCAGCTCGATCTTGAACTTGATGGAGCCGGGGTTGTACTCGGGCTTGGTGAGGTTGTGGTGGCAGGTGGCCAGCTGAGACCTTCGATATGACTCAGTATACTCACTAGGCCAGCAGCTCGATCTTGAACTTGATGGAGCCGGGGTTGTACTCGGGCTTGGTGAGGTTGTGGTGGCAGGTGGCCAGCTGAGACCTTCGATATGACTCAGTATACTCACTAGGCCAGCAGCTCGATCTTGAACTTGATGGAGCCGGGGTTGTACTCGGGCTTGGTGAGGTTGTGGTGGCAGGTGGCCAGCTGAGACCTTCGATATGACTCAGTATACTCACTAGGCCAGCAGCTCGATCTTGAACTTGATGGAGCCGGGGTTGTACTCGGGCTTGGTGAGGTTGTGGTGGCAGGTGGCCAGCTGAGACCTTCGATATGACTCAGTATACTCACTAGGCCAGCAGCTCGATCTTGAACTTGATGGAGCCGGGGTTGTACTCGGGCTTGGTGAGGTTGTGGTGGCAGGTGGCCAGCTGAGACCTTCGATATGACTCAGTATACTCACTAGGCCAGCAGCTCGATCTTGAACTTGATGGAGCCGGGGTTGTACTCGGGCTTGGTGAGGTTGTGGTGGCAGGTGGCCAGCTGAGACCTTCGATATGACTCAGTATACTCACTAGGCCAGCAGCTCGATCTTGAACTTGATGGAGCCGGGGTTGTACTCGGGCTTGGTGAGGTTGTGGTGGCAGGTGGCCAGCTGAGACCTTCGATATGACTCAGTATACTCACTAGGCCAGCAGCTCGATCTTGAACTTGATGGAGCCGGGGTTGTACTCGGGCTTGGTGAGGTTGTGGTCGCAGGCGCGGCAGCGCTGGCTGCGCTTCACGCTGAGCAGCTTCGCCAGCGGGTGCAGCCGCGCGACCGACACCGGCTGCCACTCGGGCGACGCCAGCCGCTGCGGCATGCTCGTTACTGCACGAAGGCGAAGTTGGTTTTAAAATCGGAATCTAGTAATGCTAGGCATATGACCTAAATGTTTCCTACAATGGGTGTAGTCAAGCTCACAACGAGATATGTCAGGACATGCAATATGTCAGAACAGTCAATATACCAGATTACCAGGACAAGCAATAATAATAAAAAATCGGTTATTACACACTAATGAAAGATTGTTTTTATTATTGCTTGACTTGGCATATTGCCTGGCCTAACATATTGCCTGCCCTGACATTGCCTGTCCTGACATTGCTTGTCCTGGCAGGCAATTATGCCAGGACAGGCGATATGCCAAGGCAGGCAATATGTCAGGGCAGGCAATATGCTACATCATCATTATATCAGCCAAAAGATATCCAACGCTCAGTATAGGCCTCTCCCAAATATTGCTAATAATTAAGCCTTCTCTTTAAAAAGTTGTATAATTAATTTGAAAAAAAAAAAAACAACTTCCAATAACTATACCTACTTTAAATTACTATGAAATGAAAAGGTTAAACTTCCATAAATAAAAATCTAAATGTATTATCTAAGTCGGCGGGGCCTAGCATGAAAATACGCAAAATTGCAGATTAACGAGGAATAAGTAGTCAAGGTACCACAGAAAAATAAGGCGATGCGTCGCCGACACGTGAAACTAGCTATAGATATCTAGAGAAGATACCTGCAGACAGTGGCGTGTCTAGGAGTCAACATTAGGGTAAGCTCAACGACATTTTTAGGTTTTAGTAGGAATTTAATGTTTTTCACCAATCTAAGCCTGTAAGGTATTGATTGCTATTACACGAATTTCTTTAATTGCTTTGCCTTTGCCCGCGACTCCGTCCGCGTGGACTACAATGAAATGACCAGTTTAAATGACCTCCATAGTGTAGGGTAGCTAGTAGGTACCACCAAGAAGTCAAACTGTATCTGTGGTTTATCACACCGGAATTAGATGAAACGTGGCTATATTTTAAGTTGGACCCCAAGCTATCGAACTGTGAAGACCATATTAAAATCCGTACAGTACTTTTTGCGTGATGCGCGCACAAAGAGACTGACAAAAATTCAGAAAAAAATGTTGTTTGTTTTCGACCAGTCGGATTTTGGCAACCGGCCTAAGGCCGCCGCTGAATCAATAAAGCAACACTAACTCTGGTTCAAGTTGACCTCCTTGGTGAAGATGTCTTCGGGCAGTTCCTCCACCTCCTCGCTGGCCTGGCTGGGCACGAAGCTGGCGATGGCGGACGACGAGCTCTCGCTGGCCGGCAGCCCCGCGATGTTGCGGGCCATCGCGCCCGTCAGCCCCGTCTTGTCCTACGTCGTTATATTTGCATCGTTATTGGTTTTAGGGGTTACAAAAGGTTAATTGATGGGTGAAGTTCAATAGCATTTAATGGTTAGGTACACTTACATTTATTTTGAATAAATATGATGCTACATTATTTTATATAATTATTATTTCGGGATAAAAAGTAGCCTATGTGCTATTTCAGACTACAGTCTATCTCTGTGCCAAATTTCATCCAGATCCGTTCAGCCGTTCTGGCGTGATTGAGTAACAAACATCCATCCATCCATCCAAACTTTCACATTTATAATATTGGTATAGTATTAGCATAGATTATGAATTAAAATACTTACAGTAAGAGTGATATATTTCCCTCTGATATTGAACTTCTTCCTCTCCCGCTCAATCTTCTCCTGTTTCTCCTGTTGTGCGATCGCCTTGTAGTAGTCCAGGAGCTGGTTGACGCGCGCCGCGTACGGGTTCGTCCGCTCTGGCCAACCTCCTGACGCTAAACAATGACTTCAGTTATTTTCTGTGTTCTGTTTGCTTACTTGTGAATAGGTATATGAATGGCGACATTTACGATAATTATCCTATGGGCTATTTGGTATTAGCATTAATTTGTCATTTAAGACACACTTTTTGGTTAAAAATCATGCATGCAATCATATTGATTATTATTATTGCAAAAGGTGTGTTATGTATATACAGGGTGGCAGGTTAGACAGTGGAAATATTTTAAGGGGTCATTGTACCCATCATTATGAACAACTTTTACTATGGGACCAACTCTGAATTCGCGAAAAAAAAATCAGCTGTTCCATACATTTTGTTGAGTTATGTGAACATAAATGTATGGAACAGCTGATTTCATATTTCATAATGATGAGTACAATGACCCCTTAAAATATTTCCACTGTCTAACCTGCCACCCTGTATATTTTATAGCTACACTGATAAAATTTAGCACAGGTTGTTTTGTTTGTAGACTGAGCGACAAGGGATAACTAGTGAGATGTAATTGTTTATGTAGTTTAGGGTACACATAAAAATATATTTCTTTCCAAAAAAACAACCCACTTCACAAACTGCTAACCCCACTACAAAGTAAATAACAATCTTAGTTTTGGAAGTGGCTTTGGTTATTGTATGCTTTTTTTGTCACCAACTTCCGAAACTAAAACTGTTCTTTAGGTTACTTTGTAGTGATTTTTTGAAGTTGGTTGCAAATATTCATTTTCCTGTTACATATTATTATTCTGGTATTAAATACACACAAAAAGCCATATTACTAACCAACAGGCTGATCTGGAATCCCAACATCCCGCGACGTCCACCGACAGTTAAAGCAAGACAAGTAGTACATCTTCTTAGGCTGTTTGCTCTCCACCTTGGCGTCGCCAGCAGCCGGCGGGTCCTGCAGCACCTGCCGAGGCTGGGCCATGGTGGCCCGCGTGGACAGCGTGTGGAAACAGCTGGGGCAGTCGAAGCAACTGCTGCAGCGGTTCTTTTTGAGCCGCGCCTCGGATGACGGCATGTTTTCAAGGCAGTTGGCACAGTAGTGGGAATCCACCTGTTAAAGATCATTTTGTGGTATGTTGTTTGACTTTTATGCAGTATGGTTTTGGACAGAGCTGTGGTGGCCTATAAGTGGTAGCAGGCCCGACTTACAAGTCATTGGTGTCTGACCAAAACCGAATAGACAAAATTACACCTGGCTTATAAAGTCTCTTGTAACTTAGATATCATTACAAAATCATTATAAACTACTGATCTAGTAAAAAAGGAAAGGTGTGTCAAGTTGAAGAATTTCTGAATAAATTATTATAATTCTCACGATATAATACTTATGTCATATTCAGTAATACTAACCTAGATATTTCTAACATATTCTTAATCAAAATTTGCAATTTTAATAAGTATTTAAGCAGTAAAACACATCAGAAGTGGGTTACCTCATGACAGATGCAGAAACCGCAGCGTATTTTTAAGCAATGCCGGCAGAAGTAAAGACTTGTTATGGGTTTAAGCTGTCCACAGGAACAAATATACTTAACGTAGTCTGGCTGAGTTAAATAAGCCATGTTTAATTAGTATTTTAGCTTAAAAAACGTGAAAACAGAAATCCTACGCGAATACAAATTACGATTTCAGTGACATTTAGCGTTTAATGACAAATACAAATTGACACTTGACAGTGACAGTTCATTGACGTCATAGTTTCAGTTTAGAAACTCCTAAGATTTTACAAACGAAACAGACAAAATTAAATGAATGAATTACAATTTTTCAAGAAATACAGCACTTTGTTATCTCACTTTGAAAAACGAGGAGCGCATTGCTGTGTGGCTGTCTGTGGCGTCATACGTTCCAAATGGATGGACTGGTTTCAATGCAGTTATTTTTAATTGAAAGCTAGTATAATCCAGCTGTTTAAAAGTTAAGAGCTTTTTAGGGTTTCGTTCCCAAAGGGTAAAAACGGAACCCTATTACTGAGACTTCGCTGTCCGTCCGTCTGTTTGTCTGTCTGTCTGTCTGTGTGTCTCCAGGCTGTATCTCATGAACCGTTATAGCTAGACAGTTGAAATTTTCACAAATGATGTATGTCCCGTACAACAAACGTGATTTTTTTGCTCGTTTTTGCTCGATGTGGCCGTCGAAAGTTATTTTGCTTTCCCTCAGGAGCAATACTTTTTTTCTGGATGAAAGATATCCTGCCTATGTCCTTTTCTGTAGGTACGTACTTGTTGTGACAACGTAAAATGCAAAATTTCATGATGATCGGTTCAGTGGTTTACACGTAAAAGGTAACAAACAAACATAGGCAGGTACTTAGTGTAGGTACCTACTTTCGCAATTATAATATTTAATTAGTTGTTAGGATAGGATAGGAAGGATAAGTAGGTACCTACTTAGTCTTACCTTATCTTTTATTGTAAAATGCGTCAGGGGACCGTATAGAAACTAGATAAGTAGGTTGAAACGATATATATTTTTTTACCATCTCGATCAGGCGCGGTCCCAAGGGGGGGAAGGTCGTGGGGGTCATGACCCCCCATATCGTACATAAATGCACCAATTCACGGTATAGCACGTCGGCATTAATCGGTATGACCCCCCCCAAAGTCTGGTTGCAGTATGCCCCCCCCAAAATCGATATTGAAATCGATCCCTCCGTTTGGAAGCTACGAAGCCACAGATAGACACACATAAATACACAGACAGACATAAGCGTCAAACTCTACTAGCATAATCGGCCTATAATGTTCCCACTGCTGGGACACAGGCCTCCTCTGTGAGAGGGAGTGGGCCGTAGTCCACCACGCGGGCCCAGTGCGGGTTGGTGGACGTCACATGTCTTCGAATTTTTGGTTCTAGGACATGCCGGTTTCCTCACGATGTTTTCCTTCACCGTTAAAGCAAGTGATAATTAATTTCTAATACGCACATGACTTCGAAAAGTCAGCGGTGCGTGCCTCGGGATCGAACTCGAACCATTCGCCGTGGGAGGCACATGGTTAAACCACTAGGCTATCACTGCTGCTAATACATTATAATGCATCTAAAACATTTTGTTGATAGGAAGACCGTGGTTTGCACCGGTTTGTTGCATGTTTTACACTAAACTAAACAAGTGAAGTGAACTTCATCGGCATGTTGTAACGGACCTCAAAGGAGTGGTCAAGAATAATGGCCAATAATGGGTCAAACACCGATTCGTTTACATAACACATCGTAATGGTGCCCAACAAATGTAGGTGCGTCATTGTGTGTGTGAAATTCTTGCTCTTCAACAATGTAAAAGGGCATGAAGTGATTTTTTAGGGTTCCGTACCTCAAAAGGAAAAACGGAACCCTTATAGGATCACTTTGTTGTCCGCCGTCAGTCACCGGACCATAAGTGGAGCTATCTGTTCATAGATGGCGCCATTGGAAGTATGCAGTAGCGCCATCTATGATCATATGTCGGAACCCTTAGGGCGCGAGGCATACTCGCACTTGTCCGGTTTTTTTTATGACGATGGTAACAAATAGGCGTAGGTACGGCCCGCCTGATGGTAAGCGGTTACCGTAGCCTATGACATGGGCGTAGCCACCGTGGGACAGGGTGGGGCAAGCGCCCCACCCTGGCCCTGACCAGGGAAGATTTCGTGGTGTAGATAGGTGAGCAATAAGAAAGTGTTTTGGGTAATTTGAATTATATATACAGATACAGGGTGCTATAGGGTGTAATCTTTTTGTATAAAAAAATTAACCAGGGTAAGACCGCGAGCGCGGGTATAGTTTGCTAGTTACATCATTATTTTAGACTACTGCCCCACCCTGAGCCCATGGCTGGCTACGCTCATGGCCTATGAAACATAGTTTCTGATAGTAAATGTCGCCAAACACTCATAGGAGGCTTAGAACCTATATAAAGGGATTTCAAATTTCAAGTGAAGCAAGCAGGACCCGATAGCACAGTTGGTTTCAGAGCACTTGCCACAGTTCGGCAGAGGTCACGGATTCAAATCCCGCTCGGTTCATTCAATTTTATATTTAATAACAAGAAGCATTATGTTATGTAGATAGGTGTTGTGAAATAAATGTGAGGTCGTATGAATAGTTCTACTAAGTATCACTTGTTCGAATTTGAACAGCTGGTTCAATATTGGGATATGTGTGTGCAAAAATCCTCTACTGGTGAATACTGGTGAATTCTCATTTACACCTAGGTGAGCAAAAATAAGTGTGTAGCCTGTTAGCATATTGCAGCAATAGGTACTATGCGCATATTTTCCTTAAAAGTAGGTACACTCGACGCCATTTACGGTCGACCACTTTTCGCCCTTATTACTAAGAACATAAGGGTGAAAAGTGATCGACCGTCAGTCCATCAATGGCGTCGAGTGTACCTACATAATAGGAAGTGTAATATGAAGCAAGCTAGTTTTCAGGCTGAAATAAATTCTAGAAAAAAAATGATTCACGGACCACGTGCAACCTAGATAAGTCAAGTGGTTTCCGAACAAAATTAATGGGTGGATTCTTCACACGCAAGGCCGCGGCGCGAATGTTAACTGACGACTCAAGGAGTCAGGGACGGCTTGAGGCCGGGGAATAATTAGCGCCGTAAGAGGTGTGTGAACCGAAGAGGATTACGTCAACAGCGGTAATAGTTCATTAGGATAGTCGGCTTTGCTTAATTTTTTACAATTAATTGTTTACACAACAATTAATTGTAAAAAATTAAGCAAAGCCGACTATGGTGGTAGCAACGTGGGCCTCCCACGGCGAATGGGTCGAGTTCGATCCCGTGGCACACACCGCTGACTTTTCGAAGTCATTATGTGCTTATTAGAAATTAATTGTCACATGCTTTACCGTTGAAGGAAAACATAGTGAGGAAACCTGCATGCCTGAGAGTTCTCCATAAAGTTTTAGAAGGTGTGTGAAGTCTGCCAACCCGCACTTGGCCAGCGTAGTGGACTATGGCCTATCCCGTGTCGTTCTGAGAGGAGACCCGTGCCCAGCACGTGGACAGTTAGATATTATTATTATTATTAGGTAAGTACAGCTATACTTTACGTACCTACTGAGCAGACATATTATCAATATTGCCTACATCTAGTAATTACTACACAAAATTCTAATAATGTCATTCATTAATTCGCGATTGGTTAGTTAATTATGTAATTGGATGCTTGCTCTTTCGACATCAATAAGATAAATTAATTTCATAATATTATAGATATCAATGATTCTTTGTGATTTATGAAATCTCGGAGTTGTTAGCCTTAAAAGATAATATTAGTGTTCATCTTCAATGCTTGCCACGATGTCTTAGGCAAGCTTAATTATGTCTACTACGTAGCCTATTTTTTTATCGTTCGTAACACGCGGCGTAACTATAATCATCTATCATGATTGATATTTATTACGACAGTCTTGGACTCTAGTGATAGTCGGTTTCTGACCTTGGGGTTTTGGATTCAATTTCCAGGTCGCGCACTCTTGTAAAAAAATCGCGCAACTGTAATAACCCGGTCCCTAGCTCTCGATAGCTCGAATATCGCAACTTTGCATAAATAAAAAAAAAGGGTATGATTTAATCAGTAACCTAATAAATGCATTTTCAGTGATCTAATAAATCATGTTTGTTCCTAGAATAATAGATCTGTCACCTAAATTGAATCACCAAATAATATAATGATATAATAATATCAAAACGCTTACCTAAATATTAATTAAGAATTACTGGGAAATAATATCAATCATCTAATAATTTTATTGGGTATCAAAATAATAGAAATGTCACTAAAATTGAATTACCAAACAATACAAAAATGTTTACCTAAAAATTAATTTATAATCACTAGAAAATAATATTATTATAAATTATCGAATATTTCACCTGAAATTTAAATCTACAGCAATAAGGAAGGAAGGTGGTCGACGGAGCCCCGCTACGCGGGGCTCCTATTTCTGTCTGCAAGGTTAAAAGTAACCTAACACGAAGGGGTTGACGGGGGCTTCGTTCGCTCGCTTTGCTCGCTCACTGAAGCCCCCGTCAACCCCTTCGAACCTAACCTGTCCGTGTCGGGGTGCCCAAGTTCCCGAGCTCGCTTCGCTCGCTCTTGGATCCTAACTAATGTTATTTTTATGCTAACCGATTTTCTCAATCCAACTAATCTGTATTAGGGATTTTTTCATAAAATTATGGAACTGATCTATTTATTAGGTGACAGATCTATCATTTTGATGATAGAACAAATTTTTTGAGCATAGAACTTCTATTTGGGCTATAGAAAAAAGTGATCAAACTATAATTTAAGTTACATATTTACATTAACTTCATGATTTATACTTAGAGACCGTTTTAATTAAAATGATGACTAATATATTTCTTGGGAACAGATATATTAATTAGGGTATCGCAGATTGGTGACCAATCTAAACTTAGATGACAGAAAATATAGTTCCCAAAAAAAAATCTAAGTACCTATCTATTAGATTAGGACGGTTTATTTTTGCGTAATCTCACCGTGACATTCTCCCTCGAACGTTCGCAAACAAATTGGCAGTTCTCGCGGTGATGTCACGCGGCGAGTCGGTACAGACCTCAGATCATAGAAACAAGGGAAATGTGCCAAGGCGCTATTGAGCTTGACGCTTTCATACGGTCACATTGACCGTATATAAAAAGTACACGCTGGCGACGAACCGAACACGATCGATGATATACAGTGTTTTAGTTTAGTGCTAGTGTTGAGTGACGATTAACAGTGTTAGATTGAGGGTATGCGGAATTTTTAATGTGTGGGAGATCTTTATAATCACGAGGGGCGCTTGTAATTGTGTTGAAAAATGTACTAAAAGTGGCGACAGTTGTTCCCGTACTAATTTGCTCTGATGGCATATCTCCTTATTTCTATGATCTGAGGTACAGACAGATGTCGGACAGGCTGATGTTTATGCTATATTATTGTTAAGTTTCATCAAAATCCGTTTCGTTTCAATTTTTTTTTTCACGATGCCTTGAATACGTCTCTGCACAAACTCTTTAGGTCTTTTAAGGTATGCCAGTAGGAACCCCGTCCTAAGCTGCTTTCTAATGGCGTAATGTATTGCGAAACTGATCGATGGAACACTTATGTCATGTATTAATTACTGCTAACACCGTTGTTTGTGATTAAATGCCCTTTTTTCCGAATTGGATTCCGGTTACACTGTAGATGAAATTAATTGTGTGACCGTATTTCTTGTATCTACCTAATAAGTTAGAGACAGCTGACAAAGTATAGTTGTTATCTTTGCTTTATTTTGAAACATTGCATAAAAATTGTATTCTAATTGCCTATTTCATCCGCCTAGCCTTTTCCCAAACTAGATTGGGGTCGGCTTCCAGTCTAACTAGTTGCGGCTGAATATCAATATTTTACATGGAGCGACTGCCATCTGACCTCCACAACCCAATTATTGGGTAATAATGGTATTCGAATGTTAGACCAGTTTGTCAGACTTTCGGGCTCCTGACTACCCGTAACGACTGTCAATGATATTTCTATGACAACCGGGACCGGCTGCTTAACGTGCTCTCCGAGGCACGGAGGGGTCTCGATGTGTAAATAACGGTCACCCATCCAAGGACTGACCGCGGCAAGCGTAACTTAACCTCGCAGATCGATCGATCAGCGCGGCTGTCATTTAGCCACGAGCCCCTCAGCCCCCTTGTATTCTACTTGCCTATCACCCTCGAATAAAAGAACAATATGCAGTCATGTTCACTGTAAAGTCCACAAAGATGAGGTATGTAGGAACTCCTTATTTGGAAGTAGGGCTACCATATCTCAGGATTTGTTCTGAGTTTTTGGGCTCTTGACCGGGTTGCGACCGGATTTTGGCAATAGGTAGATTATTCAGTTTTTTTTCTAAAATAAAATCAACATAAAAACAAAACCATAATCTTCTATAAATCTTCTATAAAGTAGCGCCATCTATAATCATATTGCGGGACCCTTAGCGAGGCTTACTCGCACATGTCCGGTTTTGTTTCTCAGTACTTTTGAATTTTTCATCTGGTAACCCTATTCGGGAGTGGCATGTAAGTCCACAGCCAGAAGCGGACGGACTGCGATGAGTCGTCAATGGATGATGGATGAGGCATGTTAAGTGCCGACATTCATAACTTTTACATTCCCTTTATTGGATTTCTATTACGAACGCATTGAATTCATTACAGGAGTTTCGAATGCATTTAGTATGCACTCGAATGAATACATCATAAATAGGCTGCGCTTGCGACTAAATGAGTGACAAGAGCCTTTTATGTGTGCAATGAACAATTAATTGATATCGACTCGTACATACCTACTCATATTTTGGACGACATCCGTTGGCGCAAACGCTGAGTTATAGACCGCTGTACTACGTGTCGCTGGTTCGGTTCTCCTGTATCGTGGCGGCGATAAGCGTTTACAAATACAAACAAATACCTAAACAAACAGTCAGACCCGAAACAAATATTAGTTCGCGTGGGAAACGAACCCGCGACCCGTTGCGCAGCAACCAATCGTTTAGCCCTCAGATCATAGAAACAAGGGAGAGGTGCCAAGGCGCTATCGAACTTGATGCCTGATTTTGAGCAAATTGCTCATATTAAAAACGTACGCGCTGGCGACGAACCGAACACAATCGATGGTATAAATACAGTGTTTTAGTTTAGTGCTAGTGTTGAGTGACGATTAACAGTGCTAGATTGAGGGTGTGCGGAATGTTTAATGCGTGGGAGATCTTTTTATTCACAAGGAGCGCTTGATTATGCGCGTAATTGTGTCGAAAAATGTACTAAAAGTGGCATCAGTTGTTCCGGTACTAATTTGCTATGATGGCATATCTCCTTGTTTCTATGATCTGAGGTTTAGCCACTACGACTGTGCCGTGTGCCGATTTGTAAACACACCCACCATCAGGCGCGGTTGCAGCCAGACTTTGGGGGCCAAAGCCAAAGACTTATACTTACCGTGAATTATCGTGTTTCGCGCATTTTCGTACGATTTTAGGGGGGCTCATGCCCTCTACGACCTCCCGCCTCTGACTGCCACTGCCCACGATATCACTACAGGAGAAATTCATAGAGCGGGGGGGGGATATTTAAAAAAAATACCTAGTCAAAATCACCATATTTTGCAAACAGATTAATTTTAATGGTCATGAATATTAAGTGAAGCTCTAAAGTGAAATATTGAAGGCGTCCATTAGTCCGTAACGGTGACATAATGTTGACATTACACCAACCGGCTAAACGTCCTCGGCATGACCCGACCGAGCGCGATTTTGCGGTGCTAAATGACCCCCTTACTCATAGACGATGATTAAATGAAACAGCTCTTATGTCAATAATGGGCATCTCTATTCATTGTCAATATTGTCATTGATAGAAAGAAGGAACATTGGTGTTGCCCGCGACCGTTTGCAATTTGTCTGCTCATGCATCAAGCATCCTTCTCATTGCATTATGGACTGAGGTAAGTGTTAGGTACAATAAAGTCTTAATCTCTCTAATGATAAGACCGCAGGTATTATGACTTTATGGAGTTCATGGTCTCGGGCTGGTTGGTATAAATCTACCAGAAGAATTGGTACTCACATGTCCTGAGCAAATGATTTCGAATCGCGTGCAAAAATGTGCACGTGCTACTTACGAGTGTAAAATAGTACCCATGATCACGACACTCATATGAGTGTGAAATCCTAGTTATAATTCAATGTTGGTACACTCGCCTATTTAAATTATGTATAGTCACAACAGTAATATTTATTGCCTGCCAGCATCTAAGCATTCTCCTCCTAATTTATAAACGATGATTACGTGTACGATAATTAACTAAAACAGTTTTATGTCAACTAGTCGTCCTAACTCGTCTTTATTCATTGGCATAGAAATGACAAAATAAACATTCTATTCTATTCTTTAAGGATATGTACCTACCTAGTTGTTTAATTAATCAATGGCTAAGAATGACAAGTTTTTTTTTACGTAAGGAATTTATGTCTATGGTTAATTAAACAATCAATTAGCAAGTTTAGCAACCAATATATTTTTTGTAAATAACAGCATCTTTCTCAGTGAATGTTTTAATACAAATTCGTCGTTCAGTGTGATTGAGTAATAATAATATTTTATCTAACTTGGCGGAAATGATTACCATGCACGATAGAGTTTGCTAAAAACCTCAAAACGTGTGATTTCGTCATGTTGTGTCAATAGACATAGACGATGATCGTAATTAGCTGAGCAAAGATTAAAAGGAAGCGGTTTTTATTTACTTTCTAATGCTGGTTTTCGAAATACGGGAAATTGAATTATTTTTACTCAAAATTGCTGTGTTTGTGCCAAAAATAGCGATATTATTTCTTCCTTTATAACATAGGTAGCACAAACGTTAAAATCCTAGAAAAATGCAACGTAGAAACCTACTTGTCTTCTTTGAGTAACCTCCTTGTGGTTTAACTGCGCAACTTAGGATTTACCAAAGAGAGGATATGATTCAGATTCTATAGTCACTATTATAGGCTTGGTCTACAGTTATGACTCAAGAAACTTCCATATACGGCTGTGATAAATGGAGTAAGCTGAGATCGATTGAAGTTTCATGGCCAAGTCATAGATTAGCCAAGTTATAAAATATACCTGTATTTACTTTCACAAAAGTTAATGAAATCACATTATCACATTACTTATGCGAAAGTTTGGGTGTGTGTGTGTTTGTAACTCTTTTACGCTGAAACGGCTGTATAGATTTGGATTAAATTTGACGAAGAGGTAGCCTGAGACCTAGAAAAGCACATGGAATATTTTTTATCAATTTTCACGCAAAGTCGCAGGTAACAGCTAGTATGAATTAAATTCAATTTATTTAAGAGTGACTAGGAAAGGTTACAATGTGCGTATTTTAAATCCGGTTTGGAAACGGCTCGGCATCTTATATCATCTTGTTTAAGTACTTTTTAGTTGCTTGTTCGGAGTATACCTACTACCTAAGGTGACAAATCTACAACTGTATGCCAGTAGAACACAGAAATCCAGGTCTTGTCTGCAGTCTTACTCTGAAACTAAGAAAAGTAAACTTTTTTCGAAGATTGAGCGTGAACATGGCGTCACGTCATTTCTTTAGCCTCATTCAGAAGTTATGCCTGTAATGGTGACGTATAATTACGGTAAAATATATTTGTAACCAATACATTAGGTAGGTATAATAAATAAGCATACCTAATTATGAGAAGAGGCAAAGCTTTCAAATGTAACAAATCTATCAGCAAAATAACATTTTGTGCGATAATTTACTTGGATTTGATTAAACTTGGTATAGACTATAGAGTTAGTACCAAGTAAATAAGTAGTTGGTTAAATAGAGTACCTAGGTATCTAGGGGATCTACATTTTTGTTGTAGAGGCACTAGTAAATGCTCAATATAATAGTTTAAATAAGTTTATCCTGAAAGAGAAGCCAACATTATTCTTTTATTGAAATAAAACTATACAGGGTAAAATTAAAACCAGTGCGGATATTTTAGGAGGTGAAAGTACTCATGAATATAATCAACTTTTATTATGGGACCGACACTGAAATATGAAAAAAAAAATCAGCTGTTCACTACAAAAATGCACCACAATACGATCAAAATGTATGGAACTGCTGATTTTTTTTTCATGTTGTTTCAGTGTCGGTCCCATAATAAAAGTTGATCATATTCATGAGTGTACTTTCACCTCCTAAAATATCCGCACTGGTTTTAATTTTACCCTGTATAATTAATATTTCTTTATTATTAGGTAATAAAAAATCTCAATTTTTAAAAATGTGGATTTTGTCCCTTTCCTAAATGAACCGTATTGAAAGGGACGGGCTAATTTCTGAAAGGGGCAGTACGTAATATCAATAAAAAGAACTTTGTAACAACGTCGTTAGTAATGCCAGTGTTCGTTTATTGGATAACTCTTTGATCATTTGTAAACAAGGTAAATACTAACTGCATAGGTACTTAACTATCAAAATAAATTCGCAAATATAGCTCTATGTTATATTAGAAGAAAGCTGATGCGGCATCAGCTGGTTCCTCTCTTCAGACAAAGTCACGGGCATCAGTGATGCGGGTCTGCGTGAAAATGATGGATGAAAAGTAGCCTATGTGGTCTTATTATTTTTTCTTTTTATTTCACACTTTTGTTTTCCCTTTTTATGTTTGTAATAATTGTAATGTCCTGTGCGAGTCTCAAATAAACAGTTTTTCTTTCTTTCTTTCTGTAGGTACTTATCTACTTCTCCAGGTCTCGGGTTAGCTCTTTGTCAAATCTGTCCAGCCGTTTCAGCGAGAAATAACAAACACACACACCAAAACTTTCGCATTAATATTATTTTTTTTTTTTTTTTTATTGTTTATTTATTTTACACCACAGACTTTTCGTCCATGCCCTTTTTATGTTAGTGATTTTAAAATTTTCTTATTCTTATATTATTCAACTGTTTTACACACTACATTTACCACTAGTTAATTTGTCATTGTTGTAACATAATTAATAAAACAAACAGAAACAACGCATTGCCATGGTGGATCGAATGGACCAGTTCCAACTGAAGGCACCCGTTCACGAGCATGACGTTTGCATCAGCGTCGCTCCGATCAACCATTTTATAGGGAACGGAAGAACCCAACGCACAACGCCACCAACAGCAGAACATTTAAGTGAGCATGACATTCGAACCCATCCGGCAATTCGCATTTATATTAAGTACCTAGTAGTGTGATTGGTGTGCTAAAAAGTACAACAAGCTTGTTGTGGCTCCAACCGAAATACTACGAATAAACAGCAATTTCTTTAGTCCTCAGGCGATTTCGACGGTCCCTACGTACAATCTTCTAAGTGGTAGATACGTGATTTGTGTTTTTTGTTTTCATAGCCTTCGGGCCACCCTAAACTATCGTTTAGTATAATAAAAATAATTCTAAGTTGGCCAATTGAACATTAAAACCACTCACAAAATTTCTCTTGTAGAATATTATGTACCAACGCGCGTTTAAATCTTTTTGAGGGATTTATGTACCATCGATTTTAGAATAAACAATACGTTATTTTTTCTATATCAGTGACGGAACTGGTAACCTATCCTAACTTAGGCACTTGCCTAAGTCGATCATGGGTAGTTTTCTAGGTTCTTCTAATAGAAGATTATGTATTACATCGAGTGCCAATTTTCTGCGCTTGCGATCGATCAAATATTGCCATCACCAAAACATTTATCAGACACGGTGATTAGATTATATTATGGCAATATCCTCAAGCTCGTCACCGTAATGTTTATACCTACAATTCAATAAGATCAAGATTAACTTCGATTAAGTCAGTAAGAAAATAAGCTTTAGTTTGTAGCTTCTAACGTCGCAAAGTCGCAAACTATTAGGTAAAATTAAATCAAAATTTTCAAAGTAAGTAATAAACTTTCGTAAGAAGTTTTGATGAGCTAAAAACAAAAGAGGTTTTTAATTAATTTGAAACTTTTACTCACAAGAGAAATAAAACTATTGAAATGAAACTATTCTTTCACTACCTAAAAACTTTTACATGACATAAAATAGTAATATCATTGACAAAAGTCATTAGGGAGAATAATTCACATCGTTTTAGTTACATTTAAATTTCCGCTCTCTATTCACACTGGTACTCGCGAATTTCATTGGCAGTCATTTTTAAAGCCGTGTGACCGGAAAGCCTATACGTTGTTATATAATAATTAACAATTTTTATTACTCTGTACGTTTATTCTGTCTAATTAGTACAAAATGTGCTGCTTGTCCTAATTTATAAGCGTGGTAAGGTAGCTCTACAACACAAATTACGACAGTATTAAATTAAGGAGTTTAAGACACTGCAACTGGCTACAGGCAGGGCCGTATCATCCATAAGGCAATGTAGGCTCTAGGCACTCGCTCGCTATACTACTCGCTCTAGGTATCTCAAGGCACGCCACTGGGCCGGGGCCCCTAGGCAGTTGCCTAGGGGGCCGGCCCAGTGGCGTGCCTAGAGAGGTTTTAGAGGGTATTTTTGTTTATTTTTCATGAATGTAAGTGAGTTAATGTCGTTATTAAAGCAATACGTGGGCTTGCCCTCTAGACACGCCATTAGGCCCCGCATCGGCTAGGATAGGACCACCTAAACTGCTGACGCCGGTCAAAAAAAAACTTTGAAAACCCCGGACATTTGGGTGAAATTGAGAAAGGACACTCTGTGTCAGGATTCCCCTGACACAAAGTGTACGGTTTTCCCCCGAACACTTTTTGAAACCCCTACCGGACGCTCCCCGGAAGCCCTCTAAACTAGGAAAAATCCGGGGAACCCCGGACGGATGGCAGCCCTAGGCTAGGGGCCCGTGCACCAAGAAAAAAATGAGAATCGAGTGAAAAGGAGACGTCTAAAGTAGTTATTAGACAGCTTATTTCCGTCAAAAGTAGTTATTAGAATCGCATTGCCGAGGGGCCCCGACATTGTTAATCTGGCTTTATGCTAAGTATAATTAAAAATGCAGGTAGAACTCTTGCGTCCGGCTGCAGGAATCTGCACCCATCAGTTCCAAAGAAGACCATAGCAGTAGGCAGTATCACAAAAAATAGGTACGTAGGTCAACTGAGTTGATAAGGTAGAGTTGACTCAAAGGTAAAGATAACTCAACTCTACCTTTTTAAAAAATCATGAAATAAGGGGTTATTAGCTAAATTATCAAAACATAAAAAAACTTAATTCTCTACAATGTCTAATTTGTCTTATTAATTAGGTCTTATTCTTTCTCAAATTATCAAGTCGATTTCCTGGTCTGGCTTTATTTTCTAGTTAGGTACTACTCAAATTTTTACTATAATACCTGCTTATTACAATTAAGGAATTAGGTATTTCGTACGATATTTCTGCACTATTTAAAGTGAAATTGACATACCTAGCAATCGTATTATGAACTTATTTGCTCATTAGTATGAAGCGCACTCGTGGCGTGTGCCAGAAATGTCAATAGTGGTAAAATGTCAACGCTCGATTGTGCTAGAAACAGGTTGCCACCCCGTCGCCAGCGCTCCACATGACATTAGTCAATCCTTGCGATTTCCTCCGCGAAGCCTTCTAGGGGACAAGTTCTAAGGTCGGCCTCACGCTAAGCTATTGTGCAATATGAGGCGCGCGGTGCGCCGCCGCGCATGCGCCCACATTTTCCCGCCAAACTCCGCACGCGTCCAGACGCGTATGAAAATCAAAATAAAAAAAAATAGTAATGTAAATTTTTCTATTTATGGTACAATTAAATTCTAAAATGGAATTTTAATTAATAAATAATTAGGTAACTTATGTTTTTATTAATTTAATTTACAGTTTGAATAAAAATGGAAGTATAGATCTCAATAATAGAAGCAATCGGGTGTGGTGATAGTGTTGTGTGGTGTTTAGTGGTGCGTGATGTTACCACGATGTGGTGGGCCGTGGTTCATGTGCTGCTGGTGACGGAAGCCCTCGCGTTTAACATCAGCAACCTGATAGCTCCGTTCGGTGACGTGGTAAGTAAAATTACTGCTATGTAGGTACACTTTCATACATTTTATGACAGAATTTGAATATAAGTGCAACATTACTGCAGCTCTTCAAATAAATTAACGACCCATAATCCCCGCCAATTATGAGGAATAAGCGACATTATCAAATGTAGCATCTTCACGCGTGAGTGCCGTAAGACTCAATTAATTTTAATTTTGTATGAATGGCATACTTTTTTTACTTTTAGGCTTGTGCCTCTAGGCACTATTTTTGGGTAAATAAACATGTGTGTTTATGGACGTGAGCGTATCGTAGCTCATATACGTAGATAGTAGATACTATTAATAGATAATAGACATAAGAATTGCAAGCACTTTCTTAATGAGACTAGATATTTAATTATAGCGTTGAATTGAAATGAAGAATTACGACATTTTGCGAACGGTAAAAATTAATTCATAAAAGCTTTTTTCGTATTTAAAAGCTCAACATTGTGCAAGGTAAACGAACTTTGAATGTAGATTTGACGTTTCTCTAAGCTATCATGATATAAGATTCTGTACCTATACTGCTCAGTACTATAATACATAATTGTACATATTAATAGAATGTAGTATCCCAGCCTAACACATACCTAAATAATGATGGTTGCACGATTTGATTTCCAATCGGTTTCCGATAAAGTTGAAACTGAAAGCTCACGCTGAATAGCTAATTAACTTTACTATAAAGTGTGTACGGTACATAATTATGCGTCTCCCTTTTGTTTTCCTTCAGTATATAATATCCATAGGTAAATAGTTTCTATAGAGCTGTAGCAGCGAGCGTTTTACATAAGAAATCATTGGACGCTCCGTTGTCCATTTCCTTTTCTTTAAAATTAATAACACGATGCTTGTCATATTAATTTACGTCAAAATCATAAAATTTATTGGTTGTTAGTTGAGACCTTTTGTGTTTATTAAATCCACGCTATTAAAATCGACGACTCTCTAGTGAAATTAATTGGTAGGAGTAGAAAATGTACCGTTTAACGTGTGGGGCTTCACAAATAAATTGTTGGCTTGTTGGCTGTCGTAATTGTCCCTGTTCGAAGAACATTCACTATTATTATACTTTAATATCTTTCGTCACCCATAACCTCGACATTTAAAATGAAATCCTTCTTTTAATCAGTATTTAGCATGTCACAACTAGGCAATTTGCAGAAACATCAACATTAGAGAGGCGAAAACCTGTTCTAAAAATCTTAATTTTGCAATCCGTGTTTAACTTACCTACGTATTAAATTATGTATATTGATCAACGACTATGTGGTAACTTGGCAAAAGTGTAGTTTAGCAAATAATTATACGGGTGGAGATAATAAATTTAAATTTATGGCCACGCCGACAATAGGCGACGTAACTTTTACTGTCCTACGAGGTCCGTTGTACATCTTACGACACTATAGGACCCGTCTAGGGCAGCTAGAGGCTCTTCTTAAAAAAAAGTTTGCAACCATTGACGTGTTGTATCAGAATCACCATAAAATTAACCCATAGATACCCATAGTCGAACAGGAACCACCTTGTGAATAACCTAGGATTGTGTTTCACAAAACAAAAGAGAAAGCAGATCGTATCCTTGAATTAAATCCTTCCAGTACAGGTTACCTAATATTAGAATGTTGATACTCGTATAATCATAAAACAAAGTTATGAAGAAATTGTTTATTATTGGTCAGCAAAGGTTAATGGATCAGTCATGGTCACTGAGATCTAGCAACTCCAAATATTTCTAACATATTCAGTGCAATCTCGTACAGTTATCTATTTAAATACTACATTAGTAACTTTTAGGTATTCTGTAGTAAATACTTAAGTTAAAGACAGACAATGTTAAGATCTAGGTGATCCAGAATACAACGAAGAGACAGCTATAATCAAGCCAAACTAATGGATAAAACGGCTTAAAGAAGCAAAGATTGAAACGATCATCTAGTCTTGTGAACAATCAGACATTTTCAAATAAAGTGATGTAAAGCATTTCAGCAATATTGCCAACCATGAAGCTATCACTCAAGTGTTTAATAAAGAAAGCAATAGGGCTGTTACAGATTGGCAACGCAACTCAGTAGGCCCACTGCAGGTCCAACGGCTAACAGCCTCATTCGAGTTAGGCCGGCTGCTCGACCTACATTCTAGCGTCCGCATTGGATGCTTTATCTAATGTAAACTGGTCGTACGTTACGTTATCGAGCCGGTGGATTATACGCGTGTTATAGGTCATTCTTTGTATCAAGAAGATGTTATGGAAGAGTTCTGATGGCTCTTAAAGATATAATGCTTCTAAAGCTTCGAATACGACCAGCCGGCCTAGCATGACCAGGATAGAAACGGGTTTTGTCTACATAGAAATAGACAAAGTGACAGATTGTAGAAACATTTCTACGTTTTATGAATGAAATCTGTCACTTTGTCTATTTCTATGTAGACAAAACCCGTTTCTATCGTGGTCATGCTAGGCCGGCAGTAGAGAACAGAAAAGCACGACTCCATTGCATGAAAGTGAGGAGACTTCAACATAACCTCAGATCATAGAAACAACTTGTTTCTATGATCTGAGAACATAACATTAGAAAGTAAAAGAATAGAGTGAATCATCACGATGATGACAAGGATACAAAGTATCTTCGGGTACCGATGACTTCTTCATTTAGTTCTCACGAAGGTATCAAGTAAAAAGCTGTTAATGGCATTGAAAGACCCGGTAAATAACTATGAATGCGTGGAAAATAGAAAGAAATGCTACTGCTGCATAAATTTTATGGACAGACAGAAATTAAGATCCGAGCGTGGGATAGACCAGCAATTTATGGTACTGTGCAGCCCATCAGCACAAAACTGATTGATCTTCTCTAGATAATAAACACCTTTTACTCCTCTAATTAACATTAATAAAGTAGCTCTATATGGAGCTCATAACTGCCTATTACACTTTTATTATGTACTCAATTATTAATGAAATAAGTTCCATCTTCAATGTTTCCACACGGCGAAAGACCGGTAATACAGGAAGTCTCAAAATAGATACCGATAATAGATCAACATTAATAAGACCAACAAACCAGCTTTTTCGTAATTTTAAGCGCGTATCAATAAAAATGCTGAGGGCTTGCGTAAGTACCGCGAAAGTTACGGAGAAAGAATGTTTGATACATGGCAACATGTTGTCTGTTTATCTGTTTGTAGCTAAAATCTAAACGATGACAACCCTAGACATGTTTGGCTAGTAATGTGATTTGATGGGCTATCAATAAGATTTTGAGGACGTCTGAATGTTGTTTATGTTGCTTTCCAAGTTTCACCATTGTTATCTGCGCGTTATACCATGGGTCTGCCTACAAAGTCATTTAGTCTGTTTTTCTTCCTTCTCTATTTAAATATGGTTTAAACAGCGTAAAATTAACTGTGTGAACTGTGACCAATACAAGGAATTGGTTTTCTTAAAAAAATAAACTAACATTAAGGTAATAATTATTTCCCAAAAGCCACAAATCAGAGTTAAATTTCAGGAAACCATAACTGTTAAGGTTTCCGGCAATGGTCTCGTTTAACTATCGAGTCATTTGAGTGTGGAGATAGTATTCGCAATATCGACGATAAAACGAACAGTTTTCCTATTGACACAGCTTTGAAAATCAAATAAAAGTTTTAGAGATAAGTACCCACTTGACACGCGTACGATGCTTTTACGTGTGTGTGCCGTATTTAACTTGCCGTGTGTAATGTGTAATGTTATTTATTTTGATGTCAGTTTCTATACGATAGGTTAAGTAATGGATTGAATTAACTTTAGAAACTGATGGACAGGCGCGGTCCCAGGGGGAGGGGTCACGGGGGTCATTACCCCCCCCCCCAAAATCGTACTAAAATGTGCCAAACACGGTAATTCACGGTATATCACGTCGACATTGATCGGTATGACTCCCCCTAAAGTCTTCAGCTGCGGTATGACCCCCCCCAAAATCTTCGGCTGGGACCGCGCCTGCTGATGGAAAAGTCTTTATGCTATGGACACTACTGGAAAAAATTTATGAGTCGTCGCTGACTGAGAATGTAATTACAAGTATGAATGAAACTGATGATATCAATATGATATCTTCCAAACTTGTTCATAAAGCAGTACCCGTGACTGTCTATCGGCTCTTTACGCTACTAGAGACCGAATTTTGACATAAGCTTTATAGAAGTACCTACAGTCAAATTTATATGTAAGTAATAAGTATTATACAGTGATTGATAGGATACAATTTTGAAAACGGCCGAGATGACGCATAGCCAAAACCGGTGGACCGTTAGAAATATTGTTTGAGTATACCATTAAGGAGCTGAGCTGCATTAAGGAGAGATTTTTTTTAATTCCATACCTAAAGGGGTAAATAAGTAAGCATATGAAGAAAATAACGACATTGTGTTGTTACGGACGGAGTCGCGAGCACAGCTAGTGAAAAACAAACGAACTGGCTAGACGTACAGTCTCTGAGGTGCAAGCACGCAAATTACTACAAAAAACAAGCTAAACAAAAAACCTGATACAATCTCGCGGGCACAGCCGCGGCACACAGCATCTCGCTATCACTTATCTAAACTCGTATCTTATGCTAATCCGGCCCGCGTTGAAACCACATCTGAATCTAATAAAACATCATATTCTCACGAGTAATTATTGTTTTTACTAGCCCATGCCCTTTTCCAACGCTAATTCTTATGATTGACTGAATGTTTGTTGACATTTGCCTCAATTTGTATTAATACAAACAAACGGGCATCATGATTGAACTTTCCGAATGTTATTTTTAACTCTATTCGTTTGTTATGTAAGTTTGGAATTCGATATTTTAGCTTGTCAATGGTCAGGTGTATCCTATTTGTTACATGCCTACAGCTGTGCTAGTGCGATTGGAAATCCCGTGTAATCGGGTCATTAGTTCTTGTGACTGGTTTGCAAGGCTTAAGTGATTAAGTAGATAGCTTATTTTTCTTTTTTTAAGTGATTTCAAGCGTGTGAACCTTGTCAAGTTACGTTACGTCGTAAATAATTAGCATTTTACTTATCTTGTAATCTTTTGTGTTACGTCTTCAAAGAATTGGATATTAACATTTCGATATTACAATGTAATTGTGGGTATTATGTTGTTTTAAACACTGTGTGACCCTACAAGCTTGATTTAATAATGGGTTTTGTAATGTTTGTATGGAGGGATTTTTATACCATGTTATTAGTATCTTATCTGTTAATTTAATTGTTAGTAACTGTATTTTTTGTTATTGTTGTTACGACAAATACCTATCTCTGTACTTGTTCATAAGTGTACTTGGTCTATCAGCATTTTAGTTATTTTGATAATAATATGCAATGTCTTTTCAACCTGATCAAATTTAAACTATCGATGCATTTTTAATTAAATTATATTCTACTGTTCTTATTGAACAAAATATTCAGCAAAGTTTTGTCATATGCTTATTATTTAATTACTATAAGCAAATAAATACTTTTCGTCACTGAGCTTGGCTTGAGGGTCGAGTCAAGTCTCGAGGCCGAGTCAGCAGAATGTTAAGTTTAAGGACGTCTGTTCTTCACCTCGGCTTTACATTTTTGGCATAAAGCTTTTTTAGCGTTTTAAGCGTGGCCTGGTGGCGTGGAACTTCGGTATTCCATGGCGAACTCGGCGTTTTCTCATCCTGTGCCGTACCTAACTAGCCTTTTATGTGCCCGATGGGAGTTTCTATATCTGCGCCCCTCCAGGGTCTGCACCCTGTGCCTGGGTGCCCCTGGCACCACCCTATCGTTACGTCACATGTCTCATCTGATTTTTTTAATGTAATTTTAGATGTTCTAAGTTATCAATAGGAGTGAATTAAGTGTTACTTTAAAAATCAAATTATTAAAAAAATATGCTTTAATAAAGTCTAAAGATTCTTTCTCCCAAACATCACTCATGAAAAGAAGCTTTTTCGTATGCTTGCGTACACATCGTCGGGTGCCACCTCTCTAAGTTATTATATATATTTGATTTCTCGGATGCTTACGCGCAAGTTTATAAATAAGTAGTATGCAAATGTTATAACACTTAAACTATCTAACTGGAGCATTTGAGTTAACGCTATGCTATGCTCGATTAACGAAACGTGTTCTAAACTCTAATGCGACCAGTTTTGGGCTTAACGATAGATACAGCGAGGTATCTCGATCAACATGTTGAAACAAATAAAGTCAATCGAAGAAAACTGAAATATCAGATACTAATATTACGACTAGTTGCACTTCTAGATAATTTCCGTCCGATAATTTTATAGAAACTGTTCTATTTTTTAATTTAAATGGTAAATAGATAGATAGAATATACTTTATTGTACACCATAACTGTAATACAGCTCGATACCTGTAAAATATTGTAAATTCTGAGTACAATGGCGGGCTTGTTGCTGATAGCGATGCAAACAAAAGTAGTAAATTGTACCAATTCGGAGACTGACAATATTATTTATACAGCGCCAGCTACCGAAGATAATTCATGAGCTTAGGATTTGCATAAAGCTGTGCTTTTTATACTAGTTCATGGAATACTTATTTTGAACATTATTTCTTGGTTATTTGCCAAAGCTTGTTAACTGTTAAGGCAAACCAAAAAATAGCAACCACTTAAAAAGTTGTATATTTGCTCTCACAATATTATATTACATTTAAAATTACATACACCGGTCCAAAAACTTTTATCGCTTATTGGCAACACTGACCTTCAGACGTCAAATACGAATGTGTAAAAAACTCACACATTAAGAAATACATGTACGATCTTAGCATATACAGGTCGAGTAAAATGTACGATTAGGAAACTTATCAGTGCGCTTCCTTTCTCAGCCTATCACCCCCCAAGGTCGCTGTTGGTTAAATGACTAGTTTCGTCATCTCGTCACTGACTTCTTCATTTGCATTACGAGAACTGTTCTCGTTGGCGACCATGTGTCTAGTAGTTACAGCATTTCCCAAACTATGGGTCGCGAGCGAATATTGAGTGGGCCCTGAATCGTAAGACGATATTCCGACCGATCGGGCAGGCGGACTGTTTATGAGCTAAAGTACAATTTATATTAAGTTGACTGTGATTATAACAAAATAATGTCAAATGAAAAAATACTTTGAAACAAACAAAATAAACAGCCCGAACAAATAAGAGACCATTAAACAGTTCCGCGACTCGCTACTAGGGAATCTGAGCGTTCCCAATATTTTATGCCCCCTTTACGGCTACGAAGTGAGTCCCGAATTTGGCAGGTTTTGTTAGGTGGGCCGCAGCCCAGTCAACTTTGGGAGCCACTGGTCTAGTAATTTTCGTGTGACTTCACTACGCACCAGTAACTGCCCAGCAATTAGGGGCAATGATGAAATCCTCAAAGATATTTTAGCCATTGAATATGTATTACGTTAATTTTTTGATGCCTATTCATGGACGTTTGTACATACATAATTATTCAAGAGTTAGAGTGCTTTTAAATTGTTACATAGTAACATTTTTAGGGTTCCGTACCAGACAGACAGACAGACGAAGTCGCACCATAAGGGTTCCTTTTTTACCATTTGTAAAAAAGGAACCCTTATGGTGCGACTTTGTCTGTCTGTCTGTCTGTCTGTTACACCTGCTTATTTCAGCAACTACTTATGCTATCAACTTGAAATTTGGAACAGTTATAAAGAATGCTTGTTCAACTTTATTGCAAACTTAATTGAAAAAAGTCAAAAAATATTTTTATTTTCACTGTAAAAGGGGCCGGAGTGGGGGTCCAAAATTTCAAAGTGGGGTTACCAGGTCAAGTGACAAATCATATAAAAGGGCTTGATCTGCACATTCCAAAATATATTTTTATTTTATTTTATGTCTCACAGTTTTCGATATATGATGAAAAATGTCCAAAAAAATACCCCCCCTTATCTCCGAAGTTTGCGGGGCGAAAAATCTGAAATAATTAGAGTTGATAGAAATTGACCCAAATATGGCACCAAAAATAAAACGATGTTCCTAACTAGTACAGTTTTTTCAAAATCATCAAAATTCCTTCACAAACAAACTTAGTTATGCGGTCCGGTTTTTTTCACTTTATACGTCCGAAAATGATACGGAACCCTCGGTGCGCGAGTACGACTCGCACTTGGCCGGTTTTTTTTGCGAGTTTTTAATATGAAACAAATTAAGCAAGATAGATATGCGTGTATTCAAAACCATGACTAAGTTTATGCTTGCCTCATAAAGGATAATGGCGTTCTCTAGATTTAAACGATTCTGCCACAGAAGTAATTTTATTCTGACACGACGCGTGATATCACTGCGAGAACTGTAAATTTTTTTGCGACTGTTCGAGGGAGAATGTCACGGTCAGATTCTCCCTCGAACGTTCGCAAACAAATTAGCATAGTACTGGCGGTGACTCGCAACTCAGAAACATGAATGCTGTGACCATGGCGAACCTAGGGGATTGGATTCATTGGAGAACTACACATGATCATCAATCGTCAAAACGATTGCGTTACCAGTCTGAGTTTGAGCTAAATTTTTATTAAGTGAAAAAGCAAATATCCGCGTTTGCCATAACAATGTTAATTAACTTCACAAAGCTCTACTAAGCTAAGCGAAGCTATTGCGAAACTGCGGTTTCTAGGATGTAATCTGAATTATAATACGCAAAACGTACCGTGTCCTAGTTGCAAGATTACATTTTTGACAATAAACAGATGAAACATGCCTTTATTACGGAACTGTACGTGACTACACCACAATACACCGCAGATGACTGTACCCACCGATTACGCATCTGGCCGACACCATTATTTTAGTTAGGCGTAAAAGTGTCATGCAATTTTGATATGTAATAGGTACTTATGTTCTCAAGCAATGATGTTGGCATTGATTCAACGCTGTCAAAAGCTCTTTTATAAGCTTCTTCCAAAAGCTTTAATGAAGGGACCAATGATATTAGCTTTTAGATGGACTGCAGTGGCGTAACTACCAGGGTGGCATGACTCACAAAATGTCACGGGCCTCATGAGGTCCCGACAAAACGTGGTAAGGATTTTTGTTTCCGTGATTAACAGTTTGCCTGACTCCGCAGCACTAAGCAGAGAGCAAAGTGATTCTCCCTAAGAAACGAGCGAATTGGTGATTCAGAATTGAATAAGGGTTCCAATTGCCACAGTCAAAAAAATTGCCCGGGGTCCCACGTGTTGTAGTTATACCACTGGCGGATTGATACCGACTATACGGTATGGTTGGTCCATGATAGCTAGCGGTATGTTGTTATGTAATTAATATAATATTTAAGGCACAGCAGGATGTTGGCCGATAGCCGATTTCACGGATATGACGCACATTTTGTCAAGTATTCTAGTTTCTAGGGTTCCGTACCAAAATGGTAAAAAAGGAACCCTTATGGTGCGACTTCGTCTGTCTGTCTGTCTGTCACACCTGCTTATTTCAGCAACTACTTATGCTATCGACTTGAAATTTGGAACAGTTATAAAGAATGCTTGTTCAACTTTATTGCAAATAAAAAAAGTCAAAAAATATTTTTATTTTCATTGCAAAAGGGGCCGGAGTGGGGGTCCGAAATTTCAAAGTGGGGTTACTAGGTCAAGTGACATATCATATGAAAGGGCTTGATCTGCACATTTCAATTTATTTTATTTTATGTCTCACAGTTTTCGACATATGATGAAAAATGTCCGAAAAATTACCATTCCCCCCCCTTATCTCCGAAGTTTGCGGGGCGAAAAATCTGAAATAATTAGAGTTGATAGTAATTGACCCAAATATGGCACCAAAAATAAAACGATGATCCTAACTAGTACAGTTTTTTCAAAATCATCAAAATTCCTTCACAAACAAACTTAGTTATGCGGTCCGTATTTTTTCTCTTTATACGTCCAAAAATGATTCGGAACCCTCCGTGCGCGAGTACGATTCGCACTTGGCCGGTTTTTTTTTTTTATACGACCATGGTACCAACAGGCCTAGGGTCCGCCTCATGGTAAGCGATTACCGTAGCATATGAAACGCTGGAAACATCAAGCACACAAGACAAGAGAAGCAGCTCCCCGCTGTCAAAACAGCGCAACCTCAGGTGCTCTGGCTCTTACTCATCACAGGAACACAACACATCGAAGAGAAGCGTTATTTGGCTGTGGTGTTCTGTGAGGTGCAGGTACTTCCCCAGTCGGGCTGCTCAGGATTTGAGCGAGATATCCCGCTGTGCCCTACCTTTCTTTAGTTTGTTTTTTTTAGCGAATTTTAAATATTGATACGAGTAGAACCGAACATGAAAAATAGGAGTCGTTTTCCTTTATTACAAATTGAGATGTCTATATTATGTAGATTGCAAGTGTTGTTCCTAGCGCGGGGTTAAAGTAGTGATCTTTAACCACTAACCCAGCACCCACCGCCACCGAGGCTGATTACGACAACGGTGGTTAGCCTGTTGCCAACCAACACTGTAACCTCTCGCTGTCGACTGATTGCTTACGTATTGAACTTGCATTAATAAAGCAGTAGGCTTCATTAATGCAAGTTTTTGATTAAGTAGTTCGAATTAGCAATCATTACTTATTGTTTTGTACGCATGGTTATGTCTTGGCAACTTATGCCCGGTTCCTATATTTGAGAAACGATCCGTTTTAGTTACGAATAGTAGTTTTTTAGACGAGCCGTAAACTAAAACCGTTCCTATAAAAAACGACTCGTTATGCAACTTACTGACGGCTTGCTACTAACGGATGGGAGGGTTACCGGTAACGGACGGTAAGCGTATTGTACGGAGATGAGTGTTTGGAGTGTTCCTATAAATATTTTAAACGTCAGTAAACTGTCAAGATTACTATTCGTTATGTCATTTGGTTACCCGTCAATTTCGGTCGGTTAGAGTGTGGTTAGGAGCAAAGTTTCTAATGTATTTCACTGTTTTCGCTTTTTAATTTTGAAATGTCGAGTTCAGATAGTGATAGAGAAGTGTTCGATATTATATCAAACTCCAGTGAGACTGATTCAGAAGAAGATAATAGGCGCGTTAAAATATATAAAGAAAGGTAGATTATTTAGCAACGCTGGATTCTTACGAATTTCAAGTAAGATTTTTTGATTTAAGAATTTTTGGCCACAACAAACAACCGTATTATCAGCGAGCTAATTGATTATCCGTAAAGAAAAGATGCAGAACCGAAGAAACATTTTTGATGCCAAATGTCAGTTCGCGCGCTGAACTTATAACGTTCCGTTCTTGTTGTGTACGCTGCATTCTATTGTATTTGGTAAGAAAATTAAAAAATAACACGCAGATGCCTGCGATCGTATAGTTATTTACACATCTTACAAAACTTATAGAACTATTCGTATGTAAATCTAACATATTTTGTCTTGATTTTTGTATTATTAAATTTTAATTTTACCTAAAACGAAACGTGAGTGAAGAGGACTCGGTATTTTAATGACCAACAGATGTTCGTCAATAGCAGGTATAGAAAGTAAATTGTGGAACGGTATTTACGACTCGTAGTCGGTTCTAGAAAAACGGATAGTAGCTTTTATACCATGACGATCCGTTGAATATAGGAACCGGGCATTAATTATGTTTTATTTATTACCTAGATCACTTTCAGTTTCTGCTTCGGCTACAATAGTCTCTTTAACTATTAAGTCTTATCTAATTTATTTATTCGACGCCTATCGAATAGCCGCATCTTGTTTTGACCTAATGCTTCATTAGACGAAACTGGTCCACCTAGGCATAAATATCTTTTGGACCATTTCTTTTAGTACAGCTTTCTTTAGGGCCGCATTACAGAATCTAAATCAAGTCTCAAGCATTACTTCAGACTAGTTTCAACTAATCAAATGGCTTGAAACTAGTCTCAATTAATTAGGTTCTGTAATATGACCCCTAGTTTATCTAGTTCACCATTTACCTCTTTACCGTCAGCTGGTCTCTTAGAGGTCGGCAAGTGTCTCATTAGTCGACGCTTGAGCTCCATAAGATTCATAAATTCATAATATGACTTGTATCAAACGGATGGTCAGTCAGTATGTCTAATGTTACATGAATCGGTCATCGACACAGATTCACAATTCTTCTTACGTTTGTGCAAATATTTGACCAGTTACATAAAGATTTGCTAATACATGCCAATGTCGTTTCCGTTCTTGCTTTATTGTAATAACATTTTAATGGAACTCGATCCCACGGGGTGACTGACCAGTAGTTTGAGGTAAAATGTTTTAAGTTTGTGCTAGTTGCTGTGTATTTATGAGTTTAGCTGTCTGCAGTTTTGACAATCTTGTCATTTTACACTAAATACGCAAGTTTGTGTGTTTGTTACTTTCTCACGCTGGAACGGCTGGACGGATTTGGATGAAATTTGACACAAAGGTAGCCTGTGACCTGGCTGTCTATTCTGTACCGACACACCGATATCACCGCGAGTACTGTCAATTTGTTTGCGAAAGTTCGTGCGAGAATCTCACCGTGACATTCTTCCTCGAACGTTCGCAAACAAATTGACAGTTCTCGCGGTGAAATCACGAGAATAGACAAGCTAGAGAAGCATATAGGCTACTTTTCATCAATTTTCACACAGACGACGCCTCTGCATGTGATACGACTGTCTCAATCACTAGTAAAACGGTTGTTATTGTTGTCTACTAATATTGTCAACTAATTGAAGGTACTGCATCTTGGTCTAACTTTTCTCCGAAACACAGGCGCAATGACAGAGTAATAAAATAAGTGTATTGTTCGAGAGTTACCTAAAGACTATTTTAAGTCTTCGCTATAGTCACATGCGTTCTCTCATTAGTAGGAGGAAGTCTAAAAACAAACAAATGACGACGACAACACGATGGTATGCCTTCTGCTGTCACCTCAGATCATAGAAACAAGGGAGATGGCGCTATTGAGTTCGACGCTTTAATATGGTCACAGTACACGCTGGCGACGGACCTAACACAATCGATGATGAATAAATACAGTGTTTTAGTTTTGTGCTAGTGTTGAGTGACGATTTACAGTGTTAGATTGAGTGTGTGCGGAATGTTTAATGTGTGGGAGATCTTTTTATTCACAAGGAGCGCTTGTAATTGTGTTGAAAAATTTTCTAAATGTTGCGACAGTTGTTCCCGTACTAATTTGCTATATCTCCTTGTTTCTATGATCTGAGGCTGTCACTGATCGAGTAACCGATTCACTGTAGTCGTGACTTCTATTGTGACTTACACTGAGCGAACATTATGCTGATTGATCGCTAAATCTTTCCTACGTGACGAAATACTCAAATCAGTGATGCAATTGCAATACACGTGAAATTAATAAATGTTCTACCATTTTCCCAATCGCATTTCTCACGGATTACCTATAGCTATCGAGTATCGCAATCGTGTGAAATAGCGTATTGCTACTGACAATTGTTCACAAAACTAACAGTAGTTTTTGATACACATGAGATATTCCTGTGTGAACTGTTCTGACGTTCGTTTAAGTATTGGTAAACCATGTTGCGTGGTCATATTGTTCGGTTTATTCGGGAAAACTGTTCACACTGTTTTTCTTGTAACAATCTGGCTAGACTTATCGACGATTAGTGTGGGATTTTGCGAAACGTTTTGTGTGGTGTGGGACAGTTTGCAATGTGGGGCATTTGACCACATACAATTACTAGGAGAAAGGATGACCATGAACTGAGCCATACTCAAGTCTGTCGTCTGATTCATCTATTGTATTCTTCGAGTCATTTGTCGTCACTTCCAATGGTGTCAATGTACCTACTTCATTAGCGTTGGTAACAGGTTAAATATCAATAAAAAATTCCATAAAAATGCATGTGATTCTCTTACAATAACGCTTCGTGACTAAATTGCATGCAACGCCCGATAAAGTCTTAATTGAAAATATGAACTTGAGACGAAAATAGTTTATTTCATTCAGTGAAGCAACTACATGAGTGATCTATTCGTATATTCTGATTCATCAATTAATTGTTTTTATTCATTGGGGTAAAAGAAATACGCGTATTGAAGGTAAATTAAGTAGGTAGTAATCATCAACGCTATACAGCATCTCCCGAAAAAAAGGTTTTTTTATCCATTCATCCTAGTCTCCATTCCGTTCTATTCTCATCAACTACTCTATTTTATTTTGTAACCAAGGCAATCTCATTTAAATCTGAACCTAATCAAGTATTAGATGGTGCTAGAATCGTCTTATGGCCGTTCCCAATAACCGATCTATCGTCTCTTACGCTACTATAATAGAGATAGGTTTTTGACTTAAGCTGATAAGCTCTATAAGTGATGTTAAAAATCGGTCTCTAAGTCTCTAGTAACGTAAAGAGCCGATGGATCGGTTATTGGGAATGGAAATTACTCAATATCAGGATATGAAATGCTACTTATAGAATAGAAGCTCAACAAAAACACAGTAATGAAGTGTCAAGATTACCCACAAAGAATTGTGGGTAATCTTGATTAATAATGTCAGAAGACATTCAATTAAATGTTAATATTGATGAGTTCGCAACACATTAAATACCTACCATAATTAATCATCACGTTACTTCGTAATAACGAGAGCGAGTAAATTCTGCACATTTTAGGTCGGAACAATTAAAACATCTTATCTACACTGATATCTATACGCCTATACTAATATTATAAAGAGAGAGTGCGAATTTTGTGAGTTTGAGTATATGTGGAGGGTAATCTCCGGAACTACTGATCCGATTCTGAAAATTCTTTCACTAATAGGAACCTACAATAACCTTGAGTGCTTAGCTACTTTACCTATATCCCGAAAAAGCACAGTTTCTGTGGGTAATGTAGACGAAATCGCGAGCAAGGTGCTAGTCCATTATAAATTATAATTACTACTTTAAGTAATAAAAGTGCACATAAAATTAATTATGTCCGTATGGATTGAGGAGCCACTTTTTGTAGCTTAATGAAATTAATATACTTATTTAGTAGTAAGTTTAAAAATATTGTAGGCTCAATCCTCGAATTTGTAGTATAATAGTTCAATAGTTATATGAACATAAAGGTGGCTCCTCAATCCAAATGTTTGGATTGAGGAGCCACGTGGAAACACGGAAAGTATACAATGAATATTCTTGAAAATATTGTATCATTTAGTAGCCATTATGTAGAATGCCTACTAAAAATCTGATTCCAGTACTGTTGATATTCAAGAATGTACAATACTTTTAATGTGGCTCCTCAATCCAGATAGATGAGAGCGTGAATTTCCATAAAAGCAATTGGTAATTTTAAATTCCACTCCAAAAACATTTAGAAGTAAGTGTGTTAGAATTTGTAGTGTATGGACAAAGTAGTAAAACTGTGTGAATTTAGTAAATAAACGCATTTTATTTGGCTCCTCAATCCTGACGTTACTGTATTGAGAAGATACTTGAGTTACCTGAGATCACAACGGAATAAAAAAACAAAGACACTAACATTTAGTATAAATTTCTACTAAATATATATGCACAGATCAACATTGTATGTATTCGATATCTGATAAACAAATAACTTTTCGATATTCCTTAAGAATTCGCCATTTAGGGGGACCATGTTATATGAATGAAACCAGGATAACCAGTTTTTTATTTTTTTTTTACAAATCAAAATATCGGGGTACAGGTACCTATGTACAGAGATACTTCATAATATATTATGTTTAGGGTGGTGACACATCAAATGGTACAAAGTTATTAAACAAATATTCACTCAACAAACAACGAAACGCAACATTATCATTTCGCAAATCATCATTCCATATAAAAATGTTAAACAAACTTTACATTTCATAAAGTAAGTACTTAATGCTTTCTAGTACAAAGGGGTCTCAAATTTCAGATGAGTCGGGCGAGACCCGGTAGCTCAGTTGGTTCAGAGCACTAGCCACGGTACGGCAGAGGTCGCGCGTTCAAATCCCGCTCGGGTCATATGATTTTTGAGAATCACTTATATATTTAATAAGTTATTAAATATATAAGTGATTCTTTCTTTCTTAAAGCCATGTTATGCTTCTATCAAGTTATTAATAATAACTTGATAGAAGCATAACATGGCTTTGACATTCACATTTGAAATTCACAAATAAAAATATACATTTATCCCTCCAATTAGCGACGTTGGCATGGGCCACTATAAATGTCACTACCCCATAAAGGACGAGATGTTTTGTTACGACGACTATGATTGTCATGGTAAATTAAGTAAAAGCACCGACCAACCAATTTTGTATCATACAATAACTTATGTCGAAAATGATTAGTAAGAAGTACCTATCTTAAACATATATGAAGTAGGTATCTCTGTACATATTCAGATATTTTGATTTGTAAAAAAAAAATTAAAAAACTGGTTATCCTGGTTTCATTCATATAACATGGTCCCCCTAAATGGCGAATTCTTAAGGAATATCGAAAAGTTATTTGTTTATCAGATATCGAATACATACAATGTTGATCTGTGCATATATATTTAGTAGACATTTATACTAAATGTTAGTGTCTTTGTTTTTTTATTCCGTTGTGATCTCAGGTAACTCAAGTATCTTCTCAATACAGTAACGTCAGGATTGAGGAGCCAAATAAAATGCGTTTATTTACTAAATTCACACAGTTTTACTACTTTGTCCATACACTACAAATTCTAACACACTTACTTCTAAATGTTTTTGGAGTGGAATTTAAAATTACCAATTGCTTTTATGGAAATTCACGCTCTCATCTATCTGGATTGAGGAGCCACATTAAAAGTATTGTACATTCTTGAATATCAACAGTACTGGAATCAGATTTTTAGTAGGCATTCTACATAATGGCTACTAAATGATACAATATTTTCAAGAATATTCATTGTATACTTTCCGTGTTTCCACGTGGCTCCTCAATCCAAACATTTGGATTGAGGAGCCACCTTTATGTTCATATAACTATTGAACTATTATACTACAAATTCGAGGATTGAGCCTACAATATTTTTAAACTTACTACTAAATAAGTATATTAATTTCATTAAGCTACAAAAAGTGGCTCCTCAATCCATACGGACATAATTAATTTGGCCGCTGCTTAGTTGCTTAATTTACGAGTATTATGAAAAGAAATGTGTTTCTCCTTGAACAAGACCTCATGAACTAGACACACACAATGCCAAGAACGACATTAGTTTGTCTGACTCTGTTTTCCCAACACCTTCTGACTAATGATGTTGTAGTGGAAATATGTTTGAAAAATCTTAGAAAGGCCAACTCAAAATGAATTATAGGTACGTAGCTAGCTAACGACAATGAAGACATGGAACAACTTCAACGTGGCGGCTCACGAGGAGATAAATATCCTATCCCTATTGAGAAAACAGAATTATAGAAAACAATGGAAGAAATGAATAATAAACATAAAATTGTAATAAGTTTAGCTAGCGAGATAGGAACATCAAATAAAAGGATTAAATTAAATGCACTTAAACTATAAACAAACAACACATAGATAACTCAAGATACGGTACTCTGGAATTGTTCACCTAGCTAGCTTAATCTTTATTTATCTCGAAACCATTGCGTGGTACAGCGTAGAACTTTCGGAGCTCATTAGTAGGATTAATTCCGAAACCATTGCGTGGTACAGCGTAGAACTTTCGGAGCTCATTAGTAGGATTTATTCCGAAACCATTGCGTGGTACAGCGTAGAACTTTCGGAGCTCATTAGTAGGATTTATTCCGAAACCATTGCTTGGTCCAAGCAATGGTTTCGGGATAAATCCTACTAAGTAATATTATAAATGCGAAAATTTGTGAGAGACGAAGACAGGACGTGTGATTCAGATTCTATCGTCACTAGGCTTGGTCTGTAGCTGTGCTGTGACTCAATAGAAACTTCCACATACGGCTGTGATTACAAATGGAGTAAGCGGAGATGGATTGAAGTTTCATGGCCAAGTCATAGATTAGCCAAGTTATAAAATATACCTGTATTTACTTTCACAAAAGTTAATGAAATCACAGTAGGTATTAATTAATATTATAAATACAAAAGGTGTGTGTGTTTGTTACTCTTTCACGCTGAAACGGCTGGATGGATTTGGATGAAATTTGGCAAAGAGGTAGACTGGGACCTGGAGAAACACATACACTGTTCATCCATTTTGAGACGAAGTCGCGGGGAACAGCTGGTTAAACTATAAAGTATAAAGCATTGCGATCACCCTGGTTCTGGTAACCACAATGGTTTTAGAATACGCATCCGGGTTAAACCATAGCAAGAAATGACACTAATATTTCCATAGAGATTCTGAGCTTTCTCTATTACGCGAGCATCTTATCAATGTCTTCTACATAGAGTGTAAGTAGCCTCTTAGCCAGTCAACAAGCAAGAAGGTCAACAGAACGTGATACTATTTCTTTGTAGTCGGCTTACGTAACAAATACGTAATTGAAATATTATTTAGGCAGGTACGCATTTAATTGCATTCGTTGACTCGCGAGTTTAGGGTTACCACTATTTTTATTGTGGTTGTAAAGAAGCAGGTCAATCATTTTACAATTTGGGAGGTGATCAACCCCGCCTGTGTCAGTTGTTTTTGAAAATCTCTCATAGGTATAGGTCTTATAGTTCAGAGATAGTTATAATCAAGCTATAAATGTTAATGCAACCTAAAACCCGTCAGGGGAACTCAGGCCTCCTCTCTGAGAGAGGGCCGTAGTCCAACACACAATCCCAGTTGGCAGGAACCGTTGTGATCTAATTGTAATATTTAATAAATTAATGTACACCTACTTAGTTCTCTCACATATTTTGCCATGGAGAATATGAATATAATCATGCCTAAAAAAGCAGCCATTTTTATTCCTGGATTTTCTGGTCAGCAAGAAACTTTAGATGAGTTAGGGGTTTATCTATACAAACGTACATAGTGACTAGCAGTCAGAATACCTAAGAAAAGTTAGTTGTATTCCTAATTTTTTCATTGGCCACGAGTATTTTAATTTTCACACGATAGTCCAGTACCGAGCACCGCACAGCCCTATGATGTGACACACGGCTGAGTTATCTCTTATCCAAACGATTTACCTACATGTCGGTCTATTGACCCACTAAATTTGGCCTACGAAAGACTACACACGGGCGTAGAAAACGCTGCGTTTTATTTACAATACGTTATTCTTGAATCGTTATAATTTCGGTATTAAATCTAAGTTTTCGTTAAAAACTATTTTGCATCCTAATTTAAAGTATATGGATCACTAATTTAACATCTGTTTTTTGCACCTAATTTCTAAGACAATAAAATTCTTCTATTCCATATTTTGTTATTTAAGATTGATAACAAATAGAAGTCGGTAATCACCTGTTTTAATATTTCTATGGTAATCAGTTATGGCCGTTCCTAATAACCTTACTCAACTAGAGATACAATTTTGACATTGGCTCTGTAAAACTTTTGTCAAAAATCGATCTCTAATAGGGAAAAGAGCCGATAGATCGGCTATTGAGAACGGTCATTAGCATAAGGTAGTCAGGATTGAAAGCAAGACTAAAAACAAAAGAATCTAAGAAAAAAAGGTAATGACAAACAACTTTATCTCTCCTGGAATTGTGCAAGCATCGCGACCGCACAGAAACGTTGAGCGTGTTTGCTGACATATGCATAATTTGTATGGGCTGTGCTTTAATTACTAGCTTGATGATATTATAATGCAGACGATCATCGTGTTGTCTAAAAGCATCAAGCTCGGATAATATCTAGGATTACGTTTTGTTTTGTAATAAAATAACTGTTGATTATAAAATATACGACAGTATGACAGAGGTCAGAAGAGGTCGTTAGCCTGACTCTGCATAATTCTATAACCCCTTATCTAATATTTCTAACGAAGCTATAAATACCAACTTATGAATGCATGCATAGTAATGATTTCCTTTAGATGACGATTTTAAATAGTTTTTAAGGTTTTATTAGGTATTTAATACTCATGGAATCATCACAGCTATGCAATAGGCACCTACATACCTGTAGGCCAGGCCAGGGTTCCCAACTTGGGGTTCGCGGACAGAAATGGCGTAATGGCGGAATGCAAATAAAAATATCAAAGCTATTTTTGTTTCATTTTTAGGGTCCGCGGATCGTGTTAATGTGGTGCTTGGGATCCACTCTAGAAAAAGGTTGGGAAACCCTGCCTACAGTAGGCAATCATAAGATAGAAAAGTTATATAATTACAATTTTAATTCACGCACCTAATTAATTAAAACACAAGCCATCACTTCATCTACCAACAAAATTGTCGGTCTGCTCGCGTCCAAGCATTGCGTGCACGCATCTAAAAGCGTCGCTTGATAGCCGCACGCTTTCTCATTACGCGCCAAATGAATCTCAATCAGTTTGCGCACGAGTTTCAACACAGACCGGTAAGTGACAATTAGTTGAATGTTATGTGGTCAGGAGTTAGATGGCACCTAAAAAGGCGCTAAGTAATTGCTTTTTGAATTTGTTTAGCTTTAAAGTCGAGTCAGGCGCGTCGAAATTAGACTGAATTAAATCGAAGATTGATTTAAAGCAAATTGAAAGGATTAACATAGATGTTTAATAGTGCTGCGAAAGTTTGTTAGGTCTGATTGAATCAGAGCAAATGGAGGGTTATGCAGATTCGTAAATCCGTGGATGTAGACCTAATACTGTGGAGCCAAGAAGGTTTCTTGCAGAGTCACAGTTATTAAATGATGGGGGTATTTCCTCAGATCATAGAAACAAAGAGATATGCCATCATAGCAAATTAGTACGGGAACAACTGATGCCACTTTTAGTACATTTTTCGACACAATTACAAGCGCTCCTTGTGAATAAAAAGATCTCCCACACATTAAAATGCCGCAAACCCTCAATCTAACACTGTTAATCGTCACTCAATACTAGCACTAAACTTAAACACTGTAAGTAGGTACTTAGTTATATCATCGATCGCGTTCGGCTCGTCGCCAACGTGTACGTTTTTATTACGACCAATGTGGTCAAACTAAAGCGTCAAGCTCAATAGCGCCTTGGCACATCTCCCTTGTTTCTATGATCTGAGGGTATTTCCCATGATTTCCAAAGCGGTGGAACAGCGCATTTTAGACCGCAAATCCAAGCTCTTTTGTAACACCACATAGGTTACATTTTGCAACCAGATCAAATACAATACTCAATTTATTTAGCTGTCTAACCAAAGTCTAACACTACTTGATTAATGACGCTGCAACCTAATTTGCTTAAGAAAACAATATTTGCAGTAACTATGCTAATGTAATAATGCTTAAGAGTTTTTTGTTTGAACTATTATACCATTCGGATTCGAAAAGTTATTTTTGTATTTAATAGCCAGATTCATGAGGAATAGTATAAAGCTATTCATCACGCTATGACCCTTAGGAGCCGAGCAAAAAGAAAAAAAGTCAGAAAGTACTGTAAGCGAAAACCAGTGCGCGGGTGGATAAGTACCTAATCCGATTTCTTTTATCCGCGAAACCGCGTGGCACACGTAGTTACAAATATAAGTTTTGCCACACAAACGTAACACAATACAAACCACAAATCAGTGTCAACGGTGTTTAATTTCCATACATTAACCATTACAAAATTTGCCAACAGCTGGCAGAAGGGAGTACGCTATTCTTCACCTTCCAATCTGGCACACTTCCTCGTGGCATAAAGAGAATTGGCAAACATCGGAGTGCCATCACGGCGCGGTGTAAAAAGCTCGACATTTATGTAAACACGCAGGGGAGTCATCTCACGTATCTTGAATAATAGTTCGCTATCATTTATGTCAGTGTGTCCCACATTGTTTGCACACTTGTTTATTGCTGGGATTGGTAGTGTTTTCTTGTGAAATATAAGAAGGTATCGTATCAGTTCCTACTATTACGAGTGTAAACGCGAAAGTTTGTGAGGATGGATCGATGGATGTTTGTTACTCTTTCACGAATAAACTAGTGAACGGATTCTGATAAAATATGACAGTAATATAGCTTAAACATCAAAATAAGACAGGCTAAGCACATGTACAAAATATACTTAACTACGCATGGGCGAAGCCGCGGGCGGAAGCTAGTCCTACATAAAATGTAGTACCTAAGCTGCGAATGACCAGCTTATGCTACGTGGATGAAATTAAAAACTGCTGAGTAATACCTGAATCTCTCTACATTATATAAAAGGCCAGGGCCGTCTTTACCCGGGGGTGCGAGGGGTGCGTGGCACCCGGGCGCAAAGACCTAGGGGGCGCAAGCCGATCGCCTTAGGCGTCGTAGACACCGGCGTGAAGCTAGTGGCGTATTTTCCTTAGGGCCATGGGGGCCATGACCCGGGGCCGGGTCGGCAGCCTGAAAAGGGCGGCGAAGCCACCCCTCGCAGGCGCCTCTTTTGTCTTTTATGAAGTCGCCCCTCGCGCTCATCTCTGGGCGCCTTTCATAATCAGCATATGTGCGGGGCCGCGTGATCGCTGCCACGCATAGGGCTTCGCAAACCACGCCTGGGTACGCGCGAGGTGCGAGGCAGTTTGTATGACGCCCAAGTATTAAATAAAAAAAATGGAAAAATAAATTTAGTTTTTTTTTCTGTTGCCAAGGGGGGCGCAGGCTGATTTTGGCACCCCGGCGCCCAAAATGGTTAAGACGGCCCTGTAAAAGGCTTTGTCCTGAGTTTCCTGACTGACTGATGGATCAACGCACAGCCTAAACCGCTGGTCGTAGAAATGTGAAATTGGGAGGACATAATATTCCTTATATTATAATGTAGGCATCCGATAAGAAGCAACTGCTACCAACGACCGATGTCAACGTCTGCAATGTAGAGATCTTCGTACGATAAATTCGCGTCCGCATTCTTGATTGTCGCGACTCGTGAACTCGTGACCTGTGTTCGTCCTAAGTAGGGTTGACACCCGTACACTATTTAATAGATAGAGTAAAATATTATCAACATCTATGTTTATAAGCTGTCCCACTGCTGGGGCACGGGCCTCCTCTCAGAATGAGACGGCATAGTCCACCACGCCGGCCAAGTGCAGGTTGGCAGACTTCACACACCTTCAAGAACTCAGGCGCGGTCGCAGCTGGTGATTTTGGGGGGGGCGGGGTCATACCGATCAATGCCCACGTGCTATACGATGAATTACCGTGTTTGGCGCATTTTTGTACGATTTTGGGGGGGGGGGTCATGTCCCCCATGACCCCCCCCTGAGACCGCGCCTGCAAGAACTTTATGCAAAACTCTCAGGCATGCAGGTTTCCTCACGATGTTTTCCTTTACCCAAGTAGAACTTAACGCATGAAGGTTAAAATATTGAGAACACGATTGGAAGGCAGACGGAACAGAAAACCCCAAATCATGCAACGATTGCGCACCAGATAGATATTTTGCAAAACGCAATAAATTGGTTTGCTAATCCTTCAACATACAAACCGCAAGGACATTACTCGCCCAATGACGCAACTCCACTTTAAATTCAATATAGACGCCGAATGCGCACGAGTGTGTATCGTAACACTGCCGTAACCGTAACTTTACACTTGAGGCCTGGAAAAATGCGCGCTTTGAGGACACGGCAATGAAATGACCGACCTTGCACATTGCTCGCCACTGTAATATAAATCGACGATAATGAATTGTTTGGTCTACTTCTGTATGTTGTTTTAGTCTATTTGTTATGTAGTGTAAAATTTTATGATAGGCTACTAGGCCTATCATAAAATATACCTAGCGGCTCGCAAAATTGAGTTACGTAAATATAATTTATTATATAATTTAAAGAAATCATGAGTAATGTGCTTAAAATTCGCAATCACAGTCAAGACAAACATAATTATGTCTCTATCTGAAGGGTGGCTTGATCCAGTCGATCGTGGCAAGGTAAAGAATCGCACAGTCTAGTCAATAAACAGTAGATCCTTAGGTTGAATCGAGTTGACCACCCCTGCTCTATGTATTGTCTATATAGACAGACGGTACGTCAATACTTGACGTACACTACTTATAATGAGGCGGCACACACAACAGAATGCCCCGAGCGAACTTGATAAGGGTTAATTAGGATCAGGTCACTGCCAAGTAATGTAATTCAAAGTCTTGGCTACGCATAGCCTATGGCCACTATCACTTAAACTGCTGACACCGAACAAAGACTTCAAAAACCTCGGACATTTGGTAGAAATAGGACATTTTCCCTGGATGTCCTTTAAGATATTAAAAATATGTAGTTTCGGAATTTGTGGAGACAGGTGCGTTCGTATTCGTACCCTACAAATTCGTTTGTGTGTGTTGCGAGAAATTAACTGCTCGAATAGAAAACGTATGAAACTGCCGATGCAACAGGCGTCCGGGTTTCAACCGGACACTTTTTGAGAACCCCCCCAAACGCTCCCGGGTGCCCTCCCAAACTAGGACAAATCCGGGGAAACCCAGATGGATGCCAGCCCTAGCTAAGGACCTCTTGCACTATGCCTAAGCTAACTGCCAATGCGACAGGCGTTTCACCTGGACACTTTTTGAGAACTCACTCCCAAACACTCCCGGGCGCCCTCCCAAACTAGGACAAATCCGCGAAAAACCCAGATGGATGCCAGCCCTAGCTATAAGGACCTCTTGCACTATGCCTAAGCTGAAAGCACGGGGATAAACCATAGATCCTAAAAGACCATAGATCCACTTATATAATGATGTTATCTTTCGTTTACAGTTACACGTCGGTTACCCATCCCGCAAGTCCCACGTCCGTCGCCAGCGCGCCATACCACCGTCAGTCCCGTTCCCCTGCGAGGACGCTCTCTCGTGGGGCCGCAGTCCTGAACGTCCCACCTCAGTCCACCGCTTGAGGCCGGGGGACATCGATGTTGTAGCAGCTATTGGAGACTCCTTGGTCGCTGGTAGCGGAGCGCTAGAAGAGTTCGCGCTAGGAGCGTTTGTGGAGTATCGAGGAGTATCATGGTGTGCTGGTAAGTGTTCTTCCTTTAACAAATTCATAAATTGCGTAGGTATACAGAAGAAATCTATTCTGTTAAACGGCTGTTTAACTGATTTTGGCCTATAGACAAGTATTGATAAACAGCCGTTTTCAATTTAACGGAATGTTATCTTGATGGTGAACGTGGCCCTTAGAGTCATAGTCCTAAATGTTCCACAACAATCGACTAGCGCTTGAAGGGTAAGGAATCCAAGTTGAGCATAGGTTTATCACAAAAAGTAAATAATATCCTTAGTCAGTGCACTTAGCATCCGAGTTATGACTGGTGACCCTTTGGGGAATGGAGGAACGAGGTGGAATGTCCCTCCATTGAAAAGGGAGGATCCTCCTACCAGACCGGGTAATATGGTCTGGCGGGCCACTGCCCCCGACAGTTGATGTCGGGTTCCTGTATATATGCAAATTGCTGTGAAAACTCTGCTTGCGCGATGTAGGATTCAGCCAATAGTCGTCATGTAGTGACTGTTAGCTGTCTAGCTGTGTTGGTAGTCTTCGACGTTGTCGGCAGATGTCGCTACAACCCTAATAAAACCGAAGGAGTAGCAGAAAGGGCTGATGTTCAGTAGTTATCTGGTGTAGGTATCAATCAGGAAATTGCGACCGTCATATTGGCCCACTATTTGTGAATACATATATTAAGCGCTGTAATGCCATTCTCTTAGGATACTACCTTGTGTGCAGCCCTTCCACTGCGGTGAAACTATAGTTTGGTATTCACTCAAAAAGCTGCACTAGCGAATAGCATAGCTGATCTTTTTGAATAATTCCTTATGACATTCAATGTATTGCTAAACCGTGTCTTCTAAACTCCTTAACATACACAGTCATAGCACAGGTAAATATGCTTTCACCTTAATTAGTAATGACTGCACCATTAATAAAACACCATGGAATACAAACCAAGCTGCCTTAGATACGTAACTAACGCAGGCTATACGATTTACCATAACATACAATCGGTTTACTGGCTGCGGTTAAAGTAAGCCACTCCTGACCGCAGTAATTTCCTGAATGCACTTACATACTAACGACGTGACCATAGTTATCTTAACCATAATGATGACCTATTTTCGAAAAACGTTTAACTAGGTAACTTAGACTGCAGAAGAATCGAAGATTATAGATGTAATCTATATCTATCTATAGCCCACTAAAATCTATCTTGTCGTCTCTCGTCTAAATATTAATTTTACAGTCCTTCATGAAAGATTAGAATGTCTTCTAATCTTCTAATCTTTCATGAAGGACTGTTAAATTTATATTTAAAATATTATTGAAACTTACAGTTAAATTATTATTGAAAGTGGGAGCTTATTACTACACTGGCTGTTCCCCGCGGTTTCACCCCTGCTGCTCGGCTCCTAAGGGTCGTAGCGTTATGTTAAATAGCCTATACTATTCCTCACGAATCTGCCTACAAACAAACAAACAAACTCTTCAGCTTTATAATTTTAGTATAGATTAGCAAAAGACCGCCCCCAAAACGCCTGCCAAAAAGCAAAAAGCTGCGAAGAAGGCGCAACAAACTTCGCATCCGCAGCAACCTCAGATCATAGAAACAAGGAGATATGCCATCATAGCAAATTAGTACGGGAACAACACTGATGCCACTTTTAGTACATTTTTCGACACAATTACGCGCATAATTAAGCGCTCCTTGTGAATAAAAAGATCTCCCACGCATTAAACATTCCGCACACCCTCAATCTAACACTGTTAATCGTCACTCAACACTAGCACTAAACTAAAACACTGTATTTAAGTATACCATCGATCGTGTTCGGTTCGTCGCCAGCGCGTACGTTTTTAATATGAGCAATTTGCTCAAGATCAGGCATCAAGCTCGATAGCGCCTTGGCACATCTCCTTGTTTCTATAATCTGAGGCAGCAACCAATGTACCTATTTATTGCAATATTAGGTAGATAGGTACATTGATGTCTGAAACAAGACACGGTGTCCCTTACATATTTCAAAATAATCTTTACTTCGGCCGTAAAATGACGATGAGCCAGCGAAATAAACCTAAACAATTTACACCTGAATAATTGACGATACTGTAAGGTATTAGGAGCGGTTTATTGTTTACCAGCTTTTATGAGTAGGTAACTTGGTATAATTTGATCACTCTATTCATGAAAAATTACGCGAAATACCCTCGGGCTTGCCCTGTAGGCACGCCACTGGCAATACTGCCTTATTGTGGATGTTGACTTTACTAGCGTTATGCAAGTAAACAAGGTTTTGAGTACAGAGAACTTCTTAATGCCTTAATTTTTTTACACCAGCATATCTAAGCTAAGAACTTCTAAGCCTCTAGACATGGCATGAAGCCAACGATGAACAGACAAACAAACAGTCCATCGCGTCGTGATTTTACTATGCATGTAAACATAGAAGTTACTAGTGTTACTACACCTTACATAAAAGTACTTTGACATTAGGTACATTATGTAGATCTATGCACTTTTCACACTTCCCTGCAGTTTGTAGGAGTTGTGTGAGCTAAAAGCCAGACCTAGTATTTTTGATAGGAAACTGGTATTATTTTGTTGGAAAAACGTGTTAAAAAACAGGGATATTCTGATGTGCGGTTAAATACGACCCATTAAATATATAGGTATAGAAAATCAACTGAAGCGGGCGGGTTTTGAACCCGCGACTCCCGAACCGTGACAAGTGGTTTGCCAACGTTACCGCGTCCCATTCGTTTCAGTTGTTTAAAATCACTACGCCTCTTATGAGGCTATTTTCCAAACTTACCAGCACTTATTCATCATCATAATTTTCCAGGCGGCGACGCATCGTGGCGGGAGTACTTAACCCTACCGAACATCCTGAAGGAGTTCAACCCGAACCTGCGCGGGTACTCCACGGGCACCGGCGAGTGGCTCACCAGGAACGCCAAGTTCAACGTGGCCTTCCCCGTGGCCTCAGATGAGGACGCCTTGAAGCAGGCCAAGGTAAGACTGCTGATTACACACAGAACTGCCACGGTGCATCTGTGATACTGAAAAGTGTCTTTGATGAAAAAGTTATGATGTAGAAAATTACCTAAAATGGCTCTCCGCATAAACTTCATAAAGAATATTCATTAATAACCATCATGACATTTTTTATTGAACATGTATTTTTCTAAACTTCTGTGGATTCTGTGGATGGTGTGAACAAGTGTGTTTAATTTATTGGTGCGTAACCATAATCAACCCGGTCTAGGCTTCAAACATAAAATTATCACTATATCTGCATATTGAAGTGTGTACTTATTTGGCAATTTGGACGATTACAAACGCGTGGCAGCAATAATTTTTGTTTGACTTATGGAGCGTGAACCAAACATCAGCGTTACCACATTTTTGTGTGCTCACAAATCAATGTGCGTTTGTTAGATTAGTGTTCCGCAATTTTTTTGTGTTCAAGGTACACTTAGGTAATCGGAAAATGTTGGAGGTACACAACAAAGAAAAATCTATTTTACATTTGTAAATATACAACATATAACAATAAGTGACGAAACAAAAGCGCGCGGTGATATATTTTTCCGAGGCACACCAACTAATGATCACGGTATACCAGTGTGCCGGGGCACACACTTTGCGGAACACTGTGTTAGATCACTATCAGGCCAAGCGATGCTATATAGCTGTATGAATAGCTGCTTGTCAGGCTTTCAGATTAGGAAAATTAGGTGTTTGCAGCATATTATAAAATAACTAGCTTTTCAATAACTAGCTGTTCCTCGCGGTTTCACCCCTGTTGCTCGGCTCCTAAGGGTCTTAGCGTGATGTTAAATACTATTCCTCATGAATCTGGCTATCATATACAAAAAGAATATTTCCAATCCGACTGGTAGTTCCAGAGATTAGCGCGTTCAAACAAACAAACTCTTCAGCTTTATAATATTCGTTTATATCAACAGTTGTCTTGCTACAGCGCAGCGCAGCAGTAAGTTACAACAAGTCAAAGTCAAAGTCAAAGTCAAAGCATTTATTTCAATTAGACCAATTACAGGTACTTTTGAATTGTCAAGGAGTCTGTCAGTTAGTCATAATGATGAAGCTAGATGCCCGTTCCAAAGCGTAGATTCCTATGGAGAAGAACGGGCAAGAAACTCCATGGTTACTCTTTTAAATCAAATGATTACAATATCATGGTTACATTGCTTTTGTCGAAAATAACACAAATATGAGAGAACAATGTAAAAGTCTAGAATAATAGTAAACACAACTCCAAATATTACACTGAAAAAAATGATTTGTCGGATTTACCAAATTAGCAAAGGTTGGCTGAATTACATGGAAACTACGATAAATATAACAAAACCTGGCTATTGAAGTTACAAGACTAAAGAGGTTGAAGTTGGTACCAGAGTTCTGATGTAAATCAACAAAGAGTATTATACATTTTACCAAACAAATCCATTGAATATAATAATAATGGTATAATGGTACAAAATATAGGTGTAATCTACCAAATAAATTTGGTACAACACCAACTTAATATGTTTGGTAAAATCAATCAAAATTTGTGATAGGACCGAAATCAACCGCAACTTTGGTAACATATACGCAGAATCTGTTAAATCCAACCTAACATTTTTTTCAGTGTAGCCATAGCAGTTCAGAGATGACCAGTCCCAGTCATTCTGTATCTGTCTTAGAAGCTCCTAAGATCTGAATTTGGCCCTGGCCACTCATATCCAATATCCGAATTTGTACTGACAAATTCGTTTATAAATCCATTGGCCATCCAAACTCACACGCAATACTTACTTTCGAAATAGCTTTAGTAATTTTATGATGTTTTCCTTAAATGTTACCGAAACCATTCAACATCAAAGGAAACCATTATTTACAAACATTAACGTGTTAAATGTTTCCATACCTTTAATTGAAGTTCCTATTGGGAAACTACACCAACCATCAATCTACTTCAAATCAATCTTAGGAGCAGTGGTGGCCTAGTGGTTGGTCGTGGGTTCAAATCCCGGCAGGCGCACACATTGTACAATTTGTTCATCACCAATGACCTGAATGTGAAGGAAAACATCGTGAGGAAACCGGCATGTTCTAGAACCAATTTGAAGACATGTGACGTCCACGTCCGCGTCGTCCACCAACCCGCACTGGGCCCGCGTGGTGGACTACGGCCCACTCCCTCTCACAGAGAGGACGCCGGTGTCCTAGAAGTGGGAACATTAAGGGCGCTCTCGGAATTTTGTCACCTCTCTCACTCGCACAGAACCATTTTTAAAAATGTTGAATGAAAAGATGTATTTTTGAAAAATGTAATCTGATAGCGAACTACAAAATAATATTAATTTTACAGGTAAATAATTAAAACACATTTCTATTGTGATATCTAATAAACAAACCTAAAAAACAATTATGATCTATTTTTGAGGTTTGTTTAACTCGTGTGTTTTTAATAATTAAATTTGAGTTTATAATATTATAATTAATAACATTTTGTAGTTCGCTATCAGATTACATTTTTCAAAAATGCATCTTTTCATTTAACATTCTTAAAATATATGGTTCTGTGCGAGCGAGAGAGGTGCCGAATGCGAGAGCCCTCTTAAGCTGATTATGGTAGCACTAGCTGTTCCCCGCGGTTTGACCCCCGTTGCTCGGCTCCTAAGGCTCGTAGCATGATGTTAAATAACCTATACTATTCCTCATAAATCTGGCTATCATATACAAAAAGATTTTTTCCAATCCGACTGGTAGTTCCAGAGATTAGCGCGTTCAAACAAACAAACTCATCAGCTATAATAAATTAGTAGAACAAACCCTTTCTATAAATCGCGACACGTTTATTACAAAAGAAATACTTTAGGCGAATCACACACCTTGCCGCGCTACGCTGCGAGGTGCGTGGCGACGGAACAAAAGCCCCGCGCGTGAATGCGTTTTCAGTGTGTTGCACTATGCACAAATACAGGTACTTGCAAACAACGGAAGATCACGCACTCCCGCGCTACGCTGCGTGATGCGGTGCGTTGTGCGGATCGCCCCGACCACCGTGACCCTGATGACACTGGACCAACTTTTGTGTGGATCCAGGTCACCGCGACCTTTGCATTGCACTGTTAACCTAACAAATAAGTGTCAATTATTGTGCGATATTTATACGTGTGAACCTCAGATCAGAGAAACAAGAGAAGGGAGGTGTGCCAAGGCACTATTGAGCTTGACGACGTAATGATCAATTTGATCATGTTGCCGAATGACCGAACGTGATCGATGATTTATATACAGTGTTTTAGTTTAGTGTGAGTGATGAGTGACTTTGTCATAACAGTGTTAGATTGAGGGTGTGCGCTATTTTGAATGTGTGGATGATTTCTATATTAAATCTCTACAAAGAAGCATTTGTAGTTGTGACGCACATTGATTGTCTGGCATTTTGCGTATCTGACATAGGGCGTATATAAATCGTTTTAAAGGGCCCATTAGGATGCCATGGCAGCGACGCCAGCAGCGCCGCCAATCAAAATATGTCAAATTTTATGCTGGGCTGGCGGCGATAGCTGCGTAGGGTTGGGTACGTTGTAATACAATATTGACATGTTTTAATTGGCGGCGCTGCTGGCGTTGCTGCCATGACATCCTAATGAGATAAGGCCCTTAAAGTGGCGACAGCGGTTCCCATACTAATTAGCTATGATAACATATCTCCTTGTCTCTCTGAGTTGTGATTTTGTGAACATTAACACTGCATCTTTTCTCGTGTTTGCGTGCTAAATGTTTATAGTTTGGTAATACATCGTAGTGTGAAGATTGCTCATTTTATCACAACTATCAGTGAAGATTAAACGAGCGGTTGATCCTCAGATCATAGAAATAAGGAGATATGCCATCATAGCAAATTAGTACGGGAACAACTGATGCCACTTTTAGTACATATTTCGACACAATTACGCGCATAATTAAGCGCTCCTTGTGAATAAAAAGATCTCCCACGCATTAAACATTCCGCACACCCTCAATCTTACACTGTTAATCGTCATTCAACACTAGCACTAAACTAAAACACTGTATTTATACCATCGATCGTGTTCGGTTCGTCGCCAGCGCGTACGTTTCTAATATGAGCAATTTGCTCAAGATCAGGCATCAAGCTCCTTGTTTCTATGATCTGAGGTTGTGACACAAGTGTGTGTTGTAAGTACAATCATGTCACACATCACTGTGGTCATCTGTTTTAATAATGATTTCGTAATCAAGAAGAATGGAGCATTTATTTTGATCTTTCGAGGTCGTGCAGCTAATTTCTTAATTGTACATAAACGTTACTGCAATGCTTTGTACCAAATATATTTATTGGATTCCACAATGTGAACTTATGACGTAATCTTATAGTTATGAGATACAACATAGTCTAAAAGCAGTGCAATTGAAACCTACACACTCTCTTTTGGATCTAGAAAATATACCTACATAACTCGACCCGTCCCCGCACGGGTGCAATGTACTGATATGGTGATATGTCAAAAAAACCGACTTCCAAAAACTACACTAAAAACTATGAAATAAAAATATTAAACTTCCATAAATAAAAATCTAAATGTATATTGAAGTCGGTGGGGCCTCCTCTGCAGGTTTTTACCCCTCTGCCTTTGAACAGGAAGAACTACAAAAAAATCTACTCAACCAAAGTTAATAAAATTTATATGGGAACACCGCGCGAGGTTCTTCTACCATATAAAAAAGAATCACGTAAATCGGCTTATACACCACGGAGTAATCGGTGTACATACATAAAAAAAAAAAAAAAAACCAACCGAATGCAGAACCCACAGAACAGTAAATCTTTATTCCGTGGCAGAACCTCCTCCTTTTTGGAAGTCGGTTAAAAACATCGAGATTTCTGTGCTGTATCTGAGTTAAATGCTAACGTAATTATACACATAAACCTTCCGGAATAAATTCTCTAAATGGTGGTGAAAACCGCATTAAAAGCCATTGTGTAGTTTCGAAGCGCTTTGATCCCACTTTCATTGTGAAAACCGCCAAACAGTGGAATACGCTGTCAGAGTGGGTGTTCCCCGATAGTTACAATTTGGGTGTCTTCAAGTCACGAGTGAATCAGTTTCATCTAGGCAAGCGTGCTCCGTCCTAGACCGCATCATCGCCTACAGGCGAGATGGCGGTGAAACGCAAGCCTATTCATAATTTAAAAAAAATCCGGATAAGTGGGAGTAGGTATCAGTGGAGAAGGGTAAATTTTTGTAAGAGGTAAGCCTTGTAAGAGCTGCTACAAATGCTTATCTGACCACGAAAAGCTAATTATAAATATTTGACAATAGTAAGCAATACTGCCTGTGCTATCATTCAAAGGGAAGCCGGTAGAAATCGTATTGTAGGGACCCTTCGCCACTGGTAGGTACAACTAGCGCCCTGAGGGTTCCGAAATATGCAATACTTAGTGCCATCTATGAGCAAAATGGCACTATTACATATTTCTAGTGGTGCCATCTATGAACAGACGCCTCCACCCGTTAGGAGTCTTGACATACGGACAGACGGACAAGAAAGTGATCCTATAGGGGTTCCGTTTTTCCTTTTGAGGTATGAAATCCTAAAAAAGCGATTTTTTTTTATAAAAAAGCGATTTTGTTATAAAGAAGTAAAGACAAAAACCCGCCAATCAACATCCAACACCTTCCAGATCATAGTAGCTCGAATGCGGTCTTCCCCTGACATCGACATCGCGAACGACTGGAAGATGGTCACAGTATTCATCGGCGCCAACGACCTGTGCTCGGCTTCGTGCCTCAACCCCGTCTCCTGGTCGCCGGCCGCCCACGCCAAGAAGCTGGCCATAGCGCTGGACTACCTGCAGAAACATCTGCCGAGGACTATTGTCAACTTGGTACCGGTTTTGGGTAAGTTAAATTTGTACCATTCATTATACTAAGCACGTGAGGTATAGATAGAATATACTTTATTGTACAGCATAATTTTTATTGTAACACAGCTCTTAATAACATTGTTAATTCTAAGGGTACAATGATGGCGAAAAATAACTCCTCAAGTCATTGCCAATTGAGGGACGATCCTGCAGCAAATGAAGTTGAACATAGAAATTATCCACATCTATACTATATCTACAATCCATACTACCTAATATTATAAAGCTCAAGAGTTTGTTTCTTTGAAGTTCAAACAAACTCTTCAGCTTTAGAGATTACAAGTCAATCAACCATCAACCAACAATCTCTGGAATTACCAGTCGGATTTGATTTTTAGGGTTCCGTACCTCAAAAGGAAAAACGGAACCCCTATAGGATCACTTTGTTGTCCGCCGTCAGTCACCGGACCATAAGTGGAGCCATCTGCTCATAGATGGCGCCATTGGAAGTATGCAGTAGCGCCATCTATGATCATATTTCGGAACCCTTAGGGCGCGAGGCATACTCGCACTTGTCCGGTTTTTTGTATAATTGTGTTAGGCAGTTTGTAAGGAATAGTATAGGCTATATAACATCACACGCTACAACCCTTAGGAGTCGAGCAACGTGGTGAAACCGCGGGAAACAGCTAGTACATTTAAATGTATATTTTTGCTAATTTTATACAGGTTAAAGCCATGATAAGCTTATTGTTAATGTTATAACATTGGTTGTACGTCCTCTCAGATGTATCAGTATCGATCCGCGTCCTGCGTCCAATGATGTGCCGGCTGATGCACTCGCTGTTCTGCACGTGCTTCCACCACCAGGGCGGCAACGAGCTGTACGACCTCGTGCGCATGGCCCGCCTCTACCAGAAGGCCGAGGTGGCACTGGTGAGTCTCTATACAACTGTTCTGCACGTCCACCACCAGGGCGGCAACGAGCTGTACGACCTCGTGCGCATGGCCCGCCTCTACCAGAAGGCCGAGGTGGCACTGGTGAGTCTCTATACAACTGTTCTGCACGTCCACCACCAGGGCGGCAACGAGCTGTACGACCTCGTGCGCATGGCCCGCCTCTACCAGAAGGCCGAGGTGGCACTGGTGAGTCTCTATACAACTGTTCTGCACGTCCACCACCAGGGCGGCAACGAGCTGTACGACCTCGTGCGCATGGCCCGCCTCTACCAGAAGGCCGAGGTGGCACTGGTGAGTCTCTATACAACTGTTCTGCACGTCCACCACCAGGGCGGCAACGAGCTGTACGACCTCGTGCGCATGGCCCGCCTCTACCAGAAGGCCGAGGTGGCACTGGTGAGTCTCTATACAACTGTTCTGCACGTCCACCACCAGGGCGGCAACGAGCTGTACGACCTCGTGCGCATGGCCCGCCTCTACCAGAAGGCCGAGGTGGCACTGGTGAGTCTCTATACAACTGTTCTGCACGTCCACCACCAGGGCGGCAACGAGCTGTACGACCTCGTGCGCATGGCCCGCCTCTACCAGAAGGCCGAGGTGGCACTGGTGAGTCTCTATACAACTGTTCTGCACGTCCACCACCAGGGCGGCAACGAGCTGTACCAGAAAGAAGCTATAGGTATAGAGGGGCATTGGGGATTTTTTTTGGTATTGACACTTTTTGGGAACCTCCCAAAAGTTTTATATTCCAGCTGTTAATTCCTCACAGTAAATAAAAACGTATAAAGTAAGACTTAATCACGAATACGAACGCACTGACTGACTCTCTCCGCGAATTTCAAAATTTCATGTTTTTAAATATTTTCAAGAGCGTCCGGGAAAAAACACCGATTTCAACCAAATATCCGGGGTTTTTGAAGTCTTTGTTCGATTTGGAAGTGGAAAAACCTTGCTTAAATATCAGGCAACAGATAAAAAGCAGTACAAAGGAACTGCAGCCTTAGTTTCCAGGTCTTTTATGCCAGCATTTGTCAAATAAATGATTGACAAATATGTGTTTATAACCAGCATTCGTAGCATGAGCACGATAGAAACGGGTTTTGTCGACAGAAAAATAGACAAAATGACAGATTGTAGAAAGATTACTACAGATTTAAGCATGGTGATGTTAAAAATGAAGCAAAGATAAATGTTCAATTCTTCGGTCGATAAAAGGTTACAACACGGTGCACAGGTCACCGCGTGCTCGGGCAGAAGAGATAATGCGTTGGATTGAAACAACTTCGTCTATTCGCGGTAGTATTTTCAAAGTCAAAGCATTTATTTCAATTAGATCGCTTAAAGACTTCTGTAGGTACTTTTGAATTGTCAAGGAGTCTGTCAGTCAGAATGATGAAGTTAGATGTATTGTGAAGGAGCCTGTCAGAATGATGATAGAATAGAGATGGAACTGCTCATGCTACACGTGCAGGAAACTTGACTGTGTGTTTGTTAATAATTTTATGTGACGTTACAGGTGGAGAGCGGTCGCTACGACAGCCGGGAGGATTTCACGGTGATCGTGCAGCCGTTCATGCGGCTGTTCAACGCGCCCATGCCGCCCACGCGGCCGCTGCCGCTCGTCATCCACCAGTCCTACATCACACACGACTGCTTCCACTTCTCGCAGAAGGGCCACGCGCTAGGTACTGTATCCATTAATGTTATTATAACCCTTTTTTGGATCGTCCATTGAGTAACATATATTTTTCTTAAAGATTGATTGGAGAAACTGCCAGATGATTAGAATGCTTTCAGCTTTTACGATCAATAGGTACCTCGGTGTAGATTTTCACCAAAGACGTGTTCTAGGCATCTTTGTATTAATCCGTTACAGAGACAAAGTTAAGAAATTTCATCACTACTAGGGTCTATTGTAACGCGATCACAGCGACAAGTCACATAATTATTTTCTAGAATTTTCCAATATTATGGATTCTAAAACTGATTAAACTGTTTTCAAATCTCAACGAATTCCTATAGCTCAATACTAATACGTCTTTCGATCTCTGATTACATTAGGACCTATAAGTACTATAGCTCTACCTAACCCTTAGAAGAATTTACGGTGATGTTCAGAATTGACTGTTTCTTTCTTTTCCAGCGGCCAACCTGCTGTGGAACAACCTATTAGAGCCGGTGGGCAACAAAACAGACAGTGTGCCCCCCATCCTACTGCGCTCCTTCCGCTGTCCATCCCGCCAAGCTCCCTACCTCTTCACCTACAAGAACTCCCGTTCTTTTATGCTCACGGGCAAGCAGGAGTGAGCTGATGACGTCTTCCTATGATGATGAGTTGGGACTCTTCACCAGAAACTTACACGAAGTCAGTGTTAAAGTGCTGTGTAAAAACTTTATGGTCTTTTTAGCAGCTTGCTATTGGACTATTTGTGATGATCTAGCCTAGCATGACCACGATAGAAACGGGTTTTGTCTACAGAAGGAACAAAGTGACAGATTGTAGAAAGATTTCTACCATACTATGCAGAGAAGAAATGATTTTATTCGTCAGTAGACAACATTCTGATAAGCCACAGGTCGCCGCGTGTTTGGGCAGAAGAGATAACGAGTTGGATAGAAAGAACTTTGTCTATTCTTTGGTAGAATAGAGATAGAATTGATCATGCTAAGCGTGCAGAAACACTTAGCCAAAGTTAGTGTTAAAGTGCTGTGTAGAAACGTTTTGGTCTTAGCAGCTTGCTATAGGACTATTGTGTGCAGTGTTTTTGTTCCAAATTCCCGAGTAAAAGTAAATTGACTTGGAAACAATGACTTTTCCTGGTGATAGTGTCTTCGAAGGTGCATCTGATTTGTGTAAATAGTATTTAGTGCGGAGAAATAGTACAATGTTACGTCACGTACTGACTTTGGAACGATATGTGCTGATGCATTCTGCGAATCATCTCGTTAATAAACTCGTATTTATCTTCACAGCTCAATTTGTTTGCGAACGTTCCAGGGAGAATGTCACGGTGAGATTCTCCCTAGAGCGTTCACAAACAAATTGGAAGTTCTCGCGGTGATATCACGCGTGTCGGTACAGAATAGACACGCTGGTTTCCGAAAGGCTGATAAAGCGTCTGACCAGAGGCCCTAGACAAGTTGCTTTTCTGAGGCCCTAGACAAGTTACTTTTCTGTTAGCGTTAACGTCAAACGCTACGGATAAAATGTTTGGAAGTGACATTTGTGAGTCACGTGACTTTTCCGCAGGTAATGTCATTGCCATACATTTTGTGCTTATCGTTTGGCGTGAACGCTAACAAAAAAGCAACTTGTCTAGGGCCTCTGTTAGCGTTCACGCCAAACGCTACGGACAAAATGTATGGCAATGACATTACCTGCGGAAAAGTCACGTGACTCACAAATGTCACTTCCATACATTTTATCCGTAGCGTTTGACGCTAACGCTAACAGAAAAGTAACTTGTCTAGGGCCTCAGTTAATGCTATCAAATCTCATTTCAGCTATTGTGATTGGTTGACCAAAATAACATTGACCAACTTGACAAAAGATTTGTTAAATTGAAAAGCCTTTCAGAAACCGGGGGTTACTCTAACATTTGCTTGGAGACAGCTTTGCCGAAAAAGATGATGCGTAGGTATTATACAAACGGACATAATTGCTACTCGTTTAAAATAGGGACGGTGAAAGATCATGAAGAATCTACTCGGTCGGACTAGCTATGAATATTCAAAGCTACCAATAGTCATATTCAAAATTGTTGTAGGTAACTGAGAGGAAACCGCTAAGAAAAATGTTAAAAAAAGAAAACATAATATTATTTAGCTTCTATTATAATTATTTTCAAATTATTTTGTTTCTATTACAATTTTCCTATAAGTTTCCTGTCCGTTGCTTACAATATTTTTTTTATGATTTTTTGATTGTACCAAAGTTACCTGTTCAATGACAAGGAAGAATTAGGTGTGAAACTTGAACAACTTCGAGAATAACTTGTCAAATATTTATAAGTAGAAATTTATAATTTGTACATAATGTAGATAGATGTGTAAATAACTGTGTCATGTTTTGATGACCATATTATGTAGCTAGTGCTTATTATTAGTTAATTAATAAAGTTAAGTATGAAGACCTCATAGTTACCTGTTACGAACCTTGACTTTTCTGTATCCAAGGACCATTTTGAAGTTTTCAATTATAAAGTTCAAAATATGTTTATTTTTATCTTTTTGACAATTCAAAAGTAGGTACAGTACCCGGCAATAAATATTATCTACACACAGGGCCGTAACAAGCCCTTTGTGCGCCCAGTGCGAGCTTCTAGGTGTAATTGCGCTCTTGAATTGTGTTTTAATCTGAAAAACTTGGTACTGGGCCCCAAGTCTGCTAATGCAATTGTTATAATCGTGTCAGAATAGTATCTCAATGGCATCGTTTTGACCAATGACGAAAGAGTAAAGTCTTGCTCTAAGCCAATGACCGCTTAGGTTTTGATAGTAATGGTGTCATTATGACACCATTCTTACACTATTCAAATAGCAGAATTGGGGCCCAGGTCTGGCCATTTGTGCGCCCTGTGCCTGTGCCTGTGCCTGTGCCTGTGCCTGTGCCTGTGCCTGTGGGCTCCGCTGGCACCGCCCTTGTTACGGCACTGCCTACACATCGAGCTTTAAAAAGAGATAATCGGCTAGCTTCGGCTTCGTAGAGCAGAGTTAAGAAGACCTACGTAGCCTTAAAACATTGCAGTAAGAACTAGGTAGGTATTATCCGCGCGGATAAATAATGGGATTGAAAATGCCGTCATAGAGAGGACACCATTTTGAATTCCATGCTTTATTTGCGCGAATTGTACCTACTTATAAATTCGATTAGCTGTCTTACTTACGTGCTAGATATCCTGTCAATTTCCAAATTGGAAATAATAACTTAATTCTTAACTAAAATATTATGTCTATAAGTCAAAGTTAACAATAGCTCAATGTTGTGATGTAGAAATTAAGTGAAATATAAAGTACACGTTTAGCATAATTAGTAACTTTAATATCACTTGTTAGTGCCATTGACGTTACGCCCTGAACCAAATGTTACTGTAAGCGAAAGTTACCTAAACATACTTTAAGTTTTCGATAGGTAATGGCTCCAATTATTTTAAGAATAAATAAATGTATTTGTTCTATTTTTCGAATTTTTTTATGCCCTACAATTCCCTATCCCATATTTTATCGCGTCCGCTTGCCAAATTAGCATACAAAGAATCGGTTCAGAACTATTATAGAGCGACTTATTTAGCGCCTGCAATTTTTATGATACCATTGCGTGTTAAATTGGAATGATACTACTATTATATCAGGCGCTTCAATTTATTGATTAATCAATAAAACTCCCCATTACATTACAAGTTCTTTTTAGGTTTTACAATAAATAGAATTTATTTATACATGTTTATAATATGGTGGGAACGCTAAGTCAGAGTTACTGTAAGTAAAGGCCTACTTAGCTTAGGTCCATAGCGAGCAGTGGCGAAGGGTTAATTTTGATAAGTAGGTAGGTACACAAGCTGAGCAAAAATATTCATCTTTGACAAGACGTGTGACGCATGTAGTTCAGTGACTATAGCTGTGGCTGGCTTCCTGGCTTCAAAGGCAGTCTGTAGTGCAAACCGTTTCATTACCTACTTATTTTTTTATTTCGATCTACTTTTCTACTGATGGTGCTATATTTCAATGGGAATGCTGGTAGGAATCGAGTTGTATGGAGCCTTCGCCACTGATAGCGAGACATAGAATGACATAGCCCACTGGAGTTTTTGCTAAATTATAGCGTAGAAATAAGGCCTATTGTTACATTCAAGCGAATAAAACGATAGAAAAATAAACAGTCTAGCAATCAACAAACCATATAACATCTTTCCAATCACAGCACACAATGATAAGCTCGTTTGCGTACATACGACGTCATAGCTGTGGTAGGTACCTAGTGTAGGTACCTACCTAGGTAGCGGCGGTGATTTCACGGCCGGGTACCGCCGAGCCCACCGCTAGGCATCGCCCATGAAGCAACACGATTGCCTTTTACAGGCTTGCAGGGATTGTCAACCTAGTATTAATACTGAAAAGTAACTAAAGAGCGTTTCACATAAGGGTGCTTTCAAAGTCGCGCTTACTCGGGCCACGGGATAGACGTGTCTTGTCGTTTCATAGTGAGACGCGTACGAAACGCGTACGATTGTATGGCTTACGAGCCGCGCTGGCCGCTCGCGCTGACGGTCAGCACGACTATGAAATCACCCTAAAAACTCCCTACGACGCGATTTTGATGGCTCCTCTGTCTGTCGCTTTGTGAAGGTCCTAAACGTTGTATGTGTTATAGATTTAGGCTGTGTCCCCAGTAGGCAAACTGTTAGCGGCCGACTGAGTTTGCGGCGTATCGGTTTAGTACGCCCTTCCATATACCTATTTGAAATGGAGTGTCCACAGTTTGCTAGTTTTGCGCTCACTTTACGCAGTTTGCAGCGACTTATAGAGTTCGCGGCTGCTAACAGTTTGCCTACTGGGGACACAGCCTTAAGTGTAAAAGTCATTACTTTTACACTTAAGGCTGTGTAAGTTTTCTTTCAGTTCCAATTTTCTTCCACCACTTTTTAATGTCCCATGCATTCATGGGACATTAAAAAGTGGTGGAAGAAAATTGGAACTGAAAGAAAACTTCCAATACTGTTAAAAACGTTTTAATTTACATTCAGGGGATCCAACATAGCATTGAAGGGAATTCTTAGGTGATGATACGCTCTCAGTAATCTCCAGTAATCTCCAGTAGGTTGTACCGGTACAAAGTTCAGTCAAGCGACACGATAGAAGATAGCAAAGTTGGTAAAGAGAGTAAGTACTTACAATTAGATGCCTAACTGGGAGAAGCAAATCTTAAGAGAAGTAAGAATTAAAAAATATATAGGTACCTAACCATTCTCGAATGAAAGCAACAAAAAGCTTATATAGGTATTGAATAACTATTTTTATATAGGTATTGAATGACTACTTGCCACATGTTTACCACCCCTGCCGCAGCAACAGTATGGGTGCAGGCAGGGAATTCCGACACAGACTGTTTAAAGTTTTGTATGAAATATTGATAAATATGTAGTTTTCATCAATGGAAAATATTTTTCCCCTTTTTACATTTGAGAAAATGAATGGTTATTGAAACATTCATTGTTTATTGAAAAGTTTATGCTAATAGTGGATAAGATTATCCTATAATGAGAGTTTATTGATATTTAGTTTTTATGCGTACACTATTGATAAGTATGTTCTTATTTTATTTCCATAATAAATAAGGGTCATTATTTTTAAATATTCTCCCGTAAAATGGGGAAGGGTATATCTATACTAACATAATAAAGCTGAAGTGCTGAGTTTTTTAGTTTGATTGTTTTTTTCTCTGGAACTACCAGTCGTATTTGAAAAAATATTTTTGCATTTGATACCCCAATTTTTAAAGACTGTATTTAACATCACGCTACGACTCTTAGCATAAGCATAGCATAATCGGCCTATAATGTTCCCACTGCTGGGACACAGGCCTCCTCTGTGAGAGGGAGTGGGCCGTAGTCCATCACGCGGGCCCAGTGCGGGTTGGTGGACGTCACATGTCTTCGAATTTTTGGTTCTAGGACATGCCGGTTTCCTCACGATGTTTTCCTTCACCGTTAAAGCAAGTGATAATTAATTTCTAATACGCACATGACTTCGAAAAGTCAGCGGTGCGTGCCTCGGGATCGAACTCGAACCATTCGCCGTGGGAGGCACATGGTTAAACCACTAGGCTATCACTGCTGTTACTGGTGCACACGACTGTTAGCAGCCGAGTAAAAAGAAGAAATTCTTGAAGAAGGTTATTAGGCTATTCACGCTACGACCTTCAGCAGCCGAGCAAAATGAAGAAAAAGTCAGAAAGAACGCTAAGCCAAAACGAAGTACTTAATAACGCGGGCCGGCGGGCGGGTATATAATCCGTTTCTTTTTAAATTAAACGACAGGCAAAACCGTGGGGTACAGCTAATAGGATATAAACATTACCTAAAACTATACAAAACAGCTTCACCGCAGTACTTACACGCCAACCTTGTTCTACGGCTATTTTTAGAATCAAACTTTATACAATTTAGGGGCTCTTTCACCAACCTATCATTAAGCTAATGTGATCTCCAAACTATTCAATAGCAAAAAAATTGCGTTTCACCACCTGTCAATAGTGTTAATGACAACATTATTGAAGTAGGGGCTCTTTCACCAACCTATCATTATCGCTAATTTGATCACTAAACTATTCAATAGCAAAAAAATGCGTTTCACCATCTGTCAATAGTGTTAATGACAACATTATTGAACACCTACCTAGAGATCAGATGAAGTGATCCGTAAGCTTTATAGCTGTCAATAGTGATTTCTTCCATCGAATATTGGATTTCTTTGGAGAAGTTTGGTTTATTGGACAGACATGGACTTCTGACTACCCATACTACTGCCATAGACAACAGTATACCGTTATAATGTAATATAAATAAATAAATGTAATGTATATAGATACAGAACTCATGAAAATAAACAATTAGGTACAGAAAGTATAATCTTTTATTCTTAAGAGGGCGCAATAGAATCGTGACGATTCGAATTTCACCCCCACTTCCGCACCTTCCCCTCTATGTTCCGACGCAACCAAGTGACACGTGACACATTAATACAATTATTACCGTTGCATAACTTCAAAATCAGGTAAATGCATTTTTTGTAGTTTCAAGATATTAATATAATTAATCTGCATTATACAAAAAACGAAACCAATATCGAACCGAAAAATTCTGAACCAACTAACTGATTATAAGAATAAAAAAATGTTTTTATCTTTTATAAGTTTCATATTAAATTATTTACAGCTAAGTGTAAACCCGTATAAAAAGTACATTTTATTTAAATTCAGCTTACGAACAGACCAAACGAAGAATAGAACTGTAAGCCAGTGAAGTTACAATAATATCTCAAATTATACATCAACTACTGAGTACTAATACAAAGTTTGTTATAACACATTACACAATACCTAAATGTCGATTTTGGGTTGGGCCGCTGTCGGGCCTTAGGAACAGCGACACGACTGGAGAACTGGAGAAACAGCAACAACACCTCAGTCAACATCTCTGAACAGACTGCCGACTATTCGGCACATAAGTAGGTCACTGATAGATGATGTATTTATATGCAAGAGAAAAGCAATTGAACAGATTTCTTCTACTATAACCAATTTTCAGAAAAAACAGAAAATAGACACATTCAGCTTTGTTTGATAAGTAGAAATAGTAGATTTTATACGCAATCACGTGACACCAAAATATTTGAAATTTGGTAGTTACCTGATTTTGAGGTGTACGTGACGATTTCCGTAAACATAGTATATGTAGAAAATAGTTTTATAGTATAGTATAGTGGTAAGTACATACGTGGGTAATGTACCTACATTTTAACCTGAATATAATGCATCTCCTGAAAGAGTAGTATGACCGTATGACCCTATTTAAATTAAAATTTGTCATGTCCGATACGCAATATCTTTCTAACTGTAGATAAATTGTTAAACTAATAGTCTCATGAACTCTCGTGTCTACTCTAATATCAAAGCGTGACATAATTGAAGAGTAAAACAAATCTTATTAATAATATCATTGGTTTTCGCGATTACTACACATTATAATAAAACAAGTTTAAACGGATTTAATCACGTGTACATTATTGATTTTACTGACGTTTCGAATACTTTGCAGCGTTAAGGTCACAGGACGACTGAGCTGGTAGGCGTCATGACTATGACTGCTATTATTTATACAAAAATGATTTTAAATCTACCCGCACAAGATTTTGTAATTATAATCGATAGTATTCGATTCGTATTCGTTTCGAAGCACATAATCGCTCACGGTGTCTTGATGTTTCGCAGTGAGATGTGAAGTTTGGGACCTGATTATTTTAAGAACAGGGTTCCAAACAGGTGGTACTTGCCAACCATCCTCTCTATTAAAATTAGGATGTTTTTTTTTTATTTCAATAGCCTCGCGAAGCATTCTAGGCACATATCGGTTATCCTTTGCGAGAATTTGAGGTTGATCAAGCGTAGAAAATGTTAGAGTTTACCTAAGGCAGGGATGGCGAACCTTTTTATAACTGCGTGCCACACTAAGTAGAAAAAGAAAAAAATTATAGCTACGCCGTGCTATATCATAAAAAAGTAAGGAAAATAAAAATCCTTACCTAATTAAAGACAGTTATAACACAAATCAATAATGTTATAAGCACTGTTATAGATCTGTTTTATTGTAAAGATACTGAAAATGTTAATGCAACTTATGTTGTTCCCGTGCCCAGTTTTTTTCTGTCGCGTGCCACTCTTGGCACGCGTGCCATTGGTTCGCCATCCCTGACCTAGGGCATGTTCATACACTGCAGACTTTGTGGAGCGCATATTCTTGACGCGTTTTAATCCGTTTAAACTTGTTTTATTACAAAGCTTATTATTGAACATCATGTTATAGTCCCAAAGTGATACACTTCTTATAACGTCATATGGATGCACGCGATAATAATATAATATATACGCGATGATAATAATAATAATGGCGTAACCTGAAGAAAGTATTTAACAGTCTTTTGTCAGGCGGAAACAAGGTGCGCGCATTCAACGGTTGCGTCATGCCGGTCTTGATGTACTCTTTTGGCATACTCAAATGGACTCAGACGGAACTTGACGCCCTTGATCGTCGGGTCCGTACACTGCTGACGGCCTATCGGATGCATCACCCACGGTCCTCAGTGATGAGGCTGTATATCCCGCGGAAATGTGGCGGTCGAGGCTTTTTAAATGCTAAGACCCTCCACAACCGCGAGATATGCAGCCTCAGGGAATATTTCCTGAATGCTGACGTGGGGATGCACCGAGATGTTATCGCAGTGGACAAGGGACTAACCCCGCTCTCCTTAGCTAAAGAGAACTGGCGCAAACCTGTGGTTCTGGATATTAACAATCGCAGGGAGGTATGGCAGAGCAAGGAGCTACACGGACGCTTTTATCGGGCCCTTCATGGACCCGATACAGACTTCTTGGCGTCCGTGTCTTGGCTACGTTTCGGGGACCTCTTCGGGGAAACCGAAGGTTTTGTATGTGCAATTATGGACGAGGTTATCATGACGAATAACTATCGGAAATATATTGTGAAGGACGGCACGGTTGACATCTGTCGGGCATGCCACCGTCCAGGGGAATCTATCCGTCACATTATTTCCGGTTGTTCTCGTCTCGCTAACGGTGAATACTTGCACAGACACAACCTGGTGGCCAAGATTATCCATCAGCAACTTGCTCTGAAGTACAATCTTGTGGAATTGGAAGTACCATACTACAGGTATGTGCCCGACCCAGTTCTCGAAAATGGTCATGTCACATTGTACTGGGACCGATCTATCATCACTGACAGGATTATCATGGTTAATAAGCCTGATATAGTGGTGATAGATCGATCAGAGCGCCGCGCATTGATTGTTGATATCACCGTCCCGCATAATGAGAATCTCGTGAAGGCTGAGAAAGATAAAGAACTTAAATATCTTGATTTAGCGCACGAGATTGTCAGCATGTGGGATGTGGACTCGGCAATCATTGTGCCGATAGTCGTCGCGGCCAATGGCTTAATAGCCAAGAGCCTCGACCTACACCTGAGGAGGCTCTCGTTAGGCGGCTGGATCAAGGGCTTGATTCAGAAAGTGGTAATCCTGGACACGGCTCGTATTGTTAGGAGGTTCCTCTCTCTGGGGCCCTGACCGCCGGTGGCTTGGACCCTGTTCCCGATGCCGGTGGAGCACTATTTTTAATATTTTTAAATGTTTTGTTTTTATATCTTTTATAATGAAATATTTAAAAATGTAAATTATATGTATATACAATGAATAAACAATAATGGCGTAAGATAATTATCTTGGACAACCCTGTTAGCGTGAAAACGCGTAGGCCGGCCGCACTGCGCGCTGCGGAGCGACTAGCTAGGCGCCAAGCGCGCAGTGCGGCCGGTTGCGAACATCCTAAAACGTTTGTTTTACTAAGCTACTCGCTAGGTGACTATCTAGGCTCTAGGCGCTAAGCAAGCCACCTGCCTATGCGGTCTTAGCCTTACTGTTTCCGTGAATTAAATAATATTTCACAAAGTGCCGAACAAAATTTGCTTTGTTCTTAGAGCCAGATGTAACACAAGAAAGTCGCGCAAAAATTAAAACCATAACAGCAAGTAGCTGTAGAAGTTGATGGTTGTCTGGTATAGAGCTGGCTCTCACTTTTCAGTAGGCAGCCGATTACACTTTTCATTATTGAGAATGATCGCAGGCGGTGGCACAATCACCAGCTTGTAGGCTTAGTGCACACTGCACACCAAATAGCATTTATTAACTAATCGCTTTTAACTTTGTTGGCTTAATCGAAAGGAGCGCCTAGTAAATATTAATCCAGATTACCACGATTACAGCCGCGTATTTATAACGTTTTAAATGATTTGAGAAAAATAATAAAAGAGCGATTAGAAAAATAATAAGCTAAAGCTTATATTAATACGTTATAGTCGTGCGAGAGCGCTGTCCGATCAAAATGATACACTTGTATTAAAACTCTTGTTACTTGCGAATTTGTCAGCAGACTCACGCAATTAGTGGCGTCACTGTGCGACCTGGATTAAAATTTAGTTGGAACACAGATAATACAATACTAAGCGTACAGATGCCTCATCTCATACAAAAAACGGATCTAGGGACTATACATTTTTCATGCCTAAATGTTTTTTTTTTATTTGAACAAATATTTACATTTGTCTATTTTTTCATGTTCTAAGTATATTTTATACAAACTTCAATAACAAATCGATACATATAATTAACGCTATCTATTAAGAGTTATTTGAACAAATACTCCTTTGTTCCTGATGAGACCCCGTGGTTGGAGTAAAAAAAACGTGTTGGAAAAGAGTCGTCATTCAAGTCGTTGAAAAAAGTTTCTAGTTATTTTACATATTCCATGGTCACTCAACAAAGTCCCCAATGACGTCATGATAATATGATTTCATAGAACCAAACATATTTTATTAAATTGATTAAATGAATTAAACTGTAGACATACCTTAGCTGTTTAGCCACCGTCTTTAATTTCCTATTTTTTCACTCGTGTTTATGGTTCTGTATTGCATTATAATAGCGTTTATACGTAATTTTCCAACGAACAACAATTTTGGTCAAGTTTCGTATATTTACACAGTATTTATACTCCCTTGTGGCATTATTTCAATGATTAACAATTAAATGTGTCGACTTTTACTTATAACATTTAATTTTCTTGAGTAATATCTACGTAATTTTTATTTACATTTTTTTCTGTTTGCGACGGCATAACTGTCATCGGCTGTCAAAGTGGCATAGACCTCACTTCTGTACGGCGGAACGCCGTCTGGTCGATGAAACAGATTTATGCAAAAAGATCACATCAAAAAGAGATGCAATATATTAACTTAATCAAATAAAATTGTCATAAGCGCCAAAGCAGTTTTACTGGATTTTCTCTTAAAGTAAACAATTAAAAAAAAAAACTTCCGATGCAAAGATAGATTAAATAATTGCGATGTTATTTATATAGTCTTTGTCGTAGTTATTTGCACCACGTCCATGAAAAATCCAATAAATGTGATATTTTTTCGCAACTTCATGATTTTTTTTTATCGAGTAAATTTCATGCTATCGTGTTTCCGTCCGATGCAAAAATAGATCTGATGGTGAACTATCATATATATAAATTTTACTAGTATAGGACCTCTCTTACTCCTCAAATATTAATCTAAATTTGACGTTTATAGCAAAGCCTCCTCTTAATTTTCACTTATTTTCTCCTAATATTTTTATTTATAAATTATGATCTTCTTCTGTCATCTTAATTTTTAAGTTATACATTGTTTCTTTATGCATTATATCTTGCAATAAGCTTTCTACCCATCATTCGTGTTCTCTTCAATTTAGTGAATGATTTTTTTCTTCATTCGCCGTGATTCGCCTTCTGTGTTGCAGTATTTGCCTTCTGTTCATCTGGTACCTTGTTTATTTGCTTCTGTAATGTAAATTTCTTCTTTTCTTTCTAAATTTCTTCTTCTTCTATAATGTTATTATCTGAAATATATTAAAAATTGTTGAGGTTCAAGGTGTAGGTATTATGCTTGTGTTTAGCTAATATTCACTAGTGGGAACCACTATCAAAATTCCAACAAACTCGCACACAAACTAGTTAGATAAATGTGTATATACCTACCTATGCCGTGGCCAGATCTTAAAATTGATCACTTCATGATGTGGCCGACCATTTCACGAAATAGTTTTATTTCATGAAATGGAAAATACCAGCTGCTCACATCATGATATGGTCTGGCCAGATCAATGAAGAATTCATCGTTTAACGATATGAACAGCTAACACGGCTACTTTATGATATTATAATAAATAGGTACCTTTGACTTCTAACGCATCATTGTCAAAGTGACTCTCCATGCCTTCATCATACTCAATGAAATTAATTCATGGATCTCTTCTTGCAGCGGAGTTAATAGTGGAGCTGTGCCAGTACCTCCACCTGTTTTATACTACAATGCGCGAATTTTTGCCCATGCCTTTCTGGTCTCTCTCTTTAGGCTATCATTTATTTGGCCTTAAGCGCGACTACAGGTCGATAAATTCCACCATAAGCAGAATTCAATTCTTGCTCCAACTCTATCCAGGCCTTGTGCTTATCCTTCCATGTAGCGGCGTCGCTAATCTTATTTTCTATTATTATAAAACTACACGAACGGCGTATGAGGTTCGGTGTCAGTGTAAAATAAACTGTCAAACAGTCATTGATAACTTTTTAATACTTTTTACACGGTCTTTCCAGCCTAGTTTATACATATAAGCGCTAATTTAAGCGCTCTTACGCACTAGCGGTTAACCGCGGGGACGGCTAACCGCGCGGCTAGCCGCTTTTCCAGTTTAATATGCAACCGCTTATGATTGTACGCACTAAACCGCCACAAAATTTCAACCGCGGCGGTTGAATGGAGGGCTGCGGCCCGCTTCGCGGCTAGCCGCCATCTTGTGTATACGCACTGGCGGTCAGTTTGCGGCGAGCCGCCGGTGAAGTATGCACGTGTTTTGTTCCATTTTGTTTAGGGGCCACACGCCTTCGAGTGGTCCAACCGCGATGAAACCGCGTTAAGCGGTTGGACCGCTCAAACGAACCGCCTAGACGGCCAACCGCTAATGCGTACCGGACCGTACAGGACCTTAAAGGTTACTTTTAATTTAATGACAGGAATCATTGAAAATGAGATTTTAACTAAAAGTCACCTTTAGCTTATAGCTCACCTTTAGCTATTGATAGGTTGGTGAAATAGCCCCAAACCCGGAGCCCAAATAAGGCGACAAGCCACGTCAGTATGACCACAATATAACCACAGTGTGTTGTGGTAGGCGTGCAATTAGTACCCAGCGACCTACAGACGAAGTTCTGGACACCAAACTATGTAGTTACCACTGAAATATGGTCTTATTTGTAAAAGTTGATCGTTAATTTATAAGCGAACAGCGATTTTAGACTTGCCGATTCACATTAAAATAAAGGTAAGACAATAATTATCTTTAAACTCAGAAGAAATAAATATAGAAAAAAAAATGCTTTTCAAATACTTAGGTACTTACCCCCTTATCTACTTATAGACGATAAAATTAAACAGCTCTTATGTCAATTGTCATCTCTATTCATTGTCATACAAATGACAAGTATAGTTGAATATTTGGGTGTCTTCTTTCTTCAACTCACGAGTGAATCGGTTTCTTCTAGGCAAGCGTGCTCCATCGTAGACCGCATCATCGCATAACATCAGGCAGGCGAGGTGGCAGTCAAACGCAAGCCTATTATCAAATAAAATTAAAAAATTGTTACGCCGTCTCTTATAACTTGCCCTCAACTGCACAGCATCATACAAACGAGCTCAATCGGTCCACACATGGCGCTTGACATCTGTACAATCAATTGCTGCTCTTTATTGATACCTACCTAAGATATTATTAAGTCTACAATCTATTGACAACTTTCTGGAAGTAAAATCGAAGGTCCAGCTCTAGTTTTTGTCACTGCATAACGATTTGACGTAAAAGCGGCATCTCCAAAAGGAAGATCATGGGACTACAGTGGCCGTGTGAGAATGACTCTAAAGTTATGATTGCAAATGGCTGATCCTCAGCACTACACAGATGCAGTAAAAATCTAAATATACTTACAAAAAGGTCCTGACTCACTGACTGACTGACTTATTATTAAATCCTAGCCTAGCCATGGACCTAGGAAGCTGTTTTGCACAGAGATTTTTGTCTTTATGATGTAGACTAGAAATAGGGCCGGATATTTCAAAATCATAACCTCCTCAATCGGTTATTCCAATCTGAATCGATACACACGGTTGCGATCCACAAATTCCTCCAAAACATTACCATGAAAACGTATCCCTCTCCCCTTCAGGAAATAAAAAACCGGCCAAGTGCGAGTCGTACTCGCGCACCGAGGGTTCCCTATCATTTTTGGACGTATAAAGTGAAAAAATCCGGACCGCATAACTAAGTTTGTTTGTGGAGGAATTTTGATGATTTTGAAAAAACTGTACTAGTTAGGCACATCGTTTTATTTTTGGTGCCATATTTGGGTCAATTTCTATCAACTCTAATTATTTCAGATTTTTCGCCCCGCAAACTTCGGAGATAAGGGGGGGGGGGGAATGGTATTTTTTTGGACATTTTTCATCATATGTCAAAAACTGTGAGACATAAAATAAAATAAAAATATATTTTGAAATGTGCAGATCAAGCCCTTTCATATGATATGTCACTTGACCTAGTAACCCCACTTTAAAATTTCGGACCCCCACTCCGGCCCCTTTTGCAATGAAAATAAAAATATTTTTGGACTTTTTTCATTTGCAATAAAATTGAACAAGCATTCTTTATAACTGTTCCAAATTTCAAGTCGATAGCATTAGTAGTTGCTGAAATAAGCAGGTGAGACAGACAGACAGACAGACAGACAGACAGACGAAGTCGCACCATAAGGGTTCCTTTTTTACCATTTTGGTACGGAACCCTAAAAATAGACAAGTAAACAATACATAAAAATAGTCAATAAGTTTTCAGGAACATCGCGTGGCTTCAGGATACGAGGCCCGTTTGTAATCGGGCCCCTGCAGACGTAGCGTGCGTGACGTACATCCTGACTGCTTATGGCATTTAAAAACGTAAAGAAGCCCACAGCCCACACTATATCACGTAGTTTTAAAGTTATGCCTATGAAATGTTTCGAGTGCTATCGATTAAATATTGGAAAACTCATTGCCCTGCAGCGAATCAATAGAATTTCTGATTGTATAGCTCATGGTTGGAAGACAACACAATCGGAAGGCATAAACTCTTAAATGTATCAAAGATAGAAAGTTATCCAAAGCCTAGGTGTTTTGTTATTATTACAAGCTTTTATTTAACTTGCCCTGTTAGTGTGTGGCCAAATCTTGCAACAGAATTTTAGACTAGTTCCCCCCAACCGATTGAGCTGAAAGGAACGCTGTAACTTCGATAACAATGCAATAATATGGTACCATGGAGGTGGTCTCATGATACAGCCGGGAGGTGGCCATGGGAACTCCTCAACTTCTTAACATAATCCTATCGTGTTTGGGCTCGTTGGATTTGTCTCGACAGCTATTATAGACCTAGATGATATCTATAGTCTCAAGATGGAGCTGGGCAGTGGTCGCTATAAAAGCATCTTTTGAAAAATTTTTTTCAACCAAAAACTTATTTTAAAAAATAACATAAACCGCTGTATGTATTTCCCTAGTTCCTTAGACGTAACGTTAATTAAATTTGTTATCGTTTGTCCTTTAAAATGCTGTAGCTGCTCTGCAAACAGCACAAGGAATTAAATTATTTTGCTGCATCTCAAATGCAACCGTTTTCTGAAGAATTTGTGACTCTAACATTTGCTATTCGTTGGCATGTGGTAAGGTTTGAGATTCTGTTGGCTTGTTCAGAGCCTCTGGGCAATTTCATAGCATTCCTTTCCAAATGCTAGGTTTCGGCTGCTATGATTAAATGTAAAATGTAAATGAATCTTACCTTAGGAGTTAACTTTAGGCTATGCCTGTATGGGCAAATATTTATAGGGACATTGCGTCATCCAAAACGTAGAGTCTGTTTATCTACGTATTTCGCACCCTCAGTGCAAAAAGGCATAAGTCGTCTTACTTTGAATTTTAGTTATTACTATGATTGGAAAGTGCTACAAAAACTACATAATTGCTCAATTTGGCATTTTTAACATATATTTTGGCGATTTTATATATACATATATATATTTATTAAAATTTACGTCATTTGACTGTTCGTTCTCCTGTAAAATTAACATTTTCACGTTATGCCTTTTTAGGGTCCCGTACCAAAATAGTAAAAAGCGACCCTTATGGTGCGACTTTGTCTGTCCGTCTGTCCGTCCGTCTGTCAAAGCTGCTTATTTCAGCAACCACTAATGCTATCGACTTGAAATTTGGAATAGTTATAAAGAATAGTTGCCCAGCTTTATTGCAAGTGACTGAAGTTAAAAAACATTTTTAGTTTAATTGAAAAAGGGGGCTGAAAATTGGGGTCATTAGGTTAAGTGGCATATCATATGAAAGGGCTTGATCTGCACATTTCAAAATACATTTAAATCATCGAAATTCCTGCACAAACAAACTTAGTTATGCGGTACGGTTTTTTTAACTTTTATACGTCCAAGGATGGTACGGTGCCCTCGGTGGGCGAGTATGACTCGCACTTGGCCGGTTTTTTTCCCTGAGGGTACGATTTAAGAAGAGAGCAGTATTTTATCAGTTGAAATAATTAAAACTTTTGAAAGACCTACCTACTTAATAAAATTAAAAGTTCCTTTCAACCCCATTAGGAAACGGGACGTGACCGTAGTAGTAGTTACCTATCTAGGTACTTCATTTACAATAGTATCGTCGGTTTCCTTCGACTTCGACTTTCGCTGGTAAAGTACCTATCGGCCCTTCCAAGTGATGGTAACTTGCCCCCTTCAATTAGGTCAGAGACTGCACAATAGGCACCTATCTCCAGGCGATCTAACAGTAGCTTGGAGATAATGGTTTGCGCCTGCGCCGATCATTTCGAGCTGTTAAATATATTCCTGTTATATTGTACAGGAGAAAGAAAATTCTACACGGATATACAGTATGCGGCAGGAAAATTGCATATCGTATTTGTGAAAGAGATAATCGGCTAGCTTCGGCTTTGTAGAGCGTCGTATTTTTCACTCATATACCTATGACGTTTTCTTACCTACATACAAGTGCTGACGCGTTACCAACTTGACTACAACGCTTTTAATTTGAATGCTGTAATTTAGTGTCCATTTCAGTTCAGGTTAATTTAGTAAGGGTCAACTGTGAGCTGTCTAACAAGAAACTAAACAATTGGCCTGTAAGTTAGAGTAACAAGGATAAGATATAGATTGTTTCAATGTCAATAAATACTTAGTAGGTAAGCATTTAGAGTAAAAATAAAATACAATCAGTTATTCGTATGATACAAATAACAAATGTTTTCAGGTACACCTAAAGGAAAAATCGAAAGTAGGAAAATAAAATATCATATAATATATCGATAAAATAGGAAAGTAAAGTACGGTATGTACCTACCTAAGAATAACAACAAACAAACCAATCTGCATATGGTATAAAAAATATAGAACTTTCCATTAAAAATCTGCAGCGTGTGTCAAAATTAGGGAAGGGTTCTAGGTTCCCCATGTCGCTTCCCCATTCATCCCATCCCTTGCAAGGGAGACCATGATTCGATTTCGCAATCGTATCAGTAGGTGCAAAATTAGATGTAACTTAGTTTAATCCCTTTGAGCTCGTCAGTGTGGGTCTATTATTGGGGGTCTATTTGGTAGTATTTAAGCGTTAAGAGTGATGGTAGTTATGGTAAATAGGTAAATGGAACGTGTAGTAAAATAATTAAGAACAGAGACCAGAGTCGACCTGAATCTGATGGCAAAAGTAGAGATTAAAATTTGTTGCTACCAGCACTGCGGTGAATGGATGAAACAGTTTTAGCTTGCACTAGCAATTTTCAGAATATTACACAACTCGTACATTATTTGAAAAGTGACTAGTATGCATTTATATGTGTGCGAGTGCGGTGATAGCCTAGTGGATTAACCATGTGCCTCCCACGGCGAATGGTTCGAGTTCGATCCCGAGGCACGCACCGCTGACTTTTCGAAGTCATGTGCGTATTAGAAATTAATTATCACTTGCTTTAACGGTGAAGGAAAACATCGTGAGGAAACCGGCATGATGTCCTAGAACCAAAAATTCGAAGACATGTGACGTCCACCAACCCGCACTGGGCCCGCGTGGTGGACTACGGCCCACTCCCTCTCACAGAGGAGGCCTGTGTCCCAGCAGTGGGAACATTATAGGCCGATTATGCTATGCTATGCTTATGCTATGCATTGCCGTTCCAAACTCATTAGTGAAAGAATTTTCAGTACCTATACACAAACTTCAAAATTCATGCTCTACTTAGTATAGGTATAGTCAATTACCAATCCATCATTGGACTGCGGTTATAGTTGATTGACTGATTAAACTATTTATTTAAAATTGGCATATTACCTATTAGGCAGAAAATGTATTCCAGTTTAAATGAATGCACCCATTTTTTTTTTTTTTTTTTCTCTCATAAAGGTACATTGTTATAGTCGTGTGTTTATACAATTTTGCCTTACGCTAGAGCCTTATAGAGCCAATAGTATCTACCTACATGTAATAATATCCCTTTGTTTCAATAGTAGATAGAATTCATTTAGTTCTAAATCACTAGTTTGTCATGCAAAGCTCATATTTGCGTATAATATAATTAGTCACGGTGCTTTAGTCACTGCTGCTCAGTTTGGGACGAAGACTGAAAAATTGGGCACCGTTTGGACACACTCACTACTGTCTTGTGTGAATCGGACGGCCTATTCTGGATACTATGACCGATTGACCACTATCGCAGAAATGAAGTCGTATTACATGAATGATTTAGTGAGAAAAATAAAAATAGTTGGGTTTTTCATGAAAATCTTTCAGGAAAAACTGAAATTTGGATTTGGTTAGGTTATTTTTTTTTAAATAAGTACCTTCTTATTATTTACGAGTGATGATTTTGACACACTGGCTGTGGCTGAAAAAAAGTAGGGTAGGTAGGTATTTGAGGAAACACTTTCTGAAAATTTGATTGAATTTTGGATATGGTTAGTCTGGATTTTTATTAAATATCTACTAATGATTAATGAGTGATGATTTTGTCACACTAGCTGTTGCTGAAAAAAAATACACATTCATTCCATTCATCACCTTTTATGGGCAATCGTGTAATAAGGAAAAATGTACAAAAAGTAAAGATGTTTGCTTATCTAGCACAATTTCCAAGAGGCGTGCCTCATTTCAAATTCAGCTTGTAAATGAAAAATGTGTACTTCAAGGAGTGGTCCCAAGATCTCTGTTCCATATGATAGTTTTATAGGTTCTCCAGAATAGGCGTGCGCGACGCTCGACGTATATAAGCACTTCTTCGGCCGAGTTCGGCACAGTTCGGCCCGGTGCGTTGCCTCACGAACCCGCCACGCCACACGCTCCATTTTCACGTTTTTTATAAACTACTCCTAACTTCAAAAATGGTGAGTCCTCTAATATTTTTATTTGTAGAAATATTCGGTTTTCTTCGAGAAAAACGGTTTTAATTGATAAGATTCACGGCGTAATGCAGTTACTTGGTGGTTTTTCACTCACGTTTGCGGTGCATTTTCGGGTTTTCTGATTATTACAGATGTGAAATTTTAAAGGTATTTTTTTTATTTTGATAAGTTGGTTTTCACAAGGTTTCAGGACATTAATTTGTTTCTTTTACTAATGTTTTTTTTTTCTAATACCTACTGTCAGCTTCTTTAAAGCTCTACTTTAAATACTGACCATAAATGATTATTTACAAAAGGTTTTTAATAACTTTACATTAATTTTGTTGTTCCAAAAATATTTGAAACAAAACACAGTTTGAATAAAGACGTAACAAAAAGTTTGTCGAAAACTTCTTATTATTCACGATCACGATAATTTCGAATTATAACACAGATTGCATGTAAATGTGAGAACACTTTCAGTCACGAAAAAAAGTTTACATTACTTTCGCCTGAAAGAAATTAGGGGAAAAGTTTTATGCGAATCCTTGGGTAATCCAATTCTCCATGTTGCGAAACCTCTGAACTTGCGGTGAAACATGAACTTGTAACACGGATGAATAAAAGGATATAATTTTTACAACATTTTATCGGTAAAGGAAATCTAGCATAGGATTCCTACCATTATGAAATACTCGCATGATTTTCTGAAAATAAGACTAATCGCTATAAAATCCGCAAAAAAGAACTTTGCAATATTACTTTTAATATAATTCACGTAAACAACTTTATACATAATCTCAAATAAACAATAGGTAGGTAATATGGATTAAAGGAAAACGAATAAATAAACAAAAAATAATGCATCTATTATTATTATTGAAGCTGAATAAATAAGGCATCTAATTTTAAACAAGATATATTTATATTAACTAGTAATTCCTAGAATATAGGTACCTAATTATTGTTATCTCTTGCGGTTTTGATGCAGAGGAAATCCTAGCATTGTCACACAAACAATATCATAAACAATTCAAGGAAAATTTTACTTATTAGGTACGATGGATGCATTATTTCGCTGACTTTGCAAATTAAGTCGTATTAAATTGCGTGTGGTTTCGAAGAATTACGTTCTTGCTTTGAATTTCAATATTGATTCTCATAATTTGTTGAGATATTATAAAACCTTTGAAAACAATGACTTGACGTAATTGAGCCGGAGTCGAATTCTTGATTAGGTAACAAAATAAACATTGAATGTAAACGGAGAAATAAATACTTCCAAATTATTAGAAAAACGCAGTGATGATTTTAACGCAATAGATTAAGTAGCAACCTATTACTGTATACCTACTGTAAAGTTAAATTTATACATAATAAGCTTTTTAAGTCGGTTTTATTTATCTTCAAAGTCGTCACGACAACAATAAAGAGCACTTTTAACTCTAAACATATTAGAAAACGTATTTTATCTCCACTAATCCATGCGAAAGACTTCAAAATATCCAGCTGAGTAGGTATAATAAGGCTCTGGTTAATCTCAATTTTCATGTGACATTAATCGGAGACGGTCGGTCAAGGCTGACCAACCTGACCGCAAGCTCCTCCAACCACGACCAACTGGGCCTGGTCTCAAAGTGGTCTGAATCAATCCACTGTGAAGCGGGGATAGTAATTATAGCTTGGATTCACTTGGCTTGGCTGGCATCCAATGTTTGGGAAGATAGTACTGCAAAACTGATGTAAAACAAACTTCTGTTTTCGTTCTTTAGGTACTAAAGTTTTGATACTCCGTTGATAGGTTTTATTCATCTATTATCTATTGTAAAGCATGAAGCCCGTACACTGTATAGGTACAATTTTACCATACTTCATGATTAGGTTTAGGAACACATTCCAATAAAGTAGGTACCTTGGGTCCGTAAAATATGTACCTAAATCCAAATCAGAATAACGCGTTTTGTCTTTGACCACGCGGCTAGTAAAGCTTTAAATCCGATTAAAAATAATAAAAACAAAAATCTAAGTAAGTAGGTAGGTACTTTGATCTATTTCTGCCAATGATGGCTGAGTTTCCACCAATCAATATGACTATACAGGGTAAAATTAAAACCAGTGTGGATATTTTAGAAGGTGAAAGTACTCACGAATATGATCAACTTTTATTATGGTACCGACACCGAAATATGAAAAAAAAAACAGCTGTTCCATACATTTTGATCGTGTTGTAGTGCATTTTTGTATGGAACAGCTGATTTTTTTTTCATATTTCAGTGTCGGTCCCATAATAAAAGTTGATCATATTCGTGAGTACTTTCACCTCCTAAAATATCCGCACTGGTTTTAACTTTACCCTGTATATTCTGGTCGTGAACATTGCTATGCCGACATGCAAGCGTGCATGCCTGCATTGTTATCGCACGGTAAAGCTCGGAGCTTATTAATTATTTATCGAACATATAGTTTAACAATTGTCACGTATTGTTTAAGTTTAACGATCCACGATCGTCAACTGTCGTGGTCAGTGGCGGATGGCAGTCTAATTAGCTCTCACACGAAGATGTATGACAGATGAATGCTAATTTTCAGAGGTGGATACAGAAAAAATGTTTTTTGGCTGAAGTTATTAGGTGGAAATGTAAAGACTACATAATTCACTAATCTAATCTGGAATCTGAACTTAACCCCCTAGCCTCTGCCAGATTCGCCACTGTCAATTTTTATTCGCAACATTTTGGATAAATTTTAAAAGATTTGTTCTGCAAGGCGGGACTATCGTCTCATGCAAAAAGAGTTCAAAATCGATTTCTCTTCTAAACTATTCGCGATGGAAGAATTATTTTTTTAAAAGCTCGTACTATTATATTCAAAGGACCGTGTTCATAAACGTTCATTATAAATTATTCCCTTTTGAAATACATCAATAGATTATAAACTAATTTGTCCTATCAATAATTAATTTTAAAATGAAACTAGTGATGTGCATGACTGCATCGATGCAGCATACTATCGATGTGCGCTGGTTATTGATTCAAACGAATCAATTAAATATTAATTGTGGAGCCAATTTAAGTAACAATTGAAAAGGTGAAGGCTTTGCTCTATTCAGAGTATTCTGTGATGTTTTGCATTAATAATAGACTTGTCTATATCACTTAGGTGCTGTAAAACCAGATTTGCAAGTCGAGGCGTAGGTACACATTTTTGTTTGTTCTTGGTCTTTAAATTACAAATGATACAAATCTGCTTTACGAAACTGATGGCCTAAAAAGCTGGTATTTATAGAATTCCGCCGTTTGTATTGTTATTTCAATTTAAGTATACATTATTGTTAATTAAATTTTGTAAAATAATATAGGTAGGTAGGTAAAGCATAGATATTTTTTCTATAGGCCGACCGTTTAACTCGCGTATCGCCTGCGGGGGTAGAAGGGAGCGAGGGGAGATCTTAGCGGATGGGTGAAAGGGGTGCGCGGAGCAGAGAGCTTATTGACTCCGTGTGTAGCGTTACCCGCCCCCGCTCCCTTCTTACCGCAGGCGATACGCGAGTTAAACGGTCGGCCTATAATCTGTTCTAATAAATGATGGTAACAATTTCAATACCATAGCAACCATTATAAATTGTTAATTACAAGTATTAATAGAATTTGACGTCCACTTAGGTTTTATCGACATAATAATTATTATCTCCTCACCGGCTAGTGAAGTGACAACACGTCAAAATGGGTTTCTTATCGTATCTATCGATAAAATTGCGTTTTATTTTTATTTTTATATTTACGGTTCAACGGAGATAGGCTACTTAATAAAACTTAATAATGTCATTATAGATCCAATACGCGGATTGTCGGCAAGTCGGCAAGGTCTGCAATCTTTTATTTATTTCTGATGCGTCTCTATAATTGTAATAAATGCAAATATGATAAAGTTCAACATTAATGAAAAAATAAATGTTCTGAATGTTAGATATTTGTTACATAATAATATAAGTACCTACCTACTTAGATTAATGATTGCTCTAAGTCTAAGGGCGGGTTGCTTCAAACCATCTGCCGGCCTAGCATGACCACGATAGAAACGGGTTTTGTCTACACAGAAATAGACAAAGTGACAGATTGTAGAAACATTTCTACGTTTTATGAATGAAACGGTAGAAATGTTTCTACAATCTGTCACTTTGTCTATTTCTATGTAGACAAAACCCATTTCTATCGTGGTCATGCTAGGCCGGCTGTATCCGTAAGTCAGTACGTAATCGTTAAGTCAGTATGAAATTGTCATACAAGCCGCCATATTTGACGGTTACAGATACGTAACTGTAAGATGAACCAACATGGCCTAAGACTTAAGTTTTATTCAGCTCATAATTTAAATAAGCGTAAGCGCATCTTACACATACCTAATTATTATAAATATGAGTACAAATCAACACGATGAAATTATACCTATAGCTTCCGAACAGATTTAATCGACCAATCAAAGCATGAAAACAAAAGTAGGTATGTAAAAAAAACCGGCCAAGTGCGAGTCGTACTCGCGCACCGAGGGTTCCGTATCATTTTTGGACGTATAAAGTGAAAAAATCTGGACCGCATAAGTAAGTTTGTTTGTGAAGGAATTTTGATGATTTGGAAAAAACTGTACTACTTAGGAACATCGTTTTATTTTTGGTGCAATATTTGGGTCAATGTCTATCAGCTCTAATTATGTATTTCAGATTTTTCGCTGACATTTTTCATCATATGTCGAAAATTGTGAGACATAAAATAAAATAAAAATATATTTTGAAATGTGCTAATCAAGCCCTTTCATATGATATGCCACTTGACCTAGTAACCCCACATTAAAATTTCGGACCCCCACTCCGGCCCCTTTTGCAATGAAAATAAAAATGTTTTTTGACTTTTTTCATTTGCAATAAAGTTGGGCAAGCATTCTTTATAACTGTTCCAAATTTCAAGTCGATAGCATTAGTAGTTGCTGAAATAAGCAAGTGTGACAGACAGACAGACAGACAGACGAAGTCGCACCATAAGGGTTCCTTTTTTACCATTTTGGTACGGAACCCTAAAAAGAAACGATCAAAAAAAACCATTCGTATCTAAAATGAACCTTACACTTTACCACAAAACAATTAGGTAGGTATAAATTAATCTGAATAGCTTATCAATATCAACTTCAATTAACTAAAACAAAACATATCCGTTTAAACGCGTTTTTGTCGAAAGGCTTTTATTTTGAACAGCTCAATGGACGCAGACTAACTTAGGGCCAAGTTCACTGACAAGATAATGGTCCGTTAAATTCAAAACGGCCGTTTAACATGACTTTTTCTATAGAATAAGATATGTTAAACACCCGTTTTCAATTTATCAAACTGTTAACTGTCGGTGAACTCGGCCTTTAGTGGGCTTAGATATAACGGGCTCATAATTGTAGACAATTTGAGTCGCGGTAGCAGTAGAAAGTATCTAGGACAAGTATTTCAGAGGTAATTACTAATTATTATCGAATCTTGCGTAGAATCGTAGTTTTGGTTGTGTTGTTGGTAGAGATATTTACATGAACGGAACGGAAAATTTTTCGCGATTTCAAGATTGGTCCCTTAGTAAAATTTGTTCATAATAGTGACGATCCCTTTTCGGCTTTTGCATAAAATAAGAATAACGTTATAAGTACTACCACAGATAATATAATACCTACTATACGTGCAGATGCATCTCATACAAATAAATGTGACCTATTTAGCGCGGGCTATCTTCGGGCTATACATTTTTCCGTGCTTAAAGGATTTTTCAAAATTTGAACATTATTTTTCATATGTATTTTTTCATGTTCTCAATTTTACACAAACTTCAATAACAAATCGATACATATAACGCCATCTATTATGAGTTAGTCCAACAAATGTTCCTTTGTTCCTGATGAGACCCCGTGGTACCTACTACTTACTTATTCAATCTCGAAATTAATGGGAAAATATTAAAAACGTTTTCAAAGAAATACCTACTTAGGTACCTACGCAAGCTACGCTGTTTTGTTTTTGGGATTAGCTAGATTCTAATTATAAAATAAATTCATCGAATTTAAACGGAGTTTAAAGTTATAACTCGTTATATTACGTCCCATAGGTTTCAACGATACAATGTTTCTTCCTCTTCCAATATTATTTCGGTCTTTAGGTAAACCTAAGTTACAATGTAGCTTTACAAAAACCTAATACAATGAAGGTATAATACCTAGTCAACAGCATAACATCGATTATAACAATCGATGCGTAGGCGCAGACGGGCAGACAATCCCGCTATAATCCTATTAATGACATGATTCACCCTGCTCTTTGTTATATGGATGTATTAGTAGAGTTCGAACTGTTAGCTATTCATAGATTAGATATTATTTTTATTTTTTTTTAAAAACGTTGCTCCACTCTAGGATTTCTCCTGTATCGTGGGTGCGTTAACAAACACAAATTTCACATACACAAACAGCCAGACCTATGTGCAATGCGGGAATCGAACCCGCGACACGTTGCGCAGCAGCCAATCTCTCAGCCACTGCGACAACCGTGTGGTCAAATTCAAATTCAATTAAAATTGAATCATAAGTTTGTAACTAACTAGTTGTTCCCCACGGTTTCACCCCTTTGCTCGGCTCCTAAGGGTCGTAGCGTGATGTTAAATAGCCTACAACCTTTCGCAAAAATTGGGCTATCAAATGCAAAAATATTTTTTCAAATCCGACTGATAGTTCAAGAGATTAGCGCGTTCAAATATACAAACAAACTCTTCAGCTTTATTATTTGGTCATAGCATGATGTTAAATGGCTTATACTTTTATTACAACATTATGACAAAAGATGATTACTTTATTATCTATTGTCTGCCGTAATAATTATAATAATGGCCTATTATGATAAATGCTATTTTTAAAAATGGACTCTACATTTTTATATGTTGTCTAAAACTTCCTCTAGGTAATTTTGCTTGTAGTTTCGGAGATGACCAAACATATTTTTTTTTGTATAATTTGTTGAAACAATACCTGCATTATGTTTGTTTTACTACTTATTCAGTATAGATTTTAGAGCCGTAATTTGATCTAGGTAATTAGGAAACATAAAATTATCTATGCTTTTAGAGGGCTTAAAGGTGAAAAACAAAAGCTTTTCACCTTTAAGCCTCGATCACTAACAAAATTAAGCATTACCTGTATACATTTATATCGAAAAAATTGAAAATATTTACCAGAAAGTTTTCCTAGCAAAGATATTCTATTAAAGATCCAATAATCCGTTTAAAAAGTAATCATTTTAATAGAGCACACCTCAAGCGTGCCTGGTGCACTTGTAGCGAACTAAAACAAAAACAATTATTTGATTGAAAGGCGAGTGAACCTAACGAGCGCGCCTAATTACACACTAACACTCATTATGTTTAGCTATTAATTACGCTAACACTGATCATGTTTAGCTATTAATTAGAAAAAAACATAATACAGGGTGGCAGGTTAAACAGTGGAAATATTTTAAGGGGTCATTGTACTCATCATTATGAGCAACTTTTATTATGGGACCAACCCAGAAATCGCGAAAAAAAATCAGCTGTTCCATACATTTTTTACGTTCACTTAACTCTACAAAATGTATGGAACAGCTGATTTTTTTTCGCGATTTCTGGCCACCTCTACGTGGTATACAGGCGTAATGTTATGTGATGTACCTACGTTTCTAAGGAACCTTGCAAATTGCAAGCTGTTTCTACTGCCACAATTTAGCAGTAAAGTAATATCATAACTTAAAACTTGGAACTGTGCCCTCTATGCGATAACATGAATAGATAATGTCAAATATTAGCTGTCTAGAAAAACTTTTTAAAATGTACAAGTCAAAACTAAACTAATCTGACTTGAAAACTAGGTAGCTTCTGCACGCTACAAACATATTCCAAAGAAGATGAAAAACCTGACGCTCTGTCATTAAATATAAAAAAATAAACAGGCATAAAAGCATAAGCAGCCTATAATGTTCCCACTGCTGGGACACAGGCCTCCTCTGTGAGAGGGAGTGGGCCGTAGTCCATCACGCGGGCCCAGTGCGGGTTGGTGGACGTCACATGTTTTCGAATGTTTGGTTCTAGGACATGCCGGTTTCCTCACGATGTTTTGCTTCACCGTTAAAGCAAGTGATAATTAATTTCTAATACGCACATGACTTCGAAAAGTCAGCGGTGCGTGCCTCGGGATCGAACTCGAACCATTCGCCGTGGGAGGCACATGGTTAAACCACTAGGCTATCACTGCTTTTTTGCTAAAAGCAAATAAACGGACAAAAATAAACTAATTCTAGTTTCTAGCTATTATTAGACCATTCTAGCTATATTAAGGGCCAAGTTTACCGACAAGATGACATCCGATAAATTGAAAAGGGCCTCTCGTAATACCTACTAACAGACAAGTTCATGTTACACCACGTAAATTACTAATCGTACGATGAAGACATACACGTAATGTACCTAGTAGCTTTGTAAAACTGAAATTAGTATAAATACCTATGTAATTATAACGACGTTACTTAAGCCACTGAACGTTTAAACTGTAGTTTGATACTAGTATTTACGTCAAACTTAGGCAGTTCTTGGAAACTATGTTTAATGACAATATGGAAAAGAGAGGGAGGAATGTCGAATGAAAGGGGAGTTGAAGACATCAAACGTGACTGACACTAGCTAATCTATTCTGCAGTGCGATTCTGTAACCATCTCACCGTGAAAACTTAGGTGAAGTGAGCGTGGAGTGAGCTGTCAATAGAGTCAATTCCTAGCAAAACAAACTCACTTCACCTAAGTTTTCACGGTGAGATTTTTACAGAATCGACCGGCTGTAACGACACACTGCGTGATATCAGGATATCACTGAAACAAATATTTTAGACCTACCTATAATATGTAAAAGCAATACTTATTTAAATTTGATCCAGGTCATAAGCTAATGAGTCATTTGATACATGATTACAGAAGCATAGATAATGTTAATAATGTAATTTAAGACCCGCTATTTATGTTTCATTTTGTTTCGATGCCTAATCTGAAATAGGAGAGGCAATTTAATATAGGTACCTAAGTCACGCACTAGATTATTACAAAACGAACCTAGGAATAGGAACCTACCATCTTCTAGAGTTGTTTAATACACTCTGTCTGACATGGTTTTAGGAATTAGACAGTCATCGTCGCTAAAATAGGACTTGCAATATATATATATATTTTTTTCTTTATTTTAAAGAGCTTTTTCGCTAATGCGAATATGACACTCTGTAGGTATCTATAAAGATGGCTTAAACAAAAATTAACCTATGTTCTAGTTCTATGATTCAGAGCGAATTTAACCATATTGATCACGGGAACTATTTCATCTGATAAAGGACTTGATAAATTTATATTGTGTTTACCAATCTGTCTCCTCAGTGTCTGATTTCGGGTACATCTCATCAAAATATGATACGTTTCTTCGTCTTCATTACACTCAGTGCAAAAAGGCGATGCTAATTTATTCATTAAAAATTCAAATTTATTAAGAGGCATATGTCCAGAACGAAGTCATAATAATATGGTCAAATTTGGTTGATATGAAGGTTGAGGTTGGATTGTTCAGGACTTGCAATATTGTTCAAGATAAACTGTGATTTTCTCCCACACATCACGCTTTTTCAGAAAATCTAAATCACATAGTTTAAAACGTTAACCCCCATTTTTACAAGACTACCCTAGAAAGAGTTATTACTTATTAGAATATTTTTCGAATCTATCAGTCAGTTGCAGAAAAGGTCAGACTTTAAAACCATAGAAATTGTATGGTTTCCTTTAAAACTTAATGACCTTTTCTGCAACCGAGTGTACCTACCTAATGTATGTTTTGTGTTAGCTTTGGAACGCTATGCCTGTCACAAACAAATTGGCAGTTCTCGTGGTGACATCACGGGGAATGTCGATAGATAGACCGGCTGTAACCTAAACGGTTTGATGGATTTTAACATAATGAGGTGTCGTTAGATTCGTCTTCATTGTGGGAGTGACTTATGCTATATGTAATCCACAATTTTATACTAATATTATAAAACTGAAGAGTTTGTTTGTTTGAATGCGCTAATCTCTGAAACTACCAGTCGGATTCCAAAAAAAAACTTTTTTAACAAAAAATAACCGACTTCAAAAATCCACTACAAAGAAAATAATAATTTTGGTTTCGGAAGTCGGTGGCTTTGGTTTTTGTTTGCTTTTTTTGCCACCGACTTCCGAAACCAAAATTATTATTTTCTTTGTAGTGGATTTTTGAAGTCGGTTATTTTTTGTTAAAAAAGTTTTTTATTTTTCCCTTTTTAGTTCTTTAACCCGTGTTAGATTACTTTCACGAATTCGTTCAACAGTAAATCTTCTACGGAGTATGTACATTTATGCCTATAACTTTGTACATAGGAATGATTACATAATGTATTATATACTAAAACCTTCCTGAAAGTATGTAGATTACGTTAGTGAAAACCCCATCCAAATCGAATCAGTAGTTTTTGAGAAAATTGCGCACATACAAACATACATACATACATACTTACATACATACATACATACATACTTACATACATACATACATACATACATACATACATACTTACATACATACATACATACATACGGGACGAATACAGAACCTCCTTTTTTGAAGTCGGTTAATAAAAATCTTTTTGTCAATGATAGCCAGATTCATGAGGAATAGTATAAGCAAATTAACATCACGCTACGACCCTAAGGAGCCGAGTAATGGGGGTTAAACCACGGGACGCTAGTCTGTGGTAATAGTTCAGACAGTAAGCTGAAACCAAATATTGAAAAGTGTGTAACATGATACTCAAATACAAGAGCTTTCAGGTATTGATGACGTCACTGGCACGCCATACCCCGGGTGTGCCGGTGACGTCATCAGTCGCTCCCTGTCACACATCCCTCGTTAAAGCGAGACGCACTGGGAATCGTGATGTCATATCTCATATTGTTTCATGATACGTGTTTAGTTTGAATTTTGCAACAGTTTTTTCATGGTTTAGAGGTGAATTGCTAAATATTGATAAAAAAATATTGCAAAACAGTTGATAAAAATAATGACAATCGCTTCAATTGCATAAAGTTAACTTTGATCAATAACAATTTATTGATCGTTTTAACTGCTCAAATGCCAATGAAGAACTTACCTATACCTAATGATCATGCTTCCTAGTTCCTACGATACCTGATCTGCAAACATTTTAATACACATATTTTAAGAGAAGGCTCTTATGTTTTTTTTAGATTTTATTTCTTCTGTCACTCTATTACCTACTTTTAACGATAGACAACTTCCTTTAAGTCAAGTTCTTGGAACAAGCTAAGATTTTAAACTATAACAAAAAATATACTTTAGGTACTCTACTACTGACGTACCGTTTGTTTACAAACTTCAACGGGAAAAAACAATGACCTACGGGACCACGCAAAAACTACAAATGGTCAGTTTTCTTTTTTGTGTACAGTCAAAATGGCGGAAGAAATTAATGGGTTCGTTGACCCGACGATAGCGTGTCCGTTGCAATCGTGTTCGTAATCATAGGCTACGAATACGATATTGTCGGCTGATACCACGCATATGGACACGCGTTTATATCGAAATTATCGTTTTGCTTATTAGATATAACGTGAAATGAAGGTACTGATGGGACGTGGGACACCCCTGGCTGTAGTGTCTCTTTCTTTCTAGTACATTGTATGAGACACGTAAAGCTAATAGGTTGATAGCAGCGTCCTCCTTTAAGCTATACCTAAGTGGTTATGACAAATTGGCAACTTCCCCCCCTCTATATGACGGGTCATTGCCAATGAAGACTTAAAGCCACCCTAATAACTTAGAAATGGCTAAGAAATGATTAAATGCGCCTAACTCCACTAAAAAGAGCTTTAAAGTTCGTAAAATATAGCTTGATCTCTGTGACACATGTCAAATAATACGAACAAATAATGTCAAAATGCATTAAAAAGGACACTGGCAGACGCTCATAGAACGCTAGGCTTCAGATTGTGTATGTCGGTACAGATATGAAATTAGTTTGGTGTGATCGAGTATTTCAAGAGTATTTAAATTATTTTTTTAATTGTTTTTGTACGTAATTGGGTTAAAGAGAAATCTTCGTATTATTTTGTGACAGTAAGGTTAAGTATGGTGTAAATGATCGAATGAAGTACAGCCCGACTAATGAGTTCTCAATTCAAAGGTTTTAGTTGCTGTCGACATGATATTCTGTAGAGGCACGCGCCAGCCAGCATGCACCCGTTTTTGTTTTATTGGTTTTTTCAAAATGTCAATGGCATAATCATTTTATTTCTTATTTATTTCGAGTTTTGATTCCAATTCTTAATCTCTAAGATAAATTAGGCAAAGAACAATTAAAATATATATATTTTTTGTTAAGCTTTTATTATAGGTACCTACCCATATCAAGCCCAAAACTGCCAACGTCCTTTACGGATTTCACAAATCTGTCGCAAAGATCAAGCTATATTTTACGAACTGTAGGCAATCCATTGATGCTTTAAAAGCGTCTTCAAAACGGAGGAGGTTACCAATTCGACTGTATTTTTTTTGTGTTTGTTATGTTAATGATTCTTGCATTAAAATTTGATAGAGGCACAACATTATTGTAATCTTTTTGAAAGCGGTTTAAACTTTTTTAACCCTAAAGTGCAACTATAGGTTACTTGTATTAACCCTTTAAACGACAATGCCGGTAAGCTAATAACAAGCTTTACAGGGTAAAATTAAAACCAGTGCGGATATTTTAGGAGGTGAAAGTACTCATGAATATGATCAACTTTTGTTATGGCACCGACACTGAAATATGAAAAAAAAATCAGCTGTTCCCTACAAAAATGCACTACAACACGATCAAAATGTATGGAACAGCTGATTTTTTTTTCATATATCAGTGTCGGTCCCATAATAAAAGTTGATCATATTCATGAGTACTTTCACCTCCTAAAATACCCGCACTGGTTTTAATTTTACCCTGTATACCTAGTAACTTAAGTAGGTACTGATGAAGAATTGGCTTCCGCGACACCTTAAAAGCTCATTTCCGGAGGGGACACTGATATCCGCAAGTATAGGGCTGCACTAGGTAGGTACCTATCCGCCAATTATCCGTCACGGTAGCTCGTTGTGGACTGTGTCGATGCCATGATTAATAAAAATGTGTGGGTTCTTTGTATCCTGATTAAATTGTTAAACTTCATGATTACTGAACATTTTCGCCATCAACAAAATTTGATATGATTTGTTTTTTTTTCGGATCTTGAAGGCTATCCCAAAAAATAGTGAATTTTATTTTTGCGGTCCTAAAACATTAAGTTTCGTAGTCTATACGACCTAATGCATTAATGTCGATATTATTTATCTAAATTGGTTAGTCTTGTTATTGTTTACCCGCAAATATTTCTAGTTCAATATGTAATAGCCATTTGTGGTAACTGCGGTTCTGAAGCTCGTATAGTTACTGTTCGGAAGATACGTAGATAATAAATAGACAAGATTCAATCGTGCCTCGGTTTTGTATTATTTCCCATCAATTTATTTATCTCATAAATAGGTAGATATGTGTACCTAAGTATAAGTATGTAGAGTCGTAGAGTCCAATAGTGCCTACGAAAGAGTTATTTGCTTGATTTCTAAGAGTGATAAATACCTACCTTTATATCTATTTGTAAGTAGGTATTTGTAAAACCACATGATGTCATGCAAAGAATAGGTCAATTTGATCGATTTCTGATCAGTAAAAGACGATATTACTAAGAGAGATTGAGTTACAACAATGTCCTCCAAGGCTCCAATACGCGCATTCACTTTTAACTTTAACTTTGGTTATTACAATCATGTACCTAACCTTCCTACAAATCACACAAAAAAGAAACTTAGGTACCTAGGTACATACATACAACATACACAAATGAACCCTGAAAACATAATAGGTGCCTACTCCTTTTTTTGGACAGTCGTGTCCGAAAACATCAATTAACTAACCAAAAAATATACCTCGATTACTTCATTATAATTATTTAGTGATACCTACTTAAAGCAATAAATCTCAGTAACAACAAAACGTACCTAAATAAATATTAAGACGCTTCATCGGTCCTAAAGGATCTATGGATCATTTAGTTATTGGTCGCGTCCATTGTTTCAGGCAATCGGAGCATGACCATTGGGCTTCTGACTGACTGACATAATCACGGTCAACATTCGTTAATAATATTTTTATGTAAATCTTTTCTTAGTAAAACCACAGATAATATAATACTATACGTACAGATGCCTCATCTCATACAAAGAAATGTGACCGATTTAGCGCGCGCATTCTTCGGGCTAAACATTTTTCCGTGCTTAAAGCATTTTTTAAAATTTGAACTAATATTTTTCATGATGTATTTTTTCATGTTCTCAATTTTACACAAACTTCAATAACAAATTGATACATATAACGCCATCTATTATGAGTTATTTCAACAAATGTTACTTTGTTCCTGATGAGACCCCGTGGTAAAACGTTAAGTATTTCGCTTAAAAGTGCTGAAGTTGTTATTTTATAAGCTCAAATAAATTATAAATTATTGGTGCTATAATCCATTCAAAATACTACTTTGACGGACAAGTATCTTAGGACAGTAATGAGTCAGATTGCACGGGAATCGCATTACAATAGAATTTTTTAAATACACATAGGTATAACATGAAATAATGGTAACTTATTACACCACAGGAATTGCCTCCTTTACCAAAGATATAAAGACCATTGCCAAGATTCGATCCAAATACTGCCCAGACAAACCTTGCCCAGTCTAGTGGATTAACCATGTGCCTCCCACGGCGAATGGTTCAAGTTCGATCCCGAGGCACGCACCACTGACTTTTCGAAGTCATGTGCGTATTAGAAATTAATTATCACTTGCTTTAACGGTGAAGGAAAATATCGTGAGGAAACCGGCATGTTCTAGAACCAAAAATTCGAAGACATGTGACGTCTACCAAGCCGCACTGGGCCCGCGTGGTGGACTACGGCCCACTCCCTCTCACAGAGGAGGCCTGTGGCCCAGCAGTGGGAACATTATAGGCCGATTATGCTATGCTATGCTTGTGCTAAACATTAGCAATGTTCGTCTTCCTTTATAATTTCTTACTAAGTAATTACCATATAAATAATGCGCTAATTACACATTAGGTACCTATACAATTTGTGTGTTGGTTCCGTGGTTGCGTAACGTGCTACCCAAAATTGATACAAGTAAAACTACCAATGATTTGAAAATGAAAACGACAAAATAATTGAATGTAGGTACTAAGCTGCTTTATAGGGTCTAGTCTCAGATCATAGAAATAAAGAGATATGCAATCATAGCAAATTAGTACGGGAACAACTGTCGCCACTTTTAGTACATTTTTCAACACAATTACAAGCGCCCCTCGTGAATATAAAGATCTCCCACGCATTAAACATTCCACACACCCTCAATCTAACACTGTTAATCGTCACTCAACACTAGCACTAAACTAAAACACTGTATTTATATCATCGATCGGGTTCGGTTCGTCGCCAGCGTGTACATTTTATATACGGTCAATGTGACCGTATCAAAGCGTCAATTTTAGTAGCGCCTTGGCACATCTCCCTTGTTTCTATGATCTGAGGGTCTAGTTAACTTTAGAAGTGGGTGTTCTCAGTAGCTTCGTAATTAACCGCCTACAAAATGTATTTCCTTTTACAGATATTTATTGCTCCAATTCGATTCCAATAATACTTCCATTTATACAGTGGTATTGAATTAAATTGTAATTGGATAAACAATTGAATGTTAACTAATGCGCGTGGGATTTTGTTTTTGTATAGAAATTATACCTAATTCTACTTTGTTTTAACGTTAACAAGAATTACATGTTGCGCTTTTTATGTTTTGTGTTTTGAGTAATACATTGTTTTAAACTTATACAGGGTGGCAGGTTAGACAGTGGAAATATTTCAAAGGTCATGGTACTCATCAATATGAACAACTTTTACTATGGGATCAACACTGAAATCGCGAAAAATTCGAAATTTGCGATGCCTGCAAAAGGCCGCTAAGTCGTAAGTGCCTACTTATTTATTAAGATCTTGATGTATGTAACACTTGGTTTGCAAATAAATGTTTAGATTTTGAAAAAAAAAAAAAATCATCAATTTTATTGAGTTATGTGAAAATAAATGCCTCCTGATCAGAACGTATGGAATAGCTTTTTTTTCGCGATATCGGGGTTCATTGGTCCCATAGTAAAAGTTGTTCATAATGATGAGTACAATGAGCCCTTTAAATATTTCCACTGTCTAACCTGCCACCCTGTATAGTATCTACCTACTTACCTACTTTGTTATTTATTATCTAGAATTCTAGAATCAACATGTTAAACAATTTTGGTGTAGAACAACGTTTAGGTACCTACTTTGGAATCTCATCCATCTTTGTTTAAATCGCTTCGTTTAAAACTTTGTTTATTTTTACTTGGATTGATTTTTTTCATAAAACGGGATGAACTAATAATAAAAATACCATTGAGCAGCAGGTAGAACCCGGCAAACAAACAAACAATAGAATTGGGAATTCCCTTGATAAATTGCGATCTATCGAAGTAGCATTGATTTGGACTGATATTTAGGTACAATTTTTATCATTAGTTGTTTAAATGTCGCCAGTGCATTTGGCACCGAAGCCTGAAGCTGTCATCTGTCACGTAGAGTAACGGCACCGATACGATGATTGGAGGCTATACTTACCACAATAATGACACCGCACTGCATCAAATATAGGTATCCGGCCATAGCACAAATTACACAGCTTAGCATAGCCATAAATTATCTGCAGTCTATAATTTCGATAAGCAGTGTGTATGTACCTACCTACACATACGAGTATCTAAGGATGTGTTGTAATTTTCCAATGAATATTATTGAGTTTTCTTCTTTCGGTCGGAATTCGAACATTATGCTTGTCTGTGCTTGTAACGGATTTGTCTCTACGTTTAGTTCTGTTATATGTATAGTTTTTTGTATTTTTGCTACCTATGTATTTTGATACCACACCTCCACATATCGATAGAGCGACCGACGTTCACTGAAGGCTGTACTTTCTGATTGATGAACCTTCATTTATGGCGAGCCGTACCATTCCGTGCCTTCTCTTTTTAAATCCCCCTGTTCCACGAACATTAAACTATTAACATTGTGTAAAGGAGGTTTATTTAAAATTGAAGATTCAGGGAAACTTTCCTTTAGCCTGATAATATTGTGATTAATTTAGGATTTAGGGTCAAAATTGTTGCCAATTGTTGCTTTGTAAACGCGCTAATCTACTAAACTAATGGTTGAAATCAAAAAATATTTGTATATGATAGCTAGATTCATGAGGAATAGGCAGTAAAGGCTATTTAATTTTAAGTTCACGCTATGACCCTTAGGAGCCGAGCAAAAAGAAATAAGTCGACAAGAACTGTTCCAAGATCTCATCTCATCTTGTTAAGGATTTCCATTACGATTCCTAATAAACTCTATTGATGACTACTCCTACACATTATTTAACTAATAAACTTTATTGATTACTAGTCCTACGCTTTAATTAGATCTGGCGCACCTATTATGGAACTTTACCTAAATATGGCGTTATAATTAGATTTTTCCTTTTATGGTAGGTACCTCAGATCATAGAAACAAGGAGATATGCCATCATAGCAAATTAGTAGGTACCGGAACAACTGATGCCACTTTTAGTACATTTTTGACACAATTACGCGCATAATTAAGCGCTCCTTGTGAATAAAAAGATCTCCCACGCATTAAACATTCCGCACACCCTCAATTTAACACTGTTAATCGTCACTCAACGCTAGCACTAAACTAAAACACTGTATTTATACCATCGATCGTGTACGGTTCGTCGCCAGCGCGTACGTTTTTAATATGAGCAATTTGCTCAAGATCAGGCATCAAGCTCGATAGCGCCTTGGCACATCTCTCTTGTTTCTATGATCTGAGGTAGGTACCTACATAATGTCATCAATAGAATCTTTAATTGGTCCAATATCATATTTTTTTTATTAATATCTATATACTAACCTACTAATTTAATAAAGCTGAAGAGTTTTTTGTTTGATTGGTTGTTTGTTTAAATGCGCTAATCTCAGGAACTACCAGTCAGATTTGAAAAAATCTCAAACTTTGGTTATTCCTCCAATAGCCGAAGTAGTATGGTGAAATATTTTATTCAGTGTAAAAATTCTTTTCTACAACACTGCTCTAAATCGTTTTAATTTTACTCTTCATTAAAAAGGTACGTATACCTACCTACCTACTTGATATGATGAAGATATCGACCGGTAAAATGACGTTGAAATGAGGTAATGGTAATAAAAATAGTAGAGTTGGTAGGGTTCGCGTGTTCGGAATATTAAGCTTTCCCTGCAAGGATAATCCTTGTTTTATGATCGAAAGGAGGGACTGAAGTCTGGATACGTATGAGATATTTATACTTATGAGTGTACCTACTCATAAGCCCTCATTCACACGGGAGCTTTTTCAACGCGCTTTAAAAAACGCCCGAATGAAACAAATGGAATACGGTACAACCCGCAAGAGTTAACTCGATACTTCTCAAGTTAACTTTTATAATCGCTGCGTTTTTTAATCGCGCACTGTTGGATTTTCAAGGCTCGGCGTTAAGCGTTTAATCGAGATCCCGGAGGGGTGTAGAAACGACAAAACCAGGACCAGATTTCAGATTAGAAAAGGGCACTGGCAGACGCCCATAGAACGCTGGGCTTCAGATTGTGTAAGTCGGTACAGATATGAAATTAGTTTGGTGTGATCGAGTATTTCAAGAGTATTTAAATTCATTTTTTATTTGTTTTTGTTCGTAATTGGGTTAAAGAGAAATCTTTGTATTTGTGAGGTTGTGAGTGAGTGAGGTTAACTATGGTGTGAATGATCCAATGAAGTACAGCCCGACTAATGAGTTCTCAATTCAAAGATTTTAGTTGCTGTCGACATGATATTCTGTAGAGGCACGCGCCAGCCAGCATGCACTCGTTTTTGTTTTATTGGTTTTTTCAAAATGTCAATGGCATAATCATTTTATTTCTTATTTATTTCAATTTTTGATTCCAACTCTTAAATCTCTAAGATAAATTAGGCAAAGAACAATTAAAATATTTTTTATTTTTGGTTAAGCTTTTATTACTGTACCATATCAAGCCCAAAACTACCAACGTCCTGTTGTTTATAAAGCTTGTTTCTCGTTTTTTATGCCTTTTCCAATTTCAGTTAGACAACTTTTTACCTGACTGCGCGACGCAAAGGAGGGTAATGTGTTTATCAGTCTATGTATGTATGTATGTATGTATGTATGTATGTATGTATGTTTGTTTCTATGTGGCGTTCTAGATTTGGTCTCTAGAACGCCACATAGAAACAAACATACATACATACATACATACATAGACTGATAAACACATTACCCTCCTTTGCGTCTCGCAGTCGGGTAAAAAGAGTTAGGTAATCGTTGTGCCCCCTCCTTGCGACTTATCTCTTTCCATGCCATACGAGGCGTTATAACATCGTTCCTGACGGGGGTCCCCTGAAAGCACACGTTTTTTTTTATCATTACTTATTTTGGTATTGCAAATTGGTAGATTAATAGTTAGGTAGGTTAATGTCGCTGAAGCATATGAAAATTACAAACATACTCGAAATTACTTTGGAATCATATTTTCAGACAATGAATGTAAATCTAAACTAGTAAGTAGCTTTTAAATTAAGAAAGTTTTTGATAGAAGAAGTAATAACTACATATTCGCATTTTATCTACGACGGAACGAAAACTTTTAATTTGACGATGTCTTTCACCTTGCTCTATCAGGGACACAAAACTCAACCATAGCTTTTTCATTAACTTTGTACCATTACCACAAATACGACAAAATGATATCATTAAGTTGTCAACAAAATGTTTCGTGATGCTTATCAGTGTACAACTTATGGCTATGAGAAATAAAGTGCACCTATTAATGGTTATACAGGTTAAAGCCCCCATGAGCCATGGGCTATGATGGGAATACCACCACCTCGTGCCCTAATTCCATATTTCTTTGAAAAAAAAGCACACGTCGCTCTTCCACAAACGCATGTTTCGCTTTCGTAATTATTGTAAACTTCATTTCAATAGAATTACTAAAGGAAAATACTTATGTAAACTTGAGGGGCTCGTGGCTAAATGACGGCCGCGCTGATCGATCGATCTGCGAGGTTAAGCTGCGCTTGCCGCGGTCAGTCCTTGGATGGGTGACCGTTCTTTACACATCGAGACCCCTCCGTGCCTCGGAGAGCACGTTAAGCAGTCGGTCCCGGTTGTCATAGGAATATCTTTGACAATCGTTACGGGTAGTCAGAAGCCCTAAAAGTCTGACAGCTGGTCTAACATTCGAATACCGGTATTACCCATTAATTGGGTTGTGGAGGTCAGATGGCAGTCGCTCCACGTAAAATATTGATATTCAGCCAAAACTAGTTAGATTGGATGCCGACCCCAATATAATTTGGGAAAAGGCTAAGCAGATGATGACTTACCTATGTAAACAAATAGATAATACAAATTGATCTAATTTTGTCAATTTGCTATACCGTACCTACTGACCTTCAAAGTCAAAGTCAAAGTCAAAACATTTATTTCAATTAGACCATTTACAGGCACTTTTGAATAGTCAAGCAATAGTTGTCAGTCAGTTTGTCCGTTAGTTGAAGCTAGTTGTCCGTTCCAAAACGTAGATTCCTATGGAGAAGAACGGACAAGAAACTCCATGGTTACTCTTTTTCAACTAATTCAACTATACAATTTCTTTGTTTACATTTATGCCCTAATATGTGAGAGCAATGTGAGATATTTTAAAAATCCCTTAGGATAAAAAATAAAATCAAAGGTAGGTACTAAAATAAAATAAAAATCATTTAAACCTGTAAAATGTCAAAATATTGCTTGAGCAGTCAAGAGATGACCAGTATCGACTGACAGCGCCCGTTCACGGACATGACGCGTGCATCAGCACCGTTTAACTCAACCATTTTGGAGGGAATCGAACGATCCAATACACACGCCACCATCAGCGGTACATTAAAGCGAGCATGACATGCTCTCAACTGTCATACTACAATCAGCTTAAAACATTGTAAATATCTACATGGTACTTACTCACATTCACAAATCTCAAAGAAATTTACTTAAATATACAAAAATAATGTTATTTATAACTATACAAGAGAAACCAGCTTACTTAGAAACGAACAATTAATTCATGACAATCTCTGGACTGATTAGATTAATGATTGGTCTCCACTGAGGCCAATCATTAGATAATCTAAGATAAGTACTGACATGAAAACCTGATGATTGATTAAGGATGGCTTAAGGCTGCGTTTCCACCAGAGATGTGCGATGGAAATGGGTCGTGCGAGGATGTCTAGCTGTGCTGTGAAAATATGTGGGGGTTTCCACCAAAACTGTGCGATGAAAATGTGCCGACGAGGATGTGTAGCGGAGCTGTGAAAATGCGCATTAATGTGTGGTGCGAGGATGCGTTGCGAAGCTGTGAAATGTGGCGACGGGGGTGCGGTGTAGTGGGAGATTCCTCGCAACACATCCCTCGTACACATCCCTTGCACACATCCCTCGTACACATGACTCGCACACATCCCTCTATTGTTTTGTATGCGCAAAAATCTAACTCCGCTGAGCCGTTTCCACCAGAGCTGTGCTGACCGAGGCGAGGTAAATAAAGCGATTCTATTGGTTCTTTACAAACACATCCCTCGCTACGCATCCTCGCACATCTCTGGTGGAAACGCAGCCTTAGGGACCACTGCGGGTGCTTCCAGGGAGGCACCAGTGGTCCGCAGACCACCGGTAAAAAACCACTGCCATAAGCTGTACTAACAAAAGCCCATTCTTCCACAGAGGGAATGCATCTCAGTCCACATCGGCCAGGCTGGCGTGCAGATCGGCAACGCCTGCTGGGAGTTGTACTGCCTCGAGCACGGCATCCAGCCTGATGGCCAGATGCCCTCCGACAAGACCCTGGGCGGCGGAGACGACTCCTTCAACACCTTCTTCAGCGAAACTGGCGCGGGCAAGCATGTGCCCAGGGCTGTGTTCGTGGACTTGGAACCTACTGTAGTTGGTGAGTAGAGCCTGATGGACGACTGTAGTTAAAAATAAGGTATTAGTAATACGACTTTTGAGTCCGTCTGAGTGTATGCTCAGCAAAGCATTCTTAGCACGTGCTTTGGCTAAGCTATGTTCCCGTCTCTGCATGCACTTGCAGTTGCAAGTTGCGCGACAGTGACAACGATACTGCTTAGCGAAAGCACGTGTTGCTAAGTAGCGTCTATTTAACTCGGCCTTAGACTTTGCTAAACATACGTACTTAAAGGGACTCGAAGATTGCATTACGATCAGGAATATTGTTAGTTAAGTCTGAGCAAAGTCTAAGTACGCTCTATAGATCTAACCCTTAGATGATTCAGGCTGGTCCCGAAGGACTGAACTTTCTAATTTGTATTTCATGGATATTAAACGTAGGAGGTTGGTTGGTCGACGTCACAGGAGACCGAATAGCTGGCAGCTACCTCGGACAAAGAATTAGTCTAGCTATTCAAAGGGGGAACGCTGCCAGTATCTTCGGAACCTTGCCTAAAGGGACTCCTTTTTTTTTTCGGCTGCGGGACTGTTCGAAAGAGACACCGCAGCCCTGGAACGTAACGGGCAACGAAGGAACATGGATGGGTTTTAGTCAGTACAAGTCTGACACTCCCTTCCGCTCCGCCCAGAGCGGAGGGGGTCATTTGATGATTTCCCATCCAAAAAAAAAAAAAAAAAAAAGGGACTCCTTTTAATAATATATTTTAGTTACTATGGTTTTTAGTTTTAATGTTAAATTGTAATTTCAACTGCTTTTTATACAGATTGTAGTAATGTTACTTTTAAGCTGATTAAATTTTCTATTTAATTTAAACGTAGGTACGTAAATATTATAAGTAAGTAGGTATGATAACTTCTTAGCGTGTATCATGCACAACCATTTACGAATTCATTAGTGTTTTTAAAGCTTCAGTTTAAGATTTGAATCCTTCTGATTATTTTATAACTTCATCGCCTGTCTAGTTAGGCATCCTACATTTTCTTGACGTACTAATCCCGCTAAAATAATACCTAAACAAAAAACTTATTATTATAGATACCGTGAGGCTCTAAATTGAAGGCTTCTCGTCGGATTGTAATAGAAATTGCTAATAGTCGGGTATTGAACCCCGGCCCGCGCCGTTATTACTTCCACTGGCGCTGACGGTCTGTCATTACGCCGCAGCACTGTAAAAGCCAAGGAAATTAGTAATTCCTTTAGCTTCTAATTAGGTACTTTAGAAAATCAATACTAAATACTTATTATAAAGTTGAAGAGTTTGTTTGTTTGAACGCGCGAATCTCTGGAACTTCCAGTCGGATTCGAAAAAATATTTTTGTGTATGGTAGCCAAATTCATGAGAAATAGTATAGGCGATTTTATATCACGCGACGACCCTTAGGGACCGCGTAGCGGGGATGAAACCTCGGGGAAGAGCCAGTAAGTTATAAAATCTAGATTCTAATGATGTAAGGACCAATTTTGTTCACCTATGACCTACTTATTTCATATTCATATGCCATTATGCAAGTTCTAGCTAATTGATAGTCTATCTGTTAAATTGTTATAAACATTCCTGAAATGAATGCTACCCATATTGTAGGTAGGTAGGTACTATGACGATGACGCTATCAGTATTTTCTCGGGCACAACACAACTTCAAATTGAAGACTTAAAATCTTGAAAATAAAAAACAAATTAATATTTTGCTTGATAACAGCTCAAACAAAATCTAAGATTGCCACTTCAAATTTGAAGACAGGAAGTTTCAATATTATTGTAAGAGGATCTTTGTATCGTCTCTTTATTGGCAGCATTCGGATGAAAGTAATTAGCTCTCAAGTGGCACAGCATTCGTCTCAATCAACTCGTAAGAGATACTCTTGTATTACATTAGCTTTTTGTTTATTTTGTACATTTTGGTGACTCAAAAGTGAGTCAAACTTCGTTTTCAAATGGGCCATCTGTAGGCTGAATCATAACTTTTTATTGCTCTTTTTTCGGGATAGTGTTTCAGTCTGGAGTGGATAATTCGTTCTGTGTAAATAATAAACTTAATTTTCTTAGAAATGTGAAAACAGCTGACTGCGAATGATTTTGGTAGGTAATAACTCCAAAATTACTTGCCGATGGCAGATTGGCAACCAGTCAATCCTACAACCATGGTAGACTGGATAATCTTGTCACCATGATAAATGACATTAACGAATAGATCATCCCGAAATTAAGCTAACACTGACTTCGAATTTTCTTTATAAATATACCTACTTATATAAACTTTGCGAAAATGTTTCATCATTGGAGATCAGAATATGGAAATTACTTGTGTGTCGATTTAGATTGGTAACCCAGAATAGTCAGTCCTACTACCGACCTTACTGATTGGCCTATTCCTTCATATCGGCATGGGCTATCTCGTATATCTCGTCCAACATGAAATCAGGGCCCCAAGTCTGCTAATGCAAATGTCATAATCGTGTCGGAATGGTCTCATAATGACATCGTTTTGAACAATGACGAAAGAGATTACTCTAAGCCAATGACCGCTTAGGTTTTGACAGTGACAGACACAAACGTCCATTCCTCCGTTCCCAGACGAGGTCCGCACGGGCACGTACCGGCAGCTGTTTCACCCGGAGCAGCTTATCACTGGCAAGGAGGACGCGGCCAACAACTACGCGAGGGGCCACTACACCATCGGCAAGGAGATCGTCGACGTCGTGCTCGACAGGCTCAGGAAACTCGCCGACCAGTGTACCGGACTCCAGGTCAGAGATCAAATGATCCTTTTTCATCTATAGTAGTTAATTAGGTATAATCAGCCGTATCATTTGGTGATAGTTGTGTGATGGTAGAATACCGGTTGGCGATGGATAAAATTAACTACATACGCACAGAATTGTATGATTGAAAGAGAGTGACAGAGATCATCTGATCTAAAACTGAACGCCCCAATTTGTCTACGCTCACATCAGGCGCGGTCGCAGCTGAGGACTTTGGGGGGGTTACAGCGCAGCCGAAGTCTGTCGAGGGACGGGGGGGTCATACCGATTAATGCTGACATGCTATACCGTGAATTACCGCGTTTCGGCCATTTTTGTAAGACTTCGGGGGGTACAACCCCCTTGTTGTTGAATGAGCTAATCTCTGGAACTATAAGTCGGATTCGCAAAATTCTTTTTGTATGTGATATCATTTGTATATGTCATGTTCGTGAATGGGCGCCGTCTGTTGGGACTGGTCATCTCTGAACTGCTATGGCTAATATTTGGAGTTGTGTTTACTATTATTCTAGACTTTTACATTGTTCTCTCATATTTGTGTTATTTCCGACAAAAGCAATGTAACCATGATATTGTAATCATTTGATTTAAAACAGTAACCATGGAGTTTCTTGCCCGTTCTTCTCCATAGGAATCTACGCTTTGGAACGGGCATCTAGCTTCATCATTATGACTAACTGACAGACTCCTTGACAATTCAAAAGTACCTGTAATTGGTCTAATTGAAATAAATGCTTTGACTTTGACTTTGACTTGACTATCCAGATTCATGAGAAATGGTATAGGCTATTTAACATCACGCTGGGACTCTTAGGAGCCGAGCATGGGGGGTAAAACCGCGGAGTATAGCTAGTAAATATTTTTTTCTATGTCAGGGCTTCTTGGTGTTCCACTCGTTCGGCGGCGGTACCGGCTCCGGCTTCACGTCGCTGCTGATGGAGCGCCTCTCCGTCGACTACGGCAAGAAGTCCAAGCTCGAGTTCTCCATCTACCCCGCACCACAGGTACGAAGACGAACCGCTTAGAGCCATATCTCATTAGGATGCCATGGCAGCGACGCCAGCAGCGCCGCCAATTAAGACATGTCAAATTGTACCATAACCATACCTTACTTGGCGTCTGCTTGGCGTCGCCGCCAGCCCGGATACCCCGCTCTCGACAAGCACATATTTCTTGGACGTTCATTTTGTTTGCATGAACAAGCGATACCAATCTCGTCTGGCATCCGCTTTGGCGGCCAGTTTTGGCGTCTCACGGACGCCAAGGTAGCCACGGAAGCGCTGCTGGCGTCGCTGCCATAGCGTCTTAATAAGATATGGTCCTAGGCCCTTATGGGTCATACTCATGAGATAGGCACAGGGCTTATAAGGTTTTGTTTCTTTTTCGAACCTACTGGCTCCGGTATCATCCACTAAGGAAACACATCAATTAATTAAGTCGGAAGGATTTCTGCTAGAAAAGTGAATTTTATTATTGCTCTCAGGAAAACCTTGTTTCGTAGATCCGACCGCCGCTCGATGTCGAGAATTGATCTTGTAGTTCACAAATGACTTACTAATATTTGCCTGCCAGGTGTCCACCGCGGTGGTGGAGCCCTACAACTCCATCCTCACGACGCACACCACGCTGGAGCACTCGGACTGCGCCTTCATGGTGGACAACGAGGCCATCTACGACATCTGCAGGCGGAATCTCGACATCGAACGGCCGACGTACACCAACCTCAACAGGCTCATTGGACAGGTATGCGGAACGTAAATCGACGCATCGACGGTCTCTACGTACAATCCCCTAACTACGTACCTATCGTCCCTTAGCTTAAAACACCGCTCAAGACGAAAATTGGCGGTTATCACATTTGAATGCCTTTAGATGGACAATGAGCAGCTCCATCTAAAGGCATTCAAATGTGAAAATCGCCAATTTTCGACTTGAGCTAAGCGGCGAAATGACAAATATTATAGGAGGGCGCTTCAAAGATTCAAACGCGCGTAATAATGTTCTACAAGAGTAGGTATCTATTTTTATTAAACTGCCGACAGGGTCCTATAACTTCTACACATGAGCGCCACATTATCAAGCACTTTCCTTTTCTTTATCATCTTTTAATGTTCAGAATAGCTTAAAGATTCGTCCATCCTACATCCAACCCCTATCCTTAACTGGCTCCACATTTCCAGACATATGACTAACCCTCTCTCATTCCAGATCGTGTCGTCAATAACAGCGTCCCTGCGGTTCGACGGCGCTCTGAACGTGGACCTGACGGAGTTCCAGACGAACTTGGTGCCGTACCCGCGCATCCACTTCCCGCTCGCCACGTACGCGCCCGTCATCTCCGCGGAGAAGGCCTACCATGAACAACTCACCGTCGCTGAGATCACCAATGCTTGCTTCGAGCCAGCCAACCAGGTAAAGAAACACTGTTGAAAGCACAGAAATCTAAAGAATAATGTTATTATCGAGTTAAATGGCGTGCAATTGGAGAGGCCTATGTCCAGCCGGCCTAGCATGACCACGATAGAAACGGGTTTTGTCTACATAGAAATAGACAAAGTGACAGATTGTAGAAACATTTCTACCGTTTCATTCATAAAACGTAGAAATGTTTCTACAATCTGTCACTTTGTCTATTTCTATGTAGACAAAACCCGTTTCTATCGTGGTCATGCTAGGCCGGCAGCAGTGGACTGCTATAGGCTGATGATGATGATGATGTTATTAAATACATATATAGGAGACTTTCAAAAACATCTGACACAGGCGGGGTTTGAGCCCGCCACCTCTACCTCACCGTGGTATCGCTCTAACCAACTGAGGTAAAGTGTCATGCCCAAATCAGTTAAAATTGGAAACCTCTCTTTACACTGCTTTAAAAGTGGCGACAGCGGTTCCCGTACCTACTAATTTGCTGTGATAACATATTTCCTTGTTTCTACAGGGTGGCAGGTTTAGACAGTGGAAATATTTTAAGGGGTCATTGTACTCATCATTATGAACAACTTTTACTATGGGACCAACCCTGAAATCGCGAAAAAAAAATCAGCTGTTCCATACATTTTGTTGAGTTATGTGAACAGAAATGTATGAAACAGCTGAATTTTTGTTCGCATTTTCTGGGTTGGTCCCATAGTAAAAGTTGTGCATAATGAACAAGTACAATGACCCCTTAAAATATTTCCACTGTCTAACCTGCCACCCTGTATAATCTGAGCTTATATTCATGCTGTAAAACTAAAGTTCTTGTTAATTTTCAATTGGCTTACATAATTATTCCTTACAGATGGTAAAATGCGACCCCCGTCACGGAAAATACATGGCCTGCTGCATGTTGTACAGGTAATTAGCACTTATTATCGCGTTTGGGAGGACCAAATCCTCTGCTTCAAAGAATCATTTATCATGAGAGCATTATTCTAACACTAGCTGTTCCCCGCGGTTTCACCTCCGTTGCTCGGCTCCCAAGGGTCGTAGCGTGATGTTAAATAGCCTGTACTATTCCTCATGAATCTGGCTATCATATACAAAAAGGTTTTTTTGAATCCGACTGGTAATTTTAGAGATTAGCGCGTTCAAACAAACATACAAACTCTTCAGCATTATTGTATAGATGAAATGTTTTTTTGACAGAGGTGACGTCGTTCCTAAAGACGTGAACGCCGCCATAGCCACCATCAAGACTAAGAGAACCATTCAGTTCGTGGACTGGTGTCCCACAGGATTCAAGGTAAAACCATGCATTTGTTCTTTATTATATACTAACCAAGGACAGATTCAGGGTGGGTCATGGTGGTTATGACCCCTTCCCCCCTGCACACGTAGCATGACCAATTCTATCTCTATTCTACCAAAGAATAGACAAAGTTGTTTCTACCGAATCGTTATCTCTTCTGCCCGAACGTGCGGCGACCGTGCTTAGCTTATCAGACTTTTGTCTACTGAAGAATAGAATTTTCTTCTCTCCATTTTTAGGGTTCCGTTCCTCAAAAGGAAAAACGAAACCCATAAAGGATCACTTTGTTGTCCGTCTGTCATGACCATGAGTGGGGAGCCATCTGCTCATAGATGGCGCCACTAGAAGTATGCAATAGCGCCATCTTTGACTAAGTTATGATAAATTTACTCTGGTGTAATAGCGGCATAGATACTGCATATTTCAAAACCCTCAGGGAGCGAGTCGTACTCGGACTTGTCCGGTTTCGTAGAAATCTTTCTACAATCTGTTATTTTGTCTACTCTTCTGTCGACAAAACCTGTTTCTACGGGGATTATGTTACGCGTGCTGAACTAGAGTGTGTTTGTGCGCAGGTGGGCATCAACTACCAGCCGCCCACGGTCGTCCCCGGAGGTGACTTGGCCAAGGTACAGCGCGCCGTCTGCATGCTGTCCAACACTACGGCCATCGCTGAGGCGTGGGCTAGGTACGTATCGACGGTATAGGAGTATTAATCCTTCTGTACAAGCAGGGCCGGATTTAAAGGTCCCCGGGGCAACCAAAAATTAGAGATACCGAAAAATTTAGGAATCAGACGAAAAAAATAATTTGTCAGACGAAATAAAAATTTCACAGTTTTTCAATAGTAGGTGTAAGACCCGGCACCAGTCTTGAGCACAAACGTCACCAGCGCATTAGGTAGCTGATTTTTCGGTCTCTTTGGCAGAATGAAGAAAACGGGAGGGCGCCGAGGCTGCACGCGATTGGTTCGTCAGTCGATGCTCGTCGTCTAATTGGACAATTCTTTATTACTTATTACGTATTGTCAACTGTCTATTGTCTATTGGGCCGAAAATGTAGGTACATGCGCGATCTGTGATCATCTTTAGTGCCGGTACTTATACCTACCTATAGAACAACTACGATGACATGGCACGCCCCTCCACTTGACACTGTAAATAAAAGTGGTACCGACACGCCCCGTGACTTTATTTGCGAACGTTCGATAGAATGTGACATTCTCCCTCGAACACAAACAAATTGGCAGTTCTAACACACTTCTAGTTAATAACACACTCGAAATCAGTAACGCACCAGAACACAACTTTCGGAACATACCGCGATTTGACCCAGAATCTTCTGACTTAAACATTGCAGATTGGATCACAAGTTCGACCTGATGTACGCGAAGCGCGCCTTCGTCCACTGGTACGTGGGCGAGGGCATGGAGGAGGGAGAGTTCTCCGAGGCCCGCGAGGACCTGGCCGCCCTCGAGAAGGACTACGAGGAGGTCGGAGTGGACTCCACCGAAGGAGAACTGGATGAGGACAACGAGTACTAGACGGCAACCATTGATCGAACTACAGGCAGAGGGCAAGGCCGACGCATTTTTTCCGTTTTAGAAAGTATTTATGCTCATTTTTTATGAATGTAAGTGAGTTAATCTCGTTATTAAAGCAATACACATAATTACATTAGAAATACATTACATTAAAAATAAAAATTACAGTACATTAAAAATAAAAATTACAGTACATTAAAAATAAAAATTACTTACATTAATGAAAACCGAAAAGTGCGAGTACGACTGGCGCCCTAAGGGTTCCGAAATATGTGATAGCGTCATCTATGCCGCTATCGCAAATAATATAGTAGATATTATCATATCTTTATCATAGATGGCGCTACTGAATACTTCTAGTGGCGCCATCTATGAGCAGATGGCTCCACTTATGGTCCAGTGCTAGGCACGCCACTGACTACAGGCTGGATATACGTCGTTTTAGAAGTATTGTCTCGTCATCTCTGTATAACGCTCTTAATCGAGAGATTCCAAATTTCAACTGACGTGGGTAAAACCCGGTGGCTCAGTTAGAGCGATGCCACGCTTTGGCAGAGGTCACGGGTTAAGTCCCGCCCGCGTCAGTTAGTTTTTGAAATATCTATTTAGTAACTTGTTTAGTTGATTTTTATTTAGTGGAACTTTGTATTATCTGTTGTATGTCCAGTCTTATTATAAAGTTTTGACTAAACGACCAGTTGAATGACGTTCGGATCAGACCTTTTGATAGAATTTTACTAATGCCTAATTGGTGAATGTAGTAGCTGGTCTTTAGCATTCTTTAGTCGATCAAAGATGATTCAATTTCGGAATGGCGTTTTTATATTCCATCTTTTAATAATTTTTAACTCGATGCCGTCAAAATAATAAGTATAATACGTTTTATATAATAATAATAGCATAATATAGTACCTAAGAGCGTGGGCATGGTCGTGGGTAAGTATAAACTTGAGAAAATAACTTACAAGTTTGAAAAACTGTGAAATGTAACAAAATAATTTGCATTTATTATTTTAAATATAAAAAGAATTCGTGATAATCTAACATTCTTGGGTTAGACATAGTTTATATCCTATACATCGTAAGCTAACTTATTGAGAACTAATTTTATGCTTTTGAGAAGTGCATTTGTGTATTTGAGAATAATTATTTATTTTTAATGCACAATAAAGATTTTTTTTACACGTAACCATTGTTTCACTTTATCTATAACCTCTAAATAAAAAAAAAACATAATTATTACAATTTTTATTAATACAAAACAGTTTATTTATACAATCACAACTATTAAGTCACAATAATATTTTATTATAAAATTGTTCAAAATAACAAATATCGTAAAAGACGTACAGTTAGACGTTCTTACATAATTATAGTGATTATTCAGTACTTATAGGTAATCTATGACTGATAAATGCTCAAAAAGATTCCACTATCTCGTTTAAAGTCACCTAAGTTACGGTCGGTTGCAGAAAAATAATTAAAATTTAATGGAGGCATTAACCATACAATTTCTATCGTTAAAGTCTCCTTTAAAACTTAATGACCTTTTCTGCAACTCAGCGTTAATCGTTTAAACGTACACGCGTGGCAATATTAGCTCAAAATTAATTTAACAGTAAAGACAACACAAGAGATTGTTATATAGACAAAGGTTACTTTATAAGGATGATTCCGTAAAGATGATTAAATGATAATTGAAAAAATAATAATTTTAAAACCACGTTTTTAAAACGGACTAAAAAGTAGGTATTCAATAATTACTAATGAAATTAAAAACGTGGGGTGTATCTTACTTATTATCTATTGCATGCGCCCCACGTTTTTCATTTCATACAAAGCTTTTTATACTTTGTCAAAACTTATAGTAAAATCAATGGCTCCTGCACCCAATTGTCTAATAGTCATTTATAACATATCAATTGATTAATCGCCTCTTTTATAAGTATAAGAACCAATTCTAATATGTACATATAAATAATTTGAGAACTCATTAGGGATTCAATAAAATCCAAATTTTGTGCATCCGATTCTGAAATAATAAATTTGTGCGGGAACCATTACTTAAGACCAGGGTTGTTGCGAATATTCGCATCCGCATCCGCAATTGCGGAGCCTCCGCATTGATTTGGACATCTGCATCCGCATCCGCATCCGCAATAATCATTGCCGATGTTCATGCGGATGCAGATGTAGCACAAGTCGTGTCAAGAAAGAAATAGGCGGGGCCCGGCGACTGGCGCGTGCCGTGCATGGCTCATTAACCAATAGGAGCGAAGTTGTCACCAATAGCACGCAGGTTTTTATTGACACCACCAGCCAGTGTTCCTAGCGAATAATTGTTCAGTTTAATTTACGAACCTCTGCGTAAATAGACGACGCCGAAAAGGCGGCAAATATTACTTTTTATTAAATGCAATACTCTAATTTTTAACTTTCATTACTAAATATTTATTAAAAATTACTCTATTATTTTTTTTATTTTTCCACAAATATAGTTTCTTAAAAAAAATCTTAAGATCCGCATCCGCATCCGCGGATGCGAGCCTTCAAACATCCGCCTCTGCATCCGCATCCGCGGATGTGAAAAAATCGGGATCCGCAACAACCCTGCTTAAGACTCTTCTAAACATGGCTATTTACATTAATATACACACATCAAAAGTGTCTAGGGATCAAGCATTTTTATGCGGATTTCTTGAGATTGAGATGTGGCTTTGTAATAAATTTATGATTTTATAAATTTATATGGATCCTGTTTGGTGCATTTCATAATTTGAATCAGGAACTCTCAATCAAATTCGAGTAAAAGATGAAAATAAGCTGTCAATATTTTCCCTATAAAAACATACAACGCATTGAAGACATTATTAGTGCTACTGTTTCCCTACTACTGATTAAAACCAACGTTATTATGGAGCGGCGACGTCATTTAAGCAGGGAAGAAATGCTCAGAGCCGTGGGAATGATAGAAGCTGGTTCCCGGCAACGTACTGTAGCTTTAGCTCTGAATACAAGTCAGAGTGTTATCAGTCGACTTTGGACACGTTACCGAAGCACTGGTACCGTGGCTGAGCGCCATGGAGGACGGTATCGCTGCACCACACGGAGACAAGACCGATACATTCAAATCTTAACTCGAAGAGCTCCAACAATAACCGCCATGATGTTAGCCGTGAGGCTTCATCACTCTTCAGGGAACTTAATTAGCGACCAAACAGTCAGAAACCGCTTGCATGAAGTGAACCTTCATTCCCGAAGACCGCTACGGGTACCACCTATAGCAATGCACAATCGTAGGATTCGATATCAATGGGCTCTTGAACACAGAAATTGGGCAGAAGAACAATGGCGTTTCATGTGCTTTTCTGATGAGTCTCGTTTTGGTATGAGACCGGATACAAGACGTATACGACACTGGAGAACCCCTGGACGCCAACAGCGATTAAAATCCTGCCAAGAAGTCCATCCTTATAGTGGTGGAACCATCATGGTATGGGCGGGTATTTGGATCGGCGGAAGAACTGAGTTGATTTGGATCAGAGGCAACCTCAACGCTCAAATTTATGCTGAGACGATTGTATCAGACGTCATCGTTCCTCTACAAGTGCAAATCGGTCCCTTATTTCAGTTAATGCATGATAATGCACGACCGCACACCGCAAGAGTTGTAAGACAGACTCTCGCCGCAGCTAACATCAATGTCCTGCCCTGGCCTGCTCAGTCGCCAGACTTGAACCCGATTGAGCATGCATGGGATATGCTACAGAGAAGAGCTCTGCCGAATATGGAGGGTATCCAGTCGCAAGAAGACCTTTTTTTGTTGTTGCAACGAACATGGGCGGCCATTCCACAGCGTGATTTGGATGAACTCATTTTGAGTATGCCAAACCGATGTTCTTGTGTTGTTAGTGTTCGCGGTAGAAACACAGATTATTAATTGTTTAAGTTACCCAATAAAATTTTAAAGAAAACTGTTATTTCAGTCTTTTTTTCGAACTTTAATGTTAGTGGTTCAAATGTCAAAAATCCCTTTATTAGGAAAATGGAAAATTTATTTATTAATGCAAAGGTGACTTGGTTTATCGTTACTGTGACAAACGAAAACACTTTATTTGATGAATCCTTAAAGAAAATTTTAATTAATATCAATCAGGAGAAAAGTTATTGCAAAAATATATGTTGATCCCTAGATACTTTTGATGTGTGTATTTTAAAAACATATTCTTATAAAAAGCATAGTAAAAATAATAAATTCAACTCATTTGAGATCTTTCGTTGCTGAAAATGATCTTTTGTTAAAATGATATAAGAAGTATATAGGAACAATTTGATATAAAGGAGTCATGTTTGAATGTTTAAACGCTGTTATTACCCTATCAAATATATTATCTGCAATCATATATCACGATATATGATTCATATGTCTACATAATCTACATTACATTGTCATTCTATGATCGTATATATTTGATAGTGTAATATCCCCCTTACTCTGATAAAACAATTTAAATAAACTTGGTAAGCAATATACACGGTGAAATTTAAGTGGATGTTTTCCCGTAGCGAAATGATTTTGTCTTGGCAGTACATTCGATTGATATATAAAAGAAAAATTAGAATCAAAAAATGGCAGAATGGTGTGATGAGAATGATGTGAAAAACAAAATCTCAAACCAATAGTAGGTACCTCACGATAGCTACGCAAGCGCGGCGACGACGCGAGCGGCCGCGGCCGAGCGGGGCGCGCCCGCGCGGTCATTGCCCTCCGTGTTTATCAATCAGCTGATAACTATTCCTGAGTTATTGATAGACAAATTACTGAACACGTGAACACGAAACTAAAAAAACAAGATTACTAGGTAGGTAGGCACCTATCTTAGAAAACGATATTTTCTGAATTAGATACCTATTACAGTATTTAAGCCGTAGGTATTCAAAAAAATGGAATAAACTTATTTACAATGATTTTAATTACTTACCTACTTTTAAATGTTCGGTATTTAATACAAAGGTACAAGTAGGTACTTACGTTTAGGCCCGGTAACGGAGTAATTTTTCAAATTGCAAGCCACTGCGTTCCATACACAATAACACAATCGAGCACGTTTTATTTGATTAAGTTTACGAAAATGATAGGTACTTAAGCAGTCTTTCATTGTTGAGCACTTTCCAAACGTAGTATTGACTTACGTTAAACCCAGCCACCACAGCCATACACATAGGTAGGTACTTCGACGAGGATCCCGTTTGAAGTAGGTACCTACTTGTGGATTTCCTCGCCGAACTCGGGCAAACGGGTACATGCACTGTAACTCGCCATGATCGAGTAGCACTGTGTCGCCGCTACGATCGTCCGGGCCTACGGGACTTGGGGGTTCAGAACACCGCGAAGATTGAGCGACTCCAAGTTGTTGCGGCTCCGCGTAAACACGGCAGCATGGGAGTCATAATTAGCCCTAGCGTACATTTGCACCATAGCGACGTACTCTAAATTGGAATAATAATGTAATGTCGATCCATTTTTGCAACGATAATTCACTAGTTCACTACGCATGTTACGAGATTCGCGTTCGCGGTACAACTGGCGGCCAGTCGGCCGGTCGGCGTCGCGGCCAACGGTCGGCGTGGAGTGCGGGTCGGGGGGGTGCGGTGCGGTTGCAACGGGCGATCAGTCTGTTTTATGCCGTATCACTATGCGCGAGAGCTGATTTTGCTCTGCACATTTATGAATCGGTCGCCGCTTTTGTCGGCACCGCCGCTTTGATTCGCGGAATCGGGGCGCGCGGCGCGTGTCGGTTTGACTAGATAACTATACCTACGTTAGATCTAGTGAGTTACTATTGTTTTTCACACTTTCGAGTCTATGAATATTTTTTTTGATTATTTGAAAAAAAAAACATAATATTTTTTAAATTGAACTCTATGTTTCGATAGTACTACTGATGGCAAATCGTTCTGCTTTCGGAAAACAACCACTAAAATTTCAGCGTGTATTAGAAAAAAAAATGTTTTGCGTAAAAAACCATGCTTGATTTAGGCTCCACTATTAATAATGCTGCTAATAATAATGAGTAAGATAACCATTAACAAAAACATTGCCCACCTTTTGGGCACCGCCGCAGCCGTGTAAATTTGCCTATGATCTCTTCTTTATATAGATGAATTTGTTCTATCCATGTATTAACATGATTCATACATTTTTTTTTTATGAATATTATTATTATTTGAAATTGCTTTTATTCATTACTTGATATTTTTACTGCTATTTTTATTCAGATTTGTATACCAGCCATGGTCAAACATGTTGATTCGAACTATTAAATAACATCTATAATTATGCATCTTAGCAATGTATTATTATGTACACATGTTTTTGCAAATAAATATATCTTTATCTTTATCATACAATTATCCACAGAGTAGTGAATAAATGGAGTAATAATGCGAAAGACGCCTGCATGACAAACAACTGTTGCCAATACATTGTCCATCCAGTAATAACCTCACATATTGGTAGATCTTGGTTTTTAGGGGGGGATGCGCAAGCAACGGATTTAATATAGTGCTTTAAGGCATTGCAATCCCTATATTTAAACTCTAAGGGCCGTACTACAAAAAAGATAAACACCTGTTCAACACGAATGCTACCAAAAATAATATGCACTTGTTTTAGCACTTACTTGTCTAAAACAAGTGTGTATTATTTTTGGTAGCATTCGTGTTGAACAGGTGTTTAACTTTTTTGTGGTAAGGCTGTAAGAAGTTAATAAACACTGGTATGCAAAATACTGATCGTAACATTAATACTTGGTCCAGTATTACTCGACCGATAGTCCTGCAAAACAACATTCGAGACAAGTTATGTTTCTTGTTTCTGTAATTAGCTGCTTAAATAACACAGCAATGGTACGAATAGACATAATATATAGTTAACCCAAAAAAGCCGTTCACACGTTCTAATAATGTTACGGATTATCTTTAGATTTTTTTCCCCCTGGGAAAAACGGAACCCTTATAGGATTACTTTCTTGTCCGTCTGTCACTAGGTATGTCAAAGCCTTTAACGGGTGGAAGCATTTGCTCATAGATGGCGCCACTAAAAGTATGTAATAGCGTAAATTTTTGGCGTATTTTGAAAACTTCATGGTCCGAGTCGTAAACGCACTAGTCTGGTTTTTTATTTTTGTGCGTCATATCGATGCAAATAAATGCATTTTCTTTCTTTCTTTCTTTAAATAGTACACTCCATTTATTCACTGCTCCGTGATACGAACACATAGATCATATAGGTCGACCAGAATCTGATGGCAAAAGTAGAGATTAAAATTGATTGCTACCAGCACCGGGGTGAATGAATGAAAGAGTTTTAGCTTACACTAGCAATTTTCAGAATTTTACACAACTCGTACTTCATTTGAAAAGTGACTACGATGCATTGCTGTGACAAGATCATAAATATACAGAGTAAAATTAAAACCAGTGCGGATACTTTAGGAGGTGAAAGTACACATGAATATGATCAACTTTTATTATGGGACCGACGCTGAAATATGAAAAAAAATAAACAGCTGTTCCCTACAAAAATGCACCACAACACGATCAAAATGTATGGAACAGCTGATTATTTTTTTCATATTTCTGTGTCGGTCCCATAACAAAAGTTGATCATATTCATGAGTACTTTCACCTCCTAAAATATCCGCACTGGTTTTAATTTTACCCTGTATATATATTTTTTTATGCCATGAGATTCTGGTTTGACTATAGATGTCGCTGTCGCTACAATACAAACACATGATCATACCAGTGTATCGCGAGTGCACAGTGCGCAGGCCTGTAGCTAGTCGGGCTTCGGCTTGAGCAGGGCGGCGGGCGCGGCGGCGGGCGCGGCCGCGGGCGCGGCGGCGGCCCGCGGGAACCAGCCGCGCGGCCCGCGGGCCGAGCCCGGACCCACCAGTTTCTCGCCGAACAACCAGTGCCTGAGGGGAACGGGGATTGATTCAGTTGACTGGGAACATAAATTATAAGAATTTGACGATGCCTCTAATAATATTTTGACCCGAGAGGGCCGCGGGTACTCTCGCGAGAACCCACCAGCCTTTCGCCGAACAACCAGTGCCTAAGGAAAGGGGGGATGATTTAGTTGAGTAGGAACTTCAATGCTATGATGTCGATGAACTTCAATGCTGTCTCTAATAATATTTTGTGACCCGAGTACTGTACCTACAGGTTTTACTATGGAGTTCTAAAGGGACATCAATTAATTACGTGAGATATCGTGAGTTTTAGCTCGACCCCCAAAACTCACGTGAGATTTTTCAAAATGCGTATTTTTAAGCAACAACCATAGATAGTCCACAGTCCTAATGGTTGCTGAAATGTCTTTTTGCGCTATTTAAACTCTTTTAATATTTAAACATTTCACTTAGGTGTCTCCTAGTGTTAGTGAAAAAAGTTGACTTATTATTTGGACTTCTGTGAGAGTACCACTCACCGCCTATGTCGCGTGGCTCTGACGACGTCTCGAGCGGACCAGCTAGTAGTGTACCACTCACCGCCGCTGTCGCGTGGCTCGGACGACGTCTCGAGCGGACCAGCTAGTAGTGTACCACTCACCGCCGCTGTCGCGTGGCTCTGACGACGTCTGAAGCGGACCAGCTAGTAGTGTACCACTCACCGCCGCTGTCGCGTGGCTCGGACGACGTCTCGAGCGGACCAGCTAGTAGTGTACCACTCACCGCCGCTGTCGCGTGGCTCTGACGACGTCTGAAGCGGACCAGCTAGTAGTGTACCACTCACCGCCGCTGTCGCGTGGCTCGGACGACGTCTCGAGCGGACCAGCTAGTAGTGTACCACTCACCGCCGCTGTCGCGTGGCTCGGACGACGTCTCGAGCGGACCAGCTAGTAGTGTACCACTCACCGCCTCTGTCGCGTGGCTCTGACGACGTCGCCCGGCTGCAGTGGTAGCCGCGGCTCGTCCGTGCAGGGCGCCCCTAGGGCCGCCCGCGGTCTACTGAAGAGTGGCACCCAGCGACCGGAGTACTGCTGCACGGCGGTGTACAGCCGCGAGCGGACCAGCTTGTCTTGTTTCTGGGCTTGCTGTTCACGCTGCAAGTGAGAACGAAGGCTTTAGAACACCATAGATATCATTCTGGTTTTCAAAAAAAAAACGGACAAGTGCGAGTAGGACTCGCGCCCCGAGTGTTTCGTACAAACGTAATTATGTACGTGGATAGTTCATCCATAAAAGATGCGCCGGCATTTCACACTTCTATTGGCGTCATCTATGAGCAAATGCATCCACCCGTTAAGGATCTTGCTCATAGATGGCGCTATTGCATATTTCTAGTGGAGTATTTTATTTTATTCAATATATCTACATACTTAATTAAAGTTTTTACGGAACCCTCCACTTGTCCGGTTTTTTTAATTATTTTTATTGGTTTTATAGATGCAGTTCAAACCGCGGCTAGGTTTTAATATTTAATTTACTATTTTTTTTTATTATCTCAGCTGTGAACACAAGGTACAGGAAAAATGAAAAGTGCTAATAAGTTTTTATGATTACTGAAATTGACGCTTTGATACGGTCACATTGACCGTATATAAAATGTACACGCTGGCGACGAACCGAACACGATCGATGATATAAATACAGTGTTTTAGTTTAGTGCTAGTGTTGAGTGACGATTAACAGTGTTAGATTGAGGGTGTGTGCAATGTTTAATGCGTGGGAGATCTTTATATTCACGAGAGGCGCTTGTAACTGTGTTGAAAAATGTACTAAAACTGGCGACAGTTGTTCCCGTACTAATTTGCTATGATGGCATATCTCCTTGTTTCTATGATCTGAGTCTAGGTCTATAGCACTTGTCAAGACAAATACAATGAGCCCAAACACGACGGAGTTATGTTAAGAAGTTGAGGAGTTCCTATGGCCATCTCCCGGCTCCATCATGAGACCACCTTCATAGTGCCATATTATTAGTCAACAAATATTGTTTTCCGAATTTCAGCTCCATCGGTTGACAGGAACTGGTCTAAAATTCAGTTGCAAGATATCGCCTCATACACACACGGCAAGTTAAATAAAAGCTTGTAAGAACCCAGTAGAACTGACCGTAAGATCGTACTCCCCGCACCCCTCCCTCAGGGGCCACCTGATGCCGTCGTATTGGGTTCCGTACAGGATCAGCTTGACATTGTTTTTCCATCCCACGTTGTAAGGGAATACAAACGGTGGCAGCCCCTGCTCCTCGCGTCGACCTACCGCCTTCTCCACGATCCAGTCTTCTATGGTAGTCTGATTGCGGAGTATACCCCGGACCTGTAAAAAAAATGTTATTACACACTATGTTGCGAGTTTGCAGCAAGCCTAAATGTAGTTCCGTCTATGCTTGTTGATGGCGTGGTACATGCTTGTTGATGGCGTGGTACATGCTTGTTGATGGCGTGGTACATGCTTGTTGATGGCGTGGTACATGCTTGTTGATGGCGTGGTACATGCTTGTTGATGGAGTGGTACATGCTTGGCGATGGCGTGGTACATGCTTATTTATAGCGTTCCACTGAGACTAACCTGTAAATATAGAAGTACTCCTACGGCTAGTACGACGCCTACGGCCATGCCTATTGCTAGCAACGTGAGTAGCAGCGTTGTCAGCGTGAGGTAGACCATCGGCTCGCGGCCCGTGCCGTTGTGCATGTACCACACGCGATTGATGGCGTGGTACATGCTTATTGATAGCACCTGCGAATATGTTACATGTTAAATTACAGTTTAGCAAAAGAGAGTAGAAAAAACCAGCCAAGTGCGTGTGTTTTTAGTATTTTTTGTTATAACGGCAGCAGAAGTACATCGTCTGTGATAATTTGAACTGTCTAGCTATCACGGTTTGTGAGATACAGCCTGGTGACGTGATAGCTAGAAGTATTAGTAATAGGATTCCATTTTTACCCTTTATGTACGGAACCCTAATAAGGATACCACTATTGCTTAAAGATTTATTTTGCAGTACATTCCCAAACATTTAACTGACATTGATAGTTGTACATTAATTTCTAAGAAAGTCGTTGTTTTAGGGTTCCGTACCAAAATAGTAAAAAAGGAACCCTTATGGTGCGACTTCGTCTGTCTGTCTGTCTGTCTGTCACACCTGATTATTTCAGCAACTACTTATGCTATCGACTTAAAATTTGGAACAGTTATAAAGAATGCTTGTTCAACTTTATTGCAAATGAAAAAAGGCCAAAAATATTTTTATTTTCATTGCAAAAGGGGCCGGAGTGGGGTCCGAAATTTTAAAGTGGGGTTACTAGGTCAAGTGACATATCATATGAAAGGGCTTGATCTGCACATTTCAAAATATATTTTTATTTTATTTTTTGTCTCACAGTTTTCGACATATGATGAAAAATGTCCAAAAAAGTACCATTCCCCCCCTTATCCCCGAAGTTTGCGGGGCGAAAAATCTGAAATAATTAGAGTTGATAGGAATTGACCCAAATATGGCACCAAAAATAAAACGATGTTCCTAACTAGTACAGTTTTTTCAAAATCATCAAAATTCCTTCACAAACAAACTTAGTTATGCGGTCCGGATTTTTTCACTTTATACATCCAAAAATGATACGGAACCCTCGGTGAGCGAGTACGACTCGCACTTGGCCGGTTTTTTATTTATTTTTTCGGTGCAGTATCTTACTAGAATTGCAACGTCTTCTGGAAAGATAAAGCTAGAACAAGATTCATCACAAGGAACCGTCCATAAGGGTTCACAAATTCAGCTGCCGAAATTCGGCAGCTGAATTTACGCTACGTAAATTCTTACTCGTAATTTTCGGCACAACATAAGCACGGCGTAAGGCGTAATTACGCCACGTCAGTTCGTCTTGGTGTGTTGCGGTACCAATACTTGGTCATAATATTCTTGTTATAAAATGACTGACACTACAATTTTAAGAATCATTTCTGATGCATGGTTTGACAAATATACTGATTATGACTTACAACTGAAGCATGGAAACAGCCCAGCACTGCAGACACAAGGAACAGAGTGAAGTAGCCATGGTTGTTGTGACCCACACAGCAGTTGATCCACGGGCAGTGATGATCCATTTTCTTCACACAGTACCCACCTAAAAAAATTATACCTAAATGGATCTTGGATACAATTTGTTTTCTTTTCATAAGTATTTAATGAAAAGAAAATAAATTGCATTCATTCACATGGACTTGCGAATTTTGCTGAACCCACTAATCTCAAGCAAGCCAACATTCGGGCAAGACAATGTCTGTCGGGTACACTAGTATTATAAACATACATAGTATTATAAACTGTTGCCAATGATAAAAATAATTGTACAAATATTTACATTTTCTACAATGATGCGACCTTGGTGCCTTGAATCCGTTACAAACTGTGCAAAACTGTAAATTATATGTGTCCTCTTCGCGTTCCTGAAAATAAAATGAATAAAATATTTACTAAAACAAGTAAATAAATATGACAACTGACCTAACCTAAGAATATCGGTAACAATGAGTTGTTGAGTCGATGGTGCTGACCCCATCAACCCAGCAACTGGTAAATACCAGGCACACATACAGGCACCTAAGTGCCTGTTGCTCCATGGAAAATATTGATATTCTACCATCATTATTTTATTAGATTAGAAGCTAGTTATAAAAAGGCTAGGGAAAAAAAATCCAACAAGAATTGCTTAATTTTGAATTCCTAATTATTTGTTAACCAGTCTAGTTAAAGACCACAAAATTATTAATAGATATCTAGCTAGATTACATACAATGTTTTTGATAAAAAATCTTTAATCATACTCACAGGCTTCCACCCCAGTGGAACAAAACCAGGTCCTTCAAGTAGTGACTGAAGAAAGTAATACAATGTGGATGCAGCCAATGACAGGAACAGTCCCGCATGAAGAGCTGCAGCTATCGAGGTGTGCGGGGGCCACCACATGCCAAGCAAGTGCACCATCGCCCATGTTACTAGTTTTATTATACCTGTAATAATGTCATTAGAATTGAAAGTGTCACTGCAGAAATTATAATTACTAGGTCGGTGATTTAGCAGCATTGCAGTGCTTAATATTTACAAATGTACACCGACTGTGTTAGTGAGGCCGCACACATCAGATAATCTGGTCCAGTTATTGTGAGTGTGAGAGGGTGAGAGAAACCATGCGTGTGCAACCGGATCAGGGAACCAGACTGGGTCACCTGATGTGTGCAATCTCCCTTATTCTCAGTTTATGCAAAAGCTGATAAGGAGTCATTGAACTCATCATTATGAACAACTTTAACTATGGGATAAATATTGAACAGCAAAAAAAAAATTCTGCTTTTCCTATTCTATACATTTGTGTTCACTTAAATTGACAAAATTTATGTAACAGCTGATTTTTTGTAAGGTAAAAGGTGGAAGGATGGTCTGAGTATATTAAAATAATTTGTCGTGAATATTTTATAAGAAACTTGGTATGAGCTACCAGTTTTTCCCTTTATGATTCATTCAATAATTGACAATTGTCACGGACATAAACCGTCGACTATAAAAATCTGATTAAAAAGCCATCATGACACACACACTGCCAGCAACAGCCAACAAGTTCCCGGTTTATGAAAGTAGATCAGTTATATCTGCATGTAAGTTATTCCAGCTTATACGAAGCATCAGCAGGGATATTTTATGACTAAGAGTAATTGAATTATGGTACTAAAATAGTGTAAACTCACCTAAAACCGATAATGGACCCCAATGGAACAATCTGCGGAAGGGCGTTGATGCCATTTAGTTGAGGTTATCGACTACCTATGTACTATAAAAGGTGTAAAACTAATATCAAATTAACACTTATTAAACTAGCACATTATGTTACATTTACATAGATTTTTTATAACATTTTACCTAAGATTACCGATACAGCAAAATAGCGCTTTGTGATTGTGTTGTGAACGTTTTGATTTGACATTTTTTAATGACAATGACATGACATTTTTTTTTTTTTTTTTTTTTTCTCTTCGCCCTTCTTGGGCAGGCTAAGGTCTTGGACCATACCGCCTCGTCTTCAGTAATTATTGTCCTTCTTGATTAAAAGTAAGGCCAAAGCCTCGTCTTCAGTTTTATCCTTCTTGTTCAAAGGTAAGTAAGGCCGAAGCCTCGTCTTCAGTTTCATACTTCTTGTCCAAAAGTAAATAAGGCCACAGCCTCGTCCTTAGTAGTTTATATCTTGATTAAGTTTATTTATTTTAGGCCAGAGCCACGTCTTCAGTATTCATTAGTCAAAATCATAATATTAAGGTGTCATATCCGTGTATTCGTCATAATCATGTTGTAAAGTAAGGTCATATCCGGGTCATATCCTTCTAATATTATTATGTCGCCCCGATCGGTCAGATTGCCCAACCAGTGCTGTCAATAAATGTATACAGTGCTGTGTATGTACTGTAATTTTCCAGCAAACTTTGAGTGTCGCGCGGGATGCTTGCTGGCGTTTTATATATTTCCAGTAAATTATCAAATAGAGGAATTCTTTGTAGATCATATGCAGGGCATTCAAAAATTATATGATCTAGGGTCTGATCAATTCCTAAGTTACAATTTATACAAACAGGCGATGTAATAATTTTCATTCTGGCTAAATGTGCATTGAATCTTCCATGTCCAAATCTAAGACGGTTTAAAGTTGTGTAAAATTTTCTGCTCTTAGGAAGAACAGATCTGGTGAACCAGGGCGCAGAACCAGTGATTTGATTTATTTTCGCATACCATTTTCCTTTAGTTCTTAGTGTTTCTTGCCAGTTCTCATGCCAATTACAGGTGTTTTGTTCACGTAATTTAGTAAGCAGGTCCGAACTTGGTATGGCAACATTTCTTGTCTCTGGGATGTCAACGTCAACAATAACTCTTGCAAGATAATCTGCGTTTTCGTTTCCTGCTACTCCTATGTGGGAGGGTGTCCATATTAAGCTTATTGTAAATCCTCTAGAACAAAGATCAGCGTATAAAGTCCGAATCTCATATAAAATATTTCCGGTATTGGCGTCCAGTTTCGGGTTTTGTAAGGCCATGAGAACACTCATGCAGTCGGTCGCTATAAGCCAAGTTGTGTGCCCAAGATTCTTTACATGTATGTACTGCAGAGCTGATGAAATGGCTAGAGATTCTGCTGTAAATATAGACATGGCTCCAGGTAACCGAACTCCATGTCCAACAGTAAGATGAGGTAAATATATGGCTAACGAAACATTTCTATTGTTTTTGGATCCATCAGTAAATATATGCCTGTACCCAGGGAACTCTGCAATTAACTGATAGACATCTTCTTTACTCCGAAGATCGCGATTAATGTAAATGTTCATGGGCCAGAATTTGCTGATGTAATTACCGGAGTAACATGGCCATCTGCCTTTACATTTCTCAATTTGATATTGATCATCAATACTGATTAGATTAGAAAAGTCATGAAATATATAAGGGACATTTACGAAATTAGAGGGATTGTATACTCTATAATAAAATAATATTTTCTTTAATAAAGGATGATTTTCGAAAGATAAAAGCTTGAGAATGTATTTGGACTTTAAAAACTGAAATCTTATATTCATAGGAGGAGTGTTACACTCAATTTGAAGTGAATTAATTGGAGTTGTCTTCATTGCACCAGTTACACATCTAAGATTGTGGTTTTGAAGAATCTCCAATTTGTGAACCAATCTCTGATCAGACCCAAAGCACAAAAATCCATATTCGAAATGACTGCGGACTAGAGATTTATATAACATAAGCAAAATTTTTGGATCAGCTGCAATCGACAGTGACTTTATAAAATTAAATGCTTTATTAGCTCTACCTAACAGATAATCGACATACTTAGTCCATGAAAGGTTGCTTGTAAAAATGATACCCAGAAACTTCACTTCATTCACTATTGGAAGAACACTATTATTGTAATAGATATGTAGGTCTGTTTCACACTCTCCAAACACTATAACTTTAGATTTTTCTGGACTAATATCTAAGTTAAGATAATGAAAATAGTTCTTTAGCCGAGTTAAAGCTGTGTTTAAAATACTTTCAACAGAACTTATATCTGAACCTGAAGCATAGATAACCAAATCATCTGCAAACTGCAAATTTGCCACTTCAAGACCAAGTACAATGTTTAGTCTATGTAAATAAAGGAGATAAATCAATGGACTGAGGATGCCACCTTGACATACGCCTTTATATGAAAAACGTGGCCCTATTAAACGTTTATTCACCTTGACATATACTTCTCTACCATGTAAAAAGTTAAAGATCCATATTATAATTTTTTCAGGAATACCAAGGGCACGAAGTTCACCACACAAAATGTGCAGATTAATGTTGTTGAATGCACCCACTACATCAAAGAAGACACCAACAAAATGATTGTCCATTTTAATAGAATTGTATATATCGAGGGGTGAAAGGCTATTTGTTTGAAGCGACATTTTGAACGATATTGAGTTATATACATATTCGGATTCAGCGAATTTTTCTGCGTCGGTTGAACCGGGTTTCGTACAATTCTGAGCACTTTTATGGCGCTTAAAACAATGCAATTGTAGTGCATAATTCTCAAACATGATGTATGATCCGACATCAAATTTGCCATATTTTTTTAGTAATTCATTTAAGCTGTACACAAAAACAGAGAATCGGAGCATAAGCCGTTATTCTCGTCCTAAAATTTCAGTTCGATACCAGATAAATCGTTTTTCGATATAGCTAACTTTAGATGAAAAGTTCCTTCATACATTTTGCTTACGACTACTTACACTATGCAATGTCGCTTCAACCAATTTGCCGTCAGCCAAATTCATTAAGACATGTCGGTTCAACCCTTTTCGCTGCAACTGTTTTTCACTCTGTTTGGAGGTTCAAACAATATTTCTGTTCTCAAAACTGGGTTCCTTAGTCGCTTGAACAATTTGTTAGTATCCACATTTTTTTAAATACGTCACTTAAGATAAATCTAATACCAAGTGGTTAAATTAAAAACATTTTTATTTTTTTATTTCATTAAAATCATAAATCTTTTTTCGGCCATATCTCTATTTTGTAATAAGTAAATATTTTGCTTTCTTTAAAAAAAAAAAATATTAGAATTTGTTATGTTTGATTTACTGTGCTATAATTTTTTATATAAGGAAACTTACGATCTCATTAAGACTGGGTGTTAATTAAGTTAAAGATACGTAATAAAAAAAATCTGATAAACAGAACTTTTTTTTTTATTCCTGACATAGTAATTATTCACCCATTTCAATACTACAACCTCTTGACTTACTATAAATCTGTCATTATTATCTTGTATCAACAACCAAGTTATATAAACTCCTTTCGAAACCTGAGACATCAAACAACACATTAAGAATGTTCATCGTTGCTTAAGCCAACTTGCCTGTATCGTCAACAAAACCCAATTGGTAGTTAAGCAAAATAGCCTATTCCTATTATTATTGAGTAACGTCGATTCAATCATTTTGCTTTCTCCTGCATAAGTACTGTAAAGTCACTTAAACCATTTTGCCTGCTGCTGATTAGTGACAATGTTGGAGGTTGAATCATTTTTCTTTACTCTAAAAATAAGGCGATACAGATCATTTTGTATTAAGCGACATTTATCTAGGAACTCATAACTGTTTTTTTATTGAAAATTATACCATAAAATTAAGCGATTTTTTTGCAATAAAGATTTGCGATCCCCATTAAAGTAAGAGCAGTAGTTTTTTCGTAACGATTTTTTTTCCAAATTTTGAATCTTTAAATGGCTCTCCTGTAAAGTTCGTAAAATGTCGCTTCAAACAAATAGCCTTTCACCCCTCGATATCTAATTGCAAATGAGAAATGCTATCTCGAGTAGAGAACCCACGTCGAAAGCCAAATTGATTGGATGGTAATAGACTATTACTTTCTATATAAAATTCTACTCTTTGTTTAATTAGTTGTTCAAAGGTTTTTCCCATGCATGATGTTAATGCTACTGGCCTATAAGATTCTGCTTTGTGTCTTACTTTGTTAGGTTTAAGTACTGGGATAAGACAATCTGTTTTCCATTCATTAGGGATAACCATTTCCTGCCAGAGTAAATTTAAAACACTTAATATGTCAGAAAGTGCCATAATTGATACATTTTTCAACATTTTGTAAGGTATTCCATCAAGGCCAAAAGCTGAATCTCGTCTAGATGATATTGCAGATTTTAATTCCTGAAGAGAAAATGGATAAATTAGATATTCATAATGTCCTGAAGCTTTTACTTCATGAGGAATTGATTGAAATGGCCCCTCAACTGTATCTGGAGTATATTTTTTAAGAAAATCAAATACCCAAGGAGCAATATTATTACTTGAAGGTGAAAATGTTTTATTAAATCTTTTTGACATTTGCCAAACCCTAGATAATGGAGTAGTTCTATTAAATGACTCACACAGAGAAATCCAACTTAAATATCTTTCTCTTTTTAACACTAATTTTTTAAGAGCTTGTAATTTTTTAAACTCAATATATTTTTCCAATGTGAGATGGTGCTTGAATACTATATAGGCATTCCTAGAGTCTTCTACTGCTTTATTGCAATTCAAATTCCACCATGGTAATGGAATGCGTTTTTTACGATTATTATTTACTGATGCTGTATCAAAAGAAGAATCAGATCTTATAGTTGATGGTAATGACTTAATAACAGCTAAATTTAATAACTTTATCATGTCATTATATGAATTTAATGGGTTATCTTTATTAATTTTAAAATTCATTAACAAACTATCAACAGTCTTCTTGTATATTTCCCAATCAACCAGGTTAAAATTAAAATGTTTTGGCAAATTTGAAGCTTCCATATCATGTGGGTTATTATAATTGTCATTAATAAGTAACTTTGTAATTACAGGCAAATGGTAACTACCTAAAGGATCATCATGAACAGACCAGTTACAAGATAATGAAATTGAAGTTGATACTACAGTTAAATCAAGTGCATTTCTTTGCCACCTATCAGAGCCTACAGTTGTCATTTCTCCATCGTTCAATAAAACCAAATTACAGTCATTAATGATTTCAAGCACCTCTCGGCCACGGATGTTCACACTGTTACATCCCCAAGCCGAATGATGTGCATTGAAATCTCCACCCACCAAAAGAGGACCAGGAATATTGCGAATTAAATTATCAAACTTATACTTAGTAAATGAAGCATTTCCAGGACTATAAAAACTAACTAATGAAATTTCTTTTTTATTGCCATATTTTAAACGAATCGCTATATTTTGTATGGAATCATCATATAAAGTATCTATTTTACTAAATTGTAAACTGTTATGTATTAAAATAGCTACACCATTGTGTGAATTACCTGAGTCTAATCTTACTATATTATAACCTTTAATACTAAATCTCATGTGAGGCTTGAGCCAAGTCTCACACAATAAAGCTACATGTATGTTATACTCATGTAAAAAATACGAAAAAGCAAGTTTATTACTATTGATGCTCTGAGCATTCCACTGTACAATATTCAGCTGATCCATAAAATTAAGGTTTATTTATATTATTCTGGATTTTTGATAATAGAACATCTTTTATGCTTTGAGTACAAATACTCTTTTCATTATTTTTATTTTGAGAAATTAATGTTACTATTGTCTGTATTAAAATATTTAAAATTGGTTCTGTTTCAATTAGTGATTGTAATTGTTTAGCAGGACTGGACTTTGAAAGGGATGGAAATGACTTTTCATTGAATAAATCTGCATAAGATTTCTTATTAATTTTGTGTTTGTTTTCTTCCACTTTTTGCTGTTTGACTGGACACTGTGCCGAAATAGCTACATGATTACCTTGACAGTGACAACATGTAGCCTCAGTTGATGGTATTTGACATTCTTTATAATTATGGTCCTTTGTACATATGGAACATCTTTGGGAGTTCTTACAGAATTTGGCTATATGACCATACCTTAGACACTTCAGGCATTGTTTCACCGGCGGAATGTACGGCCGTACTTCGAATCGCCAGCTGTTCAGGTCTACACTATCGGGTATTGTTGCACACGAGAATGTGATGGACACCGTCTTCGTAGGCTGAAAAGACACCCCCCCTCCTTCTGAAATAGTACGACGCATAAATCTTCTGACAGAAATAATATTCTTTGTGCTAGTTATAGCATTATAAATGTGTTCGTTGCTCAGGTCAATTGGAACATGCATAATAACACCTGTATTTTCCGTAGCAGTTGCAGGAATACTGGCTTTCAATTTATAACTATCCAAAAACTTACGATTCAATAACGCTGCATTGGCTAAACCAGGACGTTCAAAAATAACACCAATTTTATAACGATTCATGCGCAATAATTGTTTTACTCCCTTGTTGTATTTTTTTATGCTGGTTGAAAGGGACATCATGTCTCTATCACCGATCGGGACTAAGTCAATACTTTCAAAAAATACGACATATTCAAAATTGCCTCCGCTTTCAGGGTATGACCTAATGTAGTCAGGAATCCTGAATTCCCGATACTTATCCTTTTCAATTGGTACTGATTCCTCTGAAGAGCTTGAGGCTCCACCGTCGTCTTCAGAGGACAGCAATGGTGGAGCAGAAGACGAAACATCTTCTTTTTTTCTTTTCTTTGGATGCCCTTTCTTCCCCATCATGAGAAAAGCAAGCAAATGAACTTGTGAAGGAATAAACTAATTATTTGAAAATTTGTTTTAAAAAAGGCGCCCAATCGATACGAATTTCCCGCGCTTTTTCTCCTATAGTATTCTATGTCTATGCATTTGACAATTTGAATTTGACATTCAATGACATGACATTTGATTTGAGTTTGACTTTTAGCTATGCGTTTTGAAACAAAAAACAAATAGGTAGGTACACTATTTGATTTGAAATCTTATATAAAATGTGCAAGATGCATTAATTTTAAATTGCACATTATTATTAATTATCACTAAAAATAATATTTCCTTATACATACATAATGATATTATCTAACAATTTAAAAAATCTCAATGTTTAAAACTACAAAATCTGAGAACGAAATAGATGACGTTTCATTAAACGCATTATAATTTTCAAGAAACTCTATCGAACTATCGAAGCTCTATCGAATAATATGTTCGCCAAAAATCCACATTCGATATGTGTTATGATATAAAACTAATATTGTTTTGTACCAAATATCTCTTAATGCGATTTTTTCGATAAAAAAATCGTATTATTTTTAAATCATGCTGCGTAAATATGTTTATAATGTTGCCAATGTAGAGAAATATAAAAGCTAATGGTAGATTTACCATTTCTTATATTTTTCATTTAGCGCTTTAGATATCTTTCGTTTAGCAATTAGTTTAAATCATAACGTTTATTATGTTGTTGTTTTGCAAAGGCTTATTTGTGACCTAATTTACTCTCACGAAAACAAAGAAGATTCAAATACTTATTGATAACAACATCGGCTACCACGTCACGCAGGCAGTTGTCACATCGCGATATTTTTGTGACTCAAGGGTGTGTGCATTCTTTATGTGTGTTGTTCTACTTATGTGGATTATTAGGTGATATTCTTCTTTTTACTGGGTAAGTAATTGCCTAAACATATTTTTTAAATATATCTAATACACCACTTTCATATCCCGCTGTACCATTACAAATTTTTATCTAACGTTTTTCTGTGTTCAGCCGACTGCCCGGTGACTACAATTTTATTGTCATCGTTCGAACATGATTATTTTGTGTGAAAATGTATTGAATAGCACCGAACAGAGCGTCTGATGAACGTTGTGGGTACATACAAGTAGGCGTCCAGTCACAATTTCGTATGTAATGTCACGCGGCAGAGGACCCGTCAGCCGCGGTGGAAATTTACGTGAACAAAATTATCGTTACATGTATTCTGTTTCGTTGCAGATTGTGATCCCAAACCGCCAACATGCCGAAATCGGTGAGTACTGATGTTTACGTTGATTTGTTTATAACAAACTTAGGTTACTGGCTTGATAATGTGTACAGCTTATGTCTATCGTGGATACGTGAGTTTACTGATTTCACCATCGCAATGTGATCAGACGACACATGTATGACGCTGTATAAACTATAAGGAGACATTTTTCATACAAAATTGACTTTCTACATTGATAGCAAAGTGAAATTGTTTATCAAATAACATCAATACAAACATTTGAGCTATACCTACCTAGCTTAAAAAATGTAGCTCTTGATTTTATTGAGGTGACATTATAAATGTTTATGATAATTAAGTCTGTTTTGGAAAGTAAAAGTACCTGTCCATTGTAGAAGATAAGAGTATTTCGTAATATAAAGGAATTACACTATGTCTTATCATGTTTAAAATTGTGATAACAACAAGTACATTATTTGGTTGCTTGAGTATTGTTGAAATCTAAATTTTGTCCAATAAGAAACAGGTGTAGATTATAATGACATACATTATGTAGTACATGTTATTAATGTCATTACACGATTCATAAAATTATAAAACTTTACAGAAAATGTCAACGTAAAAAAATACATAATAATACTTCCATAATATACATTTTATAGACTTTCAATTTATGCCTGTATGCTTTAGATAATCAACAACAACATTTTAAAATTTGACAGAGTTTTTTTGCACAATCATGAAAAGTTATTTTGTCAGAAAGAATGTGTGAAAGATGTCATAAGTGACCTTGCAGAAGTGAATGACACTACATAGAAATAGACAAAGTGACAGATTGTAGAAACATTTCTACGTTTTATGAATGAAATGGTAGTACAATCTGTCACGTTGTCTATTTCTATGTAGACAAAACCCGTTTCTATCGTGGTCATGCTAGGCCGGCTGATACTCATAAACACTGAATTAAGTTATATCAGGATTATGTTGTATTTTCAAAATAAGTTGAGAGTTTTATGCTTGCCATAACTTGTCAGTGTTGTTATTTAAAGGATTACAAGTTCTGTGTGTGACTAACATAAAATTGTTTGAAGTCAACAGTTGTAGAAAACTTTAAATAAAATGTACCTAGTTCTAAAAGTAACATTAGGTAAGTTACATTCAAATCACAATATTCATTGGATCAAACCTAAATTAACTACTTAGGTAATAAATTAATTTTAATTGTAGGCAATACTGACAAGTAATTTTTAAAAATGGAACTGTGACTCAAGTAATATAGAGCCTAATATAAAATGTGAGATGGCACAGGCATTTATGATCAACCTCAATATTTTAATGATTTGTCGATGACATTGATGTTATCATCACATCCTGGTTAACAGTGAGTGATAATACTCTTCCTTTCAAGGCTTATGGATACACTGTTTATGGAGATAATTATTTTAAATATAGCTTGGAATGAAATATCATGTTATCTATTACTACTGTATGCTAAAATTTAAACTAAAAAAACCATGTCTGTACATTGAAGATATTCCAGAAAAAACGGTTGTGGTAGCTTACTGCCCAAAATATATTGTTAGGGATTTTTGTCTGTTTATGAGTGCATCACGCAAAAAATACAACTTAATGGATCCTGATCTAGTTTTCACAGTTTGGCAGCTGAGGCTCTAAATTAAAATCTTAGCCACTTTTAATCTAATTCCGGTGGGATAAACCAGAGATATAGCTTGGCCTCTTCGTAGCACTAGCCACCCTACACTAAGGAGGTCATTTTAAGTAGTCAATTTACTGTAGCCAACGCAGACAGAGTCACGGGCAAAAGTCTAGTTATAAAAAATTTGATAGTTTCCAATTAAAATAACTAAACATTATTTTGTGTCTGTGCTGTCCATTTTATCACCATTTCTTTTTCATCATTAATAAATAAATTATACATTGAATTTCACTATTATAAATCATAAACCTGTTTCTGTATGTATATTTATTTTTCCAGATACTGGGTTATATTAGCAACGTGCTTGATTTAGGCGCGAATGATAACGCCTTGGTTAGTCCAAATGTTTGCGTTTGGTTTTCCCTGTTTTAAGTCCTTTTTTATCCTGTAGTTTCATGCAACCCTGTTTTGTTTGGTTTTTTTAATTTAATTAGATTTTTTTAATAAGACAGTGGTAACTTAGATAATTAAATGTAGGTAGACAATATTATAGTATGATCCCATTTCAAAAAAATAGGAACGTAGGTATAGGTAGCGGCGTGAACTATGATCCCAAACGTCACCTGCGCATTAGCTGGTTTTTCGGTCCCTTTGGTGGAATGAAGAAGACGGCGGGCGCCGAGGCTGCACGCGATTGGTTCATCAGTCGATGCTCGTCGTCTATTGGACTATTCTCTATTACGTATCATCAACTGTCTATTATCTATTGGGCCAAAAATGTACATGCGCGATCTGTGATCAAGATCCCTGCCAATACTTATACCTATTTGTTATGTTGTATAGTTTTCATAAAACAAATTAACATAATAAATATTAATATAGGTACCTACTGCATGCTCTGCTACTATTTCCCAGTAGTAATATACCTAGTAGTCCCAGGTTCAATGTAATAGAAACTTTGGAAGGTCACCCTGCCATTCATTTGAAGTTACTATGGAGTGTAGCTATTAAAATGTAATGTAGGTACTTAGATATTATATGAAGTAAATTCCATTAGAATAATTGCATTCTCCTTGGTTTTTGTGGTGTGTGTGTGTGTGTGTGTGTGTGTGAAACATTCTAGATCTAGGTGCCTTGTGAAACTAGATAGTTTTCTAAGCTATATTATTTTATTTAGACTTGTGTGTGTTTCTGTAGAGCAGTGGACCAACTAGACCACCAGTGTTCCACGAAAACTAAATTATGGTCCTTAAAATAAAGTCATAATTATGTCATAATGAATTAACAATTTATTACCTATTTACGCTAACGGGCACTCGCGTAATTTTTATTTTGTACTTTGGAGTCCCCGTACCAAACGAAAAAGTCCTCATGGTCCTTAGTTAAAAAAAGTTTGGGAACAACTGCTGTCGAGTAAAAGGATCCCAAAATGTAATTGTAGACATCTCAATATGGCTGCAGACATGAACTAATTAATTAATAATGTTGTTAATACCGCTCTGCAGCCATAGCTACTATAACTGAATGTGTCCGTCTTAGTGTGAATGGAATAGTAATTTTATGCATGATGTGTAAGTTCGTGTGACGTCCATTATTAATTTATTAATATGAGATTATAAAAAACTTTGTAACAAGATTACAAAATATTTAACATACAATAACAAGTTTGTATATATCACGAAGGGTGTTGTACTGTATCGTAAATCTAATAACATGTGATATAATGTGGGTTGTGAGAAGCCTAGCTCAAGTGTGTCATAGGAAGGAAGCGGGAAAGTGGGGCGCGCGTTATCTGGTTAGCGGGCGGCGGCCGGTGCACCCGCGACACATCACACGTACCATGGACCTTGTTTATGTAGCTATGTATAGGTACCGGCATTAAAGATGATCACAGATCGCGCATGTACATTTTCGGCCCAATAGACAATAGACAGTTGACAATACGTAATAGAGAATGGTCCAATTAGACGACGAGCAGCGACTGACGGACCAATCGCCTGCAGCCTCGGCGCCCCCTGTCTTCTTCATTCCGCCAAAGAGACCGAAAAATCTGTTAATGCGCAGGTGACGTTTGTGATCAAGACTGGTGCCGGGACTTATACCTACTTGACAGCTATACAGGGTGAATTTTTCAAGTAGGCGTGGATGACTACTAGAAAGCCGGTCTCCTGCGTTTGTTATGCCCTACACAAAACATTGTTGTGATAATCGACACGAGAGCAGGAGACGACGTGTCGATTGTCAAAACAATGTTTTGTGTAGTGTGTAGGGCAAAACAAGGGCAGGAGACCTGGCTTAAGAAATTGCGAATACTACCCAAAAGAGTCTCGGGGTAGATTTTGATAAAAACTAAATCTCCATCATTCGATTTTTCAATAATCAATTTTCATAGCCAGTAATCGAACCCGTTGATTTTGGAAAAAAAACCACTATTATTGCACCATCCGATAATATAATGTCTCTAATAAGGATCAAATACTGGGAAGTAATGCCTTACGGCAAACTAAAGAAAAGTGTTGATTTTTAATAAACTGATTCATATTTTTAAGTATTTAATAATACATTACCCGCACGTTAACTGTAAGAAAAATAAAATAGTATTTTGTTAAAAATTAACAATTTCCTTTAGTTTGCCGTTTCACATTACTTACATAATTTGATTCATAGAAGCGACACATATTCGCTGGTGTAATAATTATAAAATATGGTGTATTCCTTTTTTTTAATCAACGGGTTCGATCAAAAATCTAATGCAGATTTAGTTTTTATCAAAATCGGCGCCTAGACTCCTTGGGAGTGTTTTTCGCTATTTGTTATAGTTTCGGATTTGGCCATTCACACTCACATGAAAAATTCACCCTGTATTACTTTGCACTATCGGACATGTAACACAGTAGGTATGGCGCAAGTTCGAGATACAACGTGCCAACAAAATGTTTTGAACGGTTTCCGATAAGCTAACCCGTTAGTAATTTCCGGCGATTACGACATTTGGACGTATAATTTCAGGATGGGACTAGAATAATTTTGGTTTCGGAAGTCGGTGGCTTTGATTTTTGTTTGCTTTTTTGCCACCGACTTCCGAAACCAAAATTATTATTTTCTTTGTAGTGGCTTTTTGAAGTCGGTTATTTTTTGTTAAAAAAGTTTTTATTTTTCCCTTTTTAGTTCTTTATCTCGCGTTAGATTACTTTGACGACTTCGTTCAACAGTAAATCTTCTACGTAGTGAGTACATTTATGCATGTAACTTAATGCTAACCTAATGTATTATATACTAAAACCTTCCTCAAAGTATGTAGATTACGTTAGTGAAAACCCCATCCAAATCGAATCAGTAGTTTTTGAGAAAATCGCGCACATACATACATACATACATACATACATACATACGGGACGAATACAGAACCTCCTTTTTTGAAGTCGGTTAATAAAAATTCAAACGATTTTAGCTTTATGAGCGGACGACCGATTAGTTTAGTCCTGTTGGTTAGGTATAGTCAGCGACGGAAGTAACTTAACACTATACAACATTTATAAGTGAATTTCTTAATGAAAAGTTATTTGAAACAAACTTTTTCTACATTTTATTTTTTAATTTTGCATTTTATCCACCTACTTTTGTCGCTGACCTTACCTACGTACAGTTTAGGAACAGCCTATTAGGTTAGTTAGAGACTAAAGGGTCGTATTACAGAATCTTAACTCAAGACTCAAGCATTACTTGAGAGTTGAGACTAGTTTCAACCAATCAAAGGCTTGAAACTAGCCTCAAGCAATGCTTGAGTCTTGATTTAGTTCTGTAATACGAGCGACCCTATGTTAGCTAAATCATTGAAGATCTAAAGTGAAGTGCGTGTTATCTATGTAGTTAGCTGAAAGAGGGCGATGAACCCGTGGACGCAACGCTTGCATTGTTGATATACCTAGATACCTACCTGTAGTGTAGTCATATCTCACGGCTCCGATTCCAATTGTCAGATAATTTCCGACATTGACGGTTTGATAGGTACTTTATTAATCTTCTATTAGGTACCACCATCAGACAAGTCTAGATCTGGCCATTTTGAAAACAAAATCCCGTGCACTTGCTGTACGTCTCGCTAAAACTCGAAAATAGCTCGACCGATTGACTTGAAATTTTGTACAGTTGTTGTGTGAAAGCCAAGGAAGATTTCTGATAAAAAAAAGTTACAAAAAAACCGGGCATTGCTGCGCAAGCTGGGCACACACAGGCCACAGGTAGTTAATCAGTACCAATTAAATTAGGTACCATACCCAAACATTGTTATTTTGTTAATAAAAATTCGTCCTGATTTGAGCATAAAACAAAAAGTTGCTATCAACATTGTTACTCATAGTTATTACTTATTAATAGGTACCATCTACCTATTTAATATTAAAAGGAAAATGTTAACGAGTATTTTTGGTTGTGTTGAACAATTTACATGGGAAAATAATCCCATTTCCTTATACATATTATATAACACAAAATAGGTAGGGAAAAATATAACAGTCTAATTATCCTTCAACGCAAAACGAATTCCCAGCTAATATTACTAATATAATATATATTAGCTTTTTTTACAGACCGTTTTTTTAACCAATAGGCCTGCAGAATGATCCCTACCACTTTTTAAAACGTATGCCTATTGGCTAAAAAAAAAACGGTCCGTGAAAAAACGTGCTGGAAACGGAGTAGTGCACAATCGGCCATGAGTCCCGAATTTGGCAGGTTTTAGGTGGGTCGCAGCCCAGTCAAGTTTGGGAACCACTGTTCTAATGAGAATAATGTAAATTAATTAAAGTTACGTTTCTGCTGATCTCGATAAAATAAAAGGGCTATTAGGTACAAATCACTAAATTCATCAAGTTCCCTGTGGCTCCGAAAGTTCATGCGTTATGGAATGGACACCGAGTGTGAGTGGACTCATTATTTCTATTTTAAGAACATTTTATCAATATTCGAAACAAATGTTAGTTACTACTTATCAATGTCAAAAATAATGAATTGGAATGAAAAAAAATCGTAACATTAATGCCAGATTTTATCCCGCTCGATCGGAATTTATTTTGAAATAAAATTGCCTAAACTTAATTTCAATAAAATTTGTAAAACTATGTATAATATATATAAACAATGTCAGTAATAATAATTCAGTATGGCAAATTGTCAAAACTTGATTCATTTGTGAAGAAAGTTTGTTTACATAGTTAGCACGTTCTATTGAAATGAAGAATACTTTTTAATGCTCATAATGAAGAAGACTGGTCAAGCGTGAGCCAGAAAGTGACCATTTCCGGCGCAACAAAAATGTATCTCAAGTTATTCACTGCAATGGGTAAAACAATTCTATATGTTATTAAATACTAGCTGTTCCCCGCGGTTTCACCTCCGTTGCTCGGCTCCTAAGGGTCGTAGCGTGATGTTAAATAGCCTATACTATTCCTCATGAATCTGGCTATCATAATAATATACAAAAATAACTTTTCGAATCCGACTGGCAGTTCCAGAGATTAGCGCGTTCACAAACAAACAAATTCTTCAGCTTTATATAATATTCGTATAGATATAAGAGATATCCAAAACAACTGACACAGGCGGGGTTTGCACCCGCGACCTCTGTCGCACCGTGGCGTCGCTCTAACCAACTGAGCTACTGTGTCCCGCTCAAATCACTTGATCCTATACAGGGTGGCAGGTTAGACAGTGGAAATAATTTAAGGGGTCATTGTACTCATCATTATGAACAACTTTTACTATGGGATCAACACTGAAATCGCGAAAAATAAATCAGCTGTTCCATACATTTTGTTGAGTTATGTGAGCATAAATGTTGGAACAGCAGATTTTTTTTTTCGCGGTTTCAGGGTTGGTCCCATAGTAAAAGTTGTTCATAATGATGAGTAGAATGACCCCTTAAAATATTTCCACTGTCTAACCTGCCACCCTGTATAGTTTTTTTATTCAATATCAGTGGCTAACATCAATGTTGCCACTTGCCACACGTTTCTATTCAAGAAAATTGTTATAGATTTTTATTTAAAGAACGGCAAAGGCGACACTTTTTCCGGTCTTACTTTTTATATACACAGGTGCTATGATAATTCTAGATATCTACTTTTTAACTGAAATAAACATATTTTAATGTTTCATGAAAAATATACGACAATATCAATATATGCTAGCCACGACTTTTGACAATGTTGAATAACAAGCATTTATATACCTACTTATACAGGTGAATTTTTCAACTGGGTGTGGATTTCCAAATCTAAGAAGTAAGAGGAGTAAGAAATAGCGAAAAACACTCAAAGGAGTCTCGGGGCCGATTTTGATAAAATCTAAAACTGCATCCTAAGATTTTTGAAAAAAATATTTTCCTAGCTGGGAATAAAACCCGTTGATTTTGAAAAAGAACACACCTGTATTATCAATATTATCATACCATCCGATAGTGTCGCTAATAATACTTCCCAGAATTTAATCCTTATTAGTGACACTGACAGATAGTGCAATAATACATAGTGTGTGTGTGTGTATTATTTTTTCAAAATCTATATAAGGAGAGCTTGTAGTTGTGTCGGAAAAGGTTTTATTTTTATTAACAAGTTGAAGATAGTCAGAGTTCTTCTTCCTTTTATCGAGGTACGGACTAATTAAATATTTGCATATTAAAAAACTTACATAAATATGGCGTTTAATGAGTTCAGCACAATTATAAACACGCGCCTACACCAATACACGTAATGTCGTAAGTAGACTCATCGATTGGATCACTATTCAATTTAGATGCAAGGAAAAAAAGTAGCGAAACTGTAGGTGGTATGAGCGAGGTGTGTGAGGTGAGCGCGCGTGCGCCGGCCTTGAGCTCGGGGCGCGCGCGCATCCCCGCGGCGACCGCGACCGTTCAGTTCAAACTCTACCGCCGCGTCCGGCAGACGCGGCTCACGTGATTCTCTACAGGATATATAAACAACCTTGTGTTTGTGCCTGTGACCTTACCCAGTGCGTGTGACCTATAAATCAGCCACCATGGTTGCCGGAGGGAAACAGGTCAGTTACATAACCAAGGGACGACTCTACTCTACTACCTTGACTGATGACGTCTGACGTACTTTTTGCAAAACCGCAAAAACCACGAAGAGAACATTCTAGCTAGTGCTTAACGCAATGAAGTAATCCTTGGGCTAGTCCTTGCTCCCAAACTGGTTTCTCATTGTATACTCCAAAGTCCTATATAAAAGTATCCTGTCCAGGTGCCTTAGTCACCTGTACAGCATATTTAAGTAGATACTGCTAGTAAATAGTATGATGCGTCATAGCTTATCACGATTACAAAAAGTGTGAAGTCAGCATAGCGACAGGTGCCGAAGCCACCATGGCCGAATGTATCGTGAAACGAATAAATTACATTACAGCAGAACGTTGAGAATCATGTTGACTGAAATCATAAGTTACGGTGATGTCATCGCAACGTAAACCCGCAAACTCCAAGATGGAGTCAGTCATGGCATTTATTTCGCATCATGCGTTTCGGTCGTAACCGTCTTTTTGTTCCCCATCCCTGTCCACCCTGTGTGTTGAAGCGAGATAGAATCACTTTCCTGTTTCGCCAAGGGTCTGGTGCTCTCGCTTTCGTTTGGATCTTTTGTCTTGAACTCTTGAATCAACATCTTAGTTCGTGAGGAAAAATCTAACATTGTATGCGAATGTTTTTATCGATCTAGCTCATTTATGACTAGGTAAACTTACAAAGAATTTGTGTTTATCACCGATATGAATGTAGTACAATATAAACGTGTGAATTCTCGATTACTTTTATCGGAATTAACAGAATGAGTTGTAATGAATTTTATCTTATCGCCAGTATAATGTACGTATTGGTTACCTACTGGACAAATTGTTAAAAATATCATAGAAGTACTTACGTATTCAAGTACCAGATCTCACGTAAATATGACTTGTTTGTCTGCGTCACGCGATGCAGATGCAGACTTGTCATTAGAATGGCTCATTACAGCGCTGGGCGCACTGTAACACTATTTGATTATAAAACTTGCCTCATCAGCATCACTTAAATCACGTACTACTAATGTATAAAGATGTTCAAGGTTTTCCTCGTCCGTAAGATTGTTAGGGTTTAGAAAAAACATTTAATCACTTCTTGTTTTACCATTTTAGACTTATTAAAATAGTTTTTGTTGACTTTGCTCACTTCGAAATTAAGTAAATTGTTCAGTTTTATACAGCTGTGAGACCTGGCACACATATTCACGGTAAGAGTCTTAGCTAGTTTATAATTATTATTTGGAAGACCAAAACTTTGTTAATCGTTCCCCGTGCGGAATCATCAATAATTTCATCTCACCTAAGCAAGGAATCGATAGTTTAAACATTTTCAAGTTTAACTGGCCGAGTAAGTTTTGTTTCATTTAAAATTATAAATTGTATTAATATATTTTTCACTTACCGTGTTGCTTGGAGCCTTGAAAATTTAAATAACATTGCCAGTTTTCGTTCTACCTCGCTCTGAAACTTTGGTCACGTTCAACCATAAAAACGAATTCGATTTACCAAAATGTGTATGGAATGTTAATTACAGCTAGGAATGTTAATTAACTGAATATCCTGGTGCAAAAAGTAAGCAATTTATAAAGGCAATACGTTATACTTGCGATGAAATAAACGTTTAGCATAGGATCTTTAAATTTAATCTAGTAAATAGAAGCCATTTCGAAGTTAACGTTGCATTTAAATATTGCAATCAGCATGCAGTGATCATTACTGACAACCATCAATAAGAAGAACAATATAATCTTCAGCTGAAAGGTCAGCCGCAGCTGTTTTCCTTAATGAACATACAATAGATAGAACTTTACATAATAGCAAGACATGCAACTTTAGACGATAATTGATACCTGCGACGTCACGATATTATAATGGCTGCACGTGACTTAAACGAATTCTGTCATTCCTTACAATGATTCCGTCAGTCTTTATCAGATAAAGATCAACATAAGCAGAAGCACATCATCAAAACGAATACACGAAAATATTTCTATCTGACATTCCAATAAGGAGATCCAGGTTTTCTGGTTTCTGATTGCTTATAACGTTTATCGTTGATCACATTACATTGAGGACTCTCCAACAATTTAACAAGTTCTCTGAGTCACATAGGGGCCTCTAAAAAGAGGTCATCAGTCTAAGTCTGGACTCACAGCAGCGTAGACCAACTTGCTGCATCGATTGATCTTCATAGTGGCCATTAGGCCATGAGCCCCCCATTCATTACAACCTGTACTTGAATTTAATTTGACGGTCGATATGCTCCATGCCCATGTAGTGCCGTTTCACTCCGTTTCACTTACTCATACACTATTGCGATTTCTAAAGCACAGCGGAATTTCTTTTTCTATCACCTCGGATTTTTCGAGTCTTGATTTTGACGAAACTTCGTGAGATTCGCGGAGATTACATAGTATTTACATGAGTCAAGTAGCACGTTAGGTTGTCAGGTTGTCACTTGACGCATATTGTAGGTAGGTTTCATTTGCATTTTGACACCTCTAAGAGTCCAAAGCACACAACACCAAATAAAACGTAGCGATTGACGTCATCTAAGCAATTATTTTAATAGATCCTTCATATGCGACAGAATTTCAAACAATAGGTCGTCACCGATCGTCTGTCTACATCAGAATTTATTTATAGTTGAAATTGTAGCCACGTGTTACATCCATCTGTCTTTGCACCTGTTACACCACCCTCCATCCCCTTGCCACCTTCCTGTCTCAAAACAGCCGGATCTTTTACACACAACCTTACATCCAAGTTTGTTCTCTGTTACCTTTGCATAATGCTGATAATCACTTATCACAGTTATCCTAATAGTCGTGTGTTATATTATCTGTTTGCTATTATGTATAATGGTATGTTATAATTTTAAAGGTTTCGGGTTTTTTTTGGAAAGTCACCTTTAAATTTTTTGGTATCATGAATAAATCGATATCTTATTTAATAATCACGAATTCTCAGTAATTTTAGTTCCCGTATTCATAATTACTATGAATAAAATTAACGAAATACCAGTTCTTACAACTTCTTACTTCCACGCGCCGACCTCCCGACCCTAGTTCAAAGTTAATAATTATGTCGTCAAATGTACTTACAACAAGTATATTTAGGGCGGGTTGCTTCAAACCATCTGTATCCGTAAGTCAGTACGTAATCGTTAAGTCAGTATGAAATTGTCGTACAAGCCGCCATATTTGACGGTTACAGATACGTAACTGTAAGTTGAAACAACATGGCCTTAATGTATCTTCATAATTATCGTCAGTTCACCTTGGTCACCTCATGTTACTTCCTACTCAGCTTATAACAAGGACATCACTCTACCATATTTTTATTCTTCTATATGTTTCTGTGAAACAATAGAATGGGTCTTTGTAAAAATGTTATTGTTATTAACGAGTTTGACAGGTGTATTTTAAATAAATTTGTAATATAGATTTTCACGGTAGTGATGAGATGAAAACCCCACCAGCGTCTTGTCTTATGCTTGGAGTGAGATCTTAATGCTAACATGTTGTTAGCATTGGAAGCAGATGTTATTCAATGTCTTAATATAAACTATGCTGAAAACTAGGTGTGAGGTCCTCGTCTAGGAATAAGCCTATCACCAAAAAAGGAATATGATTACATGGATAATGACAATGACCCAACTTTCGCTAACAAGATTTTTTTGAATAAAGATGACACTTCAAAAGTTGTGATAGAATGGTTCGGGTATTTGCTCATAATAATACACAACCATCTAATCTGGAATCAGACAACGATATAATAGCCGAAGGATAAAAAAGATCTAAAATTGTCGAGACAGACAATGCGACCTTTGAAGCTTCCATCTTAGGTTTAGATATAATAAGAATCTTCTAAGCAACGCTCAATCCTTCGCTTATACTCCTATTTTTAGAATCCGCGGCACATACGGTTGCCATACGCGTTTCACATTTATCATACCACTATCTATATTACGTTAGTTGTGTACTTTAGATGATGTCATAATATATCTCCCTAGTTTGTCGAGATGTGGTCATAACCTCCAAACGGCACTTAGGGGAGTTAAAAGTCGCAGTTATTTATGAATTTAAGTGTGGGTATCATGAGGTCAATATTAGCTATATCTAGGAATTGACCCCATATCCATATTATAAGCAGTAAGGAGTAGTATGACATTTAAAAAAAAAAATGAGATGTGTATGATACCGTTCTATTACATGAATTGATCGAAAAGATAATCGTGAGTGTAGTTCTACGAAGTTGTAGAAATAAAATGGATAACTGTGGTGTACTTGAACGATAAGCTAATTTATCGATTAGTTCGTAACAAGCATAACATAAAAAAAAATTGTAATTTTAGGCAATCTATCATCATTTCATCACCCAGGAACTAAACTAACAAAACTGCAATGAGCACAAAAAATCTATACTTCTATACTAATATTATAAAGAGGAAAGATTTTTTTGTTTGTTTGTTTGTACCGAATAGGCTCCGAAACTACTGGACCGATTTTAAAAATTCTTTCACTAATAGAAAGCTACATTATCACTGAGTAACATATACTACTTTTTATCCCGAAAAAATGCACAGTTCCTGTGGAACACGCGGACGAAATCGCGGGCGAAATGCTAGTATTACATAAAATTATATGAGATCGACAAATGTTCAGAGTATATCCTTCGATGATGGATTTCCTTGACATGGGATTGGATTTCTAGTTAATACGTGATTACTACACATCATGACCTTTAGATTATCGACTCATTCAGCACTTCGTATTAGTGTCACGAAAGGAAAATGATACACGCATGCTTTAAACAGTATTCACTTGCCAAACAACAATTCAAAAATGGGTTTCCATTGAAATATTTACCTTATTCAATGCAACACTGACCTCATGAGCTATAGACCTTATATTACCAATAAAACATGCCTCATAATCTAAATATAAACGTAGTGCATCCAAGAGCATAATTATTATAAAATCAAGTATATCCTTATACCTATTATTCCAACAAATTGCTGGCTGTTGATAGTTTCCTCCTAACTAGCGTCATTTTCCTGTCGTAAATCGCATAACACACAAACAGGGATCGTTTTAATACGGAATCATTTTCACTAGTTATTGGTGGTTTATTTCTATCATTATTCAAGATTTTCTAATCGGGTAATGGTCGTACATTAAGCAAAGTAATGGCGCATCTTATAGCGTCTATAGCTCTTTACTAATAGCCATCACGCGAGAGTTTGAAACAGGTTTCATTATCAAGATGCTCAACGTATTTTGTATGTCGGCGAAACGTCTTCAACTTAAGTTTCTTCATCAGTATTTACTTGTTTCTTATCACTAGCATCTGTTCCTAATATAGGTACTCCAACACAAGATGATCTAAGAAATTACATGCTCACTTTCATGAAGGCAAGTTTCGCGTGCAGAGTAAAGCGAGCAAATTGGTTGTAGCTTATACAAACATCCGTCGTTTACACAGGCGATAACACACCAGCCGCAACACCGCCCTCTTATCTCACACTAGTTTCTCAATCTCGCCCAGATGACTCAGATGCTATATTAGCCACTTCATTATCATGCCGTCCTTGCGCTCGGAATGCCCATAGTTTTTACTTTCCAAATAAGGAAGCATGAATTCCGTTATAGAAAGTGTGTCATAATTTTGGTTAGATTTTGATATTGCTTATAGCTATATCAAGTTATCGATTTAAAAATGTCATATTTCATTTGATTTAAATAATAAATGTAACCCTGATACTAACTAGGGAATCGACTAAAGATTAGAACTATTGATAATTTGTTTTACGCCCAATCGGAAGCAATCAAATTCGTCTATCGGGACTTCTCTCGACTATTTCCGTTGCCATGGGGCACTTTCGTCGTAGTCATTTGAAGCTATCCGAAATTCTAGAGCCGCAACAGCATTATGACGTTGATGGCCGTGTCGTACATTCATTAGCTCTTAATAACGCATCTTTAAACGTAGGTATATATATAACTTTACTCGCTTGCTCGCGTCCCCAATATATTTGTAATAATGAGTAAAACAGGTTTACTACCTTGGTTTGTGGTAAAGGAAATATTTTAAACTGACAGATGACCTTCTGACTTTTTTTCTTTACGTAAACCTTTGAGTTACATCATAATACAAAAGTAACACACATTTTGATCTGTTCCTCGACACCGTACTCTCAGTAATATTTTAGTCACTATTATTTTTGGAGCTATTTCTATTTCACTGGACGCATCTCATGCTTAGTGCTTTAGCCAGGATTTACTAAACACACAAGAACATAGATTAAAACAAGCGTTGACATAATGATGACGAATTGTCTAGAAATCCTCTCCAAGCGTGTAAAATATACATCATTTGTAGAGCAAAGTCGCGAGTAGTCGCGACTTTACACCGATCACATTTACATACATTTCACAGTAGAAACTAGTTTAAATTAACGACATTGAGAACGTTCGAGTTATTTTTATGAACGCTATCATTGTCCTTTCCTTAACCTTATTACTGGAGGTTAGGAGGGCTTGTTACAATTTAAATAATTAACCATGCGGGCTGGTTGATAAGCTATGAATTATAGGGGAAGACAGAAGTAATCGAGGTTAAATAATGGCCTACAAATAAGGATTCCTCTATAAATATCGTTATCGATGGTTATGATAAATCATATTAAAGCTTAATACGTGGACTTTAAAAAAGATTAAACAGCAATAAAATAACGAAAGTTTGGTTGTATTTATTTAAAATTAACAAGATTTTCCCAATCGTGAACGTAAACATGAAAGATCCTGGTTCGCTGCTTTTTATTTGCTGTTTATGTTCTGTCTTGGCACGACTCCAAGCTGCGCTTTCCGATTATATTCCGGTCTTCAGCTCTTTGAACTTTGACCTTCACTGAAAGTACGTATTTATTTATGTTATCTTGTACTTAAAAATCGATAAGTTATATTATAATTGTAGATAACATACAATTTATCAATACAAGATATTTTATTATCTACGTTTAGTTATGATTTGTACGCGAATAATAATAAGTTAAAGCAGGAGTTATTAAATTAGTCAATTACTAGTTCCACGGTGTACCATATTAAAATTTTGACTGACTTGACGTCAGCATCACACACAAAATGATAATTCTTGATACTACTAGCTATCGAGACAAGAACTGGACAAAATACAAAATATCAAATTATCGATATTACTAAAATCTTGTTTGTTCCCATTACTATCATACTTAGAAATATACTATGAATGAATGGTGTGTACGTCCATTGTTACCACTTTGCAGATTATATCTCTGTCCGTAGCGAGCATTGTTAGTGTAGGTAATCATGTTTTCATTACTAGGATCCGATGTAGATTCATCGGCTACTGCGAATGCTTTAGCTATGGTACTTTAATCTATTTTTGTACCGAGTTTATTTATAACTTTATCTTCTATTTTTATTTTCAATAATTATAAAATGTACGTTTTTGGCTACATAGACAAGGAGTCAAGGACCTCTCCAACGTTAATCGATAATTTAACATGGAATAAAAAACAGCTCAAACGTCTTTTAATAATAGTCGATATTTAAAAAAAAACATTCTCTTTAATCTTAGACTTCATAGACTCATAGGCTTAATCCAGATCTAAAATTCTCGGCCTTATTTCCCGATACGATTCATCACCACGTCAACCTTATCCAATGTTCTGCTCGTCCCCCTCCCATCTGTCTCAGAAGTGGATAATGCAGAATTTCTAAGAAACGAAGACCTTGGTCATAATGAAAAAATATTGTAGCGAAATTGCAAAATAAATAGAAACTATTCGTTTAGCAATTTCATTTGCGTGAATTGCAAACGTTTGCTAGAATTTTCATTTGAATATGGTTTATGGATAAATGCCTGGAATTGTTTCGTGAAAACTTTCAAAAGCTTCGTTTAAAGTTCTATTTGTTTTTCGAATTATCGTTGTTAACCCTTGAGGGAGTCTATCTAATGAATAGGAGTAAAAAATTTTACTACCACTAGCACACGATGAAGAGTTAGTGTCTTTTTGTCCAAGTAAAAGTCCTCTTTTCATCGTTCCCGTAAAAATAAAGTACCTATCGAACCCCCTTCAAAAGATCATAAAAGGACGCTGATAGAGTACGGCAGTTGAAGTTACCATGACATAATCGTCCCGGAAGATCGCATCCGCTTGGCATGCCACCAACTGTAAAATATTTTTAGATACCGTCATTTACGCTTCTTCTATTTCTGTTATGATTCCCTTTATTTTCGTTGGTTTCAGTTCTATGAATGAAACTTTATGACGATGTAGTTTGGTAACGTTTTTAAATTGAACTTCTTATTTTCTTTGCTTCTCTCTTATCTTTGAGTGCATCGCGTTCTAGTTGAAATGGTTAATATCCTAATTCTTAGTATTTGTTTGTAAAAGGCGAGTTATTGTTGTCATAAGTAGAATCCTCATTGTGAGTGCATCTGGCGATACATTTGAAAAACGCATCTGACCATAATGTCTGGTGGGGTGGGGAACTGAATGTGTATTGTGACATAATTTACCGAACTGAAATTAATTAAATATTATACAATTTTATTGTAGACGAACTTAATAATCGGAAGCCAAACCAGTAAAAATAGTGTCTAGAGTCAATAAACCTATTGCAGTAAACACTTCAAGATGGCTATTACTGGCGAAACTTTTTCTCTTTAGGGGCGACGCCAATATCAGTCTAAATGGATTTTCTTGACGCACTTTAGTATTACAATATAAATCTGGATCTAATTTATATTCTACAGATATACATAATACAAATATAAATAAATACAAATACCTAAAGGTTGTTTGTTCCATTATACGCATTATTAGCTAGATACAACAAAGTCGGTTGGCACACATCTGGAGTATACAATGCCGTTTGCGTCCATTATACTGTTTTCTTTGCCATATTCGATCTGACACTTGAGGTCTTTTACGTTGGAACAAGGGCGCACGTATTCATCAATTTATACAAGGAAAACAATAATGTTTAAGTATTAGTATTGAGCAGTTTGTACGAATTTTAGGAGAAATCTCCCATCAGATTAAAGATTTCTCCGAAGCGCTGGTTATTGGCGTAAGTGGTGCTTAAATAATATATGCCAAATATGTGAGATCCACGGTAAATTAATATTGATGCACATTCTACAGAGCAATTAATAAATCTAAATCACTCAAGAGTTAATTAGGAGATGGCAATCAGAAAGTGTCTCGTAAATCATTTCATCACTTTCATTAAGGGTTGCTCCTGTATCTATGTTTGTATAAAACCAATGTTTTTCATATGAGTAACCAGTAAACCATCTACATCCTTTGTACTATATTATAACAGTAATTGCCATCCTAATATCCACTGGGTTAAGGTTTGTTTTTCCAAATCATTATGTTTATCCCACTTTGTAAGCGTATATTAAATTTTCTTCTGTTTCCAGATGAACGTCCGTGTGACGACGATGGACGCGGAGCTGGAGTTCGCGATCCAGCAGACGACGACTGGCAAACAGCTGTTTGACCAAGTCGTCAAGACCATCGGCCTGCGAGAGGTGTGGTTCTTCGGTCTCCAGTACACCGACTCTAAAGGCGACCTCACCTGGATTAAACTCTACAAAAAGGTTAGTAACTAGTTCTGTCTCGTTCTGTAGTGATCCTTTACGGATAATAAAATTGCTCCTTCAAATTAAACTTCGTAATTTTCAATTTAGAACGCCCAATAAATCTCGAGAATGCATAAAGAAGATAGATGTCCCAGAAATTGAATTTAGTTGAGAATGCAGGATTTATTGAACAGCCAACAATTTCATTAAAACATCAGCACGTTACATAACGAGGTCATTGTGAATGCTGTCATAACAGAAACAAGATTCGCTATGTCTATGTAGCTCTGTCTGAAGTAGACCAGGATGACAAATGGTTGTTTAATAATTTGCAAATATCAATACATAATATTAAACTTCATAAGCCGTGAAAGAAATTTAGCTCTAGCATTGTCCGTTTGAATCTGCCGCCCGTTCCATTTACATACATTACAGATGAATCTGAGTCTGTTTGCGTTGCAAAACCATCACTAATGTTGTTGGATACTGCATTAGCGTATAAGTATAAATTGTGCGTGTTTACTGCAAGTGGTGAGGGGGCGGCTATTGCCCGACGCAAACCGTATGCTATAACGATTATTTTTAGAACCTGTGCGCCTAACAAGTTCAAGTTCGTTTTGTTTCTTATTTGTTACTCAGCTATTCTTTTCAGAGACACGCTTGATAAACTAGTATTTCTTTTTCTTATTGACTATCTCTTTGATGCTCCACTCATCATTTTAATTGCATTAAATTTCAAATGATGTTCTCCAAATAGTCTTGGTCATTGTGAACTTAAACAATCATCTTCCTTTCGCCTACCGCCTTGGCAACGTTCAGTTGTCATTCATTCGAAACACGTTTCCGTCGTTGTTGAGGCACAAACAAACGATTCTGTAGAATTGTTTTCTTTTGCTGTTATCCTCTGCGCGACACTGACCCCGTATTGCAATGTCAACGTGTGCACAGCATTACCGAATATATCATTACAGAGCCTACGTATTTTATCAGTAAGGCCAACTGGTCGGATTTAAGTGCACAACTGTATACATCATGAATATTCAAAGAGGTCATATTACTTTCCTCCCTTTAAAAAAATATTTAGCAATGACATCGATAAAATGGTAGGCAATTTACTACATTTCAGTCGTTTACCGTTTGTCATTCGATCCTCGTACAAAGAACTCGATTTTTTACTGTCTTCAGTTCTTAATACTGCAAGTTTATCCTCGTATGTCGATCGTATTGACCATACTCATTGTGGAGTCACCTCTATTCGAAAATTTATTTGTGTTTATTTTTCTATGTCAACTGCGTTTCTATTAGTTCTAGCCGGACTTAGGAGCGCCCTTTATCGTTGTGCTATTAGCTTTACATGTTTTCAGATAAGATTACACAAACTAATAGGGACTGTTGTTCAGTTATTGTTCCTACCAGCTTTCATTCAATTAGTATTAAGGATATATCTCGTCAAATTCTTCAAGTGTCATAATCCGGCCTGTTAATATTTTGTCTTCAAAAAGAAGATCAATTGATATACTATCAGTTATTACGTAATAGTATACTAATTTAAGTATATTAACCATTTTTGCATTGTAATTTTGTATAGAATGTAGTATGTCATTATTTTATCAATCACAATTATTGTCTGATATGAAAAGGAATTCGCTTTTTCCTCACTCTTGCTGATACGTAATTAACGTAGTAAGACCTAAACATAGCCATGGTTTCAACGTTATAGCTCTGCGGATTCGGATCAATAACACTTAAATGTCGACTTCAAGTATTTTTTTCACCTCGATCAAAGGCATCATCCCACATCCAAAATCTTAGAACGTCCTGTCTTCGGTCATTATCCGGCTGCCCACGTGCCTGTATGTAAACAAGCTCATTGAGCTACAATGTTTGATAAACTGGCCTGTCGCACCGACCGGCCACTTGCCTTGTTTGATAAATACGTTTGGGCACACTGCCTACTGAAGCGTCATCTTTGGTAACAGGTGGAATGGCCAGAGGTTGCGTGTCTTTGTCATTACAGTCAGATGATGAACATTGTATAAAACACTGTCGGTACCTTGTCTGCTTTTCAAAAGCTGCAAGCTTTGGCATCCGGTCTGCCCCAGCTGCCTCCGTCAAGTTTCGTAAATAGTATACTAAATACACCTTTAACTATAGTTGATCTTATCCATAGCCCCCTCATTATGCAGCGCAAGAACCAGTATCTGGTATGTAGGCAAAATTCTCGACCTCCGTCTGTAATTTATGTGCCGAAGTCTTATGCCCTTCGTTACAAGGGCGGCGCAAAATCTGCATTGCTATTCGCATTGTTATAGCATGTCTCCACGCCATAAAAGCTTGGCACCATGAACTTTGGCACGAATCTGGCATTGTATGACTCGTGTGTGGAGAAAATTAGGATTTCAGACGCCGTTTTAAACATATTCAAATACAACATTCCCATGTTTATGATTCACTTTATTCAAATTGCCGCTCTCATTCAATTCATCTGCAGTTGACGATACGACTCAATGGACATCGGCCTTACTTACCTCAATTACATTTACAAACCTTTCGCTTGAACGGCTGCGTGTCGCTAATTTCTCCTATGCACACGGTCAGCAATGTAAACAGATGTATATACGTCTATCCCTCTCTGTCATACGGTCATCTTTACTTGTGTGACAGGGAGCAGTCGTTAAGCTAACATTAGCGGTTTTCACTGTTGGCAGAAAGAAAACCTGACTAAAACTATAGTTTTAGTCAGGTTTTTGGTTTTGGTTTGGTTTTGGTTTCAGGTTATTGCCATAACAAGTATTTGCTGCAATTACATAATTGCAGCAAATACTTGTTATGGCAATAGAAATCTTGGATAATTGTATGCAATGAATTATTGGCTATACATAGTGTTACTGTTTGTACTACTGTAGCTCTAGCTAAGATAACTATTATACCTACTAAAGAACATTTGGTGGCTATAAAAATAAGTAGGTACATATATAATAAAATATTCTTTAGATCTGAAATATGTATGTAGGTACATAAAACTGAGAATAAAGCCCGAACTTATCATAACAACAATATATATTATTGCTATCGACCTTTAATGCTTATTGCGAGCGATTGTTTCTCTACACCTACATCTAATATTCCATAACCAATAGAGGCGTGAGTCAGTGGAACGTGAGCAAACGACTTTCCATTCAATCGAACAGTACCCCTATCATGAGTTTTTTTGACGTGTAGTATCGTTAACGTAAGCATATTTTGAATTGAAAATACACGTTTGTTACACAATATTTATATAAATTAAATACTTAATTAATTTCTCTGTATTTTTTAAAATGTGCAAATTGTATAAAATTTTATCAAAATGTTCCAGGACTGCTGTATTTTAAATTCAAAATATGCTTACGTTAACGAAACTATACGTCAAAAAAACTCATGATAGGGGTACTGGTAATATAAATGCTTGGTTCGCGTAAAAAACGAAAAAATACGTCTCGTACTCCTCATCAAGTCTGATTGAAGCATGATAAAATTCCCGCTAATGTTTATCCTGAAATCCACTGTCGAAGATAATTGAGATAAAATGTTCGATAGGAGATTGTGCATTGTTTATAAACTGATATAATATACATTCACTTTGAACAAGCATTATGAGTAGCAGAGCATCCGTTGGGTATGGGAAGCTACATTAGCAGCATAGTTCTGGATAATCCGCACATCTGGATTAGTACACCATAATCCGTTAAAGTCTGGTTGAAACCGTCATAAACTATGATGTAATTTATAAAGCATTGTTAACAAAACGGTTGGATATTCCCACAAGGACTGGCTGGCAGGCGAGGCGTGCGTGACTCATGCTCGGAAGCCCACAATCGCGTGGTTGTCGAATCCTGACTGTAATAATTGATACATGTGGAAGTCAGGCGACAGACTTTTGGTAATGTCAAAGGCGCTGATTAATATAAAACCAAATGATCACAATTTAGGTTTAAAAATAATTGATAAATTAATAACATTTTTTTTCCGCCATCATTGGTTTTTCAAGTATAGTTTATTCGTGTGCCGTGTTGGCTCCGGATTGGCTATCATCAAGCATTTTAATAACTACTTAATTCCGTAATACTATTTTGCATACCGTATTACTTAAATACAACCTTGCCGATAATGTTTTAAGTCCGAATCAGTTTTAAAAACTGGCTGTTGAGTTCATTTGCATTTCTCTGCCATGAGTGCTCATTCCAAAAGTGGCTGTGGTATTACTAGTTTGAAAGCAAATTTACAGCTATTAATGATTTATCATTTCTAATACTTCATTACAAAAGAACTCCAAATTTTAATTATGCTCTTGCTGGATTTTGTTAGTTTTTATTTGTAGTATTGAACATACATCATCGTTGGAATGTTTATTAATATTAACATAATTAAAGGCTGTATTAGAAACAGACTATTCGAGTTATTGAAACAAAAACTAGTTATTTAAATAAAAACTTTTTTTATTGCTCTCATCATAATTATATCGGGCCATGGAAACATCCTTGGCCTCTGCATGATCGGTTCATTTATGTTCATTACGCTAGGGATATATGGATAATGTGGATTAAAAACACGTGCTAAAAAAGAACAGTCCTTCGGAAGACGCAGATAATAAAAATAATTATGATCTGGACGCTAGAAAACTCAAACGTAATGTTAGTGTTATTTCAAAACAGCCGTAACAACGAGCTGGATAGAAACACTGCAATAGTACCTATACAAGAACTGACAGCTTATTAAATGTCGCCTACAAATGCTGTAACTCAATTACATGCGCGGGAAAGCTAGTTCATGTTTTTCTCTTTGCCAAATCATCTTGTAACATAGCGTGTGTAAATCAGTATCAAGCTGTCTAAATTATTATGTCATTGGTTGCCTTTCGAATCGATGGATCGCTTCTATTGGATCCAAGCATTTCCATGGTACTTCATACTTTAGGACCAAAAGCTTGTTTAAGACTCAGTAAATCTTTTGATCCATCTTTTGAAAATACACAATACCATTGATCTGAATCTGACTGATTTAAGGTCAATCAATGCCTGTTTGCCGAGCAGGCCTCTATACCAAGCCACAAGTGCTACACCTTATTTACCTGGACAACCTAGATTGACCTGGTCAAGTCGCACTGTTTAAGGGTTTCCGCTGTTACGCAGTAGGCTCATATACTATATTATAAATACATGTCGTGTATCGCACTTACGTAACCAGTACCTGCGGCCTCGCGCGACATGTGATAATCATTGTGTGGCAATCGCTTTTCTACTCGACATATTTACGTCCCCACCCTTTGGAGTTCTCTTTCATTTATGTTTTTACCAAGTTCTTACCGTCAAGTTACCAGCTTTATTGTTTCCCGACAGTATAATAATGTTGGATTTTGAGTGTAGCTATTTCTTTTTCAAATATTTTCCAAAATCTATTTCCAAGGACCAATGTTTTGTAATCATAATTTTGGTACTTTCAAATTCTGCTTCATTTTTTATGGCATACCCATCGTAATTAAGCTTATTTATGTAATGTGTAATCTTATCTTGTTTGACGTCTTGTTAATTTTCATCAACACACTTCCATAGCATGCCATGGGTCTATAAATGACTCAAGATGTTTATGATGATGACGGTCATAGTGATGTCACCCCTATATACCTATTACTGGTACTGAGGGTATTAAAATATATAATTTAGTAGGGAAATAACAAATAGGTAGGTAGGTAGGTTTTTAATACATATTTCCTTAAGTTTTCCTGTAAAATGAGGTATCGTGTATCTTACTGGGCGCGTTAAGAAACCTTTCGCTTTCTTTTTCTTCTGCCAACTGGTTTTAAGTGATGATAAATGTGTGTAGATTTATCATAAGTTACATAATATTATTTCTTTTCAAGCACTTATTATAGTGTTATTATGAAGCCCCTTTATACCTTTGCTTGCAACTAAATTTTCTCTATTTCTTCAATTCTCAAAATTAAGGTTGCAAGATCCATCTATTATTTCAAACAGTGCTAAATACTTAATTTGAACATATTTGTACGGTCGTGTTGATTCATCTGGTGGCTTCCGGCGTGAGTCGGTCTGACTAAACGCTGGTTGATAACTTTGATACTGCGAACTGTATTAATTAAACACATACCAAAATCATTAGTCACAATAATATATTATTGGGTCGTAGTAAATGATTGTACTAAGAATTTTATAAGTGGAGTAGTCGTAGAAGTTTAAACCAAGCAATAACGCATACTCAACTTCGACTGATGAAGTGGTATATGATTAATTCTATTTTTCTTACCGAGTTTTGGTTCGATACTTGCATGCTTGTCATTTACTTTTATTTCGATATCTGCCTGTTAATAGTGATTGCATAATTTTTACCTAATTATTTGTGCAATTTTTCAGATTAAATTATTTTTATCTGTTGCTGCATCAAGTCAAGTCCTACAAATGTGTAGATTGCTATATTTAATTATGATTGTATCAACGAATCTTTGATTTGCTATTGATTAACAGATTTCTATCGAGTGTTTCTCTTGCAATCTGTTTGATAGCAAACTTAGTAGCAGCAATTTTATAAGGGAGTTGTAACCGCACTCAATGATCGAATAAAATTGGTTTCTTATGAGTTCAATAATAAGTAAACTATCAGAAATTCTTGCAAATTGCATAAATCAATGAGTCAATCATTGCATGTTTGCTCGTGAATCGCTTTTGCACCTGCGCGAAGGTTTTAATCAGATAGAGATAACATTCACATTCCAATTTGTACTTAATAGCTTGCATAGATTTTGTATACAAAACCTCCCACACATCGACGTCTGTTTAGTCATCGGTATCTTCACATTATATCACCCATCTGTCTCGTGTTTGCCATAGTCATTCATGTGTCAGATTCCGGATTCCGGTTCTCATAGGTAAAATGCCACGGTCGAACGCCTGCCCGGCGTAGCTACGCCTGCTGTTGTGCTTTCGTATCGTACGTCTTATAGCTAGTATCCAAGTTATCCTACTACAGTAAATGTTTGAATTAATTTTATCAAAATTATGATCGGTTCTCGATAATATTCCTATCAAGTATCGTAGTAGTACTACTAAAGACTTTTTTATGTTCCTTTCAAAGTATAAAGAACACGAGATGTTCAAGAAGTAGGTACCCAGGTAATGCATGCAGCAATAACGTTGAATTTAATGTTCACTAGTATTATGAGAGACGTAAAGTTGCCACGTCATTCATTGTTTTATACTCTAACATGTGTAATGTAGTTACCTACTTATTCTCAGCTCCGTTTATAACTGTTGGTTTTATCGCATCCCTCGTTATTGTACCTACTGTATTGCACTGAAATGGGTGAATTTAGTTACTTGCTATTTCCTTCAATGTTTGCATGAGTGACATCGTCATTGTTGTTTCTGAGTAGTCTAAATTACTAGTACATTGTGTGACAAACTGAATCATTCTATTGGCTGTATATTTTTTCTAAGTCACCCAATGTGACTTTATTTGTTTTGAAAATTGCTTTACAATGTCTAGCTGAGTCCACATGGATGGCGGTGAGATCATGCTCATACAGAAAACGAGTCTGCTTACTTATTGTTCCATAAATTCTACATGTAGGTACGCAAATAAAATTCATCTGCTTCTTGATTTAAAAAGTCATCAGCTAAATTATAATCTACAGTTGGCTGGCTATTCACAATTCGCTTTCTAAGAGCAATAAAAATCTCAAAATTATCATAATTAAAGCTTTTCTCATTCATCTGCTCATTCTTATATCATTCCGTCATTATTTAGTCGTTGTGGGACCAAACTTAACTCGTGATGAGACACTGCCGTATTTTTGTTGGCGATTACGCACCATTAAAATAAATTGTTCATTGTTAGTTTTTACAATTATCTTAGGTGTGTCACGTAGTAACACAGATTTTAAAAATAAACATTGTCTATTTGTCTAGTCACCTACATAACAAATTATTTTGAAGAATCCAAGATGTTGGGTTTTTATTCGCAATGTTATTGAATATCTATGTTTGGGAAACGCTTATCTATATTATCTGATTCTGCGGCTAATGATTAATATATGAGTTAATAGTAAAGACTTTATCTTGCATAGCAGCGTGACTTACCTCGTCCACGGCACGCGATCTCGTTCTCGACGTGCGAGGAATGCTGGTTTTTGTTGCACCCGATCATTATGATTATCGTCGCGTATGAGACATGGCCCCGATATCTGTAGGGCTGCCTGAACAGTATGACCACCGGGCTCTAGAGCTAAATTTTGGTCTACCTTTTTTGTCTCAACCTATATCTTGCCACCCGGGTCTCCAGATCTTATAAGAACCTTGGGAACTTATTTCTTGGGGACTTGTTAAAAACTTGAATATTAGTGCTTTGAAGACCTTTAAGTACGTTAAATATTATTATTCGTATGGTAATATTGCATTTTATCACAAAGCGTCTACCAATCAAACCTTGCGTGGGGGGCAGGTGCCATCCCTGGGGCAGCGGTGATGCCGACGTTGCGTCACGAAATGACACGACGCCGGAATGTTATCAATTTATCATAGATACTGAAGAGTGTCTAGAATTCAACCATTACTTAATAATTAGCCTTCCAATCAGTCTAACCTTGTCTTCTGGGTTCGCAATGATACGCTACAGCGTATCATTGCGAACCCAGAAGACTTTTTTGGCAATCGTCGTGATGCCCATACTCAGATCAAGGTGTTCCGATGTAGTTTGATAAATTAATGCTATATTGCTGTTCAAGTGGCTGTAACACTTCCAACTGCCCTTTGAGTACGTATTTTGCGTAACTATGAGCTAGCAGGCACGTAATCAAACAGTAATAGAAACTCCAATAATACTTCTTGGTATTTTCCTACTGAATCTCAATTTTATTCAAATTATATTTTTATGGGTAGTAGCATTGGAACATCGCTTTATTTAATTTCTATTTAGAAATCTCCTTCATGTACGCATTTCGTTGCTATTGGTACCGGCGTCGTCTTCTCTTATCATACATCAACTGACACGTTGCTAGGTCAGCCGGTTGCTAACTCACGGAGTTCCGTTTCGACCGCTCGCCGACATTGCTTGCCCACTTTCTTTACACTTGCCGACGGAATTCCGATTGACGTTTGACCGTTTGAGGTTTTTATCATAGTAGTTGTTGGTACTTGAAGAGTATGTTTGTTATTATCTCGGGGCTACAGTCGACAGAGGTTCAAACGTACATGAAGCGCGGTCAACGAAGCGCAACAGTGCGCCCGCGTGACCTCGTTCCCACGCCGAATGCCAGCCACCAGGTGCGATCATCACGACTATCCACCATACAATACCATGCCCTTGACTATGTTAAACAGGTGCTCATTATGCAAAAATAACAATGTATAAGTTGATGAACAAACTGATGGATGACACGTCACAGTTACATCAAATAATAATTACATATCTCCTAAGAGAAGCGTTTCGAACTTTGATGACTTCATTTAGTAGGTTAACGAGGTTTTCTATAAGTTGGGTCTTACGGTAGACAGGTGAAAGTGCCATGACGGCATCTGTAGACGACCTTGCCTGTCTCCTTAATGCATAACAATACGTCTCGGGTGTCATACGCGGTGTATAGAGAACCCGATTTGCGGTCGGCGTGTACTTGGGGCGAGCTATGAACTTCACGTGATATCGAGTTCAGCCATGTTTACGGCGTTGCTTTTGATGATTTATTGGCGCATCAGAAACATAGAGCATACTAAGTGGGTACTCCATAGACTCCATACTAAGTTTTAGTAAGCTGAGCATCTAAACCTTCGGTTTTTATTTGGACTGGTTAATTCCCAAAGGGTTTTCCCACGTTAACAATTCATTCACTCTTACCAGCGTTTCACCTTCTGACTGTAAGAAAAACACAGAATTCAAGCTAAAAACCACATTAAAGAATTTTCCTCCTAATGAACGCAATTGTGCCAATGCAACACTTGAGAGAAGGGTCGAGCAAGGTGGCGGGCCATGGCGTCGTCCGCGATCTGGGTTACCACAGACAGAGACAACCGTATGGTCATCTCTGTCTAACACTACGCGTATTGGATGACACAGAGATGCGTGCGCGAATGCATTCATGATTAGACCTTATTGATAAAACCCCTATATTTTTTCTTCCACTTCTAGTTACACTTCTAAGTTCTTCCACTTTTCTTAGTACTGCAACCGCATTATTTAAATTCTCTCGAAGCAACGTCGTAAGAACTCACAATCATGATCAGTATTTTGATCTTTTATGATGCAGATAAAATGTAGGATATGACTTCACCGATATTGACGCAAATGATTTTCACAAAATTTTCCTTATCGAGTCGTGTTCACATGTAGACGCAGTTTGAGGAGTATCTAAGAGCCGCTTTCGTTTCCAATCCGTCGTTGATGTAATCACGTACACTTCGCGAGGAATTCGTGTTATATCAGCGTCTTCGTATTAAACCTTTTGCGTTTTCCCATGAAAAATATTCCTCAGAGCTATTGGATATAGCTTTTTTATGTCGCTAAACAAAAAAGATGGAAAATGCAATTAAAAGCTTTTCCAGTCCATCAAATATTTGCACGTAAAACACCATGATGCATGTGCCTGATTGAGTGTTTTATTGATCTAATACCGCCAGTGCGACATTACAAACATTCCATTAAAATTGATTGGCACCAATGCAATCTTTATCATCGGTATTCGCGCATAAGAACAGCTGATTGTGCGCCGATCATTGACGGGGTCGACGACCGTACTTTCGCCGCTCCCACGACGCTCGTTGCTCAACGTACGAGCGTCTAAGACGACGGCGACGCTGAGTCGCTGATCTCATACTTGTGCGTAGACATTTTAGCGGCCCGACATCGTTTACTAAATTATCATGGCAGATCTCCATGGAGGATATTCGCAATGTTAACATCTCTCTGACATTGAAGAGTATTTTTGCCACATACTTATCTTGACGCGTTTCCAAATTTTATTGCAAGCTGGGAAAAACAGCGTTTCAATGTATTATGACGTCAATAGAAGATTGCAGTGTTAGAGCAAACTTGCAAAACTTGATTTGAATATTTTTGGCTGAAGATCGAACACCGTTTTAGAATTTGTACCTACTAATAGTCCTAATAAACGGAGAAAACGGCAAAATTATTCTACAAAACACTGACAAATTATATGGTTGCAAGCCTGAATCGATTGTGGAAAAAACGAGCAAGGTTCTCTCATCTGCTGTAAAGAAACTAATGACGCCCGAGGACGAAGATGAAGAAGCTGCCTACGACAGAGCCGAAGATCTGGTAAGACCTGGTCTTGAAGCTAGAGGAAATGTAGCCGATTAAGCTAGAGAACCTTGAGAAGGCCACGCTGTCTGGCTAGAAACAGTAGATAAAGTAGTGTTGCTTCAAAATAATGTACTCGATCCTCTTGAATTTGAAGAAGCTATATTATCTGGGTGTATTGTTAAGTGTTTGGTAGGAGTTGAATTAATGTAAGTGTCCGTGACGTCAGACCTTAAGTCAATATTATTTAAGGCGGATTTATGTGCTATCTAAATGTATTCTGTTTTTCCTTAAGCTTAGTCATTTGACTGCAGTATTTTTTAAAGTTTCCTGATTGAATTAGTTGAAAAACAGTAACCTTGGAGTTTCTTGTCCGTTCTTCTCCATAGGAATCTACGTTTTGGAATGGGCAACTAGCTTCAACTTACCGACAAACAGACTGACAATTACTATTGCTTGACAAATCAAAAGTGCTTTGTAAATGGTCTAATTAAAATAAATGTTTTGACTTTGTATATTTAGTTTAACTTCTTATTTCTTTCTCCATAATCATTTAAAGTATATGCTCTTCTGATTTAAATGTAAAGGTACCTATCTATAAGTTTTATTATATCCGTAATAGTAGCAGTTCTACAATTCCACGGCACTGTATATTATATTACTTGTAATCTAATAAGTATCATTCTCGTTTGATCATAATTCAATAGTACCAATTCATAACTGAGTCGATTCGTTACGTTTTGTTAGGCGATTCCGTCCGGTCAATCTGCGAATCTATGGAATGCGTTTAGAAATGTATATTTTTAGGAAAACTGCAGTTCTTTATTTTTCTTCTTATTTACTGTTTCTTTTACGAATGTGACTTAGAAACTTTAATTATATGACATTATATTTAGCTTTTGCTAATGCATCAGATAAAACATCATAACTAAATTCTAATAGGTTTTTAAACTTTCTATCGTAGGTATGTAATTCCAGGTTGGTTCACTTCATCTTCTATAGGGTACCTACCTATGAAACAATACTGTGACTGACAGACAAAGCACGTCCTTAACTGGTGGATCTAGAGAGTACCCCAGAGGTATACTAATGAGGGTTTGTTTGAAATTGAAGTAAAGTTTGTATGAAAAAAAGGACGATATTTTGTTGTTTTTCTACTTTCACGCCGACAGTCACAGTATTCTATGTATAATTAGACGCCAACAGAGTCACAGTATTCTATAATTAGAAATACAGATTTTGATTTTGTTTATAATTACCATAATTATGACTTCTATTAAATTAGATGGAGATAACTTATTTCGTCAAATCATGCTGATAGAAATAAATATTGTTTATGATAAACTGCGAAATAACAAAGATTTATGATGAAATCAACGTCATCAATGGTTTTGTAGTTCTTTATAGCGATTATTATTTGCTAAATTAAAAGGATTTTATTGGTATAAATAACTAGCTTCCGCCCGCGGATTCGCCCGCGTTTTTGGGATAAAAAGTAGCCTATGTCTTATTCTGATGTACCTATAAGCTAAAATACTGTAAAGTTTCATCAAAATCCGTTCTGTAGTTTTTGCATGAAAGAGTATCAAACATCAATTCATCCATCGATTCCATCCAGTAATCCTCACAAACTTTTGCGTTTAAAATATTAGCAGAATAGTAGAAATTACTTTTATTATAAACATTGCTTACTTTGAAGGTTATTAGTATTATATCAGTATATCGGACAGTCAACATCTTTTATTTCGTCTCCACGCGCCCATCCTTACACTTCTTCAACATCTAAAAATAATATCTTATCAGTAAGTAATACTAGTTATTTTACGAGAACGTGTGAATCTTTAAGTTAAAATTCATAAACATGTTCAGAAAACACTAATACTTTTGGATTTGTTATGTAAACTTACTGCTGTTGTTTCTAGGGTCACGTCTGAAAAAAACATTATTGTAGTCTAATCTATGGAAAACATTAAAAACTTGACATTTGTTATAGACTAATCCCTGACTTAGGTATAGAATCACACTAATATTATAAATGCGAAAGTTTGTGTGTGTAACTACTTCACGCTGAAACGGCTGGACAGATTTGGATGAAATTTGACGCTTAGGTAGTCTGGGACCTGGAAAAGCTCGTAGGCTACTTTTCATCCATTTTCACGCTGTCGAAATCGCGGCAACAGCTAGTTAAAAGCGTATAGACATAGCAGATAAATGAAGCTATCAACACATTGTTTCTTCATTGAGGAATTACCTTTGAAAATGTTGATGATGCTGAATGTATAGCCATAGCCACGCAGAAATTTAATCATATTTTATCAATAAGAACGAATGCACTGATTCTTCTCGACGAAGCAGAAATTCTGGAATCTGCACTAACAAGATTCGATTTTAACTCCGTTCTATAAATCCTGTTTGATAGTAAGTTTCTTTATTACATTCAGACCGTACAAATCGACCGAATTTCTTTCAATTCAACATAATAAATATACGTTTTGCAATGCGTTCTAAAAACGCCGAAAGAAAACATTGTAAGGAAACCGAAATGTCCTAGAACCAAAAATTAGAAGACGTGTGACGTCTGCCAACCTGAATTGTATAACGGTCCACTCTCTGACAGAGGGCAGGCCTAAATCCCAGCAGTGGGAACAGTATAAGCTGCTTATGTAAATGCGTTATGAACTATTCAAACATTCCTCAATTAATCCGTGAATTAACCCAATTTATTATTTAAATATTTACGGCTTATGGTCCACATCAATCTTTGGTCGTGCGGACTCGTGCCATCAGTTTTCCCATCGTTCCCAATTGGGTACAAAGTGTAGTAATAGGTACTTATCAAGCGATTAGCACACTGTTTCAGTCGTGTTTCGTATCTTGGCTCCCTCTATCTTATCGCTGATCTCGGCTATTATGCTGTGCCGGAATTCTGTTACGTGTATTTTTTTGCTAGCTGTGCCCCGCGGTTTCACCCCCGTTGCTCGGCTCCTAAGGGTCGTAGCGTGATGTTAAATAGCCTATAAGTACTATTCGTAATGAATCTGCTTATCATACACAATAAGATTTTTTCGAATCCGACGTAGTTTCAGAGATTAGCGCGTCCAAGCAAACAAACTGTTCAGCTTTATTATTGCCTTTAACTGAGCAAAAATCCAGCTCCGAGCTGCTAAAATTTCTTAATGAAATGGGGATCGAACCCAGGGGGTCTACTCTCTAAGCACGAAATCCGTAGTTTCGACCTTAGTTCGGGCGTTTCTTACTCCGTATCACCTACGGACTTAGATTAGTTCGGGGCCCGAACTAAGAATGAATGATAGCACGATTTGACAGTTGTCCCTACTCCCGATGTGTTTTTATCCGTCCGAAAAATTGAATTTGACACTTGTTTTGACGGAATCTTATGTCTATTGTACTTTCGGACGGGCCCGTACGGGCCCGACTTACAGAGTAGACCCCCAGGACCTCAGCTGTTGCGCTTGCATCCACTAGTTACTTTGAAATGTTGCTGAAGAAGCATTACATTTTAGGGGTCTTGTTACTTAAAGTGGAGGAATTCCTTATGTCAGTAATAATAATACTTACAAGGTATTTACATACCTAATTATGTATGCTAAGCCTATGCAGTTCATACAGTCCTACGTTATTGGATTAGAATCTAGCGAACTAATTGAATGGCCACTCTGGGTCATAGACTTCATTCTACTGCAAAATTTAAATACTGAAAAAAAAATATTTTTACGTAAAGCCTACTTCATTCACTCTACAGGGTGGCAGGTTAGACAGTGAAAATATTTTAAGCGGTCATTGTACTCATAATTATGAACAACTTTTACTATAGAACCAACCCTGGAATCACAAAAAAAAATCATACATGTTCCATACATTTTGATGAGTCATGTGAACATAAATGTATGGAACAGCTGATTTTTTTTTCGCGATTTCAGGGTTGCTCCCATAGTAAAAGTTGTTCATAATGATGAGTACAATGACCCCTTAAAATATTTTCACTGTCTAACCTGCCACCCTGTATAAGGTGAATTGGATCCCTCTCTTGATGCGGAGAAAAACAAACCGCAAAAGCGTCAATAAAAATCAGCTTTTAAGAAACATGGCGCTCATCATCGCAATAAGAATTTACAGCTGTCGTCCCATAGCGGTCAGTGACCTTTCATTAACAGAAATCATAAATGATGAGATTCTATTAACCCACTTACAATTGACGAAGCCATAACTGGGTGTAAAATGGGACTCCATTTACGATTCGTTCTTCATTATTTAAACGGTTTACTGGCAAGCGTAGCTGGCACGTCATCACGTGTAAATGGTATGATAAATTAACGCGTTAACCCTTATAGTAAGCTGAGATACTCCATTTAGCAGTGGCGAAGTGTCTTTACAATACGACTCCTACAGGCTTCCCTTTGAAAAATAACACAGGCAGTACTGTCGTCTATTGTATAATAGAAATTCGCGAATTTTCTATTATACAGGCATGTCCTACTCCTATGGTATTTTTTGCTGCGACTTACCTCATAAAAAAAAAATCCCTTCGCCACTGCCATTTAGTATTCTATTGGTTTCTTAGAGTTGTATGTAATTCTTCACCATCATTTAAACTACTTTAATTGGTGCGGTTCATTGAACGCCTCTTGGTCACGAGAGACTATGAATTAAGTAGTTGAACAATTGCCCCTTACTTATAGACGATGATTAAATTTAACAGCTCCTTTTTCAATTGTCATCTCTATTCATTGTCATACAAACGACAACGGGTAGTTGTATATTTAATCAGTGGTTAAATTAAGAAGCGTTTCTAAGTAAGGGGGTAATTGATGATGTTTAAAGGTTTTTTATTCATTTCCTAGGTCTTCTGTTCCAATGTCAGTTAGCTAATAAATTGTGATTGCTAAGATACATGTTGATTAGCTTGATAAGTACCTATGGGCACAAAAAAATTATACCTAATCATTATTTTTTATCATCGTGAGAAAATGCTACTATTTTAGCCAGTGTTTAAACTGTCCTTCCGTATTGTACCAATATATTGTGGCTAATTTATTAAAATTATATTATGGCGTAGTATTTTGCTAGTTATTATGATGCTAATACAATAAAATCTTGTTAAACCCGTGTGTGTTAAAAATAAAACTAAGCCAGAAAATGGCGATGAATTGTAATTAATTGTTGCCTTTTTAACGCTTCCCCTGGATTACGTGGCACACAACGAAGTCAGGGTCGCTACCGTTCTCGAGATGGGTAAGGTTCTACATGTGAATTTGTTCACCGTTTATGTTTAATATATGTCGAGTATGCCTTACGGGGGCACACAGAAGGGTAAAGTCGTGGAATGTTCCGAAAGTTGTGTTCTGGTGTGTTACTGATTTGGAGTGTGTTATTGTTCTGTTGTGTTGTAAGTACAACTGGGACAACCCATATTTAATGTGAGTTGTACTTATAACACAGCAGAACATGTAACACACAATAAAACACTCCAAATCAGTAACACACCAGAATACGACTTCTAGCGATTTCACACAGAACAACTGCACCATTATAGAATGCTTCGAGCAACTGCATAGTCTTACAGTGCAAATGCAGTTCATTTGTGTTTACCCTAAGTTCGACGTGGTGGGCAAAAAAACTTAGTAATTTTTTTGGTCAAATTACATAAGTTCTTTTGGACACCGCGTTAAAACTTAAGGTATTTTTTTGTCAAATGACTTAGTTCTTTCCGCCACCGCGTAAGAACTTAAGACTTTTTATGGTCAAATCACAGAAGTTCTTTTGTCCAGCGCGTAAGATCTTGAGTAATTTTTTTGGTCAAATTAGGTTCTTTTGGCCGGTCCAAATCTTAAAAATTTATTACTTATAATAATGTGAAAGCTTTCAATAAATTCGTATGTATGATGTGCCTTAACGTAGTTTTGTAATATTTCACTAAATAAAATTACTGTAGCAACCTCGGCCTTCTGGCCGTCCTCAAAGTATGTTATATCGTCTCCTAACATCACGTGTACATTACAGGTGATGCAACAAGACGTAAAGAAAGAAAACCCGCTGCAGTTCAAGTTCCGCGCCAAATTCTACCCGGAGGATGTCGCCGACGAACTCATCCAGGAGATCACACTCAAACTGTTCTACCTTCAGGTAATATAGCTTGCAACTTACATCACTAATCACGTCTTAAATCTGTCAGAACTTAAGATTTTGGTGCCCCCTCTGGAACCGCTACTGACGGGTTGTTCCCGCTCGTTAATACCCCGTCGTTAACACTACTAACGAGTGGTAATGTTTTGTTCTACTCGTTAAATAGAGTTCCCGGTCGTTAATAGTGTTCTTCTCCGTAGGAATCTATACGTTTTGGAACGGACAACTAGCTTCAACTAACGGACAAACGGGCTGACAACTATTGCTTGACAATTCAAAAGTGCCTGTAAATGGTCTAATTGAAATAAATGTTTTGACTTTGACTTGACTTTGTTAACACAGTGTTGAAGAACGCAACATTAACCGTTATATCTTTTGTTTCATTTCACTTTTCCTTACCCTTGACTCCTAAACTAGACGCGGTACGAGGCGTGAACGATTGGGAGAAAAATGTTGCGTTCTTCAACACTGTGTTAACACTATCACAGATAATATAATACTATACGTACAGATGCCTCATCGCATACAATGAAATGTGACCGATTTAGCGCGGGCTATCTTCGGGCTATAATTTTTTCTGTGCTTAAAGGATTTTTCAAAATTTAAACAAATATTTTTCATGATGTATTTTTTCATGTTCTCAATTTTACACAAACTTCAATTACAAATCGATACATATAACGCCATCTATTATGAGTTATTTCAACAAATGTTCCTTTGTTCCTGATGAGACCCCATGACACTATTAACGACGTTAGTCCCCAGTCCCCGACCCAGTCGTTAATAGTGTTAACGATGGGGTATTAACGAGCGGGAACGACCCCTACTGACTAGGAATTGTATGATAGTAGCAAACAGGCATACGACCTGCCTGATGTAAGCCGGTACTGTAAGCTAAAAATACTTGCAACACCGAGTATCACATGCGCGTTGCCGACCCTTTAAAATAAGGATTCACTTTGAGGACAAGCAGAGGCCCTAGACAAGTTGCTTTTCTGTTAGCGTTCACGCCAAACGATAGGCACAAATGTATGGCAATGACATTACCTGCGGAAAAGTCACGTGACTCACAAATGTCATTTCCATACATTTTATCCGTAGCGTTTGACGCTAAAGCTAGCAGAAAAGTAACTTGTCTAGGGCCTCAGGTCACTGTCAACACAGCGCATCCTCAGGAGCTCTGGCGACCTTACTCACCACAGAAACACAACACTACCGAAGAGTAGCGTTATTTGGCTGTGGTATTATATACAGAAATATCTTTGCTTATTTCTGCAATGCAAAGTTAATAGAATAATTCTATGCGGCAAATCCACTTATGTGTTTACATACACAGTACAAATAAATTATAGTTAATACTGCTGGAAGGGTCAGGGCCCGCAACCTGCTATTACTACGATTGTTGTGTTTAGCCCTACTTCCCATTGTTGGACAAAGCCATCTAACTAAGTACCTATTTCTATATTCTCCATTATTGGCCGCTTGTTGCCGCTTCCGTGCTCATTGAGCCAGTAGCAGTATGGTGAACAGGGTCACAAAGGTCTGCTCAGTAACGATCAAGCAACCCCTTTCTCAGAAAAACTCCCTATTCAACAGCCTTAATTGATTGATAGGACTACCTATTCAATCAAGTTTGTTGAATAGGGAGTTGTACTTGAAACTTGAAAGCTTTCCTATAAACCAGGGGTTCCTAATCTTTTTTATACTGCAAAATTCCCTTTACATGCTGTACAATTTTTATGCAACGCCCGCGTGCGTGTAGCTCTTGATTATTTTATTCAAAGAAAACTCCAAATAATGTAGAATCTTCTAATCTAGGCGACCGGTTTGCAACACCACGACGGCCCAGGGCGAAGCGACTCACAGTTAGAGAACCCCTGCTATAGGCATTAGGCATACAATTAGGACTGACTTCAAAAAGGAAGTTCTCAATTTGATAGTTCGAGAGGAATCAGCGATTTTGAATGCGGGTGATCTATAAAGGTACAATTACTATACCAGCGACAGCTATTGTCCGCAGTGGTAGATGCTGTCGCCGAATGCAAGCGACACTAGCGGCTAATATACATTTTCGCCACTGTCGCCTCCAGTATATGTCATGTTCTGTGCTGTTTGTCGCTGATTTATGAAGTCTGATGTCCATATCGAATCGACCTCAAATGGTGGTTTTGTTGATCCTACATGTTCTCCCCTCAGGTGAAGAACGCGATCCTGTCGGACGAGATCTACTGCCCGCCGGAGACGTCGGTGCTGCTCGCGTCGTACGCGGTGCAGGCGCGGCACGGCGACCACAACCCCGCCGTGCACGGGCCCGGCTTCCTCGCCAACGACCGCCTGCTGCCGCAGCGGGTCACCGACCAGCACAAGGTGGGTGGCACTGCGCTTATAATAGGGATGCTATTTTTTTTTAAATTGTGTATCTACATATAAACTATTGTGAAAGAAACCAACATGTCCTAGAACCAAAAATTCGAAGACATGTGACGTCCACCAACCCGGCTGGTGGACAACGGCCCACTCCCTCTCACAGAGAGGAGACCTGTGTTCTAATAGTCACACAGGGGTCATGACCCCCCTTTGGGCTGGGCCTAGTTCGACCTTTGACAATATTTGAAGCTTATCCTGTCTGGACCTCAATTACGTGACCTGACTCAGAGGCTGGATCCGCTCATGATATGCTATGTTATTGTTCAGATGTCCCGCGAGGAGTGGGAGCAGAGCATCACGAACTGGTGGCAGGAGCACCGCGGCATGCTGCGCGAGGACGCCATGATGGAGTACCTGAAGATCGCGCAGGACCTCGAGATGTACGGCGTCAACTACTTCGAGATCCGCAACAAGAAGAACACCGAGCTCTGGCTCGGCGTCGACGCTCTCGGCCTCAACATATACGAGAAGGACGACAAGTTAGTATAACTAGCGGCAATTATGAGCACAAACTGCGTATTAGCTGATTTTGTCTTTGGCAGAATGAAGAAGACGGGGGGCGCCGAGGCTGTACGCCATTGGTTCATCAGTCGATGCTTGTCGTCTAGTTGGGCCGAAAATGTACATGCGTGATCTGTGTTCATAATTCACCCTGTGACTTTATACTTTACTGTTCAATGTTTAATTTTGTTGATTTAATATTTCGCGCACCTCGTACTGTATTTTTCGTAGTGGTTAAGAGCCAGTATCACCTTGTGGTTACGTGTTTGTAATCGCCAAATATGGCGAATTATATGACAATATTATACTGACTTGACGATTACGTACCGATTTGTCCGATACAGCGATCACGTGTGGCTAACTTGGTCAATAATCTCTACAAAATGTGCACTATGAGCTGGTTGCTCAAGCAAAACAGCCCTTAGTTAAAGTTGTCGTATTCTCCCCAAATTATGTATTAGCTCTAGTCACACAAAAACTAACACGACACTTCCAAATTCCAGACTGACACCAAAAATCGGGTTCCCGTGGTCAGAGATCCGCAACATATCGTTCAACGACCGCAAGTTCATCATCAAGCCGATCGACAAGAAGGCGCCGGACTTCGTGTTCTTCGCGCCGCGCGTGCGCGTCAACAAGCGCATCCTCGCGCTGTGCATGGGCAACCACGAGCTCTACATGCGCCGCCGCAAGCCCGACACCATCGACGTGCAGCAGATGAAGGCGCAGGCGCGCGAGGAGAAGCTCGCCAAGCAGGCGCAGAGGTACCTTACTGACTCACTACATAACACGCCCACACCATCGACGTGCAGCAGATGAAGGCGCAGGCGCGCGAGGAGAAGCTCGCCAAGCAGGCGCAGAGGTACCTTACTGACTCACTACATAACACGCCCACACCATCGACGTGCAGCAGATGAAGGCGCAGGCGCGCGAGGAGAAGCTCGCCAAGCAGGCGCAGAGGTACCTTACTGACTCACTACATAACACGCCCACACCATCGACGTGCAGCAGATGAAGGCGCAGGCGCGCGAGGAGAAGCTCGCCAAGCAGGCGCAGAGGTACCTTACTGACTCACTACATAACACGCCCACACCATCGACGTGCAGCAGATGAAGGCGCAGGCGCGCGAGGAGAAGCTCGCCAAGCAGGCGCAGAGGTACCTTACTGACTCACTACATAACACGCCCACACCATCGACGTGCAGCAGATGAAGGCGCAGGCGCGCGAGGAGAAGCTCGCCAAGCAGGCGCAGAGGTACCTTACTGACTCACTACATAACACGCCCACACCATCGACGTGCAGCAGATGAAGGCGCAGGCGCGCGAGGAGAAGCTCGCCAAGCAGGCGCAGAGGTACCTTACTGACTCACTACATAACACGCCCACACCATCGACGTGCAGCAGATGAAGGCGCAGGCGCGCGAGGAGAAGCTCGCCAAGCAGGCGCAGAGGTACCTTACTGACTCACTACATAACACGCCCACACCATCGACGTGCAGCAGATGAAGGCGCAGGCGCGCGAGGAGAAGCTCGCCAAGCAGGCGCAGAGGTACCTTACTGACTCACTACATAACACGCCCACACCATCGACGTGCAGCAGATGAAGGCGCAGGCGCGCGAGGAGAAGCTCGCCAAGCAGGCGCAGAGGTACCTTACTGACTCACTACATAACACGCCCACACCATCGACGTGCAGCAGATGAAGGCGCAGGCGCGCGAGGAGAAGCTCGCCAAGCAGGCGCAGAGGTACCTTACTGACTCACTACATAACACGCCCACACCATCGACGTGCAGCAGATGAAGGCGCAGGCGCGCGAGGAGAAGCTCGCCAAGCAGGCGCAGAGGTACCTTACTGACTCACTACATAACACGCCCACACCATCGACGTGCAGCAGATGAAGGCGCAGGCGCGCGAGGAGAAGCTCGCCAAGCAGGCGCAGAGGTACCTTACTGACTCACTACATAACACGCCCACACCATCGACGTGCAGCAGATGAAGGCGCAGGCGCGCGAGGAGAAGCTCGCCAAGCAGGCGCAGAGGTACCTTACTGACTCACTACATAACACGCCCACACCATCGACGTGCAGCAGATGAAGACAACTAATTAGAAACACTCAGTACCTTACTGAATCACTAACATAAACACTGCAATATACAGCGGTGGACAACTAATTAGAAACACTCAGCACCTTACTGAATCACTAACAGATAAACACTGCAATATACAGTGGTGGTTGTAACTAATTAGAAACTAGAAACACTCACCGCCGGTTTCTGAAAAGGCGTGTCACATGCCAAACTGGCTAACACACTGTCACAATTAACAGTCAGTCAACAGTCTGTTACAATTATTGGGTTTCCGAAAAGCAATATTTCTCCAAATTATCTGATTGACAAAATTACGATGATTTATTTATTCGTCTCGCCACCCCGACAAAATTCATTCATTCATTCAACTTAGAGGTCTTTCTTATTCTGTCTAACGCATAGCGTTGTCTCTTTCGTCTGACAGAATACGTCAAACGTCAATTTTTACAAGATATCTTGCCAAGAGGAACGGGGTATGTAAAGGCGGTAAGTTTAACCGTAGAAAGATAACCTTATTTCGAAGTAGGTAATCGGCATAAAATTGTATATAATATCGTATTTTATCTTAAATTGCGTTACCTTTAGTTTTCTCCTACACCTGTGAACTGTTATTCACATAGATTTTGCATTTTTAACAATTAACTTTACGCATGTTGACAGTTTGTTAACATACGAAAAAGCTTACCGGAAACCCAAAATTGCTTTGATTTAGAGCTAATTGAAGTTTGACAATTGAATGTACAAACGTTTGACAGACTGTCACATATTTCTTTCAACAACCCAAAACACGTTTAATTTGAAGTTAACAGACTGTTGACGTAAATCTTTCGATAATTTTTGTTTCGGAAACTGGGGGTCAATACTTTGAACATGTTTGTAAATTAATCACTGCAATATACAGCGGTGGACAACTAATTAGAAACTAGAAATACTCAATACTTACATGTTTATAAATTAATGCAATAAACAGTGGTGGACAACTAATTAGAAACTAGGAACACTCATACTTGAGTGTTAGTAACTGATCAATCGCAATTTATCGTTTCGGGGATCCTTTACCATCATCATCAATCAGTGCTGGTAAATGTAGTTCGGGTTTCACCCGAGAAAAAACCCCGAAATCGGATTTTCGGGATATCGGTTTCACTATAATTTATAACAACATTAACATAAACGTTACAGAGAAAAGCTGCAACTGGAGATCGCAGCCCGCGAGCGCGCAGAGAAGAAACAGCAGGAGTATGAAGACCGACTGCGGCAGATGCAGGAGGAGATGGAGCGCTCGCAGGCCAACCTGCTGGAAGCGCAGGACATGATCCGACGCCTGGAAGAGCAGCTGCGGCAGCTGCAGGCCGCCAAGGAGGAGCTGGAGCAGCGGCAGAACGAGCTGCAGGCCATGATGCAACGCCTGGAGGAGACCAAGGTGCGTAACTTCAAGTCTCTTCCAGTGGCAGTCCGAAGAGGGAGTCGTAGGAGTCATGACCCCCCTCAAAATCTTACAAAATTGTACGAATTCACGGTATAGGACGTCGGCATTTATCAGTATGACCCCCCCTCCCAAAATCTTACAAAAATCTCCCCTATGAAAAATCTATAGAATTTGTCAAAAAAACATTTTCAAACCCATAAACAAGTCAATTAGCTTTACACGAGTTCGGGGCTCGTAGGACAGAATCATTTTTCGCTAATACACACTAAGTTTCTAATAGAAAAACACAACCCGCCGTAATCGGGTAAAATAGATCGAAATAGAAATTTTATGAAACGGTTTACAGACACTAATTTTACTAAATAAACAAGAATTAGCAGTTTTAGCTCCGCCTTACCTGTTACAAAAATTGACCCTTCGCCACTGCTGACTAGACTAGACTAGACTTCTATAATTGTTTTTTTTTTTTTCTTAGAATATGGAAGCGGCGGAACGCCAGAAGTTGGAAGACGAGATCCGCGAGAAGCAGGAGGAGGTGATGCGCATCCAGCAGGAGGTGGACATCAAGGACACGGAGACGCGCCGCCTGCAGGAGGAGGTCGAGGAGGCGCGCCGCAAGCAGGTGAGCTGGCAGTCACTCACAGACAATATTGTCTATTTATACTATTATAAAATTGTAAAATAGCCATGTCTGTGCATTGAAGGTATTCCAGAAAAAAACAGTCGGGACAGGATACTTGCACGTAACCATACCCAAAAAGATTGTTTTTAGAATTTTTGTCTGTTTATCTGTTTGTGCGCGCATCATGCAAAAAAGTACTTAACGGATTTTGATGTGGTTTTCACAGTTCGATAGCTTGGGGTCCAACTTAAAATCTAAGCTACGTTTCATCTCATTTCAGTGAGATAAACTCTTTATAACTTCCAAATTTCAAGTCGATAGCATAAGTAGTTGCTGAAATAAGCAGGTGTGACAGACAGACAGACAGACGAAGTCGCACCATAAGGGTTCCTTTTTAGGGTTCCGTACCAAAATGGTAAAAAAGGAACCCTTATGGTGCGACTTCGTCGAGCGACTTGAAATTTGGAACAGTTATAAAAAATGCTTGTCCAACTTTATTTCAAATGAAAAAAGTAAAAAAATATTTTTATGTCCGAAATTTTTAAGTGGGGTTACTAGGTCAAGTGACATATCATATGAAAGGGCTTGATTTGCGCATTTCAAAATATGTTTTCATTTTATTTTAAGTCTCACAGTTTTCGATTTATGATGAAAAATTTCTGAAAAAATACCATTCCCTTATCTCCGAAGTTTGCGGAGCGAAAAATCTGAAATAATTAGAGTCGATAGGAATTGTCCCAAATATTGCACCAAAAATAAAACGATGTTCCTAACTATTACAGTTTTTTCAAAATCATCAAAATTCCTTGACAAACAAACTTAGTTATGCGGTCCGGTTTTTTTTCACTTTATACGTCCAAAATTGATACGGAACCCTCGGTGCGCGAGTACGACTCGCACTTGGCCGGTTTTTTTTACCATTTTGGTACGGAACCCTAAAAATGATTGTAAAAGATAAAAATAAAAAACCAAAAACTTGGTTTTTTGAACTTTTCACATACATTTTGAGGTTATGTGAAAAAAGTGTGAAGACAAAAGTTGTAGATCTTTTTATTACCTACAACTTTGCCATATGACTTTTTTCCATAGGATTTGTAGTTTTTCCGGAAACCGAGATAAACCATTTTTAGGGTTCCGTACCAAAATGGTAAAAAAGGAACCCTTATGGTGCGACTTCGTCTGTCTGTCTGTCTGTCTGTCTGTCTGTCTGTCTGTCACACCTGCTTATTTCAGCAACTACTAATGCTATCGACTTGAAATTTGGAACAGTTATAAAGAATGCTTGTTCAACTTTATTGCAAATGAAAAAAGTCCAAAAATATTTTTATTTTCATTGCAAAAGGGGCCGGAGTGGGGGTCCGAAATTTTAAAGTGGGGTTACTAGGTCAAGTGACATATCATATGAAAGGGCTTGATCTGCACATTTCAAAATATATTTTTATTGTATTTTATGTCTCACAGTTTTCGACATATGATGAAAAATGTCCAAAAAAATACCATTCCCCCCCCCTTATCTCCGAAGTTTGCGGGGCGAAAAATCTGAAATAATTAGAGTTGATAGGAATTGACCCAAATATGGCACCAAAAATACAATGATGTTCCTAACTAGTACAGTTTTTTCAAAATCATCAAAATTCCTTCACAAACAAACTTAGTTATGCGGTCCGGATTTTTTCACTTTATACGTCCAAATATGATACGGAACCCTCGGTGCGCGAGTACGACTCGCACTTGGCCGGTTTTTACCCTTAAAAGCCCTCCTTACAGTTCCCGACCTCAGATCGCCCGTAAATTATTTTTCCTTTCATTTTTAGAATATTCTCTTTTCCAATGGGTTTCATGCTACTATTATTTATTTTGGTTTCAAAAATTATCGATACTGGTCTATAGTGGCTACATTGCCGGATGAAAGCGATGAAAATGTCACGGTGTATACACCAGGGTAATAATGTTCAATTAGGTATTGTAACATTTATGTTGACTCTTTTGTTTCTAATTAGTTGTCCACTAAGCCGCATCGTAAAAAAATCACGTTTTTTTTTTATAATTGATATTTATTATTCTAACCACGTTAAAGTCCGTTCGCTCATCTAATGTTGCCGTTCCTAGGCGACATCTTTGCGGCACCTTTGAACCGCGACACTAAATGAGCGAATGAGCGAGCATTTGTTGATATACTCCATTTTTCAAAGTTGGGGTTAAAAAGATGTCGTATCAGCTTCACTTTGGTGAAAACGTAGTTGTTGTTTCGGTCGGTATACGGCGAAGTGTCCGCTAGCAATAAAATTTGCGGAAGTTGACTTGCGCAAACGACTTCTCGAACAAGTCAACTTGCGCGAGCGTTTACACGTTGGAAGTCGCTTGCGCAAGTCAACTTCCGCAAATTTGATTGCTAGTGGACATTTTGCTTATGAACGCACTCCCCAGGACGAGGCGGCGGCGGCGCTGGCGGCGGCGACCACGCCGCAGCACCACCACGTGGCGGAGCGCGGCGCGGGCGCGGACGGCGCGGACGGCGACGCCGCGTCCGACGCCGGCAGCGACGCGGGCGGCGGCGACCTGGCCGGCGCGCCCGACGACCTCGTGGACCCCGTGGCCGACCGCCGCACGCTCGCCGAGCGCAACGAGCGCCTGCACAACCAGCTCAAGGTAACACTCGCGCTCGCTGCTCTGTCCGACGTGCAGCAGTCGGGCGGCGGCGAGCTCGTCGACCCCGTGGCCGACCGCCGCACGCTCGCCGAGCGCAACGAGCGCCTGCACAACCAGCTCAAGGTAACACTCGCGCTCGCTGCTCGCTCAGCATCCGACCATCACCACATATACCCGCTTACGTTTGGTAGTGGACAAGCACAAACTTCGTGCAATTTGTTTCATCACTCTAAAAACGGTGAAGGGAAACTTTGTGAGAGTCCTAGAACCAAAAATTCGAAGACATGTGACGTCCACCAACCCGCACTGGGCCCGCGTACTTGACTACGGTCCACTCCCTCTCACAGAGGAGGCCTGGGTCCGAGAAGGAGGATTATTACAGGCTGATTATGAATTAATAAATAACCATCAACAGCAAGAACTTTATCAACGTAAATAGTTAGCTATTTAAAAATAAAACTACTAAATGGCTATCAAAATTAAATGGAAAGAATGAATGAATTCATTTGTTTTTCATTTCCGGTTGACGACATTTTTACAGAAACGTTATCTAAAATTTGAAAACAAATGTTTCCTGTAAACTGTGAAACGTTTCCATGTATTGTAACTCCAAACGATTGGCACTTACCTTTGGTCGTTGTCCACAGGCGCTAAAGCAGGACTTAGCGCAGTCGCGCGACGAGACGCGGGAGACGGCCATGGACAAGATACACCGCGAGAACGTGCGCCAGGGACGCGACAAGTACAAGACGCTGCGCGAGATCCGCAAGGGCAACACCAAGCGCCGCGTCGACCAGTTCGAGAACATGTAGGCGGCGCGCCCGGGCTGATCGCACTGCTCCACTCCCACCCCCATCTCCTCCCCCTCTAAGATCCCTTACCACATAGTTGTATAATAAGATGTAACTCTATCCTTGTTTCGTGCTCTGCGCATTCATAGATCAGCTCTCGAGTCGCCGCAGGTCGCGGACGGCCGTCTAATGAGATGTAAGCGGATAAGTAGCAATTATAGCCTTTACTCCAATCGCGTAAAGCTTATAATTGAGTCGCGCTCTGCACGCGGACCGACCGGTTCATAATCTGAAGTGCCAAAAATGTATTTTCAAACATTCCGTTGTATTTCGCGAAATCAAAATGCTCATTGTGTAAAATTGAGGTTGATTAGTGACAATAGACGTGACGTCGGGCCGCGTGCGGGCGACGGTCGTGATAGTACGTTGATGATCGAACGATATTTTTATATAATTTTATACACCGTCCAGGCAATATGTATCTTTTGCCGTCGTCAAGAGATTGTCAACTTATAAAGGGTCTAACGATTCAGCGGTGCTTACATAATGTGTACGAACACTCGCACTTGTCGGGCGTCGTAGTCGAAACTAACTGTAAATATTGATTATTATTACTTATTAGTAATTTTATTTTAGACCGTTGTGCTATAACCTAATGATGTGAACATTCTAGGAGTCACTTGCTACAGCGATGTATGTTACAATAGCCAGATAAATCATAAAATCAAAGCACACAGAATTTGTTTTTATTAATAATAATCATTTTTGAAAATAATTTGGATTTTATTCGTCTAAATGTATTGTTAAGCGTCGTACCGGGTGGATCTAGTACGAGTCATTAAGTCGCTGTGTGCTCGGCTTATATTTTTATTGTGGTAGTTGATTCGATTATTATAATTTGTCTGTTGATTATTTTAGTGTTTGGCGGATGTGTGTGTGAAGGTGTGGACAGACGGGAGCGTGGCTCGCCGCTCACCACTCGGGACTCAGTGTCGCTGCGCTGCACTGCGCTGTACTGCGCTGTACTGCGCTGCACTGCGGTGTACTGCGCTGCACTGCGCTTTACTGCGCTGTACTGCGCTATGCTACCATATGCTAGGCGACGCACTGCGACAAACACCTGTTACGTTGTTCATACATAAACGTCACGAGTTTTGCTCAAAAACAAACAATGTCCGAAGTGTCTTGTCCGAACGAGTAGCGGTGAAAGGGAGGGGGCGACGCCCCTTATTTATTTTTATAATCATTTATAATCTAGATGTAGGAGTTAGAGCTGCAAGTGTAATTATTATTTTCAGTTCAGTTTCAACGGTTATTACGTCGGTCTGTTATCCTGATATTATGTTTATATACGAGCAGCGACCGCGCGACCAATATATTATGTATGTTATACTATAGAGGAGACGCCGAGTCGTCGGCGCTACAGAGACAAATGTATCGGCCTACGAAACTGTTCTCACTTGTTTCTTGAACAAAATTTGAAATAGATACTAAAATGTATGCTTGTAGGGAGTATATAATTTTAAGTGAATAGAAGGCATTCCATAAGTTACAATGCGGTGGCGTCGACTTGGTTTTTATGAAAATTAAAATGTTATGAAAATATAATTGTTCGTGTTTTGTTTAATATAAGTGCCATCCGTCACAGTCCACTGTCAGAGGCCCGAGGTCGGCCGGAAGAGCGGCTCCGCGGCCTTGCACCAGTATTCCGATATTTTCTTGTCATTATTTTCTTAAAATTTTACAATACCACGTTGCCTTGGATTTAATATAAATTTTTTTCCAATAAAATATTTAAGTAAATAAATTATGAGTTTTATTTCTTAAAAATATTCCCTTCTAATCATTAAAAATACTGTATGATCAATTGATCACTTATTACACTTTATATTGCATAGTGGTGTATTCCCGTTGTCCCATTACCCGTGTCCCTATTAATGGGAACAGCGGGACTAAAATAATTAAAAAAAAATCCCGTTGTCCCCATTACTCTTCTCCCTCCATGAATTTATTCAAGTCCCATTGTCCACATTAATGGGGACATCGGGAACAATTTTTAATTATTTTATTCAAGTCCCGCTGTCCCCATTAATGGGGACACGGGCATTGGGAACAACGGGAATACACACATTTTTGTAAAACACATTGTTATAATATATAATTTGATTATTTTAAAATTATATATATTTTTAATTCATTTGTCACAAAAAACTTTTGTATACAATTACATTTTAGATCACGCTGTTCAAATAGATTTAAATATCTTTATTTTCGTCAATAGACGTCAAATCGCACTGGCAGCGGGACACGGCGAGCAGATGAATCGCCAGCCAGCGATACCCGACAACGTATAAAATCATCAGTTGCCGTATGAATTGAATAAATATCTCGGCCCCTTTACTTATAGACGATGATTAAACAATTCTTAAGTCAGTTGTCATCTTAATTCATTGTCATACAAATGACGAGGATAGTTGTATATTTAATCAGTGGTTAAAGTTAAGAGGCATCTATAAGTAAGGGGGCGGCTATCCGAATTACGAAGCGTGTACGCGCATTCGTATTGAAACGGACCAACGCTATAGTTTGTCGTGCGGTATTCTATGAAATTCAGAAGTTTCTATAACACGCATAAAATCTCGTGTTACCCGTTGCTCAACCTTAAACTCAGCTGATCAAAACAACCCTTGGAAACGCTTGTTAAGTAATCATAATCACATACTAATTTGACGCTGTAAGTCTCCTGGGGGCCGAATCTCATAAGATACATCCTTGTTTGCAGCGCTGCCGCAACGGTGAAACTACAGTTTGATATTCACTAAGTTGCGAATAGCTGCACTAGCGCCATATGTCTAAGGCTGCGACGGCCGTGAGTTAGAACTACTCAACGGTAGCAAATCGACGATGATTGGCTATATCGGTCGATAGCCAGCCATAAAATTGTCTCTTAGAGAATATCACAGCTGTTCAGGCTTCAACAAGCCTCGATCAAGTGGGCGCGTTGTCTCTAGGCGCGTGGTTGGCGTTCTTGAGATGGCGGAGTAAAGAGCTCTTGTCTTTGAACTGTCGCTCGCACGCGCCGCAAACGTATACGCGTCCGTTGTGCATCATCATGTGGCGGCTCAGACCTGAAGGTAGGTAGGATAGCAAAGTAAATGAGTGGTCAGTCACTCATTTAAGTTAATTGCAGTACGCGGCAATATTTACGCATCGACCTTTAGAAAGAGATGTCGGCTAGCTTCGGCTTTATAGTGTCATCTCTGTCGCACGAAGCAGTAACAGCCCCGTATTTAATAAGTCAACGACAAAACGTCACATAGGTATTATGAGTGACGGATACGACGCTCTTTAAAGCCGACGCTATCAGATTATTTGTATCACAACTTCGATGGTGTATTCCCGTTGTCCCCACTTGAATTGAATAAAATAATAAAAAAATGTTCCCGTTATCCCCACCACTCTGTCTTCATTCATGGGGACAACGGGAACAATTTTTAATTATTTTATTCCCACTGTCCCCGTGTGTCCCAGTGGGCACAACGGGAATACACAAATTCGATGTGTATATTTATTGGCGGTCTGCCGCTTGCCGCGTATTAGCCAGTAGGTACTTAACTAGACTACAAAGTTCTAGTCGCAAATCATAGAAACAAGGGAGATGTGCCAAAGCGCTATTGAGCTTGAGAATTTAGTTTGATCACATTGATCGTAATAAAAACTGGGCAAGAGCGTGTCGGACCACGCTCAGTCTAGGGTTCCGTAGCAAGGAGTATTTCAGTCTTTCAACCGCAAATATAAGTTTGTATTTCATAATATTATTATGAAATACAAACTAATTTTTGCGGTTGAATTAAAAATAGTGAATATTTCTAAAAGTTATTGTCGTATCTTGTTCAAACCAATTTCAATCGAGAGTATTTATTGGATGCCATAAGCTTGATTATTTTCAGATTTTTTGATTACGCGGTTGGAAAATAACATGGGGGGGACACATTTTTAACGACTTTTGGACCTCTAGGGGTGCGCGCAAATATATTTTTTTATGGGATTTTATGTATGGGATCTTACGAAAAATAAAATACCCCTAATTATATTATTTTTCGTAATTTTACTACAGGAGGTTGTGCGGAATTTTTAATGTGTGGGAGATTTATATTTACGAGGAGGAGGAATTGTGTCGAAAAATTTTCAAAAAGTGGCAGCAGTTGTTCCCGTACTTATTTGCTATGATGGCATATCTCCTTGTTTCTATGATCTGAGGTGTGAATAATTATTTTAATACCCACAACAACATTTTTTGGTCCTTCGAGCCGGATAGGGACCAGCGACCTATATTCTATATATCTATATTCATATAATTTATTTGAATTTGAATCCCACTAATATTATAAATGCGAAAGTTTGTGTGTGTGTGGGTATGTTTTTTACCTCTTCGCGCTGAAACGGCTGGACGGATTTGGATGAAATTTGGCAAAGAGCCTGGGACCTGGAAAAACACAGGTTACTTTTCATCCATTTTCACGCAAACTAAGTCGCGGGGAACAGTTAGTATGAATATAGGTCACTGGTTCATATCCGGCTCGAAGGACCAATACAATGTTGGGGTTTTCTATGGATGTACCTGAGGCGTATAGGAACAGCTTGGGGCAGCGGTCGCAGCGGAACAGAGCCAGCGGGCGCGCGGCGGGCGGCGCGTGCGAGCGCTCGTGCGACACCAGCGCGCCGCGCTGCGTGAAGCTCTTCTGGCACACCGAGCACTTGTGCGGCCGGGTTTCTGGACCCAACAAACGTTATTTTTACAAGGATTCAATCAATCTGGATGTAATCAAAATCAATGCTGCCATGTGACATACAAAACATAGTAAGTATGTCAAAAGTTACAAAAGAGAGCCCCCAAAACGCCCACTCTATAATCTTACACCACTAGTATTTAGCTGGGCGTTAACTCCCTAGCAACAAATACGCGCACAAACAGACAAAAATTTAAAAAATATCTTTACGGGTATGGGTACATCCCAGTACCCTATTCCGACTGTTTTTTCTGGAATATCTTCAATGTACAGACAGGCTTTTTTACAATTTTATAATAGTATAGATACCCATCGTACTGACCGTCGTGCACGAGCAGGTGTCGCGTCAGCACCTCGCGCTGCGCGAACGTGCGGCCGCACAGCGTGCAGGCGAAGGGCCGCTCGCCCGAGTGCACGCGCAGGTGGCGCGTGAGCGCGCTGCGCGTGGCCAGCCGCTTGCCGCACTCCGGGCACCACGCGCCCAAGCTGGGACCACAAGTGCCATTAACGGCCGTACCACAAAAAAATAAACATCTGTTCAACACACGTTCAACACGAATGCTACCAAAAATAATAGGCACTTGTTTTAGCACTAACTTGTTTAAAACAAGTGTGTATTATTTTTGGTAGCATTCGCGTTTAACACGTGTTTATCTTTTTTTGTGGTAAGGCCTTTACTGTTTTATGATACCGTACCTCAGAAGCAGTGGCGTGCCTAGGGGTAAGCCCGACGCACTTATTTTCGTTGTAAAGTGTATTTATGTCCAGTTTTAGGGTTCCATAGTAAAACTAGGAACCCTTATAGTTTCGTCCCGTCCGTCTGTCCGTCTGTCACACCCTCGTCAAATCTACAGTTCATAACCAATCTGTATGAAACTTGTCTTCTGTGAACCGCCATAAAGGCCTGTAGTGAACTTACGAAAAATAAAATAATTAGGGGTGACCCCCATACATGAAACTGAGGGATGAAAAAAAATATTTGCGCGCACCCCTTCGTGTAGGGTATCGTTGGATAGGTCTTTGAAAATAACTTAGAGTTTTCTAAATGACTTTTATATTTAAGTCCATATTGAGTGAACTAGGAGCTCCGAAACTCGTTAACAATGTGTCCTGTAATTTTGTAATTGTAATTTTCCAACCGCCCTGTAATTTTCCAACCGCGTAATCAAAAAATCTGAAAAAAATCAAGCTTATGGCATCCAATAAATACTCTCGATTATAATTGGTTTGAACAAGATACGTCAATAACTTTTTGAACTATTCACTATTTTCAGATTTGAGATATTTGCGGTTGAAAAACTGAAATACTTCTTGCTACGGACTGAGCGTGGTCCGGACACGCTCTTGCCCGGTTTTTTTCATGAATTTAAGTCAGTTTATGTCGTTACAAAAGCTATTGCTTTTATAACGACATAAACTGACTTAAATTAAATACATAAAAAATCATTTACATTCATGAAAAAATTATATTTATATATTCTCTAAAACGAAAAATAATGCGTCGGACTTGCTCTCTATGCACGCCACTGCCTACTTATACAGAAGATGTCATCAATCCTGGCAAGGTCGCCATTTAAGGCGAAGGTAAATGGTAACGGCCAGTTTTAAATCTCTTATTTCGCCGTCAAATAATGCAGGTTAGTTGTGCAATTTTTTTATGTTAAACTAGAACATATATACATCAATCGTACCTGTGAATATTTAACTATTGTAGTAAAATACTTAATGAAATAAATTCATGAATTCGTGTCTACCCAAAACATAAAAACGTAATTACTTTCAAATCGCTTAAGATATTTTCATGATTTGTTTTGTGTGAAAAGACTATGTTACTACCTATAATATTGCCTGTTACTTTTTTTTTATTTTATATTTTAGATACTAAAAAGTAATAATACGTCTAATTCTGCACAGCGCGCTCCTTGATAGGCGAGTCGTATTGCTCGGTGGATGTATGTCGCGTTGCTTGAGCTCAGCGCAGAACACTCAAGCTATACCGCCCAAATCACTCAAGGCCGTTGGCGTATACCGGGGCCTTAAGGGTCAAGTTGAAATTAATGTCAAATACATACAAAGGTATTATAGACCTTAATATTTTCCCTTGAAAGTGTAAAAGATAGTTATTTTTGTGACATCCAGGGCCAGATTTAAAGTTGTGGAGACCCCAGGGCCACTGGCCTGTTGCCCTGCCCTAAATCCGGCACATCATATTGTACAGGTCTCCCAAAGTGATAATGCGCATAGAAATCTTCGACACTGTTCGGCAACGGTCGTATTCCCCGAGCGTCGGAAGACGATAATTATGTATATAGAGGTTAAGTGCATTTTCTTCATGCAATTTAGTACCTACTGTATACGCGGCTGGTTCTATGTGGGACTTTGGGAACACTAAACACAGCTTGTTCAAACTTCAGCTGCACGCGAAAGTTGGAAGAATGGGACTATTTAAAAAAAAAAAAACCGGACAAGTGCGAGTATGCCTCGCGCCCTAAGGGTTCCGACATATGATCATAGATGGCGCTACTGCATACTTCCAATGGCGCCATCTATGAGCAGACGGCTCCACTTATGGTCCGGTGACTGACGGCGGACAATAAAGTGATCCTATAAGGGTTCCGTTTTTCCTTTTGAGGTACGGAACCCTAATAACAACAATCCACTCACGATTTTTTATCAGATTTTGCTTCATTCTTTGTGTGACGGTTCGACTTTGCATACTTTATGATACACTCGTTTTCTTGCAATGAGTCTTCCGCTTCTCCTGATGTATTCAGCGATTCATCCATCGTTTCCTTCTGTGTCGGGAACTCGGTGTGCTAAAATATAAATATCCAATGACAAACATAATTCAGAATTTCAGACCACCCTATTTGATAACTACTACACAGCAATTTTATTATTCTTTTTTGTTTATTTTGTATGAATTTTGTCTGTGTATTATTCGTGCCAAATAAATGTTTTTCTTTCTTTCTTTCTTTTCTTTCATAACCTTCTATTCGGTACCGAATTCGAGACAAAACAATGCCCATGGGCACCTTGATTTGAAAAATTCTTTTTGCATAATGATAGCCCAATTTGCGAGGAAGGTAAATAAATAGGCTATAATAACATCACGCTACGACCCTTAAGAGCCGAGCAACAGCGGTTAAAACCGTGGGGGGCGCAGCTATATGAGAATAATACCCTAGCATTAGTACTTTAGCAGTTCACTAGTGGCATAGCGAGGGTAGCATCACTAGAGGTGGCGGTTCGCGCCACAACCGCGACCGGTACATGTCATATAGGCTTTGACGGTCTCCGCCCCGGACCAGTAGAGTCTCGACCCGCATTACATGCAGAAGAGACCAAGACACTTGTCGCGGTCTCCGGTCTCGGCATGAACTGCCACCTTACCAATGAAGCAGTCAGCAATACCTGTTCCTGAACATCATCTTCCTCCATCAGTTCCAACATAATTTGACTCCCATCCCCCGTCTCCAATTCCAATGACTTGATGTTCTGATTTGTATACACCAAGCCGTCTTCTTGTTCAGTTAAAATGCCCAGTTCTAACAGCATTGTTGATAAGAATGTTGTTATGTCTGGGTCTGATGTGTCTACTTCTTGTGATTGCTGGAAATATGAGCTTCTTGTGAATGCAATAGCAGTGTGGCTGACGAGTGATTGTCAAACAATTGCAAGCAGCCCCTGTTTGCAATTGTTTGACAATCACTCGTCAGCCACCAGCCACCAGCTCCAGTCCGTGGGTGCTCGGGAGCTCCAGCACCCACGAGAGGTAAGTCGCTGCACCCACGACCATAGACATCAAAACTGATTAGTAAATTGGCTCTGAGGCTCCTCTCTACTTATAGACCGCGCGTCACCTCCAGGAAATATTCAATGGGTTTTAAATGTATATAATAGGTCATTTACGAAAAAAATTACAGACAAATAGTTATTTTATTTTATTTCATTTTATTTTTAAGGGTGACAGTAGCATTAGATCGTGGTATGGTGGTGACACTTCAAATTCTCAACAGTAAGTACTTGCATGTACTTACAAATTCTTCAGTGGTTCCATCCGTCAGTTGTATTTCTGGGTACTCTGTTTTTGGCAGGTCAGGTAATTTCTGTTAACAAAAAGAAATAAAATTAACCTCAAATATTTAATCAATTCAGCTCACATCACACCATAGAATGCCACAGCCAAATAACGCTATTCTTCGGCAGTGTTGTGTTCCTGTGGTGAGTAAGGTCGCTAGAGCTCCTGAGGATATGCTTTGTTGAGAGCAATGGACCTGCTTGTCCCCTAAGCTGTTATGCCATAGAGTAGCGTTTCATACTCAGCGGGTCGCAGCATTCTTGCCTTGAAAACTTTGATTTTGCTTTAGTGGAAATATTATTCTGCGTAATATTTAGATGTAACTAGCGCAGGGGAGAGGGGTTAAATCAATGTTGTAACCTTGCAAGATAAAACCTGCCACCTTCGAATTCTCTGCAGTAGACTTGTGCATGTACTTACATGTTCTTCAGTGGTTCCATCTGTCAGTTGCATTTCTGCATACTCTGTTTTAGGCAGGTCAGGTAATTTCTGTTAACAAAAAAAATGAAAATGAACCTGGTCTACACATCACATAATACCACAGCCAAATAATGCTACTCTTCAGTAGTGTTGTGTTCCTGTGGTGAGTAAGGTCCTGCTTGTCCCTTAAGCTGTATGGAATAGCAACTCCTTATTTTAAAGGGTTTGCACCGCGCATGTGATACTAGGTATTGCAAGTGCATCATAGACTATGGTAACCGCTTAGGGGTTGTCCATTAATCAGATAATGTTTTAGCAACTTTTTAACCCCTCCCTCCCCCTTGATGATACGTGGTGACGTGTTAGACTAACCCTCCCCCCTAATATTACGTGTATTTTTTTGGTACAAAGTATCTTAAACATTTTCAGAATATAATTTAAAATCACGTGCTGCTTTTCGGTTTAAAAATCGCGCGTTCAACGAAAAAATAAACACACACGTGATATCTCACTGCACCTCCCCCCTCTTTGTCATATTTCGTGGTTTTTAGGGTTCCGTACCTCAAAAGGAAAAACGGAACCCTTATAGGATCACTTTGTTGTCCGCCGTCAGTCACCAGACCACCATAAGTGGAGCTCATAGATGACACCACTAGAAGTATGCAGTAGCGCCATCTATGATTATATATCGGAACCCTTAGGGCGCGAGGCATACTCCCACTAATCCGGTTTTTTTTCCTAACAGATCACCTGGTAAGGGATCGTCCATTAATCATGTGATGACATGATTAATGGACGATCCCTTACCAGGTGATCTGTACACCAGTTTGCCATATCATTGTACCTATAAAAAAATCACACTTCCTTGCAAGATAACCTATGAACATACCTCTACAAAATTATTAACTGCTACACTGTTGAGATTCAACATGTTGATGTCAGCAAATTTGTCAAATGTGACTACATACTTCGGCCCCTCATCGTTGTCTATGTTATCCAACTTTTGTTTATTTTCCGCTTCACTTAGAAGCCTCTGTCTGTATTGTTTCTCTTTTACTGCTAGAACGTGAGACTTCAGTTTTTGATATGTCACTTCACATTTTTTCCTGAATTCATAGTATTTGTTAAGGTCGTTGTAGCATTTCGTACAGATTGTGTTTGGTAAGCATTCTTCTCTTTTCACCTAGAAATTGAAAAAGATTTGTTAGTTTTATTGAAGTCTAAAAGCTAAGAAAGTTGCAACACCATCTAGCTAGTTTTCTAGAAAGATACTGTTATGAATCTCAATTAGAAGACATAGTTTAATATGAATTCAATTTTGTCGATTTTAATCAATATTAAGATAGGACGACAGTCGACGACTTATAATTTTATTTAATGAGAGAATGCTTTCTTCAGAAATAAAAATCTTTCTATTAGGCATGGGGTGGCTCCTGAACATATTTTTTTTTAAACAGGTCGTAGACTGCACCTCTTTGGGAACCACTGCCCAAGGGAGTGAAACCTAGTTTCACATGTTTATGAAGTAATAAAACCTTTTATGTAATTATGAACTGTGTATTGTATGAATGCCTCTGATGCCAGAAGTATTAAACAAAGAAAAAAACGTAAAGCAATTTGTTACCTCTAGTCCAACACAAATCATGATCCTGAGTGCTAGCGTTGCACAAACTTTGTCCTTGTCATCAGAGAATATGGGCATGGCTTCTGTGGTCTTGTTCAGACACAGTCTACATAGTTCGTGGACGTCTTCTATTAACTTGTTGTTCGGCCGCTTTCGGGAATACGTTCTCATCATTGTAATAACAAAAAAAAAAAACAGCTGCTCACAGCTGGTATTTATGAATCACTTTTTTTTCTCACACTGACTTCAGGCGATTGTTACCAAACGATTAAATAAACCGTGATATTATTTAAAATATTAAGTTTATTTGATTAAATTGCACTCCTCTATGTTTTGGATGTAAAACAATAATATAACCTCAAATTGATTCGTAAGACTTATTGGTATTTTTAACACAAATACATGTTGCAAATGTTACATAACTTTCTTTCTTTCTTTCAAACAATAATTTATTTAACTTGTTTCTTCTTTATTCATTTCTACTTTGAACAAACGCCTCTACTTTTCAGTCCTACTTCGACGACAATAGAATTCCAATTTTCATTTGACTTGACATGACACCATGACACTACACAATAATGACATTGACATTATTGACAATGATAAGACAATGCTTGAGTCCTCGGACCAATAAATTATCCATTGGTTCGAGCATGCTTGGACTAAAGGTTGTAGCCGACATAAAAGACACTGCTCCGTGCTCCCACACGACAAAATAATGTTCATTGAAATGTGAACTACTGGGCGTCCTCTGTAGACATACTTTACACTGATAACACAAATTAGCAGACAGCTCACTGTATGCTATCTTACTTCCATCGATGACCCCTCCCGCTCTGGGCGGAGCGGAAGGGAGTGTCAGACTCTTACTGACTAAAACCCACCCGTGTTCCTTCCCTTTTGTCCGGGTCAGCGGTATCCCTTTCGGACAATCCCGCTTTCCCGGCAGGCTTGGGCCCTAGTGGGCCCCCTCTTCGATGCTGACATCTCTTTGAGGCGCGCGTGGAACACGGCCCTGCGGCCTGCGGGCGACATACTTGGGGCGTCCATCGTCCGAACGGAAACAGTCCCGAGACCACCCGCGGCGGCGCACCGTGTTTCGCGTGCGCCTACCAAGTGGAATTGCGGCTGTAAGGTGACGGCCGCAGAGGGTCACGGGGCCCGCCTTTTCTGGCGGGTCAATACCTGCCGGGGGTGCGGACAAATCCCGTGCCCGGCTTATGGTAGTTGGAGAAACACCGGGGTGGTTTTAGTCAGTAAGAGTCTGACAGACCCCGCCCTCCTCAGCCCTCCCCAGGGCGGGGGAATCTATGAGGACGTGTAACTTGAAAAAAAAAAATTACCTCCATCGTACCATTCGATAATTGACGTCTCGCTTTAAGGCGGTATTGAGCAGGAGCGATGTTGGAGCGGGGTTGTGTAAATGGGCTTCGACCTCAGATCAACTCAATGAAATTGAAAATGACAACTATCGTTACTTGACCGCTTCCAATTCCAACCAATTCCGAAACAATTCCACAGTACCTGTTCCAGTTCCATAGTTTCAAGTTCCAGTTCCACAGTAACTGTACCACAGAACCTGTTCCACAGTTCCACACTACCTGTTCCAAAGTTCCACAGTTCCATGGTAACGTCGGTACCTGTTCTATGGTTCCACAGTACCTATTCCACTGTTCCAAAGTACCTGTTCTACAATATATCTTTCACTTACTTTTGCTTACCCCCTTTAATATGGAAGTTGAATACGTGGGAAGTCAGAGGGGTAACCATTTAATGAAGGCGTGTCAGTTTAAATTAAAGGAACACAGAGATAGTAGGGTGAATAGAATACCAAACAAAAGGTCATAATTATTACAGAACCTAATTCAAGACTCAAGCATTACTTGATACTAGTTTCAACCAATGAAATGACTTAAAGCTAGTCTCAAGTAATGCTTGAGTCTAGAGTTAGGTTTTGTAATACGACCCAGTCTCCCGCTACTCGCTGCCGCTACTCACCTTGACCCACTCAGCAGAAAATCCTACTTCCTATTAAATTATAAACGTGAAAGTTTGTGAGGATGTATAGATGTATGGATGGATGTTTGTTACTCTTTCACGCAAAAACTACTGAACGGATTTTGATGAAACTTTACAGTAATATAGCTTATACTTATACATCAGATTAACACATAGGCTACTTTTTATCCCAAAAACGCGCGAGAATCCGCGGACGGAAGCTAGTATACGATAATTCAAAGACCTTCTTGCATTGAATTCTACTTTATTTGATAAAACATGATGATTATAATAGAGTTGTAATAAACTATCTTCATAGTATTTTTACAATCATAAAAAAAACATTGTTCTATGCAGACATTGCATCATAACTCCTGGGCCTCGTCAGAGACCAGCAGCAGTAATGAGAGTAGTTAACAATACTGTTCTAATGTGCTTTCTATTAGTGATTCATCTACTTGTTTCTAAGTGCCTTTTAAGTAATTAATCTACTTGTTTATTTAATTAAAACAGCACTGAGAACACGGAGTACGAAGCCTTTACGATCTGAAATAAATAAAAGCGTACAATAATGGTTGTATTCTTAAAGCCAAAATCCTGTTTTTGATCGAGAGGTTCATTTAGGTGCATCTGCATAGGTTAAATGTATACTCACCCTAATGTACGACTCATACGAAAGTTCGATGTATCCAAGGCCTTTGAGGACCACGGGTCGCTGCGAACAAAATCAAGTAGATTGTGATAGATAGGCAACTAAGCACCAGGGCCCCAAGTCTACTATTGCAATTATCACAATCGTGTCAGAATGGTCTCATAATGTCATCGTTTTGATCAAAGAGATAGTCTTACTCTAAGCCAATGGCCGAAGCAATACCGGAGGTTTTGACATATGTTTTGACAGTTATGATGTCATTATGACACCATTCTTCCACAATTGCAATAGCAGATTTGGGGCGGGGCCCAGGTAGGCACTAGGCACCACCCTAGAGCATAAACTTCTTGTTGGCCTGAGTTAGGGTTACCACCCGTACTCTAGCTAGAGTACCTACTAGCTGTTCCCCGCGACTTCATCAGCGTGAAAGTGGATGAAAAGTAGTTTATGTGCTTTTGCAGGTCCCAACCTCTTTATCAAATTTCTTCCAAACCCATCTAGCCGTTGCAGCGTAAAGGAGTTACAAACACACACTTTGCAACCACAAACTTTCGCATTTGTAATATTGATGTGACTACGTATGAACACTTACTTGGGCGACGCATATAGTGATCGTAATTAGCTTTCGCAGGCGCACTGAGGACTGCCCCCGGCAGTGGTGCCAGCCGGAGAAAAACATCGCCGTGCCCAGGTGGGAAGCCTGAAACACAACACGCTGTAGAAAACCTATGGTTAGAATTAGAATATGAAGGAGGATTATCAGGGCGGGAATACCTACCTACAAGGTGGCATTTAGGGGCAACTACGATTTTCGCTTTCAGCTAGTAAGCAAGCAGCCTGCGCCGATCAGCCAGCGCTTATCGGAACCAATCCGCGCAGTAGTCGCTACATAAAGCAAGCTAGTAAAAGCAGGGAAATCTCAGGAAAATCGGCTTCCCGCGCAGATTGGAACTTGTCGGAACTGCCGGCCTACCATGACCACGATAGAAACGGGTTTTGTCGACAGAAGACGGTGTATTCCCATTGGCCCCACTGGCCGTGTCCCCACTGGTGGGGCCAACGGGAATAGACTAAATGACAGATTGTAGAAACATTTCTACCGTTTTATTCAGCTTGATGTTGTGCTTACCTCCACGGTTACGTCTCCAGCGTTCCACATGTAGAAGCCAGTGGTGATGAGCACAGCAGACGCAGTGACGACTGTCACGCACAAGTTCACAAGCGTGCGCTCCGAACTCTTAGGGATAGGTATATATAACATTAGCATTCGATGGGATTAGTTTACGTTTATGCACATGGATGTCTTCAAACGTTAGTTTTCCTATTTTCCTGCATATTGCACATGCTGATGACGTTAAATTTAATCAGTTCAGGGTTACAAGAAGGCTTCATATCCATCAATGTGTCTGGTAAGTTGTCGTGTAATGGCAATATCTAAATGACTATACCTAGATATAAATCATAGCGTTCTAGGGAAGATAAGCAATCGGCTTCTGCGTTGCATGTTCTGATTGTTGCTGTTCCGGTGTTCTATTTGTGGTGTACCTATATGAAAATTGTTTGTAAACGCGCCCACAAGAAAAAAAATCGTAGTGTGACTGTGTGAAGCAACGTATAGGTATATGAAGAAAAAAATTATATATCTACCGCCATCTGAGCCATTAGTAACACTAGAAGCAAGATGTTTAAGATGATCTGTCCACTGAACACCCCTCGACACACGGTCTGCGTCTGCTGTGTGCAACTGGAAATACAATAGTTTTAGGTATATACTGAGCATTCCTGCGGATACGTAGAACACACAACTGATGAGAGCAACTAGGTAAAAATATCAGAAACGTTTGATATACGCCGCCGAAACTAAAGACGTGTTAAATACTGACCGTAACGTATCCGAATGCATCTTAATCCCAACTTTGAACCCCGTCTCATACATAACTTCTTTCTCGGTCTGACTTAGATCATTTCTCTCAAATATCTCACTGAGACTTAGGAAGTAGCTCTGCAGGTTTTTGTACTGATGGCTGAGGCAGGTCATTAGAGGGATGACCAAGGTGTAAATCGCGACGATCCTCGTCAGGAAGATCCACCAAACTATGAAGCAGATGGCTCTGACTACATTGGCCAGTACAGACTTGTCCTCGACGTCTGGGTACGCAGTCACGATAATCGTGAACGTCATGTCTGGAAATGGGCGTGAAATACAATAGTTGAACGTACATTGTAAATTATTTGTTCTTGTAGTTTTGTAATCAATACTTAGATCAGATTTTGTTGTTTCTCTGGACTTAAGCCTCCTCTCTGTGAGAGGGAGTGGGCTGTAAAGTCTACCACGCGGGCACAGTGCTATCTATACGTTCGTATAAGTCACACTCTAGATGAAACTTCACAGCAGGCCCGCCGCAAGCGGGTGTGCAAGGAGTGCACCGCACACGGGCGGCACGTCCAGGGGGGCGGCAAATCGAGCCATCGATCACGTAAAATTTACTCATTGTCATAAATAATACCCAGAGATATTATCGCATGGACAGTGGACAGTGCCGGATCGCTCCGTCGCTAAATATCATATTCTCAAAAGAGCACATTCGTAAAACATCACATTCGCAAAACACGATATTCGCAAAACATCATATTCTCATAACATCATTTTCTCAAAATATCATAATCTTATAAGACCACATTCGCAAAATACAACATTCTCTAAACATCATATTTTCAAAAAAGGTGAAAAAGTACACTGGGCTCCAAAAAATTATGCCGATGACGGCATTGTGCACCAGTGCAAATGGTAAAATCTAAGGGTAAAATCTACATACGAAAGTTCTTAGACTCATACTGGCCGGCGAATTATTTCCTCTTATGACTAACTAGCTGTTTCCCGCGGTTTCACCCCCGTTGCTCGGCTCCTAAGGGTCATAGCGTGATGTTAAATAGTCTATACTATTCCTCATGAATCTAGCTATCAAATACAAAAATATTTTTTCGAATCCAATTGGTAGTTCTAGAGGTTAGCGCGTTCAAACAAACAAACAAAATGTTCAGCTTTATAATATTTGTATAGATAATGACAATGTCATCGTTTAGTCATGTTTTATTGCAATAATTTTTTCAAGATAATATTTCATGTGAGACATTCTTCTATTATATTATCTTCTTCATGATTATGTTGTCCTAGTACTTTTGCCATTCTATTCATAATCTCATCATTCTGACCGGCACTGACCTGTCAAAATACTGTGCTAGTACTATTACTAGCAATTTGATTTCCCAGTAGGTAGGTACTTCAAAATCTTAATTGTTTTGATAAAATATTTTTTTCAACCCTGATTTGTAAGCTAATATTGATACCTACTAAAAATATGTTTTATTTATCGAACGATTTTGTTGCAGTCTGTACAAAAAGTAGATGTTTATAGTTTCCTATATTATTATGTACCTGTGACGAACTTAGGTACACAAAACTATTATTAAATAAAAGTACCTGTGACCATTTTACATTCAATGTATGGAGTTTTAAAAACTGTGACGATAATACACTGTGACTAAACTACTAAAACCCAATAATGTATCAGGATAGAATTTATCCTTTGTTTTGTTATTCCGTTTTTAATTAAAAAAATTAAAACATGAAAACATGTAACATAATATTGTCAGAGACTATACTTTGAATGTGGTGTTACAAGAATGTTGTATTTTGCGAATGTGATCTTTTGAGATTATGATATATTGAGAATATGATGTTATGAGATTATGATGTTTTGCGAATATCGTGTTTTGCGAATGTGGTGTTTTACAAATGTGGTCTTTTGAGAATATGATATTTAGCGACGGAGCGTGCCGGATATAACCTTAGCGCCGCCCCTAGCGGCACTAAACAATGCCGCCCCATTATCAAATTTTTGTATAAAATGACTCATTTAAAGCAGAAAAGCTATAAGTATTTAAATTAAAATATTAAAAAAAAAAAGTCAGCGTAGTTATAATAGGGGGCGGCATAATCGCTATTGCACACGGGCGTTCAAACACCTAGCGGCGGGCCTGCTTCACAGGTAATGTCTTTTGTGAACCGCCATAAAGTTATGTAGAAAAATTCGAAAAAAACAAAATTTGGGTGGCACTGACTCCACAAAATAAAATAAAATGAAGCTTTCTATAAGATTTCTGTGACCGGAGACCAATCAATAATCTATATGTTTGTGACTTTTTTATTTAGATGAATTTTTGCTGACATAAATAAGAGCTTCTTCAGTCGTAAAAAGTGTCTCCCCCTCTAAATTTTCAACTATGGGGTGGAAAATTCAGAAAAAAATTAAGGGGGTAGAATTTAATTTAATTTCAAACGAAAATTGGTTTTAAAAAAGTAAAAGTTAAGTAATTTTTGATATTTTTTATTTATTCTAACCTAACCTAACCAACCGCCTTGCTACGAAACACTAAGCATATTGTTCCGATATTTTTAAGTAAGAAGTATTTATTTTTCTATGCAGTCGGGTTTTTTTATTAATTCTTATTTTTGGAGTTTGCTTTTTAGCAGCTTATAGGCAACTGCCTAAAATAGCATCGCGAGTAGGTATATTATAGGTTCTAGATACCGTATCGTGCAACCTCCCAGCAGGCGGCAACCGAGTACATGAGCATCGACAGGAGGAAGCTTAACAACAACGCAGACAAGTACGTGAAAGTGTTCGCGATCATCTGCCTCTCCACCTCGGGGTCGTTGTGCACGCTCTTCAGCCCAACAGTCAAGTCATACATCACCAGCTTAGTTTTATCCTTGTAGCTCGATATCATATAAAGGAATAAGCACATCATCGGATGGGATATACCGAACATCAGCATGTTCAAATTCTGCTTCTCTGTCAAATTAGTTTGCGTGAAGAACGAGCCAAGTTCTAAAAGTACGAGCAAATATATCAAGACATTATTAAAAAGTGAAAATTTATCGTAGAATTTGACAAATCTTTTGGATAACTTTAGGTCTTCTATCCAGAAGTTTGGTAGACCAAAGATGTAGACTACCAAGTTGATTTTGTAGAAGAAATCTGTGGTCTTGCTGCGTTTGTACGTTGTGGCCTCCATTGTTGGGCTCTCAAAATCGAATGACTGCATGTATGGTGAAATACAGTGCATTTCATGGTACTTAATTGATATCATTAGTGTCATTTTGTAATAACTTCCGATCAAAGGGTTTAGGGTTGTCAAAAATTATCGACATCGCGTTTTCGAGGTCGCATTTTCGTAGAGCTATGTGGCCATTTACAAAATGCAAATGCATTGGACGATTCGACCATCATGTGATGAAAATATATAAAAATATTTGCGATGTAATGACACCACGGATTTCTATTACATTGTACTTTAACAGACTATTCCAACATGGCAAAATTAAGATGTTGGGCGCATCTCTAAAAAATAATAGTGAGATGCGCCCCACGTTTTTTATTTTGTTAGAAATTAATTTATACTTTTTAGTCCGTTTTAAAAACGTAGTTTAAAAAAAAAAAAACTTATTTCAATTTTATTGGCGGAGACCGCAGGTAGGTATGTAGGTACCTATATTTAAAAGCATTTGGAAATATTGTGCAATTGACAGACCATGCATGACTTGCATCTCAGATACAACCCTAGACAATTAGTTAGGTAGACTGGTAGATATTCTAAATGCCTTAATTAAATTATTATTTGCTAAATAAATGAAATGCGGCGCAATAGAGTAATTTTCTTGCATTTCAAACTAAAGGACATAGTTATCTTCTAATTGTTCGACATGTGGGGTATTATGCAATTAGGTTAAGAACTTAACTATCGTAAAAATTAATTTAATTTTAGTGTTATAATTAATCTCCACTTAATTAGATAGTACCAAGGACGAACCCACGACCCTCGTGAGTCGGGACTCCACTTAGGGGTGAACCATAAATCCAGATTGCGGATGCTACTTAAGAATAAGAATTATTTATTTGCAAGAATACAAGTACAATAAGTTGACAAACGTAATCTTTCAAGTTTCATCATACTCTACCAGATGGCTGGTGTGCAAATATTGTTGTTGTCATGTCTAACAATGATGACCATGAAGCTAATAATATAATTAAAACAGAAAAAAATAAGTACTTATAAACAAATTGTTACATTGCGGAAATAGATGGCAATGTGCAAATAATTTTACAATTTTAAATTAATTTAGATGTCATAAATTACTAATTACGAATTACTTAATTATTAATTATTAATGTTAATAATTATTATTAAATATTAATTAACTTAATTATTAATACGAACTTATTAAGAATTTTCCATAGAAAAACACATTTACCCTGTTACGACCCGGGGATCGAACCAAGACAACGCTTAGACCAATAAGGCAGTTCACATAGGTACATAATTATGCTTCATAATAACATACACTACGACAAAAAATAGTATAATTACTTACCTATTGTAAATATTATTAAACAATATTTGTACCTTTTTAGGGTTCCGTACCAAAATAGTAAAAAAGGAACCCTTATGGTGCGACTACGTCTGTCTGTCTGTCTGTCACACCTGCTTATTTCAGCAACTACTTATGATATCGACTTGAAATTTGGACAGTTATAAAGAATGCTTGTTCAACTTTATTGCAAATGAAAAAAGTCAAAAAATATTTTTATTTTCATTGCAATAGGGTCTAGACTGGGGGTCCGAAATTATAAAGTGGGGTTACTAGGTCAAGTGACATATCATATGAAAGGGCTTGATCTGCACATTTCAAAATATATTTTTATTTTATTTTATGTCTCACAGTTTTCGACATATGATGAAAAATGTCCAAAAAAATACCATTCCTTATCTCCGAAGTTTGCGGGGCGGAAAATCTGAAATAACTAGAGTTGATAGGAATTGACCCAAATATGGCACCAAAAATAAAACGATGTTCCTAACTAGTACAGTTTTTTCAAAATCATCAAAATTCCTTCACAAACAAACTTAGTTAAGTATGCGGTCCGGATTTTTTCACTTTAAACCTACGTCCAAAAATGATACGGAACCCTCAGTGCGCGAGTACGACTCACACTTGGCCGATTTTTTTTCGATAGAGTTCTGTAATTATGAGTCAGTAAGCTTGCCTCATTAAATAAGTAATCAATTTCCATTGTAAACAGTCAATTTCCATTTGTAAATATCCATTAGGTATGCTATTCCCCTGCGTCATATAATTGGCTGCCTCCTGCTGATTCCCATGAGGTGGGAAACAAACAATGTTATAAACAGGCATAACTGTTTATTAGAACTCTATTGTCCATGTTTCTGTTATATTTTCTTATTTTGTTGACTTTTATACTTTACTAGCTGTGCCTAAGAACTTTAATATTTTCTTAAATGAGTAGGTAGGTATTGATAGTTTAAAATGAGTAGAGTTTTGATTAGAGATCTGCGAGATGATGGACACCCAGCAGGACATAAGGACACCAAGAGCATCTTTCAGTAACTTAAACAAATACAAAAGAAATGTCAGTACTTACTCATAAACATATATCCTGCTGCAGTTATTTCGAGTACACACAGGACCATCTGGAACCACCAACAGAATGGTAAAATGTTCCATGTATTTTGATCGAGTGAGGATTGAAAAATGAATACAAATTAATTTTTCGATTTCGGAATTGGTCTCATAGTAAAAGAAATCATGGATAATTCTCAAAAAAGTGTTCTATAATATATTTTTCATACAAAAAACTTGTTTGTCATCCTATTATTTACCTTAATCAGTAGCTTAACTTTGTAGTTTTATGTTTACAAATTGTAAAGCTTCGACGTAATTGAATGTCATTATTAAACCGTTTGAAGGTAAAGCAATTATTAAGGTAAATGTTACATGCTGATGTTACATGTGTACAGTTATACTTGCTAGGCTGCATGCCACACGTACAGCTAAACAAAAGAAAAATGGACAAACCAATGAATATATTCAAACCGAACGAAATGACAAAACTGCTGGATAAATTTAATACCATCGGTTTCCTACTTGGAATGAAAGATTTCTGGATCGGAGATGTGGAGTTCTCCGACAGATTCATTAACTTATACAATAAATTCATATACGTGATGCAGATTTTGAACTTGTTTTTTGCTATGTTCATTTTAGTATCCTTCTTTACTCAACAAAACTTGACGGAGAAGCAGGCATCCGAACGACTTACATATTGTATGGCGGTGCCTGGCCACATGATGTTCTACTATATCTTGTGGTTCTACAAGGAGGAGACCAGGGTGCTTCTGTACCATCTAGCGGTGGTGTCGAAAGAACACCACAACGACGCCGACTTGGAACGTGAGATGGTCAAGAAGCTAATGCTTATTTCAATAAAAAACAGGTTTTAAAAAAACCGACTTCCAAAAACTACACTAAAAACTATGAAATAAAAAGTTTAAACTTCCATAATTAAAAATCTAAATGTATATTGAAGCCGGCGGCGCCTTTTCAGGTTTTTGCCTCTCAGTCTTTAAACAGGAAGGGTGTGCGCAGTGTGTGCACGTGGAAATTAAGATTTCCTTTTATTCCTTGTTCATCTGCAATTTTGCTTATTTTCATGCTAGGCCCCGCCGACTTCAATATACATTTAGATTTTTAATTATGGAAGTTTAAACTTTTTATTTCATAGTTTTTAGTGTAGTTTTTGGAAGTCGGTTTTTTTAAAACCTGTTTTTTATTTTTAACTTTTTAGTGTAGTGCAACATGTCATGTTTTTTTTTATAATAATACCTTACGTATATAAAAGTACCATAAAATCATGGATGGAGCGGAGCGACTTTAATAATATACTGCCTTTGATACACATTTTGTATATGTACTTTTACCGAGATCGATTGCTTTCACGAATTTAAATAGGTACTTACCTTCTAAGATATTTATGGATAAGTACGTTTCAGTAATCTAAAACAATGTTTTTTCAGCAATAGGCTCTTTCCCTAACTTTCTATCAAATAAGACTTGAACATAAAAAAAGCTGTGTGTACTATACACCTCTGCCTAACCTTGCGGAAAATACTAGCGTGATGTTATGCATGTATAATATCGAGATCGATTGCGTCCAGGAATTCGTGTACCTACATAATAAGACTTTTTTATTATCGTCATGATGTCATCGATATACACGAAAAATTCCGTTTATTGAAGCTGGTTACAAAACTATTCAACCTAAGTTAATACAATTTATATGGGACCACCTCGCGAGCTTCTTCTACCATATGAAAAAAAAAATCACGTAAATCGGCTCACAGATCACAGAGTAATCGGTGTACATACATTAAAAAAAAAAAAAAAAAAACCAACCGAATGCAGAACCTCCTCCTTTTTGGAAGTCGGTTAAAAAGTTTATTTGGTATTGCGATAGCGAGTAATGTGTTCGCTTGTGTTGGTGCACTCTACCGAATGATTACTGCAGGTGGGATGCATATTCAATACTAAGATTAAGTACCTATTCATATTGTGCCTCTTGAATACTCAAGTTGATAAATATTGCCAGAGCTTCTGAGCGGGGGACCTGCTTGTCACCTAAGCTTTAGACACAGCCTCAGATCATAGAAACAAGGAGATATGCCATCATAGCAAATTAGTACGGGAACAACTGATGCCACTTTTAAAACATTTTTCGACACAATTACGCGCATAATAATTAAGCGCTCCTTGTGATAAAAAACCCACGCATTAAACATTCCGCACACCCTCAATCTTACACTGTTAATCGTCACTCAACACTAACACTAAACTAAAACACTGTATTTTTGTTGCGTGATGTATATATGTCGCAGGGATATGATGAAAACAGGGAATTGATCAAATCTCTAAGCGATTTGATAGGGAATTGGTCAAATCTCTAAGCGATTTGATCAAAAACCTAACCTAACCTCCGTGATTTGATCAAATCGCTTAGAGATTTGATCAATTCCCTGTTTTCATCATATCCCTGCGACATATATTCAATATATCTTCAGCGATAGCACGTTAAGTCAAGCAGAGAAAGAAAAAAAGTACGAACAAGCGTTTAAAGTTGGAATTCAGATGCACTCTCTGACGTTGTGGTAAGTAAGCAATCTGTGGTTTTTTATGGAGTATCTTTACCGGATACCACCCCCTGGAGCAGCGGTCGGCAAGCCGCGGTCCGCGCGCCTCCTTGCGACCCCTCTACTGTTTCGGACTCAATGATTTCGACATAATGAATCGATCCATTTGCGACATAATGTACTATGATAGTATCGAAGAAGAAGAAGTATAGAAGAAATCTATACTATCATAAAATTGTAAAAAAAGCCGTGTAAAGCTGTACATTGAAGATATTCCAGAAAATACATTCGGGATAGGGTACTGGGACGTAGACGTAACCATGCCCAAAAAGATTTTTCTTTGAATTTTTGTCTGTATGTCTGTTTGTGCGCTTGGGGTCCAGGAAAAAATCTAAACCACGTTTCATCTGATGCCTGTGGGATAAACCAGGGATACAGCTTGACTTCTTGGTAGTAGGTAATAGCCACTCTACACTACGGAAGTCATTTAAACTGGTAATTTCATTGTAGTCCACGCGGACGAAGTCGCGGGCAAAAGTCTAGTATACAATAAGAATGAACGGATCCTCAAAAAACTTTTATTTCACCATGTTTGCGAATTTGGATTGTTTGTTTTTTTTTGTAATACTTAGGTAGTTAGTAAATTTTGCGCCCCCCCTTGATGGCGCCCAGGGCACATGCCCTGCCTGCTCCACCCTAGTTACGCCCCTGATGTAATGGCCTTTTAATATCTATACTAATATTATAAAGAGGAATTATTTTTTTGTTTGTTTGTTTGTACCGAATAGGCTCCGAAACTACTGGACCGATTTTAAAAATTCTAATAGAAAGCTTCTAATAGAAAGCTACATTATCACTGAGTAACATAGGCTACTTTTTATCCCTAAAAATGCACAGTTCCTGTGGGACACGCGGACGAAGTCGCAGGCGAAGTGCTAGTTAATAATATACGTGCAATAAATAAGTGCCGTCTGCATTTATTTCATTTTGGCACTATGATAATATCACACTTTAAATTCCTAGAGAGTAAGAAAGTGTTTTATTTTAACTCTGTTTTATTATCAGGTGTAAGAACCAGCACGAGCACATCTGTAGAGGGATATTCGCTATTGAAACCATACTGTTCTTTGGCATGCTACTGGCGCAACTTATAAGCTTACTGGTGGGTATTATCTTTAAAGTAAGAGCAAAAATATACCTAGTAGGTAACGAAAAAATAGCCTAAAATTACTATTTAAAATTAAAGTTCTAAATAATTAAACTATTGAACTAATAGAACTAAGCAGTAGTAAGCTGGGGACCCCACGCGGCGTAGGCGCGTGCTACGCGCTTCTCCGTTGCTCGTAGCAGTCGTAGCGTGAGCTACGCTGCTGTGCTACAAGTACCAAGCTGATCATGACGTGTTTTATTTGGGCTCACATTTTCAGGGATAAAAAGAAGTCTATAGCAGTCAAGGTTAATGTAGCTTTCTATTAGTGAAAGAATTTACAGAATCGGATCAGTAGTTCCGGAGTTTATCCTCCACATATACACAAACTCACAAAATTCACACTCTCTTTTTATTATTATTGGTATAGATTCTTATTACGAACACACAGTAATTTTCATTGAACTCTACGATACCTATAACAGAAAGCGGGCTTTTTAGGGTTCCGTACCAAAATGGTAAAAAAGGAACCCTTATGGTGCGACTTCGTCTGTCTGTCTGTCTGTCTGTCTCACCTGCTTATTTCAGCGACTACTTATGCTATCGACTTGAAATTTGGAACAGTTATAAAGAATGCTTGTTCAATTTTAGAGCAAATGAAAAAAGTCCAAAAATATTTTTATTTTTATTGCAAAAGGGGCCGGAGTGGGGGTCCGAAATTTTAAAGTGGGGTTACTAGGTCAAGTGACATATCATATGAAAGGGCTTGATTTGCACATTTCAAAATATACTTTTATTTTATTTTATGTGTCATAGTTTTCGACATATGATGAAAAATGTCCAAAAAAAACCATTCCCCCCCCTTATCTCCGAAGTTTGCGGGGCGAAAAATCTAAAATAATTAGAGTTGATAGAAATTGACCCAAATAAGGCACCAAAAATAAAACGATGTTCCTAACTAGTACAGTTTTTTCAAAATCATCAAAATTCCTTCACAAACAAACTTAGTTATGCGGTCCGGATTTTTCACATTAAACGTCCAAAAATGATACGGAACCCTCGATGCGCGAGTACGACTCGCACTTGGCCGGTTTTTATGTGAAATTCTTGTTCGATTCATGTAACCGATGTGACGGTGTAACTAGTTTGTAATGAGTGATGTTATTTCAAGGTGGTGAGCGTAACTTGTCGCAGTCTGTCCATGCTGTGTACAAGGTCTTTATCAATGTGTGTAGCCTTGGGTTGTTTCATGTGGACCGACGGTGATATTACAGTGGAGGTCAGTGAAATATATGATAAATACAGTTCTCGCTTTTAAATTAGAATAACCTGTTATATCAGAAATCGGTTCTCTCCTTACAACTCTGTCTGCGCAAGTACTTGAAATTATATGAAAATCTTCATAAATCACTAAGTACTCAAAACAAAAAAAAAAAAAAAAACTAAGTACTTGCGGGTTACTTGGAGATCAACATTGCTACGTCTGCATAGCGCCTAATAGAAAAGTCTTCTGATATTTATTTGTTAACAACAGTTCATCTGAACGGACTTGCACAATATCTTCTGTGCTGTGAGTGGTCCACATAATTTCCCTTCTGTTCTAATACTTAATAAAGTAAAATCTTTAACTTGCAGGCATCCAAGCTGTCGGAAGCGATGTACAGTTCGGGTTGGCACAATTGCTACGGACAATCGGTGGTCGTGGCCATGAGTCAAACTCAGGTGACCCCCTCAATCGAATATCAATTTCATAAAACATAAAATGTTAGAATGAAACCAATATACTCGTAGTTTATTCCCTCAGATCATAGAAACAAGGAGTTATGCCATCATAGCAAATTAGTACGGGAACAACTGTCGCCACTTTTAGTACATTTTTCAACACAATTACAAGCGCCCCTCGTGAATATAAAGATCTCCCACGCATTAAACATTGCACACACCCTCAATCTAACACTGTTAATCGTCACTCAACTAAACTAAAACACTATATTTATATCATCGATCGGGTTCGGTTCGTCGCCCGCGTGTACATTTTATATACGGTCAATGTGACCGTATCAAAGGGTCAATTTTAGTAGCGCCTTGGCACATCTCCCTTGTTTCTATGATCTGAGTTTATTCCTAATATCTGGCGATTGAAAAATCAGTCATATGAGCGAAAATTTATTCTAAGATGATATGATTGCAGTACAACTGTTGCATAATGACTTGACGATACTTTTAATGATTGAGTCACTTCATCGAGGAGCAAAGTGATATTTAGATGTCGTAAGTCACGGGATGTCATGATTAATTTCCTTTTTACTTTTCCAGGAACCAGTGGTGTATAAGGCTCTAGGAGTCCTGGAACTCTCACACGAGGCATACGTCACTGTAAGTGAAACTGATAAAGATACTAGCTTCAATAAACCTTTAGATAATGACAGTTCTCGCTCATTCGCAGAAAGGGACCTAATCTATCAACAGCTGAGTAATGCCAACTATTAATTCTTCTTTATTTTTAATTTCAGCTAGTCAAAATGCCGTATACCGCCGTGTCAGTTTTCTACTGAGTATACCTACGGTCTACGGATTATCTGACTTAATAATATGAAAAATCCTCAGATCATAGAAACAATAGGGAGGTGTGCGAAGGCGCTATCGAGCTTGATGCCTGATCTTGAGCAAATTGCTCACATTAAAAACGTACGCGCTGGCGACGAACCGAACACGATCGATGGTATAAATACAGTGTTTTAGTTTAGTGCTAGTGTTGAGTGACGATTAACAGTGTTAAATTGAAGGTGTGCGGAATGTTTAATGCGTGGGAGATCTTTTTATTCACAAGGAGCGCTTAATTATGCGCGTAATTGTGTCGAAAAATGTACTAAAAGTGGCATCAGTTGTTCCGGTACTAATTTGCTATGATGGCCTTTTACTATGATCTGAGGAAAAATCTAAGAAAATTTAAAAAAGAAAATATTTCTCACGTCTGAAGTTAGTTTTTTTGAGTATCTGCCTACTTTGTGTTGCACCCAATACATTTAAAAGTACCTACCTACTATCTTATAATATTATATTTTGACTAAGTTATACCAATAACTTTATCTTGCACCCAATACCTACGTTTAAAAGTACTTTCTTATAATTATACTTACTAATAAATAAATTAATAATCGGACAACCATATTTTTATTGAGTAATCAATTTTTGCCTAAAAATCCTGATCGCGTAGACACGGGTGAGTGTGGGCAGCACATTGTTGTCAAGAGAAGAGACCCAGTACTGTACTCTGCGGAACCTTTTTTTTATAAACATGAATATTAGAGTTAAAACTCTTAATCAGTTTTTATCAAATTAATGTTAGTGTAGACGTGACTTGCACTTCGACGAACTTAGATCAAGAACAGAAAAAAATACTTGACGATCAGGCAAACTGATGACGTTATTTACACAGGTACAGGGTACAGCGGTAGGTACAGCTAATTCCGTGTCACCAGTGGTGTGCTTACAGGGCAAGCCCGATGCATTTTTCATTTTAGAAAATAATTTAGTTCATTTTCCATGAATGTAAATGATTTTTAATGTACGTATTGCTTTGATAACGACACTAACTCACTTAAATTCATGAAAAATTCACATAAATACCCCCTAAAATTAAAAAAAATGCGTTGGGCTTGTCCTCTGGGAACGCCACTGCGTGTCACGCTACTCTAATAAGAAGACCAAGTAACACCAGGGGGTGGTGATGGTGCGCGATATTGTTGTGCTATGAGCTATATAAATAAATAAAATAAAAAAGCCTTATATTTCTCTTAATACAATGAGAATTGGCTATTGCTTAATATAAAAAAAAAAAAAGTTTTTTTATGAGAACCCCTGAGGTGAAGGCCTCCTCCAGAGATTGCCATCTTTCTCTGTCTTTCGCTACGTCCATCCAGCGTGATCCAGCTATGCGCACGATCTCGTCCTCCCAGCGAGTGTGTGGTCTTCCTCGTTTGCGTTTGCCAACCGGTCCTGTCCAAGAAGTCATCTTTTTGGCCCATCTATTGCTCTGCAGTCGTATGTATGAGCTATATACTTTATGCTATTATATTATAGCGTAGTCTGAAAGCAGCTTAATACTTCACATATTATTGAATAATTGGAAGATAATTATGTCCTTTAGTTTGAAATGAAAGGAATTTACTCTATTACGCCACGTTAACAAATAACAATTTAATTAAGCCATTTAGAATATCTACTGTGTACCTAATTGTCTAGGGTTGAAAGTTGCAAGTTGTATTTTCGGAGTATTTTATCAATTGCAAAAATATTTCCTAATGCTATTAAATATAGCTACATAAGACGAGGGGGAATCGAGCTCGAATCTGCAAGCTTTGCCAAATGCCAGCGGAGACCAATCATTAATATGTTTAAGGGGATTTAAAATTCAAATTACAGTTGTTTCTAAATCTTTTATAAGTATATTTAATAACATAAGCATAACGTGGCTCTGACATGTTTGAAATTCAAAAAAATATTTGAAACATTAAGGCGAAGGTAAATGGTAACGGCCAGTTTTAAATCTCTTATTTCGCCGTCAAATAATGCAGGTTAGTTGTGCAATTTTTTTATGTTAAACTAGAACATATATACATCAATCGTACCTGTGAATATTTAACTATTGTAGTAAAATAGTCTACCCAAAACATAAAAACGTAATTACTTTCAAATCGCTTAAGATATTTTCATGATTTGTTTTGTGTGAAAAGACTATTCTATTCTATTCTATTTTTATATATGGCAAACAGTGCCGATGTCGACAATTCTGCCAATGACGAAGTGAATTGGAATAGCAAGTGTGCAAAAAAAAAGAAAAAAAAAAAAAAAAAAGAAAAACTTTATAGGTATTAAAGTTATGAGTTCTTCGTTTGACACCAATGTAGATCTTGTTGGGTTAGTAGGTACAGGACTGCAACAAACAAATAATAAAAATAAATAAATACATAATTATTAAAAATTGTTAAAACATATACCACATTCACATAGAAATAATATTTATCGTCACATCTCATATTTTAATATTATTGTGACGGATGAAAATCATCAGCGCCACAAACAGGTCAGGAGAGGAATATGTTAAAAGGGAAGGGAAATTAATTGGAAGGGGGATCTTTAATTTAGGAAGACGGCTATAGAAATCTAAGGGAGGGACGTTATTCGAACATTCGAAGAATATATGTTCTAAAGTACCCTCCTCTAAACCGCACTCGCAGAGAGAAGAGTCCCGTATTCGAATTTTTTGCAGAAAAACAGGGGTGCAACAAAAACCTAAACGAATTCTGCAAAGAACAGATATTATAGTTTTGGAGACTTTTTTGTAACCATAGAACCAAGGTTTTGGTTTTATGGTTGGTTGCACTGCATAAAAAAAACTGCCCTTCTTTTTGCTAGATTTATTCCACTGTTCCTGCCATGAACACTGGAGATTTTGTTTTGGAAGGCTTACCAAGTCATACCCCTGATAGGTATTGTGAGAGAGATCAGCTGTAACAGATGAGCAAGCACCCTTGGCTAAAGCATCAGCGGATTCGTTTCCCTTTATCCCACAATGACTAGGTATCCAAACTAACTGAACATCTTTTTGATTATTAGCACAGGAAAATAGAGATTTTTTAATTTTTAAAATAAGGGGACTATGCAATTTACTTTTAAATGGGTTTTGAAGTAAAGCTTGCAAACAACTGAGAGAATCTGTAAAAATAACAGCTTTCTCAATATTGTGATGAGATTCTATAAAAAGACATGCCTCTAATATAGCCACACACTCACCCGTGAACACAGATGACTCATTAGGGCATTTATATTGCAAAATAATTTTGGAGTTTTGGTAATATACCGCCGCGCCAATGTTATTATGATCAGATAATTTTGATGCATCCGTAAAGAAAATTTGAAACCCATTCCATCGCTCACCCACCACCGCATTGAAAGCCGAATTCGCTGAAGGGGACTTTTTGGATATACCAATATCAAAGAAAATTTTTGGGATAAAAAATAAAACTTCATAAGCAAAGTCAAAAAGGGGTAATTTGGGATACTGGACAATAGGACAATTTAGATTTTGAATTTGACGGAGTGTTTTAAGAATTAGGGGGGTTTCTTTGTTCTTCCAATAACTTGAGCTTTGGCATATGGCATCTAGTTCTCTAAGTTTAGCTAGGAGAGGATGGGAAGTTTTAGGTATTAACCTAGACAAAAAACGGGAGGCCAGATATTGCCGCCTTAGGGCGAGGGGAGGTTCAGCACACTCGACTTGCAATGCGTTAACGGGAGAGGACTTCATACAACCTGAGATGATCCGAAGGCACTTAGACTGCACGCTATCCAGCCCAGCCAAAGCACCTTTGTTGCATGGTATCAAATGGAATGTTCCATAATCTAAAACGCTGCGAACTAAGGCGTTGTAAACTAGTTTCATGGTGTAAGGATGGGCTCCCCACCAAACACCTGCAAGAACTTTTAAAATTGAAATGACTCTTTCACTTTTTTTAATTAGAGAGTTTATATGGTGTTTGCCAGTTAATTTTGAATCCAAAATTACGCCTAAAAATTTTACTCTATTTACTAACGGAATATTGTGGCCTAAAATGCTTACTGAAGTGTGTGGAATCCGTCTCTTGCGAGTGAAAATTACTGCCGAACTTTTTGGTGCAGATAAAGAGAGACCATGGTTTAAAAGCCACTGATTCAAAGAATCCAGAGAGAGGCAGAGAGATGACGCAGCGTCAACAATGGAGGGATCCGTCACATACATCACTATATCATCGGCATATTGTAGGATCTGACAGTTGTTATTTAGGCAGGAGCCAATGTCAGCCGTGTATAAATTATACAGTAATGGACTGAGGACAGAACCTTGTGGAAGTCCCTTCCAAGTCTGCCTTTTATCGAATTCCTCTCCCTGGACTCTCAGAACTAAGGAGCGAGACAGAAGTAGTCCACATATACACTGTATCATCTTAGCCGGAAGCCTCAGCTGGTGCAGTTTTTGCCTGAGAACGGGAAGAAGTACATTGTCGTATGCAGAGGAAATGTCAAGGAAAGCGGCAACAACGGATTCGTTTTTCGAAAACGATAAGCGAATATCCGTTACTAGAACGCCAACACTATCCATTGTACTGAGCCCTTTTCTGAAACCAAACTGGTAATTCGGCAGTAAATCTCTCGATTCGACTATCCACTCTAAACGATTTTTAATAAGGTGCTCCAGTAATTTGACTAAGACTGAAGATAAAGCGATTGGCCTAAGGCCGTTCGGATCATCTGCATGTTTGCCTGGTTTCAACAGGGGAATAATAATTTGTAATTTCCACTGATCTGGGACCCAACCATGACTATAACAGAAATTTATGAGATTTAAAAAGTAGGTTTTAGCCTTATCGCCAGTATGAGTCATAAAAGAATAAGGCACACCATCAAAACCAGGTGCGGAGTCCCGAACATGTTTAAGTACCACATTCAGTTCCTTTAAAGTAAATGGCGCATCAAAGGGATCGTCTGATACAATATGTAGGGGCAAGTTGGGGCATTCGGATGCGAGTGGTACATAGGATGGTGCTATTTTGTCAAAAAAAAGTTCAGCTGTTTCCCTAGTGATAGGTGAAGAGATTGATGAAGAACAACCACGTCTAAACCTATTGATACTCCTCCACACTGCAGAAACTGGAGTAGATGGAGATAAAGAGGTGCAGAACTTAATCCAACCCGCACGTTTTTTCCTACGCAGAAGACGTTGGGATCTGGCATAAACCTGCCTATATGCTAATAGGTTTTCAGTGCTCATTACTTGATTGTAACTCACTTCGGCCTTGTTTCTCTCCCTGATTGCTAAAGTGCATTCTTGGTCCCACCATGGAGGTGATGGGATTTTATTGCGGGCACTGTTTCTCAAAGGAAAGCAGGAGTCCGCACTAAAGGTTACAGCCGCAACAAAGCCTTCATAACAGCTCTGGGCATGGCAGTGACCAGCAGAATCTGATAAATTTGAATTTAAATTTGGAAGATCATCAATTTTATCCTCCAATAATGATATAAATTTTTGCCAATCCGGTTTTGATAAATTGTATTTCAAAAGTGGAGGAGAAGTTTTCTCTAAATAAGTCTTATTAATCAAAGATATAACAATGGGGTAGTGGTCACTGCCATGCGTCAAAGATGTGCATTCCCAATGTGTTGATGCTGCCAACTCAACCGAACAAAATGTAAGATCAACACAGCTCTTTTGTTGTCCGGGAAGGGGTCTACGTGTTGGACAACCATTATTGAGGATGCAGAGATCTAAATCATCCAAAATGTCAACCAAAGCCATCCCAAAGGCATCACAGCGATCAGACCCCCATCTAAAATGGTGGCAGTTAAAGTCGCCCATTACTAATATTGGTCCATATACATTAGCAAAGATGTTTTTTAATGTAGTTAAAAATTCATGGTGGGGATGAGCAATATATATAGAAAACACTGTGATGCCTTCAATCTTACCTGCTGCAATGCTCATATCACCCGAAAGTGAAGGCAGAGATAAGGAAAAAAGTGGGACCCGATTATTAACAAAGAGAGCCGACCCTCCATAGCCATCAGATCGGTCACATCTGAGTATGTTATAATGTGGTATACGAAAGCTGAGACTTGGGATGAGCCAAGTCTCAGCTATGGAACAAGCGAGTGGCTTGTACTTATTTAAAAGGAATATGAGGTCGTGCTTTTTATGCCACACGCTCCTCACATTCCACTGTAGGAATACTTGGCGAGATGCCATTTTTAATAAGAAATAAAAGAGATTTAAGTTGGTCGGCAACGTTGGACGGTAAGTGAGGATTAGAAGTAGATAAAATAGTTGGTAAAAGATTTATTAAAAGTTCAAGGATAGAAGAAATGTTTTTGGAAGAATCAAAGTGTGAATTATTAAGAGCGCAGCCATTAGGCTGTGAAGGTTGGGGGGAATTAATTATTTGCTGATGAGCAGCTACGTCATAAGAAGGGGAAAGAGGGGCATGGGTTTTAGGCTTTAGAGTAATTGTTTTGCGGTATGATTGAGATTTGGTAGCGTTGGCATAATTGCGAGAAACTGTTGGGATGAATTTGCTGGCCTCAGCATACGGAATGGATTTCTCAGCCATAACGGTCTTAATAGCCTTTTGTCTACCATGCTCGGGGCATGACCTGCTATTAGCATAGTGATTACCCGAACAAAGCACACAAAAGGCCTCACTTTCAGAAATGCTGCAACCATCACCAGGGTGATCGTGGCCACATTTACTGCAGCGAGGTTTCGACCTGCATATGGACTCCACATGTCCAAATCTACAACACTTGCGACACTGAATTGTTGGATATATGTATTGTTCGACTGGAAGGGATGTATAACAGCAGTAAATCCTTTTCGGTAAAACTTGGCCATCAAAAGTAATTACGCAAGTTTCAGTGGGTTTCCATTCAGAAACACCATCTCGCTGCACTTTTCTATTGATACGGCGTATTTTGAGTATTTGTCCACATCCTGAGGGCACAGACAAATAGGATTTTGCTTCATCTTCCGTAATATCTACAGGAACGCCAGATACAACACCCATACGTGTTATATGGAATGTTGGAATTATCGCTGTGTAGCTGTACTTACTTAATAGACCGTTGACTAAGAAAGAGTTAGCATCCTGAGGGGATGCAAACTCGACGGACACCCGGTTTCGGCCAATTCTCTTAACACCATCACGAACAATGTTAGCGATATTGTTTTTAAAAAGAAACATACCGAAAGACACTGGATGCAAGGTAGTGCCAGCATTTGGTTGGGTCTCTATACGAGAAACATGAACAATAAAGGGAGACTTATCCATAGCTGAATATCTGGCACGGCCAACTTGGCCTCTTTGATGTTTAGATGGAGGGCTAGGAGTCAAATTTACTTCATCAACGGGACGTTTCCGTGAGGGTTGAGGGACGCTTACATTTTCTGATACGCTGCAAACAACATCCGCAAACTGCGATAGTGGATAGTTCGGGGAAAATGGAGCTGGGGGAGAGGGAATATCAGGAGGGTCAGGATCGGGGGGTTTATTTTTATCCATTTTGGATAGGACGGTTAAATAATAAGACGCTCACAATACAAGCCTGATAACAAACACAAAGACAACACACTATAACAAAAACAAGTCACAAAAGTTACAAAAATCACTCAAAAACACCTCTCAAACTCTAGACACACGTGCTAACCAAGAACACTGTGGCGAGAATCCCGTGAAAAGACTATGTTACTACCTATAATATTGCCTGTTACTTTTTTTTTATTTTATATTTTAGATACTAAAAAGTAATAATACGTCTAATTCTGCACAGCGCGCTCCTTGATAGGCGAGTCGTATTGCTCGGTGGATGTATGTCGCGTTGCTTGAGCTCAGCGCAGAACACTCAAGCTATACCGCCCAAATCACTCAAGGCCGTTGGCGTATACCGGGGCCTTAAGATTCAATTATTTGGACATGTTGGAATATTTGTATTTAATCGCATGGTCGAATCGCCCAATAGGTAGGTACCTACATTTGCATGTTGTAAACGGCCGGGGCCACTGATAGCTCTACGAAAATGTGATTTCGATAGTTTGTGACAACCCTAAAACCCTTTGATTGGAAGTCATTACGAAAATAACACGAATGATATCAATTAAGAAATTCACTGTTATAAATCACTATACAAAATGCCCTAAGGCAGTCATTCGATTTTGCGAGCCCAACAATGGAGACTACAACGTACAAACGTAGCAAGACCACAGACTTCTTCTACAAAATCTACTGGGTAGTCTACATCTTTGGTCTACCAAACTTCTGGATAGAAGATCTAAATTTATCCAAAAGATTTGTAAAATTCTACGATAAGTTCTCAGTATTCAACAATGTTTTGATACTATTGCTCTTACCGTTTGAGCTTGGCTCGTTCTTCACGCAAACTAATTTGACAGAGAAACAGAGTTCAAACCTGCTGTTGTTTAATATATCCCATCCGATGTTGTGCTCATTCTTTATTGTGATGGCAAGCTACAAGAATAAAACTAAGCTGGTGCTGTATGACTTGACTGTTGGGCTGAAGAGCGAGTACAACGACCCCGAGGTGGAGAGGCAGATGATCGCGAGCACTTTCACGTACTTGTCGGCGATGCTGTGCAGTTGCAGCCTGTCGATGCTCATGTACTCGGTGGCCGCGTGCTGGGAGTTCGCGCGATACGGTATAGAACATACAAAGCTTCTAAAAAGCAAATTCCAAAAAGAAACATAGCAACCTAAAAAACAGTAAATCAATAAAATCAATAAACTCGACTGCATTAAACGCGAACTAAAACGATGGAAACAAGATGATGTACAAAATAAAAATCAGCCAACTTCACTACATAGTTGAAAAGTTAGAGGGGGGGAGACACTTTTTACGACTTTAGGAGCTTATACTCATATGTCAGCAAATATTCACTTAAATTAAAAAAGTCACAAAAACGAGAAAATATACTTTCAACTATTGCAGGTATTTCATTTTCAGACGTGACGTTCACGACTCTCGTGACTGCGTACCCAGACGTCGAGGACAGGTCTGTACTGGCCAACGTAGTCAGGGTCATCTGCAACATAGTGTGGTGGATCTTCATGACGAGGGTCCTCGCGTTGTACACCCTGGTCATCCCTCTGATGACCTGCCTCAGCCATCAGTATAAAAACCTGCAGAGCTACTTCCTAAGTCTCAGTGAGATATTTGAGAGAAATGATTTAAGACAGACCGAGAAAGAATTTATGTATGAGACGGGGTTCAAAGTTGGAATTAAATTGCATTCGGATACGTTACGGTAAGTACCAGAATTTAACACGTCTTTAGTTTCGACATCTATCAAAGGTTTCTGATATTTTTACCTAGTGGCTCATAGTTGCCCATAGTTGCTCTCATCATGGTGTGTTCTACGTATCCACAGGAATGCACAGTATGTACATTAAACTATTGTATTCACAGTTGCACGCAGCAGACGCAGACCGTGTGTCGAGGGGTGTTCAGTGGACAGATCATCTTCAACATCTTGCTTCTGGTGTTACTAATGGCCGAGATGGCGGTATGTTTCTCTTTTTAGGGTTCCGTACCTCAAAAGGAAAAACGGAACCCTTTTAGGATCACTTTGTTGTCCGCCGTCAGTCACCGAACCATAAGTGGAGCTATCTGCTCATAGATGACACCACTAGAAGTATGCAGTAGCGCCATCTATGATCATTTAGCGGAACCCTTAGGGCGCGAGGCATACTTGCACTTGTCCGGTTTTTTTTTTGCATAAATGTTGCCTTTCACTACGGTACGAGTTTTTCTTGCCTTGTGGGCGCGCTTACAAACAATTTTCATACACAAACAGAACACCGAAACACGCAACGCAGAAGCCGATTGCTTAGCTTCACATGAAAGCCTTGATTTAGGTCTACACTTTACGATAAGGTCTATACTTTATGATTAAGATATTGCCATTATAGAACAACTTACCAGACACATTGGTTGATATAGAGCCTTCCTGTAACCATGAACTGATAAAATTTTATCTCGTCTGCCTGTGGCATGCGCAATATGCAGAAAAAGACTAAAACTAACGTTTATGGATGATGATGTGATGTGCATAAACACGTATCTACCTACTGATCTCATCTAATGCTATAATGCTATATCCCTAAGAGTTCGGAGCGCACGCTTGTGAACTTGTGCGTGACAGTCGTCACTGCGTCTGCTGTGCTCATCACCACTGGCTTCTACATGTGGAACGCTGGAGACGTAACCGTGGAGGTAAGCACAACATCAAGATGAATAAAACGGTAGAAATGTTACTAAAATCTGTCATTTAGTCTATTCCCGTTGGCCCCACCAGTGGGGACACGGCCAGTGGGGCCAACGGGAATACACCGTCTTCTGCAGACAAACCCCGTTTCTATCGCGGTCATGGTAGGCCGGCAGTTCCGACAAGTTCCAATCTGCGCGGGTCGCCGATTTTCCTGAGATTTCCCTGCTTTTACTAGCTTGCTTTATGTAGCGACTACTGCGCGGATTGGTTCCGATAAGCGCTGGCTGATCGGCGCAGGCTGCTTGCTTACTAGCTGAAAGCGAAAATCCTAGTTGCCCCTAAATGCCACCTTGTAGGTAGGTATTCCCGCCCTGATAATCCTCCTTCATATTCTAATTCTAACCATAGGGTTCTACAGCGTGTTGTGTTTCAGGCTTCCCACCTGGGCACGGCGATGTTTTTCTCCGGCTGGCACCACTGTCGGGGGCAGTCCTCAGTGCGCCTCCGAAAACTAATAACAATTACTATGTGCATCGCCCAGGTAATTATTCATACGTCACACTAATATTACAAATGCGAAAGTTTGTGGTAGCGAAGTGTGTGTTTGTAACTCCTTCACGATAAAATGGGTAGACGGATTTTGATGTTTGACAAAGAGGTAGCTTGGGATCTGGAGAAACACAAGCTACTTTTCATCCACTTTCACGCAGACGAATTCGCGGGGAACAGCTGTTCCCCGCTCTACTAGAGTACGGGTGGTGACCCTAACTCGTGCAAACAAGACGTTTATGCCTAAGAATGGTGCCTAGTGCCTACCTGGTGCCTAGTTGCCTACCTATTACGATCTATTTGGTTTTGTTCGCAGCGACCAGTGGTGCTCAGAGGCTTTGGATACATCGATCTTTCGTATCAGTCGTACATTAGGGTGAGTACCTAGGTACACCTAACCTATGCAGATGCACATAAATAAATCTCTGAACCAAAAAGAGAACTTTAGCTCTAAGTCCTGCACGAAATTATGACGTCAATTGTCATATATGTTGCATTTCCATATCTTGCAGGGTACAGAATATGTATATGAAATTCCCACGGGATAGGTACTAAAGTCCACGCGGACGGAGTCACGGGCAAAAGCTAGTTTTAGAATATAACCATTATTGTACGCTTTAATAATAAATAAAATTATTTATTTCAGATCGTAAAGTCTTCGTACTCCGTGTTCTCAGTGCTGTTTTAACATAATAAACAAATAGATTAACTAATAGAAAACACATTAGAACTAGAAAGAAAGAAATAAAGTAATTAAATATAACGTGGTTTATATCCACAGAATCGTTATTTACAGAGGCCCAGGAATTATGATCACCAGTATAACCATTTATTTGAACAATGTCTGCTTACAACAATGTTTTCTGATGATGGTAAAAGTACTGTGAAGGTAGTTTATACTTACTGCTTGAAACTCTATAATATAGTCATCATGTTTTAACAAATAAAGTAGAATTCAATGCAAGAAGGTCGTTTAATTATCGTATATTTTCTGCTGAGTGGGAGGTGAGAAGCGTCAGCGGATAGCGGTAGACTTTGGGCCACTTAACTCAAGACTCAAGCATTTATACTTGAGGCTTTTACTAACTTCACTCGTAACTACGCACGGTACGTACCTAAGCAAATCTCGGAAGACGATTTTAAGCTACCTAGGTACTTCTAATTATCGTATATACCTACTCGTACTTAATTGAAACTTCGCAAGCAAAGATTTAAATAATTTGAAAGTAGGTATGTGTAATTCGGATGCTAATACAATAATTTAATACCATTGAACTAATCGGATGACGGAGCCAGGAGGTGGATTGTGGAACTTTTCAATGCTTGTGAATGTTTATAACTACAAGCCACATTACATCGCTACACGTTCTACTTTTGTGTAAACTCATCCTTACAATAAGGCAGTTAAAAGCAATCACATAGGTACCTAGTTAAAAATAATTATACATAAATGTACCAGTTCAAATAATTAATCCTTTTCATAATGTAAAATGTATGACGCAATGACGCGAGTAATTATATTAATTCCTCTAGGCATTGCCGCAGTCTGATTAGTGCAATTATGCCTGTGGTCTAAGCAATTAATTTGGAGTTATTACGAATATCGATACGTGGGACTTATTATGACTTTCAGAGACGAACCTAGTTCCTAGGTAGTTTTACTCTACAAATAAGAACCAAATTAATAGGTACCGTAGATACCTGCGGTCTGTACCGTGTTGAAGTTGGCTAACCGAGACTTTCGCGCATGTCCAGCACCCTAATTGCGTAACTCAATTGCTATCGCCATGGCATTGTTTTTGACATTCATTACGCTGTATGATTGTTAATCCGTGCTCCCGTAACTAGCTCAACACCGCAATGGATGTTGTTGAACTGTCAAAATGAAAGCCATGGTGAAAGAAATTCAGTTACGCAATTAGGCTGCAGTTCAGAAAATAGCTCAAAATGGGCAATACCTAAACTTTATTATTTCACAAAATATACTTTTTCATTTGTTTCTTGAAAGAATTAGTTACCAATTTTAATTAGCAGCCAGTCGTTACTAACTTCTGTCCAGCCAAGTAAGATCGTATGGATTGTACCTACGTAGTACGCCTGCCCGAATTATTAGATACGTCTTTAGTACGTCCCTGCATTAAAATTGCGATACCTAGCTGTATGTATGCAGTTCTGTAGATATTGATTAACGTACAGATTCACATACACGCACTACACATTCTACAACCCAACACATTTTCAATATCAAAATGAAGAACTTTTCTGGCGTCTTTAGATCTACTAAAACAACAGAATTCCTGATCAATCTAAACAAATTCGTTTTCATATTCGGCTTGCCCAACTATTGGGTGGAAGAATTAGATTTCTCGGACATATTCATGAAAATTTTCAGTCAGTTGAACAAATTCGGAAACTGGTCCATTTTTGCTATGGTCCTCTCGGAATACGGCGCATTTTTCACGCAGAAGAACTTGACGGAGCGTCAGAGTTCTGACTTGGTTCTATTCGTCATCTCTCATTCCATCATCACTGGATTTCGAGTTCGCATATCTCATCAGAAAGTCCAAATAAGAAATGTCATGTACAAGCTGGGCATAGGCTTGAAGGAAGTGTACAATGATGGTGATGCCGAAGACCAGATGATCAAGAGATCGAAGTTCTTCTCATGGGCCCTTATCCTCAACTGTGTGATGGCTCTCATTATGTACACCATCGAGGCTTTGCTTAGGGTCATACGGGCGGGTGAGTCTTGAATTTTTTTTTACCTTGATTCGACGGAGCACAGTAGGTACCTACAGTAGGTACGTGGTAGTAGTAAATATTACACAGTGAGCTTTAAGCCTTGTATCCACTTGTGCATGCTCAGGCGAATGAGCGGCTCATTTGGCCGAGCCGCTCAAGTGGATACAAGGCTTTAGAAAGCTGAGGTAATCGACTAGCTTCGGCTTTATAGATCATCTCTGTCGCACGAAATAACAGTCCGGTATTATAAACAAGTCAGCGACAAAACGTCACATAGGAATTAGGATAGGTATGAGTGATGGATGCGACGCTCTACAAAGCCGAAGCTATGCCGATTATCGAATCTTTTCTCTCAAACTCGATGTGCAATATTTACTGCCGGCTACTGTAGGTAACTTGGAGGCCCTTTTTTATTTTTTTTTCGCTGAGAAATGCTACTTACGCATCCCCGCTCGTGAGGGACGAGACGGGGTATGTGGGACTCTTGTCCGAACGACAGTATACCCACTAAAACTCAGCGGTGTTCCCGCATCGCCGTGATGGGAGGGTCATGGGGAACCGGCACAGCCTTGACGTCCACAACTCTCCCGGCGCATGCCCGCCTAGCTGGCAGGCCCCGCATGCCCCCCAGACTGGGGGGCTATGGGAGTGGCCGGGAACACCTGGCCACCCCCGTCTGGCACTAGTGGAGGCCTGTGCAATACAGGCAAGGGCGCCCCCGCACCCGTTGCCTGCTGGCCTCCACCTGGGAGGAGTCGGAGATGCCTGTCAAACTGACGTCTTCTCCGACCCCCCCTCCGCCTTCGGAGCAGCGCCGCGTGAGGGTCATCCTCACGCGCGCGCTCCGCCGCCTCCTTCTGCGACATGACGTGCTCGCAGAAGGCGGCGACTGCCGCCCAGGACCTCTCGTCCCTCACCATGGCGTTAACCACGCCGGGGAGCGAGAGGTCCGGGCCGACCACCGCGGTGAGACTGCGGCGCGGCCCCGACCACGACGGGCACACCTCGAGGGTGTGCTGTGCCGTGTCCTCCGCCGCGCCACAGTCGTGGCACGACGGCGTCTCCTCCCGTCCGATTCGGTGCAAGTACGATCCAAAACAGCCGTGTCCGGACAGCACCTGCACCAGAGGGAAGGAGAGGAAACCGTGCGACCGATCGAGCCAGTCTCGCAGGACTGGCCCAATCGCGTCGACGGTTCGGCGGCCAAAGGCTGCGGTGGCGAGGTCCCTCGTCCAATGGACGACGATGGCGTCCCTCACCTCCCGCCGCACGGCCTCCCGTTCTTCCGGGGCTGGGCGTTCTCCTCACGCCCTCCGCCCCGCCGTCCATTCATACACTCTGGCGAGCACCCACGCCTCGAGTTCCCAAGGAGGGGTGCTGGCTAGAGCGCATGCCGCCCCGAAGCCCACTGTACGGTAGGCCCGCGCTAACTTGGAGGCCCTACATTAAGCGTCTACCTGATATTAGTAAAGAGTGAAGTCTATGAGATTTTTTTTTTATTTTTACCTGACTGCGCCAGAAGGAGGGTTATTTCACTTATTTTTATTTATCCTTTTCAGGAGTAACATTTAACACGATAATCACAGCCTGGCCGGACGTGGAGGACACATCTGTTCTGAGCAACATCGGCAGAATAATATTCAATATAGTTTGGTGGATCTACCTGACCCGCGTCTTCGCAGTCTACTCTCTGGTGATCTGCCTGACCATCGCCATCGGTCACCAGTTCAAGAACTTGAACAGCTACTTCTATAGCCTCAACAAGATTTTCGAAGATGATCATTTAACACGAAGGGACAAAGAACAGGAATATGAGAGAGCTCTCAAAGTTGGCATCCAAATGCATTCGGAGACGTTGATGTGAATTTTAGTACCTACCTATATCAGCCCCGGATCTTGAATTATTTCGAGGCGTGGTTAAAACTGAAGAATGCCCCAGAGAATATTTTTACTTTTATTCGTCATCATAATTTCAGCCATAACACGCCCACTGATGCTGACGGACATAAGGCCTCCCCCAAAGAACGCCACAACGACCGGTCTAGCGCTGTTGTTTGCGATTACTACGCTTGGTAGACGAATAAACTACTCAGTGTATTCGTCTACCAAGCTTGAATTTGCGTCCGGGGCACGGGTCCCGGCTTACCCCCCCCTAGATCCGGGGCTAACCTATTTTTGTAATGGATTCTCGTAGACTTATGTACATAATTAATGTATCTATTCACAGATGTACCGGCGAGATACAAACGATATGCCGCGACATTTTCAGTGGTCAGATCATATTTAATATCACCGTGCTGATCGTGTTGATGTATCAGATGATGGTAGGTGTTTTATGCGCGAAGGGTTACAGTACAATTAATTAAATTACACTACAATTTCATTGGTTCAATGGGAGCAAACGGAGCAATGTAGAGTTTTGATTATAATGTCTTAGGTTTTCGCAGCTTTGCAGTGTTCGAAACGTCAGGAAAACTGAGTACCTAACGTGCGCGATTTAATCCGTTTTAATAAACCAGTTTTATTATAATGTGGAGTTTCGAGTTTTGAGTTGAGTTTTGGGTTTTGAGTTGAGTTTTGTAAGTATATTATCAAAGTAACGCTTTCAGAATTCGCCGCGTAATTTGACAAACGCGTTAACATTGGTGGTGTCGGCGTTGACAATCCTTTGCAGCACGGGTTTCTTCATGTGGAACGCTGGTGATATCACCGTTGAGGTAAGAACTCTGGCTACTTGTCCACCCAAGAGACAGCATAACGATATTAGTGGTGTATGCCCGCTGTGCCCAATAATACGAAGAGCGACACTTGGATAATTAAAAATTGTTCCCGTTGTCCCCTTTAATGGGGACAGCGAGACTAGAATAAAATAATTATAAATTGTTCCCGTTGTCCCCAATGTTCTGTCCCCATTAATGAGGACAATGGGACTAGAATGAAATGTTTACAACCTTCGTTTCTCAAAAATGTTAGTACCGAATACAAAGTTCTTACCTTTTTTTCCCGTGCAGGCAGCAACCCTTCCAACAGCCATGTTCAGTTCAGGCTGGGAGAACTGTCATGGCGAGTCTTCAGTGCGCGCCAGGAAGTTGATCGTCATGGCTATGTCGCGGGCACAGGTTTGTAAATGCACTCACTTATTAGAAACGCACAATGTGTTACACTTTTAACGGACGAGGCTATTTTCTTTTCACATTTTTTTTTATAATTCTATTCTAATATACAAACACTGACACACACTCAGGTCTATTTCGCGATATTTATACGTATACTTTTATTGCACAGTTCACTTTTAAGAACCTAACAATGTGTATCACTTTTTTTTAATTTCACTATAATTGCATTTTTTTACGTCTAGTAAAATAATTATACAAACACTAACACTCACTGATATTATTTTAATAATCTATTTCGTGATACCGAACGACACACACCGGCCGCGGTCGTAGTTAGACTGCCAGTCACGGAGCACTGCTTCGGGCAGAGGGTAATTTTTTTCAACTACCCTCGTCTTATCGTAACTTTTTACAATAATGAATAGTAATCGCGAAATAATGTTAAAATTGCAAAAAAGGAAAATTCTAGTATTATTTCTAAAATGTTTTGTCCTTTTTTCAGGAACCAGTGGTTCTGACGGGTCTCGGTATTATACCGCTGTCCTACCAATCCTACGTTTCTGTGAGTTTGCATACCTACTGCTAAAACTACTTTTTGGTTCGTGAAATACCTAAATTACTTCTTTTTCTTTCAGATCGTGAAGTCGTCATATTCAGTATTCTCTGTGCTGTATTGAGAACATTCGTGCACCTGGCTATGAAAAAAAATATTATCTACCACTATCCGCTTTAAAAAAATCTGCCTTTTATATCACCTCGCAATAGTATTAGTAAACTAATAAAATCTTTTGTTTTAATTAATAAAACAAAATATACAAAGTATATAATTTTATCTTTAATTGATTAACATTAACAGACAACAAACACATTTATTATTTTACATTTTTACACAAAATATACATCCAAATAAAGTATACCTACATAGAAAAGTTTTGTATAATTTTATAAATAAATCAAAATAAATGCATGATATGTATTGTCTTCATATTTTTGTTTAACTATTTTACAAAAAAAGCATGAGATATTTTTTGTATGATTTTTTTTACATATTTTGTGGTTATTACTTTACTAGGCGCACTCCTTCCTCATTATTATGTATTAACAATTATAAATCATCAATATTACAAAAAGGCACATTTTCAAAAGTCATACATGTTTCTTTTTCGGATTAGTTAAAGCATTCGGCTACACAGCCTTAACTTTGCCATAACGTTCAATTAATCCAAAACGCCCGTTAATTCCAAATTAATATATTTCTTAATAACACAATATACTACATAATTCTGCCTTCTAAGTATAAAAGTGTAAAGTACTGGGCACTCATAAAATCGTTCATATTCTAATTGCATGGACACTTAAATGCAAACATACACCATAAATAATATGCTATCAGTAGATCAGCCGGCCTAGCATGACCACGATAGAAACGGGTTTTGTCTACATAGAAATATACAAAGTGACATAAAACGTAGAAATGTTTCAACAATCTGTCACTTTGTCTATTTCTATGTAGACAAAACCCGTTTCTATCGTGGTCATGCTAGGCCGGCAGCTTATTCCTTAAGCTCAATATAAAACGTAATTCGGTGACGCGGTCGCAGCGTACGTACTATCCGTGCGGATTGAAAATAGCGTCGCCTATATTCACCTCTCGTTCGCACCCGACAGGTGTGAGTATAGACAGCAACAGTGCGCAAGCTAAAGTTGAATAAAGACGACCCGATTGGTAAAATCGTAGATTTTTTTGTGTAACAAGCCATTTGCTTTACTTGTAATAGAAAAAAAAAACTTCTAGGTAGGGCTTATGCTTACACGTTAACAGTGTGACTTATGGCCGTTCCCAATAATGGATCTATCTGCTCTTAACCCTACTAGAGATAGATTTTTGATATTACTTCTATAGAGCTTATGTCAACAATCTATCTCTATACTCGGACTTTTAATACGGTAGTGGACTACTATTAAAAAAGTACAAATAAATTATTTTATTCCAAAGAAGAATAGGAATAACAAAAAAGTAAAACAAAAAATATTCTTTATAACAAATAAATTTTTTACCAATAAAGGAGGTCAACAATATTTGGCTAAATGAAGTACCGAGGTACACTCAGTTGAATAAAATACCCCAAATTATACTGAATAATGCTGTTTTTATTTCTTTTTTATCTTCACCTAGAGACGAGAAAAAAATACTTTTATAATTCAATAAAAAGCACTCCAATATGGCGCTCAGGCGCTCTATCTGTCAACTACCTAATGCCGTATCCACACTTAGGTAAAACCTTGACAAAACTACAGACATCTAATATTACTAAACAAACTAAACATGGGTTTGCCGTTTACGGTTTTGTGCACAAATCAAAAGAAGCTTGCCGAAAACGCTTGCAATGAATCCACACGTTAAGTGCATTTGTCGAGATTTGTAGTTTACGGCAAATGCCAAGTGTGTGAAACCGGCATTACACAATTTGAAAACATTCGCCGCGAGTTCTATGTGCTTTCGTTATTGACATTGCGAAGATACTTACCAGTGGCTTTTAATATAGTTGTTTAGACTACGCCACTATTATACACTATACACATAATGATACACACATTAATACACCGAGTTGGAAACAAAAGTCCAGAGTAATACCCAAGTTTTTGGGATCACCCGTCAAAAACAATATCGTGAGGATGCAAACGTAATACCAGAAAGAATAGCCAAGTTATCAAATAATATACACAACAAACGAACAGCAGAAACACCCCGGAACGCAGAAACGAACGGAATTGAACAGAATGAAAACAAACATTATCATTATTTTGTCATTTATCAGTGATGTGCAAAGATAACACTAAGTGGAAATGACTTTTTAGTAAATTAATCGATTAGGTAACATTTGTTACTAATGTCAACATTTTCAACTGCAGATTATCAGAAAAATAGTTGTGTTTGTAGTTATTTTAATAATTACTTTAAAAAATATGATTTTTAGTAATAAAATTATATACAATTGCGATCAGTAAACGTTGAATTAAATAATTACTAAAAATAGTAACACATTAAATAATCGAGAACTAAATCGAGATACATTTCACCATGCTTGCACGTGCTTATGCAATGTTGCCATATGATTTAATTGTGTTACAAGTTTTTTAAACTTTAAATTACTTATTAAATGGTTTATAGTGAATTATTGAATAAAATATAGTGATATTCTAATTCCTCTATTTTTTCTCTACGATTTGATGCACGTGTACCTGCGGTACAAGTTTAGCCAAAATTGTTTGAAAGATTGGTGACCTCCTTTACCAGAACTATAATTGCGTGAATTTAAACGTTTTATTAATTTTTATATTATATTACGTCTATGGCGTAAATATTATTTACGCAATAGACGTTTTCATTAAGTTAAGTTTAGTTCGGGTAAATTTACTGGTAAAAAAAAATGTAGTTATAAGGAAGTCTCCGATTTTCGTCTCTGTTCTACAAACTGTAGGTAAATATACTCACCCTTTTCCGAACACTGCTTATCACTTATGCAGTGCCGTCCCTGTCTAGCAAATCATTTTAAAACGCTTATAACTTTGCCAATTTTGTAGATGTTTCATCGGTTTTTTGGTGTTAATTATCTTTTTTCAAATAGTTTACAGATTCACAATAAACAAAAAATTGTCCGGTACGTATTGTTTTCAGTAACTTGACAGTTCGAAGCGAAATAATGATACCATATTTATAATAATAGTGTCGGGGCACTGAACGAATTTGCGAAAAGAGCGAATGATAAAATTTGTTGAATTAAATAAATAATAACAAATCTATATTTTTGTGAATTTTAAACATGCCAAAGCCATGCTTATGCATATATTTTACCATAAATATGCGTATCTTATTTTAATTCTTAACAAATCAATGAAAAGTACATTACGCAAGTATATTCAGTTCAATCAATTTGGTTCATTATTTTTTTCACATCACTAACTTTTTTTTGTTATGAAGTGGTATCCCTCCAGTTGTCAAGTTACTGCAAACAATTAAAAGTCCGAGTATAGGTAGTAGGGGAAAGAGCCGATAAAAAATTACTAGTAGTCAAGGAACTCTTATATGTGGAAGACTTACATATAAACTTGGGATCTATAATTAAATGGCTATAATTGCATTACTTCTTGCACCATATTTCTTATCAGTCAAAGGCAGTGGGTACTGATATGTCTTAGAAAACGAAGAGCGAATATTTCTATATACCGGTCAACTGCCGTAACTTTGCCTAGCGTCCTATGTTTGCCTAACATATATACCATACTAATAAGTGCTATATGTAATGTAATATCGTTTTTTTCCCAAATAAAATAAAATAAAATAAAACATAAAAAAGATGTAATATCTTTTTTATTTTACTTATATAAAATTAAAAAGATATTATCTTTTACCTAAATGTTATGATTACATGGTTTTCATTTAATATCTTTTTCATGTTAGGCAAACATAGGACGTTAGGCAAAGTACCGGCAGTTGACGGTACCTATATTTTAGGTTTTCGAATTTAGGTTTCGAAGTTAGGTCGACTTGCGAAGCCGTCTATTGCGAAAGCAAGGTCGCAAAAGAACCAAGTTATGAATAAATTGTGTTATAATTAAACAATAGTTTTCAACAATGCGTTTCGCGGCACGCATAACAATTACCTATATACAGATATATTTGAATGTATCCTGTCGTGATCGCCATGTTAATAATTATCTAAATACAACACGTTACGACATCTGATACTAATAATCATAACTAATATTATTATTATAAAAATGCGAAAGTAATTCTGTTTGTTACGTTTTCGCGCCTATATCGTTGAACCAATCATCATGAAATTTTGCATATACGTTGTCAGAGATACATTAGTAAAATTTTCGAAAAACTTATTTTAGAGCAGATGCAAAAATTCTTTAATAAAAATAAATTATTACATAAAAAACAGTTTGGCTTTACGAGGGGTCGTTCAACAACTGACGCCGGTGTTGAACTTTTAGGACATATTTTTGATTCGTGGGAGAATTCACACGATGCTTTGGGTATTTTTTGTGACTTGTCTAAGGCATTCGATTGTGTTCTTCATGAAACATTAATCAGGAAACTGTACCACTATGGCATAAGGAACTCATCTTTGGATCTTCTTACTTCATACTTAAGTGATAGGATTCAGAAGGTGGATGTTAATGGTAAAAGATCACCCGGGTCTGTAGTAACAATGGGAGTACCACAGGGCTCAATTCTTGGCCCTTTTTTGTTTCTTATTTATATAAATGACTTACCCTTCCTTATAAGGGACAATCATGAGATAGTACTGTTTGCAGATGACACTTCACTTTTGTTTAAACTTAAACGTCAGCAGCTGGTTACTGACGATGTAAATAGCGCTATCTCAAAAATAGTGCACTGGTTCAATGTTAATAACTTACTTTTGAATGAAAAGAAAACTAAATGTATTAAGTTTACGACACCTAACGTTAGACAGGTGAAAACTAGTGTACTAGTGAAGGGTGAGGAGCTGAATCTTGTGGATACCACAGTGTTCTTAGGTATAACATTGGATGCTAAGCTTCAGTGGGGACCACACATAGATAAGTTGTCGAAAAAGCTTAGCTCTGCAGCATACGCTGTTAGAAAAATTCGCGATTTAACTGATCTTGAGACTGCCCGTTTAGTATACTTCAGTTATTTTCATAGTGTCATGTCGTACGGTATTCTGTTGTGGGGACATGCCGCCGACATACAGACTGTTTTTGTTTTGCAGAAAAGAGCTATTCGATCAATTTATAAGTTAAGTCCCAGACATTCACTCAGAGAGAAATTTAAAGATATTAATATAATGACTGTTCCATCTCAGTACATTTATGAAAATCTATTGTATGCACATAAAAATATTAATCTCTTCACTAAATATAGTGATATTCATAATATTAATACTAGAAACAAACATAGACTTGTTGTTCCTGCCACGAGGCTCCAGAAAATAAGTGGCACATTTAAATGCCAAAGTATACGCTTTTACAATAAAATCCCTAGCCATATTCAAAAATTAAGCCTTAATAAATTCAAATCATTAATAAAGCGAAAACTTAGTCATAAAGCCTTTTATAGTGTTAAAGATTATATGGAGGACAAAAAGGCTTGGGATTGAGCTGTTCCAATACATACATGGGCCAATACTACTATTGACATAACCACTAAATTATTGCTCTTTTATTTGATTTTATAATTTTTTCTATATACACTTTGACATTGAATGTTTCCTTTTGAAACAATTTATATACAAAATGACATTGAATGTGATAATAATGATAATATATTGATTATAATTATTGTAAATGTGAGTACTATGTGGGTTATTATGTTACTGTTATAGATCTCAAGTTCAGTCTGACAGTTTGAGTACTTTAGGGGGCCTACCCAAATGTCCTCTCTGATGGTAATGTTCGTCGGGTCGTTGAGCTCCCTAAGTCGGGGTTGAGCTACCACGATACCCGGCACATGCGTGCACAGTCAGGTCAGGTCCACTCAAATCTGTATGGCTCTTTCCTCTAAAGGCCATTTCAGACTAACCTGCATGGTTCTTACACAATTTATCTTAATTGTCTGGACTTTAAAAGAGACATCAACCTTTGAGTTTGTTTCGGTGTTTCTTCTCAAAGGTAGTCATATAGGAAACACCGAACTCATCTAGCTTAAAAAAATGTGTTGACGTGTAAAAGTGTTATTTTTAACCTATTTACAAAATAAATATCATTTATCATTTATCATTTACAGAAAAGGACATAGGACACCTTTTGTTGGTGAGCGAAGCCGCGACGCTATTTGACAGTAGATCTATTGGCTCCCATGGCTGCAGGCTTGAAATCCTATCTTTCATGGTATAACATGGTACAACTCTTAAAAAATCTAAACATAACCACGGGGTCTCATCAGGAACAAAGGACAAATATAAATATTTGTTCAAATTTTAAAAAATCCTTTGGACACGAAAAAATGTATAGCCCGAAGATAGCCCGCGTTACGGCGGTCTCGTTTTTTTGTATGAGATTAGGCATCTGTACGCGTAGTATTGTATTATCTGTGACATAACATATCAGCACCCACTATTTACAAATATAAATTCGGTTCCACCCTGCCGTTTCCCTACAGCTTAGAGTCGAAGAACTGCAGCTCTTTCTCCTGGGGCAGTTTCTTGAAGTAGCTCTCCACGTAGTCGTCGTCCGCCTCCGCCAGGGTCGCGGGCTTCCATCGCGGGCTGTTGTCTTTGTCTATGAGCAGGGCGCGCACTCCTAGGGAGGGAGGTTGAGTTTTAGAAAATATAATGTTAATAATGTTAATGAACGGCTCGTGGTTAAATGACAGCCGCGCTGAGGCTCTAGACAAGTTGCTTTTATGTTAGCGTTCACGCCAAACGATAAGCACAAAATGTATGGTAATGACATTACCTGCGGAAAAGTCACGTGACTCACAAATGTCATTTCCATACATTTAATCCGTAGCGTTTGACGCTAACGCTAACAGAAAAGTAACTTGTCTAGGGCCTCTGATCGATCGATCTGCGAGGTTAAGCTGCGCTTGCCGCGGTCAGTACTTGGAGGGGTGCTAGTTCTTTACACATCGAGACCCCTCCGTGCCTCGGAGAGCACGTTAAAGCGTCGGTCCCGGTTGTCATAGGAATATCTTTGACCAGTTGTCAGACTTTTGGGCTCCTGACTACCCTAGTCAGGAGCCCAAAAGTCTGACAACTGGTCTAACATTTGAATACTGGTATTCCCCAATAATTGGGTTGTGGAGGTCAGATGGCAGTCGCTCCATGTAAAATATTGATATTCAGCCGCAACCAGTTACTGGAAGCCGACCCCAATCATGTTTGGGAAAAGGCTAGGCGGATGATTTATAATAAATTAATAATGTCTTAGGTTTTCGCGATTATTACACATAATAAAACAAGTTTAAACGGATTAAATCGCGTGTATTACAGATTTTTACAGAGTTTTTTTGCCGTTTCGAACACCTTGCAGCGTTCGTGGTCGCAGGACGACTGAGCTGGTCTGGTAGACGTCATGACAGCTAATTTATAGAAAAATTATTCTCAATCTGGGTAGATTTATTTTTAATCGATATTATTCGTATCGTACTCGTTTTGATGCACACAATAATCGCTCACGGTGTCTCGATGTTTTGTAGTGCGGTGTGAAGTTTGGGACTTGATTATTTTAAGGACAGGATTCCAAATAGGTGGTAATTGCCAACCATCCTCTCTATTGAAATTAGGATGGGTTTTAATTATTATGTTTTTAATTCTATTATAATGCGGTTGATTTATGTTAATACTATTATAAAATTGTAAACAAGCTGTGTCTGTACATTGAAGATATTCCGGAAAAAACAGTCGGGTAGGGTACTGGGACGTAACTATACCCAAAAAGATTTTTTTTCCATTTTTTGTCTGTTTGTGCGCGCATCACGCAAAAAGTACTGAACGGATTTTGATGTGGTTTTCATAGTTCGATAGCTTATGGTCCAACTTAAAATCTAAGCCACGTTTCATCTAATTCTGATGGGAGGAACTAGAGATACAGCTTGACCTTTTGGTAGTACTAGCCACTCTACACTGCGGAGGTCATTTAAACTGGTCCATTCACTGTAGTCCACGCGGACGGAGTCGCGGGCAAAATCTAGTAATGTTAATATGAGTACAATTAGTAAGAGAAGGCACTTGAGCGAAGCGGCACACACTAAAACTAGGGACCGAAAAGGTCACCCGTATAGGGTCTTCAACGGGATATTTTTTTGGATTACGTGAAAAAGCTTGCGTAAAGGTTAACCCGTATTCCGGGTTAATCAGCCTAATAATAACCGGGTTCACGTCATTTTTGTTGCTTTTTGTTCCATTTCATTCGGGTTAATCAGCAATATTTTAACTGGTTAACCGGTTACCCTGCGTTAAGATTAACCAAACATATGGGTTAGAGTTTTAACCGGTAACCTTTTAACTCGATTAATCGGTCCCTGCACTAAACAACTCACCCTCGGGGAAGTCGTGCTTTTCCGTGGCGCGGCAGGCGGCGCGGTACTCCATCTTGAGGCACTGGCCCAGCTCCAGCTGAGCGCCGCGCTGGAGCGCGCGGAGCGTGATCTTCAGCGAGCCCGGGCACATCTGGCTGAGGGTCTGGGGAACAAACGGGCTTTTGGAAGCAAGGGTTTCATATCCCTTTGACTGGCACTAATGAGACACAATTGATTTTTCTATTGTTCCACACCTGAATCAGGTGTTTCGACAGATGAACTAATAACTGTGCGTCGATGCTGGACCAGAGGCTTCGCAAACTTTTAACAATATTTAAACTAGCTGCCGCCTGCGGCTTCGCTCGCGTTTTTCGGGATGAAGTATACATACAAACCTTCCTCTTGAATCACTCTATCTATTAAAAAAACCGCATCAAAATCCGTTGCGTAGTTTTAGAGATCTAAGCATACATAGGGACAGACAAACAGCAGGAAGCAACTTTGTTTTATACTCTGTCTGTAGTGATGATATATCATTAGATATCTTCTTTTACAAGGGTGTTGCAAAAAAATTACAACATGTAAAGGGAGTTGCAGTATAGGTGCAGTTTCTGCAGCTAGTTCACTATAGAAATATGAATTTTGACTACCACCCACCTTCAAAGTCTTCTTAGACCAGTCATTTTCTACCTTTTCTAGCCTCTCAATGATTTCCTCAATGCTTGATGCAGCGAAACAATAGTTGATATGTTTAATGTTAGCAGACAACGTGAACTCGTCCGATGGTTCGTGGAACTTGTTCAGTAGGTTGTCTATTTCTACTTCCTCAGTGCACCGAGACAGCAACACTTCTAGCTCATATAGCCTCTTGCTGGGTACGTAGTGTGTGGCTATGCCTGATTTAACAACGTCCCATCCTTTTAATCTGTCACCTGTAAATTATAAAAAAAATATTTACTTATTTTGCGAAATGTGCCAAGTTTTATGATTTCACTAGCGTTTTGCCCGCGACTTTGTCCGCGTGACCCACAGGAAGTCAACAGCGCTCAGGGACAATAATGTAGCTTTCTTTTAGTGAAAGAATTTTCAGAAATGGATCATCAGTTCTAGAGATTCAGAATATCATATTATTAGTATATATAATAATTATAGATTATGTGAGAAGTCAAGGATGCTTGCAGTAGATGCACACGCATTTAATTTAGCTGCGGTACACAGTACAATTGCTTAATTAGAACTAATTTAGATGCATCCTTATTACCAGAGGCTAGCAGTACGCTTCTCTAAAGTGAGATCAGAGAGGTGAGAAAAAATATTATGAAGAATATCACTCACCTGTCAATCCCAAATATAAACCTAAATTAACCTGCAACCTCGGCAGGAAATATGATCCTCCAACATCAGGGAACAGTCCGATTTTAGTCTCAGGCATAGCTATCACCGTCTTTTCTGTAGCTATCCTGTACCTGCCATGAACCGACAGCCCTAGGCCACCTCCCATTGTAATGCCATTGATTATAGCGATGTAGGGAATCTTGTATTTCCCGATAAGATAGTTCACATTGTATTCAGCATTAAAGAATCTCGGTCCTTCAACTTTGTCGATAGCAGCCTTCACATCACCGCCTGCACAAAATGCTTTATCACCTGCTCCTTTGACTATCACCAATGTCTTTGTATTTTCCCATTCTAGAAGCTGCGGTAGTAGCTTTGTTACCATGGAGGTGTTGAGGGAATTCAGGGCTTTGGGTCGGTTTAGAGTTATGATACCAGCATTGTTTAGTGTTTCAAACAGTACGTCTTGCTCCTGACTAGACATTGTGCGTTTTATGTAGTGTGACGCTGTGCGGGTAAGATTGACACTGACCTTAAACATCTGTGGGACGAATTCATACAGATTAGGTTACAATGGATTAAAAACCTCAGTGCGGATATTTTAGGAGGTGAAAGTACTCATGAATATGATCAACTTTTATTATGGGACCGACACTGAAATATGAAAAAAAAATCAGCTGTTCCCTACAAAAATGCACTATGACACAATCAAAATGTATGGAACAGCTGATTTTTTTTTCATATTTCAGTGTCAGTTCCATAATAAAATTTGATCATATTCATGAGTACTTTCACCTCCTAAAATATCGGCACTGGTTTTAATTTTACCCTGTATACTTATTTCAAAAATCGAATGACGCAGGCGGACTTGAATCCTCATCTCTGTAGTGTAGTGGCATCACTCTTCCAACTAAGCTAGCTCGTCTTACCCACATCCAATATTTAATAACATTATGATAAGCATAACATGGCTTTGATATGTTTAAAATGTACAACCTTAATTTACATTTATATCAAATAATGGCCATTACCAATGGGTTCCACCACCAAGCAATAAATAAAAAGGCAAAAAATAAATAAAAAAATGTAATTTATAAAAATTGCTCTAAGTCAATACCAAGTTTATTTTGTTTGTCTGGATTGAGTCAGTAAAATACTTTATGTAGCTAACAGCTGTATTATTCAAATTCAATAAAAGATGTATTAATAATATTCATAATTCAAATTGTTCTGACCCTGTCACCTCTGCCTCACTTATTGTAAGCAAAGCAGAGGTTATAAGGTCACGATCATGTATTATTAGATCGAATTAGCCTAAGTACAATATTTTATAGATTTCATGCAAACATTATAAAAAAATTGGGATTCAAAAATTGTCACTACAGATTGTCATAAGCTTAAAAGAAAAAGGACCTGTTTATTATTATTGCTCTGATACAAAAGTGTGGTATAATCAGTACTTCAGAAGTACATAAAATAGTTTTCCAAGTTTCCAGCCTTTGTGGAACTAACTAGGAACTAGTTGAAAAATCCTTCTGTTGAGTAAATTTTGCTATATTCATAGCAAAATTTATTCAATAGAAGGATTTCTCAACTGGATTAAGGTGTGAAAAATAATATTTAATGTTAGAATTAACAATCTAGTGAAAAATTAGAGACCTTTTATCAAAATCAGACATTCAATAGCAAAGTTACACCAGTTTTGGAATGAACATAAAATAACGATTTACCTTTATTATACAAATATATGCGGCACATGGAATCTAATTACGTTACGGATAACATAAATATTGCATAATTACTTACTTTGGACTTACGAAAACAGCGTTATCTGTAAATATAGCGTGCCAAAATCACCGACTCTTATCTAGTGATGTGATAACAAAGTAACGCATTTATAAGTTCACCAGTACTTGTATGTAGTTTTGTGACCAATGTGCTGCGCCAAGATGATATGATAATGAAGAATGAAGATACAATATAAAATAAATAAATCTACCCAAAAACCGGTCGTAGCTGTTCGGTACGACGACATGAATGAAAATCGTGTTTGTTATTTTCCCGTGTCAAATGTCAATATCAATCAATAATGTCACTGTCATGATTTAAATAAAGCGGATTGCCGTGGATAGGCGTTTGTGCACTACAGACGTTTTCAATTCGTATTCGTTTTTAAACGGATTTTTAGCCAATAGGCCTGCAGAACGATCCCCACCACTTTTTAAAACGTATGAAAAAAACCGGCCAAGTGCGAGTCGTACTCGCGCACCGAGGGTTCCGTATCAGTTTTGGACCTATAAAGTGAAAAAAACCGGACCGCATAACAAAGTTTATTTGCGAAGGAATTTTGATGATTTTGAAAAAACTACTCACTAGATCTCGTTCAAACCAATTTTCGGTGGAAGTTTACATGATAATGTACATCATATATATTTTTTAGTTTTATCATTCTCAAGTGTTTCTCGCGCAAACTATTCAGTTTAGAAAAAAATGATATTAGAAACCTCAATATCATTTTTGAAGACCTATCCATAGATATCACACACGGATGGCTTTGATGAAAAAAAAAAATTTGAGCCTCAGTTCTAAGTACCCCACTAATACCTTCAAAGAACCCCAAAAATTTATTGTTTATTTCTATTTATGTGTGAAAATCTTAATGCGGTTCACAGAATACATCTACTTACCAAGTTTCAACAGTATAGTTCTTATAGTTTCGGAAATACAGACAGACAGACAGACATGACGAATCTATAAGGGTTCCTAGTTTTACTACGGAACCCTAAAAAACGGTCCGTGAAAAAACGTGCTGGAAACGGAGTAGTGCACAATCGCCCAAAGGCCCAAGGCTGCTTGTGCACTACACGTTTACAGCACGTTTTTCCACGGTTTTTTTTCTTCATACATTTTAAAAAGTGGTGGGGATCGTTCGGACGCCTATTGGCTAAAAATCCGTAAAAAACCGAATACGAATTGAAAACGTCTGTAGTGCACAAGCAGCCCAATGGTCGTTATGTGATGTCGTGCGGGAAAATAACGACAAAAGTCAAAACATGTTTTGACACTTTTGACAGCTAGTTGTTGTAATAAGCTAACCACATAAACCAGCTGATTTTATAACCTAAAAAGTAAAACCATTGGAAAGCTTCGCTGAAAAGAAAAATACTACCTATTATAGCAATTTAGAATTAGATAAGATGGGTGTTGCAAGAAAAGTACTCAACTGGTATGCCAGATTAGCCCCTGGACATGGCAAATCAACTCCACCTTACGAACATGTCGTGCAAATCGGTGACCCAATGTTACGTAAAATTTCGGAGCCAGTTCCTCTCGATAAAATAAAAACAAACGAAATACAAACCATAATTAAGAAATTAGAGTATGTTATTAATAAGTACGGTAGCCTTGGTATGTCGGCGCCGCAAATTGGAGTGAACTTGAGAATATTTGCTATGAGACACACAGTGAAGCAAATTGCGGGTGTACCTCAAGAAATAGCTAGACTGAGGGGTATGGAGGTTGTGCCATTCACTGTGAGTGAGTAATTTATGTACCAGATAATGTATTTCTCTAACATTCAATAGGTACCTATAATCTAAGATACCAACCAAACTTTTTTGTTTTATTTAACTAGGCGTTAACAAGCTCCTTTCAAGTGTCAGAACTAAAACCTTCCAGTTAATTTACTTAGAAGACCTGACATGAAACTCTGAAGCTCGGATGAGGTCCTGTATACAATATATTTTTTTGTATTATTTTGGTACCTATAACAAAGATCTTAGGGCTCTCTCAATTCAGACGACTGGTGTCAGACTGCTGCGACACCCGCACTGCCGCCGCTCGACACCCGCACTGCTGCCGCTCGACTACCGCACTGTAGCAGTCTGACACCAATCGTTTAAATTGAAAGAGCCCTTTAGTTATTTTATTCTATTCTTCTTTACTATAGTCCTTCAGATTTCTATTTATTAACCAACATATAATTTTCATAAAATCGTAGGACTCTAGGTAGATAATATTATTAAATGTCACCCATTAATATAGAATTTGCATTAGTTAAATTATTTTGTATAATAAAAACTATGTACAATTTATTAACAATATTCCATATTCCAGGTATTTATAAATCCCAAACTGAAGGTGGTTGACTACCAGAAGATAATCCATAGTGAAGGGTGTGAAAGTGTCCAAGGATATCTGGCTGAAGTGCCAAGATATAAGGCAGTCCAAGTTACTGGTAGATATGTTACTTATTGCATGTCATGTACGATCCTGATCATAGCAGTTATTACACTTTCCTGAATTCAGTCACGTGTGGAAGCACTTAGCAGGTTTGCTACTGTACAAAATCAGTTAGAATCCTAATTAGGAAAGGATCTAGGACAACTGAATTCAGGAAAATGTAATGACTGCTTAACTCCTGTATTCAAGAATTTTTTTTCAAGGGTGCAGTTACTAGAAACTCACACCGGGCACATAAAAGACTAGTTATGGTACTGCCTTACACATTAATTTCTTACAGGTCTTAATGCCCAAGGAGAGGAGAGTTTGCAAGTGTTCAAAGACTGGTCAGCGCGGATAGCCCAGCATGAGATGGACCACCTGGACGGCAAGGTCTACACCGACATCATGGACAGGAAGACACTGACATGCTCCTGTTGGCAGGAAGTCAACATGTCTAAAGGGAAACTTGTTATACCTTTTAGTCCACAGTAAAATATTTATTGATTGTGATTTTGTTTTATTTAACACAGCTTATTCAATTCTTTTTTTCTTCTCTTCTTCTTCATTCTACTCTTTTTCCAAAAATAAGTGATGACAGTAGATTTACTCAAAGGGACCCTACCAAGTTAGCAATGAGAAAATGCAGAAGCACCCTTCACCATAAAAATTGCTTAATCATGACTGTTAAAGTATTTAACAATATACCGAAATCAATTAGAGAGCTTCCACTGAATCAGTTTAAACGGAACTTAAAATCCTGGTTACTAGAAGGATGCTTCTACACGATAAATGAATTTATGAATTTCAAGAAATAGAATAATTTATTATAGCTATCTACACTTTTATTAATCCATTGACATTTTTTATTGTATTGACATCTATTTCATGACATGGTTTATTATGAGTAGGTATTGACATTTATTTGCATTATATTTATCGACATCTAGGTATTTCATGATATGGATTATTATATAAATTAGGTATTTAGATTAAAATTGGCATGGGCAAAATGAAATGATATTGATGTGACATATGTAGTTTGAGTTTTAAATGCATGCTAGTTAATTATTTAAATATTTGCTTGCCTTTTGAAAAGGTGGAACATGATACGAACAATTTTTGTAATAAGACCTTGTAAAACTACTGTTCCTGCAAATAAACATTCTATTCTATTCTATTCTTTTTGTAAAAAAACATACTTAGACTGCTAAAATCATAACCCTTAGGACTGGGTCACAAAATAAACAACAACAATTTTAAATAAGCAATTGTTTATTTGATTTAACTTTTACAATAAAGCAATATCTGTTTAGTTTTGAGTAATACTATAAATAGGTACCTGTACTTAATAAATATTAGCGATATGAATATAGATAACTAAGTTATATAACACAAAACTAAACTAACTTAGCTATACCTGTTACATTCTCATGTTGTCTTTATATAAGCAGAGAAATATTCCTACTAGCTTTAAGGTGCTGTTAAACAGGCTAGTTTTTTTACAATTTCTTGCTGCAATTGTATAGCCGTGACTTGCCATCTATATCGTGGAACTCAGTAGAACAATTGCTGCAATCTTGCAGTATAGCCTCGTGATATTGCAATGAAATTAAATGATGGTACATGTTCTACTGAGTTCCACAATATAGACTTAGATAATTTAGAATTTAGATCTCAACTCACGGCTATACAATTGCAGCAAGAAATTGTCAAAAAACTAGCCCATTTAGCACCTTTAGTAACTTGGACACAAAATAAAGGTGACGGGAATGATGTAGTTCAGACATAATGACATCAAAAACGTTAAGTCCATAAAATCTATGATTGATATAATTATAGAATATTGAGTATCTTATGAATTATTATGTGTGCTACACTATCCTAGGTCCAGAGTGGATTTCTAATATAATTTGTCACCTTTATTTAATATCATAGAAACTACAAATTACATAAATAAGGTATTTATCAGCTGCATTCACTAAATAAGTTCAAATATACATATCAATCAACATTTAAATTCTTTCATATTGTTCTTCTAACTTATTTCAGAGATATTAAGTTTAAAATAATATTAATGTTTAGTTACAACATTCAACGATTTTACTATTGATTATTAAATACATAGTAAATTATAACAAGATTTGCGTGTTATCTGCATTGCTTTTAAAAAGTGATTGACAAAATACTCATCTATGAATTTATTTCCCTTATGAAGTACACTCGACGCCATTGACGGTCGACCACTTTTAACCCTTATTACTAAGAACATAAGGGTGAAAAGTGGTCGACCGTCAATGGCGTCGAGTGTACCTAAGCACAGATAATATAATACTATACGTACAGATGCCTCATCTCATACAAAGAAATGTGACCGATTTAGCGCGGGCTATCTTCGGGCTATACATTTTTCCGTGCTTAAAGCATTTTTCAAAATTTGAACAAATATTTTTCAGGATGTATTTTTTCATGTTCTCAATTTTACACAAACTTCAATAACAAATCGATACATATAACGCCATCTATTATGAGTTATTTCGACAAATGTTACTTTGTTCCTGGTGAGACCCCGTGACCTAAGCAAAGTTCTAAGTATCAACAATGCACATAATATTATATTTATCACTATAATAACTGCAGTATACAGGGTGGCAGGTTAAACAGTGGAAATATTATAAGGGGTCATTGTACTCATCATTATGAACAACTTTTATTATGGGACCAACCCTGAAATCGCGAAAAAAAATCAGCTGTTCCATACATTTTGTTGAGTTATGTGAACATAAATGGAACAGCTGATTTGTTTTTGCGATTTCAGGGTTGGTCCCATAGTAAAAGTTGTTCATAATGGTGAGTACAATGACCCCTTAAAATATTTCCACTGTTTAACCTGCCACCCTGTATAGACTGCATATTGTATGTATTGTTAAATATTTGTATATTGCAACTAAACATTTACTTGCCTAACATTGTTTCAACCAATAATCATCAACTTGCTACTTCATATCTATTCAGTTCCAAACAAGCTTTGAATATGCTAATGTAATATTGGGTATGTGTCTTTATTTGGATTGGATCAGTACTCAACCTGTTAAATTCTTATCAATTGAATGTACCACTCATACAAAAATCAGCCAACTTAACCTTAAACCTTCTTATAAGACACATCATACAAATCTTATCAGGTTTACAAACACATGAAGTATCAAGATAGTTTTCTTTACACTGTCTTAAATGTGTCGAGATGCATTATTAAATATTATTTATAGCGCCGTCCGTCATACGTAAGACAAACATATACAGCATATTTAATATCGGAACGAAGTTCCTTAACGCGGCTTGCAGTAAGAGTTGACTGGTAGAAATCATGTAAGGAAAAAGCGTTATGCCCCTTCCATGCGACTTTCTCTCTCTCTGTCTCTTTCTATTTTTCCTGACGGGGGCCCCTGGACCGCACACGTATTTTTATATTTTATTTATTTATTTACGCATCACGCTACTCATTAAGACAGCTTCCAAGCTTTACGACATTCTCGTATCAACATCACACTAGCACATCCGCACCGTAGAGTCACAGGGGCCAGTGCGGGCTCGCGTGTGTCAGCAGTTACCTGAGCGGGTTGCTGGCCAGGCTGGTGAGGCTGGTGAGCGAGGATGGCCCACTGGCGGCCAGGCTCAGCCGGTCCGTCTCCTCGTCGGCCTGGTTGTTGCGTAGCTCTTGCAGCGTGTAGACGAACTTGCTCCACTCGTCGTGACGAGGTTGGGACACGTGCTGTGGACGATCAATTAATTGTTATTCAACTGGTATGAATGCTGCCGATTCTTTTGTGCATCAACCACGGGATCGCATCAGAAAGAATACAATATTTGTTCTAATTTTGAAAAATCCACTAAGCACGCAAAAATGTATAGCTCGAGGATAGCCCTTATCTATACCAAGTAATTATAATTAGCTTTTGCCAGCGGCTCCGCTCTCGAGGAGGTCGTAAATAAAAATTTTAAAGTTTGTAGTTGATCAGGTCAAGCAAACACGTTTTCCCATACAAACTTTGCGACCCCTTTTCAGCCTCCTGGGGGTGGAATTTTCAAAAATCGTTTCTTATCGGATGCCTACGTCCTCCAAATTTCACGATTCTATGACCAGCCGTTTAGGCTATGCGTTGATCAGTCAGTCAGTCCGAACATACGGGGCCTAAGAGTCGTACCGTGATGTTAAATAGCCCATACTATTCCTCATGAATCTGGCTGTCATACACAAATTTTTTTCGGAATCCGACTGGTAGTTCCAGAGATTAGCGCCTAGAAACAAATTCTTCAGCTTTATATTTGTATAGATAACACCTCACCTCGGCTAGTTCATACACCCAGATCTTGCCGGCGTCGTCGCCCGCGGTGATGTGTGTTCCGGACGGCGTCCACGACACGCGGTTGAAGGCCACGCCGCCTTCTGCCTGGATCGACGCTACCGGCACCTGGGGTAACGGAGGGAGTTTGAAAATACCCCTATGTGTGTTTTTACTAAACACTAGACATGGTGTCTGGTGTTAAAAGTGTGTTGGGCCTTTATTTTTTCATCGTCAGCTATTTTTGTTCTATAGTGTTTCACAGTTCCTTTCGACGCTATGGTTGGCTGTCACACTTGTCTAAGTCTTAACGTTTTATTTTTTCTGTAGATTTAGGTGTTAAAATAATGCCTAGGACAAAAAGTAGGGAACGAGAATTGGTACTAAAAAGAAAACTTCCAACACCGTTAAAAACGTTGTAACATTTATTGACATTCAGCCCCCCTAGCCAAGTTGCTTTTCTGTTAGCGATCACGCCAAATGCTATGGACAAAATGTATGGCAATGACATTACCTGCAAAAAGTCACGTGACCTCATCGTGACTTTTCATTGCCATACATTTTATGTTTTGGTGGGCGACCAGCGCACGTCCACCACGTAGTCGCCGCTGTCCTCGAACGAGTACAGCGCCTTGTTCTATGTGTGCGTACCTCGGTGTCTCGGTTGAGGTTCCAGAGGTCGATGCGTCCGGCGGCGTCGGCGGCGGCGAAGAGCGCCGGGTGCGTGGGCGACCAGCGCACGTCCACCACGTAGTCGCCGCTGTCCTCGAACGAGTACAGCGCCTTGTTCTCCTGACAAACGCACACACACACGTCAGTATCAGTATACACAGTGCCGACCACAGAAATCGAAATAATAAGTCAATAGAAGTGGCAAGGGCGCGTGACCTTATTCGCCGCTTTCGAGCAAATTATATGGGGTAAGTTTAGTCAGTCGCAATACGAAAAGATGTTATTATACTCATCATTATAAACAACTTTTACTATGGGACCAAACTTGAAAAGGCGAAAAAAAATCAGCTATTCTATACATTTTGTTGAGTTAGGTATGTGAACATAAATGTATGGAACAGCTGAATTTTTTTTCGCGATTTCAGGGTTGGTCACAACAAAATATTGAGAATCAGTTTTGAGACAACGTAAGACCGAATAATTGTATTTCCTCAATTTGATTCGCAAATTAATTTTCTTTGTTAAGTCCCCTTTTCAAGTGATAGTTGAAAGTTGGAGGTCATTGACGTTCCTATTGTTATCGTGATCATATGTATACACACGACGTACCTTCTGGCTCCACAGCTTGACGCTCCAGTCCATGGAGCAGGTGAGGTAGAGGTGCGACAGGTCCACGGAGCCGGCGGCCGCGTGGCACGACACGCCCGTCACGGGGCCTGCGTGCCCCTCCACGCACTCCGTCACGCCCGCGCGCTGCCCGTACAGGCACCCTGCCGAGTACAACATGAGCATACACCTCCACGCACTCCGTCACGCCCGCGCGCTGCCCGTACAGGCACCCTGCCGAGTACAACATGAGCATACACCTCCACGCACTCCGTCACGCCCGCGCGCTGCCCGTACAGGCACCCTGCCGAGTACAACATGAGCATACACCTCCACGCACTCCGTCACGCCCGCGCGCTGCCCGTACAGGCACCCTGCCGAGTACAACATGAGCATACACCTCCACGCACTCCGTCACGCCCGCGCGCTGCCCGTACAGGCACCCTGCCGAGTACAACATGAGCATACACCTCCACGCACTCCGTCACGCCCGCGCGCTGCCCGTACAGGCACCCTGCCGAGTACAACATGAGCATACACCTCCACGCACTCCGTCACGCCCGCGCGCTGCCCGTACAGGCACCCTGCCGAGTACAACATGAGCATACACCTCCACGCACTCCGTCACGCCCGCGCGCTGCCCGTACAGGCACCCTGCCGAGTACAACATGAGCATACACCTCCACGCACTCCGTCACGCCCGCGCGCTGCCCGTACAGGCACCCTGCCGAGTACAACATGAGCATACACCTCCACGCACTCCGTCACGCCCGCGCGCTGCCCGTACAGGCACCCTGCCGAGTACAACATGAGCATACACCTCCACGCACTCCGTCACGCCCGCGCGCTGCCCGTACAGGCACCCTGCCGAGTACAACATGAGCATACACCTCCACGCACTCCGTCACGCCCGCGCGCTGCCCGTACAGGCACCCTGCCGAGTACAACATGAGCATACACCTCCACGCACTCCGTCACGCCCGCGCGCTGCCCGTACAGGCACCCTGCCGAGTACAACATGAGCATACACCTCCACGCACTCCGTCACGCCCGCGCGCTGCCCGTACAGGCACCCTGCCGAGTACAACATGAGCATACACCTCCACGCACTCCGTCACGCCCGCGCGCTGCCCGTACAGGCACCCTGCCGAGTACAACATGAGCATACACCTCCACGCACTCCGTCACGCCCGCGCGCTGCCCGTACAGGCACCCTGCCGAGTACAACATGAGCATACACCTCCACGCACTCCGTCACGCCCGCGCGCTGCCCGTACAGGCACCCTGCCGAGTACAACATGAGCATACACCTCCACGCACTCCGTCACGCCCGCGCGCTGCCCGTACAGGCAGCCTGAGGGATTGGGACGACACAAGCATACTGAACAAATATTCTTTAGAGCAGCAGTCGGCAACCTTTAGGCTTATCTGGAGGGGGGGAGGGGGAGGCGCGGTGATTCGTTATGTTAACTTGTTGTCTTTTTCCGGCTTTGCTCTGACGATGCTGCAAGGTCGAGCGTCTCCTGCGGCGCGGAGAGCATGTCGAGCATGAGCGAAGAACGAAGTCGTTGACGTCGGCGTGCGGGAAGTGCATGCAGTGAGCGGTGTGTAACGTACCGGTGTAGATGTTCCCGTCCTCGCTGCCCAGCACAAAGTTGTTGACGTCGACGCCGAGGAGGGAAGGGGGAAGGGGAGGAGAAGGGCGGAAAGGAAGCGGCGGTGATCCATTCTGTTAATTTTTTTATGTATCATGCGAAATAACGTACCGGTGTAGATGTTCCCGTCCTAGCTGTCCAGCACAAAGTTGTTGACGTCGACGACGAGGGGGGAAGGGGGAGGTGGGGGAAGGAGGTATGGAGGAGCTGGCTGGGTGATTCGTTCTGTTAATTTGTTGTTCGGAATTTTAACGTACCGGTGTAGATGTTCCCGTCCTCGCTGCCCAGCACGAAGTTGTTGACGTCGGCGTGCGGGAAGCCCATGGCGGTGACGGCCACGGCTTTGCTCTGCCTGTGCTGCAGGTCGAGAGTCTCCTGCGGCGCGGAGAGCATGTCGAGCGACCAGGAGCACATGCGGCCGTCCGTCGACACGGAGATCAGGTTGTGCGCGTTCTGGCTGCCCACCACCGACAGGCAGTACACCGGGTGCTGCACAGATACTCATTGTTAAAATCGTTTCAGCGAGTAACAAACAAACACACACAACACATCCCCACACACTTTCGCATTAATAATATGAGGGAGGGGTCATATCACAGCTGAAGACTGGGGGGGGGGGGGGGGTCACCACACCGATTAATGCCGACGTTCTATACCGTGAATTACCGTGTTTAATTTTTATACGATTTGGGGGGGCCATGTCCCGTACGACCCCCCCCCCCCCTCGGACCGGCACTGGTGTAACGTATGCGTGAAACATCACAAAAGAGAATTGCAACCCTGCATATACCTAAAATACTCGTATCTAAGAATAGGTGTTTACTTCAAAGGTTCATGGTATCATCAAACCATTTAACAAAGTGTACGTACGGTATGTGCGAGTGAGGACAGCGGCGTGCGTTGTATGGGCGTGCGCTTCTGCACGCGGTTGTCCCACAGCACTATCTGACCGGAGTATGTCCCGCCCAGGATCAGGTTCGGGTGGAACCTGGACCAACAAACACAATATTCTTACACGTGGCTTATGTCTGGACGTCAATGAATGTAGGGAATATCTGCGTTGATGTGGGCAATTTATATTTAAGGTAAAGATTTTTTTTTCATCTTAGATGCAAAACTTAGTGGTATCTCAAAAAGACACAGATAACATGTTCGCATTAAAAGGATACGCGGAATAATGATAACTTTCATTTGAACACCAGAGAAATGATATAGGTAACAGTACCTTCTAGTCATCTCGTGGTTACAAGGCTAGCTTCTATCTATCGATATTGTTTTTATCGATTATGTTTAAGTCTTCTACATTCGTTTAGTTTTTTTTTTTGTCATAGGGTATGATGAGTGCTATTTTAGTAATTTTAGACAGCCGATTTCAACAGCTAACATGACATAGACAAAACATTTAATCAAATAGGCATTCTAAGGATCGTACCACAGAACCTAGCTTAAGAATCAAGCATTACTTGAGATAAGTTGAAGTAATGCCCTGAGTCTTAGGTTAAGTTCTGTAATACGGCGCTAAGAGTGTTCAGCTCTTACCTGGCGAATGTGGCGCTCATAACAGGCGACTGGCAGTGGAATATATCCTCGGGGGTCGTCTTCTTGAACTTGGTGTTCCACACGAGGCAGACGCCGTCGGGGTCGTGCGGCGCGTCGTCGCTGTTGTGGTACGACGCCAGCAGCAGCTCCGGGTGCGCCGCGGACCAGTCCACGCATGTCACGCAGCGCCCGCGCGACCAGCGCTCGTCGTGGAACGTGCGGACCAGCGAGAGCCGCGCGTCCGACTTGTCGTCGCTGTTACAACATCGTCGTATATGTTACCGGCCCCAGAGGGCAAGTCCACGCACGTCACGCAGCGCCCGCGCGACCAGCGCTCGTCGTGGAACGTGCGGACCAGCGAGAGCCGCGCGTCCGACTTGTCGTCGCTGTTACAACATCGTCGTATATGTTACCGGCCCCAGAGGGCAAGTCCACGCACGTCACGCAGCGCCCGCGCGACCAGCGCTCGTCGTGGAACGTGCGGACCAGCGAGAGCCGCGCGTCCGACTTGTCGTCGCTGTTACAACATCGTCGTATATGTTACCGGCCCCAGAGGGCAAGTCCACGCACGTCACGCAGCGCCCGCGCGACCAGCGCTCGTCGTGGAACGTGCGGACCAGCGAGAGCCGCGCGTCCGACTTGTCGTCGCTGTTACAACATCGTCGTATATGTTACCGGCCCCAGAGGGCAAGTCCACGCACGTCACGCAGCGCCCGCGCGACCAGCGCTCGTCGTGGAACGTGCGGACCAGCGAGAGCCGCGCGTCCGACTTGTCGTCGCTGTTACAACATCGTCGTATATGTTACCGGCCCCAGAGGGCAAGTCCACGCACGTCACGCAGCGCCCGCGCGACCAGCGCTCGTCGTGGAACGTGCGGACCAGCGAGAGCCGCGCGTCCGACTTGTCGTCGCTGTTACAACATCGTCGTATATGTTACCGGCCCCAGAGGGCAAGTCCACGCACGTCACGCAGCGCCCGCGCGACCAGCGCTCGTCGTGGAACGTGCGGACCAGCGAGAGCCGCGCGTCCGACTTGTCGTCGCTGTTACAACATCGTCGTATATGTTACCGGCCCCAGAGGGCAAGTCCACGCACGTCACGCAGCGCCCGCGCGACCAGCGCTCGTCGTGGAACGTGCGGACCAGCGAGAGCCGCGCGTCCGACTTGTCGTCGCTGTTACAACATCGTCGTATATGTTACCGGCCCCAGAGGGCAAGTCCACGCACGTCACGCAGCGCCCGCGCGACCAGCGCTCGTCGTGGAACGTGCGGACCAGCGAGAGCCGCGCGTCCGACTTGTCGTCGCTGTTACAACATCGTCGTATATGTTACCGGCCCCAGAGGGCAAGTCCACGCACGTCACGCAGCGCCCGCGCGACCAGCGCTCGTCGTGGAACGTGCGGACCAGCGAGAGCCGCGCGTCCGACTTGTCGTCGCTGTTACAACATCGTCGTATATGTTACCGGCCCCAGAGGGCAAGTCCACGCACGTCACGCAGCGCCCGCGCGACCAGCGCTCGTCGTGGAACGTGCGGACCAGCGAGAGCCGCGCGTCCGACTTGTCGTCGCTGTGGCAACGTTGTATAATAATGTTACTAGCCAAACCCGATTGCAGGCCAAACTAGTTTGTCCTAGGCCAAGCCGGTTTTTCCTACGCGTGGTCAGTTCCGTCTTTACCATAAGGGCACGGGCCCAGCCCGATGGAGCCCCGAAATACTGAAACCCAGTGGCTATTAGGTATGTATTTTTCATCCAATTAATCAATTTAAAAAATACATTGGTTTCATAGTACAAAGCATCATTAACAAAGCACTCAGATAGGCAGGGCGAAAACCGGCATAGATTCACCAGTGAGTCTGAAGGATTCATAAGTTTTCCTGTTCATGACAGTTGTAAGTAGTGCTGTTAAGTTGAAGACAACAAAACACTCGCAAACAATTAATAAGAAATCACCCAGAATGTTATCAATATCATTCTTCATCAGAATTTTGTCATTTAATCAATTCAATTGATTAAATGACAAAATTCTTTGTAGTCATCAATTGATTTTAAACAAATGCGAAATATGTAGGGCCGTACCACAAAAAAGATAAACACGTGTTCAACACGAATGCTACCAAAAATAATACACACTTGTTTTAGACAAGTTAGTGCTAAAACAAGTGCGTATTATTTTTGGTAGCATTCGCGTTTAACACGTGTTTATCTTTTTTGTGGTAAGGGTGGTACGGCCGTACCACAAAAAAATAAACATCTGTTCAACACACGTTCAACACGAAGGCTACCAAAAATAATAGGCAATTGTTTTAGCACTAACTTGTCTAAAACAAGTGTGTATTATTTTTGGTAGCATTCGCGTTTAACGTGTGTCTATCTTTTTTGTGGTAAGGGTGGTAATGTTTTAAAAGTTGCTTAGAGAAAAAGACTGATTAAGTATTTAGGAATCGAAACGCCAATTTCAAAAACTTTCAAACGTAAGTACGTTACCAATATTTCATACTCATCGTCATCATACCTACAAAAACAGAATCAATATAATATTGGGCGTACATAATCCGGTTTTGCAAACCGACGAGCTGCGAATAACTCAAAATCAATTTGAAAAATTAGAAAACTCCATGAACCTTAACTTAATACAAATAATGTTCATATTCGTATGACACACACCGCAGATCATAGAAACAAGGGAGATGTGCCAAGGCGCTATCGAGCTTGATGCCTGAACTTGAGCAAATTGCTCATAATAAAAACGTACGTGCTAGCGACTAACCGGACACGATCGATAGTATAAATACAGTGCTTTAGTTTAGTGCTAGTGTTGAGTGACGATTAACAGTGTTAGATTGAGGGTGTGCGGAATGTTTAATGCGTGGGGGATCTTTTTATTCACAAGGAGCGTTTAATTATGCGCGTATTTGTGTCGAAAAATGTACTAAAAGTGGCATCAGTTGTTCCCGTACTAATTTGCTATGATTGCATATCTCCTTGTTTCTATGATCTGAGACACACACACACACTGTGCGTTTGAGACCTCATAGTAATGATTATGAATACGGGTTTCAATTAGATTGGTAGAATATGCCTGTCTATTCTGTACTGACTCGCCGCGTGACACCACCGCGAGAATGGCCAATTTGTTTGCGAACGTTCGAGGGAGAATGTCACGGTGAGATTCTCCACCGAACGTTCGCAAACAAATTGGCGGTTCTCGTGGCGATATCATGTGGCAAGTCGGTACGAAATAGGCAGAGCGTGGGACACATGTGGCTCGCGCGTAAATCGCGCACAGGACTGAGCGATCACGGGCGAGTGGCGCGAGTAATCGCTCGTCGCACTTGCACGCTTATAGCCCGGCGACAAATCTATCGAAACTACACACTCGCTTCCCGCTGATCGCCAACTCGTTTATAGTTTCTAGTTCTACTCGTTTCTCGTTCATCGTCGGCGGTCGGACCACTGCCTAAAGTAGGTAGAAGGCGTGTAATATAGCGTGCTCACAGTCTCGCTGTCGCCGCCGCCGGTGTAGTCGGCGTAGATGTCGACGGACTCGGCCAGCGCTCGATGACGAGTGAACACCGCGCACGAGGTGGTGCTCGGTTGTCGGGTGGCTCTAATGAGCCTTAGGCAGTGGTCCGACCGCCGGCGAGAAAACGACTAACTATCGGCGATTTTCTCTCTCAAGAAACGCACAATAAATGTACATTCCGTGTAAACGAAAGATATATTGTATTAAAAGTTGCTCTCTGACTGTTCACACGGCCAGCGACGACTCGCTTTACTAGTTTTGTCGCTGAGCGACGAGTTTTCAAAAATAAACTCGCTCAGCGATACTCGTTCAGCGATGCTCGCTCGCTTGATAATTTCTTTACAGTGCGCAGGTTTGCACAGGACTGAGCGATCACGGGCGAGTGGCGAATCGCTCGTCGCACTCGCACGCGCCCGGCGACAAAACTATCGAAACTACACACTCGCTTCCCGCTGATCGCCAACTCGTTCATAGTTTCTAGTTCTACTCGCTTCTCGTTCATCGTCGGCGGTCGGACCTCTGCCTAAAGTAGGTAAAAGGCGTGTAATATAGCGTGCTCACAGTGCGTTCTCGCTGTCGCCGCCGCCGGTGTAGTCGGTGTAGATGTCGACGGACTCGGCCAGCGCGCGCTCGATGACGCGGCCAGCCTTCGACATGAAGCGCTGGAACTCCGCCGACAGCATGATGGTCTGCTTCTCGTCCACGCTCAGCTCGCGAACTAACATGTTACAAGTTATTGAATATATGAGATTTCCAAAATCAACTGACGCGGGCGGGAGTTGCTCTAAGCAGTGAGCAACCGCGTCCCGCCTGCTTAAGTTGAGATTTGAAATCTCTTTTGAATACGCCTCTTATGAGGTAATAAATATCAATAGATGGCGTCATATTATTATGTATTGATTTGTCATTGAAGTATATGTAAAATTCAGAACATGAAAAAATAAACCAAGAAAAATATTTGTTCTAATTTTTAAAAATTGTCTAAGCACGAAAAAATGTATAGCCTGAGTTACAGTGGTCACGTTTCTTTGTACGAAATAAGGCATCTGTAGTACAGATGCCTTATTTCCTAACCGGATGCGACAAATTAAATATAGATACGTACAGATTCTGTACGTATATTATATTTGTCGCATCCGGTCATTAGTGCAGAACATCAATTGACAACGAAACGCAAGTGTGAAGTTGTCGCGCTTGATGTTCGTGCGAGTCGATGGGTGGATGTCCTACGTTTCGTTGTGTTCACTCGAGTACCCACGGTAAACCAAAAACTATGTCGGATCGTGAAGAAAAACCTGATGGTTCGCTTCTCGGTCACCCCGTATGCGACATATTATTTATCTGTGCCCTCAACATTTGACGTTACAAAACTAACCTTTCTTCTCCTTCTCCTCGTCCTTCTTGTCCTGCGGCGCGGCGGTGACGGCGGGCTGCACCTCCTTGACGGTGGGCAGGCCGTGCGGCAGTATGCCGGGCGGCAGCTTGCCGTGGAATGCCGCCTCCTCCTCGTCGCCTTGCCGAGCGCCGTCGCCGTCGAATGTAAGCACTGGACGGTGAATAAGAATGGCCCTTGCCTCGGGGGGTGTGTGTACGTGCGGTTACGGCTGATTTATTTCGTGTTGCATATGTTTAAAGTAATTTTTCGAGCTTTTTGATAAAAGATCAGAGAATTTTTGGTGTCATTTGGGGTTTTTGGTTACCGCGATCTACCTAGTAGTAATAGAACTTCGGTAATTTTGATATGAGTTATAGAAGATAAAAGTAAAGTAAATAATTTTCATGCCAAAGTATATGAAAGAAATATCAAAAGTTCAGATAAAAATTAAAAGAGAAAAACAAAATGCCAACGCTCTCGAAAGAGCATTGTTTCATAAATCGGCCGTACTTGTAATAAACTTGAATTTCATGAAGTTATTTATTTATACCTGTTGTATATTCCGATTTAATAAACGATTGAATGGAGCGCCTCATCTCTTTTGAAGTCGGTTAAAAAGTTGTTTTCTTTCGGCCTATTTCTTAAGAGAAAAATACTATTACGGAGTATTTTCGTGCATTATAACTTCATGAAACACATAATGTAATGAGTAATGAAAATAGATATAACTACTGCTCTACACTGGTGTTGCTAATCCTAACTACTATGTGTGGATGAATGTCTTACTAGTATTGTTTTAATACCTAAAATGTAAGCAGCAATTTTGAATTTCTCAACACGGAACATATTTGAATTGCTCTTCCAAAGTTCGTTAACTTATGGTGTTTATAAGCAAGTGGTATTTATGAAATAATTTGTAGTATATAATACAGCAGTCAGTAAGGTTATATTTTATTAAGAATTTAATATTTTTAACAAAAGCTGCTTACACTTAATGTATTGTAAATTGATGAAGTACGATAGCAAAGGGTGAATAGAAATATGGGATTAATAATCTCGAATACTATATCATATTTTTGTTGCTACTATATATTTTTTAGATAATACTGAATGACTTCCACTGATATGAATAGCTTTAAACTTTATGTATTAGCGATGAAGAACAAATGTTTACCTAATAATTTTCTATTCATCCTTATCAAAGCACGCACTGTTATTTAGACGAACAATATTGTAAGTAAAGATGTAATTTTAATCTGTTCATGAATATTAGCTATTATAAGCGTCATTACTACATGTTAAATGATCACACGAACACATGACATAGTTTGTTAAAATTGTTCATATATTTTAACAAACCAAAATCATGCGGTATTTAACCCTAAAGCAATAACATGAGACTACAGTTACAGCAAGTTGCTAAAGTACATTAGTATTATTTAGAAATAGATAGAAATCTCTTCCAACGCAAGCTATGGAAACTTCAACGATACCAACCTAAACTTTACTATCACGTACATAAAGAGCTTATTTTGTTATTTTCGCTCTGATAAAAAAGCTATACCAGTTACTAAGCCCTATAACCAGAACCACATTTTTCAAATTGTCACATATTATCAAAAAATCTCATAACTTTAAGGATGCATGCTACTATACTTATAGGGCTATAACGTTAAATATTTGACCCCCATTTTCTAAGGGCGATTCTACACTTGTTTGATCCGGCACAGATGATAATCTGTCCAATGTAGAAATTCATGAATTAGTATACGCGCTTTATGTCGGAGTAGCGCATAAGCGTGAATACTCATCTATGCATTTTTACATCGGAGCCGAACCAGCTAAGAAGAGAACCACCTTTAGTGTAAATCTAGAATATCTACATTAATTTACTTATCTATTTCATGCACACACATAAAGGGACACATCTTTCATACCACGTTTAATGTCATACCTTCTATGTGCAGCGTAGGACATAGAAAAGCATTACTGTAACTATATTCTCAGGAGCTTTCAGTTTCTCGAAAAGAAAGTAAATGGTAAAGTGAAAATGACCATATTATGTGATCTGATAATTTCCATATTTTTTATGAACTATTCCTGCAATAAATTTTTCTTTGTATTTATAACAACATACTGCAGTTGTGGCAATTTTATTGAGAATTGAGATAGTCGCTGCAATAAACGTTGGACTTTAAAAAAGCGACAGTAATAAATATATTTATCTGATTTATTTATTTCATGCGTTTACAATACCTACATTTTCATAAAAAAAATGTTTGAAAATAAATATTCGGCAAAAATACTCAAGTTTTTTTAAGAGAAACTGAAAGTTTTTATTCTATTACACATATACAAGCTAGTAAATCAACATGTTTTAATGAACGATATTTGATCTACTTATTTCCTCTAAAACTGTGCAACTAAAACACACAAATTCCTAAAAGCGTTAAATATTTGGTGACAGAAAGCTTTGGAATTTAAAAAAAATGCAAAATAACTTCCCGAGCTCTCCACAAGAGAGGTACATGTTTCATCATAATAAAAAAATAAATAAAAATAATACTTGTCTAATAAAAACATATGGGTGACGTCATTTGTCATGGATACTTAAACACAACATGTATTTCTGTCACATGCATTATGGATTTAAATGTAGTATTTATATAATGAAGAATTAATTTGAATGTATGTAATGTAATACAGGGAGAATTTTGTGGGTTATTTACAGCTGACTGTCAGCGGTATAAGTATAGTATTTTTGCTGTGGTTTAATGGAAAGCACTTTTTCATTTATATATTACGTTTGATATTTTTTTTTAAGTCTAAACGTCCAGATTTTTGAATAATAACTCTTCACTAGCAAATTACTAACTGACCGTCAACAAAATTAGAAATGAAGGATCCTGTATTAGAACACACACACATATTATAATGCTACGTTATGTTTTTGTTAGCTTTATCATAAATAGCGTTACATAATAGAAATAGATAGACAACAAACCATGCTAGGTGATAGGCACAGGCTCTACGAAGGGCAATATTTAGTTAAATAATGATTGTTTGTATGATTCGGAATTGAAACCTACCTGTGAATTCGTCCTCCCACTCTAAACCCGGGTTTAGATTGTACTCATCTTGAAAAGGGAGGAAAAAAACAAAAAAACAATGTCAGTATCTTTCGACCATAATATATATATAAAAAATTTCAAACTATACATAGAAATAGCTAGTGCTTATATATTTTACAGCATGACCGTTTTGTGTTGCGTCGTCACGTTGCTGCTGCGGTGGGTTGGTTGCAGCAACAGGCGCGGTGACGCAACACCGTCCGTGTGTTAGGACCTGTGCAGTGTATGTTAGTCGACTCGAAGGGTAAAACAGCGTGAAATGATACGGCGACCCCATAATACCACCATAATTGATATACACATATTATATTCTGTATATTTTTTATTTTGCGGCCGTTATATAGGTCTCCCGTGAGAGACCTAGTGGAGAACTCTGGAAGGCCACAATTCCGTGTAAACTCTTAAACGTGCATCAAATGATGATGTTTTAGTTGAGTAGTGTCACTCAAACCCCCCTCTAAGACTAAACGTTACAGATTTCTTGATAAAATGAAATGGATTAAATGGTCTAGATGTTCGGCTAAACTTAAATTATTTATCAAGTAATCTGAGAACCGCACCTAATTTGTTAGTAGGAAATAACTAGAAGCGTGATAGTAAGGATAACCTAGATAAAATATATACAAATCTAGACCGAGATGAGGACTAATATACAACCGACACCGTGTTAACCGACATGATAAGAGAGAGGTAGTGTTAGGGGTAAACGACAGAAAGCGTCCTGGCGGAATAATGACTTACCGTAGTAGTCGGTTGCGTGTGCTAGAAAAGGACAAAAAATAAAAATATTCTGTCAGTTATAGTTCAGTGATAAAATACATATCTTTACAATAATATCTATATTATTTTTAAGAACCGTTGAATATTTTTGTTTTGATAAATATACTATTCATATTTACATAAACTTATGTAAATGATTCTTGAACAAATGGTATGGATGGTATTCACAATGAATTGATATTAGTCCATTAAGTTTGTAATGAGCACATGCAATTTCTATGAGGCCATGGTCAAGTTGAATATGGCAAGACAAAATATTACGGCACAAATAGTGAAATAGTTCCGTACACGGTTTAAAAATAATTAAGTCCATCTGGTATGCCCTTATTCTCGAGTCCACGGCCTTTCATGTTCAAACTAGCGTCAATCACATCATCGGTCAGTGTTTAGTAAAGTGCAATGCACTGTGACGTTATTTTGACGGCAGCAAAAATTAACACATACATGCTCGGACAAACTTGGTCAATCCCACACTTCAATACGGGCGTAGCCAGGATTTTTTATTATATTTTTTATGTTTACATCTGTAAGCCTTTTTCATAGAGTTTACTATCACTATTTTGTCTGGCTACGCTCTCAAAAAATACCTCAAAAAGTGTATTAGTTACAAGTTCAAATGGAACAAAACTTATTACATATTTTTTTTATTTAAGTCTAATGTCATTTAATCCATTTCAAATTATTAAAATCCAATGAAAATAATAACAAAATAAAGCAAAATACTGTTTCTATGGCCAATGGTGTTTTACGGTTGATAAAAATGATGTAAAAATCTAAGAAAATCATGTTTTTTTTAGTTCAAGCCATGGGGTTCGTTTCTAAAATGAGACAAATATTTTTACGTGTTTAAATGTATATGTTTTGTTCCATTTCACGTAAACAAATATCTGTGCATGCATTGTACGAGTATGTTGACGCCGCATCAGACGGCTTATAATATGATCATACTGTCCACGAATATGACACTAAAATAAACATAAAGTGGTCTACAATCAAGCTAAAACGTGGAGATGACCTACTCGTAAGTCCAAAATATAATAAATGATATTTTAATGTGTCTATAGTGATACTAAAATAGTGATTAAAATATCATGCTTAGACAGAAACCATTACGTATTCTAAATGTTTCTCAGGTAAAACTCAAACAAGTTACTCAGTTTAATTTATTAACAAGTCTATGGTTTAACTGTTACTTCGAGAACTACAAACACAAGCTAATAAAAACATTTTTTACAATCAAAGTTCATATTCGTGGACATACAAATATATACTGTAAAATAATGTTATTAAGGTACAAGTTACCTTTGCGGGGCCGCCACCAGTCCTCCATGTATCCTGCAAGCGGTGATGCATTGGAAGAGCAGCCTTTTTTTATGGTAGCACAAACACAAACATTGCACCACAATTCTCATACAGTATTTACTTTTAATTTAATTATAATATCATTAATTGATTAGAATGGCAATGGTAGACGACACAATGTTAAGCTGAGAAAATAAACAAAAATTTCGCAAATAAATGCTGCCTGAATTTATTTATTGTTCCAAAAAATGCAGTAAAAGCAAAATTTTTAGATAAAAATAGAATAAGACTAGGTATCAGAACTGTTTGTTAGTGGGTTAGAATACCTTTGATTTTTGTTATTTAAAAAAGATATTTAATAGTAACTTAGCAGATTATTTTTTATTATTTTATCCAAATCTTTGCTCGCGTAAAATAACCACCAATCCCAATTACAGTCAGGACAGAGACACACACATATGAAAAAAATCATAGTAATACAGTTTCCTAATGTTTTTAACTTTCACAGACTATAACTAATAATAAACTCAGACAGCATATCAGAGGCCAAATTAAAACAGATGAGTGAAAAGTAAATACTGTTTCAAAAACTACAGAGATGTCATTGGTTACAAGGGGCTCTTGTCATTTGCAAATGCATTACAAACTGTATTAGTAATTCTTTAAATTGAGATTTTGAATATGATGCAGAGGAATGGTGATTATGGAGTTCTTAATTTGTTAGCCATTTCTAGTAAAGGTGTTTTTTAAATTAAATGCTATATGCGTGATTTTTTTCAGATTTTTGGATATAGGGGTTGGAAAATATTTTTAAAGACCTATCCAACGATACCCCACACAAAGGGGTGCGCGTAAATATTTTTTTTTATCCCTCAGTGTCATGTATGGGGGCCACCCCTAATTATTTTATTTTTTGTAATTTCACTACAGGCCTTTATGGCGGCTTACAGAAGACATCTAACTGCGAAGTTTCATACAGATTGGTTATGAACTGTAGATTTGACCAGGGGGTGAGAGACGGACAGACGGACAGACAGACGGACGCGATAAAACTATAAGGGTTCCTAGTTTTACTATGGAACCCTAATAAAACAGTATTTTTTAAATAATCAGATACTTAAACAATATTTAGTATTTGCAAATGACAAAATATAGTTAAACCAACACCCGGACATCATAGTTAAATCCAAATTCTATTACTTTGAAATGGGTATGCAAACTCTCAAATTATGTTATTGAACAAACATATTATAATTATGTCAGTACACTCAGAAACGATCCGAAACCCACTATTAATTAATTTGTAATATTTTATATGAAGTAAATAAAAGTATAATATGTACTATATTATAAGGAGTTGCCCATACTAAAAAATAATATATTTGCTAGTGTTTTATTAAACACTGTGATCACCAATCCGCTCACCCAGTGTGAATATGGCAATATGTCTTCTAGACTTAGAGAGTAATATCCAGCACTGATCTAAGATAGGTTGTGAAAGAGCACTTATTATAACTTTCTTTTCCGCATAGATCCTTATGTGGTTCGTAAAACAAACATAAATACATATACATATATTGTTTGCATTAAACCTACTTCATTTTAGTGCTTGCAAAAACTCAAAGAGAAAAGAAACCAAAATCAGTCAACTCAAAAAGTATAAAAAAAATAATAGTCTAGCAGAAATGTTAGCTACATAAACTACACGTAAAGCTTACCATCTCGAAGCTCGTTAACGCCTGACGTTGTGGTCTGAGTCTGCTTTGCGTACGTAACATTCTCCTTAGGTGGAATGTCTGTGGACTGGACCGATACCACTTGCAGGACTGGTGCTTTCTTCAGACCGCTGGTTGTGAATGTGAATATTTTACATATACTGTACAATAGTGCCCATTTTTTGAGACTTGGTTCAACATAGTAAATGAGCTATACAATTTTTACACCAGATAGCTCCCAATCATGTTTTTAATATTGATGTAGTAATAAGAGGTGATGTGGGTCACAGGCTACAAGAAGGTGTTTTCTCTTGGGCAGGGCTGGCGATGGCGCACTCCGCAGTTTAGGTAAGAGCTATAACTACATTGGCAGGCCTTCCCGGGGAGGCCAATTCAGTGGGTTTACGCCGCGATATAAGAGATAGAGTTACGCGATAGAGACTGCCTTGTAGGTTAAAAATTTTAGGCATGCAGCGCTGTGCAAGCAGAATTACACTTTATTCCATTGTTGCAATGGTCGCCATTTATAGTATTCTGTCTTGGAGGCAAATTATGGTCATTATCTATAATCATCCCTGCTATGCTGGATGCCCATTTGAGTTTAGTACAACAAAGAGACAAAGATACACTTACCCATGCAAAGGTAAACTGGACTTATCGGTGTGCGGCAGGCTAGCATCAGGAGATGCGGTCTGCGGCGGAGTCAGTGACGTCATCGATGAAAGAGAAGAGAGTACATCCTTGACAGGTGCCACTCCAAGAGACGATAGCATCTCATCCAGGTCGCGCCGGCTGTCTAGGCTGGACGCTGCCGAGGCACGTTGCTGGAATGAGATAGATCAGTTTAGCTATAAATAGGTAGTTAGTTGCTTCCAAACAAGGATGCAGCCAGATACCCTTAAGGTATTTGAATGACTTTTTAGGGTTCCGTACCAAAATGGTAAAAAAGGAACCCTTATGGTGCGACTTCGTCTGTCTGTCTGTCACACCTGCTTATTTCAGCAACTACTTATGCTATCGACTTGAAATTTGGAACAGTTATAAAGAATAATTGTTCAACTTTATTGCAAATGAAAAAAAAACAAAAATATTTTTATTTTTATTGCAAAAGGGGCCGGTGTGGGGGTCCAAAATTTTAAAGTGGGGTTACTGGGTCAAGTGACATATCATATGAAAGGGCTTGATCTGTACATTTCAAAATATATTTTCATTTTATTTTATGTCTCACAGTTTTCGACATATGATGAAAAATGTCCAAAAAAATACCATTCCCCCCCCCTTATCTCCGAAGTTTGCGAGGCGAAAAATCTGAAATAATTAGGGTTGCCTATCAACCCTAATTATTTCAGATCATCCTGCCGGTACCCTTACCTTTTTAGGGTTCCGTACCAAAATGGTAAAAAAGGAACCCTTATGGTGCGACTTCGTCTGTCTGTCTGTCACACCTGCTTATTTCAGCAACTACTAATGCTATCGACTTGAAATTTGGAACAGTTATAAAAAATGCTTGTCCAACTTTATTGCAAATAAAAAAAGTCAAAAAATATTTTTATTTTCATTGCAAAAGGGCACGGAGTGGGGGTCCAAAATTTCAGATTGGGGTTACTAGGTAATGTGACATATCATATGAAAGGGCGTGATTTGCACATTTCAAAATATATTTTCATTTAATTTTATGTCTCACAGTTTTCGACATATGATGAAAAATGTCTGAAAAAATACCATTCCCGCCCCTTATCTCCGAAGTTTGCGGAGCGAAAATTCTGAAATAATTAGAGTTGATAGGAATTGACCCAAATATGGCACCAAAAATAAAACGATGTTCCTAACTAGTACAGTTTTTTCAAAATCATCATAATTCCTTAACAAACTTAGTTTTGCGGTCCGGATTTTTTCACTTTATACGTCCAAAACTGATACGGAACCCTCGGTGCGCGAGTACGACTCGCACTTGGCCGGTTTTTTGTGCTAGGAGTCCTCATAGTAATATTCGTAAATACGGGTGTAATGTTTTAATTTCCAATCCTTAACCCCCAAATACTAAGCTCTTTCCAAAAATAATCTCTAGATCTACCACTTCAATAAAAGTAATAATGTTCTTCTATACTTATATTATAAAGCTGAAGAGTTTGTTTGTTTGAACGCACTAATCTCTGGTACCAGTCGGATTCGAAAAATTATTTTTGTATATTATAGCCAGATTCATGAGGAATAGTATAGGCTATGTAACATCAGGCTACGATCCTTAGGAGCCGAGCAACGGGGTGAAAGCACAGGGAACAGCTAATAATAGTATATACCATGGCTTCTTCAGCATCCTTCTGTTCCTTCTCCCTGCGGCGGCGATCCTTATCCTCGCGAAGAGCCTGGAGCTTCGCCTTCTTGCGCTCCAGCTCCGCCTTGCGGTCTGACATGCTCGACATGGTTGCTTCTGACAAAGATATTGTAAACACTATAATTATACTTCATAAACAATATACAGTTAACCTAGGGTTGTCAACCCCAAATTTTTTAAAACCAGGATTTGAAGTTGGAAATAGCAGGACATTGCGGTTTTAAAACAGGATACTGATTATGAACAGTAGTTGTATAGCAATAGTTATACAAAGTGAAAATAGAGTCAATGAAACTCTAGATAATTTAAGTTTATGAAACTTTTAAATTACTTGTGAAATAAAATGAAGAAATGGGATTCATTAAATAAACAATAATAGGTAACTTAGTTTTATTTAATAAATTCTTTGATCTTATTTTACGCTTTAAAAAACCCAGGACACTACTAAAAAACTATCCAGAACACCTCCAAAAGCAGGACATGTCCTGTGAAAAGTAGATGATTGGTAACTCTAAATTAACAGAATGCTAAATTATAATAGGTATAATAACTAGTTCTTCTGTTTATGTTTATTTTGGTAATTTATTCATGAATTCAGAATTTACCTGAATAAGTAGTAAGTAGGTGCAAGAGTAGGTTTGCACAACTATGCGCTAAAAATGTTAACAACTTTTCAGTAGTTAATATTGGTAAATCCTTTCTCATATAAACTTAAATACCTATGTTTTTCTTTCTTTCCAAAAGTCTATCCTATTAGGACATGTCTGATGTCATGTCATGGATGCTAGTGAGGTGATTCATTGTCACCGTCTGGAGAAAATATATTATGCACAGTTAAACCTTTACCTGTTATTGGCTTAGCTCCTCAAACAATATTAAGCATTTCTAAACAACTTTTTAACGAAATATACCGACAAAACGTGGCAAAAATAAAAAATGTATGTGTAACGGGATTTCACTTCATAAAATAACAACAAATGGCTCAATTACGCCGTGTAATCATACAATGGATATAGAACTAAGTTTATTTAAGACATTATTAGTATTACAAACTTTCTACAAAATACGCATTATTTTAATATAAAACCGAAATTTTATCGATCAACACAATTTCCCTGTTTCGGCAGAAAATTTTAGTGTTGCAACTGTAGTAGTTAAAATTTCCTGTTATACATATAAACAGTGATTTCAACGGGTATAATAAAAATTTTGACATGGAAACCTATTGCTTTCGTTATTAAATGATTTTTTTTTTATAAATGATATTTATATATTATTTTAAGCCGTGAAATTGTATTTTATTTTCCCACCTGTTTTGGATGTTTTTACTTGGTATTTGGCAATATTATCATTAAGTCAAGATAACGTTCGAAACCTATTTACAGAGGTTTTGGTGCATTTCTATTACTTGTAAAATAAATTAAAAACAAGTGTTTTATCTACAACAACATTAAATGTGATAAATAAAGTCTTGTAATTTATCTTGTTTGTTATATTTTATGATTATGTAGAGCTAATATTTAATAAAATAAAATGAATCATTGGACATTATTTTATTGTGACAATGTTTTTGAACGCATTAGATGTTTGGAACCAATAGGTTTGTTCTTCTACTACAGAGATTTAAATGTCATTGTTGTAATTGGTGGAAATTACTTGTACTTTACCAATAGGCCAATAGGATTATTGAATTTATACTGTCATTGACGGACAGGAGGTGAAAGGTTTCACAAAACGTACTTGGGTGTTGTCCGGCGGCTTGATGATTGTAACATATAACAACGCTAACGTAATGATCAAACAGTTTTCTATGATTTTCTGACTGATACATTACGTTCTTATTACTAATAGCAATTATAAAATAGCTATGAAATTATGATGAGTGGTTTCGTGTATTATTTCTTTGTGTTGCTTTGCTATAGCATTACGAAATCTGATGCAGGTTAGTTTAACGATTATTTTCATTATAAGTTGGCCTTGTTATCGTATGAAATTCAAACATTTAACGTATATTTTAGACTAGAAAAACATGCTTTGGTTTTACATTTCAATATCTACTTGGAAAAATAATATAATGCGCTTTGTTAGCCAAAGGGTTACACGTTCCCGTCATTCTTGTTTACTTCGTTACAAATTCATTCAACCCTGAAAAGAACTGTGTCAGTTCCTATTATCGTTAGCTGTAAAAGATAAACATTTTGATTTTATGTATTTTGTATTGTTTTCAGACTCAATAAGATATTATTACGACTACGAATGTAATGAGCCCCTCGTTGCCAACGCAAAGTTGACCGCTACATCCAGCCTTAGAGATAGGGGTCCTGAGAATGCTAAGTTATATGGTGAGTATGGGACATAAGATGAGCATCAACCTCTGGCCTGTACGAAGGAACAATTCTTACTAGAAATTTCACCATAAATTATTAACATATCCCATATTTTAAGTAAGAAATACTTATAGTATCGTTCTAAGACTAAGTAATAATACACCCGTACAGGTCAGAATTAGTAGTTTAAATTATGCAATAAAGAATTTGAAACATTCTCTGCAGTAATTGATTAAAAACACATTACCCTCCTTTGCGTCGCGCAGTGGGGTAAAAACAAAACTTAACCTGCAGTGAATGTTTTAAACATGGTGACATGCTGATAATGACTAAAAAATTTAAACAACATCAACAGTTCTCAAAGTATCAGTATTATTTATTGAAAGTTGATAACTGTTCATTTATATTTACTCAACACAAGTGTAAAGTATTGTCAGACCATGTCAACATGCAAATATATATATTTATAACAAATATATTTTCAACGTATTGATTATTATTATATTATGTTGAAAATATATGTATTTGTTTAACATCATCATTTTGCCTTTGCTGCACCTGTACTGTTTCATAACATTTGGGGACTTTTTAAAGCAGGGATTTCCAACCTTTCTGCATTGAGCCTCCCTAATTATGAAAAATATACTTAGTCAAGTTGTGAAAATAATCAGTTTTATAATCAGTGGGGGATATTTTACTTTTTTTCATTGTTACAATACATATAAAAAACTAATCAATTTCACGACAATTAGGTATTTCTCAATAAATTATAAGCTTAATCAAGTAAATTAAAATCATGTTCACTCCTAAAAATAATTGAAAGTAAAAGAAAGCATTATGTACCATTAAACTTTATTAGATAAAACTTTAAATGGATTTTTCTTAAGAATATCCTAACACATTGGGGCCCACCTTATGATCGCTATTAAACCTCCCCTAGCGAGGCGCGTCCCACTGGTTGGGAAGCCCTGTTTTGAAGTATCTGGGAAATTCTATTTTTGAAATTAATGTTTACGAAAATGTTATGATCCATTATACAAGTTATGATAATGCTAGAGAATGCCGTAGGACAACAGCCAGCTACGATGGCAACATTTAGAATAATTTGATTTTGTTTTCACTTGGGGATGAAGTCATGCCTTTATTTTTGCATGCTGTGTGTTGTTTTCGTGATTCAGTTGCCAGAAATATAATTTATGCTTCTTAACCTGTGAATTGTAAAAAAAATATTAAAAATAAATCCAAAGAAGACAGAAAGTAACAGGGTTCATTCGTCTGCAGGTCCGTTATCAATATAAAACACTATATAGTTGGACCTCAGTAACAATACTAAATAGAGACATAAGTACCAAAATGGCCAGTTTGAATGTCAGATGGGCCTTCAATGCTACTGAATGGAAACCTACAAAGGAAGAAATCACGGCTGCTTCGAGTTATATACAGCAAGAGGAGAAGCAAAGAATTGCAAGATTTGTGTTCCAGAATGATGCTAAATCATCTCTTGTTGGCCGCCTGATGCTTAGGAAGTTTGTTTGTGAAACCACAGCAATTCCTTACGAGGAAGTACGATTCAGCAGAGATGACAAAGGCAAGCCATACCTAGTGGATGGTGGAGATGTACCAATAACTTTCAATGTGTCTCATCAAGGAGATTTTGTAGTACTGGCCGGCAATAGAGACCGGAACATTGGCATTGATGTTATGAAAATAGAACCGCCAGCAAACAAGAACATCCCAGAATTCTTTCGTATCATGACGCGTCAGTTTTCGAGACACGAATGGTCGACGATACGAAGTTTTCCCACGGAAATGGAACAGATCGCGTGTTTCTATCGCATTTGGTGTCTCAAAGAAAGTTATGTAAAGAACATAGGGTTTGGTATAACTGTACCCCTGGACGAAATAAGTTTTTCGATAAAAACACGCAAATTGGAAGAGGGGAGGCTAGCAACTGATACGGTATTGCATGTGAGAAACGTTATGAAGGAGGGGTGGGTGTTCGAAGAAACCTTATTGGATGACAGACATGCTGTGGCTGTTTCTATCAAAGTTGAAGATAATGGAATCTACATACCATCACCTTATACTTATCTGACCTTTGATGAAATAGTAGAAGGAGCAAAACCCTTGCATGAACCAGACTTTAATTTTAGTTCCGATTTTGTGGAGAAGCAAATGAAACACTTTTAGACTGAGAGGGTTGACAATCTCGAATTTATTGCGAAATAAATACAATATTTTCGTAAAATGTAATGTTAAAAGTTCGCTAATTTACTTCCAATATTTATGTGTTATATTTTTACTATTTGGGTTGCTTTTGGATTATATAGGTAGATGTTACATAGGTTTAGGCTCATATTACTTGGTTATTAGAAGTTCAATAAATGGCAAAGGCAAATAAATAACTATTTAAATAACAACAAAGTCTCATTTAACCAACTAACAGTATGACCTACTAATAAAGCAAGCAACCTTGAAATAAAACCGGCAAATTTTCCCGCACTGAAAAGGTTTGAACGCTTGGACGGCGTCGGAGAATGACTTCGACCAGCAGCTGGTCATTGACCTGGGTAACGTTAAGAACATCACGCGGGTGGCCACGCAGGGCCGCGCGCACTCCCAGGAGTTTGTCCAGGAGTACCATATCAGCTATGGCTCCAACGGACTCGATTACGTTCAGTATAAGGCAGCCGGAGGTGAAGTGAAGGTAAAAATATAAAATGGATTAGTTAAAATGTGACTAACAGGTTGAGAGGTTGGTTTGCATGTAAATAGCTTTTTTTTGGGTTTTTTGCTGTGTTGTCTTGTTTTGATGGTAACATTCATTTTAGTTTGGGAGTAGTATTTAGTTTACTGATTTTATCCCTTTGTAGATATTATTTTTATAGCTTTTTAGTTTTATTTCTTTAAAATATTTTTAATTTTTCAAATGTTATGTAGACATATTACGGGGCTTTGATTAACTTAAGTAAATAATTAAGCAGGATTAAAGGGGCCCCTATTCTAAAAAATAGTAGGTACACGATATGTTGTAGAAATGTATATTCTGCTATAACATTCTAATATACATGTAGTCAAATTTACCACACACTCTTGATAATTAAATGTGTTCGGTCTGGAGCTAGTGTCCAATATAAATTTGGGTTATATTTAATAGTGACTTACAGTAATAAAATCCATGAAAAACAAACAATATTGTAAATATTTATATTCAATTTTCTATTTTTTATTCCTAATCACCGTAGTTCTAAAAAGAAACTGCAAAGCTGGTGCCGTATATCCTTATACTTAATACATTTGTACATACAAATACTAATAAGTACCTAATATATTTTTTTATACTTTTCTATAACTAAACCTTAACAATTTCAACTAATCTACACATCTGAAGTACGAATCTGATTGTGGTTTGCATAAAATACCTAATTACGCTCTCATAAATGAGATAGGTACCTACTCAAATGACATTCGCACACCTAGATGTAAAGAGAGCTAATTTATAAAAAAAAACATTTTTGAATTTGCTCTTTTGCAATTTGAATGATTTTTTTTTTCAAAAAATTTCACATTGAAAAATTAAAAATGTTGAGTTAGCTCTCTTTAGATCTAGGTGTGCATTACAACTTTACAATTGAAGTACTTTGTATTGTGAGTTTATTCTCATTCATTGTGGAACCGAACAAAACCGCAGCATTGATGTTAAACCTTGACATTCAATGTGTGTCATATCCTTGATAATGAGCTGAATAGATTAAATTCTAGATCCTACGTTAAGTTAATGAGTACCTATATTTTTGTATAGTTAGGGCATTAATCGACACCCTAACATTTGAAAACTAAATGTTTGAGGCGGGTTACTAATCACACTACTAGGTGTACACCCGAATCACGCGATAAATAATAGGTATTGTATGTATGCTACTAACTGCCATGCATCACCTGAAACTTAGTCGCGGTCTGTCATTTCTACGCCCCTCCGAGGTCTGCGTCTTGTACCTGGGTACTACTAGCATCCTAGTTACGGCATTCCACAATCACCTTGGTATAAGTACCGGCACCAGCCTTGAGCATAAACGTCACCTGCGCATTAGTTGATTTTTTGGTCTCTTTGGCGGAATAAAGAAGACGGGGGGCGCCGAGGCTGCACGCGATTGGTTCGTCAGTCGACGCTCGTCATCTATTAGACTATTCTCTATTGTGTATTGGGGTGAAAATGTACATGCGCGATCTGTGCTCATGACTCATGCCGGTACCTATACACTGCAACAGTAGCACTAACTAACAAATAACGGTGAAGGGACCACGGCATGGACGGCCCGCGAGAGCTCGTACTACCAACACCTGACGATACAACTCGACAAGCGGCGCGAGATGCGCGGCATCGCCACCCGCGGCCGCGTCACCACCGACGAGTACGTTACCGAGTATATGCTCCAGTACTCCGATGATGGCGAGAGCTGGCGGCCTGTGACCACTGCAGATGGGTATACGCAGGTAGGTTGGGTGGCTGGGTTAGATATAACACTCTTCATGTCCTAACATTTGTCTGCTTGTTAATATTTATGAGATTTAAAAACAACTGATGCGGGTGGGATTTGAACGCGACCTCTACTTTACCGTGGCGTTGCTCTAGCCACTGAGCTACCGTGTCCTGCCCTCATCAGATGTCATGTTTTCCAGTATCTCCTTGTAGTATTTAGGTACAGTCGCGTTCAGTGCTGTCCTAGTTGAACGAAATCCGATGCGGCAACTTGCTCACAGATAAAACTAACGTTTAAACAAATCTCATCGCGCAAGCCAATGTAATCCTGGACTTATGTATGGGTGCGACCGTACATTTTTACTCTATTTTTATGTTGAGGTATAACCGTTGGACATACCATTGCTTTTAGTACGGTAATAGGTATTGGTCCATATACTGCAAAATCCAAAGGCCAGCACAGCAGTTGACATCTTCGAGGTGGCGAATCTTCTTTAACATGAGGCGAATTATCAAATGCAGTGAGAACTCTTTCAGTAGGTAATTTGCAAAAAACATTGATAAAACTTCTCCGTATTGGCATGATTTTATGTGAATGAAGTAAACAAGTACTTTTAGATACACTTAACCCATATAATGGACAGGCAGCAAGGTCATAATGCCTGTTAATTGATAGTCAATTTACGGCACAAACTCACACGCGAAATTCTACTTAAACTTCAATTCAATAGAGTTCATATTCCAACAGATGTTCGATGGCAACCACGATGGCAACACGGTGGAGAAGAACGAATTCGAAGTGCCTATTATAGCGCAGTACATACGGATAAATCCGATGAGGTGGCGCGACAAGATCTCTATGCGAGTCGAGGTTTATGGATGCGATTATGGTACGTATTTTATAAGTTATAGAGGCCATTATTGTGTAAAGACAGTTCACCTATTCCGTGAGACTCGCATCTTTAGCAAGCGTTTTTTGTTCAAAGTAATAGGGGCGTATAATTTTACTTCAAAAATAACAGTTGGTCTATAAATCGTATAATAAGTATGTATAGCATTTCACTAGTCGCGCGTCAATCATTGTAATTTAAACCTTATGTCAATGTTCATAAGTCACAAGACGCGCTCGTGATTTGCAACAGCTATACCTACTTGCTTTAGAGTGCGCCATAAAAATAAAAAAGTGCTCGACGAACACATACAGATGTTATTTTATTACTTCTTAAAAAAATACAATAAGAGCTGTTATGATTATGACTGCGCATCTAGCTATACTTACCCTCATATTCTCAAACATTACTATGGGGTCTTGAACGCACATTGTACAGAAAACTTATACGAATAAGAACATTATTTGTATACAATTATAAGGTTCATATTCATATAAGCGAATATAAACAAGGCCTTCATACAAATTTGAATCTTAACATAATACATACAATGTTCATATTAGAATGAGTTTTTTTTACAATTTGCTATGAGTCATAGTCAAGCTCGTGAATATGGGGGTTAGGCTCAACGCTAACTGAACGTCGAAGCTATAAAAAATATCCTCTAATCAAAATCCATTAATTTAAATTCAATACGCGACAGTAACGATAGTATAATTATTTCGTTACTAATTAAAATCATTAGACTGATCAATATAGCCCCCGAAATTATATTTGAGGAATATACGACTATATTTCGACGTTGAAAACATAACGATTTTCCTCAAATATAATTTCAAGGGCTATGATCCCAAAATTCCCCCACCAGTTGCCGACACCCTCTACTTCAACGGCTCCTCCATCGTGAAGATGGACCTACTCCGGGACCCGATCTCGGCGTCCCGCGAGGTGATCCGCTTCCGGTTCAAGACCAGCACGGCGTCCGGAGCGCTCATGTACTCCAGGGGAACGCAGGGAGATTACTTGGCTTTACAGCTCAGAGATAATAGACTCGTGCTGAACATTGATTTGGGTAAGGGCGGGTTGCTTCAAACTATCTGTATTCGTAAGTCAGTACGTAATCGTTAAGTCAGTATGAAATTGTCGTACAAGCCACCATATTTGACGGTTACAGATACGTAACTGTAAGTTGAAACAACATGGCCTAAGTGTTTTAGCTGGTGTTGTATACTTAAAAATAGGTTAATTTAATTTAGTAAGGGCGGGTTGCTTCAAACCATCTGTATTCGTAAGTCAGTACGTAATCGTTAAGTCAGTATGAAATTGTCATACAAGCCGCCATATTTGACGGTTACAGATACGTAACTGTAAGATGAAACAACATGGCCTAATAATCTTTAAATCAGATAGTTTTCACTTTGTGTGTGTGTGTGTGTGTGACGAGGCGCGATTTTAGTGTTGTTTGTGCTGCGTTTCTTATAAATAACTCAAAATTGATAATAATAATATGATGTAGCTCTTTAAAGGAAGAGTAAGTACTAATATGTGTTCATTGACATTGTTGCTAATTCTGTTATTTACAAACTAAACTAATTTAGTCTCTTTCTAACGAATAACATGAGAAAGGGTTAGATTGTTAGACAGATCTTAATGTTTTCTGTCCTTTTTCAATGATGTAAGAAATAGATATTATAGAGTGATTAAAATTAGTTTAGTGCCATGTACAACAGAATTAGCACGCTTAGCATGTCCACGATAAAAACTGGTTTTGTCTATAGAAGACAAAGTGACAGTTTGTAGAAAGCTTTCTATTGTTTTATGAAGAAATGTTTCTATTCTTCAGTAGACAAAAGTCTGGTAGGTACGCCAAGCACGGGTCGTCGCTTGCTCGGGTAGAAGAGATAATGAGTTGGATAGAAAGAACTTTGTCTATTCTTTGGTAGAATAGAGATAGATATGGTCATGCTAAGCCGGCAGCACCATCATAAAGGGTTTTAGTGTAGTTATAATCAAATGATCCTCCAACAGGTTCAGGAACATCGACGTCACTGTCGGTGGGCAGTCTGCTGGACGACAACATCTGGCACGACGTGGTGATATCCCGCAACCGCCGCTCCGTCATCTTCTCCGTGGACCGCGTCATCGTGCAGGACCGCATCAAGGGCGAGTTCTCCCGGCTCAACCTGAACAGAGCTGTGAGTTGAGGAAATTGTTACTAATATCTGAAACTAGCTGTTCCCCACGATTTCACTCCCGTTGCTCGGCTCCTAAGAGTCGCAGCGTGATGTTAAATAGCCTATATAATTCCTCATGAATCTGGCTATCAGATACAAAAATATTTTTTCGAATCCGACTGTTACTTTCAGAGATTAGCGCGTTCAAACTAACGAACTCTTCAGCTTTATAATATTGATTATAGATAGAAACGGCTTTTTCGGCTTCTATGCTATTGTAAGTGATGTTTCTAAGAATAATTTCCATCTATAATTTGGTAGTAATGCAAAAAGTGTAATTGTGCAGTTGAAGTTTTCATTAGATAGGCCACCTTTACAATTTTGGGGACCTCACTGCGCAAAGTCTAGTCCTGTCTTTGCCCATAAAAACCTTTGATAGAAAATTGATATTTTTTAGGGTTCTGTACCTCAAAAGGAAAAACGGAACCCTTATAGAATGACTTTGTTGTCCGTCTGTCATGACGATGAGTGGAGCCATCTGCCCATAGATGGCGCCACTAGAATTATGCTGTAGCGCCATCTATGATCAAGATATGATATATCTACTATGATGTAATAGCGGCATACGGGTATAGATGGCGCTATTGCATATTTCGGAACCCTTAAGGCGCGAGTCGTACACGCACTTTTCCGGTTTTTTAGTATTGAAGAATCTTTCTATCCACTACGATGTCTTGTTCCAGTTCTACATAGGGGGCGTGCCAAACTTCCAGGAGGGGTTGGTGGTGAACCAGAACTTCACCGGCTGCATAGAGAACATGTACCTTAACGCCACCAACGTCATCCAGGACCTGAAGCAGGGCTACGAGTCCGGCGAGCCCTTCAAGTTCCAGAAGTTTAACACGCTTTACTCTTGTCCGGTGAGTGTTAAAGCAGCGGCAAGATATGATGGCCGGTTTGTCCGCTCATAAAGTTTCGTAAAAAATGACAACTACTTTTGAAAGAACAATTGCTGTACTTTATTGTCAATACGACGCGTCACTATTATCAATAAAGTACGGCAATTTTTCTTTCGAAAATAGTTCCTTTTTACGAAACTTTATGAGCGGACTTAAACGTCAAACCGGCCATCATGGCGTGCCGCAGATATAAGAACAACGTGAAAGAGTTATGTGATCTATATATATTTATTAATTCATTCACAAGTCCGCAAACATATACGGAAAGTGGCTCCTCAATCCATACGGACATAATATTTTAGCGCTGAGGGTTCAGAATAAGGTACTGAACCCATGGTTTTAGTTTTCATTACGCTGTCACTTACACCCCGTATAATATGACGGTTTAATAATAACATGGCGGTTTCATACAAACGTTTACCTTTCAGGAGCCGCCAGTAGTCCCCATAACGTTCCTGAAGGAGGGCTCGTACGCGAAGCTGCGCGGCTACTCGGGCGGCAACACGCTCAACATCTCGCTCGAGTTCAGAACATACGAGCTGCACGGACTGCTCATATACCACAAGTTTAACACTGAAGGACATGTCAAGGTTGGTTTTGGTGTTTTTAGCAGATAGCTGGTCCTTAAGTCTACAAACAAATGTTAAAAAACATTTTTCAAAAAAGCTTTTATAATCCCAGCTCCATCATGAGACACTGGACATCGTCTAGGTCCATAGTACTTGTCAAGACAAATCCAACGAGCTCAAACACGACGGAGTTATGTTAAGAAGTTGAGGAGTTCCTATAGCCACCTCTATGGTACTTTATTATTGCATTGTCATCAAAGTGACATGCGTTCCAAACCGCTCAACCGGTTGGGGGGAACTAGTCCAAAATTCGGTAGTAAGATTTCGCCTCAAACACAAGGCAAGTTAAATAAAAGCTTCCAACAATCTGGTTAACAAAACCACACGAATTTATGATATTGGAACTTGCCAGCAGTTTTAAACTTGTATTAATTTATTCTAGCTAGAATAATGACAAGTTAAAAACAAAAGACAAGTTAGCTAACTTGTCTTTTGTTTTCTTAACTTCATTTATTTTACCTGCTGAATCCAATGTAATTCTAAAATGCCTGCAATAAAATCAGCATGCCTCATGACTTCACACGTCACGTCTGGACACAACTTATAAAACTGTTTGATCCAGGTATACATAGAAGAAGGCAGAGTGAAAGTAGAGCTGGAAACGCCGGGCTCTCCTCGCGTGAAGCTGGACAACTACGCCGAGGAGTTCAACGACGGTCGCTGGCACTCGCTTCTATTGACTATGGCCACGGATAGCCTAGTACTGGCCGTGGACTACAGACCCGTCAAGACTCTGAAGAAACTGCGCTTCATGACTGGCAGTATTTACTTTATCGCTGGTAAGATACTCTGGAATTCTAGACAGATTAGTGTGTTTTGTTTACGCCGAAGAGTTCAACGACGGTCGCTGGCACTCGCTCCACGGATAGCCTAGTACTGGCCGTGGACTATAGACCCGTCAGGACCTTGAAGAAACTGCGCTTCATGACCGGCAGTATTTACTTTATCGCTGGTAAGTGATATGTGGATTTAAGGTGGATCCGTCAGGGTTGCTCGTGAATTTCAAAATATCTTGCGTTTTTTGCAAATTGTTGCGCTGTTTTACGTTGTGTGTTAATCCAAATTCGATTTGCGACAATAATTATAGTTAATAATCATTAAAATCATCAATATAGCCCTTGAAATTATATTTGAGGAAAATACGATTATTTCGTGAAAACATTACGATTTTCCTCAAATATAATTTCAAGAGCTATATTGATGATTTTGATGATTATTATTTAGTAGCTTTATTATATTACTGTCGCGAATCGAATGGATCAACATACAACGTAAAACAGTGCTGCAATTTGCAAAAAACGCAAGATATTTTGAACTACGCCGAGGAGTTCAACGACGGTCGCTGGCACTCGCTCCTGTTGACTATGGCCACGAATAGCCTCGTGCTGGCCATGGACTACAGACCCGTCAAGACCTTGAAGAAACTGTGCTTCATGACCGGTTCAATTTATTTTATCGCTGGTAAGTGATATGTGCATTTAAGAGTGCGCATTCCGGTCAGACAAACTCACCGGTGGGCGGCGTCAAAACACTTTTGTTATTTCACCAAGCGTCGCTCTCAAATGTGTGTTATGTGTGTATCATGAGTTTGAGGCTTATTTTGGTTATAGTAAAATACGGAACCCTAACTAGCTTCCGCCCGCGGCTTCGCCCGCGTTTTCCGGGTAAAAGCTAGGTAGTATATGTGTTATTCTGATGTATAAGCTGTATTACTGTAAAGTTTCATTAAAATCCGTTCAGTATTTTTGCGTGAAAGAGTAACAAACATCCATACATACATCCTACTAATATTATAAATGCGAAAGTTTGTGAGGGTGGATGGACGTATCATCCACCCTCACAAACTTTCGCATTTATAATATTAGTAGGATGTATTTATGGTTAAGTGGTCGCAAACGCAACTACTGTGCGTGTATTTCTCCACAATAAAGAACTACCGTGAACTAACAATAACCTTTTCATCCCACCATCTCGGAAAGTGTATTTTTGCGCTTCAATATCTTCGTGCAAAAGCGGTTTTTATCCGCTAGAGGTTAAAGTAAATTTAATTTAGAACATCGTGTGCACTAAGTCTTTTTTTAATTAGTTGGCTTTGTTGGCTGCCTAGTCATCAGTTAGCATTTTTGGGCGTCTGCTAAGTCATTAGTATTTATCCATAGGTAAAGCACTAAGTTTGTGAATTCAAAACATCATTAAACCTATTTACTTCTACCTCTACGGTGCTGAATTAATAATAAAACCTTTTTTCCTCGCTGAGGTGGGATGAAAAGTTACGTGTTGCACTCGAGTGCAAAGATTTTTCACCTCGTGCTCTTTTGATTCCCTCGCTAACGCTCAGGATTCTAATTTTTGAATCACTCGCTGCACTTGTGATTCAATTTTAGAATCCTTCGCTTGCTCGGTCATCAAAATTGAGCACGCGGTTAAAAAGCAACTTTGCACTCTTGTATAACAAATAACTATTTCCTGTAGGTGGCAAAGCTCCTCCGCGTGGTTTCATCGGCTGCATGCGCAAGATAGCAGTGGACGGCAACTACCGGCTGCCGACCGACTGGAAGAAGGAAGAGTACTGCTGCCCCAACGAGGTGGTGTTCGATGCCTGTCAGATGATCGACAGGTAACGTGCACATACTATACAAGGTGGCAGGTTAGACAGTGGAAATATTTAAAGGGGTCATTGTACTTTATGTTCACATAACTCACCAAAATGCATGGAACAGCTGATTTTTTTTCGCGATTTCACGGTTGATCCGATAGTAATAGTTGTTCATAATGATGAGTACAATGACCCCTTTAAATATTTCCACTGTCTAACCTGCCACCCTATACTATAATCAATATAATATAATTGCAACTTTTACTATGGGACCAACCCTGAAATCGCGAAAAAAAAATCAGCTGTTCCATACATTTATGTTCACAAAACTCCAAAATGTATGGAATAGCAGATTTTTTTTCGCGATTTCAGAGTTGGTCCTTTAGTAAAAGTTGTTCATTATGATGAGTACAATGACCCCTTAAAATATTTCCACTGTTTAACCTGCCACCCTGTATACTCTACAGGGTTATTGGAAAAACACTAACAACCTCTCGGGACTATATATCTATATTACTAACATCATAAACAACAACTTTTGTTCTATGACTTTTATGACTTTTTTTATGACTTTTGGCGATATTGCAATGAAAAATGATATTTATTTTGTAAATAGGTTAAAAATAACACTTTTACACGTCAAAACATTTTTTGCTAGATGAGTTCGGTGTTTCCTATATGACTACCTTTGAGAAGAAACACCGAAACAAACTCAAAGGTTGATGTCTCTTTTAAAGTCCAGACAATTACGATAAATTGTGTAAGAACCATGCAGGTTAGTCTGAAATGGCCTTTAGAGGAAAGAGCCATACAGATTTGAGTGGACCTGACCGGACTGTGCACGCATGTGCCGGGTATCGTGGTAGCTCAACCCAGACTTAGGGAGCTCAACGACCCGACGAACATTACCATCAGAGAGGACATTTGGGTAGGCCCCCTAAAGTACTCAAACTGTCAGACTGAACTTGAGATCTATAACAGTAACATAATAACCCACATAGTACTCACATTTACAATAATTATAATCAATATATTACATCATTATTATCACATTCAATGTCATTTTGTATATAAAATGAAATTAAATGATGGTACATCACAATAACTGCTGCAGCAACAAGACCAGCCTCGCTGTCCACTATATATATCTTACTAGCTCAGGTCTACAGCCACAAATTCCCGCACATAAACGAACTCAATTCTACAGCAATACAGTTGTTGCTACCTTGCTAGAATATACTCTGCAATATCTTGCATAGCCACAGTCTCGCTTTGGCCGCGTTTTGATGTGGACGTGTTGCTGACAGTTGTTTTAAACAAAAACCGTGTAGCGCGGCGCGAGCCGTCGCTCGTAATATCTACGTCATGAGTCATCAACTTGTGGCGAACGAACTACTGGCGTTCCTGCAGCAGAAGCTGGACGTGATGGACGAGGTGTCTGCAGTCCAGATCTGTTCCACCAACTTCAGCGAAGACGACATCGCTGCTTCGAAGTTGCTCTTGTACAAATCACTGAACAAGACAGACCAAATGGTGTCCCGCCGACGTGACGGGACTAAGAAAAGCGTGCAGGACATCATCACGCTGCTAAAGGAGACCGACCCTGACGACGTGCCGACGTTTGTCGCTAAGGATCTGCACAAGCTCCCTCCAGTCACATTCGACCACGTCGACGTAACCAGCCTGCTGAAGGACATCGTTTTAATGAAGGCAAGCTTAGTGGATGTGCAGAGGAGGTTGGATGCATCCCAAAACACCGTCGCCGATTTGCGCAAAGACCTTACAGAGTTGCGTAAAACGGTAGCGGTAACTGGGTCACCATCGAGTGCATTCAACATAAACACGCGTCGCGGAGCGAACCTCGATTTATCGGGGGCAAGTTTCGCGTCAGCAGTTTTGTCTTCGCCGACACCGTCAAACGCTGAGCCTGCAGAGCGCGCACCGTGCTCGCCCCGCAACCCCGCTCCCGCCCCTGCGGCTCCTCCCCGCACTGCCGCACGACCTACCCGACCGTCTGACCCACTGCCCGAGTCTAGCGTGTCAGCGAGAAAGAGAGTTCTCGCCAGCGTCGCCGTGAGCAATCTCGACGCTACTAAGAAGCCCTTGCTTGAAAAAGCATCGAACCGGGCTGATGATGATGGTTTTGTTACGGTGCAAAGGAGGAAGCGCCGGCAGAGAACCCTCAAGAACCGTTGCGGCACGGCTCCTGTGGGGCCCAACGTAACCATATGTGCCGCGAAGCCGAACACTCCGGTGTACATCTCCCGCCTACACTACAGCACTAAGGCGGAGGACATCGTGGAGTACGTGCGCCAAAGGACCAAATACACGCCGAGAGTGCAGCTGCTGGAATCGCGCCGCAATGTCAATTTCAGGGCATTCGTGGTGCGAGTACCAACTTGTTTTCTGCACCTCGTCATGGAAGAGGACTTTTGGCCGCAGGGAGTGGTGTTCCGACGCTTCCGGGGACAAGTGCCACACGATCGCGCAGTGATTGACATAGTGCGCAAGTGAAGTGTTTTTACTAACATAGGCTTAAGTTTTATTACTAACATACACTGTATTATCGTATATATATGTTAGTTTGTAAGGTACATATCTATGGGCCAAAGTAGCCTGAAAATAAAGAGGTTATTATTATTATTATTCCATTTATTCATTTATAACACATATGGTGTACAATAAAGTATATTCTATTCTATTCTATTCTATTGTTTATATTTTTAAATATTTCATTATATAAAAATAAAATAAAATAAAAAACAAAACATTTAAAAATACAAAAAATAGGGATCCACCGATATGGGGAGCAGGGTCCAAGCTACCGGTGGTTAGGGCTCCAGAGATAGGAACCTCCGCACAATGCGCGCCGTATCGAGGAGAACTGCCTTCTGAATCAGACCCTTGATCCAGCCGCCTAACGAGAGCCTCATGAGATGATTATTTTATTATTCCATTTATTCATTCTTTACACATATCTTTTACATTTTTAAATATTTATCTGAATACAAAATAACTAAAAAAAACATTTAAAAATATAAAAAATAATAATATTATTATTTTGTTTTTTTACATTTCTTTTTCTCAGGTTAAACCTGGTGTTCTTTAAAATCCCACGGGTATGAACCAAAGTGTGATTTTAATTTTGAGAAGGTGGATTATTCTGTACTGCTGCAATGAAATTATTGTCTAAATCTAATTGTAGAAATTTTCTGACTATTCGGCATGTGTTAAGTATAGCTGCTTTCTGTAGTGTAAGATATGTGTATTTAGAAATGTTTAGTGCAATAAAACTGTTGAATATTTGTTTTGGGATAACACCTGTCGTTGATACTACTATTGGGACTATAGTTACTTTATTCATTTTCCAAACTCTGGCAATTTCTTCTTGTAACTCTGTATACTTTCTGATTTTTTCCGTGATCGTTTTCTGTATGTTATTGGTGTTTGGGACTGCTATATCTATTATGTATGTGTGTTTGTTTTCCTTATCAACAAGTGTTATATCAGGTCTGTTGTTATATATGGTATGGTCTGTAATTATAGTGCGGTCATAATATATTTTGTAATATTGGTTCTCTAATACAGCCCTAGGTGAGTATTTGTAATATGGTGTGTATGGTTCTTGCATGAGATTATATTTCCTTGCCAGTTTTTGGTGTATTATATTAACAAGCTGGTTATGTCTGTGAGTATAATCGTTTTGAGTAAGTGTGCTACAGGCTCCCGTGATATGTTGTATTGTTTCAGGTTTACTATGGCATTTTCTGCATAAATCGCTCCTTACTGTGTTGTCTTTTATTATGTATTTTCTGTAATTTTTTGTGTTAATGACTTGGTCTTGAATGGCCAGCATGAATCCTTCTGTTTCTGGAAAGAGTCCACTTAGCTCCAGCCATTTATTTGAAGCTTCTTTGTCTATGTGTGTTTGGTGTAAATCATTAGGATGTCTTCCATGTAGTTCTTTTAGCCTCCATTTTCTGTGTATCTCTTCAATGTGTCTCGCTTTATCTACGGTCTCAATATTATTATCTTCGCTAAGGTTTAATGGTGTATATTGTTTATCTATCTCGGTTATTGTTTTGTGTAATTGACTACTATTTTCCTTCCGCCTGAAAAATTGTTTTAAGTTTATTATTTGTCTTTTGTGTAGGTGTGATATTTCAATTAGTCCTCTGCCTCCTTCTTTTCTGGACATGATTACTCTTTCTATTGCTGACTTTGGATGATGATATCTGTGTTGTGTGAGGATCGTTCTTGTTTTAATTTCGAGGGCATGTAATTCTGTGTTAGACCATTTAATAACGCCGAAGGAATAAGTTAATATAGGTATTGCGTATGTGTTTATGGATTTAAATAGGTTTTTACTAGCTAGATGCATTTTGCTTAGTGAATGAATTCTACTATAGTATTCTTTTTTAAGTTTATCTTTAATAGCCCTATGTTCTAACAGTCGCGCTTGATTGTATCCTAAGTATATTATTATTATTATTTTCTTTTTGTTGCACGGGACTTTAAAAAGTCCCAGACCTTTCGAAGGCGTGCGTGGGGCCGAAGCCAACACGTAGAGGCCCTTTACAACTAACTTAAAATATATAAAATGTAATGGTGACACAGCTGGCGATTATACCTGTATGCACTATATAAATGCACACATATAAATGCACAAGGAGAAACCCCAGCTGTGCAGAACTATTGCAAACATGTGGAGAAAAACTACTTGGGCTATTGTGATGGGATGGTAGTGGATTGGTTTTGGGGAACTATGGGAACCTATGGCCCCTGCCTGTCCAATGGTTGTAAACACGGATAAAATAGGCAGGGGGTGACTTGCACACTCAGTAAATGGGCCCCCGAAAACGGCCGCTAGCACATAGTGACGTAGCGACAAGGGGGCAACATATCTTGAGGTGCTTGAGGAGTGGAGCGGTATTCCACGGCTATCAGGACAATCCCGGAAGTACGGTCAAGATCCCTACCAGCATCTTACTGGAATACTTCCTTCCCCCGAGCACGTTTGCTCTTGCGAATCTCCACTCAAACCAGCCAATAAAGGCAAGAGAGAGGTGGGAGCCTTGTTCCTCGTCAGTGCTCACTCTGACCGGCCAATTAAGGCAAGCCAGAGATGAGGAACAAGAGTTCTCCCGGGAGGGTCAGGTCCGTGGGGTCGCTACTGCCCAACAGCTCGCCACAAGCTGCCCTGCGGGTTTATTATTATTATTATTATATTATTATATTCTTTTTGTTGCACGGGACTTTAAAAAGTCCCGGACCTTTCGAAGGCGTGCGTGGGGCCGAAGTCAACACGTAGAGGCCCTTATATATTATTATTATATTATTATTAAATTGCACCAAGAGTATCGCCGTAAATATTATTCATCTATAGTTCTCAGCAACATTTACAAGTTGGTATTATTATAGCCCGTTTGCAAGCCGCTTTAGGATAGATGTTGATGTGTAATTATAATGAATAACCATTTGTTACAGATGCAATCCTAACCCGTGCGAGCACGGCGGCGTGTGCACGCAGACGGCGGACGAGTTCACGTGCAGCTGCCAGGGCTCCGGGTACGCCGGCGCCGTCTGCCACACGTGTGAGTATCGCGCAGAAAGAAACAAAGAAAAAAATATTTATTAGACACACACAGAAAAAAATATTTATTAGACTCGCACAGGAAATTACATACATACCTAAAATAGAAAAAAAAAAAAACAGTTAAAAAGAAAAAGTAAAATTGGTGCGAGGCCAAAAGGTTCCTAAAAAAATAAAATAAAAAGTAAAACTTGGTCCGAGGCCAAAAGGTTCCATAAAAAATAAAATAAAAAGTAAAACTTGGTCCGAGGCCAAAAGGTTCCATAAAAAATAAAATAAAAAGTAAAACTTGGTCCGAGGCCAAAAGTTTCCATAAAAAATAAAATAAAAAGTAAAACTTGGTCCGAGGCCAAAAGGTTCCATAAACAATAAAATAAAAAGTAAAACTTGGTCTGAGGCCAAAAGGTTCCTTAAAAAATAAAATAAAAAGTAAAACTTGGTCTGAGGCCAAAAGGCCACTATCTCAGCATAGTGCTGCGACATGAAAATGCCGCAGCGCTGATATTCTGATAGGACGCGCTGTACTCAACATCATCACCTTAAAAATATATGATTAGCTTCCAGTAAGCATATAGTTTAAAGTGATGATTCCTCTTAAATTTATCGGAGCCGATACGGTGACCAATAATCCCGGCTTTCAGATGTTTTTTGTTACTACAGTTACACGGCCAATGTTACACATCGAGTTTGAGACAGAGATAATCGTGTAGCTTCGGCTTTGTAATTTGGTTATTTACCTTAAATAGCTCATGAGTCTCTTGACATCTCTATTCATTGGCATAGAAATGACAAGGATAGTTGTATATTTAATCAGCGGTTACAAGTGATAAATTTTTATAAGGGGTTTAATGTGTATTTGTTTTGTTTCGTAGCCGTCCACCCGCTGTCGTGTCAGGCGTACAAGAACGTGCAAGCGGTGTCTCGCTCTGCAGACATTCACATCGACGTGGACGGCTCCGGGCCGCTGCCGGCCTTCCCCGTCACTTGCGAGTTTTATTGTAAGTAGTCCTTACATACACTGGCATGCCTGTACATTCATGAAAAATTAAAATAAATACTATCTAAAACGAAAAAAATGCGTCGGCCTTATCGTCTAGGCACGCCACTGGTTCCCATACGCCGTCATGACGGTTTATGGTATAAACTACTGGCTGCCTAGTGCGTAGTGTTTCTTAGATGTACATTGTACCTGCTCCAAATTCACAATAAGGACCAACCCGTCTTCGCGAGATAGAATATTTGTAACATTTGTCTCTTTTACAGCGGACGGTCGCATCATCACCGCAGTGCAGCACTCTTCCTCCCAGAACACGGTAGTAGACGGCTACCAGGAGCCGGGCAGCTTCCGCCAGGACATCATGTACGACGCGTCGCGCCAGCAGCTGGAGGCGCTGCTGAATAGGTCGCACAACTGCATGCAGCACTTGGAGTACATGTGCAAGCACTCGCGGCTGCTCAACTCGCCCAGTAAGTGCTTAGTTCAATTATGTGTAATATCCGGCTCGAAGGACCATAAATGTACGGCTCGAAGGACCATAAATGTATGAGCCCTTGCTTGCTAACACATTGATAAGACATAATGTACGATGCGTCGCGCCAGCAGCTGGAAACGCTGCTCAACAGGTCGCACAACTGCATGCAACACATGCACATTCATGACCCACTCAGCTGATAATTCGTTTGAAATCGTCAAATCAGTAACGTTTTCTACATAATATCGTGCATACTGCACTTAGGACATTTTGAATATTACGAAAACTGTGTCAATACGGATCAGAGGTCTGTGCAGTTTTGACCTTTATTATAAATACATTAGAGTCATATTTACAATGAAAATTATGTCTTTGATAAAGCTGCAATTATGTTTTTAATTTCGAATTAATTTTGCCTAAAGTATTTCTTTTCAAAAACCTATACTACCTCTTTCGAAGAAGTGTTATAATAAAATTAAAAGAAAAATGCCAAATAAAAAACGCCAGACAGAAAATCACTTCACATGTCAAGGTACCAAATTAATGTGTCTAACAAACACAAAAGGAGGTGGCATAGAATTATACTGTCACTGTAATAAAATTTATAGCAAGTTTGTTGCCAGGGAAACTGTTTGAATTTTTTGTCAGTTTTAATATTTAATCGAAATTTGCCCTAATTGTATTAAAATGTTTGTAAAAAAACCAGCTTATCGCGGCTGCTCAACTCGCCTAGTAAGTTGCGTTGTTGTGCAGTGCTTAGTTCAATTAAGTGTAAGATCCGGCTCGAAGTACCATAAGGCCATGAACGCACGGACAGGTGGCTTGCTTAGCGCCTTGCGCCTAGCGAGTCACCTAGTGAGTAGCCTAGTAAAACGAACGTTTTAAAATGTTCGCAACCGGTCGCACTGCGCGCTGAGGAGCCGCTAGCTAGGCGCCAAGCGCGCAGTGCGGCCGGTCGCGAACATTCGGTAAATCATTTAAATAACATTTGATATTCACTTCAGTCAGTGATTTCGCGGTAACAACTCGCGGGCGCGAGAGTTTCGATAATCTGCGTCTATTTAAGAAATGAGGTGCATAAAAAAATGAGAAAATCTCGGCGTTGATGTGTGCGTCCGTGGATTTCACGAAGAATGACCGAAAGAGCCTCGGGCACTTTATAGGTAGATTTGGAAAAAGAAGATCCAAATTCATATTTGAATCATTTGCGAATTACGAAAAGTCAATTTGATGAACTTCTTAAAATGTAAAATAAAATATTCCAGAAAAATTGATTCCAGTTCCAGTCTCTCGATAACATCTCTCGATGTTTTACAATTATTTTTTTATCGTTTAGTTTTCGTGTCTACACGTTTCAATCGCATTGAACAATTCATCAATGAACGTTCAATTGCATTGATAGCTACCGGGGAATTAAGCTTTTAATGCAATACGGTACCGGACTATTTTTTTTTTATTGTGAATCTGTAAACTATTTGAAAAAAGATAATTAACACCAAAAAAACCGATGAACGTCATTGGCAAAGTTGGCAAAGTTATAAGCGTTTTAAAATGATTTGTTAGACACGGACGGCATGCATGATAAGTGACGTAACACCACCTATGTCCGCTTCGCGTGACAAAGACGGAGCGATACTCCCTCCAAAAACTTTAAAAGCTCAAGTCTGTTTTCCATTTTGTGATATTTTTTCTTTTTACTGTTTTGTTATTCCTATTCCTTCTTTGGAATAAAATAATTTATTTGTATTTTTTTAATAGTAGTCCACTACCGTATTACGGTGAAATACGGTGGAAATGGGCGACTTAAATTCTCAATGCTATTGAAGTCAAAGAAAGCATTCATCATCATCTGCCTAGCCTTTTCCCAAATTATATTGGGGTCGGCATCCAGTCTAACTAGTTTTGGCTGAATATCAATATTTTACGTGGAGCGACTGCTATCTGACCTCCACAACCCAATTAATGGGTAATACCGGTATTCGAATGTTAGACCAGCTGTCAGACTTTAGGGCTTCTGACTATTACCTGTAACGATTGTCAAAGATATTCCTATGACAACCGGGACCGACAGCTTAACGTGCTCTCCGAAGCACGGAGTCAAAGAAATTGAGAAAGTCAAAGAAAGCATTATTGAATCAAAATTATTGATCCGTGTAATTTCGCCTTATGGTTCGCTAGATTTGGGCTGTGTTCATAGACTGTGCTTAGTTTGAGCTCGATGTGGACGTAGCTGCTTATAAAACTCAGCCGAATGTTCGCGTTGCTCTCACTCATACGTAGAGCTATGAAGTAATCTAAAAGAAAAGTATAAGTTGGTGTAATATCGCAGGCGAGGAGTCGTCGTTCCACCCGTTCGCGTGGTGGGTGTCCCGCACGGGCCAGCGGATGGACTACTGGGCCGGCGCCACGCCCGGCTCGCGCATGTGCCAGTGCGGCGTGCTGGGCGCCTGCGCAGACCCCACCAAGTGGTGCAACTGTGACGCCGAGCACATGAAGCCCGACGGTATGTACCGCAGTGTGAGTGACCACATCATCCACCGCTGGACCACTGGGCCGGCGCCACGCCCGGCTCGCGCATGTGCCAGTGCGGCGTGCTGGGCGCCTGCGCAGACCCCACCAAGTGGTGCAACTGTGACGCCGAGCACATGAAGCCCGACGGTATGTACCGCAGTGTGAGTGACCACATCATCCACCGCTGGACCACTGGGCCGGCGCCACGCCCGGCTCGCGCATGTGCCAGTGCGGCGTGCTGGGCGCCTGCGCAGACCCCACCAAGTGGTGCAACTGTGACGCCGAGCACATGAAGCCCGACGGTATGTACCGCAGTGTGAGTGACCACATCATCCACCGCTGGACCACTGGGCCGGCGCCACGCCCGGCTCGCGCATGTGCCAGTGCGGCGTGCTGGGCGCCTGCGCAGACCCCACCAAGTGGTGCAACTGTGACGCCGAGCACATGAAGCCCGACGGTATGTACCGCAGTGTGAGTGACCACATCATCCACCGCTGGACCACTGGGCCGGCGCCACGCCCGGCTCGCGCATGTGCCAGTGCGGCGTGCTGGGCGCCTGCGCAGACCCCACCAAGTGGTGCAACTGTGACGCCGAGCACATGAAGCCCGACGGTATGTACCGCAGTGTGAGTGACCACATCATCCACCGCTGGACCACTGGGCCGGCGCCACGCCCGGCTCGCGCATGTGCCAGTGCGGCGTGCTGGGCGCCTGCGCAGACCCCACCAAGTGGTGCAACTGTGACGCCGAGCACATGAAGCCCGACGGTATGTACCGCAGTGTGAGTGACCACATCATCCACCGCTGGACCACTGGGCCGGCGCCACGCCCGGCTCGCGCATGTGCCAGTGCGGCGTGCTGGGCGCCTGCGCAGACCCCACCAAGTGGTGCAACTGTGACGCCGAGCACATGAAGCCCGACGGTATGTACCGCAGTGTGAGTGACCACATCATCCACCGCTGGACCACTGGGCCGGCGCCACGCCCGGCTCGCGCATGTGCCAGTGCGGCGTGCTGGGCGCCTGCGCAGACCCCACCAAGTGGTGCAACTGTGACGCCGAGCACATGAAGCCCGACGGTATGTACCGCAGTGTGAGTGACCACATCATCCACCGCTGGACCACTGGGCCGGCGCCACGCCCGGCTCGCGCATGTGTAATATAATAATACATTATGGTACAATAATTGTGTAATGTTAGTGATTACCGCTGAGGCGCTATTGAGACCCGAGCCGTTAGGTGAGGGTTTTAAGAGAGCCGAGGACGGTAATCATCAATACACACGTGTATCATACGACGTTTTTCAACACACTTGTGAAGAAAATAATACTAAAAAATCATTTTATTTAGTAATAAAAAACCCTATACCTCACTTGTGAATAATAGCAATGAAAAAGTCACGGTTTGATTACAGGTGTCGTAATAAAAAAAACCCTATAACTCACTTGTGAATAACAGCAATGCAAAATCACACCTGTAATCAAACTGACTTTTTCATTGCTATTACTCACTAGTGAGTTATGGACTGGGCGCGCGCGCTGTTCCTCCGGCGCGCGAGTATTATTTTATTGACAAGTGTGTTGAAAAACGTCGTATGATAGATGTGTGTATTGATGATTACCGTCTTCGGTTCCCTTAAAAACCTCGTCTGGCGGCTCGGGTCTCAATGGCGCCTCAGCAGTAATCACCAACATTACAGACTTGTACCATAATGTACAATTAACGGAGTGTTGCTGTTTCGAAAGATTTTTGTTTCGTAAAAGTTTTTTTCCACACATTTTTGCATTTTTGAACAGATGTTTGTGTCGTTGGAATGTTTATTATATTTAAAACCATGAGATCTTGCACGCTGTTTCCATAACAGACTCACAATAAATTAATAGTAAAACCAACTATTCAGGAATAATAATTACACCATTTATGTTTAAAAAGTTTATCTACAAAACAGGTAAATTAGCGCCAGAAATATTCCTGAACTATCAGACGACGCACGCGACGTAATAAAAGCTACTTTCAGTTCTTTAATTTCAATATACTGTTTATTTACTCAGAGTTCCAAGTGGACGGTGGCGAGATCACTGAGAAGGAGTTCTTACCAGTGAAACAACTCCGGTTCGGTGACACCGGCTCACATCTCGACGAGAAGGAAGGCCGGTACACACTCGGACCGCTGCTGTGCGAAGGAGACGGTATGTGAATCTATCTCTACATATTATAAAACAAAATCCCTTCGCCGCGTCTGTCTGTCTGTCTGTCTGACCGCGATAAACTCAAAAACTACTGAACAGATTTTCATACGGTTTTCACTAATAAACGGAGTGGTTCATCAGGAAGGTTTTTGTATATAATTGATGAATGTGTTATTTTTATTAGGCGAGCTGTCAGGATTTTTATCAAGGAAGTCAGAAAAAATATCGGTTTGAAAAGACTGTTTGCGCATGCACTGCCCAAGCCGTCTGATATAATGTGAAAACAATGTACGACAAAAATATATTTAACCACAAAAGCTGCTTTTCTGATTTAAAAAACTTAGGTAATGTTTATCTGGATATATTATTAACAATAACACATTATTCCTTATCGAAATAAGTAGTTTCATCGTCACAAGTATTTCTTGCAGTATACAGTATGTTATTTGGATGAACAGTTTCAGAGATAACACGATGTAATCAATGCGCGACGGAGTGATTTAATATAATTTCTGAGATTGTTTCATAGGAGCGAATCACTAAACTTTACCCGGGCGAAGCTGGGGTGGGTCAGCTATTAGTACTAATAATATAATAAAATCGGATTAGAAAAAAAATTTTTGTGTATGATTCATGAGGAACACACACACAATAAAAACCAACCCACCTTCGTGAGATAGAATAACTTTACTCTTTATAATATTGTTTCCACATCAGACTTGTTCAGCAACGCGGTGACGTTCCGCATATCGGACTCGATGATCACGCTGCCGATGTTCGACCTGGGCCACAGCGGCGACGTCTACTTCGAGTTCAAGACCACCAGGGAGAATGCTGTGCTATTGCATTCTAAGGTAAGGAATGGAGACATCGTTATTAAATATATATTGTAATCGACACACTCTCAAAAAGGTTTTGAGTATACAGGGTGGAATTTTGTAATGCCACCTGAAGGGAAAGTACTATTAGGCTCGTATTACAGAACGATACTCGAGCACAGATCTCTGCTTGAGCATAGATGTCAACCAATCAAATGGCTTTAAGGCGATTCGCACACTGCCCCGCATCACGCAGCGTAGCGTGGGGCGGTGTGTGATTCGCCTAAATGTATGCTCAAGCAGAGATCTGTGCTCGAGCGTCATTCTGTAATACGAGCCTTAATACTGTAGATAGAAAATTTAATTCAAAGAAAACATTCCTTTATTTTTGAATAGAAAGAGAACTGCATTCAAAGATTTTCAAAAATTCGCTTGCCACATCCGGGAATCGAACCGTAATAAATTGATAGTTTAAGATCTCATGGTTTTCCTATCATTGAATTTATCAAGTTTGTTAGAGAGATTCCATGCTTATTAATTGATCCTAACGATCAATGCAATAAAAGTACAGGGTGTAATTTTTACAGATTTTAGTCGGTTCGGTTCCTGGGTGTGGCAAGCGAATTTTCGAAAAACTTTGTTTGCAGTTTTCTTTCTATTCAAAAAAAAACCGGCCAAGTGCGAGTCGTACTCGCGCACCGAGGGTTCCGTATCAGTTTTGGACGTATAAAGTGAAAAAAACCGGACCGCATAACTAAGTTTGTTTGTCAAGGAATTTTGAAAAAACTGTAATAGTTAGGAACATCGTTTTATTTTGGTGCAATATTTGGGTTAATTCCTATCAACTCTAATTATTTCAGATTTTTCGCTCCGCAAACTTCGGAGATAAGGGGGGTGAATGGTATTTTTTCAGTCATTTTTCATCATATGTCGAAAACTGTGAGACATAAAATAAAATGAAAATATGTTTTGAAATGTGCAAATCAAGCCCTTTCATATGATATGTCACTTGACCTAGTAACCTCACTTTAAAATTTCGTACCCCCACTCCGGCCCCTTTTGCAATGAAAATAAAAATATTTTTTGACTTTTTTCATTTGCAATAAAATTGGACAAACATTTTTTATAACTGTTCCAAATTTCAAATCGATAGCTTTAGTAGTTGCTAAAATAAGTAGGTGTGACAGACAGACAGACAAACGAAGTCGCACCATAAGGGTTCCTTTTTTACAATTTTGGTACGGAACCCTAAAAAGGAATGTTTTCTTTGAGTAAAATTTTCTATCTTCAGTATTATGAGTACTTTCCCTTCAAGTGGCATTAAAAATTCCACCCTGTATAATACACTAGGTAATCGTGTCTATGTACAGAGGTATTATATTATGCATAAACGACCAAACTACGTAGAAGATCACTCACACGGTAAAATACTAAAAAGGAAAAATAAAAACTTTATTTTACAAAAATGTACCGACTTAAAAATGCCACTACAATAGTATAATATGCAATTAGTGAATAAAGGACGGATTTAAAGCGAGGGCCATAGATGAATCACGAGCTAGTGAAGGATTCTAACGATTGAATCACGACCGTAGGGAGTGATTCATGATGATTGAATCACGAGCGTAGCGAGTGATTCAAGTGTTAGAATCCTGAGCGACGCGAGCGATTCATGGCCCTCGATATAAATCCGTTTTATTCAAGAGTTGCATACTATACTTTATACCATGACTACGAGAAAAAGAAAGATTTAAGTGAAAATATACATATAATGAAGAAAAAGTAAAGTTAAATTGGCTTTGATGTAAACCAGCCGTGATTTTTTGGGTAGCAAACTTTCCACCTTTCCACTATATCGGCCGCCCTCTCTTTCACAAACTCAGGTGTTAACACATCTTCATCACTAGAATGCATTTTTAATCGATTAGAACAACACTAAACAAACACAAAATTAAAGATTAAAGTAACACTAAACTTTGTGTTCGTACAACTTACAGTATTCAAAATAGCGCCAATTTACTAAGGACAGCAAAGAACACAAAACAGTTTTTATTCTAATGCTAAACTCCTTGTCGAAAATGTCGACCAATCAAATTGAATTTAGAACACATCAATATAGGTCGAATACACAGATTACACTTACACTAGATACGGCAAGCCACGACCAAGCGTGCCCTGCATGTTCGACTGTTCGTACTAAAAAAAGTCTGTTAGCTCAGTGACGCTTAGTGATTGAAACAATTCTGTCTACTCTGAGCACATCACTAAATGGCTGGGGTGAAGTTATCGTAGGTATAAAAAAGATGACACGTTCGGTTTTCATACAATCTAATAACGTGCCGCATCTAGCATAGGTTCTTTAAATCTGTGGTCGAATACATTGGTGTGTTCCATTTTCAAACATCAAAACAGTGAGTAAAAGTGCTTTTATTCACTGTTTTCAGTGAATAAAATAAGCTTTTTCGAGGGGGAATGGTATAATAGTATATTATGCAATTAGTGAATAAAGGACGGATTTAAAGCGAGGGCCATAGATGAATCACGAGCTAGTGAAGGATTCTAACGATTGAATCACGACCGTAGGGAGTGATTCATGATGATTGAATCACGAGCGTAGCGAGTGATTCAAGTGTTAGAATCCTGAGCGACGCGAGCGATTCATGGCCCTCGATATAAATCCGTTTTATTCAAGAGTTGCATACTATACTTTATACCATGACTACGAGAAAAAGAAAGATTTAAGTGAAAATATACATATAATGAAGAAAAAGTAAAGTTAAATTGGCTTTGATGTAAACCAGCCGTGATTTTTTGGGTAGCAAGCTTTCCACCTTTCCACTATATCGGCCGCCCTCTCTTTCAAAAACTCAGGTGTTAACACATCTTCATCACTAGAATGCATTTTTAATCGATTAGAACAACACTAAACAAACACAAAATTAAAGATTAAAGTAACACTAAACTTTGTGTTCGTACAACTTACAGTATTCAAAATAGCGCCAATTTACTAAGGACAGCAAAGAACACAAAACAGTTTTTATTCTAATGCTAAACTCCTTGTCGAAAATGTCGACCAATCAAATTGAATTTAGAACACATCAATATAGGTCGAATACACAGATTACACTTACACTAGATACGGCAAGCCACGACCAAGCGTGCCCTGCATGTTCGACTGTTCGTACTAAAAAAAGTCTGTTAGCTCAGTGACGCTTAGTGATTGAAACAATTCTGTTTACTCTGAGCACATCACTAAATGGCTGGGGTGAAGTTATCGTAGGTATAAAAAAGATGACACGTTCGGTTTTCATACAATCTAATAACGTGCCGCCTCTAGCATAGGTTCTTTAAATCTGTGGTCGAATACATTGGTGTGTTCCATTTTCAAACATCAAAACAGTGAGTAAAAGTGCTTTTTATTCACTGTTTTCAGTGAATAAAATAAGCTTTTTAGAGGGGGAATGGTATAAAGTAAATAATAATGTCGGAAGTCGGTGGCATTGGTTTTTGTTTACTTCTTTGCCACCGACTTCCGAAACTAAAATTCTCGGAATGTTTTTTGTAACAAAGTATTTTTCTCGCGAAGGGTCCTCAAGACTACATAAAGCTGTCCATCATCGGCGGAGACCAGCTGCAGTTCCAGTTCCAAGTGGGCGACACGCCGATGGGCGTGTCGGTGGAAACCAGCTCCCGCCTCGCTGACAACAACTGGCATTCTGTCAGCATCGAACGGAATAGGTAAGTTGGGATAATGGTTTCTCTGTCCCTTACCCAGGTAGGATAAAAAATCCACAATAAGATCTCATGTTGTCTGGTGTATCGTTAAGTTTGTGCTCTAAATCAGGGTTTCCCGACATTTTTCTACGGAGGACCCCAAGCGCCATTTTACCTTGATCCTAAAAATAAAACAAAAAAACGGTTTTGATGTTTTTATTGTATCCAGTGCCATACGAGTATTAAGGCCACCCGGGGCCTGTAGTAAATTCTAGTGTGGGGTTCTTAGTTTCGATTACAAAATTGGCCAATGAGGTTCCTATTGCTGGTATCCAAGTCTCCTCTCTGTGAGAGGCAGTGTCCCGTAATCCATCAAATGGGCCCTGTGCGGTTTGGTAGACATCACGTCATTCAGTCTTTTTTTTTAAATTCTGTTTTACCTATATTCTCACCAAGCGTGAGAAGTGCGGGTCTGTAGCATTTGCTATTCCTGTTACATGGCTAATCCCAGTTGGCTTCTATAAGGGAAGGGACAGTGCCCCTCCAATTACTACACAACTATTTTACAACTATTTTAATTGGGAGAAGAGGAAATGCCAGCATAAAAATAATTAAAACGTATTTTGAATCATTATCACAGCTTAACGTAAATAAAATCATTTTGTTTGCCTTTCCTTATGGCAAAGGCTTGTCACAGACCGAAAACAACATTAGATATAGATGTAATAATAAATTAAATACTATCACATTGTATAATGAAAAATTTAAATTTATTGACTCTAATGCTCTCATTAGTCAAAATTATTTTATGACAAAAGATAATTATTATCTTTGTAAATTTTTTAAAGGACAGATAGCAAATTCGCTATCATATTGTATTTTTAACTCAGCCAAATTATTGGCTAACTATACTGCTTCTATTGAGCAGTCTCATAATAGTTTTTTTCAACAAAACTTGGAATTAGTTCCAAGTAATTTAAATTACTCCTAGAGACAATAGAGTCAACCTCTAGCAATGTCAACATTACCTTATTAGAGAATGTTGAGACAATAGAGTTAAACTCTAGCAATATTACAAACAATACTTTAGTATCACTCCCATCAAACTCTATGAATAAAACTATCTGTGATAAACAATATTTAAACATAGTACATCAGAACATTCAAGGTTTGATGGGTAAAGATTTGGAATTGGAGTTGTTCATGAACTGTAGTAATATTGATATTTTATGTGTTACTGAACATTGGTTAAAAGAGCACCAGTTCATGTTCAGCTTTAATAACCACCATGTTGCCAGCTCGTTCAGCAGAGTTAATATGATACGTGGTGGCTCCTTAATAATTGTTCGAAACAATTTAAAATTCAAAGAACGCAATGATATTGTGAGCCTTTCTGTTGAGCGAGTTATTGAGATAGCATGTATTGAGCTTGAGCAGTTCATTGTAATGAGTGTGTACAGGCCCCCATGTGCTGCATATGACGTTTTTGAGAAATCTATGGAAGAAGTATTATTTAAGAGTTGTAACAATAGTAAAACAGTTGTTGTCTGTGGAGACTTTAACATAAATGTTTTAGAAAAATCGGCCGTTGTTAATAAATTTATCACTTTATTTAAGTCATACAATTTGTACAGTATATTTTTGGAGCCAACTAGAATAACTGCCACTAGTGCTACATGTATTGATAATATTTTCACAAACATGAAACCTCATACCAAGTTAATTATAAATGAGCTGGACTCTGATCACTGCGGCCAGTTAGTCACTTTCCCTAGGAAATTAGTTAAATCTCAAAGAAAACTTGTAAGTTTTGTTCCGGTAAACAAAAGCCGCTTGGCACTTTTTAAAAATAACTTGATAGATAAACTTCCTGTGTTGCCCTACCACAGCAACCCGGATCAGGCATATTCCTTACTATTTAATTTGATCAATTGTAAATTTAACAAAGTATTCACCTCGAAAACATTGTCTGTTTGTGATCGCGTTATGTTTAGTGACTGGGCAACACCAGGTATTTATAAAAGTAGGCAGAGATTATATGAATTGTATTACGAAAAAACATATAATCATGATGAACTTTTTAAAGAATTTGTTAAAAAATATTCTAAAACATTTAAAAGAGCCTGTATCGTTGCTAAATCAATACACATTAAAAACAAAATTAAAGCCTCTGGGAACAAAATTAAAACCACTTGGAACATAATCAATTCAGTAACAGGAAGAACAACTGTACGAGACCGTGACTTCCATCTCAAAATTAATGATGTAGATGTCAAGGCGGACATGGAGGTGGCAACCGAGTTTGAAAATTTCTTCACTAATATTCCCATTATAACAACTAAAACTCTGTTGTCATCTTCTACTTCTGCTTTCGCCATACTTAAAGAATGTGTAGCTGAATGTGGCACAGGTTTTGAATTTGCAGTTGTTAATGCTAAAGACATTATGGATTCTTTTAAGGATCTCGAGATAAAAAAAACTGCTGATCTTTGGGGATTATCAGTACATATCATCTCAACAATAATTGATGTTATTTCACCATTCTTAGCAATTGTGTTCAACTCTTGTGTCGCATCCGGTGTATTTCCTGACTTGATGAAACTAAGCAAAGTAATTCCACTGTTCAAATCTGGGAGCACATCTGATCCGACGAACTTTCGGCCCATTTCGATACTGCCCACATTGAGTAAAATTTTTGAAAAATTGATTTTAAGCCAAATGTTAAGACACTTCAGTCAACATAATATATTTCATAAGAAACAATTTGGATTTACTAAAGGTCGCTCAACTACAGATGCGGGCGTGGAATTGCTGAAAAACATATTTGAGGCCTGGGAGGATTCGCAGGATGCTCTTGGCGTCTTCTGCGACTTATCCAAGGCCTTCGATTGTGTACATCATGATACACTCATCAGGAAATTATACCACTACGGTATAAGAGACAAAGCTCTCGACCTTCTGACTTCTTATCTGTCCAACAGAATTCAGAGGGTGGATGTTAATGGCAAGCGATCAGCAGGATCTACGGTCACCATGGGCGTTCCGCAGGGTTCAATTCTAGGTCCTTTTCTGTTTCTTATATATATAAATGACTTACCTTACCACGTAAGGGATAATCACAAGATTGTATTGTTCGCGGATGATACTTCACTCGTTTTTAAAATCAAACGTCAATTAGATAATTTCGATGAAGTTAACAATCTACTCGCTAAAATTGTCCATTGGTTTAATGTAAATAATCTTCTTTTGAATGAAAAAAAGACGAAACTTATAAAATTTTCAACGCCAAATGTCAGGCAGCTAAGTACCAATGTACAAATTAATGGAGTAGGGTTGGACCCTGTTGAGTCAACAGTTTTTCTTGGAATAACTATTGATGCCAAATTACAATGGGGCCCACACATAGACAAATTGTCAGGAAGACTAAGTTCGGCCGCTTACGCTGTTAAAAAAATTAGACAACTTACTGATGTGGATACAGCCAGAATAGTGTATTTCAGTTATTTTCATAGTATCATGTCTTATGGGATTCTTCTATGGGGAACCTGTGCAGACATTAGTACTATCTTCATTTTGCAGAAAAGAGCTGTTCGAGCCATCTACAACTTAGGCCCAAGAGTTTCTCTTAGAGAGAAATTCAAAGAGATAAATATTCTGACTGTAGCTTCACAATATATTTTCGAAAACTTGATGTATGTACACAAAAACATATCAAATTTTATTAAAATGTCTGATGTACATAGCTTGAATACCAGGAATAAACATAATCTTGCTGTTCATGCCACTCGCCTCCACAGAGTAAGCAACTCATTCATGGGTCAATGTATACGCTTTTACAACAAGCTTCCCATTGATATTAGAAATTTACCCATCAGGAAATTTAAAAATTGCATTAAAACCAAACTTTGTAAAAGAGGGTATTACAAAATCTCTGATTATTTAAATGATAAAAACGCTTGGGATTGAGCTGCTCGCTTAATTAAGCTATGTGAGTATTCCTTTGCATATGTAATAAAATTACAATTGTATTATTTTATTTTTTTAACTTTGACTAGCATTTTGACATAATGATCACATGACATAAAACCTTGACATTATAATGATTTAATTTTTATTTTTTTTAATCATTCTCAATTTAATACCATTTGGATTACATATTTCATTTCAGTATCATTATTTCAGTATTGTACATGTGAGTACTTTGTAGCCCTTTATTAAGTTTTAACCTTGTGTTTAGTATGGCAGTTGGGAGCATGTCATGCTCGCTTAGATGTACCGCTGATGGTGACATGTGTATTGGATCGTTCGATTCCCTCCAAAATGGTTGAGTTGAACGGTGCTGATGCGCGTGTCATGTTCGTGAACGGGCGCTGTCAGTTGGTACTGGTCATCTCCTGACTGTCTAAGTAAACAATATTTACATGGGCCAATAATGATACTTAAATTATTACTTTTTATGGTTTTTTTTTTATTATTTTGTTTACAATATGACATGAAACTTTGACATGAAATGTTTTCTTTTGAAATAATTATACTTATACATAATGACATTCAATGTGACATTACTATTTTAATTATAATTGTAAATGTGAGTACTATGTGGGTTATTATGTTACAGTCCCAGATCTGAAGTTCAGTCTGACAGTTTGAGTACTTTATGGGGCCTACCCAAATGTCCTTTTCTGATGGTAATGTTCGTCGAGTCGTTGAGCTCCCTAAGTCTGGGTTGAGCTACTACGATACTCGGCACAGGCGTGCACAATAAGGACAGGTCCACTCAAATCTGTATGGCTCTTTCCTCTAAAGGCCATTCCAGACTAACCTGCATGGTTCTTACATAGTTTATTTTTTATTGTCTGGACTTTAAAAGAGACCTTGACCTTTGAGTTTGTTTCGGTGTTTCTTCTCAAAGGTAGTCAGATAGGAAACACCGACCTCATCTAGTTTTAAAAGAAAAACTCATTTGACTTGTAAAAGTGTTATTAGTAACCTATTTGCAGAATAAATGATTTCAATTTCAATACCGCACTGTCCTGTGGAATGCGTCCCTGATTGGTCACTCTTGCACTGATTTAAAAGTGTCCTACCCAGGAGCAGTGTTATAGGCATACGACTTCTGCTTGTTCAGGAAAGAGGCCCGCGTGGTAGTGGACGGTGCTTTAAAGAACGAGATCCGCACCGCTAAGGAGCCCGTGCGAGCGCTGCACCTCACCACCGGAGTAGCGCTGGGGGCTGCGCTGGACCGGAAGGACGGCTTCGTGGGCTGCATGAGAGCGCTGCTGCTCAACGGCCGGCCCATTGACCTGCGCGGGTACGCGAGACGAGGTACGACTCCTGATGTATGTTTTTGGTCCTTCGAGCCGGATTCGAACCAGCAACCTATGAATACATTGTAGCGACAGCGAAACTGACCACATTGTAGCGACAGCGACATCAGCCTATAGCAGTCCACTGCTGGACATAGGCCTCACCTCATGTCCGCCGTCAGTTAGTACTGGTCTACCACCAAGGAGCCCGTGCGAGCCTTACACTTCACCATCGGAGTGGCACTGGGGGCTGCCTTAGACAGGAAGGACGGCTTCGTGGGCTGCATGAGAGCCCTGCTGCTCAACGGCCGGCCCATAGACCTGCGCGGGTATGCGCGGAGAGGTAGGCAAAACTACATCATTACCATCATCAGCCTATTAACATTCCACTACTGGACATAAGTAGGCGCGGTCCGAGGGGGGCATGGGGTCATGACCCCCCCCAAAATCTTACAAAAATGTGCGAAACACGGTAATTCACGGTATAGCATGTCGGCATTAATCGGTATGATCATCTTTTATTATGTGACCGATACTTTTTTTTTTTTTTTGTGGATGGGAAATCATCAAATGACCCCTCCCGCTCTGGGCGGAGCGGAAGGGAGTGTCAGACTCTTACTGACTAAAACCCACCCATGTTCCTTCCTTAGCCCTTTTGTCCGGGTCAGCGGTATCCCTTCCGGACAATCCCGCTTTCCCGGCAGGCTTGGGCCCTAATGGGCCCCCTCTCTGATGCTGACATCTCTTTGAGGCGCGCGTGGAACACGTACGCGCCGTGCGGCACGGGCCTGGTCCTGATCGGACGGTGAGCTACCCATGACTCACCGCCCGCAGGCCCGCGCCTACGGTGGCCGGGAGTCGTCACGCGGCTCCCGACGCCCGGAGCGTCTACCGCGGCGGCTTGGACGGGAGAATCTCTCCTTCTCCCGTCCCGCCGCCATGGGACCGATACTGAAATATGAAAAAAAAAATCAGCTGTTCCCTACAAAAATGCACTACAACACGATCAAAATGTATAGAACAGCTGATTTTTTTTTCATATTTGAGTGTCGATCCGTAGTGGATGTATCCTGTATTGATTGCTATGGCATGCGGTGTCGGCAGGCCTGTACGGCGTGTCGGAGGGCTGCGCGGGCAGGTGCGCGTCGTCGCCGTGCCTGAACAACGGCACGTGCCTGGAGGGCTTCGACTCCTACTCCTGCGACTGCCGCTGGACCGCCTTCAAGGGGCCCATCTGCGCTGACGGTCAGTTATCTGCGGCTTACTAAATATATTGCCGTATTTTATTACTATTGCCATTGATGCTTAACGTATTCGATATCAAGAAATTAAAATAATGAAAAATAAAACATTGGTGTCTTATGTTGTTACAACTGATTTAGTCTTATTATTAATTAGTCACTTTTTAAATGGCTAAAGTATGAGAAAGGCACGGAAGTTATCGGAAGCCATCGCCATGGCGAATCAATTCCCAACTATTTTCCCGTAAAGGATAACCTTTATCATACACTAATTTGACAGTTTTAATATTTTCTGCCCTTTTCTAATGATATTATTAAGAAATAAAGTGTGACTAAAATAAGTTTAGTGCAATGTTTGTACATTGCACTAAACTTATTTTAGTCACACTTTATTCAGAATTAACATAATTTTCATCTAAGTCGGATTGACTTTCCACGCAAGATTCATTTCAACATGGCCTGTCAGTCAGTCAATACCTGTTACCATGTCGTCATGCTTTTCATATTTTTCTCACTCATACCTTTTAATCCTAGAATTGGTTTTATGATCCATCTTTTCCCCAGAAATCGGCGTGAACCTCCGTCCGAACTCTATCATAAAGTACGACTTCCTGGGCTCGTGGCGGTCCACCATCGCGGAGAAGATCCGTGTGGGCTTCACCACCACCAACCCCAAGGGATTCCTGCTGGGATTCTACTCCAACATCTCCGGAGAATATCTCACTCTACAGGTGTCTAACTCAGGTAAGTCTTGAACTGAATAGCGTATTTTATAAAGTCAAAACGTTTCGCTCGCCTAGACTAAGGCTGCCAAACATCCCGGTTTGAAGCGTTGTGTCCGGGCGTCCCGGTCAGTAAATTAGTTGTCCCGGTTTGGTAGTTAGATGAACAAACACAAACAAAATATGCCAATCTCTCTGCAATCCGGGCCACAAAGCTCATATGGAACGGGTGTTCGTTGTTCTCATCGTCGCAGTAGACGAAAAATGAAAAGGGTGATGAAAAGGGGTTATTTAAAAAAGTCAAAACTTCAAAAAATATGAATGGGCAAAGAAAAGTTGCACTGAGAAACTGAGAACGTAGCTTAAGAAAATTATGTCTTTTTTGGATAGATATTTGTCGATTTTCGCATTTTATTTAGTTTTAATAAATGTCTACCAAAAAATAAACTTAAAAGTTTCTAACCTAGATGTAAAAGAGTCTGATTTGACAATTTTTAGGGTTCCGTACCAAAATGGTAAAAAAGGAACCCTTATGGTGCGACTTCGTCTGTCTGTCTGTCTGTCACACGTGCTTATTTCAGCAACTACTAATGCTATCGACTTGAAATTTGGAACAGTTATAAAGAATGCTTGCCTAACTTTATTGCAAATGAAAAAAGTCCAAAAATATTTGTATTTTCATTGCAAAAGGGGCCGGAGTGGGGGTCCGAAATTTTAAAGTGGGGTTACTAGGTCAAGTGGCATATCATATGAAAGGGCTTGTTCTGCACATTTCAAAATATATTTTTATTTAATTTTATGTTTCACAGTTTTCGACATATGATGAAAAATGTCTGAAAAAATACCATTCCCCCTCCCCCTTATCTCCGAAGTTTGCGGAGCGAAAAATCTGAAATAATTAGAGCTGATAGGAATTGACCCAAATATTGCACCAAAAATAAAACGATGTTTCTAACTAGTGCAGTTTTTTCAAAATCATCAAAATTCCTTGAAAAACAAACTTAGTTATGCGGTCCGGTTTTTTTCACTTTATACGTCCAAAACTGATACGGAACCCTCGGTGCGCGAGTACGACTCGCACTTGGCCGGTTTTTTTTCTATTCCAAATGTCCCGGTCGGCGTTTCAGCACAATTATGGCAGCCCTAGCCTAGACAAAGTTGTCTTGTCTATAAAATAAATAATTGTAACACAGGTCATCTCCGCGTGGTGTTTGACTTCGGCTTTGAGCGGCAGGAGATCGTGTTCCAAGGGAAACACTTCGCGTTGGGACAGTACCACGACATCAGACTCTCTAGGAAGAACAGCGGAGCCACCATGCTGTTACAGGTACGTACCATTTTATAGAAATTGTATTTTTAGGCTCAAACTATATATTTCAAGGTCGTTATAAAGTAAGAACAAGCTTTGACTTTTACTTAAAAATATTTTAAAATAATTATTTTGCAGCTATTTTAGTAAAAAGGCGATTGTAGTATGTGGTTCTAGTGATTGTGTGCGAATAGCGATACATTTTTGTAGTAATGTAATACCACATCACTACAAAAAATTTATCGATAAATCCGTATCACAAAACCAGATAACATTGATATATTGAAATTACATCACTAAAAAAATACCTATCATGGTGACAAACATGGATGGTGACATCGTATCGACGTCCTTCTAGCTGCAAAGTTAGAGGCATTGAGTTAAGCGGTGTAGCTTAAGGGTCAGCACCATGCAAAAGTCTTACGGGGGAACCATAACTTTATATAGAAAACGTAAAGAAATAGCCACTAAAAAAAAAGTCTGACTAGTTAAAGAGTTTCACTAGTGGCTAATGAAATCGTATTGAGAATAAATCTTGTAGATTAATGTAAAAAAAATATTGAAAATCACTAAAAACGTGCAAAAAGCAATGCCGTGCAACCATAACTTTAGCGTAAATAAGAACAAACACTTAATAAAATTTACTTAATTATAAGCTACAAAGAACAGATTAGTAGCTGATAGTTTTTTTTTTCCATATCAATACTTCTGTTTTGTGTAAATAATTCACAAACTTTCTGAATTTTTCACACGAATTTCCCATACAAATTACTATGGTGACACACGTTTTCTGACAACAGCAATTCGCAGACATCTACAGCTCAGTCGCCTGCGGGCTCTCAACGAGAGACCACGTCGCTTGAAAGAAAGTCACGTGATAAGCACGTGGTAAGCGTTGCGTTTAATACCTACACATCACCCGTGCACAGAGGTCGACATTCCAAATTCTAGGAAAAAAAATATTAGGTTTTTACACCTTGTTATTTGCTTAGCAACGGTCAAGCTTGAGTCTAGGAGGAGGTCTATAGGTACCATAAAACTTTTACTAGAATTGATAATCTCAATAATTATGTATGAATGATGTGTGTATGTATGTATGTACGCTACAACGTAATACATAATATTATTTAGTTTATGTGATAGGTACCTACTTATTTTAAGCGTGTTGAGTAGGTACATACAGTTCGTAAAATGTAAATGTTGAGTCCTGTGAGTGTGAGTGTGTGACACAAATCGCTGCATATAAACGAAAGGGCCACAAATCAAAATTAAGTATTTTTCAAGATAACACGTTAAAATTTATTTCATTTCATTTTTTGTTTATTTTTCGGCACTCCTTCTTTTAAAGTGATTATGTTATGAATTATGACACATAAACATTAAAAGAAGGAATGCCAAAAAATAAACAAAAAATGAAATGAAATATTTTAACGTGTTATCCTGAAAAATTCTTAATTTTGATTTGTGGCCCTTTCGTTTATATGTAGCGAAATGTCAAATACGAATAAATAAATAATGTCAAAATGATTTAAAAATGCACGTATTTGACATCTGTCATAGGAATTAAGCTATTTTACGAACTATAGGTATAACTAGCGGCGTCAGTTATGATCACAAACGTCACCTGCGCATTAGTTTTCGGTCTCTTTGGCGGAATGAAGAAGATGGGGGGTGACTGGTTCGTCAGTCGATGCTTGTCGTCTATTGGACTATTTTATATTACGTATTGTCAACTGTCTATTGCCTATTGGGCCAAAAATGTACATGCGCGATCTGTGATCATCTTTAATGCCGGTACCTATACCTACTACCTATGTAATTATTTGTTATCTTTTACAAGTACCTATGTGGATACCTAATAAAATAGAACCTACCTATTTCTGTAATAATGTAGGTACTAACAATGATTATGTAAAAACTAAACTAAATATGTACAGTTTAGCATTTGATTTTTTTTTACAGAAATATACTTACTCGTAATTATGAGTGCTGTCAAACCAAAATATAAAGGCCATATCGCCAGCAGGAAATGCGTGCATTATTCCAAAAAACGAAAAAGGTGAGTAGGTACCTAGTGTAGCCACCACAGGTACCTACCTGTAGGTACCTACGTACCTACATTATGGCAAAATTTGGCCTTCCCGCTTTTACGGTATTCGTGCAGTGTTCGGATGGAGGTGTTGGGAGGCACTCCATACATGAAACTGAGGGATGAAAATTTTTTTTCATGCACTCCTAAGTGTAGGAATAGGTCTTTAAAAATAACGTGAAGTGAGTGAGTGTCTTTTTTATTTAGGCGAATAGGTATTTGGTGATAATAATATAGGTAATGCGTAGGGATTGTAATCCGGCACCAATTTCAATCCAGCCGCATCCGGCCGGATTCCCACCAATTCGACCGGATCCGGCGGGATTGCTGGCATAAAAACGATTTTTTATTTTCGTTCTAAAATCACTTATGTAAATGATAAATGATAAATGATAAATGATATTTATTTTGTAAATAGGTTAAAAATAACACTTTTACACGTCAAAACATTTTTTTAAGCTAGATGAGTTCGGTGTTTCCTATATGACTACCTTTGAGAAGAAACACCGAAACAAACTCAAAGGTTGATGTCTCTTTTAAAGTCCAGACAATTAAGATAAATTGTGTAAGAACCATGCAGGTTAGTCTGAAATGGCCTTTAGAGGAAAGAGCCATACAGATTTGAGTGGACCTGACCTGACTGTGCACGCATGTGCCGGGTATCGTGGTAGCTCAACCCAGACTTAGGGAGCTCAACGACCCGACGAACATTACCATCAGAAAGGACATTTGGGTAGGCCCCCTAAAGTAGGTACTCAAACTGTCAGACTGAGCTTGAGATCTATAACAGTAACATAATAACCCACATAGTACTCACATTTACAATAATTATAATCAATATATCACATCATTATTATCACATTCAATGTCATTTTGTATATAAATTGTTTCAAAAGGAAACATTTAATGTCAAAGTGTATATAGAAAAAAATATAATATCAAATAAAAGAGCAATAATTTAGTGGTTATGTCAATAGTAGTATTGGCCCATGTATGTATTGGAACAGCTCAATCCCAAGCCTTTTTGTCCTCCATATAATCTTTAACACTATAAAAAGCTTTATGACAAAGTTTTCGCTTTATTAATGATTTGAATTTATTAAGGCTTAATTTTTGAATATGGCTAGGGATTTTATTGTAAAAGCGTATACTTTGGCATTTAAATGTGCCACTTATTTTCTGGAGCCTCGTGGCAGGAACAACAAGTCTATGTTTGTTTCTAGTATTAATATTATGAATATCACTATATTTAGTGAAGAGATTAATATTTTTATGTGCATACAATAGATTTTCATAAATGTACTGAGATGGAACAGTCATTATATTAATATCTTTAAATTTCTCTCTGAGTGAATGTCTGGGACTTAACTTATAAATTGATCGAATAGCTCTTTTCTGCAAAATGAAAACAGTCTGTATGTCGGCGGCATGTCCCCACAACAGAATACCGTACGACATGACACTATGAAAATAACTGAAGTATACTAAACGGGCAGTCTCAAGATCAGTTAAATCGCGAATCTTTCTAACGGCGTATGCTGCAGAGCTAAGCTTTTTCGACAACTTATCTATGTGTGGTCCCCACTGAAGCTTAGCATCCAATGTTATACCTAAGAACACTGTGGTATCCACAAGATTCAGCTCCTCGCCCTTCACTAGTACACTAGTTTTCACCTGTCTAACGTTAGGTGTCGTAAACTTAATACATTTAGTTTTCTTTTCATTCAAAAGTAAGTTGTTAACATTGAACCAGTGCACTATTTTTGAGATAGCGCTATTTACATCGTCAGTAACCAGCTGCTGACGTTTAAGTTTAAACAAAAGTGAAGTGTCATCTGCAAACAGTACTATCTCATGATTGTCCCTTATAAGGAAGGGTAAGTCATTTATATAAATAAGAAACAAAAAAGGGCCTAGAATTGAGCCCTGTGGTACTCCCATTGTTACTACAGACCCGGGTGATCTTTTACCATTAACATCCACCTTCTGAATCCTATCACTTAAGTATGAAGTAAGAAGATCCAAAGATGAGTTCCTTATGCCATAGTGGTACAGTTTCCTGATTAATGTTTCATGAAGAACACAATCGAATGCCTTAGACAAGTCACAAAAAATACCCAAAGCATCGTGTGAATTCTCCCATGAATCAAAAATATGTCCTAAAAGTTCAACACCGGCGTCAGTTGTTGAACGACCCCTCGTAAAGCCAAACTGTTTGTTATGTAATAATTTATTTTTATTAAAGAATTTTTGCATCTGCTCTAAAATAAGTTTTTCGAAAATTTTACTAAATGTAGGCAGCACTGAAATTGGTCTATAATTTGTAGGGTCTGATGTGCTACCCGATTTAAATAGAGGTATTATTTTACTACTTTTCATTAGGTCAGGAAACTTACCACAATCAATACAACTATTAAAAATAGAGGCTAGAATAGGTGCTACAATGTCAATAATAGACTTAGCAACGTCCACCGAATTACCCCACAGATCTGCTGTTTTTTTTACATTTAAAGTGTGAAAAGTTTTGATTATGTCTCTACAGCTAACATGTTGAAAATGGAATTCCGAATCGCAATTTTTAACATTTTCTTTAAGCAAAGTCTCTGCAACAGCAGGTGATGAGTTCAAAGATTGAGTAGTTACAACAGCAACCTTTGAAAAGAAATTTTCGAATGCTGTGGCTACTTGTAAATCCGTTTTAATTATACTGTCATCAATATTAAGGCTATATTCACTATCTCGATTACTAGACCTACCCGTTTCACTGTTAATAATATTCCAAGTCGTTTTAATTATATTATTACTGGATTTTATCTTTGTACTTAAGTAACGCGATTTGGCCATGCAACAAACTTTTTTAAATAATTTTGAATAATTTTTGACATATAAATTGAATTCGGGTGTGTTTACATATATCCTTTCATTGTACAGTTCATAAAGCCGTTTTCTACTTTTATGTATACCAATGGTGGCCCATTCACTGAAGGATGCAGTGTTGTTAACTTTAATTGTCTTTGGAATAAAAGTAGAATTAAATTGTGTACAGTACATGTTAAAAAGATCATCATATAATTTATTAGGATCATCATTACTTGATAAATAAGGTAATTTATTAATGAGCTTAGTACGGAATGTTTTCAGGCGGCCTGCAGTTTTAGGGTTAACAGTGATATCCTTTTTGACCACATCTTTATTTTGATTTTGAATAGTGATCATCTGTCCACAATGATCTGAGTCCAGTAAATTAATAATTTTTTTTTGGTAAGGTATAACATCGGTATAAATATTATCTAAGCAAGTAGCAGTAGAGGTAGTTATTCTAGTGGGCTCCAGAAATAGGTTAACAAGATTGTATGACTGGAATAAACTTATAATTTTAATGCAAGACCCAGAATTTTCTAATAAATTAATATTAAAATCACCGCATACAATGATAGATTTGTTTGAGTTGCAGACTTTGTACAACACTTCATCCATTACTTTTTCAAAACAATCATACAATCCTGAAGGTGGTCTGTACACACTTAATACAATAAACCGCTCCAATTCTACACAGGCGATCTCAATAGTACGTTCAACAGACAAGCTCACAATGTCCATACGGTCCTTAAATTTAAGCTGGTTACTTACTAAAATCAAGGAGCCACCATGTATAGCATTTATTCTGCTGAACGAGCTGCCAACCTGGTGGTTTCTAAAATTGAACATAAACTGGTGGCTTTTTAGCCAATGTTCTGTAATGCAAAGTATATTAATGTCATTACAATTCATGAATAATTCTATTTCTAAATCTTTGCTCATAAATCCTTGAATATTTTGATGCACCAGGTTGATAGTACTATTAATATCATTTTTAATAATTTTATTTAATTTTTGCTTATTACTCTTTACATTTTTGCAAGAGGTTGCCTCTATTGTCTCAATTTCTAATTTAAATTATGAATGTCAATATTTGTAGCCAAATTATTGGCTGAACTATTTAATGAGTCATTGGAACATTGCTCAATAGAAGCAATTTGTTTAGCCAAATTTTTGGCTGTAATAGATAAAAAATAGGATAGCGACACAGCTATCTGTCTTTTAAAATATTTTGATAAGTAATACATAGACATATGATATCTGTCTGTTGTCAAATAAAAGTTTTTACCAACATAATTGTTGGTGTCAATTACATGAAATAAATTATCATTGAATGTCAAATTATGTAATGTCTTATTCAATTCATATCTAATTAGGTTTTCTTCCTGTGGCAAACTGTTGCTATAAGGGAATGTGAACATCACAATTTTTCTTAAATTAAGTTTACTTAATGTACTATGATATTTTAGTAATTCACTTTTATTCACATTACCCCTATTGCCTATAAAAATTAATAGTGTAGTGTCCTGGCTAAAATTACAACTAATAATTTTTTTCATTATGTCAAACAAGGAACAACCAGGCATACAATAGTTTAAGATAGAGTGTCCCGCATATTTTTGTGACAACAAATAGCCTAAATCCTTTCCAATTTCATCACTCAGCATTACAATATCATGTTCTATATTATGTTGTTTACTATGTTTAGGTGAACTATTAGTACTAGAAAAAGATAAACTTGCACATGACTGCGGTAAGGAGGAATCACATATTGTCAACGAATGGTCTGGTGAGGGCTTGTTAGTTGCTGATTGACAATGCTCACAGTTGTTTGTTTGTGAGTTCACCAGTTCATTCATTGCCAACACATACTCCTTCATAAGTTTTTCAGAGCCATTGTATTTATTAGTCATTAAACTAAGTTTTTCCTCAAGATGTTCAAGTTCACACTGCAGGTTATCTGTGTCAGTTTTGTATTTTCTAGTACATTGTTCCAAGTTGGAAGAATAGATGTCTAACTGTTTAAGTACTTGCAGCCTTTCTCTATTTAGTTTTACATTTTTAATAAAGAACTTTTGTCTTTTAACTAACTTTTGAGTTTTTATTATATATTTGTTAATTTTAATGTATTTTTTTAATTTATTTTTACTGCAAAAAACACATGTAACATATGTAAAACAACATGATCAAGTGAGTGTATTATAAACGTATGAAGTTTATAAAAAAACAACAGTTAATTTCTTATAAAATCAACTTTATTTACGCTACCTAGAATAGAATAGAATAGAATATACTTTATTGTACACCATAATTATTGTAACATAGCAAGGTATCGTAAATCTAGGGTACAATGGCGGTCTTATCGCTGATAGCGATATCTTCCAGACAACCTTTGGATGGACTGATAGAACTTAAATAAAATATGGGGGTAGTTCGTGATGTACTGTTATTAAATACCTACCTAAAGCAACAATTACGAATCAATAAAAATGTAGTAGATTAAGGGCGGGTTGCTTCAAACCATCTGTATTCGTAAGTCAGTACGTAATCGTTAAGTCAGTATGAAATTGTCATACAAGCCGCCATATTTGACGGTTACAGATACGTAACTGTAAGTTGAAACAACATGGCCTAAGTGTAACTAGTTAATTTTTTATCTTTTGACAGGGTTACTGGTAGGTAATATGCTGGCAATCCATTACGGGGATGAAGGAGATATCATTTGCAACCAAATGACCTCTATTCAAATGTCAACCACTTTTGTCATTTTATGTTTTTAGGGTGCCGTAGTAAAACTAGGAACCCTTATAGTTTCGTCACGTCCGTCTGTTTGTCTCTCTGTCCGTCTGTCACACCCTTGTCATATCCACAGTTCATAACCAATTTGTATGAAACTTCGCAGATAGATGTCTGTAAGCCGCCATAAAGGCCTGTAGTGGAAAAATAAAATAATTATTGGGATTTTTTTTTTTTATTATTTGAATAGGTCTTTGAAAATAACATAAGGGTTTCAAATTTGATTTTTTATTTAAGTGCATATTCAGTGAACTAGGAGCTCTGAAAGTCGTTAACCATGTCCCCCCCCACTGTAATTTTCCAACCACGTTATCGAAAATCTGAAAAAAGTCAAGCTATAGGTACCTACAGCATCTAATAAATACTTTCGATGAAAATTGGTTTGACTAAGATACGTCAATAACTTTTTAAAATATTTACTATTTTCAGTTTTGAGTTTAACAACCGCAAAAATAACTTTGTATTTCATAGCAATATAATGAAATACAAACTTATATTTGCGGTCGGCAGACTGAAATACTTCTTGCTACGGAACCCTAGACCGTGCGTTGTCCGACACGCCCTTGCTCGGTTTTTGAAGATGCTATACAACTTTTCAAATGGATAAAATAATGATGTATTTAAGTATATTATCTGCTTGCTAACACTTCAATACATAGTATTCAATCATAAAATGACAATTATCTTCAATCGTTTTTAAATCAAATATCAAATTATTCGATAAAAATAGTTGATATTTGCATGGGGTCATAAGAGGTCATTTGGTTGCAAATGATCTCTGTTGTAATACAATGCGTGCACGAGTGAGCAAGACACGACGTTTTAATTTTTTTTTTCTTATTCCAATATTGGATTACTCAATATCGGAATTGAAATAACGAAAAAATCGATCCGAGATTCCGATATGTCGAGATTCCGAGATTCCGTACCCTGCTCGGGACCCCTAATAGGACTGAACCATACGCACCCATACGCACAGAACAATAATACTCTGGCGAGCCCATACGCGCCCATAGTAGAACTAGAACCCATAATTCCCGAAAAAAATTGATCCCGATTCCGACTGTCTGCAATGTCGTCTTGTTATTTTTTTTGTGGTTTTGCTTATATTACGGACACTGATTAGCCGGGCTCTACCGATCAGTATTAATAATGACCAAGAGCGTCGGTCAAATTGATAAGTTTATTACTATGACCGGTCATTATTTTTGAAAAATTAATATGGCGCCTAGTTTTCACTTCGCTAGATATATTGAATCTTGATTACTGTCATGTATTGTGAGTTGTGACACTTACAAGAATAAGGCAAATCGATTGACGTAAGAATCGACGAAAGAAGCATCTTTACCACCTATAGATGTGCCCCTTAAAATATTTCGAGTATGAAGGGTAGGACCATATATACAACCACACCGCAATGTTTTGATACACTATGTGTATCACTGTCAACAATAAATGACCAACCTTCACACAGTATACGGACACGGATACACGACATCCAGCAATCCTTCCTCCATGAGCCTCTGTCAGGACTCACGGACAGACTTGACAGACTCTGTCAAGTGCGACAACTTCACACTTGCGTTTCGTTGTCAATTTTATTGATGTTCTGAACTAATGAGCGGATGCGACATATAAATATATATATTTTTTAAATAGGCCGTAGGTATTACAATGTGTGAAAATTTTTAGGAAAGAATTAACGAAAATCAGATTTTTATTATATGTTCGTACCACAAACAAAATAGGGAACTATTTACACAAATCTCATTTTCCACTAAACCTTAAGGGCCGTACCACAAAAAAGATAAACACGTGTTCAACACGAATGCTTCCAAATATAATACGCACTTGTTTTAGCACTAACTTGAATAAAACAAGTGTGTATTTTTTTATTTTTTTTTTATTTTAAAATAAGAGCCATCCTAAGCTACCCTTTAATTTGATCTTTTTTCCCTACAATAAGGCGAAATTCCAGAAAGTGGAAACACTAGTAGTAAAACAGTTTTGACTATTTGCCAAGGTAAAACTAGCGGAATATAGCTAAACTACGTCGTACCAATTTTTAGTCGTAGACTTGTAGGTAATGCTATTCACCACTAGATGGAGACACTTTGAGGTGGGTGGAGTCTCAGGTACCGTCCGGCCCCCGCGTCCCGCAAAATATCACGCATCGTAGTAAAGACAAATCCCTTTACAACACCTCTACTCTGTAATTCCTCTGTGGCGTGAACCACTACAAAAATTTTATCGATAAATCCGTATCACAAAACCAGATAACATTGATATATTGAAATTACATCACTAAAAAAATACATATCATGGTGACAAACATGGATGGTGACATCGTATCGACGTCCTTCTAGCTGCAAAGTTAGAGGCATTGAGTTGGAGTCTGTAATAAATTAGTGTCCGATAGATGTCACCAACGCTCATAAGAGGATCAATAAGAGATTTCCAATTTCAACTGATTCAGACATGACACTGTAGCTCAGTTGGTAAGAGCGCTGCCCCGGTTTAGGCAGAGGTCACGGCTTCAAACCCTGCCTGTGTCATTTGTTTTTGAAAATCTCTTGTATTATTATATACCAATATTTTGTATTGTTTTGTATTTATTTTTGCTGTACCTAATGTCTGTCTTTTTTGTGCTATGTTCAAATAAACATTTTTCTTTCGTTCCTTCCTTTATTTAGGTGGACAACTACGAGACCCAAGAGTACAACTTCGACATCAAAGATTCAGCCGACGCACAGTTCAACAACATTCAGTTCATGTACATCGGCCGCAACGAGAGCATGAGCGAAGGTTTTGTAGGCTGTGTCAGTCGCGTCGAGTTCGACGACATATACCCGCTCAAGCTGCTGTTCCAGCAGGACCCGCCGCCCAATGTTAGGAGCTTGGGAGGTGAGACACGTTTATAATGATATCGTTGGCCTAAAATTATAGGCAGACCGGAAAGACAAAACTGTGTAATTATACCAGGGACCGATTAATCGGGTTAAAAGGTTACCGGTTAAATCTCTAACCCATATTTTTGGTTAATCTTAATGCAGGGGAACCGGTTAACCCTTAAATACGGATACCATTACCGGTTAATATTGCTGATTAACCCGAATGAAATAGAACAAAAATGTAAAAAATAGGAACAAAAATGAACTATATGCGTGAACTGGTTATTATTAGGCTGATTAACACAGAATACGGGTTAACCTTTATGCAAGGATTTTCACCTAACCCAAAAAAAATAACCCGGGTTAACCCCTATTCGGGTGACCTTTTCGGTCCCTGAAATTATCTCATTGAGGTATACAGTAGAGAAGACACCGCATTAGACGGTGCTGTCGAAGTTAAAGCCGGAGTCGAAGTCAAGTCAAAGTCAAGTCAAAGTCAGGTCAAAGTCAAGTCAAAGTCAAGTCAAAGTCATCATATAGTCATAGTCATATAGTCATAGTCATATAGTCATAGTCATATAGTCATAGTCATATAGTCATAGTCATATAGTCATAGTCATATAGTCATAGTCATATAGTCATAGTCATATAGTCATAGTCATATAGTCATAGTCATATAGTCATAGTCATATAGTCATAGTCATATAGTCATAGTCATATAGTCATAGTCATATAGTCATAGTCATATAGTCATAGTCATATAGTCATAGTCATATAGTCATAGTCATATAGTCATAGTCATATAGTCATAGTCATATAGTCATAGTCATATAGTCATAGTCATATAGTCATAGTCATATAGTCATAGTCATATAGTCATAGTCATATAGTCATAGTCATATAGTCATAGTCATATAGTCATAGTCATATAGTCATAGTCATATAGTCATAGTCATATAGTCATAGTCATATAGTCATAGTCATATAGTCATAGTCATATAGTCATAGTCATATAGTCATAGTCATATAGTCATAGTCATAGTCATAGTCATATAGTCATAGTCATATAGTCATAGTCATATAGTCATAGTCATATAGTCATAGTCATACAAGGAATATTAAAATAATTCAACTGTTTTGACTAAAATAATAAAACTAAACCAGTAAAATAAAATTATAAGCATTTATTTATTGTTTGTTATCTATTTAACAATTAAATGTATTTTAAACATTACCTATCAGAATTTTGTCATCTAAACAGTAACACTGAAATCATTATCGCCAAAAATCACTTACATTGTATAAAGTTTTAAATGAAATCTTATTAGTATTACCTACTGGTGTTTATTTACCAAGGCAAGTTATGGTGCAAAAACACCAAGGATTCTGCGTATTCAGTATTGTGTTAGTGTTATGGTGCTCCCACACTGCTGCTATAAAATGTTGACTAACATTAGTAAACATAACAATTACTTCACAATAAATTAAGAAATGAAATCATTTCTTATATTGTGAAGTAAATGTTAAGTAATGTTAGTAAACATTTCTAAACAAACTTGTTAGTTAACAAATAAAACCTCTATACCTAGTATCTATCCACTATTATAAAATTGTGAAAATGCCGTGTCTGTACATTGAAGATATTCCAAAAAAAAATGTTTGGATAGGGTGCTGGGCCGCAACCATGCACGAAAATATTTTTTTAAATTTTTTGTCTCTTTTGTGCGCGCATCACGCATAAAGTACTGAACGGATTTTGATGTAGTTTCATCTAATTCCGGTGGGACGAACCAGAGATACAGCATATTATTTAGTCCACGCGGACGGAGTTGCGGGCTTCCATTTTCGTGTAGACGCCTCGGAACGTAAATCCAAACTACTCGATATCATGTTATCAAATGTTATAAAATATCTGTTAACATTTTCCATCAGTGTAGGAGCACTCAAAACTAGTCAAATCATCTAACAATTCCTAACAGAATGTAACAATTCCTAACATTTGTTAGTAAATGTATCAGCGTCAGAAAATGTTTGTAAACATTTCTAACAGCAATGTGGGCACCATTACGTTTGTTCGTATACCTACATTTCGCACCTCTGAGAAACTCGCTCAGAATTATACGTAAACGTCGCACGTGTCGCGACAATGACGTATTCACTAATGAACGAACGGTTAGAAGCCCTAGTCAAGTTGCTTTTCTGTTAGCGTTCACGCCAAACGATAAGCACAAAATGTATGGCAATATGACACTACCTGCGGAAAAGTCACGTGACATTTGTAAATGTCACTTCCATACATTTTATCCGTAGCGTTTGACGTTAACGCTAACAGAAAGGTAACTTGGCTAGGGGGGAGGACTGCAGATGACTACAGGCGGGGTGTACGCCCAATAATTCAAGTAAACGAGATTCGACGTGTCACTCTTGAGAAAGCGCGGTAAAAATAACCGAAGTTCTGCAGAATTTCGGCCGAATTTTATATTTTTCCGAATGTTCGGCGGAAGTTCGTATTCGGTTTAAACCACATTTGGCCCATCACTAATAGTCATACAGTAATAGTCATATAGTCATAGTCATATAGTCATAGTCATATAGTCATAGTCATATAGTCATAGTCATATAGTCATAGTCATATAGTCATAGTCATATAGTCATAGTCATATAGTCATAGTCATATAGTCATAGTCATATAGTCATAGTCATATAGTCATAGTCATAGTCATAGTCATATAGTCATAGTCATATAGTCATAGTCATATAGTCATAGTCATATAGTCATAGTCATATAGTCATAGTCATATAGTCATAGTCATATAGTCATAGTCATATAGTCATAGTCATATAGTCATAGTCATATAGTCATAGTCATATAGTCATAGTCATATAGTCAGTCATATAGTCATAGTCATATAGTCATAGTCATATAGTCATAGTCATATAGTCATAGTCATATAGTCATAGTCATATAGTCATAGTCATATAGTCATAGTCATATAGTCATAGTCATATAGTCATAGTCATAAAATATATACAGGGAGGTGATTCTCGCTTTGTGCGATAAATCAGTGATATGATCAATATCGTATCATGTAGATATCGCATTCGATCAAGATCATATCTACTGAAAATATCTGTCCCATGCTAAAATCGGTATTCTCGCAGGCAACAGATATTTTTGTAATAGATATTGACGTATTATTATGTTCATTCAATCCTTTTCGAGTTTTTGTCTCTGCCAAGACACGTTCCGTTTTTGTTGGTTGGTGCTCGGACCAAGAATTAATAATAAATTTCGAAAATTTTTCTTCAAATATTTTTTTCTAGTCATTTGGGCTAAAAGTATGATTAAGTTATCATTTTACAGTAACCACCATTAGAATTTAGTCAAGTAGGGAGTATTTTTTTCATTCTAATTAAAAAAAAAAAAATCTTAACATGCGTATACTTTTTGTGGAACGGAGCGTCAATGTTTTGACAGTGACTTTTATGGACATCTGTCAAAAATTCTATATTTTTATTCGTGTTTAATTGTTAATAAACATTTGTTTATTTTTTCTAAAATTATACTCATACTTACGTAATTTTAGCTAAATTGAAAATTGAATCATTTTGGGTGATAGTGCCATAACCAAAAAGAGAAGTGAAATCGTGTTTTTGTTTGTTAGTTTTGATTTGGGAATTTTCGTGTGATACAAGCCTCGACAACGGACAAATTTGTCTGTAAAGACGATTTTCTTTCGAAATTCATAGTTTTGATCAATTGGAAGCAAAATGAATTTACCAATCTGACAACAATTCTACAACTTCTTTTACACGCGTACGATAATTCATTCGATATGACACTATCGACTGCTCCATACCACGCGATGCATGTCGAACGCTTTACCATCGATATATATCTGCAGTGACTTCACGAGAATACCGAAATCTACATTCGATCGATATTTTGACAGTTGTTGCTATATATATCGAAGGTGATATCATATCGAACCCGCGAGAATCACCTCCCAGGTCGGCGATTAGGTTATCACATTAAATGAAACCATGTATCCTAAATGGCGTTCTTAGTACATACACAATAAAAAAAATTGCCGGTTTCCGCTTTTACAAGTCAGTAAATGTACCAGTAATAGTACAACTGTTAATACAAGTTGGTACATTTACTGACCTGTAAAAGCGGCAACCGGCAATTTTTTTTATTGTGTATGTACAAAGAACGCCATTTAGGATACATGGTTTCATTTAATGTGATAACCTAATCGCCACCCTGTATAGTCAGTCATTGTTAAAAATATTATATATTTAGTATTTATTATGGTATAAGATATCTGACGATGGAAAAATCAGCCTCCAATACTAAATGTGTATGTTAGGTGGAGTGCTGAGCGAGGACTTCTGCGGCGTGGAGCCGGTGACGCACCCGCCCGAGCGCCTCGAGACGCGCCCCCCCCCCGACCTCGACCTGCAGCACGAGCTCGACATGCACAACACCGACGAGGCCATCCTGGGCAGTAAGTACCGCACACACTACACTCACTTACAACACGACTCGACCTGCAGCACGAGCTCGACATGCACAACACCGACGAGGCCATCCTGGGCAGTAAGTACCGCACACACTACACTCACTTACAACACGACTCGACCTGCAGCACGAGCTCGACATGCACAACACCGACGAGGCCATCCTGGTCAGTAAGTACCGCACACACTACACTCACTTACAACACGACTCGACCTGCAGCACGAGCTCGACATGCACAACACCGACGAGGCCATCCTGGGCAGTCAGTACCGCACACACTACACTCACTTACAACACGACTCGACCTGCAGCACGAGCTCGACATGCACAACACCGACGAGGCCATCCTGGTCAGTAAGTACCGCACACACTACACTCACTTACAACACGACTCGACCTGCAGCACGAGCTCGACATGCACAACACCGACGAGGCCATCCTGGGCAGTCAGTACCGCACACACTACACTCACTTACAACACGACTCGACCGCAGCACGAGCTCGACATGCACAACACCTTACCATACCTTTTCTTTTCATTTTTGGGGTGGAATTTCTAATGGATGTCTCCCGCCCTGGGGAGGGCGGAAGGGTCTCTCAGACTCTTACTTACTAAAACCACCCCGGTGTTCCTTCAGACACTTCGGCCACGGGAATACTTAAACACTCTTCCGTAGCACCCTTTACCACACCTAAACTAACTTACGAGTACATTATTTTATGTTACTAATGCCCGTTTTCACCAACACTAGGTACCCGACACCTAAATAAAATGTTTAATATCAAAAGAATTTACCTAGCGCAAAAAAACATGTCACTAACCATTAGGCGACAACCATAACCGTCAATCATTGTCGCCTAGTGGTTGGTAAAACGTTTTTTGCGCTAGGTAAATTATTTTAATATTGAAACATTTTACCTAGGTGTCTCCTAGTGTTGGTGAAAACGGGCATATTACAAAGCTTAAATAATATATCTTCCTATTAATACTTTTTTATATTTTGTTTTTGTGTAAATCTATTTATCTTGTATTTTTGCAGCGGTTTTGGCGTTTATATTCTTGCTGCTGATCATAGTAGCTATCGTACTGGTGCGCGCGCTCTCAAGACATAAGGGCGAATATCTGACACAGGTCAGTTCATTCAAATAACGTATTTACTCCTTTAAAAATATCAACAGGTTATATCAGTACTCAATAGATGTTTATCGCTATTGAGTATAATTATGTGCTTTACCTATTATTATACAGGGTGTAAGGCAAACGCTTCCGAAAACGAAGACAGGTGATAGAGCTAGTGATTCTCGATACGATACCATCAAAAAATCGGGAAAAAAAAAAATACAATTTTACCAATTTTTTTTTACATTTTTCGTACACTATGCTGTGAGAACAGGTAACTAAAACCAATAATTGCGATTAAATACATTTTTTTTCTTTGCAACATTAACACGCCATGTACTCGTAAATAATATCAGCTGACGCTCGCGCATAACCTCGAGTTCAAAGAACACGCGCTCGCCGACAGCCGCGCGGCCGACGACCCCAGCTCCATCCGTTTGCATTTAGGTTGTATATAATCTACGTTCTGGCTTCGGAAGCGTTCTCCTTACACCCTGTATATTCAACATCCTATTTCCTACTAATATTATAAACGTGAAAGTTTGTGAGGATGTAAAGATGTATGGATGTAAAGATGTATGGATGTTTGTTACTCTTTCACGCAAAAACTACTGAACGGATTTTGATGAAACTTTACAGTAATATAGCTTATACATCAGAATAACACATACGCAACTTTTTATCCCAAAAACGCGGGCGAAGCCGCGAGCGGAAGCTGTTTATTTATAAATTCAATAATAAAAAAAACACAGGTGTTCATTTTTTCACATTTGGTCAGTTAGATTCTTAGATGAAGCAAGCAACTTTTTGAAAATCTTTGTGTGCAGTATTGCTTAATTTTAAAAATCAAGTTGTCTCCATGAAGCAAAACTTCCTATCTCAAATATTTAAAGTACTTTCCCTCCATGTGGCATAGCCGTGGGATAACCTGTATATCAGTGGCGAAGGGTCCCTACAATACGATTCCTACCGGCTTCCCTTTGAAAAAAAGCGCAGGCAGTATTGCCTAAATTTATTAATTAGCTTTTCGTAGCCACAGGTAAGCATTTGTAGCTCCGGCTTACCTCTTACAAAAGCTGACCCTTTGCTACTGCTGTATATGATAGTAATTCATGAACAATGGTGTGCAGGAGGAGCGCGGCGCGGACGGCGCGGCCGACCAGGACGCCGCAGCGCTGGCCGCCGCCACCGGGCCGCGCGTCACCAAGCGACGCGAGTTCTTCATCTAGGGCGAACACCCCGTCCCGACCCGCCCGGGGCGGCCACATACCTGCCCACGTGAACTGAAAACGCTGAACACTGTCAAAATGTACCACTGACTCCAAAATAAATTAAGAAAGGCAAAAGAAACGATACCACAAAAAAAGTTTATAAACGCGCATATTTACTCTTACTAACCATTTCTGCGAATTCCTTCTTAATATGTATTGTTAGTGAATTATCTGTATCTTTTATTAGGTACCCAAATACCCAGTGCGTGCTTAAAACTATGTACTTGTACTATATTTATAAATATGTATAATGACATAATGAGCTATGCGTTTGGACACAAATTACACTGCAATCTTAGGTCGCTTACAGACAAACTACATGTCTAAACAGTTACTAATGCCACGGGCAAAGCATAATCTGTCTTTAAACGCCTTTAAATTAACACATTGCTTACTAAAATAATAAAAGTTTATTACATAAATCAGGGTTTCTTAATCTTGGGTTCATGGACCCCCGAGGGATCCATGTCATGAGTGCCGGGGGTCCATAGTTAACCTGCCTAACATCCATATATTAAGATAATAATTACAGTCCTACCCTATAAAAAAGTATTTTTGAATTCCCTTGTTTTCTACAATTCCTTTCGAATAATGTTGGTGGGATTTTTAAAATTTTGAATGTGGTCCGCGACCACAATAAGGTTAAGAAACCCTGACATAAATGTACCTATGTATTTTGTTACTATGCATTACATAAAATTGTATAACAAATATAATTATATCGTATTCAAAAATATGCATGTCTAGAATAGTACAAATTACTGACAAAGAACATCATTCGTACAGACAATATTAAAATTTGAGTATTCCATCGTCATAATATGACTAAAAGTAAATACCTACCTACCTACCTAGTCTTAAACTATCCTGATACTGTAAAATACCCTTTAGGTGTATAAAGACGTATAGGGCCGTACCACAAAAAAGATAGACACGCGTTGAACACGAATGCTACCAAAAATAATACGCACTTGTACTTGTAATACGCACTAACTTGCCAAAACAAGTGTGTATTATTTTTGGTAGCATTCGTGTTGAACACGTGTCTATCTTTTTTGTGGTAAGGCCGTTACTGTTTTACTCACGTGCATTTTCCAGCTATGTCCGACTAGTTTCGTTGAGAAAAACAAAAACGAAATTATTCTTTATGATGGATATTTAGAAAACCTTTATAAGCAAGTGACGACATTTTTGACCTGTAAGAAGAAATTCCGAAACAAACTCAGGGGTCGAAATCTCTTTTATGTCGAGTGCACGTGAGTAGAACCGCTTACATCTAAAACATGAATGTTACTAACTAAAAATAATATAGAAATACTTACCCTTAAAATATTAACTATCAGCATTCATTAATCGTATGTTAAATTCTAAAGTATTTCTCCCGCTAAGTGCCATCTGGCTACTTGCTGTCGCCCTAAGCTTCAAGCTATCTATAATGAATCTCTTACGTGTAACGCTCTCATTCATTTCAATAAATATAATTATCATGTATTTTAAATACAACAGTACGCGAAATCTAAGTTGGCCAGTCTCTAAAAGCAGTGTGAGTAAAGACAGCAAAAACGTGCGAGTTAGAGGGAATGATTAGTGCCGCCTTTTTAAATTCGTTTCTTTATTGGCGCGGGTTATACTAGTAAAAGGATGACTGCAAAGAAAAACGTATTTGAACGACTGTGAGAACTACCTTCTAGGTTATTATGATTGTAGGCACGCTGTACGAGCTAAATTACACTTTATTGCGTTGTCGCAAGAGTCGTTTAAATAACGACAGCTTACAGTCGTTCAAATACGTTTGAAAATACAAAGAAACAGATACTGCGACGCCATTCGCACAAACTTCAATCCGGTCAACCTAGATTGCGCGTACACATGAATCTCATTTCACTTCTCGAACATTTTTTTACTTGAATTAACAATGAAAAGCTTTCGGAAGCGCTTCAATTGTTGAGTGCACACAAATATATTGTTTGTGCATGTACCGAATTATTATACATATATAATGTTATTACTATAAAAAACTTGCGCTTTCTATACTTGTTGCTTACCAAAACCTTTAAATTCTTCCATGATCCATGTATTATAAATAAAAGATACTCATCTATATTTCACACGACATTAGAATAAAATTGAATCTTATACCCCATGCAGTAAGGTCGTAATTCGCTTTAAACAAGACAAGAAAACTAATACAAACTAGTGTAAGGTTAAAACTAGGTTCTTTATAGTTTTATAACATTTAATTATCGACATAGAATATTATTTCACTTAGACTGCTTACTGATAAGCGTATAGAATATTATTAGTTTAAGACAAAGCGCGTTGAAAACATTTTTTTTATTTTATTTCCGTCCAAAATGATATTTTTCGTTACTTAATAACAATGATGTGATCATTTTTTTTATATGGCAAGGCGTGTTTCTATTGTGTTTGGCATATAAATGATAAGACTCAATTTTCTACACCATGTTTTAATATTCTTTTTTGTGTACTATATTACTATAGCACAAATCAATTTGTTTTGTTATTGTATTTAAAGTTCCGAATACTACTATAAAATCCGATTTTTCGACTTATTGTGTATGTACCAGACACCATAGTTATATTTTGAGTAGGGTGATTTATTAGTAAGTGAAATAAAATGTATTAGGTATAATTACTTTGATAAACATAATACCTATACATTATATAAAGAAGACGTACCTATCTACTTTTGCGAATCTTTCACGCTAATCGAAATATACGCAAGTATTTAATGAATTTTCTTATAAGTGACTCATCATAAAGTTGTGTGTATAAATTATAATTAAGTTTATACATTTTATTATATAAGTATGTATAATGTTTTTATTACGGTATAAGTTCAATTACTCCACTAGTAAGCTCTTCGAAGTTCCAAATAAAAATTAAAAATATGAATTAGTGTCATTGCTTTATCATCGTTAAGGAATGTTGATGACGTCACACACGCCCTGGTCTCTGAAAGCGTCATGTAAAAAACGCTTCTATATTTACATCTGCTGTTGAATTTCATGTTAGCTGTGATTGGGCCAATAAAACAACCAATCACATTTCAGAATCGAGGGGCAACGTTTATTTAGATAGTGTGAGCTCTGATTATGTAATAAAATGAATGGAGACGAAGTTTTAATCATGTTGAATATACAATGCAGACACCTGAAAAGCCTGACTATCAAACTCATTGCCATTATTTTAAACCAATTAGCGCACAAGGTCAGTTGTATCATCTTACATGTATGTGATCGTCAATGAAATTATGGCGACGCGTATGTCAATTTCGTACTGACTTAACGACTTACGAATATATTTTATAGACGATTTGATACAACCCGCCCTTAAGCTGCAAGTGTTTAGAAAAAATCCAAGTTATTATTAAAACAAGAGTACTATTACTGTTTTTGAATGTATATTTGACACGATTACTCTTCGGTCTTAAAACGAATATCACTTGATCGTAGTTAGCGCGTAATAAGTGTAGTAGTTGCATTTCTGATGTGTGAATCATTCCAATTTGAACTTTATCTCGGTGCCATAAATGTCATGCGACAAACACTGAGAAAATGCAACCACTACAAAAAAATGCATTATAACATATTAAATTTTACACAAATGTCAACTTTAAGTTCTTGTGAATAAAGTTAATTTCTGAATGAGAACAAAACTAGCGAAATTGTATTGATATTAATAGAAATCATAATGATATTAATAGAAACAGAGCCGTATGTTATGGAATTAAAGTTCATAATTGCAGCTACGATCAAGTGTTATTTAGTATGGCATGGTATGCGCGGTAATGTAAGGTGTTTGTGCCTTAGCAGTATTCCTCGATGGAGCCACGGCACATAGAGTTAACTCACTGATATGTAGCGTGTTGATAGTAGAGTTTTTATTTTACTACTTCGAAAATCACGAATAAATTTTCCACAAATACATTATTTTGTTGTTTTAATTGAAGCTTATGTGCGGTCGGGGACCCCCGTCGGAAACGAAGTTCTTTACGCCTCGTAATATAATAGAAATAAACAGAGAGAAAGTCGCATGGACCCCTAGAACGCTTTTTTCTTACGTGACGATTTCTACCAGTCAACTCCTACCTATAGGGTATAATAACTGGGAATAAACTTGAAACGAGTTTTGTTCCCGGGCATAAACCCAACAATACTAGGACCACAAGCCGCGTTAGGGACTTCGTTCCAAAAATTACAAACATGTAGCGACAGCGACATTTATCGGCAACATCAAGTATTATCCTACATCGCGCAAGAAGAGTTTTCAAGATAATTGGTAGGTACTGAAAAAAGAACTTCCATTACCGTTAGAAACGATGTAACATTTGAAATTCAGGGCAGCCAACATAGACTCGAAGGGAATGCTTATGACGCTCTCTAGTCTAAAAGTCTGTCAGCTGCACACTTCACGATAGAAACAAGTTTTGTCTACAGAAGTACAGAAGAATAGACAAAGTGACAGTTTGTAGAAAGAGTTCTATCGTTTCATGCATACAATGAAGAGAAGAAATGTTTCTATTCTTCAGTAGACAAAAGTCTGGTACCCACGCACGGTTCGCCGCGTGCTCGGGCAGAAGAGATAACGAGTTGGATAGAAAGAACTTTGTCTATTCTTCGGTAGAAAGCCGGCTGGTCTACCTTACAATGCCTATTCTATCCTACTGGATAGAATAGGCATTGTAAGGTAGACCAGCCGGCTGAGAGGAACTTGTGGAAGGCATAATAGCAGTCGCCTTAGTAGACTAAATGCCGACTTCTGCCCAGTTTGGGAAAAGATCTCTGTGGTCATGATACTTCAAGTCGACTCGAAAAACAAGAAAATGTTATTTTTTTCCTCGCTTCAAGCGTTAATACCTCTTTTAAACTCAATACAGTATAAAAGGCACAGTAACCCCAATAAAGCGTCACTTACCTACGTGGCTCGGCCCATTATCGGCTTGTCCCACATCCGTCGGCCCACGCGCCACACCGCCAAGCACCTGTGACACTCAACCCGTTTGCAAAACGCTGACTGCCGCGGTGCCCCCCTTCTAGCACTTACACAGCGATAGGCAGGGATGTACCGCAGTATCGATATATCGAGGTAAGCTATCAAGGTTAAGACATTAGTACTTACATAGCATTATTATGCATAAAACCCCTTACAAATAAACACGGAATAAAGTGCACAAATGACAAGCATAAACAAAAAACCGGCCAAGTGCGAGTCGTACTCGCGCACCGAGGGTTCCGTATCATTTTTGGACGTATAAAGGGAAAAAATCCGGACCGCATAACTAAGTTTGTTTGTGAAGGAATTTTGATGATTTTGAAAAAACTGTATTAGTTAGGAACATCGTTGTATTTTTGGTGCCATATTTGAGTCAATTCCTATCAACTCTAATTATTTCAGATTTTTCGCCCCGCAAACTTCGGAGATAAGGGGGGGGGGAATGGTATTTTTTTGGACATTTTTCATCATATGTCGAAAACTCTGAGACATAAAATAAAATAAAAATATATTTTGTAATGTGCAGATCAAGCTCTTTCATATGATTTATGTCACTTGACCTAGTAACCCTACTTTAAAATTTTGGACCCTCACTCTGGCCCCTTTTGCAATGAAAATAAAAATATTTTTGTTTTTTTTTATTTGAAATAAAGTTGAACAAGCATTTTTTATAACTGTTCCAAATTTCAAGTCGATAGCAATAGTAGTTGCTGAAATAACCAGGTGTGACAGACAGACAGACAGACAGACAGACGTAGTCGCACCATAAGGGTTCCTTTTTTACCATTTTGGTACGGAACCCTAAAAATGTGTGGTTATACCGAAGTTAATATTTCTTGCAACTTTATTCCGTGTTTATTTGTAAGGGGGTAAGTTAATTTATTTAAGAAGTGGAATCCCAATGAGGATTTTTGTCTGTTTTGGGGAAAATGGACCATATCACTATTAGTGAAATCAATACATTAAAGCACCTTCTGGCGCTTTTTAAGGCAGCTTTAGTCCACCAGTCCATCTTGTTATGCTGGTTTGGTCTGGGAAATCAGATAATTTCTATGTTTAGGCACAAACAACTTAGTTGACTGAAGATACACACTAATCACAAGTATTTAATTTTGAAGAAAGGTTACCGTCTCATTGTGGCAGCTTCCTGATCGCATACCACTTTAATTTACACTTTAACAGGTGATTACCTTAAAACTATCGATACGAGCCCCCCTCTAGCTCCCATCAAGCGGCTCTCAGTGGTCGTTTGACCTGAAACGTCGATACATCGACTGTCGAGCACGCGCCGCCACTCCACACCTTTTAGCGACCATCTAGTTCTAGTGCACATTACTGGGTCACTGGGGCAGGCTGGAGGGCAAGTCTCCGATGCCTTTGATGTAAGTAAGGTTTTATATAACGTAGCAGAGAAAGTCGATTGACAGTTGATCGACACTTGGGTGACCTTTGGATATCGCTGTACCTCTCTAGTTGTTGGTTAAGTCAGACTGGATCGAAAAAAAAATAAAGAAACCAAATGGCTTGTTTCAGTGTCCAGATAGGTATGTACCTACTGTTTTGTAGATATTTTAGTAGAAGTTTGGTCAGTCGATGTTGTTTTGAATTGCAGTCGATTATTGTCTTATTTTTAGTTCTTTTTTAAAAACATAACGTTTTCTCCTATGATTCGTGGGCACGTTTACAAACACTTTCACATAAACTCTCAGACCAGAAACAAATATTTGCTCCGAGCGGGAATCGAACCCGTGGCACGTTGCGCAGCAGCCAATCGCTCAGCCATTAGGACAACCGTGCCGTCGAATCGTACTTACCAGATAAATTAAAAAGTAGAACTGAACTTTTATAAAATAATGTACGTATGTACCAAATAAGTTGAAACTAACCGTTAGCGTTGTAGGTACCTACGCTTGCTAGGCCCTAACTAAAGGTTAAACTGTGTATCTTAAAACTACATAACGTTGTACTAGTTCAAATTAACATTATGCACCCACCTTTTTAAGGAGTCTAGCTGTTATTTATATTACCTATGCCTAAGACGCAGCTATCTTTGATAACGTTTAGGGAAATATTTTGTTTGTAACCAATAGCGCCCGACGCTGTTTCTTAATTGATATAAGAAGGTACCTACCTAACCTTGTTATTAATGAGTAGGTATACATAAATTAAATAGACATCAGTATCAATAATTAAGAAACGACTATGTTCACTCGACGCCATTGACGGTCGACCACTTTTCGCCCTTATTACTAAGAGCATAAGGGTGAAAAGTGGTCGACCGTAAATGGCGTCGAGTGTACCTACTACAGAAAGTTCAATCTTATAAAGTAAAATAGCTGTTACCCACGACGACGTCTGCGTGAAAATGGATGAAAAGTAGTCCATACGCTTCACCAGCCTGTCTACTCCGTACCGACTCTTCTTCCGTACGTACGAACAGCCAATTTGTTTGCGAACGTTCGAGGGAGAATGTCACGGTGAGATTCTCTCTTGCACGTTCGCAAACAAATTAGCAGTTCTATCGCATATCACGCGGTGTGTCAGTATAAAATAGGCTGGTCCCAGATTACCTCTTTGTCAAATTTTATTCAAATACGTGCAGCCGTTTCAGCGCGATGGAGTAACAGACACTCACTCACACACACTAGTGTGATAAGATAACTGATAATAAATAATAGATACTAATCAAAAACTTGCACCAACTCGCACTGCATAACCAAAACAATCCATCACTTCATCATTAAACCATCTAATCCGATATTAAACAACAATTCAAACAATACGCAGGTATAATAAATCTTCACAATTGCCCCTGGATGTAACCCACTCAATATTTTAAATACCAGCTTAACCTGACCTTTGTGCGCGCAATTTTCGACTTTATTTATAAGGAAATAAGGTGGTGTGATTAAAGGTGTTAAAGTAATGGGGCACAAAACGGCCGGTGGGTTTAGCTAGCAGACGGGAACACGGCTAGATATTAATCCGTCAGATTGTGATTAGATTCAGTGGCACGCAGTAATATATTCTAAGGTGTCAGCTTTAGTGATGGTCCGCGTCGATTGTTTTGTCGATGTGATTATGTGATAAATGTTATTGTTTTTTAATGAGTCGATAAATGTCCGAGCTGTCGTGTCAGTATTTGAACTTTCGATAAATATGTGTTTAACGTATCTTTAAATGCTGCATGACAATGATTTATATAATATCTAGGTGTTAGTAATTAGATGTATTATTACGATTTCTGCTAACGGTATATCTGATATTGGAGAACCACCACTATATTTCATGTCATTTAATAAGCTGACAGGCTATAGTAATCATAAAGAAAATGATACAGCACAGAAAATTAAAGTTAAGTAATAGACACCTACGGCTCAAGTTAAGTCATCTTATTAGAGAGCTATCAGTCTTAAGAACAAACTCTATCTATCGCATTATAATTAAAAGCATAATAGTTTTAGGTATTGCAATTCTAGTAATGTGCAGCTTAGGTACATTTTGATAATAAAAATAAGTACCAATATTATGTTTATGCCTAGACTACGCATTGTTTACCACTTTAAAAGCTCACTCCATCCTTTCTTTTAAATCGTAGTAAAAGCATTCTCAAAACAAAACAACATCAAAACTAACTTTACGACCACTCAATATTCATCGTGGCACTATAACTGTAAAACAGAGATCAATAATTGTCGATATTTCACCTCCCTACACGTTGGGCGGTGTCGATAAGCGCGCGTGCCGCGGCAAGCGCCCGGCGTCTTAACGTGGAGCACCTTCCTACGTCGATAACTTACACAACTCACTAAAGTAAACTGAGACGTTTTCTTTGCAGTTATGGTGAGCTTTGATTTGGAACATTTGAGACAAGCCTATTGGAAAATATGTAGGTACATACTTTTTGTCAGGAAGTAGAAGTACCTACCTAAACTCAAAACAAGTAGAGTACCCATAGGGGTACTCTACTTGTTTTGAGTTTAGGTTTGTTGTTTGTTTATAATAATTATTTTTATTAAGTCTATAGAGAGTTAATAAAAATAATAATTATAAACAAACAATAATTAGTCCATAATTTTGGCTGAATTTAATTCTGTAAAACTTGCTACGCGAACGCTACTACGCAGCTACGCCGTGCTACGAGTCCCTATATGTAGTTATTTGATAACACATAATTAACTTTAGTAGGTACTACAAAAGTGCACGATTGTATGTGATTATAGAACATTTAATTAAATCGAACTGCGCGATATCTATAGACACTTACAATTAGTTTCCCACACTATTCATTGTAAAATACTTTAAGGCCTTACCATTTCAAAACAATTACCTAGTTCGACACCTTTCTATAGACTTCTCAAATTCCAATCACAGTAGGTATTGTCAAGTAACTCAATCATAGCCCATTAACCGTCGCTTCGACGTCGCAACGTAATTACCAATAGTCGGCAACTCCAAACAGATTTAGCAGTCTCCTGGCCGCGGCTAACTTGCTGTCGCTTCATTTTAAACTTCGCAATCCGCTTTGCGAGGAGCGCCGAAATTAGTTGGAAATTAAAATACCATCGACAGTACACCTGTCTGAGCCGATTATGTGAATCGATGGGAGTTTGTGAGGCTTCCATTTTTGGTGCAGAATTATGGAAAGTTTGCGGTATGTAAGCTTATGAATTTTAATTACAGCTTTTTAAGCTGGTTCTAATTATGATGGATCGTCTAGTCTGTGTTATTTACCCTTATACGTATGTGACCTTTCGTATTAATTAAAGACGAGTTAAACGCAAAAACATAGTAACAACATTTATCTTCACTGACAGGACTATAATAGTGTTGCCCAAATGCAAGACCAAGACGAGTCTAACCCAGTTTTTGGTCTCGGTCTCGGTCTCGCGTCAGTACACCTGGTCGTAGTCTTGGTCTTGGTATTTCATACTCAGTTTTAATTTTGATCTGGGTCTTGCTGCAATTAAGTGGTCTTAGTCTTGCGAAAATGATTCACGCAAGACCACCTTTGGGCAATACTAGACTATTGTGGCCAATAAGCCTGATATATCGGGGACAGATCGTCTAGTCTAGCGAGCACCTTATAATGATTGTTGATATTACTGTTCCTTAGAAGAATTTTGTAAAAGTCGAAAAAGATAAGCAAATCAAATAACTTGACTTTGCATGCGTGATGCGAGGTTGACGACAGAGAGGATGACGTACAGACTCAGCAATCATTGTATTGATAGTGGTCACGGACAATGTCTAAAGACGCGGTACTGAAAGCGGTACTCCTGCCGGGCTAATATGCGCGCCGCGACTAATTTTGTCGACTGTTTTGTCTCGTTCTTACTCGTGCGAATTTGAGACAAATGCACGATAAAAGCGTCGACAATTTTTTGTCGCGGCGCGCATGTTAGGCGCTCTGGACACAGACCGTATTGTTAGGAGCTCTTTCTGGAGCCCGGTAGCTTCGACCATGTTCCCGATGATAATAAAATATATGAAAAAAAAATAAAACATTTAAAAATACTTATAAAAATATGTAGCCCACCACATATTTTTAAATTTATTTAAAAGAAATATTTAAAAATGTAAATTGTATGTAAATTAATGAATCTGTATCGTGGGTGTTTAATGTCAGATCTACCTTATAGTTACTAAATTTCAAACTCGCGATCCGTAGCGCAATAACCCAAGTGTTCATCCACTGCGCCAATCGGTCTTATTGTATCTAATTCAACTTCACGTAGACACATTCACCATAATTATGTATTATGCGGTATCTAATAATTACCCCCGCACCTCCCCCGAGGCGGCCTGTCATCAGATGAGATTACAGGGCGGCTTGATTACAGGGGCGCATTGATTCAGCATTGTGTCTCCGGCACACCTTGTGATTTGCCAGTATGATCCTGAGAGTAGGTACATTCTATTCATCGTTTGAATTCGGTATACCTATTAATTTATTGAAAGGCTTAAGGTGGATCCACACATTGCGAGCATGTGCTCCGCACGGCGCACAAAGCATGCTTGAAGCATTTGCTCGCCAAGTGTGGACCTGTATATTCGTGGCGAGGCATGCGCTCCGCACGCGCGAGGGCGAACCAATGTATGTCGGCAAATGCTTCAAGCATGCGTTGTGCGCCGTGCGGAGCACATGCTCGCAATGTGTGGATCCACCTTTACAGCCACACAAATCTAAATATAAATAAATATGTCAATAGAAATGTCATCTACTACATATTAATTTTATTCCTAAATGCGTGTCGCCGGTTCGCAGTCAATGTCAAAGCATCCAATGCAATACAAAAAGTAATGTTTTTGCTCTTATTCATACGTCCAGTGAAATAAATAGCATCCAATTTACTATTGGAGTATAACTCCTTTGGAGTAATTGGGCAGGAAACGTGTTAAATGACAATACAGTTTTTAACGTCAAAAGGCTACCTCGTCCGTCTTGCGAAAATGGGAATGTTATAAAATGGGTTTGGATATTATCAAAGCCACCACACCTACAAGTACTTTTGTCAAGGAGTCAATTGTCAAGGAGTCGGTCAGTTAATCAGCAAGGTGAAGCTAGATGCCCGTTCCTAAAGCGTATATTCCTATGGAGAAGAACGGGCAATAAACTTTGTAACATAATTATAATCTTACTTAGGTATTCACTCATAATCTATAATAATACTTATTATAAATGCGAAAGTTTGGATGGATGGATGAATATTTGTTACTCAATCAGGCCAGAACGGATCTGAATGTTTAGCACAGAGATGGATTATAGTCTGGCAGAAGCCGCGGGCGGAAACTAGTATCTGTATAAACACCTACTCATGAGCCTGTCAAAGTCATTCTATATCGTACTCTACACTGTCTAACTTCGTGCATTCCGAACCTAAAATCCCCGTCTTAAAAAGGGCAGCTTTCCCCTTTAAACGTCCCTCCGAGGGCCGTGTTCAGGTGTCACGGGCGTCACGTCAGGTGTCGTAAACACGCTGCAATCAGTTTTTATCGCCATCACACCCCCGAGACAGAAAGGGTTACTTTTCAGGAGTTTTGGGGGCATCTGAGGTAAATTTTTGTAGACATACGATATGTTTGTGAACGTTATGTGTGTGTTGGGAATGACAATGTGTATCGTTGTTAATGATGTGAGGTGATGGTTTGGGTTTAATTTTACTGTGTTATGTTCTAGGCTCAGATCATAGAAACAAGGAGATATGCCATCATAGCAAATTAGTACGTGAACAACTGATGCCACTTTTAGTAAATTTTTCGACACAATTACGTGCATAATTAAGCGCTCCTTGTGAATAAAAAGATCTCCCACGCATTTAAAATTCCGCACACCCTCAATCTAACACTGTTAATCGTCACTCAACACTAGCACTAAACTAAAACACTGTATTTATACCATCGATCGTGTTCGGTTCGTCGCCAGCGCGTACGATTTTAATATGAGTAATTTGCTCAAGATCAGGCATCATGCTCGATAGCGCCTTGGCACATCTCCTTGTTTCTATGATCTGAGGTTCTAGGCCAAGGTAAGTTGGTGCCCTACCCTACAGACTTGGCACCATTAGGTAACATTTTCTGTTTAATTGCAGCTGTACCATAACACTTAAGGCCCCGTCCATAAATTATTTTTACAACTGATTCGAACACAATCAGTGCGCATCTCGGCGACATAATCCGAAGTTTTCTTCACCGCTAAGATCCCCTCGGCATCTAATAAAGTTACTTAAAAAAATCCCCGTCATGCTATTATCTGCACAAACTCTTAAAAACAGATTAGCACACTTGAAGGGGTCCACAATGATCTTGTCGTAAAATCCTATCTGTCTCGGTTCCACATAAAAAGATTTTCTCAACAAAAGGTGCCACTTTTTATCCGAAAAGAGCACCTGCTTCGCTCGAAACTTGCACAAAGTTTCCGAAAGTTCGGTGGAACTTCGCACCGGATGTTGTTATCGGCCGGAAGCGCTTTAGGCGACTTCCTGTTTTGGCAGACGTAAAAACTGGAGGTTTTCTTCTTTATCTTAAAAAAAGTTGTTAAGTGATTTTTTTTATTAATTTAAGGTAAGCAGTTTTTTAATTATTTTAAAGAATCAAGAAGAGCTAGAAGATTTTTTACAATGAATTCGCAATGAAGAATACATTTACGTTGAAAACAAACGTTGATAATACTCAGTGTAAAGATTATACAATTTCCTCGTAAATTTCTTTAATTTAAAACAATTTCAAAGTCTTGGACAAAATTTGATCCCAAATGCTCCAAAAACTATCGCAATACACAAAATGAAATAGCTAAATACACTTACAATGTATAAATTCAGTTTCAGATCATTTGTGTCTGTACTTCCTCTAATATTACTTTTAATACAGTGAGACACGGAAAAACTCGTAAAACACAAGTTTTTACCGCCGGCGGCAAGCTCACCTCAGTTCGGTGAGAGTTTTGAAAAATGGCCGCGCCATCACCCGGAGTGACGGCTCAGATAAAAGTTTTTAAGCAATTTCCCACTCCCTTCCAGCGAGATGAATAGGTGATGTAATTGCGTACGAAACTTAGTGTTATGGTGGAAAAATAGCGTAGGAATTTCTGAATGTTTTTTTGTGTAGGTAGCAGAATTAAATTGAGTGTCGTTGAGGTGTGTTGCCCAGTTGTGAAGAGAGGCAGAGGTGACGGATTCGAGTCCCACTCATGTCAATATTTTTTAATCTTACAGAGATAACTATATTTAAACGGGCTGTTCCCCGCGGTTTCACCCCCGTTGCTCGGCTCCTATGGGTCGTAGCGTGATGTTAAATAGCCCATACTATTCCTCATGAATCTGTCTATCATATACAAAAATATTTTTTCGAATCCGTCTGGTAGTTCTAGAGATTAGCGCGTTCAAAAAAACATTAGTATAGATACGTATAGATTTCATCGAGAAGCATTACCAGTTGAATATTTGTCTCTATTCTCAATTAGGGTGGAAAAGTTTTCTATAGGTAGTTACTACACTTGACACGTTCATAAACTCTCCATAAAAATATGCACAAACTTCCAACATTTCTTGACCTCAAAAAAAATCTAAACAGGCGAGGGTTGAATACGCGTATTCAGCGCCAACATAACAATTTCCATGAACACCCCGTGGTTATAAAAACTCGACAATATCATGAGCAAGTGAGGAGGTGTAATTAATGGCCCTCTCTCTGCCCTCCCCGACAAGGTGCCGACCGGGGAAAACACTTTTAAAAACTTTGCCACCCGCAAATTATTAATAGGTTTCTACGTAGCCTCGGGTAGGGCGTGGAAGGAACACCTTTCAAAACCTATCGATATTATTTAAGCTTTTTTTAATCTGTAGGTACTGTTCTACAGCTGCGCAAAAGACAACAAAAGACAAGCGCATGCTACAAAGACACATCTCTCGTCGTTTTCTGGTCATTATTATTTAAATATGTCACTCCCTCAAGAAGAAGAATCTAATGACACCTCATATTCATCTATGGAACTCCTCTGCCAAAGTACAGTAGCCATTTGACCGATTTGACAGGATTTGGCCATTTAAAACTAATTCGTGCACGACAGCTGTAATTTTGTATTATGATCTTGAAAATTGTTAAATTGTGTAGTTTCCTCTTGTAAAGGGAACTTCAAATCTGCGAAACCATGGATTTTCCTATCACATGTAAACTATCAATGATAAGTTTATTTAAGTACAATCTGCAAGCATGTATCTGTGTGTGATTGTTATATTATTACATTATCTTGAACAAGCTCAATAATTCAATAACAATTATAAAACTTGGGGAAGGACGGAGCATCCTAACACAAGGAAACTATTTGCTTAAAAAGATTCTCCCCATTGTAACTAGAATATGTTATTGTCAAGTTTCCGTAGTGTTCACCTCGCCCACCGCAAATTTTAACAGCAAAAATATTTCTATCGATATATCGATTTTCCCACCTATCGCCCCATCCCTACACAAGTAACACCTTGCAACGATGTAAAAATTAAGAAAGAGAGATTTTTAAAACTGCGCCGGCGTCGGCCGAGTTAGTGACGCCACATTAATTCGAGTGTCGATTACTTGTGCCTCGACTCGAGTCCGATAAAAAATCGTACTTACCTGAAACTTAGCGGTGACTGACGGGACTTTGTTATTAGTTTGACGTCTAGGCAGAGAGGATTTATAGATAAGAGATATTAAGCTAACACGTTCTGTAACACTGATTGTTTTAAAGCTGACACAGAGCTACTCAGTACCACGGGGTCTCATCAGGAACAAAGGAACATTTGTTCAAATAACCCTTAATAGATGGCGTTATACGTATCGATTTGTTATTGAAGTTTGTGTAAAATGTAGAAAATGAATAAATAGACAAATATATTATGTTAAAATTTAAAAAAAACATTTAGTTACGAAAAAATGTTTAGCCCGATAGCCCGCGGTACGGCGGCGAACACGTTTTTTTGTATTAGATGAGGCATCTGTACGCGTAGTATTTTATTATCTGTGTCAGTACTCACTTTGATTAGGTGTACTGGAGAGTGGATTTTTTTTGTAATAATTGATGAACTTGGTGACAATTATGAAGGCTATTTACATCTCATGCACCACAAATTTTAATTTTTACTGACATGGACGCCTTGCAGATCAGAGTCGACCCCTGGGGGTCGATATAGACCTTTTTGGGAATCACTGCTTGTCTATTTTGTACCGACACGCCGCGTGATATCACCGAGAGAACTGCCGATTTGTTTGAGAATGTCACGGTGAGATTCTCCCTCGAACGTTCGCAAACAAATTGGTAGTTCTCGCGGTGCCTGTCGGTACAGAATAGTCAGGCTGGTCTAAGCAATACCAAAAAAGGCTAGTAATTCATAGAAGCTAGACAAAGTCTTAGCTAAATTGTGAGGAGAAGCAAGCGGTCGACAAATCACTGTCGTTTACCGTTGAGCGCGTTTTCAATTTGTGCCGTCTCACCGTAAGTGCTGGCTGACTGTGTGCACACTGTGTCACACGCGCAGAGCCACGAAAATAAATATAGGTTCTCTATTGTCCGAAATTGGAGAAGGCGGATGGAATTTGGTGAGGAAGACAAACGTATGCTGTGGAAAAATTCGGAAAAGGCTATTGTAAAAAAGATTTGATTTAATCTATTATGTCGTCTTGGGCCAGGCCAGATCATGAAATTCCTAGGTATTTCATGAAACGCCGCCATTTCATGATTTTCCCATTTAATTTATGATATGGCCAAGTAAAATTCGGACAGATCGATCAACAACTAACGTTTGTCGATTTGGCTGGCTAATAGTTAGCTGCCAAATCATGAAATGGCGGCATGAAATGTAGAAGAATTTCATGATCTGATTTCAGCAATTCTTCTTTCAAAAGTAATGTTCAATTTTTATGAAACTTTATGAGCGGACAAACTTCAAACTGGCCATCATACTTGCCGCTGGTTTAGGCTACCACTGCACTTAGGCCCGTATTCCAGAACGATACTCGAGCACCGATCTCTGCTTGAGCATAGATTTAAAGCCATTTGATTGGTTGAATCTATGCTCAAGCAGAGATCGGTGCTCGAGTATCGTTCTGTAATACGGGCCTTAGTAACATACCATATCAACATTTCTCGCATCAGCGTCGAGTGCATCTGCCGTGAGCTACATACACTAATGATAATTTATATGTTCGCGTTGTCTACTGCGCTCAGCTCAGGAATCCGCTGCACATTGGAAACGAAAACTTTCAACTGCATGTACCTCTGTCACAGTTTATTTGGAACACTGTGCGCTGGAATGTTGATTGGGAACGAAGGAAAAATGCAGCGTACGAATGCATCCTACATTTTCATTGTTGCCTCGTGTGGATAACTAACACTTTAAAATCAATGATATGTAAACCATAGATACGTTACCCGCGATCTAAAATGGTGACAAAAAAGTAAGGTAATGGCCCACCATTCATTTAGTCATGCACCAACTAATTTCTTGGCTGAACGTCATTTCTTGCAACATTTTGTGAAAAAAAAACCTAAGCAAGAGGTAGGTATGCTAAGTAAGGCATTCGTTTTCTTTCCCTTTTTTTACACATACCTATGCACTGATATGTAGCTATTTCGCTATTTAAAGTATTTGCGCCATTTTTTAGTACAGTGATGTTGGTGTATGACGTGTCTATAATAATATGTCATTGTTTAATATGAGCTATTTGAAGAGTTCAGTGACATAATATTATATTAAACTCTGCAATTTACTTATAATCAGTAAGTTGTCTCACAAAATATACGTAATTATAGAAATGTAGGTAATTCACCACTACACAATTTATTGTTCTTAAATATGTAAGAATTTTTAAAAACAACTGATACGGAAAGGATTTTTTTTAAATCTCTTTCTATTTAATAGCAATTAGATACTTACGTAACATACCATGGCCACAGATAATATAATACTTTCAGATGCCTCATCTTATACAAAGAAATGTGACCGATTTAGCGCGGGCTATCTTCGGGCTATACATTTTTCCGTGCTTAAAGGATTTTTCATAATTTGAATAAATATTTTTCATGAAGTAGGTTATTAAGATACGAAAAGTGGCTCCTCAATCCATACGGACATGGTATTTTTTCATGTTCTCAATTTTACACAAACTTCAATAACAAATTGATACTAATAACGCCATCTATTATGAGTTATTTCAACAAATGTTTCTTTGTTGCTGATGAGACCCCGTGGCATCGCAACATGTTTAAAATTCGCAAAAAAAAAGGAAAGTTTGCTTTGGTAACTGAATAGGATTTTTTTTCTTCTACACGTAAAGGTATCAAAAATGGTCTCGTCCACGTGTCCTCATTATAACCCCACGCATAAGTTCCAGTTTCAGTCGATATTGATCTAACTCCACCTCGCTGAAGCAATAAAGTATAAGTAAAAAAGCTCGCTCTCAGCTCTGATCGTCACCAATAACTTAATATAAAAGTAGGTATAAAGGTGCATTTTGATAACGTCGTAAAAGGTCCGCAGTCATCTTGAGATCGCGTAAACCTCTCACGAGAGGGCGCTCAAATAATCCGGACAATAAAGAAAAATTCCAGCCCTCTTTATGAAGAGGTAAGTCCTTGGCAAATTGTGCATTGTGGGAGGCGTGGAGCCGGTATTCAACGTTTTTTTGTGTTCTTGGTGTTAATCGATAATAGAAATCAAACGTTTAGTTGTGTGGAATGAAGTTTCTCTGAAGTAGGATAAAACTATAACCTAAAAAATTAATACCTACGATCTTTACTCTGAAAAAAAGCTAGACAAACTTACATTGAATTTTAAGCACCTAGTTAATTGTGTGGAAAATGAGCCATGCAAGCAGATATTTTTATATCGTCGCGTCGGCTTACTGAAAGAACTCATCAATTGACACAAACAAAATTAAGAATTCAGCTATCGTCGCCTTAGAGTGAAGACCTCGGGAATGCATTTTTGCTCAAATTTACTAGGAAACTTAGTCTAGGAAGAACCCCTCGCAACGCACATCCTGATCTGACAAATTTGTTAATTTGATACTCGTAGCGTCATCTATGACAGTAAATAAGGATATCATAAATACTCAGATAATTATGTCAGTTTGTCGTGAATACAAACAAACGTGTCCTTTCTTATTTGAAAATTGAGTTCTTGAGTTTATCCTGCTGTACATACCTGTTAAATTTCCATATTAATTAATAATAAAAAAACATAAAAGACGCAGAACCAAAATTTTACAGCACGCAGTTTTTTCTTCCTCCTGAAAAGTTACTTCTTTTACACATACGAGGTCTTCACTCTAAGGCGACGTAATGTACCTAGTGGTCCAAGGGAAAACCCCGGTAAAAGGACATGTTTATTTATCAGTATGCAACATTAGTTTGGGGAATTTCGATACCGATTAGAAATAATTGATTGATTGATTATCTTATACCTAATCGATTTTCAGATATCAAAAAAAGCTACATTTTGACTACAATTTCCTAGCAGAAGGTTCGAATGAAAAAGTGAGATCGTTATGCAAACGAAATTATTAAAAAAAAATCGTGCCAATGGGCAGTTCTTCGTGAAAACTTGTAACAATAATCATTTTTAATCGATATCGAAATTCGCCAAACGAATGCACCGGGGTTTTCCTTTGGACCAATACGTACAAGAGATCTTGTATAACCAAGCGACATTTGTTCTACTTAGAAAAATGATTGATTCTGATAGGCCCACATAAAGTGTTTCCAAATTAGCTTGCAATAATCATAATGAAATGAGAAGGCTCATAGTAACAGGTGAAGCTAAAATATTAAAGCTTGCAAAAAACATTACATAATATTATTATGATCGTCTCCACGTCCTTCACTGTCCATCTGTAAGTAGCAGAACGTAACAGACGAGCACCGTGCAGGTAAGAGACGCTATAAGTGGATTGCTCTTCTGCTTTACATACAAATATTTTGTGCAAATGGACGTCCACGTACGTACTATGTTATGACTGAGCTGGCTACAGCGTATCTACTCGAGATTTATGGCAGTTTTATTTTTGGAGGACAAAGACGAGTTTGGCTAGTTGTTTGAATAATTACGTGAGTATTGTTGTATTTTGGGTTGAGTGTTTGATAAAATAAAATAGGAGAGAAAGAAAGGAAATCTTAAAGTCGAATTATAAAGACCTATTGATTGTACCAAGGTACAAGCAGTACCTAAGAACTCACATCTATACTAATCTTTTATAGAAATAAAGTTTGTAACTAAATATTTACGGAATTACTGATTCCATTCTGAAAATTCTTTCCCTAATAGGAAGCTACATTATCCTAAAGCACTTTAGGATAATGTAACTTCCTATTAGTGAAAAAATATTAGCTACTTTTCATACCGAAAAAATGCACAGTTCCAAGGTCACGCAGACGAAGTCGCTAAAGCAAGTTAATCATCTTTTATTGAACTTTGTTGTAGAAAAGCGTTGCGTGTTAAAAGTTAAAATCTTGTATCTGTGGCAAATGAGAGTAACTTTTTGCGAAATCGAGATTTTTTACTTTTGGAATCGCAAGATCCAGGGCTATGATCTTGCGATTCCAACAGATTCCACATACAATATTTTCACTCGCACGCGTAACAAAGCTTTTCTACAACAAAGTTCAATAAAAAATGTCTATGCAGCATTTCCTTGGTAATAAAACCTCTCACGTCAAGGTGCACAATAGGTAAGTCGGTATAATCCTGACGGATGACGCCGCAGGAGTAGCTTCCAGAGAACATCTTCATGCCATTCATCATCGCTTGGTTATTCAAGTTGATTGATTGTTGGATTTGAATAACATTTCGTTATGTAGGCTTGCAGATTTTTCTTAGATAAAGTTTCTATGTCTATTCGAGATTGGTTTATTATAACACATTTCCTAGACTTTCCGAAACCAGGGGTCAGCTTTCAGTCTAACTACTGGCTGAATATCAGTAGGTATTTTACGTGGAGCAATTTTTTAACTGTATCCCTACCTACTTATTGAAAGAAGAGTTTTCAATTTATCATAACACCAATGAAATGAATATGAAATGTTATATCGTATTAATGAAAATGTATTAGAAAGGCACTCCCTTTCTAATACATTTTCATTAATACGATATAATATTTATAATTCTGATAGGTACCCAAATCTTCTATAGGTACCTACAATCCTACATACTATTAGATACAAATTCATACTACTGGGACCTCAACTGGGACTCAGGCCTCTGAGTTCAAGATTTAGTCCCAATCTATACTTCACAAAGCCAAAACGTCCCATTTTATAGTTTTACAGCGCTCGAACGTCCCACGACCTCTATTAGTCCCACAATCTCTAGCTCGCACGCCTTTACCTGGCGTTACCCTGGCATTACCCTGGCACTACCCTGGCTCTGCCACAATGATCCCATAAACGCTTTCAAGTATAATAAGATTAGTTTAAACCGTTCGTCTGGCCGATCCTTGGACACGTCTTGGTACAAGTGACAAGTGGAAAGCGGGGATCGAAAGTACTTATTAATTCATATACCTATATGTAATAGGTACTTGCCTTTCTTCTTGTTAGATAACTGCTGTTCTTGAGTTGAAACTGCTGAGCTTTTTAATTAAATTGAAATGAATTAATTTGTGGCGTTTCTTGCGGTGAGGCCTATATCCATCCGTAGGCGCTTTTTGGCTGATTATGATAATGAATCATTTTGTTATCCAGTTCTAGGTGATTTTTTTTTACTGATTTATGGGGTAACCCGTGTGGTGTGATACTGCAAATGAATACTAAATAATTAGTTTTATGTTAAAAAGCTTTTATAATGACTACTTCCGAGCTCCATCATTGGACCCTGGACATCATCTAGGTCAAGATAAATCCAACGAGCTCAAACACGACGGAGTTATGTTAAAAAATTGAAGAGGGAAATTGAGGAAATGGGTTTCCCTAATAGGTCATAGGGGTAACAAGATTGAAAAGGTTAGGAACCGCTGACGTAAGGCAACCAATTCCTCACATAGCCACGTGATACTGGCTGTTAGCTATACTAGTCCCTGTCGACTCTTACGTCTTAGGGCACGTCTTTAAGGTGTGCGCACACTTGCGGGTCGGCGGTGAGATTAGCCGCAGTCACTATGAGACGACTTTATTAGCCCCGCCACTTACAGGCGATCTGGGGTGAACGGTGCGCTTTTCCATTTAATTCGATGGTTCTTGTTTATTCTTCGTTGTTAGTTTAACTTTAAGTTTACTCTAAAAGTCGTGTCTTCATAAAATGCAAACTGATGAGGACTTTTTTTAGTAATGAAGAAAGATATCCATTTCTTATAGTGTCTTTATTTGTATATTCTTGGATAGACTTACTATATAGCATCGAAAAACAATCATATTTTAAGATCAGAAAAAAGTTATAATTTCCAAACGAAAATATAAGTAGGGGTGTAATTTCCAAGCACTGCCTTTCTTCACAAAATGTGTCGTACCCATAGGAACACGCCACGCGATCGGCAGACGGCACAGTGGCAAAGTTAAGATGCCATTATAGACAAAAATAGTAAATTAAAAATTTAAAAAACCCGACTGCCAAAAAACAACTAAAAAGTTCAAAACAAGAGCACTTTTCAAGCAGTCTGATGCAGTTGGTGGCAATTATTTGTGTTAAATCTTAGATTTTATGCCACCAACTGCATCAGACTGCTTGAAAAGTGCTCTTGTTTTGAACTTTTTAGTTGTTTTTTGGCAGTCGGGTTTTTTAAATTTTTAATTTACTATTTTTATTTTTCACTTTTTAGTTTTTAATGTATGTTTTCGTAATCTTCTTTTCGAGCCCTTCATTTTGATACCCCACATGATAGGTTTTGAGGATAAGTAAGAATTAGCGAGAATGATTGCTTTGTTGAACAACTTTAAATCGTTATATATCCTAAACTATTATTTAAAATAAAAAATGATAAAAGGAACCTAAAGATGATTTTAAAAAATACCTATTCAACGACACCCCACTTGACATAGTTCATCAACTTTTTTTTTTTCATTTTGACAATATGGCGTCTGGTTGTCGCTGTGGTGAATTTTGATTACTGTTATGTCTTTAGTGACACTCGCAAGGTTAAGACGAATCGATTGACGTAAGAATTATCAAAATCGGCCTACGCATTTGGTCTCTAGAACGCCACATAGAAACAAACATACATACATACATACATACATACATACATACATAGACTGATAAACACATTACCCTCCTTTGCGTCTCGCAGTCGGGTAATAATAGACGTCGGACAATTAAATTCACCTCAGAGGTGACGTCGGAACTTAGCCGCTAAGCTGGAAATACTGATAAGTTAGGAAACTTTATAGCCTGGAAAGTGAATGTAGGAGAAAGATCTTCGTTTGTCTACAGAAGAAGTTTTCAATTGTCAAATACCTTTTTATCTGAGGAATTAATTAGGTGTTTAGCATTTTAATGCGGTCAAATAATTAAATTATTCTAAATTAGTTGTTTTTTGAAGAAAAACGGAGTCACATCCAAATCTTTACAAACATTTTGTCAAGAATAAACATCATAAAATAAATAAATTGTTATTAGAAAAACTTATTGCCTGACGGTTTTAAACTGAAAATATTTCTCTTCAAAGTCCAACAAGGAAGCCCCCATCATCGGAACCCATTACCTAATATCTCTCCGCGTCCACCTGCTCACGACCAATAACTTAAATGCCACGTAATATCCCATAAAAGACCCGCGCCATTGTTGTTCAAGAAAAATGCCGTGTTTTTTCCACCACGACGTCGGGCGAGCGCATTGTGCGCAGGTATTCAGAAAATTAACTCGGTCTAGACGATAGTGCCACAGTGTAAGAAGATACAGAAGGGCTTCTCAACGATAAATGTAGGCGGTCAAAGTCAAAAGTCAAATCAAAGCATATTATTTCAATTAAAGCACTTACAGATACCTACTTTTAATTGTCAAGGAGTCGGTCAGTTAGAAAGGTGAAGCTTGATGCCCGTTCCAAAGCGTAGATTCCTATGGAGAAGAACGAGCAAGAAACTCCATGGTTACTCTTTTAAATCAAGTCATTACAATTTATTGGTTAGGTACACTGTTTTTTTGTCGGAAATAGAACAAATTACAAAACCGTTAGGTATCTTTCGAGATGCACTCGTTCCGACCGACTAGGCTCTGACATCAGACGCATGGAAACCGTTGAACATACTTTAAACACCCTACGCTGATGACGGGCAGTGGTAGATACTAATGCGAGACACCTAGTCTTTGCAGGACTCTGCACTATAGTTATCAGTCTTCAACTAGCTTGCACAATGCACTCTATGTATACTGCATGGTTTTCTAATATCCTGCACTGAACTAAACAAGGTGACTTAATCACTTATTAGATTTTACCTACCATTTTTAGGGTTCCGTACCACAATGGTAAAAAAGGAACCCTTATGGTGCGACTTCGTCTGTCTGTCTTTCTGTCTGTCTGTCTGTCTATCTGTCACACCTGGTTATTTCAGCAACTATACTAATGCTATCGACTTGAAATTTGGAACAGTTATAAAGAATGCTTGCCTAACTTTATTGCAAATGATAAAAGTCAAAAAATATTTTTATTTTCATTGCAAAAGGGGCCGGAGTGGGGGTCCGAAATTTTAAAGTGGGGTTACTAGGTCAAGTGGCATATCATATGAAAGGGCTTGATCTGCACATTTTAAAATATATTTTTATTTAATTTTATGTCTCACAATTTTCGACATAATATGATGAAAAATGTCTGGAAAAATACCATTTCTCCTCCCTTATCTCCTATGTTTGCGGAGCGAAAAATCTGAAATAATTAGAGCTAATAGGAATTGACCCAAATATTGCACCAAAAATAAAACGATGTTTCTAACTAGTGCAGTTTTTTCAAAATCATCAAAATTCCTTGACAAACAAACTTAGTTATGCGGTCCGGTTTTTTTCACTTTATACGTCCAAAACTGATACGGAACCCTCGGTGCGCGAGTACGACTCGCACTTGGCCGGTTTTTGTTCAGTGTCTTTGTTTAATAAATATCGAATGCCTAAAAGAAAATTGGATGGAGTTTAATTAAAAAGTCACCTTGTTTATAAAGTCTGCTTTTTGAATGAAGAGCTATGTTACTGCAGCCGTATGCCTAATGCATACTTATTTAGTTTTTCCGATGACCGGCCACATGAGACTTTTGACGAATATTGTACTGATTGAACCTTGTGTATTCGTCTTCTATATGGTGTCACGGGGTAAGGAAGATGGCTTTATGAGATCGGGTCAGTTTAGATGATTTGTTGGCTAGTGACCGGTAAATGTTTTCATATCGGGGGTAAAGAGCTTTAGGGTACCTAAGGAATTTTGATAAAATATATTAACATTTGTTGTTTGTTTGTTTATAGTAACATTAACGTTTGTTTGCGTACGTTCGAGGGAGAACCTCACCGTGACATTCTCCCTGGAACGTTCGCAAACAAATTGGCCTCGCGGTGATATCACGCGGCGTGTCCGTACAGACACACACACAGACAGGCTTTATGCGTTCCAAGAGGTACCCAATTAATGCTGACATCTGTAATAAACAACAATACTCCTAAATACTCGTCTATACTGAGTTGTCTATGATATTTTCAATAAATTCGCGAACAAAGCACAAAAAATGTGTTGATGTATGAAATTCAGCGACACCGGTGACCGCCGCAATATGCACAGCGTTGATTTGTTGGGCCTCACCGCCACAGACTAAATATAATGTAACGAGCAGATGCGACACTTCCTTTAAAAAAAAATGGAAAGAAAACATTTAAAAAACACGTTTTTAAAACGGAAAAAATCTAATAAAATGAAAAACGTGGGACACCCTAAATTGCATTAAACAAATCGTTAAACGACACATCTCTAATTTGAATAAATGACTTTTGAAACACAACAGGAGAATTCTGTTGCGTCACACTTTAAGTATAGTCATAATCCATCGTTGAAATATCTGTAAATACCAAACTTCCCATCGAGCCTACGTATAAAGTTAGTTTCTTAATTTTCATTACCTTATCATAGCAAAGCATAATTATAATATATTTAAATGCGTAGAACGTTTTGTTTTAAATGTAAACATTCACTAATGATTAAACTAATAATAATTAATCATTTAGACATAGCTGCAGTCATTTTAACCGTGACTAACTTACAATTAAAATAATACCTATCATTAGTCTCTTGTGTAAAAGAGACGGCGTCATATACGTCATAGAGCGTTGTCTTTCTCTTACGGGTAATTAATCACCGATGCATTTAATTGTTTGACACATGCACTTGACCGTGTTTTTCTGTCTGTTTAAAATTATTAGTTTGATAAGGTCTAACGATGTCTGGATAGGTCTAGGTCAGGTAATATTATAAGATCGAATGTTCATTTTGTACCTACTAATGTTAAGATGTTCGTGGGAAGAGAATCTGTACTAATACTCGTACATACAATAAAGCTCAAGAGAGTTTGTTTGAAGCACTTATCTTTGAAAAACGACCAGTCGGATTTGAAGAATTGTATTTACATTTGATAGCCCAATTCTTGAGGCTATTTTACAACACGACCCTTAGTAGCCGATTAAATAAAAAAAAAAAAGTTAGAAATAAAGCTAAATGAAAATGAAGTAATAGCGCGGGCGGGTAATTAATCAGATTTCTTATAAATTAAACAGCGAGTGAAATTGCGGGCACAGCTAGTGTTAGATATTTGAACTAACATTAGATTGCATTTTTGTTGAGTGCTCGACGTTGTTCTTGAAACTGTCTGTTTAGTTACAAAAACCATGTAGGTATTTAATTTTGCATGAACTTTCTGATTCCGCAATCATTATCAGACTATGTTTACAGCAATACTTAAAGATTTTATCGTTAAAAACTTTATTATATTGAATTTTTTTGCTCAGAAATCTACGTCATTTTTTAACCGACTTCCAAAAAGGAGGAGGTTTTGCATTCGGTTGGTTTTTTGTTCACGAATATACAATTGTACACCGATTACTCCTTGATCTATGAGCCGATTAACGTGATTCTTTTTTCATATGGTAGAGAAAGTTTGCGCAGTGGTCCCATATAAATTATATTAACTTTGATCGAGTAGTTTTTTAACCAGCTTCTATAAACGGTATTTTTTGTGTATATCGATGACGTTACGATGATGATAAAAAAAGTCATAATTTATGTAGGTACACAAATTCCTGAACGCAATGGATCTCGATATTATACATACATAACATCACGCCGCTATTTCCCGTAAGATTAGATAGGTGTATAATACACACATTCGCCAGTTATGTTTAAGTCCCATGTGATAGAACATAGGTTAGTTTCATCCACTTTTTCATAACTTGCTCGAAAGCGTCGACAAGGTCACGCGCCTTTGCGACCTCTTCACATATTTAGATTTCTGTGATAGGAATACCTATCTTTTTGAAGATGGTACGTCCCATACCCACTGGTATTTCTGAGGCAGTGTCCCATCTCCACTATTAGTCTATGGTGGTAAAGGACAGCGCTATAAATCAGGTGGCGCGCGTGTCGCGTGTCACTCGCACCTCCGCAGTGAGTTAGTGCCGATAGTGAGTGTGAGGTGTGCCACTCACTGCTATCACTACTGCCTACTGAAATATAATGTGTATAATGCGTATTCCCTACGCCAACTTCCACTCTTTAGTAGTGAGTGTCTTACTGTAAAACCGTACGTAGGTATATACAGGGCTATTGGTAAAACACTAACAACCTCTTACGACTATATTAATATAAGTAGCGGCGTGAATTATGATCACAGATCGCGCATGTACATTTTCGGCCCAACAGACAATAGACAGTTGACAATGCGTAATATAGAATGGTCCAATTAGACGACGAGCATCGACTGACGAACCAATCGCGTGCAGCCTCGGCGCCCCCCGTCTTCTTCATTCCGCCAAAGCGACCGAAAATCAGCTGAAGGTGACGTTTGTGATCAAGACTGGTGCCGCTAGTTATACGCATGTACAGGGCTATTGGTAAAACACTAACAACCTTTCAGGACTATATTAGTAACATCATAAACAACAACTTCTGTTTTATGACTTTTAATAATCCATCATTCATCAAACCTTTTGAGGTCCACTGAAGTTGGGTGAAAACAAGTTTTATGTTGAAAAACATTTTTCAAAAGAAGCTTTTACAATGACCACTTTCCAACTCCATCATTAGACAGTGGACATTATACAGGTCTGTTAGTACTTTTCAAGACAAATCCAACGAGCCCAAACACAACGGAGTTATATTAAGAAGTCGAGGAGTTCCTATAGCCACCTCCCAGCTTCATCATGAGACCAACTCCATGGTACTATATTATTGCATTGTCATCGAAGTCACATATGGGTTCCAAATTTCAGCTCAATCGGTTTAGAGGAACTGGTCTAAAATTCAGTTGCAATATTTTGCCCGGTACACACACGGCAAGTCAAATAGAAGCTTGTAAAAAGCACCTATACACAAAGGCCTTATAATAAGCATAATCATAGCATAATCGGCCTATAATGCTCCCACTGCTGGGACACAGGCCTCCTCTGTGAGAGGAAGTGGGCCGTAGTCCACCACGCGGGCCCAGTGCGGGTTGGTGGACGTCACATGTCTTCGAGTTTTTGGTTCTAGGACATGCCGGTTTCCTCACGATGTTTTCCTTCACCGTTAAAGCAAGTGATAATTAATTTCTAATACGCACATGACTTCGAAAAGTCAGCGGTGCGTGCCTCGGAATCGAACTCGAACCATTCGCCGTGGGAGGCACATGGTTAAACCACTAGGCTATCACTGCTCAGTAGTCAAGGCCTTATAAAACTTTTCCCAACTTAGTAAATGAACAAAAAGCTTTAAAATTAAGAGTAGTAACAGGTAAGACGGACGTAGCGACGAGTCTGGCCGGCCGCCAACTTGTTCAGCGTGAACATACTTGTTTATTTTGTGTATTGTAGTTACGTGGCTGTCGTTTGGATACACTCGTGTTGAGCGACGGGTTTGGTTAATAATAATAAATAATAAAAACATTTATTTCTCACCACAAACCAAAATACAAGCAGTGATAAATTAATAAATTAGACATTAGCAAGGGGTGACACATTTCTGGATTGTGAATCGCTGGTGCCTGTGGTAGGTAGTAAACACCTGTAATACAGGTCACCAGGTCCCCACCTCTTAAAGATTAAAAATACAGTTAAATTGGCTTACAAGTATTACTGCTACATCCCATAATTAGTTTTACGTTTTCTTAAGTGCACAAGTTCCAAAAAGTGAGTGGGTTTATGGTAATAACGGTAAAAAACAATAAGAAATAAAAACTACCTAACTTAAGTATGTGTTATGTATGAAAGTGTTTGTTTGTGCATGGTTATATGAGTGGGTGTGCGTGTGTGGGTGTGTGTGTGTGGCTGTGTGTATAATGGATGTAGTTGAGACTGAATGTATGCACCGTTTGAGTCTACACTAAAACATCCATGAGAGCTTCTGTCTCAGTGTATGGTTGGGTTTGGAGCCAGGCTTGGAGAATATTTTTATAATTATAGTTATTCAATGAGTGCAAGGACAGGATTTGATGTAATTTATTATAAAGATAGGGTCCGAGGAAGATGAAAAACCTATGACTAAATGAGGTCTTAAGTGAAGAGGCCGTAGCAACGATATGGTTGCGGCGAGTGGATTCCCGTGAGTAGATGGTAATGGAGTGCTGTTTGATGGCAGTGGCAAGTATAAACAATTGGCGAACAGTTAGCACTTGACAGTACTCATAGAGCTTGACTGTAGGATAGATACGCGGTTTGAAGCAGCACACCTTAAGAACAGCTCTTTGCGCACGTTCAATCTGTATAAAGTGAGTTTTAGCAGCTCCGCCCCAGGTAGAAATGCAATAAGTTATAATCGATTGACATAGTGCTTGATAGACCATTTTCAAAGTATCTGGATCTGCTGAATGGCGTAGTTGCTTAAAGATGTAAATTAGCTTCCGTAGTCTATTTGATAAATGTGCGATATATTCTTTGAATGTGAGGTTGCAGTCAATCACTATGCCTAGGTACTTTATCGACGTGAGTCGTTCAATGTTGTAAAGACTGCTACGAGGGGAGGTATTGTCATTACTGTTAGAATTATTTAACTCGGCGGTGACATTCAGCGAGCTAGCTAGTGACATACTGGAATTACGAATCGAGAAGTTTAGTATTTTCGTTTTTGCTATGTTCAAAGTAAGGATGTTGTTTTTTAGCCATTCACTGACTTTGTCAATTCTATTTTTTTTTAATCTGCACTAATTACTAATATTTAACGCTAAAGAGTTAGTTTGTTTGAACGCGCTAATCTTTGGAATTACCAGTCAGATTCGAAAAATTCTTTTTGAATAATGATTTTATTTATTTATTCGACCCAAACTTAAATCTATAATTACAGGTAAGCACTTAAATCTAATGCGATAAATAAGTTAAATATTATTAACAGTCTGCTGAAATTAAATAATTACCTACTTATAATATTACAAATGAAAATTGAAATCTTTAACAACATACAAATTAAAATTAACCATAAATAATATTTACTATTCTTCTATATAATTTATTGCTACTATTCAACTACATATTTTATCATACATGTTAAATTCTTATTATTTCAATGATAGCCCAATTCATGAGTAATAGAATAAATAGGCTATCTACAACTCTTAAAAATTAAGCAATGGGGGTAAAACCGCGGGGTACAGCAGCTAGTGGTAAGATAAAAATAAAAAAAGGTTAAGATATCTATCAACCGCTACATTTAAAAAGAAGTTCTTCGAATATGTTCGGAATTGTTTTATTGAAACCCACCTGATGTCCCAATGGCGTAATATGGCTCACTGTAGTATAGGGTTCAAAATTATTAAGATAATCCATGCCAATTTTATTCTTGTTTTCCTCTCGCTCAAGATATTTATCAAGAACTTCGAACCCTGTACCCCGATAATGAGTTTTTTTGACGTATAGTTACGATAATGTAAGCATATTTTGAATTGAAAATACACGTTTGTTACACAATATTTATATAAATTAAATACATAATTAATTTCTCTGTATTTTTTAAAATGTGCAAATTGCATAAAATTTTATCAAAATGTTCCAGGACTGCTGTATTTTAAATTCAAAATATGCTTATAACGTTAACGAAACTATACGTCAAAAAAACTCATGATACGTACTGGTTTTTAATGACAACAATATTTTGTAATAGGTGTTTATATTTTTAAATACAAACATACAGACGGTATATTTTTCAAGTTACACTTTGTATCTCATTTCTATTAGAAGCGCGAGTTACGTCCCTTTGTTTACGTTACAACTTTGTTTTTAATGTTTTAAATCGTTTATTTTTTACTGTTATTTTTATTGTTTTATCCCAATATTTTTACAAGGTAGAGCAAAATTTGAAACGTAGGTAATGTGTACATTTAAACAATGTTAAGAAATTCACGCCTTTTATGACTTGTTTGATTTGCATTTCATTAATACCTATACAATTATGAACGTAGTCGATTCCACATCTGAGGTATGTAGGGCTGGTATTCCAACAATTACTTATTTTAATCGGTTTTCATTCCTATAGTTCCTAAAATACAGCTTGAGTCCTGTGACGTAAAGTAAATATGTAAATTTTAAATGCATTTTGACATTATTTGTTCGTATTTGACATCTGTCACAGGGCTCAAGCTATATTTTACGAACTAAACCTCAAAGTTTTTATTTTTAAATTTTCAGTAGAGAACAATCTTTGTTGAATATTGTTCCAAAGTAGGTACTATAAAGTGTTTAAAATCACTTTCCTCAAAGCAATAAGTGCCAAAGTCCCACCAGGAAATGAAAGTGTGAAGACACTTATTTTGTTCTCAAACATAAATCCTTTCAGGTCCATTCTAGCGGTCAAGGATCTGACCGGAAGTCAGCGAGGCGACAGGTGGACGGCGGAAATGGCGCACGTTTCCGGTTTGAGCACCGTCCGCTGCGCACGAGTGGATGCCCAACGATTATATTGAGGTGTGGACGTACTGAGTGTTTGAGAGAACGATTCGATATCGAGGTGCATTTGTAAAAAAGGTTTTGCTAAAGACAACCCAAGAAGTGGAAACGTTGAAAATCTAAGATTTTTCACGAACAAATAAAAATAAAAGGAGAATACACATACTTAGTTATTATAAAATTCAAGTTTTATCGCCAAAAAATTATCTTCAGAATAGGAAATTAGGGGCAATTTGCTATTAGATAATTGTCATGCCTACCTCTCATTTGGTAAAGGCCTTAACAAGCGAGCCTCCCTCCGCGTTGACAATGATGCCCATCTTTATGCCCTCGTGTTTTTTTACAAGCTTTTATTTAACTTGCCGTGTGTGTATGAGGCGAAATCTTGCAACTAAATTTTAGACCAGTTCCTCTCAACCGATTGAGCGGAAATTTGGAATGCATATGTCATTTTGATGACAATGCAATAATATGGTACCATCAAGATGGTCTCATGATGGAGCCGGGAGGTGGCTATAGAAACTCCTCAACTTCTTAGCATAACTCATATTTGGGCTCGTTGGATTTGTCTTGACAAGTACCTACTATAGATCTAGATCGAGATGTCCAGGATCCGCAAACCGCCAAACAGTGGAATGCGCTGCCCGAGTGGGTGTTTCCCAGTGTTTCCCAACAGTTACAATCTGGGTATCTTCAAGTCACGAGTGAATCGGTTTCTTCTAGGCAAGCGTGCTCCATCTTAAACCGCATCATCGCTTGACATCAGAAATAAAAAAAAATGTTCTTCTTCGAAAATAACAGAAAACTGTCTACTTCTTTCTGAAATACTACACCGGAATCGGGTACTTCGAGCAGTCATTTGGCATTCGCCAACGTTCGCCTCGGTACGCGACCGATCGCACGGAATCGCCCGATCAGGTGTGAAAACGAAAATATCTCGCTTGGAATACTTACAATTGGGTAGCAGGCAATCGTACGACGTTCTTTAAATGCAAATAAGTATTTTGATGGGCTAATAAAAGTTTTATTGTAAAACAGAAATAGAACATTGATTTCTATGTTTTGCCTAATTGAATTTTATGTTATGGGGAATTGATAAGGAAAATAGTTTTAAGTAGAATCTATCCAAGGATAGCCTTCCTTCCTTCCTTTTACGTCATACTGTTAACTACTCTTTTTGGATAGGTAGGTACGTATAAACTTTAACTATTCCAAATCTCACACTTCTCCGTGCGCCCTATATGCTTAAAAAGGGCAAAAAAGTTTTCTCTTTACGTATTAATATATGGAAATAAAAGACCAAACTATACTTGGCAAGAAAAATAAAGCACACTACTTACCGTACCGTATATCTACCTGAATATTCGAAAAACAGTCTTACAAGGCAATAATTTATACGAGCAAGAACAATATCTCTAAAATAAACCAAAAAACGCTGGTGTATCTAAATTGAAAGCACGTGTGTTAGGGCCATAAATAAGGCGCGCGACACACGGTTGTCTAGACGCTTAATCTGAAGTACCTGACTCATGCTCGGTCCAGTTTCACCCTTGTATGCCTTTAAGATGTTACACCGATGTAGGAACAGTGTGCATCTCATGATCTTTTCTCGTATTGTTTTTATAGCTGAACTAGCTTCCGCCCGCGGCTTCGTCCGCGTATTTTATACTCTAGCGACAGCCCTTCTATGAAGTATTTCCTTTCGGCATGCCATAGTTTTGTAGCGACATCTGCCGACATCATCGAAGACTACCTACACAGCATGACAGCCAACTGTGACAACTTGCCAAATGTCACTACATGACGTCTAACGTCATGTATCCTACATCGCGCAAGCAGAGTTTGCGGCGCAATTAGCATATTTACAGAAACCCGAGTACAACTGTCGGGGCAGTGGCCCGTCAGACAATAAGACCCGGTCTGGTAGGAGGATCCTCCCTTTTCAATAGAGGAGCATTCCACCTCGTTCCTCCATTCCCCAAAGTATGTATGGAGTATGGACGGCGTGCGTTCAGCTGAAGATCTTTTAGAAAAAATATGAAATTGTGAATTGTGTGTAACGAGATAAACAATTAGCTAAAGGAGAGATAGACATTTTTAGAGACTAGAAGATCCTACGTGTATGGCCGAAGAAGTGAAATTACGTTTAACGTAAGCATATTTTTATTACTGTTATAATACAGTCATTGAAGACTCCTTCAAAAACATCATCATCGCAAATATCGTTTTAGACTAGGGGCCTAACAAATAAACACGGAATAAAGTTACGCAACGAATAACGTCAGTTTAACCGTAAAGGGCACTGGCAGACGCCCATAGAACGCTGGGCTTCAGATTGTGTAAGTCGGTACAGATATGAAATGAGTTTGGTGTGATCGAGTATTTCAAGAGTATTTAAATTCATTTTTATTTGTTTTTGTACGTAATTGGGTTAAAGAGAAATCTTCGTATTTGTGACAGTGAGGTTAAGGATGGTGTGAATGATCCAGTGAAGTACAGCCCAACTAACGAGTTCTCAATTGAAAGGTTTTAGTTGCTGTCGCCATGATATACTGTGGAGGTCCAATGAAGTACAGCCCGACTAATGAGTTCTCAATTCAAAGGTTTTAGTTGCTGTCGACATGATATTCTGTGGAGGCACGCGCCAGCCAGCATGCACCCGTTTTTTTTTTCTTGTTTATTTTTTAAAATTTCAACGGCATAATCATTTTATTTCTTATTTATTTCGATTTTTTATTTCAATTCTTAATCTCTAAGATAAATTAGGCAAAGAACAATTAAAATATATTGTTATTTTTGGTTAAGTTTTTATTACTGTACCATATCAAGCCCAAAACTGCCGACGTCCTTTTTGACGTTTATGCTTGTCATAATTTTATTCCGTGTTTATTTGTACGGGCTTTAGAATATAATTGCGGTATCCATTTCAACATACCTCAGAAAGTGTAGACAATGCGTAATGGGGGGCGGGCTATCGGTTCGCTCGTTCACCTTCTTCACCCGGAGGTGAATCAATGTGTTGCTCACTTGCACCCGTATGCTCTGTGCTTCCGATACGCTTTTGTTTTAATTCATCGACTATTTATTGCTGCATTTGTAGGGTTACAAAGTTGGGTGTAGTTTTTACGTTTCAGTTTTGTTATTGTTGAAAGATTTCTGATGAATGCTTGCGCTTTTGTATTGTGAACTTCACTAGCGATACAATTATTTCTAACTAACTTCCGCCCGTAGCTTCGCCCTCGTTTTTCGGGATAAAAAGTTATAGCCGTGCTATTTAAAACAATAGTCTACCTTTGTACCTTTCATCCAGATCCGTTCAGCCGTTCTGGCGTGATTGAGTATCAAACATCCATCCAAACTTTCGCATTTATAATATTAGTATGGAAGTAGGTATAGATTGACTGGGAAAGTAACATTATAATAGCTGTTCAATAGTGTTGTGTTCCTGTGGTGGGTAAGGTCGCCGGAGCTCCTGAGGATGCGCTGTGTTGACAGCGGGAGACCTGCTTGTCTCCTAAGCTGTCGGCACAGCCATAGCGAATCCCGATTTGAAAGGGTCGGCAACGCGCATGTGATATTTGGTGTTGCAAGCGTTTCGTAAGTTACAGCTTACCATCAGGCGGGCCGTATTCCTGATTGACACCATCTTCATATAAAAAAAAACCAGCCAATTGCGAATTGTACTCGCGCACCGAGGGTTCCGTATCATTTTTTTTTAGACGTATAAAGTGAAAAAAACCGGACCGCATAACTAAGTTTGTTTGTGAAGGAATTTTGATGATTTTGAAAAAACTGTACTGGTTAGGAACATCGTTTTATTTTTGGTGCAATATTTTGGTCAATTTCTATCAGCTTTAATTATTTCAGATTTTTCGCTCCGCAAACTTCGGAAATAAGGGGAGGGGAATGGTATTTTTTCAGACATGTTTTATCATATGTCGAAAACTGTGAGACATAAAATAAAATGAAAATATATTTTGAAATGTGCAAATCAAGCCCTTTCATATGATGGGTCACTTGACCTAGTAACCCCACTTTAAAATTTCGGACCCCCACTCCGGCCCCTTTTGCAATGAAAATAAAAATATTTTTTGACCTTTTTTCATTTGCAATAAAGTTGGGAAAGCATTCTTTATAACTGTTCCAAATTTCAAGTCGATAGCATTAGTAGTTGCTGAAATAAGCAGGTGTGACAGACAGACAGACAGACAGACACAGACGAAGTCACACCATAAGGGTTCCTTTTTTACCATTTTGGTACGGAACCCTAAAAATGTAGAGAAATGTGTAGGTTATAATAAAAAAAAAAAAACTGAAAGAGAAACATCACAAACAAGTTTGTGCGTGTGTGTGTGTGTGGGTGTGTGTGTATGTTTGTTACTTCTTCACGCTGAAACGGCTGGACGGATTTGGATGTAATTTGGCACACAGATAGATTATAGTCTGGAATAACACATAGGCTACCTTTTATCCCGGAAAACGCGGGCGAAGCCGCGGGCGGAAGCTAGTACCTACATCAATTAAGTTTGGTCGAGACTTGCCAAAAGTATAGTTCACAAAACTTATCTAATTTTGCAAATCGTATAAAATCCGTTCTATACAAAAGCAAACTATAATAGAGGTAGTCCAAGATTTCGTTATTACGATCTAATTACAAACATAATAAATGAGAAGGAATCTTTAAAAGCCGAGGCCCTTAATCCCTGTCCGAACCAAGTTCACTTAAAATTTTTCAAGAAAAAGTGCTCGAAAACTTTTTCAGTTAGAGATTTTTTTCGTTCAGTTAGGAAGGCGTGCAATTAATTTTTAAATGCTTTTGAAGTACGATGAGACACGGATTTTACTAATTTAGAGGAAAAACCCGGTTGTTAGATTAACGACATTTAACTTTATGTGAAAAATTACAGGTGTATGATATAATGGATTAATCGTAATTTAAACTGTCATTAAACTAGCACTAACAATAGATCAGCCCTAAACTGAGATTAAACTTAATTTGTTTAGTTACTCAAGATGGAAACTTAGAATAACGAATGGTAATTGTTACTTAAAATCACAGTTATCTGATTTCCACCGCCAATTTCAAATACTCTTCTGCTTACCCTCTTTTCAAAACTCAGGCGTAAAGTTAACATTAAATTCGTACGAAAATCCATTACCCTTTTAAACAGCTACATTAAAATAATCGCGCGCTACGAATCAGCGCACACTAACGCGCGGATATTTCACGCACAGACCACCTACTTGCAGTCATTACTGTTTGCGCCTAAAAATATGCGCACCTATTACAATAGCAGTTATCGCCGCCCGCTGCTCGCGGCGAAACGCGTGTGTGATGCAGACGCGCGATTTTTAAGGAAAACAATGAACTGTGACTTACTGTTTTGGTGGATGCAATCGGGTTACCTGTAAAAGAAATACAAAGTAATGTAAATACAGGTTACATACAATACAACAAATACAGAAACAAAACTGTTTGATAATCGCCTTTTAAGACATAGCCCTACTACAGGGATTGATTAGGTGATCTAAAGTCGGGCTATAACTAAACACAGAAAATATCATAAATAAAAAAAACAGTATTTTTGTTAAAAATACATCACCATTAATTATTTAAAAGAGCAATTGCAAACACTCATCTCAAGCAAAACTTCAACTACACTGAAATCAAGTTACCTTTAAGTTAAGCCATGTCAAACTTTAGTTAACTCTTGTCAAACTTCGGTTAATCCTCAAATAGCTGAAGTGGTGTGGTTAAATATTTTTGTCAGTGTAACATAAAATGCGACAAAAAGTCGCAGGTGTGCGCCCCCGCACGCGAGCTCAGATTGTATTATTTATTGTGCAGGTAGTTTGGCCAGTCGCCAGCAGATAGCGCGCGCAAGATTTTTAAACCACCCGCCATGTTGTATTTTAGGACGCAATAATTTTTAAAACATGAATCACAAAAAAGGTGGAAAATTTTCACGTAAATTCCTGCGCTTCCACCGTGAAAGAAATAATGTTGCGAATTTTTGTTGTTATTGCGCAGATAAAATAAAAAAAAGTATTTTTTGTTGCCAATTTTTATGGAATAATAAATAACTGTGCATTGGGTTTGGGAAACTTTTAACTTACATACGTAGACACAAAGCGTTTATTATTTCATATACCAACGTATAGCATAATCGGCCTATAATGTTCCCACTGCTGTGACACAGGCCTCCTCTCTGTGAGAGGGAGTGGGCCGTAGTCCACCACGCGGGCCCAGTGCGGGTTGGTGGACGTCACATGTCTTCGAATTTTTGGTTCTAGGACATGCCGGTTTCCTCACGATGTTTTCCTTCACCGTTAAAGCAAGTGATAATTAATTTCTAATACGCACATGACTTCGAAAAGTCAGCGGTGCGTGCCTCGGGATCGAACTCGAACCATTCGTCGTGGGAGGCGCATGGTTAATCCACTAGGCTATCACTGCACTGCAACGTATAATTTAATCTAAAGTAGATGATTGACGTTAATATTGATGAAGTAATTTTACACTAAACCAAAGATGGTCAACCTATTTACAATTGCGTGCCATACTAACTTAAAAAAAACATGGTTGGTCGTGCCATATCTTAGAAAAGTAAGTAAAATAAAAACAAAATTACTGACATTAAAATCCTTAATTAAAGACAGTTTTACAAATCGGCTGTTTGAAATATTTAATGAAAACTTTTGATGTTGCCGTGCCGTTTTTCTATCACGTGCTTTGACGTGCGTGCCATAGATTCGCCAGCCCTGCAATATACAGTTCTAAGACGTCGCTGGGGTACCATGCTTTGACGTGCGTGCCATAGGTTCGCCAGCCCTGCAATATACAGTTCTAAGACGTCGCTGGGGTACCATGCTTTGACGTGCGTGCCATAGGTTCGCCAGCCCTGCAATATACAGTTCTAAGACGTCGCTGGGGTACCAAAAACTGGGGTAGGTATATTAAAAGAGACTCCACGATTGATATAATTAAATATGAGCATCCTAGGCTGTCTTCTTAGTCTTTGTAATTTGCCATGACATGACTAAGGTCCTTTATTAAGCATTACGAAATGTTTGACGATAACAGACACGTAAATCCAAACGTCTGTTGGCTCGAATCTATACTAATCTATACTACAAGTATCTATACTTCCTACTTCTTACTAATATTATAAATGCGAAAGTTTGTGAGGATGGATGTATGGATGTTTGTTACTCTTTCACGCAAAAACTACTGAACGGATTTTGATGAAACTTTACAGAAATAATATAGCTAAAGCCTGCAATACATGTTGGCCGAGCGTTGTCGAGTGAAGGCCAATACCAACATGTAGACGGTATATTTGCCTTGTCTTGCTATCGCTCGGTGTCACTTGCCTAGTTGGTTGAGTATAGACAAGCGCCAACGTGTATAGACCTCATTTGACGTAGCTTGCCACAACTTGTAGTCGCTCGCGATCACTTGCCTCACTTCGGAGCGGTGTCGGTTTTTCTGCATAAATCAAAGGCGCTCGCGCGCGCTCGTACAATAGTGTTCACATATTTGTCCGCGCGCTATTATGCGGTTGACGTCAAACTCGCCGAACGTCTAGACAGTAGCGCTTGCCTTGTGTCAATTTGTCTAGGCTCGCGTTGGTCTAAGCTCGGCCAACATGTATTGCAGGCTTTATACATCAGAATAACACATAGGCTACTTTTTATCCCAAAAACGCAGGCGAAGCCGCGGTCGGAAGCTAGTACTAAATAAAGTATAGAGCCTCCATCCATCTAGAATGCGGAACAAACAATTAACTAGAGCAAACTCTTGTTATTCTTTGATCACTGCATAAGGATGTATCCGAGGAACTGTTTACAGCGCAAGCACCTGGAAGTTAAAGTTAACCGGCGCCGCGCCATTACCTCGCTCGTTTACCGACCCATTGTGTGTTGGGACCGTGTTATACAGAGTGTTGCCATCCTATTTGTGCGACAATTGCTTGGCTTAGAGTTGGTTAGTGAGAAAATGGGTTATGGGTCTAAACTGACAATGGAATGCATTTTTTTTTCTTTTTTAGAATTTGCTGAAATACTTAGATGGTTTTTTTAGGGTTCCGTACCTCAAAAGGAAAAACGGAACGCTTATAGGATCACTTTGCGTTTCACACTCGTCATGACCTTGCGTGGAGCCATCTGCTCAAAGATGGCGCTACTAGAAGTATGCAATAGCGCCATCTATGACCAAGATATGATAAACCTATCTACTATGATGTAATAGCGGCATAGATGGCGCTATTGAATATATCGGAACCCTCAGGGCGCGAGTCGTACTCGCACTTGTCCGGTTTTTTTTTGTGCGACTTTTTAGAATAAAATATATTTCTAGATAGACATAAAAAAAATATATTATGTAAAAAATATTGCATCTATCAACAAATTAATCTTTATTCATAATGTTTTATTTTTCAAAAAGTTTGTTGTGACAACAAAGTGTAAAAAAAATAACATCTTGGTACGTTAAAGCATATAGTCGTCCATTGACAGACAAGCCTACAAGGGCCAATAAAGACACGGGAGGGCGCGTTAAGCCAGTCATCTTGTTTTTGTAAACAACCCCGACCTGCTACGCCGTAGCCGGGGGTGTGCTACAATGCTACGGCGTAGCTATTCACGGCGTTGAAAAGTTGCTAGGATAATTATTATAGTGTAGCTTTATTTTGTTATTCGAGATATGAGATGGAATGAAAATGTGGGAAGATTAGCTATTGTGTGTATGAGGAATGCGTATGTTATTATTATGTAGTTGGTAATTTTAGAAGCCTAATATGTATTGGACAAGAAATAGGGCTTCTTTCTATACGTGCATACATAGTTGCCATTATTAGATAATGAGGTGACCTTCTAGTTCTAGAGTGTGTAATACATTATAAAGATCGGTGTGTTACATATTCGCATAGCACGACATACATAAAACGTATTATGGAATTAGTTGTCGATGTCGAAATATGACGATGAAATTAAAACATAAAAAATAAAAAATAAATCTTTTAAGCATTAGTTTTTTATAACCTTGTTCATTGAAACCTCCCCACTAATACTGCATACATAAATAAAAAAACCGGCCAAGTGTGAGTCGTACTCGCGCACCGAGGGTTCCGTACCATTTTTGGATGTATAAAGTGAAAAAATTCGGACCGCATAACTAAGTTTGTTTGTGAAGGAATTTTGATAATTTTGAAAAAACTGTACTAGTTAGGAACATCGTTTTATTTTTGGCGCCATATTTGGGTCAATTCCTATCAATTCTAATTGTTTCAGATTTTTCGCCCCGCAAACTTCGGAGATAAGGGAGGAGGGAGAATGGTATTTTTTTGGACATTTTTCATCATATGTCAAAAACTGTGAGACATCAAATAAAATAAAAATATATTTTGAAATGTGCAGATCAAGCCCTTTTATATGATATGTCACTTGACCTAGTAACCCCACTTTGAAATTTCGGACCCCAACTCCGGCCCCTTTTGCAATGAAAATAAAAATATTTTTGGACTTTTTTCATTTGCAATAAAGTTGAACAAGCATTCTTTATAACTGTTCCAAATTTCAAGTCGATAGCATAAGTAGTTGCTGAAATAAGCAGGTGTGACAGACAGACAGACAGACAGACAGATAGACAGACGAAGTCGCACCATAAGGGTTCCTTTTTTACCATTTTGATACGGAACCCTAAAAAAACTACCGTCAAATTGTCAACAAAATACAATTAATAGAAAAATATGTAAAGCTCATCGGCGCATAAGACAATAAAGCCGGGCGGCCACTGGGAGCGTTATTTTTCCGTCGTTAATTATTTCCAGTTAACAAGGTGTTGTCTCTTCGCTTATTTATTGCTTTGTGAGCGGTGAGCGTGGAATTAAGGGAATGTTACACTAAAAGATATAAGCTACGCTAAGCTGTATGAAATCAACGAATGATTTTTTTAATCCGTTAACTAATTGCTGTTACAATTACGCAGTCATTGACGTTTTTTTCATAATTACGTCGTAAATGAAAAATGAAAATAGATCCAAGCCAAATATGATTATAGTTAATTTCTTTTATGATTATAATTTTTTTCTCGTTATTACAGTAAATGTAATTCTTTTTAATTTAATTTGTTCCATTTAAATAATGATGCATGTTGTAGGTAATCTTTTCATTCATAAGAAATGAAAGGTTATTTTATTTTATTATGGGCAGGTTGTTTCTAGCTTCACGAATATAACTCATTATAGCATAGCACCGGTAGTTGCACAAGCTTCAAGCAATGTTTCAGCCAGGCTCGTTAGTCAGCCACCTCGCGAAGAATTAACTGCTGTATTTTGACACTTATTACTAACACTACACACGGCTATTTTTATTTTCTACTGTCTAGATTTATGCTAAGTGCTGTGGCGGACTTCTTGGCTAGTTTAGATTAATGTGCATTTGTTTACAGTTTGTGTGTACGATATTTTTTCTGTGAGTAGTGTGCTAAGTTTGGAACACAATTTTACCTTTATTACATGCTACAGAGGCCGTTTTCCTGAACTAGATCAACGACTGGGATCTTTACTATAGGTGAAGTTGAATAGCCTGAAATGTGGAGTGCTGGCGAAATTACAACGTCATGAGGAATTTCAAATTTGTTTTAGTGTTACGTAAAATATGATTATTTCGTGAAAACATTACGATTTTCCTCAAATATATTTTCGAGCGCTGATGAATGATTGATAATTTTAATTATTTAGTAACCATAATAACATTATTGTCACGGATTGAATTTTGATCAACATACAACGTAAAACAGCACTGCAATAAGCAAAAAAAATAAGAAATTTTGAATTTAGCGCGCTACCTTGGCATATGTGACAAAAATTGTTCTGGTCTCAAATTCAAATAAATTATCATGTTACATCAGCAGCTTTCTTCGTAGTTATTTAGCTGTAATATAACAATAATAACATTGTTTTTTTCTTAGTGAGATTATTCGAAATAAACTTCATATTTTCATTCTTATTTACGAGAGATATATTTTGTAAAACTAATAATTCCATTCAAAATACGTCCAACTGCCCAATAACGTTATTTATACGAAACTACTTCACCCATCATGCGCACACAATAGACGCGATGGTGTTTTTTTCCCATAAATTCATAAGTTTTATAGGCAGCGCCTGACCCCTCCATCATTTGTGACTTAGAGCTGTTATGGTGTGTTTATGGTTTAGCAGGAGGATAGCTAGGGGGACAGGTGGGTGGTCGAAGGTAGCGAAGGGACTTTTGGAGAACCTATGAGATTTATAATATTGTTTATTGCAAAGATATTTAATATTTGGGTTAAACATTGTCCAAGATTTTATGATGTTGATTTTTATAATAATTACCAGTTATTGATACAGGAGTTGATTGTGCTATAAGTAGTCTGATCCAGCAAAGAGGCGATAGGCGTGGAGAAATATAATTATCTCTCAATGTATACATAACAAAAAATCTATATTGAGGAACCGGCGTCGTTTTCGCAGCTTACTGGAAATTGTTTATTATTAATAAGAGGGTTTAGTGTCTATTGAGACACTATTTAATGTTCTCGATTTACAAGACTTCGGGATATGTAAGGAAATACAGATTCTGTTTCAATTCACTGTATTGTTCTGATTATACAATAACTCGTGGTCACTACTGCCCTGTCTACATGGAACTATTCAGGCGGCGTGGGCACTGCCGCGCCGATGTGCATATTGCTGTGTTAGCATTATGTCCCTACAAGGGTTAGTCTCTATCTTATTATACCTTCATGGATAAATACATGTCATTCGACTTTCTTTAAATTAACCCATGTTAATAAAAAAATGAGAAGAGAAAAAATGAACAAACAACAATGCATATTAAAGGTGTACCTGTACGTGTACACACAACACAATCTAATTGTTAACAATACCCAACCAAGTCATAACATTTGCACATTACACAGTCTAGCCATCCAGTTTTTACCTCGCATGCAAAGTTGGGAATCTAATAACACTCCACGTGCTTCACAAAAACTGTCGGACGCCCGACGCCCGACACCCGACACCCAAGTATCGGTGAAACTTTCCACCTACGCGGCGAAAGTTTGGGCAAACTAGGTAACATTGTAAAAAGTGTTTCGAGGGGAATATGGGTAGCGATATTGTGATTATGAGCTGTTTTTGTGTTTGGTTCATGATAGTTTCTTATGGGATATTATTAATCGGGTGAATATAAAAATAACTGACGAGTGATGATGAGCGAATTAAATACTGAAACGGGCGATAAGATTTTTATATTCGACCGTTTGAGTATTTTTTCGAAGTAAGTGTACCCACTCATTGTGGGCGTAGGGAAGCAAAGCCTCCCGCAAGAAGAATCAAACGAAATACAATAGTTGCAAGACCGAAATCAGTTAGGTTAGAACCAAAAAGAAAAATAAAGATGGTTTTCTTTCAGCACCAATTCGTCACTTTTTAGTGTCCTAGGCATTACTTTAACACTTACTAAAACGCATTGTATTTGAGATTGTTATATTTTTAAATCTAATCTTATTCCCAGAGCCTGTAATAGTGATGTCCCATACCATAAAACACGAAACAATTCGATCGGTTGCCAAATCTAGCTCAGCAAAATCGTTTAATTTTTTAGCCCATTTACAAAACTTATCATTAGGTAGGTACTTAACTTTAATAAATACACAGGGCATAGATTATAATCTTGACACTTTACAGACATAAACATACATTACATTCAATGAGTGCTCATGTTACTATTGGAAAATAATACTAAATGTATCTAATTACAATTTAATTTATTGTTATTATTTATGAATATTTACAATAAAGAGCACACGCGAGGAGCGGCCGCGAACAACTGACCTCGGTGACCTCAAGGTGAATCTGTTTTGTTTATGGAGGTCGGAGCATTGCTGTAAAGGTGAATAAAGGATAATGTCAAGAGGAGGCATGCTGTCAGGGAGCATCCTGTCCTATAAAGCCTAATTCCGGCAACTAAGCCTATCGTATATTATTGCTGGACATAGGCATCCCCTTATCTAAGATAACAATATTCAGTCTACCTTCTTGGCGATTGGTCCGGTTTGAGGATCGACACTTTTTAACACCTTCGGCGCCATGTGTATAGTTTTGTCAAACATGACGTGTCTGAAGGTTATGTATCCAAAAGTATATTCAACCTTCTATTTTTTAGGGTTCCGTACCTCAAAAGGAAAAACGGAACCTTATAAGATTACTTTGTTGTCCATATTCAATATTTTTTTTATTTAATAATACCTATGCTTGCTTTTGACCGCCATCTCGCCTGATGTCAAACGATGATGCGGTCTACGATGGAGCACACTTCACACCGAAACCGATTCACTCGTGACTTGAAGACGCCCAGATTGTAACTGTCGGGGAACACCCACTCGGCCAGCGCATTCCACTGTTTGGCAGTTTTCATAATGAAAGTGGAATCAAAGGGCTTCGTTCGGGTTTTTGGTATATCAACCATAAACCGATGGCGCTTTTTCATGCAGATTCTGGCTGTCCGATAGAAGAAAGGGCGTGCACCGCACGCCTTGCACGCCCGCTCCAAAGTATTCAAAGTCAATAAATTCCGGGATGAAAACGTCATGATTATTTTTCCGGGATTTCAGAGGGAGGTATTAACCACTGTACGTTACTTACTTCCTTGAAGTTTAGGTAAATATACTTACCTATTCCGATCTCTGATTATCACATATCATACGTCTTACAGAACACTTCCTCTCACACAATTACACGTATTAGCATCGTTAGGTGTCAAACGGTGACAATCAGCGGCTGCTCTTTGATGTGCAGCGCGTGCCGCGCACAAAGTGTGGCGCTACCCTTTGAAGTTGGTGTCTTAAGGGTGCGCAGTTACGTGTTTATCTTTTTGTAGAGATAATGATATGAAATAATTTGATACTTAGGTATGATTGGGCGCATAATATTATGTTCCTAATAACTAGTAAAATTACTAACACTTAGCTTAAAACATTCTAGACATAACAAAAACTTAAAAAAAATTAGAACCGCCTTCAAAAAGATCAAAATAATGTTGTATGAAACAGTTTCGGAAGTCAGTGCCGAATGAAACCAAATCTAAGGCATAGAGCATCGACTTCCGAAATTGCTTAATATTATTGTGATATTACATAATTATTGTGATATTTTGAGTGATGCACACACAATTACAGCAATATAGAGTGAATTCATTACCACTAACCGAAAAAATAAAAGAAACAATCCAATTGAGAACCTATTCCTTTTATGAAGTCGGTTAAACAGTTCATAGCTTTAATGGAATGAGGACTCATCACTGTATCATCTCAATCAGTAAATATCACCATAACAAAAAACAAATCCCATCTAATATGCCAATACCAATAGGTCAAATAGGCTGTTGACGTCACATCTAGGCATTCAGAACCATTGACATAATCAGGTCATTCCTTTCAAACAAAGGATGAGTCGTGAACATTGTTTGCACCTGAAAGGTCAGGGTCAGAGTATCTGCAGATAGTGACATATTATGTATGTACTTCGATATTACAGATAAAAGGATATGCCAAGGGAATATAGCATTTTTTAGCTATGAGCACTGAGCAGTGTAAAGATTATAAATGAACGGGTTACGGGGTGTAAGTGACATGGTGTAAGTAACAAAACTGAAGAGAGATTTTGCAATTCATTAAAAAATGTCCAAACAAAGTCGTATGTTTTTTTATTTTCGACGCAAAATTAGGCACGCACTGAATTACACTCACGGCAAGGTGGTCATTTAAATATTTTTTTTCGAGTTTTTCTAAATGTTTTTCTTAATGAATACATGTTTTCTAGCTGCGTAAAAGTATTACCACAAGAAAGGCCCACTTTTCCACAACGTCCTAAAAAAATAAATTGAATTGAATGCAAAGCGATTGAAAACTTTTGAACCGTAAAAAATTGCACCGACATTCTCAGGGTTAAAAAGTTTGGAAATGACCTTGCCGATGGCCCTATTCGTTTAATCTATACTTCCAGGGACAACCTATATATCTAACTGTCTTTGCGGAGTTATCATTCTGTAGTAGGTATTCTGTGACATTATATAGCTGTAGACAAATAGATGGGCGTGTAACAATCACCGCTGGTATTCAGAGCCCTCGTCAAATGAAATAATGGCGTCGTGAGTGCCATGAGGCCGTGGGATGTACCCCGCCGGACTGCCATGAGTGTAGGGCTGGTTGAACGAGGACTAAGGGCTCTTTCAATATAGACGATTGGTGTCGGACTGCTGTAGTGCGGTAGTCATGAGGCAGCCGCGCGGGTGTCGCACAGCGCACCGCCGATTGATTTTTTCCATACATTTGATACGTTGAGACAGCCGTCCGGTTGTCGTGCGACCCCCGCACGGCTGTCGCACGACTGCCGCACTGCTGCAGTCCGACAGCAATCGTCTAAATTGAAAGAACCCTAAAGGAGGCCTCAAAACGAGAGTATGGCTGGACTAATAACATCTAAATATTCAAGAGATTTAAAAACAACTGACACGGGCGTGAATTGAAATCGCGACTTCTGCCGTACCGTGGGTCGCTCTAAGTGCTCTTTCAGTTTGGATGTTTTTTGCCAGACCGCTGTCGTGCGTGTGCAGTACGGGTATCGTACTGCACTCGGACGGTTGTTTTGTCCCATACATTTGACACGTCACGAGCTGCTGTCGTGCGTGCGCAGACGGGCGTCGCATGCTAGTCGGATGGCGCTCTCAATGTTCTCTATGGGCTGAGTGTTCTTAAAACAAATACTAAAACAGACTGTGCCTTATCTGCATACTATGCCTACGCCTATGCATGGCTCCGTTACGGAATAATCATGTGGGGACACAGCACCGACGCCAATTAACTGTTTATTTCTCAAAAAAAAAGTTTACGCATAATTTATAATATTAAACCTAGAGATACCATATTTTAGAGAGAAAAAAATCCTCACCCTACCCTCCATTTACATTCTAGAAATTGCCACTTTTGTTAGAAAAAACTTACATTTATTCAATTTTGATAAAAACGAACGCCGTAAACATAAATTTACCCTACCTATTCCCAGATTAGAAATGTACAGAAATAGTCCACAATATAGAAGCATTCAAATATGTAATAAGTTACCTAATAGTATTATAAGTACAAATAGCAATAATATTTTTAAGGCGAGGCTAAAGTTTATGCTACTGGAAAAAAGTTATTATTCTATAAAAGAATTCATGGAAGATAAGTTAGTGGTAGAAAATACTACTTAACTGTATAATTAGATTAATAAATGTGAACACTAATAATAATTATTTAAATAGATAAGATTATAATGTATACTTAACATAAAATATACAGAATAGAACTTAATACAATTGTAATGTAAAACTATAAGGCATCACCTTTTCTGTTGCAACACCCTAGCAGGGTCATGTACTCATATTAGAATAAGTAGTCATACTTTAGTCTATAAATTGTGTGTATATTGTGCAATAAATAAATAAAATAAATAAATGGCGCTCTCAATGTGTCAACTGTATGAAAAAATCAACCGTCCGTGTGCAGTACGACACCCGCACGGCTGCCGCACGGCTGCCGCACGAGTAATGAGTGAATTACGGTCGAATTTCCGACCACTACGCGACCACTAGTTAGTTCATGAATTTCCGACCACTACGCGACCACTAGTTAGTTCATGAATTTCCGACCACTACGCGACCACTAGTTAGTTCATGAATTTCCGACCACTACGCGACCACTAAGTAGTTAGTCCATGAATTCCTGAGAATGACCAGCAATTTGCCAACCCTATCGAAACAAGCTCATCTTCGTTCAAAGGGCAAACGTTAGATATATTACGGAATTTAATTTTAATACTTCCGAAGATCGCAGCGTTTCGCGGAATAATACATTAAGCTATCTACATTGCTATTATTTTGTTGTCTGTACCTGTATTTTATTTGCTGTAAGTTACTCGTAAGCTAACAAAGATATGTTTTTTGGGTCGTATAAAAAACCCCATTACAATTTTACCTAAGTAGGTACATCATCAATTACATAACAATTCAATAGCATCTATAGTTAAGATCTTACATCACTCTCATCGATGACAAGTATTGTTTTAATTATTTCGACAATTTCGCTCGCAGCGTTTTTCTATCAACAAAAGACAACTTTTAAGGTGGATGCACATTTGTCCGCACGGTACGCGCGCAGTACGCGTGGTACACGCACCGCATCGAATTGCTTTCATTTACTTTTTTAACCGACCTCCAAAAAGGAGGAGGTTCTGCATTCGGTTGGTTTTTTTGTTTTTGTTTTTTTTTTTTAAGAAGAAGTAAACGTGTATTACGTTATGGAACTTGACGAAAATGTTATCAATTGCTTATTATTAGAGGAAGAAGAAAATCTTGTTATTTTCTACAACAACTGATACGCGCCACTCACAGCGTTTGCTGCGGGAGCATGGAATGCGCCGATGCTGGTGACGTCATCAGCTGCAGCTAAGAGAATTTGGCCGCTCGGGTATTGCGGCGAGCGCGACTCGAGGTGTGCGAAGTTGCATAGAACTTCATACAAAGAATTTAAATGCGGCAACTGCGGGGCGGACAAGTGTGCGTCTACCTTTAAAATATATTTAAAAAATAAACTGAGTGACATAAGCTGGCTATTGTTTTTTCATTTCTCAATAAATATCGACCCACACTTGAGGTAAATACTTGCATTTCATAATATATTATGAAGATACGTGAGCGACTGTGCGCTGGTTGGGAAATTGATAATTTAAAGTGCCTCCGGCTTTTGTTCATCTTGATTTGTGTCTACTTCTATCTATCCTACTAATATTATAAACGTGAAAGTTTGTGAGGATGTATAGATGTATGGATGGATGTTTGTTACTCTTTCACGCAAAAACTACTGAACGGATTTTGATGAAACTTTACAGTAATATAGCTTATACATCAGAATAACACATAGGCTACTTTTTATCCCAAAAACGCGGGCGACGCCGCGGGCGGAAGCTAGTACTATCATAAAATTGTAAAAAAATCGTGTCTTTTGGATTGGATCTTCCTTTTAAATACAAGGAAAATACTTGTAAAGTTTCCTATTTTAAATGCTTACCGAATAAGTCACTATTACTAATTAGAATAATATGTAAATTTGGAAAAAAAAAACAGTAGCTTTAAGGAAAACAAAATTGAGGAAATTAGTCGGTCGACAAATAGTCGGTTTCAAGCTACAACTAAAACAAGTGGTTATGGCCATAACTACTACAAAATATGGTTTCGAAGTCAAAATAATTTATTTGCTTTTTAGGGTTCCGTACCAAAATGGTAAAAAAGGATGGTTATGGTGCGACTTCGTCTGTCTGTCTGTCACACCTGCTTATTTCAGCAAGTACTAAAGCTATCGACTTGAAATTTGGAACAGTTTTAAAAAATGCTTGCCCAACTTTATTGCTAATGAAAAAAGTCAAAAAACATTTTTATTTTCATTGCAAAAGGGGCCGGAGTGGGGGTCGGAAATTTTAAAGTGGAGTTACTAGGTCAAATGACATATCATATGAAAGGGCTTGATTTGCACATTTCAAAATATATTTTCATTTTATTTTATGTCTCACAGTTTTCGACATATGATGAAAAATGTCTGAAAAAATACCGTTCCCCCCCCCCCCTTATCTAAAAAAAATAGAAATTGATTCAAATATTGCACTAAAAATAAAACAATGTTCCTAACTATTGCAGTTTTTTCAAAATCACCAAAATTCCTTGACAAACAAACTTAGTTATGCGGTCCGGTTTTTTTCACTTCATACGTCCAAAACTGATACGGAACCCTCGGTGCGCGAGTACGACTCGCACTTGGCCGGTTTTTTTATAATTTATTGGGTCGCGTTTGACCACTTTTGAGCAGTCTTTTTTTGTTAGGATGGCGGAGCAATCGTGTCGTACATCATCACCTGATGGTAAGCGATGATGCACGCTTGCCTGAAGTAACCTATTCACTATAACCTAACTGAAGTAAGAATTTTTTCAAAAATCAACTGCCGCGAGCGGGATTTGAACCCGTGACCTCTATTGAACTGTAGTAAGTGCTCTGCCAACTGAGCTATCGCGACCCGCTCGCTTCACTCGAAATTTGAAATCTCTTTGTATACGCTTCTTATGAGCGTTGGTGACATCTATCGGAAACTAGTACAGATTCCAACTCATACTTTTAAACGTCCCTATATTAAAATCAGGCGCGGTCCCAGGGGGGGCGGGGGTCACGGGGGTCATGACCCCCCCCAAAATCGTACAAAAATGCGCCAAACACGGTAATTCATAGTATATCACGTCGACATTAATCGGTATGACCCCCCCCCCCTAAAGTCTTCAGCTGCGGTATGACCCCCCCCCAAAATCGACGGCTGGGACCGCGCCTGATTAAAATGTAATTTCCTATATTCCTATGTTGAATTCCTATCGATGGGCAAGAAACTCAAAAAACATAGGTCACTCTTTTAAAAATAGGTACCTACCTAATACGTTCTAAAAACTCCATAAAGAATAATGACATCATCAGATTCTCAACCAAGATATTATAGCTAAATCACCGTTAAACCATATAATTAGATGTGTAACCCATAGTTAACATCCACGTGGGTTTAGTGTGGTAACGATGACCATAGGCTAATAGGTGGGTGTTTACACGCTGGTCACATTGCTGACAACGTCTCGTGCTGATCTACGGTTAGTGCGCGGGCGCATTGTCGCACGATATCAGATTTATTATTATTATTTATTTGGTCGCTGAGCTAGGCACAAGATGACTCTGAATGAATGTTTGAATTTAATTGAATATCTCAACTTGACATTTGAAATTTTACAATGTTTAATGTTGAATTAATTATTGTACTGTTTTTTACGAAGAGTTCATGTAAGTGTGATGCAATTAACTAGTGACCTCGGACAGTTTTCTTTCATTAGTATGTTTTTTTTTTTTTTTTTATTTATAACTTCTATGTTCTTTCCTCTTGTCAGCAGGTGCGTCATGCTCCCTTTGACGTCATTGCTTGCGGTGGCGTTATTGGTCGGGTCACCCCCTTCCCTCTAAAATGGCGAGGGAGGTGATGGCTGGCCTCTGCGTCATACTCGTGAACGGGTGCTGCTTGTGGTGACTGGTCGTCCTGTTGACTGAGCCCAGTTAATTTAGTAGACATTGTTGAAATAACAACTAGCCCTTGGTCCTAGATTATGCATGACCCTTGACTGTCAAATATTTATTTGATGAATTGCACCTGTACCCTGGCACAGGTCTGTACACCGAATAGTAACTTAACTTTTAAAGCATCTTGTTGCGACTGGTTTTTTTTTGTTTTTAGTAATGGTAATGACATAATGAGTAAGTACTTACATCTATTTATTTTCTTTGATCAGGTGTATCGGCGCGTGTTAGGTTACATTTTTATATCATTTTTTACTTGTTAAGTATTTATAGTTTTTCTTTTTTCTTTTGTGATTTAGTTTATCCTTTTGATTTATATAATTTCGTACACAAAGTAACTGACAGACAGAATTGTGTTGCTGCGGAGTTTGTTGCGCCGTTTCTTCTTCGCAGCTAAAACACTAGGAAGCGGTGAAGGGCGGGCGTTTTTGGGGGCTGTCTTATGTACATTGACGTTCAAAAAGTGCTAATTCGTTAGCCCACTTTGAATAAATGATTTTTGAATTTGAATTTGAATTTGAATTAAAGCTGAAGAGTTTTTTTGTTTGATTGTTTGCTTTTTTAAACGCGCTTATCTCTGGAAGTACCGGTCAGATTCAAAAAAAATCTTATTGTACATGATAGCCAGATTCACAAGAAATAATATTAGCTATTTAACATCACGCTATAACCCTTAAGAGCCGAGCAACGGGGGTGAAACCGCGGGGAAGAGTTATAAGTCTATAAGATAGGATGGAAGGCACCTACAGAGATAAAAATATGTGTCATGAAATACTGCATAATATGATGCGTTCCCTTTTAGAAAATTTTGAATTTAATCAGGATCAATAACACTTTTATCTCCATTTCCCCATCACAGCATAAAGAATCCAAAACAAATACTTATCTGAAATTACAGTTAACTTTTTAAATGATATCAGTTAGACAGAAAACATTTCAAATCAAAACGCATTTATAACCATATATTTGCCAACTGTCTATTCTGTATCGACGACCGACCGACACGCCGCGTGATATCACCGCGAGGACTGCCAATTTGTTTGCGATCGTTCGAGGGAGAATATCACGGTGAGATTCTCCCTCGAACGTTCGCAAACAAATTGGCAGTTTTCGCCGTGATAGCACGCGGTGCGTTGGTACAGAATGGATAGATAGGCTGATAAATAAAAAAAAACCGGACAAGTGCGAGTATGCCTCGCGCCCTAAGGGTTCCGACATATGATCATAGATGGCGCTACTGCATACTTCCAATGGCGCTACTGCATACTTCCAATGGCGCCATCTATGAGCAGATGGCTCCACTTATGGTCCGGTGACTGACGGCGGACAACAAAGTGATCCTATAAGGGTTCCGTTTTTCCTTTTGTGGTACGGAATCCTAAAAAGTAATATCGTGATGTACCAGACAACGCACACACCACACGATCACGCAGCCGACGAATGGATAAGTTAACAAAACGCGATATAAGCGAGTTATACTTTTATTTTTATCTAATTATGCGAAGACGCGCGACATTAGCTCCGTGTCAAGGTGAACGCGTCGGATGCCGCGTCGCGCCGTGAAATCGCGGCATTCCAGTGTGATTTAGCCTTTATATTGTGTTGTAAGTAATTTTCGATGGTATTTCTATACTAGAAAGCTTGCAAGGTTAGTATGAACTAGGCTTTTTTTAGCAGCAATTTAGACAATCAAAAATTCTTAATTATGTTTTACAACGTGCGCGAAAAATTGATGCGTTATTTAAAATTTGCGGTTTTTAGTGTGAATACAAAAGTTAGTTTGTGTGGTGGTGTGGCATCTCAGATCATAGAAACAAGGGAGATGTGCCAAGGCGCTATCGAGCTTGATGCCTGATTTTGAGCAAATTGTTCATATTAAAAACGTACGCGCTGGCGACGAACCGAACACGATCGATGGTATAAATACAGTGTTTTAGTTTAGTGCTAGTGTTGAGTGACGATTAACAGTATTAGATTGAGGGTGTGCGGAATGTTTAATGCGTGGGAGATCTTTTTATTCACAAGGAGCGCTTAATTATGCGCGTAATTGTTTCGAATTCGAAAAATGTACTAAAAGTGGCATCAGTTGTTCCAGTACTAATTTGCTATGATGGCATATCTCCTTGTTTCTATGATCTGAGTGTAGCATAGTAAATTATACGTGTTACTCAATAGGCTGTGGGCGAAGTGATGGACTGACAGACTGTCATTGTTTGTGGCAATTTTAATTCTATGATATTACTTTTGTTTGACAGGCGATTGCGCGAATGAGGTTTGGTGTTGACATTGATAGGTGCGCAAATGATGTGTGCTGTCCTTTCGTGTGATCATCATAGTGCAACACTATGATGATTGTTGCAATCTTATCAGAAAGATAATTGGCTGATTATATTTTGTAGGTACCTACCATAGATAATAGAAACAAGGAGATATGTTATCATAGCAAATTAGTACGGGAACCGCTGTCGCCACATTTTAAAGCAGTGTGCGCCACAATTACAAACGGTCCTTTGTAAATATAGAGATCTCCCACACATTAATGCCACACAAATCAAACACTGTTAGAAAGAAAGAAAGAAAAATGATTTATTGCATGCGACGACATGACAATAATAAAGGTAGCAAACAACAAAAAAACGAAGTATTGAAAAGTAGGTAGGTACATGCAAAAACATTAAATAAAATAATACAAAATAAAAACATTAGTAGGTAGATACCTACATAAAAAAAAAACAAGAATGAAAAGCAGATCAATTTAAAAAAAAGTTGCGTCGCATTCGCATGCAAAAAGGCCGGTACTCAGCATAATGTTGTAGTGTTATTATTTTCTCAACATCACAACGCTGATTAAGTACCTACCTGATCTTACAGTAGGTAACTAAAACACACTACCATTATTTTGCTTCCATAATGTGGAAAGTAGAACTAATTTATGGTTCCGCATATTCTTTAGAACATAAATAGTTTTATTATCACACCATTAAGATAATATTTATAAATCCTTAAAATGTACATGCTACTTTAATATATTATCTGGTTTCTTTTGTTGTGAATATTAGAAACGATTTAAATTGTCGAATAAAAACTAAAGCAGGAAGTATTTTAGATTGACCAGTTTTAGTTATTTAACTCGTCTGTTATATCCTCAAATCATAGAAACAAGGAGATATGCCATCATAGTACGGGAACAACTGATGCCAGTTTTAGTACATTTTTCGACACAATTACGCGCATAATTAAGCGCTCCTTGTGAATAAAAAGATCTCCCACGCATTGAACATTCCGCACACCCTCAATCTAACACTGTTAATCGTCACTCAACACTAGCACTAAACTAAAACATTGTATTTATACCATCGATCGTGTTCGGTTCGTCGCCAGCGCGTACGTTTTTAATATGAGCAATTTGCTCAAGATCAGGCATCAAGCTCGATAGCGCCTTGGCACATCTCCTTGTTTCTTTGATCTGAGGTTATATCAAATAAGTTGGTATGTTTGCGGAAATTTCAACAGATTCTAAAATAAACTGTAAATACAGAAAGGAGTTCATTAGATCGCTATTCTTGACGTTTAATAGATTATCTAAGTTTTATTTAAGGAGTGAATTCCTTACAATTTCTTTTATTATGTGTGAGAGTTTCAGTCAGACTTATTTGCATACAGATAAAATATTAATTTTACAAGAGGTAGTTTAGCACTTTAGTGCAAATTTTATTTGGATTAATCCTCACTGACGTTCACGGGTTAATAATTACATTACATCTTTGCGACCTAGATAGGTAGGTAAAAGGTTTCAGATGAAAACCAGCGCCAAGTAGTTACTTGTGGGTACTTGTTTGATGTTAGCCATGAGACACAAACTCCTTTTTTAAACATTTTGTATTAAGTTCGCCTTTGTTTCGTATAGTAAACGGAAAATAATATTGATGTAATTATTTTCATTAGCAAAATAGAATTCAAAACCAAACCAAAGAATGCTTTTTCATTTCTATGGTTTGGTTTTATTTTCTGTTTTGCTATACTTATTATGTGTGTATTTTTGTGTTTTGTTTAGTTTTTTTTTCTTTATACAGGGTGGCAGGTTAAATAGTGGAAATATTTTAAGGAGTCACTGTACTCATCATTATGAACAACTTTTACTATGGGACCAACCCAGAAATCACGAAAAAAAAATCTGCTGTTCCATACATTTTGTTGAGTTATGTGAACATAAATGTATGGAACAGCTGATTTTTTTTCGCGATTTCAGGGTTGGTCCCATAGTAAAAGTAGTTCATAATGATGAGTACAGTGACCCCTTAAAATATTTCCACTATTTAACCTGCCACCCTGTATAGCCAAAGTCTTGAATTGTGACAGTGATGTTTTCTTAAGGCGCTTTTTATTCTATCGAGGGAGGAGGGGCTCATGGCTAAATGACGGCCGCGCTGATCGATCGATCTGCGAGGTTAAGCTGCACTTGCCGCGGTCAGTCCTTGGATGGGTGACCGTTCTTTACACATCGAGACCCCTCCGTGCCTCGGAGAGCACGTTAAGCAGTCGGTCATAGGAATATCTTTGACAATCGTTACGGGTAGTCAGAAGCCCTAAAGTCTGACAGCTGGTCTAACATTCGAATACCGGTATTACCCATTAATTGGGTTGTGGAGGTCAGATGGCAGTTGCTCCACGTAAAATATTGATATTCAGCCAAAACTAGTTAGACTGGATGCCGACCCCAATATAATTTGGGAAAAGGCTAGGCAGATGATGATGATGCTTTTTATTCTATCGCGATGGCCCATCATACGCCTCTATGAACATACCTACATCCATAAAACGGTCGATGGCCGGGCACGGATCGAACCAAGGACCTTGTGGCAAGCAGGTCACTAGAGCCACTACACCAATAACACTAAATATACTTATATGGAAATGTAAAATATGCCCAGATTAACCTTTAAGCAATTGACTTTAAATTATTTATATTAAAATGATATCCTTTGAAATAAGTATTTGGAATGCATGTGTGGGTGAAGATTGACGAACGAGCTACTATAATTCTATATTTGGGATTTAGATAAACGGAGCAAAAACGTGGGATTTTATATTGGTTTTTAGGTATTTGTAGGTCAAAGATTTTCTGTTTTATATGTATAAAGTAGGTCAAGGGCATGAAATGACTAAGGTAATGTTCCCGGGAGGTTTCGCGAAAAATAACTATGTAGGTATAAGGGCTCATAATGAACGAAACTGAAATGCGCACGAAACGAAATTGTATACTTGCATTATACTTTATGAACAGGGCCCCAATTCTGCTATTTGAATAGTGTATGAATGGTGTCATAATGACACCATTACTATCAAAACCTAAGCGGTCATTGGCTTAGAGCAAGACTAACTCTTTCGTCATTGGTCAAAACGATGCCATTGAGACACTATTCTGACACGATTATAACAATTGCATTAGCAGACTTGGGGCCCAGATCTTTTACAAATATTTATGAAGTCAGTAAGTAATCTTCGGGTGCTTTATTAACGCATAGCATTGAATATCTTCTACTTAATTTACAGTTAGATAAAAAAAATCAACTGTTCCATACATTATGTCGAGCGAATCGTAGTTTTCATAATTATGAACTTAGCCTAAGAATAGACATGCTTCTGCGATAAGAATCGCGAGTTCAATTTACGCAAACATTTATATTGAGTCCAGATGTTTGTGTCTAAGTATGAGATAAAAGTGGCGAAGAGTTAGCTTTTGTAAGAGGTAAGCCGGAGCTACAAAGGCTTAACTGGATACGAAAAGCTAATTAATAAAAGTAGGCAATACTGCCTGTACTATTTTTCAAAGGGAAGCCGGTAGGAATCGTATTGTAGGGACCCTTCGCCACTGATGAGATGTATGTCTGTAAATACCTATACCTACACAAGTCACCGATTAAATCCAAGTATGGAGCAACGTTTTAAAAACAGCGTTATAGATGTAGTCATAAGTTTTTATCGCAAAGTGATGACTTTGCGATAAAAACTTATGACTACCTTACGATTATCTCACGTGCCATTCGATCGCGTCCCGTGAAGTATGCGCCTGCGACGACGTAAACAGTTGGGTCACAATGCGTGTCGATATGTCAGCGCCTCATTATAATTACAGCGGATGATCGATGGATCATCCGCGGTAATTATAATGAGGCGACTATGTGACCCAACTGTTTACGTCGTCGCAGGCGCATACTTCACGGGACGCGATCGAATGAGGAAGTATGTGATTCACATTATAACCACAGTTATAATAACTCTCTAAAGTTCTAAACTATAAAATAATAAAGCTGAAGAGTTTCTTTGTTTGTTTGAACGCGCGAATCTCTGTAACTACCGGGTCGGTCGGACTCGAAAAAATCTTTTTGTATAGCATAAGCATAGCATAATCGGCCTATAATGTTCCCACTGCTGGGACACAGGCCTCCTCTCTGTGAGAGGGAGTGGGCCGTAGTCCACCACGCGGGCCCAGTGCGGGTTGGTGGACGTCACATGTCTTCGAATTTTTGGTTCTAGGACATGCCGGTTTCCTCACGATGTTTTCCTTCACCGTTAAAGCAAGTGATAATTAATTTCTAATACGCACATGACTTCGAAAAGTCAGCGGTCCGTGCCTCGGAATCGAACTCGAACCATTCGCCGCCGCCGTGGGAGGCACATGGTTAAACCACTAGGCTATCACTGCTCGTCTTTTTGTATATGATAGCCAAATTCATAAGTAATAGTATAAACTATTTAACATCACGCTACGATCCTTAGGAGCCGTGCAACGGGGGTAAAACCGTGGGGCACAGCTAGATATTATAAAACTGAAGTGTTTGTTTGATTGTTTGTTTGTTTGAACCCGCAACCTCTGCCGTATCGTGGCGTAGGGCTCATGTCAGTTATTTTTAAATCCCTTATTTTCTTAATAACAATTTTGACATTTCTGAAGTCCTATCAAATGTATGGATGATGAACCACTTTAAAGTCTATACCAGTGGTTCTTAAACTTTTTGTAGCCACGGACCACTTTTAGAATTTTAAAAATTCCACGGACACCTGTCGAAGAAAATTTTAGGAAAAAAAACAAAGCATACTTACCTTATATTAAAAATAACATTTTAGCTAACTTAAAAAAGTTATTCTTTAAGAATCACTTTTATTGGTTAGCTAACCAACCAATGCATGAATTACTGCATTATTTTCCTAATAAATATGTGAGTGAACTGAGTGGCTGCGGACCACTGCCACTCACGTCACGGACGCCCAGGGGGTCCGTGGACCCCACTTTAAGAAACCCTGATCTATACCTATACACTGCGATTGGTTTTAGCAACCATAGTAGAATTCAGGACTACAAACCCGTTAGCATTTCCCAACATAAGTACCAAGTACCCAACATAAATAATATCATAACTCTTCCTACACCATTATGTATAATAATAGTGGTGCGATCTATCATAGCGTACTATTAACCATGTGGAACGCGTGTCATTACTAGTTAGTCGTTTGCGACACCTGACTGTCGAAACGGCTGTGGCATTTGGGATGAGTCAAGTGCAAATGTCAAGCTTTCACGAGATCGAGCGTAAGCCCAACTCTATATTGTTTGTTATAGATCTTATCTATACCTATAGGTACTATGATAAAACTGTAAAAAATCAGTGTTTGCACCTTGAAGATATTCCAGAAAAAACAGTCGAGAAAGGGTACTGTGACGTAACTACGGGCGTATGTAGGTATGCCTAATTTTTTTTTGGAATTTTTTTTTGGAAAGGGTACTGTGACGTAACTACGGGCGTATGTATGTATGCCAAAATTTTTTTTTCTGGGATTTTTATCTGCGTGCACGCATCACGCAAAAAGTACGGAACGGATTTTGATATGGTTTTCACAGTTTGATACATTAAGATTCAACTTAGAATCTGAGCTATGTCAGTCATCTAATTCCAATGGAATGAACCAGAGATAATTTGTTGTGGTTCACATGGACGGAGTTGCGGAAAAACGCTTGTAGTTAAATAAACGGATGCGTGAGAAGGCAGACTAACAGACAGACTTTGCAGGCCAATTGAAAGAGTTCGACTATCAATTACCCGGTGACACCTTTGGCCGACTATACACGGACTGCTCAAGCAGTGAGCTAGTGATCTAGTGCTCGAGCAATTCAACCACTTGAAGCTGTCATTGAAAACTGCTGCAGCTTTTTTTTTTTTTTTCATAGTTTTTTTTTTTTTTTTTTTTTTTATGAAGTGCCTCTCGCAGTTGGCTTCTAACAGCCGTCACTGCTTAACCGGTCATCTGGTGAGGACTTACAAATGCCTCCAGCCAGGCTTAAAACTAAGGTAAACTACAAACTAAGCGACTACACGCTAAGGGCACCCCCTACTGGGGTACGGACTTCGGCTTAGGGCATCGCTGGGGGGAGGACAACTAGAGGGAGGGGCTACTAGCTGGAACGGATTAATATGATTTAGGGACATATTTAAATCTACAGGCTCAGCCCGGGCTGGCTCGAGCAAGGGTCGGTTTGGGGTCTGAGTCATACGCGGCGGCGGACTCGGGTCATGATGGGGACGTCGCGACGGGCCTCGTCGGCGAGGTCGGAATGGTAACTGCTGCAGCAGTCGGTATCAGCTATATATAGATAGCTCGAGCATGTATGCCTGGCGACTGCTTGACCGCACGACCACCCGAAGCAGTCGGGCTGCTCGAGCGGTTCCGTGTACTTGCACGTGTAGCTTGAAGTAGTCAATACTGCCTGCTTCAAGCAGTCCATGTATGGTAGGCTTTTGTTGTACGGAACCCAAAAACGATCGCCAACTTCATTTCGTAATACAAAGCGATTACAAATAGAGTTAACAAGTAGTTATTGCGGAGATTTATGATCTGATCTGAAAGTTAAATCTTCGAACGATGTAGAATTATATGCGTAAAGCCAGAGAGATCATCAGTGAGTGTAGGTGGGATGGGAACATAGACAACCTGTCAAACTTAATGCACTCTTACATAATGTCATTCTTTTTCTTTGAAGTGTTCTTTGTAAACCATTTTTGAACGTGGGCCTGTCATAGATCACATAAATTATGAATATCGAGCGAGAGAGGTCTTAGGTTCGAATCCCGTGTGTCCGCTCCTACTGAACAGAACTTACTGGCATGGCGTTGGTGGGCTAACAGGAATATCAAGTTGTCGCGGAGCGCCTCCCTCCCTCTGTCCTCTCAGCGTCGGCTAGCTATCGGAGGGAGTCTCCACAGACACAAATCTTGATAGGAATAAAACACTGCAGGATGGTTGGAGAGGTATATTGCGAGACGTAGGTTGTATATTTGCACTTTATAACGTTACACAGAGGTATAAAAATAACTGTTACAAAAAGAGACTATTTGCTTATAGCTTTGCACACTTGATAAATAGGTAGTAGTTATAAAATATAACAGTACAGCGGTTCAGCGGTCACAAGTGATGTCGTTGGAGACCAGACAAAGAATGACGAAATAAATGCATAAAAATATGAGATGTTCTAATTTTGAAATTTGAAGTTCAAATCTGGAAGAATGGAGTGGATGAAGTGGCCAGTAGTGAAAGATTGCCAGCACTAAATGATGAAAGAGGATGACTCCGTCACAAAGTTAACTAGCTTCTGCCCGCGGCTTCACCCGCGTTTTTGGGATAAAAAGTAGCCTATGTGTTATTCTGATGTATAAGCTATATTACTGTAAAGTTTCATCAAAATCCGTTCAGTAGTTTTTGCGTGAAAGAGTAACAAACATCCATACATCCATCCATACATCCTCACAAACTTTCACGTTTATAATACATATTATATTAGGATAAACATGTAATCGATATTATATTAGGTGTGTCACCAAATATTGACCTAAACAAAAAAGTCACTTTATTTTCAAAGACCTATCCAACGATATCCCACATGAATGGGTGCGCGAAAAAAAAATATTCATCTCCCAGTTGACCGCACGGTTGTCGCAGTGGCTAAGAGATTGGCTGCTGCGCAACGTGTCGCGGGTTCGATTCCCGCATTGCACATAGGTCTGGCTGTTTGTGTATGTGAAATTTGTGTTTGTAAACGCACCCACGATACAGGAGAAATCGTAGTGTGGGGCAAAGTTAAAAAAAAAAAATATGTATGGAGTTTTTTCCTAATTATTTTTTTCGTTATTTTACTACACTCCTATAAGGCGGTTCACAGAAGATATACCTAGGTACCTACTTACTCTTGAAATGTTATATATACAGTGCTATAGTCTCCGAGAAAAATGGCTGTGACATACGCACGGACAGACAGATGTACAGGACGAAATTGTAAAGGTTCCGTTTTTGTCATTTGGCTACGGGACCCTAAAAACCATAACCACTTGACTGCCGAAATTAAAGAAACAATGGAAAATCCATTGTGTCTCGTTTATATATCTACGTTCGACGAGTTAACAGTCTCTATTACTTTAAAGTTTAACATAACAACAAAATTGATACATTTTTTTTCATTATACTGTTTTTCAGAAGAGTTATCCAATTTTGGATTTTGTCGTTGACAGTAGGTACCGACTCGAACAGGTGATATTACATTACATTATATTAGTCACTTAGATGGTACACTAGATAGCAGAGAACCTGTTAGACGGGCACATGTTACATAGCGCTAGCCATTGTTGCTAGACTTGTAACCGGTTAGCCTGGACCAGATATTCAAACGGTAGCAGGTATTTACAGTAGAAATTAACATAAATATGAAGTTTTGTGGTTTTTAGTATAAAATAATGTACCTACATATATATATAATATAGGTACCTACCTACTCGATTTTCTTTGGTTGAGGATATGACGTCAAAAATCAAAGTTAAATGAATGATGTGAAGCTTTATTCAAAACAATAAGAAGAAACAATAAAAAAATGAATTTAAATTACCATGCGGCTCGACACCAGGCATGTCTTCTGGCTAACTGACCGACTCCTGGTCAATTCAAAAGTGGTCTAGTTGAAATAAATATTTGACTTTGACTGTTATGATTACAGTTTTGGCAAGTCAATATTGTACATATTATGCACGGTATTTATTAAATTTACAGGTTGTCCCACGGCTATGCCACATGGAGGGAAAGTAGTTTAAATATTTGAGATAGGAAGTTTTGCTTCAAGAGATTAATACTTATAATTAACCCTTTCAATCGGCATCATAAAAATACAGGATGTTAATTTTTTCACATTTAGTCGGTTCGATTCCCAGCTGAAGCAAGCAACTTTATAAAAATCTTTGAATGCAGTATTACTTAATTTTAAAAACAAATTTTACTTTCTCTCCATGTGGCATAGCCGTGGGACACCCTGTATACCTAATTATACTAATTACTATTTTTTTTAATTATGCATGCTAAATAACTCTCATTTATATGTATTTATTGGTGTATATGTATGTGTCAATAAATATCTATTTAGATAAAAATGAATGTTTCTTTCTTTGTTTGTCCCGATGTGCGCTCCTATACAATTCATTCGATTGAAGTGAAATTTTGTACATTTGTTGTGTGCACGCCCATTTCAGTTAAATCAGTCGCCTAGCTAATGTTTTAGTTCAATCAGTCGCCTAGCTAATGTTTCAGTTGAATCAGTCGCCTAGCTAATGTTTCAGTTTAATCAGTCGCCTAGCTAATGTTTCAGTTCAATCAATCGCCTAGCTAATGTTTCAGTTCAATCAGTCGCCTAGCTAATGTTTCAGTTCAATCAGTCGCCTAGCTAATGTTTCAGTTGCATCAGTCGCCTAGCTAATATTTCAGTTGAATCAGTCGCCTAGCTAATGTTTCAGTTGAATCAGTCGCCTAGCTAATGTGTCAGTTCAATCAGTCGCCTAGCTAATGTGTTAGTTGAATCAGTCGCCTAGCTAATGTGTCAGTTCAATCAGTCGCCTAGCTAATGTTTCAGTTGAATCACTCGCCTAGCTAATGTTTCTGTTCAATCTGTCGCCTAGCTAAGTTTCAGTTTAATCAGACGTCTAGCTAATGTTTCAGTTGAATCAGTCGCCTTGCTAATGTTTCAGTTGAATCAGTCGCCTAGCTAATGTTTCAGTTGAATCAGTCGCCTAGCTAATGTTTCAGTTACAAACAGTGGCCTAGCTAATGTTTCAAAATTACTTATATGCACACAAAGCCGTGAGTACAATCTTGTGTATTTTAAAATTTATCATGATTTACAGTAATCCTCACTACTTAAATATTTGACACGCGACTTAATGAATTAGTCAACCTTTAGTTAACTGTGCATATGAGCTAATAGTTATGGTAATAAGTTACCTAACTTGTTCCACGTTAAATGCATGTTATCTAGGTAGTCATTGCGAATTATGATGTTTACTTTGCTTTTAGTAAGGTAAATCGTCATGCAAGATTGCAATGTGTAATTTTTAACATTCCTTAAAAAATGAAACCATTTAGGTAGGTAGGTATTATTAGTAGATTAGTAACTACAAAACAAAAGAAAACTTCTTAATCATTAAGAAAATCGATTTAGTGCTGTTTGTAATTAATCATTCGATATCGTGTAAAATATATTAATTATAAGAAAAAACCGGCCAAGTGCGAGTTGTACTCATGCACCGAGGGTTCTGTGTCAGTTTTGGACGTATAAAGTGAAAAAAACCGGACCGCATAACAAAGTTTGTATGTGAAGGAATTTTGATGATTTTGAAAAAACTACTCACTAGATCTCGTTCAAACCAATTTTCGGTGGAAGTTTACATAGTAATGTTCCTCATATAGTTTTTTTAGTTTTATCATTCTCTTATTTTAGAAGTTACAGGTTACGAGAGACACTTCTAAAGTGGTAAAATGTGTGTCCGGGGGGGAACCTGTTTTATCATTCTCTTATTTTAGAAGTTACAGGGGGGGGGGACACACATTTTACCACTTTGGAAGTGTCTCTCGCGCAAACTATTCAGTTTAGAAAAAAATGATATTAGAAACCTCAATATCATTTTTGAAAACCTATCCATAGATACTCCACACGGATGGGTTTGATGAAAAAAAATTGTTGAGTTTGAGTTCTAAGTATGGGGAACCCCAAAAATTTATTGCTTTTTTCTATTTTTGTGTAAAAATCTTATTGCGGTTTACAGAATACATCTCCTTACCAAGTTTCAACAGTATAGGTCTTATAGTTTCGGAAAAAAATGGCTGTGACATACGGACGGACAGACAGACAGACAGACATGACGAATCTATAAGGGTTCCTAGTTTTACTACGGAACCCTAAAAAAATACAGTCAAAATGAAAACCTCCTCCTTTTTTGATGTTGTTTAAAAAAACCAGGACAAGTGCGAGTAGGGCTCGCGCCCTGAGGGTTCCGTGCAAACTTAATTATTGTTATTATTATTAATTATTAATTAATGTTGGGTTAGGTTAGGTTTAGGGTTGCAATCGAAGAATTTATAACCTTGTACCCAGTTAGTACAAGGTTATAAATTCTTCAAGCAACTTGTCAAACTTACTATAAATTTTTCGACAGCAAGAGAAATGGTTCAACTATGTTCTCATAGGTGGCGCTATTACCGATTACCATTTATTATTTGACATACCTAGATGGCCGTATCTTTTGATCCTAAGGACTTAATATACGCTTGAATTTTTTACACCTCCAAGGGACTATTTATAGACTAGTATTTGGTATTAATTTGATACCTTTATCCATTTTTGAGAAAAGACAAGGACAAGTAAACACTTAAGGGTTTGAGCGGAATATCAAATAAACAAAGAAAAACTTTACCTAATTATTTATAATGTATTCTCAAAGACAATATTTTGAAGGTTATTATTAGAAATTAATATGATGTTGCAAAATAAATGAAACGTATAAAGCAATATTTTTAGGGTTCCGTACCAAAATGGTAAAAAAGGAACCCTTATGGTGCGACTTCGTCTGTCTGTCTGTCTGTCTGTCTGTCTGTCTGTCACACCTGCTTATTTCAGCAACTACTTATGCTATCGACTTGAAATTTGGAACAGTTATAAAGAATGCTTGTTCAACTTTATTGCAAATGAAAAAAATCCAAAAATATTTATATTTTCATTGCAAAAGGGTCCGGAGTGGGGGTCCAAAATTTTAAAGTGGGGTTACTAGGTCAAATGATATATCATATGAAAGGGCTTGATCTGCACATTTCAAAATATGTTTTTATTTTATTTTATGTCTCACAGTTTTCGACATATGATGAAAAATGTCCAAAAAAATACCATTCCCCCCCCCTTATCTCCGAAGTTTGCGGGGCGAAAAATCTTAAATAATTAGGGTTGATAGGAATTTACCCAAATATGGCACCAAAAATAAAACGATGTTCCTAACTAGTACAGTTTTTTCAAAATCATCAAAATTGCTTCACAAACAAACTTAATTATGCGGTCCGGATTTTTTCACTTTATACGTCCAAATATGATACGGAACCCTCGGTGCGCGAGTACGACTCGCACTTGGCCGGTTTTTTTTTTAATGTATTACCTTCAAGCGCATCAATGTCTCAAATATATACAACAATCTCTGAGACATCATTTTGAAGCTTAACATTTAAAAATAACCACTCAGAAAAACATTTGAAATGTATTCAAATTGACATTGCATTCATAATTATCATTATCTTTATGATCAGCTCCATATAGTCACACACTATTAAATAACTGATTTATAAACGTTGGTACCATTTAGTTTATATTCATTTTAGGCTCCATAGACTTATCGATAGCAAGTTAATGGTTCAACTTTATTCAACTGTGTTGTCATAGATGGCGTTATTATAAATGACATAAAAATATGTGACATAAATGGTTCGTATCTTTTGATTGCGTTGATTTAGAATCTTACATTTTTTACACCTCTCAGGTACCTCAGTATTTGATATTAATTTCAACCTGAAACCTGACAAAACCGGCCAAGTGCGAGTCGTACTCGCGCACCGAGGGTTCCGTATCAGTTTTGGACGTATAAAGTGAAAAAAACCGGACCGCATAACAAAGTTTGTTTGTGAAGGAATTTTGATGATTTTGAAAAAACTACTCGCTAGATCTCGTTCAAACCAATTTTCTTTAGTTTTATCATTCTTTTATTTTAGAAGTTACAGGTTACGAGAGACACTTCTAAAGTGGTAAAATGTGTGTCCGGGGGGGAACCTGTTTTATCATTCTCATAATTTAGAAGTTACAGGGGGGGGGGACACACATTTTACCACTTTGGAAGTGTCTCTCGCGCAAACTATTCAGTTTATAAAAAAAATGATATTAGAAACCTCAATATCATTTTTGAATACCTATCCATAAATACCCCACACGGATGGGTTCGATGAAAAAAAAATTTTTTGAGTTTCATTCTAAGTATGGGGAACCCTAAAAAATTATTGTTTTTTCTATTTTTATGTGAAAATCTTAATGCAGTTCACAGAATACATCTCCTTACCAAGTTTCAACAGTATAGGTCTTATAGTTTCGGAAAAAAATGGCTGTGACAAACAGACGGACAGACAGACAGACAGACATGACGAATCTATAAGGGTTCCTAGTTTTACTACGGAACCCTAAAAAGGGCCTTGATAGACGGACAAACGGACATCAATGTGATCCTATAAGGGTTCCATTTTTGCCTTTCGAGGTACGGACCAATAAAAAGGTATTGAGTGGTTAAATAAGATGTTATGCGTGCATTTTTCTACTGTACTGGTATGAGACTATTTAATTTCCGTGTTTCCGAGTGAATCTTCTGCAATGTTTGTTTAATATTCTAAAGCTGTCAAAGTTACTCACAAACACCTTTGATAACATCTCAGATAGTGATATAATCAGCTGATCAAAATCTCGTTACCACCACTTTATCTTGTAATGCTATTACCTTATAGCACTTACCTTATAGCAAGTAGTGATAGCCTAGTGGTTTAACCATGTGCCTCCCACGGCGGATGGTTCAAGTTCGATCCCGAGGCACGCACCGCTGACTTTTCGGAGTCATGTGCGTATTAGAAATTAATTATCACTTGCTCTAACGGTGAAGGAAAACATCGTGAGGAAACCGGCTTGTCCTAGAACCAAAAACTCGAAGACATATGACGTCCACCAACCCGCACTGGGCCCGCGTGGTGGACTGCGGCCCACTCCCTCTCACAGAGGAGGCCAGTGTCCCAGCAGTGGGAACATTATAGGCCGATTATGCTATTACCTTGAAATTAGCCAAGATAATTTCATTAACGTTAGCGATGGGTATTATTGAGACAGATGGCTGATTTAAGCTTTTACGTTACGCTTTTTCATTGCATGTTTGTATAAGCCTCTTTGATTAATACTAGGTAATTTATTAAATGCTTAATGCAACAATGCAGTCCTGAGTTACCTCTAAAGAGTTTTAGTAGGTATAATATACAGGGTGGCAGGTTAAACAGTGGAAATATTTTAAGGGGTCATTGTACTCATCATTATGAACAACTTTTACTATGGGACCAATCCTGAAATCGCGAAAAAAAAACAGCTGTTCCATACATTTATGTTCACATAACTCAACAAAATGTATGGAACAGCTGATTTTTTTTTCGCGATTTCAGGGTTGGTCCCATAGTAAAAGTTGTTAATAATGATGAGTATAATGACCCCTTAAAATATTTCCACTGTTTAACCTGCCACCCTGTATTTTATAGTACAACATTTTTTTTTTATAGGAGATGTAATAGAATATAAATAACTAGCTGTTGCTCCCAAGTTTGTCTGCGTGAAAATAAATGAAAAGTAGCCAATGAACTCCTCTAGGTTCCAGGTTACCTCTTTGTCAAACTTCATCGAAATTCGTACAGCCGTTTCAGCGTGAAGGAGTAACAAACACACCTACACACACAAACTTTCGCATTTATAATTTTAGCGTGACAAGGCATTTTTTAAACAATTTGTAACAATAATCAGAATGTTTTACTGCAAAATCAATGCTGGGACTCAGGCCTTTGTCTACAGTCACTGGCCACTATGGGCCCAGTGCGGGTTAGTGGACGTCACATGTCTTATGCGCCTGCCAGACTATGCTCCGTGCGCTGCTCATCGCTATGCTCCTCGCGCTGCCGTGATTTGCCGCGATGTTGCCCTCTCTGCCGGACGAGACGAGAGAGAGAGAGAGAGAGGACGAGGAGCATGACGTGTGGCATGACGAGTAATGTTGCCACACTATGTCTCTGCCTCCTTTCCTCGCTACTTTCCATGCCACTCGTCGAGTGTGTGGCAGGCGCATTAGAATTATTAGATCTACGACGTGCCATTAATTTCCTTGCGCTGTTTTCCTTCACCGTTTTTAGAGCAGTGATGAAATAAATTGCCTAAAATAATATAATTAGAACAAAAGATAATGTCTTTTGTTTGCTATTCAAACTAGTTTATATAATTGACATTAAGGCCGTACTCCTAAGTTTGCGGAAATAGCGTGCATTGTACGTCACCAAATAAATTGTAGCTAAACTTAGAATTTATATGATTGTTAAATGGTTTATTTTCACAACTTGTGGATAGATGGCCATACAGTCATTATGTGTTATATTTTGTAATTGAATAATTGGTCGTTGTATCAGCTTATGGGTTCCTTTTGTACCATTTTGGTACGGAACCCTAGCATTGCATAAGCATAATCGGCCTATAATGTTCCCACTGCTGGGACACAGGCCTCCTCTGTGAGAGGGAGTGGGCCGTAGTCCACCACGCGGGCCCAGTGCGGGTTGGTGGACGTCACATGTCTTCGAATTTTTGGTTCTAGGACATGCCGGTTTCCTCACGATGTTTTTCCTTCACCGTTAAAGCAAGTGATAATTAATTTCTAATACGCACATGACTTCGAAAAGTCAGCGGTGCGTGCCTCGGGATCGAACTCGAACCATTCGCCGTGGAAGGCACATGGTTAATCCACTAGGCTATCACTGCACGTTGCACACGGAACCCTAATGATAAAGAAAACTCTACAAGTCTATCCATAGGTCGTTGACCGTGATACACGTGTAACATAAGAAGCATATGGTTAAGACAATGGATGATCACATAACGCCGCTGATGTTACATAACCGTAATTTACAGAACACTAGAGATCGTTGTTATTTTATGAATGAAATAAACGTATAGGTTAGCATTCTTCTGTTAAGGAAATAAGGAAGGGAGATACAGTCCGGCCGGCTGAGAGAATGCGTTCTTGACACTTGATTAATTTAGCACTAAACTTGTTTATTTTATTGTAGGTTTATGTTATAATAAGAACTTTAGTTAAATTAGTATCAATAGTGCATGTAGACGATGAAAATAGTTATAATCGTAAAATATTTTCCACTTCAAAGTTTCGTCGCCCGTACCATCACGAACTGTATCAGAACGCATTCTCTCAGCGGCCGGACTGTAATTGTTTCTTTTCGAAATACTTCAAATAAACATTTTTCTTTCTTCTTTCTTTCTTATCAAGCGTTTGCCGAACAACTAATGGACTTATTATAATTTGCAATTTATTATTATTTCAGAAGTCGGTATGTTTTCTTTTTTTTGCATTCTGTGTGACCTAGAAAACACTGGAAATATAAACTAAATTATTGTGTAACAATATACTAAAGGAACCTTTTTGAAATCAGTAAAAAAAACCGGCCAAGTGCGAGTCGTACTCGCGCACCGAGGGTTTTGGACGTATAAAGTGAAAAAAACCGGACCGCATAACTAAGTTTGTTTGTGAAGGAATTTTGATGATTTTGTAAAAAAACTGTACTAGTTAGGAACATCGTTTTATTTTTGGTGCAATATATGGGTAAATTCCTATCAACTCTAATTATTTTAGATTTTTCGCTCCGTAAACTTCGGAGATAAGGGGGGGGAATGGTATTTTTTCAGACATTTTTCATCATGTGTCGAAAACTGTGAGACATAAAATAAAATAAAAACATATTTTGAAATGTGCAGATCAAACCCTTTCATATGATATATCATTTGACCTAGTAACCCCACTTTGAAATTTCGGACCCGCACTCTGGCCCCTATTGCAATGAAAATAAAAACATTTTTTGGCTTTTTCCATTTTCAATAAAGTTTGGCAAGCATTTTTTTATAACTGTTCCAAATTTCAAGTCGATAGCATTAGTAGTTGCTGAAATAAGCAGGTGTGACAGACAGACAGACAGATGAAGTCGCACCATAAGGGTTCCTTTTTTACCATTTTGGTACGGAACCCTAAAAACCAGCTTAACACTTACACTGCCGATCCAAAAAGGTTGAAGGTTCAATCTCCACTAGAGTCAGGCACCGGTGCCTGACGTGGCAGCCTACCTGTTAAAAATATATCGTGTTCCATTGGAATCGGTCAATCCAAATCGTGACTAGCTAATAAAAGTCTAAACACACCGTCAGATTGAATCATAATTTAATTTATTAGATTAAAAGGATCTTTTTATTAGGTATTAATTATGTTGTGGGTGGGTCGTGGGTCATTTAGATAAAGATATAAATGGCCTGATATAAACAAAACATTTAAACGACCTACAAGTATAGGTACTTCCGGGTTGGAATAGAACATGGTTTTTCAAAAGAAGAACTATAAGGACTTAATTTAGATGTTTAGTGTTGGAATGCTGCCGTGCGGGTATCGTACCGCTCACGGACGGTTGTTTTTTGTTTCCCGACTACGGAGGGTTGTGTTTGACCGCGTATGTATGTACCTATGTACGGTCAGGGAAAGAGATCGTTTAGCAGGTACCTCAGATCATAGAAACAAGGAGATATGCCATCATAGCAAATTAGTACGGGAACAACTGATGCCACTTTTAGTACATTTTTCGACACAATTACGCGCATAATTAAGCGCTCCTTGTGAATAAAAAGATCTCCCACGCATTGAACATTCCGCACACCCTCAATCTAACACTGTTAATCGTCACTCAACACTAGCACTAAACTAAAACACTGTATTTATACCATCGATCGTGTTCGGTTCGTCGCCAGCGCGTACGTTTTTAATATGAGCAATTTGCTCAAGATCAGGCATCAAGCTCGATAGCGCCTTGGCACATCTCCTTGTTTCTATGATCTGAGGCAGGTACACTATCATTCATATTTGGTCTTATATTCAAACTTCGAAGCAATTCGAATCCGAATTGCTTCGAAGTTTGAATATACGACCAAATATGAATGGTAGTGTACCTGCTAAAGGATCCCTTTCCCTGACTGTACTATGTACATCTGTAGGTACCCTCATAACGTCTAAACTACTTATCATAATTTGACAAATAGGGTATTTTTGGAAGCGTCCTAATCGTCCGCTTGTTGAAGGCTATGTGATGTCATATTAAATTGACTATGGCGCCGCCTACTACGACAATAATCGAACTGAAAGTATGAAACAAGAAAATATTCCTGTCTGATAGCCAGATATTCAGGATATAGCCGTGGTCGCATGCCGCAGTATTGTTGACTAATCGATATAGGCCGGCCCAACAGCCCCCCTAGTTGCTTTTCTGTTAGCGTTAACGCCAAACGCTACGGATAAAATGTATGGAAGTGACATTTGTGAGTCACGTGACTTTTCCAAAGGTAATGTCATTGTCATACATTTTGGGCTTATCGTTTGGCGTGAACGCTAACAGAAAAGTAACTTGGCTAGAGCCTCAGGGCCGCATGCGACCATGGCTATACCCTGCATCAAACCAACGAGAAATGATAAGTGAAAATCGAGTTTACTAACAAGCGGATGAACTTACACCACATGTGGTAAGTACTGCAACATACACAAACAAACACGGTCCTAATCACACACATATGTACGCAATAGCTCACACCTGTTGAAAGTGTTCACGGTAACTATCTTGGAGCCAGAAACTTTGCAATAGCACGGTTTAATAGGGTTTGTGCAAAAGTTAGAGGTCAACAGTTTGTGTCGAGTGAATTAGTGATGGAGGTGCTGACTGGATGGAGATGAGCGTGGATATTTTATTAATCTTTAAGTATCAAGTATTCATATTTTTGTAATTATTAAAATCGAAAGTGTTTCATAATCTATACGTTAAAAGAATTTATAAAATCTAATACGAGTTCATCCAGCCGTTCTATCCAACAGATTTGCTTGATTTAAAAAAAAAAGGTATTTAAGCACAGATTCATCATCAAGCATTGGAAATTACCAAACTTTCATCCAAAGTTATAATAAAACGCGATTTCCTCCTAGATATCTCCGGTTCTAATTGAGGTACGCGGTTCGTTTTGGTCCAAGATCACTCACTCGAACGAGTTCTTTCATTTGAGCCTATGCCCGCTTCAATTGGTTGAATTAGAGGGGAGCTAGGTGCGTACCACCAACTTGACTTTCAATATGAGTTTCAAAATAGGTTACAATAATTATTTATTTATCATTTGAGGGCGTTATTTTTGAATTATACGTATTATCAACACAATGCTGCGGAGCAGCACGAGTATCTGAAATTGAAATTGAAATACCTTATACCTTTTAGAAAAGGATGATGATGGCAACGCGCAACGCGAGAAAATATACCTAGGTACCTCTTATTTTCTCGCCTAGATTTACTTGCCTCTTTCCACTTTTATTTAATTTATTTTTAGTTTTATTGTAGGTATTTTGGTAAATATTTTATGATGCTGTCTTTTACCTTATTAAGACGAGACGACCACAACTTCGACCGTTCGACCGGTTCCAAACACATGGTTTGTAGGTATAAATAGTTAATTAATGGTTGTACAAAAACCTATTATGATAATTATATCGACACCTTTGGGTTCAAAGGGCGCAAATACCATTATGACCAAAATGAGATTCGAGCCATATAATCGATACCTTAAGGCCCAAATTTCATATTTGCCAAAATGGCCTTTACGCCCATTGAACTCAAAGGTATCGATATGTTGTAGCATGATCTGACAATTATAGTGTCATACTGAGTCAAAGTAATAGGTAAACACAGAGGAAATAGTGTTTTACCTCCGTGGTATTACACCGTGAATACACAGTTGAGTATGACAAGTTATCGTGACGTCCATGTTTTGACTTGAAAGATTTTTTTAAATGTCGCTGTCTCTTAAAGCCATGATGTTCTAAAAGCACTAATTTAAGAACACTAAACCAATTATAGACACAATAAAAAAATATTATATCTCGCGTCGATCTACAGTCCATTTCACATGGATCGAACCAAAGACTACGCTCATGCAGTCACGCACAAGACAACTAGACAGCGAGGCAGTCAAACGAGGAAATGGAATATTAAACTTGTTAAAAATACATCGTACTGACGTAACAACCTTTTATGGCAGAGATGGACAAAAAAAAACAATTAATTAAACCTAACACGACCACGACGAAAAATCTGTCGTAAACTAATTTGCGTGTCTATAAACTGATGTTCTAAGATGTTATTCTAAATCATGTTTAGACTTGTTATGTAAATGACGTAAGGTTCTGCACGAATCTATATCTTTTTCTGCAAAATGAGCAGAGAGGAAAACAATAAAGTCTCTGGGGTACAACTCGTGATGTGGTGGCCAACACACTCGAGCCTCAGCCTGCTAAAAAAGCTGAGCTCGAGCCTAAAAAGAAGAAAATCAAAGTATTCGAAGTTACGAAGGAACACATCCGAAAATAAAAAAAAAACCGGACAAGAGCGTGTCGGACCACGCACAGTGTAGGGTTCCGTAGCAAGAAGCATTTCAGTCTACCGACCGCAAATATAAGTTTTCTTGCGGTTGTCGAACTCAAAACTGAAAAAAGTGAATATTTCAAAAAGTTATTGACGTATTTTGTTCAAACCAATTTCAATCGAGAGTATTTATTAAATGCAATAAGCTTGATTTTTTCCAGATTTTTCGATAGCGCGGTTGGAAAATTACAGGGGGGGGGGGACATTGTTAATGACTTTCGGAGCTCCTAGTTCACTTAATATGCACTTAAATAAAAAAGTCATTTAGAAACCTCTATGTTATTTTCAAATACCTATTCAATGATACCCCACATGACGGGGTACAGGAAAATATTTTTTTTCATCCTTCAGTTTCATGTATGGGAGCCCCCTAATTATTTTATTTTTCATAATTTCATTACAGGCCTTTATAGCGGCTTATAAAAGACATCTACCTACGAAGTTTCATTCAAATTGTTTATGAACTGTAGATTTTACGAGGGTGTGACAGACGGACAGACAGACGGACATGACGAAACTATAAGGGTTCCTAGTTTTACTACGGAACCTTAAAAACCCGACTGCGACAAAAATTGAACTGAAAAGCATGAAACAAGAAAATACTCCTGTCTGATATCCTGAAATTCTTCTCTAGACTTAAGGAATTCAGTGTTGTGAAAACTTAATAAATCAACGTTTAACGTCAACGCTTAAGATAAGTTCCCATCTCTATCTTGCACTTGTAGTTTGACAGTTGTGCGACAGTGAAATGCTAAGCTAAGACAAGTGCTAAGTAACGCTTATTAATCTCAGCCTGGCTCTGAGGCTATATCGGAACTACCTATATTTTGAACATACAATTAGGAGAATAATTGCCCTTCAGAGGAAACTGCGTATTACGATCTTTCCCTTCACAGCCCTTTATATTATTATTGTATGTATTTTACACAAGAATACCATGTTCATAGCATAAGCATAATCGGCCTATAATGTTCCCACTACTGGGACACGGGCCTCCTCTCTGTGAGAGGGAGTGGGCCGTAGTCCACCACGCGGGCCCAGTGGGGGTTGGTGGACGTCACATGTCTTCGAATTTTTTGGTTCTAGGACATGTCGGTTTCCTCACGATGTGTTCCTTCACCGTTAAAGCAAGTGATAATTAATTTCTAATACGCATATGACTTCGAAAAGTCAGCGGTGCGTGCCTCGGGATCGAACTCGAACCATTCGCCGTAGAGGCACATGGTTAATCCACTAGGCTATCACTGCACTCCATGCTCCATGCACCATGTTCATAATATCCAAAATTACCATAATTATGAGCTTAAATACAGATACAACTTTATCTACGACAGTAAAATATTTGATACCTACACCAATTTTATAGCTAATCCGGTCTTTATGGTTAACAAGCCATATACGTACAAATTAACGACCAAAACCCGATGGATGCAGGCATAAAAACCGCGAACATAATTTATAATAACCAAATACGTTAGTGGGTTAATCCCAACAATAAAAAAAAGTTAAAACACTTGACTAGTCGTCGAAACGTATAGAATAGACAAAGGTTTCGATTTCGTAAAGTGACCAATAAAATGTGAATGACGCTAACGATGTAACTATAACTTCAAAATAAATTCGGGAAAGAGCGTATCGGACCACGCACAGGGTTCCGTAGCAAGAAGTATTTTAGTTTTCCAACCGCAAAATATAAGTTTGTATTTCATTATGAAACAGAAAGTTATTTCTGCTGTTGGAAAACTCAAAACTGAAAATAGCGAATATTTGAAAAACTAATTGACGAATCTTGTTCAAACTATTCTAATCGAAAGTGTTTATTAGGTGCTACGACTAATTAAGTATACAAGACTCCAACTCAATGCCTACAACTTTTTAGTTATACTATGGACATCGATACGACGTCACCATACATAATTTCAACTGATGCCACGATACGGCAGAGGTGGCGTGATTAAGTCCCACTGAAATCAGTTGTTTTTAAATAATTATGTAAGCTTTAATGTTAATAAATATAATTATAAGAAATTTTCAAAAACAACTGACACAGGCGGGTTCAAACCCCACCTGTGTCAGTGGTTTTTGAAAATCTCTTATATATTGAATAACATTAAATAAGCATAACATGGTTCTTACATGTTTAAATTTCACAAAAATATACATGTATAATTTTTTATTGAATAAGGTATGGGTAAATACAATAAATAATCAAAAAAGTGCAGTGATAGCCTAGTGGATTAACCATGTGCCTTCCACGGCGAATGGTTCGAGTTCGATCCCAAGGTACGCACCGCTGACTTTTCGAAGTCATGTGCGTATTAGAAATTCATTATCACTTGCTTTAACGGTGAAGGAAAAACATCATGAGGAAACCGGCATGTCCTGGAACCAAAAAATCGAAGACATGTGACGTCCACCAACCCGCACTGGGCCCGCGTGGTGGACTACGGCCCACTCCCTCTCACAGAGGACGCCTGTGTCCCAGCAGTGGGAACATTATAGGCCGATTATGCTATGCTTATGCTAATCAAAAAAACTCTGGTACGCAGAGCATACATAAATTGTAGACAAATAATTTACCATAAAATAAATGTAAAAATAGATTTGTGGGCTAAAACATGAAGGAAAAATAAAGTGAGGAAATCCGTTAAATGTAATGAATAATTCATTGCGTGTGATGCCGTGAGAGTAGCGACAGGTGGTTACAGTTTCAATGTTTACCGTGAAATACTGTTTCTACGTGGCTATGTGGAGAATAATATCCCTGATGCTGACAATGTGTGTAGGCCCTTAGAGTGCTCTGCCTTTCTAGATGCAGCCAAGTTTTTTAGAAACGTGTTTAATTTAGATAGATTAGTAGCTGGTGCCCACGCCTTCTCTTCGCGTGAAAATTACAAATTTATCCCACGGGAACAGTACATTTTTCCGTAATAAAAAGTAACCTATGACAGAAGAAATTTCTAGTGGAGACAACATAATAGAATAAACGAAGAAATAATCATACTCCGTGAAGAAGAATTGTGTATAATAAGCCGCAGTTTTCGATGTTTTCTTAAACATCGAGTTTAAGGCGCTGATAACTGCCAACGGCCTTGAGTGATTTGGGTGGTATAGCTTGAGTGTTCTGCGCTGAGCTCAAGCAACGCGACATACGTCCACCGAGCAATACGACTCGCCTATCAAGGAGCGCGCTGTGCCGAATTAGACGTATTATTACTTTTTAGTATCTAAAATATTAAATAAAAAAAGTAACAGGCAATATTATAGGTAGTAACATAGTCTTTTCACACAAAACAAATAATGAAAATATCTTAAGCGATTTGAAAGTAATTAGGTTTTTATGTTTTGGGTAGACAGTAATTCATGAATTTATTTCATTAAGTATTTTACTACAATAGTTAAATATTCACAGGTACGATTGATGTATATATGTTCTAATTTAACATAAAAAAATTGCACAACTAACCTGCATTATTTGACGGCGAAATAAGAGATTTAAGAAAGTGATTATCGGCTAGTTTCGGCTTTGTAGAGCGTCGTAGGTATCCGTCACTCATGCCTATGTGACGTTTTGTCGCTGACTTGTTTATTAGATACCGGACTGTCAGTGCTACGTGCGACAGAGATGACGCTATATAAACACAAAGCTTATCATGTCGAATATTATTTTTCTAAAGCTCGATTTGTAATATACAGGGTGTAAAAAGACACATCACCAAGCCGACACCTACGCATTCTGTACGTGTAACCAAGTAACATTGGGAAAAAAACATTGCTGGAAGCGACTTTTATTTTTAGGTAGGTAAGTATTAAAAACAGCGTTACATGGACATAAGATGGACCATAGAAACCACACGATGGAAGGGTCCACAGGGAAAGAGGAATGCCGGTAGACCTATAAGAGGTTGGGCTGATGACATTATCCAGGTGTCAGGAAACGACTGGACAAATACAGGCAAGGATAGGGATTTGTGGAAAAAGCTGGAGGAGGCCTTTACCCAAAAAGGGGTCCATATTTCAATGAAATAAGAGTAACCATACTAACAATATACAATAAGTAAATTTACTAATACCTTACTAACAAGTTTGAAATCGAACGCAGAAATATGGAATAAACGGCTTTTTTATTTATTAAAAACAGCTGTTTTTTGAAATTACGCGCTACCGACTATGCCTATGGGTGTAATGATTTGTACGGGATGGAGGAGGTGGTGTATAATAGGTGTACCCCGGCCCCCGAACCCCGCTGCGCTGCCGCCCGGTGCCGTTTTCGTGAAAAACAAAAAAAAAATTGAAACTTTAACCTTCAATATCTCCATAACCAGTCGGTTCCCAGGTATGGTCCAGTACAAGAAAATCATCGTATCGATGGGTAGAATATGTGGTTTCAGTTTTCGTTAAGGGTCTTTTTACACCCGATATATGTAGGTACTCCTAAATCAGCGGCATGTTATGATGGCCGATTTGAAGTTTGTCCGCTCATAAAGTTTCATAAAAATTCTTTCAAAAGTAGTTGTAAATTTTTACGAAACTTTATGAGCGCACTTAAACGTCAAATCGGCCATCATTCATCATCATTGTATGTATAAATATACCACAAATAATTAAACCTCAGCTATAAACTGAAGGTTTGTGTGGATCCTTTCGCTGTCTTCTCAAGCGAGTTTGTAATATTCGACATATTACTAAACGCACGTATAAATAATGTGTAATTAAATGCTTCAGACATTACGTTTGTTGAACGGTCACGGTTAATGTATGTGATCCTGTGAGAAGCGAAGCTATGCGACTGGGAGCTAGTTAAAAATACCTTTTAACAAAAAATAAAACCAACTTCAATAAAGGGTATCACACAATTGCAATAATATCGCAAGCGTTATTTGTTCTTAGTACATTTTGTATTAGGACGTCTATGATAATAACGCCGTGATACAAATAGAACGCTTGCATTATTGCGTTATTTATTCTCAGTACATTTTGTGTAAGGACGTCTGCGATCTTACACAGAGCTGCGATAATAACGCGTCATGACTCATGCGATATTATCGACTATTGCACTTGTGTGGGAGAGCTTGCACGCACGAGGGATCCACACACGTTAGAAATATTGGACGATAGTAAAAACTAAAACCCTGCTACGACGAAAATCGAACTGAAAAGCATGAAACAAGAAAATATTCCTGTCTCATAGCCTGAAATTCTTCTCTAGACTTTAGGAATTAAGTGTTGTGAAAAACTGAAATCAGCGTTTTAATATCCAGGGTATAGCCGTGGTGGTATGTCACCAACACCGTATTAATGACTAATACGCTAGCCTTTTTTTTTTTTTTTTTTGAGGATGGGAAATCATCAAATGAGCCCTCCCGCTCTGGGCGGAGCGGAAGGGAGTGTCAGACTCTTACTGACTAAAACCCACCCATGTTCCTTCCTTAGCCCTTTTGTCCGGGTCAGCGGTATCCCTTCCAGACAATCCCGCTTTCCCGGCAGGCCTGGCCCCTAATGGGCCCCCTCTCTGATGCTGACATCTCTTTGAGGCGCGCGTGGAACACGTACGCGCCGTTCGACACGGGCCTGGTCCTGATCGGACGGTGAGCTACCCATTACTCATCGCCCGCAGGCCCGCGCCTACGGTGGCCGGGAGTCGTCACGCGGCTCCCGACGCCCGGAGCGTCTACCGCGGCGGCTTGGACGGGAGAATCTCTCCCTCTCCCGTCCCGCCGCCTCCTTCACTAGCATGACTGCTTCGCAGAAAGAGGCAACTGCCTCCCACTCCCCCTCGCCCCGGACCATGGCTTGAACCAGGGCCGGGCGCGAGAGGTCGCCGCCGCTGCCGATCGCCTCTACGAGGACACGGCGGTGCTCCGCTCATGCAGGGCAGGCCCCCACCGTGTGCTCCACCGTGTCCTCGGGGCGATCAACGCAGTGATGACATCCGGGCGTTTCCTCCCGCCCGATGATGTGCAGGTACCTCCCGAAACTTCCGTGTCCGGTGAGGACCTGCGTCAGGCGGTAGGTGAGGACGCCGTGACGTCTCCCTAGCCACTCCTCAAAGAGGGGTCTTACCGCCGCTATTGCGGCGTGCCCTCCGCTGGGTTGCGAAAGTCGCTCCTTCCATGCCACCATGAGATCGCGCCTAACAATACGCTAGCCTAACAATATTAAAACGTTGATTTTAGATTTTTACAACACTGAATTCCTTAAGTCTAGAGAAGAATTTCAGACTTATGAGACAGGAATATTTTCTTGTTTCAAACTTTTCAGTTCGATTTTTGTCGTAGTCGGGCTTCAGTTTTTTTTACTATATTTTTTGGTATATAACTTGATATCCAAGTCCAGTTTAGGAGAAGATATTGATTGGTTAACTATAATTAAACATTGTGTGTGGTCAAGGTGATTCGGCCGTGATAAAAGTAATGGAATGTGTAAGGTCTTCAACTTTATACATCTGTTGTAAAAGACAAGTAATTAAAATAGATGAGCCGATAGTTAATTAAATTAAGGCTTGGACGAAGCAACAAGTTAGTTGCCATTACTTTTTTGTGCACTGAAAAATTAGCATAAGCATAGCATAATCGGCCTATAATGTTCCCACTGCTGGGACACAGGCCTCTTCTGTGTGAGAAGGAGTGGGCCGTAGTCCACCGCGCGGGCCCAGTGCGGGTTGGTGGACGTTACATGTCTTCGAATTTTTTGGTTCTAGGACATGCCGGTTTCCTCACGATGTTTTCCTTCACCGTTAAAGCAAGTGATAATTAATTTCTAATACGCACATGACTTCCAAAAGTCAGCGGTGCGTGCCTCGGGATCGAACTCGAACCATTCGCCGTGGGAGGCACATGGTTAAACCACTAGGCTATCACTGCTTCGATTTTTATACCTAGCATATTATATCCTTGAATGTGCAACAAACTCATTGGTGGGTACGAAGCCAGTAAGACCCAAGCAGTAATATAATTATAATTTGCATATGTAGGTATAATGTTAATGTTAATGTCCGTTGAACCATTGCATTTCCAGCACTGACATTATTTCGTTTTAGTGCGGCCTTGAACTTAAAGCATGTGTATTTTGTCTTCACGGATTTAAACCGAAGATTACTTACGCTATGAGAAGATTCGTATAATAAAATATGAGGGATACTTACAAATCTTCTCATAGTGTTCTTCTAAGAAATTAAAAAATAATAATAGTTTTTTTTTTTTCATTATTCCGTTTTTATAACGGACTAAAAAGAATAAAACAATTTCTAATGAAATTTAAAATTGGGGTGCATCTTACTTATGGTCTAAAGTAAAAAAAAAGACTTGATTCGCATGACTTACTTTTCAAGTGATAGTTGACAGTTCTAGGCCATTGACATTCCTATTCTTATCGCGATCGCATATTATAATTGCATAGAAACAATATACCTACCTACTACTACGTCCGTAAAACCATGAAAAAGTGTGAATAACACCAATGATGTTCATAAGTGAATGATTCACAACAATTACGATTTCATAATCCTCGTAAAATTCACACCATGTTGATAAATACCTACTAACTTTCTACAGAACAGTAGTGGCTGACCTTGAGGGGCTTCCTATAAGGCTGCGATCCCACGATGTGCGAGGTATCTGAGCGGATCGAGAAGGCGTAGCGGAGCTGTGAAATGATGTGACTCTCTTTTCACCAAAGCTGTATGAGGAAGATGAGCGGTTCGAGGTTGCGTAGCGGACTCTTTTCACTAAATAATGCTGTGTGAAGAAGCGGTGCCTCGCACACATCACACTCATTCCTTGCACGGATCTCTCGCTCGCATCCCTCTAACACATCTCTCGCTTGTTTTGTATGTACAATACTATCCAAATAAGAATAGGAATGACCTTGCACCATATTGTGACGCCTTAGCTGTCTTAGTCGATAGACTAAGATAAATAATGTGAAAAAAAGTTATTAATTTGCAAATTAAGTTTCTTTGCAAGTATTACTACTTTTCAAATAATAGTTGACAGTTTGAGGTCATTGACGTTGCTATTTTCTTTGAATCGCATTATAGAAAGACCTCGCTCCGCTAAGCCCTAGACTAGAGCTGCGCTGAGCGAGGCTAAAAAAATGAAGTAGATAATCCTATCGGTGATGTTTTTTTGCACAGCTTAGCTACCTCGCACAGTTCTAGTGGAAAAGCACCCTTAGGTATACTCATATCATAAGGCATTCTGTGAACATCAGCAAGTTTAATCCGTTTTGTAAGACGTGACCTAGTGTTACTAAAGATGGCGGGAAAATAAACTTACGTGACGTTATGAAACTAGTGACAGATAAGTCATGAAGGAGTGTCGAAAAATTATAATTTAGGTATGTTAATCTTCTATACCTATAAAAAAACAGTACCGTGATTGACTGATAGACAATGCATAACCTAAACCGGACGTGGACTAAGAGATTTGGAGGAAATATTAATTGAATAATTAGGTACCCTAGAGGTGCACTGTAGGTTCGCGCCGTGACCGCGACAGGAGATCGCGATAGGAGACCACGACAGGAGACCGCGATAGGAGACCACGGCAGGAGACCGCGACAGGAGACCGCGATAGGAGACCACGTCAGGAGACCGCGACTGGAGACCACGACAGGAGACCGCCACTGGAGACCACGACAAGAGACCGCGATCGGTACTTGTCATTTAGGCTTTGTACGGCGCCAGTTCAGTGGGAATGCGGTTAAATCTTCTTTACCGCGTAGTTACAAGGGTCAGCAGTCAGTTAACTTAAATACGACTTGATATTTAAAGTAACACCGATAAATCGTTGCGTTATTACATTGTATCTTCGTTAAATCGTTTAGTACAAGTGGTAATTATTTAGTTACTTCATTTTATTGGTTTCATCCGAACGAAAGAACGAAGAGGTAATCAGATACAAGTATCTTATCCTTTAGGAAAATTAAATGACAGCATATTACGTGCTAACGTGACAATATAATATTTTGATGGATTTTGTGTAGCTATATTTTTATAATATAATGACAACATACCTACTGCATTATTCTACTTAAACTCTTTCTCCCTCTCTTTTTCTCATACGCTAAAAACTGTTACAAGATTTGCCCCGTTTTTTACTAAAACGTAAAAAAACAAATTACCTATAATTTTGCAAGAAAAAACCCGACCAGACCGATATATTCCAGTACCAAAAACCCCATTAAACTACATTAATTTCCGTTCTCATGACTAACACACAAGCTAACCAAAGCTTCACCCCCGTGTTCTGAATATATAACGCTTTTATGATATCATCAACGCACATAAACAACAAAATCAAAGAAAAACATAAGTTTCGAATAAGAACGTGCGTTATTGCATAATTTAAAACAAGGTCGGCGACCCATATGGAAATAAGAACTACAAGATAAACCAAATAGTTAAACGTAGACCCAATATTATTATAGAAATAAATTATTTTTATTTTTGACCGTTTTTAATAATGCATCTATCAGTCATTTTGCTTACTACAGATAGGATTCTTACTAGACTATACAGCATGTAACAAAAACCCTGTTCGACCCCAAAAGGGGTCATTATACTCATCATTATGAAGAAATTTTGCTATGGAAAAAAATCAGCTGCTCCGTAAATTTTGTTGAGTTATGTGAACATAAATGTATGGAACAGCTGTTTTTTTTCTCGCGATTTCATTGCATGTTGGTCCCATAGTAAAAGTTGTTCATAATGATGAGTAGAATGACTCTTTTTGGGATCGAACAGGGTTTTTCTTATATGCTGTAATAGCTTAAGTCAAAATTCTATATCGAGTAGTGAAACAAGCTGATAGATAGGTTATTGAAAACGTGCGTAGCCATCATAATATCATAGGATATGCATGATGATCTAACATGAAGACATTTTTTCTCACAGATACCTAATGCATTTCCTGCTTTTAGTGAACAAAGACTGATCCAAGACCCAGCGATCAGAAGCTGAGCTTTTAACCACTGGACAAAAAAGGCAACTTCAAAATGAAACTCATGTCCATAACTTGAAGTAGACGCGACTAATGATTAATTAAATCAATACGGCATTCAATGCCGTATTGATTTCATTATAGCCCAATAGATCATCTTGAATTAATTATTCATATTAGGATACTTATTATTAGATAATTATTTACACAAACGCAATATTAATGATGTGAATTAAATGTTTTACATGATAAATGAAGCCACTTGTGATTCGCATTACAGATAAAAAAAAACAAATCGTTTTAAATTAATTAAAGTTTTAAGGTTAATTGCAAATATTATTATATTGAATTAGTTGACATCACGGGTTGACATCGAGAGTTAAGGTGCATTTCTACTGGCGGCGAGGCAAAATGAGGAGAGACGAGAATTGGAAATCGTATGGCAAAAATAATCAATTCTCTCCTAGCAAGAAGAGAATCGAAGCAAATAGAAGAGACGAGAATTGAACATTGTATAGCAAAAACCATCAATTCTCTCCTAGCAACGAGAGAATCCTAGGAAATTTATAGAAAAAACGAGAATTCAAAATTGTATAGCAAAAAATACATCAATAATTCGCTCCTAGCAAGAAGATTATTGCGAATATCGGACGATAAAATGCAGCTGTGTAGACAAAACAGGGTCGCATTATCGGAATAACACATGCAATCATGCGATATTATCGCACCTGTATAGAGGGGGGCCTTTAGGATGATAATATTAATATTAGGTATGTATTGTTTTAAACGAAGGTTGTCATTTGATTCGAATCTTCATATGTGATTTCGTTTGTAAATTATAGCAATTAAATAGATTATAATCCGAACCGGAGCAGAGTGTAGGCGTAAACGGTAGTGTAATAAAATCGAATGAGGTGCAACATCTAAATTATTCCAATAATTTACATTCTTGCAGCTCGTCAAAGTTCATTTAAGGCTGCGATACACATGCCTGTAGTTAGTAGCATTATAAACACTGACGAACAGGCACATAGGTAGGTACTGGTATTCTTTGTCAAAAAACTATATATGCTACAAGCTTACTTACTGGCATGCCAATTTTTGAAATGCCAGTTGTAACCCTCCCCGCTTCCCAGCATGGAATCACATGGCTTGCGATCTCCTAGTATGCTAAGAACATATAAGCTACTAGGAAATCCGCGATACATCTGGTAATAGCTCGCTTACCATCTGGTATGTTTTTGTGCCAGCTCCAGGCATGTCTATCATGGGCTTTATCTGCTTCCATAAAATTTACATTGAAAATGGATGGCACTATAAGTTCACATGTTCACTCAGTGAGAGGCAGATGTGTCTTAATTTATTTATGAACGAATATATGCGTCGTTAATGAATTTATTGGGAAATAAATTAATGTGAAAATTATAGATGTTGGTACCTTCATGGTCGGTGTTGATATGACAACGGATTGCCAAACCTTTGGTAATAAATTGAATTTAATTGCATCGATTAAGCTGTCAAAATGTTTTGTATTTAAGAATTTTCTCTTTGTATACTAGTCTTTTGCCCGTAACTCCGCCCGCGTGGACTACAATGAAATGACCAGTTTAAATGACCTCCGTAGTGTATGGTGGCTATAGTAGGCCTACTACCAAGAGGTCAAGCTGTATCTCTGGTTTATCTTACCGGAATTAGATGAAACGTAATTTAGATTTTAATTTGGACCACAAGCTATCGAAATGTGAAAATCACATCAAAAATCCGTTCAGTACTTTTTGCGTGATGCGCGCACAAACAGACAAAAAAGAAAAAAAAATCGGGCATGGCAACGTCCCAGTATCCAGTCCCGACGGTTTTTCTGGAATATCTTCAATGTACAGACACGGATTTTTTACAATTTTATAATAGGATAGATTCAGTTACGTCAATGAAATAAAAAAAAAAACCGTTAACCTCATCATAATTCCAGATTGACCTCATATCAAATAAAGATAAAAAAATATATAAAACACACATTATTTATAAACTTAATGATTCCTGAGGCCCTAGACAAGTTGCTTTTCTGTTAGCGTTCACGCCAAACGCTACGGACAAAATGTATGGAATTGACATTTGTGAGTCACGTGTTTTTTCCGCAGGTAATGGTCATTGCCATACATTTTGGACGTAGCGTTTGGCGCGAACGCTAACAGAAAAGCAACTTGTCTAGGGCCTCTGATCTTTAAAACTGTCAGTGAATTATATCCAGGAAATGTTCTGTGCAAAAAAACATCAAATAACATGTTACAAGTCATTAGCACCATGTACTTGTATAATGTACATACAGTACAATGGGTTAATAACCACGTAACGATACAATTACTATTGGAGTATTGTTTAGTTCCGTGAGTTTTTGTGGAGCAGACCAATTTATTCAATTAAAACTTATTTTAAGTAATTCGTTTACCTTGCAAAGAGATGCACCGGTGGCGCCGACTGTAGATATATTATATTATACTTTGTTTTTATTATAACTACTAAATACTAGACTTTTGCTCGCTACTCCGTCCGCGTGGACTAAGATAAGGCTGATTTCACAGCTGTCCAGGAGACCCGTACGGACCGGCGTGCCCGTACAACGTAAGGCGCTAGAACATCGTTTCACAGCGACGCGGATTGGTCCGTACGTTTTTTGTATGGGGTCTTCCGTGCACGGGCGGCCCGTCCGGATATCCCGGACAGCTGTGAGACCAGCCTAAATTGACAATTTTAAATGGTCTCCTTAATGTAGGCTAGTACTATGAAGTACTATGGCTGAGGCTCATCAGGCATAATGATTGTGCTTAGGTTAAATTAGAGCTAAGAGGTGGAAATCAAAACAATAATCACAATCTAATCTAAAGATTTTTTACATTTTAAGGCCCATTTTTGTACAATAGATTAAATAGAGAACTAAGTATATAATATAAGTTAAATTATTTTAGCTGTAAGAAGATATTATGTAAATATTTACAAAGCATTTCCTACGAACAGACAGAAGACTTATTAGTAGTATGCAAATAACTCGCCATCATTTCTCCTACATTTAAGTTTTAATTTATATAATTTTGTTAATTTATAATTATAACACAAGTCAGCACTTTCTAGCCTGAAACACAGGTTTCACCTAGTTCAGGCAAATCTAAACTTTGAATTTGAATTTGTAAGATATGTATTTTAAAATGTGACTTGTTTTTACTGAATAAACGTTTTATTTTATTTTTTATTTTTTACTTAATCTGAAATATGTCAGAACTTAAGATTTTGGGGAGGATTCTCTAATTCTGCTACTGTTAGATAGCAAACATAGATAAGATTTTTTCCTGTTTCAATATGCAACATAATTCAATTAAGAAATCGCCAGCTAACAGAACAATAATCATCGAATAAGGCTTCTCCAATTAAATTAAGTCCATAAATGGATTGAGGAATTGATTGTGCTTCTACTAACGATCCCACGACTATTATGTTTTGGTTAAACACTTCCATAATACTATGTAAATGATTAATTTACTAAGTGATGATGATTGTGCGTTTTAGCTCTAGAAAATACATCATGTATCAGGATTTAGAGCAACATATTATAGTTTAAAAAAAAATCGGTAATATTTTTTCGACTCCCCATACAAATGGCATCAACTGTTATATTAATTCGTATGTGAAATCAGAGAGTTTTTGGGCGATTTTTTTATTTGACCTATCAAATGTTCTGAATAAGCGTTCAAATAAACCCTTTTAAATATGACCATTCATTTTTGTTACGCTTTCGGAGCATCGGATGGATTCGCCAAATTGCGAGCCTGTCAGTGTATTAGGCGTAAGTGAATTGGAATTGCACAATTTAATTCCTCCAAGCCCTTAGGCTCTTCCAATTTAGACGTTTGGTGCAGGAATGCTGCCGTGCGGGGATCGTACTGCGCACAGACGGTTGTTTTTTCCATAGAGTGGACACGTCGAAAGAGCCGTCCAGCTGTGGTGCGGCAGCAACTGTATGTTGACGACACCAAAGGTCTAAATTGAAAGAACCCTCACCTATGGCAGTCCCTACTGGACGTAGGACTCTCCAGTCCCACGCCATCGAACTCAATCTTCGGCATCTCTCATTCACCTTTCTTTCCTTTCTCACACTTCACCCCTTTCCATCATTGGACGACCAGATGAACGGCAATGCGCTACGGCTTTATGGTAGATACTCCATCTACACACACCTTCACACTAAGAGTGGAACTCTCTGACAGAGTCTGCTGTTTCCCGATAGGATTTGGAAATCTTCAAGTTAATTGTAGAATGTTCAAATGCGCTGCCGAAGTGGGTATTCCCCGATAGTTATCTGGGCGTTTTTAAGTCATGAGTGAATCGGTTAGTTCTAGGAAAGCATGCTCCATTGTAGACCGCATCATCGCTTATCATCAGGCGAGGTAGCGGTCAAACGCAAACCTATTATTAATATATAAAAAAAAATCTTAAAGGCGTCGAGCTTGTTTGTATTGCCTGTTGCCTATCTTCAATTCTAGCTTGATGGGTATGTATGTATGCCACAGACTAGGAGACATTTGAACTTTGTGAGGCTTGAAACGAATTGGCAAACTCTTGGCGTTGCGAGACGAGACGGTAACCACTTCCCACCAGGGTTTTTGATTAAAAAAAAGCTATAGTTTCAGTATAACTTTGGCAATTACTTGCACACGTAACTTTTACTTAACATCTGATTTCTCACAACCTTGGGACTCGGCAAAGTTATTTCTTAGTCATAACAGTCATGCGTTGAAAGCTGCAAGCGGAGATGAATCAGCAATTGTCGCAAGAATGACTGCGTCTGCGTTTGTCGGCCCGTGTGACACCTGTATTTATGCTGTTGCAGAGACGGTGAACCTTCTGCCGTACGCAGGGGTGGTAAACATTTTGTATACGACAAGATTTTTTTTTAAATGTTGACGCGGTCTGCCTCAGACGAACGGTGTTAGTCCTTTATAATAGGTTTTTTCTACTTTAGTTTCGTAAATAGTAACGGTAAATGGTGTTGGTCTCATTTAATTTTTCTAGATATAGGTTGATAAGTCGGCACAGCTCATAAAAAGTGGTTATCTATATGGTTATAGGTAACTAATGCTAAGAAGGTGGCTATAGTATCCTTCTCAATAATGCTACCCAATCCACGGTACTTTTTGAATTCTGTAAAATAATTTCTGTGTCAACACACACTCGTATCTCTATCTACGGCAGTCGTCCCAAAGGTTCACGACCCCTGTGCTACAAGTTGTTACAACATAAAACCAGTTACTTGCAATATTTCAACTAATAATAAAAATGTCTGATGTTTATGATTTTAATTAGTTTTGTGTTCACCACGGCCATTACGAACATAACTGAGTTATAATTAATTGTATTCGGATATTCAACGGAATTTTATAATTTGTGTTATCAATTTTTATTTCTTACGATGAGATCTGATCACATTTATTGTACTTATATCAAACAATCAATCAATTAATCAAATCTTTATTGTGAATCATAGGTAGTACATGGTACAGGCCATAAATAATTAAATTGTGATCAGCTACGTCCCGCCTTTAGGGCATAAATTACATTAAAATTACATACTTATTACAAATTATTAAGATTTACCATAAAAAATAAAATTACTAGTTCCGCCCGCGGCTTCGCCCGCGTTTTTGGGATAAAAAGTAGCCTATGTGTTATTTTGGTGTATAAGCTATATTACTGTAAACTTTCATCAAAATCTGTTCAGTAGTTTTTGCGTGAAAGAGTAACAAACATCCATACATCTTTACATCCTCACAAACTTTCACGTTTATAATATTATTAGCAGGATCTATTTTAGTTTTTTAGATATGAGTGGGTATTAGACAATATTATATTCTAGATAAATAATCTTGTCATAAGTTGGTTATGCTAAATTTTAAATTGGATCATTTATACTTTCAGGCATTATAAAACTTGCGTTTAGCGCCATAATAAAGTTTTGTACAATTTCAACCGACTCTTCCACTCAGATATACACCACATACAGCAGATTGAGAGGTCATCGTGAGGGCATCACTATAACATACAGGATCAGCGTATTTCTATAACTTTTCATATCGCAATTATACAAAACTTTTAAGTTAGTTATGATCACTTACTTCATACCAATCATTGCCTAATATTTGTTGCTGTTTCTGATACAACTAAATATAGTCAAACTAGCTCTTGCCCGTGGTTGCAGGCTTATCATTAGAGAACTACATAATTTGACCGCACGGTTGTCGCAGTGGCTGAGAGATTGGCTGCTGCGCGACGGGTCGCGGGTCCGATTCCCGCACTGCACAATGGTCTGGCTGTTTGTGTATCTGAAATTAGTGTTTGTAAACTTACGCCACAGGAGAAATCCTAGTGTGGGGCAACGTTTTTTAAAGAAAACAAAAAAAAAATACTCGGATGACAAGTATTCTTCTCCAAGTAATTCCACACTTATCAAGATCGTTTCAGCGGTTTAACCGTGTGTAGCAGACACAGAAATTCAGACAGAAAGACAGACATACAGAAATACAGACAGGCTGAAAGACAGATTGAGAGATTAGCTCGACAAAATGTATGGAACAGCTGATTTTTTTTCGCGATTTCAGGGTTGGTTCCATAGTAAAAGTTGTTCATAATGATGAGTACAATGACCCCTTAAAATATTTACACTGTCTAACCTGCCACCCTGTACAGACAGAAAAACAGACGGACTAAAAGATAGACAGAAAGCCAGACAGATAGATATACAGGCAGACAGAAATAAAGATATAGACAGACAATTACACTTTGAAATTATCTAACAAGTACCTGTTTGATTGTCTTGTTATTGACAGATCTTAAGAGATGTGATCATCGATGATGCACACACTGAAAAAAATGATTTGTCGGATTTACCAAATTAGCAAAGGTTGGCTGAATTACATGGAAACTACGATAAATATAACAAAACCTCGCTATTGAAGTTACAAGACTAAAGAGGTTGAAGTTGGCACCAGAGTTCTGATGTAAATCAACAAAGAGTATTGTACATTTTACCAAACAAATCCATTGAATATAATAATAATAGTACAAAATATAGGTGTAATCTACCAAATAAATTTGGTACAACACCAACTTAATATGTTTGGTAAAATCAATCAAAATTTGTGATAGGACCGAAATCAACCGCAACTTTGGTAACATTTACGCAGAATCTGTTAAATCCAACCTAACATTTTTTTCAGTGCAGCTAGCCTAGAGTAACCTATTCACCCGTTATTTGAAGACTTGGCTGAATGCATTTTTACGCAAGATCAGAGTTGCCAAGAACCGTCGCATCGGCCGATTTATAGCTTTCGCGTGGCGGTGCAACGTATCGCGCTGATGTGTTCCCGCCTTAAAGTCTGAGTAGCTTGTTAGTGCACTTATCGCATAAGTTAGTGAAAAAAGTATGTCAGAATATAATGTTTAGGTACAGAAGGTTAACCAGTACTGGGGCAGTTAAACACAGAGTTTTGGAAAGAGATATCCGCTAGTTTCATTTAATCACCAAAAAACAGTCCAAGAGAAGTTCTCTTTTGAGGAGTTTATTCGAGAGTACCGTTCATCATTTTATTATTCTTCTTCTACGTCTATCTTGAGATTTACCTAGAAAGGATGACATCAATGTTATAATTGTTTTTGTTTGTTGTCTGAATGTTAAACTCAAATCTTTGAATTGATTCGGCGTCTCTTGTAAAAAATTATTAAGTCAAAAAACGTGACAATTAAAGCTGAAAAATTGTTTGTTATGTTGTAAGCTTGTGTCAAAAGATGTATCTACTGTTTGAATAAATTATTTTATCATCGTCATTAATTTTTATGGTAACTTGTCGTTAAGTTCTTGAACCGGTTGGTCTATACCGCATTGACGGATAAGACACTTTTTTCCAGACGTTGTCAATAGTGGGTCTTCTGAATATTCTTGTCATATGATGAGAACATGCGCGGGCGCATCGGTTATTATTTTACATCGTTGTGTGACGTAACGTTACACTTTGTTATCGCCCGCGGCGGCACTCGCAATCATGATGTATTATGGAGTAAGTTATGTTACTTGATATGACATTCTTTTGTGTAGTGTTTGTACTTTCTTTTAGAGGGTAGGTAGACAAATTTAATATTTGTGGTACATTTTGAACTCGTCAAGCAAGTAGTTTTATCTCTAACAGGTTGACAAACAGACTGCCCACGTGATGTAAAGTGGTAACCAACGCCTAGATATAAGTTTGCCGATGAGTTAGAAATATGTACAGTAAGTATACCTACCTATAATTATATACTTGTGTAACGTTTTGTAGGTAGCTACTACATATTTTGACAAATTGTTAATCTGCCTTATTATGTTTGTAATGACTCTGAAAAATCCAAACAAAACTGCAATGCAGTTTGGTGGCAGAAATAAGAATAGATTACGGATAGAATACACAAAAAACCGGACAAGTGCGAGTACGATTCGCGCCCTGAGGGTTCCAAAATATGCAATAGCGCCATCTATGAGCAAGATGCCACTATTACAGTCATACTCCACCCGTTAAGGTCTTGACATACGGACAAACGGACAACAAAGTGATCCTTTATGGGTTCCGTTTTTCCTTTTCAGGTACGGAACCCTAAAAATGAACAAAGAAGTATTTCATATGACATCAGACATGGCAGGCACAATGTCAGCCGCGTTCATGAACTTTTGATTGTATCCGTAAAATTGATTAACGCTGTTTCAAGGTCTATAAGTTTTTTCTTTAACTTGAAGGATCTATGTTATTTTAGAGGACAGTGGATCCAGGAAGTTTAAAACCATGGTTGGAATGTAAATGTCCACGGAATGATTATGAATGTTATAAATGATATCTATTTATTTTGTAAATAGGTTAAAAACTCCTTTACACGTCAAACAATTATTTATGCCAGATGAAGTTGGTGTTTCTTATATAACTAGAGAAGGAGCACCGAAACAAACTCAAAAGTTAATGCCTCTTTTAAGATCTAGGCAATTGTTAATTTTATTGATAAATTATATTTATTTTGTAAATAGGTTAAAAATAAAACTTATACACGTCAAAACATTTTTTTTAAGCTAGATGAGTTTATTAGTCTGAAATGGCCATATTAGAGGAAAGAACCATACAGATTTTGAATTTATACAGGGTTAAAAAAAGTTTTATGGTCATTTTCTGGTTCTGAAGAGCAAAATACTCAACTCAGAGCCCCCCTTCAGGCCACACCACATGCACCTTGGTTGAAATCTCTGGCACTACTGCTGATGTCTTTGCGTATGAGAACAGCCTACACAGCAGGAGAGTTCAGCGATTGGTTCAATAACCTGCCACCATCGCCCCACTTTTCATCCTACTTCCCCTGCCATTTACCCCTTAATTCTAAGCTTAGAGAAATTTTCCACTTTATACCCGAATACAGTTGTGTGAAAGGAAGTGAACCTGCCTGTACCGACACGCCACTTGATTTACCGTGAGAACTGCCAATTTGTTTGTGAATGTTCGAGGGAGAATCTCACCGGCAACAAATTGGCAGTTCACCGCGAGTGATATCACGTGACGTGTCGGTACAGAATAGATAGGCAGGTCACATACTACACGATCGCAGCGCGTGTTCTTCTGAATAATTATAATAATCAATGTTGGCGAATATATTGTGATAAATTATAATTTTCTGATACAAATTAGCACAGAAATAGAATTTATGGGCTTTAGAAGTTCACAATCACGAATGTAGTTTTTAAATAACATTTGTTTAAATTGACTAAAAATACATAATAATAAATAAATCGAATAAAAAGGATTTCTAATTAAACATTTTTATATAGCTTATTGATTGCATTCTTTAAGAAAATTAAGTTAAGCTGTCTTCAGACTACGCTATACTATATAACATTATAGCATATAGCTCATAGCACAACAATATCGCGCACCATAGATTGTTATGGACACGTTCACACTGTGTTATACTATGTATACCTATTATTGGCTTTGTTTTTTTTTTTTTTATTGAAGGGCCTCTCGCAGTTGGCTTCTAACAGCCGTCACTGCTTAACCGGTCATCTGGTGAGGACTTACAAATGCCTCCAGCCAGGCTTAAAACTAAATAAAAACTACAAACTAAGCGACCACACGCTAAGGGCACCCCCTACTGGGGTACGGACCTCGGCTTAGGGCGTCGCTGGGGGGAGGACAACTAGAGGGAGGGGCTACTAGCTGGATCGGATTAATATGATTTAGGGACATATTTAAATCTATAGGCTCAGCGCGGGCTGGCTCGAGCAAGGGTCGGTTAGATATTGGCTTTGTATGGTGCGCTATGCTATATAGTATAGCGTAGTTTGAAGACAGCTTTACTTTCAGCGTTGGACACAGGCCTCCTCTCTGTGAGTGAGTGGGCCGTAGTCCACCACGCGGGCCCAGTGCGGCTTGGTGGACGTCACATCATGTCTTCGAATTTTTGGTTCTAGGACATGCCGGTTTCTTCACGATCTGCGTCCCTTATACAAATAAAAAATAGGCTCGCCTATAATTACATAAATAAGAATGAATCATGGTCTACGGAGAAATATAATATGCTTAAAAGGAGAAATATAATATGCTTAGGCTCTGATTCGCTAAAAGCCTTTGGATAAACCCGAGGAAAGCGACGCTGTGTTTTTTCATTTCATGATGACGCTATTTGCAATGTATTTTGCAAATTATGAATGTAAAAGTTTGTATGTTTGTGCGTCAAATGACAAAGCCGAAACAGCTGATTGGATTGACGCACAAACCTGTAAACCACTAGGTTCCTCCCACGGCTTAGCCCGCGTAAATTCAATTTTCGCGTAATTTATAAAGTTTTTTATAGCCATTTATTATTCTAATGTATAAACTAAGTATATTATTATTGTAAGGTTTTATCAAAATCCATTCAATAGTTTTTGCATCAAAGAGTAACAAATATCCATACCTACACTACATCATCACAAACTTTCGCGTTTGTAATTATGAAGTAGGATATCTTAGGATAGGATAGTCCATGTCAAAAGTCCATATTATAATAGTTTTTAGGGTTCCTTACCAAAATGGTAAAAAAGGAACCCTTATGGTGCGACTTCGTCTGTCTGTCTGTCTGTCACACCTGCTTATTTCGGCAACTACTTATGCTATCGACTTGAAATTTGGAACAATTATAAAGAATGCTTGTTCAACTTTATTGCAAATGAAAAAAGTCCAAAAATATTTTTATTTTCATTGCAAAAGGGGCCGGAGTGGGGGTCCGAAATTTTAAAGTGGGGCTACTAGGTCAAGTGACATATCATATGAAAGGACTCAATCTGCACATTTTAAAATATATTTTTATTTTATTTTATGTCTCACAGTTTTCGACATATGATGAAAAGTGTCCAAAAAATACCATTCCCCCCCCTTAACTCCGAAGTTTGCGGGGCGAAAAATCTAAAATAATTAGAGTTGATAGGAATTGACCCAAATATGGCACCAAAAATAAAACGATGTTCCTAACTAGTACAGTTTATTCAAAATCATCAAAATTCCTTCACAAACAAACTTAGTTATCCGGATTTTTTCACTTTATACGTCCAAAAATGATACGGAACCCGTGCGCGAGTACGACTCGCACTTGGCCGGTTTTTTTTTTTAAGATGGGAGAGACTACTCGAGCTACAGCAGGTTAGTCTCATGTAATTATGTCGAATCCAATAATCCTACCATATTGCGCTGCTTGCTCTTTGGGTTAGTAACGCGATTATCTGCGTGTTATGATTTAATATATCACAGTGAGTACCATAGTAGCAACCATACACCTGTATTGACCCGCAGGAACACACGCGAAACATGTACCACGGGGTCTCATCAGGAACAAAGGAACATTTGTTGAAATAACTCATAATAGATGGCGTTATACGTATCGATTGGTTATGGAAGTTTATGTAAAATTGAGAAAATGAAAAAATACATCATAAATAATATTTGTTCAAATTTTGAAAAATCTTTTAAGCACGGAAGAATGTATAGCCCGAAGATAGCTCGCGCTAAATCGGTCACATTTCTTTGTATGAGATGAGGCATCTGTACGTATAGTATTATATTATCTGTGCATGTACTTAATTTTAGTGTACTTACTTAATTGCTAGCGTGCCCTTTCCAAAATCATAACGTACCTAAATTCCAGGCGGTATTAGCGTGCCTTAGGAGTCAAATTCTGCAAGTTGTTTCCTTGAAATATTTCAATAATGTGGTATACAGCCAATCATTGTCTGCCGCATAGACAGGTACATATTGACAGACTGTTAACCTCTGAACTTCAGAGTACTTTGTGAAGTTTTAGTAAATGAGATGAAGTCTTTTGTTTCTATTTTTGCTGTCAAGTAGCGAGTTCATGTTTGGTCGTCAGAGTCGGATTAAGTCATGTAGAGGCCTCTAAGCAATGTAAGGGGGGAGGGGACGGGGGAGTTCCAAAAAACGAGAAAGAAACACTAACCCCCTTACTTTAGGTATAGACCATTAATTTTAACCAATGATTACTTATACAACTATCCTTGTCATTTGTGTGACAATTAATAAAGATGACAATTGACATAAGAGCTACTTAACTTAATCAGTACTTTAAAAAAGCCACTACAAAGAAAATAATAATTTTGGTTTCGGAAGTCGGTGGCTTTGGTTTTTGTTTGCTTTTTTTGCTACCGACTTCCGAAACCAAAATTATTATTTTCTTTGTAGTGGCTTTTTGAAGTCGGTTATTTTTTGTTAAAAAAGTTTTTATTTTTCTCTTTTTAGTTCTTTATCTCGCGTTAGATTACTTTGAGGACTTCGTTCAACAGTAAATCTTCTACGTAGTGAGTACATTTATGCATATAACTTTGTACATAGGAATGATTACCTAATGTATTATATACTAAAACCTTCCTCAAAGTATGTAGATTACGTTACTGAAAACCCCATCCAAATCGAATCAGTAGTTTTTGAGAAAATCGCGCACATACAAACATACATACATACATACATAATATACATACGGGACGAATACAGAACCTCCTTTTTTGAAGTCGGTTAAAAACCAATTAACTTTCCTCATATCACAAAGATTTAACTGAACATAATTTTTGTCATACAGCTGACAGAAGCGTTACAGTGGGACAAGATATGAAGAATTGCAAAGAAAGTTTAAATAAAGGTATGCGCAAGCGATCGACTGATACCACGATGAATGTGCTGGGAGCCAAAACGTGGTCCTTTATCTCTGTCTGCCCATCTGAGCCTTGGGATGACGATATATTATTTACTTGCGTAAAAGACTGCATCAGCTACTGAATATACCTAACATTAAAATAATTGAATCGCTTGATTTAAAAAAATACAAGTCAATACGAATTCATTAAGAGACAAAAGGTTTCGCAACCCAAATACACCTGTCCCCAGTTCTCAAAACTTCTCTCTACGTTTTCTCAAGACTTCTCTACCATTTCGTCCTAAACCCTCTTGTCAAACAAAGTTATCCAGTTTTTTATTCATCCTACCTGTAAACTTGCTATTTTGATATTACATTTTTGGAAAACGAGCTACTGTTGGCTTTGTAGCATATTTCCGCATATTATATGCTGCACATAGAGTTTGTATTGTTTATCCTCGTGAGCCCCGATCAAGATGTAATTCAGGAAACTATCTTTATATTTAATCATTTTAAATATTAGGTATATAAAAGCCATTTTAAGCTTGTTTTTTTTTTAATATGTTGTTTCGCTTGTGATTGAAATTCGACCAATAGTGATAAAAATATAGCTTTCTGCACTCTTTCTCCATATAAACTTTAACTATGCTAAATATCACAATTTTCCGTGCGCGCAATTTGCATAAAAAGGAGCATCACAAAGTTTTTTCTTCACGTATTAATATAATTAAAGATTTTAGAGATAAAATAACAATCACGAGCGGATCTCAAACCTGCGACCTATAAGACTAACTCCAAAACCGCAATTTTCGAATAATTGACCTATTGAAGTAAGGAATGTTTTATCGAAGATATAGTACTTACCTAATCTGTTTTTTTTATTGTACGTAAAACACGTTTAAATAAGCTTTTGTATAATCATTGTGCTTAAAATAAAATCTTAAAAAATCATGCCTTTTTGCCATGGGGATAGGCAGAAACTACAGAACGCCATGATTTTTTAAATTTCATTGTTTTGTTTTGGATCAAATCGGATTGTTTTCAAATAAAAGAAATAAAATCTACCTCATGTTAATAAACAATAATACCTAACAAAATCTGACAAAATTGTTACATGTTTCGTTCACACTTGTAATTATATATTTTATTAAAATAGCATAACATCAAAGCTATGTAGGTCGTCCATATGATATCAATATGAGCCATCTAAACAAGCCGGACATGTCACAAAGAACCTTTAACGCTACGAACATCGGTGGCCGAAGAAGATTCTAAGTTCAAATGTCAAAGCGCGTCCTTGCCGCGCAACGATGCGCCAGCCGGTATAAATAGCAAGACCGACAACACAGAGGCATCAGTCGCTCGATTGCCTTTCAATCACAAACAATCCCAGGACAAACAAAAAAAAACTCATCAAAAATGAAATCGGTACGTTTGGATTTGTAAAACGAAAAGTGTTATTCGAAGCATTTAAAGCTTTCGGTAAAATTGTTGGAATCTTCCAATACATCGTTAACAAGCTTTGGTGATACCATTTGGTGGTATTCGCTTGGTCTCTAACAGTTATCTTCTGCCAACAGTTCATCGTATTCGCCCTCTTCGTCGCCGCCGCCGTCGCCGCCCCCGCTGGCCCCGACGCTGACGCCACCATCCTCCGCTACGACAGCGACAACATCGGAGTCGAAGGATTCAACTTTGCGTAAGTTTGCCTCTGCAAAAGCGCCCTTATTTATCTTAATAGTTCATCTGTGGAGACACCTAATTCAGGTCGAAATCAATTGTGTCTGTCAATTGTAACAGTTGAAGGTTTAACAAACATTTATAATCGTTACTCCAAGTTAAGTTATTTTAATGTGTTCTACCTGATCTAATTCATTCATTAATTATGATCTAGTAATTTACTAATACTCCAACAAAGTCTATGACTTAATCGATCTATAACTTATAGTTACATGATGCTAATGCCACATTTTTCCAACCCACAGTTATGAGACATCCAACGGCATCTCCCAATCGGAAAACGGTCTGCTGAAGAACGTTGGATCTGAGAACGAGGCCCTTGAGGTCCGCGGCCAGTACTCCTACCCCGGTCCCGATGGCGTCATCTACACCGTGACCTACATCGCCAACGAGGACGGTTTCCAGCCCCAAGGCGAGCACCTCCCCAAGGCCGTTTAATTCAATTCCACTAATCCCAACATCTAGTCCAAAAAATACTCATCCTTAACCTTACTCCCTTCCTTTGTTAATTATCCACTCCAAGCGATCTGTGATATGGTCCTGAACGATTTTGTTAATAAAACAATTTATGTTATAGTAATTTACATATTCGTTTCTTTACCTACCTATTCCACATTCAATACGATGCGCAACGCAATCAAATTCTTGAAAATGTTTATAAAAGATAAGAAATTTTAAAGCTTGAAAGATTACTTAACTGTTGAAATAAAATGCAAAGCGGCTTTTTCATAACAATCAAAGAAGACGTGTCATCATATTTAAAAGCTATCGATTTTAAATATTTGATAATTTAAAGGTCGATAAACTTGATTACGAGATTTACAATAACATTGAAGATTGACAACTAAATACACAACACTTTTAATAGGTATATATAGTCTGAAAACACAATTATAAAATTGTTGTTAATGGTAAAATATAAAATACGATTAATTACGACAGGATTTCAAATCAATCGAAAACAAATGACGTCGTTACTAGCTATATTAAATGAGAAGACCCAAATATTTGAAGGTTCCACAATAGCTAAACTTAGAAATATATTTAAATTTATGACCAGCACGACCTTCGGGACAACATCATTCGTCTCCGATTGATGTTCATCTCATTATAATTTTAAAGTTGCCATCCTTGGAATCCTAAATTTTGTCATAATGTTCGGATTAAAGTGAAGCGCAGATGCAGCAATGTATTACTTATAAGGTTTTATTGGTATTTAACAAGTGACCGGGTGTTAACCTTACAAGTTTATCTGTTTAGTAGTTAACTGCGTTGACTGTCAAGCCCACGCCTTCCAGTTCATCTGTAATGTTGAAACTATGAATAAATAGTGAAAGTATTTCAGATACTGGTTTGCTAAAGTGTGATGGTGATGAAAGACCAATTAGCTCCAGATGATATCACTATGTTATTCACCTGGACAGAAATATTTCTTTATATTTCATCACTATTGTTCAGTTTCGTGATTTTAATATTAGACGTAGTCTGTGTGCTTAGACCAAGATTAGACTTAGTAAATATTCGTACGGGAATCAACGGAAATCCTTATTTTTCAAACTAAGTGTAAGCCTGGCTTCATTTTCGTTGTCTCTGCCTGCCATAGTCTATGATAAAGCTACTCGTATATTGAGACAAACAGATTGTGTACCTATTTGAATTAGGGTTACGAATTGGGAAGGTGCGATCATCATGTTTAGGCTAACAAGATGTATTATTTAAACTGTCTCCTTAATGTCCTTCCATACCTCTCGTTGTGTTGCTTTTTCTTGACCAATTTGTCCTAAACATCCAGGATATTGCAAACCAGCACCAGGACAGTACCAGTGCGAGGATCCTATCTCAGTTTAGTGCTACAGCACTAAGCTGAGGGAGCCCTTTGACCTCGTACAGGTCTTACTATTTTATTTGTATTTTTTTTTTTTTGTTTTTCATACTTTTGTTCCTTTTCTTATGTTTGTATTTCCTGTCCGAGTCCAAACAAATAGTTTTCTTTCTTTCTTATCTACGTCGGCCTCGTCAACGCCACCGTCGTTGATGGTGTCACAACATCATCTAAACTTCAATAATCCTCTAATAATAGTCATCGGTGTAACCACACGGAGATGTAACCACAATGTCCGTCTGTCAAGTTTCTAAAGCTGTGCGGTTAGCGCTTGTAACCGCAAATGTAATTCTACTTGACCGCCATATATTTCAATAAACTAAACAGAAAACTAGAATATGATCGAAGATGCTAATTAAGACGATCGACTATAATGGTATAATTGTCAATTAGCTTCCATATAACGCGTCGGTTGCCATATTTGGGATTTACGAATGCGTTGATCAACACAAGAACTGATGCGCGAATAGTTGAATACCATGATGAGTAAATTGTTAGAATTGGAGCCAAGCTGACACGATTCTGTACATTAAGTACCTATTGTGTTGTCTGCGAGACGTCTCCCAATGGGTACAGATATTTTGAGAATTGGTACAAATATTTTAAGAATGGGTACGAATATTTTGAGAATGTGTACAGATGACTTAATTCCAATAAATCTGCAGTTTATATCTTTGTCGGAGTTCGATATTTTAGGGAAGTTAGATGTAACACTTTTTTTATTGAAGCTAGGGAACTATTTAAGAATATTAATATTGGGTCTTCAAGGACCAAAGTAGAAGATAAGACATTGACCCCATCCATGCCTCTTTCCACCTCACAAAATAAACCACAAAACAAAAACGTGTAAAACACGCACACAATTCAAAGAAATTACATCATTTTTAATTACGAGCCTATAATTTTCACGGAACTGCCCATCGCCATTACGAGAAGAGGCGTGAGATGTTATCTCTCCAATACGTTATAGTGACAAGTGGGTTGGAACAATACCGACACCATTCATTAACGTACGGCGTGATAATGTTAATATAATATTTTTTTGCTTATTTATTATTACATCAGTGACTAAATATAGTTAAAAACTAAAACCCGACTACGACAAAAATCGAACTGAAAAGTATGAAACAAGAAAATATTCCTGTCTCATAGTCTGAAATTCTTCTCTAGATTTGAGGAATTCAGTGCTGTGAAAAACTTAATAAATCAATGTTTTAATATCCAGGTTATAGCCGTGGTCGCAAATACGCTGGGTCAACGGGTATAGGTACAAAGTCTTATATCCCACGGTTATAGTTAGATTAATAACTTACTATAAACCTTACAAATTCACTATAAGAAATGCCAAATTATGAAATACCAAAAAGGTCGTATCCATAACCCGAAATGGGAATCAAACCTTTAAATAAAATGGACATTTGGCTGTTGCGTCATTGAGTAATTTACTCCATATTGAAAATAGTTTAATTGAAGAATTCGTTATGGGTATTTCACGGTTAAAATTATCTATTTATGCCATAACAAATTGTATGATCTGAAAATCATAGAATGAAGGTCTGCTTTTCATCCTATTGCATCTAATTATGGGGTCACGAATGTTTCTATATTTATACTTAAACTTCGACCTTTGATCTTATACCTGATGCCGTGCGATGACACCAAACTTAATATTTTAGGTTTAATATAATAGTTATCAACGAAACATAATTTAGACACTCTAGACAATTTTTGTTCCTAAGGAAAAACGGAAGCCTTATAAGGTCACTCCCGTGTCCGTCTGACTGTCCACAGAGGTTTTTCTCGATAACTAAGTATCAAACGTAGAACCTTCAAAATCGTGATGACGTGCTCATAATTATAGCGCTCGTCAAGGGTCAGTTTGGTACCAATCAAAAAATGTTTCAATTTTAAGTTCAGTGGTCATATAATGATACAGCGAAAAATGTGCAAACAATGACCATTCGGCCCCTGTTTTTCAAGGTTTCTAAAGCTAAAATGACAGAGTGGATATTAAACCATATAGATTACAGGAAAACTGCAGGTTTTTACAACGAAACTGTTTTTAGGGTTCCGTAGTAAAACTAGGAACCCTTATAGATTCGTCATGTCTGTCTGTCTGTCTGTCTGTCTGTCTGTCCGTCCGTATGTTACAGCCATTTATTTTCGAAACTATAAGAACTATGCTGTTGAAACTTGGTAAGTAGATGTATTCTGTGAACCGCATTAAGATTTTGACAAAAAAAAAAAAATTTGGGCTTCCCCATACTTAGAATTTTTTTTTTCGTCTAATCCATACGTGTGGTGTATCTATGGATAGGGCTTCAAACATGATATTGAGGTTTCTAATATCATTTTTTTCTAAACTGAATAGTTTGCGCGAGAGACACTTCCAAAGTGGTAAAATGTGTGTCCCCCCCTGTAACTTCTACCTAACTTGTAACTTCTAAAATAAGAGAATGATAAAACTAAAAAAAATATATGATGTACCATGTAAACTTCCACCGAAAATTGGTTTGAACGAGATCTAGTACCTAAGTAGTTTTTTCAAAATCATCAAAATTCCTACAAATACAAAGTTTGTTATGCGGTTCGGTTTTTTGCACTTTATACGTCCAAAACTGATACGGAACCCTCGGTGCGCGAGTACGACTCGCACTTGGCCGGTTTTTTACACTTCCAGGTACCAATCCAGCTGTCTTCTTGAAGCAAACGTAAAACCACACAATTAATATTAAAACCACTCTCGACTCTAAGAGTGACGTCACGAAATTCCCTGAGAGTGCATCACTAGCAAAAAGTCAGCAATACATGACGCAATGATACGCGGTTTGTAATACAACGAACACGATTTCAATAATACACGATTAATTTCTACAAACTCTGTAATTGTCTGATGTATCCGGCAGGGTCATTGTGGGTAACTAACCACATTGCAAAGAGCATGACTTTGATTGGTTGATTGACAAAAATACCGGTAAATTGTGAACCTCTTTTGGAAATCGGTTAAAAATATACAGGGTTATTGGTAAAACACTTACAACCTTGTGAGACTGTATTACTAACAACTTAAACAATAACTTTTGTTCTATGACTTTTTAAAAAACATAATACATTTACCTAAAATAAACTTTCAAGTTTTTGAAGTACTACCTATGGGACACGTTTTAGATCTGTATTTTGTAGTAAATAACTACGTTATGGCTCCCGTGCGCTGTTATTCGTAATATTAATTCGAAGTACATACCTACGTTACGGGTTTCCGCGCTTTCTACGCAAAAGCCAGTTAATAATATATTTTTAATATTGTATGAAAGTAAAATCTGATGAATTATTAAAATTCATAAAACAAAAGTCCTGAGAGGTTGTTAGTGTTTTACCAATAACCATGTATTGTACTACGATTTATGTAGGTATAAGTATCGGCAGGGATCTTGATCACAAATCGCGCATGTACATTTTTGGCCCAATAGACAGTTGACAATACGTAATAAATAATAGTCCTATAGACGACAAGCATCGACTGACGAATCAATCGCGTGCAGCCTCGGCGCCCCCCGTCGTCTTCATTCCGCCAAAAAGACCGAAAAACCAGCTAATGCGCAAGTGACGTTTGTGATCATAACTGATGCCGCTAGTTATACCTATGAACATAAAAATAATCAAAGATCCATTACATTCAAAAGTTACGATAAAAACTGGTTCAATGACTATATTATCATAATCGTAGGCAAAGACATAATACCACGGCTATAAACCGGTAATATAATGTCTCATACGGCTATAATTAAACTTCCATGATTACAATTTATTGACATCACAATGATTAACTAATTTTAATCAAAAATCCGCACGAAATCCATATTTTATGCACAAAAGTGTTAATTTCAATCAATAATTCATTATATCGTTTTCGCAAATGGTTTAACCTTTAAAGGAGTGTTGTAACCCATTGAACTTCACCTTGTTACAACACCTGACCGCACTAGTGTTACATCGTAAGCCTCGGGTTCAAAAGCGAGCGGGCAGCTTTGCGGCTGCAGATCGCTCGAGTGGAGTATTTCTTTTAATAAATAAAAAGTTGATTAAAAATTATATTTTATGATATTTTATTCAAGCCGATCAAAAGGGGTCCTCGTAGCAAATAATATTTTTTTATTTGATTGACATTGATTAACTTTATCATAAAGTTCTTAAGACTATATGAAGTCTGCCAACCCGCACTTAGCCAGGGTCGTGGACTAAGGCCTACTTCCTCTCATTCTGAGAGGAAGCTGGTGTTCAGCAGTGGGACAGTTTATAAACAGGGCTGATATTATTGTATATTAATTTTATCATGATTAAAATATACATTTTTTCTCTCGCGTTTTATTAACGCTAGTTAGCTAGCGTTAATAATAGCTAATAAAACGCGAGAGAAAAAAAAATATATTTTTCTGATTTCTGATATCTGATACTCTGATTAGTCAGAGTATCAGAATAGTATTGCCATAATTATGTTTATAATATTTCTATCCGTGTTTTTCTTCGACAATATTTATTTTAATTTTTATTATTTAATTACACATGCTTGTAATCAATAGCAATAGTTGTATTAGATATAATATTCTCAAGCAATTAATTTCGAACTAGTACGGTTTTATAACAAAAACAAAGTGTAGCATAACCACAGAGGAATTACAGAGTAGAGGTGTTGTAAAGGGATTTGTCTTTACTACGATGCGTGATATTTTGCGGGACGCGGGGGCCGGACGGTACCTGAGACTCCACCCACCTCAAAGTGTCTCCATCTAGTGGTGAATAGCATTACCTACAAGTCTACGACTAAAAATTGGTACGACGTAGTTTAGCTATATTCCGCTAGTTTTACCTTGGCAAATAGTCAAAACTGTTTTACTACTAGTGTTTCCACTTTCTGGAATTTCGCCTTATTGTAGGGAAAAAAGATCAATTTAAAGGGTAGCTTAGGATGGCTCTTATTTTAAAATAAAAAAATAAATAAAATAATACACACTTGTTTTATTCAAGTTAGTGCTAAAACAAGTGCGTATTATATTTGGAAGCATTCGTGTTGAACACGTGTTTATGTTTTTTGTGGTACGGCCCTTAAGGTTTAGTGGAAAATGAGATTTGTGTAAATAGTTCCCTATTTACCCGACTGCGAGACGCAAAGGAGGGTAATGTGTTTATCAGTCTATGTATGTATGTATGTATGTATGTATGTTTGTTTCTATGTGGCGTTCTAGAGACCAAATGCGTAGGCCGATTTTGATAATTCTTACGTCAATCGATTCGTCTTAACCTTGCGAGTGTCACTAAAGACATAACAGTAATCAAAATTCACCACAGCGACAACCAGACGCCATATTGACAAAATGAAAAAAAAAAAAAGTTGATGAACTATGTCAAGTGGGGTGTCGTTGAATAGGTATTTTAAAATCATCTTTAGGTTCCTTTTATCATTTTTCATTTTAAATAATAGTTTAGGATATATAACGATTTAAAGTTGTTCAACAAAGCAATCATTCTCGCTAATTCTTACTTATCCTCAAAACCTATCATGTGGGGTATCAAAATGAAGGGCTCGAAAAGAAGATTACGAAAACATACATTAAAAACTAAAAAGTGAAAAATAAAAATAGTAAATTAAAAATTAAAAAAACCCGACTGCCAAAAAACAACTAAAAAGTTCAAAACAAGAGCACTTTTCAAGCAGTCAGATGCAGTTGGTGGCATAAAATCTAAGATTTAACACAAATAATTGCCACCAACTGCATCAGACTGCTTGAAAAGTGCTCTTGTTTTGAACTTTTTAGTTGTTTTTTGGCAGTCGGGTTTTTTAAATTTTTAATTTACTATTTTTTTTGTTTGTGGTACGAACATATAATAAAAATCTGATTTTCGTGAATTCTTTCCTAAAAATTTTCACACATTGTAATACCTACGGCCTATTTAAAAAAATATATTTATATGTCGCATCCGCTCATTAGTTCAGAACATCAATAAAATTGACAACGAAACGCAAGTGTGAAGTTGTCGCACTTGACAGAGTCTGTCAAGTCTGTCTGTGAGTCCTGACAGAGGCTCATGGAGGAAGGATTGCTGGATGTCGTGTATCCGTGTCCGTATACTGTGTGAAGGTTGGTCATTTATTGTTGACAGTGATACACATAGTGTATCAAAACATTGCGGTGTGGTTGTATATAGGGTCCTACCCTTCATACTCGAAATATTTTAAGGGGCACATCTATAGGTGGTAAAGATGCAATACAAATGAAAAAAAAAAATTATTTAAGTATTTATTTTTATTAAATGAATTATTTTAAAATTATTTTGACACTAAATATAAATACTATTAAAAAAAATACTATTTTCAACATCTATTACGCTAATTTCGAATAATAATAATAAGTTACTTAAAAACTAGCGTAGTGGATGTTGAAAGTAATAAAGAGCGAGTATTTTTATGTATATCAAATAATTTTAAATTAATTTATTTAAAAAAAATATATACTCTTTTTTTTTCGTTTGTAGGTATAGCATCTTTAGGCCACCAACAGATGTGCCTCTTAAAATATTTCGAGTATGAAGAGTAGGACCTTATATAAATGCAAATCCTACTATATCCTATCCTACTAATATTATAAATGTGAAAGTTTGTGAGGATGTATGGATGTTTGTTACTCGTTCATGCAATAACTACTAAACAGATTTTGATGAAACTTCACAGTAATATAGCTTATACATCAGAATAACACATAGGCTACTTTTTACCCCCAAAACGCGGGCGGAAGCTAGTTATTAAATAATTGTAGCGGTATGGTATGTATGTATGTATATTTTTAATATTTTCCTCTTTTAAAACACGGACAACACATTTTCTCCAATGTGCTACACGGATTTGGGCCAAACCGGCTAGCAAAACCTTTAATTCGGCCATTTAGAAGGTTTAATTTTCAGCCGTCGACATAACCCTTTATTTATTTATTTACTCTTTATTGTACACCATAATATCATATACAGAAAAAGCTTCCCTACTAATTTAAAATGTGCGGTCTTATCACTCAAGGCGATCTCTTCCAGACAACCTTTGGATGGACTGAAAGATAGAAGATATTGGGCAGTCTAGGTGTACGTATAGGACATAATAATATTACTTAGACATAATAATTAGTAAGAGAATATGAAAAAAAAAATATTATGGAATAATTGAATAAAGGGCACTGGCAGACGCCCATAGAACGCTGGGCCTCAGATTGTGTAAGTCGGTACAGATATGAAATTAGTTTAGTGTGATCGAGTATTTCAAGAGTATTTAAATTCATTTTTTATTTGTTTTTGTACGCAATTGGGTTAAAGAGAAATATTCTTATTTCTGACAGTGAGGTTAAGTATGGTGTGAATGATCCAGTGAAGTACAGCCCGACTAATGAGTTCTCAATTCAAAGGTTTTAGTTGCTGTCACCATGATATTCTGTGGAGGTCCAATGAAGTACAGCCCGACTAATGAGTTCTCAATTCAAAGGTTTTAGTTGCTGTCACAATGATATTCTGTGGAAGCACGCGCCAGCCAGCATGCACCCGTTTTTGTTTTAGTGGTTTTTTCAAAATGTCAATGGCATAATCATTTTATTTCTTATTTATTTCGATTTTTGATTCCAATTCTTAATCTCTGAGATAAATTAGGCAAAGAACAATTAAAATATATTTGTATTTTTGGTTAAGCTTTTATTACTGTACCATATGGAGCCTAAATGCCGACGTCCTTTATTTCTCTATAAAACCTAACCTCACTGATTTTCAAAAACAAATAGAGTTTCGAAGAAAAAAACTTTGAAAGTCAATTTGACATCTAACTTCAACCGCAAAATGATTTTTTAATTTTTATGGATTAATCTAGTTTTTATTTATTATTTCATTATTAATTACAGTTGAAGGTAGAGAAAAAGTGAACAGAATGTAAATTAAACCGTGTTTGATCGTTGATGGTGATGGTTATTAGAGAAATATTGACTAAAGTGTTTGTTTACATTGTTCGCAAGTTCTATCCGAATACACTTTATATTAATTATTAAAACGAAAAAGATTTTAGTGTCAAAGTGACAAAACTTTTAGGGTGAAATCAAAACGTAAGATGGAAACATTAATTGTTTAGGCTACTTCACGCCGTACGGCGTGCGTGCGCCTCAAAATAATAATCTACTATACAGTAGGTAATACCTACTGCGAATAATACGATATTTTTGCAAAAAAAGGCTGTAAGTAATCTAAAATTTATTTCACTACACTACTAATCATAACGATATAGTAATTATCACGTAGTTTGTACCGATTCATGTGATAAAAAGTGACGCCATCTTTTGTCGAGCAGTAAAAGTATTTCTAGGGGACAGTGTCGAATGTCATTCCGAGTATTTTCTAGAACTTCTTAGAATAAATTACGTTTAAAAATATTTGCAAGTGAAATGTGACGCCATTCATATCATCAGAACGTTTATCCGAGTAGCTTTTGCAGGATAACATACAAAATCAAATACAACATTCATCTTTTTCTATCAAATATTAAAGAAAATAATAATAAATGGTGGGAACGCGAACGTTTTATTCGCACTAACAGTGGCGACCGACTGATTGAGGCCACGCCCAAAGTGGGCGTGGCAAGATGACGTCACGACTCCAAAAGTATCACGGTTCGTGTTAGCTAAGGGCATCTCCTCTGTGTATTTCCTCCGTGAGCATAACATTTAATTTCATAATGAAGTTTTTACCTGCATAGTTGCAGTCTCAGATCATAGAAACAAGGAGATATGCCATCGCAGCAAATTAGTAGGTACGGGAACAACTGATGCCACTTTTAGTACATTTTTCGACACAATTACGCGCATAATTAAGCGCTCCTTGTGAATAAAAAGATCTCCCACGCATTGAACATTCCGCACACCCTCAATCTAACACTGTTAATCGTCACTCAACACTAGCACTAAACTAATACACTGTATTTATAGCATCGATCGTGTTCGGTTCGTCGCCAGCGCGTACGTTTTTAGTATGAGCAATTTGCTCAAGATCAGGCATCAAGCTCGATAGCGCCTTAGCACATCTCCTTGTTTCTATTATCTGAGGTTGCAGTCTACACTTTGTTCGTCAGTCCGCTTCCGCTCCTCGCTACCCGCTAACAGTGTGACACGGGTTTCTAATCAGAATGCAAACTTACATCAGCGGCGGGACTAAAGCAAGTTAAGTTTGTAAGAACTATAAATAAACATTGCCTACTTACTACTATCCACATAAAAGCTTACTAACTATTGGATAATCTAAATATAGTAAACATGTGCCAATCAGACTGTGGAGCCCTTAACATTTAAATCAGTGGTTCTCAACCTTATTTTGACCAAGGACCACTAGAATCTTTTCATTCGGTCCTCTAAGTTCAAAATAAAAATAAATCCGAGAGCGCGGGTTCACCCCCGTTGCACGGCTCCTAAAAGTAATAGCGTGATGTTAAATAGCCTATACTATTCCTCATGAATTTGAACAGTTTTAGAACAGTTTGCGACACAATTACAAGCGCTCCTTGTGAATGTAAAAATCACCCTCACATAAAAAATTCCGCACACCCTCAATCTATCACTGTTACTCGTCACTCAGCACTAAACTAGAACACTGTATTTATATCATCGATTGTGTTCGGTCCATCGCCAGCGTGTACGTTTTAACTATGGTCAAAGCGTTAAGCTCAATAGCGCCTTGGCACATCTCCCTTGTTTCTATGATCTGAGATTGCTCCCTTTTGGGCCAACACTGCCTACTGGGCTACGACTACTCGCCACTAGGCTATTACTACCCATTGAGATACCACTGCTCCATATTTAAAGTGCTGACTCAAAATTAGAGACTCATTCGACTGGTTTCGTAAGGTGATAAAACCAGCACATATATTTTGTACCCTGTCAGATATTGTTGTGTATGTAGTATTGTAATTATAAAACTCTTCAGTTAGAAATGTATTTATTAACAATATACAATCATTTATGTGACACGCACGGTAAGTAATATCAATGGACTACATAGCTTATTCCAGCAGATAAGACAGATGTCACTTTTGACGTTTGTGTAGCGTTGCTTACTGGTCGGAGGCCCTAGACAAGTTACTTTTCTGTTAGCGTTAGCGTCAAACGCTACGGATAAAATGTATGGAAATGACATTTGTGAGTCACGTGACTTTTCCGCAGGTAATGTCATTGCCATACATTTTGTGCTTATCGTTTGGCGTGAACGCTAACAGAAAAGCAACTTGTCTAGAGCCTCGGGTGCGTTCCGACCACCGCCTAACAGATATAATCACTGAAAGAATCTACACGTAACTCTTACATCAGGACCGAGCCCTTTCAATCGATTAGGTAACACTGTGACTTTAAACTATTCGATTGTGGCTCGTTTAAATGCCATTCGACCTCTTCTATGTTATTACAGGGAAATATCATATGTGATACATCTTCTATAGTATAATTAAGTCATTGGGACGCATATAAAATTATGATTTACTAAACCTGTTTTTAGTGATGTTCGAATTATCGAATAGTGATCGATATATCGATTAGATTCTATTGATACCATTATTTTTTATTAGCCTGTATGAGTTTATAATAACAAAATGTTAATGAGGTATTTTTAGTAAAATATGACCAAAAATCATAATTTTTGGTGAGTCATTTTGATATTGTGTTGAAGTATTTTTAATTTAGGTCAAGATCATAATAACGACTACTTCCAATTATGTTTTATAAATTAATTGATCCATAAAACTAATTGAATCAGGAATTTAATAAAAAAAATATTAATTAAAGTTTGTCAAATGCTTAGTATGCTTAGTTTAGTGTAATTATACAATTAATTAAAGCCTATATACAAACATTTATTGAAATGAAATATTAGTAGCTAGACCTACCTGACGTTTTCAAGACAAAAAACTAATGGATACTGTTTATCATTATGTAATAATATTTTTGGGGTCAAATCTGAGTCTCATTTGTTGTGATCCTTAAGGTGCAGAGAAACGACCCTACTTGACATCTGTAGAGCCGGGCAAGTCTCAAAACTGATACAGCTGTACCCCGTCCAGTCAATCCAAGCAAGGATTGGCTGTACGGGGTACATCTGTATCGGGTGTCAAGTTGGGTTAGTTGTACGCATCCTTATGTTTTTAAAAACAGTTCTAGGCACACTTAGGCTCATATTACAGAACCTAACTCAAGACTCAAGTATTACTTGAGACTAGTTTCAACCAATCAATGAGTCTTGAGTTAAGTTCTGTAATACAACCCCTAAATAACTAACCATTTATTACACCGAAAAATAATAAAAATAAAATCTTTTACGTCCTGTCTGCCGATTACGGAATTTATGCAATTTATAAGAGTATCGATATTCCAAGCGATATATATCGATACGCCAATCGTACCATCACTTGGCACTGATGTCAAACGTGGCTTTTCGATTGTCAAATTGAGTTTCAAATTACCAAAAGCCGCATTAGTGATATATTCCTATTTTGGGTTGAAAAAAAGATTATAAATCATGCTACGATCGAATCCCAAAGTTGTATAAATGTAGTTCTTATGCTAATTTGAGATTTAAAAGAGTAAAAATATTAATTTCTTTCTTCTAAAAGTAATGCTTGACTATTTATAACATTAATCTCATTTCGTTTATTAGATGAAAAGCCTATAGATAGAATTTCAGCTGTTTTTCCAGGTACTAAAATATCTAGACATAAGAATGACTCAACAGTCTACAATCCAACTATTAGGTAATACCCAGGACCTTTTGGGCCCTTTGATGAATTATCTGGAAACATTAGGCAATAATTAATTAAAATTCACGACCTCGGATACTACACCATCATTTGAGGTAGGCATGTTTTTTCTACTGTAACAAAGAACATTTTTATTAATAAATGTAAATCTTGTTATTTATAAGTTAATACACAAAATTAAGTCGTAAATATACGTCCAATATAAAAATTATAAGCCGATAACCTACTTGTAATCGTTTTTATAATCTGATATTTAAGCAAATATCAGATTATAAAAAACCGGGCAAGAGCGTGTCCGGACCACGCTCAGTCTAGGGTTCCGTAGCAAGAAGTATTTAAGTCTTTCAACCTTGTATTTCATAATATTATTATGAGATACAAACTTATTTTTGCGGTTGTCAAACTCAAAACTGAAAATAGTGAATATTTCAAAAAGTTATTGACGTATCTTGTTCAAACCAATTTTAATCGAGAGTATTTATTGGATGCCATAAGCTTGATTTTTTTCAGATTTTTTGATTGCGGTTGGAAAATTACAGGGGGGGGGGACACATTGTTAACGAATTCGGAGCTCCTAGTTCACTTAATATGGACTATAAAAAAAAGTCATTTAAGAAACTCTAAGTTATTTTCAAAGACCTATCCAACGATGCCCCACACGAAGGGGTACCCGCAAATATTTTTTTCATCCCTCAGTTTAATGTATGGGTTTAACCCCTAATTATTTTATTTTTCATAATTTCACTACAGGCCTTTATGGCGGCTTACAGAAGACATTTAACTGCGAAGTTTCATACAGATTGATTAAGAACTGTAGATTTGACGAGGGTGTGACAGACGGACAGACAGACGGACAGACGGACGGGATGAAACTATAAGGGTTCCTAATTTTACTACGGAACCCTAAAAACTATACCACCGATACCACGCCACGGACCGATATTAATAATTTGATATAGTCTTTGTAAAAAATAGGTTAATAATGGCGCCATGGTAAATAATCCTATTCACTGCAAGACAAGCCGCATAATAATTTTATATTTTAGAACAATTATAAAGTTTCCATGAATAAAAAGACCTGATTTTATTAATACACTTTAATTACACTTCTCAAAAAGGAATAATTCAAGTGGAAATTATTATAAACCTCATGTTATAAGTACTACTTATGATTATTAACATGAGGTTTACAATAATTGTTAGAATAATTAAAAATAATACTGTATTAAATAAATGGAAGCTAGTATTATCAGATAAAACTGTATTTTCTGGCCTTATCTAGACGTAAAATAGAGTAAGAGTGTTACCTACGTGTAACCTATTTACAGAAGAAAGATCATTTAACATAATCTATAAAGTTCAAACTCATTGGAACCGCATCATTCCAGCACAGCAAATAACTTGTCATTTAAATTAGGGCTTTAAATCATGTGTTGTACAATTGATTTTATAATGCCAAGCGCGTTTGACACGAGCTGTTAATGGTCGTTGGCTAATTAATCTATCATACGCTGAGTTGCAGAAAAGGTCATTAAGTTTTAAAGGAGACTAACGATAGAAATTGTATGGTTAATGCCTCCTTTAAAATTTAATTATTTTTGTGCAACTGACCGTTAATATTATAAAGATATACTAGCTGTTCCCTTCGGTTTCGCCCCCGTTGCTCGGTTAAGGGTCATAGCGTGATATTAAATGGTCTATACTATTACTCATTAACCTTGCTATCATATACAAAAATATTTTTCGAATCCGACTGGTGGTATCAGAGATAAGCGGGTTCAAACAAACTCTTCAGCTTTTCAGTAGTATAGATTTTTAACAAGGAGATATGAGTTACTTGTTTGGGTTAACCCAAACAGGTTACTCATGCAACACAATATATTTCTAATCGGCTCTTGAACAGCAGTCTTTAAAGCCTTCCTATAAAGATGTATTTAACCTTAAGTACCAAATGTTGATTGTTGCTATAAGATATGATTAGATTTGAACTTTACGAGCCATCTTGTTAAACGAAGGTTCAGTTAATATAAACAATAGAGTCGACCTGTTAAACGTGAAGATCTGTATCAGGACTTTGCAGCCAGTATTTCGATCTAGGCAGAGATATTATCTGTCTATGTTTACCTAGAAATTAACACGGAAGCTGATAAGTAGGCTGGCTTAACTATGGCACGGGGTCTCATCAGGAACAAAGTAACATTTGTTGAAATAACTCATAATAGATGGCGTTATATGTATCGATTTGTTATTGAAGTTTGTGTAAAATTGAGAACATGAAAAAATACATCATGAAAAATAATTGTTCAAATTTTTAAAAATGCTTTAGGCACGGAAAAATGTATAGCCCGAAGATAGCCCGCGCTAAATCGGTCACATTTCTTTGTATGAGATGAGGCATCTGTACGTATAGTATTATATTATCTGTGACTATGGTAAGGTAGGTCGATACTTTACTACTAGATAAAACCCAGTATTATTTAGATTAAAAATGTTAACTGTGTTCCTACTAACTTATTTTCAGATATACGCATACAAAACATAGATAAATAAATAAAAAAAATACGTATAATGGTTTATAAATCTTTGATAATGGGTATCTATTTTATTAAGTATCAGTAAAATAAAAAATACTGTCTATTCATACAATAAAAAAACTAGCACTTATAATAAAAAATACCTACGTTCATAAAAAGAGTACGGTAAATAAAAAACATAAAAGAATAATTTTTAAGGCGATTAAGTATGTACATACAAAAGTGGAATTTCTACTACGAAAGCCGTTACAATCGTCTATAGTAAAAGAAACCAAGAGAAACTGTTACTACACCAGTCGTACGACTTAGAGAATTAATCGAACTCTTAAGCTAGACATCATTATTATTATGCGACAATTTTATCACTTACGACACAGGTTTTTGGATATTTTATTATTACCGTCTTTAGTATAAATGTTAAGGAAATAATACAAATTTTAGGTTTATATGAGGCCATGAAGCCTTTTAGAACCATCGGTACGAGACGGAGCGAAATGTAAAAAAAAATATGTCACTTGCAAAAATATTGTTATACATAACTACCTAATAAGTACAAACACACTAGTACAACACGCAGCCGTTAATATTACACATCGTGCTATAGAAAGAGATAATCGGCTACCTTCGGCTTTGTTGCTTCGTGCGACAGAGATGACGTTCTATAAAGCCGAAGCTAGCCAGTACCCCTCATGAGTTTTTTTGACGTATAGTTTCGTTAACGTAAGCATATTTTGAATTTAAAATACAGCAGTCCTGTAACATTTTGATAAAATTTTATACAATTTGAACATTTTAAAAAATACAGAGAAATTAATTAAGTATTTAATTTATATAAATATTGTTTAACAAACGTGTATTTTCAATTCAAAATATGCTTACGTTAACGATACTACACGTCAAAAAAACTCATGATCGGGGTACAGTTATATGTTTATAAAGCTCGATGTGTTATTAAAAAAACTCATGATCGGGGTACAGTTATATGTTTATAAAGCTCGATGTGTTATTAAAAAAACTCATGATCGGGGTACAGTTATATGTTTATAAAGCTCGATGTGTTATTAAAAAAACTCATGATCGGGGTACAGTTATATGTTTATAAAGCTCGATGTGTTATTAAAAAAACTCATGATCGGGGTACAGTTATATGTTTATAAAGCTCGATGTGTTATTAAAAAAACTCATGATCGGGGTACAGTTATATGTTTATAAAGCTCGATGTGTTATTAAAAAAACTCATGATCGGGGTACAGTTATATGTTTATAAAGCTCGATGTGTTATTAAAAAAACTCATGATCGGGGTACAGTTATATGTTTATAAAGCTCGATGTGTTATTAAAAAAACTCATGATCGGGGTACAGTTATATGTTTATAAAGCTCGATGTGTTATTAAAAAAACTCATGATCGGGGTACAGTTATATGTTTATAAAGCTCGATGTGTTATTAACGGCCGCGTACTGTAGGTGCCGTTTCATGTGATTGAGTAGCAAACAAGCAGGTTGCCAAAGCTTTACGAGGTAGGTACTACTAAAAAAATGGCTACTACTAAAAAAATGTAGGTACTTACTGCTTTTCCGAAACCTATATGTAATCACCTCAGATCATAGAAACAAGGAGATATGCCATCATAGCAAATTAGTACTAATTTGCTATGATGGCATATCTCCTTGTTTAAGCAATTAATTTCGAACTAGCACGTTTTTATAACAAAAACAAAGTGTAGCATAACATTTCATTTCGTAATGAAGTTTTTACCTGCATAGTTGCAGTTTCAGATCATAGAAACAAGGAGATATGCCATCATAGCAAATTAGTACGGGAACAACTGATGCCACTTTTAGTACATTTTTAGACACGATTACGTGCATAATTAAGCGCTCCTTGTGAATAAAAAGATCTCCCACGCATTGAACATTCCGCACACCCTCAATCTAACATTGTTAATCGTCACTCAACAATAGCACTAAACTATAACACTGTATTTATACCATCGATCGTGTTCGGTTCGTCGCCAGCGCGTACGTTTTTAATATGAGCAATTTGCTCAAGATCAGGCATCAAGCTCGATAGCGCCTTGGCACATCTCCTTGTTTCTATGATCTGAGGTAATCACAGAAGATTGTTGTGAGATAACCGCTGAGGTAGTAATAGCTTGTAGGCAGATAGTAGGTAAGTACACTGGAGTATGGCCTAATCAAAATATTATTTCATGATGCCAAAAACGATAGCTCTAGCGTTTACGCGTTAAAGTTAAAAATAAGGTTAATCATTTCAGCTTTTATAATTTTTAGATCTCTTATTTATTGATACAATATCACTTTGCACACGATTTCGTCTGTGCGACCCAAAGGAAATGTGCATTTTTTATAAAAAGTGGCTTATAGCACTTAGGATTATGTAGCTTCCTATTAGCGAAGGAATTGTCAAAATCGGATCAGTATTCTCGAAGATACCTTCACACATACGAATTTTACCTCTTTGTAATATTAGTATAGATAACTAGATACCAAATATTGTCGTATCGCTCCCGTCCCGTGCGCTATAAAAAGTCTTTTGCCAATACAGCTCAAAAACCGGTTTCGTGAGCTGTTAAATAATTTTATGAATATCATCTTCTTTTCAATCGAACGACATGGAAAGTGAATGTCAAGGCCAAGTAACACTTAAGTAGCATATTGATGATGGTGATGGATTTACACTATGTTTTGTGTTACGGAAGATCTAAAGCTGATATTACACAATGTATAAACTTTATACGTATTTAGCCTAGTTTACGTAGCAATCTCAAGTTTAGTCTGACAGTTTGAGTACTTTATGCGATCTACTCATAGGTATATCCTTCCTAAAATTCTGATGGTAATGTTCGTTGGGTCTAAGTCAGGGTTGAGCTACCACGATACTTGCGGCACATGCTTGCACAGTCAGCACAGGTCCACTCAAATTGGCTCTCTTTCCTCTAAAGGCCATTCCAGCCGGCCTAGCATGACCACGATAGAAACGGGATTTGTCTACATAGAAATAGACAAAGTGACAGATTGTAGAAACATTTCTACCTTTTCATTCATAAAACGTAGAAATGTCTCTACAATCTGTCACTTTGTCTATTTCTATGTAGACAAAACCCGTTTCTATCGTGGTCATGCTAGGCCGGCTGACTAACCTGCATGGTCCTTGCATAGTTTTATTTTGTCTGGACTTCAAAAGAGACTTTTAACCTTTGAGTTTGTTTCGGTGTTTCTTTTCAAAGGTAGTCAGACCTGGTACACCGACCGATCATCTAGTTTAAAAAAATATTGACGTGTAAAAGTGTTACTGTAACCTATTTACAGAATAAAATATCATTTTATTTCAGCACTACGGTGCAGTGGTGGCCCAGTAGTAAAGTAGGTCATGGGTTCGAACCCCTGCAGGCGCACTTTGTGCTATTTGTTTCATCATCACTGCTCTAAAAACGGTGAAGGAAAACATCATGAGGAAACAGCATGTCCTAGAACCAAAAATATGTAGACATGTGACGTCTACCAACCCGCACTGGGCCCACGTGGCGGACTACGGCCCACTCCCTCTGACAGAAAGGAGGCCTGTGTCATGAACATTATAGGCTGATTAAGCTATGCCTATGCGAGTGGTACAAATGCCTTTATCAATTGGGTACCCTTCAATTTCAAAGCACCGGGGATTACTAATTATTGCAGGAGTTCGTACACTAATGGTTTATGCCAACAATTGACATGACTTAGAGACTTATTGAGATAAAATATAGAAACATTTTTATTACAAGCTTTTATTTATAAACTTGCCGTGTGTGTGGCCAAATCTTGCAACTGAATTTTAGACCGGTTCCCACCAACCGATTGAGCGGAAAATATGTCACTTCAATGACAATGCAATAATATGGTATCATGGACATGGTCTCATGATGGAGCCGGGAGGTGGCTATAGGAACTTCTCAACTTCTCAACATAACTCCGTCGTGTTTGGACTCGTTGGGTTTGTTTTGACAAGTGATATGGACCTGGATGATGCCCAGGGTCTCATGATAGAGCTGGAAAGTGTTCATTATAAAAGCTTGTTTTAAAAACTTATCTATCATCTACCTTGTAAAGTCTTCTTTCTACCTATTTGTGAAAGTTTCGTCAAAATTGGTTCAGCCGCTTTGAAGAATAGCCCGGAGAAACAATGAGATGGACAGACTGACAGACAGATAAAAACAAACGGGTGTTTGATTGGGTGCTTGAGTTTTGTTACGTGTAAATAATCATAATATTATGAGCTTGAGAAAAGGTAATTATTTCAAAATTATTTGTAAAGATAAATTGTAATAACTTTTGAAACAGTTTTAAACATTCAGTGAAAATAAATTATATAATAATCAGTCAGACAAAAGTGATTTTGACTTTAAACAGAAGTAATAATAATGAACTACAGTTAAATGCAGTATTGGCAACTTATATATCATATAAATAGGGTTTGATTGATGCGTTTGTTACAATGAAATAAAATCAATTCTGTCAGTTGAGAAAATCTTATTTGTGCAAACTTCACACAATAAGCACAAGTTATAAACGTAGTTAATAATATGAAAATATTAAAGTCCTATAGAATCAGATATAATTATCTACAGAAAAAAAACGATGAACCACTTAATATTGTTGACATAGAATTACCAACTTTGCAATAAAACGTAGAATAACCTTAATAAAACAATAAATTCTCAGTTCCACATTCTAAAATCAATAACTGCATAATGTATTGACTCGTACGCCGCTGCTATTAAGGTTATTTATGCATTACAAACGTTGACAATACTGACGACATTCAATCATCATTTCACGTTACTAACCAAAGCTGGATTCATTATAATATTCAAATTCCCTATAATTTATAAAAAGTATAAACTACTAAATTATGGAGGCATGCTAAAGTTTAAAGGATTAAGCAAATGCAAGCATTCAAATATATGCAAAGTAGTCGAACCACGAATAAGTATATAAATGTGCGAAATTTTAAGACTGATCACATTCACCGGAGCATCCTCTTGTTCTCTACAACTACCAACACCCACCTTTCCAATCCAAAAATGAAGTCCGTAAGTGTCATTTGAAATTGATTTTGTTTTCAATTGTCTCATTATCACTTAAATTATCTCTCACATTTTAATAATAATTAGTGTCTCTTCTTTATGATTTCTTTGCTTCTTTTATTCAATGTTCACCATTAAGTTTTTCTTCACCAAATGGTTTAATGTCTTCTAATTTAATTACTCAATATTTTTAGCAATGCCTAACATTTTATGAATATTGAAATGGCTTAATCTTTCTAATATCGTCTCTATTAGTAGTAATACATACCTTATTGTAATATAAAGTGTTGTGCAAATATTTTTGAATTGCCTCTCTCTATCATTCAACATCTAAGTAGAATCCTATGGGTCAAGCTGAATAGGCGTGGCTCAGACTTGCAAAATGTCAACACATACGACCGGTCAACTATGTATTACGGCGGGCATTAATTCTGTAATATCAATAGTACGCTTAACATAGAACCACTCAGTGTTAATGACAATTTCATGTATATTATAGTCGATGCGTTGGTGAAGAAACATAATACTAAGAAAATATTAATGTGCGGTGTTTAAAATATCTCTATATATCATTATTTGAGCCAAAAGACTGCTGAACATCCAAAGCATTACCCAGAATCACTACCCATACATTTTTCAAGACTTTATAAAATAATTTATAATATTAGTATAGATATATTATGGAGTTCAGAAAAAAAATCTGTAGTACAAAATGTATCTACTCATGAATCTTTTGTAACTGATGGCACTGTTGCAATGATTACCGATTGCTATAACAATATTGATACTAATAAGTCATTCATGATTTCAAGTTTTTTTTCAAGATTCTTCCAATCACTAACTTGCTCTGCTGAAAGCAATGTTTAATTCATATAATATTATTGTTATTAATTAGGAAGGTAATAACCATAACCATGCTTAGCTAATTAATTGAGCTGATAATCAATCCATTGTTCTATACACTTCAGTAATGTAATCTAGTTTAGTGATAAAAATAAAACATAGCTCTTTTCCACCTTAACATTTTTTTGTCTATCGATATTCTGAATCCATCTTTGCATTATAATCTAGAATTCTAAACGATGTTACAGATTACTATTGGAATCCTAAGTAACTTTGCAACCTTGACATTTGCGTCTCCTTTTAATTATGTCGCTTTATTTAAATGTCTAGTATAAATCCGATAGGTCACCAGCGTTTTTGAATATAAATTGCGATTAGCTATGAATCTACTATTTCCTCATTGACATAAAAAATAATTTGAGGACTTGTCTGGCATACTAATGTTGGCTACCACATTGATGTGATATTTTTTTAGGCAATTATGCATGACGCTCTCGAATAATTTCTATAGATCAGGAACAATTAGTGCTACAAAGTGAACTATTTCTATTTGTAATAAAACCATTGCTTAGATACAACATTGAATTAGATATCCTAAAACGTTTCACATGATATTTCAAGAATCAACTATTAGATTTAATCTATCGTTTCTATCAAATCTTTGTTTAGTTCATCGTATTCGCCCTCTTCGTCGCCGTGGCCGTCGCCGTCCCGGTCGACCCCAAGGATGCTGTGATCGTCAGCCAAACACTCGACAACATCGGAGTTGAGGGATACAATTATGGGTAAGATTTTTTTTTGTTTCTCAATACAAATGGCGTTGTAGTTCATAAAAATCTTTAAACTAATACAGTAAGATCTGAAAATGACTGGTCAGATCATTCAAATAAAAAAATCCGAAAATCATATTATGAAGAGGGATATTTTGTAGCATATCAATAACACTTGTAAATTGTCCAATAGTTACGAGACCAGTGATGGCAAGTCCGCCCAGGAAGTTGGTCAGCTGAAGAACGTAGGAACTGAGAACGAGGCCCTTGAGGTCCGCGGCCAGTACTCCTACGTTGGCCCCGACGGTGTCACCTACGCCGTCACCTACATCGCCAACGAGGGTGGTTTCCAACCCCAGGGTGCCCACATTCCCGTGGCTGCCTAAGCCTGTCAATAACCTACCAATATCTAGTCTTAGAACTTGCAAGACGACACTGTTTCTTGTTGACCGATCGTCTTGCTATGTTGGAACACTCGCTCATTACTAATGGATAGGATAGTGAATATACGTTATTGATTTTAAAATTGCAATTTTATTGAACCAACCTTTTACCAATCTAGTTGAAGATGTGATACATATGTGTGTATGTGTTTGGTACTCTTTCACGCTGAAACGGCTGGATGGATTTGGATGAAATTTGACAAAAAGGTAGCCTGATACCTGGAAAAATACATATAATGCTACCTTTGATCTATTTTCACGCAGACTAACAAAAAAAGAGATGTAAAAAAACTGTTTTTTTAAATAAAACAAGAACAACAAATTAATTTAAGGACATCAAACAAAGAAATTAGTGCAAATAAGCGTAAAAGAGTCTCCACAATAGTTCAAAGTAAGAAAAAGAATGTCAAAGGGTTTCAGGTATCGTTTGAAAGAACAACGAGTGTGTGTGAGACAATCCATTAGCAGACACAGTACCTTCAGAGCACTCACCTACATCAAAGTTAATCAAAGCTAGCCTCACAAAGGACCGAAAAAGGAGTTCCATTGTGGTAAATAGTCCTGTACTATGCTGTGGTGGAAACGTGCTCTACTTGCGAGATTCTATATCAGTCTCTTCGTCGTAATCCTAAAAAGTGATTTCGATTATTGTTATGTTTGATTTGGTATTTAATACCTACCTATTTTGACACATTAAAGATTTTTAGGTTGTCAAATAAAAGCTTCCAAAATTGTGTTGATTATTTAAAATCATATATCTGCTTTCTAGTACACGTCTATAATTAAAAAAAAATCAATATGTTCTATAAACTTAAGATCCAACAGTTTTTATTCCACAGGCAGTTGCAGTGAACGTTTTAACTAATACATAACTCATTTATCAATATGTATAAATCATACATCGAACGAGACCTTACTGACACCACATCAAATATTCTAGTAACGAAATAGAATAACATTTATACATATTAAAAGCTGGAAAGTTTGTTTGTTTGTTGAAACGCGTTAATCTCTAGAACTACCAGTAAAATTGGCAAAAAATGTTGTATATGATAGCAAAATTTTATGAAGATTAGTATAAGCTATTTAAAATCACGCCAGAACCCTTAGGAGTCGAGGAAAAATAAAAAAAACTGAAATAATGCTAAGTGAAAACAAAGTAATCGGGCGGGTAAATAATCTGATTTCTTTTAAATTAAATGGTGACGTGGCAAAACCGCGGGGCACATCTAGTATTATTATATGTGCAAGTAGAGCATGTTTCCCATCGTTGGCAGATAACCAGACGTGTTGTCGAGATTACGCGCGGTTTCAAAGACGCTTTGATTCCGAGGTGTTAATGCATGGCTTTATTACTGCCAGACTTACCTACGGTGAGAGATTGAAGATAGAAATGTTTACTACGTTACTGCGTGAATGTAGGCTATGTAGGTGCGTGCATTATTTCCTTGTGATTTGATTGTGATGGAGTTTTTTGTGCTTGTGAAATATTGGTGCTGATTCTGTTGATCATCGCACTAAACTAATTTAAATCGCTCTATATCTCTTTCTTTACAAATATCATTGAAAAAGGACAGAAAATATTTAGAACTGTCAAATTAGTCTACACCTTTGTCATTTACGAAAAAATAGTCGTGACCTTTTGCGATTAAGACTAAATTGACATTGAAACTGTTCAAGCGGACTAATTTGACAGGATTAAATATCTTCTATCCCTTTTTATGATCTTTATTAGAAAGAGACTTAATGAGACTAAATTAGTTTAGTTCGTAAACAACAGAATCGGCACCATTATATTACCTACTTATTTTATTAGATTTCCCGATGATTGAGAGTAAACTAGGAGTGGGTTTATGTCACATAAGTTAATAGAAGTCACAGAGGCGTGACCTTGTCGCCGCTTCCGAGCAAATTGTGTAAGGCAGGTTCATCGAGAGCGCGCGTTTAAAAATGTGACGTGTGTGAACGGAAATAAGTTTAATTTATGTTGCATTGGATGCGTCTGTAAGTAAAATGTAGTTAGTAGTAGATAACATTTCTACTGACTTTTTATTTATATTTCTGTGGTTCACCTAGTGTAGCTAAAGGACACGGCAGACGCCCATAGAACACTGGGCGGTGTATGTCGGTACAGATATGAAATTAGTTTGGTGTGATCGAGTATTTCAAGAGTATTTAAATTCATTTTTTATTTTTTTTGTACGTAATTGGGTTAAAGAGAAATCTTCGTAGTATGGTGTGAATGATCCAATGAAGTACAGCCCGACTAATGAGTTCTCAATTCAAAGGTTTTAGTTACTGTCGACATGATATTCTGTGGAGGCACGCGCCAGCCAGCATGCACCCGTTTTTGTTTTATTGTTTTTTTTTTTAATGTTAACGGCATAATCATTTTATTTCGATTTTTGATTCCAATTCTTAATCTCTAAGATAAATTAGGCAAAGAACAATTAAAATATATTTTGATTTTTGGTTAAGCTTTTATTACTGTACCATATCAAGCCCAAAACTACCAACGTCCTTTGTTATGTATGTTTGGGTATAGGGCAGCAAAAATGAACTGCACCCGTTATTGTTATTCTACCGTTAAAGGCCTAAAAAATGCATCCACATCCAAATAATTCAAGCTCCAAACACAACACAGAAGGGCTCGTTCACGCACCGTACTCAAACAAACATCAGGGTGTTTGACAAATACTTTTTGTTAGTCGGGCGGCGACGTCGCCATGTGCGGCTGATAGTGAAGCGTTAATATTACAGGTGGACTTGATCTATTGCTGCTACGTGATTGGTGGAGCGAGCGGTGAGCGGGAGCGGGTTGGTTGAACGCGGTGAAGTGGAAATTGGGAAAACGCAGTGACTTTGGCGTTGTAGTGTTGCATTTTGGTAAACATCGATTTGTTTTGTAAATAAATATAACTATTGTTTGAATACGCAAACGCAGTTAAGTTCTAATCAATTTGCGTCTGAGAATAAGCTTTCAATATACGGGGGTTTGGGTTGCAAAATAGTAATAAGTACTAGTTATTTTCGCACTTACTTGGAAATTTTAAAGGTGTGCTCTTGCGCTAGTTTCCTTATGTTAAAAATATTAATTTGATGGCATAATTGAATTGTCATTAATACTGGGACAGTGATAGCGTAAGAAAAACTGAAACGATGTTTTGCATCGGTCTCTTAAAAAAAATACCTTCCGTACAAAACTGATCTTGTGACTTACACCACACCCCGCCAACGCGTTGTTCCGAGTCAACGTGTTCTTCTAACACGCGATATATTTGTTAAACAAGCTCACCCTGTATATTGAGCACGGATGCGTGATTTATGCATTTCAATAACTTTACACTTTTACCTTTCGGGCCAAGGGTTATGGTGACATGCCTTCCGTGTGAGGATGTACCTTCTTCTATAGGGAAAGGATACCTATGTGTAAAAATATTGTGGAAGAAAACGCTGCAATGATTTATTGACAATCCAGCAAGTGCTTGAAATATGAATTGCATTTGTAGCGAACAGTTAGACAGACAGACAGACAATAAAGCGAGTTAATAAAAACGTGATAAAAAACAGACTCAGACAAAACTCAATAATTAAATATTGAGTTTAGTCTGAATGAATGAAAAATGTAAGTAAATAATTTGGCGTCTCCTAAATAAATATCTACGAATTAAAGACATTTAGAGGCTCCATTTGAGTAAGAACTACTCGGCGAATTCTGAAACATGTAAATGTGTTTAAAAATGGTAAAAAAACCTTCAAGCAGCATCATGAGGTTATCACATTAATCCTTTGCAGCATATAATATCTAATACGGCAAAATCACATTAAATTAAAAATGCAAAATTTTGTGTGTCTGTGTTTGTTATTCATTCACGCTAAAACGGCTGGATGGATTTTAGATGAAATTTGACGAAGAGGTAGCTTGAAACTTAGAAAAGCACGTAAGCTACTATTCATTCATTTTCACGCAGACGACGCCGCGCCGTGGAGAATAAAACGCAAAATTACGAAATCGTCTATACTAACCACTAGGTAAAACGTCTATATTACAGACTTGTAAAAGTCTCTAATCTCTTTGTAATTCTCCATTTCAGTGTGACCAGATGACACCAAAAAATCTACCTCAAAACATCATTTCGACATTATCTGGCGAGCACATTTTTTACGACTCTTCACCAACTTTTTCTGGTAAAGTTTCAATTTTCCTGTCATTAGGCCCTTAACACCGGTGGGCAAAAAGTGAGGGAAAGAGATGCAAGAACAATCAAAAATAGGTTTCGATTCGAGGGGCGATGACGAGTGTACGGAATATACGAGTTTAAGAAGAATGTGCTGGAAAATGGGTGGCGTAAATTATCTTCTGGTGTTTTATGTGAAGGGTGAATGATTCAAAAGGGATTTTTAAATTGGATCGTATATTTTGTGACTTTGTTATTGTTATTAAATATATAAGAGATTTCAAAAATAACCGACACAGGCGGGATTTGAACCCGCGTCCTCTGCCACACCGTGGCGTCGCTCGCTCTAACCAACTGAGCTACTGTGTCCCGCCTCCCGCCTGAATCAGTTGCAATAACTTTTTATTTATTTATTTATTGGTTCACCAACAATTGTTACACTTTATGTTACATGTTTTCAGTGCATGCAAAATTTATAACTAAGTGCACAATATCAAGCGGTAAACACCACATGCAAAAACTTAACAAATAAAGACAAAAAGCTAGCTACAAAGAATAGGTTCAACCTGTGTTGTGTTGTTAGTTTAAAAATGTATGGAAATTATAAATATTACAGAAATTACCTATCTAGGTATGTGCCGATTGATGGACTTGGTGCTTGAATTTACTAAGGGTTGTATCTCTTAGGCGAATCACACACATTGCCGCGGTACGCTGCGGGGTGCGTGGCGACGGAACAAAAGCCCCGCGCGTAAATGCGTTTTCAGTGTGTTGCACTACGCGTGATTTCATGAATACAGGTACTAGCAAACAACGGAAGATCATGCACTCCCGCGCTATGCTGCGTGATGCGGTGCGGTGTGCGAATCGCCTTATATTACACCTCATAAGAGCGTTGGTGACATCTATTGGAAACTAATACAGATTAGTCTCCGATAGATGTCACCAACGCTCTTGGAGCAAATAAGCTAAAAATAAACAACAAAGAATTCACAAAAGTACAAAACAATGAACGACAGCCGTTGCAGCTACAGAATAAAGACCTAAAAAAACAAAGGTAGAAAATAATAAAATCGAAACGGCAGAGCCGAGGCAAATTGAATAAGAAAATTTTTATTTTTTACCTTTTGAACAAATAAAAGAAAAAATAGAGAGAGGAGACCCTTTTATTACACCTCTATTAGGATCGGAATGGACTTCGAATTGGCTAATAACCGTTCTATCAGGTGAAAGGAATTCACTCTCGCTTCCCTTTTGATATTTAGGGACGCGCCCGCGAGCTATCGATACCAATCAATATCGATAATTTAATTTGAGATACACGCAGAGACGATTCAATGTGATTTTGCTCTAGAAATGAGTTTGTATTTAACTAAATTGAAGTTGAATTCAACTGGGTGTGTGGTGTCGAAAGGTTTTCACTAAGAATTTAGGATCCACGAATTTAAAAATAAATAAGTCTGAAACATTATTATGTTCGATCACTAATTATAACCTACTCATAATGAACGACAATTAGGTAATTTTGTTACATTGCTACATCACCAACATTTGGATTTTTCAGAGACCAAGCAACATAAACTTGGTATCGGTACCGATCGCAATTTAATGGAGTCTACGCCCATCCCTATCACTAGTGTCGTTACTAAAGTCCACCTTGATAGCAGTTTCAGTACTTCGGCAGTTACCGACGCACGCCTTAACGCGAAGATAGTAAGTAGTTCTGATAATTTGCCTTTATTTTTGTTAAGAATTTTTAAGAGTTTTCTTCTTATTTTGTTACCCTGAGAAACTGGTGAAATGCGAAAATAAAACTGGTTTTATTGTGTTTTTGGCGAAGATAATATTGCAAACAATATTTTGGTTCTGTAAAGGTACATTATTGAGTGGACGACTGCACGTATACCAATTTCAGGGCATTGTAATGCTCTACCTACCTCAAAATTAATCATGCTTTGGCATTGAGGTATAGATTAGAGAAGATACTGCATTAGACGGTGCTGTCCCAATCAACTGCGGTAAAACAGCCGCACTTTAGGTAATAAATGTCGCATCTATTCTATTGTTTTTTGTCGCGTGTCAAACGGCGTCTGGAACATGACATTTGTTTAAAGTGTCTCTTCTAGTGTTATACCTCAATATGCTTTGAATCTGATGTTTTCTTGCAACACCTTAAAAATAGCTATGACTTTTGCTTACTTTTCAAACAGCAGTTTTTCTTTTTAATAAATCGTCATTGCTTATTTATCCAAACTACCACAAAAATTAATGTAATTTCACAAAATACTATTGTTACAAAATCTCAACGACTATCCAGGCTCATTTTACGCAGCGATTTTCGGTCCGTACCGTGCCGGTTTCGCCTCAAAATGTGCTGGATTCGTGCCGCGTGCCCACCTGCGGTAGCTTCGTCAATTTGCATACAAATTCGCGCTTACACGCCACATCGGGCCGTATCGTACGTGGATTTCGTTATTTGGACAAAAGCTTGTTTCTCATGTTTACTGCCGAATAGATTTTATTTCAGATAAATTATTCATACTGGTAGGAGGTTAGGAAAATGGTGGATATGAGGTGCTTAGTGTAGGTAAATATGATAGGATGAACTTGACTGAATGTAGGTAAGTACTTGTTAAAATTGTGCTGCTAATGTTTCCTTAATTCTTGGTTGGTAGATACTTGAAGGAGGCGTTCACTTAGGGCCTAGTTCACCGACGAGATTACAGTCCGTTAAATTGAAAACGGCCGATTAACATGACTTTTTGTATAGAAAAAGTTAAGATAAACAGCCGTTTTCAATTTAACGGACTGTTATCTTGTCGGTGAACTTAGACCTTAGGGTCGTAAGATTAACCGTAGCTTACATCACGGAAGAGAGTTTCATCTCTTGTCTTCGATTCTTTTCCTACTGTTTCATGATAAGGAAACAATCGAAGACGGGTTATTATTTTGGTATAAACGAGCTTTCGTTTACACTAAAAGATCAAGAAAGAATGCTCTTGTTCTACTCTAGCTCTTTGTTCGTTTGGTTTAGATCGACCATTACAAAAATGTACAAAACAAAGGAAGTGTTAGGATCCTTGGATACACGCCTCTCTCGCAAACTTCTGCACCTAAACAGAAATAACCTCTGTCACATAGGCCATGTTGTTTCAACTTACAGTTACGTATCTGTAACCGTCAAATATGGCGGCTTGTACGACAATTTCATACTGACTTAACGATTACGTACTGACTTACGAATACAGATGGTTTGAAGCAACCCGCCCATAGTGAGCATAATCACAGGCCACTGCGCACTCAACAGACACCTATTCAACATCGGCATCACTGACAGCCCCTTATGCAGAGGATGCATGGAGGCCGAATAAACACCGGCTCACGTAATATTACACTTTAAGAGCGTGGCCGATCAAAGAGGGAAACTATACTGGACAACCCTGACACCATACGAGACGCGCTCGTAAACCTACGGGACCTCCTGGACTTCTGGCAGGAGCTGAGTTGGACGCGTGACCACGACCTCGTTCCTGCGGTCACACACGCACAATGGCCCAATCAAGAGGCTAAGTGCGGAAAACAGGTGATATAACTAACTACAAAAATGTAGGTACCCTTCGCCACTAATAAACCTTCTCCATATTTGTCCTAGAATAGATTAATATCATAAAGTAAAACCTAAATGCAAACAATAGCAAAATTAGAGGTGTATTTGTTAGTCAGGTCGCGCGACTGCGTTCGCCATTACCATATTTCAGGCGGTCGTTGTGTCCTGTGAATCAGTCACCTGCCGCGCTGCCGGCCGCCGTGGGGCGCGTCGTGATGTATGGCGCGTGTTATTGCTCGCTGTTTTACTGCGCCGAATAGTTTTGATAGCGGGTTAGATAGACGAATCCCATCAATCATAGAAACAAGGGAGATGTGCCAAGGCGCTATTGAGCTTGATGCTTTAATTTGAGCAAATTGGGCGTAGTACAAAAGTACACGCTGGCGACGAACCGAACACAATCGATGATATAAATACAGTGTTTTAGTTTAGTGTTAGTGTTGAGTGACGATTAACAGTGTTAGATTGAGGCTGTGCGGAATTTTTAATGTGTGGGAGATCTTATATTTACGAGGGGCGCTTGTAATTGTGTTGAAAAATGTAATAAAAGTGGCGACAGTTGTTCCCGTACCTACTAATTTGCTATGATGGCATATCTCCTTGTTTCTATGATCTGAGCGAATCTTGGATGGACTGGAGTCAATTATTTTATTTATTTGTTGCGTTATGGCAATAATAAGATGCATTATATGACCTTTATGAATATGAAGCTTTATATGACCTCAAATAATGGTTTTAAAAAAGCGCAATGTACCTATTTTTATATTATATATGTTTTATGCTAAATGAAAATTCGTATTGTTATGTTTCCATTGTTAAGAATGTAATTTTTTTAATACTTATGTGCTGATATGACTGTTATACGTTACCCACTATTGAATGACAATGTATGAATGACCTGTAATTTTGAAAATTATAAATAAATAAACTAAACTAAACATTTTTTCCTGCCCGACACTATGCTTCATTTATTTTAACGTTAGCTGTTCCCGCGGTTTCACCCCCGTTGCTCGGCTCCTAAAGGTCGTAACGTGATATTAAATAGCCTATACTCCTCATGAATTTGGCTATCATATAGTAAAAGATTTTTTGGAATCCAACTGCTAGTTCCAGAGATTAGTCGGTTCAAACTTTTCAGCTTTATAACTGGTATAGATTTGACGAAAAACGGTTATACTTGTTTCGTTATTTGGATATTGCCATCTATTATGCTTCGTTATCGTATAGTTATCGTGTCGTTAAGTTATAGATAGAGGCGAAAATATTTCTATGCCAAAAGTACGTGCTAAGTAATTTTATTAATTTCGGCCTAGATATCGGCCTCAGAGTCTCTGACTTACTACCTATTGTGTGACGAAACGCGAAAGCTTTGAAGTAAAGTTTTCGAGAGCCAGGAAGCGTCTACTCACCTCACGATAATTTCTTATCACGTTAATCGCACGGGCAAGATAAAGCGACCAGTTAGCATAGTCTATCTGCGTCTACAATCTGCGAGCGAACTCTTAATTTATTCGCGTAACATCTCGTCCGAGATTAAAAATGTTAATTGTGGAATTATTCGGAGTAATTTATTCGGATGCCAGGGGACGTACCTTGGCGAGGTGAGGGTTACGGAGTGCTGGTATAGCAGGTTAGGGAGTAGTAAAATAGTTTGTTTTTTTTTGTCTGTTTGCTGAAGTAGATTATTTTCAGTAAGTCGGAAAGTCACACAGGTTATTATGGTTATTTTTAAGAGACTTTACAAAAGGAGGACTAGCTAGATTCTTCGGATTTTGTTTTATGTACTTAGGTATGTTTTGTTTTCATGATCAGTATTATGTTTCTACGGCTATTACACTGTAATTGAAGACTTTATTTTTTTCTGGTACTTTTTTTACCAACTTAAAACTTATTTTAAACGTAGTTGGAGATAGACATTTAATTTGGAATATAATTTTCTTTTTACCATGGCAAAATAAATTAACAATGTAGGTATACTGGAAATTGGAAAGCAATATTACTTTAGTTTTATAACGACTTTTATCTTCAGCGTCTATTTTCCGAGCACCCTGTATCTCAGCTTCAAATGAAGAGCGATATCTTCTTTAATCTGGCGCAGTGAACTTAATTAATGCAAACTAATGTTACCGTTGATTCATTACGTCAACCCTTGACAGCGACAGGCAAGTAACCAGGTACTCCTTGATACCTTGCTAAGGTAGTATGTTTGTGGGGATGATGGTGAAAAAGTGTAGCAAAAATGTTGTATAATTATGTGTGGTTATTGGAAAAAAATCATTTTATCATCAGCGTGATGCGTACAGGGCCCCAAGTTTGCTACTGCAATTGTCACAAACGTGTCAGAATGGTCTCTCAATGACATTGTTTTGACCAATGACGAAAGAGATAGTCTTACTCTAAGCCAATGACCGCTTAGATTTTGACAGTTATAGTATCATTATGACACCATTCTTACACAATTGCAATAGCAGAATTGGGGTCCTGTTCTGTCTTACTACCACCAACTTGTTTGGCAAGCGTGGTGATTTTTATGTCAATAACCTCTATTTTAAACGGTGAACCTTTGCTGGAAATTCCTTTTTTGAAAACCTACATCTTTGGAAAAAATATTGAGTTTTGGAAACATTTAGGTAGAAGCACTTTGACAGCAAATCAGGCTTACAATTAAATAATTTTATTTCAGTTGTGTCTATCAGACTCATCTGATTAATGCTAAATATAAACACGAAAGTTTTAAACTAAAACTGTTTCCCAAAACATAAATTTCTCTCCACAAAAAGCTCACATCATAAAAGTCGCTCACACAAAATTTATCACAGATAAAAATCAAAATAAACAGACAACTATTTCACAAACATCAGGTGTGCACAACCTCAGGGAATATTTTAATACAGTGCCCTCGGACCCTCCGCAATCATTTTATTTTCATACGGAGTCTCAGAGGCCCCGAAGGTCTACCTCGTGATTTGCCATTCAAAGCGAGCGACGTGACGGCGCATCAGGTATGGGGATCATTTTGACCCAAACAGCGAGCGCAGGGTAAAGATAATGCTGTTGACAGATAGTGGAATGCGATTGGCGGAATCAATTTCTTTTTTTTTCTTTTGTTTTTGACGTAATGTGGGCGTTTTGGTGTTTAGGATTTTGTTGTTTGGCTGAAGATATTTTGGGATTTACTTGTGATTGGTGAATATTTTTAATAAATATTTTACTAAACGCTTTAAATAAAACGTACCAATAAAATGTTGTTTACTTTTGCCCTTGTTGCTTGATACTTACGAAAAGCAAAATGGTTTAAATATTATTGTTTTTACCCGACTGCCCTAGAAGGAAGATAATGTTTTTGGAGTCTATGTATGTATATCTATTTCTTTAGCATCCCTCTGTAGCCTAAATGGCTTAATGCATTTCAAAATATGTCTTCATTGTAGAAGTGAATAAGGTTTCAAGATTTCAATATTGTTATTCAAAGTCTATCTTTTATTAGCAGTATCATGAAACACCCTGGCGTAATAAACCTCTATTGCTCACAAATCTGACCGCTCGCTCCAAACAAAACACGTACGAAATCAAATCTATACGATTTCAATATAGAGAGGGGATCGGATAGAAAAACTTTATATCAAAGGCCTGTACCTATACGTACATACCTTTTCTGAAATCTGCCCGTGTGGTACGTGGCCGGCGTGCTAAAGAGGAACCCTTTAATAAATAGCACTATTTTTAGGGTTCCGTACCTCAAAAGGAAAGAACAGAACCTTTATAGGATTGTTATTAAATATGTAGCTCAGTGGTTATATCTACCGTGTTGCGGGTGTGACACGGTGCGCCACGATTTAGCAGAGGTCACGAATCTATGTCCTGGGCATGTCAGTTGTTTTAAAATCTCTTAAAATGATAAGATACCTAAGCTTAACATGCCTTTGACATACTCAAAATTCACAAATATAATAATATTACTATAAAAGATCGCTTTCTTGTCCATCTGTCAAGATCTTTCTTCTTAGGAACGAGTAGAGGTATCAAATTAAAATTAATATCAAATACTAAGGTCTATTGCCCCTTACAGGTGCCACGCAATCAATAGATACAGCCATTTAATAATTTTGATGTAATTGGTAATAGCGCTATCCTATGAGAACATAGGTGAACCATTGTCTTGCTTTCGATAAATCTACATTAAGTTTGACAAACTGCTTGACCAATAAAATTAGTACTAAGGTCCGCCGCTTCAGAGGCCTGACGTAGGTAATTTAAGTAATTAAGTCTGCACGGAACCCTCAGGGCGTGAGCCTTACTAAAAGTCAAAGGGGCCGGAGTGGGGGTCCGAAATTTTAAAGTGGGGTTACTAGGTCAAGTGGCATATCATATGAAAGGGCTTGATCTGCACATTTCAAAATATATTTTCATTTTTTTTTATGTCCCACAGTTTTCGACATATGATGAAATATGTCTGAAAAAATACCATTCCCCCCCCTTATCTCCAAAGTTTGCGGAGCGAAAAATCTGAAATAATTAGAGCTGATAGAAATTGACCCAAATATGGCACCAAAAATAAAACGATGTTCCTAACTAGTACAGTTTTTTCAAAATCATCAAAATTCCTTTACAAACAAACTTAGTTATGCGGTCCGGTTTTTTTCACTTTATACGTCCAAAAATGATACGGAACCCTCGGTGCGCGAGTACGACTTGCACTTGGCCGGTTTTTTTTTATACCGCACACCTTGCGACCGAGGTTCTCAGTTTATGAGTACAGTGTGTTCTGAATATGGGAATGGGTTTCGTATTTGGGATACTGTTAGATTTATTTGCGTGTGTAAAGAAAATGATGCGGTGTTATTGTTTTATAAGTTGGTGTTTGTTTTCTAAAGCTACGCTTGTTAGACATGCTTAATGTACTTCTGATTCTTAACTTGATTCGGCTCGAGTTTTAAGACAATAATTAAGTTATATTGTTGTATTTAAAATTGAATAAGATCTTACTTTATTAGTAGCAAATATTTTAAGAGATCAATCTATAGTTTATTTTTTTTTATACATTTTCAAATTTAATTAAAATATTTCATGTTTCTGTTTGCATAAAACCTTTATTCCTCATGTCAACAAGTCATTCATAATTATAGTGGAATAAAGATTTCATGCAAACATAAACATAAATTATTTTAATTAATTTAAAATGTATAAAAAAAAGTTGTTAAGTATTTAAAAAAAACAGACAGACAGACAGACAGACGAAGTCGCACCATAAGGGTTCCTTTTTTACCATTTTGGTACGGAACCCTAAAAATATATTGATGATGATTTTTGTTTAAACATTTTTGATTTAAGTTTAGCGGTACTTAATACGTGCGTCATTAGGTACATCTCATATGATAGACATACAAATTATTATTGCATAAATATTAATATATTCTATCATCGCATATCCAATTGAAAATTAAGATAATCTACATCAAGAGTTATTGAATATCATTACGGACATCATTATCTAAATTGATTTCCATTCTAAGTAGCGATCCCAGCCTTGATGGTGTTGAGAGCTGAGATACCATACATAATAGACAGAGATCCCAGTAGGTACCGTAAAATGACTTAGGTCTGGTGGCACTGGGATCTTAGACTATAAACTCAGGCCTCCTCTCTTCGAGAGGGAGTTGAGAGGGGAGGGAGAAGATACCTTAAATATTATATTTTATGATGTCCTAAACACAAGTGAAAAAAAAATTATCGGGGTCGGTCTGATCCCGATTTTTTTTTTAATAAACAGCCGGGTTTCTGTTTCGAGAATACCCGAAATATCGTACCTACCGAATACTCCTTAGTTTGCTTTTATTTGATACAAAATGACCAGCTTAATAATGGCTAAACATTACCCTAATTAGGAAGACTATATTTTGTCCCTCAGCTTCATTTGTGTTGCTTAAAAAATTTGGAAATCTCAATATTTTGCCCAAAATAAGCTCCGGCCTTTTGAATAGATGAACAAGATAGGTCAATACGAATGTTTTCTCAAATGAAAACGTCAAACGTACATAAAATCTGATTGAAGACGGCATACCGCACGGTAATAAATAATAACAAAAACAAGGTTTTGAACTCAGATCATAGAAACAAGGAGATATGCCATCATAGCAAATTAGTACGGGAACAACTGATGCCACTTTTAGTACATATTTCGACACAATTACGCGCATAATTAAGCGCTCCTTGTGAATAAAAAGATCTCCCACGCATTGAACATTCCGCACACCCTCAATCTAACACTGTTAATCGTCACTCAACACTAGCACTAAACTAAAACACTGTATTAATCGTGTTCGGTTCGTCGCCAGCGTGTACGTTTTTAATTTGAGCAATTCGCTCAAGATCAGGCATCAAGGTAGATAGCGTCTTGGCACATCTCCTTGTTTCTATGATCTGAGGTTTTGAAGAAAACCAATCGTGGACATGTACCCACCGTTGACGAGATAGTCCAATACAATAAAGTGCTTATATATTGTGGCTCTCAAACATTGATTGATGCAATTCACTTCGGTTTCGGAAAATGATGACTGGTGAAATTGTATCTCTTTTTTTGTTAATAATAAAAGAATAAAATCAATTTAAGAAAGAGTTCGCGTTAGTAGTTATACCACAGCAATAAAAAAATTACTTCGAACTACCGATGAAGGAATCGGTGACAACTGACAAGCTATAATGAAGTAGTGTCAAAAACGATCTTTAGTAGGAGAAAGAGCCAATGGATCGGTTATCGGAACGGTCATAGATCGCTACGTAAATCGACGGCTGCTCATTATTGCTAGAGACGACTAGCATAAACAAAACAATCAAATATTTTCTTCTTTACCGGTACAATACTTGTCAAAATTTTCCGCCTCGCCAGCCGCAGCCCCCCACGCACTTTGAGAGCCACTGGCTTGTATTATAGTGCGTGTATCAGCTATAAAACTCGTCTAGACAGGTGATTTACGTTCACCTGCGCTCTGAAAAAATATTGTGCGGGTTTCGACCTTTTGCACATTGCTTATTATTATTATAGTTTAAGGTATGGGGTTCGAATCGAAGTGGTGAAAATGGACTGATTTTTAGGGTTCCGTAGTAAAATTAGGAACCCTGTCTGTCTGTCCGTCCGTATGTCACAGCCATTTTTTTCCGAAACTATAAGACCTATACTGCTGAAACTTGGTAAGGAGATGTATTATGTGAACCGCATTAAGATTATCACACAAAAATAGTAAAAAAAATGTTTGTCCCCAGACTTAGAACTGAAACTTAAATTTTTCTTTCATCATACCCATCCGTGTGGGGTATCTTTGGATAGGTCTTCAAAAATGATATTGAGGTTTCTAATATCATTTTTTTCTAAACTGAATAGTATGCGCGAGAGACACTTCCAAAGTGGTAAAATGTGTGTCCCCCCCTGTAACTTCTACCTAACTTGTAACTTCTAAAATAAGAAAATGATAAAACTAAAAAAAATATATGATGTACATTACCATGTATACTTCCACCGAAAATTGGTTTGAACGAGATCTAGTGAGTAGTATTTTTCAAAATCATCAATATTCCTTCAAAAACAAAGTTTGTTATGCGGTCCGGTTTTTTTCACTTTATACGTCCAAAACTGATACGGAACCCTCGGTGCGCGAGTACGACTCACACTTGGCCGGTTTTTTATTTTAGGTTGTTAGCAAACATATTTGTTCCTTAAAATGAATAACTCATTCAATAAAAGTAGGGAATAGCGGGATTTCTCGTTCAAATTTGGAGCAGCTCAACTGAGGAAGTACAGTCACGAGCATAAATATATTACCTTTTTTTTTTTGTTGAGTATGCGAAATCATCAAATGACCCCTCCCGCTCTGGGCGGAGCGGATGGGAGTGTCAGACTCTTACTGACTAAAACCCACCCGTGTTCCTTCCCTCCCCTTTATGTTCCGGGTCAGCGGTACCCCGGGTACCCCTTTCGGACAATCCCGCTTTCCCGGCAGGCTTGGGCCCTAGTGGGCCCCCTCTTTGATGCTGACATCTCTTTGAGGCGCGCGTGGAACACGTACGCGCCGTTCGGCACGGGCCTGGTCCTGATCGGACGGTGAGCTACCAATTACTCACCGCCCGCGGGCCCGCGCCTACGGTGGCCGGGAGTCGTCACGCGGCTCCCGAAGCCCGGAGCGTCTACCGCGGCGGCTTGGACGGGAAACTCTCTCCCTCTCCCGTCCCGCCACCTCCTTCGCTAGCATGACTGCTTCGCAGAAGGAGGCGACTGCCTCCCACTCCCCCTCGCCCCGGACCATGGCTTGAACCAGGGCCGGGCGCAAATATATTACCATGGACAGTTCTTTAACAGTATCTTATTTTATTTCATGATTCATTTTTTATTTTATAAATTAATGAATGAATCAGTTCGGTTATAATACCCGACTTATTGTATTGTATAACGGGCTGGTGTCCGCAACTCCACGTCAAAGCGCGTATTTTGCGTGCGGGTATTATACCCGACTTAATGATTCATTCAGTATTTTTTAAACTAATGAATTACTCATGGAATCAGATATTATTGCCGAACTGTCCATGGTAATATATTTATGCTCATGACTGTACCTTATAGAACACCACAGCCAAATAACGCTAGTCTTCGGTACTGTTGTGTTCCTGTGGTAACTAATCTTAGTTACCACAGGAACAGAGTACGCACCTATCCTTAGGAGCTCTAGCTATCTAGCTAGAGCTCCTAAGGATAGGTGCGTACTCTGTTTTGACAGCGAGGGACCTGTTTGTCCCCTAAGCTGTCGGCACAGTGAATCATCATTTTAAAGGGTCGGTAACGCGCATGCCATTATACCATCAGGTTGGAATCTTAATTTTAAAGGGTTGTATGCCATCTTACCATCAGGCTGGTCGTACGTCTGTTTGCTACCTTGGTCATATAAATATCTAAGGCGAAGATTGGTCAAAGATTAAGCATTGCCATACAACGTGGCAATGTCGCCAGTCTTTTGGGCACGCTACCAGTTGACAGCGATGCGGTGGAATTTTTTGATGCTGTTCAATTTGTTTTTGAATTTAAATATATTTAGGTACTATAAGTTTTTTTTTTCTTTCCTTTTGTACATAAATCTGTATATTGACTAGATGAAATAAAATAAAAAATAGATAGGCGAAGAGATAATAAAATATGAGGTAATTCAACAATAGCAATAAATTAACATCGACCATTGCATCGCTTAATTCTTTGATGTAACTTTCTTCACTGAATACTTAGAGAACAAAGCCAAACCGTTTTATTAGTGAGTCAGTGTTGCCATCAAGGTGGGCACTTAGCGCAATACTCTGAGCCACAAATCTCACACACAATACGTTCGTACGACGTACGCTACAGGAAATCTCTTAAGACGATAGTGTTGCAAATGGGTTCCGTGGGGCTCCTACACTAGCGGAGATAATGTTGAGGATAGCGGAATATTCAGCTGAAATTAGTAGCATGAAAGATAGCGGAGGCATGCAAAAGTAATTACAATGGCGTGGAAGGAAAATGACTTGATTTATAAAAGAGTAACCATGGAGTTTCTTGCCCTTCTTCTCCATGAGAATTTACGCTTTGGAACAGGCATCTAGTTTCATGTTTTTGACTAGCTGACCGACTTCTTGACAATTCAAAAGTACCTGTAAGCGATCTAATTGGGTGGTGTTAGATCATTATTTTATAAAAGTTGTGATAAAGGAGTTGTTTCAGAAATGTATGGAGCCTGGGCCCTCCCAGGTCTACGTACGCAATTAAGTATTATAGCTATACATGATAGTAACCGGTTCCTAAAGCTTATTTTCTATAATATTACTTCGTTGAATTGTAATTCATTCTTTTCTTTGTCATGGAGAGCAACACAACACAAATATGGTGGATCAACAATCGACAAATGAATTAAGTCAAACGTCATTTTGACAACTGTTGTTATGTCAATATTAGTCAAAATGGCAACATTCAATCCACCACGCGTGCGCACAATGACTCAAATGTCACGTCATAAAACAAAACTGTCAAACTCAACTGTTATGGCCGCCCTAAAAATAGGGATATCATAGTGAAAAACTTCATCTTAAATAATTCTCTTACAATTGTACTCTTCTTCAAATGAATTTAATAATATTTTTATGTAAATCCGCTATTTTTTTCCTATTTTTCTATGTGGCGTACGTATACCAGTTCCAGGATGAAACATCTCCTTTATTGATGGTACTTACTTACTTAGATTTTGCTGTTCATTAATGGTCCTAACGTAAGTAAATTACAAAACAAGGAAGATGTTTTTCCATGTTTATTTTTATGTTCAAAATAACTTTGGATTCAGTATTTCATAGATCAAGCGTAAATATAAAATCTCGTATTTCGTGGCCACTCAATGAGGTGTAACGACCAGGATTAGCTCTGAGGTAGATACTAATGCCGTGTAGTTGTCCACGTGTGTCGACACAAATCGGATGAACAATTCCGAAATTTCATTGAAATCTGTACAGTAGGTACTCATGATCTGACTTGGCCGGGCTAAGTTGGCTCATATTCCCACATATACAGCCACAAGATTTCAGTTAAAAGTGGGCAATAACGTTCTACAATAATGTTATTTAATTTTCACAAAAATATACTTTTTCAGTTATTTCTTGATTTACGAGTATGTAATACGGAATGGATAGTTAGCAATTTAAACTCGAGAGTAACTTTTGCTCGGCCAAATAAGATCGTGTGGACTAGTAAATGATGCAAAGCGTTATAGATCTTCTTATAGCGATATTGACCCTGACTTTAGAGGTGTCTGTTAAAGCACTGATCGTTAGCTACTGTCGTCGCTCGGTACGTATTTGGCATGCCGTACTTTTTGCTAACCTCACGTCGGTTTTCAACATAATAAATTAATAGTTTTCGGTTTCATCATCATGCTCATCATCATTTCAGCCGAAAGACGTCTACTATTGGACAAAGGCCTCCCACAAAGTTGCCACATTGACTAATCCTGTGTTTCTCACATCCATCGAATTGTCGTCGCATCCATGGGATTCCCGCGACCTTCACTAGGTCATCGATCCATTTTGTGGGAGGTCTAGGTAAAAAGAAAAATAGAGAGTAACTTTTAATTTATGGAAACCCACAGTACCTACGTGTCGACACATATGGAACGCACTTCCAATGAATCTTAGGAGCATCGTTCGGACAGCGCTATCAGGGTCTGAAGAGATACGCCGCCGACCGATCTCATTGACTTTACCTTAGGTTAATAGTAGTTTAAACTCATCTTAGTGGCGAAGTTTACCTTCTGTAAATTGGCTACGGTGGTTTAGAATTGATTGAACTTAAAGTTTCAGGATCACGATGGGAATATTAGTAGAATGAAATATACTTACCTACCTACTTTGTTCTATTGTTCAAATATTTTTATCGACGATGGAATGACAATAACTTTTGTCTGCAAAGAAACTAAACAGAAAGAGATAGATAAATAAATTATTACTAGTGGTCGCTCAGTAGTCGAAATTCGCCCAAAATTCATGAATAAATTTTAACTTTCTGCACTCCTTCTCCATATAAACACTATGTCAAATCTTATTTCTCCATGCGCGCAATATTATCTATGTTTAAAAAGGTACAAAGTTTTCTCTCTCATTTTCAGATTTTATAGCTAGTCAAAGACGAACCACTATTTCATTAAGCATCAGTCTTTGTCTTAGACAGTAGATACGATAGTTCTGCAAAGATACCTATACAATATATTTTTTTATTCATAGGCTTGCGTTAGACCGCCGTCTCAGCGATGATGCGGTCTACGATGAAGCACGCTTGTCTAGAAGAAACCGATATTTCCGAAAAATAAAAGACAGAGGTGCACCAAGAATTTATGTAACTCGAAGATATAGGAAAACGATCAGGTCTGCGTGTAGAAGGTGCGATTGCCATTAACGTGCGCCGTAAACGGACCGGACCGCTCGGCCGGGCCGAGATACCGGGCCCAGGGATTATATCGCCGGACGGGCACACTGGGAGGGTATGAAAAAGGGGTTGAAACGTTTATTTCTCTCTGTTGGAGTATTATGTCTACCTTTTATTGTTTAATGACTTCGGATTCTTAAGGTAGATGGATAGAAGCGTAGGTTTGGACACTTAAATGCTGCAGCTTTAAAGTTTCCTGACTTATTACTGCCCCGCGCCACGCCACATGGCGCGGGAGCGCGTTTTTTGTGTATTTTCTATTCAAACTGAGCTATTTCGTTTAAGCAGTCCCATTTCTATTTAACATACAGCGGATCACAAGCTAGTAATATTATATTCATGTGTACATGTTTTTTTTGTGGAATAAAATACCCTTTATGATAAAGAATAAAATAAACCTATAGTGTTTTTCAAAAAAAGTGGAACTTATAAAAACCTGGTAGAAATTCCTGAGTTATGAAGATGAAAATCCGAAAGACAAACGTATAGCTGCTCCCAGTACATCTCGAATTTCTTTCGCTACCTTATTTTATGGGGATTATACGATCATCCTCCACCTTGTCAACGTTACACATACACAGGTTGGACATTGTTACCGATACCCACACATCCATACCTCTTACATCACCTCTATTTCTTCTAAAATAAAGTTCAAAATCACCTGATTAGCGTATCAAGTAATTTTGCACCTTAAGGGTAGAGTGGGGAAAATTGACTTACCCTAGATAAAGATGGTAATGGCCAGTGTTTTTTTTCTGCCAAAATTACTTTCGGCCGGTAACAGTTTTCTTGTTTACCTTTATTTTGTTTTTCTTTTTTTATGACGTCTGTGCTCGTCTGTATTGTGGACAGGAAAGTGGTTATCGAGACAATTGGCTGGTAATAAACTGTTGTAGGGTAAAATTTAAGATTGATTGTTTTGATGTGTTGCTTATTGATTTGTATTGTTTATTGTTGTTCGGGGGACTTAGGGGTCTATTATGAAAATTTTATTAAAGAGGACATGATCTTTACATTTGAATATAAGAAAACCTTTTGTAGTTTACGTGGATATTGTATGAATTTATTTAGGACGTTTATTCTAATTACATCATAGTCACGGATTGTTGCCAGTCACTTTAACTAAGTTTTTTTTTATATTTCTCAATAGTGTAGTGTAGTGTAGTGTAGTATTCCAAAACATTTAATAAAACAGCCAATATTATTTATTTTCCAATCACACACTGATACTATAAATTACTTAAAATTAAACACAAACGTATAATAAAATCTTGCTGAAACTTCCTAACAATACTAGCTGCCTACATTCTTACATTTCACAGGCTATTCTAACGCCAACATTTTCATTTCGGTGCGTCCACCGGTACTTTTGCAGCAGGAACTTTGCCAAAGTAACCTGTCAGGCCGACTGCCACGTACCTACTCTGTTCCAGATTTATTTTGTATAGGAAATTACTGTTTTTAGTTCAAAACTATGTCTTGGTCGCCTATGAATTGTTGGAGTGTAGAATAATGAGAAATTGCAGCGTTGCTAGAGCGGTTTTGGAATGGAGCATAATATATGTAGTAGGCATTCTGGTACGGAATTTATAGATTTTTGCTGCAAAATTACGAATTTTTACCATTAATAAATAGGTAGTCGGAGTTTTATTTTATAAGTGAGGTTGTTTTCTTGGTTGTAACTTAGGTAAGTGTCTATGAAAAGCCAAGACCACATTAATATTGATACAAGCACAGATAATATAATACTATAGATACGTACAGATGCCTCATCTCATACAAAGAAATGTGACCGATTTAGCGCGGGCTATCTTCGGGCTATACTTTTTTCCGTGCATAAAGTATTTTTTAAAATTTGAACAAATATTTTTCATGATGTATTTTTTACACAAACTTCAATAACAAATCGATACATATAACTCCATCTAATATGAGTTATTTTAACAAATGTTACTTTGTTCCTGATGAGATGATCCCGTGATACAAGTAAGAAACGTGTACCTATTATTACTTACCTATTTTATTTTGAAGGCGTATTGGTACAAAAAAAAATTAAAGTAGCGCTGAAGGAAAAGGAACACTTTGTTTCATATTTCAGTGAAACTTGCAAAAAAGCTAATAAAAAACTGTCAATTATTATAATAACTATTAAATTTCCCCATCCCACTCAAATTCAAAACTTTAACCCTAAAATTCTCAACCAAAAATTGAGACAAAAACTGGGCCATCCAACTACCATCTTTAAAGCCATCCAAAGTCATTCATAGCCCATATTCGGTTTTATTTCTACCAGTACCTGTTGTATGGCGCACGGGACATTGAATGTAATATTGTGGATGAGAGGACCGCTCCTCTGCCAAATGGCCTCGACCATTGCCAAATTAGATCATAAAGGTTAATATGTGAGGGGATGAGCACATAGGTACCGGCTTATATTTATTTTGTTAGGTTTTGCGGCTTTAATGCAGTTTTATGATCACTGTAGAGGACACGTTTTATGATTTCGGTTCAAAAGGGTTTTGTGGTTTATCTGAATTTTGTCCACTGAACAATACAGACATTTTATTTTGTTCTTTTCATTGCAGCATTATAAGCATAAAAAGGTAAAAATCTTTCTACAATCTGTCACTTTGTCTATTCTTCTGTAGACAAAACCCGTTTCTATCGTGGTCATGCTGTTGGCATTTAACCCCTTTACATTTAAACCCCTCTTAAAAACCACTGATTATTTATACAACTATTCTTTTAAACATTGTTTAAGTAAGGGGGTAAAAGTATTGTGCATTTTTTACCTAAGTTAAGAGACTTAGAGAGGTAGGGCACAGTGAGTTATCTCGCTCAAATCTGGAGCAATCCGACTGGAAAGTACCTCCACCTTACAGAATACCACAGCTAAATAACCCCTCCCCCCCTCCCTTATCATAGAGACTCTTCTCTATGATAAGGGAGGGGGGGAGGGGTTATTTAATAATAATCGGGCTGTAATGTTCACACTGCTGGGACATAGGCCTCTGACTATGTCCCAGCAGTGTGAACATTACAGCCTGATTATTATGCTTATGATATTTTTCCGCCCTGACATTCACTCTCCTTTATTGCACTGTGGTATTATAATACTCTTTACCCCAAACTCATTGGAAACAAGTCGTATGTTGCTCGTACGTGTAGTAATGGTTCGCTGATTGTGACTTAGCGCGAAGGTGCTACCTTATCTCAGAAGAATTTGGCTCCACGCCCTTGCATGTAAGAGGAAAATACTGTGTTTTTGTGCACGATTTATTTGTCTACAATTTAGGTAAAAAATAAAAGTATAAAATCCTTATGAAACTGTTCCTGTAGGTACTTAATTTGATGTTTTCTGTTCGTCATAGAATTTTAATTTTATTCCTCATGAATCTGGCTATCACAATATTTTTTGGAATGCGACTGCTAGTTCCAGAGATGAGCGCGTTCAAACGAACTCTTCAGCTTTACAATATTAGTATAGATGCTTAATTTGATGTTTGCTGTTCGTCAAATAGTGGGAAAGATTAATGTTTTAACGATTTTGGACAATGTTGTATACAAATCGACTGACTAACTTAGTAATCATTGGCATTTAACCCATCGAATTCTTGATTACAAATCACAGTGTACCGATCAGGTTTTGAAATAACATTAGATATACAAACAAAGTTATCTTTAACTTAAACGATATCTCATGTAAGTGACAACAATATTTTAAAACAATATCCACCGGAGTTAACATCGGAGCAGAGGGCCTAGCACGAACGATTTTGACATTGCGTATCGTAAACGTAAGCATATTTTGAATTGAAAATACACGTTCGCTACACAATATTTGTAAAAATTAAATACTTTATATCAATCTCTGTATTTATTATAATGCGCAAATTGTATAAAATTTTATCTAAATGTTCTATGACTGTTGTATTTTAGATTCGAAATTCGCTTACGTTTACGATACGAAACGTCAAAATTGTTCGTGCTAGGCCCACAGTTACAACAACGGTGCGAGACAATCCGCTTGAAATATATCTCCAAGTGAAATTTCTTTATTTTACAGGGATAAGGATGGCCGCGCTGAAACCAACTGTGCTCCTGGATCGTTCAAAGATGGATAAGAAACGTAACACTAATCTATTGGGTTGGCTATATTAATAGTGGTTGGTAAAAAGTAAAAATTCGTAGTAAGTAAAGACTACAAAATTTATTTATGTAGGACAATATTTTTAATTATGATTTCAAATTGATAAGTGGGTCAAATCGCCGAATGTTCCGAAAGTTGTGTTCTGTGGGCCTAGCACGAACAATTTTGACGTTTCGTATCGTAAACGTAAGCGAATTTCGAATCTAAAATACAACAGTCATAGAACATTTAGATAAAATTTTATACAATTTGCGCATTATAATAAATACAGAGATTGATATAAAGTATTTAATTTTTACAAATATTGTGTAGCGAACGTGTATTTTCAATTCAAAATATGCTTACGTTTACGATACGCAATGTCAAAATCGTTCGTGCTAGGCCCTCTGGTGTGTTATTGATTTGGAGTATGTTATTATGTGTTACATGTTCTGTTGTGTTATAAGTACAACTGGGACAGCTCATATTTTATATGGGTTGTACTTAAAGCCTTCCTGGAGCCGTTTTGTCCTCACCAGAAGTTCAGTTAAGCAGGCTGTTAGGAGCCATCTGCGAGGTCATTAAAAAAACGTTTGTCCAAATCCAGTTCTACATAGTCTAAGTGATACACCTATCTTACGCAGGGAACATTGCCAAAGTAACCTGCCACAGCGGCGCTGCATACATACCCGGTAGCGACATATCTATGGTGCCGTCTATGTATCTATGGTACCGTCTCTAGATGCACTCTACTATCTAGGCAGGGAGATCAGTAATGTATTTGGTGCAGAAACAATACAACTGGGAGTGTTTTTGACAGACAGAAACGTTGATATTACCTACCAACCTGTTGGTTTTCGAGAATCGAGATTATGTAGCTCTTTTGACAAAATAAGTGAGTTAAACTAAATGATTGAGAGAATCGTGCCCCACCCTTCTCGCCCCTTCGGCTCGCCTTGTGAGGTACATGCACCGTCGAATGATTCCTCAACTCCAATGAGGGACACTTCGTAAGTTACTCCCTCATCCTCAAATAAAATTGACAAGTTACCCATCATTAGTCCTGACAATGACCTTGATAACGTTTAAATTGTAACTAAGTAGATATTCCTCTAAGCGTTGAATCACCGTGAAAAACAAATAAGTCGGCAAACGAACAAAACAGCTGACACCACACAAAACAACAAAGCACCGATGAAGATATATCACCAATTACATAAAAAGGAATAATAGTAATATACCTATGGGAAAAAAAACTTAGCAAGTATAGTTTAATGTCGAACAAAGTTAGACGCAAACAAACTAATGTAGTAGATGATAATTTACGACGATATTTACGATTATTACTACAGTATTTGATTATGATTATGCCTAGTTGTAAATTATTCTAATGGCATTTATGTTGGTGATTTTATGTAGTTGTCCATTACGGATCGTATTTGTATCATTGTATCAATATTTTAGTGATCTTGCACTTTGAAAATTATTGTATGGATTTATTTAAAAAAAACTTGGTTAAACAATAAGTAGGTACTTAATTCAAAAGTTTTTGAATGATTCATTTCTATTTATTCAAAGGTAATAAGGGCCAAGACAGTTTTCTATCCATACAATTAAATTTAAATAGCAAATGAACTAATAAGTACCTACATAATAAGTATACAAAAAACTAGCCCGTTTAACCGCACCTTAGGTACCTATATGTATTTAACTAGCACTTTTCCCGCGAATTCGTCCGCCTGACCCACAAGAACTGTGCAATTTTCGGGATAAAAGTGTAGCCTATGTTACTCAGCGATAATGCAGCTTTTCTCTTGGTGAAATATTTTTTAAATCAGTCCTGGGGGTGATTCTCGCGGGTTCGATATTGATATCGCTTTCAATCACCCCCCTGTAGTTATTGAGTTTATTCATTACTAGCACTTCGCCCGCGACTTCGTCCGCGTGTCCAACAGGAACTGTGCAAATTTTCGGGATAAAAAGTAGCCTATGTTACTCAGTGATAATGTAGCTTTATATTAGTGAAAAAATTTTTAAAATCGGTCCAATAGTTTCGGAGCCTATTCGGTACAAACAAACAAAAAAATCTTTCCTCTTTATAATATTAGTGTAGAGTATAGACGAGCTGTGCTCTGCGGTTTCAGCCCCCATTGCTCGGCTCCTAAGGATAGTAGCGTCAGGCTATTCAACATTCCTCAAAAATTGGGCTATCAAACACAAAAAAAAATCTTATCCGATTGGTAATTCTAGAGATTTGCGCGTTTAAACGAACAAACAATCAATAAACTTTTCAGCTTTATTATATTTGTACTTACCTATAGATAATAATAATAATTAACATTAATTTAATAAATTTTTCATTACACACATAATTCCTGTACATAAAAAACTCCATCCTTGCACAACAGCATAAGTAAGAGATAAGCATTTCCACGTAATTGGCTGAATTAAGCGCGGGCGGCGGGACGTGCAGCGCTGGAATTTAATTTAAATGTTGGCGCGTTAAAAATTGGCGGCAAACGTTGTTACCTGTCGTGTAAGCACGTCACACGGTGTCACGTGACGTGGACTGACGTGACAGCGGCGTGTTTTGTTGAAGAAAAATGTTTGTGGTTTTTAAGTGTTTCTGTTTTTTGTAAATAATAATGAAAATACGAGTATGTGTCATCTGGCCCTTGTTGCAGCTTAGAACAACCTTTTAATTGGTTACTTTAATTTATAACTCTTCATATTTTCTATCAAAGAAAATCTCTTTGTGTTATAAAAGCAGTTAATATTCGTATGATAATAAATTTGAAACTTTTATTTTTTCTACAATATTCTAATGACTTAATGAAATTATTTCTTTCTTTAAATTTGTTTCACCCTTTCCTAAAACCATAACTAAGTTTACCAAAACAATTGACTAATGACTCCATTAAAAAAAACCTTAAACTCTAACTTGATTTGCAAAATTCCTCCTTCAAAGAGTCGATTAAAATTAAACGTGTTTCAACCCCCTCCCGCCGGTTACGTCGTAATTTTTATTTTCAACAATTCATCACGTCGCTGTTTCTTGGGGGCCGTCACGGCGCGTGACAGGTGACGCTCGTCGCAACGTTTTTTTGCAAATTAATAAATTGTATTTTTTCGTTTAGACCACTTTGTGAAGGGGCCTTGCCGTTTAACGTGACTAATGCTTCACGTCTCTTTAGGTAAATGTTTAACTTACTTTATAGGGTTTTTAGATTACTTTTATGTTTGAATATCTTGTTGGCATAGTTGTAATACATTGTATAAAGTTATTATGAGCTTTTTTGCAAAGATTTTGTTACATAATTGTTTATGATCAAAATGTTTTTGCCTACCTATTTGTCAGACAAAGCCCTATTTACATAAACTTTTGTCCGTCAACTGACTCATGGATTACACATTTTTAATACATAGTATTTATAAGCGTTTAACACAAGAATTCCTTATGATGCTATATTGACTCCCCTGAATGTCAAGATGTTACAACATTTTTAACGGTGTTGGAAGTTTTCTTTCAGCACCAATTCTCGTTCACCACTTTTTAGTGTCCTAGGTATTACTTTAATACATACCTACATCTACAAAAAACATAAGACTAGATAGGAGTGACAGACAGGGTGACCAACATAGCGTCGAAGGGACTTCTACTTCTACTTTCAAATCAAATCAAATCATTTATTTGCATAAAACAGGTCCAGAGGATGTTACAAAAGGTTTTTAAGGTACACTGTATTATAACCATGTGAGGTGTGCAAATATATTAGGTAGGTATAATATGACACACACTTTGGAATAATATGTATAATTAGTAATCATGAATTTACCATCGACATGAGAAAAAATACTCGTCATAGCATATTTCTGTCTCAATATGTACGTAAAAGCTCGTATCGAAATGCCAGCGTTGCTCAACCTCCTCTTAATATTAACTCCCCATAAACCCGCTTATAACCGTTAGCACGCAGGAGACAAGAGCAGACGCTGCATAATACAGGTGTTAGCAACAGGCTCACGTAGACGGTCGCAATAATTAGATGAAGCTCATTACCGCCCCTCCTGCGGCCCGGTATTGGCGCCCCTGCATTTGGATGTCGCTGGCTTTTTGTTACTATTGATTATGTGTGTTTTCGTGTTGAGAGAATGATAATATACCTACATAGTTTTATCTAGTGCGTTGTTTAATCTGAAAGTAAAAGATGATTATGTGGATCCCGGTAAAACGGTTTATTCCACTTTTTTCACCCAGGTAAAATCATGTAGATGATTTGATTCCGCAGGTGAACAAAGAATTTTTTTTATTCCACTTTGTTCACCTGGGTGAACAAAGTGGAATTATTCGACTATTAATTTTTCGGATTAATTATTCGAGGTATTGTTCGACATGATGCCCATGGCCACTTTCTACACACACATATCACAAGAAAATTTTCTGATAACCATCTCAAGCATCTTCTAGGAGATAATAAAGCTTAAATACGAACCACAAAGCATTCCAATCCCGACCCATCCTTGCCTCCCCTATTAACGCGAGCCATTCGATCAGATATGCCAATAAATCAGTCCACCTGGCCAGACACTTGTCCTGGCGCATAAATCTCAGCTCGCCCCGCTCTATAAATATTGAACTATTGACTGGGGTCAGCTTCGCGTGGTGATAGTGCCAAGGGGCGGCATTAACTAGCCCACTGTGTTGTTGTGTACAAGGCTTTATAAAAGGGTAACTATGCGATCGCGATAAGAATAGGAACGCCAATGTCCTCGAATTATCACTTGGAAAGTAAGTCTTACAAAGAAAATTAATTTGCGAATCAATAATATTTTTTTCACTTTATTTAACTGAGTCTTTGATTTACCAAATATATTTAAATCGATTTTTTTTATACAAAACAGCTCAATTTTCGATAAGAAACGTCACAATATGGCGCAAGGTCGGTCCTACTCTTTTTTTGATCGCATAGTACCTACGTTTACGATACGTCTACGTCAAAATGATTCGTGCTAGGCATGCTGTTGTTGTTACGATTAATAAGCCAAGTCTTTATTTTGCTATCAGTTCTCTGGCTCTATAATCGGCTATTTATTTGCGTATTTCTAATGAGAAAAAAAATAATTGTATGCCTGCTAAGGCTGCTAGTTCTCAAGCGTCTATTATTAGTAAGAACGGAATCAGAATTCCAAATTCAAATCATTATTACAAAAAAATCACACGATCAATGTGGTAATGACATCACTGCCTACCTGGGCCCCAAGTCTGCTAATGCAATTGTTATAATCGTGTCAGAATAGTGTCTCAATGGCATCGTTTTGACCAATGACGAAAGAGTTAGTCTTACTCTAAGCCAATGACCGCTTAGGTTTTGATAGTAATGGTGTCGTTATGACACCATTCTTACACTATTCAAATAGCAGAATTGGGGCCCTGGTCATGGGTAATTCGTGATGATAACTATAACAGTTCTACTTAGTAGTCCAGACTGACGGTGTAATACACGTCCGGCGTTGTTCACTGCATATTAATGATAGTTCTATACTGCGGCCGTTATTTAACTAGAGTTTAATGGGAGGATGAGGAAAAACTTTAATAGTACCTATAGTTAAACTAGACTTTTGCTCGCGACTCTGTCCGCGTGAACTACAATGAACTGACCAGTTTTTGGACGTCGGCAGTTTTGGGCTTGATATGGTACAGTAATAAAAGCTTTACCAAAAATAAAAATATATTTTAATTGTTCTTTGCCTAATTTATCTTAGAGATTAACAATTGTAATCAAAAATCGAAATAAATAAGAAATAAAATGATTATGCCGTTGACATTTTGAAAAAAAAACAATAAAACAAAAACGGGTGCACGCTGGCTGGCGCGTGCCTCCATAGAATATTATGTCGACAGCAACTAAAACCTTTGAATTGAGAACTCATTAGTCGGGCTGTACTTCATTGGATCATTCACACCATACTTAACCTCACTGTCACAAATACGAAGATTTCTCTTTAACCCAATTACGTACAAAAACAAATAAAAATTGAATTTAAATACTCTTGAAATACTCGATCACACCAAACTAATTTCATATCTGTACCGACATACACAATCTGAAACCCAGCGTTCTATGGGCGTCTGCCGTGTCTTTACCTCTATAGTGTACGGTGGCTAGTACTACCAAGATGTCAAGCTGTATCTCTGGTTTACCCCGGAATTAGATGAAACGTGGCTTAGATTTTAAGTTGGACCCCAAGTTATCGAACTGTAAAAACCATATCAAAATCCGTTCAGTATTTTTGCGGAACCTTCGGTTTTGTTTATTTAATTAGTACATAGTATTAAATTTATAATAATAATTACACAGTTATACTGTTTTATGTCAGTATAGCTTCCGCCCGCGGCTTCGCCCGCGTTTTCCGGGATAAAAGGTAGCCTATGTGTTATTCCAGACTATAATCTATCTGTGTGCCAAATTTTATCCAAATCCGTCCAGTCGTTTCAGCGTGAAGAAGTAACAAACATACACACACACACACACGCACAAACATTCGCATTTATAATATTAGTGGGATCAAGCGAGCATTCACTTTCAGTGATATTAAGATTTTTATAAACGACCAAGTCATTACTCTTTAGGTACCTATACAAATTGTTCCGTAGATACGATAACCTCAAGTTATCTACCCACAGTTTCAATCCAAACTACTCGTCTAACCACTAAACCGTCCAGCAAGGGTTAAAATAATTACTAAAGACGTAATAAGGGTAAATAGTTGGTGGGGTGAACCGCCCCATTGCTGGCAGGTACTAATCGAAAAAGTTCGGGCGCAGGTTATTGACTCAGCGGAACTTTTCCAATAGCCGGTATCTGGTGTGTTTACCCTAGTGTGAGGTGATGCCTTTATTGTTTTGTGAGTGGCTAATTAACCGTGTTGTTACGATATGTGAATGGAATGGAGATAAACGGGGTTATTATTCAATTATTAATAGGTATTTTTTTCAGGTTAAGGGGGATGCGCAAAGGTACGCGAAATATTTTTTTTTAGTTTTTTACAATTTGCAGCTCAGCATGTCGTGAATCATTATTTTGATCAATATACAACGTAAAAGACAGAGCTGCAGTATGCAAAAAACGAAAAAAAAAATGAATTTCATTTGTATCCCCCTTACCTAATAAGGTTTTTATTTAGGCCATGTTGTTTCAACTTACAGTTACGTATCTGTAACCGTCAAATATGGCGGCTTGTACGACAATTTCATACTAACTTAACGATTACGTACTGACTTACGGATACAGATGGTTTGAAGCAACATTCGTAATATTCGAAACTTACAACTATTTGTAGATAAGACAAGCTTTCACTGCGGCCTATTTCAACTAAAAATATTGAACGCAGTACCGTACTTACATATATTTTTGTGTAGTTTTTCAAAAGATTTTTATTAGTTGACATAATCAATGAAGAAAAAAAATATTTGTACTGGTTGATAAGCTATTTACTTATACCTATTTTAAACAACCTATAACTTGTGATCATAGTTTTGGAATGCTTTGTTGCCATAGATTCATGCAATTAACCTTTATTACTATATGTTGAGTATACTAAATAAGAATAAGAATAAAGGGCACTGGCAGACGCCCATAGAACGCTGGGCTTCAGATTGTGTAAGTCGGTACAGATATGAAATTAGTTTGGTGTGATCGAGTATTTCAAGAGTATTTCAATTCATTTTTTATTTGTTTTTATACGTAATTGGGTTAAAAAGAAATATTCGTATTTCTGACAGTGAGGAAGTATGGTGTGAATGATCCAGTGAAGTACAGCCCGACTAATGAGTTCTCAATTCAAAGGTTTTAGTTGCTGTCGACATGATATTTTGTGGAGGCACGCGCCAGCCAGCATGCACCCGTTTTTGTTTTAGTGGTTTTTTCAAAATGTCAATGGCATAATCATTTTATTTCTTATTTATTTAGATTTTTGATTCCAATTCTTAATCTCTAAGATAAATTAGGCAGAGAACAATTAAAATATATATTTATTTTTAGTTAAGCTTTTATTACTGTACCATATCAAGCCCAAAACTGCCGACGTCCTTTATTGTCTCAGTACATGTGCAAAATTGGATTGAAGTCGTAGACCTCACACTAGGATTCCCTGTGTCGTGAGGTCTAGGCTCTTTTGTTCCGTTTACAAAAATATTAGGCAAGTAGGACATTAATCTTTGTATTAATTTAAAACGAATACAAAATTATAAAAAAGAAAAAAGAGATCCCAGTGTTTCGTATGTGTGAGTAGATGAATGTGTGTATATGGGGGGTGCGTTTGTGAGAGATGTTTGTGTGGGTGTTGTGAGTACCTAATGTTTGGGTGTGTTGGGTTGTGTATGTGTATCAGAGAGTGTTTATGAGAGAGTATATTTTAGTTAATAGGTACCTATATAAATATATATATATATATATATATTTGTGACCTAACAGGTCTAATACCTACTGACATTAACAGGTTAAAGAACCAATAAATACCAACAGTCTCCCCAAAAATACCACAAAGACAAAAGCAATTTTCCTTAACCAATTCGTTACTTCCAGGAGACCTAGGTTTTAATTTAGTGTCCAAGTCTGCCTAGCGTACCTAAATCATACCTGTGACACGTAACGGCTTCCTTGCCAAGTCAACTGCGAAAAGATAGTAATAAATTTGTTCTATAAGTAAAGGTAACCATAAAACCTTCGCGAATCAATGGGGTATGGCGACGTTTTGATACGGTCCTACCTGCCATAAAAGCTATGGGCGTAAGTTTGGAAGATTGGTTAAATGTTAAGGCTTTTGTGTGTGTGAGTAAGTAGTTCAAAGGATATTTATATACGTAGGTACATAATCTCTACATTATATGCATTAGGTTGAATCTACAAAACTTAAGGTTAAGTACAGCAAAAATAAAATTCACTATTGTATGGGAAAGCCTTCATTCAGTACAGTTTTGTTTTACTTATGAAATTCAAATACATGATTATTTTCTACTTTCTCTGAAGGATGAAGAGAAATCTGAAATAGTGACAGTGAAGAAAAGAGTGGTTTGCCGATCTCTATTCATAAAGGAAATCCTTAGTGGGTAGAGATCGGAAAACCACTCTTTAGTGGGTTCGAAAGAGAGACGAACCCTTATAAGCCACGTGCCTAAAAGTATTAAATATTCATAAACTTTTTATAATCTCTTTAATAATAACTCGTAAATAGCAAATGAATAAATCAACACGGAATAAAACGTCATTTTTTTTTAAATTAAATGGATATTGGAAACTTATCGTGAAGAAAACTTTTTATGAATTTTATTTTTTGAAAGAAGTTCTTTAACGCGGCTTGCAATTAAAGTTGCAGTTGAAATCGTCACGTAAAGAAAAAGCTCTATGCTCCCTCCATACTACTTTCTCTGTCTCTTATTATATACGAGGCATAAGAAAATTTGTTCCTGACGGGGGTCACCCGAACGAATATTTTTTTTTTACTGAAAATTAAATCAAAACAAAGACTACATAAAAAGCAAAAACCGCGCAAATATATTAACATTAATTATATGACGCAGGAACACAAAGTTCATACAAGCGACAACCCTATAACTCACACGCCAACGCTTTAGGGTCATCACTTTATTTCGGAATCCCACGTGAGGCCAGACTCTTGTACAAACATAGATTTTGACCTTTAACATTATAATTTTAAACCTTCAGCAGTTGTTTTAAGGTCTATAAAGGCTGAATTTAGTAAAATTGTCTAGCACCACATTCTGCTAAATTATGATTTCTGTTATAGAACATGAAATGAAGCTCTATCCCATCGTATTAAGGTTTAGTTTCATAGTAAATGACCGTGGTTTGTTCAGGTTATGCCAGATGGTCTCATTTGCATTGGACAGGAGAGAAAATTGTCTGTTTGTCACCTTTGGTTGGGTAAGCATGGACGTTTGATATACATGCTGTTTGCTCAAGATATTGTGTGCGGCAATAATTAAGAGGTTCTTGTGTACATAATTATTTACTTGGTTCGTTTTAGAGCAGGTTTGCTTATGTAAATAGTGAACTTATTTATTCTTATTACATAATGTCTTTACTTGAATTTGTGTATTTCTATAAAAATAAATAGGTAGGATATCCGCTCGTGGTATTATATCGTTTTCTGCTTTTTTTCTTTTTGCTCGGCTTCTAAGGGTCGAAGCGTGGTGTTGAATAGTCTAAAACCTTTCGTAAGAATTAGGCTATCAATTAAAAATAATTATTCAAATCCGACTTGTAGTTCCAGCGATCAGCGCGACGACCTAACAAACAAACTCTTCAACTTTATTATATTAGTCTAAATTACTGGCAAGTAATGAGCGTTTTAATGACGGCTTAATGAACAACTAATGACTATGTTTAACATAAGATTGGTGATGCATTCACATACAACATCAGGCGAGATGACGGTCAAAAGCAAGCCTATTATTAAATAAAAAAAAATTGTTTATTTTATCCTCTAGAAGTCTAGACATAATCCTTTTAAAAGGGTAGTTTAACTTAAGCTTTTTGGTAATGCGAAAAGGTGAATTCTTGTCATGGAAATCACTGCTTTCTCTGACGAACTCATTAAATTTTAATCTCATCAGGTAATTCAACCATCCTGTGTATAAAAAACTTGACACAAAAATTCACCTATCCCACACGGTCCTCAACAATACTCAGATCGTAACTCACACATGCTTGCCTCATCAGTTTATTCACTAGATCAGGACTTCCCAACCAGCGGGGTGCTTCCTACGGGCCCCTTAAAGACATCATAAAGGGGGGCCCAATTTGTACGGACATTTTAAAGAAAAATCTATTTAAAATCTTATGTCTTATATAAGTATAGATAATCATTTTGGGAATGAACAGCAAAGTTTTGATTTATTTGATTGTGCTTGTAATTGAGAGATTTAATGTCGTGAAAATGAAAAAAATAAAAGAGGGACATGAATATAATATTTTTTATAATCCTGGGAGGCTAAACACAAAAAATTTTGGGAATCCCTGCACTAGGTAGAGGGCACCTCTAGAGCCAGGGGACATCTGCTATGCAAGCAGGATCACTCGGCCACAGGGGAAAAACGTTGGGCTTTTTGAAGGACATATTTTGCACGCTACGGTATGTTTGTATGTCTATTGCTTGCATAATGATGAGATTCGGAAGGGAAATCTGATGACGTAAGTGGGTGATGGCGCCTTTGGTCATGGGATCGATGATCGTTTGTTTTGGGATAAACATTTGTATAAACGATGCTTACGGTTTAATAGTAAGTCAAATATTTCCTGTTTATAAAAAAACAACAACTAATTGAATAGCTATCTAATGGACAAGTCTTGTGTGGTTCTAATGTATTACAAATAAAGAATACAGCCTGATTTTTAAATTCCATTAAATACATTTTTTTTTTCTAAAAAATAACATTATTATAAACTTAGGGTTTTGCCCGGGACTCCGTTCCGATTCTCTCTTCACTCTGTTCGATGACCATTTTAAATGAACTCCCTATTGTAAGGTGGCTAGTACTACGAAAAGGTCAGGCTGTATTTCTAGTTCATCCCACTGGAATTAGATAAAATTTAACTTAGATTTTGAGTTGGATTCCTAGCTACCAAAAAGTGAAAATCACATCAAAATCCGTTAAGTAGATTTGAACAAACAGACAAGAATTTCAAAAGAGTTTTTTTAGGCACGGTTTTTTCTGGAATATCTTCAATGTACAGACACGGCTATTTTACAGTTTTATAATAGCATATAGATAGATTGTTAAAGATAAGATCACTTCGTAGGAAAATGATACCCATTTACAATTTATTTCAGTTTTCAATCACCGCAACTATTTACACCAAACCAATTTTCCGCCAATCGCATCCAATTCCACAATAACTTTTGAATAACCTACCTACTCTCAGCGCAAACAAGAACTAACCAATCTCAGACACAATCCAATATTTTCATTACAAACTTGATCAAGCAAAAAGCTTCCCCTGAAGGGTTAAAGCCGTGAAATATGATGTTTTCTCAGCACACCTACCGCGGTCCAGACACATTCTCATCTGCCGAGAGCTATGATAGCCATTCCTGTGATAGCTACGTGGAACTTTGCGCTGACGTGCGGTAGATTTTCTAAATTGATTTGTTGGAGTTTGACTTTGTGCTTCTTTCGTGAGGTGGATTATTTTTGATAGATTTTGGCTAAGTTTTGAGTACATTGTTGTATGTTGGGTTTGTAAGGTGAGATTCTGATTTATGAAATTATAGGCCGAAGGTCTTACAATACACATAAAGTTTCTAATCTTAGAAGAGGTAGGAAGAGTTGTAAGTTCTGTTTAAAAAAATAACTCTACATATTTTATGTCCTTCCTTGAATCCTACTTACTATCCTATTAATATTATAAATGCAAAAGTTTGTGAGGATGGATGGATGTACGATGTTTGTTACTCTTTCACGCAAAAACTACTAGGGTTAGACTACCTTGTTGATATAGCGGTCGCAAGCATAACTGTTGAGCATGTGAGGTTGTATCTCCGGCAGCCTAAATTGTGTAACTCAATTTCTTTCGCCATGGTTTTCATTTTGACAGTTTAACAACATCCATTGCGACGTTGAGATAGTTACGGGAACACGGTTATAGAAACATACGCCGTAATGGATGTCAAAATCAATACCATGGTGATAGCAATTGAGTTACGCAATTAAGGTGCGGGTCGAGCAGCGTCATTGGGTTTTCTATATGAAAATTTTCAGTAATTATTAGCGTTTACTTTAGATTTGTGTTCGATCAAATAATAATAGGTTCGCTCCCTATAAAGACGTGAAACTTATTTATATAACGCGCAATGCGTAACCATATTTCGCTAGTTGCAAGTCTACATGCCTCTGCCTACCTTTCAGGGCATAGGTATAGCCGTGATGTTATGATAAAACAGCTTAAATTCATTGTATTTCTGTTCAACCCGTAAATAAGAAGTCGTGGGAACAGTAGCCCATTTGTTGGCAAAAGACCAAACGCATATAACTCAACCTGGTCTGAACTGCAAACTTTGTGATGAGGTCTTACTATTTGTTCAAGACAAAAGGTTAGGAGTATTTGGAAGAAAGTTTAAAGTTCATTTAATCTTGGCCAATCGGAGTTCGCTGCTGAGCTGAGTTTATTCTGTTTAAAGTTTGTTTTAGATTTAATAGTTTTGCTACTAGAAAGGTATGGAATTCTATGATTTAGACTAAGCTCATTTGGGCTTAAGGTAAGCAACTAATTACTTGGAGCTTATTTTGAAAGCGGCTAATCTAGCTAAGTGTCGATTATTCAGCTTACAAAATACCACAGCTAAATAACGCTACTCTTTGGTAGATAGTGTTGTGTTTCTGTGGTGAGAAGGTCGCCAGAGCTCCTGAGGATGCGCTGTGTTGACAGCGGGGGACCCGTTTGTCTTAGGACAGCTTAAGAGCTGTCGACACAGCGAATCCTCATTTTAAAGGGTCGGCAACGTGCATGTGATGTTCAGTGTTGCAAGCGTTTCATATTCTTACGGTAACCGCTTACCACCAGGCGGGCCGTACGCCTGTTTGCTACCATCGTCGCATAAAAAAAACTTAACAGATATTTATACATAGTTGATCCGTAACTTACTGTACACATGTGCATAATCGGCCTATAATGTTCCCACTGCTGGGACACAGGCCTCGTCTCTGTGAGAGGGAGTGGGCCGTAGTCAACCACGCGGGCCCAGTGCGGGTTGGTGGACGTCACATGTCTTCGAATTTTTTGGTTCTAGGACATGCCGGTTTCCTCACGATGTTTTCCTTCACCGTTAAAGCAAGTGATAATTAATTTCTAATACGCACATGACTTCGAAAAGTCAGCGGTGCGTGCCTCGGGATCGAACTCGAACCATTCGCCGTGGGAGGCACATGGTTAATCCACTAGGCTATCACACACACTAGGCTATACACATGTGATGTATCGATAAATATACTTACAATGCATAACAATTTGTAAAAGTGTGGGGCATCGTAAAAGGACAAAACGTTAGATTGCAGCGGTTTTCTTTCTGATAATTGAATTAATTTCACTAACCGAACTTCACACTGCACTAAACTTCACTACCAAACACCCTTCGACAGTAGGGTGGATGTAATTGTAACTGTCCGGCTCCCCACTTATCCATATGGCTAGGGCCGCCATCCGTCCGTGTTTCCTCGGATTTGTCCTAGTTTGCAAGGGCGTCCGGGGGCGTCTGGGGGGCATTCTTAAAAAGTGTCTAGGTGAAACCCGGATACCTATCGCATTCGCAGTTTCGTTTGTTTTCTATTTCACGCAGCACACACAAACGTGTCTACATAATTTGGGTACAAATATGAACGCACTGCCATTCTCCGCGAATTCCAAATATTTCTTTAATTGTTAATATTTTTCAGGACGACCGGCGAAAAAGTCGCATTTCTACCGTCCCATTTCTAATGTCTGGGATCTTTGCAGTCTTTTTCCGGTGTCGGCAGTTTAGGCGCTGGCAGCCCTACACATGGCGTTAGTTCAAATTGCACTTTTTAAAGTCTTTGTCGAACACTGTTTGCGATTCTCACAATATTTGCTTTCACCTTGCGTGAGTGGTCTCTGTGGACCGGACAGATATTGTTACACCTATTGGGTTTACTTGTTTATCTTCTTTCTTATATAAACTCTTGTGTTAAGAAATTGGTAGAAATAAAATGTTTAAGTTTGGAAGAGTTTCATTGAACTTTGACTTAAAGAAGCGAAAGGATATTAAAATCAGTTAACAAAGTTGAATGCAAGGAAATTTTACATCAAGCTAACGATTACGAGGGACGAAACATGATATAAAAAAGAAAAATAATAACCTGGGTTTGTTAAGTGCTAATTGGATGAAAATATTAGCAACACTTCTAACAAAAATGTTTGCTAAAACAATCTTACTAGGAGTACTATAATTACTCACTATAAAACAATTCGGTAACTCATCTCTAGCATACACAATAAACTGCTCAGCAACTCCAAATCCCACCTTGTATCAGGTTAACTAGCTCGGAGTTATAGCGGCAACTAACAATAAAAGCGGTCGTGCAATTCCGCCGGTGCTCGGGCCGTGGTTCCGTGGCGATGCAAGTGCGCCCCGGGGACGTATAGCCGAGTGTTGGTACATCTACCCTACGAGTTTAGTCGGATTTATATTTTTGTTTGTTGATCTTTGTGAGGTGATTTTGAATAATTGTTAATGATTGGTTGTTAGGTATGTGTTTCTGTCTATCATGTAAAAACATACCATAATAAATATTAATAACTAGACTTGCCCGCGACTCCATCCGCGTAAACTACAATGAAAATGACCAGTTAAAATGACCTCCGTAGTATAGGGTAGTACTACCCAGAGGTCAAGCTGTATCTCTGGTTTATCCCACCGAAATTAGATGAAACGTGGATTAGATTTTAAGTTAAACCCCAAGCTATCAAACTGTGAAAACCGCATCAAAATTCGTTCAGTGTTTTTGCGTGATGGGCACACCACACAAACAGACAAAATAGACAACAAACAGACACGGCTTTTTTTCAATTTTTTAATGGCATAGATTTTAATGCACCAACAATAAAATTTCTGAATATGAATAAATTATAATATTCAAAACCACCTAAGACCTAACTAAATAAAGAACTATAAATTCCATGACCCTACCCCTAATACTTAGTCTAATCAAGGCGAACAAGCACACGAGTAATCCAGCGGCCGTTAGAGTTAACGTTAATTAAAGGTGTCGCGATACTCGTAACTTAGTTGAACGGCGGCATTAGCTAACTTCAGTAATGTCCCAACTAGTTCAAACATGCCGCCGGGAGTTGCGTTATGACGCAGTGATATGCTAGATGACTTTAACAAGACAATGGTGCTGATTCTTTTGCACATCGCACTAAACTATGGTGTACAATAAAGTATATTCTATTCTATTCTAAACTAATTTTAATCACACCTATCTCTTTCTTACAAAATATCATTGAAAAAGGACAGAAAATAATTAGAACTGTCAAATTAGTCTACGCCTTTGTCATTTACGGGAAAATAGTCGTGACTTTTGCGATTACGACTAAATTGACATTCGACGGCGAAGTGCCAATACCTTCTATCTGACATTTTTCGAGAAATACTCTTTTTATCTTATGGTTTTTAATTGAAAGGACAAATTCGCAAGAATAGCACTTAGGAGATAGGAGGTATTGGCGCTTCGCCGTCTCATTCAAACTATTCATGTGGACTAATCTGACAGGATTAAATATCTGCTATTCCTCTCTCATGTTTTGTATTCGAAATAGACTTATTGAGACTAAATTAGTTTAGTTCGTAAACAACAGAATCGGCACACTTGGCGCCGATTCTCTTAATTAAGCACCAACTAAACTAATATTACAGTAGTGCTATCTTTTTCTAACAGATAGCACGAAAAAAGGACAAGTGACTGCTGTCCAATTAAATTAATACGTCTTGATTTGAAGGACTCTATTATAACCAAAGCAATTTACGAATAAATATAAGCAGAAACCGGGCAAACAATTGACATCATTCCACCCCTTTGAAAGAAACAAGAGCATGAAAATTGAACATCAGTAATAATAATAACCTTCAATACGGTATAAATATCGGAAAGAAACCCAATAGAGTGGCAATGGGCAGGTTCCCCCAGCCAATACCCGGCCGCGGCGATAACGTGGCAGGTGCGGCTTAGCAATGATTTATTATCAGAGGTGAATGTGGCACTAAACCGATTATGTGGACCATACTCGTGTGTGGCGGGATTGGGTACTTCGAATTTTAGAGGAGAAACATTTTCTTGAGAAAAATGAAATGAAATCATTACAGATCTTTTTTGTTTGTATTAGTAATTACAGGACTTTTAAAAATGTTAATATCATTGAGGGAGGAAGGAAGGAAGGAAAGGAGGAAGGAAGGAAGGGATGAAGGAAGGGAGGGAGAAAGAAGGGAAGGGAGAGAGGAAGGAAATAAAAAAGGATGGAAGGGAAGGAGAAAGGAAGAAAGGGAGGATAGAGGAAGGAAATAACCAGGACTCCTTGCAAAAACAGGTGTCTAAATACTATCAAAGCATTGCCTAGCGCCTGCGGGCGGTGAGTAATGGGTAGCTCACCGTCCGATCAGGACCAGGCCCGTGCCGAACGGCGCGTACGTGTTCCACGCGCGCCTCAAAGAGATGTCAGCATCAAAGAGGAGCCCCACTAGGGCCCAAGCCTGCCGGGAAAGCGGAATTGTCCGAAAGGGATACCGCTGACCCGGACAAAAGGGCTAAGAAAGGAACACGGGTGGGTTTTAGTCAGTAAGAGTCTGATACTCCCTTCCGCTCCACCCAGAGCGGGAGGGGTCATTTGATGATTTCCCATCCTCAAAAAAAAAAAAAAAAAGCATTGCCTAGCAGTCTTTTAGCTGTATATGATGATGATGACGATGAAAAACAGTGATCTATCTTAATTTTTTTCTTATGACATAGGTAAATCAACCCTTCAAAATCTACAGCAAATATTTATGCTTTCAATATAAAGTCAATAAAGTTTCAGTAGAGAATAGCACATGATATAATGTCCCTGTTGAGAGGCGTTTGCGGACCGATGCATCATCGTGAGCTCCTCAATACACCCGGCGGTGTGTCAATGCTTGAACAGCGTGTAATTTTTCATACCGTTGCCCAGCAATGATGTGCAGCATGGGGTTTGGATGCGGCATTGTGAAAAAAATAATAAAATATCGACGTTAGAAGTTGACAAGATAGTTTGGTAATATAGCATAATCAACCTATAATGTTCCCACTGCTGAGATACAGGCCTCTTTGTGAGAAGGAGTGGGCCTAGTTCACCACGCGGGATCAGTGCGGATTTCTAAATTTTCTTCACGATGTTTTCATTCACGGTTTTTATAGCAATATTAATGAAACAAATTGCACAAAGTGTGTGCCTGCCGGGGTTCCAACCCACGACCTACAACTTGTAAGTCGGGGCCGCTACCACTGGGTCACCACTGCTCTAGTTTGGTAGTTCTATATTATCAATTTATTGTTCTTTTGGGCGTAGATTTGAAATTGAAACATCCAAATATTAATTGGTTTGTTTTGTGATGTCTTTTCATAGCATGTAACTTATGCATTTTGTAAATAAAACTGGTTTCCACATTTTTATTTTGTTGGCTTTAAACGTTCTTCTAAAATAATCAAACGTGAAGTTATTACAATCGCAGCCTGCAAGAGAATCAATTGCTTTGTATTCTATTGCTGAATATCTAGACTTTCTTAATTTTTATAAGCTGATTGAGATGTTATGCTGATAATTATAATAATCATGACTGACTGATTTTAGCTCAGAGCAAACATGGCTGAAAATTTATCCTACCCAAAATAATACAATAGCACCTATCGGCTCCAATCCCTTCTTCGCACATCCACCCACGTGAACAGCTCCGTCACGTCACGTCGGTGACGTCACGTGACAGGTGACGTGTTTACACGCTTTTTATAGCCCGTCGGCGTTAACCGTCGCTTAATGCGCGACGTGAAAAATGACCTCGCGCCTCATACATGAGTATTATCTTTTAGCTTTTTTCTTGAAACAACTTTTTGGGGACAGGTTTTGAATTGGGTTTTTTGGTTGTAAAATTGGTGAAGGGGAGGTATGCTAAGCATAGTTATTATGATGTGTACATAACTGTTAGTAACACTCCATCTGTCGCATTTAAAAAATCCGCCTCATTCAGGTCGAAATCAATTGTGCCTGTCAAGTGCCACAGACAAACGATTATATGAAGTTTAAAGGTACAATTGGGATTTTGGCGACAGCGACCGTCAACTTCGGCAATTGCTGTCGCCGACTGCAAGTGACCTATCTTCTATGAGATTGTAAGAAGGTACATGTGGTACATTTCTACTGAGCCACTGTCGCCGGTGTCCGAATTGACGCTATATTTCTTTACTTGGAGACGACAGAATTTGTGGCAACTTATTTTCCAGGCAGAAAACGATAAAATTGATTTTCTCTTTTGCATCAACTGATGCAGTATTTTTAATTAAAATAAATGTAAATTATTTTAACATTTGAAATAGTTGCAAAATCCCGCACACTATATTGTAATGTTCAATTCCCTACTTACAAAGTAAAACATAAATTCCCTCTCAATTAAACCACCAGTTAAAATCGTTGGCAAAATCAATACGATCAATCACAACCAACAAAAGGGCAATACGGCCAAACACCGAAGCGAAATACATCAGAAAATGACAAATACGCCGAATTCAAAATCGGGGGGTGAATGAGCGCTTTCAGTCGAACTGAAAATCGACGTTGAGGTGAAAACAAGTGGAAAATGGGCCGAAAGCTCGCCTAAATTTATTGCGGCCTTTATGGCGAATGGTGACCGATGATTGATTCCTATGCAACCGTCTGTCTGCCTTTTTCCGGCTGTGAAATGGGAAGTTTAGGTTAGGGATTTTTTTTGGGGAATTTTTAATCGATATGTGCTTAAAACATAGCTCATGAATTTGAATATAATAATTGCTGTTACTACTTATCCATATTAGAAATAGCAGGTAGGTAATACTGATGTCGTTATACAAACTACCTTTAGATAGAGTTTCTCAAAGAAGACTAGCAGTTGCTCGCGGTGTCACTTGCATTCTAAGGTACCTAACTACCTACTTCATCTACTCGGATAAAAGGCTTCCTATATCCTTTCCCAGCGTTAAAGCTATCATTCTCTATTATTGGTTTAACGGTTTAGCTGCCAAAATGTAGGTAATAACCAGACAAAGTAAAAAAGCCAATCTCGTAGGTATTTATTAATTTGTAGGTATATCACATAGATACTTACTTACATAAACTGGGTGGAGAATATTTATGCAAGTTTCAGATATATATATATATGCTTACCGTTGCTTGCAACTATAAAAGGAAGGCCCAAAGCATAAACAATTACGTCAGCAATTTAAATCCAAACGAAAAACTCTTAAAACAAATGGAGGCAAAAGAAACGTGTCAACAACCGTGAGTCCATATTGATGATGACGATAAACGCTGAAGAGAGCATTCAATTAGAGGGTAAGCATCAGCTCGAGATTAATTGTGGGACTACTGCCAGGGTGCCAGCCTGTGATTGTTGGGCGGCTGCAGGGGACGGGAGGCAGCGGGGGCGGGGAGATAATAAGCAGGAAATATTGGTTAGGTTAGGTTAGTAGTGAGTAGCAGTGATAGCCTAGTGGTCTAACCATGTGCCTCCCACGGCGAATGGTTCGAGTTCGATCCCGAGGTACGCACCGCTGACTTTTCGAAGTCATGTGCGTATTAGAAATTAATTATCACTTGCTTTAACGGTGAAGGAAAACATCGTGAGGAAACCGGCATGTCCTAGAACCAAAAATTTGAAGACATGTGACGTCCACCAACCCGCACTGGGCCCGCGTGGTGGACTACGGCCCACTTCCTCTCGCAGAGAGGAGGCCTGTGTCCCAGCAGTGGGAATATTATAGGCCGATTATGCTATGCTATTATGCTATTGGTTAGGTTAGCCTGTCTATGCTGTTTACGCCGCGTGATTTCAAAAAAAAAAAAGCATTGCCTAGCAGTCTTTTAGCTGTATATGATGATGATGACGATGAAAAACAGTGATCTATCTTAATTTTTTTCTTATGACATAGGTAAATCAACCCTTCAAAATCTACAGCAAATATTTATGCTTTCAATATAAAGTCAATAAAGTTTCAGTAGAGAATAGCACATGATATAATGTCCCTGTTGAGAGGCGTTTGCGGACCGATGCATCATCGTGAGCTCCTCAATACACCCGGCGGTGTGTCAATGCTTGAACAGCGTGTAATTTTTCATACCGTTGCCCAGCAATGATGTGCAGCATGGGGTTTGGATGCGGCATTGTGAAAAAAATAATAAAATATCGACGTTAGAAGTTGACAAGATAGTTTGGTAATATAGCATAATCAACCTATAATGTTCCCACTGCTGAGATACAGGCCTCTTTGTGAGAAGGAGTGGGCCTAGTTCACCACGCGGGATCAGTGCGGATTTCTAAATTTTCTTCACGATGTTTTCATTCACGGTTTTTATAGCAATATTAATGAAACAAATTGCACAAAGTGTGTGCCTGCCGGGGTTCCAACCCACGACCTACAACTTGTAAGTCGGGGCCGCTACCACTGGGTCACCACTGCTCTAGTTTGGTAGTTCTATATTATCAATTTATTGTTCTTTTGGGCGTAGATTTGAAATTGAAACATCCAAATATTAATTGGTTTGTTTTGTGATGTCTTTTCATAGCATGTAACTTATGCATTTTGTAAATAAAACTGGTTTCCACATTTTTATTTTGTTGGCTTTAAACGTTCTTCTAAAATAATCAAACGTGAAGTTATTACAATCGCAGCCTGCAAGAGAATCAATTGCTTTGTATTCTATTGCTGAATATCTAGACTTTCTTAATTTTTATAAGCTGATTGAGATGTTATGCTGATAATTATAATAATCATGACTGACTGATTTTAGCTCAGAGCAAACATGGCTGAAAATTTATCCTACCCAAAATAATACAATAGCACCTATCGGCTCCAATCCCTTCTTCGCACATCCACCCACGTGAACAGCTCCGTCACGTCACGTCGGTGACGTCACGTGACAGGTGACGTGTTTACACGCTTTTTATAGCCCGTCGGCGTTAACCGTCGCTTAATGCGCGACGTGAAAAATGACCTCGCGCCTCATACATGAGTATTATCTTTTAGCTTTTTTCTTGAAACAACTTTTTGGGGACAGGTTTTGAATTGGGTTTTTTGGTTGTAAAATTGGTGAAGGGGAGGTATGCTAAGCATAGTTATTATGATGTGTACATAACTGTTAGTAACACTCCATCTGTCGCATTTAAAAAATCCGCCTCATTCAGGTCGAAATCAATTGTGCCTGTCAAGTGCCACAGACAAACGATTATATGAAGTTTAAAGGTACAATTGGGATTTTGGCGACAGCGACCGTCAACTTCGGCAATTGCTGTCGCCGACTGCAAGTGACCTATCTTCTATGAGATTGTAAGAAGGTACATGTGGTACATTTCTACTGAGCCACTGTCGCCGGTGTCCGAATTGACGCTATATTTCTTTACTTGGAGACGACAGAATTTGTGGCAACTTATTTTCCAGGCAGAAAACGATAAAATTGATTTTCTCTTTTGCATCAACTGATGCAGTATTTTTAATTAAAATAAATGTAAATTATTTTAACATTTGAAATAGTTGCAAAATCCCGCACACTATATTGTAATGTTCAATTCCCTACTTACAAAGTAAAACATAAATTCCCTCTCAATTAAACCACCAGTTAAAATCGTTGGCAAAATCAATACGATCAATCACAACCAACAAAAGGGCAATACGGCCAAACACCGAAGCGAAATACATCAGAAAATGACAAATACGCCGAATTCAAAATCGGGGGGTGAATGAGCGCTTTCAGTCGAACTGAAAATCGACGTTGAGGTGAAAACAAGTGGAAAATGGGCCGAAAGCTCGCCTAAATTTATTGCGGCCTTTATGGCGAATGGTGACCGATGATTGATTCCTATGCAACCGTCTGTCTGCCTTTTTCCGGCTGTGAAATGGGAAGTTTAGGTTAGGGATTTTTTTTGGGGAATTTTTAATCGATATGTGCTTAAAACATAGCTCATGAATTTGAATATAATAATTGCTGTTACTACTTATCCATATTAGAAATAGCAGGTAGGTAATACTGATGTCGTTATACAAACTACCTTTAGATAGAGTTTCTCAAAGAAGACTAGCAGTTGCTCGCGGTGTCACTTGCATTCTAAGGTACCTAACTACCTACTTCATCTACTCGGATAAAAGGCTTCCTATATCCTTTCCCAGCGTTAAAGCTATCATTCTCTATTATTGGTTTAACGGTTTAGCTGCCAAAATGTAGGTAATAACCAGACAAAGTAAAAAAGCCAATCTCGTAGGTATTTATTAATTTGTAGGTATATCACATAGATACTTACTTACATAAACTGGGTGGAGAATATTTATGCAAGTTTCAGATATATATATATATGCTTACCGTTGCTTGCAACTATAAAAGGAAGGCCCAAAGCATAAACAATTACGTCAGCAATTTAAATCCAAACGAAAAACTCTTAAAACAAATGGAGGCAAAAGAAACGTGTCAACAACCGTGAGTCCATATTGATGATGACGATAAACGCTGAAGAGAGCATTCAATTAGAGGGTAAGCATCAGCTCGAGATTAATTGTGGGACTACTGCCAGGGTGCCAGCCTGTGATTGTTGGGCGGCTGCAGGGGACGGGAGGCAGCGGGGGCGGGGAGATAATAAGCAGGAAATATTGGTTAGGTTAGGTTAGTAGTGAGTAGCAGTGATAGCCTAGTGGTCTAACCATGTGCCTCCCACGGCGAATGGTTCGAGTTCGATCCCGAGGTACGCACCGCTGACTTTTCGAAGTCATGTGCGTATTAGAAATTAATTATCACTTGCTTTAACGGTGAAGGAAAACATCGTGAGGAAACCGGCATGTCCTAGAACCAAAAATTTGAAGACATGTGACGTCCACCAACCCGCACTGGGCCCGCGTGGTGGACTACGGCCCACTTCCTCTCGCAGAGAGGAGGCCTGTGTCCCAGCAGTGGGAATATTATAGGCCGATTATGCTATGCTATTATGCTATTGGTTAGGTTAGCCTGTCTATGCTGTTTACGCCGCGTGATTTCACCGCAAGAACTGCCAATTTGTTCGCGAACATTCGAGGGAGGAAGTCACAGGTTAGTTTAGCTCATAAGAGGCGTATTCAAAGAGATTTCAAATTTCAATAGATGCAGACGCGACACGGTAGCTCAGTGGTTAGAGCGAAGCCACGGTTCGGCAGAGGTCGTAGGCACGAGTTGTTTTTGAAATCTATACTAATATTATAAATGCGAAAGTTTGGATGCATGGATGGATGGATGTTTGTTATTCAATCACGCCTACATATTATAAGGAAAAGTTTAAAACCGGATCAAGTGACAATCCAGGTGAAGACTAAGATCTGCTGCGTACTAGACAGTCTGACTGTTGCAGTCAATTCGATAATGGCTTATTGGGGTCCGCGCACTAAGCAGCCTAGGCTGATTAAACGCAACTCACGTTCATTGTTTTAAATATTCCAAAAACAAATAGGTAATATCTTACATAAGATAAAATTTTTAACTTCTTCCAAGGATAGAAACCATCGTGGAAAGTTCCAACGGTCACCATCAGTAGTGGAGCTACTGTAACATTGAAAACAATGTGGGGACATTGCGGGGAGGGGTCCCCGCTTGCCGCTCGTCCCTCAGCATGATGCTCGAGAATGCTATTTGTGACTGATTGCCAGCGAACGGGTCGAGACATCTATTCACCTGTCCAGGCGGCTCAACGCTTCGGCCCGATACCGAAGACAAACATAGAGATGATAATCAGAAAGTAACGTTGCAGAAAACTAGTATTAATTTATCTATACTAATAAAAACCCTGTGAAAAGCCGTGTTTGTGCACTGAAGACATTCCAGAAAAAACATTCGGGATAGGCTACTGCATGATGTAACCATCTCCAAAAAAATATTTATTGGGATTTTTGTCTGTTTGTGCGCGCATCACACAAAAAGATATGGTTTTAACAGTTTGGTACTTGGAGTCCAACTTAAAATATAAGCTACATTTCATCTTATTCCGGTGGGATGAACCAGCAATACAGCTTGACCTCTTCGTAGTACTAGCCATCCTAGACTAAGAAGGTAATTTAAAATGGTGATTTTATTGTAGTCCACGCGGGCAAAAGTCTTTATTGTACACCACAAGTAACATTTACAGAACAAGACGTAACAATAAATAATATATAATGTGTGGCCTTATCGCACAAGGCCATCTCTTCTAGACAACCTTTGGATAGACTGAAAGATAGTGGGCAGTCTCGGTAAACATACACAGAATTACTTAGACATAACATGACATATTATTTTTTTGATTATTATTTTATTACAGCTCTAAAGGTCAAGGTGACTATTTACAGATATTATGTATCGAAATTGTATTAGACCATCATTTTATTTATATGCCACTAGCTGGCGAGTGGCGACCGTACCCATGTCATAAGTTTATAATTTTCGGTAAAGAAAACGAACCAAACAGACAGATGAAAATTGGAATATGGACATTTCTCTAGATTACAAGAAAGCTATTACCTACAAAATACTCGTACTTTATCATGCGTGTTTTTGCGAATTCTAATTCCCATCAGGAATTAAGTTCTAAGAATGTATTTAATCGTATAAACGTTTCTTTTATTACCATTTTTACACGGTAAAATTACGCGTATTATTTTCCAATCCGGCGACCCGACATCCCACTCATACGTCTCGAGGAGTGCTGGTCGAAGACCGCGAGTGCTATTGCCGTGAATTTAGGATTTTTGAATGAGGCATAACGCTTTTTAGGGTTCCGTACCAAAATGGTAAAAAAGGAACCTTTATGGTGCGACTTCGTCTGTCTGTCTGTCTGTCTGTCACACCTGCTTATTTCAGCAACTACTAATGCTATCGACTTGAAATTTGGAACAGTTATAAAAAAATGCTTGTTCAACTTTATTGCAAATGAAAAAAGTCCAAAAATATTTTTATTTTCATTGCAAAAGGGGCCGGAGTGGGGGTCCGAAATTTTAAAATGGGGTTACTTGGTCAAGTGGCATATCATATGAAAGGGCTTGATTTGCATATTTCAAAATATATTTTCATTTTATTTTATGTCTCACAGTTTTCGACATATGATGAAAAATGTCTGAAAAAATACCATTCCCCCCCCCTTATCTCCGAAGTTTGCGGTACGGAAAATCTGAAATAATTAGAGCTGATAGGAATTGACCCAAATATTGCAACAAAAATAAAACGATGTTCCTAACTATTACAGTTTTTTCAAAATCATCAAAATTCCTTGACAAACAAACTTAGTTATGCGGTCAGGATTTCTTCACTTTATACGTCCAAAACTGATACGGAACCCTCGGTGCGCGAGTATGACTCGCACTTGGCCGGTTTTTTTTTATTACGCGTCAATTTCTCTCAGTCAACTCCTAACGCAAGCCGCGTTAAGGAACTTCATTCCAAGAATCCTGTCATAATAAAAACATGCAGTTTACTTAGCGGTATTACCAACTCTGTACATATCCGCAAAGTCTGCCAAACAAAAGCATTTATCGCGATAACTCCGACCGGGGCGGGAGCGATTGAAAAACGAAAAGGAAGTGTCTGAAGGTTTTTAAAAAAGAAAAATGGTCGTGAATAGCTTTTAAAGGTGGTCCAAGACAAATGGTGGTGTCGGCGCGGCTCGCTCCGTGAGCGATCGTTCGCGAAACGTTACTCACGGGAAGTATTTACGTATTGTTCTGTATGTATTTGTTTATTGGAGTGTTTTTAATATTCCTTTATGTATTGAAACATAAAAGATTCCAGAGCCCCAAGTTTGCTAATGCAATTGTCATAATTGTGTCAGAATGGTCTCTCAATGACATAGTTTTGACCAATGACGAAATAGATAGTCTTACTCTAAGCCAATGACCGCTTAGGTTTTGACAGTAATTGTGTCAATATGACACTATTCTTACACAATTGCAATAACAGAATTGGGGCCCAGCACCCTAATTGTGTAACTCAATTGCTATCACCATGGCATGGATTTTGACATCCATTACGCCGTATGTTTCTCAATACGTGTTCCCGTAACTAGCTCGACGCCGCAATGGATGTTGTTGAACTGTCAAAATGAAAGCCATGGTGATAGAAATTGAGTTACGCAATTAGGGTGCCGGTCTTTAAATTATGATTCATTTACTCAATCGCAGTCTACTGGGTCTCCTTTTCCATTCGTTCCTTTTCTATTTCTTCTCCAAGATGCGTTTTACTACATTTCCCGCATAGCTACCACATTCAGTGCCACGGACTTGGAAATTATTTATTTGAGTATCTATCACATCAAGTTTTTCCCCTAGAAAAGATATCTACAGTTCGGCCACTGAGAGAATGCCTTCCTGACAGGTCGTGATGGTATGGGCGACGAAAGTTTAAAGTGGATTTTTTTACGACTAATAATATTTTCATCGTTTAAATGCACTATTAATGCACTATTTAAGTAAAATTCTTATTATAACATCAATCTACAAAAGTAAATTAAAATAGTTTAGTGCTAAAATAAGCATGTAACAGAAATGTATTTTCTCAGCGGCCGGACTTGTAATATCACAATTTTCCCTTATTCGACTAAAATTAACTTTCTAAATCTAACAAAACTTTGAAATGCACCCCACTATCTTAACCAGGTAAACACAATCGCAGCCCAGTGAACTGGCACACAAAGTTACTAAGATGCAGCGCGCACTCGCGACTATAAATCTAGTGAACTTGTGCGCAGGTGAGCGCCTATACGAAGTTGAGATATGAAGTTTGTGACGCTAGTGTGCCGATTATAGTATTATCTCGTTTGGACTAAAGTTTGTTGCATCCGATAGTACTTTGAGAGGTGAGGGGAGATTTGTGGTGCTTTCGATAAATTAGTGAGGTCTGTACGATAAAATAGTTCACTATTGATTCGCATAAAATTTTATGTCATAATTTATCATGGCATAGTTTTACTTATCCTAATGATCGTTACGCATAATAGGCATATTTTTCTCTATCTATACCTACTCTAATATAATAGAGCTGAAGAGTTTGTTTGTATGAACAAGCTAATCTTCGGAACTACCAGTCAGATTCAAAAAAATATTTTTGTTTATGATAGCCAAATTCATGAGAAATAGTATGGGCTATCAGTGGCGAAGGGTCCCTACATACGATTCCTACCGGCTTCCCTTTTTAAAAATAGCACAGGCAGTATTGCCTACTATTGTCAAATATTTATAATTAGCTTTTCGTCGACAGAGCGCCTAACATGCGCGCCGCGACAAAATCTGTCGACGCTTTTATCGTGCATTTGTCTCGTATTCGCACGAGTAAGAGCGAGACAAAACAGTCGACAAAATTTGTCGCGGCGCGCATGTTAGCCCGGCAGGTAAGCATTTGTATCTCGGCTTACCTCTTACAAAAATTGACCCTTCGCCACTGTGGGCTATTTAATATTACGCTACAACCTTTAGGAGCCAAGCCATGGGGGTGAAACTGCGAGGAACAGCTAGTGTAAAATGAATATGATTGCCTTAGCACGCCGCACCTTTATCTACTGTTACAGTGTAGTACCCGGTTAATGGCAACAATCTATCTAAGCCTAATCCGTTAGGAAATACAGACAATGACGATTTATGTTCTTTAAAAAAGGCGAGGTATGTGCAGAATAAAATAAAGAAAGAAAAAAAAAAAAGGTTACAAGGTGCCAAGACTTTCTGGTCCAAAAAATAAAATCTCGCAATCGGAACACGGGCAGTGTGTAAACTCGTTAAGGGTTTTACATTTTTCGTAAAGTCGCAAGTGTTTGGGGTTTGTTAATTAAAAATCTGTCTTCGCTGACGGGCTCCTGTTTAATGTTAGAGAGAAAAACTCAAGAAATGTGTACCGCAGTAATTAGTGGGAGGGTACGTAATGGTAGGTATGTATGTTGAATCTATTTAGCGCTGTTTTGTTGCCATGAAAGAAGCTATGTATTTTTCTTTTTAGAGATTGCTACACGAATTTCACAAGAAGTAATGCCGTAATAACGTAATCTCCTATGACATTATAAAAATCTTTGTTGGTCCGAAAAAGCCGGTTACCGAAAAATTGCGTGGAAATCGTTTGTCGTTGTATAGGCATGCGGAGGAATGACGACAAAGTTGTGAGAAAAAGTTCTGAGTATGAATGTAGATATTAGCATTTTGTAGGGAACCATGAGAGCGAGAGGCCTACTCGCACTTGTCCGGTTTTTCAGTAGAGACTTTACCCAGGACAAATTTTAAATGAGTGAAAACTGACACCCAAGTCCCAACCAACCAACTCCCTAATCCACAAAATTAGCCCGACTAAATTCAAAAGCCGTCAAACACAACCCATTATTACCTTCAGCAGAGCTCCTCAATTTTGCACAATAACCCGCGTCTGCGCTTTTTATTACGACACGAAAAGTAATAAAAGAGGATTAAGGATTCAATAACTCGATCTGATAGAACAGGAGTAGCACCTGCCCCAAATTTACGAGCAACCCTTTTACCGGCCTAGCATGAAACTTTGCGGATCATTTCATGGTACGCTGGCTGCAATTAGGTTCATTCTTTCCTTGATAGGTAAGTGGAAGTTTGAAGTTTTGTAAATTGGTTTAAGGTTTATTTGTTGGAGAAAGAGTTGATGTGAGCTTTTTTATTGAACATAGTTTTAGCAAACTTCATATTATTTCCTCCTTCCGTCGCAGGGAAAAAAATATCGACAAGTATTTAAAAAAAATCTGTCTTTGACTTTTTCCTAGTTCACAACGCCATAATATCAGCCCTGTATAAAAACTGTATCACTGCTGGGCACGGGCCTGCTCTCAGAATAAGAGGAGATAGGCCATAGTCCACCACGTTAGCCAAGTGCGGGTTGGCAGACTTCACACACCTTCAAAAACTTTAAGAAGAACTCTCAGGCATGCAGGTTTCCTCACAATGTTTTCCTTCACCGTTAAAGCAAGTGATAATTCATTTCTCATATGCACATGAGTTCGAAAAGTAAGCGGTGCTTGCCCCGGGATCGAACTCGAACCATTCGCCGTGGGAGGCACATGGTTAAACCGTTAAACCACTATTATAAAGCAGTCTACACACCAGAGTCGCCGACAGGTCGACTTCGCCATACCTACTCTTATATAATACTAATAAATAAATTACACTTCAAATTCTCTAAATAGCTAAATGTAATCAAAATTCACTCGGTTTCCGCTATAAACCGGCCGCGCTCCTGAGGGAGGTAATGCGTTTGCGGTAAGAAACTGCACTGTAGCGCAAATAAAATGCGCACGTAGTCCGCGCACGAACACCTGAGTTAGTGGCGCTTTGTTTATTATAATTACACTGCAGGCGAATCAAGTGTGCATTTAAATTAGCGAAACACTGCAAAAATAAATACTTCGTTTTCAGAAACTAAGTTTCTATACGTAGAAAAAAACTGATGTAATTATGTAATTTTGACGCCACATTAGTAGTTGAGCGACGTATTGCGGGTTCGATTCCTGCATGAGACAAATATTCGTCTCGGGTGTGGTTGTTTGTGCAAGTGGAACTTGTGTTTGTAAATGCACTCGCATACAGGAGAAATTCCTAGAGTGGGGTAACGTAGGTATTTAAAAAAAAAATGTATTAGTAATGTAATATTTTTATTATACCTACTCTTAACTGTCGTTGAACCGATTGTTGATTTTATTTGGACTTCTTCTTGGGGTTGATGGTATGACTAAACACAATGTTTAACGCATAATATTATATTATCTAGTTAGACAATAAATATGTTTACTACACGAGTTAACATAATAACCAAAATGTACCAAAGTTTACCTCTACCTGTGACAAAAAACTGACAAAAAAGGCAATATCTTCTCCATCCCATTACCACAACGATAAAACAAGTTTGACAAATGTGTAGTGACAATCGTTAAATCCCACAAAATCTTTCGGTTCCCTTAAGCGTTTAGCTCACCTGCCCGATGCCCGCATTGTTTGCGAGGGGATAAACGGAAAAAAATAACAGCACAGTCCAATCAATCGGGGGAAATAAGAAAAAACGATTGGATTCACCTCACGTGCCGACAGCCGGACAAAAAATAATGTGTGGCCATTTTTATTTGGCACTATCTGTATTCGTTGTGCGGCGGTGACAGGTTTTGATTTTGGTAGTGGCTGTCATTATTTGGTGTCATTTTTAGGCGTTTTATGATTAGTTGCGATCTTGTTTGAATTTTTGTGGTATCTGAACTCGGAAGCCCGTACATATAGTTATTAGCATGGTGTAACGTGGGTTTGCTAGTAAGTAGCTTGTATGTTAGTAGGTACTTAGCATGTTAGGAGATCGCAACCCGTGTGATTCCATGCAGGAAAGCGGGGAGAGCGACAACTGGCACTGTATAAACTCGCGCCAATAAAGAAGTGAATCTAAATTGGCGGCACTAATCATTCCCTCTCACTCGCACGTTATTGCTGTCTTTACTCACACTCGACGTGTGTGAAACGATGTGTAACGGGTGTGAATAAAGACAGCAATAACGTGCGAGTGAGAGGGAATTATTAGTGCCGCCATTTTAGATTCGCTTCTTTATTGGCGTGGGTTACACGAAGCATTTCTAGAAACTGGCGTGCCAGATACTAGCTTGTGTAGCGTTTTGACATAGAATGCCAGTAGCTGGCATGCTCAGTTTGCCAGTACTTGGTATGCTAGCTACAGACATGTGTATCACAGCCTTAATGCTAGGGATAAAATAGCTACGATACATAAAAGTTTAGATATTAGCTTGTAAATGTTGGGAACTTTTTCTTTCATCACATTATTCTCCACGCTGGGCAGACGGATTGCGATAACGCTGTTTTCTTTACAATAGTGGCCTACTATTAAAAAAGTACAAATAAATTATTTTATTTCAAAGAAGGAATAGGCACAACAAAAAAGTAAAAGCAAAAATAATAATTTATCACAAAATGGAAACGCTAGACGCTTTTAAAGTTCTTGGCGGGAGTATCGCTCCGTCTTTGTCGCGCGAAGCGGACGTAGTGGTGTTACGTCACTAGTAGGTAGTGCCGTCCGTGTCTAGCAAATCATTTTAAAACGCTTATAACTTTGCCAATTTTGTAGATGTTTCATCGGTTTTTTTGGTGTTAATTGTCTTTTTTCAGATAGTTTACAGATTCACAATAAAAAAAAAAGTAGTTAACATCCCTATTCTCGAGAAATCTACCCTTCAGCATTTAGATATCCAAGAAACCTTGGTTATAACCACCAATTACTTAGCCAAAAACTATTGAGGCACTAAGTAAACTAACGCCGAGTTGGCAAGCGCGCCCAAAACTTTCCGCCGATGAAACGAAAACGTAAAACTTTAAGTTATCAGTTTGAGTTTTGAATAGATTTCGATTCGGGTTTGCGTCCAACTTAGGTGTTTTGTTATGGACTCAGACAGAAATATCAATCAAAGATAGAATCGTGTTATTATTAGGGAAGTTTGTTTTGAACTAAAGTTATGCAGTTATGGGGAGTTTTATAGAATATTGGTTTAGACTTATTGTTCTGGTTTAAAAGTGAGAGAAAAATGTCCTGTTTGCTTGGCATTTTGCACGCATATCACATAGGTAAAAGGTTCCTGTGGTGAGTGGCGGTTAATAATGATTATAATCTCATACTGCCTTTAGAGTTTCTAGATTTCCAAATTAATTCTAATTGTACCAATTATTTGTTATCCTACAAAAACCTCGTTATTATTTTTTATACTTACATATTATGACATACCTATTTATCAGCGATATGTAGCGACATCTGCCGGCCTAGCATGACCACGATAGAAACGGGTTTTGTCTACATAGAAATAGACAAAGTGACAGATTTCATTCATAAAACGTAGAAATGTTTCTACAATCTGTCACTTTGTCTATTTCTATGTAGACAAAACCCGTTTCTATCGTGGTCATGCTAGGCCGGCTGCCGACAACAGCGATAACTACCAACACAGCTAGACAGCTAACAGTGAATGTTACTACATGACGACTATTGGCTGAATCCTACATCGCGCAAGCAGAGTTTTCACAGCAATTTGCAAATATACAGAAACCCGACATCAACTGTCGGGGGCAGTGGCCCGCCAGACAAATATCACCCGGTCTGGTAGGAGGATCCTCCCTTTTCAATGGAGGAACATTCCACCTCGTTCCTCCATTCACCCAAAAGACAAAAAACACCACCTTCTATTCTGTACCGACACGCTGGTGATATCACCGCGAGAACTGCCAATTAGTTCGCGAACGATCGAGGGAGAATGTCACGGTGAGGTTCTACCTCGAAAGTTCGCAAACAAATTGGCAGTCGGCAGTCGGCATGTTGGTATAGAATAGACCAACCTTTGAGCTAATAAACAGGGCCTCAATTCTGCTATTGCAATTGTGTAAGAATGGTGTCATAATGACACCATAACGGTCAAATCCTAAGCGGTCATTGGCTTAGAGTAAGACTATCTGTTTCGTCATTGGTCAAAACGATGTCATTGAGAGACCATTCTGACACGATTATTACAATTGCATTAGCAGACTTGGGGCCCAGATTTGCAACAAAAATACCGAATCCTATCAATATTTCAACCTTTTACCCCAACTCCAACTCCAACACCCCAAAATGTTAAAAAGGGCAATCATACATATTAATCCGGCGGAGGTGAGCGCAAGTTCACAAGCGAAGTAGATAACTTGAGAGAGGTTTAATTAAAATATTATCCTTTGAGCATACTTGGAAGATAACTAGTTTGATTGGGATTTTATAGAAATGCTTTTATAATTATCATAATTTTGATTGACCTAAGTTTGATGTCCAATTAATATACAAAGAATAATGTAAATTAAATATAGGTATAAGAGATTCCCAAAAACATTTGACACAGGCACGACCTCTGCCTAAAACCGGGGCAGCGCTCTAACCAACTGAGCCACAGTGTCATGTCTGAAATATTTGAAATTGGAAACCTCTTTCTACGCCTCTTATGAGCGTTAGTGATGAAGAGGTTTCCAATTTCAACTGATTCAGACATGACACTGTGGCTCAGTCAGATCAGCGATATCGAGAGGATATTCAGATTATGAATGAGGGGCTCGTGGCTAAATGACAGCCGTGCTGATCGATCGATCTGCGAGGTTAAGCTGCGCTTGCCGCGGTCAGTCCTTGGATGGGTGACCGTTCTTTACACATCGAGACCCCTCCGTGCCTCGGAGAGCACGTTAAGCAGTCGGTCCCGGTTGTCATAGGAATATCTTTGACAATCGTTACGGGTAGTCAGAAGCCCTAAAAGTCTGACAGCTGGTCTAACATTCGAATACCAGTATTACCCATTAATTGGGTTGTGGAGGTCAGATGGCAGTCGCTCCACGTAAAATATTGATATTCAGCCGAAACTAGTTAGACTGGAAGCCGACCGCAATATAATTTGGGAAAAGGCTAGGCAGATGATTCAGATTATGAATATTATTTTTAAATAGACATTACATCATACAGCTAAAACAGCTTTTCAACAGAAGAAGTATAAAAATTTACGTACCAGAAACATTTTCTCTAATATAATACAAAGCAAACATCAAAGTTTACTTTTTAAAGTTTTCCTGAAGGCAAACGGAAATAAACTGGAAAATAACAAATAATAGTGTGTAACACGGTTGTTTACCTGCTCGCGGTGGAAATCGGAAACAAATCACACAGTTCAGATGGCACGCGCTACGCCGTAGCACACACGTAGCGGGCGAAACGTAGCGTTTCGTATGAAATTCGGGAACTGTCTACGAAAATTGTCTACGTGCTACGCGCTACGGATAAACGTAGCAGGAGTGGTATTGTTTATTACCTAATGCTGAAGAAAAGCGTACAGACCTACTAATAAAAAAAAATCTTGAAGTCCTTATTTAAAGGTATTGTAACTTCACGTTACAGATAGTCAGAATCCCAAGTCTCTTAACTGGTCAAACATTAAAGTACTGGTAATACTCAGTAGGTGATAACTGATAATAAAACAAGTTTTAAACGGATTAAATTGCGTATATAATTACAGATTTTTCTGATATTTCGAACACTTTGCAGCAGCAAAATCTGTAATATACGCGTTTAAACTTGTTTTATTATAGGTAATGTGTAGTAATCGCGAAAACCTAAGACCTCAGTAGGTGAATTGTGGTGGACAGATGACAGTTACTCTACGTAAAATATTGATATTCAGTTTGCATCTAGTTAGACTGCTAACCCAGTTGGGAATAAGCTACGCAGAGGATGATGTGGCTTTTTATTTTTTTTATTTGATAATAGTTTTATTTGGCGTTTGACCGCCATCTCGCCTGATGTTAAGCGATGATGCGGTCTACGATGGAGCACGCTTGCCTAGACACCTAGATTATAACTGTCGGCGAACACCCACTCGGGTAGCGCCTCAGATCATAGAAACAAGGAGATATGCCATCATAGCAAAGTACGGGAACAACTGATGCCACTTTTAGTACATTTTTCGACACAATTACGCGCATAATTAAGCGCTCCTTGTGAATAAAAAGATCTCCCACGCATTAAACATTCCGCACACCCTTAATCTAACACTGTTAATCGTCACTCAACACTAGCACTAAACTAAAACACTGTATTTATACCATCGATCGTGTTCGGTTCGTCGCCAGCGCGTACGTTTTTAATATGAGCAATTTGCTCAAGATCAGGCATCAAGCTCGATAGCGCCTTGGCACATCTCCTTGTTTCTATGATCTGAGGGTAGCGCATTCCACTGTTTGGCAGTTTTTACAATGAAAGTGTGTTAGTTTTATTAAATACGGCGTTAAAAAGAAAAATATTATATTTCGAACTAAAACCGTCGCGTTCTAACCGCCAATCTCTCGCAATCCTTAAATAAGAAGTCGGCTCACGTATCTGAGGGCTGAAGGTGGACGGGCCAATAAAAATGTATAGTGGGATTTGTGTGAGAATAAACTCCGAATTGTGGTCGCACACCGCACGTCCACAATTAGTGAATTATTAGTTGCGCCGCTCGATCGCTTGTGGACACGTATGGAATTATTTTGTTTGAAATATTATACTGTCAACATTTTTTCTTGTTATTTGTATTTTATAAAGACATAAATATGATGTGCAGTGATAGCCTAGTGGATTAACCATTTGCCCCCCACGGCGAATGGTTCGAGTTCGATCCCGAGGCACGCACCGCTGACTTTTCGAAGTCATGTGCGTATTAGAAATTAATTATCACTTGCTTTAACGGTGAAGGAAAACATCGTGAGGAAACCGGCATGTCCTAGAACCAAAAATTCGAAGACATGTGACGTCCACCAACCCGCACTGGGCCCGCGTGGTGGACTAAGGCCCACTCCCTCTCACAGAGGAGGCCTGTGTCCCAGCAGTGGGAACATTATAGGCCGATTATGCTATGCATGCATGCTATGCTATGCTTATGCTATAAAAATGATCAATTTTGAGACGTGTTCAAGTGTTTATGTTGATTTTACTGAGGTCACCAGTGGGCCTTACGAGTTATTTTGACGTATGGTATCGTAAATGTAAGCATACCTAATTTGAATCTAAAATACAACAGTCCATTTTGATAAAATGTTATACAATTTGCACATTTTAAAAATACAGAGAAATTAATTACCCGACTACGAAAAAGGAAGGATAATGAGTTTAACAGCCTATGTATGTATGTATGTTTGTATGTATGTATGTGTCTATGTATGGATGTTCGATCGTAGCTCAAAAACTACTAGTCAGATTTTGACAAATGCGGTATCGGTTGATTCGTATTTACATTAAGAGTGTCATAGGCTATGTTTTTTTGAAAAAAAAAAAAATCAAGATGGCCGACAAAACGTAAAATAATTTAAAGAAAAACAAAAAACTCGTACTGCGTAAAAACTAATTTTAAAAATACGTGAAAGAATTAACTTAAATAAAATCTAAAAAGAAAGAAACAAGCCCAGTAGTTTAGAATTCTGTTAAGTAATACTAAATAACTACACAATTGAAATAGTTTTATAATCGATACACACATAAAACAAATCATAAATTCTAATGCAGAACAGAACGACTCACAGTCGGGGCCCCTTGGGAAGATTTGATTGGTAAAATTTAAATGGGCCCCGACTGTGAGTCGTTCGGTTCTGCACGGCACGCACCGCTGTGCGTGCCTCGGGATCGAACTCGAACCATTCACCGTGGGAGGCACATGGTTAAACCACTAGGCTATCACTGCTCTGACTCATTCACTCATTAAGGCCCCGGTATACGCCAACGGCCTTGAGTGATTTGGGCGGTATAGCTTGAGTGTTCTGCGCTGAGCTCAAGCAACGCGACATACATCCACCGAGCAATACGACTCGCCTATCAAGGAGCGCGCTGTGCAGAATTAGACGTATTATTACTTTTTAGTATCTAAAATATAAAATAAAAAAAAAGTAACAGGCAATATTATAGGTAGTAACATAGTCTTTTCACACAAAACAAATCATGAAAATATCTTAAGCGATTTGAAAGTAATTACGTTTTTATGTTTTGGGTAGACACGAATTCATGAATTTATTTCATTAAGTATTTTACTACAATAGTTAAATATTCACAGGTACAATTGATGTATACATGTTCTAGTTTAATATAAAAAAATTGCACAACTAACCTGCATTATTTGACGGCGAAATAAGAGATTTAAAACTGGCCGTTACCATTTACCTTCGCCTTAAAGCGTTGCAAGAGTTTCCTAGGATACGGCAGCCGCTTACCACCAGGCGAGCAGTACCAACGGCAGTTTGCACCATCGATCAATAAAAAAACAACAGAATTTCTTTAGTAGTCTCCTTCAACAAATACGATTCAAAACTGCGATCCAACGAAAATAAATGGAAGAAGATTATTCTAAAATTCCTAGTGACTTAAAAACTTTAGATTTTAGACTCTTTTAAGTGCACAGATGGCTAACTACAAAAAAAAATTACAGTGTAAAAGAATTCATTGACGGAAAATAGTTTGTAATGTAACATAAAATATTTGCATGCTACCATAATAGCAATACATGTACGCTCAATATTCCATGTAATAAGTTTCCTTTTATGATGAGGAAAACTAACTCACCTAACTGTGTGGAGTGTGGAGTTGTTGAAGATCTACATCATTTATTGATGGACTGTGTTCGATATGAGTCAGGTAGAAATCATCTGTTTAGGGCCTTACGGTTAAATAGACTTCATTTAGGCACATTTCATAAAATTTTATCTGAGCCAAATTGTGATGATGCGAAAAGTCTGTTCGGATTCATGGCCCAAATATTATAATATATTAATAACTAGAATAAGATATTAGGTATAAATATGTAGTAATATGTATTTAGGGTACGATGGGACTGTCATACGTACCGCGTTTATTAAAGTCCCTAAATAAATAAAACAAAAAAAAAAAAAACAAAAAAAATGTACGCTCAATACTGTATTAAATAACTTTATATACCATGTTTTACGCAAATAAATATTATTTCTATTTCTTTTACACTGTTAATTCTTTTACACTGTCAAAATAAACAATGGAGCTCCCATTCCCCTCCATAAATAAACAAAGTCTATACACATAAGAGATTAACTTTTAACGTTTTTTGTTTAAGTTCATTACACGGACAAATCCCTCGCGGGTCGGACAGGTGAAACTGTGTCCAATTTAAGGGATTACCACTTAATCCCCTGGACCGTGTTTAGGTACAAATAAAGAGGGAATTGGAGGTATTTTTTTAACTTTTGGCTTTTTATTATGAGTGTGAAGTGGTTTTAAAAAGTTAATTCATGCTTGAGTTGCACTACGAATTACAGGTTTGATTCTAGATTTTTTCGAGTCTAGGTATTTGTGGGTGTTAAGTTCTAGGTAGGCAAAAAATTGAAAAAAAAAATACGAAAATTTTAATGAAAAAAAATAAAAAAAAATTATACTAAAAAGTCACGTTTCCTATAATAGGTGTCAGTATGAATAATTTAAGGTAATCTGAAGAATGTCAAAAGTCAAAAACATTTATTTCAATTAGACCATTTACAGGCACTTTTGAAATGTCAAACAATATTACAATAGTTGTCAGTCGGTTTGTCCGTTAGTTGAAGCTAGTTGTCCTAATGGTCAACAGTGTCCACCAATAACATTTTCATGTTATTGGTGGACACTGTTGACCATTCTTCCACCACACCACATACACCAGTACAATTTAGGCTCTTCACAAATTCCATAATGATATCTCCATGCAAACATCTCACTAAGGTGCTTGGTTTATGAAACTAAGCTTATGATAAATCCTCCCAGATATCAATCCGTTTCACTGTCAAATTCAAGGAGCTATTCTTCTACTAACCAATTTATTTTGCGTCTCACACCACCCTTATTCCTTCTTCATTACAGTTGAAAGTTTAATAATAAAGTGTTAAATAAAATGGTGAGGTGTGTCGATACAATCGTCTATGAATGAAGGTGAATCAATCAATGTCGTAGACTTCGATCCCTCATTCCCAGTCCCTAATAATCCCCCTACCTATGCACGTGCTATCGTTACGTGTGATTAAATTTATGATCAATGGGGGCTTTTTTAGAGTGTTTAGACTGGCAACCCTCACATGGTTAGGAACAGCTACGATGATGGGGTCGTTTTAGGCAACAAAAAGCTCTCAAGAAGCGTAAAAAAAGAGGTTTTCAATTTCAACAGATTCAGGCGTGACACTGTAGCTCAATTGGTTAGAACCATGCCATGGTGAGACAGAGAACCCCGCCTGTGTCAGTTGCTTTTGAATATCTCTATATGTATATTTAATAACAAAAAGTTAAGCGCCTGGTGACTTTGTAATAGCAATGTTTGGTTTAGCTAGCTATAAAATGACTGTAAGAGACTCAGGCTTGAAATAAATTTAGTAGGTTTCCATGATTAGAATGGATACGGCTGAATGTCAGGTGGTTTAGTATTATTTTACAAAGTTCATTATGCTTAGAAAATAAGAAATTATAAACTGATTATGAAAGTAACCCAAAACACGTCAAAAATCAGACAAGTGCAAGTAGTACTCGTGCCCTGAGGGTTCCGTAGAAAATGTAAGTTTATAATCGTATTTTTTTTTGTGATGTATGTACAGTCGAACCATGAGATTCATGACCCATTTTGCCAATAATTCGTTTGAAATCGTCAAAACAGTAAAGTTTTCTACATAATACCGTGCAAAATGCACTTAGAACTTTTTGAATATTATGAAAACTGTGTCAATACGGAGCAGAGGTCTGTGCAGTTTTTATCTTTATTATAAATGCAGTAGATTCATAATTTCAATGAAAATTATGTTTTTGATAAAGCCGGAATTATTTTTGAATTTCGAATTTACTGTCATTCCACATGGCTTGCCAAAAGTATTTTTTTCAAAAACCTTTACTAACTCTTTCGAAGAAGAGTACCTATTATTAAAATTAAAAGAAAAATGCCAAATTAAAAAACCTCAGAAAATCACTGGCAATGGCAATGGCATAGAATATACTAACTATCACTGTAGTAAAATTGATAGGTAGCAAGTTTGTTGCCAGGGAAAATGTTTAAATGTTTTGTCAGTTTTAATATTTAAACGAAACTAGACCTAATTGTATTAAAATGTTTGTAAGAAAATCAGCTCATGGCGGGTCATGAATTAAATTGGTTGACTGTACCTAACCACAAATTAACGATTTTTTCCTTTACGTGTGTCGTGAAATCTTATTTCTTGCCACATGAGTCTAGCTCATCGGGAAGAACCTCAGATTTGGATTTATTTGCGAGTGTCAAAATATGCGGCATAAATGGCCGTATTTTTTTATTGCGTTGACTTAGAAGCTTGATTTTTTTTACAGTTCCATGAGACTGTAGACTTAATATTTATATTAATTTCAACTCGATACATCAACGCGTTTTAAAAAAAAAGGAGTTTGATAAACAAACAGACGGACAACGAAGTGATCATAAGGGTTCCTTTATTCCTTTTTAGGTACGGAACCCTAAAAAAGGATCATTTTGTAATACTTACAGCCAGTTGGAGTACACAAAAGCATTTTCTTATACCTATAATTATAAACAGTCATTGTTTTCCCGCATCTTCGAATTCCAAGCAAGGGTGTAGTGCAAACTCCTTCAAGTGAAGTTCCCTTGATGAATAATTCACCCCTCTTGATGGCAATCGAAGGTACACTTGCAGTCGGTGTGCAAGAGTCCTAAGTTTGTAAGAAGCTAACAAAATCGGTCTGGATGTAAATGCTGTTTGAATACAAATCAAGTTGGTAATTAATCGGAGAGGTAGCGGTAGACTGTATGTATGGTGGTTTGATTTTAAGATTTATTTAAGCACTTCATTCAAAACGTTGTTGGTTTAATCATGAGCAAAAATTGACTGAAGAATTGTAATATAATGTAAATGAAATGTAACCATTTTTATCAAATAAATGTATGAGACTTCAAAATGACTCGAACCACGACTTTTGCCGTACCGTGGCGTCCCGCCCGTGCCAGTTTTTTAATCTCTTATATATTTAACTGGCTGTTTCCTGCTTCTTCGTCTGCATGAAATGAATGATCCATAGGATTAACTTGACACAATAAAAACAACTATGTAACCAGATGGTTAATGAAAGTTGAAAGTTAATTTCATAATCCTATTCACAAATTATATTTTTTTCTCAATTTTAATGTAATTATCAATATCTAACAAAGGCAACAAAATGACCGCTACTCAGAGGATCACCAAAAAGTATTGTAATGGAATTGATTTCTCTCACCGCTGTGAGGAGTTCTCAAGAGGGCGCTGGACATCCCTGGCCAATATAAATGTAAATGTACTTGAGGTACGCTGTCCAAACTTATCGGTAGTGCAGATGTGCAAGTAGGTAAGGTATTGAATTTGTATTTAATTTGAGCATTTGTACATAGATGTAATCATAATGAGGTGAAAGTGAGCAGTTTCAGACGTAAAACAACCCTTGCTCTATTTAAAAATAAGTAAGCTTGTATTCTGCAGAGTTTTCTTCATAATTCTAGTTAAAAGCTACATAATCAAAAACTAGCTGTTATTTTTTTAAAGGAGATCATTCAGATGATACATTTTTGGATTTAACCTGAAAGTACCGGCTGAATAAAAATTATGCTACAATATCTGATAAAATAAGTTATTCTGTTTATTTTTTACGACGATATCAAAGCTGCAGGATTATTTTCTGCTCCGTTACACGAGTTTGAAAAATAGTTAGAGGCGTAACATCAGGCGAGATGGCGGTTAAGCGCAAGCCTATCCTAGAATAAAAAAAACGGACAAGTGAGTATGCCTCGCGCCCTAAGGGTTCCGAAATATGATCATAGATGGCCCTACTGCATACTTCCAATGGCGCCATCTATGAGCAGATGGCTCCACTTATGGTCCGGTGAAAGACGGCGGACAACAAAGTGATCCTATAAGGGTTTCGTTTTTCCTTTTGAGGTACAGAACCCTAAAAATAAAAAAAAAGTAAATTCTGGCACTTTCAGATTTACAGCAAAATTATTTTTTTAGAACACTTTACCGTCCGGCCGCAGCGCTGAGAGAATGCGTTCCTTACACATGCTTATTTTAGACCTAAACTATTTTAATTTACTGTAGGATAATGTTATAATAAGAGTTTTAGGAATTTTTAATTAGTATCAAAAGTGCATTTAAACGATGAAAATATTTTCCACTTCAAAGTTTCGTCGCCTATAGTAGGTAGTAATCCAGTTCCCTGTCGCGTCTCCTGGTTCACCTGCTTGGCTACTCTTTGGCTACATATCGAGGACGTGCGTTCCGAATCACAAGAGGCTCTCATGCATAAAGAAATCGGCCGCAATGGCGCAGCACCTGCACGTCAACGGCTGAATATTTCATTGACATTACCATTTCAGGAGGTGAACAGGTCAATTTTTATTTTACAGTGGTCCGATTTATTTGGCAAGATTTATTGAGTTGTAAAAATGTTTTAATAATTTATTAGTTTTATTTATTTGACAGTCAAGAAGCGCCAAGTAAAATGTATGTAGCAAAATTTATTTACAGCAAATTAATAACACTTTGGGACAACATTGCCATTATTATTTTTGTAGGTAGACATAGTAATATACACACCATAATGAAGACATAAATAAATCTAGATAGGTATAGTAATGTATACCTTTGATACATGCTTAAATGATAATATCAAATAGCCCGTTCAATTTTCTCTTTTCAAGAAAAAAAAAAGCATGAATAAAAACGGACCAATCCACCAGGTATTTTCATACTTTTACATTAAAATTTGAACTCCAAACAAGAATTCAGAAACTTTGATACACAGATGCTACGCCCCTACCGTTAAATTAAATAAGTATAACGTCGCCCGAGACAATGCATAGGTAATGTTCTAGAAAGTTCGCAATATAAAAATCATGGAAACCGGCTAAGTTGGCCGCTATGAATAAAGTATTCATTGTAATCGAGAACTTTGTAGGGTCAGGTGGTTCAGACGAGACGCCTGTTTTTTTACTTAGATTCATGTATACAGAATGTATGAATATTTTGGTATTAAATATTAAAAAAAAGTAATACCTATGTTTAACAGTAAAGGTACAAATTCGTAGCCGACTACAGACTATAGCCGTCTTCATAGAAATACATAGAAACCAGTAGTTTCGATTTCGTACCTTAATTTTGATTAGTCCTGTTTTAAAATGCGTCATCTTATTTCTATTCAATACTATGTTCATAAATACTATCTATTTACCTACAGAATTTTTTTGCATTACAAATTAAACCCTTCTAAAATAAAACCTTCAAAAACTCCACAAAGAAACGTATGATCAGTTCTCCCGACCTACCCTGGCTACCAAAAAGATGATTCCAAACTCATTGTGAAATGAATCTTTTAATATCGCAGCTGCGCGCCAGGCTCAAATATTGGCTCAAATATTGGTAGCACACGTAACAAAAGGTTACGCTTTATTGAAATCCGCAGTTCGGCTTTGGAACGCTCATACCTAATAACGTGATCGGGGAAAAAAGTGGAGGTGGCTTCTCGGATAAAGGATATCATAGATAAAAATATTCTACAAATTGATGAGTTGGGTCGTCAAAGAGCGAGCAAAATGCAAAGTAATCTCTTGAAAGCAAAAACTATTAAACACTTTTTTTTTAAATTAACTAAATACCTCGTGTTAAAATCCGATGGCTCGTTTAGGCCCTAGGAGGGAACACAGAAATGGAAATACATAATTTATATACTAACATACCTATAGGTTAAAAACATTACACTCCTTTCTTCTTCAATACAGTCAGCTAAAAATGCACTTAGAGAGTACCGTACATAATTTAGATGTAACGTTTAGCAACTCAAAATTTGGTTCTTAAAAATCCATATATGTAATAATCTGAATACTGCCAACAATACGGTACCTATCATAGTAACTTTCTGTAGTGTGTAAAAGTAACCCCTCTGGAACAAAATTTTCCAGAGATGGGTTACATTTTTGCAAATAAATATTTCTTCATCAGAAAATAAAATCACAATATGGAGCCCGTTCCACTCTAACTTAGCTATCGACTTAGAATGTGAAAAAAAAATGGGTTGGTATCAGGAAATGAAACAAAGGTACAGGCTGAGTGTTGCCTCATCGTGCCTCATTGTCGATTGTAGGTACTGTGGGACTCAGTGAGCACGGACTTTTATTGGATGCATCTACGGAATTCCATGAAATAGAAGAGAAGCTAATGGCCGTGCCCAATAACCGATCTATCGGCTCTTTAGCCTCCTAGAGACTAATTTTTGACATAACTTCTATAGAGCTTAAGTCAACTTTTTTTTTTAAATATAAAATGAAAAACGTGCAATAGATAATAAGTAAGACCACCCCACGTTTTTCATTTCATTATTTTATACTTTTTAGTCCGTTATAAAGACGTGGTTTAAAAAAAAAAAAACTTAATTATTTTTTTACTTTTTAGTCCATAATATTGCACTGTCATCCAAATTACGTATACCAAATTTCAGCTTAGTACGATGACAGGAAGTGCTTGAAAAATGAATTGCAAAATTGGTACCGAACAGACAGACAGACGGACAGATCTATAGACAACAAAGCAAGCTAATAAAAGCGTGGCAAAATAAAAAAAACTATCTCTCGTAGGCGCGGCACAGCGCGCGAACTTGAAATGCACGCACACAGCTCGCGAGCAGCTAGCGGCGCATTCTAGCGTATTTGCCAGTGGACACACCCTAATAGCGGCATCTTGCTCATAGATGGCGCTGTTGCATGTTTCTAGTGGAATATTTTATTTTATTTATTATTTCGATTGCCGGGATGGATGAACTATCCACATACATAATTAAGTTTATATGAAACCCCCAGGGCGTGAGTCCCACTCGCACTTGTCCGGTTTTTTTTTTTATTTCTAGGTAGGTCGCGTAGTTAGTCGATCCAGTATAGGTATTATACACCTCCTTAAATATGTCCCTACCATGCCATAACTGTCATTGCCAACACACAGTATAAACTCCCTGAATTGTCCATCCCGATGTGTATTAACATAAATTTAGACACTTCTAAACAACTTGGACATAAAATTTAGCTAAAACAGTACGACAGGAAGGCGGGTCACATATTTATGTGTCGTTCCACACTTTGCCCGGATATTATTGTTACCACCGCATTTGCATTGTGCACATTAACTGTGTTTTATGGCTAATGTGTTTAATTTTACATTTTCGTGGAAAATTCTTGTTATGTTGCATTGTTTAGGTTATGATTTAAAATATTGTTTAGCTTGAATTAAATAAATTGTCTGGGACGGTGGGCAAGCCACTTTAGTGGCTGGTTTCTTCAGCTAGAAAAATACTACAAGTAGGTTCAAACGGCAGGCGCACACTTTGTGCATTTCTTTCATCACCGCTACTCTGAAATCGGTGAACGAAAACATCGAGAGAAAACCATGTCCTAGAACCGAAAGTTTGAAGACATGGTGACAACTCGCACTGGGCCTGCGTGGTGGACTACGCAAAATTTTTATTTTGAATTTTGGCGTCCCACGGAACGAAAAAGTCCTAGTGGTCCCTGCCTGGTCAAAAAAACGCTGAAAATCACTGATTTAGATAATAGTAAAGTTAAGCTTATAATATTCTCAAGCAAGCTATAACAACGGTATGGATATTAAATAAAAACTTTTATTTCGAAAACCGATTTTGCTCTTTTATGATGTCCTTCAAGCTAGTTTTACAAAAGGTATGTTCCATAATTTTAACGTAATATAACAATAAGCATGCTCACAGTAAGCGCCGCAAAACGAATGAATCACTCCATTCGGAGCTAACAAGCGCATTATTGTACGTTTACAGGGGCCGGCAACCATTACTCTCGCAGGCTCTATTAATGACGGCCATCTTGACTGACTTACCTTGCTTGTACCTTCGTGGGGGACAAGCGATAAGCGGACAGCAAGCTTGTGAAGAAATACGGCAAGAACAACCCATTCCACTGTCGGAGTGGGTGTTCCCCAATAGCTACAATCTGGGTGTCTTCAAGTCGCGAGTGAATCAGTTTCTTCTAGGCAAGCGTGCTCCATCGTAGACCACAAGATGACGGTCAAACGTAAAGTCTATTATTATAACAAAAATAAATAATACTCGTATAGTTGATACAATAAAAACGCGCTTTAATGGCCGTTATTTGCTGAGTTAGGGAGTTTCGTAGAATATCAGGATATGTTCCACGATAGCGAGTTGAACGAACGAGTCAGGAGAATCCATCGTCAAATCAGTTCGTTGTCACCATAATATTATATTGTTATCGAAATTACATACATACCTACATTTGCAAAGTTCCAAATGAATTCTATATGGTGGATGTTTCTCTACTCAAGCAAATGATAAAAAATACAAATTGTCTTTTGAAACTGTTTATAGGTAAACAAAAGGTGTTAATTGTTTAACTCTAATCAAACAATGCTTCGAAAAATCACAGTTCAATTTTTACTCGCTATTGACTTATGAATTAAGCCTCAAGGTAACCCAATCACAAATGAAAGCAATCTTAACCTTATTTTTATGAACGTAGAACACAAAATGCCCAACAACTATCAAAAGGTTTTCCACGCAGGTTGTTCTACGTTCCCACTCAATTCGTTACAATTTTTCTTTGTCACAAAGGGACGGATTCGGGTGAAATTAATATTGTGAGTGCATTAAGGCATACTTTTGTTGTTTATATTGTGTTATAAGTATGTTTATAAGGAAAATATTTTTTTGGTTACGGTTGAACGGTGATAATAATGGCTGCACTGAATAAAATCATTGGTGTATTGTAATGATTTGGGTATCATTAATGTCTTTACTTTAGACATTGATTTAAATGGTAATTCATAGAAGAAAAGATCAAGACTATTGGAAAGTGATCAAAAACAGGAATTTATAGGGTTCACAAATCATTGATTCAGTTATTTGCATGAATGTTATGCGGCAATGATAGATAGATGGATAGAGTAGGTAGGTCAGATTTGAAAATTATTTGGTACAAACTAATTTTATAATGAACGTCTGTAGTCCGCGGCGTATATAAAGTTAATAGAATACATAATATTATGCACTGAAAATTACATTATTATCTATTAAAAATATATGGTACAAAAAACAATTACCTACCTACTTTCTTACCCAGATACTTTAACGAAAGATTCCTTTTTCATATAAATACTTATAAAAATTAAAGATCCAATACCAGTACCCCTATCATGAGTTTTTTTGACGTAAAGTTTCGTTAACGTAAGCATATTTTGAATTTAAAATACAGCAGTCCTGGAACATTTTGATAAAATTTTATACAATTTGCACATTTTAAAAAATACAGAGAAATTTATTAAGTATTTATATAAATATTGTGTAACAAACGTGTATTTTAAATTCAAAATATGCTTACGTCAAAAAAACTCATGATAGGGGTACTGATCTCTATAAACCATAACATACACGTGCTCACACAGGCCCACTCACTTTCTTCAACAAACCCCATTACATCCCTGGGGTTCCGTCCAAAACGGTTAATAGTGGTCCCGGATTATCCGGGAGAGTAATACCCGGGTCGGACTCGCGACGGGTACAAATGTCTACGAATATTGGTCAGTGGGACCCAAAGGCCTAAGGTAAACTCTGAGAGCGAGAGGAGTATTGATCGATTGGCATTATTCTTTCGTATTTTTAGAGTTACGTACCTCAAAAGGAAATAGGAACCCTTATAGGATAACTTCATTTGTCAATACCCTACTTTTTCTCAGGTACACATGGAGTTATCAAGTAGAAATTAATATGAAATACTAAGGGCGGGTTGCTTCAAACCATCTGTATTCGTAAGTCAGTACGTAATCGTTAAGTCAGTATGAAATTGTCGTACAAGCCGCCATATTTGACGGTTACAGATACGTAACTGTAAGTTGAAACAACATGGCCTAAATCTACGGTTCCTTGAAGCTATAAAAAAAACCAAGCTTCCAAGTCAACGCAATAAAAAAAAATATAAGGGCATTTGTCTGTTTACATTTAGGTACTAGGTAGGTAGCTAACTCAACAAAAATGATTTTTAATTTAATACTCGTATGTTAACATTATGGTATTTTTTTTTAGAACAGAATAGAATGTATTTGTCAATAAGTATATAGGTGTTCTAATAATTCTCCCATCAAGGTTATACTAAACATCTCAGCTGTTGTAATCGCTGTAAAGAGACTTTATTTCCTTTAACTCAAGCCATGTTTTTCATTAAAACTGGCGTCACGTCATCGAAGCGAGTGAAGCAACAAAGTTGCAACAAGACTCCCCCTCGTTAGTCAGGTAGTGCTGCGAATAAGTAATTAATTTTATTTGTCCCGGTGTCCCTGCTTATTTGTCCCGGCGCGCGGAGACGCAACTTTAAAATTCTCGAACGAAACAAGAATGGAGAAACCCTAATTTTCTTTGTAAACGTTGTTTGCTGATTAACGGTGTTTTATTTATTGTTACAAGTTTGTGAGATTGTAATTAATATTGTATAGTTCATTATAAATTTTAGAAATAGAAGGTAGGTATTACCACTGGTTTCTGTAAGTCTGTTTAATTTGATTTGTTGTCAATGTTTTGATCGATGCTTTTCAGAAAATAAATGGTAGGTATATACGAAATCTCAAACCCTATAACACAATTATAACCGTTCTAATACTTCCACTTAAAACGGCCACACAAACTAACAAGGACATCTGTCAATAGAACTCAACACTATAATACATCATCAAGATAGATAGGGGTGGGTTACGCAGTGATCCCGTAATCCCAGCTCACCTGCGGGATTAAGGTGATCCCGGGCCGCGGGACTGTCCGTGATCCCGCGTCGCGATGCGATACGCTTGTCGTTTGATTCGATGATCTATTAGTGGACAATATGTTACATTCTTAATTTCCGCGTTAAGATAAATAAGCATATGAGTAATTGGCGAATGAAAAAAGTTGGATTGAATATTATTCTCCATGGTATGGATTATATTATTCTTGCATGTACCTAATGTTATACTTTAATTAAGATAATACCTACTGGAAAACATAAAGTTATCAAGTATAATATTTTATTAAGATTATAAAATACTATAATATTTACATTAAAATTCGGTTACATGCCATTAAAGCGAAAACTAATTTATTTTCATTCCCATTATGTTTAATCTTCACGTGAACTTAAATACTACTCATTAACTTTAAAAGATCTTTCGCAAACTTACCTAATATTCACCTAGACATCTATTTAAAGTTAGAAAGAATCATTTAACTGAAAGTGCGCCGTGAATTGGCCACTCCAGAAACTTCCACCTGAAAACTTTCAAGTTGGGAATTTTAATGAAAAAATAATTTCAATTTGTAAAGTCCCGGGTCCCGGCCCCCGGGAACTTTGGTAACATCATTACCTTCGCATATTTGAGGAAGAGACACTTCAAAACATTTGCTTTTATGTTTAATTTATGCTCTAACTTGTGGTATATTGTTTGCGGTTCTCATAATAAAAGAAAAAAGAAGTATCAACTTTTACGTAGAACTTTACAAGAAGAAAGTAATACACAGTACAAATCATACAATTCATTTGAGTTAGTTTCGTCCTATTTAACGATTTTTCATTAAAACAAAATATGAGTTTACGGTCATTAACAAGCATTTTACTGACGAAATTAATCCCGCAGTTAAGACATAAACTTAGTCCCATCATACCATTAATGTATTTGATAGTCAAAGTGCAAATATTGAGAAACACCCCACCAGGGCACAGGTATTAATCGAAACTTGGCCGGCGGCAGCTTGCGCCAAGTTTGGTAACTTATGACAGCCGACAGATGAAACTACACACTAAGCTATACAAGGCTGTGTACCTACATAATCTTTGAAGATTTATCAATTCGACTTTTAGTCGTTATTTTCTTTTGTATTATTATGGCTGGTATATCAATACACAAAAAAAAAAAAGGATTTTAGATACCTATACATAACAAAAAATTAAGTGACCTTTAAGGCTTTAAGTGACCTCATAACTTGCAATATGTAACCAAAACCTATATTCTTGTCGAACTATGGTTATTCCTCAACAAACTTTTGTTATTCATTAAAACAGCCGAAGTAGTGTGGTTAAATATTTTTTTTTATGAATTCTTCCACTTTACTCCACCTTGCTGCCCCACTGACAAAGTGGAATGCCAGTTTCTTACTGGATTCTGGCCCACATAGTACATATTTATTATAGCATGGACCACATGATAGGTTATTTAAGCTCAATTTCTATCCACAATTACGAAAATGCCAGAAAATATTATTAGAACTACACGACAAAAATCCCACACAGTACAGGTGTTAATCGAAACTTGGCCGGCGACGAGGAAGTTTGGCAACTTTTGACAGCCGCCCACCGCTGACAAATGATGCTCACTGCGACCCCATACCTTCGTGTATACATCCGTATACGCATAGAGAGGAAAATATATAGATTTTTTCTCAGATCATAGAAACAAGGAGATATGCCATCATAGCAAATTAGTACGGGAACAACTGATGCCACTTTTAGTACATTTTTCGACACAATTACGCGCATAATTAAGCGCTCTTTGTGAATAAAAAGATCTTCCACGCATTGAACATTCCGCACACCCTTAATCTAACACTGTTAATCGTCACTCAACACTAGCACTAAACTAAAACACTGTATTTATACCATCGATCGTGTTCGGTTCGTCGCCAGCGCGTACGTTTTTAATATGAGCAATTTGCTCAAGATCAGGCATCAAGCTCGATAGCGCCTTGACACATCTCCTTGTTTCTATGATCTGAGGATTTTTTTAATCTATTAAAGCTGGACAGTTTTTTGTTTGTTTAAACGCGGTAATCTCTGAAACTACGAGTCGGATTAGAAAAAATCTTTTTGTGTATGAGAGCCGGATATACGAGGAATATGTAGTATAGGTTTTTTAACAGCACGCTATGAGCCATAGGAACTGAGCAACCGCGGGGCATAGCTGGTTAACTAATTTTATTAAGCTAGCCTTCATCGTTTTAAGATATCAGTACTTTGCATTGCTCATCAGTGTAATAAAATTATTAATGGAAATCATAATTTTATTGCACTAATTGCACATCATTCTCTAAGGGTGGACTTAAACCAAACGAACAATGAGCTAGAGTAGAACAAGAACATTCTTTCTCGATCTTTTAGTGTAAACAAAAGCGTTTACACCAAAATATCAACGAGCAAAAATGAGAACCAAGAACTAGAATTATGTTTAGATCAGCCGAACGAATCGCTAGAACAAAAGAACACTTCACGTCCGAACATGCAAGGACGCTCTAAGCAACTGTTCGCACGCTCTAATGTCGTTTACATCAAGCGAGCGAGCATTTTTAGAATATTCCATAGAATTTGTGCCCACAGACAGAACAACAAAATAATGTTCTAGGTCTGTTTACACTAAAAGAATTTGATGAGATTGGATAGAATGAGCATTCACTCAATACACACACAATACAATACGTATCTCCGATCAAAATGATTATACTAGGAACTAGAAATGTTCACTGAGACAGGATCTACATTGAGACATAACACTTTAAAATATTTAGAATATGCTATTCACTTTTGCAAACAATAAATTCGCGCCATTTCACTCTACTACAGCCATACACATACCAATAAAACATTATATCTCTTTCTCGCAAGCATTTAATAATTTCTATGGAATCTCTAGCACCCTAATCAAGACATTATAAAGATAATTACTCTCAATCTGGATCACATTTTAACAGGCGGCCATTATCCACCTTCACATAAGCTGGGAACCTTACCCGTAAGTCTAAAATCGTGTTTGATCCGCTCTGAACCGCACCGAACCGGAATAATCCGGTCCACCTGATCCGGTACGATCCGGCGGCGACTTGCGGCGGCTTCGTTACACCACAAAACAAGGGTGTAGAAGAACAACTCCAAACAAAGTGTGAAAATATCTAAATATACTCTTGTTTGGTTACCTACAAGTAACTTATTAGGCTAAATTATGTAATATTACTTCGCGAGTATTAACTTTAATTAAGAATAACTTTCTAGGAATGCACAGGAAATAGGCTTCATTTAAATCCATCCAGCCGTTTCAGCGTGAAAGAGACCGAACAAACAAACACACAAACTAGCAAAGTAGCATCACAGTATAAAGAAATAGACTGTGGTAGCATTTATAATTTAGTGTAATTAGTGTGATGTGATATAAAGCATGCCCTTCTGTTCTTATTATTTTGTGTGCTCTGCCTGAGTTTCATGCGAAAATGTGAAAGTTTCCTACCTATTTGGTTAGGATTTTAAAGTTTTCTGAAGATAAGTTTATTGAATAAGACTAGGGGTTCCGTGGGAACTGTGCTGTATTTTGTTTTGAAGTTAAGAACTTAGGTTAGCTTAAATTGTATTAAATCTGACGAACAAACGAATCTGCGTACTATGTACCTATCTGAACTAATCATTATCAGCATAAATACATGAAGGCAAACTTATATTTCATTAAACATTGCATATATATTACACAACACAACTTTTGTGCGTAAGAACATAAAGTTTTTGTGCGCCATTTTGTTCGTCAAAAATTCCTCTATCAACAACTAACTCCCTTTGAGTGGGGTCCAAAAAGGGTGGTAAAAATATCTGAAGGGGTTCGTACCTGGCTAATTCATGCAAACGAATGCAAGCCAATTAATTAAGAGCAGTCTGACTGCGTTCAGAAATCTGCTGCCGCGACCAAAACCGAGGCGGATGAGTTAGGGTGCGTGTAGACGGGATGCGTTGTAGCTGCGTTTTTGTGTTTGTTTTGTTTAGCGCGTATTACGTGATCGAAAAATATTTACCATCTTTTCAGATTTATTTTTATCAGTTTACTTTGTTTTTTAACAGTTGTGTCACTTTTGAGAAATCTAATGCTCCAGTTTTTCGGGACATTTATTACTAATCTATACCTACTTCTAAACTAATATTATAAAGAGAGACTGCAAATACTCACAAAATACTCAGTAGTTTCGGAAATTTCCCTCACTAATAGAAAGCTACATTATTCTTGAGTGCTTTAAGCTACTTTTTATCCCAAAAAAATGTACAGTCCATGTGGGTCACGCGGACGAATGCTAGTATAAGTAATCTAATGTCAGACTTTTCCGCAGTTTATTTTGATTTGTTTATCATATAAGTTAAGTCACTTTTGGTGGTTTCAAAAAACTGGGGTAAAAAACAGGTTATCGGGACATATAGGTGCATATTTAAAGACAAAAATAGTAAAGAAGTAAAATCATAGGATAATTCGTATAAAATCAAAGAAAATACTAAATAAAATGCCGTACCACCGTGCCGGCCACTAATGGTGTGTCTGGGCTACCCCTAACACGAGTAATTAATACTGCAATATCTCGTCTTTCTACAACGAGATTCCGGAGAGATTAAGGTGTTTCATTATACTGATTTATCATTGCAAGTAAAAAATAAGATCAATTTCAGCAGAGGGTCTTGCCATTCACCAATTAAAGTTTAACTTTAGACATTTTTTGTATTTCTTTTATATTATATTATTAAAGCCATATTTGACGTAGACCTCTCTAGCATAGTTGCTAGAGAGGTCTACGTCAAATATGGCTTTCTTTCATTCTTCTACGGTAGTCCGTAGAAGGTCAAGTAGATATATCAAAGCATACCTAATACTCATATGAAAACTGGTTGATTAGGGTTCTTAACTTTTTTTCTAATTTTTCCTTATTGCGAGAGAGAATGACGTTAGTTAATGTTAAGACTAAAAAAATACGACTTTTTTCGGAGATTTTCTAACGATCTGCAAAAACTGCAAACAAAGTCGTAACGTTTTTTTAAGACCGACGCAAAATTTTAACTCTGATGGGTTTAGAATAAGGTACTAAACCCATGGTTTCAGTTTTCGATAGAATGTTACTTACAACTTACAACCCGTATAGATATAGAAATCACCGCACAAAAGTAGGACAGTTTCAACGCTACATCCCTAAAAACCATACAATTTCTATGGTTAAAGTCTCATTTAAAACTTAATGTCCTTTTCTGCAACTGACTGTGAGTCGTTAAATTCGTAGTGCTTGATAATATTAATTTATTCACCTTTTTATAACCAACCTAAACAAGTCAGGCTTATCAATCACCTCTCGTCCCTTCCCTATATGTAACTCATACATCTACACAGTATAAAAATGAGTCGCACATCGGGACATTAGTTTCGGAAATAAGAGTGAAATTGTGTGTTTAGAGACGTCTCGCGCGGCTCGGTCCACCGGTCTATAACATTTGTTACCGGCGGCGAGGTGGGACAATGGTGTCGATGTTTCATTTATAAAGATAAAAAAAATTAAAATATATTCAAGATTTTGACGGACCGCTTGTCGCAGTGGCTGAGCAATTGGCTGCTGCGTGACGTATCGCGGGTTTGATTTCCGCACGGAGCAAATGTTTATTTCGGATTTGGCTGTTTGTGTTTGTAAACACACCCACAATACAGGAAAAAAATCTAGTGAACCTTCTTAAAACGGACACGAAAGCGAGTTAATAAAAACGTGATAAAAATATATTTTTTTTTATTATTTTTTTTTTTATGGAAAACAGAGTAACTCGTCAGCATTATAGCGCCTAGCGCTTAGCAGTTGCGACTGTTGTGAGCCATGACTATGCAGAAATAACAAAGTTTTATAAAGATAATTTGGTGAATAAGCATGAATGAGCAACTCTGAGTAGTATACTGCTGTCCATTCTTTAATATTATAATAAATTGTAGTACTGACTTTTTTGAATACGTCAACTACCTATTTATACAAGTTTAATGGCACTAAGCTAAATAATAATTAACCTATTTGTACTGGCGTAAAAACTTAAAAAAAGCATTATTTAAACATATAAAATATATATCGATAAAAAGTTGTCGGCATCTCGGTACAGCCATATGTTGAGTTATGCAGTCTGGCGTCTTGCGAATATCGATGAATTATTGTGCTATTTACATTACATCACTAGCTGGTAGCAAAATGTATTGAATGCACTCATAGTCTTGAATAATGTTATTTATTGCAACGTTTTGTTTACCTGACTCTCGATTCGGTTAAATTGTTGAAATATAGAGCAACGTTCAATAATAATAAAAAAAAAATTACAACCGGTTTTCTCACCCCAAAACCTTTCAAAGCTCTCTACCTTACAGTTGCTATCCTAGTGCACGAGGCTCGGGGTTCACGGGGTAGGTGCCTCGATCCTCCGATCAGATACCCTGAACGAGTCTGTTATCTCAGCTGATAATCTCCAGCTCATCCGTCTGCGTCGCTCAGTTTCCGAGGTAGCTGTTGTTTACCTTTCTACTTTGTTGTTGTAGGGTCTTTGTTTTACTGCTGATTTGGTAATAAAAGATGGATAGTTTTTATAGAGATTTATGAGATTTTTTTTCGTTAAAAAATTATTATTTAATACTTGCAAGTATTAAATAATTATTTTGGAGGGTAAATGATACCAGATTTTTGAGTAGCAAGTAGCTGGAGTATAATTATTAATTATATTGTAATACCTAATGCAGACTTGGTTTAAAACTGAGTCAGAAAAAATATTTATGGATTTATATTAACTAACATTTATGAACCTAATTTACAAGTAAATCTACTTCAGTTACATTATGTTTACAAGGTGCTAAACTATTCCAAACTGTTTCCTTGCCTACACAATCAAAGGGACAACATTCTCGAAAAATTACACGTAAACACTTGACTTTATTCCCGGCTAATAGATAGTCTTATCAACAACAACAACGAACTGAGTCACCATAACAATATCCTTCCACACTTATCAGCTTGAAGTACTTATAAATACTTATAAGTACACCCAGGAGCATATCTGCGGGCCATTCTGACGAGAAACAGTATCAGTCGCTCACGTAAGCCATTACCTCCAAGCTAAACGATCGCTGGACCTCATTACTGGCGTCTTAGGGGGGGGGGGGGTGAGGTGGTTGAGGAGGGGGAGCTAAGTGACTCCGAACGGAAATAAAGGTGCACGCGACTGGAGGTAATGTTAATTGAATTTCTGCAGACGCTTGGGCTAGTGTGGGGGTGAATTTATTGGGGATAGGTCGATGGATGGGAATTTATATTTTGTAAGATTTTAGTGAGACTTGTTATAAAGCATTTATTGATAAGGATTTATTTAAAAAAATACTTTCAACACTGTTGAGCAATAATAAATTTGAAACAAACTATTTCAGGTTCTGCTGTAAGAAGTGACGCTTCTATGTTATACAAAACTTTTTAAGAAGTTTGTAATTTTTGGGTTTTACTTAATAAATACAAGCAAAAGTTACCTACTTAACATTATTCTATTAGGTTAGTTAAAAAGTGTTTTCTGAGTATGATTCCTATGAAACAAATTGGTTTATTAAAGTAATTTCAAATCAAGTTTTGACTAATTAAATATCGATATTTTCCCACCACTATTTGACGACCGGCGAGTGATACGCGCGGCGGCCGCGTCGCACGCAAGATTAAACGTCACAAACCTTCAAGATATTTCCACCAGAAACCAAGGACCACATACCTGTGCCACCGTCAACACCCTTCTCACATAATCATAAGATCCATATTTGCATGATAGGAGTGTATGAGATAACTTGGTAAATTAACAGTCACTTGCAGAGAATACTTCAGCAATATTATTTTGTATTGTGTAGCAATTATTGGAGGGAAAATTTAAGTTAAGACTCAATTTTGTTTTACACATTTGTTTACGTTGGTTGGGGTGGTATTCTTGAAATTAAGTAAATATTTCGAATGAAACAGAACATCATAGAATTTACAACATTCATAACAGAATTAAATGGACCTATTTGTTCAGAGTGGTCTATAAGTACATTTTTATTGTTACCCGATTGATCCAGTAAGTAGGTACCGTGGAATGGGGTGACTTTGATCAACTTTAAAATTAAAAAGCATTTTTCTCCTGAAATATGAGAGCAAAAAAAAAAAAAAAAAATGCAAATATCGGTTTTGTTTATTCTGTCTATTTCTTGAATAAAAATTATATTTTTCTTATTATTTTTGGAGAAAAAAAATAAAATGTCAGTGATCAATCTTAAACTATGATTGGGGTTACTTTGATACCTCCCTTTTTTTCTACGAAAATCGTAAGTAACCCTAACAAGAAACAAAATACAAAAAAAAAATGAAATTCGTACGTAGGTTTAGGATTTACAATGTTTTTTATGTTTTTGGGGTTACTTTGACCTTGGAAAAACAGTAATAATTAAGTTTTTGTATCTTTGGACATAATTTCGCAGTATTTAATAATAGGAATATTCGGAAAATGTAATTTAATTATACTGTTCAGATGCTCCACGTAACGTCAATCGGTTTTCAACCACTTCTGTTACCGCTTGATTTAAAATCTCTCCAGTGTAGTTCCAGTATTTTTGGGAACCTAAACGCTTTTTACATATTCTTGACATGATACTAAAGTAAAAAAAAAACATGTTGGTTAATAAGAAGACTAAAAATCGATGACTGATCAATGATCAAAGTAACCCCACATGGGTGATCAATGACACCCCGTGCAGAATATGCCGCCAAAAAACCAATGATCGTCAAGGTTATGATTAGCAATAAACATTGATGTTATAGGTCAATAAATTTCTGATCTGATGAAGTACATACAATTTATGTCTTTGTGAAACTCAAATTTGTAGCTTATAAGTTACACAGGCTATTAAAATTACATAAAACTTTACTTACATATTTTGCATTATTTTTTCGTCAACCAGCAAGGATCAACCCACTGGGACTAATCATACGTTGACAGTGACGTTCCATGCCGCTAATTGTAAAAAAATAATCGGAAGAATGCGGTCAGATTTCGTACAATTTGAGTTTTATTACGAAACGAAGTTTTTATCAAAGTTACCCCAGGAATCAAAGTAACCCCATTCCACGGTAATGATTTTGTTTGAATCAATGAAAGTTCAACATATATTAAAATAACTGATATTATAAAACTTTATAAGAAAACTCTCTTGAGGTGAAGCTAAAAGCATGGTTCAAATAAAACTCCATCAATAATTTAAAAAATAACGTAACAACCGAAGTGTTAAGATGGCGGCGAGCGTTTTGGCGGCAATTCGTTCCGATTGCCCATCAATTTCCCGCTAAGTAGAGGTGGCGGAAGAAAGGCACGTACGTTAACGTAATGGCGGATTATTACAGGTAATAGGAAAGCACTTATGTTATGATTTATTACGATAAGTATATAAAACTTAAGTATAAGTTTGTAGAAGAAAATTGTGAAACGAACTCTAAAAAAATTGAACACACTACTTACTTCGGCTATTTGAGGAATAACCAAAGTTTGACAACACTTGGCTTATAGTTTTGGTTACATATTGCGTAAAGGTATGTCACTTTTTTGTATTATTATTATATTATTATTATATATTATATTACAGGTTGACAAAAGTTTGGCTAAGTGATAAGAAAAATGCTAAACAGATGAAGATTTGTTATGACTTATGTAGGAGTGAATGTAAAGTCGTCATTTTCGTTTAAGTTTGACAATTTTTATCTACCCAAAGTATATAAATAAAATGACAATAGAGGGAGATAGCATCAGGATAAAGCTGCCGATTAATGCAAAAAGTAGGCCAGCCAAACACCCAAAGATAACCTGTTTAACGTCTGATTCCCGCAAAATTACAAGGTGCATACGCAGTCGAGTATATTGAACTAGATTATGCATTTTCTCTTCCGATGTTGTAGGTACTTATATCTTGTACGTATTGTGTATCTCGGTCGAAAAAAATATCCCCAAATATCTCCCGTAAAGCCAAACACAGCTAAACAAGTCGCAAACACTGGGATCCCATAAAAGCAAACAGTAACATTAGCTCGGAAACAAGTCAAACACCTGAGCTGTTTGCTAACGGTAAAAGGTGCTATCCGGTTCCCCCCTGGCCCAGGCTCGAGTTACTAAACGCCGGGACAATACCAGGAGTTCATAGCAAATGGGCGGTTGAGGTTTTGGATAAAGTGATATAGGTTACAATGACTCGAGTTCAGTGCAAATGTAAGAAAACTTTTTGACTTGCTTTCAGGATGTGGAAGGTAAGGAAGCGTGCCCCATCGTAGACCGCATCATCGTTTAACATCATGAGATGGCGGTCAAACGCAACCCTAATATAAAAAATAGGGCAAAATAATTAGAATGTCACTAATGAGAAGGCTGTTTAAATTTGGGGACTTTTTTATAGCTACTATCAGCGTGGCAAACAGTCGTACGGCCCGCCTGCTGGTGAGCGGTCACCATAGCCTATAAAACGCTTGCAATACTACTATTATATGACATGCGTGTTTTAGACTCTTTAAAATGATGCCAACTGCTTGTGTCGAGGTTAGAGGACAAGCAGGTCCCCCGCTGTCAACACAGCGCAACCTCAGGAGCTCTGAAACACAACACTACCGAAAAGTATCGATATTTGACTGTATTCTGTAAGTTGGAAATTCTTGCCCAAAGGAGATGTTTCATCCTGGAACTGGTATACGTACGCCACATAGAAAAATAGGAAAAAAATAGGGTATTTACATAAAAATATTATTAAATTCATTTGAAGAAGAGTACAATATTGTAAGATAATTATTTGAGATGAAGTTTTTCACTATGATATCCCTATTTTTAGGGCGGCCATGACAGTTGAGTTTGACAGTGTTGTTTTATGACGTAACGTTTGAATCGTTGTGCGCACGTGTGGTGGATTGAATGTTGCCATTTTGACTGACATTGACATAACAACAGTTGTCAAAATGACGTTTCACTTATTTCATTTGTCGATTGTTGATCCACCATTTGTGTTGTGTTGCTCTCCTTGACAAAGAAAATAATGAATTACAATTCAACGAAGTAATAATAGAAAATAAGGATTAGGAACCGGTTACTATCATGTATAGCTATAATACTTAATTGAATACGTAGACCCCTCCCAGGCTCCATACATTTCTGAAACAACTCCTTTGTGCCAGATATCCCACTGTGCCCTTTCTTTTTTTAAAACTAAAGTATGATTGATTGTTTTAAATGTTTTTACAGAATCAAGACCACTAGAACTTAGATTGAACTCTCAAATATGGACACCGACAATGCCTGTAACTACTCAGCGTTGAAAAGATGCTTTGTAGTCAATCAAACTTGCTATATCTTTGTGAAGAAACAAACGTGTGTAGGATACCTCTAGAGGATGGTGTATACAGATGAGTTAATAAGTCTATAGTTAATTAACACCATCAATCAAGGCGACGTTGATTGAAGCGCTCTTGTTTTTCTACAAAGCTAATATTTGGATTACGAAGTGAATTTGTGTGAGACACACTTTACTTCCGCTTTGGAGACATAAATGGTTCCCGTTATGTGAAAATCATTGTTGTTATTTAATTAGCGAGAGAATCAAGAAATGCAACACTATTTGTTACTATACCTGCTTAAAGTAAAATAGAAAAATAAAAATTTCCTAAAAACCCGACTGCGGTCTGCCCTACGTCTTATCTGTTTTTATAGACCCACCAAAAAGAAAAGGAAAACAAGATATTGCAGTCGGGACCCATTATATGACTATTACCCGGAAACACTGGGTCCCGACTGCAATATCTTGTTTTCCTTTTCTTTCTCTATCCGTCCGCTCCTTTAGTCTCTAGGAGGGAACACAGAAACGGAAATACATACCCACATACATACATACTAACATACAGGTGAAACACTATACCCTCCTTTTGGGCTTCGCCGCAGTCGGGTAAAAATACACTCTTGCTAAAAAAAAATAAAAAAAATTGATGGCTCTATTGTCGTAGTGGACGAGCGAAGATTCAATTCCTGTACGGGAAAAATATTCGTTCCGGTCTGAAGGTCACAGGAGAAATCCTAGTGTGGGGCAACATTAAAAATAAAACCTAATTATAAAGTATCTTATGCTTTATTAATTGAATTTCTTATAAACAGATTTGACAATATCTTAAACAATTGTCAAACCTATCTGCTCAAAGGAAATTAAATTAATAAGCGAAAGTTCCTAATAAATAAGCAAACAAAAGTTTCCTATTCATAGACAACACTTACACGTGTCGTCTCTAACGATAGTGTACGTATCGTATAGTGTGTGGGCAGCAATTTCCCAACAGAGGTAACAAAGTCTAAGGGAGTGACCGACCGCTGTATATCTGAGGAACGATAGAGTAACGTGGATCTATTGGATAATAATGCTATGTAAGAATCATTCGTTATTCAATTTTTTATGTAGGAGTATGTTTTCGGACAGCATGCATTGATCGCATCGTACTCTCCGTGTAGCCCGGGAGCTACACAATAGCCGAGAGTGAAGTGAAACGCAGCATAATAAATCTGCTAATGTGGAAATAACAACGCCGGGTATTGCCCGTGGACCACCTGTTTCGACCACCTAGGTGGTCCACGGGCAATTTTTCTTGCCCGTAGACCACCTGGGTGAACTGGTACGGTGGGAACTATGAAATGTTTTAGAATAATTTCGTTGTCTCTTTTCATGCCGATAATATTTTTATAGTTTTGAGTAGTCCTGGGAAAGGAGATTGATAATGATAGTAGTACTACACACAAGTACTTTGACAGCATAGTCACGCGCAGAATGATGATTATGAGTAGAATGGTAAAAGTACTAGGAGAACAGAACCATGCAGAAGATATCAGAGAGTGCAAAATGTTGCAAATAGTACATTTTTGATCCCGCGTAGAATGATGAGATTATAAGTAGAATGGTAAAAGTACTAGGAGAACAGAACCATGCATAAGATTTATTAAGGAGTGCAAAAATAATATTCATAATCATGCGACGCTGATTGGAATACTTATTTCGTTTAGACGTTTACGAATTAATCTATAATTTACTATAATGGTAGAACTGGTTGTTTTTTTTTAATTCGCGATTCCTCTTACAAATAAAATAACTATAATAAAAGTCAAAGTCAATACCTACCGTGTTATGTAAAGTACCTATTTTAGTATGATTTTCGTTAATAATACCAGGCTGTTAATATTGGAGTTTCGTAAAATATTCAGTGTTTCAAAAGCGTTTCAATGCTAGTTTAGGGTTCCATAAAATATTCAGTAAGTATTTCAAAAGGGTTTCGTTGAGAACCGCTAAGGTTAATTTAATTATTTTTATTGTCCCTAGGTAAAACTTGAAAACTTAAAGTCTTATCCTGTCAATTCTTTTCTCCAGTTGCCCTGTAATTGGCGCTATCAGAGTGCGGACTATGCGGCCATAAAGAGGTGAAGTGAGGTGGGCAACCGATCGGCTGTGAACTGACCTATTACATTGATGCCTACACTTTAGCTAGAGAAAATTGTTATACTCCTGAATATTCCAGAATAGGATTTTTTTCGAATCCATACGACAGTTGAAAGTGGGTGAACTTACAATGTTATCTACAAAGTTAGAAAGTTAAATCTGGAGCTAATAAAATGTTAAAATAATAAGAAAATTAAGTATTGACGTCAAAAGAAGGGGAGTTGTATCATCTTAAAATCCTAATTCAGTTCAGTATTAGGTTCAGTATTTTGAACCCCTCACCGTCAAAATTTTGAGGTATTCCACGAAGCACACCCAGACGAAGCACATCTAAAGTATGGTGTAATTCGTCTGGGTGTGCTTCGTTTGGGTGTGCTTCATGGAATACCACAAAATTTTGCGTCGATCTCCTAAAGAATTTTACGACTTTGTTTGCATTGTTTGCAGTCCGATGCAAAATTTTAACGCCGAGGGGTTCAGAATCAGGTACGGAACTCATGATTTCAGTTTTCATTACGCTATCACTTACAACCTGTAGGTATACATAAGTCAGCTGGTACTCTCATTTGGTTGCTCCCTCAAATCATAGAAACAAGGGAGATGTGCCAAGGCGCTATCGAGCTTGATGCCTGATTTTGAGCAAATTGCTCATATTAAAAACGTACGCGCGCCGTCGCCGTCGTCGCCAGCGCGTACGTTTTTAATATGGTATAAATACAGTGTTTTAGTTTAGTGCTAGTGTTGAGTGACAATTAAAAGTGTTAGATTGAGGGTGTGCGGAATGTGTAATGCGTGGGAGATCTTTTTATTTACAAGGAGCGCTTAAAATAATTATGCGCGTCATGTGTCGAAAAATGTACTAAAAGTGGCATCAGTTATTCCGGTACTAATTTGCTATGATGGCATATCTCCTTGTTTTTATGTTCTGAGGTTGCTCCCAACACAGAAGTCTTTAAATCGCACTACATTTCCTCCTCCAAATGCCGGTCGAAAAGTAAAAGCCGAACAAAGTGAACCTGTGTGCCATTAGTTGGAAGAAAAACGGTTGTCCCTTCCTTAGACCCTACCTTTATAAGAGCGGTCGTGTGCCGGTTAACCGGACGATTTGTGGCCCCAATTGACTATCAATGAATAGTGGCCACTACTTACCTTTCTGCCGTTTTATAGACTGCTATTAGGGTGGAAGTGAGCAGGTTTAGTGTGACCAGCGTTTCATGAATGAATTTGTTAATAAAAATGATAAAACGAAATAGCTGTGAAAATGGATGAAAAGTATTCTATGCGCTTTTCCAGGTCCTAGGCTACATTTTTGTCAAATTTCATTAAAATCCGTTCAGCTGTTTCAGCGTGAAAGAGTAACAAACACACGCACATACTTTCACAGCTTTGCCCGCATTTTTTGGGATAAAAGGTAGCCTATAAGTGTTATTCTGATACAAGATAACTGTAAAGTTTCATCAAAATCTATTCGGTAGGTTTTGCGTAAAAGAGTAACGAATATCCATAGATACACCCTCTCAAACTTTCACGTTTATAATATTAGTAGAACTAAACATTAACCCCTCTCTTAACTTTAACCACTGATTAAATATACAACTGTCCTTGTGTATGTCAATGAATAGAAATGACAATTGACATAAGAGTTGTTTAATTGAATCATCGTTTATAAGTAAGTAGGTAAGCCTGTACTGTCATAACATTCACGATTTACGAGTCGAGCATCGCGCTTACTTTCATTCCATTTCCCAAACGGACCAGTGTATAAAATGTGTAATTTAACTTCACCAGGTTAGTATTGAAGACGAGCGGTACCGCCTCCCTGGAGTGCCGTGCTCGGTGAGTGCTCCACTTAATAATATTTTTCACCTTGTTTCGTTTTCCAATTTTCCGCAAGTCACTCTCCGGGGTAACGGGCCGTGTTTTGATTTAGAAATGCTTCACAAGAGTGACGTTTATTGCGGACGATACGACTGCGATGCGGTGCGATTTGTGTTATTAATTTCATTATATTTAGAAAATATTATGCTGTTTATAATGGGTAATCTGAACGACTTGACAGACACAATTGATTTCGACCTGAATGAGGCGGATTTTTCAATTGTGACAGATGGAGGGTTAATAAACTTTTAATATTGCTTGACAGTCTTATTTTATTTTGCATGTTCGCGTGCTCAACTCGAGAAGAAAAGGGCGAGTTTTTCACGCTTGGTGGTAGCACTTTCGCCTGGTTTTTAGTACAACTGAACTTTTTGCATTAGGGTCATACTCATAACACATGGTCATGGCACAGGAAATAAACCCAAAAATCCTACACCATACATTTTTTTATTTGAAAACAAATAGCCTTAATATGAATTTTGAACAATATGTTAAAGCCTATATGCGTGTATTTAATAACAAAATATCCCGTAACCTATACATTCCTTTCCGAGTTAATAGAATCGAGAGCGTAGTTTTTCCTTCAAAAGAATGTGTGAATCGTAAGGAGTAAATGAGTTTTTCAGACTTGTTTGCTATTGTAGACGTTAGTTACTTTTTATTTAGTTTTCATGAAATTATTTACTTTATTTATTCTTTATTTAAACTATGCGGGTAGTCCTTTTGAAGATGTTTATTGGAAACGATGGATTGTTTGTAACTTTCTGTTGATTGACATTAAAAATGGCGTATGTTTATTAGCTTTATGCATGACATTACGATCATGATAATCATGGATTGAATCTTCATAATATACGTTTGCATTGTGAAATTCTTAAGTATTTTATGCAATTATTTTTGGGCGTCACTGCAAATTATTTGACTTTTAATGTCATTGATAATATTTGATCTCCTCATTAGTAGGTACATTTTTATTTTATTTTGCCTGTTTATAACAAGTCTCTGTTCATAATAATATTCTTACCTTATTTTACTCCTTAGAAGGAAACACTGGTCACCGTAAGATATTGTAATTCTACTAAGAGCATCTCACGTTTACCTATATTATTCTTTTATATTTTCTGATATTTCGCAGATATTATTTCATATATTTTTCCGTCATTGTCCCCGTCGTCTCGCTTGACCCCACTTGTACCAATCTAATTTTGTCCCTCTTACAACGTTGGCCCAACGTTTGTGTCCAAGCGCGAAGTGTTCAGTTTTATGTGACCCGTAGTTTGTCACGTTTGTAAAAACGACAAAGCTTATGAAATACCTAGAAAATCTTTTGAAATTATTTCAGTAATAATGTTAAAGATTTTAATTATTATAATTGAAAATTATAGGTAGAAATAAAAAAAATCTCAAGACTTGATTGATTGCTCTAATTTTTTTCAGAAATCTTATGTAAACTTGCTAATCATACTTGATACATACCATAATAGGTTTCTAAGCAGTGTCGTAACTAGGGCGGTGCCAGTGATGCCCAGGCCCATGTTGCAGACCCTGGAGGGGTGCAGAAATATCCAAACTAGCACCAAGAAGGGCGCAGATAAAGAAGCTTGCACTGGGCGCATGAAAGGCTAATTACGGCACTGTCTCTAAGTAGGTAGGCCTTGTCACAAGAGTTCCATCATTTGTGCCAACATTGGAGCAAACGTTGGCTGTCCATAATAACTTTCATGTCGTAACACAACGCGATACGAAGGGCGAAGACGCAGGTAACTGACGGAAAATCTAATTTGGCAAATTGAATTACTGTGTCCACCAAATGCGGGATATATTTCAACGGCTATGGCTTCTTGTTACGTGAAATTATTGTATGGATGTGATGGATGGGTTTAGAGACGAGTATCTTTGGAGGATTTCATTTTTTTTTGAGGGTACAGCTCAGATCATACAAACAAGGGAGATGTGCCAAGGCGCTGTCGAGCTTGATGCCTGATTTTGAGCATTTTTTTTTTTATTATTTTTTTTTTATTTGTAAATAGGCTTGCGTTTGACCGCCATCTCGCCTGATGTTAAGCGATGATGCGGTCTACGATGGAGCACGCTTGCCTAGAAGAAACCGATTCACTCGTGACTTGAAGACACCCAGATTGTAACTATCGGGGAACACCCACTCGGGCAGCGCATTCCACTGTTTGGCGGTTTTCACAATGAAAGTGGAATCAAAGCGCTTCGTTCGGGTTTTTGGTATATCAACCATGAACCGATGGCGCTTTTTCGTGCTTCTGGCCGTCCGATAGAAAAAAGGGCAGGATGGAATTAGCTCATGCAGATCTGAGGCACACTCTCCGAAATGTATCCGATAAAAAACCGATAGGCTAGCAACTTTGCGCCGATGCTCAAGACTTAGGAGCTTGGTCTGAACAAGGGAGTCGTTGTTGATGAGCTTCTTGGCACGCTTCTCAATGGACTCCAACGCCTCAAGCTGGTACTTGGCTGAGCCATCCCAAAGATGCGAGCAGTACTCCATGCACGAACGAACTTGTGCTTGGTACAATTGAAGCAATTGTTCCGACGTGAAGTACCGCCGCACCTTCGAGAGGATACCCAGCTTTTTAGCAGCCAATTGAGCTTTGGACTCAATATAGGAGCCAAAGTTGAGGGTTGACGTCAAAGTAACGCCCAAGAGCTCGAGATGGTCAGTTATCGGTATGGACACATCTCGAAAAGTAGGAGCCAGCTGGAATGGCCTCCTTTTGGCGGAGAACAGACACGCCTGGGTCTTAGCTGCATTGAACTTGACCAGATTGGCATCGCCCCAATCGGAGACTGCCTTAAGGGCCAAATTCAGGCGCTCGACCATGGCCTCTCTCAGAGACTGGATTTGGGGTCCACTGGTTCGTGCGTTGGCAAATTGCTCATACTAAAAACGAACGCGCTGGCGACGAACCGAACACGATCGATGGTATAAATACAGTGTTTTAGTTTAGTGCTAGTGTTGAGTGACGATTAACAGTGTTAGATTGAGGGTGTGCGGAATGTTTAATGCGTGGGAGATTTTTTTATTCACAAAGAGCGCTTAATTATGCGCGTAATTGTGTTGAAAAATGTACTAATAGTGACATCAGTTGTTCTCGTACTAATTTGCTATGATGGCATATCTCCTTGTTTCTATGATCTGAGGGGTACAGAAAGGCATTGTTAGTTGATTTGTTTTACCATGATTGTGTAGGGTTTTCACTGAGTTAACTTTCATCTGTAACTACTTACCATCAATTTTGTAAATTATTCTCACATGAAGAACGTATTCTTTTGTGGGAATTTTGAGACAGTCTGTCTTATAAACAGTCTCCAAAAAAAAGCACGAATAAAATTTTACGACTTTCCATTGTAAAAAGTACCTAGATATTTGTCAATTTTACTGTAATATTCAGTTACGTAATACATAATACCTCAACATATTGTATCCACTTATAGCGGTCCCATGTTGAAGCAGGGGTACAGAACATTTAAAAGTAAGAGATGCCACGTGAGTTGTCTGCAATTTATATGTAAATGAGCCGCGGGACGCGGGACGCGGGCGGACTATTCTGACAGGGTCGGTAGGGACGCACTGGAAGATTCGATAATTGAAGATTATACTTTAGTACATTTTATTGCAACTTGCTTTAACGGTGAAGGAAAACATCGTGATGCCTAAGAGTTCTCCATAAAGTTCTTGAAGGTGTGTGAAGTCTGCTCACCCGCACTTGGCCAGCGTGGTAGATTATGGCCTATCCCCTCTCATTCTGAGAGGAGGCCCGTGCCCAGCAGTGGGACAGTTTATAAACAGGGCCCCAATTCTGACACCATAACGCTCAAATCCTAAGCGGTCATTGGCTTAGAGTAAGACTATCTCTTTTGTCATTGGTCAAAACGATGTCATTGAGGCATTAGCAGACTTGGGCCCAGGACTGATATTATTATTATTTATTGCAAGTTAGCAAAAAAACATGTGCGGTCGGTGGACCCGGGGGTCCCCCATTATAGTACCTACTAGCAACCCTACACTAAGGAAGTCATTTAAAATGGTCAATTTATTGTAGTCCTCGCGGACGGAGTTGCGGACAAAAGTCTTGTGAAATTGTATGACAGTAGCACTATTACCTACTCCTTAGGTACTTACAGTTTAATATGTAGCATAAGCATAGCATAATCGGCCTATAATGTTCCCACTGCTGGGACACAGGTCTCCTCTGTGAGAGGGAGTGGGCCGTAGTCCACCACACGTGCCCAGTACGGGTTGGTGGACGTCACATGTCTTCGAATTTTTGGTTCTAGGACATGCCGGTTTCCTCACGATGTTTTCCTGCAAGTGACAATTAATTTATAATACGCACATGACTTCGAAAAGTCAGCGGTGCGTGCTTCGGGATCGAACTCGAACCATTCGCCGTGGGAAGCACATGGTTAAACCACTTGGCTATCACTAAGCCTTAACAGTAATAGTTTAATATGTAAAATCATGAAACGTCTAACCCTCAGTATTGCAACGTGTCTGAATAGGTCGGTCCTCGATCCTCGCTCCTCGGTCTCCCGAGACGAATTTAATTGCATTTCGCTGAGGTGAGCACTGAGCAGTGTACACTGCGTACTTTTTACTGGCACCAGACGATAATCAGATAACCCTCGTCGTCTATTGTTCACAGTTTGTGTTTTTTACTGTTCCAATAAATTGCACGGCTGTGTAATATTTTTATTTTCGTAGATGTTTTATTACAGTTTATATTTGCACCTATGTGTACTTGTACTTGTCAAGACGTATTTAATAGATAATACGCACTATGTATGTAAGTAGTTCATAAATATAATTATCAATTCGTTGTACTATCAATCCTTTCCACCGAAAGCTCGAAAGTGAATACAGAAACTGAATGTATTTTATTACAAAACCACACAAACATAACAAATTAAAATAAATAACTTTTTCCGAGTAAGTTTCGGCTAACTTACCTTGCAGATAATTTCATATAATATCTGTTCAAGTTTTGAATGTATCTGGTAGATATTCTATATCCGCAGGATGTGGAACATTATTTACGTACATACCTACAGCATTATTAGTAAAATTTTGTATATTATGAGTTTTAGAACAGAACGGTTTAAATAATTGATATAAGTTTAGTTTCTAAACCGTTCTTAATAATCACACTTAATGTTACTCATGACACAAGTCCAGCTTTTGTACTATCAATGCTATAAATGAACTTGAATATAATAAATACCTAAATTCAAAGTCATAGTAGGTACCTACTCTTGAAAATAATTGTTTTAAAACCTTCACAAAATCCGTTTAAAACGCTCAAATGCTCATATTCTATTTTTGTGTACAAAATTATACGACATACATTGTAAGAATTATTTATTTACAATGACAGAATTTTGAGTGACAATCTGTTCCAAACATTTAAACGCTATGAGTAAAAAGTATATATATAATAGCAGAAGAGACCATGAACGACCCTGAATACAACCGATTAATTCAAGCTTTGAGTAAGGGTCAAACCTTAAGAGCCCTTGGCTATAATGACAACGAACTTACACTGGAAGATAATTGTCTTATTAAAGGAACTAGAGTCATGATTCCGCAGAACTTACGAAGCAAAATATTGGAAGAATTACATTTAGGTCACCTAGGCATATTGAAAACATTGTAAGAATTATTTATTTACAATGACAGAATTTTGAGTGACAATCTGTTCCAAACATTTAAACGCTATGAGTAAAAAGTATGTATATATATCACTAATACTTACGAGTAGGTACATCTCGCAAGATAAAAAGTCCTTGGGCATACCTCCATCAAAACTAGTGTATCTGGCCATCAGACCGTTATCACTATCATAGCAAGTTCGGCTAATGCCGACTGACACATGACATGTGTCCCGCGCACGACCCGCTAATCCACGGCACAGGACACGGATAGAGTGGCCATAACTTCCAGGAACCAATTCGGGACGTTTTAATACTTTTAATGCCCAAAACGCAGCGTTTTAACTATACCAAAGCATGGGGAAATGAGGATATCAGGGATTTCACGAAATCCTTAGGGGATATCACGAGAAGACGTAATAAACAAGAATATTCGACATCAAATGTGATTTCGTGGTATTCCTAGGGATTTCGTGAAATCTCTGATTTTCTCATTTTCCCTATGACACATATACACATAGTGACAGACATTAAACTTGGATCTCAACCGTAGTGGGCATCAAAAGTACCTACTTTCAAACAATTTAAATAAAAAAATCAAGTTTTTGTTTGAGGTAGCATATTTTTTCGTCAAGTCATATTTGTAGCAATACAAGACGCGATGGTCAAAAACGGTGACAGTCCCGTATATGTGGGACGTATGGCAACCTTAGCTATGGAAGGACATCGTTTTTGTTCTAATTCAGGCTTGTATCTGTTTACAGGGAAACTAGCCTAAGTACTTATGATTATGTATTTATTTCTCCAACAAGGGCGTATGGGTTGTGTTGTAATGACAAAAAAAACCGTTAAACGTTGGTATGTATAACTAGCGGCACCAGTCTTGATCACAAAAGTCACCTGCGCATTAGCTGATTTTTCGATTTTTCGGTCTATTTGGCGTCATGAAGAAGACGGGGGGCGCCGAGGCTGCTCGCGATTGGTTCGTCAGACAATGCTCGTCGTCTAATTTGACTATTCTCTATTACGTATTGTCAACTGTCTATTGTCTATTAGGCCGAAAATGTACAAGCGCGATCTGTGAGCAGGATTCCTGCCGGTACTTTTATACCTAAAAAAATACGCAACAAACGTCGCCGTGTTAGAATTTGGATTATTTTTGCATTGGTTATCGAAAAAAATACAAATTTATGTGCCTATGTTGTAACTTTGTCACAATATTATAAATTGCACGTCATTGTCTTTGTTATGAAAATGTATTTATGAAAAAAAGAAATAGGTAGGTACTCACATTTCCTCGGAATGATGAGAAATATGTGTAGGTTATTAAGTTTTCTCGACTCGGCATTCTGTTAACTGTGTCACAAAATAACAAATTCTAACACTTTTACTAAAACAAACACTGTAACACTATCACAAACGTATTTATGCATTGATTACATAAGTTATTCACCTTTAAAACACATGAAACAAATATTTACAGAAGATTTCGCGAGCGCGCGTTTTAAGTTCGGTACATAATTTCTATGACTACCGCCAGTTTTTACTCTTTTGAATAAATATGAATAAAATATGCAACACATACTTTAAAGTAACTATTGACCAAATAGTGTTTGTAGATCTATACATCATTCAATTACTTAATAGGTATGTATTTAGAACCTTAAACAACATTTTTTGTTATAAAAACATGACGAAAAAACATACCTATAGCAGACGTCAAAGTGAAAATAAATCTACCTAAGTACATCAAAAGATCATTTTTGAATATAGAATATAATCACTTTACACATAAGCTACAGTCATTTCGCAGTAATTCTATGTAAATACTTACAAAAATATTCCACGGTTCCTTCTTTAAAAAAACCGGCTACCGAGGGTTCCGTATCAGTTTGGGACGTATAAAGTGAAAAAAAACCGGAGCGCAAAACTAAGTTTGTTTGTGAAAGAATTTTGATGATTTTAAAAAAACTGTACTAGTTAGGAACATCGTTTTATTTTTGGTGCCATATTTGGGTCAATTCCTATCAACTCTAATTATTTCAGATTTTTCACTCCGCAAACTTCGGAGATAAGGGGGGGGAATGGTATTTTTTCAGACATTTTTCATCATGTGTCGAAAACTGTGAGACATAAAATTAAATAAAAATATATTTTGAAATGTGCAGATCAAGGCCTTTCATATAATATGTCATTTGACCTAGTAACCCCACTTTGAAATTTTGGACCCTGACTCCGGCCCCTTTTGCAATGAAAATAAAAATCTTTTTTTAATTTTTTAATTTGCAATAAAGTTGGACAAGCATTTTTTGTTCCAAATTTCAAGTCGATAGCATTAGTAGTTGCTGAAATAAGCAGGTGTGACAGACAGACAGCCAGACAGACAGACAGACGAAGTCGCACCATAAGGGTTCCTTTCTTACCATTTTGGTACGGAACCCTAAAAATCATCAATTCTACCTACAACGAAAAAAGCCGCTTGACAGAATAGCGCAACAGCGGTAGCTAACCACAGATAGTTATTTTTTTTTTAAACCAATACTTACTATTGAACGTAGGTAATGAATCGTAAGGATAAGAATAGTACTGGCTATCTTTCACCACGAGCAATTTGAATATAGAACGGTGTGCAGATTCATCATTTATTTTCATGTTTTTCATATGTTCCAATACCGTCCGTCACCATAATATACAAAATAATCATGGCCTCACCATGATTATTTTGAGGTATTCCAAAACTTAATTTAGTTAAATAAATCAACTAACAAAGTTATCGGTAAGTGCCTGTTTTATTATGCTAGCATATAGGTGCCATTTCAAATTCGAAAATAAACTTATAATAATTGAAAACTTATACCTAATATAAGTACGTTATTAAAAAATATATTTTCCAGTAATATAAACTGTATTATTATTTTGCTTTACACCATTCACAATTTACTTTGCCTCGTCCGCATATCAGTCAAGTCACAGGGTCTAATCAGGAAGAAAAGAACATTTGTTCAAATCAACCTCAATAGATGGCGTTACATGTATCGATTTCTTATTAAGGTTTGTGTAAAATTCAGATCATCAAAAAATAGACCGTGAAAAATATTGGTTCTAATTTAAAAAAATCCTCTAAGCACGAAAAAAATTTTAGCACGAGTTACGGCGCGCGGCGGTCACGTTTTTTTGTATGAGATGAGGCATCTGTACGGAGTATTATATTATCTGTGGTCAAGTCAAGCTGGATCTCAATGATGTAGCCTGACCCTCACAGGGCTTGAAAGAGGACCTTCTCCCTTCATTGTAAATGCGAGGATAGCAAATTGGTAAGCTACATCTACGTGCATATCAGGGAATGTAGTTGTCGTCTCATTGGCCGGTATTAGGATCTCTTTTGGCACTCCGTCCGGAATTGCGTTAGCATCGATTGGCTGAAAATAAACATTCCTATTAGATGTTATAAAATCTGAATTAGGAAATGCCTAGTAGATTAACGAAACAGAAGTAGGAAAAGGTCGAACACAGTAATTTGTTTTAATATTTACTTTTTAATCAGGTATTATTAATTAGCATTTTGCTTGCTTCGTCCGCGTGACATACACGCAGCGCCATCTAGCGTCCTAAAGCAATTGTGACCGTCGAAAGTTACCTTGACAACTACATGATGATCAGTTTAGTGGTTTAGGCGTGAAAAGGTAACAAACAAACTTAGCATAGCATAGCATAACCGGCCCATAGGTAATGTTCCCACTGCTGGGACACAGGCCTCCTCTGTCTGTGAGAGGGAGTGGGCCGTAGTCCACAACGCGGGCCCAGTGCGGGTTGGTGGACGTCACATGTCTTCGAATTTTTGATTCTAGCACATGCCGGTTTCCTCACGATGTTTTCCTTCACCGTTAAAGCAAGTGATAATTAATTTCTAATACGCACATGACTTCGAAAAGTCAGCGGTGCGTGACTCGGGATCGAACTCGAACCATTCGCCGTGGGGGGCAAATGGTTAAACCACTATCACTGCTAAGTTACAAACAAACATACTTTACTACTACTAATATTCATATGAGAAAGTTTGTGAGGATGGATGGATGTATGTATGGATGTTTATTACTCTTTCACGCAAAAACTACTGAACGGATTTTGATGAAACTTTACAGTAATATAGCTTAGTCATCAGAATAACACATATGCTACTTTTTATACCAAAAACGCGGGCGAAGCCGCGGGCGGAAGCTAGTAATAAATAAAAAGATAAAATGTACCTAAATGGAAATTAGATTTTTGAGATCGATTTCGAAAGTCCAAAAGATTGTGAGTCCTGCTGACTTTATTAAATTATAATTGTCTAAAGAAAGTAAAAAAGCCATACCGGATACACTTCTTCTTCAAATTCAGCGAATTCATCACCTTGAGTCTTGAATACTATCCGTTTGATTTTCTGTATTTCCCATACCGTTAACTGAAATTATATTAAAAGCACAATTTTAATCCATAAGTATATGTATATTATCATAATAATAGATCATATTAGTAGAACCGTTTTTTTGCCCATACAATGCAAGGGTTCCCTACTTGTTTTCGAAAGTTGATGATTCGATTTTTCAAGGGCCAAAAAGGACGATTCTACCATAATTGAAACTGGTTTAAAAGACATTCAAAATACCTACTTAGTATGTACCGTACTTTATGTTACCTACTTGACTTGTAAACTTGGGTGGATTAACATGAAAGGGTGTACCTTACAAATCAAAACATTTAAGACAAGCAGGAAAAGGCATTTGACTGTTTTTGCACATTACATACCTACAAAGTATTTGTTCGTTTTGCCGTTATAAAATTATAACAGAAGGCTCTGATAAAATTGTGTTTGCTTTTAGGCAGGACATAGATGGATTCTGGATTATCTCTTTAAGGCGAAGGTAAATGGTAACGGCCAGTTTTAAATCTCTTATTTCGCCGTCAAATAATGCAGGTTAGTTGTGCAATTTTTTTATGTTAAACTAGAACATAATACATCAATCGTACCTGTGAATATTTAACTATTGTAGTAAAATACTTAATGAAATAAATTCATGAATTCGTGTCTACCCAAAACATAAAAACGTAATTACTTTCAAATCGCTTAAGATATTTTCATGATTTGTTTTGTGTGAAAAGACTATGTTACTACCTATAATATTGCCTGTTACTTTTTTTTTATTTTATATTTTAGATACTAAAAAGTAATAATACGTCTAATTCTGCACAGCGCGCTCCTTGATAGGCGAGTCGTATTGCTCGGTGGATGTATGTCGCGTTGCTTGAGCTCAGCGCAGAACACTCAAGCTATACCGCCCAAATCACTCAAGGCCGTTGGCGTATACCGGGGCCTTAATTAAAATCTTTAAGTAACATTGTTCATAAAAAAAATGAAAAAACTTACCTTATAACCTATAACAGGATCCTCTGCATCATCACGTTCTATGCCTGTGAAATGGATAATCCCGTGTGAGGTTATATTATTAGGATCATCCTCTGTAATTAATCTCTTTATAACTGGGGCTTGCAATTGCACTGTAGTCGTTGTCTTATCTACTCCTGTCCTTCACCTACTGCTACTAATAACATGAAGTATAGAACCTTCATTACTCTTGTTTTATTTAAATTACGGTAAACTTGTGTACGTGTTGTCAGTTCCACGTCCAGTATTGAAATGAGCGTGTTTATTTTTAAATTCTTGTCTGTTCAAGATGTAACTCGTTTTAACACAGAACCTTCGTTTTAAGAATGTTAAATGAAAAGATGCATTTTTGAAAAATGTAATCACATATACCTAGCGAACTACAAAATAACAGATATTAATTTAAATAAGTATTCAAAACTTACACAGGGGTTGAACTGAACACATCTCAAAAACAGATCATAATAATTATCTGAAAATATATTTTAAAAATCTTATAAAAAATACAAAAAAAAAATGTGTTTCTCAGTGTTCTGCCCATTTAATTCTGACGGGGTCAGACATGGGACCTTCGTCATTTTTCGTGAAGGCCTGCACTCGGATCTCGTAAGTGACGTCTGGCTTTATGTTGTGGTACTTTGCTTCGGTTTCGTCGGCCGATGTCAGGATTTCAGCCGGAATACCGTCAGGAACGGATATCTGGTTGATAGGCTGGAATTGGAATAAAATATGTTATTATATCAGCGGCGCGTTATGATGGCGTTTTTGATGTTTAAGTCCGCTCATAAGGACGCGTCACTATTGACAATAAAGTACAGCAATTGTTCTTTCAAAAGTAGTTATCAATTATTAAGAAACTTTATGAGCGGACAAACTTCAAAAACGCCATCATAGCTTGCCGCTGATATAAATATCGATGAGATTACAAAAACAACTGACACGGGCGGTATTTTAAACTGCGACCTCTCAGCACCGTGGCATCGCTCTTATCAACTAGAACTGAGCTACCGTGTCCCGCTCACATCAGTTGTAATTTCAAATCCTTTTGATTATAAGCGTTGTTGACATCTATCGGAGAATAATACAGATTCCAACTCAGTCCCTTGAAATCACATGGAAATGCTGTGGCAAAAAAGGGATCATCCTCATCATCAAAATTATACCTTTTTTCCTTCCTTCCACAATTTATCATAAAAAAACATTATGCATCCCAGTGTGATTAAAAATATGTAAATCAATTCCAAAGATGATTCACTTCAAAATAGAAATGGTTAAATCAAAGCTTATTAATTAATATGAGTAGCTAGGTACCTGTTCTTTTTCTTCCTCCACTTGTTTTAATTCCCCATCAACAAACGCGTACTTAGTAGACTTAATGTTCATTACCTCCCACACTTTTACCTATAAATAAAAAACATTAAATTTTAGTAGTGCCCTGAAAACTATGGTTATTCCAGTATTTTCAACACCCCCAGTGCTTCGAATCTGCATGATCTAATTTCCTCCTGCCCTTTTTTCCATCAGAAGACGAGAAGCTCGAAAAAGCGACATTATTTCATGGTTGAAAACCCTGAACTAAACGCTTCGATTCCGTCTTCATTACGAAAACCGGCAAACAGTGCAATGCGTTGCAGGAGTGGGTGTTCCCCGATAGTTAAAATCTGGGTGCAATAAAATCGCGAGTGAATCGCTTTCTTCTAGGCTAGCGTGCTCCATCGCAGACCGCATCATCGCGAGGTAGCGGTCCAACGCAAGCCTATTTTTTTTTAAAACATACTATGCAAACAAAGTAGGTTTTGTTTATGCACCTTATGGGTTTGAACTATTACCATACCAAATCGCATCAAAGTCGGTTCAACCGTAATACGTAATAGACAAGTAGAATTACTTTCCACTACTACTTTTGGATATGGATTTTCAAATGATTCTGACGGTACAACAGCTTTGTCAGTGAAGTTAAAATAATAAATTGCTCTTCACTAACCTTATAACCGACAACAGGATCTTCATAATCACCGCTGTCAATTTTAGTCCAGGATACTGCAATAGCTGGTGGGTCCAGCAACGTCGCCTTTGTAATAAAAGGTGCTGATAGCTGGGCCAGCCTGGTCTCCAATGGCAGACCCTGGCACAAACCCACCACCACGAGAAGATATAGGCTCTTCATGGTTGAAATCTTCTTAGACGATTTTTTGAATGCGTTTGGTGCGTTCCGTTTCTACGAATAGAATGGACTGTTTCGTTGTATGTTTTATTTATCTCTGTCTTTGTAAAGGTGTGTTTGTATAGGTGTCTAATTTCGGAAATAATTATTACTAGCTGTGCCCGACTCTGTCTGCGTGGAAGTCCGTGAACAACCTTGAGCGCCTTTAGGGTACTTATGATTTTTTTTTTATTAAATAATAGGCTTGCGTTTGACCGCCATCTCGCCTGATGTTCGATGATGCTGTATATTTCCTCCTTTCAAATCGCTAGGTCACCGATCTCAGATCATAGAAACAAGTGAGATGTGCCAAGGCGCTATCGAGCTTGATGCCTGACTTTGAGCAAATTGCTCAAATTAAAAACATACGCGCTGGCGACGTACCGAACACGTTCGATGGTATAAATACAGTGTTTTAGTTTAGTGCTAGTGTTGAGTGACGATTAAGAGTGTTAGATTGAGGGTGTGCGGAATGTTTAATGCGTGGGAGATCTTTTTATTAACAAGGAGCGCTTAATTATGCGCGTAATTGTGTCGAAAAATGTACTAAAAGTGGCATCAGTTGTTCCCGTACTAATTTGCTATGATGGCATATCTCCTTGTTTCTATGATCTGAGTCACCGATTTAGAGCATGCGTTGTTTGTCAGTCCGTCACAGTACTGTTTTATAAGGATACCAGCTATTCTCCGCGGTTTCACCCCCGTGGCTCGGCTCCTAAGAGTCATAGCGTGATGTTAAATAGCCTATACTGTTCCTCATAAATCTGGCTATCATATACAAAAATATTTTTTCGAATCCGACTGGTAGTTTTTATTATACGCAATAACAAAAACACATGCAACCTTTGTGAACTTCTGGAAATCTTTATTTTTTCCAGTTTTTTACCGTACAGTGTGAAATAGCCCTATTAAGACGTTAGGGCTAAGAGTTACGACTGCTTGGACATCAGGGTTCAGTCAGATAAGAGCTATCTCTTCAGCCTAAACGACGAGCATTGTTTGTTTTTAAACTAATTAACAGATAATAACATAATCGTTATTGTGCAATGTGTTATAGATTACCTAGTGAGTCGGCAAGGTAGAATCCACATCGGTTTTGCAATCCTATTGGTGCTATCATAACATTAATAGTCACGTTACACTTATATAATAAATGCGAAAGTTTGTGTTTGTTTGTTACTCTTTCACGCTGAAACAGCTGTACAAATATGGATGAAATTTGCCAAAGAGGTAGCTTGGAACCTGTAAAATCACATAGGTTACTTTTTATTTATTTTCACGCAATAATCTATTAGGTACAGTATTTGCTATGGAAAGTTATTTCTAATTTAAAACCGTTAAGGTTTTTTTTATTTTTTAATGTCTGTTTACCATCTCCAAGGACCATCTGCATTCTGCATTTCAGTATCAATACATTTGCCCACTGATCATTAAAGATCGCAGTTCAAATGTCCAAAAAACAACAACAAATTAAGGAAACTAGATACCGTACCAAAAAAGGAGCAATATACATAAAACACGTGATGTCAAACAAAAGCTACTTAAATAAATCACTCGGTCCTCCTCGCGCAAATTAAACATTATTCTTCAACGGAATTCCTCCCAGGGACCGGGGACTTTTATTGGAATTTTTGCCAATAGCTCTACGTGCCAATACATACGTTAAACGGTTGTAACTGTTCACACCCCACGGCATTTAGCTTCTTTATGTCAATCGGCACGCACACAGAGGCGCGATGTATGTGCACACACGCGCACACATGCGGGGGACATGCAAATCGCAAAGACGGAACAGGAAATCCAACGTGTATTCTATTTACTGTTGCTTTGTGTGTTGGTACGAATGGTTTTGATACTTTTCAAGTTAAATTGGATAGCAATTTGTGGAGACTGGGATTTTTACTCAATGTTTCGTATACAATTTGGCATAATATCACGCCAAAAGCTATAGGGTATAATCTGAAGTTGAGTTTATAGAAAAAAAAACATAATATTGTGTAAATTTGAAAAGCGATAGTAAAATAATAAACATTAATTGTGACTAAATGAATATTGGTCAATTAACGTGAAATGGTTTGTCAAACATACATATCTTGGATTATAGATTAGTCATTTTGACCTACTTACAGTAATTACTATGTTACTGTCAATGGTGATTGTGAAAAGTATAAGGAAAATTAATATCAATAATATTGATATAATATGTTTACTAACTTTGAAAAAAAAAAACCTATTAGGCAATTTTGAAGAAAATTTTTATCTCTGCTGACACAATTTATTGCTTTGTTTATCTTTTAGGTAGATTTTATTTGCTAGGTTTATTTGAAATACACGTAAGTTAACAGTAAAGTAAACAAGTTTAACAATGTCCTTTTACTTATAATTATGTAATTGTCATCACTGATTGCATACCTACAAAAAGGTAGGGTCAGGTAGGCCATGGCCTTTAGTAATTTTGTAGCCTTTACCTTATTCTCATAAAAATAATTACACGTTAAGTTTTTTTAGAAAAATTACAGATCGGCCGCTGTGGCGATGCTTAGAAGAAGCCTGTCTTTTGGCTGATATCTATTACGGTGATAAAAATAAGGAAAATCGAGTGTGTTATTGAAACAGAAAATTAAGAACTTAATTTTCTACTCCACCTTGCCTCAATAAATTACCATTCGGTTTGGGGTTTATTGGATGCCTTTTCCTTAAATTAATATGCAATTACACCATAATATGAGTACCTACCTCAAAACGCTACAAACAAATAATTGGTAAAATATGAAGAAGTACTTACCATTTTTTTATAATTTAATTATACAGTTTTTTTATAGGACTCTTGACCCCGCAATTGGTCAACATATTATACTTCAGATATGTTAAGTATCAAGATTGCGGAGTCGCAGTACAAATCCACTATATCCCGTATTGTCCCTTTAACACGAAACGGAGGCGTATAACAAAATAAAATACAATACAAAAAGCGTTAAACGTGAACCTATTGATTTGCTGGAATTTTTATTAGGAGCCTACCTACCGAGGGGCAAGCAGTTTTATTGTAGCATCGCTTACCGGCCGTACTCGCACTTTTAATTTGTTTATGTGGAGATTTGTGAGATGTGTCGTAGTTCCCGAACTATGTACCTACATTGAGGTATACACTAGAGAAGACACCGCATTAGACGGTGCTGTCCCAATCAACTGCGGTAAATCAGCCGCACTTCACGTAGTAAATGTCGCATCTATTCTATTGTTTTTGTCACGTGGTACACAGCGTTTGGAACATGATTTTTGTTCAAAGTGTCTGCTCTAGTGATGTGATGATTGTGTATGACGAAAATTCTAGGGATCTGCAATATTGCTATTGTTATTTTGAGGAACTTTCAAATTAACATTCAAAATTTATGAAAAAAATATCCTGAAAATGGTTAAATATGCGAAAATACTTATTTGAAAGTCAACAGAAAAACATAATTAAGTATGTTTTCTCGTTTACTTTATTGAGACGTGAAAAGCCTAAATCTATCCTTGGTATTATAAAAGCTATAATATCAAGGATAGATTGGATGCTAGGTTTCGATGTTTGTTACTCAATCATGGCAGAACGGCTGAACGAATTTGGATGAAATTTGGCACAAAGATAGACTATAGAGTAAAATAGCACATGGGCTACTTTTTATCCCGAAAAACGCGAGTGAAGCCGGGAGCGGAAGCTAGTGATGGAAATAAAACCAAAAATCAGAAGACAGTGTGAAGACAGCAGTGATTCTAGCAGAAATACACCTGTCGATTGTTGAAATATTACATTTAACACTGAACAGGAGCCAGAAAGTTTACAAATGGCGTGTGACACGACGCCGTACATCATGACACACCACCAATGGGCCGAGCAGAAACGAATATAAGTTCAGCATCACCTTGCGAATATGGAGATGAGGTAATGATACATCGATGGATTTTTGAAGTGAGTAAAACACCCAAAAGAGTCACAAACACCAAAAAGTTTGAACACTTATTTACTAAAATCTTTCTTGTCCTATAAGAAGAAGAAAAAGATATGACATTTAGTGAACAATCGGAATTTCATCGTTTGCTAAGCTATTCTTGATTCTATGTGATTAATTTGTGTTACATATTGAGAAAAATATAATTGCAAACCCTTAATTTTTTCAGCCCAAAGATTCAATATGTCAAACACTGTCATTGAAATATTCACTGGTCTTTACACCGAGTCAGAACAAAGACAACGACTTAGGGCCCCTTTTGCCAATCGTCAGTTAATTACTAGGAATTAAACTATATCGATCTAACAAAATCGTGTTTGACCTCATTCAAATCCGTCCAGTAGTTTTTGCGTGGAGAGTAACAAACATCCATTCATCCATCCTCACAAACTTTCGCGTTTATAATATAATATAGGAAGGATAGGATAGTAGGATATCGACACCCAATACCTCTCCATAATCACACCTCTACCACGACCCGTTGAAACCATAAATTGTCCCGTCCGATCTGTCTGGCGCTCCGTTATGTTTTTGCATCTCACTCATTTGGCCACCTTTATTGGTCCGGTTGGTCGAAACTGTTTGATCCCGTCGACACGACGATTCATCTCGCTGGATTCGTTTGTTTTTTAACCGTTTATTGTTTTAGAAGGTAGGGTTACGAATTAGGTTTGTGCGTTGATGTTTTGTGGATTTTTGAGTTGCTTTGATAAAAGGTACCTACTGGGAGAGAATTTTGAATAATGTACTTACCTAATACGAGTAATAAAGTAAAGTTTGTTTGAGGTAATCTCTGGAACTATTAGGTACTTATACTGATTCGATTCTGAAAATTATTTCATTATTAGGAAGGTAGTACCTATGCATTATCTTAGAGTTCTACAGGGTGGCAGGTTAGACAGTGGAAATATTTTAAGGGGTCATTGTACTCATCAACCAGCCAACCCTGGAGCCAACCCTGAAAACGCGAAAAAAAATCAGCTGTTCTATACATTTTGTTGAGTTATGTGAACATAACCATAGTAAAAATTTTTCATAATGATGAGTACAATGACCCCTTTAAATATTTCCACTGTCTAACCTGCCACCCTGTATATACGCTACTGTTATTCCGAAAAATGCAAAATTTCTGCGGGTCACAAGGATGAAGTGACGGGTAAAGAGCTAGTTATGAATATTTTGGTTTAAGGGACACACTTCACTTTTATATTATTATCATGAACACATAATAAGAATGTAAGTTCCACGTACCTACATCTGTATTTGCAAAAATAATAATTTGGGGGACTAAGAAAAAGTAATAAAAAATAAACTAGATATTCTTTTTACCCGACTGCGAGACGCAAAGGAGGGTAATGTGTTTATTAGAATTTGTCTGTATGTTTTTTAATTATATCGGGACTTTTCGCGCACAAACATAATCAAAATATCAGTATTTTGATTTTTGACCTAACCCAACCCAACCTCGACGTTTCGATCAAGTTGACCGTGGTCACGAGAAGACGGTTTGTCTGGTGTTTGAACACGCGTCAAATGTATTGATTTTGAGAAATTAGAAAGTTATAGGCAATATTTTGAGGTAACATTTTAGTCTTTAATTCATTATAATAATTATGATTTTTCAGTATCCTCAAATGAAAAACACCTCAACCATTTTGAGCATCTTTCGAATTTCTAATTCCACCTCAAACCGCAGGAATATCCAAAACGAGATGAGCCAACAAATTAATTTGAAAATTCAAATGCCTTAGGAAATGTAATTGTAAAGGCGTGTGTACACAGCACGGTAAGGCGGTGTTTACACTGAGCGGCGCAAAAGGTACGGATTTGTTAGAATGTAAATCAAACTGGATGTTTTATTAAACACTCCGGTGCTGGATATTCAAATTAAGCGGTGTCGATGGTAATATTTCATGGAGTCCGCTTCAGGTTATGGGGAAATTAGAACGAAGGAAAAACAAATAGGTAAATGTTTTGTACCGTTTTTTTTTATAATTTGCAACGAATAATAAAACTGACAGTTAATTCTCGAATGTAGAATAAGTGATAAATGATAAATGATAAATGATATTTATTTTGTAAATAGGTTAAAAATAACACTTTTACACGTCAAAACATTTTTTTAAGCTAGATGAGTTCGGTGTTTCCTATATGACTACCTTTGAGAAGAAACACCGAAACAAACTCAAAGGTTGATGTCTCTTTTAAAGTCCAGACAATTAAGATAAATTGTGTAAGAACCATGCAGGTTAGTCTGAAATGGCCTTTAGAGGAAAGAGCCATACAGATTTGAGTGGACCTGACCTGACTGTGCACGCATGTGCCGGGTATCGTGGTAGCTCAACCCAGACTTAGGGAGCTCAACGACCCGACGAACATTACCATCAGAGAGGACATTTGGGTAGGCCCCCTAAAGTACTCAAACTGTCAGACTGAACTTGAGATCTATAACAGTAACATAATAACCCACATAGTACTCACATTTACAATAATTATAATCAATATATTATCACATTCAATGTCATTTTGTATATAAATTGTTTCAAAAAGAAACATTCAATGTCAAAGTGTATATAGAAAAAATTATAAAATCAAATAAAAGAGCAATAATTTAGTGGTTATGTCAATAGTAGTATTGGCCCATGTATGTATTGGAACAGCTCAATCCCAAGCCTTTTTGTCCTCCATATAATCTTTAACACTATAAAAAGCTTTATGACAAAGTTTTCGCTTTATTAATGATTTGAATTTATTAAGGCTTAATTTTTGAATATGGCTAGGGATTTTATTGTAAAAGCGTATACTTTGGCATTTAAATGTGCCACTTATTTTCTGGAGCCTCGTGGCAGGAACAACAAGTCTATGTTTGTTTCTAGTATTAATATTATGAATATCACTATATTTAGTGAAGAGATTAATATTTTTATGTGCATATAATAGATTTTCATAAATGTACTGAGATGGAACAGTCATTATATTAATATCTTTAAATTTCTCTCTGAGTGAATGTCTGGGACTTAACTTATAAATTGATCGAATAGCTCCTTTCTGCAAAACAAAAACAGTCTGTATGTCGGCGGCATGTCCCCACAACAGAATACCGTACAACATGACACTATGAAAATAACTGAAGTATACTAAACGGGCAGTCTCAAGATCAGTTAAATCGCGAATGTTTCTAACGGCGTATGCTGCAGAGCTAAGCTTTTTCGACAACTTATCTATGTGTGGTCCCCACTGAAGCTTAGCATCCAATGTTATACCTAAGAACACTGTGGTATCCACAAGATTCAGCTCCTCACCCTTCACTAGTACACTAGTTTTCACCTGTCTAACGTTAGGTGTCGTAAACTTAATACATTTAGTTTTCTTTTCATTCAGAAGTAAGTTATTAACATTGAACCAGTGCACTATTTTTGAGATAGAAAAAACCATTCTGCTTAGGTGGCCTTCCATTAACATGTTGAAAGAAAAATTATGTTTTAAAATTGGCACTGAAAACTTGAAAACAGATTTGCGATTTTCCTACTATCGTAAAGTGTGATGCAATCAATGTTAAGTATATTAAAGCCCGCTTTCTGTGATAGGTATCGTAGAGTTCAATGAAAATTACTGTGTGTTCGTAATAAGAATCTATACCAATAATAAAAAGAGAGTGTGAATTTTGTGAGTTTGTGTATATGTGGAGGATAAACTCCGGAACTACTGATCCGATTCTGTAAATTCTTTCACTAGTAGAAAGCTACATTAACCTTGACTGCTATAGACTACTTTTTATCCCAAAAAAATGCACAGTTCCTATGGATCTTGTGGACAAAATTGTAGCCAAAGTGCTTGTATTCCATTATTTCAAAGATCCCTCTCCATACTGCGTTACCCTCGCAAGATTTCCACCTCAGCGTTCCCGCTGGCAATATTTACCCGTTACTTTCTGTAAACAGTGCTTGGAACATCGCGAATATAACTCGTACAAGAAAATTAAGCTTGTTTAATTATCTAACTTGGTGTACTGTTGTACCCTTTGTCGATTCCGAGGTATACGTATGTGATTCGTGCATAATTAGGTGAATCGATGAGATGTTATGAAGGTAGGCCTAAACTGGAACTTTTGAATACTTATGAAGTTTCTTAATTAATGTAGCCGTCTTTTAAGTATTTTAATTAGTACTTTATGGTTTACAGACGAATATAAGAGAGGTATATCAGGATATCTGGCTCGTATCTGGAGCAGCCCGACTGGGAAAGTAGGTACCTTACAGAATATCACAGCTAAATAACGCTACTCTTTGGTAGGCTGTGTTCCTGTGGTGAGTAAGGTCGCTAGAGCTCCTGAGGATGCGCTGTGTGGGGGATGATGACAGTGAGGGAACTGCTTGTCCCTCGAGCTGTTCATACAACGAATCATTCAGTTCATAGGCTATGGTAACCGCTTATCATCACCGCCTATCAATCAGACATAGCCACCATCGTCGTATAAAAAAATAATTTTAATTGTTATATTATTCCTTTCAAATTAATTTTGTTTTTAACCTAAAAGAATAATTTGTGCCGTCTTTACTATCATTAAGGAATATTTTCGATAAGCAAAACATGGACTTTCCTCAACTTATTATTCACGGTCATTAATAAAAAGTACCAGGCGAGCAGAAGTCGACCGGAGCGAACTTCGTATCTGCTTCCGCTAACTACTAAAAGATGGTAATGAAGCGCACTCACCTTTATATACCTGTCCTCCTCACACTCAATACACTTGTATCCTTCTATCCCGCTCTAAGCTGCTGTCATGGCCACAACGGCCGATCCAGACGGTGACAAGAAATTAATTAGGGGAAACTCGGGAAAATAATGGTGTGCCGTGATTTTTAAATGAAATTTATTTTCTTCACTTCATTTATTTCTGGGCGACATGACACTTCGGAAATTATTAGACTTTAGGAGGGCTTCAGTTTCCGTAGGTAAGGTTTCAGCTTGTTTACCTTGTGACGTGGCGACAATTTTTCTCTGTTGATATTCTTATTTGCCCTGGTGTTGATTGGTTTGAAATATTTTGGCAGGGAATTTATATTCTTTTTTTTTGCCATCGCGAATGTAATTAATATTTAAAATTACGTGCAGAATTGCAAATTAATATTTGCTTTGTGTATGTGTGAATTTATAAAATCTTTGTAGACAAACTTCGTTGTGGTAGCTAGTAAATTGTATCATAAAGCAAACAGCTTGAAGCGCTCTCAATAAAATTAATCCCGAAGCACAAAAAAGCGCCATCGGTTCATAGTTGATATACCAAAAACCTGAACGAAGCGCTTTGATTGCATTTTCATAGTAAAAACCGCCAAACAGTGGAATGCGCTGCCGGAGTGGGTGTTCCCCCATAGTCACAATCTGCAGCCTAATTGCGCAACTCAATTTCTATCACCATGGCTTTCATTTTGACAATTCAACAAAATTCATGGCAGCGTTGAGCTAGTTACGGGAGCACGAACTATGAACCAAACATACGGTTTATTCCACTTTGTTCACCTGGGTGAACAAAGTGGAATAAAAAGTGTCCTTTGTTCACCTAAGGAATTAAATCACCTAGGTGATTTCACATCGGTTTTTTCTAGGCAAGCGTGCTCCATCGCTTAACATCAGGCGAGATCGCGGTGAAACTTAAATTAAATAAAAAAAAAATCGTTTATTATCCAGCTTTGACTCTGAAATATCTTACAGTATGAGTAATCCCAAAATATTGTTGGTTTACCGTCATCGATATGACACGAAACGATTTTTCTAAATCTCCTCACACGGTTTGGTGTTAATCAAAATTGGACTGTATGCAAACTTCGTCATGGTTTGGTTTTCTTTTGTTGAGTCTTGTATGTTTGTTTGTGTGTTTAAAATAAGCATTTCTGTGATAAGTGCGTTTATTGATGGATCCTGACGAAATAACTATTAATAATAATAACAACTTTAAAATAAAAGGAATTGTACATTATGTTTAAGTTAAAAGATCTTTTGAACTATTCTATAGTGTTGTTGAAGCTTCCTTGAGAAAACGCTACGCAGTAGTGAATAAGTTTTCTACATTCTTGAATTTGATAATTAATTTCTAATTTTTTTTCTACTTTTCTTACAGAACTATTTTAATTCTTGTCTTGACCTAAATTAAAAGAAATTCAATAAAACTTTGTAACTATGAACATCTATAGATAATTTATATGCCTTCATATTTTATCAATCAAAAAACGACTGAAAATCAATGTCAAAGTCAATCAAATGTCAAACAAAGTCGGTTAAACATAATACACAATACAATACCTCCATTATATGTTTACAAAATTAATAGGCTATCAATCGACAAAGTTATAGCGAGTAATGGTTCCAGCTATCAAAAATTCAAGCTGGTGTAACAGCGATTAAAATAAAAGTCTGTAACAAAATCAGTAGCGATCACTATCGGGAGCCCGCCGAGTGGAAACTCGGTAATATTCACGCCTATTAAAATGGTGTAGGGTAGACAGAAGGTTAACATATAAGCAAACTTTAACACAAAGCTAATTTTTCCCTGTCACATACTTTTTGTAATGATTATCTTAGTTTTTGGTGTTCCACGACAACAATTTCTAATTAATTAAATTGATGTTAATTTTTTCATAGACATAGTGCAGTCTACTAGTAATGTAGTTCTGAAATAGGTACCTATATCCCTCATAAATTTCATAAATGCTTTTGAATTTGTATAGACTGCTAAAATCATAACCGTTCCTTTTTGCTTCGCCGTAGTCGGGTAAAAAAACAAAACTAGATAATATCTGAAAGTTCAACACATTCTACTGCATATTAAGCATAAAATAGATGCATTACGACGATCATGGGAGCACGTAGGTACTATCAATAGTATTAGCTGCAGATAATTAAAGCACCGGACAAGTGCCAGTATGCCTCGCGCCCTAAGGGTTCCGAAATATGATCATAGATGGCGCTACTGCATACTTCCAATGGCCATCTATGAGCAGATGGCTCAACTTATGGTCCGGTGACTGACGGCGGACAACAAAGTGATCCTATAAGGGTTCCGTTTTTCCTTTTGAGGTACGGAACCCTAAAAATTAGCAATCTTCACGATCTGTTGGCTGCCTCAGCTTTTCTATAAAATTATTTATTCCAAACAATTGATTTCTATCTTTTCGTCACCTGTTCCCCCAAACTCATTAAGCGCACGAACAGATTCATTTACAATTATAATATTACGTAGTAATGGAGTTGTGTCACGAGAGTTAACATTTTTGTCAAGTTGTTATGTGCTGAAGAGTAGGCTTCGAAACGTGACTGAAACCAATCGTGACGATGTTGTCGAGTGTACAGGCGATTAGTGTTGACTAATAGCTTTTACGATAATTGTATCATCACTGTACAAATACGAAGTTTAATTTGAAACAAGAATTGTGTAATTTTTAAACAATTGATAAGGTAAGTTCTTATTTAATACTAGCTTCCGCCCGCGGCTTCGCCCGCGTTTTCCGGGATAAAAAGTAGCCTATGTGTTATTCTGATATATAAGCTATATTATGTAAAGTTTCATCAAAATCCGTTCAGTAGTTTTTGCGTGAAAGAGTAACAAACATCCATACATAAATCCATCCTCACAAACTTTCACATTTATAATATTAGTAGGATTTAATTTCAAATTCAAATTCAAAAGTCATTTATTCAAACTAGTCAATTAGCACTTTTTGGACGTCAAAATATAATACTTAAGACAGCCCCCAAAAACGCCCGCCCTTCACCGCTTCCTAGTGTTTTAGCTGCGAAGAAGAAACAACGCAACAAACTCCGAAAAAAATTCGACAAATTAGAAGTCATTCGCAATGACAAGGAAATAATATTATATAAAGTTTTAAACATCAACCAAATCCTAAAATATACAAACTGCGACGTTTTTTAACCGATTTCAAAAAAGGAGGTTCTGTATTTATTATGTCAAAATTGGAGAATAAATCGTATAAAATATTTTTATTTTTGTAGTAAAAACAAACGATGTTCCCTGAGCGGACGTTTCAAGCCCAGATAGCCCAAGATGACCTACAACGTACTCCGAAAAATTTCTTTGCCTGGATTGAGAAGAAATGGTTTCACCATGTCTTGGTAGACAAAGCTAAACATTATCTTAAGCTGTTTCTTGAGACGTCATCAATACATGGGTTTAACCATCTGGTTTCAGCCAAAAGACACCTATTAGAAATGTAAGTTTTCCTCACAAATTATTGGAATCCATGTGTTCATTAGAGTTTTACAAACGATTTAAATTAGTCATTATTCTTTAAAAGTCGAAATACCTCCTCCCAAATTCTTTTTAACATGCTAATCTTCTTTTTTTCTTTTTTCAACAGTATCCTCTGGTTTACTATCATATTCATATCAGCGTTTGGTTCCCTGTACCTCTCGCAGATAACCTGGACTCGATACCAGTCCTCCCCCACCGTTGTCTCCATGGATCGGGACATGTTTGCTTGGAACACCACCTTCCCCTGCGTTACCGTGTGTCCCAAAAACTACATCGATAAAAAACTGCTGGAGGTCTATCTAAGGTTTATAGAAATTATTTTTAATTTGATCACTAAGCTTATGTTGGAGTCCACTATCATTATCATTGAGCTCTTTTACTTTAAGTAGGTACCTCATTACTGTTAGCCAACAAGTCACTTGCATTCCGTTTCATTGGTTCAACTGTTATTTTCAGGAACTCCAACGAAGAAAACAAGACTAAACTAGAGACCTTCATCATAGCACTCGCCAATGCGTCTTATAAGAACTTTGAGAAAATTCCCGTCTACACTGACATTACTCCAGACAAATACATCCAACTTCTTCTGAACTTATCTACACCCTTCAAGCCGTCCTTGACGATTGGAGTGCCAAACGTTGCGTTGTCCTTAATACCCACTGTCACGGAGATGGGGCTGTGTTATGCTATAAATTCTAGGACTGCTGTTTATAATTCTCCGGCGTAAGTCGTTCTTTTGCAGCCTGCCTGTTAGTTGCGTACAGTTTGACTAGTCTCTGAATAAAATAATCTTTGTTTGTAGATACAGAGATGCCAACAGATGGGACATCGTCACTGATCAAAATAAGACATTGGACATCCATCCGTTAGATGGCGAAGTTTTTGCTCAAGTTATGAACATTTCAGCTTCTTATGATGTGAGGGTTTATCATTAATAACATTATTCACGTAAAGTCACTCTTGTATGATTCTGTTGTTGCTTTCATAAAACGTTATCAGTGCCCTTAATGACAGTTCTTTAAAATTTTTTGGTTATTTCAGGTATTTATACATGGTCCTCAAGAGGTGCCGGATGTTTCGACCAAGTTCCAGCACTCTGACGCGGAGTACTACATGAAGCTATCCGTCACTGCACTTACCGTATACACCTCGCCAGAAGCTGCGAAGTGATTATCAGTTTTATTAAATAGCTTTTGCTTATACTATACATACGGATTTATTCTTTATTATAAATTTCGTAATATTTTATATCGTTTATTTTGTTACGGATTTATTTTGTTTTATCTGTAGGATGGAAGCTGTAAGACATGTCTAACAGGATTGTAACCAAATCCGTAGCGAATGTGACAAAAGCAAAATATTATAACAATCTTTGTAGTTGTGGTCTTAATATTTTATAACTTGCCTACAAAAAATTGTCTTTACCAGCAGCAAGAAATATCTTCTTCTTCAGAGCTCTATTTCAGTTTAGGTGGGGTCAGCGCTCCTAATTTCCTGGCGCCAGGACAATCTGTCCTGGGTTGTTGGGCCGGGCAGTTCTTCCTCCAATAGTTTTGTCGGCTCTGATTATTTGAAGAACTCTTTTCTTTTACCTAGGCTGAGCGTGTATCAACGTCGCTGTCGCTTTCCTCGCGAGAATAACCTAAAGCACAACTCAATATACACGTATACCATGTGTCGCATGGAGTGCCGCATACGACTGTGTCTGAAGTACTGCCGATGTATCCCACACTTCTATAGGAAGATTGGTGAGATGCCTTTACCTCAAAGGCTTAAATCGTAGATGCGCCCTACCGTGTCAAAATATGATCACGTTTCCAATGTCAATTTCAATGACATCTGAAGTACCAAATATAGTATTGTCTCGCTCACTCATATCGAATATTGCACACTATCGTTCTCTGTGTAATTTATGAGCTCACACATCTCAATAAGGACAAATTTTCGCGCGACGCGACGTAAGTACGGTGAGGGGCATAGAATCTACGATTTAAATCTTTGCTTTACCTTCCATAGCATAATGGATTGTTACATATTCAAATTAAATTGCGACATTGTATTTTCACAGGTGACGAAGCACTATGTGACATCGAAGGCTTACATTGTTTGTCGAAATATAAAGGTATAGCTATTTAGATAATAAAATACATACTCCGTATTTGAATAGACTACTATAAATAAATTGTAACTTCATTTCAGATGAATTGTACAAGTTGCAAGACAAGAGTGGAAAGAAAATAAGCTGTGAATGCTATCCTCTTTGTGATGATGTCAATTTTGTGTTACAGTCAAATGTATGTTAAATATGAATTTGTTACTTACGTTTTAAGACTAAGGCCGAGATTGACACGTGTTTTGACTTAGCATTATTTTTATCACTGTCGCACAACTGTTAAAGTACCTGACAGAGACGGAAATATATCTAAGTCAAAGGTAAGTAACGATTAATAATCTCGGCCTTAGTCTTGAGATAGGTTGTCTTTTTGATAGATTTGAGTAAGTTATATTTTACTCCTTATCATCAACCCTATCTAAAATATGATGTATCTTATCTTCTACTTTCAGGCCCTTAAAGAGTGGTTCCTGGGTACCAACCTTCAGTGGGGCATGGTGACGTACCCTCGCATGAGGTACAGAAGGGACATCATTTTTGGCTTCACTGACGTGCTTGGTATGTTTTATTTTTAAATTCATTCGCTCTTTATCAGAGTCACCTACTGAAATGTTCTTTACTTGTTCCCAGTTGCTGTGGGTGGTATGGCTGGCTTGTTCCTCGGCTGCAGTGTTCTCAGCTTCATGGAGATCGTCTACTTTCTTACACTTCGTCTCTTCTGTTATGCTCATACTTCTAAATAAGTTCTAAAATAATGATTAAGTAAATTATTTAAAGTTATTGCACCGAATTATAGTTGTCTAGTCAAAATAAAGCTTATTATGGAGAATAGAATATTTCGTCTATAACTATCACCTTGACTTTTATTCTTTTTAAAGCCGTAGATTGTAAAAATGTCTGTCGGACATTTTTTTACAGTCCAGCCACCACTTTTGGCTTAGCGGGAAGCAGCGTGGCGCGGAGAAACAATAGATTAATTATATATCCTGTTTACCTTTAACCTCTATAATCACACAAATACATCCGCCTAGCCTTTTTCATAATAGGTAGGGGTCGGCTACCAGTCTAATCAGATGCGGCAAAATTTTAGTATTTTACATGGAGCGAATGCCATCCACCATCTGGCCTATCCAACGATACGATATATACGATACGATACATGAATGGGTGTGCAATTTTTTTTTCTTGTCTTAGTTTCATGTACCTATGGACCTCCCCCCAGTTATTTTATTTTTCGTAATTTCACTAAATGCCTTTAAGGCGACTCACTGAAGACATCTGCGAAACTTTATACAGATTGGTTATGAATAGTAGATTTCACGAAGGTGTGACAGACGGACAGACAGACAAATAGACGGACAGACGGCCATAATGAAACTAGTTTACTACGAAACCCTAAAAACGATTTTTTTGGGTACATTAATAAAAAGAATCCTTTGGAAATTATCCGTACGATAAAAATGACCGGATAAAAAACTATAGCTGCAGATAGTGCCTGAAAATCGATCGAATTTTTCAATCGAAGTCCTAAGTTAGCATATTTTATTAATTTTCTTACTTATTATCAGTCTACTTAATTAAGTTGAACCACTGTTTCAAATTGACTTTCTGTCTCCTCCACACCTGCGCCCCAAACTAATTAAACGCACGAACTGATTCATTAGCAGATATGATTATGTTACGTACTAATGGAGTTATGTCACGAGCTATCATTTGTGTCCTGTGTCAATATGCTATGTACTGAAGAGTAGGCTTCGAACCGTGATCGTAACATACCCGTGACATAATTGCCTTAATCGACGCTATTGTGAAGTGTGCAGTCGATTTTGATCAGTGTTAGCTTCTGATTGTTGGTGAAATGTTTTAAAGCCAGTTTGATTTGGAAAAGGAAAGAAATAAGGTAAACAATTTTAAGGTCGATTTAGACCAAACAAACAAAGAGCTAGAGTAGAACAAGAACATTCTTTCTTTGATCTTTTAGTGTAAACGAAAGCTCGTTTTCAGCGTTTATGCCAAAATATCAACGAGAAAACATGAGAACCAAGAACTAAAATAAAATTCTTACACAATAGAACAATGAAAGAATGTTCTACGTCTGTTTATACTAAAAGAATTTGATAGAGTAGGGATAAAATGAGCATTCGCTCATCTGATGTAAATCGGCCTTTAGCTAATATAATTTCTTTATATGTTAAAAGTCATCTACCATGAAATAAAATTCACAATACCAAGGAAATAATATTAAATAAACTACATTTAAATATCATCAAAATTCTAAAATATCCAAACTGCAATGTTCTTTACTCCGTCAAAATTGGAGACAGAATCGTTTTAAACATCTTTATTTTCAGACAAAGCTAAAAATGTTCCCTGAGCGAACGATCCAAGCTCAGATAATCCAAGATGAATTGCAACGGACTCCGAAGAATAAAACTGTTCAGCCGAAGAAGAAAAGGTTTCACAATATCCTGGTAGACAAATCGAAACACTATCTAAAGCTGTTTCTTGAGACGTCCTCCATACATGGACTGAACCATCTGGTTTCGACCAGGAGACACGTGTTTGAAATGTAAGCCAGAAGCCTTACCCGTTATATTAAACATTTTTTTATTGGTCCTTTGATTATCAAGGTAGGTAGGTAGATATATTTTTGCAATAATATAATTAAACAGCTACTATTTTAAGGTAGATCTGCAGCAATGCTCTGATATGCCGCTTCTCTGATAAATTCTAGAACATTTACTTGATTTTTAACAGACTGATTGTCCCTAGGTAGTACTGGTAAAAAACTGTATTACAAGTGGACGTGGAAACTATCCACTCTAGATAAATACATCCATTTTTTACGGGAGATAGGGAGAATAAGTCTGATGACAACCAAAACCTACAACCTAGTATTTCACCTTGTTAGTGCATTATTCTAAAAGATTCACGTAAATAAAAACTTCTGCTAGTCAAATTGAATAACATTGTATAATTTATTTTCCAACAGCATTCTTTGGTTTACCATCATATTCCTGTCAGCGTTTGGTTCGCTATACCTCTCGCAGATGACGTGGAGTCGCTACCAGTCATCCCCCACCGTTGTCTCCATGGATCGAGACATGTATGCTTGGAACACTACCTTCCCGGGCGTCACTGTATGTCCCAAAGACTACATTGATAGGAGGAAGCTCGATATTTTTCTGAGGTTTGTAGCAATTAACTCTCCTTTGATCGCTAAACTTGCGTTAGAGCTACATTCTCGCTTGATGATATTATTTTTTTCAGACAGAGTAATTTGGCATATGATGCATTTGAAATCTTTTTTTAAACATCTCGTTATGATTGCTAAGACACTTGTGTTCTGTTTCCATATTCATACTATCATTTTCAGGAACTCCAAGGAAGAAAACAAGACTAAACTGGAGACCTTCATTATAGCTCTCGCCAATTCGTCTTACAAAAACTTTGAGAACATTCCTGACTACACTGAAATCACTCCAGACAAATACATCCAACTTCTGCTGAACTTATCTGCACCCTTCAAGCCGACGTTAACTATTGGAGTACCGAATGTTGCATTGTCCATAATACCGACTGTTACGGAGATGGGGCTGTGTTATGCTGTAAATTCTGGAACTGCTGTGTATAATTCTCTGGAGTAAGTCGTTACTCTGCAGCTTGTCACGCTATTGTATCAACAGGTTACTTAACTACTGTCTCTAAATTACCCTTTTTCTTCGTTTCACAGATACAGAGACGCAAACAGATGGGATGTTGTTACTGATCAAAAGCAGCCATTGTTCATTCATCCTCTAGATGGCGAAGTTTTTGCTCAAGTTATGAACATTTCTACTGCTTATGATGTAAGATTTTATCATTAGTAACGTTATTCACATATATACAAAACTCTTTATGTGCTTCTTATTTTTTGGTTCTATCAGTACTTACTGCTTTGATGAATAACTTTCAAATATTTCAGGTATACATCCATGGTCCTCAAGAAGTACCGGACATATCGACCAAGTTTCAGCACTCCGCCGCGGGGTACTACATGAAGCTATACGTCACTGCACTAACTGTGTACACCTCGCCAGAAGCTGCTAAGTGATTTATCTATCTTTAAACTCTTTTTAAAATTTTCATCTCATACCTACTTATGGGTTTATTACGTTTTAAACTTATTCATCACGAACAAAAATACAAGGTCTTGTTTCAAGGAAATGCTGATAATATCTACAATTCATGCAACAGAAATCAACTATTTTATATGTAGTTGGTTTCTGTTGCATGAATTGTTGATGTAAATTGACGCCTATCAATTTTGGCTCGCAGAATTAGAGTCCTTTTTAGCAGCAATCAATATGATCATAATTATTACTGCCAAAAAAACCCCTGCATTATTTCCAGGTTAAGCATTAATCAACGTCGCTGTCGGTTTCCTAAAGAGAACAATCTAAAGCACAACTCAATATACACGTACACTATGTGTCGCATGGAGTGCCGCATACGACTGTGTCTGAAGTACTGCCGATGTATCCCACACTTCTATAGGAAGATTGGTGAGATGTCCACCTTAAACATTTTTTTAATTTGTAAATAGGCTTGCGTTTGACCGCCATCTCGCCTGATGTTAGTGATGATGCGGTCTATGATGGAGCACGCTTGCCTAGAAGAAACCGATTCACTCGTGACCTCTCAAACATACCCTTAATCTAATCCCTATTATATAGGTATTGCTATGTATTTTCACAGGTGATGAACAATTTTGCGATATCAAAGGGCTACATTGTCTATCTAAATATAAAGGTATTTAGCTAACTTTATATTAAACAAGCTAAAGGAGATGTTTCATCCTGGAACTGGTATACGTACGCCACGTAGAAAAATAGGAAAAAAATAGGGGATTTACATAAAAATATTATTAAATTCATTTAAAGAAGAGTACAATTGTAAGAGAATTATTTGAGATGAAGTTTTTCACTATGATATCCCTATTTTTAGGGCGGCCATGACAGTTGAGTTTGACAGTTTTGTTTTATGACGTGACGTTTGAGTCGTTGTGCGCACGCGTGGTGGATTGAATGTTGCCATTTTGACTGACATTTACATAAGAACAGTTGTCAAAATGACGTTTCACTTAATTCATTAATTTGTCGATTGTTGATTCACCATATTTGTGTTGTGTTGCTCTCCTTGACAAAGAAAAGAATGAATTACATTTCAACGAAGTAATATTATAGAAAATAAGCATTAGGAACCGGCTACTATCATGTATAGCTATAATACTTAATTGCGTACGTAGACCCCTTCCAGGCTCCATACATTTCTGAAACAACTCCTTTTTCTAATTTTTTTATTATGAGCATATTTTGCCTCAGTATCTTTTATCTTCAGTGACCGTACAAACGGATAAGTTCTTTTAAAATGATGTAACTTCAAGGATATCGTAATTTGTTTTCAGATGAATTGTACAAGTTGCAAGACAAGACCGGAAAGAGAATAAGCTGTGGATGCTACCCTCTCTGTGATGATGTCAACTATGTATTGCAATCAAATGTATGTTAATTATGACATCGTTACTCAAATCCTGAGATAGCTTAGTTTTTGGAAAGGTTTAAGTAATAATATTTTTTTTATCATCATCAAAACTGTCAATTAATCCCATCCAATTAATTGCTTACCTATATAAATGCCTCTTAATTTATAAGTAAGAGGATTCAAATAATTTTAAAGTTACTTTTAGGGTTCCGTATATAGTTTAAAAGACAGGTATGAAAGACACAAAGCTATTCAAAGCTATGTTGGTTCCTCTGAACGTTAATATATTACAACATTTTTAACGGTTTGGAAGTTTTCTTTCAGCACTAATTCACCTTCACCCAATGATATGTAATCCATAGATACGTTACCCGCGATCTAAAATGGCGACAAAAAGTAAGGTAATTGCCCACCATTCATTTAATCATTTTTTTTTTTTTTTTTTTTTGGATGGGAAATCATCAAATGGCCCCCTCCGCTCTGGGCGGAGCGGAAGGGAGTGTCAGACTTGTACTGACTAAAACCCATCCATGTTCCTTCGTTGCCCGTTACATTCCAGGGTTGCGGTGTCTCTTTCGAACAGTCCCGCAGCCCTGGCAGGCTTCGGCCCTTGCGGGCCCCTACGCTGTTGCTGACTCTCTTTGAGGCGCGCGTGGAACACGAACGCGCCGTCGACACGGCCTGTCGTCATGAGACGGACGGACGGTGAGCATACCCAACTCACCGTCCACAGGCCCGCGCCTACGGTGGCCGGGAGCCATCAAGTGACCCCCGACGCCCGGGGCGTCCACCGCCGCGGCGGCTGGGACGTGAGGCTCTCTCCCTCTCACGCCCCGCCACCTCCTTCGCTAGCATGACTGCTTCGCAGAAGGAGGTGACGGCTTCCCATTCCCTCTCGCCCCGGACCATGGCTTGAACCAGGGCCGGGCGCGAGAGGTCGCCGCCGCCGATCGCCGTTACGAGGACACGGCGGTGCTCCGCCCAAGCGGGGCACACCTCTACAGTGTGCTCCGCCGTGTCCTCCGGTCGATCCACGCAGTGGTGGCACCCGGGCGTTTCCTCCCGCCCGATTCGATGCAGGAACCTCCCGAAACACCCATGTCCGGTGAGGACCTGCGTCAGGCGGAAGGTGAGGACGCCGTGGCGCCTCTCTAGCCACTTCTCAAAGAGGGGCACTATCGCCACTATTGTGGCGTGCCCTGCACGGGGCTGCGACAGTCGCTCTCTCCATGTCGCCATGAGATCGCGCCGGAGGTCTGTCCGCTGAGCGACGATTTGCCGCGGCAGCGGAGTTTCCCCCCGGCGTAGTACCTCCGCGCGCCAGTCCCACAGGCGCGCGAGGACTATCGCCTCCAGATCCCATGGCGGCAATCCGGCAAGGAGGCTCGCCGCCTCGCCGGAGATCGTGCGGTATCCACGGACCAGCCTCACGGCTACCACCTTTTGGGGCGCGTTAAGATAGTGGGCGGCTCGCCGCCCCAGAGAACGCGCCCACACCGGGGCCCCGTAGAGGGCCATGGACCGCACGACCCCCGCGTAGAGCCTCCGGCAGGAGGCGTTTGGCCCCCTCAGGTTGGGCAAGAGCCGTTTGAAGGCAGCCCCTGCCCGTTCCAATTTGGGAGCCAAACGTCGGAAGTGCTCAACGAAGTTCCACCGGCTGTCGAGGACGAGTCCTAGGTACTTCAATGTCGACTCGACGCCGATGGAGACCCCTCCCGCCATCAGCCGGGATCCCGGCGGTGGCGCATTCCGAGGCCCATGAAAGCACATGGCCTCGGACTTGTGCAATGCCACCTCGAGACCCAGCTGCCGGATCCTCTCCGCGACTATCGCAACCCCGCGCGTCATCAATTCGACCGCCGCCTCGTGCGACCCCCCTTGTGCCAGTACCAGCGTGTCGTCAGCGTAGCAAACTACGCTGACGCCGGTAGGGAGGTCGGCACGCAGCACCCAGTCGTAACCGATGTTCCACAGGGCCGGCCCCAGGACCGATCCCTGCGGAACACCGCACGACATCTCTCGCCGGTTCCATTCTCCGCTGCGGCCGGGGTAGATTACTGCCCTGTCCGACAGGTAATCCCCGACCACTCGACGAAGGTAGGTCGGCACCCGGTGATACCGGAGTGCCTCCCTTATGCAGCTCCAGGGCATGGAGTTGAAGGCGTTGGCGATGTCGAGAGACACCGCCAAAACAACCCCACCCCGAGACACCGCATCCCCCGCCGTGAGGGCTCTCACGCGCATTATGGCGTCCACCGTAGAGCGCCCCTTGCGGAAACCAAACTGGTGTTCCGCAAGATCCGGCCCCGTCCCCGCAAGGTGCTCGGCGAGGCGGTTTGCAATTACTCTTTCAAAAAGCTTGCCCACCTCGTCGAGCAGCACCACGGGCCGGTATGCGGACGGAGAGTCCGCAGGGCGCCCCGGCTTCTGAATGAGGACCAGCTTCCCCGTCTTCCAACGAAGCGGGAACTGGCCTCTCTCCAAGCATGCGCTTAGGAGCCCTTCTAGTCGGGGCCCGAGAGCCTCAGAGGCCAGGAGCCAGGCTTTGCCAGGCAAGCCGTCGGGTCCCGGGGCGGTATTTTTGGCTTTCAGCCTGCCTACCGCCACTCTCAGGTCTACCCTAGTCACTTCCGGAACGTCGTCATCGTCGGTGTGGTCCGCTTCCGGCACCGCAAGCGGCGGAGCCATAGGCGGGGGAGGATGCTCCCCTCGCGAAGGGAACAGAGCGCTCACCACCTCCTCCACCAGCTGAGGCCGGAGACTCTGCGTCAGCGGGGGGGCCCAGGTACGGAGTTTGCCCCGCACCATCATGTAAGGGCGCCCCCACGGATCTCTATCGAGAGTCTCCAGCATCTCCTTGCGGGCCAAGTCCTTGGCCCGCCGGACAGCCTCCTGGAGGGCGGTCTTCGCCGCTCTGTATCCCTCGTACAGCTCCACCTCGATGACTGCCGCATCCGGAGGGCGGATGCGGAGCCTGCGATGCCTGGCGTACCGGCGCCGCGCGGCGACGCACGCCCCGCGCAGAGACGTCAGCTCACGCGACCACCAGTACACCTGACGCCGGGCGCTTCCTGGCCGAACTCGGGGCATTGCCACGTCGCATATCTCGGACATGGCCTCCTGGAACCAACCCGCCTCGTTGTTGATATCGGCAGGCCTGACCGGTGATGTCACCCAGGCCTGCACGATCGAGGCTTCCAGGAGAAGCTCCCGGTCCAGCTGCTTCAGCGCCCATCGCGGACCACTCGGGGCCTGTAGGACCGGCGCGCTTGAGGTCTGGGTGGAGACGACGAACCGGATGTACCGGTGGTCGGAATAGGTCTCCACCTCCTCCATGACGCGCCAGTCAACGACACGCGGCGACAGAGCGGGGCTAGCGAACGAAATGTCCACCACCGACTCGCCCCGCATCCGCACACACGTGGGGACAGAACCCCGGTTTAGGACGACCAGGCCTGCCTCTAGAGCCCAGTCCTCCACCATTCTACCCCGCACGTTCGTGTAACGGGAACCCCAAGCCAAGTTCTTGGCATTGAAGTCCCCGAGCACAAGTACGGGAAGGGAATGGCTTCCGATGACATTCATTTAATCATGCACCAACCAGTTACTTGGCTGAACGTTATTTCTTGCAACATTTTGCGAAAAAAAAACCTACTAAACAAGAAGTAGGTATGCTAAGTAAGGCATTCGTTTTCTTTCCCTTTTTTTGCACATATTTACTGATATGTAGCTATTTTGCTATTTAAAGTATTTGCGCCATTTTTTAGTACAGTGATGTTGGTGTATGACGTGTGACGTGATATAATACGTCATTGCCTTCACCAGTTTTTATTACCTAGGTATTACTTTGACACATAAATCTACAAAAAACATAAAACTTTAAGACATAAACAGGATTGACAGACAGGGGAGCCAACATAGCGTCGAAGGGACTTTTTATGTGAAACGCTTGTCGCGGAGTGCCTCCCTCCCTCTCTATCTCTCAAGCCACGGCTAGCATGAGGGAGTCTCCGGACACAATATCTTGATATTAAATAAAACAGCAGGATTGGGAGAGGTGGAATTGAGATGTAGATGGTTTATTGCACTTTACAACTGTTCACATGAGTTACAACAATAACTGATAAAAAATACTCTTAACCGATAGCATTGCACACTTGTTTTATAATTTGTAGGTAATAAATAATAGTAAAACGGTTCAGCGGTCCACGACTGATGTCGTTGGAGACCAGACAAAGAATGGCAAAACAATGAAATAAATGCCAAAAAATATGAGATGTTCTAATTTTGAAATTTGAAGTTCAAATCTGGAAGGTTGGAATGGATGAAGTGGCCAGTAATGGAAGATTGCCAGCACTAAATGATGAAAGAAGGATGACTCCGTCACACGCTCTATACTTAACCTATGTTGTAGGCTCTTCAAATATGGTTCCTGGGCACCAACCTTCAATGGGGCATGGTGACGTACCCTCGCATGAGGTACAGAAGGGACATCATTTTCGGCTTCACTGACGTGCTGGGTATGTTTTATTTTTATTCGCTCTTATCACGGTTATTGTTATGTCTTCCTACCTAAGTCAGGCCTGGTGCACTCCGCATTTTAGGTAAGAAGTAGTATTGCCGATCGATAGTATTGATTAGTATCAATACAATATCAATACTATCGCTTGTTTTAGACTGTCGATAGTATCGATAGTTTATAAAGCAATACTATCGATTGTCCTATCGATAGCATGGCCTTTTTTAGATGAAAACTTTTCCGAACTATCGATAGTGGAACTATCGATAGTTCGGAAACACTAGTAAGAAGCTACAGGTATGTATAATTATGCCTTCCCGGGGAGGCAATTCAGTGGGTTTACGATGTATCAGAAGAGATAGAGTTACGTAGAAAAAGACTGTCTTGTAGGTTAAGTAATATAATTTTAGGCACACAGCTGACACAGCGTTGTGCGAGCTGAATTACACTTTATAATATTGTATGCTTAGTCGCTATTTAATTAACTGCCTCTTCTTTTTAGGGTTCCGTACCAAAATGGTAAAAAAGGAACCCTTATGGTGCGACTTCGTCTGTCTGTCTGTCTGTCAGTCTGTCACACCTGCTTATTTCAGCAACTACTAATGCTATCGACTTGAAATTTGGAACATTTATAAAAAATACTTGTCCAACTTTATTGCAAATGAAAAAAATAAAAAAATATTTTTATTTTCATTGCAAAAGGGGCCGGAGTGGGGCTCCAAAATTTCAAAATGGGGTTACTAGGTCAAGTGACATATCATATGAAAGGGCTTAATCTGCAAATTTCAAAATATTTTTTTATATAATTTTATGTCTCACAGTTTTCGACATATTATGAAAACTGTCTGAAAAAATACCATTCCCCCCCTTATCTCCGAAGTTTGCGGAGTGAAAAATCTGAAATAATTAGAGTTGATAGGAATTGACCCAAATATGGCACCAAAAATAAAACGATGTTCCTAACTAGTACAGTTTTTTCAAAATCATCAAAATGCTTTCACAAACAAACTTAGTTTTGCGGTCCGGTTTTTTTCACTTTATACATCCAAAACTGATACGGAACCCTCGGTGCGCGAGTATGACTCGCACTTGGCCGGTTTTATAGTATTACGTGCTTAATTAAATTATTTTCTTTCCCTGTTCCCAGTTGCTGTGGGTGGTATGGCTGGCTTGTTCCTCGGCTGCAGTGTTCTCAGCTTCATGGAGATCGTCTACTTTCTCACACTTCGTCTCTTCTGTTATGCTCATACTTCTAAATAAGATCTAAATCATTTTTAAACTTTCTACTTTGCAGCGCCTGAAAAAAGCTTCTTTGCTCAAATAATATAGTTTTATAGCACTATCACGTTCATATAATATTATAAATGCAAAAATTTATGTGTGTGATTGTTACTCCTTCACGCTGAAACGGCTGAGTGGATTTGGATGAAATTTGATAAAAAGGTAGCCTGAGACCTAGAGAAGAATATAGACTACTTTTCACCAATTTTCACGAAGATGAAGTCGGGCAACTACTAGTAGGTATGATAAGTGTAATATCAATCTTGGTTGGAAATTAATATTTTGATTGTGATTGTAAAGATGATGCAATTGACTAGTCAAGTAAATAATCTTAAGTTGTTCAGAGGTTTTCTTTATTCATTCCTTATTCAAATATTCTATTTTAATTTCGCCAAATCACTCTTTGGATTCCGTCTATCATGATGTTATAGGAATAGTTTGATCCTGTACTTTTTAAGCAATTCCTATGATTTATCTTCCTTAGATAACCTGGACACCAGTGGCGAAGGGTCAATTTTTGTAAGAGGTAAGTCGGAGCTACAAATGCTTAGCTGGACACGAAAAACTAATTATAAATATTTGACAATAGTAGGCAATACTGCTTGTGCTATTTTTTAAAGGGAAGCCGGTAGGAATCGTATTGTAGGGACCCTTCGCCACTGCTGGACACTGCCTATGAAACCAGTCTGATAATCTGTGCTCGTTATTCTGTTTTATTATAACTACAGAGTTAACATGAAAATATACAACCACTATTTAATCATGAAACCATTAACAATACAATTTACACAATGCACCCAAAACTACACCAATTTGTAACAAAGTACCCGCTCGGAGTCCAACAGACCCCAGGTAAATTTAATTTAGGGTTATACGTAATTGCAGGCGACGCACATCGGGTCGTATTAACACATCGTAAATTCAACCCTTAAACACCTTGCTAATAATTAAGATCGGTCTTTGAGACCCTTGGGATTGTTGGGCCAATTTAACAATAACACCTACTGTTGCGGACGGGTTAGGGACATATCGGGTCACCTTTATTTAGTGATACTTTACAAGGGTTAGGTTAAATTAAAGAGGTTTATGTTATAATCTTCAAGTTTGTTAATGTATCGTTAATTGAGATGGAAAGCATTCGGTAACGCAAATATAATTTATGTACCTACTTAATAGTAGTTCCTGTACCTAGTAGATATCTAAGTACACTTATAGATGTGCTTCAAGTAACCTTAAAAAGACATTTAATTTACTTAGGTAGGTATTCTAAACGTAAAGTCCTCACGCGCAAGATCCAGGTTTTTGTCAACGGATGCCTTCGACAGATTCTCAAAATCTTTTGGCCACACAAAATATCTAATGTCGACCTACTAGAGAAGTGCCATGAGTCACCAATTGACAGCCAAAATAAGCGTCGCAAGTGGAACTGGATCGGCCATACACTGCGGAGGGCGCCCGACCACATACCAAAGAAAGCTCTGGTTTGGAACCCGCAGCAAGAGGAAGGCAAGAGAAAACGCGGCCGCCCTAAGCAGACTTGGCGAAGATCGGTACTGTCAGAGATCGAAGACATCGGGCAAACCTGGAGCGAAGTAAAACGCGTAGCTCAAGACAGATCTCTCTGGAAGCTCACTGTGGACGCCCTCTGCCCCACCTGGGGGTCATAGGACATTAAGTCAAGTCAGGTAGGTATTCATTTGTATTAAAGTATTTAAACATTTACTTTGATAATTTAATTTATAATCTTGAGGATAGTCCTTTAAAATTTCCCACCTCTAGTTTAGCGGAGCACCTATTTGAATCACATTGCTACATAGTAACTCTTGGTTTATGAAACCTCATTTCGCATACTTAGATCTAAAGAGAGTTAACTCAAAAAAATAAAATTTTGAATTACCTCTCTTTAGATCTAGCTAATAGAGAGCTAATTAAAAACAAAATCATGTTTGAGTTAGCTCTCTTTAGATCTAGGTATGCGATTTGGAGCCTGAAAATGTTTTCGTATTTTTTGGGACGCTCTTTACCATCAATTTTATTCATAAATATTTAACTTTGTAGAAGTCTATTTTAGTTTTATATTTCCTTAAACAACAAAATAAGCACCTAAACAATAATACCTACAAAATCTTCCACATTAAAATAGTGCATACCGCAAGATGTCGATAAAACTCATTATCGACTTATCTGTCGTCAGCAAGACGCACTCGCTACACATTGTCATAAAAGGCTTAGCTGTAGGATTGTGGGGGCGGTAATATTCAAGATTATTGTTTGGAGTTAGCAGGGTTGAGGTAATTTAAGTCTGAGACGTTCTACCTTTGTGTTTGTTATGAGTGGTGGGGTGACGTCGATATCGATAGTTTCTAACTTTCTAAGTTTTCAATTCTGAGTGATTTAACGAGGCTATTAATATAGTAAGTCAAGTCTACCAGCATTTTAAACGGAATCATACCTAATATCTAATGAAATAACTATCCAAGGAATTCAACATGAACTTCACAGTTAAGTTTTTCAGAGACAACCATGAAAGTTTAACACACGTATAGAGATAAATTAATTAGAATCCCCATTTTCAACACATTTTTGGTTTATTGGTTTCAGGTCTGAGTATTCTATCCAGGTCCCCATACCCACTCAAAATCTTAACTGAAAGACGTGATTTTGATACTTAAAATACTCAAATCTTATCGACAACGACGACCCCATCCCTAAAAGGAGGTGTTTATTAATACTACATGTTATGATTTTAATTGCGACCATCAAGTGGCTTTTGTTTATGAATGAGTTCCCGCAGGGGGCGCCACGTACACAACTTGAGGCCAGGAGGTGAGAGATAGGTGTGTGAGTAGGTACTTATGTACCTACCTATCTACCGTATGCGTATCAATTATGGTTGACAAGCTGTAACTTATATCTGGGTAGAAACTGAAATAGGGTGATTTTGGTTGGAGGTATCGCGCTAATTATAATTTGGAAATGTTCTAAAAGTAAAAAGGTTTTACCTTGACACGTAGGTAGGTACCTATAGCATTTAAAAAATAATTGGTAATTGGTTATAGATAATTTTGGCGAGTTTGTGGGTTGGATTATTTTCGCACAACACGGTTCAAATAAATACCTAAGCGTTTTTTGCAACTTCTCTAAGGCTGGCACTTCACTTGGCGTATTCGCGTCATTTCGGCTAATACAAAATATCCCCTTTTAGTATTGGAATAAAGTTTATTAGTATTACAGTGGACCAAGAACGCTACCTTGTAAATTCCTTTAAATCTGTGTAGAATTTAGAAGACACCGTACAAACATCGCTTATGTAACTTACATCCTGATTCATTATCAAAACTTACATTAGACAACAAACGAACCGTAGCTAGTTCTGCTAGCTAGAAGACAAACCAACAAACACACATTCGCATTTTTTTTTAATTATCAAGGTTTGCGTTTGATCGCCATCTCGCCTGATGTTAAGCGATGATGCGGTCTACGATCGAGCACGCTTGCCTAGAAGAAACCGATTCACTCGCGACTTGAAGACACTCAGATTGTAACTATCGGGGAACACCCACTCTTAATGTTAGTAATATTTTTAATATTACAAAGGGATTCCATCCAATCTCAATGTCCAAAGTCAATTCATTTTCTATCCCCACGCACCCCGTACGAACTTTTCTACCATTTGCCACCCCATTCATAAGCTGTCATAAAACGTTTATAATATCGATACACGTGGCCAATTGCTTGATAAAAAGGTAATTTACGATAAACGGAAAAAAGTTCGGTTTTTTTATGGGGATGATAAATTATTTGTTATTCTGAAGGTCATGTTGTTTGTGGAATAGGGATGTGAAATGTGTATTGCGAACTAGGGGGCGATTATCTTAGGATACAACCTTGTGTGCACCGCTGATTTTTTTTTGTATGGGTCATTTTTTTCTGGCGCTAAAAGTGGGGATTTTAGAATGTCTACTTTATCATCAAACATAAGACACAAAGTAACTATGTAATACATAGTTAACCAAAGAAAGTTACCCAATTCACGCGTATGTATGCGTTTATTGCCATCAAATCAAGCACTACCCCTGACCTATCGATATTTACCCCACCTTTACGATTGCCAGATAAAAAAATGCCCCTGATTTATGGGGATTTTTTTCTCCGATAAATAGTTGTCTTAAAGGCCTGTAGGGCGGGCTCTCCTCATTTTTCTAAGGTGGATATTGCCTTTTTTGCTGATAAGGAGATGACGAATGGAGTAGGTGTGAGATAGTTTATGTGTTGCGTCGGATTTATTACACGGGTTTTTATTTTACGATCACTTTATTATAGGTGTGGTTGAGAGTTTGTGCGTTATTTTGGTGTTGATGAAATTGGGAGATAGTTTATAGAATGTTACTTATGAAGGGAGGGTTTTTTGGGAAGTTTAAATATAAACCTTAAGGAAAGAAAGGTAATTTATTAATTGCTACGTAATAATATTTATTTACAACACATTTTGGTGTACTTAAGTAGATTTAAAGAAGGCAAGGAAATAGTAGGAGCAATTACACTATAGGTACCTAGGTAGTATATAAAACAGCAATCTTACTACGATGAAGGTTACTTATAAACATCACAATTAAATCACTGAAATAAGCTAACACCTAAAGCCCAAATTAAACGAACACGACAAAAATAATTATCATAATTCGCTCATCATCTAACCAAACGCGATACCTCGACACAAAGCCTTAACTTACCCACTTACTCAAAATAACCGATCCGCCATCATGAACAATGACGTCACTTCCTGACACCCGCGTTTGATGTCACCCGACTGAGGGGGCGCCACTTGCGGGACAAAGATTTAACTAAGAAACAAAACACGCTTACTTGCGATGTTACCTATAGCGGGCGCTTATAGGGTGTTAGGAAAATGAAACAGGAATTAATATGTGTTTTGGGCTAGTAATAATAGCTGAGAATTCAAAAATATGCAATAGCGCCATCCATGAGCAAGATGCTTCTATTACATATGTACTTGTACTTACTTCTTCCAGTGGCGCTATCTATGAGCAGATTAAGAATCTTGCCTCGGATAGACGGGCAACAAAGTGATCCTTTAAGCGTTCCGTTTCTCCTTTTGAGGTACAGAACCCTAAAAATCGACACTGATCAGAAACTAAATATCTACTACTTAAATGCCGGGTACAGCACGCCACTGAATAACAGGTCTAGTCTAGGTAGTTATATTGTCAATTTAATTATGTTGTGTGTGTCTAATTATGTTGATGATAAAACGTAATAATTTCACTAAGTAGTCTAATAACGTCATCCCCCTGTATCGTGCCTCTCACCTCTCGCCATTGTGGTAGTCTGTGGCAGGCACGACTCTGTCGTCTAACTTTTTAACGAGCGCTCACATCCACTGCATCAAAATGACAATAAATAGATCAGTACCTACTTAATATAAATGTAGTTAGATATACCAACGTTTTAACCTAAACGTACCTATAGACAATTGGATCTAATCATAACAAAGTTTTAACTTTGCGCCTTGCTAAAATATGTTAGCAATGTATGCTAACGTAATTTGCTTTCGTTTTTTTTGTAGGTACATATAATTTAAAGGCGGCACGGTTATATTGCAGTGGCTGAGCAATTTATTAGCTGCTGTGCGACGGACATGTCGCGGGCTCGATCCCCGCACGAAGCAAATATTTGTTTCGAGTCTGGCAGTTGTGTATATGAAATTAGTGTTTGTAAACGCACCCACGATACAGTAGACTAGTCGGGCAATTTTTTTTTATATTTAGAAATTGTTAATATTGAAAATTTGATGTGCCTATACCTAGTTTTTTTTTTTACTTTGACTCGAACCAGTAATTCTGCTTGCTAGCATAAATAGGGATTATGGTAACACTTTCTTGCACGAAATTCATAACCTACTGTTAAAAGCAACCTCTAATGTCCCCACTGGGACCCAGGGCTCCTCTCACGTGGGTTAGCCTACAGGCGCGGTCGCAGCCGATGATTTGGGGGGGGGGGGGTCATACCGATTAATGCCGACGCGCTATACTTACCGTGAATTACCGCGTTTGGCGCATTTTTGTACGATTTTGGGGGGTAAAAAACAGTCGCATCGGGTTAGGCTGGAAATCGGCCCCGGAAAAGGCTAGGCGGATGAAGAGTGTTCGTTTAAGAGACTTCAAAAAAAATAAAAATAAAATATTTTTCCACAACGAGCTACCTACGCTCTTGTTAAGCATCGTCAGAATAAATCATGTCCTCATATCGTTCTATTAACATTAATATAATAATTAGGTGTGCAATATGTAAATGTATGCTAAACACAGCTTAGCTGTTTGAGATTAGCTCACTCTAATTAGTTAATTTATAGCTGCACCGTCCATAATCGATTAGAATTGGTTTGCCGGAACTCACACGGACGGTGTAAGTATCTACAATTTTGTATCAGAAATATGAGGGGGGGTTGTTTGCACTCATAAATCAGAGCATCATTTCATAGGTCAAACAAAACAATTCGCTTTTTTTTTCGACTCTCCGTGCAAATGGCATCAGCTGATTGGGTCAGTTGGTCCAAAAATGTTTGTTGACTTTTTTTTATTTGATCTATCAACATGTTGCTCTGAATAAGATTCCAGACAACCCCCGATATGACCACGCATTCCTGTTACCTACATGAAATGAAAATGATATTTGTAAATACCTACCTAGTACGTAGGTACCTACTTTGCTGTTCATCATCTTGTCAAAATAACAGAACCACCTTTAGCGATAGTCATGTTGGTGAAGAAGTAATCACCAATAACTGTTTTACTCGACAAACTGTTAACTTATTAAGAGAGTAAAATATGACACCAATGAAATTCTATGGTTGGTAAATAAGGAGTTTTACTACAATAAGTACTTACTTATATCAATATACGAACGATTTTCCGAATAATGCTAAAAATCAGCGTTAAAAATTAACCACATTAAATACATAAACGACAGTTTACCCCGCACAAACAAGGGTGCACACATTTCATTAACCTTTACAGTTTAATCTGCAATCCATCGGATTCATTCGCCTTTTTTCGATAGTCCTTCACAACGTATATCGTTCTGGCAAAGCGGCTGATCAAATCAACCGTTTATTTGTACGGGGGCACTCGGCCGTGGCGGATATCGCGGATATTCTCGCGGATACGCGGATATTTGCGGTGTGCATTCGGAATTTAAATAGCACGCTTGTGTATATTGGTGTGTTCCACTAATTTGTAGTGTCCTGTTAATTCCGTGACATTTTGGTCACATTAGTTTGTCGTGGTGTTCTGAAATTAGGTAATTGCTGTCGACACTGCTCTTTGTTTGTATTTCTATATTGGCGTATCCGCGTATACCAATTTATTCGAAGTGGAATAGGAACAAAAAAATAAATAAATTTAATTACCATTCTCTCACTTAATTCCACCGGCGAGGCCAGTTTTTTCTTTATTTCTACACAAAAACATAACCATAAAAAAACCGGCCAAGTGCGAGTCGTACTCACGCACCGAGGGTTCCGTATCATTTTTGGACGTATAAAGTGAAAAAATCCGGACCGCATAACTAAGTTTGTTTGTGAAGGAATTTTGATGATTTTGAAAAAACTGAACTCAACAACTCTAATAATTTCAATATTTTCATATTTTTCGCCCCGCAATCTTCGGAGATAAGGGGGGGGGGGGGGGGAATGGTATTTTTTTGGACATTTTTATCATATGTCGAAAACTGTGAGACATAAAATAAAATAAAAATATATTTTGAAATGCGCAGATCAAGCCCTTTCATATGATATGTCACTCGACCTAGTAACCCCACTTTAAAATTTCGGACCCCCACTCCGGCCCCTTTTGCAATGAAAATAAAAATCTTTTTGGACTTTTTTCATTTGCAATAAAATTGAACAAGCATTCTTTGTAACTGTTCCAAATTTTAAGTCGATAGCATAAGTAGTTGCTGAAATAAGCAGGTGTGACAGACAGACAGACAGACGAAGTCGCACCAAAACGGTTCCTTTTTTACCATTTTGGTATGGAACCCTAAAAATTTAAAAAAATACGATGCACTATTGGCTAGATAATTGGAAGTTGTTAGTTCGTCCCTCATAATCCCTAATCAGCCGATCACAAAACTAAATCATAAACAAAAACACCCGCTAATTCTAAATCAAATCCCCAATTAACACTACCACATAAAATGTCCCGAAAATTAACCCTCTCGTCACTACTCGCCCTAAATTCGAAAATTCGTATTCCGAATTTCGTATATTCGTATCGACCGTTGACGGTAGATCGAAATTAACTAGGGATTGGTTGTCCAATCAGGCTGATCGCAGTGTTATGGAGCGCTCCACTTAATAATATGCCACAATGGTGTTTACACTTTCTCTTTAGTGCGACGTTGATTGGCAATCAAAAACGTTATTTAGCTGTTTCATTTCAGCAAGCATTATTGAGGTAAATTTTATTATAAATTACACACAGGGATGATAAATTCATTTTTGAAAATGAATGTTGAATGAGAAACAATTGAGTTCAGCTCACTTTATGCTACGTTATCATATTGAAAGGAAACTAAATTCCATCGGCCGTACCACAAAAAAATAAACATCTGTTCAACACACGTTCAACACGAATGCTACCAAAAACAATAGGCAATTGTTTTAGCACTAACTTGTCTAAAACAAGTGTGTATTATTTTTGGTAGCGTTCGCGTTTAACGTGTGTCTATCTTTTTTGTGGTAGGTAAGGCCGCATAAATCTAAAAAGTAAAATAAACCATACCATACCATACTACTTCGGCTACTTGAGGAATATCTAAAGTTTGTTGAGGAATAACCAAAGTTTGACAAGATTTAACTTAAAGTTTTGGTTAAGTACACTTATTATTGCCTAAAGTTATAAGGTCACTTTTCTGCGTTATAGGATAATCAAAAGTTTGGTTATGTATGTGTACGTTTAACTACAATTTCTTTCAGTGTAATTCACATATTTTGCATTAATATATTATATACCATTATCGGTAACATTGTAAGAAACATCGCGATGACATTCTCATAAAAGAGAAACACAAGTAATTGTTTATGCGTTTGCGTAGGTGGGGCCATAAAAACGGCGAGTTACGATCACGCGTCGCTCACACGTCGTCGGCCCCTAACAGCGTATTTACATACCTGAGTTACGGCGGGAAACTGTTCAAAGGATACGTATACAATGTCCTGGATAAAGATTGGATTTTGCAAGAACCGGCTTGTATGGACCAAGAAGCAAAATTTTGGTATCCCAGTGTGTATAGCAGTTCTAGCTACTTATTATTAAAATCAATGTTATTTCATTAGATCTACTCAATTTTGTGTTTTTTTTGTGTCCTATATTAACCTACCGTATATCTAACCTAATAGTTTTGTCTAAATATATTTGTTTAACTACATACGCATCTTAGGGTGAATTTTTAACGTTTGTAAAAGATATGTAAATGCGAAAGATTGTGTGTGTGTTTGTTACTCCTTTGCGGTGAAACGGCTTTGATTTGGATTTGGATAAAATTAGACAAAGAGGTAGCCTGAAACTTGAAAAAGCACATAGGCTACTTTATCTATTTTCACGCAGACGAAGTCGCGAGTAACTGTTAGTAAATAAGTAAATTAAAAAAAACTGTAGCATGAATTAGGTATATTGGAGTAGCCATCAGTTAAAAGTTGATTTTACTAAAATCTGTGGGGAACTGTTGTGAGTGATGATGATGATCCTTTTCAGCCAACTAGTTTCCAATGTTGCAATATATGAACAAACGATTCTATTTGACAATTATAATTTCACCACTGTGCATTTCTCTCAAAATAATCATCGAAGTCTCATCATTTTGTCAAAACAAAACGACGCTCAGTTGACGCCGCGCCGTAATTGGGTTCATTACATATTCTCGTTAAAGTTATTTGTCGCGAGAGCTTGCTCACATTCCACGCTTATTTCGTGGCCCACGACATGTTTATTGCTGCCGTTTCCTTGATTTTTTTGGATTTTTCAAGATATTATTTTGTAAAGGTTAATTGGTGTTTTCTGATTGATTTATTTAGTGATTGAAAAATTAATGTTCTTGATTTCCTTTCTTTATTTTAATCCTAGCCTTTTTCCAAACTTGATTGGGGTCGGCTTCCAGTCTAACTAGTTGCGGCTGAATACCAATATTTTACATAGCGCAACTGCCATCTGACCTCCACAACCCAATTATTGGGTAATATCGGTATTCGAATGTTAGACCAGTTATCAGACTTTCGGGCTCCTGACTATCTGTAACGACTGTCAAAGATATTCCTATGACAACCGGGACCGACTGCTTAACGTGCTCTTCGAGGCACGGAGGGGTCTCGATGTGTTAAGAACGGTCACCCATCCAAGGACTGACCGCGGCAAGCGCAATTTAACCTCACAGATCGATCGATCAGCGCAGCTAGCATTTAGCCGCGAGCCCCTCAAAAACTTCCTTTCTTTATAGTTTATAGCATTCGGTGAAAACTAAAATATTATATATCATTTAAAACACCAAACAGCCGTATAAGCCTTACAATCGAACGTTAAGCGCGGTACACACGCGCAGCATGCGGCTAATGGCGATCTGAGTGGTTTCACGTGTACACCCACCTTAGGCGTGCGGGGCGCCGCTAAATCCCCTACTTTTAGTTTTTTACTAACTTCTACGTAAAGTGCACATTGTATCGCTCTCTCATAAGAGGATTTTACGGAGCTTCACAGCTTAGCTTGACATGTTAATTTTATTAGGTAAGCTTAATATCAAGTGCATTTTCACTACTTAATATTAGCGCCGAGCGTTTGAAGGGTCAGTACCCCTATCATGAGTTTTTTTGACGTATAGTTTCGTTAATGTAAGCATATTTTGAATCTAAAATACAGCAGTCCTGGAACATTTTGATGAAATTTTATACAATTTGCACATTTTAAAAAATACAGAGAAATTAATTATGTATTTAATTTATTTAAACATTGGGTAACCAACGTATATTTTCAATTCAAAATATGCTTACGTTAACGATACTATACGTCAAAAAAACTCATGATCGGGGTACAGATCATAGAAACAAAGAGATATGCCATCATAGCAAATTAGTACAACAATTACAACTGTCGCCACTTTTAGTACATTTGTCAACACAATTACAAGCGCCCCTCGTGAATATAAAGATCTCCCACGCATTAAACATTCCACGCACCCTCAATCTAACACTGTTAATCGTCACTCAACACTAGCACTAAACTAAAACACTGTAGGTATTTATATCATCGATCGTGTTCGGTTCGTCGCCAGCGTGTACATTTTATATACGGTCAATGTTTTGGGAAGCAAAGTCTCAACCGCTTTTGATGTATTTAAGATTGTAAGATTGTATTAAATAAATAAATTGATCGAATTGATCGAATGTGACCGTATCAAAGCGTCAATTTTAGTAGCGCCTTGGCACATCTCCCTTGTTTCTATGATCTGAGTTTGAAGGGTTAGGTTAGGTTAGGTTAGGTTAGGTTAGGTTAAATTATATTATTATGTTGAGATAGATCACGAGTTTCTGTTTACAAATATATTAGGTGCTAATTACTGCCTATGTTATTTCAAGTTTTTTTTTCGATTATAGCAAAGTGTGTACAGTTTTCCAACAATTTTCCTGAAGCCTTCAATCTTACCTATTAAGGCCCCGGTATACGCCAACGGCCTTGAGTGATTTGGGCGGTATAGCTTGAGTGTTCTGCGCTGAGCTCAAGCAACGCGACATACATCCACCGAGCAATACGACTCGCCTATCAAGGAGCGCGCTGTGCAGAATTAGACGTATTATTACTTTTTAGTATCTAAAACATAAAATAAAAAAAAGTAACAGGTATTATTATAGGTAGTAACATAGTCTTTTCACACAAAACAAATCATGAAAATATCTTAAGCGGTTTGAAAGTAATTACGTTTTTATGTTTTGGGTAGACACGAATTCATGAATTTATTTCATTAAGTATTTTACAACAATAGTTAAATATTCACAGGTACGATTGATATATATATGTTCTAGTTTAACATAAAAAAATTGCACAACTAACCTGCATTATTTGACGGCGAAATAAGAGATTTAAAACTGGCCGTTACCATTTACCTTCGCTATATGGCTAGGTTCTTTATTTAAGAGGTCTTTGAAATTTAGACGCTGTTCATAATTTTATTCAAATAATATCAAGTGTTAGTAACCTTAAGTTCTTAACATCCAGTTCAAAGTGGAGATAGAGGCGATTCTAAGATATGTAGATAATTGAAATTAAACACATGAAAAAACATTACTTAACGTATTTCTAAATAGGACCATACAATTCAATGGCTACATCAAAATCAACTGAAACAAAAAAAAAACAATATAATTTTAAAGCACATAGGTATTGTTCCTATATTTTTATTGAGCTCAATAAAACAGTTTTATTTTCTTTAAATAACTACTTATAAAAAAGAGAGTAGTAATAAAATATAAAATTCCATATGTTTAGCGGGTGGTCATAATAAAAATGTTTTTCAATAGATTTTGCAGGAAGTTGTAAAATGTTGTGTATGTTGAATTTTCCACGTTTATTAATTAGATAGTGACAGACATAGCGAACTATTTTACGGTTTAGTTTATACATAGTTAGTTTAGGAAGAGGTTATTATGCGAAACGATATTTTCATCGTTCAATGAGTTCGTTTAATTTTAGATTTTACGCAAAAGGGCACTGGCAGACGCCCATAGAACGCTGGGCCTCAGATTGTGTAAGTCGGTACAGATATGAAATTAGTTTGGTGTGATCGAGTATTTCAAGAGTATTTAAATTCATTTTTTATTTGTTTTTGTACGTAATTGGGTTAAAGAGAAATATTCTTATTTCTGACAGTGAGGTTAAGTATGGTGTGAATGTTCCAGTGAAGTACAGCCCGACTAATGAGTTCTCAATTCAAAGGTTTTAGTTGCTGTCACCATGATATTCTGTGGAAGCACGCGCCAGCCAGCATGCACCCGTTTTTGTTTTAGTGGTTTTTTCAAAATGTCAATGGCATAATCATTTTATTTCTTATTTATTTCGATTTTTGATTCCAATTCTTAATCTCTAAGATAAATTAGGCAAAGAACAATTAAAATATATTTTTATTTTTGGTTAAGCTTTTATTACTGTACCATATCAAGCCTAAAACTGCCGACGTCCTTTTGTCAGCTAAAATGTTATTACAATTTTATGCAACGGATTGTATTTTTTTTTTTTTTTATGTATTACCTACTTATGAACGTTAATATTACAGACTACATCGGCATTGAAAAGCCTATGAAGCATTATTTACAAAAAAAACCGGACAAGTGCGAGTATGCCTCGCGCCCTAAGGGTTCCGAAATATGGCGCTACTGCATACTTCAAATGGCGCCATCTATGAGCAGATGGCTCCACTTATGGTCCGGTGACTGACGGCGGACAACAAAGTGATCCTATAAGGGTTCCGTTTTTATTTTTGAGGTACGGAACCCTAAAAATGAAAGAGTGAAGTAAGTATATCGTTTTGAAGAAAAAATTATAAGAAAAGACTGTATGGCTTTTTCCTTTAAAGACTATTCCAGCCTAACCTGCATGGTTCTTAGATAACATTTAATATTGTCTGCACTTTAAAAGAAACATAAATCTTTGAGTTCCTTTCAGTTTCTTCTCAAAGGTAGTCAGCTAAAGAAACACTGACCTCATCCAGTTTAAAAGTGTTTTATAACCTATTTACAGAATAAATATCGTAGTTTTTAAACTTTCGCGAATTGTACACATGTTTTTAATTATATCGTCTCAGGGCGGGTTGCTTCAAACCATCTGTATTCGTAAGTCAGTATGTAATCGTTAAGTCAGTATGAAATTGTCATACAAGCCGCCATATTTGACGGTTACAGATACGTAACTGTAAGATGAAACAACATGGCCTCAGTCTTCTCGTGACCATAGTGTATAATCTATGCTCGTGACCACGGTCAATGCAACTTGATCGAAACGTCGAGGTTAGTCAAAATTCTTATATTTTGATTAAGTTTGCGCGAAAAGTCCCGATATAATTAAAAACAAGAATAAATATCATTTTATTTCTTTTTCAATAGGTACCTACTTCGTAAAAATGATATATTATCGTTTTATTATCGTTCACACAATAACCTCCTCCTATATTATTATAAAATATTATTATTGTAGGTATTTCACGTTGTCTACTCAATGGTGCGGTCATGACAGACCTGCCTACTCTAATTATATATTATTACGGTGAAGATGAAAGCTTACATTGAGACGTATAATTACTGAGACGAATCGCGGACGCAAATATTGTTATTTTTTATGATTGAATAAAAAAAAATATTTAAATATTCTAGTTTTATGTGAACTTTATCATTGTTCCAGATTTTTCAGTTTTAGTTTTTGAGTACAGATGTTTAAAATTTTATTTGAGTAATGACTTCTTCCTCCATTAAATTCAGTAAGATAACAAAATAATATTTTTTTATAAAAGCAAGATTATTATGATGGTCAGCTATTGTCCTTAGCTATGTCTATTTATAATACTTCACAAATAGGTAGGTACCTACAATTTTTTTTGTAAACTCATTTAAAAAGTTTTTTTTTGTTTTTTTTTAATAACTCGGGACTTTACGAGCACAGAACATTGTGCTCGTAAAGTCTCGATTTATTAAAAAAAACCGGCCAAGTGCGAGTCGTACTCGCGCACCGAGGGTTCCGTATCATTTTTGGACGTATACAGTGAAAAATTCCGGACCGCATAACTAAGTTTGTTTGTCAAGGAATTTTGATGATTTTGAAAAAAACTGTACTAGTTAGGAACATCGTTTTATTTTTGTTTTTTATATTTGGGTCAATTCCTATCAACTCTAATTATTTCAGATCTTTCGCCCCGCAAACTTCGGAGATAAGGGGGGGGGGAATGGTATTTTTTTAGACATTTTTCATCATATGTCGAAAACTGTGAAACATAAAATAAAATGAAAATATATTTTGAAATGTGCAGATCAAGCCCTTTCATATGATATGTCACTTGACCTAGTAACCCCACTTTGAAATTTCGGACCCCCACTCCGGTCCCTTTTGCAATGAAAATAAAAATATTTTTGGACTTTTTTCATTGGTAATAAAGTTAAACAAGCATTCTTTATAACTGTTTTAAATTTCAAGTCGATAGCATAAGTAGTTGCTGAAATAAGCAGGTGTGACAGACAGACAGACAGACACAGACAGACCAAGTCGCACCATAAGGGTTCCTTTTTTACCATTTTGGTACGGAACCCTAAAAAAACATGCAGCATGTTTCATGTTCATGTTCATCATGATCAAAGAGTATAATACAATCTAATCATGATCCTCTCCAGTGACCGTCATTTTAACGGAATAGATAAATTTTATCTATTCTGTGGTAATTTATACCCAAGAATTTTCGTGAAGCGATTGAAATGAAAAAGTAGGTAGGTACAAAAATTTCAATCGGGAAGATGTATCGATGGAATCGTGATTTTTATTCATAATTAAGTGTCCGTCGGAGCTGATAGCATTGTGTGACGCGATTTAGACAGTTACGTGTTACAAAACCAAGCGCGGGTAGTTCGAGATAGCACCCGCCGCTCAACACGATGATACCTACATATTTCAGTCTTCGCGTAACCACGGTCAATGCAACTTGATCGAATCGTCGTGTTTAGTCAATATGCTGTTATTTTGATTATTTCCTGTGCGCGTAAATTCCCGATTTAATTTAAAAACATGTGTACATTCGAGACAGTTTATTTTTCAAGAAACTAAAAATAAAAACTATGTTTTTCAGAAAAACTGGATTCCTAGTGACAGTGGGCCACCGTACATGATTTGCGGTAAGTACGAAACATTTGTCCTTTTATTTTAAACCGGTGGTCGCCCCAGTGGTCGAAATTCGACCGTAGGTACCAAATTTATTGATTTTTTAAGTTTATTTGTAACACATATTACATAAAAATGTACTGCACTCCTTTTCCATATAAACTTTAATTAGGTATGCCAAAACTTATACTCTCAGATCATAGAAACAAGGAGATATGCCATCATAGCAAATTAGTACGGGAACAACTGATGCCACTTTTAGTACATTTTTCGACACAATTACGCGCATAATTAAGCGCTCCTTGTGAATAAAAAGATCTCCCACGCATTAAACATTCCGCACACCCTTAATCTAACACTGTTAATCGTCACTCAACACTAGCACTAAACTAAAACACTGTATTTATACCATCGATCGTGTTCGGTTCGTCGCCAGCGCGTACGTTTTTAATATGAGTAATTTGCTCAAGATCAGGCATCAAGCTCGATAGCGACTCGGCACACCTTGTTTCTATGATCTGAGCTTATACTCCTCGATGCGCGCAAAATGCTTAAAAAGGGTACTAAGTTTTTTCTTGTAGGTGTAGAACATCCAGCAATATCTTTTGGTTAGAATAACAAAGAACCTTTACAGAACAGAATATCCTGAACATTTGCACTTATCCTGAAACAGGCCATATTTCTTAAATCGTGCACCGAACTCAAAACCTTAGGTGTACGGAACTACATAAATCACACTAGCAAATGACTCCGGCTCGCCCTGCGCCTATACATCACGCTCTGCTCAGGACTGCACTACATATTTTATATATATATAATTTATATGCATATTTTATGGCCCCAAAGATTTACGAGAGCAGCCTCAGATTGTAGGTTCAATATCAGCCTTTTGTTTAAATCTTTTTACCCGACTAAGGCAAAGCCATAAGGAAGGGTTATGTTTTTAGTATTTCACCGTAGCGCCTAAAGTAATCGTCCGATTTTGATGAGTGAGGTGTCAATCGGTTTATTATTGGATACGTAGTAAAAAACACCCAGAATCGAACTTTGTTTAACTTGTTAAAACCTTGGTTTTCTTCCCCTAATATGTAAGTTAGCCGTGATTGTGTTTATTTTTGTTTGCTGCGTGTTTCCCTTTTGTTTTTCTTTTTTTAACCATTTACTGACACACTTTCGTAGTGTAAGAAACATTTATGTCATGTGTATCTTTGGTATACATACGACGATGGTAACAAGCAGGCGTCCGGCCCCCCTGATGGTAAGTGGTTACCATAGCCTATGAAACGCTTACATCACCAAGTAGGTACCACATGCGCTTTGCCGACCCTTTAAAATGAGGATTCCCTGTATCAACAGCTTAAGGGACATGCAGATCTCCAGCTGTCAACACAGCGCATCCTCAGGAGCTCTGGCGACCTTACTCACCACAGGAATACAACACTACCGAAGAGTAGCGTTATTGGTCAACGATTTCATTTCCGGACACTTACTCGTATTGTAAAAGTTAGGTTTTCTCTTCAGTCACATTTGTTTATTCCTCACCTCTTTAGACCTCATGTAGGTACTATGTACAGGGTTATTGGTAAAACACCAACACCCTTGCAGGAGTGTATTACTAACATCATAAACAGCAACTTTTGTTCTATGACTTTTTACAAAACATAATACATTTACCAATAAAAATAGACTTTCAAGTTTTTGTTGTACTACCTATCGGACACGTTTTAGATCTGTATTTTGAAGTAAATAAACACGTATCGGCCCCTGTGCGCTAGTATTTATAATAATAATTTGAATTACCTAGTACCAACACTACGAGTTTTCGAGTTTCTATGCCAGATAATATTTTTAATTTTGTATGAAAAAAAAAGATGAATTATCAAAATTCATAGAACAAAAGTTATTGTTTCTGATGTTAGTAATACATTCCTGCCGGCCTAGCATGGCCACGATAGAAACGGGTTTTGTCTACATAGAAATAGACAAAGTGACAGATTGTAGAAACATTTCTACGTTTTATAAATGAAACGGTAGAAATGTTTCTACAATCCGTCACTTTGTCTATTTCTATGTAGACAAAACTCGTTTCTATCGTGGTCATGCTAGGCCGGCTGCAAGGGTGTTGGTGTTTTACCAATAACCCTGTATAACCCTTTCAATAGCTAGGTACGTCGATTTCTGACAGTGTATCCTAAGAAAACTACTTAGCTAATACGCCCTATCAACTTTATACATGAACTTAAAACATATTTCAAGCAACATCACGTAAGGGCAAGTGCACGCATAACCATAAAGACTTAAACGCATGAGCGACTGAACGCGTGCGATTCGAGTGCGACAAACTGCTCAATTAGAGCCGGAGCACATTAGCAACATAGCGTCTTCTTAATGAACTTCCTAGGTGTTGAGAGCTAAATATAATCGGTTTTCGTTGTCGCAGCTCGTGCGTTTCGTGCGTGGTAGTGTGGCGTGGGCTTTAGGTTTCCTCGTGATCTAATGAATGGGAATTAGTGTGAGCTAGGCAGAAGCATTGCGTTAGAAGAATATATTGAAGAAAGGGAGCGTGCTTCAAAATATAATGTGTCTTTCTTTCTTTCCTTGCTTCGCTGTATGAGAACAGACATCTGATTTGATTCATTTCTTCTACTGTCGACCTGATGAATTTACATCACTGGATTGGCCAATACGTTGCCAACCTTGGAAATAAGTCGAAATTTTTCCTAAACTATACCTCTCTAGTCTCCCTATACTAATATAATAAAACTGAAGAGCTTGTTTGTTTAATTATACACGATAATCTCTGAAACTACCAGTCAGATTAAAAAAATATATTTTGTATGTGATAGCCAGATTCATGAGGAATAATATAGGCCATTTAACATCACGCCATGACCCTTAGGAGCCGAGCAACGATGGATAAAACTGCTGGGCAAAGGTAGAAAAATAATAATATCAGCCCTGTATAGAAACTGTCCCACTGCTGGGCACGGGCCTCCTCTCAGAATGAGAGGGGATAGGCCATAGTCCACCACGCTGGCCAAGTGCGGGTTGGCAGACTTCACACACCTTCAAGAACTTTATGGAGAACTCTCAGGCATGCAGGTTTCCTCACGATGTTTTCCTTCACCGTTAAAGCAAGTGATAATTAATTTCTAATACGCACATGACTTCGAAAAGTCCGCGGTGCGTGCCTCGGGATCGAACTCAAACCATTTGCCGTGGGAGGCACATGGTTAAACCACTAGGCTATCACTAACTGGGCAAGGGTAGTCCTACTATCCTACTCCTACTAATATTATAAATGCGAAAGTTTGTGAGGATGGATGGATGTATGTATGTATGGATGTATCGATGTTTGTTACTCTTTCACGCAAAAACTACTGAACGGATTTTGATGAAACTTTACAGTAACATAGCTTATACATCAGAATAACACATAGGCTACTTTTTATCCCAAAAACGCGGGCGAAGCCGCGGGCAGAAGCTAGTCTCTAATATTTTCTAAGATATACAAACAGTCCTCCTCCACACTAGCACCCCGACATTCACTTAGTGCATCGCGGGAGTCGGATTGCGTTCCGCACGCCAAAACCAACAGGGAAGTAGCATTGTGTTCGTTGCGTACATAGCGCCGCGACTATTGGACAGCGCACACCTCGCAAATGTACGCGAATGCGCCGCTACTTGTGTTCCAGGGTGTACTGTTTCATTGATGTAGGTATCGGAGTTGGTAGCCTGTTTTAAATTAGCTAATCTACATAAATAGTAATAGTACAAAGCTGAAGAGTTTGTTTGTACGCGCTAATCTCTGGAACTACCAGTTGGATTTGTAGGGGTTTGATGTATGAGGGAAGTTACTAAATGAAGGTCATGTTGGAATACATATTTTACTGGTACCAGATTACAGAATTATTATAAACTACATAATTAATACGACCTAACTATTCGGTTGCGGGGAGACGACTACTGGCTGCGCTAATACAATCGAGCGCCTGTATACAAAACCAATGCGTCAGCAGTCTGTCTCTACACGTATACATTGTGTCCCTACAGATTCGAAAATTTTTTTTGCATATAATGTATAGTGAAACCGCGGGGAACAGCTAGCTAAAGATATTTTTTATTTTTATTTATAATTTTTCGTAATGACAGAACAAACTCAAACAAACTCATAATACAGGGTGGCAGTTTAAACAGTGGAAATATTTTAAGGGGTCATTTTACTCATCATTATGAACCACTTTTACAATGGGTCCAACACTGAAATCGCGAAAAATAAATCAGCAGTTTTCACATTTTGTTGAGTTATGTGAACATAAATGTATGGAACAGCTGATTTTTTTTTGCCACCACGTATAAACATATGTTGGTGGCCGCACTGCAGAAACGACAAGCAGTGCGGCCACCGACATAATGTAGGTATATCTATGGGTTTGTTTTCACGAAATCGCCGTTGCGTCGCGATCGCCGTACTAGTGCGGCCGCAGCCTCACAGTCGAAAGTTTGATTAAATACCTAATAAGGTACTTTAGGCCCTATACATATATAAAATCCAATTTAAACCTAAAAAACTTACCCTTTTATATAACTATTGTACACAAACAACTTTAACTAGAACAACTATGCGACAAACAGTAGGTTAAATTTCACATTCCAATAACAGCAAAACAAATCGAATTACATCGCCATAATACTTGAACTAATATTTGTATTTGTAGGTTAAACAGTTGAATGCAGTACAAAACAATGATGGCGGCATACGCAGGCAGTGTCGTAAATACCTGCCGTTTATTGGTGCTAGCTTGTAGCTGGCAAGTCTACTGGAGCTAGTACTAGAATAGAGTCAAAGTCAAAACAAGCATTCGTTCGGGTTTGTTTGTTTTGACTATGACTCTATTGTTACGCGCTTTGATTTCACTTTCATTGTGAAAACCGCCAAACAGTGGAATGCGCTGCCCGAGTGGGTGTTCCCCGACAGTTACAATCTGGGTATCTTCAAGTCACGAGTGACTCGGTTTCTTCTACGCAAGCGTGCTCCATCGTAGACCGCATCATCGCTTAACATCAGGCGAGATGGTGGTCAAACGCAAGCCTATTATTAAATAAAAAAAATCAGTTACACCATTTACAGGCACTTTAGGCACAACAGTTGTCAATCAGTTTCTCCGTTAGTTGAGCTAGTTGCCCGTTCCGAAACGTAGATTCCTATAGAGGAGAACGGATAGTATATAGAGATTTTTGTTTGTTTGTTTAATGCACTAATCTCTGGATCTACCAGTCGGTTTTGATTTTTTTACGTACTTACATGATAGTCAGATTCATGAGAAATCGTATATGCTATTTAACATCACGCTATGATCCTTAGGAGCCGAGCAAAAAGAAAAAAAAAGAAAGAATGCTAGCGTAAACGAAGTAATAGCGCGGGTGGGTAAATAATCCGATTTCTTATAAAACGACGGGCGAAACTGCGGGGTATAGCTTGTTTTTTTATATACAGTCCACTTGTACTATGTACACATTATGTCTATCATTTCACTGTTATCAATCTGAAGTCCAATTCTCGTATATCTTAATAATCGTTTCCGATTTGGTTTCGATATAATCTCCATGCCTCAAATGTCACAAATGGTGTTCTCATATAAGTACTAAATGACAACGACAAACGGATAAGAGCTAGGCTATTTATGACATATTTTATATCACATTGAAACTATAGCGGAATTATATTTTGAACGTTTATATTTACGAGAATTATTAGCCTGCTACTTTTCACTTTCCTTCCACCATACTACTTTCCTTACCCACTCTCTTATACCACAAATTAGATCTGAACGCAGCACACCTTTACATCATAAATAGCGCGGCTATTACCAACAGTTGCCGGTAATGTGGCCACGCTGACATTAAACGTGCGGATATTGTTTCTGTCTGCGAGCATCTGAATGTTTGTAGCACCTGATCGCAGGGGTAATACGGAGGAATTAGCTTTTATAAAGTTCGATGAGATATCTAACAATTTTATTGATAGTATTGGAGAATTCCGATCAAAATTATTTGTAGCGTTAGTGAAGTTTATTTTAAAATTATCATAATAAACATTTTGTTATCATAACAGTATATTTGCCATCGACTCCGGTATATCAAATTATTAACACTTATCTATATTATTACATTATAAATAGCTGACGAGTTTCTTTGTTGGATTATTTGTTTGTTTAAAAACGCTAATCTCTGAAACTACCAGTCGGATTTGAAAAAATCTTTTTGCATTTGATAGTCCAGTCTGGAAGTAGGTTACAGGCTAATTTTAACACCCCGCTACGACCCTTAGGAGCCAAGCAACCACGGGGCACTATTAGTAACTATATTATTATAAGCAGCAATAAGTAATCATTGCCCCTTTCGTAAAATAAACAAAAAAAATCTTGACACCTTTCCCTTTATTTAGCCAATTAATTTACTTCACAATGCAATCACAACACGGCAAACCTTTACGACGCAAATAGCGTGGCCATAATGCCCGGCTATTATGAACAGTTGCCGGTAATGTGCCACTGTCATAACGCGGGGATTGTCTGTGGAAGTGTGGACACATCCCAATGTTTGTCACACCTGGCTATTTCGTTCATTAGTTGGTTGGAGGTGGGGTGCTAAACAGTTTATACCTATGAGCATTTGGGTAAGCTTAGTTTGTGAATTATTATTTTAAGTAGTTCGAAGATATTGGATAATATTTTTTATTAATTTCTTGCAAGCAAATTACAGACTCCAACTCAATGCCTCTAACTTTGCAGTTAGAAGGATATAGATAGAGATACGATGTCGTACTCATCATACGAGGTCATCCTACTAACTGCAAAGTTAGAGGCATTGAGTTGGAGTCTGTAATTAGTCTCCGATAGATGTTATCAACCCTCATAAGGGGCGTAATAAAAGAGATTCACCTAAATAACAAAAGTTAAACCTACATGTTGTTTTCAAAGACTTCTCCAACAATACCCCACATAAACAGGTGCGTGAAAATATTTTTTTTATCCCTAAGTTTCATGTATTGAGTGTCCACCTAAATATTCTTTTTTTTCGTAATTTTACTACACTTTTTGACGGTTTACAGATGACATCTACCTGCGTAGTTTTATCTATAAAGTTCTAATAGTTTCCGAGTAAAATGGCTGTAACATACGGACGGACAGACGGATAGGATGAAATTTTAGGGGTTCCATTTTTGCCAACTGGCTACGGAAATCTAAAATACAGTTGTCACATAATCTTAACTCTTTCATGACTGTAATGCATAATTAAGCGAATAATGTCAATTTTGATAATATTGTGTAAAAGTAGCAAAAGTTTGAGGGTGGTTAACCCCTAACTTAATGTCACTGACTGAACCTACTATTGAGAACAAATAGAATGACCTTAGATTATCTAGATTCCGCTCTACCTAAAAACAATTGCTTCTTGAATGCGTCAACTCGATATTGTAGCGTGTATTGACTATTTGCAACGACGCAGCTTGTGTGCGTAAAAAACACTAATGTCAACTTTTAAGCTTTTACCCGATTAATGGGAAAATTTATTTTATGTAGTCTTCTGCATGGTTCTGTTCTCCTAGTACTTTTTATTGGTTCTAAGAAAGAGAGGAGAGGAGAAAACCTATCTTTATCGCAACTCGAGTTACGAGATATACGTTACGTCGGGTCAGGTTAGGAAGAGGGTTACGTTTGGAACAAATATTATCATTTTTTTCAAGTTCCTAACCTAACCCGCAACCGGGTTAGGATTTTTGGGTCAGGGGGTCTACTCTCTAAGCACGAAATCCGTAGTTTCGACCTTAGTTACGGGCGTTTCTTACTCCGTATCACCTACGGACTTAAGATTAGTTCGGGGCCCGAACTAAGAATGAATGATAGCACGATTTGACAGTTGTCCCTACTCCCGATGTGTTTTTATCCATCCGAAAAATTTAATTTGACACTTGTTTTGACGGAATCTTATGTCTATTGTACTTTCGGACGGGCCCGTATCTTCGTTGACGGACTTACAGAGTAGACCCCCAGGTTAGGAAGAGGGTTACGTTTGGAACAAATATTATCATTTTTTTCAAGTTCCTAACCTAACCCGCAACCGGGTTAGGATTTTCGGGTCAGGTTCGGAATAATTCACTCTAGTAGACTGACGCGAGTATGCCATTCTAGCACAGTATTAGTTGCCGCATTTGTCTAGTAGCTACGTCGGCGGTATCTAGTCGGAGCGCAGCGGAGACCAATCATTTATCTATGAGAAATATGAGAATGACCTTTTTTGATAGATAATAATTATTAAATTCCGAGGAGAATAATGAAACAATGTAGCTGAGATCTATCGCCTATACTTTGTACTATCCCAATAAGAACCGAACAAAAAGCCTACAATGGATCATGTCCCATGTTCCAAATAACCTAGAACCACCTGCTGTACATTGGTTCGCAATAACTAACGAGTGACATCCCTGAGCCGTCGCGTTGTAGTGCTGGGACATACTATTAGTAACTATTAGGGCTGAGCCCGTTTGAGCCGCGCTAATGAAGACTAATCGACAATTAAATCAACAGGTTAGCAAGTTAACACGGCTTAGTCTATGTAAGTGTGGATTTAAATTTGGTACAGTACCTATAGGATGTGCAAGGATATGTGCGTGTAAAGGTGGATACAAACATTGCGAGGCATGCGCAGCGCACGACGCTCATCGCATGATTCGCAATGTGTGGATGTCCATATTCGTGGCGAGGCGTCGAGTAATGTATATCAAAGCGTGTGTTGCGAGGCGTGCGCGGCGCATGCCTCGCAGTGTCTGTATCCACCTTGTTTGGCCAATGAAGAGTTTAATAAAAATCGATTTGCATAATCAGCCTTTAATATCCCTACTGCTGGGATACAGATCTTCTCTCTGTGAGAGGGAGTAGAGTCTACCACGCGGCCCCAGTACGGATTGGTGGACGGCACATTATATCTTCGAATTTTTGGTTCTAGAGATGTCGGTTTCCTCACGATGTTTCCCTTTACCGTTTTTAGAGTAGTGGTGATGAAAATAATTGCGCAGTGTGCGCCACAGCCAAATAACACTACTCTTCGGTAGTGTTGTGTTCCTGTGGTGACTGGTGTGTAAAGTAGCCAGGATGCGCTGTATTGACAGCGACGGACCTGCTTGTCCATGAATATAACAAAGAGGTTTCTGCACAATCTTGTTTTAAACATTGCCCCACACCCAATTTCTTTTTTGTATAGCTAACTAAGTGCGTTTACAAACACATCTGACATACATAACCCTAAACAACTATTTGTACGCCATACAAATATTGATTACATGTGAGAATCGACCACACGACACGCAGCGCAGCACTCTACCGTTCAACCACCAACCATACCATCAAAAACATAAAACTATTGTGTCTTAGGTTTTCGCGATTATTACACATTATAATAAAACAAGTTTAAACGGATTAAATCGCGTATATTACAGATTTTTACAGAGTTTTCCTGACGTTTCGAACACTTTGCAGCGTTCGTGGTCGCAGGACGCCTACCTTTAAACTTGTTTTATTATAATAAAACTATTGATTTTAATAGTTACTAGATCATAAAATCTAGTTTATAAATCACAGAACTACAACACTCAATGCTTTTATTAGCGACAATTCTTGAGCACTTAAATGCTATTTCGATGTGATATACGACCGTTACCTGACATTTGTTCTAGTAGTGTTACAAGTGGCGCATGGACCGTGATACATTGTCGTCGTCTTTAATAGCTTGAAATATTACCACTGTGAATAATGTGCTAGGACGAGGTAATAACGTTTATTGGTATTGCGAGAATAGTCTAGGTATTTAACTTTATTTAGGTACCTAATAGAAGTTTTCGACCACATTCTTGTGAGAATCTGATGCTGTAATTTAAAGATATTTTATTTATTTGTCTGGTCATTCAGTGTGGAAATTTAACCAGTACCTAGTTTGTAGTATTAAAATAGTATGTATGTATGTATCTTTATGTATCAACGTTTCACAATATTCATATAACTAAACAAAGCCCCACAAAACTGTTTTGACAGTTTATCTACGTAGCTGTTTGTTGATCTTTGGATAATTGGATGAAACCAATCTAAAAAATAATTAAATTAGGATTGTGAAAGTGAGTACGATATACTTTTTCTTTATATATCTGTTTACTTATGCAATAAATAAAAGAAAAAAAATAATAGGTATACCTACTTAATACCTATACATAATATGTACAATAATAGAGATCCACCGGTATAAAGAACAGGTACAGTGCGTTGCTGAAAAACCAGCGCTTTGTTTCTGCACCGTGCATAGGTACTGCATAGGCCTCAGATCATAGAAACAAGGAGATATGCCATCATAGCAAATTAGTACCGGAACAACTGATGCCACTTTTAGTACATTTTTCGACACAATTACGCGCATAATTAAGCGCTCCTTGTGAATAAAAAGATCTCCCACGCATTAAAAATTCCGCACGCCCTCAATCTAACACTGTTAATCGTCACTCAACACAAGCACTAAACTAAAACACTGTATTTATACCATCGATCGTGTTCGGTTCGTCGCCAGCGCGTACGTTTTTAGTATGAGCAATTTGCTCAAAATCAGGTATCAAGCTCAATAGCGCCTTGACACATCTCCCTTGTTTCTATGATCTGAGGCATGGGCATACCATCTTTGCATGTGATTTTTTCTTTCTCTCCACATTTTTTTTTCAATTCAAACAAACTCATCTGCGGTATTATTAAATTACCTCAACAAAGCCAGAAGCCACACATCCGAAACTTATTCATACAACATCGTTTAAGAGTATTAACAAAATATCTGAAGCGAAATAATAAACCGCCGCACGTCACCTCAAGATAAAAGGGATTAGCGCACTTGTGAAACAGGTTGTCTTAACTTCCAACATACCAACATATTTTTTGCTACCCATCATAACTCTATTTACAACTAAATAAGGGTGAATATTGTGTGGTAGAACACCATTAAGATTTTGCAAGAAATAATCAGTGTATTATTGCAAGTGTAGGTGAATCTTTGTATAATTTCATTTCGCGACAACCCTAATGTGTTTTAGTGATGTGGTGCTGTCGATGATTTTTTAAGAAATAAATAGCATTAATTTAGACAGTGACCCAGTGGTAGCGGCCCTGACTTATAAGTCGTACCTAGGTCGTATGGGTTCGAACGTCGGCAGGCGCACACTTTGTGCAATTCGTTTCATTATGGCTGCTCTATAAACAGTGAAGGAAAATATCGTGAGGAAACTGGCATGGCCTAGAACCAAAAATTCGAGGATATGTGATGTCCACCAACCCGCACTGGGTTCGCGTGGTGGCGCACTCCCTCTCATAAAGGCTAGCATCTATCTGATTGAAATATATGTATTTGTGATTCTTTCGTTGGTAGTTTCGTTTTCGAAACTATATGGCCACAAGATTTCCACTTGTCTGCTGTACCTATTTACTCAAGTTTTTCTCAACAAAAACTTTGAAGGCTTCAAGCACTTCGTTGACATAATAATATTTAGTTTGAAACTTTACTGTAGAACGTAGTTTTACATAAACCTGTGTTTTCCAAATCATTATTTTATTAAGCCTACATTCAGCATACTCGTGAAGGAATACTTTATGATCACAAGCAGAGTATTTTTTTATTTTTTTTATACAATGATGATCGCAAACATGCGTACGGCCTGTCTGATGGTAAGCGATTACCGTAGCGACGTAGCCTATGAAATGCTTGCAATATTGAGGATCACATGCGCGTTGCCGACCCTTTAAAATGAGGATTCGCTGTAGCGTCATCTTAGAGGGCAAACAGGAGGAGGTTGCTAATTTACAGACAATAAAAAATATCAAATCTATCGACAACCTTAATCCACATTTGCCCACCACTACCTCAAGTTCATCACCAGTTAATAATAAGGGGTATAAGTGCGAATTTTAAGTGGCTCACATTTGAACCGACTTGTTTCCCCTTTATGTTGCAGATACGCCAGGTGAAGTTACAATGTGTGTTGATAAGGATTCTAAGAATGGCTTACTTTGTTTACTTGATTACCTTGTGCACTGGAGAAGGAGCTTGTGCTCCGGAGAAGAAGATAACGTGTTATTACCGTTGTTTGTGGTATTTTGATTATTTCTTTGTCCTCTTTATAAGTGTGTGTTGTCTAAGGAGACGAGTATAAGGTAATGATAAGACTAGGTACATCTTTGTTTTAAATTAGTCTCATAAATACAATGTACAATACTATCCAAAATAGAATAAGGATGACCTTGCGCCATATTGTGACGTTTTAGCTGTATATTTGTATGAAAAATCTATTACAATAGATTTAGTAAAACTAAAAATCGGTTATACAAAGTAAAAAAAATAACGTTATTAATTCGCAAATAATTTTCTTTGCAAGCCTTACTTTTCATGTGGTAGTTGACAGTTTGAGGTCATTGACGTTCTTATTCTTAGTTGAATCGCCTGTCGAAAGTGACTGTGTCAAAGTAAAATTCCGACAAATCTAACAAATGAACGGTCGTAATTTTGTGTAAAATTCTTCCTAAGATAAATTTCTCGGTTTTTTTACTTGCACGTTCAGATAACCCATGTTTGATTTATTGTTAGGTATGTACCTATGAATTTTACCAATAGGTAGATGTAATCTAACATCAACCCATAGACAAATATTTTCATTTTCTAAAATATAAAATACAAACCCAAAACTAAATCTAAATTCAAATCAAAATTCTAACAGATTGCAAAATCATGTAAAAATAAATTGTATGTATGTATGTATGTATGTATCTTTATTTATCAACGTTTCACAATATTCATATAATTAAACAAAGCCCCACAAAACTGTTTTCACAGTTTGTCTGTGGGAACAGATCCTTCAATATTATATAATATATAATATTTACATAATATTATAATTTAAGGTGTAGGTACATAGGTATAGTGCGAACACTTAACATGTATATACGAGTATTATCGACCTATATAAAAATATGCGTAATAAAAGTTTATCCATCGAACTAAACAGTTGGTTTAGCGTTAAAATAGCGCATATAAAAATACACGTGCGCGCAGGTAATGGTGATTGCGACCGAATTGCGGCGCGCGCGCACCCGACGTGAAACACATGGCCCGAGCGTTTAGGTGAAATACTAGGAATAAAAAGTCTTGATAATGGATCTAAAGAATTTTGAAAGATTTTCAGAAAAATATAGTAATACTGCTCTCAGTATTACTATATTTTTCTGAAAATCTTTCAAAATTCTTTAGAACTACTCTTAGTTCATGAAGGAATAATTTATGTAGGTACCTATTTATTGAAAATATCTACGGTCGTTTATCTTGACGAATAGCCCAATTGTCAACAGAAACTTGTCACTACGTCATGATGCGTTATCAAACAAGCAAGGAAGCATTCAGGTACCTACCTAACTTTTAAAATCATAACTATTACAACACTACACCACAATGTTTCAGATCTATTTAAAAAATAAATTTATTTTCGTAGAAAAGTGTATATTTCTATCCTATCAACTACTAAATAGGCTGATGTAAAAAGCATCGAGTCGAGAGGTATTAAAGAAGGCTATCAAGACATTTTGAGCGATACTGATTCTGAAATGTGTATAATATGATTCAGAATCAATATTATAAATGCGAAAGTTTGATTGGATGAACGGATGGATGGATGGATGTTTGTTACTCAATCACCCCAAAACGGCTGAATGGATTTAGCTGAAATTTGGTTCAGAGATAGATTATAGTTTGGAAGCACATAGGCTACTTTTTATCCCGGAAAAATGAACGGTTCCCATGGGATAGATTTGTGATTTCCACGCGAATAAAGTCGCGGGCAACAGCTAATTTATTATATGATTCAGAATCAATATCGCTCAAAACGTCACCTAAATCAAATAGCTTTTCACCCCTCGATATTAGGTAATCTATTATAGTAGGACCAAAACTATTTGCTCAATGTACGCATGTCGATCAAGCGCAAACGCATCAAACATTTCAGTGGAACCAACAGGTAATTTACAGCTGCGCGCGCGCCGATACCGTTATATGTTTATTTTAGTTCATACTATTTATTTCGTTGCTCGCTCGCCTAACGATGATTAGATTTTATTATTACCACCATCCGATTTTTAATGGCGATTCGCCACCTGGTTTCACGTGGGCGTGATTTTTTAGAATTAACGTCTGGAATTGATTAGAATTTCCAATGATTTCACGGTTCATAAAAATCAGTATATGTTGAGGAATTTCCTGACTTTTATGAAGATTTTTCAGTTGTTTTGAGCGTGAATCCGTCAATTATCTTCAGGGTAAAGCTTTAGTATTTTAATTCAATGGATTTTGAATCGCAGCTCAGTTTTTTTGGATCTTTTGTCGATACTGTGTGCTCAATTTCGTTCGCACTGTTAGTGGCTGACTTAACTATATATTTGGCGTTTGTAGCGTAGAGTCGCTGTTTGATTGGTGACTTCAGAGTTATAACTCTTTTCGCTACGTCTAGGCAGCTTCATACTTGGGCTAGTTAAGTTCCACCTTGTCTTAATATTTTTTTCCTGTTATAGAAACATCTATGAAGTGAAGGTTTACTTGTTTTATTTCTATCAATCAAATCAGCCTATCACAATGCACTGTTGGGCACAAGCCAGATCGAGGATTTAAAGGTTTAGTGTTTGATTCGTTACAATTCAAGGAAATTAGTTCCCACTTACAATTGCCGCTATTCCAGTGCACATTACCACAATAATAGTAACACAGAAACACTCGTATTTCAACTTGATCTAGATCTACAAACAGTTAATTTAGCGTTCACCTTTTCAAAACAATTTAGCGGCGATAAATCGTTAGCACCTCGCGCTGTCGTCGCGTGCACGGCGCGCGGTCGTTGCGTTCTCGGCGCGTGCCCGTGGCGTGCCCGTCACGCGGCACGCCGGCGTTCCGCGCGAGCCTCGCCGCCCGCCTACAATACTTTGTGTGAGGTGTGAATGATGGGTGTCCGATCTTGTTTATATTGGTGATTGAGCTAATATGTTTACGAATTGGGTTATTTGTACCTACTGCAATGTGCTGTAAATCGGACGCAATTAAAGGGTTATCTGCTGTTGTAGTTTTACGTGTTATGGTTACCTAGTACTTTTAACCGAAGCCAAAATAAAAGTAGGTTCTTCAATATTCCCTCTAGAGTTCTAGAGTCAACGTGAATAACTTATTTTAAAAACATAATCTTTCTGGCGCAGTCGGGTAAAAAGCTGAACTCCAAACATATTTAAAACTAAACTGCACATAAGAATAATAATTCTTCATAATAGGTCTTCATAAAAATCGAAATTAAAATAAATCACCAGAATCTGTCACCCGGACTATACTTACCTAATAAAGAGTCAATTGACACCTCATTCATCCAAATCGGATGAGTTGTTTAGGCACTACGGTGGAACATAGATACAACAGAGACTGCTAAAATCATAACCCTTCCTTTTGGCTTTGCCGAAGTCGGCTAAAAAGCGACTTTGTTTTATACTACCCTATACCTATATTTACAGGTATTTTTCAAGTCATAGGTATAATTATTTTGACATTTGAATTTTTATAAGACATTTACACGATGCCAACCTCGATAAGTACGTCTTATAATTATTAATTTACAACTCTACAACATGACTTAAAAAGTATTTACTATACAAAAATAAGGAAAATGCTGAGTAGAGATTTGAACTTAGAGCAAGACAGCAAGTGCAGTTTAATTTTTACCCGACTGCGCGACGCAAAGGAGGGTAATGTATTTATCAGTCTATGTATGTATGTATGTATGTTTGTTTCTATGCGGCGTGGCCACAGCGACAACCAGACGCTATAATTGTCAAAATGAAAAAAAAAAGTTGATGAACTATGATAATACAGAACGACTCACAGTCGGGGCCCATTTTAATTTTACCAATCAAATCTTCCCAAGGGGCCCCGACTGTGAGTCGTTCTGTTCTGCATTAGAATTTATGATTTGTTTTATGTGTGTATCGATTATAAAACTATTTCAATTGTGTAGTTATTTAGTATTACTTAACAGAATTCTAAACTACTGGGCTTGTTTCTTTCTTTTTAGTTTTTATTTAAGTTAATTCTTTCACGTATTTTTTAAAATTAGTTTTTACGCAGTCGGGTTTTTTGTTTTTCTTTATTTATTTTTTTTTAAGTTCCTCAGTCAGTTTTAATTTTTAAGTTTTAGTACCTACAGTTTAATCTCTAGATTTGCACTATCCACCAGATAAAAAATACAACAGATTTTACATGAAACGTTATTAGCCGTAAACGGTGAATTCGTTGACTTACATCCAACTATTCCTCTCATCACGTGCATTTTCGTACCTTTCGCATAATTCGCATACTCACATTATTATAATTCGTACAGCTGCGAGACATTATTTTAAAATAATATTGTTTACTCTCCACTGAGCGTTTCTCACGTTTGCGTTCCCCGTTTATATTCGCTTGCCGTGTTTTGAATACATTTAAGTGTATTTGTATACCCGTATTTACATAAATATATCGGATTAAATTAATAGTTGTTATTAAATAAACATTGGAGGAAATAATTGGAGGACCTTTGATCTGAGTAGTGGTAATGAAGTGTTAGGAATAGCACCTATCACCAATGAAATCTACGCGATATGACGCGACTCTAACAATCGGCCAATCAAGGATAGGTACTAAAACTTAACCCCCACGCAACTCGCAACTCTTCGAACTACCTATTCAATGTATTTGTCGGTGATAAAGGTAGGTAGGTACACGTTGTATTTATCATGAAAGGAAATCCGACATAGATTGCTTTATACTAAATATGGATATTCCCCGTACACCGCCACAGTTGGACGGTATTAAAGATAGTAAGTGACACAGCAACCGGGATATTGAATAACCTTTGTAACTGTCGTCATCGTCATTACTTTGTTAACCTGGAAACTTAACTCTATAAACAAAATTCCCTCATACCCTACGTGTTTGTACATTGAAAATATTCCAGAAAAAACAGTCGGGATAAGGTACTGGGGCGTAACCATGCCCAAAATTTTTTTTTTTAATTTTTGCCTGTCGGTGCGCGTATGACGTAAAAAGTAAGTACTGAACGGATTTTAATGAGAATTTCACAGCTTGAGGTCCAACTTTAAGCCATATTTCATCTTATTTCGGTGGGATGAACCAGAGACACAGCTTGACTTCGTAGTACTAGCCACCCTACACCAAGGAGGTCATTTAAAATGGTCAATCTAATGTAGTCCAGATGGACAAAGTCGCGCGGAAAAGTCTAGCAGAGTTCCACGTAAAAATCTAACCGTAATTATAAGGTATGTCATAGTATGTCTATGTTGTGGCGACTGCTATCCACCTTCTTGACATTTCGGAGTCCGAAGGAGTCAAAAGTATCATAAATCACACAGCATTAGTACCTTTAGGTACCAACTTTTTTTTTAAACAAATTCCAACATATAATTTATACAAAATAGATCAAAATTCCTGGTTCACGATGATTAAAGTCCTCCAAGATAGAACAAATTAATACTTGATAACACAATTAATTTGATGCTTGCGGCGACCGCGGTGCTAGTGTGAGCGAGTAGCGGGTTAAACTTGTATCTAGGGCTTGTAAGTTGTACCTAGTGAAAAATAGGAAACCATTTTTAATTTTAATGACTACTCACTTTTTATGAAACCGATTTAGATGTCGGTTGGTCTGTACAATCATAAGAATATAGAAAGAAGAAAGAAAGAAAAGTAAAAATATTTTTTTGTGACAGAGACACGCACATAATTTAAAAATAAAAAGGTCAACTGCAACGGAAAGGTGACTACTCAGCATAATGCTGTGCTATGGCGTAGATCACTACACAGCGCTGATTTTCAGTGATCACCTAAATGACGTGCGGAGTCAGTTACAAGAGAAACATAGTAACATAGTTATCATAATAAAATGGGACATTCTGGAGAATTTCCTTCAAGATATTTATTAAATTCACGAAAAATAGACTCAGTTCGTAGTCACTTATGTGAATCAACCATTGATTGTACATAAATATTGTCCGGTAAGATTGTGTCAAAATTATCTTTACATCTTTTCACTAAACCCTCTGTAAATACAGATAAGTATACCGACATTATTTCATTAAACTTTAAAAACAAACCCACTCGCTCCCTCCCCGCTAATCGCTACCACTCGCACCGCACCCGAAAACTCGTAAAATTTTCAATTTGCCCGCTAAAGTTTTACCTGATAAACGTGAACTTAGGTGCGTTAAAAGGAAAAGTATTTCGCAGATAAGACGCGGCGGTCCGTGTAATTACTGGGGTTGCTATCGTAACGTTTGTAATTTACTTACTGGGAATTAGCTCGCTATCTGATCCGAGTTACAGTAAAATGAAAGAACCTATTACGTGCTGTGGAGTAGGGGTACGGTAGGTACCTAGTTCCCATGAAGTTATTTTGTTTAAAGCACTGATCAAAATCGGGGAATATGTGTGTCTTCAAGTAGGAGTGAATCGGTTTTTCTAGACAAGCGTGTTCCATCGTAGACCGCATCATCACTTAACAATGGCAATCAAACGCAAGACTTTCATAGGCTAGGAAAAGGAGGGACTTCGATATTAGCTTGGAACGCATAAGTAAAGCATAGTGTCGTCTTTAAAAGTAAAAATGTCAATCAATTATCATGTGGTTCAAACATAATGGATGCCAGTATATACTAGATATATCTATCACTATCAGCACTGACCACCGCGCGAGCTTCTTCTACCATATCAAAAAGAATCACGTAAATCGGCTCATAGATCACGGAGTAATCGGTGTACATACTCGTAAATGAAAAAAGAAAAAAATGCAAAACCTTCTCCTTTTTGGAAGTTGGTTAAAAAAGGGGTACCTACACAGGTACACAGTTTTCTTTTCATGTATCAAATACAATGACTGGGCCCTATCAGAATACCAGCGCTGCGGCATTTTTAGGTCGCAGCATCATGCTGAGATAGTGGCCTTTTGGCCTCGCACCAGGTTTTACTTTTATTTTTATTTTTTAAACTGTTTTTTTTTATTTTTTTACTTTTATTAAAGTTTTCTTTTGTATTTTTTCTATTATATGTTGTGCGAGTTCGATAAATAATTTTTCTTTCTTTCTTTCTTTCTTTCTTGCATATCTTTCAATAAAACTGAATTTCATACTGTATCCATTCCAAGTCTAAAAAAAACCTCACACGAACGAAATGTTAATTTCTTTTTAAAAAAAGATAAACAAAAGGCATTCACATTTTAAGTGCATCCAGGTGCAATATGACCAAAATAAATTACGGAGAACTGCTTTAAACAAAAATGTGGCTATTCTTAGATCACTACCTTTCAGCTGCGGCTGAGCCGAACAATGCAGCAACAAACCTTTTAATATTTACACACTTATTTTCAACTTCGACTGGACATAACATTCTATGTAATTTGCTCTCTTCATAAATTGCAGATAGTACGGATAGTTTTACTTAGGAATCGTAACGTTTACATGTTTTATGAGGTTGGAGACAATTTTACGTAATTTTCCGTTGGATGCGGGTATTGCAAGACCAGTCGTTGTGTTGATATTTAAGATGATAATGATGATTTATACTTTGACTTAAAACTAGTACCTATATCGAAAAAAAATGATCTAGGGAAGATCATTTTTTTTTTTGAAATACTAGTTTAAATTAAGACGAGTTCAACTCTTTAAAAAGCTGCATTATCTTCATGATTTATTCCAAAAAAGAAAAATGTGAAAACAAACATGGCTTACTTCTTCTCCGCGATTGCATTTTTTTATACCACGATGGTGGAAAACAGGTCTTAGGTTAACGGTTACAGTAGCATAAGAAACGCTTGCAACACCAAGTATCATAATATGCGTGTTGCCAACCCTGTATACATTATGATGATTAGCTGTACCGACAGCAAGGGACAAGCAGGTCTCACGCCAGCGTTGCCAGACGTCCTGATTTTGGCGGGACGTCCCGATTTTTGGCCCCAAAATTAAATGTCCCGCGCGGGATAGGCTCAGTCCCGCTTTTCGGGGATCACGCGGCGGTGCGGCGCGGCGGTTATTATCATAGTAAAGTAACCTATTTTCACTAAAATATAATTTTCGGTGGCTATCTAGGTATATCATTGTAAACATAATTTAAAACTCAAATACAAGGATAAGTACCTAGCAGTGACGAAGGGTCAATTGTTGTAAGAGGTAAGCCGAAGCTACGAATGCTTACCTGGCCACGAAAAGCTAATTATAAATGTTTTGACAATAGTAGTCAATACTGCCTGTGCTATTTTTCGAAGGGAAGCCGGTAAGAATCGTATTGTAGGGACCCTTCGCCACTGGTACCTAGGTAGGTACTTATTAAAGATACTTATAAGGACATTCAGCAGTTTATTTTTTATTTTTTGCAAGGTATTAAAAAATAAACTGGTAAATGTCCCGCCGAAAGAATCCCACTTTTTTTACTCAAAAAGTAACAAAATCCCGCTTTGCCCAAAAAAAAATCTGGCAACGATGTCTCACGCTGTCAGCACAGCATATTTATATGCTCAGGAGCTCTGGCGACCTTACCTACCACAGGAACACAACACTCCCGAAGAGTAGCGTTATTTGGCTGTAGCATTCGCTTTTTTCTGCATTTTTCATAGTCGATTGTTTTTACAAATTATTCGTGAAAGATGGTTAACAAACTACTTACCTTTCTATCATTACTGAATCAACAAGAAATTGTAACGGTTATGTTCTAACAGTCAAGATACCAACATAACTCTTCCACAGAAAATCGTTGTTATTTTAAAATCGCCACCTCCCAATTAGGGTGGGTTCGCACTGCGCGTAAAAACATTCGCTGTACAGTCACAAACACAAATAAAGACGTTAAATTTAGAGTCGTGCGGTTCGAGCACCTGGCGCCGACGGCACGTGCCACTTTCGGGCTTGACTGTACTTCGTGGATTCATATAGAGCTGTTTGTTGCAGAATTAAATGAAATAAAGTCTTTTAAGAACCTTTATTCCTTTAAAAAGGACGTGGTTTCTAAAATTTAAGTGCTACGCGAACCCTTAGGGGTTCGAATGAAAATGTGGATTCTGAGGGGTTCGCAGTCATCTGGAAACTGTAACAGGGGTACGTTGGGGGCATAAGTTTGAGAAATCCTGCTGCAGAAGTAACTCCGATCTTTTATTCTTCTTTTATTAATTTTCTCTTCAGACTGTTTAAAATTTAAAACGATCGTTATAATAACAAGAAACGAACGATGCCTAATATGTTTAAATTTTGAGCACATTACTATGAATTGAAGATGACTGCAATCGAATTGATGCTTACAAGAATTATCAATTTTCTTGAAATGGAATCCTGCCAACAGTAACTATTAAAAAATATGACGTCTTTGGACACTCAAAAAAAAACACTTGACTTCATGTGTAGGTACCGATGTCCGATGTTTACAAAAACTAAAAATACCTATTTGCGTTGATGTTTCCACATTAAAAGTTAGTACTTTCCTCAGATTATAGAAACAAGAGAGATGTGCCAAGGCACTATTAAGCTTGAGGCTTGGTCATGATCAATGTGATCATGATCGGACCGAACGCGATCGATGATGTATTTATGGTGCTTAAGTTTAGTGTAAGTAGAAGTGAATAATAGTGTTAGATTGAGGGTGTACGGCATTTAATGTGTGGGAAATCTCTATAATTACAAAAGAGCGTTTGTAGTTATAACGCACACAGCTTTAAAAGTGGCGCGACAGCGGTTCTCGTACTAATCTACTATGTTAACATATCTCCTTGTTTCTATGAACTGAGGTACTATCAAAATATATTCGCTCGGTGGTACTATCCACGCATCGTCAACCTATCGACTCCAAAATACCGTCGGTATATTTATTCCGGTACTTTTACGGGGAACCTGGTCGCCGGCTAACTTCTTTCAAAGTCCGAATGCTACAGATGTTATTATTTGCACGTCCAATTGGCTATTGTTTTTCTTTTTGACTGTACTTTTATTTACTTTGTTTAAATTAAATCTTATTTCGTGATTGTGGTTTTTTTCAATGTTTTAATATAGCTGATATTACTGGGTTGGAAGTAGGTATGACATCTTAGAAAATGTCTCAAATTGGGCTATAAAGGTCTATTAGCACAATTTTACATCATCATCGTTGTGTAAATTCTTTTTTCCTAGTATTTAATAGTTAGAATTAGACCGTCACAAAAATAAATTATGATTAGTTATATATTTACAGATTCGTAATTATAAGGTAGCCCACCCACGTCCGACAATCAACCGATTGTTTGTCGGCAAAAAATAAAAAATGCAGATTTCAATACTGAAACGCATACCTACCTACGTCTTACATAATGTCGGTCACAAAATCAGTGATAAAAGTTAGCGAAACATTTGGCTCGCTTGTTGGACCTACAAAAAATATGACGTGGGCCTATAGTTTGAATGAAAAAAAGGAATAACAACCCATTTTTCCATAATGATCTGGTAAAAATACCTATACATTAAAGATTTCTTGCCCATTTAGTAACGCGAAAATACCTGCAAAATAGGAAACAAATCATAAGTTACTACCGTCCGTAAGCCCAAAGGTATGCAATAAACTAACAAATCCCTTTAGACACCACCCATAATAACTAAGCTATATTATCGCCACAGATAAATAATGTAAGTAAATCAATTAAGTTTTATGATCTGTGCCCTCTTCAGTCGCTACTGGCATAAAGTGACACGGTCAATAGATTTTATAACGTCTCGATTTTCCGAAATGCACGAATCCGTTTTATGAGCGAGTATCAATTATGACAGACATTTATTATCTAGATTTTCTTACTAGGTGCAATAAAATGTCCTTTCGGTACATTATAATTTGTTAGTTATGAGCTTAGGTACCTACCTACTGTTTTATTGCTGATCCGAGAAACTAGGGTTATGAATGCACTAGATCTTCTATTTACAGTGCAAAGCATGTGAACGGTCTTTGGTATCCACCAGTATCGTAATTACGTATATTTTGTTATGCGCCTGCCACGCACTCGACGAGTGGCATGGGAAGTAGCGAGGAAAAGAGGCAGAGACATAGTGTGGCAACATTACTCGTCATGCCACACGTCATGCTCCTCGTCCTCTCTCTCTCTCTCTCTCGTCTCGTCCGGCAGAGAGGGCAACATCGCGGCAAATCACGGCAGCGCGAGGAGCATAGCGATGAGCAGCGCAAGGAGCATAGTCTGGCAGGCGCATTAGAGATTTCCATGCGTGGGAAATATAGTTTTGCTAAAAGACAAGCATCTTACCACAAATACGGGTTTGTAAATAATCCAGAATTTATTACGATTATTAAAACTTCGGCTCGTGCGTAAGAATAATTGTTTTATAATGTAGTAAATTTTACAATAACTAATTAGGAACATCGGGTCTCAGTAGGTACTATTGCCTAGTATCATATGTCTTATTATATTAACACTTCGGCTCGTACGTTATGGTTACAATATAGCATATTTTATAAAATTAGGAAAATCAGTGTCTCAGTGTCTCAGTAGGAACTATTTGGTCTTATTCCTTGCTTTGCATCGAGAGCAATCATGAGCTTTGTATCACGGTTTTCACAAAGCCTTTGGCTTTTATATAATTATACCTGCCAGAAGACAAATATAAGAAGACAAATAACTAGCTGTTCCCCGCGGTTTCACAAACGTTGTTCGGCTCCTAAGAGTCTTAGCATAATGTTGAATAGCATAAAGGTACTATTCCTCATGAATCTGAATATCATATACAAATAAAAAAAATCTAATCCAACTGGTAGTTCCAGATTACCGCGTTCAAACAAACAAACAAATTCTTCAGCTATAAAATATTTGTATACCTAGGTAATATAACTACAAATTAACGACTTGCAGATGTTTTCCTTTTGTGAGACCTTGCGTCTTGCCAAATTTCATAATTCTAGGTCAACGAGAAATATAGATACCCTATAGGCTTTGATTTATATGCGGCGTTCAACATTGTTTACACCTCTAAAGGACCACCTTGATACTTTCACCCGTTCCTGAAAAAACAGGTCTTGACAGACGGACCACAAAGTGATCCTATAAGAATTCCGTTTTTTTCCTTTTCAGATACGGGTCCCTAAAAAACAAAATCTATGACGGTAGGTATTATTATGTGCTAATACAAAAACCAGCCAAGTGCGAGCCGTACTCGGCCACCGAGGGTCCTGTCCGTTCTTGGACGTATACAAGTTAAAAAAACCGAACCGCATAACTAAGTTTGTTTGTGAAGGATGGGGCAGGACAGGACATCGATTTATTTTTGGTGCAATATTCGGGAAAAATTTTATTAGGTAGGTAACTCAAATTATTTCAAATTTTTCGCTTTGCAAACTTCGGAGATAAGGGCCGAATGGTATTTTTTCAGATATTTTTCATCATAATGTTGAAAGCTTTAGGCGGGCATTATTTATAACTGTTCCAAATTTTAAATCGATAGTATTTAGTAGTTGCTGAAATTAGCAGGTGTGGCAGACGGACAGACAGACAGACGAAGTCGCTCCATAAGGGTTTTTACCATTTTGGTACGTGACCCTAAAAATGAGCACTAGTACGCAGACAAGGCTTAATTGTGCCATTATAGTGCACAATATCTTTAAGTCAGCTAGTCATCACCCTTAATGCTAAATATCCGCGCCTCATTGCACGCTATCACGCTATCGTCGGTGGGCGCTGGCTGGCTGCCAAGTCCACGACTGGACGGCAGGTAACTCTGGCAATGGTTCGAAGCCGCGTTCAGTTGGGATAGTGGACTGGAAAGCTATTTAGTATTGGGCGAGTAAGTTTTGGCAGTTATGACTGCCATTTAGTGTTCCATGCGCATTTAGCAAATGAGCCAATGGTGTCGATTCTATTGTTTACAAACTGAACTAATTTAGTCTCATTAGGTCTCTAACAAAAAACATGAGATATGGGATAAAAAATATTATGTACGGTACCGTACTGTTAAATAAATCCACTTGCATATTTTCAGCGAGAATTTAGTGGCCAGCGCCACAGGTCGCAAACTCGCGACTATTTTCTATATAATAAATCATATAGTAAATGATAAGGGTATAAATTAATTTGACAGCTTTTACCTAATAGTTTCTGTCCTTTTTACACGATTGCCCAAAAAAGAGTGTTATTTAACCTCTCAGGCGTCGCATTATAAAAATACATTAATTACTCACGCGCTTGGCCCCCCGCGGCTTTCTCCTATTTCCTCAGATTTTTTTGCAATTTTTATTTGCAGTTTTCCGCGATTTTCGGGATATTTTTCTATCAAACGATAGTTACAATCTGGGTGTCTTCTAGTCGCGAGTGAATCGGTTTCTTCTAGGCAAGCGTATCGCAAGCTATCGTAGACCGCATTATCGCTTAACATCAGGCAAGATGACGATGAAACGCAAGCCTTTTATTAAATAAAAAAAAGCGATCGCGCGGTTCAACTAACCCACCTAGCTCGCCTATCCACTGTCTCAATGTAAACGCGCGCGATCGACACGGGCGCGATAAAACGCAGGTATTTACGGTCTGCGTGCGGCCTATTGTTTCAATATCGATCGCAAACGTTGTTGTTTACCTAGTCATTGTGTACGCACCAGACCTGGATTTATCGTGTAGTTCTCGCCAAGGAATAGGACAGGTTTTCTTTTTGAACGAGACTATGTGAGGTGTTTTAGCGTAGTAGCCGCCAAGGCCTCTGGTCAGCAGTTATTGAATTATATTACTTATTTTAAATTATGTATCGTTCTTCTTCTTATGGTTTATGAGGCCCATCTCCAAAACATTTATAAGTAAACCCAAGGGCTGTTTAGATTTATTTTTTTGATGATACGCAAATGTTTTGACTTTTTTATATGTCAAAACTAAACACTGTCTGTCATTATCTTTATGTCGTGGTCGTGCGTTTTAATTGTCATTTCAGCAATCAGCCTCTATTCTGTACCGACACGCGTGATTTCACCGCGAGAAATGACAAGTTGTGTCCCTCGAAAGATTGCAAACAAATTGGCAGTACTCGCGGTGGTAGCACGCGGCGTGTCAGTAAAGAATAGAAAGGCTGCAATACCTGTGACATTCATAATTACCAAAAAAAAACAATTAACTAAGCACAGTCTAAATATTTGGCAATGCGAAAATGCAAAAAACCGCCATTTGTTTTCTTTCTTTATTAGTTTCAGATTGGCCGATCGAACCAATTCAAATTATCCATACCTATGCATTCTCTGAACATCAAAAAGGTATACACAAAAGCCTCAATTTATACGCAATTACGGATCCGTTAATCTGTCTGAAATGAATCGACGGCACATTTTCACGGTCACGGCGGCCACATCAAAGAGTTTCGATGCAGGGGACGAAGCACCCCTGTACAATACCACCCTCTATATTGTATACGATGTTCGAATGATTGTAGTGCAAAAACGGCGTATAATTTAAAAAATATTTGGTTTTTTTTAAGGATTTTTTATTTAATACGCTTGTGTTTGGCCGCCATTTCGCCAATGTTAAGCGATGATGCGGTCTACGATGGAATGCGCTTGCCTAGAAGAAACCATTATTATTTTTTCTTACGGATGTAGATATATAATGTAGGTATATAATGTAGAGGTTTGTTATTTAAGCACCAGGGGGGTGATTTTCGCGGTTCGATATTAATATCGCCTTCGATAAATTTGCAACAACTGTCAAAATCCCTACCATTTTGACATTTGTTGCAATATATAGGGTCCTACCCTACATACTCGAAATATTTTAAGAGTTGTATCTAACGGTGCCATAGATGCTTTGTAGCTAAAATTCAATAGTGAAATCAAACTTTTTCATAATGACGTAATTATTATAATTATTAAAAAGCTTGACTCATTTTGCATAAAACTTTTACTCTCTACTATTCTATGAATGACGCGCATTGTCCGCCCCGCGCGCCGGCGAGAGCGCGGGGGCGCGGGCGCGGCTCGTCATAGCCCCAGCTGTTTAGTTACATTGTAGGTATTGTCATTTCTCGGGCAGCACCATGCGCGGTGCGGCTGTGTTCTCCGGATGATCGCGCAGCGACCTACCTACCGAATGAACACTCAACAGTTACCATTACTCCACCGTGCCATACCATGCTAGTATCTACAATTTGTTATACAAAATTCTTACGTCCTATCACGTAAGACCTAACAATAGGTATCACTGATGTACGAAAATACACCTCTGCCTACCCCATCGTTACCCGTTAAACAGGGTAAGGTACCCCTAACACAATCGATTAAAACACCGTTTTTTATTCCCTTCGTATTTTTTTACGTAAAGGAACCTACCTACTATTTCTGATAAAATGATGCCTTTAGCTCAGTATTCATTCGGGACTAACTACACATCGGCTGTTAAATAAGTAGGTAGGTACTACCAACAAACAGCACCTACACAGCTGACGAGTGCAAATTGAACTCGCAGAAGCGAATGACCTCTGTCTGGTCCAGTTTCGTATTTATTATGTCAGATTTTCGACAGCTACATTTTATAGCTCATGTAGTCAACTTAGGTACAAGCGTCAGTCATAGTTAGTTATTTAGTTTATGTTTATTTTACGTAACATTTTGGTACCTACCTAGGTAGATGCCAGTTCGCGACTGTCGATTACCTACCCTACAGATAGGTAGGTAGCTACTAGTTATTCCACTGCAAAGATACCTAGGTAGGCAGATGCTATTTGTAAATTGACGTAGGTTACAATAATTTGGCGTGTTTAAAAATTAGAATCAATTCTATGTACCTACCTAGGTAAGCAGGTAGGTACTTATTTACGTTGTAATTTTTGCATCACATAACAACACACTAATTGCTTCACATATCCACCCTGCTGTTTGGACGCAGAGGGTTGCACGTTTTATTTGTCCTTGCACTTTTAACAATGTGTTTTCATCACTTTACTATCACTGCGACCATATCACTTCAAGAAAAGGGCTTGTACCTACTCTAAGCAAAACTTGTCCACTCTCGCCACAGCACAGAATCATGGTATTCTTCGTAGTAGGTATACCGGTAGTTCAACGAGTTAAATGCGGCCGGAGGCCTGATCATGTGAAGATATGCGCGTACGACATCGTCACGGGTGTTCGCGAGACTGAGGCGCGCCGCGCGGGGCGAGTGCAGCTGGCGCTACGGTGGAGTCGGTGGAGTGCGCGCGCATGCAATGGACGGTTGTTAAGAAAAAGGAGCCAGTATTTTTTTCGTGTGATAAATAATTTAAAAATAATTTATTTACAAAAAAATATTGTTAGATAAAAATTTTTTTTTCGTTTGTTTGGCATCTTTGCCACCTACAGATGTACCTATTAAAATATTTCGAGTATGAAGGGTAGGACCCTATATATCGAAGGCGATATCAATATCGAACCCGCGAGAATCACCCCCCAGAAATTATAATTAAGTTGGACTCTAAACTGCTAAACTGTGGAACCAGATTAAAATCCATTCAGTAGGTACTTTATGCATGATGTGCGCACAAACAGACAATTTTTTTTTGGAAGATAGGTAGGTACCCTATGTCCTTTTGTGTACATACCCTTACACCAAAAAGTCGTACATAATTTCATGATGATCGGTTCAGTGGTTTATGCATGAAAAGGTAACAAACAAACAAACTTACTTTCGCATATATAATACTAGCTGTTGCCCGCGACTTCGTCTGCGTGAAAAAGGATAAAAAGTAGTCTTTGTGTTTTTTCGGTTCCCAGGCTACATTTTTGCCAAATTTCATCCAAATCCGTTCAGCCGTTTCAGCGTGAAGAAGTAACACACATACACACAAGCTTTCGCATTTATAATATTGGTAGGATTAGTAGGATATAAGTTGCAAATTTTTCAACTTTAGCGCTAGACATTAATATGAATTTTGCGCTAGAAAATATGCAATATTCTTAAATGTCTAGCGCAAAAATCGCAAAATTGACAACAGTGGTTAGGATAGATAGATTTGTACGTGTTTATTCGCACCTCAATCGGTCGCACGTGTGACTGAAGGGCCAGTGTGCACGTAGGCCGGCACAGTCGCGATTCGACACCTGAGTACACTGCACCCCTGCGCTGTTGCGGGGGATGAAGGTACACTAGCGTGGAGACTACTCCGACAGAGCTTTGATTTAATTATTATTCTAAAAACAATATTTAGCTAAACTACTTCAGTTCTTTGAGGAATAACCGAAGTTTATTGAGGAATTACCAAAGTTTCACAAGACTTAGGTTGGTTACATCTATACTAATATTAGAAAGAGGTAAAGTTTGTATGTTTGTATGTAGGGGTAATCTCCAGAACTACTGATCCGATTCTGAAAATTCTTTTACTAATAGGAAGCTGCATTATCACTGAGTGCTATTATATAGGCTACTTTTCATCCCGGAAAAATGCACAGTGGGTCACGTGGAAGAAGTCGCGAGCAAAGTGCTATCTCTCTGGAACTACTGATCTGATTCTGAAAATTCTTACACAACAAACTTACTAACACTATTCTTACACTTCAAACTCAAAGTCAAACTCAAAGTCACACTCAAACACAAACTCAAAGTCACACTCAAAGTCACACTCAAAGTCAAACTCAAATGCAAAGTCAAACTCACACTCAATGTCAAACTCAACGTCACTCAAAATCAAACAGGAATTCAAACTCAAAGTCAAACTCAAACTTAAAATAACACTCAAAGTCACACTTAAAGTGAAACTCAAAGTCAAACTCTATGTCAAACTTAAACTCAAAGTTAAAATCAAATTAAAACTCAAACTCAAAGTAAAATTCAAAGTAAAACTCAAATTCAAACAGTACATTCAAAGTCAAAGTCAAACTCAAAGTTAAACTCAAAGTCAAACTCAAACTCACAAGTCAAATTTAAAGTCAAACTCAAAGTCACACTCAAACGCAAAGTCCAAGTCAAAGTAACACTCAATGTCAAACTCAAAGTCAAACTAAGAGTCGCACTCAAACTCAAGTCACACTCAAACTCAAGTCAAAGTCAAAGTCACACTCAAAGTCAAAGTCACACTCAAAGTCAAACTCAAATGCAAAGTCAAACTCACACTCTATGTCAAACTCAAAATCACACTCAAAGTCACACTTTAAGTGTGACTTTGAGTTTGATTTTGAGTTTGACTTCGACTTTGAATTTCTGTTTGATTTTGAGTGACTAAGTTTGACATTGAGTGTGACTTTGACTTGACTTTGCGTTTGAGTGTGACTTTGATTTTGACTTCGAGTTTGACTTTAAAGATTTTGAGTTTCCGTTTGAGTTTGACTTTGAGTGGGATTTTGAGTTTAACTTTGAGTTTAACTTTGAGTTTGGCTTTGAGTTGGGTTTTGAATTTGAGTTTGACTTTGAGTGTGACCTTGAATTTGAGTTTGAGTTTGACTGTTAGTGTGACTTTGAGTTTGACTTTAAGTTTAACTTTGAGTTTGACTTTGAGTGTGACCTTGAATTTGACTTTGAGTTTGACTTTGAGTTTAACTTAGAGTTGGAGATGACTTTGAGTTTGACTATGAGTTTGAGTTTAAGTTTTAATTTGACTTTGTGTGACTTTGAGTGTGACTTAAAGTTTGAATTTGAGTTTAAATTTGAGTGTGACTGAGTTTGACGTTGAGTTTGAGTGTGACTTTGACTTTGAGTTTGTCTTTGAATGTGACTCGTGTGTGACTTTGAGTGCGACTGTGACTGTGACCTTGAGTTTGAGTGTGTTTGAGTTTGACTTGGATTTTGAGTTTGACTTTGAGTTTGACTATAACTTTAAGTTTCAATTTGAGTTTGAATTTGAATTTGACTTTAAGTTTAACTTTGAGTTAGACTTTGAGTTTAACTTTGAGTTAGACTTTGAGTTTAACTTTGATTTTGAGTTTGAGTTTGACTTTGAATGTGATTTTCAGTTTGACTTTGAGTGTGACTTTGAGTTTGTATTTGAATTTGACTTTGAATGAGTTTGAATTTGAGTTTGACTTTGAGTTTGACTTTGAGTTCAGCTTTTAGTGACTTTGAGTTTTACTTTGAGTTTAACTTCGAGTTTGAATTTAAGTTTTATTTTGAGTTTGACTTTGTGACCTTGAATTTGAGTTTAAGTTTGACTTTTAGTGTGACTTTGAGTTTGTCTTTCACTTTGAGTTGGAGTTGACTTTGAGTTTGACTATGAGTATGAGGTTGAGTTTGAATTTGACTTTGAGTGTGACTTTGAGTGTGACTTTGAGTGTGATTTGAAGTTTGAAGTTGGATACGTAGCACGTGGACTATGTCCAAGGTTAGTACAATTTTAAGGTACCGTACCTTGAGTGTCTTGCGTAGACTTATTATAATGAAGTTTTTATCACAATTTTCCAGTTCGTTAATAGATAGGTACCTACCTACACCTGCCACATTTTGACGTCCTGAATTTTTTTCAGAGCGAGAGATTTATCTAGCAGGTATGATACATTTATAACAAAGTATAATAATTTACTACCTACTAACCAAACTACATTCGTCATAATGTTAATTTGGTGGCAAAACTTCGATTCCACAAATGAAATTTTCAATTTACTAAACAAAACAACAGCAAAATCCGTCTCCACACTTCACCTCACCGTTTTAAACAGATTCGATCACACATTAGAGGGGTGGACCAAAAAAATTGTCACAGGAACAATTACACGGCATCTGTCGCTGGCTCCCGCGCAGGGTCCGAATTTATGCTGATTGCATTACACTCCGCCGTGAGGGAATAAATTAAACAAGTACGCGTATGACGCATACGGTGTGTTATTGATTTTAAAGTAATTTGGCCACATCTGGCTAAGTTGAAAGTGATTTATCTTAGCATAGGCTATAATATCAACTAGCAATTTGGTATACGTAGTACCATCTAGCGTAATCCTAAAGCAATTGTGACCGTCGAAAGTTATTGTTCTTTCCCTCGGAAACAGTACCTTTTTTCTGAATGAAGGGTAACCTATATCCTTTTCTGTACCCTTGACAACATACATTATGGAAAATTTAATGATGATTGGTTCAGTGGTTTAGGCGTGAAAAGGTAACAACCAAACTTACTTTCGTATTTATAATATTAGTTAGGATAGTTGTTACCTCAGATCATAACACTGTTAATCGTCACTCAACACTAGCACTAAACTAAAACACTGTATTTATACCATCGATCGTGTTCGGTTCGTCGCCAGCGCGTACGTTTTTAATATGAGCAATTTGCTCAAGATCAGGCATCAAGCTCGATAGCGCCTTGGCACATCTCCTTGCTTCTATGATCTGAGGTTGTTACCGACAGTCTTAGCTTAAATAAGTATTGTTTGTGACACACTGAAGCATTGCTTGAGACTAGTTCCAAGCCATTTGATTGGTTGAAACTGGTCTCAAGTAATGCTTGAGTTTTGAGTCAGGTTCTGTAATAGGTTCGACCCAATAGACTTCAACCAAAACTATCGTAAAACCATATTTTGGCAAGTTGACTGGCTACGATATTAAAAATAAGACAACATGATAACGATACCGTAAACCAAACGTGGCGATTCATTTAGTCAGAAGAAAATAATAGTAATATAATCTAAATCATCTGCCTAGCCTTTTCCCAAATTATATTGGGGTCGGCTACCAGTCTAACTAGTTTCGGCTGAATATCAATATTTTACGTGGAGCGACTGCCATCTGACCTCCACAACCCAATTAATGGATAATACTGGTATTCGAATGTTAGACCAGCTGTCAGACTTTTAGGGCTTCTGACTACCCGTAACGATTGTCAAAGATATTCCTATGACAACCGGGACCGACTGCTTAACGTGCTTTCCGAGGCACGGAGGGGTCTCGATGTGTAAAGAACGGTCACCCATCCAAGGACTGACCGCGGCAAGCGCAACTTAACCTCGCAGATCGATCGATCAGCGCGGCTGTCATTTAGCCACGAGCCCCTCTAGTAATATAATCTAAATAGTCTCATATAAATCGCTGTTTGACAAGTCATAAAATTAAAGATACGCTTATAAACGTAAATGGCACGCAAATAAGTCTAACTAAACGTGTTACTTAGTCTTATTCCTACTTCAGAATACAAGAAAAAGATGAAACCAGTTTTATTTATCACAAACATCAAAAGGAAACATCTCATAAAGACTATCTTCCACAGTCCAGACTCAAGTGAGTTTCTATTATGCCATCACAGTTCGTGGAACACGTTCCTAAGCATTGTTCGACTGTATTCCTCCTATTAATGCGCGAGAAACAATTTGTCACTGCAATTAGCATAAGGAATTCATATGCACGCACCGATTAGTCTCACGACATTCCCTGAAGTGTCTTTTTGGAGATGTCGTGGCGACTATGCGATTTGTCGAAGCCAAACCGCTGCTGTGATGCATCGCTTACATCTGCCTTTAGCTATTGTGTGCAATGGGTGTGAGTAAATGTTGTATTGTTTCATACAGACGGTATGACTGTAAATAGTAGTCATTGTATTTGGTTTCAGTTTATTGTAAGGAATTTATTTTGTTAGGGAAAACAAACTATTACACATATCTTAAGCTATGAAATGTCAAACAAGTTGCGCATCAACAAGTTATGTGACAATGCAAACACGGTTCAATAAGTTAACAGAAAACTGAGTTTTCAACATGTTTTTATGTGAATGTTTCGCCAGTGCAAACATAAAGTTATACGGCCATTTTATCCCCTCAAAATATTCAACGAGATTATTTAGAATCCATAGCACTACAAAACTCGGGCAACACTCATCCAGCTGATGGCCTCCTGGGATTTGGCTGCATGGCCCAGTCCCTCAAACGTATCAACTACATCCATTACGCGCGTTCCCATAAGGGGTAATTAGAGGTCACGTGCACTCTGCAACTTTGCTGTTGCGTGTCATGTTGCTTGGTCCTCAGCGATATTTGCGCTTATTTATCCATATCGATTAACTAGCTCATATGAGGTTTGTGTGGTTTTTCTTTGAAATTTCTTACAATTTAAGCAGAAATTGCAGTAAAACCAGTGCGAAAATCGTAAACTAGTATAATTCCATCTTATTTGAAACTTTTCTCTTTGTACAATATATAAGACAATAATAATCAGACTTAGGCCCGTATTTTAGAACGATACCTTATACTCGAGCACTGATCTCTGCTTGAGCATAGATTGAAACTAGTTTTAACCAATCAAATGGCTTTAAATATATGAGGGGCTTGTGGCCAAATGACAGCTGCGCTCATCGATCGATCTGCGAGGTTAAGCTGCGCTTGCCGCGGTCAGTCCTTGGATGGGTGACCGTTCTTTATACAGCGAGACCCCCTCCGTGCCTCGGAGAGCACGTTAAGCAGTCGGTCCCGGTTGTCATAGGAATATCTTTGACAATCGTTACGGGTAGTCAGAAGCCCTAAAAGTCTGACAGCTGGTCTAACATTCGAATACCGATATTATCCATTAATTGGGTTGTGGAGGTCAGATGGCAGTCGCTCCACGTAAAATATTGATACTCAGCCGAAACTAGTTAGACTGGAAGCCGACTCAAATATAATTTGGGAAAAGGCTAGGTAGATGAATGATGAAATGGCTTTAAATCTATGCTCAAGTCGGGATCTGTGCTCGAGCATCGTTCTGTAATACGAGCCATGTTTATAAAACGTACGATACCTATTTATTCTTGAAGTTTGGACTGAATTTCACCAGCCGTTATAATAACACCGGTCGCCGCGTGCTCAGGCAGAAGCGATAACGAGCTGGCTAAAAAGAACTTTGTCTATTCTTGGTAGAACAGAGATTTGGAATTGGAATTGGTCTTGCTACCTGTGCTGGTTTCTCAACTCCTGACTGATGGTGCACAGAGGCGTTTATAGGTTACAGGTGACGTCACCAAATTCTTCAACCACTCCGTCACACCAAACACTCGTACAGTCCACCTATATAGGGCAAGCACATCGGCCACATCCGTTACTGTTCCCAGAAGGGCTAATTAGCGGCGCACTTGTGTCTTGATTAATGCGCGAACTAATTACGTGGACAAGCGGTGTCTGTCACTGAGTGCACCGTGATTTGTATTATTGGGTCATGATTTAGTTGAGTTGGGGTGGGCAGAGGCATTTTTTTTTTTTTTTTTTTTTTTTTGGGGATGGGAAATCATCAAATGACCCCTCCCGCTCTGGGCGGAGCGGAAGGGAGTGTCAGACTCTTACTGACTAAAACCCACCCATGTTCCTTCCTTAGCCCTTTTGTCCGGGTCAGCGGTATCCCTTCCGGACGATCCCGCTTTCCCGGCAGGCTTGGGCCCTAATGGGCCCCCTCTCTGATGCTGACATCTCTTTGAGGCGCGCGTGGAACACGTACGCGCCGTTCGGCACGGGCCTGGTCCTGATCGGACGGTGAGCTACCCATTACTCACCGCCCGCAGGCCCGCGCCTACGGTGGCCGGGAGTCGTCACGCGGCTCCCGACGCCCGGAGCGTCTACCGCGGCGGCTTGGACGGGAGAATCTCTCCCTCTCCCGTCCCGCCGCCTCCTTCACTAGCATGACTGCTTCGCAGAAGGAGGCGACTGCCTCCCACTCCCCCTCGCCCCGGACCATGGCTTGAACCAGGGCCGGGCGCGAGAGGTCGCCGCCGCTGCCGATCGCCTCTACGAGGACACGGCGGTGCTCCGCCCATGCAGGGCAGACCCCCACCGTGTGCTCCACCGTGTCCTCAGGGCGATCAACGCAGTGATGACACCCGGGCGTTTCCTCCCGCCCGATGATGTGCAGGTACCTCCCGAAACTTCCGTGTCCGGTGAGGACCTGTGTCAGGCGGTAGGTGAGGACGCCGTGACGTCTCCCTAGCCACTCCTCAAAGAGGGGTCTTACCGCCGCTATTGCGGCGTGCCCTGCGCTGGGTTGCGAAAGTCGTTCCTTCCATGCCACCATGAGATCGCGCCGGAGGTCCGTCCGCTCCGCCGCAATTTGCCGCGGAAGCGGGGTTTCCCCCCGACGTAGTGCCTCCGCGCGCCACTCATACAGGCGCGCGAGGACTATCGCCTCCAGATCCCACGGTGGCAGTCCGGCAAGGAGGCTTGCCGCCTCGCCCGAGATCGTGCGGTAGCCCCGGATCAGCCTTACGGCTACCACCTTTTGGGGCGCGTTCAGATAGTGGGCGGCTCTCCGCCGCAGTGAACGCGCCCACACCGGGGCCCCATATGTGGCCATGGACCGCACGACCCCAGCGTAAAGCCTCCGGCAGGAGGCGTTTGGACCCCCCAGGTTAGGTAGGAGCCGCTTGAGAGCGGCCACAGTCCGTTCCAGTTTGGGGGCCAAACGTCGGAAGTGCTCCACGAAGTTCCACCGGCTATCGAGCACGAGTCCCAGGTACTACATCGTGGACTCGACGCCGATGTGAACCCCTCCTACCGTTAGTTGGGATCCCGATGGTGGCCTGTTCCGAGGCCCATGAAAGGACATGGCCTCGGACTTATGCAGTGCCACCTCGAGACCCAACTGCCGGATCCTCTCCACGACTATCGCAACCCCGCGTGTCATCGCGTCGGCCGCCGCCTGATGCGACCTCCCCTGCGCCAGGACCAGCGTGTCGTCAGCGTAGCACACCACGCTGACGCCATCAGGGAGGTCGGCCCGCAGCACCCAGTCGTAACCGATGTCCCACAGGAGCGGCCCCAGAACCGATCCCTGCGGGACACCGCACGACATCTCTCGCCGGTTCCATTCCCCGTCGCGACCAGGGTAGATGACGGCCCTGTCCGTCAGATATGCCTCGACTATTCGACGGAGGTAGGTTGGCACCCGGTGATACCGGAGTGCCTCCCCAATGCAGCTCCAGGGCAGGGTGTTGAATGCGTTGGCGATGTCGAGTGACACCGCCACGACCACCCCGCCCCGAGACACCGCGTCCCCCGTCGTGAGGGCTCTCACGCGCATGATGGCGTCCACCGTCGAGCGCCCCTTGCGGAAGCCGAACTGGCCGTCCGCAAGATCCGGCCCCGTCCTCACCAGGTGCCCGACGAGGCGGCCCGCAATCACTCTCTCAAAGAGCTTGCCTTGCTCTCAAAGAGCGGAGTTTGTTCCGCACCATTTTGTAAGGGCGCCCCCACGGATCTCTATCGAGAGTCTCCAGCATCTCCTTGCGGGCCAAGTCCTTGGCCCGCCGGACAGCCTCCTGGAGGGCGGTCTTCGCCGCTCTGTACCCCTCGTACAGCTCCACCTCGATGGCTGCCGCATCCGGAGGGCGGATGCGGAGCCTGCGATGCCTGGCGTACCGGCGCCGCGCGGCGACGCACGCCCCGCGCAGAGACGTCAGCTCACGCGACCACCAGTACACCTGACGCCGGGCGCTTCCTGGCCGAACTCGGGGCATTGCCACGTCGCATATCTCGGACATGGCCTCCTGGAACCAACCCGCCTCGTTGTTGATATCGGCAGGCCTGACCGGTGAAGTCACCCAGGCCTGCACGATCGAGGCTTCCAGGAGAAGCTCCCGGTCCAGCTGCTTCAGCGCCCATCGCGGACCACTCGGGGCCTGTAGGACCGGCGCGCTTGAGGTCTGGGTGGAGACGTCGAACCGGATGTACCGGTGGTCGGAATAGGTCTCCACCTCCTCCATGACGCGCCAGTCAACGACACGCGGCGACAGAGCGGGGCTAGCGAACGAAATGTCCACCACCGACTCGCCCCGCATCCGCACACACGTGGGGACAGAACCCCGGTTTAGGACGACCAGGCCTGCCTCCAGAGCCCAGTCCTCCACCATCCTACCCCGCACGTTCGTGTAACGGGAACCCCAAGCCAAGTTCTTGGCATTGAAGTCCCCGAGCACAAGTACGGGAAGGGAATGGCTTCCGATGACGACACTCAACTCCGCGAGGGAGTTGTGGAACTCGGCGAGAGTTCGGTTAGGGGAGAAGTAGACTCCCACTACGACGACTTCCCCGAACCGTGCTGCTACGCACCCCTGACCCTTTCTGACACTCTCAAGGGTCGGGGTGCCGGCGGCGGCCGACGCAATTAGGGCCACTGAGCCGCTAAGGTCCTCCACCCAGTCATCCCTGGGCAGGACAAAGTACGGCTCAGCGACCACGGCGATGTTAATCGACCACTGCGCCATGCTCTGGAGCAACAGATCCTGAGCGCAGGCGCAGTGGTTGATGTTCGCCTGGAGGAGGCGTAATGGGGCCGTTATTGGCACTCCATTTCAGCCTCCTCCTGGGCCCCCTGTGGGGACCTCGCTGCGGGAGTTGCAGCGGCGGCGGTAGTGGCGGCAGCGGCGGCGACAGTGGCGGCGGCTGCGGCGGCGAGTACGACGGTGGGGGTGGCGGCGGAGGGCCTTCCCTTGCCCCTGGCCTTGGCGGGTGCAGCGCAGGCCCCGCTCCCGGCCGAGCAGAGGCACACGTTAACAGTAGCGAAGCTAAGATTTAGGCGGTAAATGTCTGGAGTACAGAATTTTCTTATAAACTTCCCTTCGTTGCTGGTTGTGGCTGCTTCCATAAATTTGGCGACCTCCCTAGGTGAAGAAATCATAAAAGGGTCCCAATGTGTTCAGACAAAAAAATCCATGTGAAGTTTTAAAACTGATATCATAGGTACCTACTTTCTTCAATTTTAAGTATTCTTTGGACCAGTACACCAAAAAAATATGGAACTCAACATAAATCCACATAAAACTTTTCTCTTAACAATATTCGATACTTCAATATCGATAAACACATCTCCCCTTCACGACAAAATATTATAAATCATTTCCCATACTGTATGTATATCGAGATTTTATCGACACCAATAACTGTTTTCGCCAAACGCATCGTTTTTACAACGACACACCGACCAACTTATATTTACCACCCCTACAAATAGGCACACGTCTCTATTTGCGAGTAGTAAAGGTCGAAATCCCTTGAGAACTGAATCCAAAGTAGTTTCGCGGTCGCAAAATTAAGTTGGTATCCTTTTGTAATTGTCTAATACCCCCAGAGACGGTGCGTGGCCGTTCTATTAACATTTTAATGCTTATAGGTGTAATCACAACATAAAAAGCTAATTTATATGCGTCTAGACGACACGGCAGCGGATTACAACTGAGGTGAACTTAACTGACTCTTAAGTATTCGATTGTGATTGTGAATTGCTGATCAATTTCAAGAAAGGCAGTTCTATAGGTCTTTAGATTGTCTGATGAGCTCTGTCTTTCGAGCTCTGAATCTTTTGGTTCAACCTAAGTGTAGGAAGAAAGTAAAGGTGTTCCCCAATCGTTACAATCTGGGTGTCTTCAAGTCGAGATCGAATTGGTTTCTTTTAGGCAAGCGTGCTCCATCGTAGACAGCATCATCGGGCGAGATGACGATCAAACGCAAGCCTTACTTAATATTGTGTGTATACACTAATATTATAAATGTGAAAGTTTGTGCGTGTGTGTGTGTGTGTGTGTGTGGGTGTGTGTGTATGTTTGTTACTCCTTCATGCTGAAGCAGCTGGATAGGTTTGGATGAAATTTGACAAACAAGTAGCCTGGCATCTTGAGAAGCACATGTGCTACTTTTTATCTATTTTAACGTAGACAAAGTCGCGGGCAACAGCTAGTAGTAGGTAATTCAATTAAAAAAAGTGGTTTCGGGTGACTAAGAAGCAAAATATTCTTAACTAGCTTCCGCCCGCGGCTTCGCCCGCGTTTTTCGGGATAAAACGTAGCCTATGTGTTATTCCAGACTATAATCTATCTGTGTGCCAAATTTTATCCAAATCCGTCCAGCCGTTTCAGCGTGAAGAAATAACAAACATACACACACACCCACCCACACACACACACGCACAAACTTTCACATTTATAATATTAGTGTGATTAGTGTGATTGTAAGCAAAAAAAGATTTGCTTCGTTTTTCATCATAAATAAGTGAAAGGTCGAGTTGAAGATATTCTGATCGAGATGCAGAAAAGACCACTATTTCTTTTTATTTGAAATTGTTCTTTTCTTTCAGTAGCTAACGCAGGTTATAACTATACGTATTTATATCAGGTGTCTGTCTTCCCACAAAAGTAGTAAGAGCTGTGAGAAATAGGGTCCTGTTTTGGCTGCGGGCAATATTCTAACACCTCGCCACTTTTGGTGAAAAAGAAAATAATCTGGTCTTTTTAGAGGGAAAGAGTTTTGATGTACCTAAGTACTATTTCATGAAGTCTATAGTATTGTAAATAGAACTTATTATCTACTTACTGTACAATTTGCATTTTATACAAACCTATACAATGGATATCTACCTACAGTGGAAAAAAAATGTCCTGTTGGTTTTTTCACAATTCCAATACTAAAATCAAATTTAAAGATTTTTATTTTATATAGATCAGACTAGACTTTTGCCCGCGTCTCCGTCCACATGGACTACAATATAGCCAGTAAATATGACCAGTTTAAATGTCCTCCGTAGTGTAGGGTGACTAGTACTACCAAGGGGTCAAGCTGTATCTCTGGTTTATCTTACCGGAATTAGGTGATACGTAGTTTAGATTTTAAAATCACATCAAAATCCATTCAGTACTTTTTGCATGATGCGCGCACAAACAGACAAACAGACAAAAATAAAAATAAAAATATTTTCGGGCATGATAACGTCCCGGTTCCCTATCCCAATTGTTTTTTCTGGAATATCTTCAATGTACAGACACGGCTTTTTACAATTTTATAGAATAGATAACAGGTACAGGACAAAACTAGGTGTACGGTTCCAAAGGTAGGTCCTATGGCGAAGAAATGGCACAAAAGCTGCACTGGAAGGTATATTTGATGGGTAGAGGTACAGCAAATTCCACCCATTTAAAATCCTAAATCTTACCCAGAAACGCTCATCAATCATCCGCTTTTCCCACCCTCAGTATGGAGTACCTCCATGCTAATAACGCACCTATTACAAAAGATATTGGATCCAACAAAAACCTAACGACTTTACAAAGACAGATCATCTGAAGGTACAAACCTGTACCAAATTAACAGTGCAGTTCATACCACCCTAAATGCAAGGATATAAAGTCTAAACTTACATAAGTGATGCGAAAGAATATTTTGCTGAATTGACGGATTAGCAGAAAGTAGAAATCTAAAACAATTTTATGCCTCGCAGTTGCATTGGATCTTATTATTTAAGTAATAAGGGTGGTATTCAGTTGAGTTACAGTGCAAGGTGGCTCATTTGGCCAGCTAGCTCATCAATCAAGCTGGACTTTGATGGAGGTGCAGTAATCTAGTTTGTCGTGTCTGTCTATCGTACCACTAAACACCTACTAATTGTGGGAACAGGTGCGCAAATTTTGGAAATTTCCTTTAACTTGTACAAAGTTTGTAACATACCTAGTTATTTTCGGTGATGATGTATTCCTATAGTGACCTACTAAAAATTGCTTATTCGACCAACGTACTCGTAGGTACCTACTTTAAAATAAAGTATTCTTTGTCAAACTTCTGTTCTATTCATTCACTTCGTTTATCTTGATTTCCTTGTCTTCGGGACAAAACAGTGATGGCACGGTTAGTGGTTGAGCGATTGGCTGCTACGCGATATGTCGCGGGTTAGATTCCCTCACGGAACAAATATTTGTTACAGGTCTAGCTGTTTGTGTATGTGAAAAAATCCACCCACGAACGATACAAGAAGAAATCTAGTGTGGGGCTAGGTTTTTAAAAAATAAAAAAAAATGTCTAATGACATCGGACGGACCTAAAGACGAATGCTACGGTATTGTGAAAGATTTAAAAAAGCATTTTGATATTTTCTCATCTCTGTTTGTACGTTGAACTTTCATATCCTGTCCAAGTATTTCAGCCTAGGTTTAATGGATTTTGGAAAAATCTTTTTTAGATTATTTAAAAATGCTGCAACCTAATGCATCACTAGGTCATTAGCTCAACCATACCCAAATAATCCTTCAACAACATTATTGTACTCAAATTTTAATTTCACTGTACAAATAAGAGGTGTACAAATAAAGCTCGGTTCAGACGCGCATCTGTCGATCGGTAAAGCTGCGCCCGCGGCACTAGCGAGTGCCGTTATGGCAGTAGAAGTTTTGATGTTTGGTATGGATAAGGCAGTTGAATAAGTTGATAATCTTGAATCAAATGTCGTATTATGAAACTTAATTACTATTCTTGCGATGTCGTATATTTGGTGAAGACATATTATTATCAAGCAACCATATAAAATAGTGGACATCTTACGTAGTTGTTTGCAAAACAAAATTAGTTATCTATATATATTTAATCAGCTTTATAATAACGTAAGCATGATCCTGTCAAAAATATAACGATCAGGTTAAACATACATAAGTAAACTAGTGGTTCGCCCCGAAAGGTAAACTCGTGATGTATACCCGTCTTACAACCCTATATCTTGGCAACACCTTAGCAGATTTGGCTCTTGTTCGAACTTAAAAAAAATCTTTTGTCTCATTATTTCGCTTACAAATTACGATACGACGCCGACGTTCCGATTAACGATACTCGAGTTATCGTTGAAAAAACATTTATACATACATACAAACGCCGGATTGTTCCAGTAAACTCGGAGAATTCAAAGTCAAAGTCAAAGCATTTATTTCAATTAGATCAATTATAGGTAGGTACTTTTGAATTGTCAAGAAGTCTGTCAGTTAGTCAGAACGATGAAGTAAAGTTCCAAAGCGTAGATTCCTATGGAGAAGAACGCGCAAGAAACTCCATGGTTACTCTTTTAAATCAAATCATTACAATATCATGGTTAAATTGTTTTAGTCGGAAATAACACAAATATGAGAGATCAATGTGGTTATAAGTCACTCTAGAATAATAGTAAACTCTCGCTTCACTCGCTCGTTCAAAAATATGCCGCATCCTTTCAAACGTTTACTTCGTTCTCCCACCATCTCATGTTCGATGCACTTCCCCTAGTTGATCGCGGCTTCAAGTGGCGAGGTGTACCACTCAGTGCCCGATCGATACCGTTTATTGTAATAGCTCGTACTACTCTATATGCTCTTGAAGTTTTTTGGACTTTCAATTTCAATCTGTTTGCAGCGACAGTGGGTTGATTATTTTGATGCATTGTAGTAGGTGGGTTACTGTTAATAAGAATATTCAAAATATAATTCCGACTTGGTTTCGATATTATAATCTCAATGCCTTAAACGTCACAAATGGTGTTCTAATGTACTAAATGACGACGTCAAAGGGATAAGAGAATACTGTACCATTTCTGACGGCATAGGGCATATATATAATAGGGCATTATGAGATTATAATTATCGAAACCAAATCAGAACTCATTTTTATTTACGAGAAATGGGCTTTTGTTAAAAAAAATGTGTTTTTTATTGTAAAATAAATAACAACAAGTTTACAGACAGCATTCAAGCTTCAGGCATTCAAGAATTTTAAACAAAACGCTAAATTGGACTGCAGTGCGTGTTTGACGAAAGCGTTTGCCCTTTGCATCTTATTACGAGTAAAAGTATTTCAAGGTATATTGTAATGTAATTTCATCAGTTGAATAATTCTACAAATTCATGACAATAATAATTATGTGTTTTTGTACTCTATTGCCATGGGAATTTTTGGTCAAGGATCTAGTCCTACTAATTTTATAAACGCAAAAGTTTGTGAGCATGTATGGATGTTTGTTACTCTTTCACGCAAAAACTATTGAACGGATTTTGATGAAACTTTACAATTTAATATAGCTTATACATCAGAATAACACATGGGCAACAAAAAAAGGGGTACAGAAAAGGACATAGGGTACATTTTATCCAGAAAAAAAAATACCTACTGTTTCTGAGGGAAAGAACAATAACTTTCGCGGTCACAATTGCTTTAGGACGCTAGATAGCGCTACGTGTATGTCACGCAGACGAAGTCGCGGCAAAGTGCTAGTATTACTATAACGTTGAATGTTCAATTGTAAAATACATTTAAAACGAGATACCTTTTTAAATTAGAGCTCCTATAAGCTTTGAATTAAACGGACCGTAATCGCAACAAACCGCAGCCGTCAATAATAACGGGCAAAATGTTTTACATGAAAAAACCTTTTTATAATCAATTGATTTTCCGAGCGATCGGACCTATATGTCGGACAAACGGACGGAGGTCGGTGCTTAAAATTTATGTAATTAAATACAGCGTGTCAGTCGGCTTTCGGGGTTTTGTTTGACCGACTTCGGGGAGAGGAAATTGTAATAATATATTTTTTTTTTATGTTTTTCCTTTCGTTGGGGACTTTCTCTTTTGTGTTTAAGTTGACCGTGATATGCAAATTTGGCTGAGATATCTAAATACAGCCATAAATTCAGCATCTACTTGTATACTAGTCATTATTATTAGTCCTCCATGTCAGCCCTATCCAGCCGAGTTAAAGTGATCATGAGTTTCGACTTTACAAAATTCTAAGCAAATATGTAAACGACTTTAGCGGACACAACCAGCGTCGATCTATCGTGTCTCTATTTAAGAATGAGATAAAAATAGTTTAGCACTCTGCGCGCACGTTTCATCCTGCCAGTTCGTTGAAACCCGCATGAGGGAAGGCTGCGTCTTTTAATCCTTACGTGCGGAGGCGCCGCTCCGCACGTAAGTAGATCGATTTTTAGTAGTTGTATTGGATTATTCATCATTATTTGATGTTATTTGATTAAATACGAGTTTCTGTAGGTATAGTCATCAAGTTTTTGCAAATAAAAGTATTAGTTTCGTAATTATTGTTCGTAATTATTTCTGAACCTCGCGTATGTGAGGGTCTGATTGCTGAAGACTAGCTTGCATGAGATTTTTTTCAGTATTTTTTCCAGGACCTCTGAACACTATTTCCAAACGATAACTAAGTTTTTACTGATCTATGCTAGTTTTTTTACTCCCGGTTGCAAAGGGCTATTCTGTACCGACACGCTGCGTGATATCACCGCGAGAACTGCCAATTTGTTTGACAACGTTCCACGGACAATCTCATCGTTATATTCTCTCTCGAACGTTCGCAAACAAATTAGCATACACACTAGACAGGCTGGTGAGTTGATGAGATAGCATTTTTTTTTTGCAGGTGATGTCGACAGCTCGATGTATGCTGTCCTCAATAATATTTGATACCAGAAAACTTCAGGCATAACAAAAGCCAGTACAAAAGCAGCAGTAAATATTACACATCGAGTTTGAGAAAGAGATAATCGGCTGGCTTCGGCCTTGTAGAGCGTCGTATCCGTCACTCATAACAATGTGACGTTTTGTCGCTAACTTTACTGAAGCCCAATTCTCGTAAATAAAAATGAGTTTCGATTTGGTTTCCATAAAATCTTAATGCTGTATATGTCAGAAATGGTATTCTAATTTCTCATATGCGTTTGACGTTATCATTTAGTACATGAGAACACTATTTGTGACATTTAAGACATTAAGATTATATCGAAACCAAATCGAAATTATAATTTGAACATTCTTAAAAAAGAGAATGGCCTTCTGACTGTTAGTGCTTCGTGCGACAGAGATGACGCTCTATAAAGCCGAAGCTAGCCGATTAATTATCTTTCTAAAGCTGATGTGTAATATTTACAGCCGCTTACTGTAAATAAAGATATAATAAGGTTGAAAATATTTCCTAATTCTAAATTATAGACATTAATTAGCAAAACATTGCGTACCTTATATACGACCAACAACATCGAAGTGCATTTAAATTCAGTGCCAGGGCCACCTTGCCGGTAAGTTTTCAAGTAATTTACGAGTGAATATTTAAGCATCACCTACCAGGGGATCAGAACATGCCAGGGGTGGAGTTTTGTGTGTTTTACTAATTGCTAAAAGATGTTAATCAGGTACCGGAGACATATAGCCGTCCTGCTCCAATACATGCAAGAAATAACGCGCTATCTCACTCACCTGTCCTAAAGATATAACTCAAAAGCTGAAGCAAAAACCATGACAAGGAATTAATTAGAACTCAAGGTAAATAATGAAGATTGTCGCTTGTACTAATGAGTTTTCTGTACAGTTCTGTTTGGTAAAATAATTATGAGACAGGTAATTACGAACTTTAGGGGAGTATGCAAATGGGCCGAAGTTAATTATCCAGAAAAATGACAAAGATTAATCAAAGAATGATCTTTGTGAATTGTTCGGCCGTTATGTTTTGAGCTATCTATCTTTTTGAAGCAGGGACCTTGGAAATCCCAAAAATGCATAAAGTGTATTTAAAAGCTTATTTATGATAGAAAAGTTCACTTTATCATCGCTATTATGAAACTGCTATTTGTATTGTAACCGTGAATCGAGAAAATCAGCGCATGATACCTATAGAAAATTCCCAAATTCTATTTGTAAGTAGGTACCTACTCATCATCATCATCCGCCTAGCCTTTTCCCAAACTAGATTGGGGTCGGGTTCCAGTCTAAGTGATTGCAGCTGAATATCAATATTTTACGTGGAGTGACTGCCATGTGACTTCCACAACCCAATTATTGGGGAATGCCGGTACATATTCGAAAGTTAGACCAGTTTTCAGACTTTTGGGCTCCTGATTACCCGTGACGACTGCCAACGATATTCCTATGACAACCGGGACCGACTGTTTAACGTGCTCTCCAAGGCACGGAGGGATCTCGATGTGTAAAGAACGGTCACCCATCCAAGGACTATCCACGGCAAGCGCAGCTTAACCTCTCAGATCGCGATCAGCGCGGCTGTCATTAAGCCATGAGCCCCTCTCTTTTTGTAGGTACCTACTATATTATAATATTTCAATCAACCGCCGCATCTGACCTCACAAACCGAAAACATCATAAAGACACAAACACACATTTCGCAGTCACAATCAAAAGCTAAAGGTTTTCATTAACCATCGTGTAACACCCTTACATATATAATCCTTTGACCACGTTATTATGCGACGTGCACCCTTGCTTATAAAAAAACGTATTAAAACGCAGAAATGTTTGAATAAGTGTGTGATTGCGGCCCGCGGAGCAGTGAGAGCAAAACGAGGCGTTTCATTAGTAGGTACGGAATCAGCTCAGATCATAGAAACAAGGGAGATGTGCTTGATGCTCAGTTTGGTCACATTAACCATAATTAAAACGTACGCGCTGGCGACGGACCGACCGCGGTCGATGATTTAGTTTAGTGCTAGTGATGAGTGATGAATAACAGTGTTAGATTAGGGCCTAGTTCACCGATAAGATAACAGTCCGTTAAATTGAAAACAGCTGTTTATTAAATCTTTTCCATACAAAACGTCATGTTAAACGGCCGTTTATAATTTATCGGACTGTTATCTTGTCGGTGAACTTAAGGCTAGGACGGGTTGCTTCAAACCATCTGTATTCGTAAGTCAGTACGTAATCGTTAAGTCAGTATGAAATTGTCGTACAAGCCGCCATATTTGACGGTTACAGATACGTAACTGTAAGTTGAAACAAGTGCCATACCAAAAAAAAAAAAAAAAGTTGAAATAACATGGCCTAAGGGTGAGTGGAATTTTTAATATGTGGGAGATCTTTATAATATATTCACAAGCAGCGCTTGTGATTGTGTCGCAAACTGTTCTAAATGTGGCGACAGTGGTTCTGGTACTAATTTGCTATGATGGCATATCTCCTTTTTTCTATGATCTGAGAGAATCAGGAATGTTCATTTTGAGAATGTTTTCTGTCTTTTTGTGCGATACCTGATGTGTAGACTGTTCGGTATTAAGGTGGAAATTGCGTTTGGGGACGTGTGTGTTATGTAGTAGGTCTATGTTATTTGTTTTCGTTGTGTTTGGTTTGGGAATATGGTTTTGGTTGTTAATGTCGTCTATGCTCTATTTCATGTTAAAGATTAAGGATTGGGTTGTAGAAATGGTTAGATATAAACCGCGTGTTTGCTTCCACCAGTATTTACAAAGCCGGTTTACAGAGCCGTAACGGTAAATTAATTTTAAGATCTAAAACTTTATATTTTTCATAATCATGTCTTGTGGATTACTTTAGCCTAATGATAGAATATAAAATGCAGTATAATGCAGTCAGAATGCAGTCATGGGCTGCGAAAATTTTGCAGAAGCCCTTGTTGTTTATTAATTTACTAGATGTGCTAAGATTCTTCTCTCGTATCGATCGACACGAGAAATACAATAATTATTGTACTCAATTTATTAGCTGAAACGGGACATGATAATAGGTTTTAAGTCTCCAGCTGAATCGCTATGCTCTAGACTGTTATTATAACTATTTATATTAAATGAACTTTTTCTGATCGTTACCTAAATGATTTTTGTTTTTTTTTATTCTAGGTATCTATAGGACAGTCCCGTAGAGGCGTAGATAGATTATGAAAGTACTTCCGCAATTAAAAGTGGATTAAATGTACCTATGTATTTACTATTCCTATGCGTTATTGCACAATTTTTGCTCTGTACGTAAAACATCAGATAATTACACCACAAATATAAAAACAACCAATTACATCATCCAAAACACTAATACTTTTTATATTTAACCCCAACATGCGTGTGGTCGTCTTCGGCGATAAAATGTGTCCAATCAAAGCATTTAACGGTCCAACGGCGGTTGTCAGCGGCTCGCGTAATTTGAATTTGGAATACAACGCGCGATTGGCAAGACGCGTCGGCAATGACGCGGTGTCGCCCCGATGTGTGGGGCGGCTTTTATATTTTAATGTCCAATGTTTTGATCGAAATGCCGATGTCTGAATTTTTAACGGCTATTAAAAAGATTTAGTGGTACTTGTGAGCAGTACTAAACAAATCGAGCGGAGATAAAAGGGTCATTATAATCAGTTTTGTGTGTTTTCATGTGACTTTATTTTTACTTGTGGAAAAACTATTTCTAACCAATTAAATTGTTTACGCGTTTCTTGCCGAAGGTTTAGGTATTCGTTTCTCTCGATTAGATATTACATATTCTCGATATTACATACCTACACTATCGCTATTGCAATAAGTTTTAACTGCGGAACTTTGAAGGACTGCAATTTGTTTTTTTAGGGCTATAAGTAGGTATATGAATAATCTTGCTACTCCTAATCAACTGATGTGTACTTGATACTTTTGACCCGTATCTATTATTGACCTAGAGTCACCTTGAGTCAATGTTTCAAACCCCCTGTTGTTAATATTTAATTGATATCTTTAACCGTAAGAAGAGGCAACTCACTCACACGCTTGTAGTGTAGCAAACAAAGATGAAGTGATATCGTTGGGGCAAAATAACTTATTTTTACGCATGTTTCCTTTATATACCAAATTGTTCAATTCCCAATTTTAACTATAAGACCATAAACATAATCTAGGTATATTTTAAAATAAACGTCGGCGCACACTAGATCGCTTCGCATCAGGCCGCGCGTTATGACGCGTGTCGCGGCCGCGCGGCCCGAGTAGTTTGTCTCCGCTGACCATTTCCTGCACATCCCTCCTGTACGTTGTTACAAGGATGTAGAGACGCTGTTGTTTGTAAAAATAATTAAGAACAAGCATTTTTTTGTGTTTCTTAAAACATTAGTAGCTGCGGTTTTCAAAATCTGTCAATTATTCCTATTAAGTTGAAATTGAAGAGGTTACAAAAATGTCAGTGACTCATTGGCTTAGGGTAACGTCTAAAGGTTGACTCATAGAGGATTTTCTCATTACACGATGTATTTAGATGACATTCGTAATGTAATACAAATATTAAATGACAATCCTGTAAGTGTACAAGTATCTATATCGTGAAGAGAAAACTTTGTAACTACCCCTTTTGAAATATGCAAGTACATAATTTTGCGCACGGAGGAGTGCAAAATTTGGCATAGTTAAAGTTTTTATGGAAAAGGAGTGTAGAAAGCTAACTTTATATTTTTTTTATACAAAACGCTCTAACAAACACAAAAATTTCGACCACAAGCGATAACTACATCTAGTCTACATTAGTCGGTAGAGTAAAGGTATGAAGGTATACTTGTATCTACGGTAAAAATAAGAATACCTGACGAACAAAAAATACATATAATTTTTCTTCTACAGTTTTCCCTGTCGCGGCTAGGTTGCTTCGACCCCCGAGGGAATATTTCAAGAATATTATTATGTAAGAACATGCGCGGGACTTTATGATCACCTAGCCTTTCACGGTGACCGCTCTGCCGCGTCGCAAACAACAGGGTTGCCTGTTTGCGTAAATATTTGAGTATTTTTATGTGTTCGTCTGTTCTGGGCCGATAACTTAGAATAAAAATGTGGAAAAATATATATTTTAAGAATAAATAGGTACTATCGCAAAATTAAGTAACTGGTAAAATATTCTATAGCGGCTGTAAAAGCGTAAGTTGATTATTTTGTTTTAGGGTTGTCTATGAGTAAATAACAAACTATGCTAATGACACATTGTTTACTTTGTGAAATTGTTTAGCCTACGTGCACTTACTAGCACCAGACTTATTTACTACCACACTTAGCATGACCAATTCTATCTCTATTCTACCAAAGAATAGACAAAGTTGTTTCCATCAAATCGTTATCTCTTCTGCCCGAGCATGCGAAGACCCGTGCTTGGTTAAAGAATAAAGACATTTCTTCTCTTCATTCTATGCATAAAACGGTAGAAATCTTTCTACAATCCGTCACTTAGTCTATTCTTCTGTATAAAAAACCCGTTTCTATCGTGGTCATGCTAGGCCGGCAGTATGTATGACTTGTGACAAAAAAATGAAGTCCTTAAAAAATATAATCTCGTGTTAAATTAACAGTAATATTATTATTTTCCTCTGTAGCAACCCTGCTAAGTCCGGAAGTTTGTCCGCGGATTCTTTATATTTATATTCACCTTGTCGTTCGTCCGGCAGATTTATTCACTTCTTTAGAGCGCGTGCACTGACCGTGTCCACGGATCGCCCCCTGTACGCTCGCCCTAACTTGCGTACGCACTAGGACTGAAAATTGCTATGTGACGGTTACGTTTAGGTGAAATGAATGAATGATTTATTCACTTAAAATTTCTTAACACTAAAAATATCTATCCCGATTAACTTTTATGTGCAGAATTTTTGAGAATTGTATCAGTTTTTTAGTTATTTTAGAACACAGTTACAATCAATACAGACCTACTTCTGCTTACATAAATAGCAATTTCTAAAATGGACATCAAGAACTACTTACTTATCCTTAGGATACAGAAAGAAAACTGATATTATTTTTTTTTCTCAAAACATTTACAAAATCACTTACAGAGAAAATACAATATTCATAATTATAACTTAAAAACTACACTAAGTCAATAGCGTAACGGGTACGTACGACGACAAAATCAGATCAGTAATTAGTTGCAGAAAAAGTATTCATGCAGTGTACCTACGACGCGACGTCATTGCGGCCAAGTGAATCATTCGTTTAGGTACCTGTCTCGCGCAAAACATCTTGTAAAATAAACACGGCGTCGTTTCCACCTAGTGCGTACACCCACCGCACCCCAGTCCACTATGATATGTGTTGCGTAAAATTTTGTTTTTCAGAAGTCAGGCCTAAGGTATCGCTGACAAATGTCCGACAGTTTATTATAGCGCGGATAAAAGGGATAGTGGAGGAGCACCTTAAACATGTTTGTGGGTACTTCATTTTTCTGGGATTTATTTTTGAGTGGTTTCGGTGGTTATGGCTATGTTTGAATAGATATGATGTTTATGAAAAGTAGACGATGCTATAGTAGGTGCCTAAGTGACGCTAGCCTATGAGCAGACTTTGAAAAACATCGAAGTAGAAAGGTCCAGTAGAAAACCAGCGTCAGGCACTAGTGGTCTGTCTCTCTATTCTATACCGACTTGCTGCGTGATATCACCGTGAGAACTGCCAATTTGTTTGCGAACGTTCGAGGGAGAATGTCACGGTGAGATTCTCCCTCGAACGTACTGCGTAACTAGAGAATAGACAGGCTGTTATTTATGCTGAATTGGACTTATTAATTAATTTTGTCTGTTTTGTGCCAAATGAATGTTTCTTTCTTTCAACATGGAACAGGGACTTCTATAAGACAATGTTTTTAATGAAACGTAAAAAAGTCTTGTTGCTGTGCGTCGCCTCTGCCTTGGTATTACTACGACAAACTACAATCAAATAAGTTGATGAATCTAAGGCTCGTATTACAGAACGATACTCGAGCACAGATCTCTGCTTGAGCATAGATGTCAACCAATCAAATGGCTTTAAATGTATGCTCAAGCAGAGATCTGTGCTCGAGCGTCATTCTGTAATACGATCCTAAGACCCGTATTCCAGAACGATACTCGAGCACCGATCTCTGCTTGAGCATAGATTGAAACTAATTTCAACTAATCAAATGGCTTTAAATCTACATATGCGCAAGCATCTGTGCTCGAGCCTCGTTCTGTAATACGAGCCAAAGTTTATTTCAAAATAACAGCATGTTTTAATATTCAGTTTTACAGCAAACAATGATAAATAAAGATAAAAAAACCGGCCAAATGCGAGTCGGACTCGCGAACGAAGGGTTCCGTACCTACCATTACCTATACCTACCAACATTAGACACTATATTATGATCGAGAAAAAAAAACGGCAAAAAATCACGTTTGTTGTATGGGAGCCCCCTTAAATATTTAATTTATTTTGTTTTTAGTACCTATTTGTTGTTATAGAGGGAACAGAAATACATTATTTGTGAAAATTTCAACTGTCTAGCTATCGCAGTTCATGAGATACAGCCTGGTGACAGACAGACAGATGGACATCGGAGCCTTAGTAATAGGGTTCCGTTTTTACCCTTTGGGTACGGAACCCTAAAAATCAATAAATCTTTACCACAACACTTCCGTGAGTTCATTCTAAGAGTCTTTAATACAATTTTAAGTAATTACCTAACTTATTTTTAGCGCTCCTCCCTAAAAGCGACACAATACATGTTCCATTCTGCCAATTCTCAGCGACCAAAAACCATCACATACATCGCTCAGTGAACTACCCCTAATCTCCATTACTCTAATCGCCCCGTCCCCCGCGGCATAACTGCACAGCGCGTAATCCCGGCATAGCCCCACCTGGCCGGCTAAGGGGATTGTGCACGCGCGCTTGAATCGCCCCGTTCGGGGATGTTGATTGATATTTTTGCTATAGGTATTTTTTATTATGGGTAGGTAATTGTTTTTTAGGACTCGATTAGAGGAACTCGTGGCTAAATGACAGCCGCGCTAATCGATCGATCTGCGAGGTTAAGCTGCGCTTGACGCGGTCAGTCCTTGGATAGGTGACCGTTCTTTACACATCGAGATCCCTCTGTACCTCGAAGAGCACGTTAAACAGTCGGTGCCGGTTGTCATAGGAATATCTTTGACAGTCGTTACGGGTGAGTCAGGAACCCGAAAGTCTGACAAAACTAGTCTAACATTCGAATACCGGCATTAGGTAGGTACCCAATAATTGGGTTGTGGAGGTCAAAATGCAGTCGCTCCATGTAAAATATTGGTATTTTGCCGCAACGAGTTAGACTGGAAGCCGACCCCTGAAAGCTAGGCGGATGATGATGATTATGATAAACAATCAACAATGAGAAAACTATAGCGAGAGAGATAACTAAGCGAAAACTTTGTCATAAAGCTTTTTATAGTGTTAAAGATTATATGGAGGACAAAAAGGCTTGGGATTGAGCTGTTCCAATACATACATGGGCCAATACTACTATTGACATAACCACTAAATTATTGCTCTTTTATTTGATTTTATAATTTTTTCTATATACACTTTGACATTGAATGTTTCCTTTTGAAACAATTTATATACAAAATGACATTGAATGTGATAATAATGATAATATATTGATTATAATTATTGTAAATGTGAGTACTATGTGGGTTATTATGTTACTGTTATAGATCTCAAGTTCAGTCTGACAGTTTGAGTACTTTAGGGGGCCTACCCAAATGTCCTCTCTGATGGTAATGTTCGTCGGGTCGTTGAGCTCCCTAAGTCTGGGTTGAGCTACCACGATACCCGGCACATGCGTGCACAGTCAGGTCAGGTCCACTCAAATCTGTATGGCTCTTTCCTCTAAAGGCCATTTCAGACTAACCTGCATGGTTCTTACACAATTTATCTTAATTGTCTGGACTTTAAAAGAGACATCAACCTTTGAGTTTGTTTCGGTGTTTCTTCTCAAAGGTAGTCATATAGGAAACACCGAACTCATCTAGCTTAAAAAAATGTTTTGACGTGTAAAAGTGTTATTTTTAACCTATTTACAAAATAAATATCATTTATCATTTATCATTTATATTTTTCTATGCACAAATCTAGCATACACCTAGAACTTTTATTTTACGATACATATTATACCTTCAAAAACAGTCAGTCTTATAGTCTTATACAATGACGCGAAAGAAGATGGCACACTTTATGACAACAAGCAATAATGCAATGACAATAACAAATCACCTGAAATGATCTTCATGCCAAACGATTCAAACCGTGCGCTGTAATTGACTCGGAGCGCATCTCAACAGGTGATTTGACACCCTCAATAGCTCACAGCATCAATAAACCTACTTCCAATTGACTAAAACTGAAAAACAAAAGGAATAGGTCTTCGTTTGTGTGCTCATCTAAATAGAGGAGATGTTGAGCGACATACGTCATCAATGAAGCGAGACAACGCGATGAGCTCGAGCGTAATAAATTAACTGAAACTTTGTAAGTTGTAAGTGTAGGTAGAGAGATGCATGTTTGTTTTTACACTTGCCTGTCTTAATTTATCCCGTACCTATTCTAACATTAGTAAACTGATTGGCTTAGCTCCTTTTAAATTTTACCGTTAACCCCTCACCGCTCATCATAAAATAGTAAAAGTTTTCATAATGAAAATTCCTTTTCCACGTGGCAAGTTAATTTTTGCACAAAATTCCGCCCAAATTGGTTCACAAGCCCTGAAAACGTATCCAACAGTTGAAGAAGTAAAAAAAATTCAGTTACAATTTTAAAATTAGTTGCAAATTGCAAACATTTTGATATTTTTTTTATTTCATTCATCCAGAAAGATTCACAGTCCGTGCTCAAAAGTGCACACATCCAATCACCACTCAACGAAACTACACATCTGGCCAAAACGATGTGCTCCTCTTAAATTGCAATTCACAATCGATCGCTCACCTCACCTCGGATCGCGCCCACTTGAGATCACCCCCGTTCGCCACTTATTGCGCCCCGCGGCTACTGGGGCAGCACTATTGTTCGATCTTTTTCATTAAAAGGTGAACCTTTAAAATATATTTGGGTGTGGGGACGTGATGTGCTCGGAATGAGGTCGTATGTAAAGAGATTTTACAACGAAAGATTTCCCATATATTTCATTGAGACTTTTATGTTTTAACCATCGAATCATCATCCCATTAAAAAGCCATCAATATTTGTGAATAATTCCGCATTATGATTAATAAATCTACATAATAATATATTTTAAGTACCGATAGAAAATTTAAATAAAAACCACAATAATATTTTAAGTAACGACTATTAACTAAAAACTAAGCAATTTAAAAAACAATAATTAAGTATTTCAGACACGCAAAATATAAAAACCCATAAATCTATTAGCCCAAAATTTAATTCTACTACATATATTATTTAATTTATTTAATACCCTTCTAAATAAAAACCGTCCCGTGCGCAATAAAGCGCATTCGTATGCAGCAACTTACAGCGGCCATTTTAATGTTTTTTGAATTAAGAACTCGCCCGCGGCGTAACGGTCATTTTTTTCTCCTTTTATATTATTTTATTTGCACAGGGGTTTACAGGGCAATAAAGGTAGGGATGGGTTAATAAATTTCGTACGTGTGCCGGTAATAAAAATTTTGATTGTGTTTTTAATATAATGGGCTCATTGGGTTCATTGTGCGGTACTATTATGATTTGCAGTGGATTATTCTGATGGATAATGCAAATGTTGGCTGGACATTGTGTAGTTCGATGATATTATTATTATTTTGGTTTGCTAAGCAGTACTGTGATGCAGATGTTGTTTGAAAGTTGAGAACCTGTTTACGATGAAGACCATCGATTAATAAGGACATAAAAATAACTGTTAAAAATTACGTAACTAGACACACCTAATTTTGCAATATTTTAATTTGCTTGTGTAGGTACTTATAAGTATTTACATATCGACACAATAAGATACTTGACACAATTCATAACAACTTAAAATAACTTCACTACATACAAATTAAATTACAATATCAAATGAGTAAGAAGAATTATTGAAAAAACATTTTTTTCCGATTCGCTAAACAATTCAACCAAATCATAGAGTCGCCGCTACTCCCCGCTGGAGGCGCTGCGATCGCCGCCCACGCGTTCTCCCGATGAATGAACGCTGTTTGGCCATTTTCCCAAAGGTATGTTGTTATATATTATCGTCTCGATTCCTAGAAGTGATCGTTTATAGCCGGTTTATAGCCGCGCGTGTATGAACATTAAGGATCTCTTAATGTGTATTGATGTATGTGTGTCAAACGCAGTTCTGCTAAAATAATCTTGTCATCTCATTAATGTTTATTTACATTTTCGGTTTTATGAGATTGATATTTGTAGGGACGGATTAAAGTCTCAGGGATTACGGATTTGATATTGGATATTTAAGAATCTTTTATTGGTTTCGGGATTACGTAACAGGGATGGATATTATGCTAAATATTTCGGTTATCCGATAGTTTCAAACATCCTTATTATTATGAGCTTTTTAATATTATGCAAAGAAAAGAAGAAAGCTTAAACTACCACAATATTAATACCACAGCCAAATAACGCTACACTTCGATGGTGTTATGCTCCTGTGGTGATTATAGTCGCCAGATCTCCTGAGGATGCGCGTGCTAACAGCAGGGAATCTGCTTGTCCTATAAGGCACAGTGAATCCTCATTTTAAAGGGTCGGCAACGCGTATGGTGATACTCTGGTTGCATAGGATACGCTTACCATCAGGCAGGCCGTACGCCTATTTGCCACCATCATAGTATAAGAAAAAAACCGGACAAGTGCGAGTCGTACTCGCGCACCGAGGGTTCCGTATCAGTTTTGGACATATAAAGTGAAAAAAACCGGACCGCATAACTAAGTTTGTGAAGGAATTTCGATGATTTTGATAAAACTGCACTAGTTAGGAATATCGTTTTATTTTTGGTGCAATATTTGGGTCAATTTCTATCTAGTCTAATTATTTCAGATTTTTCGCTCCGCAAACATCGGAGATAACGGGGGGGAATGGTATTTTTTCAGTCATTTTTCATATGTTGAAAACTGTGACACATAAAATAAAATAAAAATATATTTTGAAATGTGCAAATCAAGCCCTTTCATATGATATGTCATTTGACCTAGTAACCCCACTTTGAAATTTTGGACCCCCACTCCGGCCCCTTTTGCAATGAAAATAAAAATATTTTTTGACTTTTTTCATTTTCAATAAAGTTGGGCAAGCATTTTTTATAACTGTTCCAATTCGGTAAACTGTTTCAAGTCGGTAGCATTAATACCTAGTTTCTGAAATAAGCAGCTGTGACAGACAGACAGACAGGCGAAGTCGCACCATAAGGATTCCTTTTTTACCATTTTGGTTCGGAACCCTAAAAACACCGCTTTAATAACGTCATAGACGCTATTAGACAATTTTTTCAACTCGTATCGTAAATAAAGATTGCAGTCTTACCTAGATATTCCCTGCGCAAAAAGTAGTTTGCGTTGAGTTCGTTTTTGAATGGCTGCCAGGTAGTTAGCTCAAAGACACGAGTTACTGTGTTTTCTATCTAATATTGTTATTAGCGGTGCCTAGGTACACATTTAGCGGCTTACTTTTTCATGTCCACTTATCTAGGTGACAGGATTTGGTTGCCTAAGTGGCTTAAGGTATATTTTTGGATACGTATCGTATAGTCATGTCTTCGGAATTTGTTAGCTATGTTTAGCTAGACATTGGTGCTGATTCTGTTGAACATTGCACTAAACTAATTTTAATCACACATCTCTTTCTTACAAATATCATTGAAAAAGAACAGAAAATATTTAGAACTGTCAAATTAGTCTACGCCCTTGTCATTTACGGGAAAATAATCATGACCTATTGCGATTACGACTAAATTGACAACAAAACTATTCAAGTGGACTAATTTGACAGGATTAAATATCTGCTATCCCTCTCTCGTGTTTTTTATTAGAAAGAGACATAATAAGACTAAATTAGTTTAGTTCGTAAACAACAGAATCGGCACCATTGTTATTTATTTTATCTTAGTAAGTGACTGAGTGCATTTTATGTCTGTAACTTCATGTAATATCAGCCCATAATTTAGGGGTTCTCAATAAGGTCAAGAGAAAATATTGAAATATAATCGCCGCGCTTGAAAAAAGGATAGGGCAGTTGTGGTGATACTTAATGTTTTAAGAAATCCGTATGCTAGGTACTATTTCTTTTTAGTATAATGTTTTGTCTGGGCAGAATATTTACACTATTGAGGATATTAATCAGGCGGACAATACAACTCGCATGGCCAATTAGCTAATTAATGAGCTGAACGAATTTGAACCGTTTTATTGACACGATACTTTAAAAAAAAGCATTGACCTATATGTCCCTAGACAAGCAGTTCCGAACTAAAATCATGCCCTACACGCGGATACTTGTCTGTTGCTCACCGCATCAAACGTCAAAGTGAATGTGAGGCTTGTGTTGTGCCTACACAACACTTGAGTGTGACATGTTTAATATTCGGAACTGCTTGTCTAGACATTTAGGTCAATGAAAAGGCGAAATTATTTAAGTTATCCTGTAAGGGTTCCGATTTTTCTTTTGAGGTACGGAACCCTAAAAATAAATTAAATAAAGTCGAGTGTCCACTGACGTACCTACCGCATAGAACTCAAACTCATGTTCCGCAAATGAAACACGGATGACAGATGCCATCCAAAATTACGCAGCGCTGTGCCTTTTAGTAGCAAGATAAGTAGCAGCGTCGCTTCAACGGTGCGACGGTGCGGTGCGACACAGATAATCAATTAATTCTGCGAGTCGCGGCAATTAGTCGCAAGTCGCACCTCGCTGTTATGATTAAGATTAATGGTGGGGATCGGTTTATGCTATAAAGAAAGTAAGTAAGTCGTGGTAAAGAAAGGTAGTTTTTGGTTTCAAGTTTCCTATAGTCACAGAATCACACTAAGGCCCGTATTACAGAACGCGCTCGAGCACAGATCTCTGCTTGAGCATAGATTTAAAGCCATTTAATTGGTTGAAACTAGTAACAATCTATGCTCAAGCAGAGATCTGTACTCGAGTATCGTTCTGTAATACGGGCCTAAATTTTTTGATTGCACAAATTAATATGTAGGTAAAAAATCCCACTAATATTATAAATGCGAAAGTTTGTGGGTGTGTTTGTGTGTATGTTTCTTACTTCTTCACGCTAAAACGGCTGGACGGATTTGGATGAAATTTGGCAAAAAGGTAGCTTGAGACCTGAAAAAATACATAGGCTACTTTTCATCCATTTTCCGCAGACGAAGTCGTGGGCAGCAGCTAGTAAGAATATAAAAATAAACCAGGTGTATTAAAGGAAAAAGTAGAACAAGTAGTAGGTAGTAGTTTTTAATGTGAACGTATATACTAGGTGAAGAAGATAATAGGTACCTATATTATTTTTCTATTTTGTTTCTGATGGGGCGTTTCTTTAATCTAGATTAAAGAACGCCGTCAAAAGACTCAAAAAAATTACGTCGAGGAAAAAATGAAATAAGTAGGTAATTATCAGTTTCATGCACAACACTATAGTTCCTTTAAAAAGCAAGTCATAAATAAAGAAAATCAAAAGTACTATAACTATAGTAACAAAACAAAAGCAGCCAGCCTCTCAGTCCTTGAGATAATAAACAGATGGAAGCATTCAATGTTTTTCTTTACATACCTATACATGCCTACGTGTATAACCAGTACGTATATTTAGATGTTATTATCTTTCGAATAACGTCGTCGAACGAAGTGAAAATCTTACAAAGGAACTTGTTTACCTCTAATTAATATGCCGTAGGTAAGATTATAGACGCTATGGAGTCGCTTCGATTGTGAAAAATTGTGTATTTTAAATTCAAATTCAAATTCTTTTTTGCATTCATGTGTACATTCATGGTTGTTACAAGGAGTGGATATGGTTCCAACATGAAACCCGGTAAGGGCACAGCAAAATTTATAACAATAATAGTAGAGAAGGCTCTGACAATTCTAAAGTACATGCAAACGGTCCAACTGAATTAAATGTTTTGACTTAATTAATTATACCTAGGTATAATTAATTAAGTACATAATTATTATCTAATATTATTTTGCTTGAGATTGTCCTAAATATTCTGCAACTGAGTAATAGCAATTTTGTGTTAAAAATTCTTTTAGATATCTGTTACTCAAACGAGATGAATGAATGAGATGAAATGAAGAGCAGAGCAGCAATGGGGCAGTGGCCCGTCAGACAATACAATCTGGTCTGGTAGGAGGATCCTTCCATTTTAATGGAGGAACATTCCACCTCGTTCCTCCACTCCCCAAAGTGTCGTCTGACATGGACAGCTCTAGGGCTGCACATGTATGACGAAACATAGTAAGATGTCAGTGAAACAAATGCGTGGCACGAGTCTTCACTTCGAACTGTCACTTTGTGCCCAGCGTGGCAAGTGGTCACGCCCTACCGACGTTTACAGAACACGGTAATGCCCCGTAATATTTCAAAACGAGATGATTAATAATTACAAACTTATCACTAAAGTAGTTATGAAAATAGAAATAAATATTATTTTTATTGGATTAAGGGAATTGTGTCATATGCAGGGTTGTTAAGGAGGTGGTTTAAATCTGGTTTGTCGGAACAATGATACCTAAGTATAAACTCATTAATAATTAACTTATAACTTACTCCAGTGTTTGAATATTATTCTCGTATATGTAATTCAGTCTTAACTTCTAAGTACCTACGTCATACCGTCATGTAATTATTTTGTGTATGCGACTCCATAGCTCCCGTGTGCATCAAAACGTAGTGAATGACATCAACCCATTAGCGGTGCGCGCAGTCAGCGCCCTACCGTGTACACCGCGTTTGTCTAGGGCAGCTCCTTTTACAGCCTACGATCGAGTTCAAGATTATGATTTTGATTGCGCTGCCCGAGTGGGTGTTTCCCAACAGTTACAATCTGGGTATCTTCAAGTCAAGAGTGAATCGGTTTCTTCTAGCGCGCTCCATCGTAGACTGCATCATCGCTTAACATCATTCAGGCGAGATGGCGGTCAAACGTAAGCATATCGTAGAATAAAAATAAAAAATCCGGAGAAATAAATTAGACCTAAACTTAAAGCAATAGGAATTGAAGCAAACGCAAAGTTAACTCAACCTTGTTTTTTCTAGCTCTTGACAGGACTGGAAAAATAGACAGTGAGTATCTGAGGTATTTTTTCTCGTTTATTAAATGTCTTATACTATCTGATAATACAATAGCATTTTTACGCATAGTTTTGTGAGATTATACCCACATGTAGAGCACTTATCTAGCTTCGGGCATTGAGGTAACACTAGAAAAGACACCGCATTAGACGGGGCTGTCCCAATCAACTGCGGTTAAACAGCTGCACGTCACGTAGTGAATGTCGCATTTATTCTATTTTTTTAACACGGCGTTTGAACATGATGTATGTTCAAAGTATCTACTCTAGTGTTATACCTAAAGCAGTAAACGCTTTTCTTCTTTTCTTTGTTTATGGCCTCTCGCAGTTGGCTTCTAACAGCCGTCACTGCTTAACACGGACTTCTGGTGAGGACCTACAAATGCCTCCAGCCAGGCTTAAAACTAAAGTAAACTACAAACTAAGCGACCACACGCTAAGGGTACCCCCTACTGGGGTACGGACCTCGGCTTAGGGCGTCGCTGGGGGGAGGACAACTAGAGGGAGGGGCTACTAGCTGGAACGGATTAATATGATTTAGGGACATATTTACCTACAGGCTCAGCGCAGGCTGGCTCGAGCAAGGGTCGGTTTGGGGTCTGAGTCATACTCGGCGGCGGACTCGGGTCATGACGGGAATGTCGCGACGGGCCTCGTCGGCGAGGTCGGAATGATAAAGCAGTAAAGCAGTAAACACAACGTCGGTAGCTTTTATTAAGTTTGTCTGTTAATTGAACACGACTCCGACCCCAACACGACACCGTGTCGTGTCGTGCCATCTAAATGATCCAAGAGACATTCTCCCACGTACATCCAGGTTGCTTCGCTTAATCAACCCTCAAGTAATGAGGGGTATCTTCTGAGGGGCGCGGAATCAATTAATGAATATTTTACTTCTCCGGGATCTTAATCAACGTTCCGTGTCCCGGATTTTTGGGGATCGCGGGATTCCGGCCTCTTGATTTATTATAGTCCGCGGAAGTGATTGATTTAAACTTGATTTAATTATGAGTTCGATTCCCGTTTGTTTACGTTTTGTTTTGTGGCCATTTGTGGAATGGTTGGGTACGGGAGTGAAAGGTTTTGATGATGGAAATGTAAGTATGTTTGTGTATGGTTATAAGTAGTGACTGAAAATTATTATTTCCTCTCCTAATAAAGTCGCTCTAAATAACAATTATCTAGCTGTTCCCATAACTGTACTAATATTATAACGCTGAAGCGTTTGTTTGTTTTATTTCTCGATATCATAAGCAGCAGGTCGAATGTACATAATTATTTTATCCTTAAATGGCTTATAAGCTTTTGTTTCTCTTTTGAAGCCACTGACTCTGGTTTTCCTATCTTCATTCACTAAGATAATACTGAAGTACTTAAATGAAAGTCAAATCTGAGGGCTTTCTGATAGAAAAGTGAATTTTATTTATGCTTTTCTGAAAACCTTAACTTTCGTGGATGTCTCTTAGATTTATATTCAATGTCATGTACTCAGTCACCCCATTAAGAGTTTCTTTATACGTTGTATATCGCGAACATCGGTTTAAAACAACGACTCTCCTGAACATAACTAGTGACACTTCGCTTTCTTCGAGTCAATAACCTGTGTATCTCAGCTGATTCCGAAAACTAACGCTGATGACAACAAGCCGATACAGACTTATTTATTTCTTTAATATCTTGGTATATTTCACAAAAAAACACCTTGATTTATTCTAACATTAGCGAAAAGGATTTTTTTAACAAGCCGTATAAATCCGGTGCTAAAATATTTTGCAAGACCAACGGAAATACGCGCCCAGACTGTTTGGGAGTATGTTCTTACAAACAAACTAAAATCAGTAATAAATCAATGTCTTTCGTTTATTTAGTATTTCCTACGTAATTTTTCCGACGCCACCTTCGCCAGCTCGCGCTAAAATTGATCATTAACTAAATTTCAAAGATTATTCCTCTCATTTCTAGATCGCGACTGTTTGAAATTAATAACAACTTCTTTATTTGCCACATTTTCTACAAGATTCACAGCAAAATCAACCTTATTATTTTAAATTTAGGTGGTATAGTAAACTTTTCGCGTGTCACTTGTAAGTTTGTTTTTATACAGACAGCCAGAAGTTATAAATTATATTGTCAGAGCGAAGTCACCTGAGTGTTTTTATATTTTACGATTCTCTTTTTAAAAATGCGAAACATGTTTAGTTTGACAACGTAGTAAAATAATGTCGTAGGTAGAAAAGTTTGATGTTACCGTCTAAAAGCTTTTTTATGAAACACCATAATAATTTTCGGGGGAAATTATTATTTGGCCAGTTACGTGTCTGCTCCTTTTGATGTGTTTACTGGGACTAATGGGGCGATATTAGTAGGGGTTTACATCAAAGTGTTATGAGAGATGAGGAATGTTATTTACCTCTGTACTAGAACAAAAGTATGTTGAAGCTGATATGCAGTGGTTTTGTGTTCAATATTTTGATGACAGCTGTTCTGTTTAATTTTTTATTCGACTTCTTTATAGCCAAAAGGAGGATAATGAGTAAATCCACTATTGATCCGATTTGTCATCATAAATATCAATCACTTCTCATAGCTGTCGTATACCTACTTAAGATTCCTAAGGGATCAAAAAAATACTATCTTTCTCTTTTGATCATAGAAAGTTGGATTTAGACATCCATTGAGACGAGACTCTCAATGGACTAAACGACTGAATAAATTAAAACAGTCTCCGATCAAAGAAAATTACAAAAATCTTATCCACGCTAAAATACACTACATTTAAAATTGAGGAAACCGAATATAGGAAATAGTCACATTCGGCCCAATTCCAAAATTTTCAATCTGCCAAGTTGCACCGTATATTAACGCCGGTTAAATCGACCTATTAAACGAGGAAAAAGAACAAGATAAGAGCTAACTCTTGGATCTCGCGGTCGCGGTGTCCAATAATTCACTTTAAGCCCAGTTTAATTCTTGCCTTAACTGGATGTAGGGGAGTCGACCTCGTTTCTTAAATTATGTGCTTAAAGCTAATCGTGGCTATCGGTGCCGTTAACTTAGACTTTTGTTTGTTGATCTTCAGATATTAATGGGTTCTGATAGACCCTTTTTATGTTGAATTATGGGGAAATTATAACGACAGTTAGGGCCGTACTACAAAAAAGATAAACATCTGTTCAACACGAATGCTACCAAAAATAATACGCACTTGTTTTAGCACTAACTTGTCTAAAATAACTGCGTATGGGTGTTTTCAAGTCACGAGTGAATTGGTTTCTTCTAGGCAAGCGTGCTCCATCGTAGATCGCATCATCGCTTATCATCAGGCGAGATGGCGGTCAAACGCAAGCCTAAGTATTACCAAAGAAAAAAAGTGCGTATTATTTTTGGTAGCATTCGTGTTGAACAGATTTTTAACTTTTTTGGGGTAAGGCTGCTACTTCGAGTTGGTACTTAGAGTTATCTTTCCTTGCTTGCATAACCCATGTCTGTGTAGGTCAGGCTAGACAATTTGCATCTTGGACATTGCTTATTTTGACAAGGCTTTCTTCGTAAAACTAAAGGTTGTTTTACAGAACCGAACTCAAGACTCAAGCATTACCTTAAACTAGTTTCAACCAATCAAATGGCTCTAAGGTCGCGGCCGCACCGATACGCGCGACGCGACACGACGCGACGGTGGTCGCGATTTCGTGAAAACAACTTCATATAAACTTATGTCGGTGGCCGCACTGCAGAAACGACAAGCGAAATTTATCTGATTCGGAATTGGCCGTCGTGTCGCGTCACGCGTCCCGGTGCGGCCGCGGCCCAAAACTATGCTCAAAGTGAGATCTGTGCTTGAGTATAGTTCTGTAATACGAGCCTTAAACACTTTTATTTAAAAAAAAATATCACACATTTCGAGGTTTTAATTCAATAAAATTTCGATTAATATTTTTTACTAAAATGGACTCCCCGCGAATCTTTTGAACAATTCGTCTATACCTACCAATTGTCTAACAAAACTACCCATTATACCAATCAGGCTACCGACTGTCCACCTACAAACAATAGGTAGCGGTCATTAGTGCCGCGGGTGTCCCCACAGGGGGTCGTCCCCGCGGGGGTCCGGGGTTCGAGTCAGTGCCGGTACAATGCACTAATGCACCCAGTTTAAGTGCTTTAAATTGATATGTCCTGTTATAGGTATGTACTAAGCTGAAATTGATCCTTTGATGTGACGTTATTGTTTATTATTTTTTTATTAATAATAGTACTTGCATTTGACCATCTCGTCTAATGTTAAGCGATGATAGGGTCTACGATGGAGCAGGTTTACCTAGAAGAATCCGATTCACTCGCGACTTGAAGACTCGTATTACAGAACGTTACTGGAGCACAGATCTCTGCTTGAGCATACATTGAAACTAGTTTCAACCAATCAAATGGCTTTAAATTTATGCTCGAGGCGAGATTTGTGCTCGAGTATCGTTCTGTAATACGGGCCGAAGACACCCAGATTGTAACTATCGGGGAACACCCACTCCGGAAGCGCATCCCACTGTTTGACGGTTCTCATAATGAAAGTGGAATTAAAGCGTGTGGGGTTTTTGGTATATGCGTAACCATAAAACAATGGTGCTTTTTTGTACTTCTGGCCGATAAATTAGTGTAGAAAGGCAAATATTATGTGAATACATATCATGTGAATACCAATGTTGTTCACATGACCACCTCTGGCATGAACATTTTGTCTTAATGTTTGTTTTTACTTTTACTAACACTATTTTCTTAAGTTTTTTTTAAAAAAACGTTGCCCCACACTAGGATTTCTCCTGTGTCGTGGGTGCGTTTACAAACACAAATTTCACATACACAAACAGCCAGACCTGTGTGCAATGCGGGAATCGAACCCGCGACACGTCGCGCAGCAGCCAATCTCTCAGCCACTGCGACAACCGTGCGGTCAAGTTCAAAGTTCTTTTGTTACTAACTGTGACGTCATGGCTAATAAATAAAACAATTTGTTATGATTGCTCTGCTGTTAGTCGTGCTGTTGCCATGGCTGCCAGGTTGAGAGTGAGAGCGAGGCTTGCACGGTAACCTGTCCACGGTACAACCCCACTACAGCCCGAATAACTCGTTTATTAAACATCAGTACACCACACTAACCAACTATGGATCTTTTTGTAGTCCGCAATAAACAAATTATTGTTTTATTTTTGTTGCACGGGACTTTACAAAGTCCCGGACCTTTCGAAGGCGTGCGTGGGGCCGAAGCCAACACGTAGAGGCCCTTTACAACAAACTTAAAATATATAAAATGTAATGGTGACACAAATTATTATTATTATATTATTAAATATTGTTAAAGGTAAATACCTATTGACAAAGTACTACTAATGGTTTGATATCAGTGGAAAACAGAGGGAAAAGCACAGCCTAATATACGACGTGTCTCCTATTAAGCGACATTCCTCAAGGAGGGCTCACGCAAGGTAATAAGTAAATAAGTTATTATTATTATCATAATATTATGACACCAGGGTATGAATTAGAAAGTTTGTGTGTGTGTGTTTGTTACTCGTTCACGCTGAAACGGCGGGACGGATCTGGATGAAATTTGTCAATGCGGTAGCTTGAGACATAGATACTTAACATTCATCTATTTTCACGCAAATTAAGTCGCGAGCAAGAGCTAGTGTTAAATATTCAACATAGTAAATATCCCGGTATACCTTTATGATAATAATAGTGTTAGTGACTATGTCAGTTCAAAAACATTCAGATATTTTTTCAGAAATCTGATACAAAAAAATGAAGCCACAAGAAAACCAAGGGCCCAGCTTTAAGTAAAAACAAAAACCCCGAGCGTATGCATCCGCCGCGGTACATAAACACGTTCGGTCATTTCATAAAACATCTGTGTATTTTCTATTTTGATAGGTTTCATATTTCTGACCGCAGGGGGCGCTGCTCGTAAAACGCGAACGGTTTGGCTTTCTGCCCTCCCTATGTATTTTATTAACGGCAAACGCTAAGGTATAGCGTGTTGAGGTTGGGTTTAATAAAAATTTTGGGTGGCACAGCCAAAACTTGTCCGCATCTTTGGTTGAAGTTTTTTGTACATCTGTGACTGGATTATTCGGTTGTTTGTTTGTTTATCTGATTTTTTATAACTGAAGGCTTAGTACGAATGGTTTTGACGTATGGTTTCGTAAACGCAAGTGAGCTTTGAATTGTCAATACATATGTTTGCTACATGATACGTATATAAATAAATTGTGTACTTTATTCATGTAGAACAGTGCGTAAACTGTATTAAATCAAACCAAAATATTACAGAATTGTTGTATTTTAGATATAAAATTCACTTCCTTTTACGATACTATACGTCAAAATTATTTGTGCTAGGCCCACTGTGCACTTGGAGCTATTAAAAACTTTTTTATTTTTCTCTCTCAAGACATAAAATATCCTTAAAATGTAATTAATTATGCTTCCTAATGTAGAATCCGTTTGCTATTTAGAGCAATTAGAGCATTATAGCATAAAAAAAAACTAAATACTTAACGCTTGAAAATGCTGTCAGTATGTTGGTATTTTAACATTAACAGGTGCACCATTAGGAAAGTTAGGTTATATTAATAGTTTTGTTTTGAAAAAGCGCAATGGAGTCTAAAATATGCAAGATTTAGGTACCCGTTTTGTCTAAACTAATCGATTTTTAAATCCGAGTCATTATGATACTGACGAAAAATAGATCTTTTCTCTTTTTAAACTACTTACATAAACAACAAAGAAATGTGTGAATTACGTAAAGCTTTTTTATTTTGCATTGTTTTATCGAAAACAATAATAAATCAGCAATTTGCCAGATCCACATTACACTAACTTATAGGATTGAAAATTCCTCCTGATTTTTTTTTATGTGACAACAATTTTTCTTTGACCACATGTTGATCTTAGCTTTTTTTTTTTTTTTTTTTTTGGGGATGGGAAATCATCAAATGACCCCTCCCGCTCTGGGCGGAGCGGAAGGGAGTGTCAGACTCTTACTGACTAAAACCCACCCATGTTCCTTCGTTGCCCGTTACATTCCAGGGCTGCGGTGTCTCTTTCGAACAGTCCCGCAGCCCTGGCAGGCTTCGGCCCTTGCGGGCCCCTACGCTGTTGCTGACTCTCTTTGAGGCGCGCGTGGAACACGAACGCGCCGTCGACACGGCCTGTCGTCATGAGACGGACGGACGGTGAGCATGCCCAACTCACCGTCCACAGGCCCGCGCCTACGGTGGCCGGGGGCCATCAAGTGACCCCCGACGCCCGGGGCGTCCACCGCCGCGGCGGCTGGGACGTGAGGCTCTCTCCCTCTCACGCCCCGCCACCTCCTTCGCTAGCATGACTGCTTCGCAGAAGGAGGTGACGGCTTCCCATTCCCTCTCGCCCCGGACCATGGCTTGAACCAGGGCCGGGCGCGAGAGGTCGCCGCCGCCGATCGCCGTTACGAGGACACGGCGGTGCTCCGCCCAAGCGGGGCACACCTCTACAGTGTGCTCCGCCGTGTCCTCCGGTCGATCCACGCAGTGGTGGCACCCGGGCGTTTCCTCCCGCCCGATTCGATGCAGGAACCTCCCGAAACACCCATGTCCGGTGAGGACCTGCGTCAGGCGGAATGTTGATCTTAGCTTAACCCTGTGATATAAATCGTGCTCCTTAATTCCCGCATTTATTAAGTAATAAAATTAAAAACATACTAATCTACATATAACGAGTTTCTGGCACTATTTCACCTAAGTCGTAAAACCTCTTTCATTTTTTATATTTTTCGGACATACGAAATATTTACGTACCTTTTAGTAGGTTTAGTGGTCCGTAGTTATTTGACAAAACCAAATATTTATAAAGTAAAAGATTTCTTTTCATTTTTCCCAGCGCATCCTCAGGAGCTCTGCCGGCCTAGCATGACCACGATAGAAACGGGATTTGTCTACATAGAAATAGACAATGTGACAGATTGTAGAAACATTTCTACCGTTTCATTCATAAAACGTAGAAATGTTTCTACAATCTGTCACTTTGTCTATTTCTATGTAGACAAAACCCGTTTCTATCGTGGTCATGCTAGGCCGGCTGGAGACCTTACCACAGGAACACAACACTACCGAAGAGTAGCGTTATTTGGCTGTGGTGTTTCAATCTGTAAGGAGGAGGTATTTCCCCAATCGAGTTGCTTCAGATTTGAGCGAGGTAAGGCGCTGTACCCTACCTCTGTTAAAATTTTAATATTTTTTAACCGACTTCAAAAAAGGAGGTTCTGTATTCGTCCCGTATGTATGTATGTATGTATGTATGTATGTATGTATGTATGTATGTATGTATGTATGTATGTATGTATGTATGTTTGTATGTGCGCGATTTTCTCAAAAACTACTGATTCGATTTGGATGGGGTTTTCACTAACGTAATCTATATACTTTCAGGAAGGTTTTAGTATATAATACATTATGTAATCATTCCTATGTACAAAGTTATATGCATAAATGTACACACTCCGTAGAAGATTTACTGTTGAACGAATTTGTGAAAGTAATCTAACACGAAATAAAGAACTAAAAAGGGAAAAATAAAAAACTTTTTCAACAAAAAAAAACAGATTTCAAAAATCCACTACAAAGAAAATAGTAATTTTGGTTTCGGAAGTCGGTGGCAAAAAAAAGCAAACAAAAACCAAAGCCACCGACTTCCGAAACTAAAATTATTATTTTCTTTGTAGTGGATATTTGAAGTCGGTTATTTAGAGTTTCTGTACGGAACACTGTTAGAAAATCTATCTCGTATTTAAGAAAAACAATGTTTCTAATGATGTTGTAACGCATTTATTAGTAGGTAACCAGAGCAGGTGTGATTGAAGCTGTAACAATGAAACAGTCGGCCGGTTAAATAAAGGTAACAAGGTTAATGTGCGTACTAAAACAGTAATTAAAGGTTTAACTAAAACTTTTAATTTGGTTAAACTATTTCTGAAAGGTGCGTAATAGATTTTATGCTCTGGTTTTACGCTTTATGTCTCTCTGAAATAGATTTATTTCTATCCAGATTTTTAATTAAGCTTTAAATTCGGATTACCTATACTTGATTGACGTGATAGGTATTGTACCGACTTCCCCTCACCCTCGATCGGTACAATAAAATATTAACAAAATTATAAATAATTCATTGTTTATGTCATTATTTATGTCATACCTACCTATTCGGCATCGACTTCGGAAACTGTTTCACACAAAGGTAACATTATTGTGATCTTTTTGAAGCCGGTTTTTACTTTTTTTTAAGTTTTTTTTTTAAATAATAGTTGGGAGTTATTTTATTGACTTTCGGTTGCAGAAAGATAATTTAATTTTAACCTACCCATACAATTTTTATCGTTAAAGTCTCCTTTAAAACTTAATGACGTTTTCTGCAACTCAGCGTGAGTGTTCTAACATTAACTTAAAGATTATGATGATTTTTGCGCGGAAAATTGAGCGAATCACTTTATTTTCGCGAAGGACATTTATGACAAAAACGTTTTCTCCATGAACTCAACGCTTTTTAAACTGCGTAGAAAGAAAATGTTTCTTGACACACGTGCACCGTCTCGCTGTCATGACAACCTGACTTTTATTACAATTCGTAAAAATTGCACACCGCTTCAGTTGCAAATCACTTGGCAGATTCTTTTCTGAATTTTTATTGCGATAGCTATTAATTCGATCAAGAAATTTTATGTTGCCTACCTATCACAACTGAAGAATAGGGTCATACTTTAAAATAAAGTATTGCTATACTCATCTGTTTTATTACTTTTTTCCATACTGTATATTTTGACGGTGATTTTGATTTTACTTTGATAGCAAGGTCCCCCGGGTTCATAAACATTAACATTTTATTTGTGTCTACCTTCTCTTTGTTGAACGGTTAAAAGACAAGTCCTGATTCAGTAAAATGCATTATCATTCATAGCAACGCGCCATGCGCACTGTCAGATTTCAGTGTCTTTCGTCTTTACGAATACAGGTGATAAATGTAGTGTGTTTTAACAACACTAGCTCATTTTTAGGGTTCCGTACAAAAATGGTAAAAAAGGAACCCTTATGGTGCGACTTTGTCTGTCTGTCTGTCTGTCACACCTGTTTATTTCAGCAACTACTTATGCTATCGACTTGAAATTTGGAACAATTATAAAGAATGCTTGTTCAACTTTATTGCAAATGAAAAAGATCCAAAAATATTTTTATTATCATTGCAAAAGGGGCCGGAGTGGGGGTCCGAAATTTTAAAGTGGGGTTACTAGGTTAAGTGACATATCATATGAAAGGACTTGATCTGCACATTTCAAAATAGGTTTTTATTTTATTTTATGTCTCACCATTTTCGACTTATGATGAAAAATGTCCAAAAAATACTATTCCCCCCCCCTTATCTCCGAAGTTTGCGGGGTGAAAAATCTGAAATAATTAGAGTTGATAGGAATTGACCCAAATATGGCACCAAAAATAAAACGATGTTCCTAACTAGTACAGTTTTTTCAAAATCATCAAAATTCCTTCACAAACAAACTTAGTTATGCGGTCCGGATTTTTTCACTTTATACGTCCAAAACTGATACGGAACCCTCGGTGCGCGAGTGCGACTCGCACTTGGCCGGTTTTTTATATACCACGATGGCAAATAGGCGTACGGCCCGGATGATGTTAAGCGGTCACTTTTACATAAATTGGCTATCATTTAAATAAAAACTATAGGTAATAAATTATTATATCATTCAGAAAAAAAATGTGTGCGGTCGGAGAACCCTCGTCAGGAACGAAGTTCTACAGGTATGCCTCTTATATAATAGAAAAAGACAGTGAGAGAGAAAGTCGTATGGAAGAGGCATAACCCTTTTCCCTTACGTGACGATTTCTACTACTAAACTTCTACCGCAAACCGCTTTAAAGAATTTCGTTCTAACAAGTAGGTACGACAGTAATAAAACATGATTAATTTTAAAAAAATCTTTATCTTAATATTTCGTGAGCAGTATCGAACGGCGCGTGCGCCGGAAACGTGTCGAGTAGACGTGCGTGGGCGCCTGGGCGGCTGTAAACAGTTGTGTGAAAGGTGCATTTCGTAAGGTAAATTAAAACCCGCGAATCATCTTTGAGTAAATATTAACGTATTATTGCGCTTGCGTGCGTGGGCGTTCTACAACGGTGTTATTTAAGCACCAGATAAAGTACATATAGTTCTTCTTAGAAAATATAGATCGTAAGAGCCCGTGTTCTTGGATAGATATCAATGGTAGGTGCAGATTTCAAGACGATATCTTAAAATGGGCATTTCATAAAAGTATGTACTATTCGCTAAGAACTGGTTATATTAGACATAATTAAAAATGTTATTTTACAACTGGTTATATTAGACATAATTAAAAATGTTATTTTACATAATCATATTTAAAATAACATTCTTACGAATGTAGCTAAATTTACCGCCATAATTTTTCCAAATATGATAAAAATAAATATATTAAAGTTATTGAAAACATGTAAAGAAAGAGAAATTATGCATAGAACAATCCCGGTATCCCGGAGGCGTAGCCATACCAATAACGTTTAGGTCGTTGACCCTAAAGTGCACCTATCTACCTATTCCTATCACTGGTAATTGTTATTGCCCCTGTGGTTCACGGATTACATAAAGGTTAAACAAATATTTGAAAGTGACTATTCACTTTATGTTTATTTTTGTAATAGTAGGTAATGTGTTTGGTGGCTGGTAATAAAACACAGGATTTCCCTAAATATTTCTCTCTCTCAAGAGCTATTAAGGATACTGAGTCCGGTTGTTCTGCATGCAAGAATTTATACATTGTCCATCACAATGGACAATGTATAAATTCTTGCTAATAAGTAATTATTTCAGTGCATTACAAGTAACAAAAAAAAATGACCATCACAAAGGAGTCATCGACCCGTGACTTAACAATTTAATTTTTGTAATTTTACCATCAATTGCGCAAAAATAAATGTCATTAAAATACACATCCGGTGTTTTAGGATCATTGGACATATCAAAATCCGCTTCAATTGCCACTTTGGCACAAAAACTAACGATGGACGTCATAAGCGTCATAATTCTGATAAATTATTGTCATTCCCATCACATTTCACATTTCACCGTTGTCGTTACCGTTTTGGATTATATTTAATGTCATCACCGTCGTAGCAGCATCATTACCGGAGTTTCAATGTATGTCGAAAGATGTAAAATATATTTTTTGACATTAAATGAGTAATCTTGTTAGTAATATTGGTACGTATTTAATAAAAGTATGGTTTTAGAGCCATTTAGACTTTGATGTGAGCTGACATAGTTAGAGAAATGCTTTATTTTTAAAATATTTTTAAAAGTGATGGTGGGTGGTCATTCCTGCAAAGTTTATTTGGGAATATTTTTAACGGCAATGTATTTAAAATCTAGAACCGCAGAAAATTGTTTTGCGCAGGTCTTGAGTTTTCTTCATTCATGCAAAATTTTTGTTAACAGGAAAAACGTAATTCAGAGGATGTTTCTGCATCTTGTAACCAGGTTGATAACGTAACATCGTTATTATTTGTCTAATATTTATTATTTATAAAACCTATAAAAAAGTATCTATTAATGATTTTAATAACGAAAAAATGTAGCTGTTATGTTACGGGACAACCGGCAGATCTGAAACATCAAAATGCACACACGAGGCGGTAGAGAGCGGTGGCAGAGAGGGGGCATGATGGCATAAGAGCGCGTCATGCCGTTTGCCGTCACGGCATATGAGTCGATCTTACTCCCAAGGGCGCCGATATACTCATGTGTCACATCAAAAACTATTAGACCTATAGGGCCTTACTACAAAAAAAATAAACATCGTTGAACAAGAATGATACCAAAAATAATACACACTTGCTTTAGACAAGTTAGTGCTTAAACAAGTGCGTATTATTTTTGGTATCATTCTTGTTCAACAGATGTTTATCTTTTTTGTACCATTTTTACACATTCAAATCCATGAACATACCGAAACTACTTAATACAAAATTAAAAAATGCCATACTTGTTACATAATTTTGCGTCCATTATGGCGGGGCCTCGCTCCCGTACATCCGGCGCCTATAAAAACTCGGACACATGATTGACGGGTGCTGTTTACCTTGCCGCTACCGGTATCCTAACTAGAAGGCGTTTCAGCTCGTGACGTCATCTAATGCAGGTACTTGTGGGATTACGACATTTGTGCAATCTGTGAATCATGTTCATTCATACAGAAATTATGCTAGATATGATCTGGCTATTGTTATCACTATCACTTTGGATTTTATCCAAGCCAAACTGAAAAATATTTAGGTAACCACACTACTTCTGCTATTTCAGGAATACCCAAAGTTTGTTGAGGAATAACCAAAGTTTGAGAAGACTTAACTAAAGTTTTGGTTACATATTGAATAAAATTATGTGGTCACTTTTTATAATTAGACACAATTTTTTTTCAGTACCGTACCTACAGTTTTGGCAAGTTTAACATTCCAAAGAAATAAAATTTGTATACCTACTTATTCAATTTTCTGAGTGCTTTCATCTCATCGTAGGTTTCATCTATTGCTTTCGATCAGGCGAGATCAGGGTCAAGAGAGGACCCATATAATAAAATTAATAAAATAAAATAGGGAGCGTCTATTATCTGATGTTCACAACCAAAATGTTTGTGTCACTATAGACGGTGGTGTTGGCGACTGATAGCTTCGCGTTTCGGGGCATTAGGGCATCGAGGCTGTTATGAGTTCTGTTCGTCGCGCCGATTATAAGCAAAATCAGCCTTTAATGTTCCCACTGCTGGGTCATAGGCCTCCTCTCTGTGAAAGGGAGTGAGCCGTAGTCCACCATGCGGGCCCACTGCGGGTTGGTGGAAGTCACATATCTTCGAATTTTTGGTTCGACATACCGATTTCTTCACGTTGTTTTCCTTCACAGTTTTTAGAGCAGTTGCGATAAAAAAAAATTGCACAAAGTGTGTATCGGTTTCGATCCCACGACCGATGGCTTGTAAGTCTGGGCCATCACCAATGGGCCACCATTGCTGCCGACGCACACAGCCGACTAAATCGTCTATTTGAGCCTTGACTTGCAAAAAGAGGGTTTGTATGTCATATCCAGGATATCACCCAGTTTTTGTTTGTTAAAAAAAAATTGTTCAATGTCGCAAGAACTGCGTGATTCCTATTTCCTGTGTGGCTAATTATCGTTGTGTATAATATCGTTGTGTATAATATCGTTGTGTATAATATCGTTGTTTATAATATCGTTGTGTATAATATCGTTGTGTGTAGCCGTGACCGAACCAAGCACTTCGCCCGCTGTGCGTTTGTTTTCTTTAAACATGATCATGTTGGTTTTGGACGAACATTGTCGGATACCTAGATGATTTGGATGAGTGTGTATGATGTATGTATGGGTTCCATATTTGTTTCTTTTTTTTGGATACCTAAGTAGGAGAAAAACTTTCTGAAGTTTCTCTCTGAGCATATATTATGCAATTCGGTCTATGTTGGTGCTTGTAGATACGACAAGGTGCCTCAGAAAATCCATCCACCCGAAAAAGTTGGAACTTGCTGGCCATTATTTGACCTTATTAATAGCGAGCAAGCTAATACTTATCAGTAGTATTTTTAGGGTTCCGTACCTCAAAAGGAAAAACGGAACCCTTATAGGATCACTTTGTTGTCCGCCGTCAGTCACCGGACCATAAGTGGAGCCATCTGCTCATAGATGGCGCCATTGGAAGTATGCAGTAGCGCCATCTATGATCATATTTCGGAACCCTTAGGGCGCGAGGCATACTCGCACTTGTCCGGTTTTTTTTAATGTAGATAGTCAAGTTCAAAAATGGTGTATCAATTTTATTTATTTAATATTTCTTTTGATTTATATAATTTTACATAAAAGTAATTGACAGACAGAATTGTGTTGCTGCGGAGTTTGTTGCGCCGTTTCTTCTTCGCAGCTAAAACACTAGGAAGCGGTGAAGGGCGGGCGTTTTTGGGGGCTGTCTTATGTATGTTGACGTTCAAAAAGTGCTAATCATTTAGCCCACTTTGAATAAATGACTTTTGATTTTGATTTTGATTTTTGTCTGATCAAGAATTATGTTGATAACTTTTTTAAATTATTAAATATTATAGTAAAAATAATTTTGTATATACACGGTACCCAAAAAAAACTCACGGTGAAAATCCACTTGATAGATCGCGTTCTAAGTGCTTTATTTTAAGCGTTGACGATATTGTTATGTCTGTAGGTACGTAGGCGAGGCGCCAGTCAATGCGAAGGTGCGGAAATCTTACTTATGCCGCTTTGCCGGCCGGACAGGCGACGACTGAGAACATTTCGCGACCCTTTGATGTTCCACAAAGCAATTTATCTAGCTCTCTGTTTACAAAACCGGCAATGTATATTAATTGCTGATTTAGTGTGTTATTTAGTTGAAAGGTAAAAGGTTTCAAGTCGATATTTGTTTGGGTTTGAATTTGAAAGATTGGTGATTATGTGCTAAGTTCTTTAGAAGTCTGTTTGAAATATTTCGTCATGTTCATTGTGAATCACTTACGTAGTCATAAATAAATAGGGAAAAATTGTAGCAAGTAACATGTATTCATAACTAAATAGGGAAAAGTTTTATGAAGTAACTTTGTATTTATTTTAAAATCTAAAGGGTTAACATTATTTCATCCACCAAATTGAGTAAGTAAACTGCACGTACTCTATAAGAAAACCTTCCCAAAACCAATCGCTCTAAACTCCACAATTTCCTAAAGATTCTTATTACCAGATTGCGGTAAAATACCTACTCGACAAAAAATTGGTTTGTCATGTCAGCCACTCTCAATCTTCGAAGCAATACGACGAGTCGGCGAGCCAATCCGCCGCTTGTCGTAACCATGGCGACATCTAAACAAGATCTCTGTCTGTCAACCTGAGTGGACGAGGTACACTAGACACATTGTGTAGCATAAACTGTCTCACTAATATTATAAATGTGAAAGTTTGTGAGGATGGATGTATGCATGTATGTATGGATGTTTGTTATTATTTCACGCAAAACTACTGAACGGATTTTGATGAAACTTTACAGTAATATAGCTTACATCAGAACAGGACATTTTTTCAACAGCACACACAGGCTATTTTTTATCCCAAAAATGCGGGCGAAGCCACGGGCGGAAGCTAGTATAGAATAAGTTGTAGCTATAGTACCTACAGTCAGGGAAAGGGATTCTTTAGCAGGTTCACTATCATTCATATTTGGTCGTATATTCAAACTTCGAAGCAAATCCGAATCCGAACTGCTTCGAAACTTGTATATACGACCAATTATGAATGATAGTGAACCGTTAAAGAATTCCTTTCCCTGACCGTACAGTGGGTGTTTATTTAGCAGTACCTAGTGAATGATGAGGGTAATAAGTCGGTACAATAAAATGGTAACAAAATTAAAAATAATTCCAATACCTATTTGCCTATCTATACTTCTATAGGTACTAATATTATAAAGAGGAAAGATTTTTTTGTTTGTTTGTTTGTTTGTACCGAATAGGCTCCGAAACTACTGGACCGATTTTAAAAATTCTTTCACTAATAGAAAGCTACATTATCACTGAGTAACATAGGCTACTTTTTATCCAGAAAAAATGCACAGTTCCTGTGGGACACGCGGACGAAGTCGCGGGCGAAGTGTTAGTTCAAAATAAGTATGTAAAAACAGTGAATAAATGAATAGGTATAACTTATGTAAAACAGTTTTTTTATAGAGACTGTCTGCGTGAAAATGAATGAAAAATAGCATAAGTGCTTTTCCAGGTACCAGGCTACCTTTTTGTCTTTCATCGAAATTCTTATAGTCGTTTCAGTGTGAAGGAGTAAAAACATAAAATAGTTCCCTGGGATGCGAGTCAAACTGCGAGCAACATAATAATGTCTTAGGTTTTCGCGATTATTACACACGTTTCGCGATTATTAAACAAGTTTAAACGGATTAAATCGCGTATATTACAGATTTTTACAGTAAAAATCTGTAATATACGCGATTTAATCCGTTTAAACTTGTTTTATTATAATGCGAGCAACATCTTGTATCTAATGAATACCATTATGTCGTTTTTTTTTCTATTTCTTTACCAACTTCCTAAAAGGTGAATCACTGATACTCCTCTACTTGCACGATACCCTTTATTTGTACTTTTTGACTCAATAACACAGCATGTTTTTCTTCTCCAGATCAGTGACAACTGGCCAAACATTGCATATTTATTTACACAGTGAAATAGCTTTCCATATTTACAATAAAGTGTTAAAGTTCGTTTTTATTTCTTTGACCAGGTGTTGCGAAGGTGTATTCGTGTTTAACACCCCATATTTCACGTTAACTCACAATAAATTACGTTTAGAATCACATTGTCGAATATGTAACGACTACTTGAGTGTTTGCCCATGTTTATTTTTAACTAGCTGTGCCCGCGACTCCGTCCGCGTGGAACTCGGAAAATAACATGAGGTCGTTATTTCATTAAAGAACAATGATATGTAGGTAATAGGTATGCTACTTCATCATCCGCATAAAAATCGACAAACAATAATAATATTATGCCACCACACCACACCAAACACCATGCAGCACACAGAATCGATCAGTACCAATCTTACTCCTAATGTTTCACCAATCGTAACGACACACATATCTGATATCATCTATCACCAACCAATCACCACCACGCAATTAACCTATCACTAACCTATTACTAATTAACTGCAATGATTAAGTATCACTACTCGCATGATACGCGTCGGCGATACAGATACGGTGATTGGATTGAACAAATGCATTGTGGACCGGATAATACATGTTAGCAAAGTTACTCCTGACTGATAGATTTTTGTAAAAACTTTTGATGGAATGGACCGATTTTAATGAAATAAAGACTAAATGTTACCTCAAGATACTGCCTATACATTTCTTTCTACTTCCTCATAATCAATTCAGTAGTGTTGATTTGATGCGTGTTCAAATACACAGACAAACCGACAGACAAACAGACAGACGTTAATTCTAAAAATGATAGAAATTTACTTTATTATTTATTCTTAGTCCCCCATATTATTTTTACCCGACTGCGAGACGCAAAGGAGGGTAATGTGTTTATCAGTCTATGTATGTATGTATGTATGTATGTATGTATGTATGTATGTATGTATGTATGTATGTATGTATGTATGTATGTTTGTTTCTATGTGGCGTTCTAGAGACCAAATGCGTAGGCCGATTTTGATAATTCTTACGTCAATCGATTTGTCTTAACCTTGCGAGTGTCACTAAAGACATAACAGTAATCAAAATTTACCACAGCGACAACCAGACGCCATATTGTCAAAATGAAAAAAAAAAAAGTTGATGAACTATGTCAAGTGGGGTGTCGTTGAATAGGTATTTTAAAATCATCTTTAGGTTCCTTTTATCATTTTTCATTTTAAATAATAGTTTAGGATATATAACGATTTAAAGTTGTTCAACAAAGCAATCATTCTCGCTAATTCTTACTTATCCTCAAAACCTATCATGTGGGGTATCAAAATGAAGGGCTCGAAAAGAAGATTACGAAAACATACATTAAAAACTAAAAAGTGAAAAATAAAAATAGTAAATTAAAAATTAAAAAAACCCGACTGCCAAAAAACAATTAAAAAGTTCAAAACAAGAGCACTTTTCAAGCAGTCTGATGCAGTTGGTGGCATAAAATCTAAGATTTAACACAAATAATTGCCACCAACTGCATCAGACTGCTTGAAAAGTGCTCTTGTTTTGAACTTTTTAGTTGTTTTTTGGCAGTCGGGTTTTTTTTATGCAAATATATGCAATGTACAGACACGTGGAATTTACATTCTTATTATAATATAGATAGTGTAGAAATCTATAAAATTGATAGATGTGGCGATGTCTTTTGTTTTTAGTGCATTCAGCAATACTCAAGTATTGCTGATTTATTTTTTGGGTGCCGTCTATTGTAAAGGATCTCTGAAACGACTTTTTTGTGCTTTCTATTCCTTCTTTTTTTATTTTTTTTTTATATTATAGGAGGCAAACGAGCAGACGGATCGTAAGCGGTAAGTGATTACCGCCGCCCATGGACACTCTTGCCGGCCTTTAAAAAACTGCCCTTGCCTTGGGCATTGTTGAGAGCAGTTTTGCCCCCCCACAACAATGGATTTATCAACTGTGCCATCATGGGGGGGGGGGGGTTGGGCCTCCGGTACCCTCAGTCACTCGGCGAAACACGCCGGCTTTCTGTGAGGCCGTGGTATTACTCCGGTCGAGCCGGCCCATTCGTGCCGAAGCATGGCTCTCCCACGGTAAAAATGAATTCTTTAAAATGAAATCACTGATTTGTACATTTTTAATAGTAGTCAACTATTAAACTATTAACTATATAACCTATTCAGGTTATTGGCAAGAATCAGTGACTAAATAAACTTATAGTAAAAAAAAAAAAACTCATTATTATTATCACGTTTTTCAAAATATTTTAAACAGTAGATATTCAAATTACATAATTTATTGTTCACGAAACACTCGATGTTTATAACACCGTTATTCTCAGCAGAATTGTAATATGAATGAAATCCGCCGAAAACCACATCATCAATAAAAATAACTGAATATATTCTTTTAATCTAACATCTAAACAAAATAATATTTATAGCTAAACATCATAATACTATTTTGAAAACAATTTCCATTACTGAATGGTTTCCGGTACTCGGTGGAAGATCATCTACTAAAATAGCTCGGTACAAGACGTTTCAATACAAATTACGTTGAAAAACCTCACACAGACACCTGAGTATAAAAATAAACACAACACTATACTAATACTTTCTTTAGTTTGGAATACATTACAGTTTTTCCATCACTAGCAAAAATAATCACGGAATAGAACACGCAATGGATGTTAAAGTTATAAATAGAGATGTCCCAGTGAAAGTTTCGCCCCACTCGTTATAATAACGTGTTACCTCGCGTGACAGTCCGCGAAATTGCTCGAAAAGCAATTAATATGATTTCGGACGTGTTTTAAATTAAAAGTGACGGGACGGACATGTGTGATGTTTATACACACCGTGTTTTGTTGTTTCAGGTCATTTTCATGAGCTGGAGATAATTGGACGCGCTTTTTGCGAATTATTTATTTTGTCTGGTAAGTCCTTTGTGTCTGTGTCTATGATTTTATGACGGCCGCAAAGCATGTTGCGCGATTAGTAAAACTCTTGAATGTAAATATTACAGGTGTGTGTGCATAGTTAATACTCCAAAACTGATATTGAATTGATGTTTAATAGTGCTCGACCGAAACTAGTTTTTGCGGTCGAAACCGAAACCGAATTCCATTTATGGTCATTTTCGTTTTTGGTTTCGGCCGTAAAAACTAGTTTCGGTCGGACACTAACCTTTAATAAAAAAAATTACAACAGCAGATTTAAACTAAAGGTAGAGTGAAATTTTTCACAATATTGATCTATTTTACGTTATCAGTTTCTTCCACGTGAAAAATATTTGGTAGATATTTTAACAATAACTTATTTCTTGAGTAGGTACTAGCCTAATGTGTTAACAATTTGATTCATGAATAATAATAATAGGCACTACCGCAACTTTATACATTTCTAAAATTGTAATATTAATTCACCTTTCCGACAGGTTATAAAGTGCTCAAACTCCATTACGTCCACGGTCGGTAAAAACGATATAAATATGATAAAACTTGAATAATGTATCGAAAACATTGAAATATCAACACTCCGCTATTATTTTCCACGAGTTTTTATTTAAGCCCTAAGCGAGTTAGCGGCTATTCATAACGCCCACGCGAATACATCCCTAATCTTTTGGCAAGCGTTCAAATTATATCACACCTAGATATTTATACTGTGCGACTTTTTGTAGCATATAATGAGATTTTTTTAACTTTTTATGATTAGTCTACAGCCAGTAACAAAGTGTGAAGAACAACCGGTACAGTAAAACTTCGGTACAATAACACTTTCTTTTTGCATTTTATCTAAAAGAAAGCAAGGAAATTAAATTTTGTTGCGTCAAAATGGCACACAAAAGTTAAATAGAACACAAAAAAACGATTGGGAAAATAATAATATGTGCGTTATAACCGCGCAAAACGGCCATTGCTACGCCGCGCGCCGGCTGTCACTGAAAAATCAGCGCTGTGACTTATGCACAGAGTAAAGCCATAGCGCTGAGATTTCAGTGACAGCAGGCGTTAACATAATGACTTCGACTGGTGCAGCATGTAAATAATCTAAATAAATATAGTGAAAAAATAAAAACAAAAAATAAATGAATACGATCTGATTCAATATCTTAAATGTATAATCATAAATGTACTTATAATTGTATGGTTTTTTTTTCTCGTTTAAAAGATCCTGCATTGCATCATAACCATTAGATACTATCAACGTTACCAAAATTGAAAATTTGTTAGAAGAAAGCGTTATTATTATTACACAGAGGCACTAATGAAAATTAAATAGTCGAATCGCCATCGTATCGTAACATCTAAACAAATATTTACATTATAAAGAATTTTCATAGATTATTGTACGTTTTTCTTATTGTTTATTATTAACTATTTGCCATAGTTTATTGCGTGAGGGAATTAGAGTGATTCGAATGGTTCTTTAGTCTATGGTGGTGAGTTATGGTCCATGAGTCGTATATTTTACGTTAATCGTATCTAAATTTCCTAGTTAGCTTGAATTTGTTTATGGGTCCTTGCTCTAGTATATAGATTAAACATATGAAATAGAGGTAAGTATATTACCAGTGATGAATGAGTTTAACAGCGTAGTTTCGTGTTGCTATCGGTTAACATGTAATTTTTTTATTTATTAGTGTGACTTTCGAAAGTTAGAATTTAGATCATTGTTTGGATTCTCCAAGCGAATAGAGGAAAAAATCGAAATTCAGCCATGAGTAGTGACCTAATAAACAGCTGATAGATTGGTCATCATCATCTGCCTAGCCTTTTCCCAAATTATATTGGGGTCGGCATCCAGTATTCGAATGTTAGACCAGCTGTCAGACTTTAGGGCTTCTGACTACCCGTAACGATTGTCAAAGATATTCCTATGGCAACCGGGACCGACTGCTTAACGTGCTCTCCGAGGCAGGGAGGGGTCTCGATGTGTAAAGAACGGTCACCCATCCAAGGATTGACCGCGGCAAGCGCAACTTAACCTCGCAGATCGATCGATCAGCGCGGCCGTCATTTAGCCACGAGCCCCTCAAACAGCTGATAGATTGGTACTTAATCATGTTATTGCATATGTAGAGTCAGCAGCAAGAGAGCTAGGGCTAAGCGAGATATCTCGGTCATCTGAAGCAACTCAACTAAGGAAGTACCTCCACCATAAAGAATACCACAGCCAAATAACGCTACTTATTATAATAAAACAAGTTTAAACTGATTAAATCGCGTATATTGCAGATTTTTACAGAGTTTTCATGACGTTTCGAACACTTTGCAGCGTTCGTGGTCGCAGGACGACTGAGGTGGTAGGCATCATGACATGATGTCATGACGCCTACCACCTCAGTCGTCCTGCATCCGTCCGTTTAAACTTGTTTTATTATAATGTGTAATAATCGCGAAAACCTAAGAAATTATTAAATAGCGCTACTGTTCGGTAGTGTTGTGTTCCTGTGGTGAGTAAGGTCGCCAGAGCTTTTGAGGATGCGCTGGACAGCAGGGGACATGCTTGTCTTATAAGCTACCGGCACAGCGAATCCTCGTTTTAAAGGGTCGGAAACGCGCATGTGAATCTCGGTGTTGCAAGCGTTTCATTGACTACGGTAACCGCTTACCATCGGCGAGCCGTAGGCCTGTTTGCCGCCATTGTAGTATAATATAGCATATATAGCATTATAGTATAAAAACATCATAAAGTATTTGTCACACTGGATGCGTTCTGCGGCCTGCGGTCAAGTCAAAGCGAACGCAGCCCGCATCATGTATGAACAACATTGTCAGTATCAATATATTTTGTATAGAATGAGATCTAACCGTGCGAGCACAACTAAAGCACGCATGTTGACCCGACGGGGCGGTGGGGAGGGAAAGACGCGTACGATTGCTCTGCCCCGACCGCAGACCGATTGTCCCGACCGACAGCGTTGTTAATACATGATGCGGGCTGCGTTCACTTTGACCTGACCGCAGGCCGCAGAACGCATCGCAGTGTGACAAATCCTTAAATATCGGGACAAACAGACTGTTCATAATGATCTAAGAAAATTATACTTTATCTCAATGATACAAGGGGTATTACAAAATACACACAGTACATAAAAACTGTCATTATTGTCAAAAATTCTATCTTAAAGATAAAGTTTAATTTCTTTAGTGGTTTAGGTATTTATGCACAGTGTTTTCGTCTCGATATTTTTGAGGCTGACTGTACAAGTGCAAAATAAATGGACTGTCAAGCTGTCAATATCAAGTAGTTTCATATTGATTCTTTTATTTACACGTGTCTAAAATCATTTAAGCCGGAACTGCGTGTGCGCATCAACCATAAATTCGAGTTACTAAAATTTAATTTGACACAGATAGTTGGTTCAGAAGCTGGGCGATCGATGCTGCGCTGCGTGTCACGGGTTCCATTCCTGTATGAAACCAGTATTTGTATGACGTACAAACTGATGTTCTGGGTCTAGGTGATAATAAAAATTTCTTGCATTACAGGTGTCTCCTAGTGTTAGTGAAAACGGGCAAGGACATGAGGTTCGATAAGAAGTGCGGTGCGGTCATGTCACATCTAATTGGCTAGGTTATCTTTAATTTATTGCTTTTTAATCTTTTTACTGAATAATATTATTTTATTTGACAGCAAAACAAATTACTCTTGCTTTATTTCTACACCCGAAAACGTCTGCGCATAAATTTGCGATGTTTAGAACCGCAGACATTACCTACATAGAGTTTCAACACCCACAATAAGGTCGCCAAGAATCTTTCTAATAAAATAAAAGGCAAAGTTAAAAAAAAAACCCTGCACTATCTTTACCCCAGACAATACACGCACCTTCGAATTTTAAACGACGAGAAAAAAAAGCGTTTGATTGTCTGTATTCTGATCGGTGAGCCGTCGCCGTCGCACGCGCATCTATTCCGGTACACATCGGGCACCTGTCGCGACAACAATGCGTTGTTAAAAACACGATACTTCGATACGTCTCGACGGTTTAAACTCGGATCAAATGGTATTGGGTTACATTTTTAGAACTACTGGTAAATTGATTTTAGTACAATTTTTGGAAAGTTTTTTGAATCAGGTAGGTAGGTACGTTAATAACTCATTTTGGTTTGAATATAACACGTAAAAAATAATACTTGATTTACTTTTTTTGTAATGACTAGGATGAGCATCAGAAAATAAAATATCTAAGCTTTCGTTGTTTTTCATATTCTTAACATTTATTTTTATAGTGAATGGAACATAGTTCTTCAAGCGTTTTTGGGAACATAACGAATGCAGTCGGTTCGTTCTAGTTACCGAATACCGTTTACAGTTTCTAAAGAAGACTTTTTACGGCATTCGGAAACGTTCGTTTCACCGAATTTTGCCGAAGCGCGTTACCTCGGTGTCGTGTCTAGACACGGGATAGAGGGCAATCGCGCGTGAATTACAGCAACTATTACAACGTTTATGAGTGAAATAATCTGGCACACGTGTGCTAGCATATTGATTCCGTATTATAAGCAAATAGCTAGTGAACTTGGCAGCTCGCCAGTCGACGTGCCAAACGGTACGGTAACCACGGCGCGAGGTGGAAAGTTAATTAACAGGTTGGCTTATGTATGTCGCCAGCAATAACACTATCTCTTACAAACTTATGACGTCAATTATAGTGGCGCTCATAATTCATGCTTTAATGACTCATATGTTTTAATATCGATAAATTTTGTGCATTACTAAACATTCGACTAAAAGCCTTTTGATGTTTGATTTTGTTAATGTTCTAAGCCGAGTAATTGAAAGCGACGAGTGTTCATAAATTGTTAGCGATGTGTGTGTTGTTCGGTAGTTCAGCATGCTAGTTACACGTCACGTGTAGACACCTCACACGAGCAATTAGTGTAGTTGAAACGCAGGTAATTCCGCCGTCAATTTGCATAGCACTTCATTTTAGTACCGTGTAAACCTATTCCGTTTTAATTGTTTTCTGAAAATACATGGCGATAAATACAAGCTTTACACATCAAAGAGACGTGTTCATTACGTGCTACCAGACGCGTAGCATGACCATCCATTTCTATTCTACCAAGAATAGACAAAGTTCTTTCTATCCAACTCGTTATCTCTTCTACCCGAGCACGCGGCGACCCGTGCTTGGGCTTGCTTTAATATCGTCATGTTAAAATCGGTAAAAATCTTTCTATAATTCTGTCATTAAATGTTATCTATTTTTTCGTCGAGAAAACCCGTTTCTACAGTGGTCATGTTACATAACATGACCACAACAACTGGGACGTCACTGTACTACCGGTATTTATCAACTGCACGCGTACATACGCGTGCAGTTGATAAATACCGGTAGTACAGTGACGTCCCAGTTGTTGTGACGATGTGGTCACCGCAGCGGAACAACCGGTACGGTTTGACCGCAGGCTGTAATTCACAGGTAATGCCGTTGTGATTGTTGCGCAATACCACTGTACCGGCCCGTTTGCAGCGAGAGGGTTATATCGCGCTCGTTGCGAATAATGTTGTTCAATGCAATTGAGTCTGAAGGATTTTATAAGGTTTTATGAGATTGTTTTATAAGTTTTGGAATCAGAACGCGAATTCTAAAACATTTATTTATTCTTTTTTTTTTTTTTATGTAGTCCCCACACTAGGAATTTCTGCTGTATCATGGTTGCGTTTACAGACACAAATTTAAATACACAAACAGCCAGACCCGAAACAAATATCTCTATATGGGATATATATATATATAAACTATATGCTCTGTACGGGAATCGAACCCAAGACACGTTCCGCAGCAGCCAATTGCCTACGGAACTTCCTTCTTTTAGTTCAGATTAGTAATTCTCACCGAGCGAATAGCTCGTCGAAATTTAAAGCAGGATTTAAATCTTTTTAAAATGAAAATTTTCCGAGGTGTACAAACTTAGGTAAGCAACATTAAATTATATTGAAAAACGTAGATGAAATATGCAAATAAAATTATCAACTTTCGATGGTTCGTTTATCGAGTAACAATAAAAACAAGAACAAAATTTTTTTACGTCATATAGAAGTCGTGTTTTCACGGTGGGAGATATTTTAATAATGCTAAACAGCTGACTGTCGTCGCTTCCGTTGCAACCATACTGAAAAATTAGAGTTTTTGACATTTGACCAGCAGATTATTTCTTTAAGTATTCTTCCTTTTTATGGAGAAAGTATTAATTCTAGTTGAAATTCACAGTTGCTCTAGTTTATGTTAAAATTATCCTTAGAAGCCTACTTAATCTAATATTGTAATATATTCCTACTAATATCATAAAGCTGAATAGTTTATAATAAAACAAGTTTAAACGGATTAAATCGCGCACATAACTGATTTTTAGGGTTCCGTACCAAAATGGTAAAAAAGGAACCCTTATGGTGCGACTTCGTCTGTCTGTCTCTCTGTCTGTCTGTCACACCTGCTTATTTCAGCAACTACTAATGCTATCGACTTGAAATTTAGAACAGTTATAAAGAATGCTTGTTCAACTTTATTGCAAATGAAAAAAGTCAAAAATATTTATGTTTTCCTTGCAAAAGGGGTCGGAGTGGGGGTCCAAAATTTCAAAGTGGGCTTACTAGGTCATGTGATATATCATATGAAAGGGCTTGATTTGCACATTTCAAAATATATTTTTATTTAATTTTATGTCTCACAGTTTTTGACATATGATGAAAAATGTCTGAAAAAATACCATTCCCCCCCCTTATCTCCGAAGTTTGCAGAGTGAAAAATCTGAAATAATTACAGTTGATAGGAATTGACCTAAATATTGCACCAAAAATAAAAGGATGTTCCTAATTACAATAGTTTTTTCAAAATCATCAAAATTCCTTCACAAACAAACTTAGTTATGCGGTCCGGATTTTTTCACTTTATATGTCCAAAAATAATACGGAACCCTTGGTGCGTGAGTACGACTCGCACTTGGCCGGTTTTTTTCCTGAAGTTTCGAACACTTTGCAGCGTTCATGGTCACAGGACGGACGACTGAGAGTTTGTTTTTTTTACGCGCTAATTTCTGGAACTATCAATCAGATTCGATTTTTTTTGTATATGTTAGCCAGATTCATGAGGACTATTATTAAACAGGGTGGCGATTAGGTTATCACATTAAATGAAACCATGTATCCTAAATGGCGTTCTTAGTACATACACAATAAAAAAAAATTGCCGGTTGCCGCTTTTACAAGTCAGTAAATGTACCAGTTTTGTAAACCGTACTACCGACTTTCACACTTTCACGGCAACATTTCCCTGCGAGGCTTATTGGAAAATATTCCCACTGCCATTTCCTTTGCTTTGCTTATTGAAAAAGAAAACAAATGAACTGAAAGTAGAAAACATTTTGTTTACCCTTTTTATATTGTAAACTCTTTGGTGTCACTAATTAATTATTAAAGTATGTAGTTTTAATCAATTTGCTCTTATAATGAGGAATTTCCTTCGACGTTTTATCGTTTTCCATACCTGTCACTCTGTCTAGGTGTTAACGTTCGATTTAAGTGTTAAGTAATGCCTGGGACACAAAAAAGTAGTCAACAAGCATTGGTGCTGAAAGAAAACTCCCAACACCGTTAAAAACGTTGTAACATATTGACATTCAGGGGGCCAACATAACGTCGGAAGAAACTCCTATGTGAAACGTACAATGACCATAATTAGGCATTTTAATTGTTTTTAATGTTCAAACTACTTATCAAGTGAATAATCGCCTGAAACACAGGATTACCTAGTTCAGGCACGTAACTGAAGAACATGATATACTTATTTTTAAGCAAGACTGTAATTATATATTTACCTTGTAAAGAAATTTTAAATAAATTATTATAATTATAAATTATAATCCAACACCTAAGGCTAATCCATGGGAACCAATAGGAATAAGTATTACGATACGATATTTTTTACTGGTCCATCAAGCTAACAATGTTTAAAGTAATCTTCAAGAAAATATTGTCAAATATTAAGAACTCAATGTTTGTCTGAGGGCCTAAGAGCCTAATTTGTTAAAACGACGCATTGTATAATGATTATATTTAACTTTGTAGTCTTACATAAGCATAAGCATAAGCATAATCGGCCTATAATGTTCCCACTGCTGGGACACAGGCCTCCTCTGTGAGAGGGAGGGGGCCGTAGTCCACCACGCGGGCCCAGTGCGGGTTGGTGGACGTCACATGTCTTCGATTTTTTGGTTCTAGGACATGCCGGTTTCCTCACGATGTTTTCCTTCACCGTTAAAGCAAGTGATAATTAATTTCTAATACGCACATGACTTCGAAAAGTCAGCGGTGCGTGCCTCGGAATCGAACTCGAACCTTTCGCCGTGGGAGGCACACGGTTAATCCACTAGGCTATCACTGCTTCGGTCGTATTCTGCTTGCAGTCTTACAATCGTCTCTCAACTATACTGTTTTGACATCAATGACCGTCGACACTATAAAACAAACAAGTTAAGATACCAACAAAATAATACGGTAGTGGCCTACTATTAAAAAAGTACAAATAAATTATTTTATTTCAAAGAAGGAATAGGCACAGCAAAAAAGTAAAAGCAAAAATAATAATTTATCACAAAATGGAAAACATAGACGCTTTTAAAGTTTTTGGAGGGAGTATCGCTCCGTCTTTCTCACGCGAAGCGGACGTAGGTGGTGTTACGTCACTAGTAGGTAGTGCCGTCCGTGTCTAGCAAATCATTTTAAAACGCTTATAACTTTGCCAATTTTGTAGATGTTTCTTCGTTTTTATTGGTGTTAATTGTCTTTTTTAAAATAGTTTACAGATTCACAATAAGAAAAAAGTTGTTAACATCCCTATTGAACAAACACACAATGCCTATTTCCTTCACAGCCACATGCAACAATAACGCGCTAAAGATCACTATTTTATTACACGTTTAACATCAAAATTGAACGCCACTTCTACATCAAAACCGATGATAGCGCAGAATATATCGGAAATGTGCCATAACCTAAAGTTATTCGGCAATATTCGCGTATATTTACTATGAGAACAAGGTAACTGGCATTACGGTGCCCAATACAGTTTTATGAGATGCGTGATACAAACATACACACGTATTAGCGCGGTTAATGCAGGGATTGTAAACATTCGGGCGCTCACTTGGACTGACGTATTTAGGTGTAGATTGTGAAAGGTTTTAGTGATTCCTATTAATACCAATCAATCTTTGCAATAGTGGCTATTGTCAGTAATGAGGATTGATGAAATCGTTTTGCAATCATAAATTGATCAGTATTAGCTGTAACGGTTATCAAGCAAGTTGGAAGCTCCTGGTTTGCAGTGTTATTGATAGATAAAATAAAATGCTTAATAAAGTAAAAGATAAATAAAATCATTGACACTTTTTGGATTTTTGAAATTTACCAAATGAAATGTACAGTTCATACATCAAGCTTTAGAAAGAGATGTTGGCTAACTTTGGCTTTGTAGAGCATCACCTCTGTTGCACAAAGTACGATCAGTTCGGTATATAATAAACTAGCTTCCGCCCGCAGCTTCGCTCGCGTTTTGGGGATAAAAAGTAGCCTATGTGTTATTCTGATGTAGCTATAGGTATTACAGTAAAGTTTCATCAAAATCCGTTCAGTTGTTTTTGCGTTAAAGAGTAACAAACATCCATCCATACATCCTCACAAACTTTCACGTTTATAATATTAGTAGGACAAGTCAGAGACAAAACGTCACATAGGTTCGTACCTATGTGACGTTTTGTCTCTGACGTATATTTCTCTTCATTTTTGACATCGCCATGCTTAAATCAGTACAAGTCTTATTACAATATTATGTCACATAGATCACGTCACATAGGTATAAGTGATTGAGACGACGCTCTACAAAGCCGAAGCTAGCCGATTATCTCGTTTCTCAAACTCGATGTATCATTTACTGCCACGTATTGCACCAAACTCTTGAAAAAAGGTTGGTTACCACTGCGGTAATGTGTAAATAATTTGGTATTTCCTCAGCTTGTTTACTCTTGCAGAATCGTCAAACTCTATGTAGTTTCGCAAGAAAATGTTGCAGCAACTGTGTGGAAATTACTTCAGAGAAAATAATTTGGCAATTGTATGTTTTCAGCGAATGAGGAGATCTTTTGTTTTGTAGTATCGTGTTTGTATATTGTAATTTTTTACGGACTGTTCTTGAGACTGAGATTCTAAAATGGATGAATGATGTATCCTGTTTAATATTGCAACCATTCTGTCTGCTAGTTCTACTATTTTAACATTTTCTGAGTTCTCTAAATGTATTTTACTTTCAATGTGAAAACCGCCAAACAGTGGAATGCGCTGCCGGAGTGGGTGTTCCCCGATAGCTACAATCTGGGTGTCTTCAAGTCGCGAGTGAATCGGTTTCTTCTAGACGAGCGTGCTCCATCGTAGACCACATCTGTTTCACATAACATCAAACGTAAGCCTAATATTAAATTAAAAAAAATTAATTTAGGTAAATGCCTTTACAGATAATTTTTGATCTTTCTTAAAACCTGAAAAAATTAAACAATTGATAGCAAATTACCATAATAAACTTCGTGTACATTATGCATTAGTAAGAGATTTAAAATATGTGAAAGTTTTGGAAACTACTAAGTTTTAAATGACGGGTTTACAGACACTTTCTCAGCAACTTACAAAGTATATTTTATCAATTCAATAAAACTTTCCCAATAAAAGTGGAATAAAGTGCGGGTGGTCCATTTTACTGGCCATTAACGATGTTAGACGGCGATTGGTTGCGCGTGCGCCTTTGATTCGATACGTTACGATCTATGCAGTTTACTGATCAGGACAAACAGGCCTTTGTGTGGACATCTGTCGGCTTTTATAACTGGGGGAGCAAGGAGGAAGAGAGTGCGTCTGTTTAAGTGGTGTTTAAATTTGGAATTAGGCAATGTTTTGCAGGTTTTTTTTTTAGTATTTTCGGCTTTTTTAGCAACGCTGTCTTGACCGTCAGCCGGCCTCCTAGAGGTCGGCAACAATAGATTTATTGTCTATCATTAGTCGACGCATAATTAGGAAATCTTTTAAAGATATTACACGTGCTAACGAAAACTTGTAGGGGGTACCATAAAACTGTTCAGTTTCAAACTTAACTAGATAGTTGCAAGACCTCTACTTGGTTGGAAAAAGGTATAACATCTTACAAAGTAATTTTAAGATACGCACGAACGACCCAACTTGATGCGTGATTTGTATAGCCAATCCAGGGGAGTCACGACAGATTGGCGCGTTACCATTCGTGCAATCTGTTGAGACTCGCCCGTATTCACTCTATAGATCGGGTGTCAAATTGGGTCGTCATAAGCACCTTTATCGGGCGATAGCTTTCTCGTACAAGAAATCGAAGCATCCCAAGCTTATGAAGATTTACTACATTGAGCTTGAGTACTATAATTAATATATTTTTGTCTATTTCATGTCAAACGAAGGAAATTACTCAATCACGACCATCCTTAATAATGACATATCCAGAAATATGGGTCGTTATGAAAATACGAGATCCGGAAACGGATCGTCATTCACTGCGGGCATTGCGTAACGGTTACAATGTTATGTGCCAATAACTGCCGCGATGGAAGTCTGGTCAGTTCAGAGAACCATTAGATCGAGTGCGGAAGGCTGTTAAACGTGATTATAAGACGAATTGATGTTTAAGGATGGTGTTATGTGGTAGGTTATAAAAAGGGACTTTTTGCAAGCTGATCAAAATCTTCGAAAAGGTCCAGTTTTCTCAGGTATTTCTCATGATTTGAGTAGGAAAATAGGTTGGTGTTGTATTCATTCTTTGATATTAATCTAGATACTATTATAAAATTGTAAAAAAGGCCGTGTCTGTACCTAGATTGAAGATATTCCAGGAAAAAGAATCGGGATAGGGTACTGGGATGTAACCATACCCAAAAAGATTTATTTTGATTTTTTTTTCTGTTTATCTGTTTGTGTGTTTGTCCGCGCATCACGCAAAAAATACTGAAAGGATTTTGATGTGGTTTTCACAGTTTGATAGCTTGAGATCCAACTTAAAATCTAAGCCATGTTTCATTGAATTCCTATGGGATAAACCAGAGATACAGCCATTGTAGTCAACGCGGACGGAGTCGCGGGCAAAAGTCTGGTTATTAAATAAATTCCTTTTATATAAAAATATTATTTACAAAAACCCGAAAGTAAATATTACACATCGAGCTTGAGAAAGAATATAATCAGCTAGCTTCGGCTTCGTAGAACATCGTCTCAATCACTCGTACCTATGTGACTAGAGATGTATGTGAATAGAGATGGAATTGTTCATGCTATGCGTGTTGGAGATATTAGACCATTATATTTTCTTCAGGCATATCTTGCTTATTTCGTATTCTCACATAAACACATCCACATGTTGCATAAAGCATGCAGACACAGATCAGTCCTCGTTATGGCTGAGTACCGGTCTTCTCAACAAGCACTGAGAACACATCCGCTACTGATTCCTAGACGAATAGCCCATTTGTTCTCCGGAAGACCGATTGACCTTGATCTGTCTTCGTGTTGGCATCCCCAACATTTTATTTTAATATTTCTTTGTATTTTTTTCTCTTTAGCAACACTGAGTGTGACTTGTCCCTTTAAGTGCATATGAAAGCACCTTTATACGGTACTTTTATCCAAAAAACAATTTTAAATTATTTTGTCTGTCTGTCTGTTTGTTCTAGCTAATCTCTGAAATGACTGGACCGATACTGACGAGACTTTCAGTAGCCGGTAGCTGATGTTATAAAAAGTAACTTAGGCTAGTTTTATTTTAGAAAAATAGTTACGGTTCCGCGCAAAAGAAATAAAACCCAAACCATTATTTGTATAGACTAAAAACTTTACCCGTGCGGAGCCGGGGCGGGTCAACTAGATCGTAATTAACAGATTCTCAAAGACGTACACATTTATCGAAATAGGGAGAAGTTGTCACAATTTGGCATCCGAAACGCTAAATCTAGAAAGTTATCTCCTATTAAACTTGAAAGCTGTATTAGATCCGTTTATAGCTCCTTTAGGTCTAAAACTCGTTGAATGAATCACACGGTGATACGTTATTTCTTTGTGTTACTCCTTTGTGATTATTTCTGATGGGCGGCAGGTATGAGCTGCGACGCCATGACTCATGGTGTATTTCGGTACAGTTGCCGGCTTAGGTGAGATCTTTGTCGTTTTGCCTTTGTTCCGATTAGGAGTTCTTTTGTTGAGAGAGGTAGCTTTTGTTTGTTACAACGAAAACGCTTTCAATAAACCATTTGTAGAGAAATTTACGCCTACTTTAAAAGTAAAATCGCCATATTTTCACGAAAAATACCGAAGTGTGAGGTGAAAACCGAAAGGATTTTTTGGAATATGCTTGCGGTAACTTTTTGAATTAGTTTAGATCAGTATCTTAAGGAGTTCTGGCGACCTTAGGTACTCACCACAGGAACACAACACTACCGAAGAGTAGCATTATTTGGCTGCGGTATTCTGTAAGGTCGGTACTTCCCCAATTAAGCTGCTCCAGAATTATTAAACATACTTTTTTATTAGGGTTCCGTACCGAAATGGTAAAAAAGGGTTGTTGTACATTCGTCACAAAGTAAATTCGCCACGATAAAAAGTATGTGTAAACTCGTCACAACTCTATTTTTATGAAAAAAAATCCGCCATATTGTTTATTTCCGTACAGACAGCAGAAAAATCAAACAATAAAGAATTAAATGTTATTTCTTTATTTTTCATAATCACAGAAATTCACATAAAAATCACATTTCTCACTTACGGCTAAAATATACGGTAGTATTGTCTGGTTTTGTGCGTGTTTAAGCCCGCGTTGTCACGAGGACAGCGTGACTTACGTGACACGCCTAATCCTAAATAAACATGTATTGCAAGTGGCTGATTTGTTTACAACATTACAATTATAATGTAAAATAATAAAAAGAAAATTAAATCACAGTAATAATCACATTTTTTTGCTAATTTGCATCTACATAAAAAATCGCCACCAATCTAACTAACTACCGTCGGTCTAATATATTATGTGCTATAACTCTATGGTAACTATAATATTAAGAAAATCACATTTGCAAAAAAACACCCAAAGAAAACTATAATATTATTACACAGAAAAAAAGCCCAGTCATCCAGTGGCTCACTTGACCTTGGCGATGCGCGTGTGGCATCGCCAAGGTCAAGTGAGCCACTGGATGACTGGGCTAATGCATTGACCAGTACGGCTAGAAAGAGATAGATAAAGCGAGCGAGCGAGCGCGTAAAAGCATGTGCAGGAGCGCAGGAGAAAACAAAAATTTAGAAATCATTTTCATTTCGAGCGCTAAAAATCAATAACTTTGTTTTCTACCAGTACTTTATGCAAAAAATATGTACCTATGCAAGCTTGTGACGAATTTACACATATTTTTTATGCATGTGACGAATATACTTTCAATGTATGGAGATTACAAAATGTGACGAATTAACTTTGTGACGAATGTACAACAACCCGTAAAAAAGGAACCCTTATGGTGCGACTTCGTCTGTCTGTCTGTCTGTCTGTCTGTCTGTCACACCTGCTTATTTCAGCAGTTACTAATGCTATCGACTTGAAATTTGGAACAGTTATAAAGAATGCTTGTTCAACTTTATTGCAAATGAAAAAAGTCCATAAATATTTTTATTTTTATTGCAAAAGGGGCCGGAGTGGGGGTCGGAAATGTCAAAGTGGGGTTACTAGATCAAGTGACATATTATATGAAAGGGCTTGATTTGCACATTTCAAAATATATTTTTATTTTATTTTATGTCTCACAGTTTTCGACATTATGATGAAAAAGGTCCAAAAAAATATCATTCCCCCCCCTTATCTCCGAAGTTTGCGGGGCGAAAAATCTGAAATAATTAGAGTTGATAGGAATTGACCCAAATATGGCACCAAAAATAAAACGATGTTCCTAACTAGTACAGTTTTTTCAAAATCATTAAAATTCCTTCACAAACAAACTTAGTTATGCAGTCCGGATTTTTTCACTCTATACGTCCAAAAATGATACGGAACCCTCGGTGCGCGAGTACGACTCGCACTTGGCCGGTTTTTTATTTTATTAAACACACTGTGCAGTATTTCATGTTAAATGCCTTAAGCAACAAATAAGACATCAACCCAACATCATATTTTTTCTACGAACTTTTTTAATGGGGTCTTCAAATCGGACCTATGCAATATTTTCTTTATAATGTAACCTACATTCTAAGTTTGTGTTCAATTCAAAGAAACAGTCTTTGCAGCCGGCAGTGAAGTCGTCTAAACACATGTGAAACTTGTTTATATTTAATTTAGTATAACTTCAAACAAGCAAACAAACACTGTACTTTATGATTCGTTGAAGATGTTGCCATAAATATTATTATCATTCTTTTTCTGAAGAAAAATACACTACTTCCTAGTTTAACCAAAATTAAAAAAATATTTTGTACAAAATGTTTCCCGGTAGGTATCGTTATTTCACCATATCCCTATATCATTTTGCCACCTAACCATCAAAAAAGCAATTTAAGAATTATAACGTGGAGGATCAACGATAATTAAGAGTATATTCTGAAAACAGAATTACTATCTACCTCCATTAACAATCTCAAAATATTTCAAATCAAAAGTCCACAGTTTACAGCAAAATGTACCATAATTACACCATTGCTTCATAAAACAGATTCTGATACGATGCTCTTACAAAACTGAATGAATTTATATTTAATTTGTGAACAGGTAAATAACTCTTTTACACGTCAATATTTTTTAAACTAGATGGGGCGGTGTTTCGAGAAAAAATACCGAAACAAACTCAAAGGTCAATGTATCTTTTAAAGTCCAGACAATTCGTAATTAAATTAAAATTACTGCATCATTTTCCTACATTCATTCGTCTTCCAAGATCTACTCGCGCAATTTTTCTCTTGTGTCTGTATGAAAACAAACCGATCTCTCAATAAACATGACCTCAGTTATTACTCAAACAAAACAGGCACTCTCATACAAAACAGTTTTTTGCTCTACAATACACTTTGTTATTACAGAAACATGATTTAGCTCTAATAGCAAGATGTCCACCTGTCATTCTATGTGCAAGACACACTTCCTTCCCACCACAAAGCGCGCCAAATGTCAAACTTATTTATGTTTTCAGAATCCATTGCCAGTATTGTTCGAAATTGAGATCTATCTCCCAAACTTAACCAGTAATGTGTGTTGTATTTATCGGTACGATTGTTGCTTTTCTCGTGACCATGTCGCCATAGCATTAGTATAAATTTTCGCACGTCCGTCCGTCAGCGGTCGTGACAGTACGACGATTGTCTTTCCGGAACTCGTTTGCTGTTACAGATTTCTTGGTTACGGCAGAATATATTTCATAGGTTAACTGGGTCTTCTTACGGGTTCGGTTTACACTGCATGTGCATTGGAATATTAAGTTCTCTTTCATTTTATGTGTTTCTGGATTTGATTTTACAACACATTGCATTTTTGCATTGCATTTGCACATTGAATAAAAAAGTAATAATTAGAACTTACTATACTGTTCCACTGTCGGGTAGACACATTTTACATTAATTTAAAAAAAAATTAATACTGTTTTTTTAATGTTAGTACAAAACGTACTACGGAAAAACCAATTGAAAAACATGTATGGTACTTAGCAAGAAAATATTCTTGTTTGAAATCATTATTGAAAATTGTTCTGGTCGTAGCTATAGTCGGGAAACCATTGTACCTCAGTGTTGATTTGAATTCAGTAGATAAATATTGTCTATTACAGTGTTTTTTTTTTCAGAACACTGAATTCGCTAGCAAAAGAATTTTCTGAAATTATTTCAGACAGTAGGTAATATTTTCTTGTTTCATGCTTTTCAGTTGGTTTTTTCCGTAGTCGGGTTTTAGTTTTTTTAATAACGCGAATGCTATCATTAGACGAGTAAACAACTACTAGGAAAATGCCACCACTTGTAAATAGACCTTTAATGAAGATACGCTAGTATAAACTGTCTAGAGCCAAACAACTTTATAGTCTAGATTATACGTGTTAACGATATAATAAAACTAATTGTAATTCATATGGATCAAAATAAAGGAGCTAACCGTCAGCTGCCTATCCCGATGTGTTCTCGGAAAACTCGTAAAATACAGAGTAAACATTATTATTGATGATAACAGGCGATGGAGTGATGACACGTCAACCTATTCCTGTTCCTGGGTGCTTGGTTGAAATTAGTGCTTTATTTATTTTAATAAGAGGGTTTGATTTCGAGTAAATTATTTAATTAAAGTGTGGACGAAGCATCTTATTTGTTAAATCGTGGTTATATTTTTTTAGGAGTTAGATAACTTTAAATACGACGTTAGTTCCTACCTAGAACCTTTACTAAGGCCCGTATTCCGGAACGATTCTCGAGCACCGATCTCTGCTTGAGCATAGATTTCAACCAATCAAATGACTTTAAATCTATGCTCAAGCAGAGATCTGTGCTCGAGCATCGTTCTGTTCTGTTTCTAAATGATGTTTGAAAATCAAGTTTGTGTATGTGTTCACACTAAAACGGCTGGACAGATTTGGATGAAATTTGACAAAAAAGTAGCCTAGAAAAGCACATAGGCTATTTTGCATCCATTTTTACGTAGACGAAGTCGAGGGCAACAACTAGTGAATTAAAAATGATAGCTTACACTACAAACGAAAGAAGTGTACATTTGCAGTACATAATATCACGTCATTAAACACGTTCAACACATACTACGTAGTTCAATAGGTAAACATTTTTTCTTTATTTTTGTAGTACTTAATACTTATTTCCAGTTTTCCAACCAACCGATAAAACATAGGTACTTTTACAAATATCCCTCTTTCCTCCCTTTACCTGAAATAAAAGTTTCAAAACGGATACCATAAAGCCCTACCACCTCAAACTGCCCACCGTGCAAAGAGCACATAAATATGCCCGAGTATAGAGCGTACCAACCTATGCACAAAGAATATTTGGCGCACGCGCAAGATCAAAGGCGACGGGCGGGGCGTGGCTAATCACATCCCGGTCGTTCTCCGCTCTATCCGGCTGTTTCACGAATTATTTTTAGTGCACAGGTAACAAGAATGCTCCTTTGAAATGCAACACTTCCGCTCGTAACATCGGGTGTTGGACGCAAAGATGGACCAAATGTTTGGAACAGGTTTATGCCTACTAGCTGCAGTATTCAGAGAAGGCATGCTTGTGATTTTCTTACTTTAGAAGGAGGTTAAACTGAAGTCAGTCTAAGGTTTCAGTTTTTATATTTTTGCAGTGCTGATATAGAGTACGGAGTAGTTGCATATATTTGAGGTTAGTCACTTCTTACAATTGTTTGAGCAGAACCTGCTGCTCAACTGAAATGGGACGTACCTAACCATGCCCAAAAATATTTTATTTTTATTTTTAGTCTGTTTGTCTGTTTGTGCGTGCATCACGCAAAAACGAATGAACGGATTTTGATGTGGTTTTCAGTTTGGTAGTTTTTTTTTTTTTTTTTTTTTTTTTTTTTTTTTTTTTTTTTTTTTTTTTTGAAGGGCCTCTCGCAGTTGGCTTCTAACAGCCGTCACTGCTTAACCGGTCATCTGGTGAGGACTTACAAATGCCTCCAGCCAGGCTTAAAACTAAATAAAAACTACAAACTAAGCGACCACACGCTAAGGGCACCCCCTACTGGGGTACGGACCTCGGCTTAGGGCGTCGCTGGGGGGAGGACAACTAGAGGGAGGGGCTACTAGCTGGAACGGATTAATATGATTTAGGGACATATTTAAATCTACAGGCTCAGCGCGGGCTGGCTCGAGCAAGGGTCGGTTAGGGGACTGAGTCATACGCGGCGGCGGACTCGGGTCATGATGGGGACGTCGCGACGGGCCTCGTCGGCGAGGTCGGAACGGCGCCGGTCTGTGTTTGTACCTACGCAAAGTGCTGGTCTCCCTGCTGCTCTCTTGCAGTAAGGTGATAGCATCATCGGGAGTATTTAAAGCATGCCTCGGGCGGCGAATTTTACTAATCTGAGAGGGGGTGTATCGGGCGGCCGATACCACCAGAGGATTCGGGTGGTTCGGGGCAGAGTCAAAGAAGCGCTTGGAGGCGCGTTTCAAGCACTGCTGGATGGTGGGCAGTTTTAAGTCTAAGTGCAGGCGATCATTACGAACGTACCAGGGAGCTCCCGTGGCCTTTCGCATGAACCTGTTTTGGATGATTTGCATCCTATGGATTCGAGATGCCTTGACGTGTGCGAACACAGCGCCAGCATAGGTCATGATAGGGCGTATGCAAGTCACGTAAATGCGCACTTTGTACTTAAGTGCCAACTTGCTACGTGCATTAAGGATGGAGTGGAGGCGACCGAGAGCGAAGGCGGCGCGAGAGCGGACCGTCCTTATGTGCTCGATAAAGTTCAATCTCCTATCGAGGATGATGCCCAGGTATTTGGCTTGCCTATCCCAAGGGATCGGCTTGCCGAACATGGTGATCGGGGAGGGGTTATCAGGAGGAGTGCGCGGTTTGGAAAACAAAACCGCCTGGCTCTTATCGGGGTTTACTTCGATTCTCCATTTCCGAAACCAATCGCCTAGGGCGTTGACCGCGGTCTGTAGATTTCGAGCTATGCTATTGGGGCTGATGCCTGAGTAATAGATGGCCGTGTCGTCAGCAAATAAAGCCAACTGGGCCTTTCCCTTTTTGGGAATGTCGCTTGTGTACAGCGTGAACAGGAGGGGGGACAGCACGGAGCCTTGAGGGACTCCGGCTTTTATGGGATGAGGGGAGGAGAGAGCGCCTCCCTCGATGCGATAGCGGAAGGTGCGATTCGACAAAAAGTCTCGGATGATGTGCACGAGACAATCTGGCACTCCGAGTTCGTACAGCTTGTACAATAAGCCGTTGTGCCAGACTTTGTCGAAGGCTTTTGCCACATCGAAAAATACTATGCCCGTCATCGTTCCATATGTGAAGCCGTGGCTTACATGTTCAACAATACGGTGGACTTGATGAATACAAGAGTGTCTGGGTCGAAACCCAAACTGCTCGTCAGGAAGGAGACTCTTGGATTCTACGTAATCCTTGAGTCTTTTGTAAATTAGCCTCTCATAGATCTTCCCGAAAACCTTGAGGAGGCTAATGGGGCGATAACTGGAGGGTTCGGATTTGGGCTTACCGGGTTTATGGATGCCTATAACTATGGCGTCTTTCCACGCTTGTGGAAATATATTATTGCTTAATGCACCATTGAAGATGGCGGTCATTAGCAGTATGAGGTGGGCGGGGAATAATTTAATCACTTTGTTGGTGATGCCGTCGGAGCCAGGGGCTTTTTTGGGGTTAAGCCCCTTAATGAGATCTTGCACTTCATCGGGGGTGATGGGGGGCAAGGGATTATCGGGGTCGTCTACGGGAGGAAGCGTAGCTCTACGTTCGACTTCAGCGTCTACCCGGGAAAGGTGGGCTTGGTCTACTGGTAGCGTACTAGGCGTGCATTGGGCTTCAAGACTGTCGGCTAGGCATTCAGCTTTGTCTTCGTCGTCGAAGGCGATCGACTTATCGGGACGTACTAGGGGGGGCATGGAGGTCACCTGTTCGGATTTTAATTTCCTCTGCAAGTGCCAAAAAGCCTGATGGGTCGGTTCGAGTTCGCTCAACATCTTGTCCCAGCGGGCTCCCCGCACTTCTGATATGCGTTTCTTTACAGATCTCTGTAAATAGCGCATATGAGCACGGTTCGCTTCACAGGGAAAAGCGTCATACGCACGGATGGCCGCGTTCTTCTCGGTCAGCAGAGCACGCACATCATCGGGCAGTCTCCAGCGATGGTCGTCCATCGCTGGAACCTGCCTCGAAGAGTCGTCCAAGATGGACTGTACGTGACTGCCGATCGAGAAGGCCGCCGCCTGCGTTTCGTCGACTGTGTTAATAGCGTCGGGGATAGAGTCCAAGTGTACGGACCGGGTGGATTTTAAGCCTTCGCTCAAATTCCCCCAGTCCGTAACGGTCTTGGTAAGATCGGGATCTCTAGGACCCGTGAGAGGGCCTAGTACCATGACAACTGGTCTATGGTCCGAATCGAGCTCTTGTAGCGTCTCAATAGAGCGCAAACCGAGGTTCACGTTCTTAAGAAGCGCTATGTCGAGGACGTCAGGACGGTGGTCTGGGTTGGGAGGGAAATGAGTGGGATTCATCGGAGCGATGATGTCGAAGTGGAGTTGGCCACACATAAGGTGTAAGAGCTTGCCTCTCGTGTTATTCGAGTGGCTATTCCAGGCGATATGTTTGGCGTTAAAGTCGCCCGCTATGATAACGGAGCTACTCAAGCCAAGAAGTGTTTCAAGATCTTTTTTAAGATCGTTGTTATCGGAGGAAGAGGGAGGGAGGTAAGCCGATACTAAAGTGATCGGTTGATGTCCTGTCATGCCTAGTCGACAGATTGAGACCTCTAACTGCAAAAGAGGTGGGGGATCCATAGGTATGCAGTACAGTGACCTTTTGTGGTAGATGAGGGTTCCGCCCTTGTGGCAGCGAATCCTGTCATTGCGTACAACTTGGTAGTTGGCAATTGACGGGTTACGCGTGCTGGGCTTTAGGAAGGTCTCCTGTACGAGGAATATATCAATTTGATGGTCGCGGAGGAAGGTGGCGATCTCATCGCGTTGATTTCTAATACCGTTGGCATTAAAGAAGCCTAAATTAAGGGATCGGGGTTTGACTCTGCACCTTTCTTTTGTACTATCCATACTAAGGGTTGAATCTGAGGTTTTGCAGGGCGACTATGACGTCCTGGTAGCTTTCCCATATTTGCGAAAGTGCAAAAGGGTTGCCTTCGTTGGCGCGTATGGCTTGCGACATTTCACATGCCCTGGGGCTCATGTACACCGACGTCAGCTTAATTATGGGACTAGCCACCGACATGACGTCTGAGACGTTGCAAGCGGGGCGGGTAATGGGGGCGGGGTACGCGGCGGCGGCTGGCACGGTTGCGGGGGCAAGCGCGGGCTTGGGAGCGGACGCGGATTTGGGAGCGGACGCGGGTTTAGGAGCGGACGCGGGTTTGGGAGCGGGCGCAGTTTTGGGAGCGGACGCGGGTTTGGGGGCGGACGCGGGTTCGGTGGTGACGGGCGCTACTTGAGCGGTCGCAGGGGGTGACGCGGCGATGGGGGGGACTATCGGCGCGGGGATAGGGGTTGGAGTTGAGGGAGCCACCTGCAAAGCCGGGAAGGCTTGCTGGTGGTTGAGCTGGTTCCACGGAGAGGGTCTCTGTGGACTGAGCCTATTGGGTAACTGTGCCGAGGGAATCGGGACAGTGGGGCTCTCCCTCTTTCGGCGGGCGTTATTGCGCTTGGCCGATTTGCGGGAGGATTTGGGGGCTTTGGGGCAGCCACGGTAATTAGCCGGGTGCCCGGATTCGCCGCAGAGCACGCAGCTGGGTGGGCCAAGAGGGCCGCAAAGGGTGCGGTCTTTGGGGCGTTCGCACTGAGAAGTGCCGTGGTCACCCAGGCACTTGACGCACCTGGGCTTCGCAAAGCAGTTCCTCTGCGAGTGACCGTAAAATTGGCAGTTGTGACACTGCGTGACTACACCGTTTTTATATGGTTTTTCAATCGATATGCCTGATAGGTGGCATACGGATTTAACATTGAAGATGGGGTGGTGGCCTTCAACGGGGTCGCACACCACAAGTACCATGTCGAAGGCCTGACGTTCAGGCCCTCCACGGTGCATGCGGTGTACTTCCGCAACGGGAATACCTTGCGACTGAAGGTCGCTAAGTATTGATTCGGAGTCAAACTCCTTGGGGATGCGCTTAATAACCACGCGAACTTGTTTTTCCTCCGGAAGGGAGTAGGTATGAAAGGATATTTGAACTCCTTTCAAGAGTTTTACCAATGATCGGTAATCATCGGACGTGGGGACTTGGACCTTAATACCCAGCTGGGTAGCTACGGCCTTTGTGTAGCCAATTGAGCGGCTACTACACATTTTGGACACATCGGTCCATTTTCCCTTATCATGAATATATAAGGGTGGGGGAGGGCGCTCCTTTTTGGAGGACGCTGCAGGAGCGGCGTTAGCCTTAGGGCTGGAAGGGCGGCTGGCCTGGGAAGCGGCCGACGGGAGTGGGGTGGGAGCGCGGGGAGCGTCTGTTTTCTTGGCTTTAGAAGCCTTAGAGGAGGGAGGGGTAGCCCTCTTTCTCTTCCCGTGTGTTACCACTTGGAATCCCTCTTCCTCGGAAGAGGAGGGGTTCGAGTCACTCAGAGAGGGCTCGCTATCAGAATCGGACACAGGGGAGGTGTCCATGGCTTCGGCGGTCAGCACAAAGGATTGCGCAGGTGTGCCGGTTTCGGCGGAATTTGCTTCAACAATGGGATTGTTGGAGACAAAGGGAGCGATTTCCGGAATCGCAGGTACGGGGCGCGGTTGCGTTTCGTTAGAAACGACCATTGTTGTCGCTTCTATTGTCTTTTCGGACAATAGAGGCGTCAAGAATCCTACTTCGAAGGAAAGTGCCTCGGTGGAGGCTACCTCTCCTTCGTTGCTAGGGAGGACTGGGCTCGCGGGCCCGGAACTAAAAGCGGGGCTAAATGGAGGATCGGGGGATTCCGGGGCATCCAGTGTTACTGGACCGATGGAGCGGGCTAGCATGGGCCCATACTTCGCTCTAACTGCCGGGAATTCGGCTATGATCTCTCTTAAAATGGAGAGCGCTAGATCGGCGCTCTCCATCTTAGAAAAATTGCTAAAACTACTGAGGGGAACCTAACATTACTCCCGTAGGAGTCCTAAGAACCCTAAATACCTAACTCCCCGGGTGGATGGGCCCGGGGATGTGTAACCCTCCCTGTCGGGTGTAGACAGGGAGGTGAGTACCTATGGTGTGCCCTAAGCTTGTAACCCGTCGCCAGTCTTATTGTGCGAACGGGGCCCTGACCAGTCTAGCGCTAAGGGTGTTAGACAACACCCTAACGACACTAGGTGTGTAGCTGTGAACGAAACCAGAGACTAGGACCGACTAGGAGACCCCCCAAGGCCGGTGGTCTAGCTCCCGACTCCAATTGACTGCCTCACCCTGAAGGGGCTCGGCGGGTGTGATTGGGGCAACACCCCACTCGGTTTCGTTGGCACCGTAAGGTTTCCACCGAGGACCACGAAACTGTGGTTTTTGCCCTGAGGGGGCCTAGGTGAAGCTACACAACGCGGGTAAAGAAACAGTAATCAGCCACCGCCTTGAAAAAGGCAGCTTTTGATTAAATGGTTGTAGTCGGGTGACTACGATGACGTCACGAGCGAGCGTGACGAGAAGGGCGGCTTGACAGCGTCGTAAACAGCGAGCGCGGAGCGACACGTCCGTTCACGGCGAGCGTCAGGCGGCGAGCTCTTTCAGTTTGGTAGCTTGGAGTCCAAATTATAATCTAAGCCACATTTCATCTAATTCTGGTGGGATGAACCAGATATACAGCTTGACCTCTTCGTAGTACCTACTACATTTTAAAATGGTCAATTTATTGTAGTCTAGGTACGTAGATGGACTGGCGGGCAAAAGTCTAATCATTCAATCAATCAAAAATAAAATATATAAATAACCGAAAATAAGTGAGATAAGTGTTTTGTCACCCAAGTTTTATTGCCTTCAGGGTCTTCATAATACAATCGGTTGTTACTGAAAAAGTCATGAAAATGCTTACAATGAAAAGCAATCTGCTTACTTCGAATCTGCAACGTACCTACCTGTCTGCGTGCGTGCGTGTAGGCATTAACATAAATTCAATACCCCTCTGCGTTTCCAAAATCCGTGCCCAACTGTCCAAAAATAACATCATGTAACGCATATCAATATTTTATACATTTTACACCGTTGCCGATCTTCACGGGTTTCCACTTGTCAAGTACCATCACGCCCTGACGTTTAGGGGCCAGCAGACATTATAAAACAGGTAAGTTATGAACCAGCATAATCATAAAGTGTTGAATTAGGGATTGAATCTCCAGTTTTATGATTGGTACTAAACGGTTTATTGGCTGAGGCTGTTATTCGTCTAAATCATTTGTAATTTTGGATATCGTTTAATGGTTGTTTGACAGATTTTATTGCTGTGAATAGGTGTTATGCAGATATTGCGGTTGTAATTGCAGTGTCCTTCATTTTCATTCTATTGATTAGTGAAAGTTTCTTTTACTTTTTTTGGCTATTCGCTATAATTTGTTAAGTAATTCGTTCTTATTATACGTTATTGATTATAACACGTAGTGTAGTATCTAAAGTATTTCACGTAGCCGCAAAGTTCTCCTCTAGTTCTTTGAAATAATCAAAATCTTAATTTATAGGTTAGACAGGGATGGCGAACCATTTTAGAATTGCGTGCCTTAAAAACTTGAAAAAGAAAATTTGGCTATACCGTGTCATAAGAAAAGTAATGAAAATAAAAAAAAAGCGGCCAAGTGCGAGTCGTACTCGCGCACCGAGGGTTCCGTATCAGTTTTGGACGTATAAAGTGAAAAAATCCGGACCGCATAACTAAATTTGTTTGTGAAGGAATTTTAATGATTTTGAAAAAACTGTACTAGTTAGGAACATCGTTTTATTTTTGGTGCCATATTTGGGTCCTATCAACTCTAATTATTTCAGATTTTTCGCTCCGCTAACTTCGGAGATAAGGGGGGGAGGGAATGGTATTTTTTCGGACAGTTTTCATCATATGTCGAAAACTGTGAGGCATAAAATAAAATAAAAATATATTTTGAAATGTGCAGATCACGCCCTTTCATATGATATGTCACTTGACCTAGTATCCCCACTTTAAAATTTCGGACCCCCACTCTGGCCCCTTCTGCAATGAAAATAAAAATATTTTTGGACTTTTTTCATTTGCAATAAAGTTGAACAAGCATTATTTATAATTGTTCCAAATTTCAAGTCGATAGCATTAGTAGTTGCTGAAATAAGCAGGTGTGACAGACAGACAGACAGACATACAGACGAAGTCGCACCATAAGGGTTCCTTTTTTACCATTTTGGTACGGAACCCTAAAAACAAAATTACTCACAATAAAATCCTTAATAATTACAAATCGATAATTTCATAATTATGCACTGTAGATCTGTTTTATTGAAAAGATAATGAAAATCTGAATGTGACTTATGTTGTTGTCGTGCCCAGTTATTTCCAGGGCCATTATATTCGCCACCCCTGACTCATGAACTAATTATTTGTACTACCTAGGCTTACATACAGATAAACTTTATCTGTATGTAAGCCTAGGTAGTACAAATAATGGCAGAACTCAATAAAACTGCTCGATTCAAAGATAGTGTGTAAGTAGTGGGCAAAAGTCTAGTTCAACATAAGTAGGTAGGTACCTTATTTGGAACATACGGCTTTTCCCAGCACTTCCAAATGGTAGATACACAAGTCAATACCAAACAAGATGTATAAATCAGATCTGTTTAAAATTCCCGCATTACGTGGTGCCCTCTGGGGGAAAGGAAAATAATGAGAGCTCTACAGCTCTTAAATCTTGAGTCGCATCCACTTTTAATGGCATTTAAATTAGCTTTTTATTTGCTCTGGGTTGTGGTTGCGGGTTGTGGGTAGCGGTGCGGGTAAGTGTGTCTTGTTCGACGCTACTTTTTGATTGCTGACTTGAGGTGGCAATGCAGCTAGAATGTTTTTTTAAGATTAATCTATACTAAATCTTTGAGGTATAACACTAGAGCAGACACTTTGAACAAACATCATGTTCCAAACGACACGTGACAAAAAACCATAGAATAGATGCGACATTTACTTCGTGAAGTGCGGCTGTTTTACCGCAGTTGATTGGGACAGCACCAGCATCGTCTAATGCGGTGCCTTCTCTAGTGTATACGTACTAATTTAATAAAACTAAAGAGTTCGTTTAAATGCGCTAATCTCTGGAACTACCACTCGGATTTGAAAAAATATTTTCGCATTTGATAGCCCAATTCTTGAGAAAGGTTTTTCATATCACGCTACTACTCATATTATATGCTTGCGTTTTACCGCCATCTCGCCTGATGTTCATCGACGATGCGGTCGACGATGGAACACGCTTGCCTAGAAGAAATCGATTCACTCGCGACTTGAAGACACCTAGATTGTAACTATCGGGAAACACCCACTCCGGCAGCGCAGGATATAGGTAGGTAGATACAAAATATTTGGAATACCAGTCCTAATATAATGTTTGCTACCTCTCCGTTGCTTCAACTCAGCGATATAAACAGGCAAACGTAGGTAAATAAATATCGTACAGGCAGCAGCAAAAGTAAACATGATGTTTTCTGCAAACTATTCTCATCATAACTATCAGTCAAGTAAGGAATATACACTTTTCGGATGCCCATCCACAGTGTTTTAGGTAGGTACCTACTGCATAATGTTCTATGAAAATCTAAAAAATCTAAAAAAAAAATTTAATATCAAAATTTTAGATAAAATCATGAACACAAAAGTTCCAGCAATTTTCTTTTGTGCACATAATCCAGGGATACACTGGAAATTTGGGTCAATTTCCAATCTAGGAGCGGCTGAATAACAATACTTCACATGGAGCGCCCTACCTGACCTCCACAAATCAACTACTGGGTAACAGGTTTTCTAAAGTTATACCAGTATCCCCGATCTTGAGTTTTTTTGACGTGTAGTATCGTTAACGTAAGCATATTTTGAATTGAAAATACATGTTTGTTACACAATATTTATATAAATTAAATACTTAATTAATTTCTCTGTATTTTTTTAAATGTGCAAATTGTATAAATTTTTATCAAAATGTTCCAGGACTGCTGTATTTTAAATTCAAAATATGCTTACGTTAACGAAACTATACGAACTATATATTCAAAACTATATATTCAAAAAAACTCATGATAGGGGTACAGTTGTCAGACTTTCTGGCTTCTGACTGCAGCTAGGTATCAGAAAATATCTTACAGAATATCTAAATAAGAAAATAATACACGCAAATTGAGAAACTCCTTCTTTTTGAACTCGGCATTTTCTTATTTGGATTTTTTATGAGATAGTTTTGAAGATATCGTATCGATGTCCTTCTAACTGCAAAGTTAGAAACATTGAGTTTGGAGTCTGTAATTATTCTCCGATAGATGTCGCTTACGCTCAAAAGAGGCGTATTATAAGGGATTCAATGATTCAGGCGAAGACACAGTAGAATAGAATAGAATAGAATAGAATAGAATCGAATAGAATAAATTTATTTGCATAGAATGTAGGTATACAGGTGAGTTGTTACAAAGAAGTTTGGTTCCAAGTACATTCTACCATTTGGCATGCAAAAACTTTGTACTTATAACTAAAACAATGTTAGTGACTGGTGACTTTAAGTATACATTTTTTATATATAACAGACCTACCTGTTATATGTATATAAGTTATTTGGCATGTTTAATTAATTCTTAATAATACTAAAAGTTAATAATACCTACTAAATAACAAGTCTAAATAAAAAATAACATTACAATAACAATTATTATTTGTCTGCTAAGAAAGCTAAGTTGGGAGAGCGCTGGCCACGGTACGGCAGAGGTCGCAGGTTCAAACCCCGCCTCTGTCAGTTGTTTTTGGAATGTCTTAATATTTAATAACATTAGATAATATGAAGAGTTATTATTACCGTTGTCTGTACCTTCAATCTCTCTCATCACTTGGGTGGGCAGCTTTAGTACCGGCAGTGAGGTAGTGAAACATTGCGGCGGCTCCCGGAAGAGGGGTGAGCAATATTATGTGCCGCTAGTAAACTCGATTGTAAATCTGTTCTGTTGATAATAACTTTACTTAAATTAGGCGTAGTTTGTGAAACGGTACTGAGGTATTTTGTACGATAATGTAAAAATGAATCATCACTTAAATTTCTTTAACGGTGAAGGAAAACATCGCGAGGAAACCTGAATGCCTGAGAGTTCTCCAGAAAGTTCTTTAAAGTGTCTGAAGTCTGCCAATCCGCACCTGGCCAGCGTGGTGGACTATGGCCGACCCCCTCTCATTGTGTGAGGAGGCCCGTACCCAGCTGTGGGACAGTTTATACACAGGGCTAATATTACATAATTATATTATTACTAGACTTTTGCCCGCGACTCTGTCCGCGTGGACTACAATGAACTGACCAGTTTAAATGACCTCCGTAGTGTAGTTTGGCTAGTACTACCAAGAGTACCAAGAGGTCAAGCTGTATATATAGTTTTTTTCAGCGGAATCAGATGAAACCTGGTTTAGATTTTAAGTTGGACCCTAAGCTATCGAACTGTGAAAACCACATCAAAATCCGTTCAGTACTTTTTGCGTGATGCGCGCACGAACAGACAAACAGACAAAAATTCTAAAAAAAATATTTTTGGGTATGGTTACGTCCCAGTACCCTATCCCGACTGTTTTTAGGGTTCCGTACCAAAATTGTAAAAAAGGAACCCTTATGGTGCGACTTCGTCTGTCTGTCTGTCTGTCTGTCTGTCTGTCTGTCACACCTGATTATTTCAGCAACTACTTATGCTATCGACTTGAGATTTGGAACAGTTATAAAGAATGCTTGTTCAACTGTATTGCAAATGAAAAAAGTCCAAAAATATTTTTATTTTCATTGCAAAAGGGGCCGGAGTGGGGGTCCAAAATTTTAAATTGAGGTTACTAGGTCAAGTGACATATCATATGAAAGGGCTTGATCTGCACATTTCAAAATATATTTTTATTTTATTTTATGTCTCACAGTTTTCGACATATGATGAAATTTGACAAAAAAAATACCATTCCCCCCCCCTTATCTCCGAAGTTTACGGGGCGAAAAATCTGAAATAATTACAGTTGATAGGAATTGACCCAAATATGGCACCAAAAATAAAACGATGTTCCTAACTAGTACAGTTTTTTCAAAATCATCAAAATTCCTTCAAAAACAAAATTAGTTATGTGGTCCGGATTTTTTCACTTTATACGTCCAAAAATGATACGGAACCCTCGGTGAGCGAGTACGACTCGCACTTGGCCGGTTTTTTTTCTGGAATATCCTCAATGTACAGACACAACTTTTTTACAATTTTATAATAGTATAGATTATTAAATTATCTGTGCTTGTGTTATAGTAAGTATAGATAACACAATAAAAGTTTATTGATTATTTTTTATTAGTTGCGTACATCGCCAAGTATGGTATAAAATTTTACGGCCCAATGTTAGTAGTTAAATCGTTGTCACAATATCCGGTCACTTCAAACGCTATCATAAGTTCCGACACGTACTGACTTTGATCTACAATAATAATAATAATAAACTGATAGCTGTAATAGCTTCAATGATATTATTGAGAGAATCAAAGGTTCCATAACTGGGTAATTGTATATTAAAGCTATATCATGTTAAAGTGTTGATGGCAGTGATTCTTGCTTCACTTGCAAGGAATTTCTAGGCATACAATCAAACAGTGCAGTCGTGTAATCGTAAAGTATCGATCAAAAGCAACAAATCTCACCATTGTAGGTTGTAGGTAGTGTTGATATTATACCGATGGTCCTACAAATGACAAATATTACAGGAGAGCGCTTCAAAGATTCCAATGCGCGTACATCATGTTCTACAGGTTCTACAGGAGGGGCTCGCATACATGAAACTGGGGGATGAAAATAAATATTTTCGCGCACCCCATCATGTGGGGTATCGTTGGATAGGTCTTTGAAAATAACATAAAGGTTTCTAAGTGTCCCCCCCCCCTGTAATTTTCCAACCGCTGTATCAAAAAATCTGAAAAAATTGAAGCTTATGGCATCCAATAAATACTCTCGATTAAAATTGGTTTGAACAAGATTCGTTAATAACTTTTTGAAATATTCACTATTTTCAGTTTTGAGTTTTGACAACCGCAAAATTAACTTTGTATTTCATAGTGATATGAAATTCAAACTTATATTTGCAGTCGGAAGACTGAAATACTTCTTGCTACGGAACCCTAGACTGTTCGTGGTCCGACATGCTCTTGCCCGGTTTTTTACTAAACGATTGTTTAGTGGCCTAAAGACACAAAACAAAAAACACAAATCACGTATGGGATTGTATTAGTAGGGACCATCGGTACTGCGTGGTCTTTTACGATATTATATAGTCAATTCTCGATAGTTCGAAATTCTAGGGACCTATATTAATAGTAATACTAGCTTTTGCCAGTGACATCGCCCTCGTGGAAGTCGGAAATAATGTGAAAGTTTAAAGTTCATCAGGCCAAGCAAACTCGTTTTCCCGCCTAAGCTTTGCCACCCCTTTTCACTCTCCTAGGGGTTGAATTTTCAAAAATCCTTTCTTATCGGTTCACCTAGATGTCGCGGTCGATGGCAAGCATCAATGTGATCTGGCTCGTGATCGGTCATATCGGTTCGCCGGAATGGATCATCCTTGAATTTTCCAACCGGGCAACTGAGCTTTTAGGTGCGACTGAACTGATGTGTTTGTACTGCCATCCATGTAGAAATAGCGAGTATCGACATCGAGGTATCGAGATAGCGACCGCGACCGCGAGGCATCTTTGGCATGGTTCTACCCTAAATTAAAAGATCACAAAGTTCCAAAAAAGTCATCATAGATTTGCAAAAACACGAGCGCGTATGTGACTTTTATAGACATTGACATAAGGTTTAAATTACAATCATTGAGGTAGTCTCGTGAAATGCAACTATTTAAAATAAAAACAAATGACAGGTGACGGTGTTCCGTTTTCTTCGCAGCACACGTAAACATTTGGATATATGAATGTTTAACTAAATTATTGGCACAAGTGACAGCGGCCTGAGCCAACCAATAAAACCGTTTCGGAGTTAAACGCGAGTATCTGTCTCGTCCTAGACACTGTCGTATATCATGCTATTACGTTTATGATGGGCACCAAAGTTATCTGGCTCTTGTGGCGTCAGGTTTGTGCGTTTGTGAGACGCGAATTGAAAAGTAGGGCGATGAATTCGAGATCTGAACTCGAGATCAGATTAGGGCTCTTTTAATATAGACATTTGGGGCCGTACCACAAAAAAGATAAACACGTGTTCAACACGAATGCTACCAAATACCAAATAATACGCACTTGTTTTAGCACTAACTTGTCTAAAACAAGTGTCTTTTCCCATTTTCTTCTCAATCTAAAAAACCTACGCAAGTTCTAGGTAGCTTCCTTCTGACACATATCCCCACTCCCCACTTTCTTTTAGACGTAATACAAAAATTATCATGCGCGGCATCTATGTGATGTGAAAACCGGAAATTGGGTCAGAGCCGCCCACTTATCTGCCGGAAGTGGACGCCCAGGGGCAACGTATTTCCGGTCCTGACGAGTACACACCTACCCAGACTGATTACCGTGTTTTGGGGACCCTGACAGTTTGGTGATAGTTTTAAATGGATATCTGTTAGCTTTAGGCTTAATGCACAATTTCCTGGCGGCCTAGCATGACCACGATAGAAACGGGTTTTGTCTACATAGAAATAGACAAAGTGACAGATTGTAGAAACATTTCTACCGTTTCATTCATAAAACGTAGAATTGTTTCTACAATCTGTCACTTTGTCTATTTATAAAAGCAGTGATTGCTTAGTGGATTAACCATGTGCCTCCCACGGCGAATGGTTCGAGTTCGATCCCGGGGCACGCACCGCTGACTTTTCGAAGTCATGTGCGTATTAGAAATTAATTATCACTTGCTTTAACGGTGAAGGAAAACATCGTGAGGAAACCGGCATGTCCTAGAACCAAAAATTCGAAGACATGTGACGTCCACCAACCCGCACTGGGCCCGCGTGGTGGACTACGGCCCACTCCCTCTCACAGAGGAGGCCTGTGTCCCAGCAGTGGGAACATTGTAGGCCGATTATGCTTATGCTATGCTAAGACGCTACACTATCCTTGAGTGACGCGTTTTAGGGTTCTGTACCTCAAAAGGAAAAACGGAACCCTTATAGGATCACTTTGTTGTCCGCCGTCAGTCACCGGACCATAAATGGAGCCATCTGCTCATAGATGGCGCCATTGCAAGTATGCAGTAGCGCCATCTATGATCATATTTCGGAACCCTTAGGGCGCGAGGCATACTCGCACTTGTCCGGTTTTTTCATTACGTGACGAATTCTCTCAATGAAATTTTACCTCAAACCGCGTTAAATAACTTCGTGATTAGGTACATTAATCAAAAATGCGTCTTTTCATTTAACAATCTTAAAAAGATTGTTGTGTGCGAGCGAGAGAGGTGATAAAATGTGAGAGCCTTCTTAAAAACAAAATATTCAACTGAAACATGTTTCCAAGAACCGCTGTTATGTTATTGAATTATGGCATAGCATAGCATAATCTGCCTATAATGTTCCCACTGCTGGGACACAGGCATCCTCTGTGAGAGGGAGTGGGCCGTAGTCCACCACGCGGGCCCAGTGCGGGTTGGTGGACGTCACATGTTTTCGAATTTTTGGTTCTAGGACATGCCGGTTTCCTCACGATGTTTTCCTTCACCGTTAAAGCAAGTGATAATTAATTTCTAATACGCACATGACATCGAAAAGTCGGCGGTGTGTGCCTCGGAATCGAACTTGAACCATTCGCCGTGGGAGGCACATTGTTAAAATAAAACCACTAGGCTACAGCGGCGAAGGGTCCCTGCAATACGATTCCTACCGGCTTCCTTTTGAAAAATAGCACAGGCAGCATTGCCTACTTTAATTAATTAGTTTTTCGTGGCCAAGTAAGCATTTTTTGCTCCGGCTTACCTCTTACAAAAACTAACCCTTCGCCACTGCTAGGCTATCACAGCAGTGATATTGAATTATGGCGTAACGCCATAATTCAATAACATAACAAGCGGTGTATGACATAACGGACAGTTGCGTCTGTCTATCGTTTCAGTGTTGGTTGCCCCCACTATTAGCGGCGTCTATAACACGGGACATGCGCGCGCGCACGTTCTTTGATCTTTTACGCCTCGTAGTCATAGAATAAGTAGTGATAAAAATGGTGGTTGGCTATATTGTGTTTTAATTAAGTGCTTAGGGTAGTGGTTTTTAACCTTTTCAATATTGTTACCCCTATGACTTATTAGGAACACTTATTTTACCCCCCTCCCACCTTTTTTAATTGAAATTATTTTTGCCATTTACTTTATGTTATTTGGACGCATACTTTAAGATCTCACGATATTATCAACGCACGACGGTAACTAAACTTTACCCGTTGGAAGCTGGGGCGGGTCAGCTAGTGGGTGATAAAATAAAAGCTCATACGACTCAGATCATAGAAAGGCGCTATCGAGCTTGATGCCTGATCTTGAGCAAATTGCTCATATTAAAAACGTACGCGCTGGCGACGAACCGAACACGATCGATGGTATAAATACAGTGTTTTAGTTTAGTGCTAGTGTTGAGTGACGATTAACAGTGTTAGATTGAGGGTGTGCGGAATGTTCAATGCGTGGGAGATCTTTTTATTCACAAGGAGCGCTTAATTATGCGCGTAATTGTGTCGAAAAATGTACTATAAGTGGCATCAGTTGTTCCGGTACTAATTTGCTATGATGGCATATCTCCTTGTTTCTATGATCTGAGTCATACGAATATTCATATTGTCATTATTTGAATTTCGTTTTTGACGGGCGTCCTCTAACCGCACACTTGCTTTATGTTTGATTGTTTGTTTAAACGCACTAGTCTCTGGAACTACCTATCACATTATAAAAAAAATTGTTTATGGTAGCCAGATTCGTTAGAAATAGTATAGGCTATTTAACATCACGCTATAGCCCTTAGGAGCAAAATGAAAAAAAATGGAAAGAACGCTAAGCGAGAAAACGAAGTAACAACGTGGGCGAGTAAATAATCCGATTTCTTTTAAATTAAACGATATATTTATTATTATTACTAGCTTCTGCCCGCGGCTTCGCCCGCGTAAAAGGTAGCCTATGTTTTATTCCAGACTATAATCTATCTGTGTGCCAAATTTCATCCAAATCCATCCGGCCGTTTCAGCGTGAAGAAGTAACAAACATACACACACACACACACAAACTTTCGCCTTTGTAATATTATTAGTAGGATTATATATTATTATATATTAGTGTGATTAGTGTGATTAGTGTAATTAGTGTGATTAGTGTGATTAGTAGGATAGTAGGATAAGTAGGATTTTATAAACGGTGGATAAAACCGCGGGGCACAGCTAGTAACTATAATTAGTGCTGAATGTCATAGCCAATGTTCTTTCTAGTCTGTTTCTAGTCTATATTCTAGTCTTTGTCTCTCCGTGCGACGCTCTGTCTGTCAACCTTGGAGAGCGAGTGCCAATTATCTAACAGGTTTATTGTTCTGTTTCATATTGTATACCTTCACTGTGATGTAACCTCAGATCATAGAAACAAGGAGATATGATACCATCATAGCAAATTAGTACGGAAACAACTGATGCCACTTTTAGTACATTTTTCGACACAATTACGCGCATAATTAAGCGCTCCTTGTGAATAAAAAGATCTCCCACGCATTAAACATTCCGCACACCCTCAATCTAACACTGTTAATCGTCACTCAACACTAGCACTAAACTAAAACACTGTATTTATACCATCGATCGTGTTCGGTTCGTCGCCAGCGCGTACGTTTTTAGAACGAGCAATTTGTTTAAAATCAGGCATCAAGCTCGATAGCGCCTTGGCACATCTCTTTTGTTTCTATGATCTGAGGATGTACACTCGACGCCACTGACGGTCGCCCACTTTTCACCCTTATGTTCTTAGTAATAAGGGTGAAAAGTGGTCGACCGTCAATAGCGTCGAGTGTACCTTTCATTGCTCGTCTATACCTACAGCATGTAACAAAAACCCTGTTCGATCCCAAAAGGGGTCATTATACTCATCATTATGAACAATTACTATGGGACCACCGCTGAAATCGCGAAAAAAAATCAGCTGTTCCATACTTAAAAAAAACTGTGAATAAGCCACAGCCAAGTGGGAGATCTTTATATTCACAAGGAGCCAGTGGCGAAGGGTCAATTTTTGTAAGAGGTAAGCCGAGCTACAAATGCTTACCTGGCCACGAAAAGCTCATTATAAATATTTGACTATAGTAGGTCTGCCTGTGCTATTTTTCAAAGAGAAGCCGGTAGGAATCGTATTGTAGGGACCCTTCGCCACTGCAAGGAGCGACGCATTTTTGTTTTAAAAGTGGCGACAGTGGTTCCCGTACTAATTTGCTATGATGGCATATCTCCTTTTGTCTATGATCTAAGATAATACCTGACTGATGTCCGCACTCTTCGAAGCCGCAATAAGTCATCGCGATCGCATATTTAACAGACAAGCTTATAAACGTACCGTACAAATTGTGGTACTTAATAGGTACATTATTTTTATAGCAAAAATTAAATTCTTCTTCGTTTAAAAAAACTAGTATTTCTCTTGTGTCGTGGATGCGTTTACAAATACAAAAGACACGGCAGACGCCCATAGAACGCTGGGCTTCAGATTGTGTAAGTCGTATGGTGTGAATGATCCAGTGAAGTACAACCCGACTAATGAGTTCTCAATTCAAAGGTTTTAGTTGCCGACAACATGATATTCTGTGGAGGCACGCGCCAGCCAGCATGCACCCGTTTTTGTTTTATTGTTTTTTTTCAAAATGTCAACGGCATAATCATTTTATATCTTATTTATTTCAATTTTTGATTCCAATTCTTAATCTCTAAGATAAATTAGGCAAAGACTAATTAAAATATATTTTTATTTTTGGTTAAGCTTTTATTACTGTACCATATCAAGCCCAAAACTGCCGACGTCCTTTCACATATACAAACCGCCAGACCCGAAACTAATATATGATCCGTGCGGGAATCGAACCCGCGATACGCTACTATGACAACCGTGCCGTACACACAAACTTTCGCATTTATAATATGTATTAGTGTGACTAATTAATTATTTAGCGGTCACTATTCCCATCCGCAAAATTCATCAAATTATTTTTCGGATGTAATGTTCATACTAGTCAACCAATTCACTTATCCATCTAACATGCATAGTTATTACTTAGTTTAATTATTGATTGTCTAGCCTTTAAAAGAGACCTTGGCCTTTGAGATAGGCCTCATCTAGTTTTAAAAAAAATGTACCGAACAGACAGACAGACGAAAACGAGTTAATAACAACGCTAAAGATATTGATGTGTAGAGGTGATACTTTTAACCTATTTACAGAATAAAAATATAATTTCATTTCATTTAGTGCACTTATAATTATGTAAAACGAGTATTATTTCGCTTGTACGCATAATGTGAACATCTCTCAAATAAAGGGTTCATATAATAAGTCTGGCGCACTAATTGCGCGCCCACCGCTAAGTCTGCCCACTTTGTCAGCGTTACGGCGTGATAGAAGAGCTTGAGATGATTTTATTACGTGACAGTCATATCGAAACCGCGTAAATTATGAATAAATAATTTTACCTCAAAAATAATAGAGCGAGCTTCCTTGCCAATTTTTTTTCTCATAGTAAAATGTTTTGGTTTACTTAAAATATTTGGCAGATATAAACTGTTATTTCACCTATCTGATACCTTGAATAATTCATTAATGCATAGAGAAGGATACCTATTCAAAATGTTTTCGAAAAACTGTAAGTATAGGTGTTCCAAAAATTTTATGATTTTCCGATGATATAGGTACCACAACTGTGAAGATCCTTGAAGGTCCGAAAATTTTAAAATGCCATCGAAGTGTTGTTATATACCTAATTAAGCATAATTATTGTAAACAACTTTAAGATAGTAACTTTGGTGCTAGTGGCGTAGAGCAAGCAGTCATAAAAAGTCGTACAGTTTTATTTAATCTAATTATGCCGCCTTTTGTCATTGCAAAGCCTGTGAAAATACAATTTTTAACAAATATTCTCCCCTTTAATTTTCCAACGCTACAAAACTCATGTTTGCAAAAGAAACTCAACCCCCCGCACGGCCTCGTTTGTTCGCCAGGTGCGTCCGCGGGCGGTCCGAGGTGTCGCCGCAATCAGCCTCGGCGGCTGACACGTGACAGCGTGACAGCTGACACTGACTGACAACATACAATATGGAGACAGAAGCTCAACTTTGCGCCATAGCCCGTAGACCCAGAGGGCCTAGACAAATATTTTTTGTGTTAGCGTTTATCCTAAGCGTTTGGTACAAAATGTATGGCAATGACATTAGAATGACATTACCTAGAGAAAATCACGTGACTTTTTTTACCCATGATATTTCGTATCTAACAGAAAAGTTATTTCTCTAAATCCTCTAGTCAGAAAGCTAGGTTTTATGCAATAGAAAAGTTCTAGGTTTAACAATTGAGTATATTAATTAAATGGAGTCTATTGAAATACCTAGGTAATAGAATACTTAAAATTTTAATCTCTTATTACCTACCTACCATCTTTTGCTAAAAATGCTAATTATGCATTACGAGCCATTAGAACTCGGCTCTAATCGCGGGTCGTTCTTGTTCACCGGCCGAGAAAAAACAGGTGTTCGCCTGTGGATTACATGCTTGAGAAATTATTTCAATGGACCTTCTGTATATTTCCGTTTCGTGTGTGACACGCCTGACATCGGGTGACAGATTGAGGCGACGCCATTGTTACCTTCCGCTTTTGTTTTAACTGCACACTTTTCCGGTAACGGTGGGATTCGGGTGGTATTCCTTTTTTCAGCTTGTTCGTATTTTGAATATTTAAAATTGTGGTTTTGTGTTTGGGATGCTGACTGATTTACTTTGACATTTTCTCGATACCTTTAAAAGCCCAATTCTCGTAAATAAAAACGAGTTCCGATTTGGTTTCGATATAGATACCTAATCTCAATGTCTTATATACCTTCGACTGTCACTAATGAGTATGAGACACAATTGATTTTTCTAGTGTACCACACCTGGATCAGGTGTTCCGACAGATGAACTAATAAGTCAGAAATGGTATTCTCTTACCCGTTTGATGTTGTCATTTAGTACATTAGAACACCATTTGTGACATTATATTATAAGGCATTGAGATTATATCGACCAAATCGGAATATATTTTGAACTTATTTAAGTCAGGGTTGAGCTACCACGATACCCGGCACATGCGTGCACAGTCAGGTCAGGTCCACTCAAATCTGTATGGCTCTTTCCTCTAAAGGCCATTTCAGACTAACCTGCATGGTTCTTACACAATTTATCTTAATTGTCTGGACCTTAAAAGAGACATCAACCTTTGAGTTTGTTTCGGTGTTTCTTCTCAAAGGTATTAGACATATAGGAAACACCAAACTCATCTAGCTTAAAAAAAATGTTTTGACGTGTAAAAGTGTTATTTTTAACCTATTTACAAAATAAATATCATTTATCATTTAAGAGAATTTGCCTTCTGGTTCCAATATCGGCCATATCAAGTAGCGTTTGATGTCCTTATCGATGTTTAATATGACCCACCGAGTTTAATCGTTCTATTAATAATGGCATCTTTCGTATTTTTTTACAAAATAGAGGGAACATTAAATAAATATGAATACAGCAAACTACTAAACAACTGTTGTGCCGACAGATTACCTGAGAAATATTACTTATTTTCCAAAAAGAAAAAACTAGCACGGTGTGCCAAAATTTTCTGGCACTAACGACCTAAGGTGTTTATACACTAGATTCCCTGAAATAGTGTGCAGTTTAAGAGAAATATTACGATGTTATATCGACTGACAGTTATTACCTTCGAATAAAAGTTTCGTATAAAAGCTTGCGATTACAATAATTCCTCTTAATTGGTGTTAAAATGTTGTTGTTTTTTAACAATTTGTTTCATGGCTTTACGACGTGCGCGGTGAGATTGAGCGTTGATTTGCGGCTTTCTTGTACTTTTTGCATCTGTTGGGCGATTAAAATATTTCGATAGTAATGCATTAAAAGTTGAGGTATGCAAAGCACGTTTGTACTTTGTACCCACGAATTGCCTACCGGGATTATTTAAATTGCCCCGACGTCATTGAATGTTGCTGTAATAAAGAAAGAAATAATGCTGTGATTATTTTTGGATTACCTAAAGATATATAGAGGAAGTTTTCTAAACATTATTCAATTTTGAAATAATGTATGATAATTTTTAATAGGTTACCATTTAATTTTGCACTGAAAATGAATGAAATCTCGCACTTTGTACAGTCGATTTAGAAAAATGAATTTTCTCCGTATTTTTTTTTGTGTTAGTCGCTGATGTATGATAAATTATTGAAGACTATAAAAATGTCTTCAATGACCTAGTTATTTGTATATTTAGATGAACGACGACATTCAGTGCATTGGTGAAAAATTGCAACAAGGCAATTTATCTGTTTTTCCTGTGCAATTTTCTTGTAGAGCTAATTTGGCGTGACGTCACAGACAGTGGCGCCAAAAATTTAACTTTGATAATTTTATTCCGAGTTCCACGTGGACGAAGTCGCGGGTACCTACGCCTACTGATAATTACATAAATTGTCACAAAATAAAATTATTCGAAAAACTGCTTTTCAGCATTTCATAATAATCAAAATAATGCTTGTGTTATTTTAATGTTATATGAATTCTAATACCTACTTATTATTATTTGATTATGTTATGATTTTTTATAATTTTATGATTGATAACTAGCTTTTTCTCTGACTGTATGTATGTAATTAATTAAAAATGTCTATGAAAAGGAAAGTTTATGCGATATTCCCCGACTTCCGAAGTCGAGTGTAGAATAATTAGCGCGCAGGGCGAGGTGCCAACCGTGCCAGGGTAGGTAAAACTGTGTAATAAATAAATCAAGAAACACTGACACTGATTTTTGCGACTCTGCGGTGAAATTGATACTGTAGGCAGATCACGAGCTATTTTGACGTATGGTGTCGTTAATGTATGTAATTTTGAATCTAAAATACAAACAGTCCTAAAACATTTAGATAAAATTTTATACAATTTGCACATTTTTCAAAAAAACAGAGAAATTAATTAAGTTTTTAATTTATATAAATATTGTGTAGCAAACGTATATTTTCTATTCAAAATATGCTTTTAATAACGATACCATACGTCAAAAATAACTCGTGATCGGCCCACTGTTCTCTTTATAAGATAAGGGGAATACACGTTGCGAATAAAAAATATTTTTTGTTTTAAAGTAGGTAGGTATTGGTGTTGATTTTTTTTATTCATCATCCTGAAATAGTGGTTTTGCTTCACGTCAGTAAAAGTCATTGCCCAGCTGTGGATTAAAATAGGATTAATTGCTCGTTATTATATTTAATAAAAAAATGAAATACAAACTTTTTGGTATCTTTGGGAGCATGAAGGCATAAAAAGCCGTTGTTTTTTTCATTAAACGCAGTAGATGTTATCGTCTTACATTTGTGCAAGGTACCCCTCTCCCCTGAGCGCGATATTTTTTATCGACGACTCCAATTTTGCCGGTAAATTGCAATCCGATAGGCAGGTTGCGAGGGAGCCGCGGGTGAGGCAATTAGGGTAGCCTTACATCTGCGACTATTTATATCTGGGGTATCGCCCTGTAGGTAACATGTATGCAAGTACGTGCATTACCTATGCGTACAAATAAAAGAGTTGGTTAGTCTGTGTTGTTGATGTATATTAAGAGCTGGAACACTGGCTCCGCTTTTGACAATTTAAGGAATAGTGGATCTTTTATTGCGATTTCATACTAAAAGATGCTTATGAACTTATAATGATGAGTATAATGGCCGTTTTGGAAAACGTCGCTAACTAGAAGCGACACGCTGTACATATTTTTAAATAATAATTAATCAGGATCGATTCAATCCTAAAGCTAACAATAATTGTTACGCAAAAATATACTTGTAAGAATACCTAGGTGTAATAAAACTTACCGGATATCAAAATGTTAAGAATATTATTTTATTCATAATAAACTACTATAATTTAATCCCTCACCACTCACTAAAAAATAAAATAATAGACTGAAAACGAGGCAATATTCTCAATAAAAACGTCTTAGCCTGATTATACCTGAATAACCTGGTCCATAATTGACCATTATCCCTAAAAATGTTTCAAATAAGCAATTCAACAAGAATTTATGATAAAATTAATGAGTTTAACCCGTCCGCTGCCGCGTTTCTTATGTGTTTTGTGGTACAATGTTTCCTAAAGGTGCCAAGTCTAAAAATGCGCGATATATCTACGCCAAGGTATTCACGCTTGTCACAGACACCTTTCAATAAGCGTGTCTTTAGTTTGGTCGTTTTGGCAGATGGCGCCTACCAACAGAATAGGGACGTCCGCTCTATTATCGATAATTTCGTTGTGCTATTTAGCTTAATTTTTATTATTTGTTTTTTTTTATGTTGTCATGATTTCGCTTAAATGCAAATCTAGAGTGAACGGTTAAGAAATTCAAATAGATTAAGATTGTTAACGACATAAAAAATGAATGTGGCTAACGTTATTCAATTATATAACAGAAACTAACTTAGTATTGTTTGAGTTTAAAGTCACATTACCTTTGTAACAAAATAATATAATTTACTTAATTTAATTAAAACAACTGATACAAAAAACGATTTAATATAATATATAACGTCACTACATGTGACGTCAACGCTGTATAGATTCAAACGTCTACAACTACATATTAATAAAGTTCAAAGTGTTCTTGGCATTCATACTTCTCATAAGTACTTAGACGTAATATTTTTTTAAATCTTATCGACATTTTTCATCGATACTTTTCCATTTCCCTTCCCTAGATCCTAATGAGCAGGGCGCAGCATCCAGGTGAAATGTCCACACATCATTACACGTCGTTATGCACCGGATTTCCGCCACGCTACAGCTCAAACACCGTGTAATGTTCCCTTAGATATCTGCTGAAAAACATACTAATACTTGCCAACTCCGTGGCTTTAATGAGAAAATAAATGTGAAAATATAAGTTTTCGGTGTGACAGGAAGTGTTCGTACATCAGCTGTTTTTGAACTCATGCGGTAAATTAGGGCTTTCACTGGCGCTTGCGTTTTTCCGTGGGTTTGGTTGTAGTAATAAAGTCAGAACATTCGGCTCAGATACAGTTACTCGTACTTTACGATGTTTCTGAAAATTGGTCTAAAAATGACAAATAAAATACACCCTTCTTGTTTAAGTAACACGTAAGTTTTTCAGGACTATGGACCACTTAATACTTAATCCACCTGTAAAATATGTCTAGAAAAATTCACTTTTTTAAGTGGGAGGAAATTTTTATCTTCATATTAAAGATTCTTTCTTGTGAAACATCTTTTTCCTGGAATATCTTCATGTACAGACACGGCTTATTCTTCTGTTACGGCATTTTATCATTTAATTTAACCAATGCTTTTCTGTCTTATTACAATATTTTTTAAACCTTCTTTCGTCCTAAGACGGTTCAGGTTTGAGTTACAACTACAAAAGGTGTTGCAACCCTATCACCGCCTACAGCTCAGGTGTGTAACTCCGCCTTAACATTGATCGGACAGGTGCGCTCGCCTCTGATTGGTCGAGAGGTGGTTCGAGACAGGTGTCTTGTGTATCGACCAATCAGATGCAAGGGTTGTGCAGGTAAGATTAATTGAAGGCTTTTATCCTGTTCAGTAACCTATGAGGTGTCAGTTTACTAAATGTTATTGGTCAGTGCGAAGGCGTTTTTGTGTTTTATTTTTAACACGCTTTTATTAGCGTGTAACTTATACTAATGTTGATGGAAGGCATAGGTACTACTGCTTAATATAAAAATAAAATAAAACTTTTTTACAAAAAATAACAGACTTCAAAAAGCCACAAAAAAGTAGGTAGGTAAGTATATAATAATTTTGGTTTAGCAAGTCAGTGGCTTTGGTTTTTGTTTGCTTTTTTTGCTACCGTTTTCCAAAAAGAAAAGAAAAATACTTTGCCAGAAACCACGAAGACTGAATCAAAACCAATTCTGAGTCAACACATAAAACATATCTACAGCTTGACAAATATAGCCACTAAATTCAACTGCATTACAAGTATTCAAACCATTAACTAACGGACGATTTAATATATCACTTTATATATAATTCTCCAGCACGGATTAATTAGACTCCGGTTATTTATACAAATTTAAAGGTAAATATCTACAGTGATTGACGATTACATCTACGTACCAGACGCGTGCTTAAACAGGTATTTAATTAAAATAAGCAGAAATCCGTTTTAGTATTAGTGTGAAGTACGTTAGATCGAAATATCGAAACAAACGCGAAACACATTGATACAACACTATTTAAATTGTCAATTATACAATTCTCCGACGCTCTATTATCGAATCCGGATTTTTGGGCTTTGAACTTAGGTAAAAAATAAGGTACCTAATGAAATACATAAGTACTTATAAGAACATTATTTAGATTGTTATTAAATATATAAGACATTCCCAAAAACAACTGACACAGGCAGGAATCGAACCTGCGACCTCTGCCTATACCGGGGCAACGCTCTTAACCACTGAGCTATAGTCAGTGTCGTGTCTGAATCAGTTGTAATTGGAAACCTCTTTTTACGCCTCTTAGGAGGTCGCAGGTTCGATTCCTGCCTGTGTCAGTTGTTTTTGGGAATGTCTTATATATTTAATAAACATTATATAAGCATAACATGTTATTTAAAAAAACCAACCCTCCTTTTGGGCTTTGCCGCGGTCGTAGTCGGGTAAAAAGCATCTTTGTAATATAAACAAGCAGTGGTGATCCAGTGATAGTGACTCTGAATAATTACAAGTCGTAGGTCGTGGGTTCGAATCCCCGGCAGGCGCTCACTTTGTGCAATTTGTTTCATCACCACTGCTCTAAAACCGCAGTGATGAAAACCGGCATGTCTTTCTGGGTTCCTAACCTGGGGGTAATTACCCCCTTGGGGGTAAAACAGCCATTCTGTGGGGGTAATAAGACTGGCAATAAATAACAAATTTTATAATCATTAATTAAAAACTAAACCTAATACAAAACAATTAGTAGGATAGGATAGTAGGAATGTACCCGTTAAATAGGACGTCATAATTTAATTACAACTTTTCAGAGTTTATGTCGAGTAACTGGCAGATGTGTTAGTAAGTTAGTTAATTAAACGTATGTATTTCCCTCTACTTTCTAATGATAAGATTGGTAATATACCTATATTATGTAAACAGGTAATTAAATAAAAAAAATATCTCACAGAGCTTTTTCAAACCATTAAACTTTATCAACAAAATGTTAAAAAGCAAAAATACCCCTGGTGGGACTCGAACCCACAATCCCCGGCTTAGGAGGCCGATGCCTTATCCATTAGGCCACAGGGGCTACAGTGTTGGCGTCGAAATTAGGAACTGTTTTTTAAAGTAAACGTTCTGCAGTGGTAAGCATGATTTTGGTATGGAGTTTATACTACCTCGTCCATTAGGCTCTAGACAGACGGACTGCATTTCAACTGCAATCCAACCGCCTGCAGTTCGATTGCAGTCGATCAGTTTGAATGCAGTGTCAACTGCATTCAAACTGCACTTGAACTGCAATTTGCGGTTGGATTGCAGTTGAAATGCAGTCCGTTTGTCTAGAGCCTTAGTTTTACTACAATTATTCTATGGAACACGCATCAGTAATTTTTGTTTTGCATAATAAGCTGTCCTTTTTAGTCCTTAAGGTGGTCAGATACCTACAAAATTGTCTGATAGTACATTTTATCGTAAGCAGGTAGCACGTTCGTCCATTACGACTTATTTTGATGATGGTAATTTTTTTTTTCTTATAATGATTATAAAAATAAATAACGTTTTAAATTTAGCTAAACATAAAGTCATATATTTCCGATTCGAACTAATGTGTACGCAAATATTTAAATTAGGTAACGAAACAAGTAGAGTTTTAACGATATTATTATTTCGCATTTTATTTCCAAATCACCAACAATACGATCGTACAACAACAAAATGAAAAAAGAACGAGATAAAGCCCTCATTTAATTTGCTTATAAAACGCAGACAATTTGATTGCACCCCAACAAGGTGAACACGTGTCAATCAAGCCCCAGGGGGTGGCTACCCCGTCTGGGGGTGAGTCGTGAGTCGCACTTAACAGTCAACCAATTGAGTTCTAATTCACCGAGCCACGAATTTATATGGTAATCGGGGCACGTGAGAAGTACGGAGGAGCTGGGGACTTGTTTGTTGGAGAATTCTTTTTCTATTTCAGATAGGTAGGTAGATTGTTCGAGCTTTAGGTTGTTATGAAGATTTTTTGGATGGAGTACTGAAATTGTCATTAGTCATAGAGTGAGGACCTCTTCAGTCTATGACTAAGGACAACACACAAGCATTATTAAGTTAATGCAGGCGATATTTCGAATACATACCTATGTATCCGAAATAGTCGCCTGCATTAACTTCACTGACCCTTTAAAATTTGGATTCGCTGTGCCGACATCTTAAGGCAGCAGTTCCTAACCCTTTTCAATCTTTTTATCAAAAATGTACTTAAGGGACAGCTGATTTTTTTTCACGATTTCAGCGTTAGTGCCATAGTAAAAGTTGTTCATAATGATGAGCCCCCTTTGGGCTCAAACAAGGTTTTTGTTATATAAGCTGTATTGCATTTCTATCTTACAGCGATGATGGTAAGAACATTATTACGTTCCAGATATTATTTAATCTTTTGCGCCTACTGTGACTGCAGCTGTTTTTTAAATATTTTCTGAACTGTCTCCAATATTTATACAGCGTCATTTTAAACAGGTTACTTTCTGCACAGACATTAACAAAATTATTCTAATTTCTTAAAATTAAATATATTAGCTGTACTAAATAGGCCAGCCACAATTTTTTGCGTCTACAGTCGACGTCGTCAATTAATCTGGTTTAGCTTTGTGAAAACTGGTCTGTTTTATTTAGAAGATCATAATACTTTTTCGATTCGATACGGATAATCAAAATCGTTACTGTGGTCCACGAAAATAGGTAGTTGCCTTTGAAATCGAGGAGGCCGAAACTATTGACCTACAATTTAATGAGATGAGAGCTAATAAATGTTCCCGTTTGTTTTAGAAACTGTAGTTATACACGGAGTTTATACTAAATTGGCATATTACACTCATTTAAGTTCATCTTTTTCTAAAGAATATTGTTAAAAATATTATTATTAACATTCTAAGGACCGATTTCAGCATCGGTCAGTTAACATTTATCTAAGAAATAAAGTTACAAACAGGGTTGATATTATTATTATTATTTTGTAAGGTGGAGGTTCCTCAGTCAGGCTGCTCTAGATTTCAGCGAGATATGTCTTACTATGTCGTACCTATTATAACTGCATATAAGTCATTCTTATGTCTCTGCATATCCTTTTGGATATAATGCTATATACTTTTTCGCCAAAGGCATAGTCATAATCTTAGCTAGGAACCACACATCACTTTCAAAGTCAAAGTCAAAGCTTTTATTTCAATTAGACCACTTACTGGTACTTTGAATTGTCAAGGAGTCGATTAGTTAGGATGATGAAGCTGATGATAGATGCCCATTCCAAAGCGTGGATTTCTATGGAGAAGAACGGGCAAGAAACTACATGGTTACTCTTTTAAATCAAGTTATTACAATATCATGGTTACATTGTTTTTGTCGGAAATAATTGTAATAGGTAGTAGTCTCAGATCATAGAAACAAGGAGATATGCCATCATAGCAAATTAGTACCGGAACAACTGATGCCACTTTTAGTACATTTTTCGACACAATTACGCGCATAATTAAGCGCTCCTTGTGAATAAAAAGATCTCGCATTGAACATTCCGCACACCCTCAATCTAACACTTAATCGTCACTCAACACTAGCACTAAACTAAAACACTGTATTTATACCATCGATCGTGTTTAGTTCGTCGCCAGCGCGTACCTTTTTTAATATGAGCAATTTGTTCAAGATCAGGCATCAAGCTCGATAGCGCCTTGGCACATCTCCTTGTTTCTATGATCTGAGGTAGTAGTAATGTATAGGTACCAACAAGTGCAGGAATGTTAACTATTTAATGCACATAGATACTATTTACATGAAAAACCGCCAGCTGCAGAACGCAGGTATATAGATGACATCATCACAAACAAACAACACATTTCCTCATATTATTTACTTACCTGCATTATAACAATGGTGTACTAATTGTTTCCTACGGCGATATGAAATATAATTAGCCCGTCTTTCCTTAAGCCATTGTCCGTATATTTTTAGACGAGACACATATGTTTGTCTATGACGGTCAACGTAAGGGAACCAACACACTGTATCGTAACAGAAGAGTCGAAATCTTATTGCTTTGAAACAAACCTTCTTGAAGACAAAGTACCTATTACTTAATATGCTCTTTTGGTGCCTTCAGTTCCAGGTACTTCAGGTGCCTCTAATTTAGGGTCTTTCAAAGTGAGGTTCACGGACTCTTTAGGGGTCCACAACTGTTGTTGTCACAATTGTTGTTGAATGGTGATAAGGTCACTTACAGATGACTGTATTGCCATAAATATAACTTCCTATAATTGCCATTTATGACAAATACAACAATAACAGCTTTAAATGCCTTGTCATAACATCACATATTGTAATATCACGTTTACATTATTATAAATGTGAGAGTTTGTGTGTGTGTTTGTTACTCCTTTACGCTGAAATGACTTTGGATGAAATTTGACAAAAAGGTAGCCTAGGACCTGGAAAAGCACATAAGCCCATTTATCATCTATTTGCACACAAAGTCGCGGGCAACAGCTAGTAGGCTATAGATCCAATGACAAGCTTAGCTGCTCAATTCCATTCTACTCCTCTTTATCCCTTAAGTACCTTCTAGTCTTTTTTATTTTCCACTTTTTTCGTTCAGCGTTCATCTTATGCTCTGCGAACGCTATGCTTATAGCTGCACCTGTTACGCTCCAGTGTACTCCGACCACTACATCGCATCTATTTCTGAGTTGATTTATACCGGCACTTGTACTCAACGGGCGCCTCCAGCCGCGAATTAATTGTTGGTGTTTTTTTACTCGCAGATGTTATTCCCATTATTAAACATTACTTTTATGATGGCAATAAATGCTACTTTTAATTTCAAATTAGTCACTAGTCTCGCCTTTTTTGGTCTCCCTGCAATAGTTATCTAGGAATAAGGATTTTAGCCCTGAAGATGTTAGATTAGCAACTCCATTAGGAAAACAATAATATCGAGCAGACTAACAAGGATTACGCCTATATTCTCAGTTGTTTCTTGAAAACGTTCTTGAATTCGCGCATTTCTCAATTGTTCCTTGAAAACGTCCTCCAATTCGCGCATTCCTCATTTAAGTGAAGTTGCGCCGAGATTGAAGACGTTTTCAAAAATATTACTACGAAAATGCAACAAATTGTTTGTAGAACAACGTTTCCAAGTATTACCTACTGAGCAACATCAAAAATTTATTTGTTGTTAGTTGCCGTATTATAACAACAAATAACTTTAATATTATGTTAAGTAACATTGCCTAACTTTTGAAATGAGTCAATCGAAACAGTCAACATTGTGGTAACAATTATTGATAACATTGTTAGAGAATATTCAACGAATAGTAACAAGTAGCTACAAATGTTACAGATAGTTACCTAATGTTACCGTGTTGCGCAGTGTTGCTCTACAAAAGTTAAGGTAAGGTTTCAATATAATAGGCTATATTAATAGTGTTAAATTGAGGGTGTGCGGCATTTTCATAGTATGGGAGATCTCTGAGAGAGAGAGATGGGAAGCAGTGATAGCCTATAGTGGTGCCTCTAGCAGTGATAGCCTATAGTGGTGCGTTTACGGCGTTTACGGCGAATGGTTCGAGTTCGATCCCGAGGCACGCACCGCTGACTTTTCGAAGTCATGTGGGTATTAGAAATTAATTATCACTTGCTTTAACGGTGAAGGAAAACATCGTGAGGAAACCGGCATGTCCTAGAACCAAAAATTCGAAGACATGCGACGTCCACCAACCCGCACTGGGCCCGCGTGTTGGACTACGGCCCACTCCCTCTCACAGAGGAGGCCTGTGTCCCAGCAGTGGGAACATTATAGGCCGATTATGCTTATGCTTATGGGGGATCTCTATATTTACAAAGGAGCGTTTGTAGTTGTGACGCACACAGCTTTAAAAGTGGCGACAGCGGTTCCTGTACTAATTTACTATAATAACATATCTCCTGGTTTCTATGAACTGTGGTTGGCATAATAATTTTCAACTGCACCTGTTTACACAGAGGAGAGCTCTCAACATACACGCAAAAAAGGATAATGATTTTCAATAAAAGAAATTGCATCGTATATCAAACTGAACGCACTAATTTTTCAGCGAAGTTTCTTAGCTTTATATTTATTATTTACGATTATTTTGTCAGATAGAACGACGGCCATTACTCCTACATATTCTCACAACAGACTATCTAATTCAGAAGTTTAATAATAAGCTCTGGCCCACATAAGCATAAGCATAGCATAATCGGCCTATAATGTTCCCACTGCTGGGACACAGGCCTCCTCTGTGAGAGGGAGTGGGCCGTAGTCCACCACGCGGGCCCAGTGCGGATTGGTGGACGTCACATGTCTTCGAATTTTTGGTTCTAGGACATGCCGGTTTCCTCACGATGTTTTTCCTTCACCGTTAAAGCAAGTGATAATTAATTTCTAATACGCACATGACTTCGAAAAGTCAGCGGTGCGTGCCTCGGGATCGAACTCGAACCATTCGCCGTAAACGCCGTAAACGCCGGCCCACATAAACGTGAAGCGAAATTCCTTATTTACGCTAAGGCGCTGCGCCTGCCGCCGAGCGTTCGAAATCTTCGATTGCCAGTATGTTCAAGACTACATATATGGTTTGGCGCAGGTATCGTCATTGTCTTCCACAATCCTGTATGTACGAGACTGACACAATATTACCCACCCAGGTTAATTATTACGTCTTTCACTGAGAAGTCCGTCCTTTAGCAGGAATTTTTACTGCAAACTGTGGTTATTAAGAACTATGTTATCTTTCTGGCAATTTTAATACGTAGGTATAATTGAAGGCTCTCTCGCAGGATTAGAAGTGAGCCTTCTGAAATTTTTATTCTGTGGTCGTTAGGACAAGCGACTCGTGCGCAAGTTAACACTACAGTTATTACTATTATAAATTGAAACATTATTTTAAGTCAGGTAGAGATTATTTTTGTAATATTACATTAATTATTGCGTTGTTCCCGTCAAATGGAGGCATTTATAAAAATATATGGAATTGTAATGGAGTAGTTTTTGTGAATTATGTGTTAGAAGAAGTATTGTTATTAACGGTTTGCAAATAAATAACTTTCTTTGATTTAGTTCAGTATTTACGGTAGTCTTTAATAGTTATTATTTCAAAGGCAATTGAAAAAAAATCTAACTATCCAATTTCCCCAAAATAAATTCAACTAAGTGTATTATAAACTTTTATTAATGCCAGCCATTGTTTAAATTATCCCTATAAATTGGAAGGTGTTAGCAGCACATTACAGCTCGCAAGGAATGCAAACAATTTAGAATCTAGCATCAAGACCAGACTAATTGCCCCGACTTTTAATCTTAATCGAAATACACAGTACATTATCGTCGTCAGGTGTATCTTAGAGACGCGACAGTCGCTTGAACTATATCTTGAACTTGAACTATATAAGTATATATAAAAAAAAGCAGTTAGGAGAATAGGAAAAAAAAACTCAAGTTCACATAGTATTTTAGAACCAGGATTTAGACAAAAAAAAAATAGCCATTTCCAAAACATTTGCCTCACAGGTGCCTTGGCGTTGAACGTGTTAAGTAACTTTACTTAGGGCCAAGTTCACCGACAAGATAACAGTCCGTTATTTTGAAAACGGCTGTTTATCATATCTTTTTCTATACAAAAATTCATGTTAAACGGCCGTATTCAATTTATCGGACTGTTATCTTGTCGGTGAACTGAGGCCTTATTATGGTACAGGTTATTGTTTGTTTGTAATTAGTTTTTGACAATATCAGCTTATCAGCGCCTTTTACGATAGAAAATGCAACTATCAACATATCAATAATAGTGCATAGTATAACCATTCCGACCTCGCCGACGAGGCCCGTCGCGACGTCCCCATCATGACCCGAGTCCGCCGCCGCGTATGACTCAGTCCCTTAACCGACCCTTTCTCGAGCCAGCCCGTGCTGAGCCTGTAGATTTAAATTCGACCCAAAATAATGAACCGATCCAGCTAGTAGTCCCTCCCTCTAGTTGCCCTCCCCCCAGCGACGCCCTGAGCCGAGGCCCGTACCCCAGCAGTGACGGCTGTTAGAAGCCAACTGTGAGAGGACATTCAAAAAAAAAAAAAAAGTGCATAGTATAGAATTACATGTTAAAAAGTGTTATTTTGTTGCATGTTTAACATGTAGGTATGTACATAAAGATTTTTGAAGGTGTTTTTAGCTTGGTACCTATTATCAACTTAAATTATTGTAGTGCTAACTTGTCTCTTGTTAAATTTTTCGAACCATGTGTATCTTTTGTCATTAAATGATTTTTAAACACTCAAAACTCAGTCTCTTGAACTTTGCAAAAAATTCAGGTGTTCAGCCAATGATATCTTACTTCGTAACTGGAATAAAAAAATAGGGTAATTACCCCAGTTAGGCGAAGCGCCAAGACATTACGGATTACGATTTATATATTGTTTATTTCTGTGGCGTCAATTGTTTTCAATGGAATTTGTGCTATTTTATTGTAAAGGTAAAAAGTTTATTTATTTTATTATTTAGGCGCGTGGAAAATTCTGCCGCAGATTTTAGTTTTTCAAATTATGCTTGATTTCTTTAAAGATATTTAATTATTTCATGAAGAACCGATATTTTGTATATTTTGAAATAACTAACCAATGTTTTTTTTTTATAAAATACTCTTTTAAAATACGTAAACTAACATTTAAGAAACGTCCGATTGAAATAGTTACAGTGACACGCTGTGTCCTTGTCGCGTCGTCTGATTTAGTGCAGGTGATGTCGGTTAGTTTTAACACAATTTTCTACAAAACTATTTGACATTGTTTACGCGTAAATTATTGCGTTTAGAGTTTTACACGACAAGGCTATTTGTTACATCGATAGAATTTCTTTTCGTCTACGTTTTGGTCGCCATTTTGTTTATGAACAGGTGCGACGTATAAAACTGCTGCGGTTTTCCACTGTGGTTAGAAAATTACTTTGTTTTATTACAAATTGAAATAATAAAAAAAATATATAATACATACTTACCTACTTTAACTCTAAACTTGCTTTAAATAAGAACTATTCAATTGCCTGCTAAAGTCGCTTGTATCTTGTACCTATGTAATGTTGAAACCTGGTGGTTTAAGCATAGTTCGGTAGATAAACAGTACATCTAACATGACAGTGCATTCGTGGCCTAAATAGATCAACACGTGCAAACTATAGATTTTTTTTATTAAATAAAAATGGGATGTAAAATATAAACAGTAGATATACATACATAAAGAAGACCTGTAAATTACGGAGTATTCGCCAAATGAAAGAAATGTGGAGTGACGACAAGTAAATAAAATGGATTATTGTTCTATATAGGTGTCCACGTGTGAACCAGTGGGCCTAGCACGAATAATTTTGACGTACGGTATCATAAATGTAAGCATATTTTCAATAGAAAATATTATACGTTTGCTACACGTAAGTACACAATATTTATATCAATTAAATACTTTATTTCTCTGTATTTATTAAAATGCGCAAATTGTATAAAATTTTATCAAAATGTTCTAGGACTGTTGTATTTTAGATTCAAAAATCGCTTACGTTTACGATACCATACGTCAAAATTTTTGTGCTAGGCCCAGTGGTGACACGTGAAATGAAACGTTGTTTACGTATCATTCAGATAATTTACATTATGAAATTAAATCTTTATTCTCAAAAAATATGATATATAAATAAATTGAGAAGGCCTCATGACCAAGGTTAGTGCAACTTGATCGAAATGTCGAGGTTAGTCAAAATAGTATTATTTCGATTATGTTCTGTGCGCGTAAAGTTCCGATTCAGTTAGAAATCATATTAGGTATGTACAATTTGCGAAAGCTGTATGACTGAAGAACATAAAGCATCGAGAATATTTTAAAATTGTATTTTTACCCAACTACAGCAAAGAGTTATATTTTAGCAGTTTATGTATGTATGTATCTATGTAGGTACCTAGCGCCTAAACTACTCATCCAATTTTGATGAATGAAGTATCATCGATTCGTTATTGTAGTCCGGGCAACTCTATAATATAACCCTAAAAAAGAGATAGTTCATGCCGTGGTAAAAATATTAGCTAGTCAGCAAGGTGATCAGTGAGTAGTGACTGGGATGCGCCCACGCACAATTAAATGTCGTCATCCGTGAAAGCCAATGAATAGATTCATCTAGCTCAGCCTGGTCGTCATCAAAACACTTTAAAACTTTCCTGAAAAATGCACCACATTTCAGCGGATAATCCAATAAACTACTCAACGTCCTTAACTAAATCGTGGTACAAAATGTAATGTATTTCAGAACGCTGCTAGGTGACAATCTGCCGTGCAACGCGCACGGTGGCAATGCGCAATAGATCCGAGATTTAATTTAAATTTACTACCAGTGTGTGGGAAAAAATGTTTTGTTTTCATTTTATTATAGCGCATATTTGACCGGTCATTCTGAAAATATTTCGAGGTGAATATTTTTTTTATGTGAGTAAATGAGTATCTATGCAGGTTTGCGGGGGGAAAAGTTGCAATAAAACACATTTTATGAAGAAATTACGACGATGGGTTACTAAACATCGGTAAAGCAATCTATGTTTATTTTTAAAATTTTTACAAGATACCTTATAAACATAAAAAAACTCGGGCTATCTGGCTGCCTTTTTTTCTTTGTTTCTATATTTTTCTAATACAAACATTTTTACAATCGATCCTGAGGTAGTCTAAACGCTAAAACATATATTTTACGAAACTAAACCAAAATTAGCCGATAATATTAAACTAACTATAAAAATGTAGGTTACAAGATCCGTGCGAAGCAAACTGCCACTTTAACTGAAAGTTACGACCCGGGAAGCGAACCTGGGCCATCGAGCACGCTCCCTCTGTAAACAACATGGTCGTCTTAGTTCTCTAATCCTATGCTTTATTATATTTTGAATACGGCAGCCATAAAAATTGATTGTGCTATAGATTCGTTGGCCAACTTGAAAATAGATTAGTTGTGTGTTTGGTAGATTACTTTAGTAGGTCAGTGGGGGAATGGGGGATTTGGCGAGATTACGTGAGTAACGTATTTAACTGAAACGATCTACCTTTAATAGCTTCAGAATTGATTGTATGAATGTTTTACACATTCTAGGTTCTTAATGTCGATTTAAACCAAACGAACAAAGAGCTAGAGTAGAACAAGAGCATTCTTTCTCGACCTTTTAGCGTAAACGAAAGCTCGTTTTCAGCGTGTAAACACTGAAAACAAGCTTTTGAGCAAACGAGCTACCAATGAGCAAAAATTAAAACCAATAATTAGAATAAAATTCTTGCACAATAAAACAACGAAAGAATGCTCTACACTGTCTGTTTACACAAAATAATTTGATAGACTGGGGATAGAATAAGCATCCGCTCGTCTGATGTAAATTGGCCTTTAAATCCAATACCTAGGTAATTAGGTACCTATGCATTTAAACTTCTTATTATTTTGTTTTTCATGACAATTTTGTCGGAGGTCGTTGTGACGATGTTTAGGAAAACCTATGTCTAGCAGCGGATGTCTTTCGGCTGAATGATTTTGATGATGTTATCAATTCTCTTAAACTTTCCTTCAGGATTCCGGTAGCTTCTCTGTTTCACCACCTGTAACCTTCTCTCATATATGCTACTGAAGATGTTGAAGAAATTTTTAAGCAGGTGGTCTACTAATTAGAACTAAAAATTCAAAAACGTTTTTAACGTATTAAACGTATTAAACGATTTACATCTAGATCCCGAAATAAATCCTATGTTCCTTTTTTCTCCTGAATCCTGTCCACTACTTAAAGGATACCATAATTTAAAGAGACATCTATCACTCCGCCAAGTAGGTTTATCATATTGTAAATCATACGACGCTCTTTTAAATCACCAACTACAACATTCACCCAAGCTAATTTAAATTCAACCTTATTGCTCTTTAGATAGAGATTAGATGGATGGTAGATGTAAAGTTGTGGATAGATACTCAGAAACATCAAAGGGCCGATTATGACATCTGTTTTATAGTGTATCCGTCTGTTCTCACAAGGTGACCCATTATAAATATTTTATAGTAAGTGTAATGTGTGGATTCATTTGGATGCTTCAGATTCCGCGGAATGGAATAGTCGATGTCTGTCGGTGCCAATGTTAAGATGTGACGGAAACATGTTAGGATCTATACATATTACAGTAGATAACGTATCTACTCGGCTCGATAGAGATCTAAAACGTATCTTAGTGGTGGAAATCTGTTATTTTAGAGTTTTAGATGTGGAAAAACTTATGGCTAGCTTTAAAATTTACACAACTCATTATAAATGCAAAATTTTGTGTATGGGTGTGGGGGTGTGTGTGTATGTTTGTTACTTCTTCACGCTGAAATGACTGGACGGATTTGGATGAAATTTGGCAAAGAGGTAGCCTGGGACCTGGAAAAACACATAGCTGGCTACTTTTCATCAATTTTCCGCAGACGAAGTCGCGGGCTAGTACTTAATAAATGTTTTAATAATGAGTTATAAGTATTTGACAGGCATTAGAAGATTACTAAAGGAGGGGCTCGTGGCTAAATGACAGCCGCGCTGATCGATGGATCTGCGAGGTTAAGCTGCGCTTGCCGCGGTCAGTCCTTGGATGGGTGACCGTTCTTTACACATCGAGACCCCTCCGTGTCTCGGAGAGCACGTTAAACAGTCGGTCCCGGTTGTCATAGGAATATCTTTGACAGTCGTTACGGGTAGTCAGGAGCCCAAAAGTCTGACAACTGGTCTAACATTCGAATACCAGTATTCCCCAATAATTGAGTTGTGGAGGTCAGATAGCAGTCGCTCCATGTAAAATATTGATATTCAGCCGCAACCAGTTAGACTGGAAGCCGACCCCAATCATGTTTGGGAAAAGGCTAGGCGGATGATGATTAGAAGATTACTAAAGCACGACGATACCAATTTTTCTGTGAGACAAGAAGAAATCTGAATTATTCACTCTGAACTAATTTCGATTTGAAATTGATGATAAATGTTCCAATATTGTGAGAACTCTCGTTTATAAAATATCTTTAGGTAAAATAAATAAATTGAATACAGGAACCATCAAGAATAGGACGTTATAACAAACAGTAAATTAATGTTCTTCTTTTAATCTATAATCACCACAGTATAACATTTTGTTCAGTATATCAATCGTCTCAAGCTATTTCCACGTCTATAAATGCATGCGGCAGCCCTTAATCACAACAGTAACAAGCATATATTACCTCCAGAAAAAACGCAGAAATACACTAAAAGAATTTACTATGTTGATAACATTTTGTTTATAAAAATACGGCACGGAACGTGGAGCGTGTCAAGCTATTTGTCACTTTGACAAACTACTTCCTAGATGTCATAGCGTATACGGTGACCGGGGGCAGTTGATTTACTGACTAACGCCTGCACTGTGCCATTAAATCATTGTGTGATTCTTTTTGATTTTTTTTAATAATTTCGTTTTTTTTGCTTATAAGGACGGCGGTGATTTGTAGCGTTTTGAGTAGGCCCCATAGCTTTTAATGAGGTACATAAATAGAGATATAACGCTGGACTACTAAGAAGTGGTAATCATCAATAGCCCATAAGCTAACCTGACACTCTTATTCATTGATTTAGCGCCAGTACATCCGTTCGGAAACTGTCGCCAATTTAACTATCTACCTTCACAGGTGTTTTCTAAACGTTTTCGGTAACTAGTTAAGTAGTTACTACCTACGAAAGGTTTGTCAATCCTAGAAGTTCACTGTCTTGCACTCTAATGTAGCTGAAATTACCAATATTCAAGTAAGGATGTTGGCTGCACTTAATAAAGCAGTGCATGTTTATTGTTTATCTGCATGGTTAGTTTTTTGCCGTCATATGTACACTCGACGCCATTGACGGTCGACCACTTTTCACCCTTATTACTAAGAACATAAGGGTGAAAAGTGGTCGACCGTTAATGGCGTCGAGTGTACAAAGATCTTTAAAATATATATATTGTCTAGCTGTTCCCCGCGATTTCACCCCCGTTTCTCGGCTCCTAAGGGTCAAAGCGTGATGCTAAATAGCTAATAGGTACCTACTATTCCTTATGAATCTGACTATCATATACAAAAATGATTTTTCGAATCCAACTGTTAGTTCCAGAGATTAGCGCGTTCAAATAAACAAACAAACTCTTCAGCTTATCATATTAGTATAGATTACAAATTCATGAAAGTTCTTTCTTTTTCTCCTTTGAATTTAAACCAGTTGACTCACAACAAATCTTTCCTTTGTTCTCACATCAAAAGCTGTATCAAATTCAAAGCAAAAATTGGGTCACTCTAAATACTCCATCTTAAATCTTGCTCTCCAAAATCCTGTACAAGATCAAAATACAATATCTACCGGAACACCGGCCACAGACAATTTGTCATCTGTCAACCTGTACTTTAATTACGGGCGTCTCCTCGCCTCCCTGCCTCGCCGCACCCCCCCGGACACCTTGATTAAACGCGGGGCTATATATAAAGTACGTGGAAATTGGTCATACTTGTCATTTTTGGATTGACGTCCGCCGCAAGGTGACGTCCGCTAGATTAATTTGGTTTTTGGGCTGGAACTGTGGTTTAGATCTTGGAATATTATGAGTTTATGAGGTATATGTAGATACATACATCGCCTAGATTTGAGGTTAATTTTGCGCGCTTCTTTTTACTGGTTATTTTAACACTTTCAAGGAATGAATCCAGGTTAATAAGTTTCGTTAATCGTGTCGTTTTGGTAACAGAAGAGAAAGTCTCCATGCATGTGTCGCATGTCGATTCGCTACTAACAGATAAACCATAAAGATTTTATTTAAATGTATTATTAATCCTAACTAATTTAAGACTGCCAAATTAAAGATTATTCTTTGGTTCTTAACTTATCTGTGACTCCCTGAAGAGCTAGCCAGGCCAAAATTTGTCCAAATTTTTTGAAATTCACAATTTTTATGTCCAGTGAAAAGAAATCATCATCCAATCAAGATACGCAATCGAAATGTTCACTCACCATTACCGCAAAACAAAAGTAGCTGACATTCTCCTTTTCAAACAAAAGCGCGATGAAACAAATAGTGGCATCGATCATGGAGCGATACAAATGCCGCTATTGGCTGCCAGCGTGACAGGAGAGATGGCTACACGATTGTCATCAGAAATAACATTTGTTGTAACACTTTGTAACTGTTACACAGTGGAGTTGTTTTTAAAAAGATTGAAAGATTTTAGTAAATAATATGTGTGTTTTGATGTACAGGGTTACTGACGTAGCGCCAGTGGTGACATTTAAGTATTCTATGGAATTGGTTTTTTTTTCTATGTAGGTATATGCGATAAGCTTTTTCGTAGATGCATTTTTCTTAGTTAGTATATTATGATCATCATGCTCCTGACTCTTCTTGTTCTTCTAAATTATTGCAATTGCTAAGATTTCGTCAGGTTTGGTTCTGTTCTTTTTCAGATCGGTATCATTATCTACCTATGTTTTATGGGAATTAAGAGTGTTTTGATTTAGCATGCCATCGTTGAACTATAGAGCAGCCTTGCCCGCAGTTGTTTAGTGAATAAGAATTTCACAAATCTAGAATTATCGAATATTTAACTTTTGAGTTATAATGTCAGTTTAAATTTTAACGTAGCTACAAATTAGACCTGTCACCGTTGACAATAAGAAAATTAGATTTATTTATTATGATGACCATAATAGTTGAAAGGCAGCTGTCACAAACATTGCCCCAAGACTATAATCACTCAATTCCCACATTTAACTATTAGTCGCATTTCCTAACAGTGCGGTGCGTGCGTAAGCAAGACTAATTATTTTCTAAACGCCGCTTGACGTTACGGCTAAATACACTGTGCACTGTACTAAATTTATTTCACGGCACGTCAATTAACCTGGGCTTGAAATATAAATCATTCGTGTTCGTTCGTGCCGGTTCGGGTGACGACCAAGATAGGTGCAGAAGGTGAAAAACAAGAGATGGCCAATTAGTGTTAATCTGAATTTGGATAGATGTACCCTTGCCTAGATTAACGAAGCTCAGAAGACATAGCATCAACTACATAGTGCCAGTAGTTTGTTAATAAACGTGGATCATGAATGGATCAATGAATTCTGATAACACTGTGTCCTATTTACAACTACAGTGATTCAAGTCAGGTGCGTATGATCTCCTATTATGAAGGAGTTACTTTCTGAGTGATCAGTAATAGTCCTTCTGCAGTTTCTCTATTGGACGATTAAAGCGTATGCGCAACTTTGTCGCGATGTCGCGCCATGACGACAAAGCATTTGATTTACCGATGCTATAGTAAAAACATTAGTGTTCTATATTTGAATCGATTCGGTTCGTTCGATTTTGTGACTGTAGATATAATGTCAGCTATGTTTTAGTATGAAAATCTTGTGATGGCAGAGCATTTTTCTTGGATAGCAAAAATCCATAGAGATAACTGAATGAGATTACCTTAATATATTTCTGAGTCATCTCTTCAGATGTTTACTTCCAATAATGTTGTTAAAATTATACAAAAAATTACCAAATCAAAAATGTTTAATGCTTCCAAACCGGGCATTGATCCCAGGACCTCTCAGCGATCACATTTGCGACCATTAAAGTAACAAGAAGTTATACTGACTTTGTACGAGTAGTTGCTTAACCTTGAATTTCTGGCGTCCAAAACTTTCTCATTCAAGCATTTATTTTTGGCAATGAATTCTTTGTCTATTGTCAATCAATAAAATGATTTGCTCCTAATAAGGCGAATCAAATTATTATTGTTTGTCTTGTAAGGATTAAAAGACGCAGCCATCCCTCATGCGGGTTTCAACGAACTGGTAGGATGAAACGTGCGCGCAGAGTGCAAAACTATTTTTTATCTCATTCTTAGATAGAGTCACGATAGATCGACGCCGGTTGTGTCCGCTAAAGTCGTTTACATATTTGCTTAGAATTTAGTAAAGTCGAAACTCATGATCACTTTAACTCGGTTGGAAAGGGTTAATAAAAGCACTACCAGCTTCTTTATTTATAAGATACATTTGGTGATCTCCTTAGGGCGGGTTGCTTCAAACCATCTGTATTCGTAAGTCAGTCCGTAATCGTTAAGTCAGTATGAAATTGTCGTACAAGCCGCCATATTTGACGGTTACAGATACGTAACTGTAAGATGAAACAACATGGCCTTAAGGTTGTGACCATTATTTAAAAATCCTTAGACCTGCTTTTTCATTAATCTTTATCTACTCTTCTCAGTTGACATTTTTTAAAAATGTCTCTCAATTTTTCTTCTTTCCTATTATATTTGTATTAAAATCCTGCATTGACCTAGCAGAGCAAAAGGCTGCCTACTCTCTTTGCACTTCTAGGGAGAAGTGCAAAGAAACAAGAAACGTCCTTAGTAGCCATCCAGCCATGAATAGGGATTCATGGCTGGATGGATGGCTACTAAGGACGTTTCTTGTATATTTCAACATAAGAACTTATAGGTACTAATATACCTCTCTAATCCACGTCTTTCATCTCAACATCATCTTTAACATCTCATAAACCGTTCCCTCACCATCACCTGACCGACAATACTTTTCTGCTAAACGCTTTAAGCGCTTTATAATTTACAGCGCTCGTAAACTTATGTCCGCTTTTAAAGTCTATATGAAATAGTGAAGTTTTGACGTAGGAAAGCGCTGCAGCGGCCATCATTCAGCGAACAACATCAAAGGACGAGTGTTCATTACTCGTATGATTGTTTATTTTGTACACTTTGTTGCGTTGACGGAGCAATGGAGTTGAAATGAGGTGTTATTGAAAATTGTATATTATTTGGTGCGTTGAAAAGAAGTGTGAGAAAAAATGAGTTATGTTTTTAGATTTATATACCTATCTAATATTTTTTCTTGACTTACCTTATAGAATCACTCCGAACTGTATTACTAAAATTTACACACAGAATTTCATAATCACTAATAGTTTGTTTAACTGTAAAAAACTAAGAAACAATAAGCACGAATCTAAACACTTTAAAAACTCATAGTGTTGTATCTTTTAATTGCAAAACAGAATTCAAGGATATTATAGTATCTATAAACAACCACAAACAGCCCCAAGTCTTCAACGGTGATATGTTAGCATACAATGTTGATCTTCGCTTCAAACAAAATACTTCTAAGAACGCCTGAAGCAGTTCCAAATAACCATATCTACAATTCCCACTCCGCGTATCCAAGAACCTCGCAAACAGAATATCTCAGTCACCTGCCGTCTTAAACAAGACTTACCGCGAAGACACATTGCTCAGTCACTAGTTTCTAGGAATGTTCCACACCTGGCCATCATGTTACTGCCTGTAAATCTCTCTGGAATAAATCGTGGCTGAATCCGAGTGGTCGTAAACGGATTATGTGTTTGAAGTGTTAAATGTTTGTCTTGGACACTGAGTTGTTTTGACAAAAGATATATGGAAGGCTGAATGTGCATTAGTTTGGGAGACATTGTGAAATTTGGTTGTGGAAGACGTGTTGCTATTATGGAATAGAATTACAGAACCAAAACTGGATCCGATTTCGGGCCAGATGCTTTTCCCACTAATTATTTCTAGTACGTTGTTTGTTGCTGTTGTGTTGCTTTTGTTCCTTTGTCGCATTTACAGTGGTTCATTATCAAGCGATGCAAGCCATGTTTACTAATCACAGTGTCAAAGTTTGGCTTTTAACCCGGCAAAATTTAACTGGTGCAAAATCTTTGTTCATTACGACAAACTAGACGATATATTACGACATATATTAGAAAGAAAGAAAGAAAGTAAAAACATTTATTTGGCACAACAGATAGACACACAGACAAAAAATAAATAAAATACAAGGTCTTAAAATTAAAGTAGCTGCTGTGTGCCTAGCGGCTTTGCCAAATAGGTCCAGTTCAGCATAAATGCCAGACCAGTTGTGAGTTGGACGTATCGGATGTAAACCTAAAAAAATACAAATAAGGTCTAATCCTTTTAGGCCATCTTCAGCTACGTATAATAACTCCATAGAATATTCCTGTAAACACCAAAATCCGCTTCAATGTTTCCACCATTCAAACCTAACACCTCCAAAGGTATTCACGCTCCCCCGAATCAGGCAGGGTGTCTGCTACCCCCAGCCGGTATATGACGCAGATTGTCAGAATAACAATAGAGGAGGACAATGCGCCGGTGGGCGAAACAACCGGACTCTTTGTGGTGAGGCAGACATAGACTAAAGATGTGGTGGAAAATTTATTTCTTTTTTTTTAATGGGTTTATGTTAAACCGCCATCTTGCTTGCTATTAGGCAATGATGCGGTGTACAATAGAATAGCTTGCCTAGAAAAAAACGATTCACTCGCGACTTGTAGACACCTAAATTGTAATGGATGGCGATTTTCAGAGTGAATGTGGAATCAAAGCGCTTTGTTCAGCTTTTTGGTACCTATATCAACGATGAAACTATGTACCTAGCTTTTTCGTTCTTCTGGTCGTCCGATAGACAAAGGGCAGGAGGGAATTAGATCATGCAGATCCGAAGCACACTCATCGAAATTTATCCGATAAAAAACCGATAGACTAGCATAGCACTGCATAAGACTTGTTCCAACGTATCTCCCTATAGATACCTCCATGAGGCAACACGATCGTAGGCAGAATTTCGCTAACCAAAACGAATATCCACAATTCTTCATCCCTAATGTTTAGACGGGCATAGTTGAAAGGTGGTGGAATACCTTCACAGATACAATGCGAACGGTTTAATACGACGATTTAGCCCTCCGTCCTATTGTTGTGCTAAATGTTATTCTTAAATTAATGGACCACTACTATTCAGTGTGTTGCTGCCTTGATAATAAGGTCCAGTTTTGAGTGGCTGATATAATGACAGATTGTTGTAGGTACTAAAGATTCCCATTTTCTTATGGTGAAACTGTTGTTAAAGTAAATATGGCTGCCCTTTGAGGATCCGTCGGGCGAAACGTTATTTTTCCCTGCAGTGATGTCAAATAGAAAATTTAAAAAGTTTTATTCTTATTTTCCATGTATTAGCAAGATCTTGCATGAAATGAGTATCGAAGCGCTTCTTTACAAGTCAGACTTTTTTAGCCGACTTAGAAAAAAGAACAGGATGAATTTGTTGATTTTTTTTCATGTCATAGTTTTTGGTATTATTGCATGAAGACAGCCTTTGTTTGAGTCTAAATCGTGATGATTATGTAGTGTAGTAGTATTTTGTTTTATCGAACAAAAATTAATCCTTCACCTATTCTTGCATAATTACGACTATGTTACATGGAAGATATACCAGGGAACCATGTTTACATAGGTGTGTTACGTAAATTATCGACTTTACAACTAATAAATATAAGGTATGTGATATTACAGCGTAAATATTTTTATTGCAGCGTTCGCTTGATTTATTGACAAGGTGCTGTTGAACTTAGGGTTCTGTAGGGGATTAGGAATTAGGTCACAATTTATTTGAATTAATTAGGTAGGTACTTAATTTATGTCATTTTCTTAAATACCTAAATACTTTAGCAGTAAGTATGGTCTCTATTCTTCTGCAAATAAATCAAAATCTTTGTTTGTGAGTACGCCATAAATCGTTTATTTTATTTCGCAACTAGCGGCTTCACCGACAAAAATTCAAATTTACACAATATCTATATAAATTATAGTCTTTTGTTATTCTGATGTATGTTTAATCCTACTAATATTATAAACGTGAAAGTTTGTGAGGATGTATCTATGGATGTTTATTACTCTTTTACGCAAAATCTACTGAACGGATTTTGATGAAACTTTACAGTAGGTAATAAAGTTTATACATCAGAATAACACATAGGCTACATTTTATCTCAAAACCGCGGGCGGAAGCTAGTAAGCTATACTGTAAAGTGTCATTAAAATCCATTCAGTAGTTTATGGTGAAAGAGTAACAAACATCCATACATCCTCACAAATTTTTGCGTTTAGATGGTAGGAAGTAGGATAGGTTAAGGATAATAAGATATCGAGCGATCGTCAATGATTCGATCGCATAGAAGAAGTTCGATCTTCTGCGAATGACATTGCCGATGTAGGTATATACCTACCTACCTATATTTGGTACGTGAACGGTGTCGTTGATACCTACCCGTTCTATCAGAAGTGGTAGAATGGCAAGCTCCTTTATTTAGAATACTACCACAGGAAAAAGATTTCAATTACAAAAAGATAAACACTTCGTTAACTGTTTTGCATCATCCATCTAGCGCACAGAATTTTTTTCTATTACCAATAATATTTCTTTCAGCACTATATTCATGCAGAACCATCGCCCATTTAAACGTCGAACACGTAATTACAGCTCACATAATTCGACGCTAGATCAACAAACAGTGGTGCGCGGGCGCCGTATTATTTGTTGCTTTAACATTTTTTTATTTAGCACACGTGTGGAAGTAAGCCGACATCATCGGATATTTAGGTGTTTAGGTATCGCGAATATTTTAAACAATTTTGGTGTGAATTTTTATTCGAATTTTGATGAGAATAACACATAACAACTTTCAGTGAAGTAGTAATTCTTACTTAAATTATTGAATACAAATAAACACAGGTTTAATTTTTTGTCTAGCGCTGTATATTGGTTTTACCCAGTTTGCTTTCTAGAATCTGCAGGAGCTCAAATCAGGCATAGGTCAATCTTATGTCATTATGTCAAAGCATATTTTATAAGGCGTATTATTATGTAAGGATAAAGAACCATCTGGTTCTCCACCTTCCACATCTTGCCTTGCCGCATTCTTTAGCTGGCCTTTTTTGCTGGGTTGCGCCTTAAAGACTTTAAACACTGGAGTTGCTGGTTACTGGATACTGGATGGTTGCTGAAAACCAGCGCTGTGGCTCTGCTCCATGCATGGGCTATTGCATCACGCTGAGCGATGGCCGTTTTGCGCGGATGTGACGCATATTTTCCCTAGCAATTTGTTTTTTTTTATTGTATTTTTATATTTTTCTTTATTTATGTGCGCCATATCAACGCAAATAAATGCATTTTCTGTCTTACTTTCAAAAATTCTTTTAAAGAAAGCTAAGGCATAGCGGGATATGGCGCTCAAATCCGGAGCAGCCCAACTGCCAAAACCCCTAGCTAAATAACGCTTCTTTTCGGTGTTGTGTTCCTGGGGTGAGTAAAGTTGCCAGAGCTCCTGAGGATGCGCTGTGTTGACAGCGGGGATTTGCTTGTCCTCTAAGCTGTCCCCTAATCCACATTTTAAAGGGTCGGCAACGTGCAAGTGATACTTAGTGTTGCAAGCATTTCATAGGCTACGGTAACCGCTTACCATCAGGTGGGCTCTACGACCGTTTGCCAAATAAATAAAAAAAATATTGAAAAAAAATAAAAAAATAAACCATAACGCTTTTCTCCCCGTCAGTACCGGTGAGAAGTGAAAGTATATTACGGCGAGAGCGGGGGGCTGCGGGAGGGGCGGGGGAAGCGCGCCAATTGCGCTGATTGCTTCAATTGCTACCAATAAGCGCAGGCGCACGCTAGAGGTAACGCTTCGCACCATGACCTGCCTTATTGAATGTAGATAACGATGTACTGTTGTTTACTTTCATTGTGTTCTCTATGTATAAAAGAACGATGAATATAAACACTGGTCTTATATATAATGGCCTCTTGAAGAAAAAGATGATTGAGTATCAAGTACTTTGAATCCACTTTCATTGTGAAAACCGCCGAACAGTGGAATGCGCTGCCCGAGTGGGTGTTCCCCGATAGTTACAATCTGGATGTCTTAACGAGTGAATCTGTTTCTTCTAGGCAAGCGGCTCCATCGTGGACTGCATCATTGCTTAACATCAGATGAGATGGTGGTCAAACAAAAGCCTATTATTAAAAAAAAACTCAAAATTCGTCCATAGGGAAGCGCTTGCGTCTCACTCATGGTTTTCCCAGTGTTCTCATCATCAAAACTTCTTAAGGTACATAATGAGTCACTTCAGTTGTGGAAACACCTTGAATATAGTCAGCGATAGATTGAATGATTGGTCACTCACTCATCAATCGATTAGTATTTTATTTAATTTAATTCACAAATTCAGACAATTATTTTTTTATCCTCATTGTAATCAACCAAATCTGCGTCTCATATCAATTTCTATTTATGAAATGAACGTTATCTATATTCCTTTAACATCTGTTTTTTCTTAATTTATATTCATCTTTTAGGTAACCAGTGGGAGGAGAGTTATCCTATACTTTGACGGAAGTCAAAAGTCCAACAATAATTTTTCCTCATTTAAATTTTACAACTTACGGATGACGAACCTTGTATTGTATGGTTACTCATTCATTCACCCATAATTTTTTGGTATTTCCTGTAACAAATTATGCTGTTACTATAGTTGGGCAATCCACCCGATTTAAACCCGGTATTTTGGTAAACACCCAGTTAAATAAACACCCAAAATTTGCGTGTTTATCGGATGTTTATCAAAGAAACCCGATGGATTGCCCATCTATAGCTGTTACCTCTGGTAAACCTACCACTACATCTTCTAGGTAGGTACATCTCTCCAAGAAACCCATTCAATTGATTTTTCACCCTTTTGATCTATCCAATGCACCCACCCACTGCTACATAAACCGACCTCGACACATACCTTCACATGCGCAGGAGTATGCAGGAGGGTCGACAACCTCACCGGACATGCCCAATTGCTCCACAATAAAGGTGCGTTTGCCTCGTGACCCGCCTTGAACTTCGATGGTACCTTGATCGGAGCTGAATGGGAGAGTTTAGGGATAGAGGGACATTTTTTTAACGATGATGTTTTGTTTTCTGAACTTGGAAAGCTATTGTACTTAATTACTGATACATACATCAATGATGATGGAAAAATAATTTGGTGGTAAACTTTTCTTTTATTTATTTTTTATTAGGCTTGCGTTTGACCGCCTTCTCTCCTGATATTAAGCGACGATGCGGTCTACGATGGAGCACGCTTGCCTAGAAGAAACCGATTCACCCGCGACTTGAAAACACCCAGATTGTAACGCAGAACACCCACTCCGGCAGCGCATTTCACTGTTTGGCGGTTTTCACAATGAATGTGGAGTCAAAGCGCTTCCTTCGGGTTTTTGGTATTTCAACTTTGAAGCGATGGCGCTTTTTCGTGCTTCTAGCCGTCCGATAAAAGCGCAGAGAGAAATTAGATCATGCAGATCCAAAGCACACTCTCCGAATTGTATCCGGTAAAAAACCGATAGACTAGCAACCTTTCGTTGATGTTCAAGACTTTGGAGCTTAGTCTGAACAAGGGAGTCGTTACGTCGCTTCTTGTAAAACGTATAAGGGCTCTTTCAATTTAGACGATTGGTGTCGGATTGCTGCAGTGTGGTAGTCGTGCGGCAGCAGTGCGGGTGTCGCACTGCACACCAGCGATTGTTTTTTTTCATACAGTTGAAACATCGAGAGAGCTATCGGACTGTCGTGTGGCAGCCCTGCGAGTGCCGCACGACTACCGCATTGCAGCCGTTTGACACCAATCGTCTAAAGCTCAGACTAAGCTCCAAAGTCTTTAGTCTCGTATTATTTGAAGAGTAATAAGCTGACTCTGAAATAGTTCGATCGGGGAAATTCATCCCCCATTTTCCAAATATTTCTGGTGTCATAACAGCACCATTCCATAAGGACGTAAGTGCATCATCATAAAATAGAAAGCACTGTCTCCTCGACTGTACCGATCAATGAGTCAGGTCTTCCACCTTTTATTGTCGCTTTCATATCGCGGTGTCCGGTTGCCATCCGGGACAATTGGACTGACAGACAGAAAGACGTATACGCTAGCAGAGAATACTGGACTTTATTGATGATGATAAATGGTCGGTTTTGGGTTGGGGAGAGGAGGAAAGGTTTAATCGAGGGAATTTATGTGTGGTTAGGTACCTTTGTTTTGTGTTGGAGTGTAGTGATGAACTTTGATGAATGTCTATAAGTGGCTACTTATGGATGCGAGATGTAGGTAGGTAATTTGGGATTTCAGATTTTGTTAGAATTCTTAAAAAGGTTAAACTAAAAATTGATACGAGTCCTAGATCATAGATAGCTCCGAACAATGGATTCAATAAAGATAGCGGGATTAGTTGGAAAACGCCAAAATAAGATTTTAAAATTATACATCGCATAATATTAGAAGTACAATGATCTACTTAAAATGTATAGTTACCTATTTGAACAAGCTTCGAATCAATAACTTGGTAGGTAATAACTGCAAAAAATAAATTCGTTTTCATTGCAAACAGCCAAATAACTCAAATACTTGACCACACTAACGTAATACACTAACTTATAACTAACCACACTAACTGCTTAGAAAATACTCGAAAACATTTATTATTTCAACTTATATTACTACTCCAAATAGGTAAATGTAAGCAAGCTTCAAACACAAGCAGCAATGTAAATCGAAATCAAGCAATATACGGATTTAGGGGAGATTGGGGAATAAGGTAGCGGTTTATTAATAGTCAAAGTTAGTTTTTCATAGGCCCACTAATGTCCACGTTTGATGGACGATCGCAAAGTGACCACATTACCGTTATACAAGAATTTACGTGCCTTACACTTTATATGAAACTAAATGTGACCCGCGGTTTCACCCACCATTTACCATCTACATAAGCATAATAGCATAATCGGCCTATAATGTTCCCACTGCTGGGACACAGGCCTCCTCTCTGTGAGAGGGAGTGGGCCGTAGTCCACCACGTGGGCCCAGTGCGGGTTGGTGGACGTCACATGTCTTCGATTTTTTTGGTTCTAGGACATGTCGGTTTCCTCACGATGTTTTCCTTCACCGTTAAAGCAAGTGATAATTAATTTCGAAGTGATCATTAATTTCTTTACCATCTACCCTCCCCCTCTATCACTTAGTACGCTTAGCGTTCTTTCTGACTTTTTAGGGTTCCGTACTTCGTCTGTCTGTCTGTCTGTCTGTCTGTCTGTCACACCTGCTTATTTCAGCAACTACTTATGCTATCGACTTGAAATTTGGAATAGTTATAAAGAATGCTTGTTTAACTTTATTGCAAATGAAAAAAGTCAAAAAATATTTTTATTTTCATTGCAAAAGGGGCCAGAGTGGGGGTCCGAAATTTTAAAGTGGGGTTTCTAGGTCAAGTGACATATCATATGAAAGGGCTTGATCTACATATTTCAAAATATATTTTTATTTTATTTTATGTCTCACAGTTTTCGACATATGATGAAAAATGTCCAAAAAAATACCAATCCCCCCCGCCCCTTATCTCCGAAGTTTGCGGAGCGAAAAATCTAAAATAATTAGAGTTGATAGGAATTGACCTAAATATGGCACCAAAAATAAAACGATGTTCCTAACTAGTATAGTTTTTTCAAAATTATCAAAATTCCTTCACAAACAAACTTAGTTATGCGGTCCGGATTTCTTCACTTTATACGTCCAAAAATGATACGGAACCCTCGGTGCGCGAGTACGATTCGCACTTGGCCGGTTTTTTCTTTTTGCTCGGCTTCTAAGGGTCATAACATAATATTAATATAGTCTATAAGCTTTTTTAAGAATTCGGCTATTAATCGCAAACAGATTTTTTCGAATCCAACTAGTAGTTCCAGAGATGCAAACGCAAGCGCGTGCAAACAAACAAACTCTTTAGCTTTTTATATAAGTAATATAGTATTATATTGTACAAGAAAAGTTCTCGGCGACTGGTACTTAGCATCAGTGGAAAGCACCTATTATTCTAGAAAATTGCTAAATTCTTTTTCTTTTAGTAATGTGGACTAAAAATGTAGCCATAACAAAAAAACTACAAAACGATTCACGTGATATATTGTGAAGATTAAAGAAACATTCTTTTAATGATATATCGGTAATAATTAGTATCAAAAGAACGAACGGTGAGAGACTAATGGTTTATTACTCAGATGGAACAAAATGGAGCACATTAAATAAGCTAAACGACATTGTGTTTTTATTAATTATTGTCGCCAGACAGCTGCTGTTCTCTGTGAAGTAAATAAAAGGATATAAACACTGTCTTAGGAGTGCGTCAAACACAATAAGTTATCTTTTGAATGCAGCTGCACTGAAAAAAAATGTAGTTATACATTACCAAACATTTGATATCCTGTATCACGAAAAAGTAACCACATAACTTTATTCAATAGGTACCTATGCAGCAAAAACCAGATGTTAAATGAAGTTACTTTTAAGTTAAGTCTTGTCAAACTTAGGTTAAATCTTGTCAAACTTTGGTTAAATCTTGTGAAACTTTGGTTAATCCTAAATAGCCAAAGTAGTGTTGTTATATATTATTTCAGTGTGTATTTTAAAAGTAAGATTCTGGCTTAGACAAAATAATTTTATTGTTCAATGAATTCATTCAGAATCTGTCTAATTTGTGAATAATCTTCTAATTTGACGTTTCGTCAGTAGAAATGGTCGATAACCATTCAATGGCGTGCCTAGAGGACAAGCCACGCATTAACTGTCTAGCTATCACGTTTCATGAGATACAGCCTAGTGACAGACAGACAGACAGACAGACGGACAGCGAAGTCTCAGTAATAGGGTTCCGTTTTTACCCTTTGGGTACGGAACCCCAAAATCACTCACATTTATGGAAAATGAACATAGATACTCTCAAAACAAAAAAAATACGTCCGGCTTGCTCTCTAGGCACGCCACTGACCATTCCATAACCAATAGATTTTTTACCTCATCATTTTCTCGCTATAAATTACTCACTTTCACAAAACTCAAAAACATTTCACCAGAAAAGTAAACACCGTCCCCTGCTTGGTCACGACTTTATCACAAGATTTATGATAATGATTATTCATCTGAGCCTTCGCCCACGGCGCAAGGTGATGTCCGAACGGAAACGGAAGGGCGCTGGGCGGGCGGCCCCCGTGTCTTAATTTCCGGTCACATCGCATCACAGATCTCCTTACGATTATGCCCTTATCCCGGGGTGATGGTAGCTATCGTATTTTTCGCGAAAATGGTTCTGTTTCTATAGTAGGTATTTATAGTTGCACTTTGTTTGGATATTGGTGAAAATATACATATTATGTTTGTAAGGTGAGATAGCTGTCAAACGCAAGCCTATTTTATTAAATAATAAAAAAAAAAGTCCTGCAAAGCTGTAATTTTGCACAGTGGTTCCCTATATGATGACAAGGAATTTTCCGACATTCCTACAGGATAGGTTCCACGCAGACGGAGTCGGAGGCAAAAGATAGTTAACGATAATATAAATTAATCAGTGGTTAAATTAAGAGGCGTTTATAGGTAAGTAAGGGTGTAAATTTTATGACTAATCACTCAGGTGCGGCTAATTTACTATTTCACCTACTTATCTCACTACTTCTTATACCAACAGTCAAATTTTTATGACATTTTTTTCTCCAAACGCCGTAACATTTCCAATACGAAATTCAAACATCCAATCTTTGAATATAACGCTAGGAAAACACATATAATTTGACAAACGCCGACCTTAAGCCCCTCAAATAACCGGCCATGTTGTCGCGATCACCTTATTTTGGCTCGATCAGGGTGGACGGGGGAATATTGGAATATTTTTCATACAAACACGACTCTACGTGGACACTTCTACTTGATACAATATTGCCGGGGAATAGCGCTGGTCTACATGGGAGAGTTTTGAAGTATTTTAGAATATGTGAAAACAGTTTTGTGGGGCTTTGTTTAGATATAAGAATATTGTAAAACGTTGATAAATAAAGATACATACATACATGGCAAGATACATTTTGTGTCTTGAGCGGTATGATAAACGTCAACATTTTTAACATAGCTTTTTATCCCGACAAAACGTACGGTTCCTGTGCAATGGATTTGTAATTTCCACGCAAACTAAGTCGCGGGAAATAGCTAGTTTCTCATAAATCTTTTAAAAAAATATTTAATGGAGACGATTTTTATCGTTTACAGTATCTTATTTGGAGGTATAATTTAAGACATAACACGATGTAATCAACGCCTGACGGAGTAATTTAATCATTTCTGAGATTGCTTCATAGTAGCGAATTTCACGTGTTCGCTTACACTAAACTTTACCCGTGCGAAATCGGGGCAGCTCAGTTAGTTTCTCATAAAGCCTTGAAAAGTAGTTAGTTTTCTTATATTCCTGCCGCCATGTAACCCAGCTCCTATTCCTAGGTGGTCGCGTCACTGTCCGCCGGCGGTCAAACTTTATATATTTTATGTTTCGGCACACCGCGCACTCCACCCCGCACCCCGCGACCCGCTACCGGCACACCGCGCCCGCATTTATTACACCACTTGTGTCTAGATGAGCTCTAGAATATTATATTTGAGCGCATAATGTATTACAGCATTATTTCGGTGAAAAAAGCTAGCCAGATGTCTATTCTTAGACCCACTTAGTACTTTTTTGCAGTAAGTTGATAATTCAAAGCAGAATAATAACACCATCATATATTTTACACTAATAGTGTTGAGGCTCTGAACGAATTTGTGAAAGAAGGAATGATAAAAATGAATAAATAAAGCGTAATGAAAAGTACGTTATACGCGTGTACAGTTCAATAAATGTTTATTCTTTTTTCACATCCCTACCTTTATTTTGTTAAACAGTGGTATCCCGCCTGTTGTCAAGTTAGGGGGCTTCGCACTACGTCCGATCCGAATCCGAGAAAATTCTGTCCGAAAAAATATGGATGAAAACTATGAAAACAACTCGAAATCGGATCGGACGCCGTGCGCAACTACTTATACAAATAGTACTACGGCTACTTCGGACCGTCTTTTGTCGGATTAGAATCGGACGTAGTGTGAAACCGCCCTTAATAGTAAACACTTATGAGTCAATGTATAAGTATCAGGAGAGAGCACTAAACTCATGAAAGTATCAAAGGATTAAGGGTGATGATGATAATTCATAATTATAAACTCTAAAGTTCAAGAAATGCTTAGTAGTGATGACAAGAAACTTCTTAGTTTATTAAAAGTGCCTTAATTTGAGATGTACTGTCATGACCAGTTTAATCTTCGGATGCAGTCTAGAAATATTACAACGCGAAAATAAACTTCTAAATATTTCGCGCAGTATTTTACATTACACATGTAGGTAATATACCGGTCTAGGCTGACCCAGTTCAATCTAGGCCAAAACGAAACTGCTCAGTCAAAGACACACGTTTCAATATCTCTTCCAAAGTTTGAAACACACCCTATTTTATTTTATTCGGAAAACTCACAGCTATACTCACAATATTTGTTAATAGTACAAAATTAAAGGCCATTTACAAGTTTTCACATGTAAATACTCAATTAAAACTAAAATAAAGATCGGTAAACAAGTATAGGTACCCAAAAACACACAACACAATAAACGCCATAATAGTTGTAGGTACAGTCACGGAAAGGGATTCTTTAGCTGATTCAATATCATTTATAATTGGTCGTATATTCAAACTTCGAAGCAATTCCGAATCCGAATTGCTTCGAAGCTTGATTAAACAACCAATAATTATGAATGATAGTGAACTTGCTAGTGAGCTTGCAAGGCTATTTTTCTGTAAAGAAACTTTCCACTAACAATTTTTCTTGAGAATATCGGGCTATCTCGTTATAATAGCGAAGAGTCGTCCAATACAGCGGGTGTCCGTTTACGAGGGAGCCCTAATCTCACGGAACCCACCTTGATATCGCCTTAATAAAGACGTCACGTGGACACCCATCGTAAAAATCATCTGACGCGATAGCTGGACTAGCTATGTGGATGTGGACAAGGGGAGTTTTGATGTCAGTGTGACGTGTATGTGCTTATTTAGAGGTATACAAATTTGAGCTTATTGAAATAATGCAGTCACGGCTCTTTATTTTGTTTGTCGATTCTCATCCTTATTATCTAATAATAGCTCAGCTTATTGCAGGCCACTGCTGGACAAAGGCGTCTCCAAATATGCGCCAAAGCTTTAATACCCTTCGTCGTTTTATAAACTTTATGGTGGTTTTTTCATAACACAATCAAATAAAACAAAATTCGTTCATTTCAGACTAAATTACTGTCCATATTTTGTTAATAACAATTACGAGTATCTAAAGTTAGTCACTAGGTATATCATGGTAAAGTCAGCTGAAATAGGTAAGATTACTTACATTTCCAAACTTTGCGAATTAAGTTAAAATCTCTCCCAATTTACCCCTTAGGGGTATTGCTAGCTTACATACTGCGCAAATGAAAGTGCTATACCTAACTTTTTAGTTATATTTTTCAGACAAACAACGCAAACAGCGGTAAACAATCGTGTAGAGAAAATAGCGTAGGTATGCGAGTGTATGTTTTTCTAAAAATCGCCAATTCCAGTACAACTTGGAATAGCAAAACACAGCTTGGAATAAATACGCAATCAAATCAGAGAAGAGGAAGGTGGGTAAGTTTGGACAACAAAAATAAAAGTAATAAAAAGCAGACGGACGCCGCGATGACTGTCCGGGGCGACATGTGGCTGGCCACTTGCATTTTTTAAAAATAAAATTTGCATACGTTTAGGGTCCCGCACGGGTTCGTAGCTGGCTAGGAGACATTTTTAAACAATATTACGAAGGCTAAGGAGTTTATAAAGCGGTTTATATACTGCGGTAAGTTCGGGGATCGTCTAATGAAATTGTTTTTGGCTATTACGCTCCGCTGTAAAGTTTTATTGGAATGGAATTTTGTTCTCGTAGAAACGTTTTTTGGTGATCAGAATTCCGATACAGTTAGAAAATAATCCGAGATAAACGTGAGTCTTTATGCGCGAAAATCCTGAATATGGTTATGTGATCTAAAAAGAAATACCAAGCAGTGGTTTTGCTTCGTACCATGTTTATAAAAGGTCTTTATGCTGTAAAATTGTAAATAAGTACCTAATAACGAGTTATGTGTACAATTTGGATGTTTATATTCTGCATTCCTCTTTCAAATAATTTTATTCATTTTAGGACTTGAATAATATCACTATGCAACTTTCGCAGAGGTCAAGCTTACCTTGTTATGAAAATAATTAGTGCTGCTTATGCTTTTAATAAAATAATAACGCTTTATAATTAAACAAAAACCTCTTGTTTGAAAATATACCATACAGAAAATCCAGGTTAATTTCCATTTTTTAAAACAGACGAGAACTTACTGATCTCCCTCCTTTAATTCAGCTGAGCATCAGCTAATGTATCTCACATCTCAGAATCACATCCAAGTGGTCTTCTCATCAATTCCCCTTCCATTACAGTCCATTCGGAACTACTTAACAACTTATTTTCAGATCTCCCTTTAATTACCGAATTAAAAGCTACCGGCCTGTGAAAGTGCCATCGTACAGTTCTCACGTCAGTCACTCTGTATCGTTAAAAACAAAACCACCTCAATGTGACATAGGGAAATCATATGACTTAACATTTCACGTAATTTTGAACCTTATTTTCTCAACGCTATGGTGTGAGATGGGAGGTGTTATATCGTGTAATGTGTCTCCCACGGTGTTGGATCTATTTACGTATGTGTTGGTTTCAGAGTGTATCGAGATGAGATTGTTGATCGCGTTAGTAGCGTTGAACAGTGTGGTTGATAGTTTAATTGAATTATATGTGCTTAAAGAGGATCAATAAAATAAATAGGTTTTATAAACTAAAACTTATGCTCTAGAAATTGATCGTTAAAGAAGTAGAAGTAAGAGGTTGAAGGAAAGAGAAAAGTATTTTGTTCTGATACACACGCATTAATTATATTTTATTATTTATATTTATATTGTTTAACTTGAGTAAGTATACCTAATTATATTTTTTTTTTTTTTATTTTATTTTATTTGGGAAACAAACAGATACAGTATAATAAATAAAAATAAAATAAAAATAAAAATAAAATAATTATTAAGAAACAACAACAACATTAAAAAAACCGACTTCCAAAAACTACACTAAAAACTATGAAATAAAAATGTTAAACTTCCATAAATAAAAATCTAAATGTATATTGAAGTCGGCGGGGCCTCTTCTTCAGGTTTTTACCTCTCAGCTTTTGAACAGGAAGAACGTGCGCAGTGTGTGCACGTGCAGCTTGCTTTGCGCCTCGACAAATTAACATTTCCTTTCAATCCTCCTTAATCTACAATGGTGCTTATTTTCATGCTAGGCCCCGCCGACTTCAATATACATTTAGATTTTTATTTATGGAAGTTTAACATTTTTATTTCATAGTTTTTAGTGTAGTTTTTGGAAGTCGGTTTTTTTTAAACCTGTTTTTATTTTTATCTTTTTAGTGTAGTGTAACCTGTGTAACCATTTTTTTGTTGTTAATAATTACAATAAAGTATCATAAAATCATTTATGTATTTGCTACACATTTTGTATGTACCTACTTTTACCGAGATCGATTACTTCCACGAATTTAAATAGGTACTTATATTCATAGATGTTGGTGGATAAGAGCGTTTCAGTAAACAAAAAAACCGGCCAAGTGTGAGTCGTACTCGCGCACCGAGGGTTCCGTATCGGTTTTGGACGTATAAAGTGAAAAAAACCGGACCGTATAACTAAGTTAGTTTGTGAAGGAATTATGATGATTTAAAAAAAAACTGCACTAGTTAGGAACATCGTTTTATTTTTGGTGCAATATTTGGGTCAATTCGGCAATTCCTATCAACTCTAATTATTTCAGATTTTTCGCTCTGCAAACTTTGGAGATAAGGGGGGAGGAATGGTATTTTTTCAGACATTTTTCATCATATGTCGAAAACAGTGAGACATATAATAAAATGAAAATATATTTTGAAATGTGCAGATCAAGCCCTTTCATATGATATGTCATTTGACCTAGTAACCCCACTTTGAAATTTCGGACCCCCACTCCGTCCCCTTTTGCAATGAAAATAAAAACATTTTATGACTTTTTTTATTTTCAATAAAGTTTGGCAAGCATTTTTTATAAATGTTCCAAATTTCGAGTCGATAGCATTAGTAGTTGCTGATATAAGCAGGTGTGACAGACAGACAGACAGACAGATAGACAGACAGTCGCACCATAAGGGTTCCTTTTGGTACAGAACCCTAAAAACAGTGTTTGTTTCAGTTTATAAATAGCAATAGGCTCGCTTCCTAGCCTTCTATCAAATGCGACTTAAGCATAAAAAAATTGTGTGTACTATACACCTCTGTCTAACCTTGCGGGAAATACCGGCGTGATGTTATGTATGTATAATATCGAGATCGATTGCATTCAGGAATTCATGTACTTACACAATATCACTTTTTCATAATTGTCATGATGTCATCGGGATACACCAAAAATACCGTTTATTACACCTGGTTAAAAATCTACCCAACCAAAGTTAATAAAATTTATATGGGACCACCTCGCGAGCTTCTTCTACCATATGAAAAAAGAATCACGTAAATCGGCTCATAGACCACGGAGTAATCGGTGTACATACATGAAAAAAAAAAAAAAAAAAAAAAAAACCAACCGAATGCAGAACCTCCTCCTTTTTGGAAGTCGGTTAAAAATACTTAGTTAACAAGAATGCTTTCAAAAATCCTTTCAATAAAAGCCTCGCATAATGAACTACTTTTCAGTCATTTAGTTTCTTTTTTCACACATCCTTTACCGCTCTTGACAGGTCCGCCGCACTACAGGCAACATTAAGTCGTATCATTCGACAAGACCCCGTACATCATCGCACGTACGTTCACCTCGCCGCCGTCGGTGTTGCGTTTTTTTAATTATATTTTTATTTCAATTTCGCAGGCGGTCCACATGTGGCGCCTCTACCCTTCCCACGTCAACGAACCTTGACAGGTATTTTAGACTTTATTTTAGAGTGTTTAAGGTTAGGTTTGGATTGTATTGTGTGTATATGTATGCTTGTAAGTTAGTAAGCGTTAAATGAACACAAGTAAAGCGTGGACACGTTTATGGTAGAACGCTGGGAACACCTGGAATGGTTCTTGTAACATATTTATACGATTTCTCGGAACAGGCGTTTGTTTTGGCACATTCGGATAATGTTTTGTTATTAATTTTATAATTAATGTGGTGAGAAAATGTATGACTTGTTTCGGCCGAATTTCACGAGACGTGAGGTATGAACTGTAAATTGGTATTAAATGAGGTGGGCAAATGATACGAAACATTTTGGCAAAGTGAAAGTCGTCTTAAAATAGGTTCACCTTTAAAAAATATCGGATAATTGGGATTAATTGACATCGGGGGAACTAAGATTAATCCCTGTGTCTTGAAGACTCGCATCTATCTAATATGCAACAGTTAACATTTTTGTTTGTTTTCACTCCCAAAACCTCATACTCGTATTATGTGTCTGGATTTGGTGAACCCCAATAAGACCATTATTTGTTCACGAGGCACATCGTACTTCGTAAGTATGGAATAGACCAACAATTAAGCCACGTTGACCTTTGCAAACCGATCTCCTGTCAAGCTCATCACTCCACATTACTCACATACAAAAACAGATGATGTCTAGCTATGTTTTCTCAGCCGACTCCGCCTGTTAACGTCATTAGCCGGTTGTCATCGCGACGCGACTCCTGATTAATTGCCTGAACTACGTAGGTACTGACAGACAAAATCACTGACTGTATCTTATTAGATCATTTAATTATTATTTTTGTGTGTATACAATTTGTTTGTAAATAATGTTTTTTTATATAAAGCAGTTTCCAGTGCTTAAGCTATTTTTAGATTAGTGCCTTTAGTAAAATAATACCGTTTTCGTATATTATTTCTTGATTATACCTTATATCATATTAATATTATAAATGAAACTTTGTGTGTGTGGTGTTTAATCCTCCCTTACGCTGAAACGGCTGGATGGATTTGGATGAAATTTTACAAAAAGTTAGCCTGGAATCTGGAAAAGCACATAGGCTACTTTTAATCCATTTTCACGCAGGCGAAGTCGCAGGCAACAGCTAGCAGGCTAGAATACAAAATTCAAATTCAAATTCAAAAGTCATTTATTCAAACTGGGCTAAAGTCAATTAGCACTTTTTGAACGTCAAAATATACATAAGACAGCTCCCAAAAACGCCCGCCCTTCACCGCTTCCTAGTGTTTTAGCTGCGAAGAAGAAACGGCGCAACAAACTCCGCAGCAACACAATTCTGTCTGTCAATTACTTTTATGTAAAAATTATATAAAACAAAACAGTAAAACTGAGGTTTAAAAACAAAAAAAAAAAAAACTAAGTATAAATACATAACAGTAAAATAATTTCCTATGCAATGATGTAACCTGACACCCGTCAATATACCTAATCAAAGAAATCTATAAGAAGATATAAGTGCGCACAACAAAATGCTTTATGATAAATTTTAATCGGTAATGAAGGCCGTGTGCCAGGCTACAAGTGCAGTTTAACGACAAATAAATTTTATTTGGCAGTCAAATGTTATGCATGATAATCTAGGACCAGGGGCTCGATAATTCAACAATGTGCTATAAGTAAATTAACTGAGCTCAGTCAACAAGACGACCAGTCACCACAAGCAGCACCCGTTCACGAGTATGACGCAGAGGCCAGCCATCACCTCCCTCGCCATTTTAAAGGGAAGGAGGTGACCCGACCAATGACGCCACCGCAAGCAATGACGTCTAAGGGAGCATGACGAACCTGCTGACAAGAGGAAAACTTAAAGAACTAATAAAACTGTCCGAGGTCATAGTTAACTGCATCACACTGTTACATGAACTCTTCGTAAAAAAGAGAAGAAATAGAGAACAATACATTATGTCAACATTAAACATTGTAAACTAGTATACTGAATGTCAAGGTGTAAAATAATTATAAATTCAAACATCAAATTCAGAGTCATCTTGTGCCCATCACAGCGACCAACAAGATCTATCGTCTAAATATTCCTTTAACGTATAGTATGCCTTTTTAACTAGGATAGCCTTGATTTTAGTTTTGAAAGCAGAAAACGGGAGTTCTAATAAGTAAAGAGGAAGTTTATTATAAATGCGTATACCGAGCCCCAAAAATGAATCATGTACCTTGTGCAATCGATGATAAGGAACACATAATTTATGCTTATTTCTAGTATTGAGGTTATGTACGTCACTATTTTTAGTATAAAGATTTATATTTTGCCTTATATATATTATGTTAGCAAAAATAAATTGAGATGTAACTGTCAAAATGTCAATCTCTTTGAAACGGTCTCTAAGGGAAACTCTTGCACCTAACTGATATATAGCTCGAACAGCTCGCTTCTGGAGAATGGAAATACTTTCAATATCTGCGGCCTTGCCCCACAATAGAATCCCGTAAGACATGACGCTATGAAAGTAGCTAAAGTAAACTAGGCGAGCAGTGTCTACGTCAGTCAGTTGTCTTACTTTACGAACTGCGTAAGCAGCAGAGCTAAGCTTTCCTGCGAGGCACTCTACATGTGCGCCCCACTGTAGCTTCTTATCTATTGTGATACCTAGAAATACTGTTGAGTCAACAGCCTTAAGCGACTCACCATTGAGTACAATATTGGGTCCAAGGTTTTTTACATTGGGCATCGTGAATTTAATACATTTTGTTTTTTTAGCATTCAGTACAAGGTTATTTATTGTAAACCAATGCGTAACTTTTGAGAGTGCACTATTCACATCGTCAAAATTTTCTCGTTTTCTGTCTACCTTGAATATGAGTGAGGTATCATCTGCGAACAGTACAACGTCGCAAATGTTTTTTAAATAGTAAGGCAAATCGTTAATGTAAATTAGGAACAAAAAGGGACCTAAAATTGATCCTTGAGGCACGCCTAATTGAACCGGTAATCCAGAAGATTTCGAGCCATTAATTTCGACGCATTGAACTCTATGTTGCAGATAAGATTCTATCACGCCAAGTGCTGCATTTTGTACACCATAATGGTGGAGTTTACGAATTAGCGTATCATGGTGTACGCAATCAAATGCCTTGGAAAGATCACAAAAAACACCGATTGCATTCTGTGATTTCTCCCAAGCATTATAAATGTGTTTGAGAAGAGCAACACCCGCATCCGTAGTCGAACGACCTTTCGTAAAACCGTATTGTTCACTATGAAGGAGGCCTTTTAAATTAAAATGTCTTAATAGCTGATTAAGAATAAGCTTTTCAAAAATTTTACTAAATGCAGGTAAGATAGAAATCGGCCTATAATTGCCAATATCGGATTTGTCACCGGATTTAAATAAAGGTAAGACTTTACTGAATTTCATAAGATCAGGAAAGACACCTAAGTCAACACATTTATTAAAAGTAGCGGCAAGACAAGGGGCAACTATGTTGATTATATTATTTAAAAGTTTAACAGAAATACCCCAAAAGTCACCAGTGTTTTTAGTATTAAGAGACTTGAAGACGTTAACTACATGGTATGGTGTTATTTGCTCAAATCTAAAGATGGAAGTACATTCTTCTACACTATTACGTAATATATCTTCAGCGGCAGTCGAAGACGAGTTTAAGGAGCGAGTCGTAGCTATAGGTATGTTAGCAAAGAACGAATTAAAAGCCTGTGCTACCTCAGGATTTTTAGTTATTAATTTATGATTGTCTAAAATTTCAAATTTAGTATCACGAGTACATGGCTTGCCAGTTTCATTATTAATAAATTTCCATGTAGCTTTTATTTTATTACGAGACTGTGTAATTTTATCACTTATATACTTAGACTTAGCCATAATGCAAACCTTTTTGAATATCTTTGAATAATTTCTAACATAATTTAGAAATGGAAGATCAAACTTATGTTTTTTCATACCATATAACTCGTATAGTCTCGCTCTACTTTTATAAATTCCTATGGTGGCCCATTGATTAAATGAAGCAGCAGTACTTTTAGTAACTATAGTTTTCGTTTTAAAAGTTGTTTGAAACTCTTTTTCGACAATACTAAAGAGAGCACCATAAGTGTGATTAGGATCATCAAAATCTAATATTGATTTATTAATTTGTGATGCAACCTGTTCTTTAAAACGTGTGCAGCGGCTTAAAGTATACGGTCTATATTCAATTTTTTGTGGCTTGTTATTATACTCGTTGGGGAAACTAGCAATTTGTCCACAGTGGTCCGAAGTTAAATCACTTAGAACAGAAACGTTACTGGCGTCACAATTACTGAATATATTATCCAAACATGTGGATGAAGTTGCTGTAATCCTAGTTGGTTCCAAAACTAAGTTCTTTAAATTAAACGATTTAAATAAATTTATAAGCCTGATACTGGCTGGAGACACTTCTAGAATGTTAACATTAAAATCTCCACATACTATTATCTTTTTTTTAATAGACTTAATTTTATTGAGTAGATCTTCCAACACCGATTCAAATAAGTTTAAATCACCCAATGGGGGCCGATAAACGCAAATAATAATGAATCGCTCTAGTTCAACACAAGACAACTCCGCAGTGCGCTCGATAGAAAGCTTTACTAGATCTAAACGCTCTTTACATTTTAACTTATTTGAAACCATTATTAAGGACCCACCACGGATTGCACTCTTTCTTACGAACGCACTTTCAATAGAATAATTGTCATTATTAAAAAATGACAATTCATGACTTTTAAGCCAATGTTCAGTTAAGCATAGGACCTGAACATCATATTTCTCCACAAATAAACTTAATTCTAGTTCTTTGCCGGACAAACCCTGCATATTTTGATGTACAACATTCAACATATGTGGTCTACCCGTTGTCGTACCTAATAGTTTAAACTACTAGGCATATCAATACAAGTGTTAGTATTAATACTAACAATATCAATACTAACAATATCCTTAGGTACATTACAGGTACCTGTGTCAAACTGTATATTGTATGCTAAAAGATTAGCAATCTCTCTCCTACAACTAGATGGCAGATACATTGTATCTTTTGTCAAAATAAAGTCAGTTATAAATTGATTTGTATCAAAAAATAAAATAGCCTCTCTGTGACGACATGTCCTATTATAGAGGAGCATATTTAAGTCAAATATGTGCCTATTTTGAGCATCAGTTAATGTCTGAGAGTATGGCAAGGCACATAAAATAAATTTACATTTACTGGTCTCATTGTGGTGTAACATCAATTGGACAATTTCTATAATGTCCTTTTTTCTTACAGTAAAACTATCCCCAAATAACAATATAATAGTGGAACTGGGGTTTAATTTTGTCATTTTAATACTATTAATTAGTTGGCTAAAACTGGCACCAGGCAAACAATGATTAATTACATAATGATGCGAACACTGATTAAATACACTACCAATACCTTGACCAAACTTGTCTGAAAAAACATATGTTATATTAGTTAAATTAACAATATTTGCATTTAAATTTGTAATGATGTCACAGTCACCACTACCTACAGATTGAGCCACTATGGGTATGGGTGTAACACACTGAGGCTCAGATGCCGAGGAGCATGTACAACTACAAGAAAGGTGATTTGTTAGAGACTCATACCTCTCTGCATTGTACGTCACTAGGTCCACCAGCTCACAGGCCTCCTGCATGCGCTTACTCAAATCTTGTTGAGAAGCTTCATATTTAGTGAAAATATCCCTAAGAGCGCTTTCCTTGATAAACAGCTCCTCCTGCAGGCGCTGTGTATCGTTGTCATATATAGTCCTACACATGAATAATTCTTCAACGCAATTATCTAATTCATGTATTAAATTAAGATTTTTTTTTCTAAGGTGTAAATTTAATTTGTGAACTTTATGCTTTTTCATAGATTTTTTAAATTTTTTTATTAATCTATTAATTTTAATATAATTTTTAACCTTGTTGTGGCTTGAAAATACAGTAAATTTATTAATTGTATCATTAGTTAAGTCTATTATTTCCATTGGCTCACTACATACAGGTCCGGACACGCTACCAACTAACTTATTATACAGATTACAAGTATTCGCTGACTGTTCACTGGCCTTCAGTGAATCCATGTGTGCGATCACCTTGAGGGCCTTACTTAATTCTAATTCAAGTTCAGAAATACGTCTAAGAGCCAGCTCATGGGTGTCACTACACTGTTGAAAGTCTGACACCAGTTGACGGAGGTGTTGATGCTGGTCGAGTAGATCCATATGCTCTATATGTAGTTCAGCCAATTGGTTTTTAAGCTCAGTGTTCTTGTCAACAATAATCTTCACTTCAACCTCGCTGTCATCCCTTTCCTGTAGTAGCTGATTGCACAGGTTCTTACTGGACTCCAACTCCTTTAACGTAGCCCTCAATTTTTCCTCCAAGGATGCAGCTCTACGGGTCAACATGTTGACAGTTTACCCAAGAGGCACCCTGGAATATGAGAAGAGACAGCTAAGTGTGTGAAAGGAATAAAAGAGATATTTTAGATGAAGATAGCAAGCATCTAAGACTAAAGGGAAATTAAAAGATGAGTTGAAATTTATTTAAAAAGAACTAAGGGTAGACAATTTATGAAGAAGGGTGTGGGTGTGTATGCTTCAGTTATTAATAGTTTACTATTATGTACTTAATATTTAACTACTGAGAAATAAAATAAAATAAAAATTTATCAACAAAATAGTTGAGGGTAGGTACTGCTACAACAGTTTACTATGTTCTTATTAATTTATTTTATATTAAATACTGCTGATAACAGAGTAATTAGACATATCAGTTGTTTTTACTAATAAATAGGAGTGGGTTGAGAATGTATAATAATGAGATTTTATTGTTATACTTGTTTACAATCCTAAGTTTGTTCAACACAGAAACAAAGGGTTATTTAGGGCATAGCTCACAGTGACGAGCATTGTGATTGTTAATGGGTGTTGTAAATACATAAGCTACAGGGTTAAAATTTAATTAAAAGAAAATACTCCCCGGGTTTCACAAAGGTTTCAAATCCATCCGTTGGATGACAGCTGGTACAAGTTTATCGATTTTTTTACATTAATCTTGCAGTTATACCACACACAAACATAGATCCATAGGAATAATAACTATATCTATCCAATTTAGGCTCATTTAGCAGTAATTAAGCACTAAAAACATTAATTCTAATCATAAAATCTAACACGAAAAATTTATTCAAAAAGAAGGATTAGGTACATGAAATAACATACTGGGTTGTTATTCAAATGAATCATCAATGCCAAGGTTTCTAGAAATTGTCGCTAAGTAGTAGAAAACATGTAAAAACAACAAATGTTTACACTTCACTACACTTCATAAGAAGTACTTTAGGTACCTACTATTATTGATTTTAATTTTGGTTTTTTTTTAGAAACTAGCAGATACATTAAAATAAGAATACAGTTTACACACATTATGTATTAATACAATTTTGAAAGTTACGACGGACGGTATATAAGGAAAATACTTATAATAGGTACCTAAATGGTTAACAATGAAAACAACAACAAATTAGTACTTATTCAAAGTCACTATTTATTTATTTAAAGTCACAATCACTATTTTCACTCCAGCTACCTCCAGATAACTCCAGCTCCTATTCCTGCCGTTCCATTTCAACGTACCTACTTTTAGTACAAGTTTATTTCCTGCGCAGGAGTGTCTTACAAAAATATTTACCGAACATAAAGATTCCAATGTTCCGCGGCTAATCCAAATACGTTTGTCCACAAAAATGCGTTCAACCTTTATTTTGGGAAAACACGACTATTTCGATGGCGGACGCGACAGGTGTCGCGAGTTTAGGGTTGACAGGAACCAATTTAGATTTTTCATGGTGATTTTTTCTTTCGTAATTCTTAAAATGTCGTAGAAAGAGAGATTTAAACATGTGCAAATTAGAGAAATCATTCACCTATGACTTAGAATTTTTTATAGATAATAATATAATTATTAACGTACCTACGTAGTTTTAAATACATATTTTTTAATTTTCATATAATTAAGACATCATTATTTAATTAACGACTAGTTTTAGGATTATGATATTGATAGGTAAGTCGAGAAAGTAAGTTTACAACGAGATTAGGTAATGCTTGAGCATTTCTCTTAAATACTTATATTTATTTATACATAAATATAATATTTTATTTTACCTATATTTTACTTTTACTTTACCTACGAGTAAGTGTACCAGCCCTGTTCGACAGGCGCAGGCGCCGTGTCGCGGCCGAGCGCGACATTCGTCATTGTCGCGCCATACGCTGGAAATGTCGCCACTTTTTCCACCAAAACTAAAGTTTACACGTCGGTCGGACGTAGGCGTACAAACAAATACCTGGGACACTCATAAATCTCGCGACATTAACCTCTTGACACCAAATAATTTATAGTTTTGATGGCAGACTGCACGGTCTAATAAAAAATCATAAATCATTTTTTTTGTATGTTTATTTAGTTTTCAATTTTAATATTTGTGTAGGTTTATACTGAGAGAGTTATGAAGCTCGTACCGGATGTGGCAAAAATATGTCCGCCTTCTTTGTGTCTCACACAAGGTGCATATAACATAAAAAAAATAAATGTTGCCACCATTATTTACCTTCCTAAATATTTGGCTCACCGACCAAAGAAAAACTAGTCTCATTCGTAATTACCAAAACTATGTTCAAAGCGCGCTACAATATACTAAAGTTCATCATAAAACTGCCCAGCTCTACGTCCCAGAAACACATCAAATAATTTCACTTTCGATTGTTTTCGTAACGTCAGTTATTAAAAGTGGGTAGGATGGGTCAAAGCAACAGAGTATTGGCGCGAAGCCAAGGCTTGCGGGCATTAATCAAACGAGTAGAGGATCACTCAAAAATCGCTTCGTACGCTCGACAGACGTATCGATAATTTTGACGATCTTGTAAACACTAGCGTTTTTTAGACGTGGGTGTAGATTAGTGTAGGTACAGAGAGATTAGTGTAAGTTGTTGTAGTTTTTTGTGCAACTACTGGTAGGAATTTACAAGTTGTTTTTTTCTTACCTACGCAATACAATTTTCTTGGGAATACCCACTCAAGTTTTATTTTCAAACTCAAACCTTGTTTTGATGATCTTGAATTAAGATTTTTTGTAATAAACGAGAAAATAAATCAGACATGATGACCACACAAATCATTACTTGAATCAAATCTTACAAGAAACAAAATGTGTCCGTTAGTAAAACACCAGTAGGTATTAAAACTTACACTACTCTATGTCCAAGGTAAACAGGGAGCGTTCACACTGGCCGTCAGCAGCGCACATTAGCCCGTCATCACGCGTGTGAACCGGCTTTATCAACAGCCAACCAGCTCGTCTATGATCTTATAACAGAAGTATAGATGTGTGATCTCATTGTGGGGAGTGGTAAAAAAATAAAATTAACGGTAAATTATTCCTGACCTTATTGCAGGGTTAGGTGACGGTGACGTCATCGGTAGAGCTAATTCGTTTGTGCATATTTTTTTCTGATTTTCCATAGAAATAAGTCACATCAAATTTTTATTTCATAATAAACTAGAACTTTGCCCCCCGACTTCGTTTGAGTGATCATCAGGAACGGAGATTTCCCTCCACATACCTACCTACTCAAACTCACAAAATTTGCACTCTCTCTCTAATTTAGATTATAATAGGTATACCTAGATATTTTGCTATAATTTATGTGGCCAAAGTTCAGCAGTGCAAATATCTAATTGAATTTTTACCGGATCCCAAGTCTGTTTATTGGTTTTCCCTGCGTCTTGAATCTCTTCACGTCAATACCTACATGCCTATATAGGTAAGTAGTAGAAAGGAAGTCTTAATTTTCAGTAATTCCCGTCAAGTTTCACTGCACATATTTATTTAAATTATTTTACAAACTAACAAGAGTTTCTTTCGTAAGATATCGTGAATTTCCCGATTTCTCGAAACCGATGCAATTGTTTTTATTTATTATGTTTGGATTAACAAAACTTCCTGGCGCCAATATTTTTTAAACAATCAAATTATACCTATGATACTGTGAAAACAATGCAATTTACACAAGTTATGATAACTCGTGAAGTTGATAAATAGATCATTCAGTAGGATTTCATAAATGTTAGATAAATAATCGACGGGTTTATTTACATCGATGCACACAATTTTGCGTATTAGAAATTAATTATCACTTGCTTTAACGGTGAAGGAAAACATCGTGAGGAAACCGTCATGTCCTAGAACCAAAAATTCGAAGACATGTGACGTCCACCAACCCGCACTGGGCCCGCGTGGTGGACTACGGCCCACTCCCTCTCACAGAGAGGAGGCCTGTGTCCCAGCAGTGGGAACATTATAGGCCGATTGTGCTTATGCTATGCTACGCAATTACTTGTAGTCAATAAGAGTTTGGTTGTCGAATTAAGTTTGTTGTGACTCCTTCAAATGAAGGATGTCAAAGATTTAACTATTCAGCACACAATTAACTTGAGATAAAACGTGATCAAAGATAGCAACCCGCTGTCAACGCAGCGCATCCTCAGGAGCTCTGGCGATCTTACTCACCACAGGAACACAACCGAAGAGTAGCGCGATTTGGCTGTGGTAGTCTGTAAGTTGGAGGTTCATCCACAGTGGCTGCTCCAGATTTGAGGTTATACCTATTGAAAAATAGAGGATATACCTATTATAGAGGGGTGATTGTACAGTTAAAAGTTACTCTATCTTAATAATGTTGTGATCTTAACATCCTATTCGTTTCCTCAAACAATTCGTAAGTTTAGATATTGTTCCCCATTTTCCAATACAAAAGAATTCGTAAAAACATATTGCCATGAATATGTTATTCGCTAATACATTATATACGATGTTATCCGGTCCGCACAACGAGTATGGCGAATTAACCAGCGCTTCAGAACATAGCTATATTTTACAATAATAAATGTATGCCCCCGGCACACGATATATGTATTTTTACACGCCTCTCGCTAGCGCCACAGTGTAAATTAATACGTAGGTTCATTGGAAAATTCTAGAAAATTATTCGATCTTGTAGACCTAATTTGTGCCGTCATGGAATTTAACATAATTAGAAACGTTAAAACATTTTACTAAAAATAATCGAACTGCTGCCGTCAATATTCAAAAACCATTTTATTACGCCATAATTTCACGGCCATATCATCTATTACAGTGTCAATTTGGCATTACTTTTTGTAACTTTTGCGCAAACTCAACCTACTGCATCCCCCTACGCTACACATAGTACCGCGCGCTAAAAAGATTTATATCTCCTTAGCGTTTATTAGCTGATATATTTATCACAAATACTCAGAGATATTGCTCCGCTAACCCTCTCCGATGGTGTGCAGAAAAAATCGTCTAAATATCGTAAATCATAAGCTAGGTGTCTAGCCCGCAATCTAGCTAATAGGCTGAAAAAAATGTTGCTGAGAAAATACACAATATTAAATATAATAATAAATATTATACAGTGCAGTCTATCTTTATTATGATTGCTTACAGTTCTGACAAATTGAAATGATAATATTTCAGATGCGTGTTGTTTAAAAGCGCATTGACAATTGGTTTGTGCGTGATATTTACTTGAGTTGTTACTCGTTGGTACGTTTTTAAGCTATCAATTTGGTACTAAGTATACCTAAGTCTTCTTAAAAAATATAAAAAGTGTTGTCGACTAAGTGCCGTGAAAAAGTTAAGGTGAATAAAAAATATAAATGACGTAGAAATTCAAAAACAATTTATTATTTAAAAAAATATAGATTGCGACTGTCAAACTTTTTAGAAACAACATAAAACACCAGTCGTAAGACTCTCATTTTAAAGTCCGTTGGCTACTTTTCATAATTTTTCCAAAATATTCTTCCGTGAAAAATTAAGGTGAATAAAAAATATAAATGACGATGACGTATAAATTCAAAAACAATTTATTATTTTAAAAAATATAGATTGCGACTGTCAAACTTTTTTGAAATAACATAAAACACCTGTCGTAAGACTCTCATTTTAAAGTCCGTTGGCTACTTCTCATAATTTTTCCAGCATATTTTTACCCAGCAAAATATCCACGTGTCTGTCCGATCAAAGTATAAACAAAATAAAATAATTTATTAAATATATCCATCCTATAATTGCACATAATCTACAAACGTTACTCAAAGTCTGTAGCAATTTCATAGACCTGACATTATGCGCATAAAAATTATGAAAATATTCAATAAAAAACATTATAAACGCACGAAAGAATTACAAGAAAGTGCGTCTTTACACGATCAGTAATAAATTATAGAAAAAATGTGGCGTTTCTGCCAAGTGCAATGTCACCCTAATGAGAGGACTGTTTCATGTCGCAATAGTTAACAGTGCGGGACTTGTTTCATATTAAAGTGATCATCATTAATGATGATTTGACGGTGTTTGAGGTGCTTTGTTCACTAGGTTGGACATCAAACGGTGGATTGGTATCTTTATTACTACCTAATCAAAAGCATATTTTCCGTTACATTGCAATGAGTTACCGTATCACATGACCTTTAAATTATGTTTTATTTTATTTAAGTTACATGAAGACTGTCAATCAAACTTTGGAAAAACTCTGTCAGGAATTTTTGATACTGAAATAGGAAAATATAAGTAAAAAAAAATAAAACTTATTAATCGTTCGGTAACAAAAAATAAAATCCGACATTCAGACCAAATTTTAGGTCTCCTGAAAAGTCAGGGATATTGTCAGGAAATTTCATTATTATTGATTTGGTAACCCTAATTATTGCACATAATGTAACAAATCATTGCATAATATTTTGTAGTAGGTACCTACATACCTAAATACTGATTACTACTGATTCAGAATGATGATTCCTGAGGCCTACAGCGCAATATTAACACGTCACCACAAAATATGATACCATTCGTCACGCTATTTTCCATCTCATAATACTAATCAATTCACACATCTGAAAGTTATGATCCCTTTGAATTGAAGACAATATGATAAATGGTTACAAATGAATAAGATTTTTTCAAATTAACCGTAACATTGCTTACTTGTTTGTGGGGCATTAATAATAATGTCCTAATCGATCTTCAGTTTAGTTAAAGCGAGGGATGTCTGTCTCTTCATCAAGAAAGCAGTGGAAGGTGGATCCGAGCCATTATAATCAAAACAATGATTTCAACAATGTCTCGAGTAAAGATAAACTTTCTTTATTCAAGGATTCTTCAAGTCGATAGATAATTCTATTGAACGTTGACAAAAGTTCTAATAACAAGACTAGCTTACTTTATTGTTACCTACGTGGATCCCCGAAATGATCAATTGCTATCTTAGAGCATCCAAGATAGCGGTGAATCACCGAATAAAATTTTCTACCACTTTTTGCGTTGGGCGAGGTGTACACGTATAGCACACTACGGAAATTTGACACAGGCTTACAGATTGTTCTTAAATAAGACCACGCATGTTGGTGCATAATTTATCCGAAGTACAAGACTTACATGTGATAGGAAATTCCATGGTTTCGTAGATTTGAAGTAGCAGACCGCTTTTTACGAGAGGAAACTACATAATTTATTTAACCATTTTCAAAATGACAATACAAAATGACAGCTGCCGAGCATGATTTAGTTTTCTATGGCCTCATCGGTTCTGTGGCCAGTGCACTTTGGCAGAGGAATACCTACGCTCGGCTTTGCCAAGTCCATAATATGAATGGTCTAAAGATTACAATTGATCAATCTTTATAATTATTAGGTACGTGTAAAAAATGCTGACAATCGCTTCAATTGCATAAAGTAAACGATCAATAATCGCATCAATGAGCGTCAATCACATAAACATTGACAATCGCAATTGATCATTTCGGGAACCCTATCTTTCCATTTCAATCAACCAAAGTTGGATCGCAATTTTTCAATTTATTAATTGAAATACATTCTTCGAACAGACTGACAGATGTACTGTCTTTATTATTGAGGTACCAGACAGAAATTCCCATTGTTTAACAGGCAAGAATAAATAAAATGCCAGAGATTCCGGCGCAAAGGAAAATAAAATTGGCATTGTATGCCAGGTATAATAAATAACGCTAGCACCGATGTTTACCTTTGGGGACGCGCTATTTCTGGCTGAACCGCATGCCGTCACGGCACCACTTTGTTCATGATTTTATAAATAAAACCTTCACAATAGTTTTGTGGCGTTTGTGGTTAGGTTCAATATATGCCAGTAATAAAGGTACTGATGTATTTTTAACTGTGAGCCTGGTATCAGTAAATTGAGGTGAATCATGAATAGCCTGTGCAACTGTAGGTAGGTGTGTTATTATATAATAAGCGACATATTATTATGTATCAAGAAAAGAAGCTGCCACCTATTCTGCCTTATAAAAACGTAAAATAAACTACAGACGACTTTCGATAATTTGAAATTCAAGGGACTTATAATATCTAGAATTACGAAAATGCTAAGAGGTTTTTAATACCAAGACAATTTCTAGGAACTTAACAATTACTGCGAATTATAGAGAGGTTCGAACTATCGAAGGTTTTTGTTCGAACTATCAAAGTTTTGAGTCGACTGTATCATCATTTCGTCTGTATAACGATATGATTTCAAAGTGATCAGTAGATACCTAATAGTGATCATGAACTGCGAACAGCGAACAGCGCGAATAGTTGACGAATGCCATATCTCGTTGTTACCCCTTTAGATTTTTGTGGTTTTATGGGAAATTCACACCTAACTTATTGACTTTAAGTTTGAACGCGGCTTCGTCTGAGCAGAGGTCAAAAGTTATCCCACGGATACGTACTACAGGGATAAAAAGTGACCTATGTACCATTAACTATCTGTAGGTAAGCAAAAAATAATGGCGAGCCATTGCACACACACATTTCCTATCAAGATCCCTACACAATTTCATAAACAGATGGATTAGTTCTATGAAGGGTTAATTTTTTTCTTCATAAAATATAAATCTTCGAAATTCTTGACCTACAATATACCTACATGGATATCCCGTAATTATATTTAATCAATCATTTCTCACTGCTTTCCACATGCATTCAAACACCACCGTCTTCACTTAAAGACTCCCATCCACTCGGTGAATAAATGCAGGAGCATTAGTTATGGCGTCATCCCATTAGTCACGTGACCAGCCACTCCATCATCCAACATCCTCAAGCTATTAAAAATATACTGGGTGAATGTGTTTGCCTCTTATTTGAGCACTTGTTAACTAAATTTTAGTATGATGTTAGAATTTTTTGGTCTTTGCGATCTATTGTGGAATTTGCCGGATTTATGTCCTTGATGTGCTTTTTAAGCTCAAGATGTTTCTACTTGTTATGCATAGTTTGTCTTCATCACAAAGGTGAGTTCTTTTAGATAATCTTAGTAGGTGTTTCAGAAATAGAATTTCAGACATTTTGAATTATCTAAATAGGTCAGAAGCACACCTACAGTAGGGGAGACCGGGGATAGTTGACCAAGTTTTTACTTAATGGTATATATCTCTTGTGTTTTAATGTATTTAGATAAAATAACCACTACATTTGATAGGAACACTATTAAGCTAAATAATAAATTCATATTTATTTGATTACTTAACGTTATATTAGTTATTTACGGGATTTTGCAGACCTCTGCCTCTTAGTCGACTAACCCCGGGTCTGGGGTAGGTTGATTACGACATAGGGGTAAGTTGACCTATACAGTAATTTCTATAAAAGCATGGAAAGGGATGAGCAATATATATAATTCTTTGTTTATTGAGCTTTTTAATTAAAATACTAGTCAAATTGAAAGGTTACAAGTGTTTGGGCCATACCCATTGGGCAGCAGAGTGCATACTATGGATCACAGTTGAGGTTACTGTGGCCCACCATATCATGCAGGCAGTACCAAAGGGAGTAACCGGCGCACAGGTACATTAATTGCAAGGGTAATGTTCCGGATGCTTACTCGGCTACTCGGCTTACAGCCGAGACTGCCCAGAACAACTGATATAAACCAAACCTTGTAAGCACACCATTATCGCCGCTAATATTAAGTTAGGTAACCAATGTATCAGTATCGTTGATGTGTACCTCGAGGAAGGAAGTCCTATAGAAGACCAGGTCTACTGCATCGCTCAAGTGATCAATGCGCTTAACACGGAAAAGTTTATCTTTGCAGGAGGCCTCAATGCAAGGAGTCTTTGGTGAGGTAGCGAGGCGGAGGATAGGTGAGGAGCTGCTATTGCTCAGTAGGTCACCGAACGAAACATTAAAACTCTTAACAAAAGAAACACACCCTGCTACTTCATTTACACAAGTGACACCCTGTATTCCAATGTCGTGGATATCACCGCCGCGTTGGGACATTTCTGCCCCATCACCAGAACTGTAGGTTGCATCCGGACTTCTTGCTCATCAGATCTCAGATCCATTTGTTTTGAGGTTTAGATGTCATTAGCTGGAATGGTGTGAACAGAGATCTGCACCACTACCGAAAATACAACTCCAAGAAGATGACTGGGACATGTTTGGGTTTACACTTTCTGGGAGCTCATGGACTGGCTAGTGACAGAAGAAGCTTTTGCAAGGTACAATCACCGGAGGATCTGGACTGCCCGGCGGAGAAATTGACGAGGGCTATTGAGAGGGCTTGGGGATGAACAATGTGCGAATGCATAGAAGACGAACGAATGAATATACTAATTCTATTATTCTACCAGCCCCAAAAAAAAATAGTCAACCATCCCCAACCACCATTTTAATTCTTCGATAACATGACTATCCTAAACAGTGTCTCCGACTTGAAAATAACACTATGCTATATGATAAACAACTCATAAACAAACTTTTGGTTTAAAAAGAAAGTGGTTCACAATAAATCTGTAGGCACAAAAACAAAAAGAGTGAGAGAATAAAATTTTACTTAAGTGTATAATAAACACAAATCGTGTCACCACTACTAAACGACGCGCGGCCGCGATGCCGTGCTTTGTTCAATTGGGGGGAGTGCGGAGTGGGACCATTGCATGTGACTGGATGACGTAACACTCGTACTGTCGACGAGTTATTAGCCGTTAGTCTACCTACCCGTTGGTCAACTATCCCCGGTCTCCCCTACCCGGCAATAAATATCGAGTTTGATAAAGAGATGATGGGCTAGCTTCGGCTTTGTAGAGCGTCGTATCCGTCACTCATACCTACATGACGTTTTGTCACTGATATGTTTTAGATACCGGACTGTTAGTGCTTCGTGCGACAGAGATGGCGCTCTACAGGGTGGCAGGTTAGACAGTGGAAATATTTTAAGGGGTCATTGTACTCATCATTATGAACAACTTTTACTATGGGACCAAACCTGAAATCGCGAAAAAAAAACAGCTGTTCCATACATTTTGTAGAGTTATGTGAACATAAATGTATGGAACAGCTGATTTTTTTTTCGCGATTTCAGGGTTGGTCCCATAGTAAAAGTTGTTCATAATGATGAGTACAATGACCCCTTAAAATATTTCCACTGTCTAACCTGCCACCCTGTATAAAGCTGAAACTAACCGATAATCTTTTTCTAAAGCTCGTTGTGTAATAATTTATGTAATGCCTCGACCTGTACGTATTTATTGTACTTTGCAAAATAACGGCTTAGAAATCCGTTCATTAAACACAAATCTACCACTAGTCTCGATCTGATAGTAGTCGCATATAATTCGTATTATAGCAGGCGTTAACCCGTCGCTCACCTCAAAAGCGAATTAATATCGAGATGGACAGAGGCTCCTTCATGCGCGTCCATCCGGCGGCCGGATGTGCGCATCCTGACACTGACACCGCGGGTTGGGTTACATGGCCCATAATCTTATGTGATGAAGAAAAAGTTTCAGCAGCGTGTAAAATAAAATATGAACCCATAAGAGTCCTCCGCAAATTCAGTGACTGCTAAAATGAATCATGAAAGGAGTATCGCTTGTCAGATGAATCGGTCGCAATATTTTGTTATCAACAGACAAAAAACAAAATCGGGTGTTCCTTAATAGTTACAATCTGGGTCTTCAAGTCCCAAGTGAATCGGTTTCTTCTAGGCAAGCGTGCTCCATCGTAGACCGCGCCATCGATCGAGATGGTACCTACTCAAACGCATGCCAATTTTTTTTTAATCAGTTAATTAATATCTGCCTGTCTTTACTGAATTTTTATTTAGATAAAAATAAGGACGTTCATAATATTAATTTTATGAACGTCCTTATTTTTATCTAAATACAAATTCAGTAAAGACAGGCAGATATGTATTAACTGATAAGTAAAAATATTACAGAACTATCCTTGTCATTTCTACGACAAAGAATAGAGATGTAAATTGACTTAAGAGCTATTTAAGTTAAATAGCGTTTAATCATCGTTTTTAATTAAGATGGTGAATGTCTAAGGATAAAGGATAGCTCTTTTACGAAATAGTGATTGGTAAAATTGATTACGACAAAATATTTTTCACTTCCATGTGAAAATTTAAAACAGTCTAAAGTTGCACAATTATAGACAACATGAAACACCGTGCTATGAATAAAAACTAGAATCCTGTTTACTCCTAAAATCCGTTTGAAGGAGTGAGTCAGTCGGATGTCGAACCCAATACGGACTCAAATAGCCGATCACGTCTAATATTAAACGGGGACACCTCACCGGTGAGATTAACACATGTCTCACGAACTAAACGTGTCTCACGAACTAAACTAGTTCGTGGAACTGAGAATGTTTGATATTACCTACAAGCATTTCCTTTTTGATAGATACATGAATGAGTTGGTCTGCCTGGTTAGCTTAGCTTTAGCGAGCGATGAGGCAGTGAAAGTCTAACAAGAATATTTTTTATATTTTTTACACACACGCACCGCTGACTTTTCGAAATCATGTGCATATTAGAAATTAATTATCACTTCGTGAGGAAACCAGCATGTCCTAGAACCAAAAATTCGAAGACATGTGATGTCCACCAACCCGCACTGGGCCCGCGTGGTGGACTACGGCCCACTCCCTCTCACAGAGAGGAGGCCTGTGTCCCAGCAGTGGGAACATTATAGGCCGGTTATGCTTATGCGTATGCTATGTACCTTCGGTAGGTATACATCACCAAATTGCAATAGGTACTGTAGTTGGCAAGCCGTTCAATTAACAGATAGAGGCGCCATTCCACTCATACTCTTTGGCAAAATAAAATTAAATACAGACGCGTCGCTCGATGCCATTCGGCGTAGCGGTCACTTGGCACGCGATCGCAATGTAGGTAACTACCTCAGATCATATAAAAGGAGATATGCCATCATAGCAAATTAGTACGGGACAGGGCTTGCAAATATTCGAATATTTGATGTTTTAAGGGTATATTCGAAATCGAATGTTATTCGAATATTTGCATGTTCGGGAACTACTGTCGTCACTCTTAGAACAGTTTGCGACACAAAATAATTACAAGCGCTCCTTGTGAATATAAAGATCTCCCACACATAAAAAAATCCGCGCACCCTCAACCTAACACTGTTATTCGTCACTCAGCACTAGCACTAAACTAAAACACTGTACGTTTTATAGTCAATGTGACCATATTAAAGCGTCAAGTTCAATAGCGCCTTGGCACATCTCCCTTGTTTCTATAATCTGAGGTAACTATTGTAACTACGTGCCGTTGGTACTCGTAGATATTTCATAATCAATTTGGTCGCGTCAATTGTCAACGTTCTTAGAATCACTTACATTGTGTACGAAAATAAATGTCCGTGAGTTCCGTATAACCACATCACAGAGGTGATACTGAAAACTTGGTCATACGCATAAAATCCGCTCAAAATAACAAGAGCAAGTGATAAGTAAAGAGAGGTTTCCAATTTTAACTGATTCAGACATAACACCGTAGCTCAGTTGGTTTAGAGCGCTGCCCCGGTTCAGGCAGAGGTCGCGGGTTCGAATCCTGCCTGTGTCAGCTGTTTTTGAAAATCTCTTATATATTTAATAACATTATATGTATAAGCAAACCTACCTGGCTTTAACATGTTTAAAATTCGCAAAAATATATCTACTGAAATTATCCATCGGAACAAAGAATTACTTAGATATAGGTAAATATTTACAAAGACCAGAAACCGAAACCACGACTTCAAGATGCAGGCTCAGTTAGATTTTTTTAGTCTTACAAGACTCGAAATTAAACTACTTTAATGAAGCAAAGTTTTCGTCTTAACCATCATACGTAATGTCGGACCAAAATAAGTTAAAAAAACTTAACTTAAAAAAACAGATTTAAAAAAAACCGACTTCCAAAAACTACACTAAAAACTATGAAATAAAAATGTTAAACTTCCATAAATAAAAATCTAAATGTATACTGAAGTCGACGGGGCCTCTTCTTCAGGTTTTTACCTCTCAGCCTTTGAACAGGAAGAACGTGCGCAGTGTGTGCACGTGCAGCTTGCTTTGCGCCTCGACAAATTAACATTACCTTTCATTCCTATATTTATGCTAGGCCCCGCCGACTTCAATATACATTTAGATTTTTATTTATGGAAGTTTAACATTTTTATTTCATAGTTTTTGTGTAGTTTTTGGAAGTCGGTTTTTTTTTAATCTGTTTTTATTTTTATCTTTTTAGTGTAGTGTAACCTGTGTAACCATTTTATTGTTGTTAATAATTACAATAAAGTATCATAAAATTATTTATGTATTTGCTACACATTTTGTATGTACCTACTTTTACCGAGATCGATTACTTCCACGAATTTAAATAGGTACTTATATTCATAGATGTTGATGGATAAGAGCGTTTCAGTAAACAAAAAAACCGGCCAAGTGTGAGTCGTACTCGCGCACCGAGGGTTCCGTATCGGTTTTGGACGTATAAAGTGAAAAAAACCGGACCGTATAACTAAGTTTGTTCGTGAAGGAATTATGATGATTTAAAAAAAAACTGCACTAGTTAGGAACATCGTTTTATTTTTGGTGCAATATTTGGGTCAATTCGGCAATTCCTATCAACTCTAATTATTTCAGATTTATCGCTCTGCAAACTTCGGAGATAAGGGGGGAGGAATGGTATTTTTTCAAACATTTTTCATCATATGACGAAAACAGTGAGACATATAATAAAATGAAAATATATTTTGAAATGTGCAGATCAAGCCCTTTCATATGATATGTCATTTGACCTAGTAACTCCACTTTGAAATTTCGGACCCCCACTCCGGCCCCTTTTGCAATGAAAATAAAAACATTTTATGACTTTTTTTATTTTCAATAAAGTTTGGCAAGCATTTTTTATAAACGTTCCAAATTTCGAGTCGATAGCATTAGTAGTTGCTGATATAAGCAGGTGTGACAGACAGACTGACAGACAGACAGACAGACAGACAGACAGACAGTCGCACCATAAGGGTTCCTTTTTTACCATTTTGGTACAGAACCCTAAAAACAGTGTTTGTTTCAGTTTATAATAGCAATAGGCTCGCTCCCAAGCCTTCTATCAAATGCGACTTAAGCATAAAAAAATTGTGTGTACTATATACACCTCTGTCTAACCTTGCGGGAAATACCGGCGTGATGTTATGTATGTTTAATATCGAGATCGATTGCATTCAGGAATTCATGTACTTACACAATATCACTTTTTCATCATTGTCATGATGTCATCGAGATACACCAAAAATACCGTTTATTACACCTGGTTAAAAATCTACTCAACCAAAGTTAATAAAATTTATATGGGACCACCTCGCGAGCTTCTTCTACCATATGAAAAAAGAATCACGTAAATCGGCTCATAGACCACAGAGTAATCGGTGTACATACAAGAAAAAAAAAAAAAAAAAAAAAAAAACCAACCGAATGCAGAACCTCCTCCTTTTTGGAAGTCGGTTAAAAAACAAAACTACACAAAATAAACACAAAAAACTATGAAATAAAAAAGTTAATCTTCCATAATTAAAAATCTACACATATTTTTAACCGACTTCCAAAAAGGAGGTTCTGCATTCGGTTGGTTTTTTTTTTTTTTTTTTCATGTTTGTACACCGATTACTCCGCGGTGTATAAGCCGATTTACGTGATTCTTTTTTCATATGGTAGAAGAACCTCGCGCGGTAGTCCCATATAAATTTTATTAACTTTGGTTGAGTAGATTTTTAACCAGGTGTAATAAATGGTATTTTTGGTGTATCTCGATGACATCATGGCGATGATGAAAAAGTGATATTGTGAAGGTACATGAATTCCTGAACGCAATCGATCTCGATATTATACATACATAACGTCACGCCAATATTTCCCGCAAGGTTAGACAGAGGTGTATGGTACACACAATTTTTTCATGCTTAAGTCGCATTTGATAGAAGGCTAGGGAGCGAGCCTATTGCTATTACAAACTGAAAAAAACACTGTTTTTAGGGTTCCGTAGTAAAACTAGGAACCCTTATAGTTTCGTCATGTCCGTCTGTCTGTCCGTCTGTCCGTCTGTCACACCCTCGTCAAATCTACAGTTCATAACCAATTTGTATGAAACTTCATAGGTAGATGTCTTTTATAAGCCGCCATTAATGCCTATAATGAAATTACGAAAAATAAAATTATTAGGGGGGGCTCCCATACATGAAACTGAGGGATGAAAAAAAATATTTATGCGCACCCCACCATGTGGGGTATTGTTGGATAGGTCTTTGAAAATAACATGAAGGTTTCTAAATACTTTTTTTATTTAAGTGCATATTGAGTGAACTAGGAGCTCCCAAAGTCGTTAATAATGTGTCCCCCCCCCCTGTAATTTTCCAACCGCGCTATCGAAAAACTTGAAAAAAATCAAGCTTATAGCACTTAATAAATACTTTCGAATGAAATTAGTTTGAACAAGATACGTCGAAATTTTTTTGAAATATTCACTATTTTCCATTTTGAGTTTGACAACCGTAAAAATAAGAATATTTCATAATAATATTAGGTCTTTACCTATGAAATTGCCGTTCTGCAGTACTGGCCATTTCAAATCAAAATAATTTTTGTTTGGCTAAGAATTCTAATTTCAAATTAATTTTATTTTAAAAACATGGTTTTTTTTTTCCAAAAGTAGTCATTTGTTTATTGATTAGTGTTACATTTTCATCGCATTTCAATCTTTTTCGTCATCATGGATACGTTAAAAATTCGAGTAATTATGGAATACGAGTACCGTCGTGGCAGGAACGCGGCACAAGCGGCACGCAACATCAACGACGTTTACGGAGCTAACACTACAAACCAACGCACCACCTGTTATTGGTTTGCTCGCTTCCGTTCTGGAAATTTCGACCTGAAAAATGAACCTCGCGGTCGTCCGAAGACTTTGGTTGACAATGACGAATTAAAGGTGATTGTGGAAGCTGATGATACACAATCTACGGCTGAATTAGCAGCAGCTTTCGACGTTAGCGTCAAAACAATATTGGTCCATTTGCGTCAAATTGGCAAGGTAAAAAAGCTTGACAAATGGGTGCCCCACGAACTCAATGATCGCCAGCGCGAAGTACGCGTCGAGACGTGCCTTGCACTGCTCAACAGACACACAAATGAAGGAATTTTGAACCACATTGTTACCTGCGAAGAGAAATGGATTCTGTTTGATAACCGCAAGCGCTCAGCAAGTTGGTTGGATCCTGCTTCAGCACCTAAACAATGCCCTAAACGAAAACTTACCCCTAGAAAAGTGATGGTCACTGTTTGGTGGTCTAGCGCCGGTGTGATTCATCACAGCTTCTTACCAAACGGGGTGAGCATTACTGCAGATGTGTACTGTGAAGAACTGAACACAATGATGAAGAAGCTGGCACATCTCCAACCAGCATTGGTCAATCGCTCGTCTCCACTGCTCCTGCACGATAACGCGCGACCTGATACTGCACAGCAGACGGTCTCCAAGTTGCAAGAACTGGGGTTGGAAGCTCTCCGTCATCCGCCCTACTCACCAGACCTTGCGCCTACAGACTACTACTTTTTCCAGGATTTGGATAACTTCTTGGCGGGAAAAAAATTCAATACCCGAGAGGCAGTACAAAATGCCTTTGAAGCTTTTGTTGCCTCCCGTCCAGCTGATTTCCTTAAGAAGGGCATCAATAAACTGCCACTGCATTGGCAAAGATGCATTGATTGCATGGGTGATTACTTCGATTAATACAAATAAAAAATACATGAAAAAAATTAGTTTAAATTTTTTCATACAAAACGGCAATTTCATAGGTAAAGACCTATTATTATGAAATACAAACTTGTATTTGCGGTCGGAACACTGAAATACTTCTTGCTACGGAACCCTACACTGTGCGTGGTCCGACACGCTCTTGCCCGGTTTTTGTTTACTGAAATGCTCTCATCCACCAACATCTATGAATATAAGTACCTATTTAAATTCGTGGAAGTAATCGATCTCGGTAAAAGTACATAAATGATCAAAGTCGCTCTGTCCATGATTTTATGGTACTTTATTGTAATAAATTAACAACAACAAAAACACTACACTAAAAAGATAAAAATAAAAACGGGTTTAAAAAAAACCGACTTCCAAAAACTACACTAAAAACTATGAAATAAAAATGTTAAACTTCCATAAATAAAAATCTAAATGTATATTGAAGTCGGCGGGGCCTAGCATAAATATAGGAATGAAAGGTAATGTTAATTTGTCGAGGCGTAAAGCAAGCTGCACGTTCGCTGCACACACTGCGCACGTTCTTCCTGTTCAAAGGCTAAGAGGTAAAAACCTGAAGAAGAGGCCCCGCCGACTTCAATATACATTTAGATTTTTATTTATGGAAGTTTAACATTTTTGTGTTAAATTATTGGTAGGAACTGTTAATAAATCTAAAAAATAACGATATACCTATACATTTTTTTTATGAAACGATCCTATCATTTGCGGCACACACAGCAGCAGCTGGATGAGATTGGCCTATAAATAATATCCAGCAGTGAACTACTACAGGATAAGGATTACGATTAGGATTACTACTACTAGGATTACCACTACTAGGATTACCACTACTAGGCGATTAGGATTACTACCTTCAGGATTACTACTACCATTAGGATAACGATACTAAGATAAGGATTAATTGTGATTAGGATTACTACTACTAGGATTACTACTAGGATTACCACTACTAGGATTACCACTATTAGAATTACCACTATTAGAATTACCACTACTAGGATTACCACTTCTAGGATTACCACTTCTAGGATTACCACTATTAGGATTACCACTACTAGGATTACCACTACTAGCATTACTACAATTAGGATTAGGATTACTACTACGATTGAATTATTATTTGTTTTTATTAATTTTATTCACATATTAATCCCCATTTTAAATATTTCATCGTAAAAAAATTAACCAAAAAAAATAGTAATTATGATTAGGATTACGATTACAATTAGGATTAGTATAAGGATTACGATAAGAATTACTATTAAGATTGATTAGGATTCCTACTACGATTAGGATTACGATTACGATTAGGATTACTACGATTAGGATTACTACTACTAGGATAACTACAATTCGGACTACTACTTTTAGGATTACTATTACCATTAGGATTCACTTTTCAGGATTATGCCTGGGCCCATAACCTGTTGTGATAAATAAATAACTAACGCAGTTTTAAAGTAAAATGTATGTTATAACATCTACACACCAGTGACAACAAAGAAAACTAAACTACTGAAAGTAATTACATTGCCATATTATTCCAACAAATTAGGATTAGGATTAAGATCCTAATGTTAAACCGAGTCTTAATCGTAACCCTTATGGTAATAGTCATCCTAAAATTCTTCCTATTATTTAATTAAATTTTTTTACATTTTTAAATGTTTTATTTTGTTATTATTTAACGATGAAAAATTTAAAAATAAAATTATGAATGAATGATGAAATATGTAATCCCAACAGTAGTAATCGTAATAGTAATCATATATGTTATCGTAATCCTAATTTTAATCGTAACCGTAATCCTAATCCTGATTAAACCTTATCTTAATCCAAGTCTTAATCATAATCCTAATGGTAATAATAATCCTAAAAGTAGTAATCCTATTCCTAGATGTAGTAATTCTAGTAGTAGTAATCCTAGTAGTAGCTTAATCATAATCCTAATGGTAATAGTAATCCTAAAAGTAGAAATCCTAATCCTAGTAGTAGTAATCCTAATCCTAGTAGTAGTAATCCTAATCCTAGTAGTAGTAATCCTAATCCTAGTAGTAGTAATCCTAATCCTAGTAGTAGTAATCCTAATACTAGTAGTAGTAATCCTAGTAGTAGTAATCCTATTAGTAGTAATGCTAGTAGTAGTTATCCTAATAGTAATCCCAGTAGATTGTAATAGTAATCATATATGCTATCGCAACCGTAATCCTAATCCTGATTAATCCTTATCCTTATCCGAGTCTTAATCATAATCCTAATGGTAATAGTAATCCTAAAAGTAGTAATATTTTTCCGAGTCTTAATCATAATCCTACTGGTAATAGTAATACTAAAAGTAGAAATCCTATTCCTAGTAGTAGTAATCCTAGTAGTAGTAATCCTAATCCTAGTAGTAGTAATCCTAATCCTAGTAGTAGTAATCCTAGTAGTAGTAATCCTATTAGTAGTAATCATAGTAGTAGTAATCCTATTAGTAGTAATGCTAGTAGTAGTAATCCTAATAGTAATCCCAGTAGATTGTAATAGTAATCATATATGCTATCGCAACCGTAATCCTAATCCTGATTAATCCTTATCCTTATCCGAGTCTTAATCATAATCCTAATGGTAATAGTAATCCTAAAAGTAGAAATCCTTATCCGAGTCTTAATCATAATCCTAATGGTAATAGTAATCCTAAAAGTAGTAATATTTTTCCGAGTCTTAATCATAATCCTAATGGTAATAGTAATCCTAAAAGTAGAAATCCTATTCCTAGTAGTAGTAATCCTATTAGTAGTAATCCTAGTAGTAGTAATCCTGACAGTGGTAATCCCAATAGTGGTAATTGTAATAGTAGAAATCCCATCAGTAGTAATCGTAATAGTAATCATATATATTATCGTAATCCTAATTTTAGTCGTAACCGTAATCCTAATCCTGATTAATCCTTATCTTAATCCGAGTCTTAATCATAATCCTAATGGTAATAGTAATCCTAAAAGTAGTAATCCTAATCCTAGTAGTAGTAATCCTAATCCTAGTAGTAGTAATCCTAATCCTTGTAGTAGTAATCCTAATCCTAGTAGTAGTAATCCTAATCCTAGTAGTAGTAATCCTAAACCTAGTACTAGTAATCCTAATCCTAGTAGTAGTAATCCTAGTAGTAGTAATCCTAGTAGTAGTAATCCTAGTAGTAGTAATCCTATTAGTAGTAATCCTAGTAGTAGTAATACTCATAGTAATCCCAGTAGATTGTAATAGTAATCATATATGCTATCGCAACCGTAATCCTAATCCTGATTAATCCTTATCCTTATCCGAGTCTTAATCATAATCCTAATGGTAAAAGTAATCCTAAAAGTAGTAATCCTAGTCCTAGTAGTAGTAATCATAGTAGCAGAAACCCTAGTAGTAGAATTCCTTGTAGTAGTAATCCTAGTAGTAGTAATTCTAATAGTAATCCCCGTAGTAGTAATCCTAGTAGTAGCAATCCTAACAGTAGTAATCTTATCAGTAGTAATCCCCAGTATAATCCCAACAGTAGTAATTGTAATAGTAATCATATATGTTATCGTAATCCTAATTTTAATCGTAACCGTAATCCTAATCCTGGTTAATCCTTATCTTAATCCGAGTCTTAATCATAATCCTAATAGTAATAATAATCCTAAAAGTAGTAATCCTAATCCTATTAGTAGTAATCCTAGTAGTAGTAATCCTAATAGTAATCCCAGTAGATTGTAATAGTAATCATATATGCTATCGCAACCGTAATCCTAATCCTGAGTAATCCTTATCTTAATCCGAGTCTTAATCATAATCCTAATGGTAATAGTAATCCTAAAAGTAGTAATCCTATTAGTAGTAGTAGTAATCCTAGTAGTAGTAATCCTAGTAGTAGTAATCCTAATAGTAATCCCAGTAGATTGTAATAGTAATCATATATGCTATCGTAACCGTAATCCTAATCCTGATTAATCCTTATCCTTATCCGAGTCTTAATCATAATCCTAATGGTAATAGTAATTCTAAAAGTAGTAATCCTATTAGTAGTAGTAGTAATCCTAGTAGTTATGTGTTCCTTACCATCGATTACATAAGGTACATGGTTCATTTTTAGGGCTCGGTATACGTATTTATAATAAACTACCCCTTTGCTTATTGGAACTGCCGTTTCCTTCTTTCAAAACTAAAATTAAAGCCATCCTAGTTAAAAAGGCTTACTATACATTAAAGGAATATTTAGACGATAGATCTTGTTGGTCGCTGTGTTAGGCACAAGATGACTCTGAATCAATGTTTGAATTAATTATATTTTACATTCAGTACCCATATTCTACAATGTTAAATGTTGACATAATATTGTATTGTTCTGTATATTTTTTTATTATTTTTTTTTCTCTTTTTTACGAAGAGTTCAAGTAACAGTGTGATGCAGTTAACTAGTGACCTCGGACAGGTTTCTTTCATTAGTTATTTTTAATTTTTGATATTCTTTCCTCTTGTCAGCAGGTTCGTCATGCTCCCTTTGACGTCATTGCTTGCGGTGGCGTCATTGGTCGGGTCACCCCCTTCCCTCTAAAATGGCGAGGGAGGTGATGGCTGGCCTCTGCGTCATACTCGTGAACGGGTGCTGCTTGTGGTGACTGGTCGTTCTGTTGACTGAGCCCAATAATTTAATTTAATATACATTGTTGAAATAACTAGCCCCTGGTCCTAGTTTATCAAGCATGACTCTTGACTGTCAAATAAAATTTATTTGTCTATAAAAGGCACTTGTAACCGGACTCACAGCCTTTATTACCGATTAGTAACTAGAATATTAATAACGCCTAAACTTTAAAGCATCTTTTGCGACTGCATATTTTTTATTGTTTTTTACTTTATTTTCTTTATTTTCTTTGATTAGGTATATGGGTGTGTGTTAGGTTACATTATTATTTTACTTTTAAGTATTTATAGTTTATATATTTTGTTTTAAAAGCTCAGGTAATAATTTTTTCGTAAATTTATATAATTTTTTAAAACAAAAGTAACTGAAAGACAGAATCGTGTTGCTGCGGAGTTTGTTGCGCCGTTTCTTCTTCGCAGCTAAAACACTAGGAAGCGGTGAAGGGTGGGCGTTTTTGGGGGCTGTCTAATGTATATTGACGTTCAAAAAGTGCTAATTGGCTTTAGCCCACTTTGAATAAATGACTTTTGACTTTGAATAATCCTAAAAGTAGTAATCCTTATCCGAGTCTTAATCATAATCCTAATGGTAATAGTAATCCTAAAAGTAGTAATATTTTTCCGAGTCTTAATCATAATCCTACTGGTAATAGTAATCCTAAAAGTAAAAATCCTATTCCTAGTAGTAGTAATCCTAGTAGTAGTAATCCTAATCCTAGTAGTAGTAATCCTAATCCTAGTAGTAGTAATCCTAGTAGTAGTAATCCTATTAGTAGTAATCCTAGTAGTAGTAATCCTATTAGTAGTAATGCTAGTAGTAGTAATCCTAATAGTAATCCCAGTAGATTGTAATAGTAATCATATATGCTATCGCAACCGTAATCCTAATCCTGATTAATCCTTATCCTTATCCGAGTGTTAATCATAATCCTAATGGTAATAGTAATCCTAAAAGTAGAAATCCTTATCCGAGTCTTAATCATAATCCTAATGGTAATAGTAATCCTAAAAGTAGAAATCCTATTCCTAGTAGTAGTAATCCTATTAGTAGTAATCCTAGTAGTAGTAATCGTAACAGTGGTAATCCCAATAGTGGTAATTGTAATAGTAGAAATCCCATCAGTAGTAATCGTAATAGTAATCATATATATTATCGTAATCCTAATTTTAGTCGTAACCGTAATCCTAATCCTGATTAATCCTTATCTTAATCCGAGTCTTAATCATAATCCTAATGGTAATAGTAATCCTAAAAGTAGTAATCCTAATCCTAGTAGTAGTAATCCTAATCCTAGTAGTAGTAATCCTAATCCTAGTAGTAGTAATCCTAATCCTAGTAGTAGTAATCCTAATCCTAGTACTAGTAATCCTAATCCTAGTAGTAGTAATCCTAGTAGTAGTAATCCTATTAGTAGTAATCCTAGTAGTAGTAATCCTATTAGTAGTAATCCTAGTAGTAGTAATCCTATTAGTAGTAATCCTAGTAGTAGTAATCCTAATAGTAATCCCAGTAGATTGTAATAGTAATCATATATGCTATCGCAACCGTAATCCTAATCCTGATTAATCCTTATCCTTATCCGAGTCTTAATCATAATCCTAATGGTAAAAGTAATCCTAAAAGTAGTAATCCTAGTCCTAGTAGTAGTAATCATAGTAGCAGAAACCCTAGTAGTAGAATTCCTTGTAGTAGTAATCCTAGTAGTAGTAATTCTAATAGTAATCCCCGTAGTAGCAATCCTAACAGTAGTAATCTTATCAGTAGTAATGCCCAGTATAATCCCAACAGTAGTAATTGTAATAGTAATCATATATGTTATCGTAATCCTAATTTTAATCGTAACCGTAATCCTAATCCTGGTTAATCCTTATCTTAATCCGAGTCTTAATCATAATCCTAATAGTAATAATAATCCTAAAAGTAGTAATCCTAATCCTATTAGTAGTAATCCTAGTAGTAGTAATCCTAATAGTAATCCCAGTAGATTGTAATAGTAATCATATATGCTATCGCAACCGTAATCCTAATCCTGAGTAATCCTTATCTTAATCCGAGTCTTAATCATAATCCTAATGGTAATAATAATCCTAAAAGTAGTAATCCTAATCCTAGTAGTAGTAATCCTAATCCTAGTAGTAATCCTTGTAGTAGTAATCCTAGTAGTAGTAATCCTAGTAGTAGTAATCCTATTAGTAGTAATCCTAATAGTAATCCCAGTAGATTGTAATAGTAATCATATATGCTATCGCAACCGTAATCCTAATCCTGATTAATCCTTATCCATAAGATATTAGGTTTATGATTAAAACTCGGATAACCGAGTCTTAATCATAATCCTAATAGTAAAAATAATCCTAAAAGAAGTAATCCTAATCCTAGTAGTAGTAATCCTAATCCTTGTAGTAGTAATCCTAATCCTAGTAGTAGTAATCCTAATCCTTGTAGTAGTAATCCTAATCCTAGTAGTAGTAATCCTAATCCTAGTAGTAGTTATCCTTATCCTAGTAGTAGTAATCCTAATCCTAGTAGTAGTCATCCTAGTAGTAGTAATTCTAGTAGTAGTAATCCTAATAGTAGTAATCCTAGTAGTAGTAATCCTAGTAGTAGTAATCCTAGTAGTAGTAATCCCCAGTATAGTCCCAACAGTAGTAATTGTAATAGTAATCATATATGTTATCGTAATCCTAATTTTAATCGTAACCGTAATCCTAATCCTGGTTAATCCTTATCTTAATCCGAGTCTTAATCATAATCTTAATGGTAATAATAATCCTAAAAGTAGTAATCCTAAGCCTAGTAGTAGTAATCCTCATCCTAGTAGTAGTAATCCTAATCCTAGTAGTAGTAATCCTAATCCTAGTAGTAGTAATCCTAGTCCTAGTAGTAATCCTAGTAGTAGTAATCCTTGTAGTAGTAATCCGAGTAGTAGTAATCCTAGTAGTAGTAATCCTAGTAGTAGTAATCCTAGTAGTAGTAATCCTAATCCTAGTAGTAGTAATCCTAGTTGTAGTAATCCTAGTAGTAGTAATCCTAGTAGTAATCCTAGTAGTAGTAATCCTAGTAGTAGTTATCCTAGTAGTAGTAATCCTAGTAGTAGTAATCCTAGTAGTAGTAATCCTAGTAGTACTAATCCTAGTAGTACTAATCCTAGTAGTAGTAATCCTAGTAGTAGTTATCCTAGTTATAGTTATCCTAGTAGTAGTAATCATAGTAGTTGGATGGACACTGGATTCCACATGCTCTCCTTCTTGACTTCCAACTGCATCCGGTTGGTTTATTTTTTTTTTAAGTATTTTTTTTTATGTATGTTCACCGATTACTCCGTGATTTCTGAGCCGATTTACGTGATTCTTTTTTCATATGGTAGAAGAACCTCGCGCGGTGGTCCCATATAAATTTTATTAACTTTGGTTGAGTAGATTTTTAACCAGGTGTAATAAACGGTATTTTTGGTGTATCTCGATGACATCATGACGATGATGAAAAAGTGATATTGTGTAAGTACTTGAATTCCTGAACGCAATCGATCTCGATATTATACATACATAACATCACGCCGATATTTCTCGCAAGGTTAGACAGAGGTGTATAGTACACACAATTTTTTCATGCTTAAGTCGCATTTGATAGAAGGCTAGGGAGCGAGCCTATTACTATTACAAACTAAAAAAAACTACACTAAAAACTATGAAATAAAAAGTTTAAACTTCCATAATTAAAAATCTAAATGTATATTGAAGCCGGCGGGGCCTCTTCAGGTTTTTGCCTCTCAGTCTTTAAACAGGAAGGGTGTGCGCAGTGTGTGCACGTGGAAATTAAGATTTCCTTTTATTCCTTGTTAATCTGCAATTTTGCTTATTTTCATGCTAGGCCCCGCCGACTTCAATATACATTTAGATTTTTAATTATGGAAGTTTAAACTTTTTATTTCATAGTTTTTAGTGTAGTTTTTGGAACCTTTTAAAACCTGTTTTTTTTTAAGTTAGTGGATTGATAGATACGAGCGTTTCAGTAAACAAAAAAAATGTTTACCCGGAGTACCTAAGGTTTTATGACCGGTTAATGGCTTAACCAAAGTTAATAACATTTCTTTCTGTGGGATCACAAGCTACTGTAGAAGTAGCTTGAAAAAAGAATCACGTAAATCGGTTCTTAAATCACAGAGAAATCGGTGTAGGAGCCTATGCTTCTGAGGAAAAAAAAGAAAAAGCCTATGCTTCTATTTTTTTGTTTAATTTATAGTACCTAAACAGTAGCATAAGCTCCTTCTTTTTTTGAAGTCGGTTATAAATACGTAGGTAATAAGACATTTACCTACAATAAACAGTAGGACATGCATTAACAGTTCACATTGAGCAAATGTTTCATATTGATAATAATTTGTAACAGAAGTGACACTAATTAATTTATTGGCTGTAATTCAAGATTACAGGTGTATTGTCTTGTACCAAAACACTTATGTGCAAAGCATACGCTGTATTTAATATATTAGATACAATTAATAATTCAATAAATACTTAAGCTTATACGTATCGTTGAATGGTACGAATTATCGAATTGATTCAATCTTTTCTTACTGAATAAATTAATTTTAAGAAGTCGTCTATTTCTTAGCCGAAGTTCCCGCCAAAATATGGAGTACTACCTAATTAGATACGAATAAGTAAATAAAGAAATAAACAGGAATGTTTACACATAGGTACCTAGGTACGTTAATTAATACAATCTACCTTGTTTCCGCCAGATAAGAATCAGCTTATTAATTTTGTTTTTCATGGAATCGGCTCACTAGTGGAAAAAACCGTTAACATGAATAGATATCTAATATTATGAAAATAATTTAATTATAAAGAGAATCTAATTAGAAAACTTAAATAAAGCTTGCATGTAAAACAGTGTTGATTACGCGAGTTGCCGCACGAATTGTGTGTAGTAATTCTACTTGACGCTAGATGGCGTTAGTAGTCTTTCATGTTTGAACGAGAGTCAAATGATTTATTCGTAAAAATGTTATTTTTTTAAGACTACATGAATGAATTCAAGGCTTAAAGTTGTTATGTTTTATGTCAAGAATACGACTATTTAATCACATTGTTTATGCTAATTCCCTTTCAGTACATAAATGAAAGGTACCAAGACCAACTAGGTTCCGATCCTACTTTGAATCTTTTGCGATAGGTAGATAATATTGCGAAAAATTGTATATTTTTTTTTATTATGTTGTAGGTCTGTAAGCATTACCGATTAGCTGATATTGGTTATCGGCCAGACATAAAAGACTATCTATTCTTCTAAATTTTACCTACATATTTAAGCGAGTTTAGTGAAATATTTTATTTTGCGCGCCGTTTACCTAACACATGGCACAATGCTTTGAATACCTACTTAGTTTAATTAAGAAAATATTGATAACATCTTGTTTATTTACAATCCAGGACATACATACATAGGCCCAAGTCTGCTAATACAATTGTCGTAATCGTGTCAGAATGGTCTATCAATGACATCGTTTTGACCAATGACGAAACAGATAGTCTTACTCTAAGCCAATGAGCGTTTAGGTTTTGACCGTTATGGTGTCATTATGACACCATTGATACACTATTGCAATAGTGATAATAGGAGAAGTGGGGCCCAGTACCAGTGGCAAACGATGAGAGGAAGCCGGTGCAATAAAATAGTAGCAAAATTATGAATAATTTCGTTTTACTTTGTTATACTTATACCTACCTACCTATTCATCACAGTAGGTAGGTACCTACTGGCAAATAGGTATGACATAAGTAAAACGGAATTATTTATAATTTTGTTCAGGGTGGCAGGTTAGACAGTGGAAATATTTTAAGGGGGTCATTGTCGCGATTTCAGGGTTGGTCCCATAGTAAAAGTTGTTCATAATGATGGGTATCACTATGAACAACTTTTACTATGGGACCAACCCTGTAATCGCGAAAATAAAATCAGCTGTTCCATACATTTTGTTTAGTTTTGTGAACATAAATGTACCTATGGAACAACAGATTTTTTTTTTCGCGTTTTCAGGGCTGGTCCCATAGTAAAAGTTGTTCATAATGATGAGTACAATGACCCCTTAAAATATTTCCACTGTTTAACCTGCCACTCTGTATATTTAACTTTTTAATTATAGTTATTTACATTACAAAGTTTTATGTACAAAAAGAAAGAATAAAACTTATAATTAAGTATTTTTAAATTCTAACAGTCGGTTGCAGAAAAAGTCATTTAGTTTTAAAGGAGACTATAAACATACAATTTCTATGGTTTAAGTGTCTTTTAAAACTTAATGACCTTTTCTGCAACTGACTGTAGAGAAAACTGAATAGCATCAAGAAGTTCCTCTGCTTTGCTGATTTACTATTTTGTTACTATTTTACTGAACCGGTTTTCCCTCACCCTTCGCTATTGGTACAAACATACATCTAATGATAACATAGAACCGTAAATACCCACAATAATATAATACAAGGTAAATGTGTGCAGTTAATAAAAAATGGCCCGATTTCTGGGAACAGGCACACCGTACCTTGTCTCACAATCGCTAATTATTCGCTTCTTGGAACACCACATGTGTGCAGGACAAAGGTCGCTTTTTATACGCTTTTTGTGTTCACCTACTCTATAACAACCATTGAATTTAAAACCTTACCGAACTAACATACAGTCCATTATTTAACAGACTTTGTTTTAGACCCTACAAAAAATGACACACAGTTTTGAATCTTATTGCTTTGTAATAAGGAGTGTAGGTAAAGGTAAGGTATAATGTTACCTGAGCAAGGTGGGGCCATGTGTGGGCGTTTGTGTAACAAATAATGGCGGTCCTTTTGACCCAAATTGGAAAAAAATGGTCGTATTTGATAACATTTTGGGATCTTCGGAGCCGGAAGGTAGACATGTTCCAACTCTGTGGATTTACCTATAACAGAATTAAAAAAAAAATAAGACAGGAAATTAGAAACACCTGCGAACAAATAATTATGCACCGCAATGCCGATTTCTAAAGATAGCCTGATAGTGTTTTAACTTGCACTGTAATATCTAGTAGGTAACTAGGTTTTTGCCCGCAACTCCGTCCGCGCTTGCGGTGCATAATTGGACGTAGTTATGCAAACTAGAACCAACCCACAAAACTGGTGAAATTAGAGTTATTGGTACCAACAGAATCTACGAATCAACTTTCATATATTCAAAAAAGATCCAAGCTGCTTGAGACACGCTTTACTCATATTATTGAAAGCTGCCAAGGATACCAACCCTAGATTGAGTCACTTAAAAAAAAAAAATACAGACCCATGTGGCATAGATCTCAAGCTTTTTCGTTACGCAAAACAGAACCAAGCTAAACCAAAATATAGGTATGGCAATACAGAACCAACCCACAAAACAGTAATTTTGCAATAAGGAACCGTCAGGTTTTTGATCAAAAAAAGATACAAAAATCTAACTAAAATCCAAATAATGTATTGTCTTATATCGTCATCAATACTAACCTTAACCTTGTGAAGTTGTTTATCTCAAATAACTTACCTATTTGTTTCTACACACTTCAAAACCAAAAATCTAATTATCTCTAAAGTACCTTTTTGTGGGTTGGTTCTAGTTTGCATAACTACGTCCAATTATTTGTTCGCAAGTGTTTCTAATTTCCTGTCTTTCACTAAGGTTATTTGAAATTGTCATTTTATTGTAAGACTATAGTCTTACAATTGTTATTGTTATTTGAAACCTTAGTGTAGGGTGGCTAGTACTACGAAGAGGTCTGAAGCGTTGGTTGTAGTTGTAGTTGTGCTGTCAGTAATTCAGTATCACTGGTTCATCTCACCAGAATTAGATGAAATGTGGCTTAGATTTTAAGTTGGACCCCAAACGAACAAACTGTAAAACGACAACAAAATCCGATCAGTACTCTTTGCATGATGCGCACACAAACGGACAAAAATTCTATAAAATATTTTTTGGCCATGGTTAGGTACTCCCAAATCTCGGCTATTTTCTTTTTTGGAATATACCTACTTTCAATGTACAGACACGGATTTTTTACAGTTTTATTACAGTAGGTATACCTATTTACAGTAGGTAGGTATAAGATACCCATTAGGCTTCTTTCTTATAACATTAAGTTTTTAGGGTTCCGTACCTCAAAAGGAAAAACGGAACCCTTATAGGATCACTTTGTTGTCCGCCGTTAGTCACCGGACCATAAGTGGAGCCATCTGTTCATAGATGGCGCCATTGGAAATATGCAGTAGCGCCATCTATGATCATATGTCGGAACCCTTAGGGCGCGAGGCATACTCGCACTTGTCCGATTTTTTTTTATATTTTATATCGGTGCAGCTGACAATGTATTCCTATTTAGGTATCAATAATGTAGGTACTTTAAAACTGCACCCACGAACCGATCATCAATCAAAATCAATTGATTCGTATTAAACCAGACCGAAATCATTTGGACTCTAAGGCGGCGTCCTAGCGCCAGGCTAACGATCGTACGAGCTAACGATGCGATTTCATCGCACGACGAGATTAAACACACACATTTCTTTAGAGTGTCCTAATTGAAGCTTGCAAATCATTGCGAGATCACAGCAAATGCAGGAAATCATTTTCATCGCACGACGAAACCGCATCGTATATCGTACGATCGTTAGCTAATTAGGACGACGCCTAAGGCTAGGTTCCGAGGGCCTAGCACGAACGATTTTGACGTTGCGTATCGTAAACGTAAGCATATTTTGAATTGAAAATACACGTTCACTACACAATATTTGTAAAAATTAAATACTTTATATCAATCTCTGTATTTATTCAGAATTAAATGTAAAATGAAAGTCAAGAACTGGCTTGTTTCTTTATCCTACCAAGATACTGAGGACTTGTTGGCTAGTATCTATGGTTAAACTTGAACACACACACGGCAGCTTATCAACCACCATACATACACAACCTAACATGCCCCACAAAAGCACACCCTTACACACACCTCACACACACATAATATTTCATACTTACATGGACTGCACACATACATCACGTATATATTCTAGACACACACCGCACACACTAGTTACACGCACCACGTCATTCCCACACACTACACACACCACACCATACTCACGCATTACACAACCCACGCACACAACTCACATATTTTCAATTATTTTTATTTTTATCTTCTTATTATTTTCTTGATTTCTTTCTGCATGCATCCTTGTCACGTCATATTGTACTAATGTTACTTGTAACTGAGAGACCGTCCTGACTTCCATGATACAAGTTTACTTAGTTTGGAGGTCAGGAGTTTCACCAATTGTGTATCAATTTCATTAGCAATAAACGATTTTTTTTTTTTTTTTTTTTTTTTTTTTTTTATTAAAATGCGCAAATTGTATAAAATTTTATCTAAATGTTCTATGACTGTTGTATTTTAGATTCGAAATTCGCTTACGTTTACGATACGATACGTCAAAATTGTTCGTGCTAGGCCCATAGATGATCGCGCGGGCCCGCGCGGGGCACCGCGCGCTTATTTAAACGGTAATACTGTTTTGTTGAATTCTTGTAACGCGCGGTTCGTTGCCCCGCGCGGGTCCGCGCGATCATGTGAACCTAGCTTTAGGCGGCGTCCTAATTGGCTAATGATCGTACGAGCTAACGATGCGATTTCATCGCACGACGAAATTAAACACAGGTTTCACACATAACAAACACACATTTCTTTAGAGTGTCCTAATTGAAGCATGCAAATCATTGCGAGATCACAGCAAATGCAGGAACTCATTTTCATCGCACGACAAAATCGTATCGTACAATCGTACGATCGTTAGCCAATTAAGACGACGCCTTATGCTATTGCGCATGAGAACGTACGAAATCATTGCCTGTGTGTCATAATATTAAGAAAAACCATGTAGATACCTACCTAAATGAATAATAAAAAACTGGGCAAGAGCGTGTCGGACGTCGCACAGTCTAGGGTTCCGTAGCAAGAAGTAATTCAGTCTTCCGATCGCACAATTACCTAAGTCTGTATTTCAAAATCGTATCTAAAACTCTTTGATGTGCAAGTGACATAGGTAGGTAATTATATGACACTAGCTGTCCCTCACGGTTTCACCTCGTTGTTCGGCTCCTGAGGGACATAGCGTAATGTTAAATAGCCTATAGGTACTATTCCTCATTAATCTTTGACCGCACGGTTGTCGCAGTGGCTGAGAGATTGGCTGCTGCGCGACGTGTCGCGGGTTCGATTCCCGCATTGCACACAGGTCTGGCTGTTTGTGTATGTGAAATTTGTGTTTGTAAACGCACCCACGACACAGGAGAAATCCTAGTGTGGAGCAACGTTTTTTAGAAAAAAAAATCTGACTATCATTATACAAGAAAAAATCCAATCCAACTGGTAGTTCTAGAGATTAGCGCGTTCTAACAAAAAAACAAACTCAATATTAATATAGATTTCATTACATTTAATCAGGACTATGTACCTAAATCGTACCTACCTACATCGTAATTATCTTTGAAGTTGACTAGTAACAGCGTAGTTGCGTCATAAACGTGAGCGGTGGAACGTAGGTACCTACCTCAGATAACACCTGACTCCTGACCCCACTTCCTTGGAACTAGTGTTATCAGCGGGTACATAGTACCCGTGTAATAGATCAATCAATAGTCCACCGCTCTAAAGTGTCTTTTGATTTCTATTATCGCACTTGTAAGATACGTCGGTACCTACTGTTAGTCCAGTCTCTCAAGAAATATTAAAGAAAAAACAATGAAGAGACTGAAAAATATTTTATCTCTACACACAACTTATATTAACAGCAGTGATAGCCTAGTGGTTAAACCTAGTGATTCGATCCCGAGGCACGTACCGCTGACTTTTCGAAGTCATGTGCGTAGGTATTAGATTTTAATTATTACTTGATTTAACGGTGAAGGAAAACAGCGTGAGGAAGCCGCCTAGAACCAAAAATTCGAAAAACATGTGATGTCCACCAACCCGCACTGGGTCCGCATGGTGGACTACGGCCCATTCCCTCACAGACAGAGGAGGCCTGTGTCCCAGTAGTGGGAACATTATAGGCTGATTATGCATAAGTTACAAACAACTTTGGACTTAAGCTGAATTTTAATGACTTGGATAACTACACTCGTGGACCCTAGTGAAGGGTTTTGGATGATCCTCTGAGGAAGTATTTCCACCTCACAGAAGACCACAGCCAAATAACGCTACTCTTCGGAAGTGTTGTGTCCCTTTGGTAAGGTCGCCAAAGCTCATGAGGATGCGCTGTGTTGACGGCGAGGGACCTGCATGTCAGCTATCGGCACAGCGAATTCTCATTTTCTAGGGCCGGTAACGCGCATGTGATACTCGATGTTGCTGGCGTTTCATAGGATAGTGGGCCCAAGACTGCTAATACAATTGTCGTAATCGTGTCAGAATGGTCTATCAATGACATCGTTTTGACCAATGACGAAACAGATAGTCTTACTCTAGGCCAATGAGCGCTTAGGTTTTGACCGTTATGGTGCCATTATGACACCATTCATACACTATTGCAATAGCAGAATTGGGGCCACGGTTACCGCTTAACATCAGGCGGGCCGTACGCCTGTTTGTCACTACCACCTAATAAAAAAGTACCTATACAGGGTGGCAGGTTAGACAGTGGAAATATTTTAAGGGGTCATTGTACTCATCATTATGAACAACTTTTACTATGGGACCAACCCTGAAATAGCGAAAAAAAAACGTGTGGTGTCAGGGGGGGGTCCCCTGTCAAGTGTCAGGAATGAAGTGTCAGGAAAGTGTCAGGAATGAAGTTCCTTACACTTTTTCTTAAACTCCGAATGTAAATTCGATATGATGATTTAGGGCCAAGTTCACCGAAAATATAACATACCGTTATAATGAAAATGTATGACTTTCTATAGAAAAAACCGGCCAAGTGCGAGTCGTACTTGTGCACCGAGGGTTCCGTATCATTTTTGGACGTATAAAGTGAAAATAACCGGACCGCATAACTTAGGAACATCGTTTTATTTTTGGTGCAATATTTGGATCAATTCCTATCAGCTCTAATTATTTCAGATTTTTCGCTCCGCAAACTTCGGAGATAAGGGGGGGGAATGGTATTTTTTCAGACATTTTTCATCATAATAGGTATGTCGAAAACTGTGAGACATAAAATAAAATGAAACTATATTTTGAAATGGGCAGAACTAGCCCTTTCATATGATATGCTACTTGACCTAGTAACCCGACTTTAAAATTTCGGACCCCCAACTCCGGCCCCTTTTGCAATGAAAATAAAAATATTTTTGACCTTTTTCATTTGTAATAAAGTTGGGCAAGCATTTTTTATAACTGTTCCAAATTTCAAGTCGATAGCATTAGTAGTTGCTGAAATAAGCAGGTGTGACAGACAGACAGACAGACGAAGTCGCACCATAAGGGTTCCTTTTTTACCATTTTGGTACGGAACCCTAAAAAGTACCTATAAATAGGACGGATACGCATACTCGTATATCTTCCCCTGCTATTCACAGCTCGGCAAAGGCTCCATTCTTTCCATTCCTGGTCCTTCATGTCAATCATCTCACCATCTTTGCCTTGGTTTTCCACGTTATTGTTTATTATCTTTTTTCTTTCTCTTACTAGGGGAATCCCTCCTGATAAAAGCTCTTGTCATTCTTCCACACTGTTATTTTCAGAAGTGGAATGTACCTACCTTTCATTGTGAAAACCGCCAAGCAGTGGAACGCGCTGCGAGTGGGTGTTTCCCAACAGTTACAATCTGGGTATCTTCAAGTCACGAGTGAATCGGTTTCTTTTAGGCAAGCGTGCTCCATCGTACACCGCATCATCGCTTAACATCAGGCGAGATGGCGGTCAAGCGCAAGCCTATCATAGAATAAAAAAAAACCTTTACCCAATAATATAACCACATGATGATAAGTCATAATTTTCGTACCTACCAACTACCGTATGACGCAGACAGAATGTACTACCGATGATACCAAGATATTAGTGAGATGAGGTCACATTTCAATATAAAGAGGTATCTAAGTTACTGCGTACGTTATTTATAATGATATAGCTGCTCGTAATGTTAAAACGTCTATGTCAAAGCTGTGATTTGAACTTTTATCATGTTTCTTATTGGTTTTGGACAGCGTTTACACTGACTGACTAGTCCATAGATAATATAGATTTCGCGATGTCTGATCGATGATCTATACGTGGCTGTATGTGTGTGTGTGTGTTTGTGACTTCGTAGCTCCCAAACGGATGAACTGGTTTCAATACGGTTTTTTTTTATTAAAAAGCTGATGATTTAAATTCCAATTAAATCATCAGCTTTTAATAAAAAAAAAATGGATTAATTGGAATTGGATTTAATTGGAATGACTTTTAGCTATATTTGATAAAAATCTATCCTTAAAATTATCCGCTCTCGCGCTTAAAGTTATCCGCTCTTGTCCGAATTGTTATGAAAATTTCATAAACATGTGGCATATTTATTATACCTACCATACGTTTTATATTTACCACCATTTACAATAATAAAATTGTAGTAGGTACCTATGTAGTATTAAAGTTTAAAATTCCCCCGACACAGAACCATCTCTCCTTCATCCATCCTCTCCAGTCCCACCAACCTACCAGTGAATCAGGAACCATTGTTTATTAATTGTGTCTTATTAGTGTCATTAGTTGAGGTTTGATAGGTTAATAGTAAAAAAATATGGTTTCAAATTATTTGTTGATATTAAATGCGTCATTTGATAGTCGACATGCTATGCAAATAAAATTCTATTTTATTCTACTCGTGTTGGAGATTTCAGACTGTTAAGCCCAGGTTTCATGGTGATTTCCTTCTCAACTCAAAAATATTTTTTATTAACAACCACCTACGCATTTTAAATGTATTATTCTAAGCAATGTACTCAATACTCAATACTCAATTATTTATTGCATTCCTTATGTATTACAGGTGGTAGGCTTAAGTCTATAGGTTCTATAAGGACCCTGTCGGGCACAGCACAATTTAATTTGTAGGTAGGAGAGAGGAAGAGCGCTATTTATTATAGTTATTTAAATATTAGTTGTATTTAAGTAGGTAGGTAGGTTTTTATTATATTTCACTGTTTTTTAATACTAAAATTTATTACATTTTATAAGTATATTAAATGATTATTTTATAAGTAGGTAGGTAGGTGTATCGAATTTAAATATTGAATTATTTTTGGTATTTGTCTATTGTAGTATGTAGTTATGGTTATTAATTGATATAGGTAAGTAGAATAGTAGGGGATTGTAATATGTGTACTTAATTAAGTTATTGCACTTTTATTTTTAATTATTATTACTACCTACTCAATTACTTATTTTAATAAAATATTATATTCACTTATTTAAGTATGTATATTTATATATCTATATCTATATATATAAAAGAAAGTCGTGTTAGTTACTTCACTTATAACTCAAGAACGGCTGAACCGATTTAGCTGAAAATTGGCAGGGAGGTAGTTTAGAGCCAGGACAAGGACATAGGATACTTTTTAATGCGAAAAAAGGGCTGTAAAGGGTTGAAATAGGGCATGAAAGTTTGTGTGGAAATTACGTAATTTTTAAAGCTTGAAACTTATTTTTGAGATTTGGGGTGTAGGGTAGGTGTAGGGTAGATGTAGGGTAGGTGTAGGGTAGGCGTTGGGTAGGCGTTGGGTAGGCGTAGGGTAGGCGTAGGGTAGGCGTAGGGTAGGCGTAGGGTAGGCGTAAGGTAGGCGTAGGGTAGGCGTAGGGTAGGCATAGGGTAGGCGTAGGGTAGGCGTAGGGTAGGCGTAGGGTAGGCGTAGGGTAGGCGTAGGGTAGGCGTAGGGTAGGCGTAGGGTAGGCGTAGGATAGGCGTAGGGTAGCCGTAGGGTAGGCGTAGGGTAGGTGTAGGGTAGATGTAGGGTAGGTGTAGGTTAGGTGTAGGGTAGCTTAGCTGGCGTAGGGTAACTTTACCCGTGCGAAGCCCGGGCGGGTCAGCTAGTATATTATAATTAGAATTAAACATTTGTTAATTATTTACATGTAGTGGGTATATTCAGGTTTTTGTATTAGGTACTCATAGTTTATCGTTAAAGTATTCATTTATATTATAATAGCTTTTGTTTATTAGGAAAAGTTTTAGCTTATTAATAAAATTATTAAATTTAGTTAGCTCTTTGAGAGATTCTGGTAACTTATTGTATATTTTTATGGACATGACTAAGGGCTAATGTACATATGTAGGTATAATAAATAAGTGAACGGTGCAGCTTTGTACAGCAATCTATAAGAGAAATAGGGCGAGAATGGAAGTGGGCCGATAAAATAGGTTATCTGAGCTCGCTTAACTATTGTGAATTTCTCTAATATTTACTGGGTATTGCCCGTGGACCACCTGTTTCGACCACCTAGGTGGTCCACGGGCAATTTTTCTTGCCCGTAGACCACCTTCGTCTACCTAGGTGGTCGAGGGGCAATTTTTCTTGCCCGTAGACCACCTAGGTGGACGAAGGTGGTCTACGGGCAAGAAAAATTGCCCGTGGATCACCTAGGTGGTCAAAACAGGTGTCCACGGGCAATACCCGATATTTACTACTAGCTTCTAGCTTCTGTTATCTAATAGAAGTTCGAATATTTGCTTATTTAAGTAGATTTTTAGGTTAGGTGTCTACACCTACTGTCTTATGTACTGGATTTATATCTAGGCTTCTAAAATCAATATAGATATAAAAAGTCTAACAAGTTATATATACAACATTTTAGAAAAATAATAATATTCGAATCATACTGGTAGTTCAAGAGATTAGCGCGTTTAAACAAACAAACTCTTCAGCTTTATAATATTAATATAAGTAGACTTGCGTTTGATCGCCACCTCGCATGATGCGGTCTACGATGCAGCACGCTAGCCTAGAAGAAACCGATTCACTCGCGACTTGAAGACACCCAGATTGCAACTATTTCATTTAACGCGTCGACTATCACGTACCTATACATTAAATATAAACAATAAAGGTGTTTTATCGTGTCCTCACCCCTCTTTATCTGGGGTCACGCCGTTACTAAAACTGTACGTATCGATGATAAAGAGCCCAGTGACGTAGATATATTGTTTGGAGACTTATAACTGATAAGGGTGGTGAGTGACCCCATTCGAGATTGCTTACTCAAAGTTTTTATATTCTCTTAAGTTTTTTGACAAGGTGCTCGGCTATCAATCGTTTAATGGCTGTTTCCAATAGATTTTTGACATTACATAGAAGCAATGTCTAAAATCTAGTAGGGGAAAGAGCCGATAGATCGATTATTGGTAACGGCCATAAGAGAGGTAGGGCACAGCAGCATATCTTGCTAAAATCAGGAGCAGCCTGATTGGGGAAGAACCTACAGCTTACAGAATACCACAGCCTAATACCGCTACTCTTCGGTAGTGTTGTGTTCCTGTGGTGGTCGCCAGAGCTTCTGAGGATGCGCTGTGTTGATATCGAGGGACTTGCTTGTCCCCTAGGCTGTGCGCACAGCGAATCCTCATTTTATAAGGTTGGTAACGCGCATGTGTTAAAGTGTTAATTTGACTCACAATTTTTTTATTTATTTTTTTTATTCTATGACAGGCTTGCGCTTGACCGCCATCTCGCCTGATGTTAAGTGATGATGCAATCTACGATGGAGCACGCTGAAGAGCTTGTAACTGTAGTGGAACACCCACTCTGGCAGCGCTTTCGCTGTTTGGCGGTTCTCACTTAAAAGTAGAGTCAAACCCTCAGATCATAGAAACAAGGAGATATGCCATCATAGCAAATTAGTACGGGAACAACTGTCGCCACTTTTAGTACATTTTTCAACACAATTACAAGCGCCCCTCGTGAATATAAAGTAAAAATATCTCCCACACATAAAAAATCCGCACACCCTCAATCTAACACTGCTATCTAACACTGCTATATCTCAATCGGCACTCAACACTAAGACTAAACTAAAACACTGTATTTATATCATCGATCGTGTTCGGTTCGTCGCCAGCGTGTACATTTTATATACGGTCAATGTGACCGTATCAAAGCGTCAATTTTAGAAGCGCCTTGGCACATCTCCCTTGTTTCTATGATCTGAGGTCAAACCGCTTCGTTCGGGTTTTTAGTGAAGAAGAAAGTTTCTTCATAATCACGTTATTATCTATGTTTCGCGCTGTCTTCTCCATCTTTTCCTTTTGATTGGGATATCTTTTTTTGTGATTGTGATCTTTTCTAATTTAATGCTCCGCTTTTGTAGGCAGTACTTTCCTATTCTCTCAATTGAAGGCCAGCTCCTTGACCTTCATAACCTTGACCTTACCGTGCTTAAAAAGAGATAAGTAACAGTTAAATAAGAGATGGTTTATTTTTAGCGAAATCAGGTTGGCGTCATTATCGCGAGAATTGGAGTAACTACATAATAAATGAGACTCCATTCGAAGCGCGCACGCGGCGGTGAGGTGGTCATTGTAAGGATTCAGTCAATCAGCTGATTGGCTCGGAAAATACCTTTGATTGGATGTACTGGAGTACGGCTTCACGTTAGTAGTCACTTGTTATTAATTCTTTTCTTAGCACTTTTAGTTGCCTGTATTACTGACGGCTCTTATGAGGTGTAATAAGTGATTCAGGTGGGACGCAGTAGTTCAGTTGGTTAGAGCGACGCCATAATGTGGCAGAGGTCATGGGTTCGAATCCCGCCTGTGGCAGTTATTTTTAAAATCTCTTTAAAATACAGGGTAAAATTAAAACCAGTGCGGATATTTTAGGAGGTGAAACCTACTCATGAATATGATCAACTTTTATTATGGGACCGAAACTGATATATGAAAAAAAAAATCTGCTGTTCCATACATTTTGATCGTGTTGTAGTGCATTTTTGTAGGGAACAGCTGATATTTTTTTAAATTTCAGTGTCGGTCCTATAATAAAAAACCGGCCAAGTGCGAGTCGTACTCGCGCACCGAGGGTTCCGTATCAATTTTGGACGTAGGTATAAAGTGAAAAAAACCGGACCGCATAACTAAGTTTGTTTGTGAAAGAATTTTGATGATTTTGAAAAAACTGTACTAGTTAGGAACATCGTTTTATTTTTGGTGCAATATTTAGGTCAATTCCTATCAACCCTAATTATTTTAGATTTTTCACTCCGCAAACTTCGGAGATAAGGGGGGGGGAATGGTATTTTTTCAGACATTTTTCATCATATGTCGAAAACTGTGAGACATAAAATTAAATGAAAATATATTTTGAAATGTGCAGATCAAGCCCTTTCATATGATATGTCACTTGACCCAGTAACCCCACTTTGAAATTTTGGACCCCCACTCCGGCCCCTTTTGCAATGAAAATAAAAATATTTTTTGACTTTTTTCATTTGCAATAAAGTTGAACAAGCATTCTTTATAACTGTTCCAAATTTCAAGTCGATAGCATTAGTAGTTCCTGAAATAAGCAGGTGTGACAGACAGACAGACAGACAGACGAAGTCGCACCATAAGGGTTCCTTTTTTACCATTTTGGTACGGAACCCTAAAAATTATCATATTCATGAGTACTTTCACCTCCTAAAATATCCGCACTGGTTTTAATTTTACCCTGTACTTATACTTATTTAGTGACAAGCCACTTCATTGGTTGAAACTACTTTTAAGTAATGCTTGAGTCTTAAATTAGGTTCTGTAATACGACCCTAAAGCTGCCCACGAACGAGTCAATTTGACACGTGAATAGGTCTCGTAAATTGGACTAATGGTAACGTGCCAATTTGCTGAGACTCGCCCAGGTCGGGCGCCAAATCTGGTCGATTGTAGGCACCTTAAAAAGGCATGATTGATCACGATTTCACGAATTAAAATCTCTTCATAAATCTATGGCGCGTCTTTGTCAAAATAAAGACAATAGATTGCTCTTGAAGTCTTGATAAGCTGAACTAAAATTTGAATTAAGTAGGTACGTATGTCTGCCTTATTTCAAACGTAACCGCCATTCCTTAATTACCTAATAGTGATAAACTCGACATCCGCCTACAGTGTGTACCCCTCTTACTGCTAGCTCTTATCAGCCCATATCTCGAACCATTTCAGTTTAACGATGTATTAACAGCTAGAACACAACGTTACTTTGTTGTCAAATACTACAGTTAATTGCTCAAGGAATTGAGATTTTAAAACCAGGTTTTACGATGTTGGAAATAAATTATGTTACGCTGAAATGTTAGAGAAGTTACTTTGAAAAAAATAAGAAACTGAGTAAGATGGATACAATGTTTAGTTTATTATTCATTATACTGTTTTTAAGTGGTGGACATTTTAATAGCTAGTCATTTTACTGTTTTTCTTGGGCACCACACAAAAATCCAAAATAAAAACATGAAATTGATCTTGGCAGTGATGTGATGATAGGTCTAATTATGCACCCAAAGCATTTAATAATTTACTATTAGTTTATTGTCTATTTGCTGTACAAAACAATTTAAAAGGCGTTGCAACGCGGGCGGCTGTGCCCGCTTTTAAATTGTTTTGTCATAAACCTTCCTAGACGTGAGCACAATAACTGTACAAAGTTTCAAGTCAATCGCATGCACAATGCGTGAACGCATAGGTAGGTGACGAACAAACATTATTTTTTTATCACTACATAATATGTAGTATAAAACAAAGTCACTTCCCTGTCTGTCTGTCCCTATGTACCTATGCTTAGATCTTTAAAACAACGCAATGGATTTTGATGCGGTTTTGTTTAATAGATAGAGTGATTCAAGAGAAAGGTTAATACTTTTATAGCACCCGTGCGAAGCCGGGGCGGGTCGCTAGTAATATTATATTAGACTAGACTGGTGATATCATCCTGATTTTCCTTAAGAAGGCAAGGAGGTGCATCTCACTATACCTACTTCAAACTATAGCAGGCCATGTCTCTTGTAAAAACATGTGTCCATAAAAACTGTAGTCCAGTGAAAAGATCATACTTAGCACTCAATGCAAATAGCAAGTCCTTTGTTTGATAATTTAGTAGAAACCCACGTAGCTTATAAACTAATTAATATTTCCTCAATTCTTATAATTACCACCTAAACCCAACACATGTTTCAAATACAACAAAAACATACATTTAACCGAACACCCATTACATATAGTTACAATAATCTACCTACTGAAACGTATCACACACACAATCACATAAATACTACAACCCATTATACTGCACGTACGCACACATCAAACAATGTTCGAAATAATAACACCTACTTACATGTGCACACACACACGTGTAGTGATGACGTCATCCGACAACCTGTCGCCCGCGCCGTGTAATTAAACCCGTCCAAGGGTGGTAGGGAGGGGACACTGTCGATTTGGTTTATTGTCGATTAATGGTGACACTTTATACATACCCAGTAATTACTATACAAAGGTTTTGAAGTTGAAGAAGTTCATCAATATTACTTATCAATATTTTAGTTAGAGTTAGCGTGGGTTTAATTTGAGCATGATTGCGATAAGAAAAACATAAATAAACTGATTTTATTTGAAGATAAACATAGTGTTTTGTTGATTTCTGCCCCTCCTCAGTCATATTCCTCATTACTGAGGCTCATCAGGCATTCACCTATTCCCTAAGAAAATATGATTTTCCGTACAAAAAATAGAACGACCAAATGTATTGTGTTTCTGCCAATCCGAACCGTATGAGATTACAAATGATTCATTTTAATAAAATTACCCTAACGCTTTGTGTATATTCGATTAGTTGAGCCAAAGCCTGACTTCTATGAATTTTCGTCAGCAATATTTGTGAAGATAGATTTCCTTAATAAATATTAGGTTAACAAAACAATAAATATGATTCATCAGGAATCATATTTATTGTTTTGTTAACCTAATATTTATACGTAAAGCTTACAAATCTCTATTCGACAGTCGACTATTATGGATGTTGTCGTAAGTTAATCTTTGACAAGACTAGCTTGCGGTAAACGAAAATAATGGTTTGTTTTTTCTTTGAACATAAGAACATGTTGTTTAACATTACACGATATCGGTACAAGTATACCGCGTGCCAAGAAATAGGTCTATGTTTTATTTTAATGGTAACCTTATTAGACTAGGAGAGGATTGCTTTAGGCTGATGATGAAAAATAATAAAGAAAACCAAAAAAAAAAACAAGACGTGTCGAGCGACACCTGATTGAAACGAAGTTCTTTTCGGTATAAGTATTATGATGTATTAAATAACAAGCATAATTAAATAAATTAACAACGTTCCAAAGTAATTAAATGAAAAATAAAAAGTGTCGTGACGCTCAAAGTCTTATTTTTCGGCCTAGCTCTCATTAGCTAAGAGGCTGAAGTGAAAAAAATCAGCCCATACAGTAAACCTATTCTTCAAATTAAAACAATACAAGTTTCTAAAACTATCGATTACGGCGTGCAGCTCTACGGCCGACCCCCGCGGCACGTCGTTTTATTAAGGCGCGTTTTTTGTGCGGCCACACGTGCGGCCCATACCTCGGCCGTCTTGTCCGACACGATATTGTGCTGTACCTATGTACACTGCTTATTATTTTGTTCTAGTGTGAGGTTGTAAAAGAAAAAAAAAGTGGTTAAAGTAATGGGTGGTTGTTATGAATAGAGGTGATACTGTGTCGAGGATTTCGAATTCACCGAAAAGTGATGATAAAAACAGAAGGTTTAATAGCATAAGCAAAGACCTAAGAAATTTCTTAGATCTTTGAGCATAAGTTTAATCAGCCTCTCTGTGAGAGCGGGCCGTATGGTAGTTCACCACGCGGGCCCAGTGCGGGTTGGTGGACGACACAATGTCTTCGAACTTTTGGTTCTAGGACATGCCGGTTTCCTCACGATATCACTTATCTTTCACCGTTTTTAGAGCTAAAGGTATAATAAGGTGACGAACAGGGAGAAATATAATGGTCACTGTTTTTAAAATTCAGAAATGAGACAATCTGCATGTTTGTCACAATTTTGCGAACAATTTACAATAGAAAACAAACACTATCAAGTAAAATAATAATATCAGACCAAAAAATAAATTTTATAAAAATCATTATTATGATATTTAGTTGTAAAATGTATTATTTTAACTAGACACCCGATAAGTATCGATATATCGATATTGCAGGCAGGTTGTGCTTTGATAAGAGTGAACATCTTGCAGATAAGTAAATAATAACGCTGCAAGGTCTAAAGACTGCAACAGAGTATAAATAGCGAGTACTACACGCGCTAGATAAGAGCAGTATATCATAATACTTACTCTTTGACATGTCAGTAGGTGTATGACGTATTTAATGTACCCGCAACGTATCAGTTTTCACCGAGAAAGGTCGCGACGAGACCGCCCACAGGAGTGACAAGTATAATATACATACTTAGATTGAATGAGCCGACATATTGGAGTTGATGTCTTGGGACTAGGTATGTTAAAATAAAATCGCAAATAGTACGGTCCGTAATATGCATTAGGGTAAAATTGTATTTGTCAATAAACAAACAGTACCTAGAATGTTTAAGAACAATAGAATTTAGTCATGATTTCATGAGCTTTGACTTATATGACGTCTACTGTCAAGCTTTTATAATTGAAGAGACTCAATTCCAAATCGACCTTGCTCTCAATCTACTTTGTTACTGCTAGGTACAATCTGGGTGTCTTCAAATCACGAGTGAAGCGGTTTCTTCTAGGCAAGCGTGCTCCATCGTAGACCGTATCATCACATAACATGAGGCGAGATGGCGGTCAAACGCAAGCCTATTATTAAATAAAAAAACAAATGAAAAATACCTGGCCTGCAAAAATAAGTAGGAATCACACTTAGTTATAGTAGAAAGTGTAGTACTTATTTTTGCAGGCCAGTATATAATAGTACATGCGTTTGTTACACAATAGTTACCTATAAGTAGGACACCTTCTGTCAATACTGGAATACACAATTCATCTCAACCAATAAGTTAGACAAAAATCAAATAAACTTAGAACGAACTCAACAATCAAGTCGCACCTAAACATAAAGCATTCCCAAAGAATAATCCACAATTCAATATTCGTCCAACAATGTTTACGACACTAGACAACTGAAACTCTTCCAACATAGTCGTCTAACTGAGTTATTCTATTTCCACGGTAAGATTGCAGGCTGCAGTAAAATAGTTAGAAAATAATATGACAGAGTCGGCCGCGGGAGATTGGAAAACTTGGAACAAGTATCCGTTTATGGCTTGCGAAGTTTGTGTAGACGTCGGATTTGTCGCCTACCTCGCCGTGATGGCGGGTAATGATCATAATGTTGCCGACAACTTTTGTCGACAAAAATTGTCGGGTTGTGTTCGAATGTATTTTTCGGATAGGACGATAGTTTGGGGTTGTACCTCGCGGACACCTGTGTTCTTGTTTGTTGGCTGTGACTGAAACTTTATGATGCATGCTAACTTGTATACCTAATATGTCACAGTGAAAACTCATAACCTGAAAAAAGCGGTCAAAACTGGTTTTGATCAACATCTTTGGTCAACACAAGTTTTGACTGAAATATCGGTCAAAACTGCTTTTGTTCGAAAACGATAATACATTATCATAACACTGCAGGACCTGGGCCTGCAGTCTCGACATAGATAGCGATTGCTTTACGATCGAAATCGGTCGCTATCTATGAAAACTCTATGAAAAAATACAGCGGAACAACCGATTTCAGTCGTAAAGCGATCGCTATCTATGTCGAGACTGCAGGCTCTGCAGTCACAACATTGCTAACGATGTCATCGCAAACTATCGATCGCAAAGGCATTCGCAAACATTACGAGAAATCGTATGACGAGAAATGGTGGACGTCACATGTCTTGGAATTTTTGGTTCTAGAACATGCCGGTTTCCTCATGATATTTTCCTTCACCGTTTTTAGAGCAGTGCTGATAAAACAAATTGGACAGAGTGTGTGCCTCCCGGGGTTCGAACCCACAACCTACTACTTGTACCTACACTATTGCTCTCCTAAACCTCATGGACCAAAGGAGGAACAAAGACACCTAATTTCCCTCCCTTTTCCTAAAAAATAAGATTCAGTTCTAGTACAAAGGCTAATACACCATGATCCTTCTAACTAGATTGCGTGTTAGAGCAATGAGCGTGTTAGCATATAAATTGTTACCTAGTTATTATAGTCCAGGAGTTATAGCGGCGTAGTATAGGAGTGTTGTTTGTTTACGGCATGGGAGGGGCAAGGGGGGTTAATATTTGCATGAGACAATTTGCTAAGTGATGACGTGTGAAGTATGTCGGCAGGTTGTTTCTGGTGTTCGGTGGAAAATATAATATTATACAGTGTGATTATTTGTTGGTTTTCGAGCCAAAAAGGAGTCATTATACTCATCAATAAGAATATTTTTAGGGTTCCGTACCTCAAAAGGAAAAACGGAACACTTATAGGATCACTTTGCCGTCCGTCTGTCCGAGGCAAGACCTATGCAGAAGCAAATACTTGTACCACAAGCGGTTGACGTAGGTACCTATTTTAGTATTAAAATTATAACTCACTAACTGTTCCCCGCGATTTCACCCCCGTTGCTCAGTTCCTAAGGGTCGCAGCGTGATGTTAAATAGCCTATATCTACTATTCCTCATAAATCTGGCCATCATATACCTACAAAAAGAATTTTTCGAATCCATCTGGTAGTTTCAGCGATTAGCGCGTTTAAATAAACAAACAAACTCTTTAGCTTTATAATATTGGTAAATTGCTTTGTGCTTTATATGTAGGTAGGTAGGTACCCTTGGATAATATAATTAACTACCATGAACGTATCACGTCTATCTAAGCAGGACATTAACAATTCACCAAACAGAATACGTAGGTACAACTACATTCCACTACCGTCCAAAACCACTAAATAATGCAGCGCCATCTGGCGGCACGAGACATGTCACGGCCTATTACGTCACAGGACACGTCATTAGCCTAGCTTTGATGACGTCACGCCGCGTTAGGCCAGCATAAAGCACGCCCCACTTTAGGCTTTATTTAGACGAGCGAGAGTGGGTCAAGAGCCTATATTCTAGTTGGTATCTAATATTTTGTGGTCTGAATATGGAAATACGATACCTTTAGGCTCAAAGGGCGTAACCATCATTTTGACAAAAGTAGTATTTTCTTCTATTACATTGTTGTAATAGAAGCAAAAATTGAGATTTGACCTTTAGGGTCAAATCACATTTTTGTGAAATTGGTGGATACACCTTTTGAGCATACCTATGTTTGAATAAAAAAAGAAAAATTTAGTGTGTCATTCGCTATGATAGAGACTTAAAATAAAGCGGATTGTTAACTTACCAATTTTACGTTATAAAGGCGATTCGCACACTGCCCCGCATCACGCAGCGTAGCGCGGGGGTGCGTGATGTTCCGTTGTTTGCAAGTACCTGTATTTGTATAGAAATCCCGCATAGTGCAACACACTGAAAACGCATTTACGCGCGGGATTTTTGTTGCGTCGCCACGCACCCCGCAGCGTAGTGCGGGGCGGTGTGTGAGTCGCCAAAAACATTGATCATATTCAAAGTAGGTTTATTAGGGCTCTTTCAATTTAGACGATTGGTGTCGGTAGTCATGCGGCAGCCATGCGGGTGTCTACTGCGCACCGTCAGTTGTTTCTTTCCATATACATAGTTAACATGCATGACACGTCAAGAGAGCCGTCCAACTGTTGTGCGGCAGTCGTCGTTCGTCAACCGGACGGCTCTTTCTAAATCTCTAAGTCTAAATTGAAAGAGCCCAATTTCATTAAGATTAGGTATAAGGTGCAGTGTTATACTAACTTTTTAAAAATCATCACAAAATACAACACTGGTTCATACTAAAAATACTCCATGTAAAACCAACCAAACAATATCGTCGTGCACATAAATCCATCCACAGTTACCTACATAATATAGCGGTGGTCCCGCGGGTAGCGAACAATCTACGCGGGCAAAACCGGAAAATTAGACATAGCAACACGGACATGTTTTAATAAGCTCGGTGCATTGCTCGCACCGCTTTTGTACCTACCTACAGAACTAGCGCAATTAACTACGGAGCCGGGTGCATGAATTATTTCTAAAGCATGTTTGGAGTAAAAAAGAATTAGTTGTATGGTTAGCGAATGGGGTGCATTTATTTATATGAAGATCTTTTTGGAATGAAGTTCCTTAAAGGCTTGAGGTAGGAGTTGACGGGTAAAAATCGTCATGTAAGGAAAATACGTTATGCCCCCTCCATGAGACTCTCTCTCAAAAAAAAACATGTAGCATAGTAGGAACTTCGTCTTTACGCTTCATGTTTTTTTTATACGACGATGAGGCAAACAGGCAGGCGTAGGTACCTACAGCCTACCTGATGGTAAGCGATTACCGTAGCCTAATGAAGCGCTTGCAACACTGAGTATCACATGCGCGTTACCAACCCTTTACAATGAGGATTCGCTGTGCCGATAGCTTAGGGAACAAGCAGGTCTCCCGCTGTCAACACAGCACATCCTCAGGAGCTCTAGCAACATTGCGCTGTCTTTGTTTGATATTGCGTGTAATACCTAAGTGCTTCGGTTTTTGGGTGAACAGTGTAGTAATTGACATAGCCTACAGAATAAGCAAGCAAGCTGAAGTTACTATGGGTCGGCCATATCAGTCGTAGAACCGATGACCGGGAGTAGACGTGTTCTCGAGTGGAGACCGCGAATTGGCAAAGGTAGGGTAGGACGCCCTCAGGCTAGGTGGAGCGACGATCTTCGCAGGGTGGATGGTGGCAGTTGGATGAGAGTGGCCGAGGATCGAGTTAGATGACGTGCAATTGGAGAGGCCTATGTCCAGCAGTGGACTGCTACAGGCTGATGATGATGATGAGTGTAGTAATTTATTTTGTGTTTTACTTCATTATTAATATTTAGTTAAAGATCCACCTACAAAACAATCCAGGATCCACTATCCTCAAACTCCACGTAAGCCATCTGCAGTGTACAACTACACGGTCACCTCAAAAACTCCACTTTTTTCCGGCGGCGCCGCGTGCGTGAATTCATTTCAACTTGCTCTAAAAACTCCGCGCTTTTTTCCATTCCCCAACTGAATATGAAATCCGAACACGAGAAAGTTATGGAAAAATACAAGGTTCGCCCACTTGTATGTAAATAGGTGTGTACGACGCTCTGGTTTTTGAATTTTGTTGTTCATATGATACCGTGGAGAGTGAAAGGTCTATTTATTTCTTAGTGGAGCTTCAGAGGAAATTTTGATTGGTTGGAGTGGAGTGGATCATGCAGTTAAAAATTATTATAATGGTGATGCATGAGCATTCCTGCGGGGAAAGACTGGACGTGGGAGGCGAACAACTAAAATATGTGGGAGGCAAAAAACTAAGAGTTGTGGCGCAACCTGGGAGAAGCCTGATGCTATCCTCAACACTTTTTTGAGTTAGCCTTATATTAATAAGAATAACTTAAAAAAGCATTGAGCATATCAATCAGCTCAGCCTATCACAGGCCTCTGCCATAGGAACACTGAAATAGGCCTCTCCCAGGTCGCGCCACAACACTTAATTGTTTGCCTCCTACATTGAGTCTATCCTGGCCACCTTTTTGAAGTCACCGGTCCATACATAGAAGGTAATTAGATACTTAGGGCGGGTTGCTTCAAACCATCTGTATCCGTAAGTCAGTACGTAATCGTTAAGTCAGTATGAAATTCTCGTACAAGCCGTCATATTTGACGGTTACAGATACGTAACTGCAAGATGAAGCAACCCGCCCTTAATCAGCCTAAAATGCTCCCATGCGGTTGGGAACATTTTAGGCTCCTCATTCCTCTTAGGCCTGAGTGTTACAGAACCAAGACTCAAACATTACTTAAAACTAGTTTCAACCAATCAAATGGCTTTAAATCTACACTCAAGGTAAGATCTGTGCATAAGTATCGTCCTGTAATACTACCCATAGTTGGCCGCAGTCCACTATGCTTTGGTGAGGTACCTACGTCACATGTCTTCGAAGTTTTGATTCTAGGACATGCTGGTTTCTTCACGATGTTTTAACAGGTACTTAATTAGGGCACTATGATCATCATTATTAGCCTTTTTAATTAACCGACTTCAAAAAAGGAGGTTCTGTATTCGTCCCGTTTGTATGTAGGTAGGTATGTATGTATGTATGTTTGTATGTGCGCGATTTTCTCAAAAACTACTGATTCGATTTGGATGGGGGTTTCACTAACGTAATCTACATACTTTGAGGAAGGTTTTAGTATATAATACATCAGGTAATCATTCCTATGTACAAAGTTATATGCATAAATGTACACACTACGTAGAAGCTTTACTGTTGAACGAAGTCGTCAAAGTAATCTAACGCAAGATACCTAAAGAACTAAAAAGGGAAAAATATAAACTTTTTTAACAAAAAATAACCGACTTCAAAAAGCCACTACAAAGAAAATAATAATTTTGATTTCGGAAGTCGGTGGCAAAAAAAGCAAACAAAAACCAAAGCCACCGACTTCCGAAACCAAAATTATTATTTTCTTTGTAGTGGCTTTTTGAAGTCGGTTATTTTTTGTTAAAAAAGTTTATGTAAGACACTGTTAGACTTAATGTTAGGTAAATATGATACAAAATTCATGAAGGTATACAAATCACAGCACCAGTCGGAAGCGAGAACTTATAACGAGTAAAACTTGCAAAAGTTGCGGGTACAACTACCCGCAACGAGCGAGTTGTACAACTTCATCTATTGCAGTGATTCCGCCCGGCTCGGGACTAGGTGCGCGCCGGATTCTTTGCATATTTCGTGTTCCAGGTTTAAGAAAATATTAGAATTATTTCAAAAATCTAGCCTACATGTAGATCAAGATTATAGGAACTAAAGGAAGATTACCAAACATTACAAGGTGGCAAGGCGAAAAGCCTATCTATCCACCATTTTACCATAAACCGTTACACGAAAACCAAAACCTAATTCTCCACACTATGCCAGCTGGCATCACTTACACAGCTATATTAAACCCACTTTCCAAGGCACCAGCCCAAAGGTCGCAGTTCCATTTAAAAAAATCTCCATTATTTATATTTAAAGGCTGTGGTGGGTGGTGGGCAATTTTTCCACCCCCTCCCACCACACAATTTGTCTTCAAACTTCTCGACCTGGGAGAAACCACCCCGTGTAATCAGCCGCCCCCCTCACCCCCTATGTACCGCCTTAGGTAGAGTTTAAGGTGTAGGTATATACTTACCTAGGTATATGTTTATATTTAAAGATTCATAAGAAAAGAGTAGGGCATCATAGTGCAAAAGCTCTTTGACAAAAGCAATAATTTGTCGGTCTCTTTATAAGCTAGGTACAGCAGATACTCGTTCAGTGCAGTCATTGTAGTTTTAGCTAAGTATATTTCCATCTATTTGAAAATGATCAGCCCTAAGCCGCACCTACAAGTTTTCTAACATCACAATTTTAATTTATTGAGGTCTACAGACCCGAATGCACGCTTATTTCAAACCTATGTTTCTTGCATTAGTAGGTAGGTAGTTGCAAAGATGTTATGTCAAGTCAAGACCATACCGATTATCGCTTTGTTACTTTATCTAGAAGAACCATTAGAAAACATTCGTACTATAAACATATCAACTAGAATCCTCGATTTAAGCAGTCACAAGAAACCACACTCACAACACGCTTAGGTGTCTTATTCCACCCCTAAATCTCCGTAACCGGAAGCCAAACAAAGACTATAATTTAAGTTTAAAACAGTGGGAAACATGCGGCGTTCTCGGCGCTGGCTCCGTACATAAAGAGCACATAGCGCTGACCTAGTTGCGCGACCCACTTCGCCCGACCAATACCTGCCACGTTACCTACGCAATCGCACCTCACAGGTAACCCGTCACCGCTATCCCATTGGAAGACTCACGACCAACCCGCAATCTCGCACACCTGCCTCATAACACTGCAGGTGCGCACAGGTACAATTCCCACCGCCTCTGCACAAACCACGCCCCTTTTTATCGAGCTGCGCAGGTAACCTGCGCGCTGATTGGTCGACGCAAGGTGCGGCCAGGTACACCTGTCAATACAGGTGTATTTCGTAATGCGAATGCGGTTCTCAGTTCCGCGAGTGTTACCGGTGCGGTGTGACGGTTTTTGTGCGGTTTCGTTGCGGTGGGAAAATGAAAAATTGTGCGCATGTGTTGGTGCGATTGATGTTTCCTTGAGGTGTGCTAAATTTAGTACTTAGGTGGGCGCGGCGCGTCCTTGGAAAGGTCAGGCGGGGTTGCGGCCGGTATGTACTTCTTATAGTCGATATTTTAGATGCTTTGTTACTAAGTTTATTGAACTTGAGTGGATACCTATGAATAAAGATTGTAGAAGAGTTATTTTAATCTTGTAGAAGTAATTTTCGAAGATGTTTTCTGAACGAAAAGACTGGTTCAATACGTATCTTATTTCAATATCCATATTCATAGTTATCGCAATATAACGCAGTTGGTTCTCGGCATTTTTCATTACAAGCGAAAAAAACAATAGTGACACAGTTCAAACGCTTTCATTGATAAAACCGATTCGTACCAACATTCTTTGTTTATTAATCATTTCCTAAGAGTCTGAAGTGATTAAACCTTCTATATCGTGGTCTATAATACTACGGGAAGGGTAAATAAAATAGTTACAAGTTCAGACTTTAGTAAATACTTATAACTAGATGTGCCCCGCGTTTTGACCTACCGTTGCGCAGCTCCTAAGGGTTTTAGCGTGATGTTAAATAGCCTACACTATTCCTCATGAATCTGGCTATCATAAACAAAAAGATTTTTTCGAATCCGACTAGCAGGTAGTTCCAGAAATTAGCGCATTTAAACAAACAATGAAACAAAGAACTCTTCAGCTTTATTTTTGTATAGATAATTTTGTGCCTATACAATTTTGAACATACACACAGAATATAGAACTAATCAAACTGTTTTAAAATAAATCTCAAGTCGCAATTCCCAACACATCTTTCCTTGAGAAACTTACAAAACTGCCAATTACGTAGGCAGCCCCCCCCCCCCCCCCTTTAAGGTGGGGTACATAATGACTCTAGTAAACCTATGCGCAGGTCCTAGGTAATGTCAGAATATAGGCATTGCAGAAGGACTACAAGTGGGCATCTTCAAGTCACGAGTGAATTGGTTTCTTTTAGGCAAGCGTGCTCCATCGTAGACCGTCATCATCGCTTAACATCAGGCGAGATGGCGGTCAAACGCAAGCCTATCATCAAAGAAAAAGTTTGGTATATCAAGAGAAGCTACATAATTCTTTCATGAAAACATGACCACAATACATTACCAAGATGTTCGTACTATAATTTAACGCGGTATTCCTTTCATCATGGCACTTAGGACCTACTTCACCATCTTAGAAACAAGGGAGATGTGCCAAGGCGCTATTGAGCTTGACGCTTTGATACGGTCACATTGACCGTATAACAAACGTACACGCTGGCGACGAACCGAACACGGTCGATGATATAAATACAGTGTTTTAGTTTAGTGCTAGTGTTGAGTGATGATTAACAGTGTTAGATTTAGGGTGTGCGGAATTTTTAATGTGTGGGAGATATTTTTATTCAGAAGGAACGCTTATAATTGTGTCGAAAAATGTTCTAAAAGTGGCGACAGTTGTTCCCGTACTAATTTGCTATGATGGCATAGCTCCTTGTTTCTATGATCTGAGGTACGGACCATGGATGATCCTAAGCCAGAACTTTAAACAAGTGACAACGAGGAACGATCACATTACGGTCACCACAATTATTCTCGACCTAAGAGCTTGTAGGTTCACAGAGGCGTATGGGTTGATGGAGCATGTTCGTGCGGGCATGTCCTTTAGTTTATGAGGCAAATTTGCTGAACCTTCTGCCTCTCTATTTTGTGACTATAAGGCAAAAGGGGGTGGGGTATTCGGGGTATGAGGCAGGGTACTGAGGTAAAAGCCACTTTAATTATGAAAGAAGATTGAGCGGTAGGTAATATGATGCCGGGAGACGGTGGGGGGGGGGGGGGGGTAAGTCCTAGGTAGCTAGGTATTAGGAAGACGCCATGTTTTAATAGTAAGGTTTATTTTGAACGCTTTGTTTTGCTTCGGTAATGAAGCTTCAAGCATTCGTGGTGAGGGTATGAGTAGCTTTTGAAGTAAGTATGCCAGTAAAATTTTGCAAAATAAGTAGGTAGGACACTTGGCACCATTTAACCAATGTGGTATGGTCTGTGAATAACCATGCTTGTGTGAACTGAGCCGTATGGATTAAGTATTGTCGTCCACACCAGCCTAATTCTATTGGTACTTACTCTAAAATGACGAATTCATGGATTGACGTAGGTAAAGCTGAAGATATAATATAATAAAAGTTCGGCTTCAAACCATGACTTCAAAAATTTGAAATAAAGAAACTATTTTAGTGTTTTGAGCTATAGTCAAAATAAAATGAGTAGGATCACGATATTGAAACAAACAAAATCGTATCAAATTGATCATCACCACGTTCACTTATTTATTACAACAGCAAGAACTCATCTTGTTGTTGTACCACATCTCGTCAAATCAAACAACCGATTCTAATCCAATAACCTGACGTTTGAAGTTAAATTATAACATTGTAGTGCACAATAAACTGTCCAACGACTCAATAAAGTCACCGCGAGAATTGCCAATTTGTTTGCGAACGTTCGAGGGAAAATCTCACCGTGACATTCTCCCTCGAATGTTCGCAAACAAATGTAGACGGAATCTGGAAAGAAAGGTCATGCTACGCGTGCTAAACCGGCGTAAATCCTCATCAGAGCCTCCAACAGTAGTTTGCGACAAATATCGCAAACAAATAGGTATGGTTTTGAGTTGGAATCACAACAAAATTAATAATGAAAAGCGGACAACATAATAGGTAGCATACTTAGACCAATATAATGTTCGTTTGGCAGCCAAAGTAAAAGAAACGTTTGGGGAACTTAATGTTGACGGAGGCCATACGAAGTCACCTAAGCAGTAACGATAACTCATGTGCATCGTCCGTACTATCACTAGCGGGTCGTAAAACCGCCGCGAGCAGCGGACACAGTGGAGAGCGGAGCGAGTAGCGGGTAATGCTATTTTTGTGACGGTCCACTATAATTTAAGAAGCCCCTTTCAATACGAAGGCACTTAGAACCCACCAGTGACTGAAACATGCGTTACCTATCATCCCTTTTTTTAAAGTCCTATAATTAATAGTACGATATTGACTAGCTGTGATACTCGGTGTGGCAAGCATTTCACAGGCTTCGCTAACCGCCCATCGGGTCGTATGCCTATTTACAATAGCTTGTAGGTATATTTCGTAAGGATATGCGTTTTTGGTGATTAAAACCAAATCGAAACGTAACGCTTTAGCTAATGTAATTTGACATTAAATTATCCACCAGTTAGAATCACCTAAATAAAACTACTGCATAGAAGCGCTTCCACCAAAAATGAGTCTAGGGGAAAGGACTGAGCGAGTTAAAATAGTTAAACGGCATCCATACGGAGCCCGCTCTGCTCGCAGTGGAAGCCCTGACGAAGGCAATCGTCGAAATTCGAAACCTATTTTAGGTAAACCTCAGGTAAAACTCATTACCCTTTTGCAGTAGAAGCTCCGCTCGAGGCTTCTCCCCGCTTCCCGCTGTCACCTATCAGCATACCATCTGCCCAGTCACGTCAGCGGCTCCAACTCTCTAACTCATTTTATACAGTGAATACTGTCCAATTTGGAACACGCACATACGGAAAATATAATGTGATTTTATCTGCACTACACTCGCGACAAACTAGAATAAAATGAATAGATGGCCTACATAATATTATGTTTAACCACGGGGTTTTTAATTTTGTTTGGTGTGTATACTTAGAGCTTATTTTGGGATATCTATACTATTATAAAATTGTAAAAAAGCCGGTATCTGTACATTGAAGGTATTCCAGAAAAACAGTCGGGGTAGGGTACCTACTGGGACGTAAACATGCCCAAAAATATGATTCATGAAATTTTTATCTGCTTGTGCGCGCATCACGAAAAAAGTACTGAACGTATTTTGATGTGGTTTCCCAGTTTGGTAGCTTGTAGTCCCACTTATAATCTAAGTTACATGTCATCTAATTCCGGTGGGATGAACTAGAGATGCAGCTTGACCCCTTTGTAGTGCTATGCATCCTATTGTTTTAGGCATGGTTAGGTACCTACAACCCAGTAAGTAGATATAGTTATCCCGACTGTTTTTTTTTGGAATATCTTCAATGCACAAACATGACTTGTTTTACAATTTTATAATACCTAGTAGGTGTAGATTCTAATTTGGATTCCTCCAAATCCCACATGGAAGTTAAAACAGATATATTTCCATTAAACCGCCACAATTTAATACAAGCTCCAGCAAATACTTTAACTAAATTACAGTCCAGTTTAAAAACCCACACGTCCCGGTGTTTACCTTTGTTTGCCGGTCCCCCTGTTTGTCCCGCTAAAATGTTTGCCCCGTCGAGTGCACTCTATGACCTAGAAATATGGTGTTGTATGTTTGTACCTGAGATTAATGGGATTTTATGTATATCTACGTTTCTGCTAGCTGCGTTTACATTGTTCTCACATATTGTGTTATTTGCGCCTTCAAAGCCATGGAGTTGTAATATCTTGATTTAAAAGAGTAACAATGGAGTTTCTTGCTCGTTCTTCTCCGTAGGAATCTACGCTTTAAGACGAGCATCTAGCTTCATCTCGCTTACTAACTGACTGACTCCTTGACAATTCAAAAGTACCTGTAAGTGGTCTAATTGAAATAAACGCTTTGACTTTGACGTAGGTATATTGATCGTATTTTAACCAACCTTTTCCCAACTACTATAGGTTATTGTTATGTGAAGGGACTGCTATCGAATCTCCATAGCCAAATTACTGGTTAATAACAATATTTGGTCTGACAGGTTGCCAAAACGTCAGGCTCCTAAGTAATTACTGTCATAGCTTTTCATATAACTAATAGGACCGAAAAACGTGTTCTACGAAGCTCTTAGAGTAGTGTTGCCCAAATGCAAGACCAAGACGAGTCTAACCCAGTCTTTGGTCTCGGTCTCTCGTCAGTACTGGTAGTATTGGTCTTGGTATTGCATACTCAGTTTTGGTCTTGATCTCGGTCTTGCTGCAGTTAAGTGGTCTTGGTCTTGCGAAAATGATTCACGCAAGACCGCCTTTGGGCAACACTATTATTAGAGAAAAGTACATCTAAACTGTCGTATTTTAAGAAACCGGTGCAAAGCCGGAATTCGGTTACTTCTAAAATTGAGCCTTTGAAAATCACTTCTTTAGGTACCCTAGAGAGATAATAATAATGATGCCGATTATCATAATAAGCTGACCGACACAGACCCGTGTGATAAGCGATGATGTTATATTCACAAAAACTTAATGAAATAGTTGACCAATTTGCTGTAGTTCTGTTCTGTATAGAAGGGTCACACTGTCAGCGATTGCCTGTCATATAATTTTTTTTATAGTGGTATATTAATGTAGTAGTAGACCTGTTTGTATTGTAAGTAGTAGCGAGTCTACGTAGGTACTCCTGAGTAAGTGAAAAAGGTCATCACTTATTTTAACCTCACCGCTCCAGCACGGCTAATAATCTGTCATTTCAATTAGGATTTTAAGTTGTGTGTTGTACAATACATTTTATAATGGCAAGCGCGCTTACCTACTCGTACTGCGAGCCATCGGCAAGCCGTTGGTGAGGTGAGCCATTTGCTAATCTACTTGATAAATGTGTTATACAACACATGACTTATAAGCCATAATTTAGACAATAAATAACCATTAAAGCTAGTAGTTTGTAAGAGGAATACCCTACATTCTGGAAGGAAACTGACCTTATTGGAGCTGTACTTATTAACGATAAAGCAGATATGAAAATTGGAAAAATTAGAAGGCATAAAAAAAATCCTGTCCTAAACACCCGCTGCTATTGGTGCCGCACTCAAATGTTAATACAGCCACATTAGCGCTCACCCAGCTTGGAAAAATCCAGCGATTATAGCTTTATTATACACTACAATTAGTGTAATCGTCACTGCTCGCTACACTGACAGATGGCTGCGGGATGAGATGCCGCCACCGATGGGATACGAGTATTCTTAATGTTCTTTGAAGAGGTGGTGTTAACTTAGGGTTAACTGAACACGATTGTCCAATATAAAGATAATTCTTTACAGATTTTTTTTAAACATTTTTTGCCAGGAAGAATCTCTAATGTCCACCTACTAAAGAAGTGCCATGAATTACCCATCAACAGCCAAATTAAGCGACGCAAGTAGAACTGGATCCGCCATAGCACATAATATAGCACTGCGGAGGGCACCTGACCACTATTGAGCATGCTACTAATGAGCATGTGTAACAGAGGCTTATCTTCCGATTTTCCTGCCCAGATACTTTAACAATTCAAAAACTCTAGTAAAGTAACTTAGAAATTGTATTTATTTTACTTAGAATATTTTCAAAACTTTCTTCAGATTCACAAGAAACTAAGCCTGGAAGCTTGCACGTTATGAAATGAGAATCATACATCAGGTACCTAGCCACGAACCTTCATATCCCATCTCCAAGGTGGTTATAAAAAACCTGCCCTCTCGACATTACCCTCTTTATTACATTCCGAGCTCTCAATATGTCCGACCGTTTTTGCCAGCCGTAATGTCCGTAGTAATAACTCGTTTTAGGGCGAAGTAACTGTCTGGCCCACCGCCCATGATCGTGCTAACAGCTTGGCCCGAGTTATTTGTGAACTGATTGGGTTCAAGTGGACATCATAAGGTAAGGACTGATTAGAAGAATTTTGGAAATGGGTTTTTAGTTTTGATGGGATTTGCACTTTTAAATCGTACCCAAAAGTGTAAAACTATACACCCTTACTTATAAGAATTGTCATTTTCAACCACTGATTAAATACAACTATCATTTTAATGCCAATAAAATAGAGATGGCAATTGACATAAGAGCTATATAAGTTAAGTTTAATCGTCTTTTATAATTACGGAGGTTATGGTCGGTTGCAGAAAGGTAATAAAATTTTAAAGGAGACATTAACCATACAATTTCTATCGTTAAAGTCTCCTTTAAAACTTAACGACCTTTTCTGCAACTCAGTGTTAGAGTTACGTATACGGTCTTAAGGTGTAAAGTACCTATAACTAGTTTCGCAAACATTTAAAGCAATTTTTTTAAGTACCTATGATCTTAAGATCCAACTTAGCTATTAATTCCTATTATTGGCTAACTAATAGTCATTTAAGATTAAGAACATTGTCTTTAGAAAACTTCTAAACCGACCTAACCTAACCCACCTACTTAATCAAGCTAGCCATCGATCTTTCTAGAACGCTCTACAAAATAGAACTCAAAAACAAAATCCAGCAAGGTTATGTTCGCAATCATAACATGTTTCCATCGAATCTCGTTCGTATATAATACACTCTCATCATATAAAACAAGACGAGTCCGTCTGTCTGTCGCGACATACGTAAAATATCATATCCGCTCCTTTGATCAGAAGTGGCTAATTGTGAATATTTTCATATGTAGGTGGAATGGAATTATTTACTAGTTTACGTATACGTGGAAGTATTAAAGGAACTGTCAGATTCTTTCAAAATCGTAAAGTGTTTTAGTGTAATGTAAATTTTAGGGCACAGCTATTTGGAATGAGGCTAGAATTTGTAAATTTTCTCTGGCAAGTATGCAAAGGTACTTAAAGTCTTTAGGCTCTACGAAAGGTTTGGTCCTGTTCTTAATATCGGTACATTCATTTTGCATACCGTGTAGTTCTATATTTTTGTTAGTGGAAACTTAGATTCAAGGAATTATGAGAGCTTTATCAAATGTATAGGTACCTAATGATCATGCAGCACTAATGCACTGACGAATTATTCATTGTCTCTAGCTTTGTTCTTATCTGTAGCTTCAGTTGACTGGAAATCATTACCTATAAGTTAATATACATCGTTATTTAGTTATTTCACTCAATTAGCATCAAAGACCAAAAATACCTCACCTCCACCGCAAGTAACACGGCGACAAACACATAACTAACACACCTACCTAATAATATTTACGATCGGACATCGCTAATTTGCTCACAAAACTACAGGATGTCACAGCTACACACAAACGTACATTTTTGTCAAATTAAACGAGTTACATTGAGTTACGACTGCTTTTTATTGGAACAGTCGTTAAAATTCGTCAAAACATATATAGGTTAAATATATCAAGTTTTAATAGAAAATATGCTAATCTATTTCTGTTGGTGAAGATTTCTAGGGAAATGTGTAGGTATGGAATGCTCAGGAAACTGACGTGCTAATGTTATAATAACGCAGATTCAAATAGGTGGCTACAGAAGACGACGACGTATGTGAAGTAATTATGAAATCTTTACTCTAGAACTGTGGACTGTTCAACTGTGGACTGGAAACCAACTGTGACCAACTGTTCCGCCTGATGAAATACACTAATTATAGTGATTTCCACTCGGGAAAGAGGCAATTTCAATATTTCAATATTCAATATGAAATTACCACGCTAGCTCACCTAGCGATCTGCAATTTGGCTACTGTACTCTGACCGCGGCAGGTGGCAGCAACACAACAAATATACTGGAGGCGACAGGCGACAGTGTCGCTACGCTCGGAATGTATACTTACCTTCTTCACACAATCGCATAGAAAATGTACCAATAGTCCATTGGGGTATAACACTAGAAGAGACGCTTTGAACAAACGTCATGTTCCAAACGCCGTGGGACAGGTGACAAAGAATTAGGTAGGTTTATAATAGATGCGACATTTACTACGTGACTTGCGGCTGTTTTACCGCAGTTGATTGGGACAGAAGCGTCTAATGCGGTGTGTTCTCTAGTTTCATACCTCTATGCACTAGTCAAGTCTCATGGAACCACTTGTGTGGCTTGCTGTGGGCAACAGTAGCTGCCGTTGCGGTCAGTTGATGTCACCGTTGTCGGAATTATAGTTTTACAGTCTTCTACAGTAAATTGCCGGAGATATTGTTTTTCTTTTATCATTTCTACATACTTTATAAGCCATGTTGAATGAGCTATGCACCAAAATAACGATATTCTTCCTTTGGATTGGCTCTTGTTTTTTTTTTTATTTTTTTTCCAATCCTGTGATCAGCATGAGTGTTTTCTTTAAATCTTTTGGAAACTCGTTCAGCTTACGAGTAGTATCCAATTCCTTTCCTTCCATTGACTATTACAAATTGCGCGGGAGTGCTATTTGATACATTTTATGCTATTTTCATTTGACAGTGATCGATTCAATAGTTGTATCAAATAGAAATCTTAGAATCTGAATCACAAACGTATTGAATTACTTTGTAGTTTGAAATATTAAATTAGTTTGTTTAAATGATTTAATTTACAGATCCTCAAACGAGAATTCCATTTCCATTAATTTGTCATACAGTGCATAATAAGAACAGTTTCAAAATCAGACGATCTAATATCAGGGAGACACACAAATGTTTCTAAAATTAGAAAATTCTAACTATTTCCAAAGAAAAGCTTGTACCTGTAATAGCTCTAAACGCTTATAGACAGAGATACTGTAAAATTATAAAACTTGTACAAAATACCTTCTATTCAAAACGGCCACAGAGTATAAGTATAATAACGTTACAGAAGCGCATAATGTGAGCGGAGTGAGATAATCAGCGGAGCGCCGCCGCCGCGGCCGCGTGATTAGCTCGCACTGCGTTTTAAAAGCCTTAAAAGGTGCCGATGTACTGGCTGGGACAAAGATTAGGTTAATTACAGAGGTGTATTCCCATTGTCCCCGTTACCCGTGTCTCCATTAATGGGGACAGCAGGACTTAAATAAGCGTTGCATTGCAGATAGTAGGTACTTGCACATGTTAATTTTTTTAACGTTTTGTTACAAAAGTTTCAACCGGCTTATTGATTCGATTTTTTTGATATACTATGATGATGCCAAACGGCTCGCCTGATGGGTTACCGTAGCCTGTGAAACGCTTGCAATACTGAGTATCACATGTGCGTTGCTGACCCTTTAAACGAGAATTCACTGTGTTGCCAGCTTAGAGAACAAGGAGGTCCCCCGCGTCATAACAGCGCATTCTCAGGAGCTCTGACAACCTTACTCACCACAGGAACACAACACCGAAGGAGTAGCGTTTTTTGGCTGATCCTGTAAGTTGTACCTAAGTATTTTCCCAGTCAGACTATTAGATTCGCCTCTTGTACCTCTTAGCGTACCACACAGGGTTCGAGAGATATCAACATGTTACAACCACTGTTGCCAATTTTTCGATTTTTCCGCTAGACATTCTTGAAAACAGATTTTTGCGCTAAAATTCGCAAAATTGGCAACTTTTCGAAGAGACCACTGTTGCCAATTTTGCGAATTTTAGCGCAAACGTCTGTCTTCAAGAATGTCTAGCGGAAAAATCGAAAAATTGGCAACAGTGGTTACAACCGTCCTTTGTTTCAATCGTACCTAGTCTACTCTAAATAAAAACAACCAAGCAGAGATAAAGGTAGGTTTCCACTCTGCAGCACAAGATGCTCTGTGCCGGTGAGCGTGGCTCATTACTCGGCGCTAATGAATGCTCGCGCACGACACAGAAGCTTTGTGAACGGCAACCTGTGTGCAAAGACGCGCTGTTTAATATAATACGAGGTATGTTTGTGTTATACTTGTATTTGAAGAACTGGGTGGTTGTTATTAAATATTAAGAGATTAAAAAAAAAAAAACTTTTTTATTTTTTGACAGGGCCTCTCGCAGTTGGCTTCTAACAGCCGTCACTGCTTAACGCGGACTTCTGGTGAGGACTTACAAATGCCTCCCGCCAGGCTTAAAACTAAGGTAAACTACAAACTAAGCGACTACACGCTAAGGGCACCCCCTACTGGGGTACAGACCTCGGCTTAGGGCGTCGCTAGGGGGAGGACAACTAGAGGGAGGGGCTACTAGCTGGAACGGATTAATATGATCTAGGGACATATTTAAATCTACAGGCTCAGCGCGGGCTGGCTCGAGCAAGGGTCGGTTAGGAAAAAAAAAACAACTGACAAGGCGGGATTTGTACGCGCGACCTCTGCGATACGACGTGCCGTGCCGTGCCGAGCGACGCCATGGTAAAGGGTACGGCAGAGGTTTAAATCCTGGGGCCTATTTGATGTAACCACTCTGCAAGTCTGCACTCTCCTCTCTTCTCTTCACTTTTCAAATATTGCAGAGTGTGGAGCGAAAGTGTTTTATGAAAATTATTGGCTTTTCGAATGTAGGTACGAACTAACTCTTCCTTAATTTTCAGTCTGCAAAATGTGTGTAGGTACATAAAACATGATTCAGTTGAAGAGTTCGGAAATTGGAGTGCAGACTTGCAGAATGTACATCAAATAGGCTCCTGCCCGTGTCAGTTGTTTTTAAATCCCATAAATATTTTATAACAATAAGATCCCAGCAAAAAAAAATCTTCAAAAAGCTGGGATTGCGAGACCATTTATGGCTCGCGCTGTCAAAAAGTTATTAGATCTCATGTAAAGCCAAGCTTACAAGCTCTAACTTCACAATCTCTACAAGTCTACACCTTAGTCAAAATATGTGACGAAACCCTCAGGGCGTGAGTCCTACTAAGGGCCAAGTTCACCGACAAGATAACAGTCCGTTATATTGAAAACGGCTGTTTATCATATATTTTTCTATACAAAAAGTCACGTTAAACGGCCGTTTTGCAATTTATCGGACTGTAATCCTGTCGGTGAACTTGGGCCTAAGTATTCTAATAACTTATTTACTTTAGTTTATGATAAAAAATATTATGGTTTTTCAGGCTTCACACTAAGATAAATAAATAAAATAGGAAGGTAAAATGGGTAGATAAAATATCTAATCATAGGGTTCAACCTAAAACCCTCCCCTTTCAACATATTCCATACATTACAGCGGATTACGTCACAAATAACGGGCATACAATAATACACGAAGCAACGTTCTAATTACAAAATTTAAAATCTTTTGATCGTGACGTCAGACCTCCGTCAGGCCTCAAAAGATCGTTATTGAAACCCCGCCTTCAATTAACTGACCACCCTGTATAGGAATTTAGTGATGTCTGTTTGTTGAAAATGTTTATGGTTTTATTTTTATGTCCTTTATGAGCTGCATTTAAAAGTGTCTTAAAGTCTGTGCTGTCGCAATCATAATTGTTATTATCTCAGTTAGATGTTAGATTCAAAATTATAGTTCGTAGTGCTGTCCTGCTATCGAATTTTCATCAAACAAATTTTCATACCTAACTTAAAATAAATTCAAAAATTGAAGCATGAGCTAAAACAATTATTTCCCCATGTAAATTAACTGAAATATGAATAAAATCCTCACGGACGGACCCACGGGTAAAAGCTAGCACTTAATAAAGAGGCACGTTTAGGGTTTTCATTACACCATGTATAATGGCGCGTACAAATATTTTTAATCCGCTGCCTCATACATCTTCCGCAGTTCATTTTGCTGGACATACTCTTGCTAACATATTTTCAATCCATACAAATTCCCACCTTATACACCTGTTCCTAAAGTGCAAATTCCAATAAATTCCTATTTACAACATATAGAAAAAAAACTCAGAGGAATATACAACGTGTTTCTATAAAAATAAGGTTGAAAATGGTTTAAAAGCAGAGTGCTATATCAAAAACTGAATAGGTGGCCGGCACTGGGGATTTTTTTTAATGTGTGGATATTGCATCGACGTGTCCGGACGTATTTATGGACAGGTAAATATTTTCGTAACGCATATAAACGTTATGTATGTGTATTTTGATATGAGTGGAGAGAGACAATAATAGGTATGTTGCGCTGGAAAAATCCATTAGTGAATATTTTGACGAATCTCTAAAGTGTTTGGAAAGACACTTTGCACAGAGTTAGCTGGTTAACAAGTGTAGACATTGGTGCCAACATACCAACCAACATGCGCCAACATATGCACCAACTTTATTTAGGTTATTGCTATCTTTTTCTTTCTGTTAAAACAAGAAAGATACGGAAATAAATAAGAGCTGTCAAAGAACAATGCCAGCCTATGTATGGCGTCCCTTACCAAACTCAAGTCTTTGTTTCAGGACCAAACCTAGTGTATTTGGAGGAAAATTAATGTTCCTTCTGTATTGCTGACTATTTTTAGATGAAGACCACAATTTGTATTTATTTGTAATTTATCTACTTAATATTTTGAGGTTAAGTTCGAGAAAATAATTAATTCATTGGAAGTCTATAGTTAGAGTTTATAAATGTCAGAAACCCGGAACTATTTAACATTACAAATTAAATAAAACTGATCTTGTATAAAAAAACGAGTAGGTAGGTAATTTTATGAACAAAATTTGGTTAGGACACTCTGCGGCACAAATTGGTAGGTACGACCTCCCGGCATTGTCCTTTAGTTGGACTAACATTTTCATATAATTTTAGCTGAAGTTCATGCAAATCAACACTTTTGACAGCACTAAACCGTCACTTGTCTTTAAGATAGCAATACTCTCATAATAGTTTAGTAGTGCTGAAGAGAATTGGCGCCAGTGTATAATACTTTCAATATACCTAGTGCATGTTTGCAGTCTATCGTTTATTGCATACTAGAATATAGATGATGGATAACTTCATCCGTCATCCTAGCTTTTACGCCAAGGTATAAGGCCATAATAATATATTGGTCTAACCAAAAGTGGTTGAAAATCAATATTCATAAACATTTTCATCGCCTCAACAGAAAAAATAAAGGTGGTTTATTTTACTACTTACTTGAGTCTTGAGTTTGGTTCTGTAATACGAACTAGTTTGATTAGTCAAAACTAAAAAATATATAATAATGATTTAGGTAGTACTCATTAAATTTGCTTTGATTTTCACTACGATGGGACTATCTCAAGGAAGTCCCAATTTCAAGTTTTACTTATTGGTCCGGAATCTCGCTTCACCAACCCACATTCGTGAACAATTGAAAATCTCGTACCCAAAACAATTGACTGACTACTAGAGAGGTAACTCTTTCAACCCCAGCCACGTGGCGTTTGATAGTCGCAATTAGCCACGGCATTCAAACATAGTCACGTGAGGGAAGTGTCTAGTGCGGGAACGAGCAAGCCGCGTGCGAGAACTGGAGCCACATTCGCAACACTACCGCTCGACTGACAATGAATTGAGGAATTAATTGTTTAAATATTGTGAGAGAGATGGGCGAGTGAACGATCTCAGATGTATTTGACGGTCGTTCCTCGATTACTGTCTATTGAATCAGAATACTGTGTTCCGTGATTCAGGATGCCACTAGCAGCTTTGCTAAAAATCGTGCGATCGCTCTCAAATCTATATATTAGCGAGATTTTATTTGCAATTAGTTAGTCAAACTAAATACTTTATGTTACTAATTTTTGGCATCATAAATAGTGATTATCAGTTACCTTAAACGCTGAGAGTTTGGAAGATGTAGCATTGTAATTAGAGATTGTATTGGTAAGTGAGTAGGTACCTATCATTATCCTACCTAGATCAAACGTTGGGTCACTTTCAATTGGATCCTGTATGTAGGTACCTATGCAAAATTGTTTGGGTCCATTTTTTGCTGAATAAGACGTTTTTCAAGAAACTGTAAAATCTCTTCCAAAATACGTCACGACTCCTTTGATAATTTTTTTTGTTTTCTCAGTTTTAGATTTCAGATTAAACAGCCCGTATAAAAATAACAATATTTTTTTGTCTCATTTGGTATACTTACTTAACAGTTCCTTCTTGGAAAAATTACTGGGTAGCCACAGTCAGATACCACCAATATTAATACTACATTTATGGCTATTGAAAACGGCCGTTTAACATGACTTTTTCTATAGAAAAAGATATGTTAAACGTTTTTAATTTATCGGACTATTATATTGTCGGTAAACTCGGCCCTTACTTCTCTAACACCACATAAGATACCAAACAAGTCCACAGACAAGCCGGTCAAAATAAAAACAAAAACATAAAACTCGCGATACAAAGCCTCTATCTTGAATCAATTGGATGTAAAAATATTCTTCCACGAACACATCTATGAGAAGGTAATGACGCGGACTCGCTATGAATCTATACATAATGCTTATAAATTACTGTGTGTATGTACACGGGCTATTAGGGAATGTGTATGGGCATAATAATAAATATTCATCAGGTCTTCTGTTTGTGCCTATAAAAACATATGTGGGGAGGAAGGGTGCTAGTGAATGGTTAGCGCATTTAATGAAGAAATACCAATCTTAATTATGACTGAGCTATTCAAATAGCTGAATAATGATGCTCGTTAGATTGTAGGACTGCTAAAGACTTTAAAATAGGTGTTTAATACGTGAAAGTAACGACACTAGCTGAATTAAAGAAAAATTACTTAGGCAAATCTTGCATCTCATACTTTAGAAATATCTGGTTCAAGGTGCTACAAAAATAACAAAAAGCATACACTTGCACATAATTATTCAAATAATCAGAACACATCTATGAGAAGGTAATGACGCGGACTCGCTATGAATCTATACATAATGCTTATAAATTACTGTGTGTATGTACACGGGCTATTAGGGAATGTGCATGGGCATAATAATAAATATTCATCAGGTCTTCTGTTTGTGCCTATAAAAACATATGTGTGAACTAAAGAAAAATTACTTAGGCAAATCTTGCATCTCATACTTTAGAAATATCTGGTTCAAGGTGCTATAAAAAATAACAAAAAGCATACACTTGCACATAATTATTCAAATAATCAGAACACGATTTGATCAAGACATACCTAGAAAGGTAAAATAAAAAAAACACTCTTGGCAAAAATAACATGCACGCATGCACGCGACGCGACGCTTACAAATGTGCAACATTACCACAAACACGTCACACCGCCACTATGACCACTAAGTGAATTCGTGTGTCCACGCCACCTCCAATTTAGTGGCACGAACCAATCATCATTACGCGAGGGTCAACCGCGATCAAAATAAACACAACACCGAACGCACCTTTATTTAGAAAGAGAAAAAAATGCACACAACACTAAAGAGCGAAAAAGATAGAGCAATAAGTGGGCCAGAGATCGTAAACAATTGTGCAAATGAAAGATTATGTTTATAGAGTTAAGGTGTATAGTCTAATAAAATTACGTCTTTATTCCCCGGCCTGGAGATAAGTTCTGATTTTCTTATATTGCTGCCGTTTTCATTAAGATCTCGAATATATTCTGTGACGAAAATTCTTTTTTGGGAAGGTGTTGTTTTTTTTGCTGCTCTAGTACCTATATCTACTTACATTCCAAGTTAGCCTGTATACTTACATATAAAGTAGCAATTTTATTTTTGGCAAAAAGTGTTTTTACGTTTGACCTAAAATATTGTTATACTTAGAGTCTTTTTGTACCCATGTATAATAACATGATAATAAAAACAGTAGGAGAGTATATTGTTTAAGGAGTAATATCCATTTAACTTCGGCGATCATATAAATCTTGCACCTAAAGTTACAAATGAATAAATAATTCAGACAGTTACTGCTTCTACGACATTTACTAAATACAATTTCGTATGTATATTTGTTCATAAAATGTAGCGAGATAATCCAACTCATGGCGCTTTCTTTCATTTTATAAATTTAATTCGTCCGTCACGGGAAGAGTGACCTTTTACCACGTGAGACTGCCCATTACATACAAAAACATCACATACGCTATGTAACGTCACTGTAAATTTACCTTTCCACTTCAATTTCAGAGTACAATTTCGTGTGCTCATCTTGACGCGTCTTATTCCAGAATGATTTATGTCACAAGACAATGCAATCTATTCTCCCAGGCAGCGGTCCAAAGAAAAAGAAGGCGTAGACTTTCAGGAATTGAGTTGAAGTTCGAATGGAACGAGCGTGGAAAAACTAAAGGAGCTCTCACATTTCACTGAAAAATGTGTAAGAAGTAAGGCATGGAAAGCCACGGGATCCGTTATAAAGACATATTATTCTTTTGAACGCGGGACGGTTGTCGAGTCGCAATAAGTCGCAGTAATCCGCGGAAGGTATAGTGCGCGAGATTCAATTGTCATTGTTTGGCGCGGCCCTAATGAAAAATATTTCACTGTAGGTACTTTTTTTTGAAAGTGTTTTGCGCTCTTTCAGTTTATTTTTTGCAAGAAAGGTTTTTGTATCTACAAAGTTTCCTTAGACGGACTATTGTGAGGTATTGTAGGTGCTTTGCTAACAGACACGTAGGTTGTGTCAAATGGTTTCTTTTTGTTGCTAGTTGGATGAACTTTTAGGTTTTGTACTTAGTCTTATTGGATTGTTTGATTGAAACGTTTATTTTTGTACACTAGAATACTTAATAAAATCTGATTAAATAACTTGCTTGCCCATAATTGTGGAATAAGACTTTTTTAAAAAAGCTAGCGTCTTAGGTACTTATAATATAATTATGCCTACATTGAAAGACATTCCAAAAAGTTTTACATATTGATGTTCAACCTATTTGTGTTAGAAAACCTACGCACACAACTTGCTACATTTTCGTATTTGCAAGTTAGAATTTTCAACTTTTTCCCGAGTTGGATTGGAAAAAAGCATGTACAGATTTCCTGAAAGTGTCGAAAGCATTTTGGCGCGGACACAGTGGCCCAAACAAATTCAAAACAACCATAAATCAGGAAGGCACAAATAAAAAACTAAGGTAAGCGCTCCTGTTGTCGGTCGCGCCGAACCGGGCCACTTCCGTTCGGCGGCGGAAGCGACTCTATTGGCGTAAAAAAGCTGCGAGTCAACTGGCCAGTTTGTTAGAGGTTTATTGAAAAGCGAACATTGATAAAAGTGTTCGACGACTCGTCGCGCTGTCCATGTTTGAATGTAGCACTTTTGTGTAAACGTTAGGGATTTACGAACAATTTTCGGTTTAGCAAAGCTTTTTTTGGTATAACTTTTTTGCATAATTTCATCACAAAATAAGGCATCCTAAGACCTAGTTATCGCTGTAAAGTAGCCTTCACCACATTGATGATTCTTTATTAATAAAATTATGCTTTGCTATATAAATTAACATTTGAGTATCTCACAGCAAACCATATTTTAATTCCCACACAGCATCCCCTCCACCGGGAGCGCACGCGCCGCCATTCGGCACGCACGTGTAGCGCAAATTAAAAACGTTTCTGCCGCGAGTGCGATTATTAATTACCGATAAGTCGTGTGCTCACCCTACCCCGTGAGAGAGGTGCAATTAACGTGCATTGTTGAAAATCATCTTGGTCTTTTGATTTTGTATTTTTAAAACGATTTTGGTTAGTAAATCACACTAATATTAAATTAATGCGAAATGTTTTGTACTCTTTCATTCTGAAACGGCTAGACGAATGAGGATGAAATTTACGGAGAAGCACATCAACTACTTTTTATCCATTTTCACGCAGACAAAGTCGCAGGCAACGGCTATTTGACAAATATGGCTTTGACATGTTTAAAATTCACAAAATTATGCAAATAAAACTATAACTTAGAATTTAAACTGCCCTGTCTTATATCAACCTTATCTTCCTCATTTGTACAATGCTTTTTATTTTCTCTAACATCCACTATGCCTTGCTAACGAGCTTCAAAGTGAGTACTTCACCGATCTCTCTCATCTCTCCCACATAATGCTTAATCTGAGTGAAGTCGGGCACACATCGGGAGGCTGTCCACGTGCTGTTTTTAAGATCTGCCAACAGATAACCTTAATGAAAAGATCCCTGCACACTGATAGTGCCCGCGGTGGGACGGACGGTGGGTTGGTACCTCAGATCATGGAAACAAGGGAGGTGTGCCAAGGCGCTATTGAGCTTGAGAATTTAGTTTGATCACATTGATCGTAATAAAAACGTACACGGTGGCGACGAACCGAACACGATCGATGATATAAATACAGTGTTTTAGTTTAGTGCTAGTGTTGAGTGACGATTAATAGTATTAGATTGGGATTTTAATGGGAGATCTTTATATTCACAAGGAGCGCTTGTGTGTGTGTGAGTGTTACAAAATCTGTTGTTGACAGTATGATGGCATATCTCCTTGTTTCTATGATCTGAGGTTGGTACCGTGGTACAGAAACTGAACTTGGTAGAACCTGAGTTTTGTAAGTCTAAAGAAAAAACATAAATGGTATTGAAAAAAAAATGTTTTTCATCTCATTTTCATCTCATAGCATAAACTAAAGTCTCTTTCCGTGTGTCTGTTTGTCCGCTTAATTCTTCTAAACTAGACAATGGATTTTAATGCGGTCTCCACCACCATTTAGGTTCGTATTACAGAACCATTTAATGACTCAAGCTTTTTACTTAAATAAAACTAGTTTCAACTAATCAAATGGCTTTAAATTACGCTCAAGTTCCTGTGTTTCAGTAGTACAGAATTATTTTCTGTAAAATCTTTCAATTTCGATTTAAAAGCATCAACATTATTATTTTTAACTTTTATTTTATATCTTCATAGTATTGTATACAGTGGGGTCAGCAGCTTGGCTAACATGACAGGTATCTGATGCGCAGACAGATGCGCGCCGATTGTTCGGGAATAGCTTCTAAATGACTTCGCGATAGCATCTTAATGCCACGTAATGTTATTGCACTTTTGATAACGATCGGAACTGGACTACTCTCCCTATATTGATGGGTCGTAGTGTTTAGGGTTTACAACGTAAAATATTCTTGTTAGAAGAAATAAGGTAGATACTAAGTTTATGTGTTTCATAGGGATTTAAATATTAAAAAAATAAATTTCTAAATACAGTATGCCCTTGGATTATGTGCACAAATGAAAATGGCTGAAATTCGACCACAATTTATCGACAAAAAAAATGGAAAACCAAAAATATTATAAATACTTATCCAATTATTTTGATAAAGTCGATACGTTGTGGTTTAGTTTTCAATTTTCGTTTGTGCACATTATGCAGGGACACACCGTATATTAAATTATTCGTATCGAGTACGAGGTCCAAGAGATTAGGTCATGTAGTGTAATGATTGATTAGCCATAGCCGGCAATTTTAATAACAGCATTGAATGCCTAGAATATACCTACTTCCAATTAATTATGAGATAAGATTTGGCTAAACACGGTTGGCGCCATAGCTGCCGGTCGCATTCAATAGCATCGTATTCAATATTTATGTAGATTTGACTACAAGTCATCTGATTGACGGTCGGTTGCAGAAAGATAATTAGATTTTAACCATAGTACAATTTCTAACGTTAAAGTCTCCTTTAAAACTGAATGACCTTTTCTGCAACTCAGTGATAATCATATAAAACATTAATCTATTTTTTTAATGGAAGGAACAATTATGGTCTTTATTTGACATCCAAGAAAAGAATTAAAATCGTTCAATATTTGAATAGGTACTTACTTTTCCCAAAGATTTAATAACATTTTGTTCCATTACATAAATACATTTAAAACTTACTGACTCTTTTAATCGTCAGCCATGTGAAAAAGCAACAGCGCATTATTAATATAGCCGTGCACAGCGCTGCGATTGTGCGCAGATGAAAAGGCGATTAGTCGCGGCGCGTCCCCTACACCCTCACCTATTGTTTGTCTCGAACGCTACCTACGCACTATTTATACTTATTTAAATCTCTATAGATTGGGTGGGATAAATTAAGGAGAGAAAGGGCTTAAATACAATTCACGGTAAACGCGATTTTTGAAATATTTTGTACTATAAAGTTTTTTCAACTAATTAATTTATTATTATTTAAGAATATAGTTAGTTTTCTCTTAGGCTTAACTGTTTTGCCATCGAGTGATATTTGTCTCTAGGCAATTCATTTTAATAAGGCTTTTGCTTAGTTGATTTGTGGACAACGTAGCTATCGCTTTAATAAACAAAAAATAGTGTAGACACCAAAAATATGACATATTTGACGGAATTTAAAAAAATACTCGTACTTATATTAAAAATGTGTCAAGAATTCCTGGAAACTAAAATTTTCCCGAACTAAAATCCACTTACGCCTTTTCAATTCTGCATCACATGGAATCGGTTCTAAAGCTTGGGCCACACTGTTGCGAACTGCTCGTGCGTGCGAATTCCCGTCACCCGCCATTGTCGGCGTCTGACTAATGCGGGGACGTCACGGAGGGAGCTAAGCCGCTGTCGAATCGCGGGCGATTAAAAAACGCTTGTTTTCTCTGATGAATGGATTTGAATATTGTTAATTTGATTATGTTAGGTAAAATTGTTATGGTTTAAATTATTAAAAGAAATAACATAATTGAATTAAACTTTGTTTAGTTAGGACTACTAGAATCATTTTTTAAATTGAAACTAAAAGTAGTTGGTCTAGTGTTAATAATTCGTACCTAATAAAAATTATACAATATTACTTTTCTTTTGCTTGACGATAGGCATGTCGGCCTTGCACCGACTATATTAAACTAACATGAATTTGGATTCCTATGTAAGAAGCAGCACATTATCTACAAATTTTGTACTAAGTATCTATTTAAGCTGCTCTTTTGACAATTTGCGCCCATTTGTCATTTCGCGCTTTTGACCTTATGCTCTTAAACGGTTCTGGATATGCTATCAACATTTTTGATATCTTATTATCTACTTACAGTCATAAAAATAAAAAAAAAACATTGTATATCTAAAGTATGTACGTAAAACTTTAAACCAAAACTCAATACCTAACTAATTAAGTATCTACTATACACAACTATCACACCCACAATATTTTTTTCGCAAACATGATTAAATAAAATAATTAAAAAATAATAATGAAACAAATTAGATAGGGTATAATTTTATTTTTTTATACCCCGTTTGCAACACTATGGTTTTTGCAATAGGTACCTACATAAAAACTGATTATACTAGGTATATAAAAAAGAAGACCGTTACATTTAGATAATAGTAATACAGAACCCTCCACCTATACACACATTACACACGTACGTAATTAACATAAAAATAAATTCATAATCATATGAAATATTGCAGTCGTAACTAACAATAAGTGCAATTTTCCACGCGATAAATCTTATAATAATAATATTTAATATCGTTGACGCGAGCGAGGGCGACGGACACAATGCGACATTCGATGCGACACAATAGTCGGAGATTTGACGCGGGCGATCGCCGCGTGTGCACCTTGCCTTTGTTCATATCCCCCTGGATTTTGATGCGGTGAGGTGTGGGCCCCGGTTGTATGGATCGCGTTTTGATCAGTAACGGTCATAGTTTTGTTATTGATAGGGTTGCCATACGTCCCGTACCGTACCTACCTATATACGGGACTGTCACCGTATTTGTCCATCGCGTCCCGTTTTACTACTTCCTGTATTTGTACCGTTTTCATAAATTTCGACGAAATACGGAAATGGTCCAGAGCTGAGTAGCACAAGCGGCTGGCGGGAGATGCAGGGGCGCGAAAAACTGACTGATACTTTTGATCTTAACTACGGTTGAGGTAAAAAAATTGCTGTTAACAAAATGCGTTGTTTTGTCTTCCACTATGTATTAGGTATGTGCATGCTTTGGTGTACTTAAAACGCTGCGTTTCGGCGTTGAATGTGTTAATGCGTTGAGAGCATCGAAATATTCTAAAACGTCCCGTATTGGTTTCCGGTTATGGCAACCCTAGTTATAGAGCACCGCGTGGGTTCGCTTTATGTAAAGTTTGGCGACTGCTGCGGTTATGATAAATGGTTTGACTCTTCAATCCCGTTGACATAGCGTCTGGTATTGTCTTGTTGTTTCATTATAATAATATAATTAGAGACTTTGATTCTTACAATCAGTTGCAGAAAAGGTCATTAAGTTTTAAAGGAGGCTTTGACCATATAAATTGTATGGTTAAAGTCCTCCTTTAAAAGTTAATGACCTTTTCTGCAACTGACTGATAGTACCTAATTAAGTTTGTCTATTTTCTTGAAATATTATTTAAGTATATCAATGTATTTAAAACTATATCAAAACTATAGAGTCCTTGGTTGGTCTAGTGGTAGTAAGCGCGACTACTGAGCGCGGGGTCCTGGGTTCGATCCCCGGGCAAAACATTCGGATTGCCAACTAACAATTTAAATCACTGCTTGACAATCAAAATTATAACCAGCATATTCAGTGTTATCATAACATTTTCAAATAGCAAATCCTAAATCTATAAGTACTAGGTACTTATTATAAAACTGTTGTTCCAGAAAAAACATTCGGGATAGGATACTGGGATGTAACCATGCTCAAATAAATATTTTTTTGAATTTTTGTCTGTTTGTGCGTAAAAAGTACCTACCTACTGAACTAATTTTGATATGGTTTTCACAATTTGGTAGCTTGGGATCTAAGCCAAATTTCACCTAATTCCGGTGGGTTGAACCAGAGATACAGCTTGACCTCTTCTAGTCCCTACTAGCCTATACAAGGAGGTCACTTAAGGCCGCTCCACACTTCTCGCCGAGAAACTAGCCGAGAATCTTGCCGAGAACTGTCTCGGTTCCGCACTCCCAAATCGGCCCCAAACTCTCCATTCTTGCGATGTGATCGCGTTCTCCGCAGATTCTCGTGAGAGTGTGGAGCGGGCTTAAAAATGGTCATTTCATTGTAGTCCACATGTACGAAGTCACGGGTAAAGTGCTAGTCTAAAATAAAATTAGAAATCATCAGTAGGTGTCGTCCACTGCTCTCGCGAGTTACCCTTCCCCACCGCTAGTCACTTGTCCAGGGGAGCAGCGACTGCAGGGGTGCGAGACAGGGGCGCAGTCCACTGCAGCGCAGTTTGTGAGTGCGGAAAAACATCGATCTACACTAATATATAATGTATACTTAGGTAGCCTAGTGGTTTAACCTTGTGCCTCCCATGGCGATTGGTTCGAGTTCGATCCCGAGGCACGCACCGCTGACTTTTCGAAGTCATGTGCGTATTAGAAATTCATTATCACTTGCTTTAACGGTGAAGGAAAACATCGTGAGGAAATCTGCATGGCTGAGAGTTCTCTATAAAGTTCTTGAAGGTGTGTGAAGTTTGCCAACTCGCACTTGGCCAGCGTGGTAGACCATAGTTTACCACGCTGGCCAAGTGCGAGTTGGCAAACTTTGAGGGGATAAGAATTCGAGGGGATAGGCCATAGCCTATCCCCTCAAATTCTGAGAGGAGGCCCGTGCTCAGTGCAGTGGGACAGTTTATAAAAAGGGCTGATATTATTATTATACTTAGGTATAATATGAATAATTAAAATTTTTTTATTGGTGTGTTGCACACTTTTTGCAGAAAATCTTCAAATTAGTTTCACTTTACGTGAAAATTCCAGATTTTGCTGCAGCAAGCTGCGTCCAACGCGGCTTTGCATTTTTCATAGCAATATTTCGTGTTCCATATTGTTATCTTTTTCACCCACTACTAGATATTCCTATTGAACGGTTTTTACACCCAGCAGCCCTACAAAAGTTGCTATACATAATAAAATTATTATCCTAACATACACTCCCATCCGCCAAACTCCACGTGAAGTCGTTTTCACTTTCTATAAAATCCACCATTACTAACATGTTCACCCCATTTAGAAGACTACCCTCCAAAATATAATATTAAATTAACATAAAGCCGTGAGCACGACAGCGAATCAAAACGAGAATATCACGGATATCGTTAATTTGTGTCTGCCAGCCCTTTCAGTGGGGCGAAGGTAACGATGTTATAACATCAATGGCACTAAGTGTGTTAGCTGCTTTTGTGTTTCTTCTGATCTGTTGCTATGGTTACCGGACACCTTGTGTTTTGAGTGCGTCTTCTGCTTAACTTAATTTCATTATTTTGCATATTTTAGGGTTCATTTTGAATATTGCCCAAACTGCTTGACCGTGTCAAAGGCTTAATCGAAATATATATAAAATTTATGTAGAGTATTTTTAGTGATTTGGTGTTTTAGAACTAATAATAGAATTATTTATCTATCAATTTAAAAAAATCTTTGTAATAAAATAGACTTAAATTAAATAGCTATTTCTTAGCTATAACTACAGGTGAGGTAGCTGTTTCTTTTAGAAATTTTGATATTTGAATCCACTTTTTAAAGTGAAATTTCTCCGTATTTCTCTTACAGTGGTCATGATTTTGTACTCAGATCTATTTCTTGCATATCTACAACGCATCTTGGACTTTCTTGTTTCACTTTACACTCTTTTTTCCCATAAACCTGAACGCAAAATTAATCCCCATTTTATCATTAATAAAAAATCATATAACCATCAAAAATTAATATGAATCTCCTCTCAAACATAAACACCCATAAAACGATCTAAATGGTTGTTGACTACATAACTGAGTGACGAATATTGCCATTTTATGTACAAGGTAATGATTCCAAGGTGGTTTATGGGATTCACGACCATAACCTTTGATTGGTCTTTATTATGGTGCTAGCGGTTAAAATTTAAGCAGTCAGGGTCTTTTTTATTGAGTGTCATTGTCATTACCTTGAGTGACCCGACTTTTATAGGTAGGTAATTTGAGTTAAGAATAACAAATCAATCGTGTACATTTCCGTATTTACGAACGTGTAACGCGAGGTCAGAAGAACAATTATTAAGACAGTGTTCGACGGCGAATCAATGACAAACAAGAGTATACAAACTTATTGAACTTTAAAGTGGTTACTGTGTTGACCATCGGGTTATTTCATATTCTTGCAACTACTTATAAATGTTCTGTAAGTGAAAATTTTATTGAAGTGTAAATTAACCTAGACAACTTTATGATTGACTATTTCTCGCGGTTTCACCCCCGTTGCTCGGCTCCTAAGGGTCGTAGCGTGATGTCAAATAGCCTATACTATTCCTCATGAATCTGGCTATCATATACAAAATATTTTTTTGAATCCAACTAGTAGTTCCAGAGATTAGCCCGTTCAAAAAAAACAAAAATTGTAAAAATTGGACTTGGATAGGATTACAAAATCCTATGTAATGGATATAAATCAAAACATGACTCATGTTTATTCACCTTACATCATTTTCATACCTTCCTAACCTCTCAACGCCACTGCAACAAACAAGTCAAATCGATCTTTATTGATGAAATAAAAGTGCATATAAATTTTATGAAGTATAAACGGGACATTTCTACAAGTTTATGGGCCGAACACTCGTGGGGGACTAAGTACCTAAACCTAAGTCAACGCACAATGGAACGTGTCCCAACTTATACGAAAATATTAATATCTTCAATATCCATTACCACTTTTCTTAGAAAAGTTTTGGGTTTTTGCTTATAAGCGGCAATGTATAGTTTCTATGAAATTTTATCGGTATAGGGTTGTGCCGATACATAGTACAGGAGTTACGGTGACCATAAATTCAAGTTAAATTGGAGACATATCTTTTAATGTGCGTTTATTGAAGTGTTTATGTGGAGGTCTTCAAAGTCGCGCCTCTCCTATTTAATGGACCAACGAGATGAATTTGCGTCTCACGTCTCAACGAAACTTAGTATAGATGGTTAGTATAGAACTTTCTAATACGATTATGTATTAATATTTGGTAATTGTTTGATGACGAGGTGAATGGAGTTACTTTGAGGGCTCTTTGAAGTAACTTTTGATATTTGTATTAATTGATTTAGTTTTAGTATGGAGTACTTTTGTTTAGTTAATGACGGGGATGTAATAAAATTAACATTTAGGTTCAAAGTGTCGATATAAAATCAAAGAGACCTGTTAAGTAGTGGGCTTAATTAATTTTTCACTTAAGCTTGTTATTAGAAAACATGCAAATTACCATTTTTCTCAAAATAATGACAATTTCAAATGAAAATACTGCCCATAACAGATAACAGCGTCCCGCTTTTACAGCTAAAAAAACTGGACACTGACTAACTTTGTCCACACTAGGATTTATCTTCTAGGAGAAATCTTAGGATTGTTAGGTGTGTTCCAGTGAGGGTTCTGGAGCTGGGGAACTCTATGATGTTCACTAGAACGCAGACTTATCATGTAAAGAAGAATTTCTTGATACTTATCATGAAGGAGTTTTTTACATGATAATAACGCACCTAGTTCTTACCCGAAGAGATTCAGCTTAATTGAGCCTTTTAACCAAACCGTCATAATAACGCGGTGAAAGCCTAGGTCATCATCGTAATTATTTGAATTACCTTACATTTTTCCCTTTCAAAGTATTTTTTTCCTTTTGAATAAAGTGCTCAATTTTGAAGCAGCGCTGCGCATTAGTGCAGCAACGGTAAAGTAACATTGTTTAGACTGTGGAGGCAGTGACGGTGAAGTAACACTGTTCATGCAGAAGTAACCCTTCCAAAGACAATCACAGTCAAGAGTCTACGTCTCGACCACCCATCATTATTAGTACCCAGGCTCGTCACAACACGGACTCAGGGGCAGCGGGCCTGGCTCGGACGCGGCGCATTAGGCCTGTGACAAACGAGGATTTTATGCAAACTCCGCGCTGCCGCCGACACACTCCTTTACCGGTGAGGGAGGGGCAGTGCGGTGTCGATAGTTCATGTAGGTACTTCAAGCTAAAAGCATCGAGTATTACGAAGGAGAAATCTACAACAACGATAAAAATGAAAAAAAAAAACCGTGTCAGTACATTGAAGATATTCCAGAAACAAACAGTTGAAATAGGGTAGGTAATGGGACGTATCAATGCATATTTTTTTTGTAATTTTTGTCCGTTTGTCTGTTCGCATCACGCAAAAACTACTGAACGGAGTTTTATGTGATTTTCACACTTTGGTAGCTTGGGGTGCAACTTAAAATCTAAGCTACATTACATCCAATTCCGATGGGATGAAGCTTGATCTCTTCATAGTACCTACTAGCCGCAGTACACTAAGGTCATTTAAAATGGTAAATTTATTGTAGTCTACGCAGACGGAGTCACGGGCAAAAACCAAAAAAAAATATCGGCAGTGAGTAGACGTCTGTGTAAAAACTACAAGATTAAACAAATAGTTTATTACGACAAAAACAAAATTAGATTTTAACTACATATGTAGCCAACCTCGTTTGTTGTACACCTGTCTGCTAGGGTCGGCCCATTCTTTGCAAACCTGCTGCTTTTCAGCATAGAAGCACCGGTATATTTTACCTCCAGGTGGGGAATATAAATACCTACGTGTTGCTACCTGCCCCCAATAGCCACACCACGCTTCAATGCACACACGCTTCAGTCCGACCACATAAGTGCCTGTCTTCAGTAGCACGCTATCATCAAACTTCATCATCTCTTTAAATTTCAGGCCGTCGTCGAACGGAACGTAAGGATTAAGGTCGCAGTGCACTTTTCTTGATGTATCTTCCTCACATATGAATTCATCCTGCGCCAGGACACTGGTCTCGTTCGGCCTCACTACAGTTCCTATATCCACTACTTTAACGTACGAAGCATCATCGTCCTTCTTATGACATACTCGACTACCGTCTAAATAAACCAAGCAATCGACCAAGTAAAAAGATTTGTCGGGTATGGTTTTAGATAAGAACAATAATTTGTCGATGTTTTTAAAATGATTATATCTTATCGTTTCGCAGCTATAAGTGTCCTCTCTTGTTATTTCTATGAAACAGGATTTCAGGAACAAACTTGGGGAAGTTAGTTCAGTTAAAGAGGTAAATGTGACCGGTGCACATTGTGTGGTACAGTTATAGAGTACGGTATTCTTCCTGGGTATGTACGGATCATGAGATGGCACATTTATCATCGAACCGGTTCTACGTGTTTTTCTTTCCTCCAGTTTACAAACAGGTTCTTGGCCCTGAAATATATAATATTATCTATAAATTTATGACATCATTAGTTATGTCCGACGTCAAATGTAAGCAACATTGAATCGCAAGCACTAAAGAACTACCTATACATAGAATTGAGGGTTGACGAATGGAACCATGTGGCAGCGAAAACTCATTTGACAAAGCATGATGTATACGAGGACGGTTACGGCATACTACAATGCTTTGTCTAATATTTTTGAGCCGTTTCATGGTTTGATAAGATGACCCTAATATTCTGCTTTATACTACCAAGTCTTTACCGAATAAGCCATTACTGGTACTAACAAAAATAATTGAGTGTTACCTGATCTATAACACAAGTCACATCTTTGTTGTAAACCTGAAAGCGTAAAGATCTTGATGTACCGTAGGTATGTTAAATTATTATTTATAAGATTTTTTACTAAACTACCGAAAGTTTTTTTTTTTCTGAATGGTCGTAGTAGGTACGCATCACAGAATACGAATACTATGGAGTATTTAGTAATATTGTAGATAAATCTTACCGCATTGACTTCACACATACAGACATACAGAATGATAACTACACATATAAAACTAAACTTCATGTCTCTATAACATTGTGCGTCGAAAATGAATCTACGAATATGCACCGAGGAAGTCGATAGCGTTAAAATGTTAACCGCGCTCCGATCCATTGCACATTAATGGATAAACAAATTGGAAACTTCTTGATAACGAATACAAATAATTATGTTGAAAGATTGACGGATGGTAACAGCAAATAAGTAGCAGTATTTGATACCGAGGCATAAAGTGCAGGCAGAAAAACTTGTATAACCCGCGTTAATAAAGAAATACTCACACCTGACGTTGGAGAGTAAAGACAGCAATAACGTGCGAGTGAGAGGGAATGATTAATGCCGCCATTTTAGATTCGCTTCTTCACTGGTGCGGGTAATAGTGAATTGAATTGCAATGTTTTTACATTTTTCTAGTTGATTCTATTTTTTTTATAGTTAGAGTTTTTTTTAAGTAGGTACCTACCTTACTAAACATTGTTATCACATATTACAGCATCACTGTTATCAAAGAAATAGTAAAAGAATTTATAGAAAAAAAGTAACCATGGAGTTTCTTGTCCGTTCTTCTCCATAGGAAACTAACGTTTTGGAACGGGCAACTAGCTTCAACTAACGGACAAACTGACTGACAACTATTGCTTGACAATAATTCAAAAGTGCCTGTAAATAATTTAATTGAAATACCTAAATGTTTTGACTTTGTCTTTGACTTCGTAAATCAATATTGATATTATGAAATTGTGAGTTTAATACGTGGTTCCAATAATAGCAAAAGATGTACTGATATTATTCTTATCTCCTTTAGTAAATTGCCACATAAACAACAGAACAAAACATTTCATAGTAAGTACCTAATTCATAAAACCGAAAATTGTGTCACTTTGAAAGCAATATCGATAAATTATGACGATTTCACATCACTGCGAATATTCAAATGAGTAGTTTAGGCGTAGTAGGTAAATAGCATTGCGTATAATTCGTTCAGCCACAGAGCAGAATATACCAGTACATCAATAACAGGTACCTATTACGTATCGTAATAATAAAAGAGCTGCATATTATTTTATTTTTACATAATTTATTATTATAAAACACAACGTTTCTCTGTCCATTAGTGCATTTGTTATGATTTTTTTAAATATTCTCTGGCTAGCTAAGTTTTAGTACTTATATTTAGTACCTACACACGAACGGAGTACAGCTAGTATTTTTAATGGTTTTTTTTTAACGATTGGATCCGCTATTGACATCTCACCCGATGAAGTTACGTTATTTATATGAAAAGATTTTTATGTTTCACCTACCTCTTCGGATCTTAATAATTATAATAAACATCTATTAGCTGGCTTCAGGTACTCTACGGCGTATATTTGCGACAGTCACAACTATCGACTACAATGTAAGCCGTCGTAAAAACTCCCACCGCGTTTTAAATGCAGTCGCTTCAGCCACTGATGCGAGGGCAATAATGTGTCCATCACTATACTATATTACACTATAATGTGTTATTAATACTATATGACACTAATTGTTACAGTTGTAACACTAATATTAGACCTTTATTGTGTGTTTTACGATTATGTATGAGCTAGCTCTGTACGTGCAGCTTCTCAATATTAGAGTTCCATCTCACCAAAGAATCATTGCAAATCTCATACATTGATTTGTACAAAAAAATAAAGAATTTTAGAGTAGTTGGAATGGCGTTATAATTATCATTGATCTTTGGTGTCAAAAGAATAGCTTTAGGTATTTAAATTATTTTTGAAACCCCGCAATTATAATTTATTTTATGATTCCTATGAACGCGAGAACATTGACAGTTGATTAGTAGGACACGTTCAAAAATGAACTCAATTCCAACAATTTTATATGACCCAGGATTAATCCTGGGTCATTTGTATACAAAAATAAAGATTTTGAGGGACGTTGGAATAGTTTAACTATTAATTGTTAAACTATTCCAACGTCCCTCAAAATCTTTATTTTTGTATACAAATCCTGCCATGATTCTTTTTGTGGTACGTTTGACGCAGTGGCTGACAGATTAGCTGCTGTACTTTGTGTCGCAGTTCGATTCCTACTGGGCACTAATATTAATATAGTATTACCTAGATACGGATAGTTGTTCCAGTTGTGTATAAATGAGATATAAATTTAAATAAAGAACATACAATCTTTAATTTATTTTCAGCTGCAATACCTATGTCTAATATGTCTATCCATTTATGTATCTACAATTACCTAAATACGAAAAAATCGTTGCATACGTGAATAATAGTTATTTGTTAATACAAGCAAACAAGCAAAAAAGCAGTGATAGCCTAGTGGTATAACCATGTGCCTTCCACGGCGAATGGTTCGAGTTCGATCCCGAGGCACGCACCGCTGACTTTTCGAAGTCATGTGCGTATTAGAAATTAATTATCACTTGCTTTGACCGTGAAGGAAAACATCGTGAGGAAACCGGCCTATGTCCTAGAACCAAAAATTCGAGAATTTAATTTTTTTTTCAATTTCGTCAAAAACCGAGAATTTACTTTAACCTCTAGCGGTTAAAAACGGCTTTTGCACTCAGATATCGAAGCGCAAAAATACACTTTCCGAGATGGTGGGATGAAAACGAATATTATCACACAATGCAAATCCCATCGAGTATGTAGCACATTGAAACAACAACACTATTATTATATAGTCGTCAACGCGTCCTGCGAGGTGTCGTGGCACGGGGCCTTTACACCTCGTAAACGTTGTCAATTGAGCTTTATCGATAGTCTGCAGTTGCAATGCATTTTTATTTACCATTAGAAGATTGAAGATGGCTTTATAGTGGAATGTTATTGGATCTATCCTTCTTTCAGATTTAAGTGAGAAAGATATTCGGTTATGTACGGTCAGGGAAATGGATCCTTTAGTAGGTACACTATCATTCATATTTGGTCGTATATTCAAACTTCGAAGCAATCCGAATCCGAATTGCTTCGAAGTTTGAATATACCTCAATATACGACCAAATATACATGATAGTGTACCTGCTAAAGGATCCCTTTCCCTGACTGTACAAACGGATGTACTAATACCTCAGATCATAGAAACAAGGAGGTATGCCATCATAGCAAATTAGTACGGGAACAACTGATGCCACTTTTAGTACATTTTTCGACACAATTATGCGCATAATTAAGCGCTCCTTGTGAATAAAAAGATCTCCCACGCATTGAACATTCTGCACACCCTCAATCTAACACTGTTAATCGTCACTCAACACTAGCACTAAACTAAAACACTGTATTTATACCATCGATCGTGTTCGGTTCGTCGCCAGCACGTACGTTTTTAATATGAGCAATTTGCTCAAGATCAGGCATCAAGCTCGATAGCGCCTTGGCACATCTCCTTGTTTCTATGATCTGAGACTAATACTAACCTATACTACTAACCCTTTGCAAAAATGGCTGTATCTTGGGGGTACCCTTAGGTAATAGAAACAAGGGAGATGTGCCATGGTGCTATTGAGCTTGACGCTTTACAAGTGGTTCCCATACTAATTTGCTATGATAACATATAGCCTTGTTTCTATGATCTGAATGGTATCACATAGTTATGAGGTTATAAAATCCCGTCACTGATGTCTCTGTACATTTTCACTCAAGCAACCTACTTGTAGGTTTTATACTTAAAGGTGCAACAACTTTATAGGAGTAGGGATGTCATAAAAAGGAAATACAATACTGCTGATTATATTGTACCTAAATCATACTCATTTACTCAACTACACACATCACGTCCACAGTTAGACGCATATTGCAACGATTTTGCTTACATGTAATGTATAGAGAATATGCTAAAAAATACTAGCACTTTACCGATAGGAACCGTAAAAGTACCGATGAGTAACTTTATTTAAGGACTCTGTACCCGCACATCGGTACCTAATGATGAAACCCAAACCACAGATAATATAATACTATACGTACAGATGCCTCATCTTATACAAAGAAATGTGACCGATTTAGCGCGGGCTATCTTCGGGCTATACATTTTTCCATGCTTAAAGCATTTTTCAAAATTTTAACAAATATTTTTTATGACGTATTTTTTCAAGTTCTCAATTTTACACAAACTTCAATAACAAATCGATACATATAACGCCATCTATTATGAGTTGTTTCAACAAATGTTACTTTGTTCCTGATGAGACCCCGTGCCCAAACACATATCGCCAAGTAATTCGATTACATTTTCAATTTTATAAAACTGGGCGTCAAGTGTCATGAGTACGGCCATAATATTAATCAGAGTAGGGTAACAAGATTTGGAGCACGTAATCGGACGGTCTCAGCGGGGTGCGGGACACTTTATTAGATTGTCGCCCCAACCTGCCAGCGAATGAGAAGAAACGGACGATGGGAAAACAAAATCCTCGCATGAGTTTGTTGCCAAATGTATGAGGTGGGAATGCGTATGGTTTTTAAAAGAAAGAGGAATTTTAAATTGTAAATAGGTCAGAGAAATGCAGTATATTGGTGTATAACAAAACGATGTACAAAAAAAATACGCGGCGTCAGCGTCACTAATCAATTTTTTGCTCAGCATCAAATATACCATTGAAATATTTTATTCCATTGACATAAATTATATTAATATTTAGCTATATAAACTGTGCAGCTTAGTATAATGTTTATTTAGTGACAACAACACACAAACAACCTAAAAAATAATCCAATTTTCACAGCAAAGTGCATCACTGATCAAAACATTTCTTTATAATCACCACCAATAATAATAATCGACATTTCAGTATCTAACACCGACGACGCCGCGTCATTTGACAATAGCGTCACACACAGATGAAACAATTGGTGACGCGCAATGACGTCTGCACGCCGAAGGGTGACAAAGCCACCGATTTTAACCGGAATCCGACAGCACACAATAGTTCACAAAAAGTTGCCCTCACCTTGCACCTCCCCGCGCCCCGCGCCCCGCACCTACAATAAATTACTCTCCCAATGATTTTTAGTCCGTGCGACACATTCGCATGATTTATAACACGCGCGAACAATGCTAACCGGTTACGGTATAAATCCGTGAGCATTGGGGGTGTTACTGAAAAGCTTGTTGTTTTCAATGTTCGAATAGTAATTATTGTTAAACATATGGGCAGTATGTATTTTAAAGTTATTGTTGTGTTTGAATGACTGGTTGAAAAGAATTTTAAAATTAACTGTCAATGAATTTTTGAAATGCCAAAAAATAAGAGATTCGTGTACCTACTTGACACTGTTAAGTATACATATACAACATATAATATACAATGAAACAGTAGCTGTTGATATTGTGTATCTAAAAAGTTCCTTGGCTCTAAAAACTTTATCAACATCATATTTCTTCCACATACCTATGTAGGTATATCCTCAGTAGTTCAGCTCCATAAGTAGGTACTTCACAAACTTATTTCTTACCAACTAACAAGTAACTTAACTCAGAAAGTTTCATCTCAACTTTGTTCAATAAAAAATCTTAATAACATGTACACAAATAAATCTCAGGGAATGGTAATTTACGTTTTCTCAATCATAAACACTGTGATGTACGAGTCTGAAGCATATCTTCGAAAACAGAAACATTGATATTTACGCCACCGTTATTCGAATCGGTATAAAAAACAAGCACGGCGCGATTGAAAACAAGAACATTTTTTTCCTCAACAGATAAGAAATCATCATTACCGTCAAATGGCAGGGGATTCCGAAATCCATTCTCATCATTACTCTCGCGACATTGACTGCTCAGCACGCATCGCCAATAAAAACACGTCGGGACCTCCTGCAGGCATGTTTATTTTGTCACACCGCTCCCTACTCGCGCACCCCTTGCCAAGGTATTATAATTAAGCTCATTTGTTATTTTTGCTCTATTCAGCGGACGCTGTGGCGCGCAGGCGCGATAAGCCCGCCTGTATAGGTGCGTCATTAAAGCCAGTTTTTTGATGCGCACGCGACTCCGACCCGCATTATCTTTTTATCGTTGCACCCCATGTGCACGGATTAACGAGTGGGACAGAGGTTTTGAACTTTGACGAATATTTTAGATTCAGTTTGCATAAACTTTTACTATGTAGTTAATATTTAATAAAAAATACTCAAATATGACTTAAAATTAATTAATGGTAAGCTATCAAATAAAGTGATCATTAGTCTAACCTGTTGTGATTTAAAATCACAGCATATTTTCATACTTGTTGATATATATATTTTTTTAAAACCGGTACATAAAATTAAAAGTAAAAACCAATTCGACAATATCATCCGAACCATTCATAATAAAAACCCCATACTTACTATGAGGGGTTCTAAAAAAACTGAACATCAGTGCGTTACCTCTGGCTATAGGTGCACAATAGCGCGCGCGTGTCACCCGTGTGTCACCGAACAAATATTGCATTACCCTCGCCCCCCGCCCCCCGCACCCCGCACAGCACGCGCCGTGTGTCGTGAGAGTCCATTGTTTAGTCCCCAGCAACGCTCGCGGCCTGGACACCCCACTCGCTAATCCCACGGAAATTGCATCGTAAGTGGCACTGATTTTTTTCGTTAATTTTTGTTGTGTTTAGTTTTTGGTACGGAGTTATTGATTTTCTTTTTCTTTTGTTGGCATACACAAGTAGGAGTAATTCATATTTTAGTCAAAGATTCTTTTTATCATTTTGTTTTTCTTATTTATTTTAACACTTAAGCGATTTTGAGGTTATCATCATTAATAACCTTCTCTTTCGTAATTTCAGTATACATACAATCTTTTGAATTATCAGGTAGGTGCTAGGTAGGTGCTAGGTAGGTACTAGATACAATCATACAACGTATGAAAATTACACTCTTGAACACGTGCTATCTTGATCTATGATTTGGCGTTGTATCCCACCAAGAAACTGCCATCTGTTGCCTCAGAGCCGAAGGGATGCTTCGTGACAACGTGATTGATGTTACCCATCCACCAAGTTGCCTCTTACGGTAGGTATCTCAGATCATAGAAACAAGGAGATGTGCCAAAGCGCTATCGAGCTTGATGCCTGAGCTTGAGCAAATTGCTCATATTAAAAACGTACGCGCTGGCGACGAACCGAACACGATCGATGGTATAAATACAGTGTTTTAGTTTAGTGCTAGTGTTGAGTGACGATTAACAGTGTTAGATTGAGGGTGTGCGGAATGTTCAATGCGTGGGAGACGTTTTTATTCACAAGGAGCGCTTAATTATGCGCGTAATTGTGCCGAAAAATGTACTAAAAGTGGCATCAGTTGTTCCTGTACTAATTTGCTATGATGGCATATCTCCTTGTTTCTATGATCTGAGGTAGGTATATATGGCGAGACGTGAAGTGGTTTTGTCTTAAGAACAACATCCTCTAGATTTCAATAAAAAAAAAACCCTGAGTAAAGGGCAACCCTTTGCACGTGAGTGAAAATGCACGTATTTTTAAAAGAAGTCTCTGTTAATTAATTAACAGACAGAGACAGAGAGAAAGTCGCATGGAGGAGACATAACGCTTTTTTCTTTAATTTAATTATTATTTTATTTGACATAGGTACAATTTACAATTCTGATTAACGTTGACATTTAAATTATTTATTTAACTTATAATTATGTACTAAATAAATATTACCTATGTACTTGACATTGATCAGTCCTTAAAATTTATTTATCCTGTGCCAACATTTGCATGCCGAAAAGTTGTTTATGGTGATGCTGATATTATTGTACCACTTAACACCAAAATGTACCCATATTACGCAAATAAATATATGATTGATTCATTGATTTCTTTACGTGACGATTTCTACCAGTTATCTTCTACCGCAAGCCACGTTACGGAACTTCGTTTCAAAAACTTGCGAACTATTCAAAAATATCCATTGATAAAAATTATGCATTCACTACATTTAAGATATCATAGCTTCATATTCAAATAGAAAAACACCCAAAATGAAGTGCTCATTCAAGCACAAAATATCCAAAAAATCCTGCAGTCCAAAGAAATAACATTCAATTAGAAAACAAAAGGGCTTAAGGGTGGCTATCGTGACCGCCATCAAAGCATGCGGGCAAGGAAATTATTAATTTGGACCTATTAACGTTACCTACACCAATTGAGGACAAAGAGGTCCCCTCGTACCTTCGAATACCTTTTTAATAAAGGGATATGGTAAGCTGTTATGTCTTTGACAATGAATGATGAGTTTTGGGAGGTCAGAGGTTGTGAGGAAGTTAGGGTTTCCGTATTGATGGAGGTAACTGAGTTAAGGAAATATGTTTAGTAAAAAGAAACATGAATTCTTGTTTGATTTTTTCGTGACGTAGCTTTTATTTTCTTGTAAAATGCAAAAACATGGTTTGAGTCTTTCATTTTAAGTAACTTTAAAGGAAAATATAATCAAAGTCAGCACTGTAATAGGTCGCCGCCGTCAGACCTTGGATGGGTGACCGTTCTATACACATACATACACTACAAACAGTCGGTCCCGGTTGTCATAAGAATGTCTTTGACATTCGTTACGGTTAGTCAGGACTTCAGGAGCCCGAAAGTCTGACAACTGGTTTAACATTCGAATACCCAATAATCGGGTTGTGGAGGTCACTTAAAATATTGATATTCAGCCGCCACTAGTTAAAGTGGAAGCCGACTCCATTCTAATTTGTGAAAAGGCTAGTAGGATGAATTATTATATTTTTTTTTATTTCGAAGCATTTCCAATGCATTCTCTAGAAATGCAAACACTAACCCACAAAATGCTCCCTCAGAAACCCTACACCTCAAGTAAACCACATAAAACACCTCACACTCACGATATAAGGGTTCAATTGTTACCTTTTGATGTGTACTAAAAACGCTTAAAACTATCTCCGAGGGTTCTGCATGCGGGCTCTCTATTAGCCGGACTCTGACGCGGCGGTGCGGGCGACACCTTCACAAAGTGCGGCCTTATTTAATTTCTCACTACATTTTATGCTACAAAGGGATTTTAAGGGATAACTAGTTTAGTTAGGGTTACCGCTCGTGTGTAAAACATGTGGAAGAATGGTTTTTAAAGCTGCGGTAATTGGTGGTAATGCTCTAAGGTAGCCGTGGTAATTGTTTTAAGTATTCTGTAGACATATCTTAATAGAGGAAATGTTTAGGTAATCGTTGTTGTTCCACCGACAGTATAATTATAATTAGACCATATTTATATAAGATTTGAGTGTCACAACAAGAGCTAGACTTGCGCTTGGCCGGTTTTTTTCCTATAAATAAACTGAATTCGATTTTTGACAATATTTAACTACTGTCATAGCTATGCCTACCTAATGGAATCGCATCAATTCTCATAATATAAGCCATTTACCTGTAGGTACATAAGACAGCAAGTCAGTCAACAAGACCACACGCAATCATCATCATTACCAACCGGGAATCTTTAAACATCCTCAAATCATGCATTATAGCAAACAATTGACCAATTTTCTAAAAAGATAATAGCTTTACAACGGTAACTGGAGCCGGCCGCGTCCGTCAGCTGACTGCAATCAATATGGTTGATTTAGTACAAGTAGTGGTGGCACCTACACGTACCTGAGCCACCTTAGCCAATTGGTGGCGCATTATTTCAGACACATACAGACACAGGGACATAATAATTATCTTATTACTAGTATCGCCTGTGGTAAAAATTTGACCAATTGTGTTGGTTATATTTTTTGTGGAAAAATAATAGCTTTCTGCACTTCTTATCCACATAAACTTTTATTAAGCCAAATCTCGCACTCCTCCGTGCGCGCAATATCTATGCATATAAAATGGGGTAGGTACAAGTTTTCTCTTCACGTATATAGATACCGACTGTCTTATTTTATCTGTGAAAGAACAACAGACTGTTGTACCTTGGTTTTGCTAGGGACTACTGCTTTTAGTTAATTAGGGTTCCGTACCAAAATGGTAAAAAAGGAACCCTTATGGTGCGACTTCGTCTGTCTGTCTGTCTGTCACACCTGCTTATTTCAGCAACTACTTATGCTATCGACTTGAAATTTGGAACAGTTATAAAAAACGCTTGTTTAACTTGAAAAAGTCCATTTTTTTTTTTATTTTCATTGCAAAAGGGGCCGGAGTGGGGGTCCGAAATTTTAAAGTGGGGTTACTAGGTCAAATGACATATCATATGAAAGGGCTTGATTTGCACATTTCAAAATATTTTTTTATTTTATTTTATGTCTCATAGTTTTCGACATATGATGAAAAATGTCCAAAAAAATACCATTCCCCCCCCCTTATCTCCGAAGTTTGCGGGGCGAAAAATCTGAAATAATTAGAGTTGATAGGAATTGACCCAAATATGGTACCAAAAATAAAACGATGTTCCTAACTAGTACAGTTTTTTCAAAATCATCAAAATTCCTTCACAAACAAACTTAGTTATGCGGTCCGGATTTTTCACTTTATACGTCCAAAAATGTACGGAACCCTCGGTGCGCGAGTACGACTCGCACTTGCCGGTTTTTTTTTTATTTAGTTTGTAGATCAGAGTTGCTTATTAGGAATTAATTCAAATTTCCATCCAAAAAAAAGGAAAAATGTTAATGCACATTAATTTTAAAGCCCTATTGGTTTTTGGAGCCCAAAAAAAATAGATTTAGTTTTAGATCTCATACTTAACATCTATACTGGACAAGGAGCTACAACAAAATCCATTGTTTTAATTTCAAATCAAATTGATGAATAAGAAAACTTAGAAACAATGATCCCGTACGAACCAGTAACAATGCGTTACCACTGGTTCAAGGTACTTGAGACAATAACCTCTGAACACGTACTGTTGCTCGGTGGCACCCTACGCCGTACCTGACAGCACCTAACTGACTCAATTGATCCACATGTGGGTCACAGGAATAGGACGCGCGGTAGAGTCGCGATAAACCAAGACCAATATATTTTGATTGTTTATTATTGAGTCTTAATCATCAAACAAATATATTAACAATTATTGCTTGACAATTAAATGATCCGATTGAAATCAATGTTTTGACTTTGACATCTTAGGCACAAATTCACCAATTTCTTGATGAAATTATTATTTCTATTGTTTCGATTTTCCAAGTATAGAAAATATTGCGAAAAAGAAATAAAACTGATGCACTATTAAAAAAGTTACGATAATTTATTATTTGAATAGTTATTACTAAATTAATGATAATCGTGCACGGTAAAAAATACTCAACGCTAACACTGAAAAACCGAATCTTAGTTGATTTTTTGATTGTTGATTCCCTTTTGGTTGAGTTGACATCAAATTGTGTTAAAAAAACTGTTCCATGACGTTCGTTTTGACAAAAATAAAATTGAAAACACTTTTAATTTTGTTGATTTAACAAATCATGTCGGTAGGTGCTATATTAACCCAAAATATATGTTAAAAAAAAAGGTTAAATCAACTTCAAAAAGTTTTTTAGTGTAGGTCAACTCAACGCCATGCTCTGTGTTCACGTGGATCCTATTAACTAAATTGTAGTTTGAGTCACCGGCCACCTGGCGGGCGATCACCTTAAATGTCGTCAATTGACTGTCATCATCTGTGCACGAACATACAGATGTATTTAATTGAACAATTTGGTGGGGCTTTGTAGATAATATCAATCTGTATACTCTGTAAAATGTGGATTATCACACTGTTTACCTGATTAAACAAATGATGATCAGAGTAGTTGGGTTTTTGAAAATATACAAGCAACAGCCGAGACTTCTAAAATTTTTTTTTGTCTTATTGAGTACCTACTAGAAGTGATTAAAGCACTATATCCTCAAAAAGACGGCCTTTCCTAGGTTGAGCCACAAGAACTATTTTTTAACGATTAATGGTGCCGATTTGACGGTTCTTATGTTCTGTTATTTTTCAATGATACCTATCTGTATGAAAGAGAAAAAGTGTGACTAAAATTAGTTTTGTGCGATGTACAACACAATAAACATCACTGTTTTATTTAAGGCAATATTACTTTGCTTAGTAGGTATGTACGTAACGGACGTTCCACGCTACTTTACTAATTCTTATAGTATCTATCCAGCAGCCGAAAAGAAACACTCATTCCTGATTTACTCGTACAAGCTTGGATTTCTTTCTCATTCAAAATGATCGTCATTTAAAGGTGCCTTCAAAGTTTCATCAATGACTGACCCAACAATTAATTCGCCCCCTACCTTCGCGGTCAAAATCATGAAAGGCCCGACCAATATAAAAATTAAAACAATAATTTGCAAAGCAATTAAAAGCTCTCATCGCGTTATCGGGTGATATCGGCCCGCATCGCGCTGACCGGACAGCCCGGCGGCAATTGGTCGCGATGAGGGACCAGACGGGACGCACTTAATGCTACACCAATTACAAATGCTATGATATCGGCGTTGAAAGTCATTTTAAGTGTTGTAATGCGGTGCGATACTTACTACCTACTACGGAAAAGCTCTGTTAGTGAAGTTATCTAAAAAGTATGAATATCTAGATAGTAGGAACCTACCTACCACCTATCTATCCGAACCGCCTTGTGAGTTGATAGTCCTCGTTGCTTGTTTGGACGAAATTTTCGCCATTTTGGTGACCTTCATGTCTTCAGCCTTTATTAAAATAAAAACATAAATACTTTTCAAATTATTATTAATATGCTTGTTATTAAAATTTCAAAATTAGGTCATAATGAGACACCCTCTAGTGTTCCAGAGTCTATCCAAATTATGAATATAGGTACCTACATTCGTTCTGGCTAGGTACAGCATCGATCGCTACCACTCCAGCTTTAATTTACCCCTTACAAAAGCGTAATAACATATTAATGTGTCCGCCAGGGCTGCTATCGATCGCATCACCGCCGTGTAACTTGATACTCGTTACTGAACAATGGCTCGCCAGGTGTTCAACCCTAGCCCGCTGATGGTCGAATCTCTCTTGTAATAATATAGGGGTAAGGATGACTCGAAATTGAAATGCTAATGTTGTTATAGGACCAAAAATTAAGTGAACATGTTTTTTTATATTGTTCGTAGGTAGGTACTTACTGGTTTTTGTCCTGTGTTCAAGTTTGGGGTAATTTTGTGTTTATCTTGTAGGAAAAATGTAGTGATTTTATTATTCTACTTTTAAAATGTTTTGTTGTTTATTTATCTAATAGGTATTTTTGTAAAATTTTATAAAAAAAAGTTAATTTTTGCCTTGAATCGATATAGTTTCTTATTTAATTTAGATTTGATTTACAGAAATGTATCCAATAATGAGTAAAAACCCTAAGCATTTTATGTTAGTGAATAGAAAAAGCAGTGTTACACAGTTTATAGCAGAGGAATCCTTTGACTAAATAATTTAAGTCAACCAAACTATTTTTAGTTTTGTTTACTTGTACGTCAGGGCCACTCAATCTTCGTCTAGTCTATTCAATCATAATTTAGAATCCCTGTCACCAAGATTTGCGAGACAAGCTCGAAATAGCCACAATAGTAAACACTATGAATAACTTACTCGTACAAATATTTTTAGGCAACTTTCTTAGAATAACACATCTCTCAAAAATAACATAAATCTGCATTTAACATTAGCAAAATACGAGTATTATGAAGTCAGAACATTTTATCAATAATAATATCTGTTGAGTATCTATAAAATACTACATAATTATTGTGTTTAGTATTGACGTCAATGAAACGTTATAATTTATAATTTTACTAGCTTCCGCCCGCGGCTTCGCCCGCATTTTTCGGGATAAAATGTAGCCTATGTGTTATTCCAGACTATAATCTATCTGTGTGTCAAATTTCATCCAAATCCGTCCAGCCGTTTCAGCGTGAAGAAGTAACAAACATACACACACACACACACGCACGCACAAACTTTCGCATTTATAATATTAGCGTGATTAGTGGGATAACACTGAAAACATTTATAACACCCAATTTTATAAAATCCCAAAAACATTTTTTTGGGCTCGGTTACGTCCCAGTCCGATTGTTTTTTCTAGATTATTTTCTATGTACAGACAAGGCTTTTTTAGAGTATTATAATACCTAGTCCCTATCTATAGATAAAAACTCATATCAACCTCAGCTTTCGTTTTTTGCAAGCACCGAAATTAATTTGTTCTATTGTACCTAATTGATTTCCCTTTAACTTCCGCTCACCTCCGGGTACAATATACCCTAATATACTGAAACCGTTTAATTACAACTCACAAACCATAATCCACAAACATAATCCGTTGACCCAGTACAAGTCAAACAGACTCAAATTTATTAATCGCTGGGTCTTCGGGGCCCGTGCAAACATTGCAGGGTTACGCTTAAGTAATTACCGTGGAGCCTGCTCTCATAACTTGCCATCGACACTCGATTGTTTAGTGTGTGTTAGCTTAATTTGGGGTTAGGTAGTATTAGAGATTTCAGGTTAAGTACGGAAGAGCGGATATATGAGTTTTACCTCAGATCATAGTAAACAAGTAAGATGTGGCATGGCGGTATTGAGCTTGACGCTTTAAATTCTGATCAATATGATTATGCCGAACGCGATCGATGATATAAATACAGTGTTTTAGTTTAGTGTGAGTGATGAGTGACGAATAACAGTGTTATATTGAGGAATTTTTAATGTGTGAGAGATCTCTATTCACAAAGGAGCGTTTGTAAATGACTGACTGACTGACTTTAAATACATTCGGTTTGAAACAACCTACCCCAACTATAATTATTAGTATCAATTGTATCAATGCACTCGGAAAAATAACTACAGCAAGGATTTTATTGAGTCACATTGTATCACGATTTATGTGCCCAGTTCCTCTAGCAGGATAATATTACAATAAGGAAAGAATTCTCTTATAAGGTATGCATTTAAATATTCTATATGGAAATTCTTTCCTATGATAATACGTGGACGAAGGAAAAACGAAGTCTATCTAATATCACATTCCATAATTTGTAACAGTTAAGAGGAAATGCATTATTAAAGTGGACGTACACTTCTTTAAGACTATGAATGAACATTTTTATAACATTGGTTTGTATTTTAATCCCTTACATAAAAACGATGATTAAAATAAACAACTCTTATGTCAATTGTCATCTCTATTCATTGTCATACAAATACAAGGACAGTTGTACATTTAATCAGTGGTTAAATTATGAGACGTTTATAAGTAAAAAGGTAAATCAGCTAGCTGCACCACCGCGACCGCATGCCTGATTGTTTTTAATTTGAGACGACAATTTTGGAATCGTATTTTATTTTCGCATTAAATAAAATATCGTCGCTACAAAACGAATCAGAATATAAAACTGAAGTAACATTTAAAATCATATTTTTTAAATAGCTATTATTGCCCGCGACTTTGTTTGCTTTAAAATGGATGAAAAGTTAAATTTCATCCAAATTCGTCCATTAATTTCAGTGTGAACGAGTAACAAACACACACACAAAATTTCGCATTTTTATATTACTGTGCTTAAATTCAAATCATTGACCATTTTTCTGTGGCAACCAGCATCAAAATTAAATATCATTGATACGTACCTACCCACGCACCTATTACAGACAAGGTTTTAATTACAGCAGTACCTATACACACAGAATATGATGGGAGGGTTCATGGCAATCTCAATCCATTGTTTGGCGCGCAAACAAAGTGAATGCGTCTTACCCCCAGGTGAAACTAATAACTTTTACCACCACCCCGCAAACATGTAGAGTATGATCATATTTTGTGTACCTACACTAGTGCGGGATAGTGTGATCGAATACTATCGATGGCATATCTTTGTTTTGCGAATTATGATCCCGTTACTTATAAAAAAACCGGCCAAGTTCGAGTCGTACTCGCGCACCTAGGGTTCCGTATCATTTTTGGACGTATAAAGTGAAAAAATCCGGACCGCATAACTAAGTTTGTTTGTGAAGGAATTTTGATGATTTTGAAAAATCTGTACTAGTTAGGAACATCGTTTTATTTTTGGTGCAATATTTGGGTCAATTCCTATCAACTCTAATTATTTCAGATTTTTCGCCCCGCAAACTTCGGAGATAAGGGGGGGGGGGAATGGTATTTTTTCAGACATTTTTCATCATATGTTGAAAACTGTGAGACATAAAATAAAATGAAAATATATTTTGAAATGTGCAGATTAAGCCCTTCCATATGATATGTCACTTGACCTAGTAACCCCACTTTAAAATTTTGGACCCCCACTCCGGCCCCTTTTGGAATGAAAATAAAAATATTTTTGGATTTTTTTCATTTGCAATAAAGTTGAACAAGCATTCTTTATAACTGTTCCAAATTTCAAGTCGATAGCATGAGTAGTTGCTGAAATAAGCAGGTGTGACAGACAGACAGACAGACAGACAGACGAAGTCGCACCATAAGGGTTCCTTTTTTACCATTTTGGTACGGTACCCTAAAAATTACACTTTTAACCACTGATGATAAAATTTTAGATGATAAGATATCTACAGCTATCCTTGTCATTTCTATGCCAATAAATAGGGATGTCAATTGACATAGGAGCTATTTATGTTGAATAACATTTATTCATCGTTCATAAGTATGGGGGAATATCTGCAGGTTGCAAGACTCCGCTTATTTCTTTCTATCGGGTTTTTCCGAAGTCCCCAAACCAGAGTAGGTATAGTCACAGACCCAGACCCTAAAAAAGACGTCAGTAATTCTTAAAGAGAAGAAAAGGACTAAGTATACTGCGTTTCGGTTTAAAGATATGTTATCGTTTAGTGATTAAAAGCTTCTTTCTTTTCCCTACATACATAAACTAAGGATGAAACTCGTATTCAAGATTGGCGTGTGAAAAATATAATGTAATCTGGTAGATAATCAGTCGATAATCTTGCTAATATTATAAATGCGAAAGTTTTTGAGGATAGATAGATGGACGTATGGATGGATGGATGTTTATTAACTACTCTTTCACGAAAAACTACTGAACGGGTTTTAATGAAACTTTACAGTACCTAATATAGCTGATACATCAGAACAATAGGTACATAGGCTACCTTTTATTCCGAAAAACTCGGGCAAAGCCGCTAACAGAAGCTAGTTTTCCAAAAATATCTTAACATTTTTTTTAATGCGGTAAGGCCATATTACTGTCTCCGTTCCAGTAAAATCTTGGTAACATATTCACCTACCTAATAACAATAAAATGTAATACCTTCACAGAGATCCGTTAGCAGCATGTTGTACCAAAGAATTATTCATTACGTGCGGGTGGGGGACAAACACATAACCTCGCTGTTATTGCGTGCGTAAGTAACGACACGTGTGCCATGCTCTTATGAATTGTCTGCTTTGTAATGTTTACCTCTTCAAACCAAATGTGGTCTTGCAACATGAGAAAAAACCAGCCAAGTGCGAGTCGTATTGGCGTTCCGAGGGTTCCATTTCCATTCCGTCCTTGGCCTTATAAAAGTTAAAAAAATCAGACCGCATAACTAAGCTAGTTTGTGAAGGAGTTTTAGGACTTTTCGTGAAGTCATATAAAGTCCTTTCATAGCTATTCGACTAGGTAACCCTAGGTAGGTACTTTAAAATTTCGAACCCCCATTGCGGCGCTTTTTGCAATGAAAATAATACTATGGTCCGTAATAGTAATAAGTTAATAAGTCAATATAACTTGTAGACAGACAAGTTACCACTACATTTTCTACATTCCTTCTCCAAGTTCTGGGATATATCACACAAAAGCTATACAGATCAAGATATTACAAACTTCAGCCATAAAGCCCTAGCAACGAAACTTTCACTCCACTGCGTATGACGTCAGCGCAGATAAAAAAATCTGCCTCGTCACCTCCAGAGCAGTTCGAGTCATTGTGCACCTGCCAGTGTGACGTCATTAATTATCACCCCCCCCCTCTCCCCCGGGGTCACCCCCTGTCACCCACTGCTCCTGTTGTCTGAGTCTGAAGTAACCGTGTTGTGTCAAGGTGATTCTATTGTTTCAACTGGGCTGGTGGTACTGAGTTAACGGAAGATTAGCTAAAAAAGTATTATAGGTAGCCGCAAGTGCCGATTGATAGTGGTCAATATTGTCAATAATCAATTGATATAGAGTGTCTACCTAGGTAGGTACCCTTTTCCGTGTGGCAAGGTTTAGGCCTTCTGCACATTACTTATACGAAAATTTCTTGTCGAACATGCAGCAGACAAAATGACTTGTATGTGCGTGTCTGATCCGACATAAGAAAAAATATCTTGTAATATGTATGGTCTCATACCTAATTATAACAACCAATGCGACTGAATTTCTAATAAGACACTAGAAGTTTTCTTAAAATGTGCAGAAAGCTTTAGAGTATTTTTTCTAAACGCACCTACGTAACAAGATTTACGACAATGACAAAATTACGACTTTTATATTCGTTGTCTTGATCTTTAAAACATTACGTTAACTAAATTTAATCCCTATCTAGCGCTTAACCTCCAAATTAAACAACAATTAAGTCGTTGCAGCTCGGTGCTGCCCGCCTCGTGAGGTGAGTTGCTGTCGTTGATTAACGATCTGGCTGACGTGTTTATTGTGTCACGCCGGCACTCGCTACGTCACGGCGACTCGCCAGGGAAGATATCATTAACTTTTAGACTCCTAAGTCATTCGCCTGGCTTTAAGTGAGGGACTTTGGAGTTGGCTAAGTTGTAATCCACTATAATCTGAGCTTAGGACAAGATTTAAACAAAGAAAAACTAGTAAATGGTAGGAGTGACCGGTTCATGTCGACCTATGACGAAAACAAAGCGCGCAATAACGCCATCGGTTCATTCATGATTGATATACGAAAAAACCGAAAAAATAACTTTGATTCGACTTTCATTATGAAATCCGCCGAACAGTGAAATGCGCTGCCGGGGTTGGTGTTCCCCGATAGTTACAATCTGGGTTTCTTCAAGTCGCGAGTGAATTGGTTTCTTCTATGCAAGCGTGCTTCATCGCTCCAGGCTGGATGGCGGTTAAACGCAAGCCTATTACTACCTACCTACCTACTACCTTTGAGAAATTGCCGCAAGAACTAATGAAAACATAATTTCCCTTATTTAGTTCCTTGAAATATTTCTACACCTCATCGCTCTAATTAATAACACCAAAACACACAACTCGATCCGCTCCAAAGCTGCGACTATCAATCGCGTCATACCTCAAACACGCAGCCACGCGGGCGGAGATTGAAAACGAAGTTAGTTTAATGAGGTAGCTCCGTGTTGCGGTGGCGACACGACACGACGACGCGGCGACATGTCACCGCCACCTTCCGAGGTAGGCAGACTGCCAGTAATTAATGAGGATGAGGTAAAGTTGGGGAGTTTATGCTGAAGTTTGGGCTCTAATAGCTGCGTCGATTTGGTTTTAAAAAGTATTTCGATTGATCATCGTTAAAAGAACTGTAATAGTTGCAATGAATCGCGAACATACATTTATTATATATTCATATAGGTAGATGAAACTCGCACTCCTGTGTAGAATACATACCAATATAATTTGTCAAAGTCCAATTTAATTGCTTATTTTGTTGTCAAGAAGGTATGATGAAAGACTGCTGTAAGCTCTGAAGCCCAATTCTCATAATTAAAAATGAGTTCCGATTTGGTTTCGATATAATCTCAAAGCCATTTTGTCAAAAATTGTATTTTCTTATCCGTTTTATGTTGTCATTCAGTACATGAGAACACCATTTGTGACATTTAAGGTATTACCTATTGAGATTAGCTATATCGAAACCAAATCGAAATTATATTTTGAACATTCTTATTAGCGAGAATTTTCGTTTTTCAGAAATTAAAAATTTGTGCCATTGCATTGATATTTAACATGAGCATGACACAGAATATAAATTGATTCTTGAAAAATGTGATCACTTTCTAGACTTTTTAACATGTGCTTGAATGAAAGAAAACAAAACATCATACTTTTTTGTTTTTTTTTTTTTTTTTATTAAATTATAGGCTCGCGTTTGACCGCCATCTCGCCTGTTGTTAAGTGATGATGCGGTCTACGATGGAGCACGCTTGCCTAGAAGAAACCGATTCACTCTCGACTTGAAGATACCCAGATTGTAACTGTCGGGGAACACCCACTCGGGCAGCGAATTCCATTGTTTTGCGGTTTTCACAATGAAAGTGGAATCAAAGCGCTTCGTTCGGGTTTTTGGTACATCAACCATGAACCGATGGCGCTTTTTCGTGCTTCTGGCTGTCAGATAGAAAAAAGGGCAGGAGGGAATTAGATCATGCAGATCTGTAGCACACTCTCCGAAATGTATCCGATAAAAAACCGATAGACTAGCAACCTTGCGCCTATGCTCAAGACTTTGAAGCTTAGTCTCTACAAGGGAGTCGTTGCTAATGAGCTTCTTGGCACGCTTTTCAATGGACTCCAACGCCTCAAGTTGGTACTTGGCTGAGCCATCCCATACTATATATACATACATACATACTTAGGTACTACAGATATTTTATTTTCTTCAATTCCTAGCCTGCACTGGATATATAATGATGACTCACATCTATAATTAAATCCTAAAACATGTGATTAGGTACATTTGAACCTTTCGACACGATACCAAGACCTTCTTAAATAACGTGGGCACTAAACTTGTTCGGGACAGCTAAAGAAATGGGCCAACGTAAGAAGTCGGGAGATGCCGAGAATGCGAGCCGTCGCACCTACAGGTCATAAATCGCGGGACGGACCTTGAGCGAACAATTAAACGTTTCTACAACTATGCGAACACGACTTTGGTAACGTGTGGCCATGAAATTAACTTGCGCTGTTGACTACGTAGGTACTGGTACCGATTCTGTTGTTTACGAACTAAACTAATTTAGTCTTATTATGTCTCTTTCTTATAAAAAACATAAGAGAGCGATAGCAGATATTTAATCCTGTCAAATATAATAGTGCTCTTGAATAATTTTAATGTCATTTTAGTCGTAATCTCAAAAGGTCGCGACTATTTTCCCGTAAATGACAAGGGCGTAGACTAATTTGATAGTTCTAAATATTTTCTGTCCTTTTTCAATGTTATTTGTAAGAAAGAGATATAGTGTGATTAAAATTACCTAGTTTAGTACGATGGTTTTTTTTTATTCGATGATAGGCTTGCGCTTGACCTGTTCAACGGAATCAGCACCACTGTCTGCTACGTAAGTTGGATAACACTAATTTTTACATAAAATCTAGTATATTGACACAAAATTATTCGAGACACTGCTTTTCAGAATCTCATACATTTCAAGAGTTTGTATCTATAACATCCTTTGCGATTTAGTGAAATATTCTCGTGTGCAGATATGATTTGCAAAAAAATATGTACTAACCGACTAGAATTCTGAAAAACTATTTAGAATTCTGATGTAGTCTTCTTCACTTTACTTGCAATTTTGATAATTTTCCATACTCAGGTATAGCATATCATTGCTTAACATCAGGTGAGATGGCGGTCAAACGCAAGCCTATCAATCAATAAAAATAAAAAAGAGGAAACAAGCCTACCTGTTACCTACTGACATACCTACATCCTTATTAGTAGCATGCTCAAAAATCAACAGTCATTCGATACAAAATAAGCATGCTATTGGCAATTTTCTGACACACATGCTACTTGCGCAATAGTAGCATGCTTTCGTGCGTGCAACTTAATGAAACAATCTTGGAGCTACAGTGTTACATAACCACCAGCTAATGTCGTGGCTCCACGCACGGGCCTCCATCCGATATTAAGTTTCGTCAAGGTATTCACATAGCTTGAAAGGGTTCGACGCAATGTAACAAATAAACACGCCTACGTTTATACCTCTTACATGCTACTGTGTCCATTGTGCAAAGAATTTCGTCTTAAAAATCGTACTTAATTTGATTATTACTAGGTACTGTTAATGAAAGAAAGATGGGATTGCATGGTTTTGCATTCCATCTTCTTGTTAATCCTGTTTAGAAGTATTTCTAAACAGAATCACTTCTCTTTTTGCCCGGGAGGCGTTTGAAAAATCACCCCAGCAGAATGTGTTTTTGTTAATATCTCTGAAACCTCTGGAGGAACAGATTATCTACATAAACAAAATCTCGAAAGAAGACAATATTTTTTTGGGGTTGTGACGGAGTTCATCATTTAGTGCTGGCAATCTTCCATTACTGGCCACTTCATCCACTCCATTCTTCCAGATTTGAACTTCAAATTTCAAAATTAGAACATCTCATATTTTATGCATTTATTTCGTCATTCTTTGTCTGGTCTCCAACGACATCACTTCTGACCGCTGAACCGCTGTACTGTTATTATTTATTACCGTGTTTTATTCAATATCAAGATTTGTGTCTGTGGAGACTCCCTCCGACAGCTAGCCGAGGCTGAGAGGACAGAGGAGGGAGGCTCTTCGCGACACGGTGACATACCAAAACGTTGCGATAGATTATAACAGTGCAATTTAGAACATCGTACTTTTCTAATATTCCATATAATTGAGTAACGGGAGAAAAACCCTAAAAATACTTATTACTTACCCTTTTCCTAGACATATAATAACAACACATTGTCCACACGATATCTAATAATACGTTATGACGTAGATAACTCGATTAGTGCGGCGGTGAGTCGCACCGTTGTTGTCTATTATGGTGTGATTTTTCCCATCAATTGCTGCTTCGTGTCAGCTAATTGAATGCAGCGAAGGGCCCAACCCTTGCACGGATGAGCGGCCGTATTCTGATGTACTTAGGTATTTTTAGCTGTTATGGAAAAAGCCATTAACTATCTACGGATCGTAGATCGCTAGAAGATCAAAACGGCGCAGTTATTTTGTTGGTTACTTGTAGTAATTTGTAAGTATTTAGGAGTGTTCAAGCATCCCGCTGTTTGAAGTAAAAGCCGATCCAAATTAACATCACATTTTGTCTGAGTACGTCCATTGCTTGTCAGCCTGACTATTCTGTACCGACTCGCCGCGTGATATCACCGCGAGAACTGCTGTTTGAGAACGTTTGAGGGAGAATGTCACGGTGAGATTCTCCCTTGAACGTTCGCAAACAAATTGACAGTACTCGCGGTGACACCTATATCGCGGCGTGTCGGTATAGATAGAATAGACAAGCAGGTCATTAAAACTAAGATAATAAAAGATTCTTGTTGGACAATAAATCATAGTAATAAATAAGTACGAGTACATAGTCAAAACTTACAAGTTAGTAAAGCTAAGTGCAGAAAAGCGATGCCGCCACTCTGCCGGTGTGACTGGAGGCAACCGCGTCTCCCCGCGGACGCGACTCAATCTGCCGACCAGATAAAATAGCAGTTTAATATTATGTGCCGAGTAAGTAGAGGTAGATACTTATAATTTTGTAAATTCTGTGTAGGATCACGTTTATGGACATGACGACGATATTCTGTTTCAATTAATTTGATGGTATAATTTCATGAAGAATTTGATCAATCTCGTGAACGAGACTTATGTATTGGTAGTTTAAGATTGGTAATTTAAGATTTTGAAAAAAATATTAAGTAGTGCATAAAATGCAGTGATAGGCGAATAGTAGGTATGCGCCTCCCACGGCGAAGGTTCGAGTTCGATCCCGAGGCACGCACCGCCTTTTCGGAGTCATGTATACGTATTAGAAATTAATTATCACTTCCTTTAACGGTGAAGAAGAATCCTGAGGAAACCTGCATGCCTGAAAGTTCTCCATAAAGTTCTTGAAGTGTGTGTGTGAAGTCTGCCAACCCGCACATGGCCAGCATTGGTGGACTAATGGCCTATCCCCTCTCATTCTAAGAGGCCCGTGACCAGCAGTGGGACAGCTTATAAAATGGGCTGATATTATTATTATTATCTATAAGTAGTGTATAAAGCGTAAGAATTTGACTGAAAACGAAGATTAATACTTTTGAATGGAAAACCAAAAGCAATTCATAGGTAAATGAAAAGTTAATTGACTATGCAGTAGGTGTGTTGGCTACAGACAATATTGCCGCCACCTGAATTAATAACATCGTTCAAACATTTGCAGCCGGCGCTAGTGAGACCGTGAGCCCTCGCCTTTACGTACAATAAGCAGGTTCTAGGAGTCTGCGGTGCGCCAAATAACAGGAGCGTCCCACAAAGGATAGATAATATTATTAATAACCGTTACTGCTAATAGGCGAATACGACTCTAGCTGATTGAAATTCACATGTTTTAGATTTGTGTCCTTGAAAAGATGTCACAGTTGCTTATTTACGCAACTACCGACTAATGCGTTCAACTTGAAATTTGGAACGGTTATAAAGAATGCTTGCCCAACTTTTTGTAAATGAAAGAAGTTAAAAATATTAATTCTGTTTCAAAAACAAACTACCTAATTAAATGAAAAACTTCTTAAATTTTCTTAAATCTTCAGTTTACATAAGGAGAGTATAATATATAGGTAGATATTATACAATATAGGAGAGTATTAATTCAATAAGTTCTTAATCAGTCCGCGACAATCATTAAATACTTAGGTACCTACAGACTTAATAATAGGTTAAACTTTTAATGAAACAAGTTTTATGTGATCATCGTGTACCTAGGTATAGTTATTATCTAATTCTATTATTTGAAATTTCAAACACTTTACAGCGTTCGTAATCGCAGGATGAGTAATGAATTTAAAAAAATATTTCAACCTACCGCACAAGGTCAATAACCTCATAAACAAACACTTAAAACGGAATCTCAATATCAGCAAAATACATTACCTCAAAATATAATTATGAATCGATGTTCGACTGAACAATTTACAACGGACAATAACGTGCGAAACAATGGTGGAATATCCGAATCCACACATCCGCGTCGGCTACAATCTGGCGGACGCTTTACCTGAAAATCCGCATTAATTCATATTCCGACGCGAAAACAATGCGGACAGCGGAAACCTGTCCGCGGTCTCACCAGCGGATTTTACACGCGGATGTACACCTCTAGTAACACTTAAACACTCCAAAATCCACTCTAACATCGAATTTATAAAGCTGAAATCCCATTGAGTTACCACTTTGATCGCATTTACTGCAATTCATTCCACAATCAACTTATGCAAGTAAGTGATAAAGTTGAAATCAGTTTGCAGCACAATCACTGGGCATCGGGATGATCTCTCAACCGTTTTGAAAATGGAATAGCAATTCTTGTCACCTGCAATTGGTGTACATTCGAAATACAAGCTTAACTCAATATGTTTATGTTTGGTTTTGCTTTGATATACGTTTGTGAAGTGGTGATTGAAAGCTAAGACCTGCGACCAAGGAAAGTTAAACCTTAGGTTACAACAAATAAGGTTTATTTTCGTACGGCTGTGCTGTAAGTAGACACTGACAGGTGCAACAGTGTGGAAGGCTCGACAAACGGCTGATTTCGCATACAGTATGGCGGTCCATCCGTTTCCGCAGCGATTATGAGGTGGGGTGTGAATCATGAGTAGATAAACCAAAGGCTTAATTGATATTTTTGAACAATGCATTAAACTTGAAGTTTTCATAATTTAATATGTCCCAACAGTAGGAGCTGATTATGACTGAAATGTCACTGGGAATATTAATCATCTGTCTAGCCTTCACAACTAGGTCGAGGGTGAGGAGGGAATGGATACTGGGACTATCATGCCCAAAATGTTTTTATTTTTTATTTTTGTCTGTCTGCTAGTGCAACATCACTGGCATCACACAAAAAGTACTGAACAAATTTTGATGTAGTTTTCAGTTTGGTAGTTTGGGGGGCTTAACTTAAAATCTAACTACGCCTTTCATCTAATTCCGCTGGGTTGAACCAGAGATACAGTTTGACTTCTCTGTAGTACTACAACCCTACACTAAGCTGCCGTCTATAAGCTTAAAGGCCGCTAAATGACAAATTCTTATTTTGAGCTAGAGCAGAAAAAGGCCGAAAAATTTTCAAACCGATGCTCCTCAGTATCTATAAACATTTTGTCATGTTAACATATACCAAAAAAAAGGTATTTTTTTCAACTTTCTCATGAAGTAAGTTGATTTTGTAAAATATTAATAATTATGTCAATAAATACACATGTTCCTTTCTAACCTTGTAAAATTTTAAGGCTCGCTTCAAGTGTGCAGAACTAAATGGCGGCTAAAGAATCATAACTGCTTTTAAGTTATGGATTTATTAATAACTGCCAAAGGTATTTTTTTGAGACAGGAAATTATTAATATTTACATAGCTATAAAGCAGATAAGTTATTTTGCGTTTTTTAAACCTAGTACGAATGTTATTATATTGATCTTATCCATAACAAAAAAGCAGCTAATTACTTATAGCCGCCTTTTAGCCAAGTAGATATCACTTTGCTTCTCTTCCAAGATATTTTAACAACTTTTAATACAGCTATGCATAACTTAAAGGCGGTTAATTATTAAACCTTTTCATATAACTGCTTTTTAGGCTAGCACTATCCACATCTGTATTTTTCGAATCCTGCAAAATTAAACGTTAACTTATGAAATCAAACAAAGTTTTTGCAAAGACAAAGTTGCAAAGCCACAAAACTATTGGGCATGGTGAAAACAAAATAAAAAATTGCAACCTTTTCTAAACGAATTAAAAATTAAATAATTATTTGCAAAAACTATATCCAAAAATCGCATGGCAAACCACAAAATATACCTGAAATTGAAATTTCAGGTGATAAAAACTCGCACTTAAAAATAATGTCATCATTCATAATAAAATTATCAATGTTTTACATTTTTTTGCAATTAGTAAGTACTAACGTTTCACTTAGTTAGATACATAAAACATAAAACAATCGGTTTGTACTAGCATAAAACGTCATTAGAAAATATATTCTTATCAAAAATAAAAGTAATCACTCTGAATTCAAACTTACAATACACATTAGAAAACAATATATATAAATATTTTTTTTAATTTTAACATTTTCACATATTATTATGATATGAATAACAATCTTATATCAATCAGTCTTTATTAGTCACAACCTTAATCAAATGTTCTAATAAGGAAATTGACCCAGAAACGATTGCCAAAAATAATTAAACTAACACATACAACTGGTTACCACCAATACTTACAGCTGAAGTACAGAAGGCCATCAATTCACAAAAGTTAGAACGAGCTTCGGGACCCGACAATGTCCCAAACGAGCTGATGAGAGGTTCAGTCGAAGAACTAAGTCCGATTCTAACTAAGGTATTCAATGATATACTTAACACCGGCATCATTCCAAGTCAGTGGGGAGAATCATATATTATTCTTCTGCACAAGAAAGGAGCCAAAGATGACATTGGAAACTACAGACCAATAAGCCTCATATCAAATGCCTACAAAATCTTTGCAAAAATAATTTTAGAGAGAATAGCAAAAATATTAGACGAAAACCAAACCATAGAACAGGCAGGTTTCAGAAAGAACTACAGTACGATCGACCATATCCACACTATCAAACAAATCCTAGAAAAATATAATGAATACCAGAAGCCTATATACATAGCTTTTATCGACTATTCTAAAGCATTCGACAGTCTGAAGCATAACTACATCTGGTCAAGTCTAAGACAGCAAGGGGTGGACAATACCTATATCAACATAATCATAAACATCTACAGCAAGAGCAAAGGCCGCATAAAACTGGAATCGAAAGGAGACCCATTTCCCATAAGCAGAGGCGTCAGACAAGGTGACCCATTGTCACCCAAACTGTTTAATGCGGTTTTGGAGAACAACTTCAGGAAAATGGACTGGAGTGACTACGGCCTCAACATCAATGGTAGCCGCTTAACTCTTCCAGCGACCAGATGTCCAAAGAAATTATTAATAGCTTGTGGCTGGAAAAAACTTTTGGTCGCTTAAAGAAATAATGAAGAGTAAGGAAATAAACATCCACATAAAAAGAAAGACGTTTAACACCTGCATCCTTCCCTGTATCACATATGGTTGCGAGACCTGGTCCATTACTGAAAATCACCGAAGCAAACTTGCAAGGTGCCAACGGGCAATGGAGCGAAGTATGTTGGGAATAAAACTCAGAGACAAAATCAGAAACACAGAAATAAGAAACAAAACCAAGGTTGCCGACATACTTGCCCGCATTGACCATCAGAAATGGGCTTGGACGGGACACATGCTACGTTGCAAAACAAATAAATGGAGCAAGCAGGTCACTCTGTGGTACCCTAGAGACGGCACTAGAAGACAGGGTCGTCCAACAAGAAGATGGGAAGACAAAGTTCGTCTGACCTTGGGGCCATACTGGACAAGGGTGGCAGCAGACAGAGCCCAATGGAGAACGTTGGAGGAGGCCTATGCCAAAAGGCACGCCGAATTGAGAGATATTCTGTAGAAAATACAAATAAATACAGCTAAAATAGATCTAACAAAAACTTGTACCAATGTTCGGAATAAAAGGCTATTAATAATAATAAAAAAAATAATCAAATGTTGGTAAATTCCTCCAAAAAAGCATTTTATGCGCTGAAATTAACGCAGACAATTTATTAACAATAGCTTCTTTTCTTTTTTCTTCTCATCGTCTCCCGCACCCCGGAAGAATCCCTATCATATGAGTGGCGTGGGGGTTGTGCAGTTTGCGGCTTTTTAGCGATGTTTTGTTGTTTAACGGCTTTTTTGTTATGCAAGACACAGAAGAAAATATTTATATTACTTTACGTACGGTGTAATAAGGCTTTCTATAATAGTTTATTAATTGTAAAAGTAGTAACACTACAACGCTTAAAGGCCGCTAAATGATTTTAACTGCGTTTTAGTTCGGTAAGAGCGTATAACCGCCTTTTAGTTAAGTCTATGCAAGGTATTATACTCCAATGTAACCAAGGCAAAAAGCCGCTAAAATACTTTTGCTACCTTTTAGTTAATTGTTAAATAATAACTGCCTTCTAATCTAGTTGTGCTGTTTAGCGACCTTTAAGCGATGTAAAGTATTTTTTTTTTGTATTTAGCAGCCTTTTAAAAAAATATATCTTGATAACGGTAAAAGATAGAATAACCGTTCCTAGACAGATCGATAGAGAATTTTTTTTTAATACCATGACATTAAAAAAGTGAAAAATGCCCAAATGTCATTTAGCGGCCTTTAAGCTTATAGACGGCAGTAAGGAGGTCATTTAAAATGGTCAATTCATTGTCCACGCGAACGGGGTCTCGGGCAAAAGCATAGTAAATCTTTAAGGTCAATCAACAAACATCAACAATGTCTTGTCTGAATAGTTTCCAACTTAACATGTAGCATGAAATCAGCACTAAAATGTTTAAAACAATCGTCTCAAGGAGCACAGGCGTTAAAATACCAACATTCCTCAACCTTAGTCCGTAGTAGTAATAGTTCCAATTGTCCACGTCATCGGCTAATCCGGCGACAAGGCGGGCAATTAAATGATTTGTCCCGCCGCCAACAAATTGATCCAGTTAACAGATACCGGACTGTGGCGACTGTCCTGAGATACGGCCGGTAATACCGTGTGCCTATTTCTTTGTTTGATGTATTACATTTCTTGAAGAATTAATCGCATTTGTTTGATATTTGGATTCAGTGAAGTGGGGATTTATTTGGGTCTAGATAAAGCCATACACGTTTGTAACAATACCAATATAATAAATCTGAAGAGTTTGTTTTCACAGAAGTCATTAATGTATTTATGGAGACTGTTAAAATGTGTACAGTTTATAAAAAACTTCTTAAATTAATGAAGGCCAAGGGCCTGAATCAATGACTTGATTTTTGGCATAAAAGTGGGTCGCAAACCTATAGTTTTGAGTACGAAATAAACCCGATCCATCTCATGGGGACACACAAGTCAAAACTAATCTCTTAAAAACAAAGGTACACAACTAGCGATCTATTTGCGGAGAGGACACGGTTGATTTACGGCGGCGCGCGCGCACCGTTCACGGAAATCACGAGCTAATCACGGACATGCACCGATGAGCTTCTATAGAGAATATTTGTATGTTTAGCGGAGCAGTCAATCTCCAGTCAGATGGGAATGGCCCCGATATATCTCCTGCGCAGTCGCAGAGATGGTGGCTTGAAGGAATTCTACCAGGTGTTTAAACACCAGATCAACCATATAATGCGATTACTTAGATCATCTAGTAGCTACAAAACTATTTTAAACAATAAGAACAACTTTTACTATGGGTCTATGTGTCTATGACCCATAGTAAAAGTTGTTCATAATGATGAGTATAATGGCGATGAATTGACGCGACGTGTCAATATAGAATAGACTAGCTGCTGGTCATTTCTGTGCCCTGTGCCTGGGCACCGCTGGCACCACCCTATTTACAGCACTGGATTCCTGTGGGATAGAATCCGTTATTTTTCTTTACCACCACGAGAGCAAAAGTAGTAAAAGCTAGTATGCATAATGCATAATCGGCCTATAATGTTCCCACTGCTGGGACACAGGCCTCCTCTCTGTGAGAGGGAGTGGGCCGTAGTCCACCACGCGGGCCCAGTGCGGGTTGGTGGACGTCACATGTCTTCGAATTTTTGGTTCTAGGACATGCCGGTTTCCTCACGATGTTTTCCTTCACTGTTAAAGCAAGTGATAATTAATTTCTAATACGCACATGACTTCGAAAAGTCAGCGGTGCGTGCCTCGGGATCGAACTCGAACCATTCGCCGTGGGAGGCACATGGTTAAACCACTAGGCTATCACTGCTCACCTATATAAAAGCTAGATGATAATTATATATATTTTCCTACTTAAAATAACCGCCCCACGCGATGGCGCCAACATTAACTTAATATTATGTGAATGGGCGCCAATACTTTTTTTGGTCCATCCATTCACCGATACCCACAGCCCCACAAATTACCGGTTATTCTGATCGAACCTTTGGCCACCACTGAAATATTAATAGCACGTCACGAACGTAATATATGATAATAGATAGAGCAAATAATCGTCCACTTAGCGCCTCGCCGAGGTGAAAGATGAATAAATCATAGCGCTTCCTGGCTAGCCGAGAACTAAGAAATATGTACGTGGCAATTAGGTGGCAGTTTTAATTCAAGATGCAGCTGTAAATTATGTAGGTGTGGAGCTGACGTGGGTATTTGGGGTTAGTTTTTGGGAGCAGGGAAAAGTAAAGTGTTATTTTAAACAACTTTGAACACCGCTTCGAAAACCGCACTAAACACTTTTTTCATCTGATATAAAGTCTCCTAATAAATCCTCCTAATAAATCTCCTAATAAATATCCTTTGCCATTCTCAGGTGGATCCATGTAGTTTTCCTGACGCAAAAAGCCGGCTACGTATTAAGAAGCGTCCAGTAGTTTTTTTTCTGTAAATAACTTGTAACGGGTTACTGAATTATCCACCTGTAATGATCTGAATGAACCTGTTACCCACACACATCGTTGCTACATAGACATTGGTAAACAGATTGATGATGTAGTTCATTACACATTTTTTCTATTTCCTTTACACGGGCTGGCTTCTTTAAAGCCCCGGTATACGCCAACGGCCTTGAGTGATTTGGGCGGTATAGCTTGAGTGTTCTGCGCTGAGCTCAAGCAACGCGACATACATCCACCGAGCAATACGACTCGCCTATCAAGGAGCGCGCTGTGCAGAATTAGACGTATTATTACTTGTAACGTTGTATACTTATTAATATTAAATACCTACCAATAAAACAACAAACATACAAAAAACATCTCCGTACTAATCAGCTGTAGGAACAAAGAAATATTTTTTCTATGTATGTAGGTGATGCTATAATATTTCGGCCGCAAATATAAACCTACCCGCGCGCGAGTAACAAATTGCGCCGGATCAGACCGGTCGAGGTGCATAAGCTCCGCCTCCATACTTAGTGTTATTGTGTCAGCCAATGACGACGGCTAGTCTTTCGATTTTTCTGGAACGAATCGCCGTTCTTTCGCGAAGATCACCTAATATGGTAATCTTCAAAATAGGTGAACGTCCCAGGAGGTTATAAAAACCTCTGGGAGTTGCCAGGTGCATTCCAACCTGTACTCTGCGCCTGCGACTACGTACTTTGACCTACCTAGTCACCAAGTCTAAACACTAAGTAAATTACCGTGTTGTGAAAGTAATTGTTTAACTTTAAAAACAAAGTAAATTCTATTGTGTGAACCCGAAAATCGGTAAGTCTTGAAAAGCTGTTTAGATGTGCCTAACAATTGTAATCTTTGTGTAATTTAGCTGTGTAACACTGTGTATAAATTCGCCTTGCTAATCTTGTTTTTTTCAATAATAACGTGCATATTGTTTTAGTGTCAAAACCTAGGTCTTGTTTTAATGTTGGTGTGCCTAAACCAGCATACTTTGAGCTGTGTAATATTGTACTAGAAATATTAAACGTTATTATTCTAGAATCTCACCAATTCAAAATTAATAATAAAATATTGTTAATTTATGTGTGCGTCATGATGGTGGGTCATGTATCAATTAACTTCAGTTAACCTTTTTGTTTTTTTTATTAAATTTAAATAGTAGTAGCTTGTCATTTTTTTTATATGCACACAATTATAGGTAGATAGATAAACAATATTTCTAAATATATTGCCTAGTCATGTAATTTAATTATTTTGTTCTTATAACGTAAATTGTTCTAGCTTTTGCAAAAGGAGGTGGCATTAGTTTTTCAATAGTACTTGATACAAATATAATTTATTTTAAATATTTTTTCTGCTACCTACCTCAATTAATTAATTTATTTTTCTTATAGCTAGCTAATGCTTGTCTGCACATTAGCTGTGCCCTATTATTGTCTTCTTTTAACCACACCGTGAGACTGCATCACCAAATTAACCAAATTAATGTTGGGGCTATCTCCTTGGTAGTTCCGCATTGGTTGCGGTCCGGTTGATGCAGTCGACGGTCTGGAGCACTACCTAAGACGCCTGTGAATGTGGATTCCAGGGTTCCAGTTCCAGTTCCAGTTCCAGTTCCAGTTCCAGTTCCACTTCTACGCCTCTATATAGTACGACGCGTACTCATCCTGCGCTGCTGCCGGGTGTGGCTGGACACCTGAGCTGCTGTTGCATCTACCTACCTCGCGAAGCTGCCGCGAGCTGCGCGCGCTGCGTCGACTACGCTTCACGTCGGCCGGCCGCCTATCTCCTGTGGACTACCAGGAGAGTACCGTCTGCACAAGAAGGAAACTAACGTCCTAGTTCTTCGAACCCCGCCCGGCTTCACCGGCGGCTTACTTGCTAGGGTTGCTAAACAATACACGTTTATTAATTCGTAACATTTTTTTATTTATCACCCTAGTAAGGACCCCCTCGTTACATACTTTTTAGTATCTAAAATATAAAATAAAAAAAAAGTAACAGGCAATATTATAGGTAGTAACATAGTCTTTTCACACAAAACAAATCATGAAAATATCTTAAGCGGTTTGAAAGTAATTACGTTTTTATGTTTTGGGTAGACACGAATTCATTCATTTATTTCATTAAGTATTTTACTACAATAGTTAAATATTCACAGGTACGATTGATGTATATATGTTCTAGTTTAACATAAAAAAATTGCACAACTAACCTGCATTATTTGACGGCGAAATAAGAGATTTAAAACTGGCCGTTACCATTTACCTTCGCCTTAAGACATCAGAGCATATCCAGTAGGCGGCAGTAAATAATCTTTATAAATTAAAAGATAATCGGCTAGTTTCGACTTTATAGAGCGTCATCTCTGTCGCACGAAGCACTAACAAGTCAGCGATAAAAAGTCAGATAGGTGAGTGACGGATACGACGTTCTACAAAGCCGAAGCTAGCCGATTATCTCTTTCTTAGACTCGATGTGTAATTGGCGCTTATTGTTCTCATCTCATCATTGTCATATCTTCCGAAAAATTTCCACTGTTGCAGGTAGGCCTCGCACGTGCATGTGTTGTCTATATTCTTAGCTCTGTCTATTGTCTGTCTGTCTGGATCTACTCATAGTAGAGAAACAAAACCTCGTAATGGTACATTAGCGACATCAAACAGTCATCGAGTGCATTTCACTCGCAACTATTGTCTGATGTATGAAGTGAGTGACGATAAATCTATGAAATAAGAGCGACAGTAATAATTATCTTGTTTGAGAGATGTGATGTAAAATAACATTTAAAAGTTGCAAGTATACTGCCGCAGTTATTCTGTGAAAAACCGTAGTTTAGTTAGTCAATAGAGTTTGAGAAATCGTGTGGTTTTGATTAGAAGAACTTGACAAATTCTTCTTCTCATAAAAATCTATGTAAAGTAGACATTTAAGGCTATATCAAGCAATAATATGACATTTCTAAACTACCACATTATCAGTATGCAAATATGTATTTCCCCTCACAATTTGAAGTGTAAGGCTATTTATATTTTCTTAGCTGTTGCCTGCAACTTCTTCTTCGTAAAAATGGATCAAAAGTAGCTTATGTGTTTTTCCAGGTCCCAGGCTATCTCTTTGTTAAATTTCATCCAAATCTGTTCAGCTGTTTCAGCGCAAAGAAGTACCAAACTCACACAAACACACAAACTTTCGCGTCCTATCATACTTCCTATCCTACTAATATTATAAACGTAAAAGTTTGTGTGGATGTATAGATAGATGTATGGATGTTTTTTACTCTTTCACGCAAACATTACTGAACGGATTTAATGAAACTTTACAGTAATATAGTCTACGTTACCTACATCCTCAGATCATAGAAACAAGGGAGATGTGCCAAGGCGCTATCGAGCTTGATGCCTGAACTTGAGCAAATTGCTCATAATAAAAACGTACGCGCTGGCGACGAACCGAACACGATCGATGGTATAAATACAGTGTTTTAGTTTAGCGCTAGTGTTGAGTGACGATTAACAGTGTTAGATTGAGGGTGTGTGGAATGTTTAATGCGTGGGAGATCTTTTTATTCACAAGGAGCGCTTAATTATGCGCGTATTTGTGTCGAAAAATTTACTAAAAGTGTCATCAGTTGTTCCGGTACTAATTTGCTATGATGGCATATCTCCTTGTTTTTATGATCTGTGCCTACATCAGAATAACACATAGGCTACCTTTTATCCCGAAAAACGCGGGTGAAGTTGCGGGTGGAAGCTAGTTTATAATAATTAGTGTGAAATATGATTTATATTAAATCATACCAATAAATAGATACATAATTACAATATACACCAATAGGGATGTCAACTACTTTTTTTTTATTGTGAATCTGTAAACTATTGGAAAAAAGACAATTAACACCAAAAAAACCAATGACACATCTACAAAATTGGCAAAGTTATAAGCGTTGTAAAATGATTTGCTAGACACGGACGGCACTACCTACTAGTGACGTAACACCACCTACGTCCGCCTGCGCGACAAAGACGGAGCGATACTCCCTCCAAAAACTTTAAAAGCGTCTATGTTTTCCATTTTGTGATAAATTATTATTTTTGCTTTTACTTTTTTGTTGTGCCTATTCCTTTTATGAAATAAAATAATTTATTTGTACTTTTTTAATAGTAGGACACTACCGTATTCGTGATCACGATTAGCCATCCCTCACCAGCCTGCGAGCCCCTCAGGGTCTAATTGACATGGTCACGTGGCGTACATCTCACACCGGAAGTGCGCGCTCTCAGTGACTTATGCGTGTTTCCTTCCGGTTACCCGCTGTGCCCCGCGACCCCGCCTTCGTTTTTTGCTAAATCTTGTCTAGGCATTACTTTTATATCTGAAACAAACTGTGAAAAGGCTTTTTGTATCTCAGCAGGTGTCCAATGGCTTTTTCAGATGTTATTTTCCTTACTATACACAAATTTTCCTGAAATTTATTTTTGCATCCTACAGTGAATACTTTTAGGAAATTATAGCACATAAATGTACCTATCTTATACATGCTAGCTCCCGCCCGCGCTTCTACACAATATCTTTCCTATGTATATGTTATTCTAATCACTGATGTATAAGCTATATTAATGTAAAGTTTTATCAAAATCCGTTCAGTATTTCTTACGTGAAAGAGTAAGAGTAACAAACATCCATCCATCCAAACTTTCGCGTTTGTAATATTAGTAGGACGTAGGATAGTAGGAATTAGGATGATGAGAGCTTAGATATCACTAGCAAGGTTTTGTCACTAGCAAGGTTGAAAGAATAACATCCAAAAACGAGTTTGGTCAAACTAAACGAATCCTAGTAGGTAGTTTGTTGAAAAAGAGTAACCTTGTCCGTTCTTCTCTATAAGAATCTACGTTTTGGCAAATCAACTCGCTTCAACTTACGAACACACTACTGCGTGACAATTCAAAAGTGCCGGTAAATAAATGTTTTGACTTTGACTTTTTTACAACCACTTATAATGCTGCATCTTCTGGCCTGCAAGAGGTACCCTCAGGGACCCTTACAAGTGTACCCTCAGGGATTGCTGTAAAAGACAGCTACATTCCATGCCAATACTTCCACTCTGTCACATTCACGAACATGACTTTTCTATACTATTAGGCCGATTGTGATGATATTGACGACAAAAGGACCCAGCGAGCGTAAAAATTATTTTAGCACCCCTCGCGACATAGTCACGTCTGATTTCATCTCTATGTGACAATGACGGTGCATTTCGTTAGCTTTGGAAAAGTTGGTTGACTCTTATGGTAAGAATTATAAGGTTGGTATTTGATTGTCTTGGCTGGAAAAGGATGGTCTTCTATGCGCTTTTTGATGCGAAATGCGTGAAGGATTTGTCGTATTACGTGTTTTGATGGTAGTAGCATAGCGATAGCGAGCAAACTAGCCAACAATTCGAAATATTCTAGTTATAAGGTCATGCCGAGCTTTTGCTATTAGAAAGGTAGGCAGTTTCTTCAAACAAACCGCTGATAGGAATCTAAAGGAACAATTGCTTTCGTTACACGTAATAGAAAACTTTGCACTTTTGCAGAGACCGGTAGCGGTCGCGTGTGTCGGACGGAGCGAGACGCGTGTCGTTTCCGACTCACCGACGGTTCTGTTTAATTGATAGCTACGTGCGAGGGGCGCTACACGCGGGTAGTCTGATATGACAGCCGTGAATCGGAATCTTTGGACCAAGAGATGTCATCAATATAGGTTTTTTGAATAAAGAAAATGTGTTAACGGACAGCAGAGTCTTAGTAATAGGTTTCCGTTTTACCCTTTGGGTACGGAACCCTAAAAATTTAACTAACAACATAATAATTAATTTAATTATGAGATTTAAAAACAACTAACACAGGCGGGACTTGAACCTGCGACCTCTGCCGTACCGTGGCGTCGCTCTAATCACTGACACGGTAGCTCAGTAGTTAGAGCCACGCCACGGTATGGCACCAAACATTCATAGTTTTATTTCTCAGGAACTAATGTACAGATCGGCTGAATGTTTCTTTTTATTCCAGGTACATTTAAGGTACATTTTTTTGGAATAATAATACTCAATCATCAATGGATAATTAGGGAGAAATTAGGATACACCCGCCATATTGACATCAGAATGGCGGGTGTATCTTAATTTGGTTATAATTTTGTTCTAAAGGAGGTACATTTTTCATAAGTATAGGTATTAAATAGTACATTTTAAGTACATTTTTTTGGTAATAATTTTGATTGGATTCGTAATGATACACCCGCCATTTTGACTCTCATCTTGATAGCTAAGCGTATTTTTTCTTCTTTCAGGAATCTTAGAATCAATTCTGACACTTTGTAGAAAAAACTAGATAGCAAAAAATTACAATAGCGGTATCGGAAATAGGTGAGTACGTAACAGCAGATTTCATCAAGAATTAAGTAATCAAATACGTTTTCTATGTCCAGCAGAAGACTGCGATGGACTGAGCTGATCTGTGATGCAATTAAACGCTGTCAAATTAATGCATCCTTTAGAAAACCATAAAGACAGAATAGTCTACTGTCACAGTACTCAAAAGACAGCTCTTATAACGGATCTGCAGAGGCGGATGCGTGTGTCGGACATAGTCGCGTGTCGGTTCCGAATCACTGAGTGTCGCCTTTAATTGATAGCAACCGGTAGCCGGTCGGGGATCGCCAACTTTGAACGTAATAGCGAAGTTCTAGGCTACATATTAACAGCGCAGTTCGTGTTAAGTAGGTACCTATTCAGTGGATCGTTGCTATGTCGAACTAAGACAGATTATCGTAAAACAAAATAAATTACAAGAGAATACTGAAAAAAATTGACCACATAATTTTATGCAACTTTGTTACCAAACCTTTAAGTCTTGTCAAACTTTGGTTACGTCTAGTCAAATTATACCTACTTAGCTATTCCTCAAATAGTCGAATTAGTGCGCTTAAATATGGCATAATATGGTGGTATGCACCTCAAGCGTGGAGCAAACATCTTGAGGGCTTGAGGGCTATCTCGTTTCCTGCACTACAACCTATTCGGTAACATGTTCTGTTTCCCTCTTCTTCCTAAAAATGTCTAAGTAAAGCTATATTTAGAACTACCCTCCACACAGTCGGTGAACAAGTGAAGTGCATGCAGTGGCGGTGACACGCGCATCTGACACACACCACTGGCGCTCGACCTATGTCTAATCATTGCCACAGCCCAATGTTACGGATAGACCTGCCAGTGACATGACGTAAGTTAATGCAACACATCTGCCCGTCTATTTGTTTGATTAAATTGTTTGCGAACGTTCGAAGGAGAATGTCACGGTGAGATTCTCCCTCGAACGTTCGCAAACGGTGAAATCACGCGGCGTGTCGGTACAGAATAGACTATACTGGTTATTGCTGCTTGATTCTAAAACAACATTATTTAGCTTACATTATACCTAACGCATAGGTAGATAGATAGGTACAAATTCACATGGATAACAATCTTACATATACTAGATACTCCAGATGACCAGTCCCAACAAACGGCGCCCGTTCACGATCATGAATTCATGACATAATTAAGTAGTTACTTTTGATAATTAACTAAGTGTTAATTATTATAAAACTTGGTGTTATTCATCTCCATCATACCTAATTTTCAGACCACGCAATGAATCCTATCATGCCTTAGATGTTGTCACAAGTTACTTCAGTTGGACTCGTAACAAACTTGGGCCGTCTCTACAAACTCGTGGCTCTGACACCGGCGGCCGGACACGGCTCGTGTCAGCGACAGCACGATTTTCCGACTGGAAACTGTCGGACTGCTCCCGACAACTGAGGCCCAACCATCTAGACATGATTCTTCGTACACTTGATTGAAATTCAAATGCCATATTGGTTTTAGATATATGTTAAATTGTGAAATATGAATACGTGGTGGAAGAAATTGGTTCTGTGCTTTCTGGCTATGAGAAAATCTTTTGTAATAACGCTGATGTTGGAAAATAATACTACAAAAGTAGAACTGCTTTTAAAGCTAATAAAACAAAGCTAACCAATGCTTTCGGAAAATATAAATTAAGGAAAATTATGTAAGTTATTTTATTTACAGTCAATATCTCCTAAACTTAAAATGCGCTTGAAATTAGTTTCTATAAACTATATCAAGTCAAATATATTTTTTTAAGCAGGTTTTAACGATCCACTTCTATAAAACCACCAGACAGACGCAAAGAGAAACACCGTTAAAAAAACACCATAAGAGTAGCTCCAAGCATCTGTTGGGGCCAATCGTGCTCCCCTTCGGGACACTTGCATACAATTACTTAATTTGCCACTTTATTCCAAGAGACTCTCACATCTGAGGTAGCTTCGTACCATTGAGATAATGCTACGGAGTCCCGCAATCATTTTATTTAACACGAGGACAATTTTGAAATGAAAATTAGAATTTGAGTGGAGCTGCGAGGAGGGTTTGTTTGTAATAAGGGAGTAAAGAGAGATGAAAATACAGATATAGCTTTTGAATGATCAAAGGATAATCAACCTGTGTTTTGCGTGATTCTGATTCAAGTAAATGAGCTTCAGACGGACTAATTTTACGTTCATTGAGCAGCGTCTATGAAATATTGCATTGTTGGTCTAACAGAAGTTATTTAGAGGTAACTCCAGATTGGTACTATGTAGGTACTGCAACAAGCCTCTTCATAACAGCAAGAGTTTTTCGTGGGCTAGATTTAATAAACGAAATATTAGAACAGAACGAAGCTAAACTTGTGCTCAGCCTGTAATATCCAAAAGAAACAATTTCCAAGCAAATACGCAACAAGGTCACTCACTGATTAGGACCGTTCTAATCCGAAACTTTAGCGCAAATACATGTTATATATTCAAAGTACACATGAGTATGATGGTGACACTCGTCGTGATTACCACATGCACAGTTATGGTGGCTGGTATTTATGGGGTATTTATATAATTTGGAGGGAGGCACCGGCTCGGCGAGTGCGGAGGAACGTGCGCGGCCTACTACGGGCCTAGTTACTGCCAAGGACGCGGGACGGACTGCGTTAGTGAATATAAGAAAATACGCTTATTTATTGGCCTGTTTGTTTTGGTATGGTAATCTTGTTGGAGATATGGATGGTATTGGCTGATTAAAATTGGGTGGGGATGGGAGCGAATTTCAAGGATCTTTTTTCTTTTTAGGCTGCGTTTACAACTTTATAATGGTGACTGAAACTTGTAATGGACATGGTCTATGTAGATCTAAAAAAATTATAATATCTTTTGGATATATAAGAAAACTTGTTGAACATGCAGACGATAATCACTAGTATTCGCGTGTCTAATCCGACATTATGAAAAATATCTTGTAATATACAGGGTGGCAGGTTAGACAGTGGAAATATGTTAAGGGGTCTATTTCAGGTTTGGTCCCATAGTAATAATTGTTCATAATGATGAGTACAATGACCCCTTAAAATATTTCCACTGTCTAACCTGCCACCCTGTATATGGTCTCATATAACAACCAATGTGACTGAATTTTCATAAGACACAAGAAATTTTCTTAAATTGTGCAAAAGGCCTAAAAATACATCTTTAATTCTCGTCCATCTAAAAAAGTAATAAAGTAGTCGGTAGTTAGAGATGATGTACAAAATTATTATTAACTAAATCCTTGTAAAATCCTAGTTCATGAAATTCCAGATAAGTATTATGAAAAAAGTCTGAATCAAGTGCGTGCCTGCGCAAGTGCGCACAGCACCTCGGCTCTTTCATTTCGTTCCATTCATTCCGGCGGATAAGCGTAATGAATATCATCGGATCTGATGATACAATGCTGCGACACCGTGGAGCCCCAAAGCCCCAGAATATGACACGATTATGAAAATAGTTCAGAACTATAAGATATTAATTGAGACTTGACTGGCGTAATAATTTCAGAAAACCATAAAATAAGTGGTTTAAAAATCATTTTTTTGCTGGACCCAAATGGATTGAGAATTTTAACCCCAGTTACAATAACTAAGCAGAATGTTCCATTCTTTTTAACCGGATTCAAAAAGGAGGAGGTTCTCAATTTTATTCGACTGTATGGTTGTGGACGCAGAAGGTCACTTTCGCAAAATGACATCGTAAAAAATTTGGTCACTTTCGCACAATGTCACTTTCGCAAAAAGTCACTTTCTATGCGATATCTTTGTTAAAGATATCGATGACATCGACGTTGTTTTGAACGTTGCCCAGCCGGCCTAGCATGACCACGATAGAAACGGGTTTTGTCTACATAGAAATAGACAAAGTGACAGATTTCATTCATAAAACGTAGAAATGTTTCTACAATCTGTCACTTTGTCTATTTCTATGTAGACAAAACCCGTTTTGGCTTTTTGGCTTTTGGCTGGTTGACGATGTATTAATAAACAGCAAAAAGTTGTATGTAGGTTCCTGTTCGTGATAAGCAATGAACTCACGCTATTGCTGCAATCGCGTGTGTTTGTCACTAAAAATAGAAAAATAAAATAAACTGTAAAAATGTTGAAACCGTCTTTGAAAAAAATATATAATTTATGTTACCTATGTGTGAAACAGTTTCGAAAGCCGATGCCGAATCAAACCAACTCAAAAGCAAGACAAGGCAACTTTTAAATCTGCAAAGTTAGCAAAAATACAGGTTTCCCAACCAATTCCGAAATAAATTGCCATTCAATTTATAAACTTCGTTGACACCCAAGAAGTTCGAAAGTGCAACGCGTCACTTAACTTGCCACTCTTTTAATTCTCCCTTCAACAAACCCTGGACCGCTTCCAAAAATATCCACCTGCTGATCCCCACTTACAATCTATGATTATTCAAATCCTTTTAGATTCGTATGCAAACATCTATATGCAAATGGTGACAAACAACCGAGCGTTTACAAACGCACAATATACTTTTATGGTTCAGGAAAAGCCGAATCTTGGCCACTTTACCTTTATCGATGAACCTAGAAATTTTTAACTCTATCTGTTAAGTAATAAGGGTTTATAAGGTGCTTTTGTTAGGTTGGTTTTATATGGTGCGTTCAAGATATTGTTTCACGTGTTTTATGAGGTGGGCTAAGATTTCACGGCGCTTTTGTCAGGGGCATTTTTGAGTGTTCCTTTTGCTTTGTATAGATGTTTATTCGTGAGGGGAAGTTATGTCCGATTGAGTGTAATTCATGTCTAGTGTTTGTTACAATGAAGCAGGTTGTGTTTGTTGTTTGATACATAGGTACTTGAAAGGAATAGGGTCCGACTCGTCTTATATTTTGCGATATCATGCAATGAGACTAGATGTGTACATTTTGGGCATTATAAAATAGATGAAGATATCAGCTAAATGACGAATAATAAAGTAAATCTTGAACTAAACTAGTTCTGTAGATTTCAATAATATTGAATAACAAAACAATTTTAATATGAAAGCAAAATGTGAAAACTCTTTCATAAAAAAAATATCTATTGCCAAAAAGAAAAATACGCATAACCAAACACACAAAAGGGTACAAAAAGACACTTTGAAATCAAAACAGAATAAATGCAGGACAATCCCGTTGTTTACCTACGAACCTGAAACAGTTATGACAACCTTATGTAATCACATTGGTTTTTTTCCCTCGTGTTTACAGTGACAACATCCATTAGACGGCCGGCGGTGTCCGACAAGCCGGCTACTGCCGCCCAACGTGGGACCCACGCAAGCGACCAATTCCTTCAAAATGTTATCATCAACATGCGGTGCTCAAAGTTGACATTCACACACAAACAATATAAAAAAGTATAGTGTGAATAAGGATAGTGAATCGCACTAATATTATAAATGCGAAAGTTTGTGTGTGTATTTGTAACTCCTTCACGCTGAAACGGCTGGACGGATTTGGATAAATTTGACAAAAAGGTAGCCTGGGATCTGAGAAAGCACATACGTTTCATCCATTTTCATGCAGACAAAGTCGCAGGAAACAGCTAAGTAAGAATTATCAAATCGATATATTAAGTATATGTTTAAAAAAAATTGCTAAAGCCAAAGAGTGCTACCGTACGTGTCATCACGCTCTTCCAAATCACATGGGATCTAATACTTACAGTCACTAGGGAACTGTAGTTGTACGATAATACGTCCCCTGCCCCTATTTTTAGGGATCATTGGCATAGCGGTTTATATGAAATGTGACTCTACTTAGTTTGGGGGTCGAACATAAAAATTGTTCTGTACTAAATTTTTTGTACTTTAATCAGATCGTTTTTGTAATAGGATTTCTAACAGATTCATTTTATCTAGCTTTAATTCTATTGAACATCTAAAAAATACCGAGAAAAAATCTAACATCAAACTTTGACAGCCTCACCCTAGCTCCTTGGTCCATCACAAATTTCCCTCGCAAGGAATAACGCAAAATAAACAAAGTGTTATTGTAGCTTATTTTCATAAGTTAATAGGCGGGCGAGCGATAACCCTGGCCAGACGGACGGCACTTTTTGTTTATAGCATGTATACTGTATATGCACAATAGGGAAATATAAGGGTTGCTGGACGTACTGGCTAGTCTTTAAGTTTTTTTCCCTTTTTCGTTGATGAAAATACAACTATGGCAAAGTAAAATGATACGTGGTTTGATTAGACATTTTAGATTGATTAAACGTTTGATAAAAGCCCTCGTTTGCGTAACCTAGTTTTTCAGAAGATCTTGATCTAAAAAGGGAATATTGTAACGAAATGACATAAGGATGATTCAAAAACTCAAAAAAAATGCTCATCTTATTTTAATTTACTTTCTATGAAAACAGACCAAATCAAAAGACTATGTCGCATCAATAAAATCTATACACTAGTCCGTTTGCACTTCAAAGCTGCTTGAATCTTGCTATTCCGCGCGGTACCTCCAGCGCGGTACCACTTAACAAATACGTCATAATCTTTGATTTATTGTATCGATTCCGAATAATTCCGATACATCGTCTTCAGTTGCAATAAGCATTTCGTCTGTCGACTTTACCGCTGTATTATTGTGAGCAGAGACCGTTTATTGTAAACAAACTAAGTACATAGGTACTTGTCTTTTGAGTGGTAGAGGATTTTGAATTAATTCAGAACCCGAAACTTTTGAAGACTAACTTGAAACAGTATCGTTTTGTAAATGACTTACACTTCAATTGAGTCTTATGTAATGATTTAAGTGAACGAAAGCTGCGTATCGCTTTGTTGTTGGCACTAATTTAATGAAAGGAAGGTACATGTAAAAGTACGTGGCTCGACACTAGTTTTAAGTAATGCTTGAGTCTTAAGTTAGGCTCTGTAATACGACCATAAGACTGTCAGCTCTTATAATTGGCGCCACACACTTTCAAGTTTATCGTTTAATTTGCATGAGACTTGTTATCTTGATCAGGTTATAGACTGGAACGTGCATCTTAGATATCAATTTGCATGATATGAATGAACTGTATGAAATGAATGAACTGCATGATATGATGAGTGAACCGCATCATATGAATGAACTGCATGATATGAATAAACTACATATGAATGGACGAACTGCAAATAGGATCCAACCGCAAGTCTCATGCAATTTTGACGGTAAACCTGATCTTGTATGGGCCATTATCATCCGACAAGCACAGGAATCCTACTTTTAATGATTTTGAAGAAGACTTGAACAGCATTAGGAGTAATGGTTCTATTATTACCATTCCAAAATTCCAATCCGAAATGAATCGTCAACACACTTAACTCCAACGAAAAAAGTATACAGATACTTTTATTGAGGCCTTTAAGGTGGATGAATATAAAGTGGATTTATACGGATTATGTGGGGATGGTCGTCGCGGGTGATAAGGGGGGGGAGGGGTGTAGGTCGTTCGGGAGGTGGATATACAGCCTTAATCTTTGCGAACGCCGTGAGCCTCGGAATTGAATTGGTTCTTATATGTAAATTGTCGCGTGCGAGTAAATAAATAAACGGATACGTGATTTAAAAGAATTCGCGGAGGATAAGCTAGGTGGCGTTATTGTACAAATAGCTTCTTCAAACTATTCGAGGATTCTGTGCGGTGCTGATTGCTCGGATTAGAGAGTAAATGCTTTCGGTTTTCATTTTAGGGAGATATTTTTTCAATTTAAATAGTGCAAGGTTTGCTTTCTGAAGTAAATTAAGATATGTACATAGTTTAAGATTTCTTATCGTAATAACTCCTCTAAGATCGTTTCGAAAAAGTTGAATGTTTTTGAATTAGGTAGGTACCTACTCATAATAAATTCATTCGAGATTACCTATTGACAAGTTCGATATTATTTTAAATTAATTTACATAAGGTCTGATTCTAGAACAATAGCGTACAAATACACGAATAGCAATGTACCTAATTTTTCGGTTTAAAATTCAGTGGTTTTATAAAAATTTTCATTTCAAAAGTCATTTGCTTATTTCATCACCTTCACAACGACATTATATCTAGAATCAATTCCTCAAATAAAATACTTTTTACACCTCAAACACGTTACATTACAACCAATAAGTATAACATTAAAGCAATAAAATATATCATTAGAGCAACAATAAATATAACTTGAATAGCTAATAGTCGTAATATCGCGCTGTTAAGGAGCGGCGCACACTGCGCGCATACATTACAGGCAAGCGAACGGTTCCGATGCCCAAAGTTATTTACGATCACACTTTTACGCAACGCTATGTATCTACGGTTTTATTGGTTTTTTAATACATTAATTTTGAATCACATTTCTGTAGGTAGCAAAACGTAGGTAGGTATATTTAGGAAAATACGCAATTGACACAGGTTTAATGTTCAATAGATGGCAAGAGCAATCATGGTGACCTAGTGGAAATAACAGCCCAGACTTACGAGTCGGCAGTCCTCTGTTCTTACCCAGGCAAAATATATAAATTCTTATCACGCCAAAAAAGTTTACTGCCTCTGCATAAACAATTTAAATTCAATGACAATTTTTAATCAATTTAAAAACAATAAATCGTTGCAACAATTTACCTAATCACTCACCAAACCATTCACCTTCAACGACGCCGTAACTCGGTATAATAATTTTTCAATTTATTTCATAGTATTTTTATTGTGGCGTAAACTCGCTGGATGCGTCGTCGTGACGGTTATGTCCGCACATATCCGCACGGTAATGTTCGCAAGTTTCCTCAGTGTGAGTGTGAACTGTGAATAAGCAATAGACATGTGGGTACCGTTGCATAAAAGTTAGGCTTCAGTTTTAGTATTTAATATTGAATAATTTTGTATTTTGAAATGACGTGTAGCGACAGCGACATTTATCGGTAACATCAAGTATGATCCTACATCGCGCAAGAAGAGTTTTCGGGGCAATTAGCATATACAGAAACCCGACATCAACCATCTCGGCAGTGGCCCGCCAGATAATACCTTGAAGTAACTTGTGAACTGGAGGAATACCACTTCTTAAAAACAAAAATGTCGCTATTTTAGATTCGCTTCTTTATTTTACTAATTTCTGCGTCCACTCATTTTGTACCTAAAAATTAAATCTAACCTTATCTCGTTTATCCGTTCTCAATGAAATAGGTAGTTAAAACTTTTATGATTCTTGATAAGAAATGTGTACACGTTTATCTTGTACTAGCAATAAAATATTTGGTAGTGATACTTTTACTACTTCACCGAAGTAAAAAGAAGTCCTTTCGACCTGTTCAACAACATTGGTTAAATAAATATTGTATACTAGCTGTTGCCCGCAACTTCGTTCACATTAAAATATTACAAAACTATCCCACGGGGACCATAAATTTTTCCGAGATAAAAAGTAGCCATGTGTTATTCCAGACTATAATCTATCGCTGTGACAAATTTCATCTAGATCCGTTCACCTGCTCTGGCGTGATTGAGTGACAAACATCCATCCGTCCAAACTTTCGCATATAAAAATAGTAGTAAGATCTATTAGCGACTCGCCGCGCCCCTGCTTTGCACGGGTGCAATATATACCGATGTGGCGACATGTCAAAACATCAAGATTTCTGTACTGTATCTCAGTTAAATTATACTAACGTAGGTAATAGGCGCATAAACCCTCCGGAATAAATTATATTATTAGTGATGAAAACCGCATTAAAATCCATTATGTCGTTTAGAAGAACTAGAGAACAAACAGACAGATACGGACACCTAGAATAAAGGAAAAGTTGACTTTCAAAAAATCGAAAAAGCCAACCTGCAGAAAACCATAATCTATTAAATATTTTAATTAAAAACCACTCCTTTTTAGTACCCCACACCTTAAAACACTCATCACTTTCTTAATTAAGATATTTACACACTTCGGGTGACCCTACCACTTAAGCTGCCTTTACACTCGGCAATTTCCCACTTTTATAAGCAATCGTTGACGGCCTTAATATTCAATTAGGTGTAATTGCTAGCAGATGAGGAGTGATATCTTAGGCCAGATTAACGACGCTACACATAATTCATTACGGTAATGGACCGAGTTATGGTTGGCTGTAAATTTTTTACAGTGGCGTAGTGTGTAAGCGGCTTTATTGGCTGGCTGAGTGGCCAAATTTTGGGATGGGAGAAAGTTATCAAGCTATCTACGACTGAAATAATATTTAATGTGTCTATGACCCTTCAGAATAGAGGTGGTTATGACTAATGAACTCTTAAAATTAAATTACCTATGTACAGTAGAGAGATAAAACCATAAAAAAAATATTTTGACAAAACAAAAGCTATGTTTCCGCCCGGGATCGAACCGGGGGCCTTCTGGGTGTTAGGCAGATGTGATAACCGCTACACCACGGAAACTTGAATATCATGCGTATAAACCAGGTCTCTAAAGTAAATAAAGTGAAAGTTGTTTAACAACATTGAGTAATTCAGGCGACCGCACAGCCATGTTACAAGGTAAAGTTATGCTGTCACAGCCAACCTTAAAATGTACGGTTTACTGAGATCTCTTTATAAGTTCACGTTAACCTAGGTGTTTCCTAACAGCCTTCTGCCTATCATACCTAAATCAGAGACTTGCAAATTATCTGACAAATAATGGTACTGGCATCCTCAGGATACCGGTATTATAACAGTCAGATTCAAATTAAATGACAGACAGCAGTTGAAAACCTAAGGGACTGAGAGTCACAGAAAAAACAGGCCTTATTAAAAATAAATGGTGGTGGTAAATCCAACAAGACAGAAAATCAACGACTTTTATAGACTAAAAAAATGTCGTAATATTTTATCAAAAGAGGCTAAAAAGCTATGTTTCCGCCCGGGATCGAACCGGGGGCCTTCTGCGTGTTAGGCAGATGTGATAACCGCTACACCACGGAAACTATGTAAATAGTTATCAAATGCGGCATTTCTTTAAAAATCTATTATCATAAGAACAAAGTCAAGATCAGCTCGGTCAAAATGTTATCAACTTGTTTATTTTATTACACCTGTATTACCTACTTAATATTAATCGTAAGACAGACATAAAGATTATGTCAATTATGTTTTTTATGGCTGCAGGCAATCAAAATTTGATAACGATTGTAACAAATTGTTAAGTAGATACGCAAATCTCTGCACAGTAATTTCTTTGACAATTTCTTCCTCATTTTCATCAACATTAGAATCAATTCCTATGAATCCCTCACCACATGGCGACACTATCTTTACTGCTACTAAAGTGTTCGATTGGTACTTTGTATGATTTTCTATGTTATATGTCTTGTCTGTTTCCGGAGTGGCATAACGACATCATCTTTATGTGTCAAGCGAGAATCTATCACATTGCTTAATGTTTTCTTCCCTATAAGGCCCGTATTGGCCGTATTACAAAACAAAACTCAAGTGTCGATTTCCGTTTAAAACTAGTTTCAACCAATCAAATGGCTTTAAATCTATACTCAAAGCGAGATCTGTGCCTTGATATCGTTCTGTAATATAAACCTAAGTACGAGTATTTAGTAAGAATACCTACAGTAGCAACTTTAATCAGTAAAACAGTTTTATCTTTTAGCGTACCTAATAACTCACTGATCATTTAAATGCAAATGCTGTTCAGTATTTGGTAAAAGATTAAATTAATAAATTCCACTTTTAGAAAATTAGACGGACACAACTCTGAGGGCTCCTTCAATTTAAATGATTCGTGTCGGACTGCTGCCGTGCGGTAGTCGTGCGGCGGCCGTGCGGGTTTCGCACTGTGTACCATTGATTGTTTTTTTCCATACATTTAATACGTCGATAGAGCCGTCCGGTTGTAGTGCGACGCCCGCACGCTGCCGCACGACAACCGGACGGCTTTGTCGACGCACTGCAGTAGTCCGACACCAATCGTCTAAATTTAAAGAGCCCTAAAAACTCTGGAAAAAAGATTATATTGAATCTAATATAGTTTATGAAGAATTTAACTTTCCGCATCAACGATCATCACTGGGTACAGATCACCCAGTAATCGTGTTACTAATTAACCATCAGAGCAACAAGGTATGGTGAGATAACACCGCTCAGTACCGGTATTAGCTGCTGTTCGTATTAGGTTTACTGAGGGATTACACCATCATTACACTGAGCGTATTAATTAATGCACATTAGTTAGACCTCCATTGAGGACAAGTGGATTAGACTACTGTAACAGATGCTAGCTGTGTCTGTGTGGAAGATATTATGTACTTACATTACAAGGTAATTCAGATACAAGCATGGAGAATTTTGTTACGAGATATGATGGCTAGGTATAACTGTATGTGGTATAACAAATAAGAGAAGAAGCAGCACTGAAAAAAATATTTAACCACACTAATTCGGCTATTTGAGGAATAACCAAAGTTTGAGTTTCACTTTTTTGTGTTATAGATTGACAAAAGTTTGGTTAAGTATAACTACATTTTTTTTTTCAATGAGAGAAAAGAAAAGGCATACCTATGGATTAAAATAACAGATGATAATACGCCTAAAGAGAGAACAATTGCTGAAAACGACGCATGGATATAGACAAAAAAAATAGCGCCAATTCCAAATAAATTGAGAAAAAGAAGAGGAACTAATGCATGTTAAATATGTCAAAGAGAAAATTCTCAGAATTTTATCACGAAAAGATGAAACATTATGAAGGTACGAGGAGGTACATACAGTGTCCATAACAAAGGCCCCGTGATCAATCCATCAAAGCTAATTCAACCTCAAACTCGCTAACTCGATCACATCGATGCTAGGTATCGATTATACCGATGTATCGAGCAGATATCGCCTCAGTCTTAGACTAACGTCGTTAGCTGGCCCGAGTTATACCGATCTTGTTAGCGTCTGTGATGCTTGTAAACAATCGAGTTATGGTTCTGGCAAGTTTGATGTGGGGGCTCGGTTTCGGAGAGGACCACCTATAATTCATATTATGCTAACTTCAGAGTAAGACTTGAATTATCAAGTCTTACTCTGAACTTCTGAAGCTAGATGATGGCATTAGCCATGTTAGTCGGTGGAACTATGGTTTATTTTTAGTGCATAAATCCTTATATTGTTACATTTAGTAGGTACTGTAGGTCATCCTTATGTTTAAACAAAAAGCGGTTTTCATAGGCTATTTACATTTTGAAGAGCTTGTATTCATCTCAAGAATTTTATTATCTTTTTCTCAAACAGAATTCATAATACAATATTACAACATAAAGTCAATACAAAAAACATGTTTCTATTTCACTTTTGTATTCCCAGTGAGCACTGAACACAAGTTATTCGGCACTCACAAAGACCTGCGGTGAACAAAGATAACGATGTTTTGAATGCCACTCAACTCATTACGTGCCGATATCTTTCCTCAGGAAGCGCTTCACCTAGACTTTACTCAGGACCTAACTCTGAACACACCCTCAAACGAAACCCATCTCTATCCGAAAGGGAAAAGGTTCAAAGTTCTTCACTAATCATTCCACAATAGCACTAAGTACCTAATGAGCGTACACCAGCCGCCGTGAATAGGAAACGTCTTAATATAGAACTCTGCGCTCCAATCCAAACATTGTCAGTCGGTTATAAGGTCGAGTTTGGCTTGTAGGGAAAGCGTAGCCGGTAATACAAGTGGTATAGTGTAAAGGAGGGATTGTACAAGCGTAATTAGTCATTAGTGCGACAGCACAGTGGGCAGGAAGAGGCCGCGATTGATCGGACGTGAGAAAGTGGCTTACGTGAGGCAATCACGACCTATTTGTACAGATAATGTCGGTTGTGGTGAGGTTTCCGACACGTTGTATCATGTCGTTAGTAGGTTAGACGATACACGGGTTAAAGATTGTAACAGGTTTAAGTTACGGTTAAAAATGTTGCATCTCGATGAGCGTCTCATAAGATAATATCAAGCTAAAGGTGTTAACTGGAAGCTCACCTTACAACACCTAAAGCCTTTGTATGGTTTTTTTTATACGGTGAGATGGTGGCAAACAGACATACGGCCCGCCTCATGGTAAGCGGTTACCGTAGCCTATGGAACACTGGCCCGTTGCCGGCCCTTTAAAATGAGGATTCGCTGTGCTGACAGCTTAAGGAATAAGTAGGTAGGTACCCCGCTGTCAACACAGCGCATCCTCAGGAGCTCTGGTGACCTTACTCACGACAGGAACTCAACACTACCGAATCCGACCAAATAACGATGGTGATAATGACCGAGGACAAGTCTATTATAACTGATTAACATGGAACTTCATTTAGCAAGAATACCGAACAGTACCTACCCTAATAATTCATTACTGGATATAAAATGAAATAAAATTAAGACATTAACGCCCCAAAAGACTAATATTCGACCAATCCTATTACGTTGAAAGCCATCATCGAAAGAGATAAATGATTAATTAGTTCGTAAAATAAGGATCATTAACGTAATCATATTGGAGGGACGCAGAGGGCAGAATATGGCGGGAATAAAAAGTTCTTTATTGATATAGCTCACTTCGACAAATTGATACTTTGGGTCCTCGGCATGTGCAGTGAGGCTGTTTTGATACGTAAATTTTATAGTTGGTCGATGAAAAGATAGTCAGAACCCGAATATTTGAAGGATCCACTTTAATAAACTAATAAGGTTGCGCACCATATGATACAATTGGCCAGTTTTGCCATTTCTAGACAAGCTAATGTGGTAGATGACTATTTAAACTGGCTCAATATAATATCTAGGTAGGTAGTTGTTCTTAGAAAAGAGCAGTGGTCTACCTAGCTGCTAAGTAGGTAATTGAAACCTTTTTCTCAACCTAACTTTCATGACGTTTTCATGAATTTCAAGTGGTAGGTTGAGTTTTGGGTAGTGTTTGAAAATTGGTGGTACTTATAAGATAGGTAGTTGCAAATTGTTGTGTTTCACAGCAAGTTAGACAACCCTTCTTTATCCGAAAAGCAAATAGTTCTAATAATGATTGCTTGCAAATAACAGAGTGTGACATAACAGTTTCTTTCCAAATATGACACCAATCTAATCAACCGTAACCGGGGCCCGTAAATGGTACACTTAGCACAAAAACAGTCATAAGCCCACCTCTTCCCGGCGGAACACTTGCGAACTGCCATAAACGCAATCATAAAAACAAATCAATCAGCAGTCGGGAGCCGTTACCTCCACCTTATCATGGCAGCCTGGTACTTTGGGAGCCAGGAGTGTCGTAAATGAGCCGATTAACTGAGACGGTCGTGAGGACAACTTTGATAGTGTTTTTCTTCCATTTCTCGTCAAGTTTAGTAATATTTTCGTAGGTAATAATTCGCGCTTGAAGATGATTTATACGGATCAGTTGCTGCATGTCATTTAAAAGTTAATGACGTGGACTTGACATAAACACAGCAGGTCTTGTCAAGGAATAGACCAATAAAAATATGCATGCTGCTGTTATTGCAGTCGTGCTGTAAACTTCGACAAGAAAATGTCTTAAAGGAGCATATTTATTTATCTAAGGATGAATAACTGGCCAGCCAACAATGGGTGGTAACCGTTGAACAAAAGAAAACACAAGTTTTAGAACCAAACGCCATCATCATCATCAGCTCACGGCTGGACATAGGCCTCTCTAATCACACGCCCTCTAACTCAATCCTCGGCCGCTCTCGTCAAACTGCCATCAGCCACCCTGCAAAGATCGTCGCTCCACCTAGCCTAATGGCGTACTCCTACCCTATGTTTGCCGATTCACGGTCTCCACTAAAGAACAAGTCTACCCAATGGTCATCGGTTCCACAAAGAACCAAATGTAAGCTTTCAAAACAAATGTGTTATTAAACCTCTCAAATGCCCACAAATATTATTTTATTTTGTGCCTATTGCTATCACCTACGCTGGCCAGGAAAACATCGGTCATCAATATGCCGCGTCACGTTCCGCCGAGTTTTTTTGCGCCCCCTGTAGCTTGGCCAGGGTTGCTACTTAGACAAGTGGTCAGAACGTTTTAAGGAGGTTTTAATCCCTGTAATCCATGAAATGATCCGCTTGTGCATAATATTATATACGATTTGCTGCAGATTATTCTGCTATCTACTTTGTTGTATTGTATGTAATATTTAAAACCTTCTGAAATAATTTTTCAATAAAGACAATTCATGTGTTTCTTTATCAAAATAACGGATCTATATAATAATAGCTTTATGGTCTTTGTCTAATTAATATATAAGGTCCTACCCTTCATACTCGAAATATTTTAAGAGGTACATCTGTAGGTGGTAAAGATGCCATACAAACAAAAAATAAATGATCTGAGTATATATATTTTTTAAATAAATTAATTTAAAATTATTTAAAACACATAAAAAATATTATTTTCAACATCCATTGCGCTAGTTTTTACGTACCTTACTATTAATATTAGAAACAAGCGTAATGGATGTCGAAAATAGTATTTTTATGTGTCAAATAATTTATTTAAAATAATTTTATTTATTTATTAAAAAAAAAAACACTCAAATCATTTTTTTTTTTCGTTTGTATGGCATCTTTACCACCTATATAGATGTGCCTCTTAAAATATTTCGAGTATGAAGGGTAGGACCCTATATACATGATATTCCATAGAAATACAAGTTACAAGTGGTTAATCCAGTTCATGCAGCATCTTTTCTGGGCATGGGTGGCAGCCCTGGTCTAGGTGTGGTACACAGGGTGTGCAGATAATCCGTATTGATAACTATCGCGTGTCGTTTGTCCGTCTGTGTGTCAGTTCCGTTACACGGCGGGGGATTAGGGGAATACACTCATGCTTTTTACGAAGGAATTTATAGCGGAAAAACATTTCATAAATATTTTTGTAAGATAAACAACAAGATTGAAAGTGTTACGTATTGGTTTTCACTAAAATGTATTTTTTTTTGGATTATCTCTACAAACACTACATCAGTTACTTTTTAACACGCTTTTAACTTTTCCAATCTGATTATTGATTGCTAATTGACTGCTTTTTTTCTCGAATAATCTATACACTCTGTGCATTCTATTTAACTTTTTTAAAATCACGCAATATGTATATTTCGTAAAGTCGTAAACTATCAACTATAACCCACTATAAAGCATACCACACAAAATTTCAATAACACAATATAGTAGTTAGACAAGTAACAGTTAGTTATCTGAACTAGTATTCTCCCGCGAGCCGTTTCAGTTTCTTAGCGCGGTAACTCAATTATACGGGACAGGTCGACGCGATATATATGCGTTTTGGTTACCACGGATATACAAGTGATAGGAGGTAGCGGGTCTGAAAATAGTACTAAAAAAAGAAAAAGTACAAGTTCTCGGCTATCTGTACAGTTTTTTTTTATACGTCGTTGATGACAAACGTCAAAGGCGTCAAAGGCGTAGGTACGCCCATCTGATAGTAAGTGATTCACATGCGCGATGCCGACCCTTTAAAATGAGTATTCGCTGTGCCGACAGCTTGTAGGACAAGCAGGTCCCTAGCCGTCAATACAGCGCATCCTCAGGAGCTCTAGCGACCTTACTCATCTCAGTAACACAACACTATTGAAGAGTAGCGTTACTTGGCTGTGGTATTCTGTCAGTAAGTAGTGGTACTTCCCCAGTCGGGCCGCTACAGATTTGAGCGAGATATCTCGCTTTCTTTACACATGTACAGAAGACAGAAGCGGACGAGGCACGGAGGGGTCTCAATGTGTAAAAAACGGTCTCCCATCCAAGGACAATGGCAAGCGCAGCTTAACCACGCCGCTGTCATTTATCTACGAGCCCCTCTAAACAAAACAATACTTCTTAAGTACAAAATCCGCTGTCGCCTATAGTTGCACGCCATCGTCCGCGGGGCGTGCGGTCGGCATAACTCATAGGCTCGCACCTCGCACTCCGTTAACTTGCAAACTTTGATATATCACCTCAAACTCCACCTGAAACGAGCCCAACTTCACGCGCCCGACATGCCTCCACACGCTTACATTCAATTATAATACGATTCATTGTTGTCTCTTAAACTTATGTTAATCTCACTGGTGGAACAAAAAAGAAATTTTGCAAAATTAAAGCTCTCTTCATCTATGAAAAGTATGAAATGTATACATTTTCTCAGGCAAAGAAAAAAAGCATTGTTTCCGCCCGGGATCGAACCGGGATCTTCTGCGTGCTAGGCAGACAAGATAACCGTTGTGCTACGGAAACATTGCCACTGACGCATCAAAATAGTCGTTCTGTATACTCACTACACTCTTTACAAACACAGAGTAGGTACTTAGTTGAACTACTTACATGTCATTCTCTTATACTGGTTTCTACCAGAGAACCTAACCTATATTAGCACACTTTTAGTAAGACTAAGATATACCTATCTTAAAAGTGTTGAAGTAAGTCATGTTTCCACAAACAAAACTCAAATTTGTTGAAAAAAAATCCAATAAACAATTAAAATTCAGTCAACTCTCTGAATTAAAGTAAACTAGTATACCTACGTGAGACATTTAACAAATAAAGTTAAAAACAAACCGGTAGTTGACACACTGAACGTTCTAATCTATAATCATATACTCTCACATCAAACTTATTGCACCTCCGTACTAAGCAACTGAAACATTTCAGACCTATCGTTAACTAGTTAGTGTCAGTTGCGTAGTGTGATACGGGTTACGCGCACTGAGAATCAAACCCACATCCAGCTAAGACTTCGTATAATGTGACTTGTATGTAAGCGTGCGTCCAGAATAATTGGGCTCTTAAAAACATTTAAGTCAAGGCTTGTTTTTAGGGTTCCGTAGTAAAACTAGGAACCCTTATAGTTTCGTCCTGTCCGTCTGTCACACCCTCGTCAAATCCACAGTTCATAACCAATTTGTATGAAACTTCGCAGGTAGATGTCTTCTATGAGCCGCCATAAAGACCTGTAATAAAATTGAATAATCAGACGAACTTACCTTAAGTGAAGTCCGATTATAATTTTATGAACGGTGATCTGAAATATAATTTATAACGATGTAGTAATCTCCATTCGCTAGTAATGGCATCGCGGTTTAGAGGTGATGATTTTTTTGATATATGGAATGGCAACCCTGCTTTGACACTTTTTTAGAGATAGCGTTGCTTTGTTGGCCCATTCGACAAGGGACTGTTATTCCAATACAGGATGGGCTGGGTGGGTAATTATATTTCAGATCACCGTTCATAAAATTATAATCGGACTTCACTTAAGGTAAGTTCGTCTGATTATTCAATTTTATTTCACGGTGATCTGAAATATAATTTATAACGATGTAGCTGTTTAGAGTATTAAGTCGACATGGGCTAGTATTATTTTGACTAAAAGGAGAAAACAGCTTTATAAGAAGCAACTTTTATTTGAGGTTTGAGTATTTGCTTAAGTACTCATAATATTATTAGCACTTCTGCTGAATTTAGTTTATATACTTAATCAGTATTTATCAAATAGCAAATAACTTAAAACATTCCACAATAATTACATAAACTTTCAAAAGAAAAGCTCCATTAGGTAGCTTAGCTTAGAAATAATTATTATTCAAAATAAATAATATTTTATATATTTCTTCTTGATATTTTTATGAATCTTGTATCATAATAACTTAATTAAATACTTTGGTAAAATTTATTAGACAAAGTACTTATAAATAATAATTGGCCAATTACCGTTGTCATAATAACTAAACCATAACACTATTTTTAAATATTTGAAAATATAATTAACAATAAACCTTTGAACGTTAGGTAAACATAAACGTTATACCTATATTTATTTTATGTGAACGCAAAAAGCTAGGTAGGTATATCTTTATGTTGGAAGTAAAGACAGCATTAATAAAGCTGTCATGTGGAACATTACATGTGGAGCAATTAACTGGTACATCACGAAATTTCGCAAACGTGAGACAGGTGTCCGACCAACCTGCCATTTTCCTAATGGTAAATATTTAATTTATTAATTAATATTTGTGAATATTATTGGTGAATATTTTTGTGTTGACTCCGCTTTCCTTCATGTTCATGACTGATTTAATCCACTTTCTAATTGTTTGTTTGGATCTTATTAATTTGTCTACTAGTTAATAGCAAATACCTATTTTTCACCATTCCTAATAGTTGATGTTTGCCCAATGTTTGTTTTAAAGCTCTAGCTGGATAAACTACGGGGTTTTGGTCACAAAATGGTAATTTAAGTGATGAAGTTGATATTTTTATAAGATCAGAAATTTTTATGTAGGTACCTATATGTATAATGTTTTGATACATGGATGTATCTTCTATTTTAATTACCGACAAAGTCTGCACCCTTTGAGCAGTAGCAAGAGCTAATTAAGTGACAATCTTTTTACTTAATTTTCCTAAATTTAAATCCTTATTAACGGCCTAATTTGTCAGGAATCTTAGCACTATTGAAGGATCCCAAGTATTAACATACTTACAAAGTGGGTTTAATTCTATAAAGGCCTTTAAAGAAAAGCTTTATGCCTGTGATCGTCACTACCAAACTCTTCATTTATTCAGAAGGGAGAGTGCCGATCTAGCAGAATTTAACGAGCCGTAGGCTAGATTCCTTTTATTATTTCATTGAGTTAATTTATTACATCCGGTATTGAATCTGTATAGAGTATTAAGTCGACATGGGCTAGTATTATTTTGACTAAAAGGAGAAAACAGCTTTATAAGAAGCAACTTTTATTTGAGGTTTGAGTATTTGCTTAAGTACTCATAATATTATTAGCACTTCTGCTGAATTTAGTTTATATACTTAATCAGTATTTATCAAATAGCAAATAACTTAAAACATTCCACAATAATTACATAAACTTTCAAAAGAAAAGCTCCATTAGGTAGCTTAGCTTAGAAATAATTATTATTCAAAATAAATAATATTTTATATATTTCTTCTTGATATTTTTATGAATCTTGTATCATAATAACTTAATTAAATACTTTGGTAAAATTTATTAGACAAAGTACTTATAAATAATAATTGGCCAATTACCGTTGTCATAATAACTAAACCATAACACTATTTTTAAATATTTGAAAATATAATTAACAATAAACCTTTGAACGTTAGGTAAACATAAACGTTATACCTATATTTATTTTATGTGAACGCAAAAAGCTAGGTAGGTATATCTTTATGTTGGAAGTAAAGACAGCATTAATAAAGCTGTCATGTGGAACATTACATGTGGAGCAATTAACTGGTACATCACGAAATTTCGCAAACGTGAGACAGGTGTCCGACCAACCTGCCATTTTCCTAATGGTAAATATTTAATTTATTAATTAATATTTGTGAATATTATTGGTGAATATTTTTGTGTTGACTCCGCTTTCCTTCATGTTCATGACTGATTTAATCCACTTTCTAATTGTTTGTTTGGATCTTATTAATTTGTCTACTAGTTAATAGCAAATACCTATTTTTCACCATTCCTAATAGTTGATGTTTGCCCAATGTTTGTTTTAAAGCTCTAGCTGGATAAACTACGGGGTTTTGGTCACAAAATGGTAATTTAAGTGATGAAGTTGATATTTTTATAAGATCAGAAATTTTTATGTAGGTACCTATATGTATAATGTTTTGATACATGGATGTATCTTCTATTTTAATTACCGACAAAGTCTGCACCCTTTGAGCAGTAGCAAGAGCTAATTAAGTGACAATCTTTTTACTTAATTTTCCTAAATTTAAATCCTTATTAACGGCCTAATTTGTCAGGAATCTTAGCACTATTGAAGGATCCCAAGTATTAACATACTTACAAAGTGGGTTTAATTCTATAAAGGCCTTTAAAGAAAAGCTTTATGCCTGTGATCGTCACTACCAAACTCTTCATTTATTCAGAAGGGAGAGTGCCGATCTAGCAGAATTTAACGAGCCGTAGGCTAGATTCCTTTTATTATTTCATTGAGTTAATTTATTACATCCGGTATTGAATCTGTATAGATTTCTATCCCGTGGGGTTTGCAGAATGACTACCAGCTCTTGCATGTTGTGTTGTATTGCTTTAACATACCTGGTGAAAAAAGATGATAACATAATATTTTGTGAGCCTTCTGGCAAACCTCTGCATCTGAATGTTTCCCGCAGAAGATGTTCACTGCCAGAGTAAGTGAACTGCTCAATGGGTGTTCTGTACTGGAAGGGCATAGTAACAATTGTAGTTAGTAGGTAGAACAATTAACCGGCAGGTTGAAATATTGCTGGTTTGTACCCATCAACATTTTTGCCAATGGGGTACCATGGCTGAAAAGCACCATAGGTACTATGGCTGACAAGTCCACAGGGAAGTCTCCTTAGCTTTGTCGTTTTTTATTTTTTAGACATTTTGTAATTAACGCAAAAGGTGGAAATGCCTAAAGGAAGTACCTAGTATATTCTATCTATCTATCTATCTAGTTGCTACAGTGTAGTGTAAAGGGATCTATTTGAAATGCATATACATATAGGTCTCTATGTCATGATACACAGGTATGTTTTAGCATTTTGCGTAATCCTGGTAGCAAATAAATCAATAGGTAGGTACTTGGCTTGCCTAACCTTCTCTCAATTTGATTGAATGCATATTCTATTAATAATCCCCACTCAGAGTCAATGTTAGTCAAATTTCTTTATTCCTCATCTGCAAAATTATCTTTAGATTTTATGTAAGATGCCTGAATTGATATGAACATTTATAGCTTTGCACCAATCCCATATTTTTCTACTAACATTATTGAGATGTGGAAATTGAACCCTAAGTACCTGTTTTAATAATGCATGTTATGGTGGTGGTGTTGTCAATCCGAAGAAGAATATCAGTTATTTTTTGATTTTGCAAAGCATTTTAAGCCAAAATATACAGCCATTAGGTCTCAGTGGTATATGTGATATTTTGATTATGACCATAGGACTCCAACACTCTCACCATTGCAATGAACCCCCAACCTGATAGAGAAACATCTGTATACAGATACACATGTGAATCGAGATTTATTGGCTTAAAATGTTTGCTGTTATGCGTTATGTTATCCGTCCACCACTGGAGGTCTGACATTAACATAATATAGTTGATGATTTAGTCTTTTGATTTAGTTAATGCCAAGTATTTGTATATACCATACCATATAGTGTGGCTGGGCATGCTGCTACTAAAGTGCCCAGTAACTTAGCAAATTCTCTTATTTAGCATTTTGTAATTTTAGGAATTATAATTATATTTCATTTTCCCAAAGGTAGCTCAAGGTACAATGACATGGGGTTTCTAATCCAAGAGATTTGCAATATTTACTAGGCAAAGTGTTGGTTTTTCAAAATTAATAATGAAGCCCAAGCACTTCCGAACAAAAATATTATATGTTTGGCCGATACATCAATAATCATCAATATGGATTGTAGATAGGGAGCCTAAATTTCTTAGATTACCAACCACTGGTTTTAATAATTTGGTGAACACAAACGGTGCCATACACAACCCTTAAGGTAATGCTGTAAATTCATATAAAGTTTCATCAAATTCAAAATGGAGGTACTCCCTATGTTCATTGGCTTTATGTGCTAATAGGTATGATACCTACCATAAGATCTATGTAACACATACAATAACCATGATCAATTAACCTTATTGCAGTCCTTATATTATCCTCTGTGGTTAATGGCTAACTTCTATGAACTTATTCAAATGATTTAGTACCAATATGTATTATGTTATATTTAGTATAAATATTTGTATGCCATTAGGTTTAGGTACAAATAAAATCTTTGAAATGTATTCTCTTTGTATGACAGCATGGTGTCATAGCCCCCAACTGTAAAAGATTTTTACTATTTTATAAATTATTTTTAGGGGCTATATTTTGATGAGGATTAGACATAAAAGGAATATAATATCCTTTAATTCACTACAATATAATGGGGTCATTTGTCAATGACATCCAAAAAGCAAAGTAGTTTTAAATTGGCAGCATGTACCTTATGTCCTGCTGAGTTTGTGGTGGGCACCCCGGGTTCTCTCGGAACGCTGTGGGTTGTAGGTCATCTTGTGGTGCGAAGGCTGTGGTTGGCTTCATGGCCCACCTCATGTCATCGGCTTGGCTGGTTGGTGCTGATTCATTTGTTGGGATGAAACACTCCTGTTTCCTATGTATTATTTGTGATCTTAGCTGCTCTCCATAGAGAAGTTCATTTTTGGTTGTATTATGAGTCATTTCTAGGAAATGTCTAACTGGGGCCACTAGTGACCTTCTTGTTTAGTTTCAATTTTTCCACTTTAATAAGAGATTTGAGCATGTTTTTTCTATAGAGTCATTAATTATGTTTGACATGGTCTTGTCTACAAATTGGTGCAGTACCCATTTGTTTCTGCTGGTAAACAATACACTTGTCTCTAATCTTCCCACTTTCAGAGATCACTGCCCCTACTTTTCATATAGTAGGCATCCAGAAGTTGACAGATTACAGGCAAATTATGCAATTTTAGGATGTCATCTCTCCCCGTCTTAGATCATGTTATATGTATATGTTAGTTCCAACATTTACAATTATCATTATTTAGGTAATAATACTTTTTTATTTTATTTGATCACTTCATACTCTTGGCCCAGCAATTGTAATGACTCTTCATTCTGCTTCTGGCGGTTCCAATTGTTGTTCAACCTCTCGGGTCTGGACATTTTGGGTCTCAGTCTGATCCCCAAGGGCCAAGTTTTGAGGGATGAATTCACACTGACCGATGACTTCATCTGAAATATGAGAAAAACCTTGGAGGTTTTCTCAAGAGCATTTTGCTTGCATTATACCGTATCTCGTACAGTTAAATGCGCATGTGATGACCTGTGTAAGCAGCAGAATCGGTATCTCGTACCGACAACAGAATTCTGTTTTACATCAAAGTTGGTATCTCGTACCAAAGTTGATCTTCGTGTTTAAAGTATCTCGTACCAACACGGTATATATGCTCGTTAACATAGCCAGGAACGTTCCTTGATTTCGTTGCACTGTAAATCCTGCAAAAAGACTTACCTTCATTATCCGGAGTATCGGTACGCAAGGGGCTCCGCTCACGGTCGGTAGGTACTGCGTCAATTAAGGCTGCGACTGCGGTTCCGCTCACTGTCGTGACTCCAACATTTGTTACGATGATGCTGCTTCAACTTTTTACTGGATTTACACAATTTTCTAAATAGTTTTTCTTCCGAAACCATTTTTGCATGCGATGCCGCGAACGCGCGAAAAAAGAAGTGTCAAAGCAGGGTTGCCATTCCATATATCAAAAAAATCATCACCTCTAAACCGCGATGCCATTACTAGCGAATGGAGATTACTACATCGTTATAAATTATATTTCAGATCACCGTGAAATAAAATTATGAAAAATAAAATAATTAGGGAGGGCTCCCATACATAAAACTGGGGGATGAAAAAATAAATATTTTCGTGCACCCCATCATGTGGGGTATTGTTGGATAGGTCTTTGAAAATAACATAAAGGTTTCTAAATATTTTTTTTTGTTTAAGTGCATATTTAGTGAACTAGGAGCTCCCAAAGTCGGTAACAATGTTGAATGAAACAATTGAAGCTTGTGGCATTCAATAATACTCTCGATTAAAATTGGTTTGAACAAGATTCGTTAATAACTTTTTGAAATATTCACTATTTTCAGTTTTAGTTTTGACAACCGCAAAATTAACTTTGTATTTCATAATGATATGAAATTCAAACTTATATTTGCGGTCGGAAGACTGAAATACTTCTTGCTACGAAACCCTACACTGTGCGTGGTCCGACACGCTCTTGTCCGGTTTTTAATTCTTAAGTATCACCAGCCTACTTTAGAACTTCATAATAAAACCTCTACAGTAGGTACCTACCCGTACCACGGAACTACTCCCAACTACCGCCAACTTGTCGCGAGGTGTGCGGGGACCTAATGATGCTTTATGAGCTGATATATATTATCATATTAACGTTGCGGGACTTTGGGACTCAGTTACAGGTTGTTATTGGATATTAGATTAGATATGTCGAGGACCGAAAGGTATTGTTTATGTAGTAGTTAATGAGAATGTTTGCCAAGGGGTGAGGTCTTTAGCGTGTGGTGAAGGCACTGAAACATACATTTTGATGTGATCAGTCGTCCTCTTCATTCAGTATTTGCGTTTTTGGGTGATAGTGTCCCAGTTATTAATTAACGTTTCCAACATAACCCAAAGACTTCAAAAAGTACATTTTCTTTATTATCAGGGCGCCCCACGGCTAAGTCACACGGGGAAAGTACTTTAAATATTGTAGATAGGAAATTTTGCTTCATAGAGACTTTTATATTATTTTAAGCAGCCGAAAGCATTTAGGAAAATAATTCCTTCTAGTTTCTCTAAAGAAATTTCAAAAACCTTTACCAAAACGTCGTAAGTACTTACATAAAGCAATTTCAATAAGCGCCGCGTTATCACGGCAGCTCCCAACATGGCCGCTCAAAATTAAAAATAAATGACTCAGAAAAATACACGACACAGTCCATGATTTGATTAAATTAAGGGGAAAATACCTCCGACAGGGAAAATACGAGTTTCTCTACTTTTCTGTTATTATTAAAGGCTTTTTTGTTGGTGTTAAAGGACTTCATTTTGCAAATACGTCGATTTGCATGAATTTACTTTGTCGCGCTTCAATGGAGCTCACAAATATTTGAATAATGTCCAACAATTGCTTTGTGATGTCACAGATAAAGCCGGGAATTACGTTTTATTTTTATTTGCGTAGATTTACGTACTTATAGCTATTACTGTAACACACACGGTAGCTATTTATTAGGTACACAAGTACCTTATTATATTGTTGTGGTTAAACAATTTTATCAATATAATATTAATTTATTTGTTGCAAAATACCTTTTAAGGATAAAATATAATAATAAGTAAGTGGTTTTGAAATTACAATCAAACAAAAGGTTTTGTCCAATACCTACCTAATATAAGTCATCGTTTGAAATTGACAGCAGTAGGTATGCACCTGATGAGTATTTATGGTTAAAATGTACGTAAATAAGCCACATTATTATTCATAAACACGTAAATTATTATAAACGGCACTCCATTACACGCAGAGATCCCAAAACGATAATTCTTAAGGCACCAAACTACACATATGGCGGACAATTTAAACTTAAATCGCGATAACCCGAAACTGCCGGCCGGCAATAAAACTTAGCCGCTAACGGTTAATTAGAGACAGTGTCCGATAGATGCACGATTTATAACACAATTTGAGGCAAGACTTGGGACGGCTGGTCACACTATCGGATCGGATGACTGATAAAGGAGTGTGGTCACCCTCGCCCGAGGCGCTCTATGGCTCCCCAGAGAACACTTTCTTGCTGGACAATGCTGGCTAATAAAGCTATGGAGACGTGTTAGTTTATTGTGGTTTTGTACATTAATAGTCGTATTACCATGTGTCGTAAATCACATTAATTAATTTTAATTCAATTTACAAAAGTGCAGCTTGATGTTACACATAAATATTTTAAATACTAGAACGGCCAAGTACACTTTTGTAAAACATTTACTAATCACAAATAGCATAATTATCATGTAGGTATTTCATAAGTTTATAAAAAAAAAACCAAAAGTAACATCGAGTACAATGACGGGCATTTTTAAGCTCTAATGAAAAATAATTCGTGTCCTCTATTCAAATGCCAACCGTCTCAAAGTGTTCCCCTGTGCGCCGATTACAGAAACATGTAGAACACAATCGTGTATCGTCGCCGGATCGTATTGCTATTCGTAAGTATAACGTATAAATCTTGGCGATCGGATCTCAACTAGTGCTCGAACACGGCCGCGGCCGGGTCGCGCGACCACCGCCCGCAGGCTACGGGTTAAGTTCGAAGGGACCTTTCTTTGGAAATTAGCCTAAAGCGTAGGTGCCTACATCTTGAAGTAGTCTTCGATACGAAGGTTTTACCTTAGTTTAGTTCCACATCGAATTGAAAACTCAATTCTATAACATTTTAGAGCATGATAAAGAGTTGTCCGTACACAACCTTTAGGTTTAATAAGCTGTCACGTAATTTATAATTATGAGTAGGTACATAATGCAAATGAGTATTCTTACTACTTCAATTACTTACGTTTAAAAATACAGATGTAGGGGTCAAGCAAAAAATATAAAGCTCCATCTTTCATGTAAAGTTTTAGTCTTGATTCTTTAAACTAGATGAGGGTTCCTATCTGACTTCCTGTGATAAGAAGCACCAATACAAACTCAGTGTCTCTTTTGGAGGTCCAGACAATTCATAATTGAATCATGTAAGAACCACATGCATGTTAGTCTGAAATTACCTATAGAGGAAAGCGCAATACATTTTTGAATGGACCTGTCCTGATTGTGCACGCATGTGCCGGAACAGATATGCAATTCATTTAACAGATTGTGAGCATTATCAACATATCAACTTAAGGTAACCCGGCCTCACGCAGCGCCCCCTGTCCACACCGCTCTGCAACTCATCCGATACTTAATAGACTTGTTAAATTTAATTGCACTATAAAACTATGGCATGCATTCTTAGCCATCCCACCCACACGTAAAATCAAACCTTAATTTCAACACATACGGTTGCAGTTCCAATGTGTTGGGACCACATCCTTTGTGTACTAAGTAAACTAATGATTTTGTCGTTGTTAATCGGGTCAGACGCACGAAATTGGAAAGTTTCAAGTTTTAATACTCAGGACATTTTATGGGTCTCACTTTTGCTTGGGGTACCGTGGACTGTCAGAACCCACAAGGTTTCAAATGGAACAAAAGAGATTATAGAAACAAAAAAACTCATATTTTACATAACATATATACATACAAAACTAAACTTAAACGGTATCTGGATAGTAAATGGTTATTTCATAGTATGGAATCCTTGCTAACCAAAAGCGCATCCAGAATAGTATTTGCAGCTCTTTTTGTTGACAACCCGGCAAGGCTGGACTCTGCAGACAAGGTATGAAAACAAGTAGGTAGGTACATAAAACTACTTGCATAGTTGTCTGCGATGCTAAACTAATTGACTGGAACAGAATCTTGACCCTAAAGCAGAATATTGGCTGATTTATCATGCATTGCTTGCAAAGACAACAGCAGCTATAAAAAGACTCCAAGTTATTCTTGAAAGCTGCCAAGACTTAGGTATATGACTTAAAAGAATAAATCTGCCTACTGAACCATCTTTCGCCAAGACAATGTTGACGTTTCTTTTTTGTGATCTGTCTCCCGTCATCAATGGGTTCTGTGACGGACCAGCCGTTTGATTTACAGTCACAAGTATTAAATTTTTACAGTGCACTTAATTGCTTCCGCGCCGATGCGTCGTAAAGTTGTCTAAACAAAATGGCTGACGTTTGGTGGGGCGTGCACTTTTTCTTTCAACAAGTGTGTGAAAAACTGGTCAGCGTGATTTTATGAAGGCCTTTTTGGGGCATTATATGTCCTTACAGCTCTCTCTGATTACTGAATTTCATATGCTGCATAGGTTAGCATTATTTTGAGTTGGAAAATATTTTGAACAAAGTTAGTCGCGATAGCACTATCGTCTCTTAGAAAGATTTTTTTTCGAATCCAGTCGTGACGATATGCACTTACTCCTTCCTTCCTTATTCCAAAAGTGTATAATTACATTTTATTTTCATAAAATCACTCAAGTATTGTTGCAACAATCTCAACGAATTAAACCATTTTTTTGGGAGCATCTCTAAATCCACCATTATCAGTTTATTATTTCACAAACAATTAGCTGATTCCTGACTATTTCTGAGCAGAAACTACACCAAGATACAATCGCGCTATATTTTATATTAACGAGGTGCTGTAAGGGGGCAGGCAATTAGACCCGTAAGATCTGAAGCCTCTTGAACACCAACTGATAACACGCAGCCAACCTTAATGACACGAATATGGCTAATATTATTATTATTACCTATCTAATATATATATATATAGCAAATTACAGTGTAAATAATAATGGCAGATTGAAACTATGAGTATCTGATAGATGGAGTTTTAGATATGTCTCAACATTGGAGATTTTAGTATTGATGCAAAAGTTATAACCTGGCTATTAAATTCCAGTAAATTGCAAGATGTCATGTCTTCTGCACAGGTCAGACAGTGTGAAGTTGCCGTGTTAATGTATAGGCCACCTACGTTAAAACGGCAACTTCCTAACACCTACGAGTATTATTAGGTATAAATGCGAAAGTTTGTGTGTATGTGTTTGTCAATTTTGTAGGTCCTTCATGCTGAAACGGCTAGACGGATTTGGATTAAATTTGATAAGGAGGTAACCTGGAGAAGCACTAAGGCAACTTTTCATCCATTTTCACGCAGACAAAGTCGCAGGCAACAGCTATATAGAAGCAGACGGAGAACCAATTTGATAGGGCGTAAAAATCTCGAAAAGTATTTTTTTCTAACCACATACAACGTAATAGGTATGGTATACCTACCTACCAGTAGTATGTATATGCTTTTATTTTGTATCATAGGTCCCATATACTTACATCCCTTCCTATAATAAAACAAAATCATCCCTTTACCCGCGCCCTGCGACTTCGGTGCAATAAACCAATGTTCGGTACTCCCCAAAGTTTTTAATCTTTTAAGCAATCGAATCGACCCGACGCGAACCACTTAGAGCAGGATTATCTCACTACATTTAACTGAACACCGTTATTTTATTCTTACGTTAATTTTTTTGACGGAGGTAAGCTGGAGAGGTAATTGAGGGACCTAAATCTGAAGTATTGGTTTGGAGGTATCTATGGTAGGTACCTACCTACTTACAGGTTTTTGACGTCTTTTAAGTTTCAGGTTCTATAGGAGCCAAGGATTGCTCTTTTTAAAGTGTACACATAACTACTGTTAAGTATTTATAGCTTTTTCTGTTTTAAACTTCAGTGTAACTTTATTTAATTTTTCTTTTGATTTATATAATTTTACATAAAAGTAACTGACAGACAGAATTGTGTTGCTGCGGAGTTTGTTGCGCCGTTTCTTCTTCGCAGCTAAAATACTAGGAAGCGGTGAAGGGCGGGCGTTTTTGGGGGCTGTCTTATGTATGTTGACGTTTAAAAAGTGCTAATCATTTAGCCCACTTTGAATAAATGACTTTTGATTTTTTATGCAATCGACTAGATAGGTAGGTACCTACATGAATTAATGTAAATAAATTTTCTGTAAAAATAGGAAAGACAATATTTGGAAAACATCTTCTAATTAAAATAATACATAATTGATTACAATCTGCGTAGAACTTCCTCCGAACACAATCATTCTTAAGAACAATCCTCAACCCTTTACCTATCCGAGGCACAAGCAGATAGCACTAAATTAAAGCAGATATACGCCGCGGTCGCAATATCGGTCGCTCAAAAAACTCCAGCGATCGCCAAAAGCAAGTTAAATGAGCTTGCCGAACAAACGGCAAGATCAGTGCGCGGATTATCTGTGCCGCCTCCGACTTAATTAAACATGAAATTCAATTAATAGAGAACGCGGCGAGTTATCGCGTAAGGAATAAAGGGATCCCTTCCTCCTAATTAAAATGTATTGCCTTATTTAACTCATTTTCCACTTACAATGACATCGCGCGACCGACTCGAACTTTTTAATCTTGGTCGCGTCTTGCTTCGCCTTAAGTAGTAGCACGCCTGCTTTGGAAATGAAACCCTAGGACTAGTGGACTCAAAGTTAAAATTACTCTGTCTTGTAAATCATGAAGAAAATTCCGTGTAGCCAGGTCTCGGCAAGACGGCAGCGTGGGTATCGTTCGGAGTCACAAAGAGGTATTTGCGGCGGACTTAAGGCTGAACATTAGTTTTTAAGGGTCTTATTTTGTTGTGCGCTATTAAACCGGCGCGGAGTCTTTGATAGAATTAGCCGGGCCAATAAAATTAATCGGTTCCCCCTTAGAAACAAAAGCGGGCGAAACGATGAATATTTTGCTTTAGTACATAAGCTTTGTGGAGTTTATTGAGTAAATAAAAAGATTGAAGTTGGAAAACCAATTACGATAAGACTTTATTAGGTTTGAAAGAAAAAAATGTGCTTCAATGAAGAATAATTGAACTTTTAACATGAAAAATACGTGCTTCAATGAAAAACTAGTGAACTTTCAAAACTTGATAGAGCGTACTATCGCAGTCTATTCGTAAAAGCATCACAAGATAGAAATGATTTACGATTACATTCTGCTGCATTTCAATGAGTTATTGAACTATAACTCACGTACAGTAACTAGCGAGCTGTATTTTTCTTTTATTCTCATAACAGCGATTTAAAATTTAAACAACGGTTCTAATATAGCACAAAATAGATACAGAAGGTTCTTTGTAGACTTCCCAGACAAGAAGTCCCATATTAATGATACCCAACTCTATAGAAACGCAAAGCTATGCTGGCAAAATAAAAAAACCGGCCAAGTGCGAGTCGTACTCGCGCACCGAGGGCTCCGTATCATTTTTGGACGTACCTATAAAGTGAGAAAAACGAAGGAATTTTGATGATTTTGAAAAAAATGTACTAGTTAGGAACATCGTTTTAATTCCTATCAGCTCTAATTATTTCAGATTTTTCGCTCCGCAAACTTCGGAGATAAGGGGGGGAATAGTATTTTTTCAGACATTTTTCATCATAATGTCGAAAACTGTGAGACATAAAATAAAATGAAAATATATTTTGAAATGTGCAGATCAAGCCCTTTCATATGATATATCACTTGACCTAGTACCCCACTTTGAAATTTTGGACCCCTTTTGCAATGAAAACCAAAATATTTTTGGATCTTTTTCATTTGCAATAAAGTTGGACAAGCATTCTTTAAAACTGTTCCAAATTTCAAGTCGATAGCATTAGTAGTTGCTGAAATAAGCAGGTGTGACAGACAGACAGACAGACGAAATCGCACCATAAGGGTTCCTTTTTTACCATTTTGGTACGGAACCCTAAAATACCTTTTTAAGGACCGTAACATAAGCGGTAGCAGTGTCGTAACTAGGGCCAAGGGCGCAGACCCTGGAGGGGCGCAAAAATTACCAGACCAGAACCAAGTTTTAGGTCATGCATGGTAGTTAGTAGCATACATACAATACTATTATTTATCGCGTAAAACGGGTAGATGCGCCCTACTATCTGATTAGAACATTTTTCAGGGCGCATACCTATGCACTGCGTGGTAGTTAATTTTATTCGTCGGTGTCTTCGTGATCGTATGGAGTGGGTATTCTATTCGGCATCCGTTAGTGGCGGGACCGCCTCCGGTTCAGCAACACTTGCGACCTGGTCTCCTGCTGCGAACTCCTCGGAACAGTCTACTAGCCTTTACTGCGACACTTTTTCAAATGCGTTAATCTTATAAATGTTGCACGCCTATGTATAGCGTGTTACAATTTTTGAAGATCTAGGTATTTTGAATGCTTTTCATTGAATACAGCTGGTTTTTTTAAATATTGTTTTAGTTATTTTAATGATAAGTTGACTGTAAGAACAGCAACATTACTTGGTCAGTATTGTTAAAACGCTGAGTTTTAACTTTTTGCATAAGACGTCTATGTGTACCTAATTTCATTTTATGATGTTTATTTTCTCTTTGGAGAAACTATATGTACTTCAAAAATGTTACCTTTTTACCCGACTGCGCGTCGCAAAGGAGGGTAATGTGTTTATCAGTCTATGTATGTATGACGTATGTATGTTTGTTTCTATGTGGCGTTCTAGAGACCAAATGCGTAGGCCGATTTTGATAATTCTTACGTCAATCGATTCGTCTTAACCTTGCAAGTGTCACTAAAGACATAACAGTAATCAAAATTCACCACAGCGACAACCAGACGCCATATTGTCAAAATGAAAAAAAAATAGTTGATGAACTATGTCAAGTGGGGTGTCGTTGAATAGGTATTTTAAAATCATCTTTAGGTTCGTTTTATCATTTTTCATTTTAAATAATAGTTTAGGATATATAACGATTTGAAGTTGTTTAACAAAGCAATCATTCTCGCTAATTCTTACTTATTGATTTAAGTTTTTATTTTCATCATCATTCACCTAGCCTTTTCTCAAACTTGCGGCTACTTTTTGGGCTTCTAACTGTCCGTAACGACTGTCAAATAATATTACTATGACAACCGGGACCGACTGTCTATCGTGCTTTCCGAGGCACGGAGGGGTCTCAATATATGAAAAATTTTACCTTTTTATCATGATCAATTAAAACCACAACCTGAAAGATTGTTAAAGTATTACATCTAACTCTGCGGGGGTCGTCACAGCCTGTTTGTACGTCAGCCTTCGCCAGTGCACCACTCCCAAGCTTAGATACTTGTGCTACTTAACTCCCTGCGCTGTGTCTCTCAAATTTATGAAGTCTCGTAAGCAACGCGTTACGTAACTACTGTCTTTGGCTTTAAAATTGAGTTTCCAAGAAAGGAGAGATCGTCAAAAGATCGTCGATTTTGAAATTGATAGGGACGCTACGATTTCTCAAAGCCAATTAAGAGAGCATAAGCATAGTAGTGTCAATATTATTTCATAGCAGTACTATAGGATATCCTAAGTAGTGTAGTGCTGTCGCAGCAAGTAATAAAGTCATATTTGGCACGAATTAAAAGTTTACCTATAAGAAAATTGTCGTGCTGAATTCGGTGCGATGTTACTGCACTTTTTCAAGAAATTACCACCATTTGAACTCTTAGTGTAATTTTAGCATAACCGATAGGAGTTCTAAAATCTCTGTGAATAAGATAAGCAATGGTTTTTAAAACTGTACTTACAGCGATAATTTAAAAATTAAACCACAAACAAAAGACCAAAATCATTACTTATACGATATACCTACCAATTTTACCATACCCTACCCAAGTTGCAAGTGTTTCTTCATTACTTGTACCGTACATCGTGCAGGTCAAGCTACTAATGCACTCTATTCCTCTCCGTTAATCTGCATGAAGACAAACACTACAAATAACATAAAACATAATAAATAAACATAAGATCATAACGATGCGTCACCCGTACAAGCTAACGCAATAAAGGTCGCACTAATAGTCACTGTGAAAGAGAACTAAATAGCCCGTGCCGACCTCCCTGGCTACTCTTGAAAGCTTACCCTTGGCCATATCACCACCAGCATAACTTGAACCTCCATATCTCATGTAACTCCCCCGGTGGAGGTGGATCTGTTTGAAGTGAGAAGAGGTCGGAAGGTCAAAATAAGATGGTGGATGGAACGACAATTATAAATAAGTAGGTTGGAGCAATAACGGGCGGCGACGTGCCTTATATCAAGCAAACTGCCTGCGATGCAACGCCACCTAAGAAGCGCTCAATATAGACCACGTATCGGAGATGTGACAAGTCGTTGACGCGTCGGCAACTAATTCACACGGCCACTTAACGATATACAATATTTGTGAGATTGTTTAGTGGCAATATTTCACGTTAACCGAGGCGTTGAGTAAAGCGTCAAGACAATGTGTCTTTTAAGTCAGAGTGGCACAAAATAAAATAAATACATTTTATTTGCGCTGTACTTCTGAACCACGGGGATTGGATGAATCATGTTTATATTTGTCGAGATAAACAGCCAGATCACCTTTAATTTTTTAAGTTTTCCATCGTGACTAAATAATTAAATCGTAAGTTAGTCTCAGATTATCCATACGGCAGTATAGGCAACTACCTAGGGGCCCCGCATCGGCTAGGGGCCCCACGCACAGAGAAAAGAAAATTGAAAATGTTTCGCCGAGTGATTGAATTTGATCTAATTTTAATACATAATGTAATACTTTCCTTTCATTTGTTTTATTGTTTAGGGTGATGGCCTACTTTCGCATTGCGTAATTATGAATGTAAAATTGCATTGTGATAGAAAAAAAATATTTTAGGAATTTAGAAAGAGTACCTAAAGGGGCCTCGATAATTGCATTGCTTATGGGCCCCGACATGGTTAAATCGGCCCTGGTTACTCTGATTGACACTGAATGTTGTCTAGTACTCTGCTAAAAAGGCGGGGTCAAAATACTAAAAACATTAAAAAATATTTTTCGGATAGCTGTCAGTTTTTCAGATGGCTGTAGAACTGCTACCAAGCACTGTCTCATCTGCGCTAATAACAGTTGCATGATCTATGCGCGGCGCGTTGGAGCTCATAGGCCATTCATAACCGAGGCAGCATCCTCCACACCAGACGTTTTTATTTGCCGAACCAACGGCACTAACATAAAAACAACACTCAAATATCAAATAAACAGCGCTTTAAAGCGCAGTTTCGTACGGCTTAAGCCCGTATTAGGTAGTTAAATTTACATTTTACATTTGATATTTTCAGCCGTGAAAGTTATTTCTTGTTTGTGCTGCAGCAGATTTATTGTTCGAATCCGGCGGGCACTCCAGCGACATCTCTTTGTTGCGAATCGTTTACGTGTATTTATGGGGTAATTTAAACGATCCGAAATACAAAATACTTTAGTACGATTTACTAAAATACAATGCAGTGATTATAAAAGGATTTATTGTTGGACGTTGTGTTCTACTTTGTGAAGCTCGTACCTTTCCGTAATTCGCGTGTTTATTTATACGTTCGGTGGAGATTTAAGGTGCGAGCTAACGTGTGCTCTCAGTACATACAGTCCCGGAGAACTATTACGTGTTGACTCGCTCACGATATGTGAGATTGTTGCTAACCCGCCGTTCATTGCTGAAGTCTTGATATAAAACACAATAGATACATATTCTCTCAAATATGATTTCTTTCACAACTAGAGTATTGCTAATAGAAAAGCCATTTAAAAAGCAGCTACAAATCTAATTTATCACTAGTTTTGCCGCTAATTCACCTAACAAAATCTTTCTATCGCGACTCCACTAAAACTATTCCATACTAGCAAGTTAGCAACAAAGTTTACAAAGTAAGTCTTCTAAAATAAACTGAGTCGAACAGCTCAGTGCGATATGAAGCGGTTGTAAACGTACGGCGCTTGCTATTCAATTGTTACCTGCACTGTGCACGATGCACGGTGCACTGTTGCTACTTGAATCGGTGCAACAGAGTAATGGGAAGTTCTGGATTTATTGCTTCTTTACAGCTGTGCAGTCAACAACATAAGAAATGTGGATTGGTTTAAGTTTTAGGAATATGTAACAGTTTTAAAATTTTAAAGCAGTATTACAGAACCGAACTCAAGACTCAAGCATTACATAACCAATCAAAAATCTATGCTCAAGGCGAGATCTGTGCTTGAGTATGGTTTTGTAATACGAGCTTTACCCTTTAACCGCCAAGCGACGTATCAGTTTTCGTGCCCTTAGCGCCAGGCACAGTAAACTATTAATAAATACCTACATAAAATAGGGATGTGCTTTATGCACTTTTTGAACATCGATAGTTCGTAACTATGTTATGTGATCATGGTTAGTAACACCTGCATATACACCAACGTATCACATCTGCTACAAAAAATGCACAGCTAGACATAGACATCCCCCAGATGCTTCCACCTCGCCTGGTCTCGGGCCATCCGCATTCATCACTTTCACGGGGAGAGTACACATAGGTATCTATCCGGTTTACCATGCGCGAGGACCCTACAATAATAGCATGGCATTTTGCTGGATTTACTTTCAAGCCAAATTTGCCTGACAAGTCTTTAAGCGCTATCATATCCCGGTTTATGGCTTCCGGCAAACTTTTCAGGTTTTTAAAAGAAATAAAACAAAGTTTATAGAGATTTAGAAGATTTATTACAGTATTTGCATTATTCAGATTTATTTTCTATCACAATACCTATACTTAATCATTTACAATCATCAGTATGTCTTAAGAAATGTTGATGATAGTTATTTGTGCAATTAGCAATGTTCTGTAACAAGTCTTTGCTACAAAAATGTTCAAACAACTGCAATTCTGTAGAGGTGCTGTCTAATTCGACAGCAGGCGACAACCCACTAACAAAATCGTCGAAATCTTCTAGCTGTGGCGGGGTAATTTGCGTTGTCCAATTAACCTCATCGCTTTCTTGAACCTAAAATGATACAACAAAGTAAGTATTAGTAGAGAACCTGGTATATCCACCAATAATGGAAGATAACAGATAGAATCGTTACATATAGTGGCGTTAGTGACTGAACATGTTAAGTACACTATTTTGGTAAGCTAAACCTGAACTGATCAAATGTTAGCTGAATCGTAACCGATTCAGCTTATCGTGTATTAACATAAACGATAAAAGAATGTTGTAACATACAAGATGCCTTCCTTATCTATTACTATATATATATAAGTATTTACGAAATAATGTAAATAAATGGGTTAATTCATTGTCTAGATCGGATAATACAGGCTTTAGTGAGTTTACTTTGGGCTAGATAGCAAAAATAGGAAAATAGATGTCCCGGAATAATTATTAACTATTTATTTATTTAAAACTTCATAGGTGGGTGCTTTATGCACGTCTGTCTCGCCCGTCAGTGATATAGCGTGAATATAAGTAAACTAAAATAAAACTATGTAAGAAATCAATAAAACTTAAATATTTACCTCTTCCTCAACATCAAACTCGTCGCCTGATACAAATTCTTCGTCATCATCACCTTCTAAAATTCTTATTAGCTCTTCAGCAGTCGTCATAATAATTATTACACAATTTTCATATAGTCAATGTATCGATGAATAAACGATACTTATTCACAACACTAATGGAAAATTCCAGAATGCACTACACGCTTATGACGTAAGCAGTGGTCGTGTATATCCAACCGTGGCGGTGAGCGTACTGACCAAATTTGATTCGAGACGCATGCACTAGGGATGTGACCACCTATGCAGTTGCTGATATTTATCTAGTGTAAATTTACTCCATTTCAAAGGAATTAAATGAAACACTCATAAATATTTACAAAGACACGTTTTATTAAAAATCACTGCATTTGTTTTGGGATTAATTAGTCAGTTTAGCGCGAAATATTTTTAATTACATTTATTTTAGTATTACTAAACTTTGGTATGAGTCCCGTCCCTAATGTCGTATTTTACCGTCGCTGGCGCTGCAGGTCAATGCAAATTCCGAAAAAATATTATAGTAATTCATCGAACTTTTAAAACTGTTATTACGGCATATAATTAAAAGACATATGTTGATTACATTATTATATTACTAGTTGTATAACTATTTACCTTATACAAACATATTTTTCATAGAATACAGCATAATTAAATAAAAAATTAAAACTAAAAGTGATGGTGTATTTGGTCGTTTATATACGACGCTGGCGAAATGGACACGAAAATATTTGTCGGATTAATCCGACTTTGGCGGTTAATGGGTTAATATTATTGTTTTGTATATTTCCTATAATACCTATGATAGAGATAGATTTGAAAGCTTAATAATGTTAAAGAACAGTAATTAGCTTAATATTTTATTTAAATAAATCGAGAACGTTATCAAGTCTTGCTAGTGACTGTTACCTTTAAATTTTTTTTTATACGACGATAGGATTGCGCTTGACCGCCATCTCGCCTGAAATTTGTTAGTTTTACTTTGTTATAAACATCTAAGCTACAGTAGGTAACGTGTGTACCACATTCCTGTAATTGGCTTGTCAAAATGGTCTAAAATTAGGTAAATCAAGTGGAAATCAAAACATAATCCCCTGGTAATATCTCAACTCACAATATTGTAATCATCAATGTCAATAAATTATGCCAATTTTATGCTGCCCTACCTGATAATAATTATTGGTTGTTGTATTCAGTAGGTAGTTTGTTTGCTATTAAAGCTCATATGAAACAATAAAGTTAGCATCCAACTGCGATCAAACACTGGCACTTACATTTGAATAAGCTACAATGAAATCAAAGTCTTACAATAAAGAAAAATGTGTCGTAGGTACTGAATCTTTGAGTCGTAACTATGTAGTTTAGTTTACCATACCCTTTCATACATTTATCATACAAACAGTTTTTCATCAAATTTTTGAGAAACATAAAATGTCTCATAAAACTTAGGTTCAAGGCATCGAAAAATAAGTACTAAATATTCAGAATTTTAAAAGGACTACATTACTGTGAGTGTGGAGCAAATGAGCCGATTTGTATTCAGCCTCTATATGTTAATATGTTTTATCATCGGAATATTATTCATGGCAGACTCTACTTTTATTTTCAAGAGGTATTTTAATATATTATGTTGTGCACCTAAGTTATTAAAATACTTGCTTAGGAACGCGACTCCGGTTTAGACAGCGCCGTTTTATTTTACTTTGAGATATTTATTTGCCTTCTATTCCTTTGAGCAAATACTAAGAAAAACAAGAACATATTTTTAATAATATAAAATTTTGCTATCGTTTTCAATAGGTACCATTATTCGGCAATTAAACACTATGTGATATGCCTTTACCGATTTGTTTCCAAAATGACACGATTATGTAGGTATTAACTAAGTTTTGTAAAGTTACTCAGCAGGCAAAATCATACTCATATTAGCTCGATGGCTACAATTAATGGCCTAATGAGAATCTGATGTTTCTGATTATTTCCAGAGATTAGCGCGCTCAAACAAACTTTTCAGCTTTATAATATTAAATATTAGTGTCAATTAATCCATATTAATTGACACTTTTATTGACACTACTTCAAAGCGTAGGCCACCTTATCCATATAAGGTGGCCTATGCTTTGAAGCATAAAACAAAAACCCGCGATGACAATATTAAATAACGCCAAGCCTACCACACCGTAGCGTCGCAGCGTCTCCACCGAGCCGCACAAGACCATTGTCTCAATACTTACAATATCCACATTCAGTCTCCGTCATCCGTGAAAAGCTCTCGATAAACAGTGACGTCATCAAGAAAACAATTACAACACAAGAGATTAAAAATGAAAAATGTTCGCGACCGCGTCTTTAGCGGTGACAAACAAAACATCCTAATTGCTTTTTCTTTTATTGTTGGCTGAATGTGGCGGCATTGTCGCCGATATTGTTTCTTAAAAAACACAACCCCTGTTGTGCTAATCTTTTGGCCAAGCAAAGGATTAGTGGTGAAAAATTGGCGCTCGTAAACAAATAAAAGACGCGATTAAATTGTACATTTTTCTTTGGGTGACAGTGAAGAGCGCGAGGTACCTAAGTATTAAGATTTTAATTTTTGTTTTGACAGAGTGTATCGGCTGAGTGCCTTTAAAAGTGACAAGTGTTTGCTACTTAAGTTCTCTGTTTGGAGCTGTGTACTGATGCTGGTTAAAAGCGTTGGTATTTAACCAAAAAGCCACCTATGTATGATTCTGGTACGCGCGCACCTGAGCTTTTCATCGAAGATGCATCTCTCCATTTGAACAAAGTGACAACCACCGTAGGAAGTTATTTCATGAGGGTTTCCACACGACCAAAAAATAACGGGATTTAGGAAGCAGTCATCTCCATCAGATTTTTTTAAAAATCTTTCGAAGTATTAATTACGGCTACACGCCACTAGTTGCGCCTATCTGTGCTAATCAGTTTTGTCGTATATTTAAGCACAAGAACATATTTTTTTGATAAACTTTTGCTCAGTTTGCGATTTCATTGCGATTGTTCACGTTTGTCGATGTTTGTTAGACGAATGACTTAAATGACATTTGATGGGGTTGTATTACAGAACCTAACCCACGAGTCAAGCATTACTTCCATCGAGATTACGAGATTACGAGAGAAGCTCCTTCAATACATCATCAGGAGGAGCCAAGGTCAAATCGGTGCCGAGGGACGAGCCCTACTGATCTGCTGTCGCGGATAGAGTCGAGCAGGACTACGAATTTTAAGTCCTACATCCTCCAGGTTCCCGCGATGCACAAGGCAATCTTCCTCTGTTCAGATTTTTGGCCGGCAGGAGTTGTGTACAGACGTTATAGGGAAGCACGACCGAAACCAAGCTCCCAAGTGTAGTGTGTTGACGTTATAGATAATATGTATGTTAGTATAAGGTATTTATTGTTTACTATATGTATGTTAGTCTGTAAGGTATATATTTGTATGGGTCTTTGTTACCTGATTTAAATAAATAAATAAAAAAAAAATAAAAAATTACTTGAGACTAGTTTCAAGCCATTTGATTGGTGGAAAGTAGTCTCAAGTAGATCTCGACTAGATCGGAACTCTCTAGTTCCGAAGGATGATTCTCTAATCATCCTTCAGGTATCATAATGAGGCTGACATCACCTACAATAACAAACATACATAACACGGATCCTCAATGTTTCATAATATTCAATTTGCATGTAGTACTGTATTGTTTACAGCCCACCTCGGGTTGAGACCGTCTAATCTCAACGGTTATTGTCTAAGTTGCGCCGTTTCCTGAGGCATTGCCGCGACAGTGAAAATGTAGAAGAACCATTCCATACAATTAAATACCGGTAATGGTTTAAGAACATACCATTTCTATCAAATCGATAGCATAAAAGAAAATAAGATTGAAAGGTAAATAGGCTTTTCCAGTACTCAAGGACTGTACTTCATGTAATTCTTTCCCTGGGTATTTAGGATGAATGAATATCTTGCTAATTAATAGATCGCCTTTTAATTACTCTATTCATCGATATTAACTTGCTAATTTACAAAACCCTTACTCTTTCAATCTTTCTTGCAGGCTGTTGTAGATAAAATCCTACTAATATTATAAATGCGAAAGTTTGTGAGGATGAATGTATGGATGTATGTATGGATGTTTGTTACTCTTTCACGCAAAAACTACTGAACGGATATTGATGAAACATTGAAACTTTACAGTACTATAGCTTTATACATCAGAATAATACATAGGCTACTTTTTATCCGAAAAACGCGGGCGAAGCCGCGGGCGGAAGCTAGTATAATATAAGATAACGAACAAAATAATCTATGCAAAAAAAATGTATTAATATGTGAAGATAAGACTTTGTACCCCTTTTCAAGTAAGTACGTATATTGCGCGCACGGAGGAATGTAAGATTTGGCATAAGCAGTTTAAGTTTATATGGAGACGAAATGCAGAAAGCTAAAATTTAGATACATTTTACGAATTTCGACCACTGATAGGCGACCACTAATTTATTATGAAAATACAACACCCTGTGCAATTATTCTGTTTGTTTTTATTTCCGCTGTAGTAAAATTGCATCTTAAAATAAAAAAAATAATCTTCTGTAGTTTGTTGGTGAGTGGCGCCACGACTCGCGATCGACTGGTTACTACGGCGAGAGTATCCAAGTTAAGTGATATTTATGGCGTGTGTAGGTGAGCCCGAATAACTTCGCAACTAGTTTCGGTCACAAATAGATACAGATAGACGTGGCCATACGAAACTAACACGAAAACGATTACATATGCGGAGTACCTACTGAAAATTTACTTCAGTTTTTCTTGCAAATGAGAATGTTAAAATGGTTTGCACAGATTACCACAATATAGTATTATCTGAAATTAAGTTATTTGAAAGTATACTGTGAAAATTTAAAAGATCGCATTTTACTATATTGTTGAACTTTTCAGATTGTTTTGTTGCTTAGGGGTACGGAAAATATGTCTATTTAAGATTAAAATCTTCCAATTCCTTAAACAAAATTGTTGTTGTTCATTAGCTTAAAATCTTGGACGGAAATGATGTAGAAATACTCTTAAAAATAATGCCTAATTTCCTCAGTATAAATACACTAGCCCGTTACAGCCCGTATACAGTTCCCCGCGGTTTCACCCCCGTCACCCGGCTCCTAAGAGTCGTAGCGTGATTTTAAATAACTTATGCTATTCCTCATAAATCTGGCTATCAGATGCAAAAAAAAAATTTCGAATCCGACTGGTAGTTCCAGAGATTAACGCGTTCAAACAAACAAACTCTTCAGCACTATAATATTAGTATAGATAATAATGCATGTGTGCTCTCTATTTCTTCCGCAGTCTACTCTAAGACGTTAGTGTGGTCCGAGGAGCCCCACTTGGGCACAGTTCCGTGCGTTTCCGGCACACGCAGGATACCACCTTCCCCTCTCCCCCCCCCCCCCCCCCCGTGGGGGTAGGGGCGTACTTCCGCCCCCCTGCAACATTAGTGTATCATTTTAACTATTGGAGCGGACTTTGTTAAGTTCAGGCTGCTAAGGTGAGTTGGGGTAACAATGCTAAAGTCATTATCAAACTTGATTGTTTTGTGTGTGACAAAGACTATCTAAAGATTTGAATTGAAAATCTAACTGTTATTCTATGAATGTAATTCTATCATTGTAACTAATGCTAATTTGAATATTTAATTTCAGGTGTACCTACGTATAGAACAGGCTTTTTTATCTAATTAATTATTTCAATTATAGTTGGGCGGTGATATGCAATAACGTTTTAACCAACATTTTTTTCCAAATTTTGTCGATAACATACATATATTAGGAGTCAGAAATGTTTGTTTCATGAAAAAACATTGTAAAAATATTTTTTTTTTTTTGCTTGGTAGGTAACACATTATTGATATTATCACCGTCCAGTTGTTATTCTTATAATCTAATTCCTTGCTTGTATGTTTCGCACGAATAATCATAATCGGAAGTGATTGATTTAGGTACAATTTATTTTGTTTTTTATTTTATTTGTGATATATTTCAAACTGATCTTTCCGCCTTCCGAACTCAAGTTTCAAACTTATTGACTGTGATAACATGCTTGAGCTCAAGCCATCGACTTACCCCTATATTTCCCTGTGTAACAATGTTTCTGCAATAACTACCCCTACAATAAAAAGCAACTCTTACCCCGTACATCATAATGACTGGTAGTTTTCACCCCTCGTGCGGTTCTAACGAATTTATTACCCCCAGCGTTGAATACAATTGATATAGTGATGCCTGAAAAAATATTATTGACTGAGAAATAATGTTAAAACATTACAATAACATACATAGATTGTTTTCCTAAATCTTTGATAAAAACAAATCGTGCAAATGAATTTCGTTTTGTATTGGTTAGCAATTTGGTATCATAGTGTCGGACTTCCTCTCCTCAAGTGATTTTTTCTATCCTATTAAAAATATCCTTGTCTTTGTCAAACGTGTTTCGAAACAAGAAAAATCTTATTAAAGAAAATTCGAGTAGACTAAGTATAAAATATAGTCTTGGTACCTACTTCATAACTGCTTATTTTATATGTTCCTATTTAGTATTTATCATCTTCAGATATACGACTCAAATGTAACAAAACACTCAAAGGTCCTTTAAAACAAAAGCCATGTACCGAAATCCGTACTCTATGTAGAGTTTACATGTAGAGTCGCCTTGGGCAGTGCTGTCCTCTACTTACCGAACTTAACCCGAAGACTCTACGTAGAGTCGCAATAAACTTGCGCTAACTGGAGACTAAGTGCGTTATTTATTAAGAGGCCGCTCTATGTGCTTACTACGAATTCGTACTAACTGAAATATATAGCAGTGTAAACTACCTTACCATGACAGAGATATTCTAATTCAAGTAGATACTGAAAAATTTAAAACCAAGTTATTTTACTGTCCTCAAGATTTGTCGTGTTCATCATGTTATAACTTTATGCGACTCAAAATTAGACCGACGAAATATAGCCCAAACCTATTTAAACAGTAGGTATGCCAAAAAATATTATGCCTAACTTGTTATGCCACAATAGATCAGAAATAAAGGAATTATGCAAATCAAAGGTATCCATCACGTTTTTGATAACCCTACAAATTATAACGTCAAATATTATGAATCACTTCTACGGGCCCGATATTAAACTTGTAATAGGTACAGATTACAGACACAGACCTAAAATATTATAATCTCATTATCCTGTACCTACATCTGCCAACAGTAGTCCACATACATCCCATACAAAGCAGTAGTAACCTGTTAGCCGTTATCTGCGGCCCGGACGTCCGGCCGTCCGGCGCGTCGGACACACTGACACAGTTCACTCGTTATATGTGCGGTTAATGATTACTGTTGTTTTGAACTACTTAGGTAGGTATAGGTAGATGTGTCAGTTGTAATGCGCAGTTAAACATAATGGCTATTGTTTTCACTACACTAGGTACGCTAAAAGTATTGCTATGAGGCCATCCACTCATCAAAATGTTCTTCAAAAAGTTAGTACGTAGGACTTGCAACCGGCTTAGGTATGCGTATTGTCAGTATTGTGTAAGACCAGATGTATGAACTTGCAAAAGGAGTATGGGATGACCAGGGATGGGAAAGAGGCATGAGTTTATGTATGTAGGTGTGAGGACGCGAGTCCTCCTCGCAGTTGTCCGGTTTTCACAGTATCATTATCAGTAGCTACCTACCAGTAGGTACCTACCTACTAATATCATAATGTTCTGTACTTCTGTCTATAGGTACTGCGTAGTACCATAAAAGATACCTACATAGGTCCCCCACTGTCTCACCGCATCAAACTTAGCACGGAGTTAAAACGCGGGTGGACCGGGCAAAGTTGGCACTTTTTTATTTACCACTAACTCGCTTAACACAAGATTGCCATTTAACTGGCGGCCACAAGCCGCCGTTTGTTGCCATTGCCGTATTATATGGCTACATGTCTCATTGTGAGTACCTTGCTAAAGTGGAAACTTGAGGCGGCTTGCCAAAGTGAAAATAAACACACAATGGCAGAAAAAAATAACATGTTTTAATATTTATTTGTGATTTTATTGTTCACTTTCAATTCTTGAGAAGAAAAAATATAAATTAAATAATAAAAATATTTTTTTAAAACAACACTAGCTCCATTTTTATGCTTAATTGTTTCTCGAAATCGTCCTTTACCTCAGCGCAAACTCATTAAAACGAAATCATTTGATTTTGTTTGAATGAAGGTAGCATCAAATCTAGAACGTTTTCGAGAAACAATTAGGTAGGTAAGGATTGTATTACAGAACATAACCTAACTCAAGACATAACTTAAAACTAGTTTCAAGCCATTTGATTGGTTGAAACGAGTTTTAAGTAATGCTTGAGTCTTGAATTTTGTAATACGACCATAAGAATATTCAATATTTTCATAATTATTTTTCCTAATTATCATTAACATCAATACACGTTGTTACGATTAGTTAACGACAAATTGACAACACAAAACACTTACGTTAATAACTAAAACATCACACGAGCAATAACAAACAGGCAATCGACTTAGCAACAACACGAATACATTCACCAACACAAACAATGAATGTTGGCTCAATATACCTACGCAGTATACCTACGGGTACTGGCAGTACGCTCCTCGTTATCTAAATAAGCGAAGTTATACCTGAGGGGCAGAGCGCTCAATAAATCAATATCTTCAGCTTGTTAAGTAACTTTATCCCGAGATGCTCCGGTATCGTATGCACATTGACTAACGCACTGTGGGCTGCTGATGTCAGTATTGTGGACAAAGTTGAAGGAGAAATATTTGTGAATAAATCTTAAAGATATTTATTTGGTTTGAATTTTTAGCTTGTGTAGTATTCATGTTCACTACAAAACTAGGTATTTTCATTTGGTTCTTAAACACACGTTGAAATTCGGGACGGAAAATATCAACACCCTAAAATAAGTGGTAGCTTCTCCCAAATCATAACTAAGCTACATTACAATGTATAACATACTCAATTACTCATAAATAAACACAACTTATGCATCGTCGGTGCTGACGGCTCACGTACTTTATGATAAATATTTCATTAGTTATATTTAAACTGAATGAAGTAGAAATTGTAATACAAAAATAAATTAATTAAATATCTTGACTTGGTACTCGAGGTTGACGACATAAGGGACGTGGACTCAGCAATCATTGTGCCGATAGTGGTCACGACTAATGGCCTTATACCCAAGAGCCTCAACTTACACCTGAGGAGGCTCTCGTTAGGCAGTTGGATCAAGGGCTTGATTCAGAAAGCGGTAGGTACTCCTGGACACGGCTCGTATTGTTAGGAGGTTCCTCTCTCTGGAGTCCTGACCGCCTGGTGGCTTGGACCCTAATCCCGAAACCGGTGAAGAACTATTTTTTTTGTATTTTTATAAAAATGTACTTTATATGTAAATACAATCAATAAACGGGATATAAAACATCAACATCTCATAATAATTTTATCTTTTCCAGAAAAAATATTTTTTTTTTTACTTTAACAAATGCTAACTTGTAGGTACATTTTTGTCCACCAACATCCTAGTTGTGCCACAGTGCGGCTCGCGTATATCCGTCCGGGCGCCCCGGGCCTCGTGCCTCAACCTAATTTGTATTGATTAAAAATATTCAGCATAGTTGGAAGCAACGGAATTCGCGGCCGTCCGCTCCTCGGCTCATGCAGATTATTGGCCCTACAACTCATTTGATTTTCTTACAAAAATATTTACTACTCCGCAAGTAAGCTGGTATTTTTGTTTTTGGGGGGAAGTTAATGTTTAAGTTATTTTTTGAGTATTCCAGTTCTTAGTAGTTTACGAACAGAAAATGGCGCTCGTTTACCATTAAAAATCTTAATACAAGGTAGTAAATAAACGAATCCAATGCTTCCAAAATTTTTGGAAATGTTTAAAAATAAGTTTTTTATTTCCTTATTTTTTTTTAACAATTCTATTTAATATTAGGTGTTCTTATTTGTAACTTATGATTGCAGAGCGTAATTTTAAAGTTCTGTATCAATTCGAAAAGCTTAGTTCGAGGAAGCTTTCTATGAGTATCTACATAATTATAAGTAGATCTAGATCTAGATCTTATGAATATGTACATAAATGTTTTACAGTTTACCTACACATTTTTAGGGTTCCGTACCAAAATGGTAAAAAAGGAACCCTTATGGTGCGACTTCGTCTGTCTGTCTGTCTGTCACACCTGCTTATTTCAGCAACTACTAATGCTATCGACTTGAAATTTGGAATAGTTATAAAGAATGCTTGTCCAACTTTATTGCAATTAAAAAAATATTTTTATTTTCATTGCAAACGGGGCCGGAGTGGGGTCTAACATTTCAAAGTGGGGTTACTGGGTGAAGTGACATATCATATGAAAGGGCTTGATCTGCACATTTAAAAATATATTTTCATTTAATTTTATGTCTCACAGTTTTCGACATATGATGAAAAATGTCTGCAAAAATACCATTCCCCCCCCCTTATCTCCGAAGTTTGCTGAGTGAAAAATCTGAAATAATTAGAGTTGATAGGAATTGACCCAAATATTGCACCAAAAATAAAACGATGTTCCTAACTAGTACAGTTTTTTCAAAATCATCATAATTCTTTCACAAACAAACTTAGTTTTGCGGTCCGGTTTTTTTCACTTTATACGTCCAAAACTGATACGGAACCCTCGGTGCGCGAGTACGACTCGCACTTGGCCGGTTTTTTTAATTGCGTGCACCTTCGCATCTAGTCCAATACATAAACGACCTCCTTTATGTTCCAATATGAATTCCAACTAGAAGTATAGTGTCGTGACACAAGTCATACAGTGTCATGAATAATGCGACGGCGATACATTTTTATTTGCGCCGTCGTGAGGTAAACACGGTGTTTTGTTGTGTCCCCTCAACGATTATTATTTATGTAACGACTGTTGTTCTGTTGTGACTGTAGATTTAGAATGGAAAGAAGTGGCTAGGTAGTAAGAAATATACTCTCTCTGGCTGAGAGATTTGTTTCTTACATAAAATATATTTTTTACCTGACGATGTTTACCGTATAATAGACATTCAATACTTTTAATACTAATTTGACGGCGCGGTTGTCGTAGTGGCTGAGCGATTAGCTGCTGCGGAACGTCTCAATCAACTTCAATAATTTAACCACCATAGATATAATAGGTTGAGAGAGATAGTTTAGCGGCTGAAGTGTAACTTTAAAATAAAATGAACTAGGTACATCAACTTGCTTTACACCAGTCAATCAATCGCAATCTACACAGAATTGTGGTATGGCAGATTGTTCAAACCACCACGTTTTACCAAAAATATCTTCGATCTTTGCATATCTCTTCTAGAGCCGTGCACCTCTTTGTATTCAGGTAACTCGCCACTTATGCTAAGTGACTTCTAGATGTTGCTTCGTATCACTTAAGGAAACTGCTCAACTAACTGTGCAGCATGAAATAGCTGAAAACTATCCTCCGCGACGGCTTACGGCACTTTTGTTTTCATACACTTGTTTTTAGTTTCGATACAAATGCCTACTTGTTTGATTTGTCCGATTTTGTTTATCTATTCTTAGAACTGAAGTGTATTTATTTTCCTATGAGTTTAATATGCTCTTTTAAGAGGACAAATAGAATTCATACGGCAAATTCATATACCTAAAAAAATGATTTATCTACTACCTACCCATGTAAAATCATATTTGATAAATTAATAATTATGGACTTATGAAACCAATTCGGAGCTAACTAATCCTGGCAGGTCAATTACACACATTAAAGCCATTAATATCGCCGGTTACCGTAATCAATAATTCAAATTATAAATTGAACCCACCACTAAAATTAATAGTGTAGTGTCCGCCACCCATGTCTGAGTGTTTGCACGGCGTGGCCACCCTACTGCACGTGTTGTCCACGAACAAGGGACAGGGACGGGACAACACTAACAACATTCCGGATTAATCTTAGGCCGGATTTTAGACCAAGACAAATATGGCCGGCCTCCAACTAAATGGTTAGAAATTATTAAATTAAGGAGATTTATATACGTTAAGGCTTAAACTTAAGGGACGCGAATTAGTGGAGCCTGCTATAGTACGTGTTTTATTAAGTGGGGTAAGTCTAAACGAAATGTTTAGTTAGATACTGTTTTTACTGAAGAACTTAATTTCGAATTTGCAGAAAATGTTTTGAATAGTTTCAGTAATATCACCAAACAACTCTAGACAAAAATAAAAGAGTAAGCTATGGCCAATGAACTATCATTTACACGTTTAATATTGCAACTAGTATAACTTTCAAACAACCTGAAACATGCATCACACTAAGTTACAAACAACTCAAGACAAAGGAAACAAACAAAGTGCACACACCTACAATATTCTGAGAACAATAAATACGAAACAATTCCAACGTTTTTAAACAAACATCAAACATCGGGTCCGAGATGTTTCGGACAATTTACATGTTGTAATTTTAATTAGGATTCCGTAGACCACAGGGCAAGACGGCCGGGGGTTCCAAGAGGTTGGCGCACAATGGGCGCCCTACGGCCCTCGGAATAGTTGTACCTAATGTTAATTTAATCTAAGACGGCAGTCCGCCGGCGAAAAGTTGTGACTTCGCCTTCTTGTGTTGTTGTTGATGGTGTTCGGATTAGGGCATCTGTTTCAGTAGCTTAATTCAAACTGATATGCAATATCGATTCTTACAATATGGTTGCCATGGTATTTTTTTACAGCCAAAGTACTTAGGTACTGTATCAACTAGCAGTTTTACCATACTATACCTACTTAAATTTATTTCAAAACAGGTAATTGTAAATATTTAACTATAACATAAAAAGTCGCCAGAACTCCCGAGGATGCGCTGTATTGATAGCGGGGGACCTGCTTGTACCCTAAGCTGTGACACAGCGAATCCTCATTTTAAAGGCTCGATAATGCGCAAAATATGATTCCTACGCGGTGTTGCAAGGGTTTCAGCATTCAGCTTAGCATCGTGCAAGCCATACGCCTGTTTGCCACCATTGACGTATATGAAAATAAAATTGTATCTCCAAAAAAAACATGTGGTAAACGTAAGAACTAACAAAACTATCCTTCTTGATCCCAAGTCGCCCAGTCCGAACGCGTTGACTACCCACGTGTTAAGTCGCCGCTGTATAATTACGGCGAATAATTCACGGGGCCCACTTACCGGACCTCTTGACCCCCGGGACCCAACCTGTCGCCACCTTCCGCCTACTGGACCGGACCCGCTAAGAAATTGCCAAGATTTCCATGTAGAATATTCAAATTGAAAACAGTTGCCAAATGTTTCTTGTTCACATGCTTCAGGTAGATAAAGATTTTTATTTTAAGGAACATAGTTTCTTTACCCGCATGTGGGTGTTTTTATATACCTACTTGTGACTTCATGCAGAACAAATTAATACCTAAGTCAAAAACTGGAAAAATACTAAGAATAAAAAAAAAATCATAATTCAACAAATAAATGGCTATAAACATGTCAAAGAATACTTTACAACGCACAATCTATGGCTCCTGTCATCAAGTGCTAGTACAATATTTTAAGAAAATTGATGATGTCTCATGAAGGATCGCTCAAACATTGTAGTGCGAAATAAAACAACAGCATTTGAAGCAGATAGGACACGCGAAATATGTTTATAAGAAGCAACACGCTTTGATTTATAACGATCCGTAGAAATAGCACAGTGCAAGTTGTGAGCGAAAGCGGATTGGAAAATCACAAGGAAAAGTACCTATTATCCTAATTTTGGGGCAGTCAGGCAAAGTCTGTATTTAAACAGTTTTTATTAGATTTATTTTACAGGTTTTATTAGATACTAAAACAGCGTTGAGTAATAAAGAATGGACACGGGCGGAAAACTATAGAAGATTATAAACATAGTAAAATAGCCATGAAAAACTTCATTAGTAAAATATTTAAATCTAAAAATTAATTACAAATTCGTTTGAGTCTACCTAGCTACCTTGAATAAATTAAAAATGAAGCCACGATACGTGTGCTCATTAATATAAAACCTATTATTCAAAAAAATATTTCCATACGCTTACACTCTACACTTGGACAACATCGTGATTGTCTAAACTCACAGAAATGTAAGATTTATTCCCTCGCGCGGAGTCAAACTGATTAGACGCGAAAAGTGGGATAATGATACTGTTAATCCTAAGACCCACTTATATGCCCTAGAATTTAGGGCATATAAATGGGTCTTAGGATTAACAAAAAAACTCTTAGCATGCTCCAAAGTTAATGCTAAGAGTGTTTATTAAAGAAAAATAATTATATTTTGTTAGTTCTTCCAAAATTTTTTCAACTTGATATTACTTCATCTCATGTACTGTAAGTGACTTAAACAGTATGTTAGATATTATACCTACAGTATGTTAAGTTAAACGAGGGGCATTTTAAAAGAGTGATCAGCATTCGGTACTAGTTTGATTAACGGGGCCAACCTTGAAAGAACGAAAAATAAATATACAACTAAGTATTCCATACAAAAATATCCATAGCACTCGATAAAATGTATGGAACGGTAAATTTTTTTCGTGATTATATTTCATAAAATTTCGTTTTTTAGTTAACATTAAGTTACTTACATTGTTCCGTTACAAATTAAAATGTGAATATTCAGTTCTATCTCAATTTGTGAACAAACAACGTGTATATTGTTTTGTCTTCCATCGTCGCCAGTAGGTACCAAATTATAAATTCTCCACAAAAGAACCTTACCGAACCATAAAAATGATATCAATCTTCAACCCCACAAGTAGAACAGTTTCCAAGGCGAGATTAATCTGGTAAAAACCGTGGGGTTACCGCACCATAAGTCATGCTCTGTGGTCGGCACACCTTGCCTTATATTTATGGTGGTGGCTGGCGACGACGTGGCGCTTCAATATACCGCTACTTTGCTAAGGGGTAGGCAGGCAAGGCCTTAAAATATGCATGAGTTCTGTAGGAAAGTTATTGTTGTTCTGTTCCTACAAGTGTTCAACTTAAGATCCTGAGATGTATGGAATCAGTTATAACTAGAAATAACAAAGATCTTTGAGATCTTCAAAAGTTGTTAGCGATATAAAGTAGGTAGGTCAATAATTGACAAAACAAAATAATATTCAGGTGAAGATAAGTATGACACATTAACAAGCTTGTGATTCATACACGACCAAATTAATCCATACATGAACTTCAGCCCCTTCTCTGCAAGTGTCACAAACGTTTTGTCCACTCAATACTTTACGAGTATATCCCTTTTAAATTACACTCAACTTAATGTATTCTTTAATAACTATAATGAAAGTAGTAAGCGCCTCGCCCCACGTAATATTTTTTTAACAGCACACTTTTATGAAGAGACGACGGCCATGCAAATGTCCCACCGTTCCTTACACCACTATTAAATATTATTTGTTGCTAAAATTAAAACATTAAAACAGAAATAAAAAGGTTCTCTCCCAACAGACAATTGTGATGCAAAATACGCGGTGCTTACAGTGCAAGCCAAAAAAACGGGCGCGCGAAAAATGTCCGCTTTCTTACGTCTTCACTAGTAATAAAAATGTAATGGGAGCTTTGTATCTTTTTGTTGTTATTAAAAATTCTGACTTCCTTTTAAACGGGGATGTTGGAGTGTGATTCTTGAATTGTTTAAAATTTGAATGATTTTTTTCTTGCTGTCATTACCACTATTGGATATAATAGGCTCTTATTGGTATGTATGTAGGTATGCCTCCATCAGCTTAGACATATTTGATGTAGGTATCTACTTAGATTATCAACAAGGAAAATAGCTATTTTCTAGATAAATATACCAACCATAAAATTTTGAATTCAGAAATTTTTCGGCGTCCTTAACTTAGATACCGACTTCAAAAATATAATTTTTCCTTTTTAATACTGCACTGTTACATCCAAGAGTGTTTGCAATTCAAAAATATGAAAATGACTCCAAAATAATAAACGCCAAGCATCGCCGCGGCACGTAATCCAAGTTTTATAAAATACTTTTTTATTTGGAGTTAAGTGTTGTGCGGCTATAAAGGGCACGCCAAATGACGCAATATCGGGGCAGGGGCGCGGTGACGACGTTATTATTTATGTTAATTCCGAACGCTAAATGACGTCTTACGTGTTCCCGCCACCTTTTACTCACCCTGTAGGGCTGCCGGTTGCACAGCAATAAAACTGAATTTATTGATGCTGGGTACATTTTTTGGGCGCAAGCGCAAGATTGAAAATTACATGTCACTCGTGTTTTTTACCCCTACGTTGCCGTCGTAAGGGATTGGTGAAGAAAGTGATGTCAACATCGCATGGAGAACTGTGGTTTATTTTACAATCGGTGACAATTTATGTGTTACATTTGCGTTTCGTTACACTGAATTTGACAACGCAATCAGAGTGAAATGCGCCACGATTCAAATTATACGTAGGTAACTGAACTAAATAACTAAGTATTTGTGCTCAGCATGCGTTGCAACCTTTCTGGTCGTGCGCACAACAACTGTACAAAGTTTTAAGTCCATCGGATGAACGATAGGTAGGTACCTACGCGAATGCATAGGTGAGGAACAATCCAACAAACAAACATTTAATTTAAGTATAAGATGCAGTATCAAGAAACGAGACAATATCTTGATACGAAGAAACTCCAAATTTGCCAAAAAACATTGGGCATCCCTGGCACACAGATCTCGGCGCGTCGAGAGTGCGGCACACAACTTTTTCACAAGTCACCACGGTAATTGTGGCACTTTACATAATGTCTATTTTAGTACCGGGAGCATTTTTCAAAACGCGCGCCCCTAATGATTCGTGAAGAGCGCCTTGATGTCCCGTAATGCATCGGGCACCTCTCATTTAACGAACGTTTGCACGGTACAAGATTTATTGCAAGCGCTAAGTGAACGCGATCGCCTTTCGACATCCACTAACAGCGGTACAACTGTACCGCGGGATGGTGGTACGGCGAATATTAGAGGGTTGAGAGTAATGGCCGTACATTTAATTTTTGCGTAGGCAAATTTGCTCCGAATGCTGTCATAAAGCTGGTGATTTTTCTTCTTGACTCTTAAAAGGTTTTGCGTGAGATTCACGTGCGAGGGGGATCTTAAAGTGAGCATTAACATTGTTAACAAATCGAAACATCAATAGCACATCAGCGGTACGTACATTTTAATTTAGTCTTATGCCACTGGTTTGCGTTAATTACATTTAATACTTACGTAGGTAGTATTATTTTAACGTCTTTTTGGAAACACCTTTATCCTAAAGTGCGAAGGAGTGTTTCAAAATAGCTAGTCCCTAAACAAGCTTTCAGAGACTACACAACTCTGAACATGTCTAAGCCAATTTCCGGCGCACACTACATCCTCGAACCTCAAATCCGCCAAAGTCAGTGCTAACCCCACTTTAAGGTAGTTCCAAGTTCACCCAAAACATGTATTTATAATTTGAAAGCAAAAGAGGTGCGTTTCGACCATAAATATCAGTTTAGTTGAGTCCGGCGCGCGCGTCGGCTTAGGCCTCCAGACGCCGCGTATGACGCGAATTGTAAATGCGCAATTTACAAACTTCGTACTGCTCCGTAAGGAGATTTATGTGCGGTCGCGAAGGATTTCGTCGACACCTTGTCTTATCCGCGTCTCCTCGATAAGCCCAGTCTTCATTACGAGTTCTGAGGGGTTTATTGTCGGGCGAACTTGTACTGTTCGTCGCTGTTGCGAAAGAATTGCGCCCTTGCTAAGTTGATGTAGCGTCTTGTGCCAGACACCCATTTATTTCAACTAACCTTCTTTATTTTGTTTTATTCGATTTCCATAAAAACAAGTATCCACTAATTCTTACTAGCGAAATCTCAGTAACTTTGATTGATTCTTCTTGATTTTTTTATGCCATCTCTTGACTACGTCCAAATTTTTTGTACCAAATCTTCAAAAGCTATTTTAACCCTGCCCTTGCGCATCCGTGGAAGGTGTATGATGTTAGTGCTGGCCATAAAAGTGGCGTAAACAGCCGGTTCCGGCTGCGTGCGTCCACCTGGCGGACAGAGGGATTGTTTGTACGAACCGCGGGTTTACTGCGCAGGCGCACGTCTCGAGGTGAGGAGTGCGGCGCTGCCAACGAGTAAACACTTCCTAGTGAGCACTTGCAATGTGGAACGACTTGCTTTAGTGGCTGTTTACGTTTAATGATGTAGATAACTATTCATTAGTGAATATTTCTAGAATTCTGAAAACATATTTTTTTTTTTCAAAGAGAACTTTGGTTGTTATGTTATTTTAGACATTTAAGCCAAATCAGACTTTTAAGGCCAAGACAAGAGCCTACCTAATAATTTCTAAAAAAATATTGATGGACATTTTGTATATAAAATGAAAACATTCAACCCATATTGTTATACTTATGTACTAAAATAAATAAAACATCTCCCAAACAGAACGGGACATGTATCGACTTTTCAAATATTGTCACAATATTTACCTCGCCAACAAATGTGAGTTTTCCAAAAAAGCTACGCAAACACTGTTCATAAACACGCGGCGACCTTCCGTCACCTTGTCTGTTTGTTTGTGCCGGCCCCTTCGCGGAACGACCGGTGAAAGCGACCACTTGTTTATATTTAACATATGGTGCCAAAAAACTGGGTTTGGAAGATGTTTGGTTTTAAAATGTAGGGGTACCTAAAGTAACAAAACGTAGCTTCAAGGGTTAAAAGAACCTTTCTTATGGCAAGGTTTAAACCAAATCATAACACTCCTGAATTTATATTGATATGGGAACTGCACTACCACATCATCAAAAATTGCGCGAATATCTAAACGATCATAATTCAACAAGAGCCGAATAGCATTAAAACACCCATTTCTGTCTCCAAGAATCACTCACCCAATAAAGGATGAAATAAAGACATGAATTTCAAACAATGCTCGCCGGCAGTTAAAAAAGCATCTCTTACAAAAAGTTGATCTTATTCAAATGTCACGGCGAGCCGCGCTTGGCGACACCACTAGTGTCTGCATTATTCATGGGATCCGAGGTACAGAGTGAAACGACCCCCAGGTTAATAGAAATATTGTAATGCTGTTTATGTTATTTCTGGATAAAAAAATCCTTCGACCATTCCGGTCGAAGGATTTTTTTTATTTAAAACAGTGCCCCACACTAGAATTTCTCCTGTGTCAAATTTCACATATACAAACACTCCAGACCCAGAACAAATATTTGCTCCGTGCGGGAATCGAACCAGCGACACGTCGGACAGCAGCCAATCGTTCAGCTACTGCGACAACCGTGCCGTCAACTAGCACACTATGGAACAAATACTACTTTACAAAACATACCTACTTAATACTTGTTGAATCCAAAAAGATTATGAGGTCCTACTAGGTACTACTTTGGATTTAAAAAAAAAGAAGTGATGAGGATTATTTTGTTCGCTTATTAATTTCTACTTCATAACTGAAATCTGAAGAAAAATAAAATTCTCAAATTAAACTACTTTTTAATAAAGAATCATTCCCACATCGTTTTAGAATTCAAGCCTTACCTAAATGCGTCTTAAAATAAGACATTGGTCTTAATCGACATGCTATTCTCAAGCATAGACATTGTTAGGACAGCGCACACTGTACCCGAAGCCACTTCCTTTGGCTTGCTTGCTCAAACAATAGCACTTCCTAAGCAAGGACTGGATTGATCCTTGCCAATATGCAAGTGAAGATGCATTCCGATCGACATGTATGTTTTAACCTGAATAATAATTGTGTAAACAATTAACAGCTACTATTGGCGTGGCAAACAGACCTTGCTTAGAATGCATGCGGCCTGATGATAAGCAGTAACCGGAGCCTATGAAACGCCTGCAGCATTGAGTACCTATCACATTCGCGTTGCCGACCTTCTCGCTATGCTGGCAGTTTAATTGATAAATGACAAATGATATTTATTTTGTAAATAGGTTAAAAATAACACTTTTACACGTCAAAACATTTTTTTAAGCTAGATGAGTTCGGTGTTTCCTATATGACTACCTTTGAGAAGAAACACCGAAACAAACTCAAAGGTTGATGTCTCTTTTAAAGTCCAGACAAGATAAATTGTGTAAGAACCATGCAGGTTAGTCTGAAATGGCCTTTAGAGGAAAGAGCCATACAGATTTGAGTGGACCTGACCTGACTGTGCACGCATGTGCCGGGTATCGTGGTAGCTCAACCCAGACTTAGGGAGCTCAACGACCCGACGAACATTACCATCAGAGAGGACATTTGGGTAGGCCCCCTAAAGTACTCAAACTGTCAGACTGAACTTGAGATCTATAACAGTAACATAATAACCCACATAGTACTCACATTTACAATAATTATAATCAATATAATTACATCATTATTATCACATTCAATGTCATTTTGTATATAAATTGTTTCAAAAGGAAACATTCAATGTCAAAGTGTATATAGAAAAAATTATAAAATCAAATAAAAGAGCAATAATTTAGTTAGAGGATAAGCAGGTCCCCCAGTATCAACAAAACGCATCTTCAGTTCTCCTCAGTAATTCTGTGGATAACGAAGATACAATGACAAGTACTACATCCCAAATGTCGATAGCAAAATTATATATGTTTAATTTTGAACTCAAGGTAGGTATAGGACGTTGAAAGTTGTTGTGGATTGGATACCTGGCATTCCGTGGCGGCCCTGCCTACTTCAAACTAAAAAAAATATTTATTTATTCGCTGCCTGCTAATATTATATAGGTACTGGTCTAAACTACATATTAGGTAAACAAAGCTTTAAATATACTAATTTTTATATAGAACTCGGACGACCGGAGCAAAGAAAACCTGCTCAAGTGATGTTTCATACAGAACTCTAACCTAAGGTACAAATGTGGTGCTGTTCCGCAAACGATGGAACACTTAACATCATGTCTTACGTGCCTTGACACCTGCACGTCGGAAGACCTTAAAATGCTGTGCAAGTTTTGGCCTCACACAATTTAGATTACCATCGAAACACTAAGAAGAAAACAAATTGCACGAATACATCAATCTCAAATAGCCACTGTTTACAAAGTATCTTCCAATCAACAAGCGGTATAATCCCGCTGGCATGGTGTGTGCATGGAGCTCCACGGGGCAATATATTACCCTGTCATCATATTTACATAGCATATTTTGTGGCGGCCGAGCAATATGGCGCCCACTACGTATCTTGTCCGCCGGATAAATCAGCTATCGATAGAGAGGAGGCAGACGAGGTATTGTGGGCATTCGAATAAAATGAATAATATTTTAGGTTCACAACTATCTCAATAATTATGACGTTGCATGTTTTACTAACTCAAGATTTGTTGATTGATGAGATTGCTAGTTCTGTGTGGTTCTGGGTTTCTGGTGTGTCTTCAAATTCACCTAAATGATAATAGCAAAAGGATATATTGCAGCATCCTCCCCCGTGGAATGCTGTAACATCTCTATTCTATGATACGATATGTCCCATTCATAACTTGAAAACAAGGGTCAAAGGTCAAAGGGTATCTTTCTTACATTATGATTTTTTACAAAAAAAATCATGTGAAGATCGTTCGATATTTTTGCTCAATAAAACAAATAAGTGGCGATGCACCCCGAACTCCCACCCCTATATTTATGAATAGTAACTATCGGTATCGGATACACGTATGATATTATTGATGGCGTTGAGCTACTCTTCTTTCAATCAAAAGTTTTCTCACAGTAAGAGGTGGATCTTCCATTGTTTGTTGTATTCTTGGCCACATAATGAATCCGCCCACTGCTGGATCACTCATGGGAGCATTATCTTATGAGAAGTTGAGTTTATTATTTATTTTCAGCTCTCGTTGTGAAACCGCAAAGAATTTTGAACTGAGTCATATAGTTTATTTGATATGCATTATTGTGGAATAAAAACAATTAATATACATTTTGTTGAGCGTTTATTAAATAACAATATGCTTGTATCTGTTCTCTATGAGTCATAATCTATATTACAAACGATGCAGCGTAGAGGTGAAAAAGTTTATAGTACTCCTCGAAATATACATATACTCTAACAGTTGCTTTCACGTATCTCCCAGTTACTTTATTACCACACTTTTTGGTTAACTTAAATTTAAGCTTATTTCTACCCAATAAAATGTCATTTACCACAAACACAAGTGGTACACCAGAAATCAGAAACTTTTTAAACGTTAAAAGTTGTGTGTGGCCACGAAAGTTGCGGGCCGACAGTCGCAGGCGAGCCGCTTTAGTTGCCGTCCGCACGACTTGCTCTCAATTAAAATTATTTCATCCCGGCTGAACCCGGCGAGTACTCTCCACGATACTCCGCGACAGACAGACTAAAATTATGAAAAACTTTTTGTCTGGCTTTCAAGTTGTCATAATTTTTAGGGGCCTAAGGTGGCGCTTTGTACCAAAATGAATTTAATAAGGTAAACGGTATTTAATACATAGGTTTTTGTTACACGGGACTTAAGAGTCCCGGACCTTTCGAAGGCTTGCATGGGGCCGAAGCCAACACGTAGAGGCCTTTTACAATTTGAATATAAAATGTAATGGTGGCATAGCTGGTGATCACCCCTGCATACACCACAGAAATACACCCAAGGACAATCACCAGCTTATGCAGGACTATTGCAATACACGTGGAAAAAAGAAACTACTTGGGCTATTGTGATGGGATGATAATGGACTAAGATAAGGGAACTATGTGAACCTATGGCGCCTGCCGGAACAATGCAATACATAGGTATTATTATAAAAACTAATAATAAAAAACAAATACGCATTTTTAAATAATTTTGTTTTTTCTAGGGTCATTTGCAACGCTTTTTATTCACAGCAACACATTCGATATCGCAGTTCGTTCACAGCTTACCATTCGCTTCATCTCTTTGACTCATTAAAAGACGCCCACGTAAAAATATGGAGCAATCTATTCATAGCCGCCGGGGACGGCTAAAATTAGAAAACCTAATAGAGATTACGTATGTTGAACAAGATTTTTCAACATCTTATATCCAAGAATAGGCAAAACTAAATAGAACTTAGTAGGTACACGAAACATTTACACGTCCAATCTTTAGTAATACTAGAAACCACCAGTCCGATTCAAAAAAATCTTATTGTATATGATAGCCAGATTCATGAGGAATAGTATAGACTATTTAACATTACGCTTCGAGCCTTAAGAAACCAGTAACGGATGAAACCGCGGGAAACAGCATGTTATTAATTAATACCTTGCAAATACATATTAATTAAATAAACACACAGCTTTGAGCGCCATTTTAACCCGCGAAGCTGTCGGTCAAGCCAATTAGCGAGTCAATTGAAGGGTCTGCTTTGATCTGCCTTTGCCCAGCCGCGCGTGACGTAATGGCCTGCTAGCTACCTTCCCACCTGCTCATGATGACGCTAATTAATTCTGCGGAGAGGGTTGCCAAAGGTGACCTCTTGAAGACTGGAGTACTACTTTTTTGTTCTGTTTCGACTGAAATGTAAGGGATTGGAGGGGTTTTTGGATAATTCTGGGTGCTTGTTTCAATGCAAGTATGCGTAAAGAATTAAGCATGGTATTTGAGAGGTACCCGCACTACAACGCTCTGTATCACACATTTGTAAGGGTTTTACAGATAATTCCAAATACCCATTTTTAAACACACTTATCGTGGCGCACTAATGAAAATATTAACGTACCACATAGGCAACATTAAGCAGTTTGTACATGAAGCCCCTTAAGAGCTAACCCTCAAACGACAAGGCAGGCCTTTCCGACCAAAGACATCGTTCGTGACACAGTGCGGAAGTGCGCACGCCGCGCGGTCAGCTTCCGGCCCTTTGACCTGTCTTTTGTGCCCGCTCGCTCTAATTACAACATTACTACAAACCGGTACTACGTCTTACACTTAACACCAATCTTATTTACATTTAAATAAGGCATATTCTCCGTTGTTTCAGGTCGGAGCGTGTGTTTCGCCCGGGGTCGTATAACCCTCGCGTTATTCGCAGGAAATCGCCTAAGACGGACCAGTGTTAGGTGGCATCAACATAGGAGTACGGACGTTGAACTGGCAAGAGTAAGTTAGTCATGATTTCAGTTAAAGTTTATTTTAATTACACACATATGCCCTGAAAGTTGTTGAGACAAAGAGAACTGAGGAAGCGCCTAAGATGCTGTGTCGAAAATGCTGGCAGATTATGCTATGTTTTAGATTTTCTGTGCTGTTTTTTTGAGGGCCTAGCACGAATAATTTTGACGTATGGTATCGTAAATGTAAGTAAACTTGAATTTAAAATACAACAATCTTATAACATTTTGGTTTAATCCTACTCATATTATAAACGTGAAAGTTTGTGAGGATGTATAGATGGATGTATGGATGGATGTATGGATGTTTGTTACTCTTTCACGCAAAAACTACTGAACGGATTTTGATGAAACTTTACAGTAATATAGCTTATACATCAGAATAACACATAGGCTACTTTTTATCCCAAAAACGCGGGCGAAGCCGCGGGCGGAAGCTAGTTTAATATAATTTACGCGCTTTCAAAATTCGCTTACGGTTACGATACCATACGTCAAAATGATTCGTACTAGGCCCCCTGTTAGGTCGTACTCAACTATATAAATACTTTATGACACACAAGATATTGTGTACCTACTACTATTGATACTGTAAATAGGTATAGCGCACAATAAAACTGATTTATAAATAAATTGCACTAACTTACATAGTCACTAAGTATTAGGTTGTGCAAAGAATTATTTACAATATACCTACTTAGTTGCCATGCAGAAAATAAAATGATGATCTCGTCTTTCTATGTGGGTACATTTATTTGATTTTATCTGTTAACATAGTTAAATCTCATTTTTCTCATTCACATTTTCCATATTAAATGTGTTTTTTCCACATTTTTTCAGAATAAACACCGGAAACAAACAATACGTGTCGCATGTCGACAGGCAGTGGGCGGCCGGAAGTGACGTGCGCGGCCAGGTCCCGCAGACCACTTCCGGCGCTTTGACAAACAGCCCCCAAGGTCGGTGATGGAGGGTTAAAGGCCCACGACAATGGACCCTTCGTGTGAAAAGATTTTGTAAACCTGTGCTGTTTCGTGACTTGGGTCTCAATAAAAATATCTGTATGATTAAAATTTCATCTGGGTTTTTTTTCGGAAGAAATTTTTGTCTTGTATTAAAATTTTGAAGTGATTTTACTTCTAAATTTTCAAGATGAAGCATAAAGGCTAAGAAACCTGTGATTTTGATATTGGCTAACAAGACTCGCTATTATAAAACAATAATGGTCATAAGCTATTAGGAATAGACTTAACTATAAGTCAAACATGGATAACTTCCTGCACTAATTCCTACACCTTGCTACATCCATAAAAGCCACCCAGTATTCAACTAGGTAATACTCTGCAGCGAACACTAATGGCGCCCAACCTTAAGACGCTACACATTAAAACTGTCTTAACCGTTAACTCCCAACCCTTCGCCCACCTCGTAAAGTCGTAACATGGCACAAACACTGGCCGGTGTAAATTTGACACTAATTCGCGCCACGGCTGCCCAGCGCCGACTTATGGACTATTAAGGAATTGTTCTCACTCGGACCGAGTCGGACCTCGGGTGGCAGGGGGGCGGTTATTTGCGTAAAGTTTCGAGCGCCGTGTGTGCCGCCACCCTTAAGGGGATTGCTGAATTATATACAGGGTGAGTTTGAATGTTTATTTGAAGTGGACTTTGCTGTTTATGTTTTGAGTTTACAATTTGCAGTCGTCATTAACATGTAGAAGCACCGATTTTTGGCACACAAAGCTTTTAAAGTGTAAAAGTTTCCCTTAATTCATTTTGTGGATTATTGTCACGCTTACCTACACAATGACAAAGCACAAAAATTCTCTCCAATTTGTTAAACCCTCATCGCCATACCTAATTTATCTAATCTATGCTCATGACCCAAAATAGCCCTTATTTTGATAAAAAACAAAACAAAGTGCAAAATGAGAACCCACTTACAGAACCCCCTGTGTACGCAAGTTGTACTAGATCTGCAGTAACATTGGCAAGTCAGGGCCGGCACGAGGTGTGAGCTCCGCGGTTCGTCTTAGGTAAGTGACCACCCCTGCCCGAGCCACCCCCACTTGACAGTAATCAACAAATCCCAACACAAATATCGTACGGGCTGGCTTTTGAGATGACTTTTATGTTTGTTGAATTGCATCATGTGTGGGGTTTGCCATAAACGTTAGCAATTTCGACTAAAAGAATAATTATATCTTTGCGAATGTTATGTCATGTCATTATCATCATATTACTATTCAGGACTAATGATTTTAGTAAGTCATAGCTGCTGCCAGTCATAATACCTTGCTAGCTGATACAATGTAGGTACCCGTTACTCTTCAGGCTAACTTTACCCTTAAATGAGAACAACAGGCCGTCAAGGTCATCACGGTACCTATACAGGGTTATTTGTAAAACACCGGTAACCTCTCAGGACTACGTTACTAACATCATAATCAACAACTTTTGTTCGATGACTTTTAAAAATTCATCATATTTTAATTCATCAGATTTACACACAAAATAAAAATATTTAAATTCTACGCTCTAAATGTTACTTTAGAGCGTTGAATTTAGATATTTTTATTTTTTCTTTTGTTTCGCATAGACTTCGTAACATTTAGAGCGTTGAATTTAAATATTTTTATTTTTGTGTGTAAATCTGATGAATTAAAATATGATGAATTTTTAAAAGTCATAGAACAAAAGTTGTTGATTATGCTGTTAGTAACGTAGTTCTGAGAGGTTACTGGTGTTTTACAAATAACCCTGTATAATGTTTGAAAAAAGAATGCGTTGATCTGTTTGTACCTACACATTTATCCTCCAAAATCCATATCAACACATCTAGATACAACGAATCCTATAAAACAATAAGATCTCCCGATGTTCAAATGAATTCGCACCTCTCAATACTAAATATAGGCAAGAGCTCAAAGTATCCAATAATAGTTGTGCTACAAATCCTGGGGGCTGATATAATCCACGTAGTTTACGATGCGCAGGATTAGCACGCGACCGCTCTGACGCAAATAGATCGCACAGTTGCCACTAAGTTCTGCTTCCAAAGCGGTTGCGGGATCCGCAACTATCCGCTGTGTTTGCCCTTTGACCGGCAAACGCACTGGCCTAGAGAAACGCCGTGGTTGGAACGCTGAGTCTACGAAAATTTAGGGAACACAAGGGTAGGTACTTTGTATGTGATACTAGGTACCTGAATATGGGTAATTCGGATTCCACGAACAAAATAAAATAGGTAATTGTTTTGGAAAAATATTTTATCCGTTTCGTAAGGGTTTTTCGTAAATCACGCACAAAAATTAAAGTTATAGTTATTGTACCAGTGTGGAAAATGACGTGTCATTGTTTATTAACACCGTTGTAAGCTATCATGTTTGTTTAGGTCCACATTTCTACAATTCCTTTTATTAGGATTTTCCTGGTTAAATGACTAAGGATTTAATTTGATATTTTTGTGTCGTAATATATTATTGAATAGAAATAATTATTATTTACAATTATGGTCGGGAGTCCCTGAAACGGATTATGTCAGATATTGGGTCTATTGAGAAAAGTGGGGCCTTCCCCATTAATAGGTACAGTTAATTATATTCACCACAATGCCTCAGTTCAGTAGGTACATTGTCTTTCTACTACGGTACTCTAGTTTCATTGTTATAAATAAATACGCGTACTTTCTTACTATAATTGGCATACGGGTTTTAACATTTATGGGGAAAATAATACACTAATCGCCGTGCTGCACTTTTTTGAAGTGCTATCATTTTTGTTTTTTTTCCTGGGAGCATATTTACAGATATAAATCTGACATGAAAAAACTAGCAGTATGAGGTGCAGAAATCGAACCCACGAGGTCAGCATTAAACCAATTGACCCTGCACTACAATATTACTATCAATAAGGATACTTAACTCATCAGATACTTTATGACACTTCAAACGCCGAGTTTTCTCCACCCAGTGCGTTCGAAGCAGCCACCGAAGTTAGGTAAGTCGGTTTCTATTTCCAAAGCATCGGTCGAAGGCAAGTTACAAGGAAAGCCCGGCCTTTCCAATCAACTAATCGTACGCAAATAGATACAGCGGTTTAGCCTGTGCGATCATTGTTCGAACATTTACATTCAATTTAAAGTTGTCTGTATACGGTTTTGGAATTCTATTAAGGGTTGTGGGTGAAAGTTATCTTCTTGAAAGTTATCTTGTGAGGATATAACATAGATTTAGATTCTACGAATATGTTGGTCGTTCTATGTAATGAGTAGAAAATTGGAAATACAAACGTCTGGAAGATTATGTTATAAAACGGATAGTTAGTTGGAAAACTACTCCTTACTTATATTTGTCTCTCGCTGTTTCTAAGATATTCTCAATTTTTTGTTTTTTTATTTATTCAATTCTTTATTTTTTCTCTTTATCTTTTATACTTTTAACTTTTATAACTCCTTTGTCTCTCTTTTTAATCTGTATGTTATTATTCTGTTCGCAAACTGGAATGTATCCGGTGAGAGCAGAATAAATTGATTTTATTTCTTTCTTCTACCAAGAGAGTTTTTGAACTTCAAGTGTATTTCAAGTTATTTTATAGGCAGAGAAACGTCGCGGCTAGGCTCAGCGCCCCGAAGACCGCAGCTGTAGTGATAACACTGCAGCCGGAGGCGGAAAAGAGGGGCGTGTCCTACCGCGACCTGCTCGCCAAGGCGAGGGCGACGGTGGATCTCGGGGAGCTCGGGATCACCGGGGGCCTCCGGCTAAGAGTCGCTGCGACGGGGGCTCGAGTGCTGGAGATCCCCGGGGAAACCCGTGGCTCGACCGCTGACGCTCTGGCTGAAAAGCTCAGGGCGTCCCTAAATGCGGACGAGGCCCGAGTGTCCAGGCCCGTCAAGTGCGCAGACCTGCGCATTATAGGCCTGGACGACTCGGTCACTGAGAAGGAGGTGGTGGCCGCCGTCACCAGGACCGGTGGGTGCCCTGCCGAGCAGGTCAAGGCGGGCACCTTACGGCCGGACCAGTCGGGCTTGCGCACCGTCATGGTGAGCTGCCCGGTGGCGGCGGCAAAAGCCATAGTGGAGGGCCGTAGGCTCCTGGTGGGCTGGGTTTCGGCGCAGGTTAAGCTGCTGGAGCCCAGACCCACGAGGTGCTTCCGCTGCCACGTGGGGCACCACGTGTCAGTCCGATGCACCTCGGAGGTGGACCGCAGCGGCCTCTGCTTCCGCTGCAGTCAGCCCGGTCACAAGGCCGCGGCTTGCTCCGCTGCGCCGTACTGCGCTGCATGTGCGGCGGCGGGCAAGCCGGCCGATCACCGGGCCGGGAGCGGGGCCTGCGCTGCACCCGCCAAGGCCAGGGGCAAGGGAAGGCCCTCCGCCGCCACCCCCACCGTCGTACTCACCGCCGCAGCCGCCGCCACTGTCGCCGCCGCTGCCGCCACTACCGCCGCCGCTGCAACTCCCGCAGCGAGGTCCCCACAGGGGGCCCAGGAGGAGGCTGAAATGGAGTGCCAATAACGGCCCCATTACGCCTCCTCCAGGCGAACATCAACCACTGCGCCTGCGCTCAGGATCTGTTGCTCCAGAGCATGGCGCAGTGGTCGATTAACATCGCCGTGGTCGCTGAGCCGTACTTTGTCCTGCCCAGGGATGACTGGGTGGAGGACCTTAGCGGCTCAGTGGCCCTAATTGCGTCGGCCGCCGCCGGCACCCCGACCCTTGAGAGTGTCAGGAAGGGTCAGGGGTGCGTAGCAGCACGGTTCGGGGAAGTCGTCGTAGTGGGAGTCTACTTCTCCCCGAACCGAACTCTCGCCGAGTTCCACAACTCCCTCGCGGAGTTGAGTGTCGTCATCGGAAGCCATTCCCTTCCCGTACTTGTGCTCGGGGACTTCAATGCCAAGAACTTGGCTTGGGGTTCCCGTTACACGAACGTGCGGGGTAGGATGGTGGAGGACTGGGCTCTGGAGGCAGGCCTGGTCGTCCTAAACCGGGGTTCTGTCCCCACGTGTGTGCGGATGCGGGGCGAGTCGGTGGTGGACATTTCGTTCGCTAGCCCCGCTCTGTCGCCGCGTGTCGTTAACTGGCGCGTCATGGAGGAGGTGGAGACCTATTCCGACCACCGGTACATCCGGTTCGACGTCTCCACCCAGACCTCAAGCGCGCCGGTCCTACAGGCCCCGAGTGGTCCGCGATGGGCGCTGAAGCAGCTGGACCGGGAGCTTCTCCTGGAAGCCTCGATCGTGCAGGCCTGGGTGACATCACCGGTCAGGCCTGCCGATATCAACAACGAGGCGGGTTGGTTCCAGGAGGCCATGTCCGAGATATGCGACGTGGCAATGCCCCGAGTTCGGCCAGGAAGCGCCCGGCGTCAGGTGTACTGGTGGTCGCGTGAGCTGACGTCTCTGCGCGGGGCGTGCGTCGCCGCGCGGCGCCGGTACGCCAGGCATCGCAGGCTCCGCATCCGCCCTCCGGATGCGGCAGCCATCGAGGTGGAGCTGTACGAGGGGTACAGAGCGGCGAAGACCGCCCTCCAGGAGGCTGTCCGGCGGGCCAAGGACTTGGCCCGCAAGGAGATGCTGGAGACTCTCGATAGAGATCCGTGGGGGCGCCCTTACAGGATGGTGCGGGGCAAACTCCGTACCTGGGCCCCCCCGCTGACGCAGAGTCTCCGGCCTCAGCTGGTGGAGGAGGTGGTGAGCGCTCTGTTCCCTTCGCGAGGGGAGCATCCTCCCCCGCCTATGGCTCCGCCGCTTGCGGTGCCGGAAGCGGACCACACCGACGATGACGACGTTCCGGAAGTGACTGGGGTAGACCTGAGAGTGGCGGTAGGCAGGCTGAAAGCCAAAAATACCGCCCCGGGACCCGACGGCTTGCCTGGCAAAGCCTGGTTCCTGGCCTCTGAGGCTCTCGGGCCCCGACTAGAAGGGCTCCTAAGCGCATGCTTGGAGAGAGGCCAGTTCCCGCTTCGTTGGAAGACGGGGAAGCTGGTCCTCATTCAGAAGCCGGGGCGCCCTGCGGACTCTCCGTCCGCATACCGGCCCGTGGTGCTGCTCGACGAGGTGGGCAAGCTCTTTGAAAGAGTAATTGCAAACCACCTCGCCGGGCACCTTGCGGGGACGGGGCCGGATCTTGCGGAACACCAGTTTGGTTTCCGCAAGGGGCGCTCTACGGTGGACGCCATCATGCGCGTGAGAGCCCTCACGGCGGGGGATGCGGTGTCTAGGGGTGGGGTTGTTTTGGCGGTGTCTCTCGACATCGCCAACGCCTTCAACTCCATGCCCTGGAGCTGCATAAGGGAGGCACTCCGGTATCACCGGGTGCCGACCTACCTTCGTCGAGTGGTCGGGGATTACCTGTCGGACAGGGCAGTAATCTACCCCGGTCGCAGCGGAGAATGGAACCGGCGAGAGATGTCGTGCGGTGTTCCGCAGGGATCGGTCCTGGGGCCGGCCCTGTGGAACATCGGTTACGACTGGGTGCTGCGTGCCGACCTCCCTACCGGCGTCAGCGTAGTTTGCTACGCTGACGACACGCTGGTACTGGCACAAGGGGGGTCGCACGAGGCGGCGGTCGAATTGATGACGCGCGGGGTTGCGATAGTCGCGGAGAGGATCCGGCAGCTGGGTCTCGAGGTGGCATTGCACAAGTCCGAGGCCATGTGCTTTCATGGGCCTCGGAATGCGCCACCGCCGGGATCCCGGCTGATGGCGGGAGGGGTCTCCATCGGCGTCGAGTCGACATTGAAGTACCTGGGACTCGTCCTCGACAGCCGGTGGAACTTCGTTGAGCACTTTCGACGTTTGGCTCCCAAATTGGAACGGGCAGGGGCTGCCTTCAAACGGCTCTTGCCCAACCTGAGGGGGCCAAACGCCTCCTGCCGGAGGCTCTACGCGGGGGTCGTGCGGTCCATGGCCCTTTACGGGGCCCCGGTGTGGGCGCGTTCTCTGGGGCGGCGAGCCGCCCACTATCTTAACGCGCCCCAAAAGGTGGTAGCCGTGAGGCTGGTCCGTGGATACCGCACGATCTCCGGCGAGGCGGCGAGCCTCCTTGCCGGATTGCCGCCATGGGATCTGGAGGCGTTAGTCCTCGCGCGCCTGCGGGACTGGCGCGCGGAGGTACTACGCCGGGGGGAAACTCCGCTGCCGCGGCAAATCGTCGCTCAGCGGACAGACCTCCGGCGCGATCTCATGGCGACATGGAGAGAGCGACTGTCGCAGCCCCGTGCAGGGCACGCCACAATAGTGGCGATAGTGCCCCTCTTTGAGGAGTGGCTAGAGAGGCGCCACGGCGCCCTCACCTTCCGCCTGACGCAGGTCCTCACCGGACATAGGTGTTTCGGGAGGTTCCTGCATCGAATCGGGCGGGAGGAAACGCCCGGGTGCCACCACTGCGTGGATCGACCGGAGGACACGGCGGAGCACACTGTAGAGGTGTGCCCCGCTTGGGCGGAGCACCGCCGTGTCCTCGTAACGGCGATCGGCGGCGGCGACCTCTCGCGCCCGGCCCTGGTTCAAGCCATGGTCCGGGGCGAGAGGGAATGGGAAGCCGTCACCTCCTTCTGCGAAGCAGTCATGCTAGCGAAGGAGGTGGCGGGGCGTGAGAGGGAGAGAGCCTCACGTCCCAGCCGCCGCGGCGGTGGACGCCCCGGGCGTCGGGGGTCACTTGATGGCCCCCGGCCACCGTAGGCGCGGGCCTGTGGACGGTGAGTTGGGTATGCTCACCGTCCGTCCGTCTCATGACGACAGGCCGTGTCGACGGCGCGTTCGTGTTCCACGCGCGCCTCAAAGAGAGTCAGCAACAGCGTAGGGGCCCGCAAGGGCCGAAGCCTGCCAGGGCTGCGGGACTGTTCGAAAGAGACACCGCAGCCCTGGAATGTAACGGGCAACGAAGGAACATGGGTGGGTTTTAGTCAGTAAGAGTCTGACACTCCCTTCCGCTCCGCCCAGAGCGGGAGGGGTCATTTGATGATTTCCCATCCCCAAAAAAAAAAAAAAAAAAAAAAAAGTGTATTTTAAGTATTTTCTTTCAAAGATTGTTGGTTTAATCAGTGATCTTAACTGATGTTTTTGAAAAAAATAGTATCATGTAGATTTTACTGAACCGATTGATAATGTTCTTGGAAACAAATAATACCCAAAAATATGTTAAATCAAAGGAAATCAATTAATTGCAATGTTTTTTAAAAATTTTGTAAAGATATCCGCTTTGGACGCTTTAGTGTAACATGTAATATGTACCTATGTAGATCGTCACAACAAAGAATACATGATGTATATATTTTGAGAACTTCAAATCTCAATATCAAAGTAGGTAATTCAAAACACTGAGCAGGTTAAGTTAAGATCGTGTGAGTGTGTGTGTGAAGAGAATTTAATTAATCCGCGCAGTTACGGCCGAGCGGTCATAGCGACCACCTTTGTACGGAACCAAATGTTGCGTCCTAAGATTTGGGGGGATCTTCTAATAGCCAAGTATGGGCAAACGGCTACCTTTGTTGATAGCCGGAGACGGTTAAATTTTAGGGTAGAGAAATAGTTCCCAAATAGATATGAATGAGTAGTCGCAGCAATTACCTTTGTACAGGGTGGTTGTGTAGAAGCTATTGTAAAGTCTGTATTATAGCTGTATTGGCACATCGTTTATTCAATACCAGTTGCAATATTCAACGATAAGTAGGTGTCAGGAATTCCTATAGCAAAATAGTATGATTTACATGTAGCACTTATCTTTCACGCTTAAACCACTGAACGTTGTCAGGGGTACAGAAGGTACAGAGGGTACCTTTCATCGAAAAAAAAAGTACTGTTCCCGAGGGAAAGAACAATAACTTTCGACGGTCATAGGACGACGACAAAAGCTTTAGGACGCTAGATGGTGCTACACGTACCTATGTCACGCGGTATAAAACTCTAAAGGGTACTGGGTCGTAATCATGATCAAAAAGATTTTGTTTGGATTCTTTTTCTAAGTTTTTGTCTGTTTAAAGTACCTAGGTACTGAACTAATTTTGATGTGTTTTTCATAGTTTGGTACTTTGGAGTTCCTACTTAAAATCTAAGCCACATTTTATCTAAACCATAGATACAGCTTGACCTCCTCGTAGTCCTAGCCACCCTACAATAAGGAGGTCATTTAAAATGGTCAATTTATTGTAGTCCACGCGGACGGAGTTTCGGGCAAATAATAAATAGGTATGTATTTCACTTACTAATTATTACACATGAAGTACGCTCAAGCAGGACTGTTCACCATGAACCTCGTGCATGTACTGTGTAGTCGATCCAATTGATTAGCGAGAGAGTCAAACTTTGATTGGACGTATTCATGCTAGTTGAAACTTAGCCGTGAGGGATACGGGCAACTGGCAAAAGACTTAGTTAGGATTTTTAGTGTACGTACAAACTACAGTATGAAATGTGATAATTAATTTAATCCCACATTTATGTAACACTAGCTTCCGCCCGCGGCTTCGCCCGCGTTTTTGGGATAAAAAATAGCCTATGTGTTATTCTGTTGTACAAGCTATATTACTGTAAAGTTTCATCAAAATCCGTTCAGTAGTTATTGCGTGAAAGAGTAACAAGCATCCATACATCCATCCATACATCCATCCATACATCTATCCATACATCTTCACAAACTTTCACGTTTGTAATATTAGTAGGAAGTAGGATTATGAAAGTGAAAATGGAATTAATTAAAGGTAGGTAGGAAGCTAGTTAAACTGGTTATTCCTGTCTCCTAAATACGGAAAGACAACTTGTCAACAAATTGACAACCCCCATGACATTTGCAAATATTTTAATGATTATTTTATTGAATTGACAAATAAATCCACAATTAATGACATGAATTATAATAAAAATATTAACATTCTTTGTAACACAAAAACAATGTTTTTGACTCCGATAAATGAATCTGACATAGAAAAAGTAATTAAAACCCTAAATGACACACACTCTACTGGATTTGACGAAATTACTACCAGAATCATTAAGTTAAGTGCAGGAATCATCGCTCCGCCTTTATGTTACCTCATTAATCGGTCATTTGAGGAAGGAATGTTTCCAAATAAACTCAAGATGTCTATTGTAAAGCCACTAATGAAAAAGGGTGATCCCACCAATTTGAATAATTATAGACCAATCACATTAGTACCCATCATTTCTAAAATATTGGAAAAGGTGATGCATCAAAAAATTTGCAGTTTCATCAGCGAAAACAGAATTTTGTCGAACAACCAATACGGATTTCGCAAAAACAGCTCGACTAGCTTAGCGTGCTTTTCTCTGGTTAAACAAATCACTGAAGCCCTCGATAAAAATATGACTGTTCTATCAATATTCTTGGACATGAGTAAAGCGTTTGATTACGTGTCTCACAAGCGCTTACTTTGCAAACTTGAAAAATACGGAATTAGAGGCAAAGCATATGAATGGATTGAAAGTTACCTGTCAAACCGTCAACAAAGAACTGTCATATCTAAAATTGTTAGTTACAAAAAAGTATGTATCACTTCGAACCCAAAAATTAATGAATCAGGCGTACCACAGGGCAGTGTCTTGGGCCCATTATTGTTTTTATTATATATAAATGACCTTAGTAATATTCTTAAACATGACTGCACTTTATTTGCGGATGACACTACATTAATAATCAAATCACAAAACAAAATTGACATTAATAATGAAGCTAACAAAGAACTAAATGATGCAATTACATGGCTGAAAAATAACAATCTACAAATAAACATTAATAAGACTAAAGTTATACAGTACCAAACTCATAGTAGTAAACTTCCTATACCAAAAATATTACACGAAAACACAATTTTAGAACCCACAAACTCAACAATATTTCTTGGAATATCAATTGATAGAGAATTAAATTGGAAACAACATGTAGATAAAATATGTATGAAACTAAATAAATTTGTCTTCGCCCTAAGAAAACTTAGAGCACTGGTTTCTAAAGAAGCAGCCCTCTCTGCTTACCACGGATATGTGTCCTCGGTACTGCGTTACGGGATTGTTTTATGGGGGAATTCTGTTGATGTAAACAGAGTTCTTTTAGTACAAAAGAAATGCATTAGAGCACTATATGGAGCCAAATATTTAGAACATTGCAAACCGTTATTCCGTGAACTGAAGATCCTGCCATTACCGTGCCTGTATATTTACGAAATCTGTCTATTCGTCAAAAAATATCCACAAATGTTTCAACTACATGATGAAGCTTTAAACAAAACGAACAGCAGAGACCCGTATAAACTGTTGGTTCCGCGTCAAAGATTGCATTTACATTCTAGGAACGCCTTCTGTATGGCAATAAAAATTTACAACAAACTACCCGCCATTATAAAATCGTTACCAATTATGAAATTCAAGAGCAATGTGTTTGAGTGGCTCTTGGATAAAACATTTTATTCAATCAATGAATTTATTAATTACAGATTTTAATTACTTATTATTTAATTATATAATAATCATGACAATTTGACGAATAACTTAGCATAATTTAATTTTGACATTGGGAATCTATATTTAATTTTGTAACATTTTAATTTTTTGGAAATGGCAATAATTTCTCTGCGGTCAGCTGTGAACTTGATTACTTGATACCTATTTAAAGGCTGAATGGTCTATAGATCGATGCCAGTCTTTCTTTTTTTTTTTTTTTTTTTTTACAGGCGACCGAAGTTAAAAAAAAAAAATTACTTGATATAAATTTTGACATTAATTTGATAAAATTAATTCAATAGGTAAATTTATTGTTTTATGACATTCATTATTGCAAATTAATTATAAAATATGTATCACTTATAATAATTTAAAAACTGCCGTACCTACATGATTGAATTGTTAATTATTATGGACATGCATGCAAAACTGTACAACAAAATTTCCACACCAAATGCTGGTAGAATATGTGCGACGAATTATGTATTTTTAAGATCTATTGTACCATGTTCTTGGAAATAAATAAATTGAAATTGAAATTAAAATTGAAATTGAAAGCATACAACGAACAATTGAGGTCATGTACCCTATTGGAAAACACGTCATATAATTACAATTATTAAAGTCAACATGAGTAACATCTCGTTAGTATGAACCTAATATGTATATGTTTATAATTAGCTACAAAATGTTTTTGTTTGTCGGTTATTTAGAACTTACAGTCATATTATCTAACACCTACCTACGCATTGGTCCGTGCGGTGAACTCCCTAGAAATTCACGCACAATATGGAAATAATGTGTAATAGGTAATAAACAATACCATGTTTTGAATTCAATGAATCGTTCAAAAAAACTGTACAAAAAAATTGCCGTGCTAATGATGTGGTTAAATGTATAATATGTAGGTACTTAGAAAGCCTTGTAAGTGAATAATAATGCCTGATTATTTTATCCCTAAATATATATATATATATATACCTCACTCACGGAATACAGATCTTTGTACTTAGCAACAAGTGTTTAATGACAAAACCTTGTAAAAACGAATGATCTAACCACATTGGGCGACAGCGGCGGCGCGCCGGTGAGCGCGCGTGCGCAGGCGCCAGTGACTAAGGAGAATACAAGTGTTCTTTGTCCAAAGTGATCGTTACGTCACGCGGGACACTTCGCGAACCAAGCTCACGGTGTTTTTGAAGCTGTAATGATTTAAATACCTAAAGGCATTTCAACAGCGATATTACTAATAAAAAATCCAAATCTTAGCGTAATTTTTAGGGTTCTGCACCTCAAAAGGAAAAACGGAACCCTGATAGGATCACTTTGTTGTCCGTCTGTCAGTCTGTTTGTCCGTCAAGACCCTTTTTCGGAACGCGTGGTGACAGGAACGCGTGGAGGTATCAGTCTGTCTATTTTAGTTAATCTTCAAAACGGCTGGACCGATTTTGACGGGACTTTCACTGACAGATAGCTGATGTTATAAGGAGTAACTTAAGTTAATTTTATTCCTGCAAAAAAAAATGACACTATTATCACTTGAATTTGTCATCCAAATTCTAAGCGGACGAAGTCACGGCCATAACTAAACGGTTTATAAATATAGGCTCATAAACAGCCAATCAATCTGAGTTAAAACCATTACATTACTCATCGCGGATTGTCGGTACCTACTCATCTCAGCGGCAAACCGCGATAACTTGCGCAAAATCATTACGTTTTTGTATAATACCTCATCGAATATGGCTATAATAATTGCGGTTAACAAACAAGGTAAAAAAAAAATGCTATTCAAATATTCACAGAAGTTGTTCCAAGACTATATTAATCATCACTAAGCCGAAAGGCTTTTAAGTATTGTGAGCCGCTTCCAGTCTGAACAGGTGATGTTAACACCACGCTATGACCCTTAGGAACCGTGTAAATAGATAAAAGTCAGAAAGAAAGCCAAGCGATAACGAAATAGCCCGGGCGGGTAAAAAATCCGATTTCTTTTAAATTAAACGGTGGGCGAAACCGCGGGACACAGCAAGTTATAGGTATTAGGTAGGTATATAAGCTTAGAGGAGGAGAGACACATTTTATGACTTTAGAAGTGCATATCATTTTTTTTTTTATATTATAGGAGGCAAACGAGCAGACGGATCACGTGCTAGTAAGTGATTACCGCCGCCCATGGACACTCGCAACACCAGATGAGTCACAAGTGCGTTGCCGGCCTTTAAAAAACTGCCTTGGGCATTATTGAGCGCAGTTTTGCCCCTCCCCCCACAACAATGGATTTATCAACTCCGCCATCATCCTGGGGGGGGGGTTGGGCCTCCGGTACCCTCACTCAGTCGGCGAAACACGACGCAAGCGTTGTTTCACGCCGGCTTTCTGTGAGGCCGTGATATTACTCCGGTCGAGCCGGCCCATTCGTGCCGAACCATGGCTCTCCCACGGTGATATCTCACAAAATATTCACCTAAATACAAGAAGTCACTTAGGAAACTTCATGTTTGTAAGACTTAGCGCAGCGGAGACTTATCATTAATCTGTATATGGAACACGTCATTAGGATAAAACCAACAGTACATACCTAGGTGCATGATGTAGGTACATACGTCAACTACAGCTACACGCAGTACACGTAATACGAGTACCAAAAGTATTAATAAGACAACGCATATACATCTGCCGAATACACGACAACACTTAAGCAACACTACACACATTTTAACCGCTAACTGCCAGTTATTACAATACAAATAATACACAGAATATCAACAACTAACGAACACAACGAAAGTAGGTATGAGTATAATTACCTACTCGATACATTAAAGGAGTAGTTATATTGGAACGGTGACAAATAAACAATGTTGGGATGCATTAACCCTTTGATTGCGTCATTCACATCCCTAGCTTATGTAAAAATGGTTGAATGTCCCGTTTCAGACAGTTTTTTTTTGGTAATAAACTTGCGTTTGACCGTCATCTCGGCCGATGTTAAGCGATGATGCAGTTTACGATGGCACGCTTGCCTAGAAGAAACCACTTCACTCGCGACTTGGAGACACCCGAATTGTACCTGTCACGGTAAAACATAATTAGCTAGGTATCGTAGGTACTCGGTTAGTCTCTACACGAGTACGATATCTAATGATGTTTTGTGAACCCTGAACAGTTACACTAGTAGTTAAACATTTCACGTTGGTATGAGATATTATCGTAAAACTTCTACCTATAGGTGACAAGAGTTAGGGTGCGAATCCATCCGAGATGTGTGGGAGGAATGTGTTTGATAAGAACCAACAGAATCGCTTCATTTACGTAGCAGGAGAATGAAGGTAAATGAAGCGATTCTATTGGTTTTTAACAAACACATCCCTCGCACACAATACCTAACACCAACAAACCCGGAACAAACACATACATCTCTGGTGGATTCGCACCGTTACTGCATTGCAAGTAGGTACATGCAGTTTCACAATTTTATTGACTTTCTTCTAAGTATTGTATCGAATGGGCCTTCTGTATACATCTGTCGTGTCCGTGTACCTACATGATGTAGAGGTAATTAAAAAGTATGTGCGCCAATAAGAGTGTGTACGACACATGCGCGCCGTTCTCACGAGTGTGCTGCAATGATTATGCAGCGCTTTATTAGCGCAGATGAGTCACTTGGTTACAGTTTACCTGTTAGGGCTCTTTTAATTTAGACGTTTGTTGCCGACTGCTGCGGTGCGGCAGCCGTACCAAATTGAAAGAGCCCTTATTAGATATTATACACTATCATAAATCCAGGGTTATATCTTTGATAAAATATTTATTAGACAGGATTTCAAAAATTTTTGACGAAATAATTCATAATGTCTACAATTGTTGCATTGTCAAAATCTATGACTGGATGTTCGATTGTGTAATATTCTCCATAAAGATTCTTGTCAAATCATTTCCTTCTGACTCTCATCTCTCAATGTAGGACATTTTTTTTCTTTACAGAGTCAACTGTAAATTGTAAATAAGCAATATCGCTGAATCAACACCCTAATTGCGTAACTCAGTTGCTATCACCATGGCATTGATTTTGACATCTATTACGCTGTATGTTTCTTAACCATGCTCCCGATAGCTAGCTTGACGCCGCAATGGATATCGTTACCAAGAAACCAGTAAGTATCGTTGCTGAACGTCACTATATTTCAATAGATATTTGCCAGATGGTTATGGCAATAAAATTAACGAGACAAGGTGTTATAACGTCTAATTTATTTTGGGTACAATATGGCTTATACACTATGATAATACGTGCCTATTACAATCTTAACTTATCGGTGAACAGTGTGCTTAATCTACCTACGATGTAGATGGAGATGATACGATAGTCGATGCGTGCAGGTATGTAGTCGCTACAGATACAATCAAAGCTCTTGTCTCCTCTGCGCCTATGGTCACGCTCTGTAATCTGTGGCTTAAGTATCGAGGCCGCACATGCGCCGCCGCCGCCTGTGAATCACATCACACGCTCATTAGCGATAGGTGCCTCACATCTGTAACACGCAGATCGGTTTCCACTTGTATGTACCTATCTCAAGATACCTGATTTGTATTGTATCACAAAGTTTTAAGCGGATAGGAAAGCATTAACTGCTCAACTTAAGACAGACTATTGTAACGATAAGGGTGTCGGGTGACCGCTTAAACAAAGAAAAGTCATGTAAGTAGTCACTATTATGAAGAAACGGTGTTGATTTCAAAGTCAGTATTTTATAAGAAACCATAGGTTTTTTAATAATACGGCTTGCGGCAATTCAATGGTACCGGGTTATTTCCAAAAAAGATAAACGTGCCTATCTTTACATCATGCATGAAGCTTGGTACATACTGACTGAGCAATTACTCTCAACGTGTCCTATATTAAATGAACACCTTAGAAGATAGGCTGCTAGGGAATACATGTTTCTATAAAACCCAGTCATATTTACCAGGTATAGGTATAAACAATAACCGAACCGTACTTCTTTTAATCAAATAATTCAGGCCACACACAATTTCACGCTATCCTTTCAATTGAAAAATGTCATCGGTCATTGCATTCCACGCGGCCGTCACATCACATAAAAACTCACACACACACGCCCATGTTAATGATCTAAACACGGCCGCATTAGATGCTAAGCAATAAAGACGGAGTACACACGCGAGCCATTACGATGACACCCACTTGAGACGCGCTCAATTGAGACGACGCGCACCTTGCATGTGGCTGATTGAGACGAAGAACGCGTGGAGAGTGCTCTATGGTTTGGATAGTCAAATTGATATTATTATTCTTTCTGTACTTACCAACAGCACGGGTACCTATACCTACTGTTGCTAGCAAGCTAGCAAAAAGCAAGCCAATAGATACATGAAGTATACAGCAATAGTTCAGGTTCAATCAAGCCTTTGGGTAAATGCAATAATTGAATTATTCAAGATTTTTTTAATCTTTGAACGCACAAACATAGGTACTACAGTTATGAAAAATCTGCAGTTTCATGCCCCTAACGTGTTATATTGCATTTGCCCAAAGCCTTGATTGAACCTGAACTATTGCTGTAAAGCTGTGTCTATACATTGAAGATATTCCAGAAAGAACAGTCGGATTGGGCACTGGGACGAAACCATGCCCAAAAAGATTATTTTTTAATTTTTGTCTGGGCGCACATCACGCAAAAAGTACTGACTGGGTTTTGATGTGGTTTTCACTGTTTCGTAGCTTGGGGTCCAAATTAAAATCTAAGTCACATTTCATCTGATTTCGGCGGGATGAACCGGAGATACAGCTTGACCACATCGTAGTACTAGCCACCCTACACTGAGGAGGTTATTTAAAATGGTCAGTTTATTGTAGTGTAGTCCACGCGGACGAATCGCAGGCAAAAGTCTAGTGGTTTACATTGCTGATCAAAATCAAACATGTTTAATTTCAAGACACATCTACTATTAAGCTATCTAACACTAAACACACATGTAGCTGATCTAACGAGCCATTGGATCATAACTGTGAGTCACACGCGCTCCTGTTGTCGCGGTACTATCGCGAGACGTGGAGTGGACGACGCACTTTGAACTATTATATTTAAAACTGTTTTGAACATTACTTAGGTATGAGTGGACGATTGAAATAACAATAAGTCTCCTTTTAAAGAAGCATGCTTCGCTATTTGCGCGACAGTTTGCATACGGTCATAGTATGAAATCATAACTTGAGGCAACTTTCACGCCGCTGTAGTGCCAATAGTTCTATCTTCTATATTTATTTTCCAACTTGTTCTAAAAAGAAAATACAATTATGTTATACTATTTGCGCTAAGCCGTGAGTCAACGGGAAAATGCGACTTGCAGATAGACAATAATTTAGCTATAACTACTTATGTTAACATGATCTCATATCCCCTTACCAGGTCACGTAGGATCGTGTTCATGAGGTCCACTATGTAGCTAAAATAACTCTTCAGGTTGTTTTAGGCTGCAGCGACGATCACCGTCACAACTAGGTATTACGTTATGAGTAAAAACCTAATGCCGTAGAAGGAAGCAAACAATAGTAGAAGAGTATGCGATTTCACTCCCGCGCATTTGTTTTGATTGTCTGACTAGTTAGGACATGATCTTATCGCTAGAGAAGCCTATCATAAGCACTTCGGTCACTCCGGACATCGTCAGAAGACTATAGGTCTACTTATGGACATAATTAGACCCCTGAATTTCTCCACGAAGGTTTTTTAGGGTTTCGTACTTCAAAAGGAAAAACGGAACCTATATAGGATCACTTTGTTGTCCGTCTGTCATGACCATGAGTGTTTGTCATAGATGACGCCACTAGAAGTGTACAATAGCGCCATCTATGATCAAGATATGATAAATCTACTAAGATGTAATAGCGGCATAGATGGCGCTATTGCATATTTCAGGACCCTCAGGGCGCGAGTCGTACTTACACTAGACCGATTTTTAAAAAAAGAAAAGACGGCGTTTACAAAAATAAATGTCACACTGTTTGGCTTCAGTTATGTTCGCATAATGTCCAGTACTCAGGCTATCAATAGATAACAAGAAAATAATAATAAAGTTAAACGTAGGCATTACCTCCTATCAATCAAGGGGAAGGCCTTCTTCCAGTAATATGCAGGCCAGAATGGAATATAAATACAGCTATTACTCATAAAGTAATACAGTAGGTATGCAAATATTATGATAGTATTTAAATTACGCTGTTATTTAAATTACAGAAGGTAGAAATTACAAGAAATGTTCACCAGGCAAAAGAATCCAGAGCTACAATTATTGTCATCGTGCATGGGCCCAAACAAAGGCACAAATGATTTAGCGTCGACTCCACACATCGAAGCAGTTAGGTGGACGACAATTAACGGTTCGGCGGGGTCAACCGAGCCGGCGTCGCATACCGGTCAATTCGACCAATTGGCCACGCGCAGACGTGGGAACGGCGCGCGCGCATGATTCACCTCCTTACGCACTATTTATAGCTGTAGCGGTTGGACTGGAGAAGGTATATAAGGACCGAAACACGAATATAAATGTTTACTGCGATGTACCTCAGTACATTAGTCAGCATTATCATCACACGCAGTTTATTTTATGGAATATCGTTCTAGAAGTATTTAAACGAACATTGACTTTAGTGTAAAAGAAAAGCCTTTTTATCAACCCAGGGCTTAATGGCACATTCCTTTTACGTTGTTTTTCCTGTTTTGCGCAAAACTTCACAAACCTTTCCCACAAACTTATAGGTATCAAATCGCCAATTACAACATCTTTCATCATCCACAAACTGCAATGATCAATACATCTTCCAAATAGTGGTTATGAAAATTTCTTCTAGGTACTTAAGCCGTCAATTGAAGCACTCATGTCGAGACTCGATTTAAAAGTTGTGGCGCAGTAATATTTCTTCGTCATCATTTCATTACGTAACGTTTACGGCGTAAATCAAAAGCGATACTTATTTACCTGAAACCTAAAATAAAGTGTGTCGCTATCCGGCTACTGCGCAGATCTATGAAATATCGAAGTTTACTGATATTTACTGTTTGTGTTATCGAGATCGCTCCGACGACAAGTCTTTGTTTGGGTGTCGATCCCGGCTATCGCTGTTCAGTCAGCAGACGGTTTTTAGGTAATTTGGGTTGTTGGGCTATCATTGCATCGTTTTGTTTGTGTTCTTACCTATTTTGCATGTACCTAATACATCTATCCTAGTAAAACAAATGTAAGCTATATTAATAGGTATTTTAAAGCTGAGAGTTTGTTTGTTTGAACGCGCTAATCTCTGGAACTACCAGTCGGATTCGAAAAAATCTTATTGTATATGATAGCCAGATTTATGAGAAATAGTAGGTATAGGCTATGAGATATACCTATAGTGCACCCATATTTTGCCACTAATGTTAAAGTCCCTGATTTGATGGTGCTACTGAAGATTTCCTCTATATATTATTTCTTGATTAAAAGTGAAGCGGTCATAAATATGCCAATAATTACAGTTTAGCTTAAGTTCAGTCTATTTATTTATTAATATATTACTAGTTTATTATTATATTATTTTTGTGCACTAACCACCATTAGGTACCTACCGAGATAAACAGAATTACAACAACACGGTAATAGGTAAATTGTGGTATTTTAGTTTTGTGCAAATAATGTAATTAAATGCGATCATACTGATAATAAATAATAGGTAGCTATCAAAACTAAATATAAGTATTATTTAAATATTACATTAAACACAGGAAGAAGTAAAATATATTAGGTAAATATACCTACACAGCAACAATGCGACAAATAATAAATGAATTTAATTTGAAAATAAATATTTTATGTAACTAGATATTAAATACCTAGTTTTTCTTTTTGATGTTATTAAGTGGCAAACAAACAACATTATTGTCATCTTTTTAAATGCAGTTTCAACTTATTTTGAAAAGTTTTTTAAATTAAATCCTTAAGGAATCCAGGAAGATAAATAAGACGTACTTATATAAAATAATATTTCTGTAAGTAAAATAAACAAATGTAAGTTTAACATAAACGTAAAGCCGATTGCAGCGCCCATAAGCGCATTCTTCAAACAAATGAGAGTGGATCCCCTCAGGAACTCGCTAAAAAACTCAAACAAATCGGCCGGCTCACAATCCTCGGCAATCAGGCAGGTATTCCCGACAAATTGGCCTTAATAAAATACTCCTTCTAATTAACGAGCCACCCTGCTCTCCCTGACACACCACAGAATAGCTCGGAAGGTCCGCTCGAAGAAAAGTTGCAAAATGAAACTAAAGTAGCGTACTGAGCAGTGGTTTGAGTGGGCTGAGGTTATCGTCGGAAGGTGCCTACTTTTAGCGTCTGCAATCGATTAAAAATAGCAATCGGTTATGATTTTTTTGATCAAGTTCATGTTTTGTTTTTTTATCAATAAAATCTGAGGTGTTCCAGGTAGCGCACCCAACCCAACCGCACCAATTCGAACCGCACCTTAAAAATTCGTTACTTATAATGTAGTGACAATTTTATGAGTTACCTACATACCTTTACGAAGTTTTCGGTGAGTCTGTGAGCCTTCTGCCCTTACGATGGCGTACCTTCTCCGGCTTCTTGGCTCCCTTGCCCGACGGAGGACAAAGCCAAGGGAAAAATAACAAGAAACGCCTTCTTAGATGGAAAGTGATCTGGTCCTAATTGTGCTGCGAGCGTCCGGGTTGAAATTGTGATACTTTACACAGGATTTTATATCATTATGTTGTTAAACAGATTGAATTTTGTACAAGACAATTTGATTTGATGGGTGGTACTCTCTGATGTTGTTTTGAATGACGATGTAAATAATTTAATTTATTGACATCGTCAATAACTTAACAATCGTAAATAACTTAATTTACCTATGTAAATGTCGCACATTTACATAGGTAAATTCAAAAACACTATGTTAAGTTGCAAAGTTCAAAAACACTATAAAAACAGTAGATTTTATTCACAGTTAAACTTTATTGTAAACAGTAACTCTGTTATTTTTATGTAAGATTAACGAGCCTCTGTAGCGTATTTTATAGGCTTTCTTGTTCACTTTCTGATACCAAGTGGCTTCGAAACTTCAATCTCTATTTCTATCCAATAAGCAAACTGTGACTTTGTTTTCCTTGAACCATATCAAGCATGACAACAGAGGTATCAGATAATTACCCGCCGGTGCGTCCGCGTCCTCTGTCCGCCGCCCCTCGCACGACATACATCACACGCACTGACTGATAACTGTTCTTAGCGGGGGCGTGGGGCAAGTCGCACGCGGAGAGCGGGATGGCTTGGACCTTGTACCTGTCTTAGAACTTAGAACTGTCAATTTGTTTGCGAATGTTCGAGGAAGAATCTCACTGTGACATTCTCCCTCGAACAAATTGGCAGTTCTCGCGGTGATATCACGCGGCGTGTCGCTACAGAACAGACCGCCTGGGCCAGCAGTCTCGACATAGATAGCGATTGCTTTACAACCGAAATCGGTTAGCATAATAACATAATCGGCCTATAATGTTCCCACTCTGTGAGAGGGAGTGGGCCATAGTCCACCACGCGGGCCCAGTGCGGGTTGGTGGACGTCACATGTTTTTCGAATTTTTGGTTCGGATATATTAGGACATAATAGGATAAGGATATTATAGGACATGCCGGTTTCCTTACGATGTTATCCGTCACCGTTAAAGTAAGTGATAATTAATTTCTAATACGCACATGACTTCGAAAAGTCAGCGGTACGTGCCTCGGGATCGAACTCGAACCATTCGCCGTGGGAGGCACATGGTTAAACCACTAGGCTATCACTGCTTCACCGAAATCGGTTGTTCCGCCGTATTTATCCATAGAATATTTTTACATAGATAGCATCGTATGTCAAAACTGCAGAGCCTGGACCTGCAGTCTCGACATAGATAACGATGCCATCGCAAACTACAGATCGCTAAATAGTAACAAAAAAATCGGTTGCCGTAACGATGTTTACGATAAATGAAAGTCTCTGCAACCGAGATAACGAGCAAACCATATCGCCCCATATTTATTTATTGTTGATTTTTACTAATAAAATATTCGCAATCATTAGGAGAAATCGTAGGTAAAGTTAGCAAAAAAGTTTGCTGTTCGATACCTTTGACAGTGGAGACTAGACTACCAAACATCGTTATAATCGGATCGTTAGGGCTTTGCGACCGATTTCGGTCGTAACGCGATCGCTGTCTATGTCGAAACTGCAGGCCTTGAAGTATCGTATGCGTATCGTATTTCAAACTGCACGATTGCATAACTTTTTAAGCAGAATAGGTATCTACTACCTACACAGAATTAAATGTTTGGCTGTATTCCTTCTATGTCATCATCTAGGTGCGTCAATCACGCATGGTTACTATTTAAAACAGCTACCTAGAGGAAATAGATAAGGAACGAAATCAACTGCGTAAGCGGTGCGGTCAGCTACACGGCAAACGAAAGGAAAAAACACGTGTGTTTGTAGGACAATATTAAAATTATTAACACCAGAAATTTTCCAATCAACTAGATTTCCGTAAAAGGGAATTTTCTTTTCCTCATTCCTCATTTTATATGATTATTAGATAAACATGGATACTTCGTCAGGAAAACAAAACACGTCCATTTCTAGGATAATATTCAAATTATTAACGCTACAAATCCAATCAAGTAGATTTCCGTAAAAGGCAATTTTCTTTTCCTAAATCATCATTTTATGGTAAATGAGTTAAAAGGGATATATTTCGGTAGAGTTAATTATAACATATTTCAACCTTAACCCCGCCGCTAACTCACACCTTGCAACTCTCTACTCAGGCCTAAGGGTCCTCAGAAAAACTCCCTCTTTACCTTCCACTAAAACTAGTAAATAGTGGGATTAACTGTGGGCATAAATCACCGCGGACCACCAAGCAGCGGCACCGGCCTGGTGATACCCATCGCAGACTGAACCTGTTCCCTTCCAGTCAGTTGATAACTGCGTATCTGATTCAAAGTTTTCTTATTAGTGGCGCTGCGATTGCCGTCGGGATTTTAATAGTGCTGGCTAGATGATAATAGTGACGGTATTATTGTTATAGTATAAGTTGGTAAATAGTGTCCACCTGGCATCACCTAGAACACTGCCGATACGTTGTCCACATTAGGGACAAAGCATAAAATGAGTCTGTAATTTCACCGCACTTTCAATCCGAAACACAGAAATGCTGCTTGTAAGCAGAAACAGTTTTGAAGGTAGTACTGACCTTCCAAGAAGCTATACTACTACCTATTATTTTAAAAAAAGATTCTGATGGATTGAGAACTTCCTTTTTTGAAGTCGATAAAAAATTATTATCAGAGGAGAACTTCTGATGGCATTATGATCTATGTAGGTACTATGTTAGTTAGACGAATGAACTGGTGACAGTCGTTTGATAAATTGATTATTAACTGTTTTGATGACCTGTAATAAACGAAGTGAACTATGAACGCTCAAGTGAGGCCAGCTAACCGTTTATCCCATAACCTGAGGACACGGAGGAGTCAATGACTGCTCTAAAATTGAAACCCGTGCGTATGTATGTGGACCAATTTGAGGAATTTATAAAAATGATGTTTAAATTAAAAAACTCAGCGCGACTGAAAAAAATTATTTTGTTGGTGGCACATATAGTGCCTCTACCTTATAAAGGGTAGTAGTCGGTAGGAGCAAAAATAATAATAATTTAGATTCAGTAATATAGCCCTCGAAATTATATTTGAGGAAAATCATAATGTTTTCACAAAATAATTGTATTTTCCTCAAATATAATTTCGACGGCTATATTGATGATTTTGATGATTTATTATCTATTTATTAACGATATTATCGTTATTGTCGCAAATCGAATTTGGATCAGCATACAACGTAAAGCAGCGCTGCAATTTGCAAAAAACCCAAGATATTCAACTTACAAGATATGCAACTTCGGAACTTCGGAATATTAAAAGAAAATCAATAGAATTAGTTCGTCCCAAAATTCTCCTTTGTAGCGCGCATCCTTGAATTTAAAATTCCCGCTACGCGAGGTAGGCGTGTCGCACCATTGTTTTGGCCAATCACAGCGCTTGCCGCCGACGCTTACCGTCGGCGTGCCTCGCCGCGCGCTCGAGCCGTCCGCGGCTAACCGACGCGCCCCTCTCTCTCCCGTGCGACTCGTAACTAGTTGGACGTACGTCCCATATACTCCTGTTTTCTTTGAATTGTACTCAATAATTGTGAAGTGTGTACTGTGTAACTAAGTAATAAGTTAATAACATTAAAAACAAACTGTTCAAGTGGTGTGTTCATAAACACCCCTACACTACACCTTTTAATATATTCTGTCCAGTGTGCTCTAAATAAAATAACTATACGTCAAATTAATGATCAGTCACACTCGCGCGTCCCATAACCTGCCGGCCGCGCGAGTGAGCGCCTCCTCACAAATGAGCGCCATTTGTATGCGGCCGACGTGGATATGTCTTTATTTGATCCACTGCCGACGAGCAGTAGAGCGACGGTGGACGTCATCAACACCCTGGAGATAATGGACGCGTGTTTAGGCGTTATTGAATTGAAGTTATTTTGCGGTATTGTTGTATTTAGAAACTAGAACGAAATACCAATACTATAAAAAGGTTCTTCTTCTTAAATTTTTACATATTTTGGCGTTATTATTATTTATTTTTCACTTTCTAGTTTCTTAGTGTGACTAAAAGATGTAGAGCTCTTCTTACATTTTGATTCCCCACATAACATGTCACAATTTTTACGACTTCACTTAATGGTGACTAAAATCCACGGCGTTGGTTTAAAATTATACAGGTAGTGTCACTCGCGCCTTTCAGACGTATCTAAGGACCCCTCAGTTGTTCAAATATACATACATACCAAAAACATTACTCACCTTTTGATGGAGATTTTGTAGATTTGTAGACACCTTTTGTAGATCAAGTGAAGCCAATCAATTGTTCAAATAAAAATAAGAATAAATTGTTGAATAGTAACACTGCATCGATGTTTATGTCACCTACAGTACCGCAAGATATACATCAAATAATTATGTCACTTAAGAATACATCCAGTACTGGTTATGATGGTATAAGTACGAAGATCATAAAACAAGTTTCAACAACAGTTTCGCCTATCTTAAGCCACCTAATCAATAATTGTATTGTCCATGGCATCTTTCCGGAAGAATTAAAAATTACAATCATAAAACCTATATTTAAAAAAGACACTAAAGAGAACATATCATGCTACAGGCCTATAGCGTTAGTGCCCATTATGTCTAAAATATTAGAAAAAGCAATATACAACCAACTTAATGCATACTTTGAAAAATATAACCTATTTGTAGATAATCAGAAAGGCTTTAGAAAAAATAAATCTATTGACATGGCTATTTATGATTTTCTATACATAGTTAGCAACAGAGTAGATAAGAAACTACCAGTTCTAGCTCTTTATATGGACATGTCAAAGGCGTTTGATTAAGTAGACCACAAAATATTAGTGCATAAACTGAGCACATACGGAATTAGAGGCAATGTTTTAAATTTAATTGAATCTTACCTTAGTAATAGGCAACAAATGACAATAATTAACAGAATATGTAAAAAAAACGAAATATCACATAAATCTAATCTGAGAACTGTAGCATATGGAGTACCACAAGGCAGCGTACTCGGGCCTCTCCTATTTATCATTTACATAAATGACTTTCCAACAGCATCAACCTATCCTATGACAATGTTTGCAGACGACAGCACTTTACTTTTTAATAGTGATGAAATAAGTACCTTAGAAACAGACATTAATTCTAATATAATATCAGTCATGATTTGGCTGCAAAATAACAATTTAGTAATTAACCTTGACAAGACAGTTATAATGAAATTCCAACAAAGAGCAAATCAAAACTTGACTTTAAATATTAGCTATAATGACAGAATCATTAATGAAACCAATATGACAAAATTTCTTGGATTACATATAGAAAGCACGTTAAAATGGAATACACAGGTTGAAAAAGTATGTAGTAAATTAAATCAATATTCTTATGCCTTGCATATGTTAAGTAAAACGACAATTCGGTCCACAGTCCTTACAGCGTATCATGGTCTAGTTGCCTCTACATTGAGATACGGCATTATATTTTGGGGTAATGCCACGGGTAAAGATATGGTATTTAAGTGCCAGAAAAGATGTATAAGAGCTATTTGTCATCCGCGCACAATTGACAGCTGCAAACCTCATTTTAAAAATATGAAAATTCTTACTATGCCATCATTATACATCTACGAAACGTGTATGTTTGTCAAAAATAATTTAGAAATTTTTTCTCGAATTTGTAGTCAGCGTCGATGTGACAAATTACATCTAGTTAAATGTAGAATCACACTACTTCAGAAAAGCATATTTACAATGGCTCCAAAAATATATAACAAATTACCAAAATGTATAAGAAATCTGGAAAATTTTGGTCAATTCAAGAAAAAACTATTCTTATTTCTAGTAGAGAAGACATACTATAGTATAGAAGAGTTTCTAAATGAAAGACACGTACAATGACCTAACATAAAAAAAAAAAACATTACTATTTTTATCATAACTGACATCCTTAATTGTATATTTTCTGACATTTTATTAATCATGCTTTGTGTTTATATTTTGGATCCCAATGATCCAATTAACATTTAGTGACCACTTAACATTATTGACATTCTTAATTGCTCATTTACTGACTTTTTATGACTTATTTTTATATTTTGGATCTTTTGATAATTATGTGCCATTATTGACTATTTAACATTTGACATTTATAATTGCTTATTTACTGACATTTTAATAATCATGGATTTGTTTTTGTATTTTAAATTTTTTGGACATTCAGTAATCATTTAAGTTTTATGAATTTAATTTAATTTTGAATGCATGAATGAATTTCTAAATTAATCATCTGCCTAGCCTTTTCCCAAATTATATTGGGGTCGGCATCCAGTCTAACTAGTTTTGGCTGAATATCAATATTTTACGTGGAGCGACTGCCATCTGACCTCCACAACCCAATTAATGGGTAATACCGGTATTCGAATGTTAGACCAGCTGTCAGACTTTAGGGCTTCTGACTACCCGTAACGATTGTCAAAGATTTCTAATTTAATTTCTAATTTCTAAATTAATGTATTTTTAAAATCAACGAATTACCTATTTGTATACCAATTATATTGGTAGAACATAGAGATCACATTACATTATTATATATTTAAGACCATCATGTATACCTATGTCCACAAATAAAGATGATTGATTGATTGATTGATTGATTGGATGAAGCGATACGAATGCTGCCAGCCACCTAGAATAGCTTTATTTTATTGACTGTCGACCATAACATCCTGCCACACGGCACTCGCAACAAGGATCCTATTTACTATTAATCACACACATAAACGTGGCAACGAATTATTCTGGTAAACCACTTTAAACTAGTGGAGTATATGTGAGTTACCGGGTTTAAATAAGAAAGATACAGAAACCATATCAATAATGCGCGAAAAAGGCTGCCTAAAAAATGCTACGCGCTACGGCCTACGGCGGCTACGGCGACTACGGCGTAGGTAACAGATCAAAGGCGTAGAAATCTTACTACGAGTAGGTACCGATATGTGAAAGTCTGTGAGGAATTGAGGATGTATAGATGGATGTTTGGTACTCTTTCACGCAAAGACTGCTTAACGGATTTTGATGAAACTTTACAGTAATATCACTATCACTACATAGTATAAAACAAAGTTGCTTCCCGCTGACTGTCTGTCTGTCCCTATCTATGCTTAGATCTTTAAAACTACGCAACGGTTTGATGCGGTTTTTTTTAATAGATAGAATGATTCAGGAGGAAGGTTTATATGTCCCGAAAAACACGGGCGAAGCCGCGGGCGGAAGCTAGTAGCTTATAAATCAGAATAACACATAGGCCACCTTTTATCCCGAAAAACGTGAGCAAAGCCGCGGGTGGAAGCTAGTATTACAAATATACATGTGTAGGTATCGTTTATCAATATTCACTGTCCACGACATCTTAAATTGAGATAATATTGTGTGGCTCTTTCTGTTCTTTACCTATTTGTAGCTAATACTCATGCAAGTATAGAAGTAAATATACTGAAGAGTGGATTGTCCGCTCATACGTCTGGTGGGCGCATATTGCGATGAGCGACGCGTTCGCTCGCCGGCGACCCGTCGCCATTCGCTTATGAATAATTGTGGAAGTGACAGTCGTATGCAGATCTCTTCGTGATAGCATTCTTTGTGTAACGCTAACCTACGACAGAAATTATGAACCTGCGTACATACATAACCTACGTCATACATCCATCAATCCTCACAAACTTTCACATTTATAATATTAGTAAGATTAGTAGGATTATAGTGACTTTGAGTAGGACCGGGGAAGGTTACATCCTGCGGGATGATGCTCACTTGTTTGTCTGTAATCAATGGGTGGAGGTGTAGATACCTACTAAAGTTAATAAGGTCGAGTGTGAGTCCAGAACATTCATTAGGGTAGTAACGTTTAATTAGCTGATAACTCAGTGGACATGTATGACGCACGAGGTACATTAGGTAACCGCATTTGGTAGAACCAACGATAGCAGAACTACTCAATTTCTTCCTCCTACACGTTTAGACACATCAATAACATCGATGTGAACTGTGACACGTAATAATTCTGTAACAAATACTTACCAATAAACATGATAAAGAACTTTTAGCATTCACATATACAAAACCGGCCAAGTGCGAGTCGTACTCGCACACCGAGGGTTGCGCACCATCCTTAGACGTTTAAAAGTTAAAAAAACCGCATGACTAAGGTTGTTTGTGAAGGAATTTTGATGATTTCGAAAAAACTGCATTAGGAACATCGTTTTACTTTTGATGCAATATTTGGGTCAATTCCTATCAAATCTAATTATTTCAGACTTTTCGCTCTGCAAACTTCGGAGATAAGGGGGGGGGAATCGTATTTTTTCAGACATAAGACGCCTCTTAACTTTAGCCATTGATTAAATATACCTATAACAGTTATCCTTGTCATTTATATGACAATAAATAGAGATGATGATTGAAGAGCTTTTTAATTTAATCATCGTCTATAAGTAAGGGGTTATTATTTTGACATTACAAATAGATACTTCAATTTTATTTATTTGTATAGACTAAACTTTATCTGTGCGTAGCTAGGGCAGATCAGCTAGATGAAAATAAACATTATTACCAATAAAACAGTTTACTAAGAATTGAACTGAAACCGCTTTTGCGTGTGTCGTCGATTGACGCATCATAAAATATACACTTGATTTGCAATCCATACATCCGAACATAATATTATAGCAAATAGGTATACGTAGGATTATTTAGAGCCAGAAGGACCGCTTTATACAATATGCAAGATGGAGCAAATTAAATGGAGTGCACAATACCTGCAGATGTATTAGATATGGCACTGATATAGTTGCAGAAATAAAAACCGATCAAGTTCATCTACGCACGGCCTGCATGTAATAAGAAGAAAGAGATATATTTTTACCGACCTTATAAAATTATAATTTATAGATATCAGTATTAATCTACGCTTTGGAACAGGCATCTATAAGCTTCATCATTCTCCAAAAATTCATGCATCTCCAAAAAATACCCAAGGAATTTGGAAAAGTACTAGGGTATGATAAAGTCGTGAAGCTACCGGCTTACCTCTTGGTCGCCGGCGGGCGTCATGTGCGGCCGTCGTCATCTGCGGCGCGAGCTCATAATGTCCGCGCACAGCGCTCGATAAATCACTCGCCGACTTCAGTATTGCGCTCGATATGAAAACTGCTCCGCGCTTCGTGAGGCACACCAGGAGCGTACACCTTGGAACGAAAAAGGACCCTTTGAAGGTTTGAATGGTTTCAAAATCAAAAGAAATTGCAAAGGACCAGTTTCTCTTGATTTTGAAACTAAGTAGTGAAGTTAAAGGTCTTCGTTCTTGTCACGTTTATGTTTTCAAAAAAAACTTTTTTAACAAAAAATAACCGACTTCAAAAATCCACTACAAAGAAAACAATAATTTTGGTTTCGGAAGTCGGTGGCTTTGGTTTTTGTTTGCTTTTTTTTGCCACCGACTTCCGAAACCAAAATTATTGTTTTCTTTGTAGTGGATTTTTGAAGTCGGTTATTTTTTGTTAAAAAAGTTTTTTATTTTTCCCTTTTTAGTTCTTTATCCCGTGTTAGATTAGGTACTTTCACGAAATCGTTCAACAGTAAATCTTCTACGGAGTGTGTACATTTATGCCTATAACTTTATACATAGGAATGATTACATAATGAATTATATACTAAAACCTTCCTGAAAGTATGTAGATTACGTTAGTGAAAACCCCATCCAAATCGAATCAGTAGTTTTTGAGAAAATCGCGCACATACAAACATACATACATACATACATACATACATACATACATACATACTTACATACATACATACGGGACGAATACAGAACCTCCTTTTTTGAAGTCGGTTAATAAAAATGTGACTATTTACATTAATTTGACATCACGATTGACAAAATAATATCAGACTATTCATTTTCGGACTCCTACTTGCGTAAATTATGAGTTATTGCAACACTGACAGCCTTAACTTAAATCAAAATCGAAGTTTTTACATTTACACTGAGCTGATAATTGCACATCTATATTTGCACATTTGCATTTCGCTTTTTGTAATTTTATTTATGTGTGTCATATCGGCACAAATAAATGCATTTTCTTTCTTTCTTTCTTAAATTGAACCCAACGAAATAAAAAAAATATGTTCTCTATAAAATCAAGTAGGTATTACGACAAAAATCAGTGAAAACTCTGAAATTCTGAATATTAGAATTGACACTCACGTTACCTACAATACCTATTGATAAATTCATATATTTCAATGCCTTTCCTTCCATTCGCGATTGCTCATTTACCTAAAAAATAACACTCCTCATTTTAAACGTTTGCTCCCTCTACACCACCGTCCGAAAGCAGTTATCAGTGCGCTGCGATTTTACTGCGGTTTGATTGCGTGCGGCGGGCGGCTGGCGGCCATTCGCACTTACACTTCGATTCCTTTATATTAAGCCATTTCACACATGCAACTCACCACGTTGCGCGAACATTTCAATCTAAACTGTAGACGAGCCAGATGAACTTATTGCTGTACTGGATCATATTATTGTAAGTGAAGTTTCGGCTGAGAGATTTCCAAATTGCACCGAGTTAATTAAAACGGATATTTTTTTTAAGTTTCCTCTGGATGGTCATGATCAGTATGTATGTAAAGGTAGTCGATCAAACTAATCTACAATGCGATTCAACTAAGAATAGTAACGTCAATGACCTCGAACTGTTTACTGTTGTATTACTTGAAAAGTAAGGTTTGCAAACAAAATCGATTTGCAAAGTAATCAGTTTTTTTTCTTTATTAACTGAGTCTTAGTTTTAGCAAATCTATTGTAGGTACCTAATAGACTTTTTAATACAAATATACAGTTATGTCTTCAGAATATTATTCTCATTCATTCCTATTCTCATTTTGCATTGCAGCACTAAGGGTACTACCTAGTCATTTGGTTACGAATATCTACGATTATTGCTATAAAGTAAGTCAAATGGAACATCAATTACCTACATTGCCTGTTTATATCAAAAATCCATAAAATTGTAAAACATTTTTCCTTAATGCTAAAGCAGATATTTTGGACAGCGATCGAGAGTTATCAATAATAGGACACGATGTTAACACAAAGCGAGGGGAGAGTGGGGCGACGTGAAAGGAGGTGAGATTAATTACTGAGCAATCGAAACCGACGCGGGGAGAGTGGGCCACGGCGGGTAATATGCTACTATTTGCATAGTAGGTGCCAGTCATCTGCGCACGCAAATGGAAGGAAAGAAATTAGACGACTATTTTTATAAACAAACTATAACTCGCTATGCATACTTTTTTTATGTACCTAATATGATAATTTGAATTAATTATTATTTACTTCTTAAATTAGTGCTTTAGGCGATTCGCACACTGCACTGCATCACGTAACATAGCGCGGGAGTGCGTGATCTTCCGTTGCTTGCAAGTACCTGTATTTGTATAGAAATCACGCATGGTGCAACACACTGAAAACGCATTCACGCGTGTGGCTTTTGTTCCGTCGCCACGCACCCCGCAGCGTAGCGCGGGGCGGTGTGTAATTCGCCTTACCGGGATATTGATTGAATTAATAATACCAGCTCATTGCGGCCTCACGAGGTAAAATATTGACGAGGAAATAGGTAAACTAAATATTATTTCCTAAAATTGGAAAATTATTACAATACAATTCTTTATAAGTACATAACAGTTTAACATTAATATAATTATTTTATTAATTGAATTGCATATATGTCTAACACAGGCGCCTAATTAAGATGCCTTAATGCCTAATTAATAAAACATAACAACCTGAAGATTTAGTCATCCGTATTTGTTTTATGTAAACCATAAATCTTTTTTGTAAATCGCAAGATTTGTCCCTTCACCCATAAATAAATAACATAATGTGCCGCCCACCATAACGATCAGAGCCGTCCACCTGAGCGGCGCCGGGGCGTCGCGTCTACCCTCTGCTGCCCTCTGGTGGCGCAGGGGTCGACATTAATTACTGTCCGCTCCAGGTACCTGACGGGACCATGCAGATGCGACGGGCAGAAGGATAGGTCTTAAGAATACATCTTAACTTTAATCAATCAATCGGAAAACTAAGGGGAAGTACCAATGCCGTAACTAGCTTTTTATACGCCCGGTGCTAGCTTCTATAACTGCGCCCTTGAAAAATGTTCTAATCTGATAGTAAAGCGCGTCACACCTGTTTCACACGATAAATAAAATAGGTATTGTATGTATGCTACTAACCACCATGCATGACCTAAAACTTGGTCCTGGTCTGGTCATTTCTGCGCCCCTGCAGAGTCTGCGCCCTGTGCTTGGGCACTGCTGGCATCGCCTTAGCTATATTTCTAGGTTCCGACTATTGTTCCACAAAATGACAAGAGCGTAGACTAATTTGACAGATCTTAATATTTTCTGTCCTTTTTCAATTACATTTGTAAGAAAGAGATATACTTAGCGTGATTAAAATTAGTTTAGTGCTATATATATTTGTATTGTATTTGGTCCAAATAAACGTTATTATTATTATTATATACAACAGCATCAGCAGCATTATATTAGCATATATTATAGGTGATACGGAATAGTATTCACTTCATCCTAATGGTGGATGAGCTCACAGCATTACATACTGTCCTTCTGTACCAGTATATGATGTGACGTAAGCCACTGACGTCCTGATTTAGTGTCCATTGCTGACTGCGGCCGATAGGCTCCAGGTAGCGTGATTAGACAATGACGTAGTGTATTCGTCTACTGATTGTAATTTACGCAGTTGGGATGTTACGGCAATCTAGACTCCGTGATGAACTGGGGACGTGTGGAATATATCAAGTTAATAGTTCAGCAGGAGTTACGTTGCATTCATTATATTAGCTATTATTAAGTAGGGACTATTTAACAACTATCACATTTTGTGCAAATGTAATTTCCTAAAGAAATATGCGAACTTAAAGGTTGTACCATTGTAGGTACCTATCTCAAAAACTTAAATTCCTGTATATCCAACCAAGCCTATAATCCAGCACTTTTCAACATTCAAGTTACACCAAAATACAAACTATAGATTTACCGAAATCCATATCCAATAACCCATCCGATCATCATACTGACCACATGTAGGTAGCTAATTTATCTAATAAAAAGTTGAGCAGGTATTTTAACAAAAACAAAACGCTAGCAATATCAACTACCAGCTACGAATCACTAGTTCCAACATGCTCCCCGGCGCGGCAGCGGGGAGGCCACGTCACCGACTCAGCAAAAAGGCAGTCGCCTCAATTTGGGCGCACGTTATATTAATTACGGCCGGTGATGCTCTAAGTAATGACCCTTGTATATTTGACGGCCGACGCCGACAGGTACCGCACGGGATATAGAAATGATAGAAGTGCTATGTACTGTATGGTCGGTTCAGGTTTTGGATGTAGGAATAACCATAGTTGGGATGAATTTCTAGTATTACGGGCAGCAAGATACGTAAACTCCGAGCGTCTTAAGAAAATTAACAGAACTTTGATTTTTCTTTATAAGAAATAGGACACCTAACCTTTGAGAACACGATGTTTATGCTTGCTTGACTGATCTAGTTCATTTTTGATTAGGGAGAAGTTCATCTTTTCACATTTCAAATACTAACATACAGGTGAAACACTATACCCTTCTTTTGGGCTTCGCCGCAGTCGGGTAAAAAGACCCTGATCCAAAAAAAACTAATGTAACACCTATTATATCATATTCTAGCAAATAAATATTTTTTTGATTTGATATTATAAATCAATATATAACAGGTTTAGGAAAATCGAACCCATCCAGAATCTGTAGGTCTCCCCACAGTAGCGGTAGAGGTGTATGTAGGTGTGCGAGCGAGTGGCGGCCGGCGGCCTGGCGGACTGGCGGCCATTAGCGAGATATGAAAGAACAGGTCAGCGCGGCCCTAATCGACGCCGCAATCCATCACCCACGTGAATAGGTGAGCCGGTACCGCCAGCACACAATGTTACTGAGGTGAATATTTCTTGGAATTAATGTATATGATGCAGTTTTCAGAGAATAAATGATCTAGCTATTGCTCGGTGAAGATCGATTAAAGTAAAGTAAAGAGTCTCCCCGAGTGATGATAGCTACGTAAGTGGGGCGCACCCTGGGTAGACAACCTCGCTTCCGTCCGTGTTGACTGGCCAATCCACCACGGCATGAGCCGCTGTTTCCATGCGAAAATTAGCTCATGCCGACACGAAGAAAAATATCTACCTACCATCAAATGAATTCAGCAAGAGATAGCTGTCTGCCATTTTCCTTATGAACAATTTGAAAAATATTATTGTCCGACTAGATAAGAGAAAAATATACCTATGTACTTAGATTTCGGGCACCATAAGCTTTTTTTTTTCTTGAATAGTTAATACTTTACTAGCTTGATAAATCAGGGTTCAAATTAGTCTCCAATTTCTTCACAGATCTTTATTTAAATTCAAATCTAGAATCTTTTTCTAGATTACTTTGTAAAGTGATAATATGCGTGATAAAGTAGATTGTGTTGCACACGGTACCCGCCGTGAGTGACGGGACACACGCGTGCAATTACGTCAAGCTGCCTCGCACCAAACGTTACCATCGATAAATTATTATTATATTTAGGAGGAACTAGAGTAAGTACCTGACCAATAGAAGGAGTTGCTTTATTTAATCATTGAAGCCAAGCAAATTCATCAGATCAAAGTGAATAGTAGACTTAGAGTTATTTTTATATCTATGCGTTGAAGCTATTTGGTGAAAATGTGGTACTGATTTGACTTTTATTTAAACATTCAGTTCGTATGGATTTTCCAGAATTATTTTGACGTACCTACTTAGTTTTGTTCGTATGCCTAATGCTCTGTATTACGTGAGCTAAGTACTTATATTAAAATCTGAAAAATAATATCTGTTGCCTATCTTGTTAATTTTATGAATAAATCGGCATAATAGAATGACATACCTAATCAGTTACGGAAATAAGTTTACCTGCAACTTAGCAACAAAATGACCAATGAATGCATTGCATACACAGCTGTTAAATATTGACAAGATCGGTACCTTCATTCAAAGTGTTAGCAGTTAGCACCTCAGTATCTATTGCTCTAACCTCGACACAGATTCTTTACAAACGAATCATTGCACTTGATCGCCGGCTAGGTCATCCATTATGTATCTAATCTTGACACTGCAATACAAAATGGTGTTCGTATCGTAAAAATACGTCATGTGACGCGTATCGTCACCATCGTCCTAGCTTCTTGCTTAGCCTGTTGGGGTAGGCATCCAGTGTGCCCTTTGGTTGGGTTCTCGCAAATATAGAGGTGATTTCGACAATCAGCAGACAACCCCCCCCAGCCAAGTTGCTTTTGTGTTAGCGTTTATACCAAACGCTATGGACAAATTGTATGGAATTGACATCAGTGACGTCATGTGACTTTTCCACAGGTAATGTCATTGCCATACATTTTGTGCTTATCGTTTGGCGTGAACGCTAACAGAAAAGCTACTTGGCTAGGGCCTAGCCTAAGTCCAGCCAGTGGATAAATGTTACGGTCGACGGAGCTTTATCGGTTTATACCAGGAGCAGTACGTGTAATTCAGGGTGACATTTGGTAAAGTTAACTGCTGCGCCCTACCCTCCTTTATATAATCGATACGTTCTAACAGATGCGAATGTAAATAAGTATTTAACACAATATTTTTACGGCATATGTCTGTATAAAGATTTCACATACAATTTCAATCTCCCGGTAAGCAAATTACGCGTCACCCACGGATCCAATCGAGGCGCATCTGCACATTCTGATTGCGCGCCATAAGGCGGCGGGCTCATCTGCTAATCCATTAGTCACCTCGGCCCATATTTAATTGTGAACCCTCTGTGCTTGCACCTAAGCGATTGTCCGCGGACGCACATGTCGTGCCCTAACGTATAAAATTTGATAAATCGCACCGCCAACATGTGAACTACCCTCTTAGCTTAAACGACTCGTATTTCGTAACCACTGTTGAATTGATTTGCGAATTTGAATCTTGTGTCACTGACTTAGAATGGGTATTCATGTGGTGAATAGAAAGTATAAGTTATTATCGTTTAGGCACGCATGTTTAGATTTGATGTTCCAGTTTGAATTTTATATCAGATGAATAGAGTCGGTTTTAGAATAGAGGCAGGGAGATAATTGTAAGGTTTGACGGGCGGAATGGCAAATGCACTTTAGTGAATGCCCGTGCAGTAACTGATTTCGCGAGGGACGTAGGTAAGGTAATGCAGATGTTTTGAGGGCCCGAGGTAGCCCCTCCGAAGAGGGCCTCACATTGATGACAGAAGCAATTTCCAGTGACGTTTTCGATTAATATAAATGTAATACATTACCTTTGCTTATGGCGCATTGCTCTAATGCGTTGGAGCGGAGGAAAGTTATTAAGACAAATAAATTTATACGATGATAGCCAGTATCCTTGCCTGTTTGAATAAAATTATTTGGGTTTTCATAAAGTATTGTCCGTAGTAAAAATAAATAAACTAGCGCAGCAATATTTAAGATTACAGCCGAAACAACATCATAAAAAAGCTCTGTTTCCATCCAGACTTGAAATAGAATTACCAAAATATTCCGCTTCTGTCCATAAAAATTGAATTTGTAAACTTGAAGCATTCGAGTTTGGAACGAATAAAAACGATCCATCAATTGCGAATCGTCGGCGCACCGCGAAACTTTCACCGTGTGCGAATCGATACTAAATTAGCTAATGGAAACTTGATAGCGAACAAAAAACCGAATCCCCGTAAACCCCTGTAAGCGCATTTTGCAACGATAAATCTCTGCATTGTCCCGTCTGACGACAGATGGCGTCCTATGCCAGCCACCCTCTACAGGTAATTTTATACTCTCAATGGTGTAGGTACATGAGCATAAAGCGCTTCACAAAATGCTGAATAATTTCGTCGTTTAGTTTGGCAGCGATGGAAGCGCTAATGTGTAAGGTAACAACATTAGACACGTACAATAGAATATTCAATTATGTAAATGCGCGAGGTGCGGGACATGTGTGCGATTGTGCGCACGCGCTCACCGCCATTTTTGTGTGGATTACGAACACGTTCGAATTGTAACGGCCGGATTATTGGCGCGCGACTATTTTAATGCGTGTTGCAATGAATTTTGAATGAATGAGTTTGATTTAATTGTTCTAGCTTTGTGACTGTTGCACTTATTAGCAGCGGCTGCATGAGTGTTCGATATAACGATATTATTTTGAAACTTTTACATGTACAATAAAACCTGACCTAACCATTCGATTAATCTAAAAACACAACGCTTATACTGCTGCGTAAGAGGCAAATCGATACTGCAACGTGATAATCTGCAAACAAGACATAATACAATCTGTACAATATGTATAATTAAAACCATAATACTTATTACATTATATTTGTCCCCGTCGATACAACATCCAAACCAATTCCGCTTCACGGTGCACAGCGGACCAATAACTTTCCACTCAAAGACATTACTTTAATTATGAGCACATAATTATTAGGGACAATTCGTTAAAAGTGCGCCAGATCAAATTTCAATTAAAACTTTACGCATTAAATGTTAAGGGGAAGTAGGAATGATAAAAATATGCGCGGGGACGTAGTCTAATGACACTTAAGTTTTAACTCCGGGATTACATGGTGCGACGGTGACGAGTAATCACAGCTATACGATAATCCCTTCCTGTTGTTTATGAATCACATTAAGCGATGTTACCTCTGGGATTATGCGGACCATTAGGAGTATGGTGTTTTTCGAAAATGTAATTACAAATGAAACAGTTATTAATTTAATTTTAAAAGGAATGATATCGTTCATACAAGTAACATTACTGGGGCATCTCCCGCAAAAGTGTTACTTGTGTAGATTGGGAATATTTTGGCCCTAGGTACCTATAATGGTATGGGTCCCATCAAAACAATTCATTCCCTTACATTTCTTTGGCCCAGGACACCAACACAAATCTAAATGAATCCAATCCAAGATACATTTCTTCCAAAATAAAACTCCGTAATATTTATTCATGTACCGTATCCGTCATTGTTATTTGTTGTATTATTACACCAATCAGGCGAGTCATTACGGCTCATTAGCGGGTAGCAGCCGCGGTCGCACGTGCCGCCGACGAATGCTCCCAGATAATACGCCGATGATATCAGGAGAGCCTGACTGTCTGCCGACCACCTCGGCAGTGTTTGTAAATAGTAATGAGTGCGGCGGATATGATACATAGGTAGGTATGTAGGTATAGTGCCTAATTCTGTTAGGGAAGTAATTATATTATAGATAGAATAGAGACCCTCGGTTTCCTGCTCGTTTTATCAAAAGGAAGTTCAAAAATGGTAACAGAACAATGACGTGAAAGATCAGTGCCGCTTGAAACAGTAGGACATTCGAGCACTTCTTACCTACTTCAGGCAATTAAGTAATCGTTACCTATTATTTTATTGACTGTTCGTTATTTTAATGATATTATTTGATTGCTTAAACATGAAAAAACAATTACCTAATAATATAATGAATTTTAATTTTAAAATAGAACCCCTCAGGTTCTATTTTAAAATTAAAATTCATTCATTCATTTAAAAATAAATAACGGGTAATCTCACGTAATGAATATAATTACCTACCTACTTAGTGGCACTCATTATCATTACCTTATATTATTTTGTTTTGTTAACTCGCGGATAATGTATGGGCTGCAAAAACTCGGTGTCAACACATTATGTTGTTTATCGTCTCTTACTAAATAAAAAATATTACACCATCTCGCAAAAACAGAAATGCTCAATTATTAGCCTTCCATAAAATACGTTTCAGTAAACTGTAAACACGGACCTAATGCACGCTCAATCAACAAGCGAATTTAGCGCATTGAAAATGTGGAAGCGACCACGAGTGCTAGAGGCGCACTCGCAGCGGAGAGCTCTAGTGCGGGCAAAACTAGTGACGCACCGACCTGACTGTTTGCGCGAACAGGGCCCAAGGAGACTTCCTTACTCTCATAAAATGTGAAACTGAACGAACATGCTCAAAAACGAATGTCAACGACTGGCTGTAAAAGAGCACAAGTGTGCCAGATAATACTTGTGACAATCACAGTGATTGACAACCAAATGACCCGTCCTGTTAGGCTGTACAAGTAGTGATTGATGGTTTAGATTTTATACACATTATATTATAAGCTGATAACTCTGAGGTAGTACGTAATTACGTATAAATGTAAGGTAGGTAGAGGTAAATGTGTAGTTAAATAAGAGCTTCCAATTCAAACAAACATATCCGTTTGACAGTTAAGAATCATGATGCCAATAGATAAACTCACGGATAGACAAACATTCAGACAAAATTTCAACTTTCAACTGATGTAGGCAGGACGCGGTAGCTCAGTGGTTAGAGCGAAGGCACGGTTTAGCAAGGGTGGCGGATTCTAATCCCGCCCGCGTCGGTTTGATTTTTGAAATCTCTTATAATATTTAATAACATTCAGACAAAAGTTTTGAAGAACCAGTTTTAAAAGATAATTTCTTAATAATTAAAAGTCTACATTCAAGCTTGCAGTTGCAACGATTTTTTTCACCAAAATAGCCACGCATCAGCTCCACACAGTTCTGTGTGATACAGTGCAGCTCGCGACCGCACCTTGTCAGCTCACAAATTGACGTGGATTGTTGTCGGCGGATCTTTGTCACGCCGCGCGTAATCAACGAGAGACCGGCCCGTGACGACACGCCGCATGCACGCTGGAAGAGACTGCTACAATACTATTTGAAAACTATGGAAAGTTAGAGATAGCCGGGCATGGAAATAAAAGGGAAATTAATCAGAATAATATTAATAGGTAAATATATAATAAGAGATTCCCAAAAACAACTGACACAGGCAGGAATCAGAATAAGGCTTTACAAAACGCTTTAGTTTTTTGCTCTTGAAAACAAATCGAGCTTTAGAAAGATAATCGGCTAGTTACGGCTTTATAGAGCGTCATCTCTGTCGCACAAAGCACTAAGTCTGGTAGGTTGTATCTAAAAACGTCACATCACATAGGTATGAGTGACCGATGCAACGCTCTACATAGTCTAATAGCCGAAGCTAGCCGATTATCTCTTTCTCAAACTCGATGGGTAATATTAACTGCCGCTTATTGTTAGTATCTATAAATCTGTCTTAGGCACCTGAGTTCAAATTACTTAGACCTGTGCTCAAAATTCTTGCTCGTCACGTTCAAACGCAACAGCTTACTTTTTACCCGACTACGGCATAGCCAAAAGGAAGGGTTATGATTTTATTAACATATTTAGATATCATCGCAGTAACTGAGCTGTCGAGAAAATCTAACAAATTATTTTTAAAAGGGCGAACAACATTGTTAACGTGTAAAAATAAAAGCCATATCGCATAATTAGAGTGCTAGTTTCACAAAATAAATTCAATACAACAAAAAAATCTACATGACACATCCAGTTCCCCATCATCGGGTGCAGCCGATATTTCACCGTGGATCGCACCGCACCGCCGACCGTTCGATTTGCGCCTAATCTCTAATTATGACCGCCATTCATTTGTCATACACCAGCACCGACCAACATTACCGTCAGCATGCTCCGCCTCTGTTCGAATACAATATTTTGATCCAACGGATTTAGTGAGGAAAACTATTGAACATTTATGTGGAAGATAAGCAAATATTCTACAATAGAGGGACGACGTAGACGTGGATCTTTTAAATAATATAATCAACTATTTAATAAAGCGCAAAACCGTGCAGTTTTTAAAATCAATGAGTAATAGAATGTTGCAAACCGTTCACATAACTGCTAACAGTACTCTGCAGACCTTATCTCTATACTTCTGTGGTCTAATATGTAATTAGACCACAGAAGTATAGAGATAAGGTAAGTAAAGAGATAAGGATAGGTAAGTGCACCTTACAAAAAAGCACTTGAGAATTAAGCAGCAATTGCATTTATAGTCAACAGCAGGGAGTCCTTACAAACAGACGTAAAACTCCACTCCTAACAAAGGCAGTTAAGGAGCAAGGTGGACGCCAGAGTACAATACGGTGCAGAAGTTTATGTAAGCATGATTTTATAACAAGCAACGTTCTAATTGGTGGGTTGTGTCAAAAACATTGTACCTAACTAAAATTTCCCATAATTCGACCAAAACCTGCACACAATGTGACGTTTACTGCTGACCAATAAAGCTCTTAAGACCAGTGTGTTAATTCCGCAATTTAAGTTTTGTTTTGGCAGAGACCATTTTAGGCTAAGATAGGATTAGAGCACCTCTTACGTCCAGAACCCGCCAGGAGTGACCCTTCTGTAGTTATCTCGTGCTAACAAGGTGCAGTTCATTGTAATACCACCTCTAATGTGATGGTGGCAGGGAGGTGATAATTGGTTTCTTCAGGCGCCTCTTACGCGCCGCCGCGCAGGGGTGCCGCATTGTCATTGAGATGAGGAAAAATTGAAAGTTACTCTATTATCAACCTCTTGACAGACGCTGTGGTTCAATTAATTGAATACACTTCTTGGCAGCGAATGTGGTTTGTGGCTGTCTATCGGTGTGTCATCGAAGGGGAATATTATACACTTAAAATTATGTACGGTAGGTACCTAATTATGTTGATTTTTGTCAAGGTTAAATTCGTTAAATTCATGAGTCAGTAACTCTGTGCTCAATAAAAACTGAATTCAGAATTAATTCACTTTTACCGTCTTACAGACACGTTACATAATACCTATATGATTCATAAATTGTATTATTTACATTACGCACAAAATAATATTAATACACTAATAATTTACCTGTTTATACCTGCTACAGGATAATTCGAGACGTGTCATAATACCTACAACATAATAAATGATTGTGTAGATCCATTCATTAATTTGTGGAAAATATATAAACGTAATACTAGCAACATTTAATTGTACATCTTGTAGATAAGGAGCGGGTTATAATACATTATTAAATTATTTCATTGTTAAGCGAATGCCTAAAAAATACAAAAAACTGAGTAATAAACAATATCATATAATATGAGGTTACCATCTTAAAAGAAAAAGAAAATGCAAGTGGAATATCGTAATGCTGAAATTGCCTTAATTCCGAACTAACCACTGGTACATTCGGAGTACTGTTCACCATCTTACGACACTAGCAGCCCTGTTTCCTAATGGCGAGGTGAATGCGTCGATTTGCATACATCGGTGATAAACAGCGCGCTCGTTACAGCGCATTTATACCACTGCACAGCGCCGACGAACACTTATCGCGACACACACGCTTAGCATTAGGTACCTAGATTTATTGCCTGCTTAGAAACTTAGCCTATCATTTGGGCAAATTACTATTTTATAGAGCATCTGGAAGAATCTGAAACAGCGACTTCTACCTTATGTTTGAAACAGGTCATTGTTATACCTAGTATAATTTTTAATGTTGATAAATTGAATATTAAACATAAATGAATCAACCTGAGCAGAAATCTGACTAATGCCCACTTCTTCGCTGATTATAAAGAGACTTGCCGAGTTCTGGGACAACACAGACAGATATTTTTATACAACTGTGAACCAAACTTTTTGATTAGGTGGAACTATAAAAAGCAACCATGGCGATACTTGTCAATATAAACTCTTTTAAAAATATGCAAATAGTTATCGATCAGTTCAGCATACCGTCAGGAGCCGAAACTAGCCCCATATAATTTAATATAACCACGTACATGGACATTCTCCAGTTCCAGACGCTGGAGACTTCGACAAACGACCGCACGGATCCATTCCACGATACACAAGCAATAATCCGTTTACTTTTATCTCTCAACCCCTTGTACAATTGACAAATTAACGAGTGCATTCTTTGACAACCTTGGGTAAAAGAAATAAAGTTGAATTTTAGTCGTGTGGGTGGTAAGGGTATTTGGCCGTGGCTGTCTGTCAAAGAGGTTATTACCTGAAGCACATAAAGCGATCTGGCCGGAATCCGGGGCACAGCGAGGACGCCCCGGGCGAATAAAATGCAAATATTGTGTAGTGTGGAGCGCGCCAGAGGAGACGGACGATGCCCGGCTACAAGACGCTTAGAGACGGGCTAGCAAATGTCGATATGTATGTATGCGTTAACAGCTGACAAAAGAGATACGATAACTCAACACCAATCGATCCCACAAACTATTCAATTTTCTGTTGCATAACAACTGTACCTAACTTCTTACCTATCTACTGACAGAAAATTAACTGACTACACTGACAAGTTGATTATTTTCTTGACATCTGGTCCATATTCTGTTTTCTTCTGAAGTTGGATGGATGAAGGATGTTACAGGAAATAATCTGCATTTAATTCACATAAAAAAATTGGGGTGGGTATAATTCGGATTACTACCACAATTTCTTTTTCGTGAATTCAAAGATGAAACATCTCATTTTTAGCATCTTACTCCCGCGGTCTACGTCGTCATCGCGGGGGTAGAGGGAGGGTCAAACATATATTTTTATGTTGCCGTCAAATGGATCTTCGCAACGATATAACTATGCTTTTTGTAAATTTTAAACATTAGGACTATGAAGCTTTCAAAAGTACAATTTTTCTGTAATAGACGTTTATCGAATTCACGTTAAAAAGTTACTTCAGCAGATCAAAGTTGATTACTGACCATCGACGCGTCCCATCACTAGAAGCAAACCGCTGATTCGGTGCGTCGTGTCGCGTCGTTTACGAGGGTAGCTGTAAAGTGTAAAAAGCGCAAAGTGTTTGTTTATGCGGCCGCGGTGGGCGGCGCGGACTCGAACCCGCTGCCCGCCCGCACATAAACCCGGCCTGCACATTTACTGCCAAACAATCGTTTTTTCATTTAAAACGGACCGTTTTATGTCTTTACTTGATTTTATAAACAACTTCAGAGTTGCTTATTTGTTTCTTGAATTTCAATCTGCTGCTGTGTGTAAAGTGAAACAGAGTGGATCATAAAGAGCGCCGAGCGCATCATAGATTTGGCAGAGATAACATAATAATATAGAAAACTCTATTAACTACTGCTTGTCTCTTATTTCAATGAAAACTGTTTTCAAGCTGAAAAAACTTTACAACACATTATTTTTTTGTCTTTCGTTGCAATAAACACAACCCATTTTCTAATAGTTTCTATTTAACTGAGCTAGCTGTACGAAATGTTTAAATCTAACAAGTCTAGCGTATGTTGACCACATTCAATTCCCCAAACATTCGCACGAAACAAAACCCCTGCTCGATGCAAAAGAGTACATCTTATAGTTTTGCAATATTTTTTATTTATTTAATATTTATATTGATATAAAATAAAATGAAAATGCAAATACAAAAACTCCGTGATTTGATAACCCAGGAGTGTGAGCGAAACTATAGTCAAACGATGTAAGGAGTAGGCTCCAAGCTGACGCTTTTCTTAGCATTTAGTAGTTTATTAAAAGAAATATAAATAGGGAGATAAGCGCGATGGCCATCACGCAGTTATGATGAGCCATAAACTGTAACAGCCACTAGCGCGGACTTGTAGTACCCATTGTAGGGTAAACAGCACTTCTGTTACCAGTAGTGATGTGCCGACTGATGCAAGCGGTGACGGGGTTGCGGACACGGACGAGACAATACCGAAAAATGACAAAACTTTAACGTTTGGAAACTATTAGTCACTCACAATGAAATCCTACCAATATTTTTGTTAAAACTGTTTTGAATGGCTTTAGATTATAGAAAAATCTAGGCATATTTTGTAAAAACATTGTATTCTACCGTATTTTTGATACAGATTCGTTTCATCTATTTTTATAATAAGGATAATTAATTATACCTACATACAAAAGTCCCGTTCACATCGGGAGATCCCGTGAAAACTGGAGCATCCCGCAAAATGAACTAGGTGACAGCACTATTAAGGCGTAAATATTGTATTGTTTTACGTTCGTTTTATGGTATTGGCGTAATGGGGACGCTTGGAAGTCACCGCATACAAATGGTGCACATTGGCCCATGTCTTATTGCTTTGTTTCTTTCTCGTAAAAAGTTGATTTCAATCTGTGTCGCACACATAAGGTTCTACATTTGATTTTGGTGTTGAGGTAAGTAGAGGTATAAAAGTTCGCTTTGTTATAGGTACATTTTAAGCTCAATGAGTAGAACCTAAAACAGATAGTAAAATATGAAAACACAATACATCATGTACCTAAGTATATTTAATTTTCTAATGCGTTTTCCAAACAATTCCCAATTCAATAAGTAAACCAAAGCAGCACACGCAATCACAAAATTGGATCGCGACCGCACACTTATTCAAATTGTTTCGTCCTTTTTAATGCCCACACTTTTATCCCTGCGCGTTCATAATAACATCTAACCGCCTTGAAAATACCATAGCCTAACAATCTATTTACGCAGAGATTTGTTCAGCTGGGGTTTTAGTAAGTACTTTTGTTAGTGATACTTTATTCTGTGGCGTTAAGCAATTTCTGGTCGTAAGAACTGTACATTTTATACAGTTTACGATCGTCCAAAACTGAAGTTTACTCGTGTTTTGATTTATGAAACCGCCACAGAGGATCTCCTTTGTCTGTTGATTATTCGATGGCGTTGTATCGAGTCCCGAGCCCGACACTCAGGCACAACTACGCTTTTTTATTCCCTTAACGTTATTTGCCAACGATCTTTTATCTGGTCGTCTTCGGAAGGAATTTTCTTTATGTTTTCCACAAATAACGAAATGGCTTCGGACAATAAAATCGTAAAAGTTTGCGTCTAATTTACGTCTAGACGGTGATTGGATTTGATATTGTTTTACAACATATTGCCTGCGTGAGCTTATCAAGTTACTTTTTAGTGCATCATTTAAAAATAAGGCACGTAATCAAGTAGTACTTTTCTTAAATTACTATAGTTTGTAGCATGTTTCAGGCATTCCCAATACTGTCAAAAATGTATATAAAAGCCAACAGAAATTATCAGCAACATAAATTAATGACCGTATGTGTACAGACTTATCTACACAGCTTGAAGAGGGATCTGTATCAACTATAGGACCATACACCCGACTCTCAATAAAACCACACTTGACACCGCCACCATCTTGAAATTGCAATAGACATTTAATTGTAGCAACTACTGTCGAGTGTGTCTGAGTGTCGGCGAGCGGTGAGCCCTGCTGATTTATTGTAATCAGCGACAGATACACGCGGCGCTGTGGCCCTGCACCCACCACTAGAGACTGTACACTGGAGAAATTGGTTGACATCAATTAATTGACTGTGTTATTGGAAAGCACTTGAGAAATGTGTTTGATATTGCTTCACCATATTTGCAAATATAAGGGTGAGCAGGCTCAGGTACTGACTGTACCTACTATGAGTTTATAAAGCAGGAGCCTACTCACCCTTATATTTGCCTAACCCCTCTTAGAAATAGTAAGATTCTAAGGGGGGGTCAGACTATGTGGGACACTAACCGTACCTACTAACACCCTTACCACAAAAAAGACAGACACGCGTTAAACGCGAATGCTACCAAAAATAATACACACTTGTTTTAGACAAGTTAGTGCTAAAACAAGTGCGTATTATTTTTGGTAGCATTCGCGTTTAACGCGTGTTTATCTTTTTTGTGGTACGGCCCTAAGAGTCTAACTACATGGACAGCTGCTTTCAAGCTCAATTTTTGGAATACGTGCACAAGGTCTAGATAATTTCCACAACCCTGAAACAAGACCTTTCGGTAGCGATGAGAACAGTGTTATTTTCTAGAATGACATGGTATGAACTATGAAGTCAACGATGTCCTGTGAATCTCACAGAAAACAAACAGCCAATCCACGTGAACTATATTTTTTATTACCAGATCAATATGTAAAACTAGTTCCTAAAACCACAGAATTTATTATCACTTTTATTCCTGTCCTTTATAGGTCAATGAAAAGGGGGGGATAAAAATTTTATTTGTCCATTGCAGAGTAATCGCGGCGTATCGCGGGTTTATCGCGGAGTGTCGCGTGTGTGTGCTTCGCGCGTACGTGTGGCTAATTGGGGCTCGATCAGATCGGGCGGCGATACCGCGCGGGACGCACTACCACTTGTGTCTTTGTGTACCATCACTTGTAACACGAATGTGCTATGGAGGAGGTACATTTGATTGTGTCTGCCAAAGTTATGTACTTATCTTAATGTTTACAGCACGCATTTACCTGATAACTTTTAATTATCTGAACACAAATCTGTTTTACAACCATGATGTAGGTACATATAGCAATTTAATTTTCTTAGCCCATAGTAGCTTACTAGCATACTAGGAGGTACCCACCTGAAAGTGAAACATTATTGGTCGTATTATTTAATTACGTGACACTGTTAGTAAAGGGAAATGAAGATAGAGACAAATAGATAATGAAAAAAAAAGAAATATCAATAATAACAGTTATTTTAGATGTGGTATCTCTGAGTTTTCTCTAAGAAGTCTAACTACCACATCCATATAATCCTCCCATATCGCGGTCACGTATCGCCAAGTCAGCGCCATAAATAACTTATAGCGCTAATCCGATACGCGGTGATTTGTTGCTTATTTACTTATTTGTGCCGATTGACTTACTTAACCCACTTGTTAACGCACACTCGCACTCACTGTATCTCCGTCTAACGTACCTATTGCGTTATATCACTTTCATGAAAAAGAAAATGTGTCTGAAACTTCTACTACTTACATTTAATTAATAACAATCCTTCCTACGAGCGGTATTTCTAGTTTAATTTAGGTGCAAGGTTTTTGTAAAAGAAGTATTATTTAAATACTATATAGCTACCTATATACTGGTATGTATAGGTACCTATAAGTATTTTATTAGTTATGCCGCTGCAGTACCTAAGGACGATTTCCATCTAGCAAGCTAACTAAATGAAGGATATAATAATTGACATCCCTACTTACTAAACTCCATTTTATTTGCAAATTACAGCACAAGTAAGAGCCCTCGTGGAGTGGCCTACATCCGGCTGCACATGGCTCGATATCCCATCTCTTTTTAACGCCGATAAACAGTACACATAAATTTCTTATTTATAATATAATAAAATTTATAACCGCCATAATCCCCGACAAAGCTCACAGTAAGACAATCTCTTATTAACAATTCCCTAACAGCACGTCTCGGCTTCATGTTTTTTCGTCAACCTGGCTTAAGTAACCCAAATAATTTGGTAGCAATATCGCCTTTTACAGTATGTAAATAAGAATGAGATTCGTTTAACTTTTTGAGGGTGAAAGTAAATAGTAATGCTCAATAACCATCGGCATAAATAGTATTAACAACAATTGATTTACATACAAATTGCTTTAGACAATATTGCTGACAGAATGGCGCGCGTGACGCGTTCCACACATTCTGCGGGGCCACTGATCGGGCGACGAGCGGGAACTTACATCTTGTGAGCTCCCCATACGCACCTTAGATACAGGGCAAAACATCGCACGTATGGAACTATGAATGATACAACAATAACTCACACAAACTGATACAGTACAGCGCCAAACTTCGTAACCGCCTCTGGTGCCGAAAGCACGGGTCTGAGACTTTTTTCGAAAGACACACTATTATGTTCGATTAATGTTTATTCGAATGAACTACCTACGAGTATTTAATGAATCCAAAGTTTGAACAGTTTCGCTTCGAATGAACATATGGTAGAAAGTGATTGGCCAATCGTTTCTTCTCTTAAATCAATTGCATTTTAGCGCGTCAGAATGTACTTATGAGTAAAACAGTTGCTCTTTACGAGCATCAGCGTCTTTTACAAAAGGTCTTATAATAGTTTTCACCAAGCCGTTTAGCCACCCGCCAGCGGCGTGGCTTCATCACAAAGAGCGCAGTAACTCGAAGCATACGTGAGGGCGTCGTGTGCGAGCTCGTGTGTGTGTTGTACGGCAATGTATGAGAATAAGAGCACCTGATTGCGCGTCTGATTGAGACGGAGACTGTTTATTTTTATTGGAATAGTGAGCGCGACTGAATTACCTTCATACAAGCTTCAGAGGGGAATGTATGCTTTATAAGTTCAATTTACTTAAGTAATGTATTGGAAAATACGGCACGAGCCGTCGATTTAATTTATTAACTTTGAAATGAAGTATTTCACAATATGGCTCTAAGCTTGTCTACTGCGCGCTATACGCAGATGCTTTTAGCTTAGTTAGGAATAAAGAACTTTTACTATAGCAGTTTTATCATAACTGTAATACTTTTTCTATAATTTTCAAGCTTACTAGTATTGTTACATTACACACTAGTATAATATTGAGACGTCGTATTATCATTATTGCTATGAATAAATGAAATATGTATATATAATCCATCGATCAGTAGTCACAAAATAACAAACAATAACCCATTCAGTATAAACGCCTTTTGATATATTCGCTGACGAGCACGTCACCATAACCCGACAATTTATGAAGATTCCTTCAAGCTAGCCGCTGATACTTCTACGAATAAAATTAACTGTGTTGTGGACAATATGGTCGTAAACATGAGGCGGCCACGAGTGGCGACCTCTCTCTATGCAAATATAATAGGCTTTATCTGAGCTTTCATTTCGAATAGGTACGACGCGATACACGGATGAGACCGCGGGTACTGGCGGCAAAACAAATGATGATCCAAAGAGATGTCGGAATAATGTTTTTTGAATAGCTCACATACACGTTTCCATTGAAATTAGTAAGTAGTGGCCCAGAAAGCGAATTACAATAAGTCTAGCTATGAAGGTAGACGATCCTTCACCTGATATTCAATCAGAACAAGAATTAGGACTATGAATTCGGGATTTGCTTAGCAAATGCATATAATAAAATATGCAAATGAAAATTGGTACTATACCTAAGTATTAAAAAAACAAAAACAATTATTAAAAGAAACAGGTGTGACAACGAAAATAGCAGATGCTGACAAAACATTTTCCCTTGTAAAAACGTCTACGGACGCACATACAAATATATACACTTGTGAGATATCAACCAAGCAATTTCCTCTGCTGTCGCTACCGGCTATCTTTCCAAAAAAATATGAACATTCATTTTTTTCCATAGATATTACGTCTGGGCACACACAGTAGTCCGTAGGTACGGCTAATAAAAACTTACGAGTGCCCGCCATCTCGTATGATACACGACTATTGCGGTTTAGTCAAATTCGGCTAATCAACAATATGTTACCGTGTAATAGTCTATATCTTGCGGGACAGATCGCAATGGTATGGTAATAGGAACGACTTGCCCCCACAGACCGTATCGCGGCTATCATACACTAGTTAGTTCTATATAAATAATACTCTTATTAGGCCCCGCATATTGTGTTTCGGTACTTTATTAAAAATATGTCGAGAAGAAATTGTCTTAGCCAATGACTGTGGGACTTTCCCCATGTAAGACCATACCCTCCAAAATAATACAATTCTACTAGGAACAAGTGACACTACCAAAAACAAGTTTCAGAGCTGATAACGATCATAAATGTCCAATTAACTACGAGTAGGTACTGTAATCATTCATTGCTGAAATCTGAATTTAGTATCTAATACATTTTTCACCAAATCTTACAAATTACAAAGAATGATGAATTAATTTCTTTTTCTCTCGCAAAAATCTTAAGTAGTACCTATAGGTAAGTATTTGTATATTATTAGCATAACACAGCTTCCTGAGATAGGTGCGTGGGCTCGTAAAAAACAAAGCTCTTACCTCCCCGTTCGCCCCCTTCACCCCGTTTCGCCCCCGAGTTTTTCTCGTCACAAATCAAGCGGATCGCGTTTATTTAATATTTGCCCCCAATTAATTTACATAATCCTTGTCAACTACAGGTCTCGACGCCACTTTCATGAAATATTGACTTCTTCTTCTACGTTGACATGGTTTTAGGGAGTTTAAGTACAAAATTTATAAGAATTGGACGATTTAAAAAAAAAAAAATAGGTCGCCAGTAATTCTAAGATGCTGTTAATAATTAGCCTAAAAAGTTAAATTTTATCTTATCAGGAAAAAGACATAAGAATTGAAGAAAATCACAAAAAATAGTTACTTCGGTATCTATACAGAGTGCATATAAATGTCCCCCAAAACATCACGAGTAATAAACCACCGTAGAGCGTACACATTACAAAATTAATATTATGCATATAAAATATACATAAACAATTTGAAGTGAAAACAAACGATCAACCATTACAGGTATGAACATCGTGAATGCGAACAAAATGGACTTTTGTTCGTCCGTCATGAATATTAACGGAGGCAACGGCGTGTGAACCTACCCTCCCCCGCACTCACCCCCTACTCGCGTAAATCTACATAATTCACTTTTTATCGATATCGCAGGATATTATCGAGGTGGATAGGTATTCAAATTATTGCATTGATTTATTCAAAAAAATGTTTTTGTTTCAAACTCTTGTAACTGTTCGATTGTTCTGAACAGGTAAATTTTACGTGCATTTTACATTATAATATTTTAACGTAACAATATTTAGACTGCTTAAAGTCTTCTTTGTGCCGTCTCTGAGGCCCGGTTGTATCTTCTCACTCGTCAACTTCATACCGAGTTTCTACTAACGAATTAAGGAATACCTAAAGCAACCATCTACTACGCGATTTTTTTCTAGGCCAATTCTGTTTCATGTGAAAAGTTCCTACAAATCATGCTTGCTACCAATATGATCTACCTAAGTACCTGATGCTCGTCGTGTCTAATAGATACCTAAATTCGTCAAATTGTCAAAACATCTTCCGCCCCAGTCCACCTTTTGTAATAAAACGAACAAAATCCATTTTTAATATCTAAACAGTATAAATGTTAATGAAACGACATTAAAGTTGGAATAAGTGTTTCCATTAATCGCTGGTAGCTGGACGACTATAAATTAGTGTGGGGCCATAAATCCCGCGGCGGTGACGCGCGCCGCTGTCCGCCTCCCGCTCCGCTCGTGCGACTGTTCAGAGCTAGAACGCTGAACGCCACATTAATTCATTACGCCTTGTTTTGTAAGTGCGGTAAGAATGCAAAACGTTTTTGGAGAATTTTTGTATAAATCTTTAAATCTGTATAAATAAAGGTTCTTATTTGCATAAACTGAAGTTTCGCATTCAATATTTGTAAACATTGTCACAACACGTTATCGTATATCAGCCCGTAGCATAAGCGAAGCATAGCATAATCAGCCTATAATTTTCCCACTGCTGGGACTCAGGCCTCCTCTCTGTGAGAGGGAGTGGGCCGCAGTCCACCACGCGGGCCCAGTGCGGGTTGGTTGACGTCACATGCCTTCGAGTTTTTGGCTCTAGGAAATTCCGGTTTCCTCACGATATTTTCTTTCAGCATTTTTAGAGCAATGGTATTGAAACAAATTGCACTGGGTGTGCGCCTGCCGGGGTCCGAACCCACGACCTGCGACTTGTAAGTCGGGGCCGCTACTGCTGGGTCACCACTGCTCTACTCTGCACTGCTCTCAGTCAATTAGATGCCTTTGTTGGAAATAGGGGTAATGTTCATTTTGGTAATTGCTACCTACTACCATACTCATAATGAAGAATAATTTAAATGTATCAAAGACTTGCATGTGGGTAGTGAGTATCTGCAAGATACACAGTTCTGGTTGAGTGCAACGTCTTAGAAGGTTTTAATATTAATTGCTGTTTGGTCGCTCGGCCAAGCCGTCGGTCGGCGTCTGGGCAAAACTCCTAGTTTCCTGTCAATTTGCCTAAATCAAACGTGAAAGTAAAGTATGGCTCCGCAGCCACATTAAAACACTTCTTTTTACAGTAGTGCGGTCATTTGGCTCCGTTTTAGATTCCCTCATTAAATCTTAGCTTAAGGTTTACTTAGGGAGTTACTTAGCTAATTTATTGGTTTGGATATAACGTGACTTTTTCTGCAGTTACAATGATGTTATTTTTCTTGAAGTTAATTGGCAAAGGTTACCGTATTTCTTGGTTAGGTATACCTACCTAAGTGTTTTACGCGACAGAAATAAACCATTATTATAAAGTAACATACCTACTTGTATTTAAATAGATATTTTCTATAACTAGGTGAAAACCCCTTAGGTCGGGCGAGAGTAAACCTTACACGAGGACTTGCTGTCGAATTTACCACCAGTTCTAAAACAAAACTTAGAAATAGGGGTTGTTAGTGTAGTGATGCACTATCCGCACGCTGGAGGAAGGCACTACACACGACGCTACACGTTCCAGTGCTGTATAATATAAATTACACGGAACACAACACCAGTGACACCGTGCCGTGCTCGCGGCTACTGCGGACCTCGCTCGTTCTAATAAGATTTTATTAAGTAAACTGATAGGTGATAGGCAATTAATGGCGTCATGAGAGAGAAAGAGAGAGAAAGAGAGAGAGAGAGAGAAAGAGAGACTTGCCATGTTGATGATACTAAAAAAAAACTTAAATTGAGGACTGTATCTGCATGCCTATCACTGAATCGCTAATTTACAATCCTCATTCATATTACAATTGGCACTGCAAAGTAATCTTAGTATTCGTAGTTTAGCAATACAATACTCCTAATTCCTACAAAACAGTCTAGGACGCTTTATTAAAAACTTTAAAAATATAATCGATAAAACACAGTAAAACTTGGACAAAGCAAAGAAAGTCCCGAGTCCGTGCTCACAGTGGTGCAGCAAGAGGTCCACCGAAGCCGAAATAACCCGATGTGAAAATTAAAACTGCATTGTGCAGTCTTTGTTATTCCGCGCTCGGTTATATTCGTACAACTAACCGCCCTATGCACTGGCTCTCTCCGCTAAATAAGATCGTGCAGAATACCTACTTTTACACTTAACATTGACGAAACTGACATTTATAGGTAATCAGTCCAGAGATTGTCATGAATTAATTGTTCGTTTCTAATAAGTAAGCTGGTTTCTCTTGTATAGTTATAAATAACATTATTTTTGTATATTTAAGTAAATTTCTTTGAGATTTGTGAATGTGAGTACCATGTAGATATTTACAATGTTTTAAGCTGATTGTAGTATGACAGTTGAGAGCATGTCATGCTCGCTTTAATGTACCGCTGATGGTGGCGTGTGTATTGGATCGTTCGATTCCCTCCAAAATGGTTGAGTTAAACGGTGCTGATGCACGCGTCATGTCCGTAAACGGGCGCTGTCAGTCGATACTGGTCATCTCTTGACTGCTCAAGCAATATTTTGACATTTTACAGGTTTAAATGATTTTTATTTTATTTTAGTACCTACCTTTGATTTTATTTTTTATCCTAAGGGATTTTTAAAATATTTCACATTGTTCTCACATATTAGGGCATAAATGTAAACAAAGAAATTGTATAGTTGAATTAGTTGAAAAAGAGTAACCATGGAGTTTCTTGTCCGTTCTTCTCCATAGGAATCTACGTTTTGGAACGGACAACTAGCTTCAACTAACGGACAAACTGACTGACAACTATTGCTTGACTACTCAAAAGTGCCTGTAAATGGTCTAATTGAAATAAATGTTTTGACTTTGACTTTGACTTTGAAATGGTGGACGATACTAGCGAGAAGAAAAATGTAATACGTCTTGCAGCATAGACATGAAACAAATCAAGACTAACACCTGGGAACGACTAGGAAAAGACCCCTATGGCCATCAATATTAATCACTAGGATATAATTGAAGCGGAACGATCTCATTCAAGATTCTTAGATTGCCCACGCTCCAAAACCCTTTCTCAGTGATCAGTTGCTCGCTCACTCACCTTATCGTACCAAAGACCTTTCCTTTTATAGTTAAGTAACAATAATACCTAATTTCGTGAATAAATGCAAAAGAGGGCACCTTGATCTTTAAAAGGACTCTCATGGTCCTTCTGTGGCTTTCTATTTCACGTTCCATGTTTATTTAGAGACAACTTTGTGCCAGCTTGGCCGTTATAGATAAATTAAAGTGTTCTGGTTAACGATTAGCCGCTGTAGTCTTTGTGGATCGTGTAGTAAAATTTTATGTTTAAGACTTGTACACGGTATTGTCGGTATTTGTGTCATCTGCTTACGGCGAAAACTTTACTATAACGTTAAATAGTTAGGTGGCGCTGTTCGTCCTTCGCTAAATATAGATCAATAGGTACCTATACTGAATTCCAAAGGGGCTGACTGAAGTTATGATAAGACTATATGCAATTATGCACGTGACTAGCCAAACTTCCAATTTATTTAAATAAATAATTATTTAGATACATAAAAAAATACAGCTTTAGGTACATATAGCAAATAAATTTAACTGAGCTGCCTTGATTTCTCTTCCTCAATCTAATTTAAGGAATTTAGATTCTAGACTATAACATAAACTAGTGCTCTACAGACTTAGAAACTTTTAAGCATAATAAAATTATTTAATCACTTCTATTCTCAGCAAAAAGTCCTAAAAGGACACAATAATCAATTAATCCAGCACCGAGATTTACATTGTAAATCCTAATGTACTTCAATCGCGTTGTTTTGTTGCATAGCCGGCGCCCGGACCGCCCGCCGCCGTCCGCACGACACGACACGACGCGGTGCGACCCGCTGCGGTGCGGTGTGGACCGTCGCTTTACTTAATTTATTTTCCGTGATCGTGTAGTGTCGCCCCTTACTTCCACCGCGTGGCATCGTCACGTAGGTACTCTTACTTATTTTTTAGCTAAACCTACTCTTAATGTTTTAATTTAAATGACTTTGTTTAGTTAAACGTGTATAAGGTACTTTAAAGATACTTTTTTCTGAACCACTTCATATTTCTTATTCGCCATAAATTATATAGGCAGCTTGCTTATTCTTTGGTCCTTCGAATTCGGCTATCAAAAGAAAATTTGGTACTCCAGCAAATTAGCTAATTGTAACATAGCACCGTTGAGGAAAGCTGTTGAAATATTCGTCCGTAGACCGACGTATACAGGGAGTTACAATCTTCTTTGCATCTTAAGCCTTAACGCTAACAGGCTTAAGACAGGAAAATTTATGTAAACAATTAACAGTAGCAGGTAGGACGGACACTGTCCCTAATTCTAATTTATGCAAAGACCAAATGAAGCAAAGTCCCGAATCAAAGACTGTCCGGATCCTGTTCAAACAAGTGAGCAACTAACTGCTGCGCCAATTTGACTAATTGGCGACCTCTTAACAACTCTAAGAAAGTTCCGTTAAGCCGGAGGTACAGAGGGACACTCCCACGGTCCTAGTTTAGAAGCTTTTAACGGAAAAAAGTAAAGAAATAAAGATTGATCATTAGTTACATACATTACCGGAGATGAAAATTAATGTCAAAAAAATCAATCTAATTGGGTAATTCATTTTCAGATCATTACACTTATGAATTGAAAACAAATGCAGCTGACTTTGTTTTAATTGGTGGTTGCAACACTGAACGAAAATAAGTGCGCATAAAATAAGACGTGCGCGAATGAAAAATGAGTGCTTGTGTTTAACCGCTCTTCAAGAGGTTAAATAAACTAAATAAACATACACCATAGTTTTTGGATGAGAATGATCTTGTACCTATTCAACTGTTACGTACATAGCTGTTATCAAAGGATTTTGGACAGTGACGTGGGCTAATCTATCATTGGATACCTAATCCAGTCACGAGGTCACAAGTCGAACTTCGAATTACTAATCGGACAGTCCGAAACATTAATAAATCGTCATATGTCATGTGTAAGTCACAAATGTCTTTGATAAAGTAAAATTAGCCGTTGCTTCTGATTACTCTATACATATGAATAAGCTACAGAAAACAAGCAGACCAAACTTTTGTCGAAACCTGTCGTACTTGCCTCTGTATAAGTTGCCAAGGGTTAATAATGAATATGGTAGAAGGGCTTGGCTGTATGCTCTTCCTAACATTTTAAATAAATTACCAAAAGATATTGTCAAAAAACTGGAAAATAAAAATCCTAGGCAAATCAAAAATATCTTGAAAGCCTACTTTACCACGGGGAAGTTTTTAGACTAGAAAGTGAGTAACATGTAAAATTGATTTGATAGTGCACATAATCTTACTTTTACTAGATTAAGCGCTATTAATAGCGAAATTATTGTACCTTACTTTATGAAATAAATAGTTTGAAATTTAAAATTTAAATTTATGTAATTCACTTTTTTTATCTCATCCGTTAATATTGGTACCTACCTACTTACTAAGCTGCGAGTTATGCTCGTATAGATTTCATATTATTAGAAGAAATATGGATTTTAGTTAATTACTAGTGTAATAATTATTATAACCTCTACAACGAATAGCGCAGTCAAACGACCGATATGACCACAACAAATACTTAGTAAGTGTATAACTGCATTTATGATTTGATGGCGAATCATTTGTAATTTAAAGCGATCAATTCATCGGAGAAACGAATATCGAACAATTTCTAGGTAACAATGTCTTTTTATCGAACTAGTATTCTAATAATTATATCACATCATACAGCCACCCGGTGCGTCTCGGTCCTATCTGGCTTACGGTGAGTGAGCAAGTTGCGAGTTGAGCACAATTAGTGACAAAGTACCCGAGTCCGAAGTCCGAGGTCCGAGTGTCCACAAGTCCCCTCATGTATTTGCATACGTGCCAACTGCCAACTTTAGCTTACATCGCAAGAAAATTACACTGCAGTACTAACAGATACTTATAGATAACATACCTTTGACTTTAAGCTAGAATTACTCGACTGATTTTTATTACTTCGTCACTATAAAATCAGAACTCCTTTAAATATTAACCGCAGCTATCTATATTTGGCCAAAACACGTCACACAACTAGAGTTTAATCTGCGAAGCAATCAAAGTTGTCTCATCCATATGTATCAGCGGGCATAGCACTTGTCCGTCGACGTGAACACACACCTACACACCCACTTCATCTTCTAAAGCCTTGGTCGTCCTGCCGGCCTAGCATGACCACGATAGAAACGGGTTTTGTCTACATAGAAATAGACAAAGTGACAGATTTCATTCATAAAACGTAGAAATGTTTCTACAATCTGTCACTTTGTCTATTTCTATGTAGACAAAACCCGTTTCTATCGTGGTCATGCTAGGCCGGCTGGTCAGGGACCCAAAAAATAAGGTACCATTTTTCGAGATGACGTCATACCGCTAAATAAGGGTTACCAAAATATTTCGATTAGGGTAAAACCGGGATAGATGCCCCACTTTTTGAAATAGCCTCCTTATTTAAAAAATATTAATTTTATATGGATAATTTCTCTGAGTGTAGCTAGTTTAATCATTTATGTTGAATTATAATAATTATTTTTTGACCTATCAATAATACATTTTGCAGAATTTAGCTTTTTGTGCAACACTTTTTTTGAGGATAGATGCCTACCTCTATGGATAGTTGCCCCACCATGAAAATACTTAAGAAGGATAGATGCCTGCAGTGCCGGATAGATGCCCTTTATACTGTGTAAACGAAAAACCCAACCAAATATGAGGCCGAATTACGAAAAACCATTTTTTTTTATGTTTTAATTGTTATCGTTTTAAGATAATTCTTATTACGACACAAAAAAACATAATAAAATTTCAAAATATAAATTCAAAAAATAAAAATATGAGTTCTTAATTGTTATTATGTACCTATATTAATGTATTTATATATAAAAAAAATATTAATTAATAAGGTGTCAACATGCATAATTATACTTTTTTTTTAAATTAAAATAACACAATAAAGAGATCATTCCTAATTTAACCGGATAGTGCTTTCAGTTTTCCACATCTTGAGCACGCACTCCTTCCTTTTGTATTTTCGTGGCATGGTTCTGCTACAAGTAAAAAGTCCAAATATAAAAATACGGAAAACATAAAAAATATAACAAAACAGAAAAATATTTTAAAAGTAGGTAGGTATGCACTGACACCATTAAAGTGTATGAAGGGATAGATGCCCCTAAGGGCACCTATACCTCGAAAAATTAGGGCAACTATCCTTTATGATAGGGATAGATGCCCAAGTATTTTTTAAATAAATTAAAAACAAAAGTGCAATTATTAACACCCAGATGAACACTTAATGAACCAGTACATTGATGTAATAAAAAATATAATGGAATTTATTACTACTTATAAAGTTATACAATGGCAAATACTAACCTTTAAATCTTTTACGTGTTCGTGAAGTTCGCCGCGGAGATGATTGCACACACGAGCGAAACGCATCCTCACCGTACGACAGCCAGGGGGCAGTTGAGGTGCGGGGTGACTGCGGCTCCTACTTATACTATTAATTCATGATTGCTAGTTTGGGAAGTTAGGTTTTTTGAAATGAGGCATCTATCCTACTGCGGCATCTATCCCGGTTGTACCCTATTTTCTGTAGGGGAATTTTGAGGTAAGAAGTGCATAAGTACCGGTTTATACCGGTATTCAAATCGTATAAAGGTTAAATAACGATATAGCCCAATTTTTTTTATTCGAGTGTTTTATAAAGGTATCGGTATAGCTCAACCTGTAGGTAAGTATTTTAAACCGGAAGAGGAAATCATTGTATCTAATGTTCCATTATATTTATAGGTACGTAGGTAGATGCAGCTGAATATTATACGTAATTAGGTATATTAATTGTGTCATAAAGTACCCTGAGTACACTTTTGTTTCGTGGGTGCAATTACGTACTTACCCTATAGCTATATAGACATAAATATACAATGGATGACGCAGGTAAGTACGCACGTCATCTATTGTAGAATAACCTTTAATGCCTCCTTTAACGTAGGTAGGTATAGCTTAACGTCACTAAACATAACTTACATGAACACCTAATCAGACATAGTGTGTCTGACAACCTACATACAAATGACGCGAATGCGCCCAATAGTAGGTAACACATCTAGAGACATTATATCTTATGTCTTGTATGTACGCGCCAAGATAATGCCACTTTACTACTTCACTACATAGTATAAAACAAAGTCGCTTTCTGTCTGTCTGTCCCTATGTATTCTTAGATCTTTAAAACTACCCAACGGTTTTGATGACTTTTTTAAATAGATAGAGTGATTCAAGAGGAAGGTTTATAGCACTTGTGCGAAGCCGGGGCGGGTCGCTAGTTACAGATATTATTATAATAATAATAATATATGTATCTGTTATTATAATTATTATTATACGTCTTTGGATTTATTGCTAAACATTGTAAAATTGCCACTAATCAACTATTAACAATTGGGTATTTTATATCGATTAAACTGTTAAATAATTTATTTTATTTTGACCATTTACAGAGATTTTATAGAGGGAGTCTTTTAACTAGTTGTCCGATCGAAAGTGTAAAATCCCATGACGACGAACGGGCAACACATTTCATGGTTAGGAATACAAGTTCGTATATTACAATAACATATTTCTCTCTAAATAGGTACTTACCTTACCTATATTTCTTTAACTACATGAGGATGGATTATTTACTAATGCAAACAAATAATTAGCCGTTAAAAATACGGATAAATTATAGTATCTCCTAAAACACTAGGTTTAGTTATTAATAATATGCATAGTTATTTATGTGAATTTTATACATGTAAATAATAGGCATATTTAGCGAATCATATTGTTATTAAATATAATTTAAAGATGAAAAACAACTGACACAGGCGTGAACTGAACCCGCGACCTCTGCGTACTGTAAGGTCGCTCTTTGTTTTACATTAAAAAAAATTGCCCCACCCTAGGATTTGTCTTGGGTGCGTTTACAAACACACACATACAGAAACACTCCAAATCCGGAACAAATATTTTCTCCGTGCGGGAATCGAGTTAACAATTGAGTTATTAATTTATTTGATCTCGCATACCTGTGAGCCCTCGCTAGTTTTGTGAACGGGCTTGTTCCCATCGGCAATCAGTAGGTGATAATGGCGCGTAAGCACAACCAACGAGCTAACAATCACGATATAATACCCACAATTACCTCTCAATTACAAGAACACACTCGCCTTAGAGACACCTCTTCTACAACAAATTGTTAAAGTCTTTTGAAGTTTTATACTTTAGTAGATTTTAATATTTTCTACTTAACATTCTTGTGGCAAAATCTTATCTACAATGTTCAGCGTTGCAGGTAATTTAGTCCTCAGGTAAAATATAATTTTAAATTAACGATCAAACGGCGTACGAACATCGGATACCTACTTTATTATAAGTAATCATAAGTTTGCAGCAATACTCATACCTTCAAAGCATTTACATAAAACCATCACATTTGTACATGCGGCTCTCGCGTCACTCGCGACCGGCACGAGTTCCAACCGTGTACTTTTTAATCCTCGGAGCAGGCAGGGATAGCAACTTTTTAATTCGGCCCGTACAGGACTGCGGTACCCAAACACGCAGGAGCTTACACAAAGTTCCTGTGGACAATATTTTGTGAAGTACAATTAACCTAGGTAAACAATTTGTTTAAAATTCAGATGTGTATTTTTAAATGAGGAAAGGACTGTAATTATGCGTGTTTAAAGTTTGATATATTCATATCACCTAAACGGATATTTCCTGTAAGGAAAACCACTATATCAAATTATAGCACGTACATATTATCATAAACGCTAAAGTTTTAGTGATTAGGTACCTATGCTAACGGTTAATAACAGATGCCAGGAAGGTTTGAATCTGTAGAATGCTGTCATCGCAGCGATGAAGTATTGTGCGCCAAAGCCTCTTCCACTTCCTTATCCGGGTTTCCAATATCATATTTTCGGGTTTTCGAACCTGTTTTACTTTTTCAAGTGTCAGCTCTATGTGAGAATCAACTCTTGCACTGTTAACGCATTTATTTAACAGCTAGTATAGATGTATATTTTCACGATATCCTATTTCCCGCTGAGCTCCCGCGCTGTCCCGTGACATGGACAGTGTCCCGAGCCACCGTGCCACAACGTCCCAGTTTCGGCACACAATCGTTTTTAATCTAACGCCGGGCGCGCATTAGCGAGCCACAACTTTTCACTTTTCTGCACACATGTACACCGGACAGGATTTATTGCTTTTATACAAACAGTCACCTTAACGTTTGTTTTTTGTAGGAAGGAGGAGAAAACAGTTAATAATGTGTGAGTAAATAAATTTACAAGATGAATGTCACTGCGCCCGTATAGGCTTGGTTTGGCAGATGCATCAACATTCACACCAAATCTACGACATGGTGATGAAATTTAGTAGGTAGGTACTAGTACCTTTACAGTACCTACGTACTAGTTACCTTCGTGTCTATCAATCCATAGTTCAATCTACTAAAACCCCAGTCACTGTTATACGATTAATACGAATGATAGTAAAATTACAAAGTCCTCCCGAAAACCGGTGCCCTCAATGAACAAACAATACTATGTAATTATTTTAGTTGTTATTAAGGTTATTTAAAAATCGTACAATGATGTAAATAAAGTGCGGGTCAAGGACACAGCACAGTATCCACGCGTGACACTAATAAAATATCGCGGTATCGGTATCGCGCCAAATATTAGTAATTTAACCTCTAAGTTATATTACAAGAAATACTCAATCACTGCGTTTTTTCTGAAATTTCTAGAAAGGGTCCTGGGTACCTACAGCAAAATTTTCTATAATTTGGTCAAGACGCAACGGTTCAAAATTACCAAAATAAACAATTCTGCTGTCTTCTTCTCTAGTTCTCTGTATCTATAATGCTCTTATTTCTCTTTCGCCATCAGTCTTGCTTGATATGATCACTCTCAAAATTGAAAATAATTCCAAGAAATAATCTACTAGTATTAGGTTACTTTGTAACAAAACAACAAGTATGCACCTACGTAGGTAGTTATGTTAATTTCCATCACTTTCATTAGGTGTTACATAGCTGATAGACGACGTCTATGTACGTGTGTGTTCGTTATTATTGCGACGGTTCAAGGGCGAGGTGTACACGTGCGGCGATATCGCGCTCTTCATCATTGTGTTATTGCTTTATTGTCGCCTCATGCACCTTGCGCACCAGTGATGCGAGACAATCGTATGTCTGCACTTTATATTCGTTTATGTTGATTGGTTCTGGAAACTCACAACTAGTAAATAAGATCCGAGAACTTTTGATAAAAGTAATGTCTATAGCATTTCACCTACGAGACTTTAATTAAATTATTGTGTTACAGTTTACCACCTTTACAAATCTATAGGACTACAATATTAAAAATATTATTTTGGTTTTTTTCCAAGCTTAAATGGTAAAGTTTTAAATTACCCATTTGTTTCAAGAATTATTGTAGCTAACTATTATTGCGCTCCACGATTATATCCACTAGAAGTCAGTGAACACAATTTAAATTGGATCAACAACAACTTAGATTATTTTATAAACTTCGTCCCCCACGTTGACATCCCAAAAGAAAATTAAAAAGTGGCGATGACTTGTTTACCAACATTGTGTCGTACTGCGCCTTGGGAGGAACAAATCAAGTGTTTCTATTACACAACAAGCGTATAATGGGCTGTAAAGCGATCATAAAAACGCGAGGACAGCGCGTCAAGCACAACACCAACTTTTAGCTGCTAACAACTTCGCGGAGGGCAAGGATTGTACAAATGTGGATACGAAGCGACTCCGGCTTAAAGATAACTGTTAAATTGATACCAATATTAAACTGGCCATGTTCCCTCTTCAAATAGCAAGAACCTCTGCATGAAATAAGGAAGGATCCACTAAAAAAAAGCTTTAGAGGTCCCATATAATGTTTCCTTACTGTAGCTTTTGAAACATAATTGAATACATCCATCATTGGACACAGGCAATTGTAGATTTTGTGACAATTTTGAATGGTTTGCATTTAAATCATTCTAGCCATAAAAGACAAATAGCCAACAACCCACGCTTCTTATCCGGCCCCTGCACAATCCAAACAGTTGGTAGTAAATAAAGAAGCTTAGAAGGGTAATTGAAGGAAGTTATAGCAGCGCGTGCGCTTTAATACAAATAATAAAAGTATTAACACATGTAACTGTCTGTAGAGTACCGCGACCGAGCGACACGACGCGCAGTCGTAAAAGTCGTATCGCGCGTATCTCATACTTTGGTTAATTTTGTCGTACGTCAATCTGGACGAAGGTGTGTGTCGCGGAGTAAAATACGGCGTCCGATTAAAGCTGTCTTCAGACTAAGCTATACTATATAGTATAGCGTATGCTATATAGTATAGCGCGCCATACAAAGCCATACTATATAGTATAGCACAGTGTGAACGTGTCCATAACACTGTATGGTGCGCGATATTATCGTGCTATGAGCTATATGCTATAATGCTATAAAGTATAGCGTAGTTTGAAATAAGCTTAACCGTGTGGAGATATAGTTCTGGTTAGTGTTTAAATAAACAGATCATAAATAAGGTTTAGTCAAACCTGCGTCAATACTTTGCTAATTCCTTAAGATCCATAATTAAATCGAGTTTTAGAGTTACCCATACATTAGTTGTATGGTGACGGTTCATAAGACGTAGATACTTGCCGTGTATCGGTATCAATGCATCAACAGATAATTCAATTACCGCTGGTAGGATTAGGGATGTCTCAAACCAACTTACTTCAACTTAGTAGTTTGAATCTTTCCACCACCTAACAAGTTCTGTCACTCAGAATGCCGCAAATTCTGCGCAATACTGCATATAGTTTATAAAATAGACTGTGTTTGCATTTAATAATCTTCGCAAATGTGTTAGAGTGTGGGAATGGTCTTTCGAGTGTAGCGGTTATCACCTTACCACCATAATTAGTTTCCAAATTGTAAAACACTCCACAATACACAAACATCGTATTTATTTTTCACTTGACATTTCTCCAACGATACACCACAGATTATAATCATAGACAACAAATCATTATCTATTACTAACTCAATTAATAAAACATTATATACAACAATTATATATTTATTATATTTACAACACACATAATATTTACATACTTATTTAACAATAATAACAAATATTTACACTAAACAATTTAATTTGTAAATCATTAGTTTTGTATGTATCGGAGCAACATCGAATGCACTTACACGTGACACGAAACGCATCCTGTGTTGCCTTCGTGCCGCGCTCGGAAATCATCGGGCATTTTCGGAACATATGATTTTGCATTATAAGATGTGTTCAAAGGCCAACGAACTTCAGTGTTTGACTAGCTCCGCACTAAACGCACGTCCGATTTTGCTCCGAAATCTAGACCTCTTAGCATACCTAGATTGCCCATTTTTGCTCTGTTAAAATTCTAATTGATTCCTAGACGTAGTACAACTTATATCTAGTGTAATAAAATATATTGTACACGTATATATTAAGAAGTAACGGTGTAAATTGAAATATACAAGTTACAATCCCCTTGTATCGCGTTAACTTCATTTTACCCGTATCCACTTCACGAGAATTGGAGAGAAGAACATACCCATTATTCTGCTTACAGTAGCAACTTACATAAGTATCACTATATAAACGTGCATCAACTGTTTTAAATGTAAATACCTGCAAAATGATCTACCTCTCACTTTTAATTGCGCCATTATTAGTGTAACATCAGTGAGCGCATCGTTCCGGCAGTGGGCGCGCTTCGTGCCAGTGCGCTCGGATAACGTCGGTAATCACTGTGATGAACTGACAATCGCCAACACACTCCACCATATCTGTTGGATAATACTATACTGAGTGTGGGCTTATACTATACTAGCTTCCGTCCGCGGCTTCGCCCGCGTTTTTCGGGATAAAAGGTAGCCTATGTGTTATTCCAGACTATAATCTATCTGTGTGCCAAATTTCATCCAAATCCGTCCAGCCGTTTCAACGTGAAGAAGTAACAAACATACACACACACCCACACACACACACACACACACACAAACTTTCGCATTTTTAATATTATCACTAGCTGTTCCCCGCGACTTCGTCTGCGTGAAAATGGATAAAAAGTAGCCTATGTGTTTTTCCAGGTCCCAAACTACCTCTTTGCCGAATTTCATCCAAATCCGTCCAGCTATTTCAGCGTGAAGAAGTTACAAACATACACACACACACACACACACGCACAAACTTTCGCATTTATAATATTAGTGTGATATAGTAGGACTACGACTCTGTCCGTGAAAGTCGGAAAAGAACGCAATGTGGTTATTTTTTTCATACAAACTTTACGACCCCCGTTAACCGTTAACTTAAGAGAGAAATTTCACAATATCCCTCCTATACTATAACTCTAAGGTACTCAAGGAACATTTCCCTCAAATAATCACGGTTCTGTTTTATAGGTAGGTATAGATAAGTCGACTTTGTTGAATTTGTCGCTATGAATTTTCTAATCTTTATATTTTGTGGTACCTACTTCTAAGTTGTGTTCTAACATGCAGTTTTTGTTTCGTTTCCAGTCATATACAATCTCAACACTTATAAGAAATATTGGGTTCTCAGAATCATCGAGGAGTTTGCGCACTAATTTCGTTATTTCCAAAACAATACGAAACGCCATTATTGATTTCATTTCTAGTAATATTCTTGAATGTTTTTTTTCGATCTACAAATAAACTCTTACGTGCAAGAATCTTTTAGAAAGGAAGGGAAGAAAACCTACAATATTTTCACCGGTAGATATACTGGAATCATCAAACAAATAAAAAAGTAATTTGATTGAAGCACACGCAGAAGAAATTGATGCGATCACAGCATCTTGCCTGCCGAGGGGAGCGGCGCAAATATTTGGCGGCCGTAATAAAATCATATCGGATACCTGCCGAGAGCCGGCGCGGCACTCGCTTCACTACGTTTATTAGGCGTGTAGGGGAGGCGAGCGTGTGCTGTACTGTGATTTAGTTATTGAAGCTCAGGTAAAGAGATAGCATTGTAGAAATGGGTCATTCTCAGGTGTCCCATTGTTTGGTTGCTTTCGGTGGCACAATTTTCTCTGATTAACTGACTCTTCTCTGACTAACAAACTCTTTACACAAACATTCAATTACATAGCACCTTCTACAATCGCTACGAAACGCTACGAGCCGCTACGAGTCGCTACGAGTTGCTACGAGTCGCAATGAATCGTTCGTATTCGTGCTAACAAAGTGTATGGCGGTTGATTGTGCCGGAACCTCGCACAATTTATGTTTGTTCATCTTGAGGTGTGCGCTGCTTCTTACTTCCCCAGAGTACACAGTGAGTGCAGTTACAGTAAAACAATATTATTTATACCTTCAACCCTGCAAGACTAAGGGCTGATTTTTCCATCGCCAGATATATTTTGTCCAAGGAATAAAATTGATGTTTGACGGATTTTTAAACAAATAAGTACTGATAAAAATTTTAAGTTATTACATAGGTAAAATTATCTGACGGTTGAAAAATCGGCACTTGAACTAAATCGTAACACGTTCGTTTGCCGCCGATGCCACAATGGTGAGCTAGAGATGACAAAGTGTTTGCACAATTAGAAGATAAACCGATAAACTAAACATATTTTTAAAATCATGTGTCTTCGTACATCTATACTAATATTATAAAGAGGAAATATTTTTTTGTTTGTTTGTTTGTTTGTACCGAATAGGCTCCGAAACTACTGGACCGATATTAAAAATTATTTCACTAATAGAAAGCTACATTATCACTGAGTAACATAGGCTACTTTTTATCCCGAAAAAATGCACAGTTCCTGTGGGACACGCGGACGAAGTCGCGGGCGAAGTGCTAGTTTTTCTATATACGTATTTCACGTCAAATTCTACCGTTACTTCTTTCGAAACTGTAATATAAATATGTAAGTTAGTATTTGTAAAGGAATTTACTATACTTCAGATTTGCGTTAAAATTGTTTACGATAAAAACCGAAACGCTGACTTGATTCACTGTGCCCAAGCTACTATCTTCCTTCAAGGGGGTACCGGTGCGCAGTGAAAATGACTCAATTTACACTTCAATCCAGGTTGTCGCTCGCGGCCATTTTTGTACAATGAGCCGCCTCGTTACGTCACTCTCATCGCGCTGGCGGCTGATTGAATTCGTGACAAAGGGCCCACGCATTGTGAACTGCTTTAATTAAAATTATGCAGAATTACAATGTTATTTGTCGTGCCATCGACACCAAAGAATGGATGATTACAGTTTGCTGAATATTCTGCAACACAATAGTAGTCCGTTGACATTACTATAATCACCCCGCCTGGTAGTTTTTCTCATAACTGTATGTTAAATGTCAAGTATGAAAGCTAGACGGTAACTGATTTTTTTTTGCTTTTTTGTCTGTTTGTCTGTTTGTGCGCGTATCACGCGAAAACTACTGAACGGATTTTGATGTGGTTTTCACAGTTCGATAGCTTATGGTCCAACTTAAAATCTTAATCACGTTTTATCTGATTCCGCTGAAAAAAACCAGAGATACAGCTTGACTTCTTGGTAGTACTAGCCACCCTACACTACGAAGGTCATTTAAACTGGTCAATTCATTGTAGTCCACGCGGACGGAGTCGCGGGCAAAAGTCTAGTTACTTCATATAATAGGAACTATAATCATCTATTTTGTTTAACGGTACCATAAACACACGAGATATGCCACTTGCTAAGAATGACTGTCCCTTTATTTATTTAAGAGCCATTTTTAGACGCATTCAACGCAAACTATAATATCCATTTCAATAAATAAACCCTTCCATGGCGATATCTCACACGAAGCGACTCCATTAATGGATATAATACATTTTTATAAACTAACCCTCAAACGTCGGCGCCTCCAGTGGAGACGAACACTCCCGCGCACCTGTTCCCATTAAAATTTCAATTACGTGGCGACTCTTAAATAAAATAGAACACAGAAGGTATACTCTATCTTTCTAGCGGGAGATGAAGGAATAGTCATTCAAATCATGCAAAGCAAATCTAAATGACCTATAAGTATATCGGTTGCGAATATAACCTTTGCATGTTTGACTACCTTTACGGTCACCGGTCGCCAGCGTAATGAGCAGGTGCAGGATAATGCAATAACTCTGTTAGAAGATGTTATTTCGCACGTAACAAGCTACTAGCTAGCTAGGGCATTCAATGTGAACATGAAGATAAAACTTCTGAATATATTCGTTTCTTTAAGAAGCTGTCGTGTTACCTGCTATTTGTCAGATTCCTTACGACTCTGGCTATGGTCCTTCTGTCCCACCTCATTGGTTGCTGGCGCCGTGGGATTAGTTGGCAAACATTACTCGTGACGCATTTATTTATGTACGCTCTCGTTTTGTTTGCTTTACATCACCGCTCCTCTGAGGTACGATCCCCCGCGCAACGCAACGCACCGACCAAACGATGTTTACTTTTTATTGTTTTTCTGTTTACATTGAAGTTCTTAGAGCTGATGTAAAATAATTAAATAGAAGAGATTACAGTTTCTTACTTATATTATAAAGTTCCAGTCGCCACGGCTGCATTTCTTGATAAAATTGTAGGTATACAAAACTAATGCGTTAGCAGTCTGTCCCTACACATACTTACTTTGTATCCATACAAAATCAATTAAGTAGGTACCTTATTAGTGGCCTGTGAGACCTCTTACAATAAAACTAGAGCTCTGTTTTTATTCTAGAACTTGACTTTAGTAATAAAATTCTTTGCCGTATTAATAACACTACGTGACTACACTCTGAGCAACACTAGCTCGTCAACAAACAGCGCCACTATTAGGTGCGCGTCGAACTGATCACTAAATTGTTTGCAGTGGTGGTCGAGCCCCGTCGTCACGGAGTTCAGACACGATGTCCTCATGTTACACAGTTTGTTCTGGGTTACATTTATAGGACGCACGTGGTCGTGTTATTGTGTGGTCAGGTGTCTATGCGTTTTAACTCTTTATCAAGTCTTTGCAAATCAATACCTCAAATTTTAAAACACGAGCATTTTTTTCTAACCGTACTTTACCAAACTCGACGTAAAAGGAATAAGAAGTCTTTAAGACTCGACGTAGTGGGACTCGATGCAAAGGGATCATAATAATATCATCAGTAGGCCAACCTTCCTCTCGTGGGTGTCTTAATACAAGGCTAAGGATTACTATTAGGTGTTTCAAGTGGATGAGAAGCAGTATATTTTTGCATACCTATAATATTCGAATAAGTATGTTGGAGATATTATTTCCGGACTATTTTATTCAGCAGTTCATTATGAGACCAATATTGAACTGTTATTGATATTCCCACATATCCCACATACAGCATCAGATTAAAACATCCTAAACTTTCCCTTTCTCAAAACACGTTTTTTTCACCCGCATGTTGGTCCTTTGCTCCTAAAGGAGTTACAATTCAAATGTCCGTATTTATGCAAGAGCAATACAATCGGGAGGGGATTGCGAACAAAAAGTGTATGTGTAAATTATGCTAAGCGTGTTGGGACCGCGGTGGCGGCCGAATGGTCCTCGTGTCGAAAAACTGAGACAATACACACCGACCACGGCCTGTTACTGATTCGACCTTTAAGAATCAGAAATGGTAGAATTTTTTTATTGCAATTTTTATTTATCTTCTTTGTGTAAATTGTAAAGTATTTTTAAACAAGTCATTTTGTTTCTAATCTTGTCCACACCTTCAAGCTCTTCGTTGTTTAAATGTAGCTTAAAATGGAATAAATAGAACTGCGAATCTGGTTTTTATGTAGGTAGGTATGTTGAGGGGATCAAGGTTTTAGCCGTCAGTTGGGATTAGGGTACTAGCATAAGGTAAAACACGCATAAAGTCAAACATTGATGCGAATGATCGCGAAGATTTAAGGTACCTATTTCAGGACAGGTATGAACTCTAGTAATGTGAAATTTGACGGAGGAGAAAAATATGTTGAACACCAAAATCTGTTCTATTTTTCTGGCTAGAGTAATTAGAGAGATCCTGATTACCCTGGCCGATGTTAGTGGCAACATTGCATATTCACAATACTTGCACAATCAGTAACACACCTCGTCAGCACAGGGCGAGCGCGGAGGTCAACCCTTCAGGCTCGCGTGCCTAAGACGGCACCTCCTTTTCCGTGTCGTGCGCCCGCCGCCGCCGCACGGTTAAGTGCGCAAAAAATTTATGCGATGCCAAGGTGACACCCGTAGCGGTCGCAGGGTTGAGTGGCCGGCCACTTGCGTTGACAAAGTATATATACGTAGTACCTACTTAAGTTTATTGATCGGTTTAATAGGTGAAAAGGCGCTTTGTTATTATATCTAGGACGTCAGCAGTCTGTTAAGTTTGCATAATTCTATGAATTTTGCATGCAACATGTTTTTGTGATTGACTAATATTTTAAGACAATATGTTCAAAATATTCTGATTAGTGTATAAAAACCTGTAACCTCTACAGGTTATTACAGGTGTTTTCTTTGTCGTCATCAAACAACTTTGAATAGTAGGTAACACTGCCAAAACGAACTAACTAGGTATCTACCTACCTACATACAGTATTCCCAAATTAATAATGCGCATACAGATCTTCGCTAATTGTCGTATTCCCGGAAACACCGAATCATTGAATCGTAAGAGCCCTAAATTATGCATGAAGAAAATGCACTTAACCACTCTATATACTTTTTTTTTATATACTTATTTGTTTCCGGGAATACGACAATTAGCGAAGATCTGCATGCGCATTATTAATTTGGGAATACTGTACCTTATTGTGATAAGTGATAAATGTTACCTATTTTTTTTCTCATCCTACTAATATTACCTACCTACTTATAAATGTGAAAGTTTGTGTGATGGATACAATGTATGTACCATAATGTATGTACCTAGTTCTATTTCCCTGTATAGTCCCACATTTGGTCATCGCCCGTCATTATTTACCACATTCATTACATAAATATAGGAAGGCAACGTTTCCTTATTTACCTGTATGCATATAACACCTATGTACCTGTCGGGAGGTGTAGTCGGCACAGGTGGCACGGTGGGCAGGTGCGCGCGGTGGGCGGGGCGCACCTGCCCACCTGCGCGCCACGCCCACCCCACCTGCACAACAGGTGACGACAGGTACCACGTAAACGATTGTTTTAAACCTTCACTACATACAATTTAATTAAATATTATTATTTTATTCAGCGAAAGGAAAACTAAATTAATAGTAGATACCTACCCAAGCAACCAGGTAGGTACTTAGGTAGGTACTTATTTAAACTTTGCAAATATAATATTTTGTTTGGCCAATTACACGGATACTTATAGGTATGTAAATAGGATATCCTAATGGTAAAGCGTGAATAATTATAATCTACTAGCTTCCGCCCGCGGCTTTGCCCGCGTTTTTGGGATAAAAAGTAGCCTCGTATAAGCTATATTACTGTAAAGTTTCATCAAAATCCGTTTAGTAGATTTTGCGTGAAAGAGTAACAAACATCCATACATAGGTACTTCCTTACAAACTTTCGCATTTATAATATTAGTAGGATAAGTACTTAATTTAATAATGCTGAAGAGTTTTTTTGTTTGATTGGTTGTTTAACGCGCTAATCTCTGGAACTACCAATCGGATTCGAAAAATTATATTTCTATGTGATAGACAGATTCATGAGGTCGTATAGGCTGTTTAACATCACGCTACGACCCTTAGGAGCCGAGCAACGGGGGTGAAACCGCGAGGCACAGCTAGTTTGGTTATAAAAGTTTAAGTTGTCATTTACAACAAATTTCAAATTCAAATTCAAATTCAAAAGTCATTTATTCAAACTGGGCTAAAGTCAATTAGCACTTTTTGAACGTCGAAATATAGGTACATAAGACATCCCCCAAAAACGCCCGCCCTTCACCGCTTCCTAGTGTTTTAGCTGCGAAAGAAACGGCGCAACAAACTCCGCAGCAACACAATTCTGTCTGTCAATTACTTTTATGTAAAAAATATATAAAACAAAACAGTAAAACTGAGATTTAAAACAAAAAAAAAACTAAGTATAAATACATAACAGTAAAATAATTTCCTTTCCTAAAAAATAATATTACTAAAATATTATACAACAAATATAATATATAAATATCCACGTTCTAATTTTACACAATGGATATAATGTTGGTTATACATATAGTTTGAACAATAACAAACAACTCCTTTCCTCTCATACTTTCCTGTTCGACTTCCCGATTCCCAATTGTAGGTAGGTTTAGATACCGCATTTGCGGTCAGATTGAAAATGCTTACGTGACCTGTGCGTAGGTAGGTAGGTACCCTCAGAGGCTCAGATCATAGAAACAAGGGTAGGTACCTGTTACTATTGTTGAGTCCCTAGTCGGTGTGCGGTAGATATGTCTCTGATGTTATGTGTGTGCCTTGTGTAGGGCAGGTAATTGTAAATCACAGAAGTCGATTAGTGCCGAATGTGACGATGCAATGTTAAGGTAACATGAGAAGTCTATAATAGTCACACAAGTATTATACGTACCTACAGTCAAATAAAAAGTTTGCAATATTCATTGTGATTGTGTGTACCTATGCCTAGTAACTTTTTGAACATAAGACATGCTTCATGCTCAGAGGAGCTATGCCTAATGGTGAAGTACTCAGCACACACATAACACAAGTTATTAGCTGACTGCATGCTTATTTCTTTAGTTTTTACCCGACTACGAAAAGGGAAGGGTAATGAGTTTAACAGCCTATGTATGTATGTATGATTGTATGTATGTATGTATGTATGTGTCTATGTATGGATGTTCGATCGTAGCTCAAAAACTACTGGTCAGATGTTGACAAATGAGGTATCGGTTGATTCGTATTTACATTAAGAGTGTCATAGGCTATGTTTTTTAACCGACTTCAAAAAAGGAGGTTCTGTATTCGTCCCGTATGTATGTATGTATGTATGTATGTATGTATGTATGTTTGTATGTGCGCGATTTTTTCAAAAACTACTGATTCGATTTGGATGGATTAGGTAATCATTCCTATGTACAAAGTTATATGCATAAATGTACACACTACGTAGAATATTTACTGTTGAACGAAGTCGTCAAAGTAATCTAACGCGAGATAAAGAACTAAAAAGGGAAAAATAAAAACTTTTTTAACAAAAAATAACCGACTTCAAAAAGCCACTACAAAGAAAATAATAATTTTGGTTTCGGAAGTCGGTGGCAAAAAAAGCAAACAAAAACCAAAGCCACCGACTTCCGAAACCAAAATTATTATTTTCTTTGTAGTGGTTTTTAGAAGTCGGTTATTTTTTGTTAATTTGAAAAAAAAAATCAAGATGGCCTAAACGTAAAAAAGAGGACCAAAAAAAATAAAGTTTAACCGATTTTAACAAATGGGGTGTCCTTGGATTCGTCTTGATCCAAAGAGTATCGTGAGGTATATGGCATTACAAGAAATCCAATATAGCAAACACTGGAAATTTTAAAGTGTACAATCTGTGACTTTCTTGCTACTAACTAGCGCCATCTCGTTAATTAAGCGACACTTAGTCTGAAAGTAAATGCAGTAATTGACCCAAGCCACCAAAAAAGTGTCAAATAAAACAAGAGTTAAAAAAACTAAAACCCAACTACGGAAAAAAACCAACTGAAAAACATAAAATAAGAAAATATTCAACACATTGGTACAGTGGTGTTTTTTATACAACAAATATTTGCTCCATATGGAGAAATCGAGCTGGTAACACGTCGCGCAGCAGCCAATTGCCCAGCCACTGCGACAACCGTGCCGTCAAACGTTAGTTATCCAGTTAACAAACAAAGTTAAGTTTACATAAAGAGGCGCGTCGTGTGTGTACGTCAGTGAGGCAGCTAATGAATAACTATAGGTAACAGGTAACTGCACAGCTACGTTATGATACGCGGCAACAGAGGATAATTAGTGATTAGTATTCATTGTTAGTTACGTGGTCATTAATGAGCTAGAGGTAAATAGTTCTTTATGCCGTGATACAGCCAGCTACCTACGAAAGTCGGTGACCATTTCAGTTTTTTTTTATCTTATCTGAGGACCAGAATAGGTAGGTATATACAAATGCGACATTAAAATAATACAAATTCTCAACTATTACATGAAATGCTTAACAGTGCATCAAATTAGTTTTTAGGTATCTGTTTAGATGTTATGTAAAAATAACAGTATCGACAAAATGCGACTGGCAGTAAGAACCAATAGAACTACCTACCTATTTAAAAATAAAAATAGAAAATTTATTTATTTATAAAAACCCGACCGCGGTTTGCGTTACGTCTTATCTGGTGTTATAGAACCACCAAAATAGAAAAGGACAACTAGACATTGCAGTCGGGACCCATTATGACTATTACCCGACCTCACATAATGGCGATTAAAATCCGCCATGTTGGTTTTTTTCATAATCCATATAGCCTATGTTACTCGCGACGTCAATACGAATTCGATGATATGTCATATTTTATGTTAAAATCCGTTTGCTAGTTTAGTCTCTAGGAGGGAACACAGAAACGGAAATACATACATACATACATACTAACATACAGGTGAAACACTATACCCTCCTCTTGGGCTTCGCCGCAGTCGGGTAAAAATTAGGCCAGCAATAACACTTTAATTATTATATTTACCAATCAATATTCACAACACCTATTTTATCCTTTCCTTGACAGAACAGTTTTCCTTCCACGTAACGCATTTTTTTGCCCAAGACAAGGAACAAGGTAGATAAACAAACGCTTCATAGTTACATAAGGGTTCGTATCAGTAAGTGGGTGAGCAGTGAACGGGCTAGTAGGCGGCACTCTCGCTAATTAGCCGCCAGAACAAGAAGTATAAACAGCACAAATTGGATCAAGTCCCGCACTAATTACCTTAATGGCGAGGTGGCCATTGTTTACTGGTTATCAGACACGTGATCACCGAGAGGTACCACCGTTGTTACAAATGGATTGTTTGTCCGAGATACGGTTGTTCTTACTTCTGAGAATATCTAGTTAGTGTGTTGTTGACTTACCTATTATTAATTTTCCTTCCTTCACCTTACACAAGTTATCCTACTAACTAAACTAAGCTAAATATTTATATTATGATCTTGAATTGAACAAAAGGATGGTCCCTTTAAAATTAAATTATGCAGTATTAACTACCCTGTAAAGGGAATTTAAAAATCAAAAATTAATTAAAGAAAACAAATACCGTCTTTAAACTCAAAGAAATCAAGGGTTGAATCTTGAGCACCCCAAAAATAAATAAAAATTGGCATCCCCGTGGCAGAGCACCGGCGGCGGCGCCCGCGACTCGTAATGATGGTGGCATCTGGTCGCACCTCAACCCTTCCGATATTATATAATAATAAAACGACTAATTACTCGAGAAATTCCGCCAATAAAGCCAACGCGGCGGCGGCCGGCGAAAAATTATAAAATTAATTAATTAAAAACAAGAACCAGCCTTCACCTTACGAACGTGCGCAGCTAGTTGATAACTACAACAATAACTCTCTCTCTCTAGAAATTTACTGATATACATAAAAGGAACAGCCGAAGGTTTAAACTTCTATTGGTCCCCGAGTAATCTTTGTACCGCGAGCGCGACAATCGCGAGTTCTCGATAAATATTTGCAAAAGATTTTCGTCTTCCTCTCGATATAATTAGTTGAAAACGAGAAAAGTTTTTCAATTTGAACACAATACGAGCCGAGTTAGAAACGGACGTAGGATTAGTAAAGATCTTAATTAAATAATCTTTGAAATTCATGACGAAACAAATCGCAGATCATCGAACAATAAGGCTGCTACTGTTTCATATTTCAGGCATGACCGTTATTTTACAAAGTCGAGGCTTATATCACAGCTAACTAAATTGACGTAATTTTTTGCTCGTAGAACTTACTTAACTTAAACATTATAATACTTACACAAAACAAAATGTTAGGTATCTACGCTCACTTATTTCCAAACAAAACCTGTTCATAAACACAACAATTTAATATCCCGCGAATAAAATTATTTAAAGAAAGCCGATAATTTCGAAAGGGTGGCCAAAACGTAATTTCATTAAAAAAATCGCGTCGAGTAGGTCGAGAACTAGGGGAGATAATCCCAATTGTAAATTCAATAAAATCTTAAACAATAACCGGCTTAAACCAGTTTATACAACATTAGCATTGAGCTGTGAAGGAATTGGTCGGCGAGGAATGAAGGAGTTCCTCAGTATCACAACATAAGGCTGGAATAAAGGAACTCTGCGCTAAATGAATCACCTTTTTTGTGCTCGTATCGTACATTTGGTGCCCAATTGCACATATTTAAATATTAATTTATTTAGTTTATATGTACCTACTTTTCAGTGCATATCAAAGGCTGCAATCTCAGTAAAGTGAAGGTAAACAGAACTAAATATTGATGCCAATTTAACTCGGTCGTAATATCTACAGTTACCTAAGCATCAATTGCTGTGGTTTTACTTTACAAAACAAAGGATGGAAAAGCGTAGTGACTATTACTACCTATATCAGATTAGAGTCCTACTAGTTACTGCTATATCACAGTCTGTCGGCTGCACTTTGTACTTTTTGCACAAAGACCTTTGTCTGAATGTGCTCCTTCTTTTACACTTGTTAACTCGCCTTTTGTCTCGCCTACTAATGCTATGGATACCTCCATCTGGCTACGTCTGCTAAGATGTACTCTGTTACTTTCTTTACCTTCACGAAATAAATCTTAACGGTTTAAATATATTATATTTTTATTTGTTTCACCAGAGCGCGAAGCCTACCAAGCAAGTCCAAGCCTATCGGGTCTTATTCACCGAACTGTTCAATTAATAACAAAAACCGTTTAACAATCCCTCCTGAAGACATACAAAAACTTCTCAGCAAGATCAATAATCTGGAATAGAATGAGCAACCTGTCTGTAAAGGCAATTAACGGACTTATCTTGCGAAATAACGCGATCAAACGGGCCTGAGCAGGACCCCGCGGGGGATCGGAGGTGCGGGGGGAGGCCAGCTGCGAAGAAGTTTTAGTTAGTCCGACGAGAAAGAGAAATCAATCTTTGAACCGAACCTGCCGGACGGTGGGCGCCTTCACACCGTACGACACGACTGTACGATTAGTTCTTGTAATCACGATATGATGATGGAGTAGCTTACACGCACTATCCATGCATCATAATTAGTTGAAATTATAATTTACAGAATTACGAAACTTTGCTCTAAGCAAATGAAAACTATAATCTCTTTACTACTTGCCATTTCTGAGTCTAATATAAGGTTACCTACCTGCCCACATTTTTTTTCACATTTTCACATTTTCATTCCAAAGCGACAAAATTATATCGAGACAAAATAATAAAATCGTAGGGACTAAGATGTCTCCAGCGATCGCCAGCGGCGGGACTAATTTAAATATCAAAACTAATTTGTGGAGAGTGGCGGCAGTTTGATTGTGTGCTGAATTACGTGCATCACCGGAGGAAGGGTGCCGGGAAAAATTACAATCGCAATGAATACTGGAAGCTGTGACAATTACTAGACGAAGACGAAGAAAGTGGATGTAGCTACACAAACATTGCAGTCCGCATACACCGATTGAGTTCTTGGCATATGACATAGATACTATAGTAGGCTTAGGTAGTTGTCATAATTATGCATTTTTTAGTTTTATATTATTTAGAGCAACTGTAACAGGTCGATACCTATGTTGTTTTTGATATAGGTAGGTAATAAGTTTTTTTTAAGTTCTTTTAAATGCATAGGTGATATGTGTCGGTATTTTCTAAGCACTCTGAACGAATTCCTAACGCATATTCCAACGCTATCTAATCAAAGGTTCATTAATTAAGCAAATAAGACTCGCAGAGAGTTCAGCTCAGATAACCGACGCCAGCAGGCCAATGTTATTAACACTAGCTATCAATCGCAGGAAAACTGATTGCTTGGCTATTAGCAGTTGGAAAGGTCATTCATTAACACAAAGAAAAATGCAGGACCTATAACAATATCTACACACCTTGGCCGGAAGCAATAAAATTCTCATTATACTCAAAAATAATTACTCTAATCAAATTTAAATTATAAAGACTGCCCTGAAAAATATTGAGACAATAAAAGCAATAAAATGATCATTTGGGCTACCTCCCGACACCTCGCTTACTCGCACCTACCCCTACCGATAGCACCCCTTTCATTAGTAAAAATCGCGCGACATTTCATCCGACCTGTCAAACTTCCGGAAACGCTGCCATTATACAAATGGCCGCCGGAAGCCTCCGACCTTCGTCTCCAGTTAATTTGTTTTCGTACAAATGGCAGCGGTAAAAGGTGCGTAATGATCTGATAAATTAGTTTTAGAATGCATTCAAATTACACAAAAAGCTTGGATTGTCAGGTCATGTTTCACTAGAATAGGAACGTCAATGACCTCAAACTTTCAACTATCACTTGAAAAGTAAGACTCGAAAAGAAAATTAATTTGTGAATTAGATAATATCTGAACAGCTCAAGATAAGCTAACGCCGATAGGCACCATATCAGCGTTAACTCATATAATAGTGTGCCTATACGCCGAAATTCACAAATGATTATTAGTATTCCAAATTATTTTTATAATGCCATTCATTAAATAATTAAACTTCTAACCAATCAGTAGTCCATAATGAAAATGAAGGTGTTTATAAAGAGAGCCTATAACGAAACTCGATTTAATTTGTGAAATGAACGAATCGAGTTAATCGTTATTAAATTATCGGATTTATAGCAATGGCCGGCAGCGCCCGCCGCTTGGTTTATCGTTCCGCTCACAACAACAGTTTCAACTACTTTCGCTCTCAAATAATTGATTGAACTTGGACTAACTTGTGCCACTTACTGGCTTATATTTGGTAAACACTTTCAAATGCTTTCGTTAACTTCGTGCTAGAGTAAATACTATCGTATAGATTGCTGAATTTCACAGAACTTAGCAATTGGTTAGGTATTCTTATTTCTAAAATACTAATAGAGCTAATTTTCCAGACACGTCCATTTGTTTACAGATGCTATAATAGAGACACTAATATAATTTGTCACCGATACAAAAAATAATCGTTTAATCAATGTGATACAGCTTCTTACCGCTCTCTTTAAATCGTTGTAAACCTACACCCATTACGTAATATCTATCTACCTACGTCATTAACGTAACGTAACAAACATGATGAACAAGCCCACCACTCCGCCGTTCCCCCCTTTTAGTCCAAACACTGAGGTCGAAGGCAAACGTTTAAAAAGTCCGACAAACAGAATAATTCATCCGTTGATTCAATGAAATCTGTTTCACCCTTCAAAGTGAATCTTAAGACTGCTACACTGAGATTTTTCCTGGACGTGTTTGTGTGGTACAAGGCATAGGCGGTAGCGGGATACATTGTGATCTAAGAGGTATGAACCATCCAAAACATCAACAAATCAACTGATACAAAAATGTAAGAAAGAACGAACTGTAGCAATGTGAGACGTCTATACAGTTAATGTCCACCAATTTATTGTAAGTAGATAAGTACCTAATACCTAGACCTACGAGACTGCTATCTAATCACCGTAGCCATAATACGGTTACTAGGAAAAACAAAGCTGCTTTCCAAAGGTAATCTTCGAGACGAAATATGTCTAAAACTAGATAGGTAGTAAAGTACAATATATAGGTACGTAGCTGCGGTGAAGCAGTTGACGCGCGGCGGCTGCTTATCGCTTGACCCGTTCCCTGATTTATATTTGAAACGGTGGAGCGGCAATTACTCGCCGAACTGGAATCATTGCCTCTGCCCTCCACTAATTAATTCCGCCCCTCTTTTAATGTTCAAAAATCGCGGCGTCTAATTAGGTTTTAATTCGTTTTATTGGGCAAAGTAATGAAATAATGGCCGCTCCACAGTTCTCAAGTCGCGCGGCGCCGGGCTACTGCGTAACGCACAGCACTGTTTTATTACTCTGAAACCTTTCAAAATTTACTTTGTTACAGCAGCTCGGTTAGATGGAAAGTAATACCCAATTTATGAATAAAATTATCTTCATAGTGATTGTTCACAAAAATCATTATTATTAGTAAATTATTGAAATAAAATCTAGGTAGGTATCTAATTGTCCACTGACATCAGGTATCATGTTGGTGTTGTGACAAAACTTTAGCAAGACCTATTTCCAACAGTAGCATAAATTATGATACGAATTTATTGGTTTGTAATGTTACAGATAAGATAGTCTCTACAGATCAGATACGTAGGTAGTTAACCTGCAATCAATTTAAGCATTACTATTTATAACCGTCTAAAGACACAGTTGAACCATCAGTTATAGGGACTAGGTACTCCCACGAGTGACCTCTTCACCTGAATTCTTCTCGGCTGGTGTTTTGTTCGCTAACGACATTTTTCGCGCCATTACCCTCGACGTAAAAAACAAAGCGTGGCTTTCCTAATGACTTCGCCGATTACCAATCACTAGGAAAAAATCGACTCGCCGGCCGCCCACCGCAACGCTGTACGACGAATAAATGACCGACCAAATCAAGTGGTTTTTGAACGAAAATAATCTGGGAATTATTATGGTTACCGTCATTTCCTTATCATCAATGGGTAGTATTTGTGGCTAATGTTTTTCTGATTAAAAAAAGGTAAAACCTCCATATAAAGTTTTCAAATCAACTCTTCTCCAAAAAACGTGTCTCGACTGGGATTATTTTAGAAATTTCGTACCTACCTACTTATTTTCTGATACTTTAACCCAGCTTAAACTGCACAGAATGTGGGCAAAACTACAAGCGAATTAGTTCCAAAAACAACAGTGTTAATGAACATTCAACACGCTGCGATATCTATCGCCTCAACCGGATCTCGCTAATTAAATATTATTTTTTGGTGTGCAACGTTTAAAGTTGCGGCTCTCCGTGTAGCCAGCGAGGTTAACTAGTTAGTTATACAGGCCTCGCCGCACACAACCACTTTAATATTCGCCACTGGACGTCTACAATTAACGCTTGAACAATTTCATAACTCGGGTCCGCCTTTGAGCGCTCGCAAACTCCGCGAAAAATATAAACAAAAAATATATTAGCTCGCGAGGCAAAGGAAATAAACAAACGAACGACGCCGCGCGCCGCACAAAGAGACGGTGGAGCCGTAATTAGATTAGTGGAGCCGAGATCTCGATTGAATCGTGAATACTCTTATCGAACTTCTTTATAATCTCTTGTTGGATCCCTTTTGACAACTAAGGTCCAATTTATTATTATTTCGTTCATTACCGCGAGGTTTTTCTTGGGATTTCTCGATTAGTCCCATTCATTTCCATATTTGGCAATCAAGAGAGTTGCCAATGTTCGTTATTGTTGGCCGGCTTTGTTTTTTTCTTCAAAAATCTTTTATTGGTTATTCAGAAGTCCTGAATATTTACAAACAAAAATTCTCACAATATTTTAATTTAATAATTAAATCATCATAGCTCAATTTAAATATCGAAACTCTCAATATCTGTAGATGCCTATCAAATCAACTGAACTATCTAAATGAAGTAGTGACTACACTATAGATCCCTCCTATAGTGTAGGTACCTACTCACTACTTTGTTTACTTTATGACCGGCATTATCAGATATTTACCTAGGTACCTACTAATAACTTGGTACGATGTGATATCGTATCATACTTTCACATTCACATTAAAATGATGGTCCCATGAAATTTAAGTGTAAAATCTATCACGAAGATGTGCTTGTGAGAGGATGACATACGATCAACAGATAGACGGCGTGTCGTCAACCCGCAAGTGATCCCCGGCGGGTGCCTATCGCCGACAATTTCACGATAGTCCCGCGGGCCCCGTGCCCCGGGGCCGGCGTATCGAACCACCATATCTACCACACACGTGAAAACTTATTACTTCTCCACCATATTTTCGTCAATTTCCAACCATCTAGATTGTTGCATGCAATCAACTCGCAAATCCTTTATATGTCATTCACGAAGCTCGATACCCAAACATATTGTTTGTATTCATAGCGACAAAATTGTGAGACGATACCTACGTCCCGCTCCATTCGGTGGAATATGTCGGAGCTGCGATAAGATTGAGTTTTTGTGTAACGACGCACCTCGCGGCGACCGTTCGACTCTCGCGTTTTATGTTCGCCGGGGGCTAGCGGGAGATTTGAAAATTTCGCTGTCACCAGTTTTTTTCGCCCGACGAAGTAATCTTCAAATCTAACTGGCAGTAAAGACAAAATAAGTTTTTGTAGGATGATATTATTTTATGCGGGCGCTGAAGGTGTCAATGCACTGTGTCTACATGTTTGTATAGAGATAGTTACTTTACATATAGACTAATAGAAAATCGTATGCATCCACTTACAGAATTATGAAAACCAAGGAGCAATGTCATACGTGAAGGTCAAGAGATATCCGAGAGTACCTCTGTCGCTATCTTGTCTAAGGGTTCGTACACATCTAATGAATGCGCCTCTTTGCGAAAGATTCGCGAGCTCACGCGTGGATTACGTTGTGTTGTGAGCGCGCATGCAGCACATTCGCAACCAACAAACGACTGCTTGGTCATCACGAGCACTGTGGGAAAGAAACGCTTAGGCTTCAGTGGATACAAAGAAAAGTGTAAGAAATACAATATTTGTAACCAAACTTATTACTTACTAATTACTAATCAATCTGCTTAAAATGTATTTATTTGATCGACACACCAAGTAGGTAGTTTAAAAAATCCGTTTACATTTTACCATGTTCCGTTTCAAAAAACTAACCGAAATTCAGTTGTAGAAAATTACTTATCGCACCACAATTTTGGCAAAAATGAGATTTGATCCTAATATCAATACCAATACCTTTAGGATCAAATCTCATTGTTTTCAAAATGGTGGTTACGCCCTTTGAACCTAAAGGTATCGTTATCATGAATTTCTTTTTATAGGAATAAGCATGCATTGCAGCGTTAAACAAATGCACAACACTGACTTAAATGATGTTGTAGTTGTAAGGTGATACGTGCGTGATCTTACGTTGTTTGCAAGTACCTATGTTTGTATAAAAATCACGCATAGTGCAACACACTGAAAACGCATTCACGCGCGGTGTTGTAGATCACGCACCTACATGCGGAGAAACACGCACCCTCGCGCGCGGGTGCGGGGCAAGACGCAAGGTATGGCACACAGATCTACAGTATCGTGCGTGATTTCGTGTTGACAGAGCTAGACGTACTGTAGCAACAGCGACATCTGCTGACAACATCGAATACTACCTACATATGGTTGCTAGGAAGTTTGTTTTATTTTAAATCTGCCAGTATAAAGAACAAGACAATCATTGCCATCTAGTGTAATAAATTAGATACCTACTAATGAACTGCTTTATCAAACTGTCAAAAAAGTTGCTAAGACAACACTTGTAGGTGGCGTATCGTTTTTGCCTCTAGGCCACCGCATGACTATACTGCACTTCCGCGCGTTTGTGCGGAGAAATCTACATGATGATGCAGATCTGCACTCCCGCACCCGCACGCGTGCCTCCGTCGCCACGCACCCCGCAGCATAGCGCGGGGCGGTGTGTGATTCGCCTAAGGGATGATTATATACCTAAATAAATAATTCATGTTCATAAGTTATCAAGGGAAGCGACAAATGTCTAATATTCAGACGAGGTCTTACGAGACCCTCTTAGGCCATGTTGTTTAATCTTACAGTTACGTATCTGTAACCGTCAAATATGGCGGCTTGTACGACAATTTCATACTGACTTAACGATTACGTACTGACTTAACGATTACGTACTGACTTACGAATACAGATGGTTTGAAGCAACCCGCCCTTGTTTCTCAATCTTCTTCTTGGTTACGTGGTCTTTTGAAAAAGTGGGATACAAAATTATGAGATGCCTGGTTTATTTGCATCAATAGGTAACACAATTTACCCCTTACTTATAGACGATGATTAAATTAAACAGTTTTTATGTCAATTATGCAACTTCACGACATATTCCACACGAGCCAACCTTCAACGATATTGTTGTTCCCGTACCTACGTAAGAGTGCGTACTTCGTACACATTGGTCCCCGGCATACGGCCGGCGCGTACGCACATAAATAATGAAGTGAAGCGTTACATGCTAATTTACTGAGACGCGTCTCCAGACGGGACGGAGGATTCAATTAAATTAGGACACGTCACCATCTACCCTCATATTGACAATAGACTGAAACACTTAAACTTAATAGTGAGTACTTTCTACATACATTATCTAATTTCTTAGTAGGACAGTCATGCTCTTTGAGATCTTAAAAAGTGCGTTCATAAGTGTAGGTAACAGCAATAGTCTAGATTAGAAAAAAACTAAACTTACTCATGAATTCCCAGTGATACGGTTACCACAGGACGTAACAGAAACTAATCACAAATTAAATAAACTAAATATAGGCTAATTAAAATTTAAATCCGTATTACCCTCGTGTTAGTAGGTACAAAATGTGTGTAAAGTAAAATAATGAGTTCCTTAAATATATGCAGGAAAACAGATTTACTTTAATTAGCCGAATAAACACAATAAATTTACATAACCTATTCGGAGCGCATAGGTATACCTAATTACCTATGCCAGACTTAGTATAGGCAATAATGAATTTATTAAATCAAATACGGTAATTAAGAGCATATTATTACAGAACCTTATTGGTATTGAGTCACGTGTGGCAAAGCCTGGGAAAATGTATGTTAGTATTTAGTACATCAATAGTCAGGACGTGCCTAATCAGGTAATCATGATAGATCCGAATCAAGATTCATTCATTCAGGCCTTTATTTAAACATGCTTATTGTTATCTAACGAACTCGTAATCAACTTATCTTGAATAGCTCATGTCTAAAAAAAACCCGAACGAAGCGCTTTGATTCCACTTTCATTGTGAAAACCGCAAAACAATGGAATTCGCTGCCCGAGAGGGTGTTCCCCGACAGTTACAATCTGGGTATCTTCAAGTCGAGAGTGAATCGGTTTCTTCTAGGCAAGCGTGCTTCATCGTAGACCGCATCATCACTTAACATCAGGCGAAATGGCGGTCAAACGCGAGCCTATAATTTAATAAAAAAAAAAATATGTCTAACACCTACAAATTAATGAGCACATTGGAATTGCGTCAAACGCTACAACCGAGTACAAACATGTTTATGATCGTGACCCGAGAACCGAGATGCGGACGCGGACAGCGCGCAATCCACGATAATGTGTTTGTCAATTATACATGTACCTAGGTACTCACAGGAAAATGACTAAAGATTGTACCTACTTACAAAAAATTGCAAAGATAAGCATTTTTTAAGTTTTTTTGAAGCCGGTTAAAAGGGTTCTATCGATATTAAATCAAGGTACAAAAACCAACATATCTCTATTTCTCCAAGTCTGCAAAATTCCTTGTGATATCCTCAATCCTTTTCCCTTGTAAACTGCACGGTGCCCATTGTCCGGTGCCATCATACTGGCTATCGTGGTAAGTGGCGCGCCTATCGGCTCCCTCGGCGCCGCGCGCCGGGCCTCACCTCCCCGGCGCGAATAAAACTTATCGTGTACTTGTCTTACCTACCTCCGTGATACAACACCAACTTACCGACCAAACTAACATATGCCGTAACACCACGTAACAAGAACCATTTTGGAAGTTTTTGGCTACAAAATAAGTTGGTATTGCCAAAAATTCGAGGACACAAGGACAGCTGAGATGATCTAAATAGGCGGATTCAGTTTTATGGCAGCTGATTGTGTGAAATTTCTTTTAGTTTCCATCGCGATGACGCGCCTCAGGTCCTGTGTTACGTCACCTAAGGGATCCGTTATATTGCAGTGTACCTTCTATGTGGATAGATAGATTGTCAAGATTATAAAAAAAACATTTCAAGTTATTACATCTAAAAACGCAATGGTTATGTATTTATTTGGTGTCTTTCTGTGTGTAGGTATAAACTAAAGTTTTTGTTATTTTCCATGTAACCCGTACCTACTAATTTAACCCACGCAGATTGTACCCCTCAGGTTAGACGTATGAGTGGTGGGCGCGTGTCCTTGCAAGGATAAGATAAATGCGTCCGCACACTGTCGGATGCGGCGGCGTGTCGCAGGTGTGCGCCATATCTCATAGACGCGCGGTCAGGGGCGAAAGCCTAATTGCTGCTCAAAGTACGCAGACATTGAATCTTTAAAGACGTATAAAACAATATTATAGTAGGACTATAAGTAGGTAGTTATCCTATTGCATAGTGTCCTACTGTCTTGTTTACTGGTCAGGTTAGGTTATTGAAACTACCTATAGGTAGGTATTATATCCGTAACACGCGGATACGGCGATAATGGTATCCAACACTAGGAAGTTTATGAAAATAATTCTAATTAGAACTTTACCAGGTTCTATTTAAAAACAACGTATCGTACCTATTCGATTACCAAATACGGCTATCGTTCGGGAAACCTCGCCACAATCAAACGAAAACAAATTAAATTTAAACCGTTTTCCAAATAGCAAAAATCACATAAACAAGGACAATAAATTGGCAACACGTGTACTGGCGTCCGGCGACAGCGGGCCATACCTACCCAAGCAGCAAAAACTAGTACTATAAAAAACCATAGAACGTTTTGTAAAAAACTGTTCTTGGTCCTATAAAACCCCAAAGAACGTATCTTTTATTCGGAAGTGGCGCATTTACATCTCTGTTCAGTGACAAAATAATTTTAATGCAGTGTTCCTAATAACGAAACAGTCCAATAAAATCTATGTAATAGTGATGCAGGTCTCAAAATAATGATGTACTGGCTACTGTGGGACCTTTTATAGTACTTTTTCGTACTATACAAGAGTTTAGTTTCCTTTACCTCACGTTTTTCATTCACCATTCATTATTTTACATTCGTGACAGTGCAGAGTGCAAAAAAAAAAAAAAAATAATTTTACAAAAGGATACAAGCAATCTGAGGTGAGTAAGATTTTATTTTGTTATAATAATATTAGTCTATTACGGTGGAAATGATGTGCGACTGCAGGTTTACTGATAAACTAGGGATAGGTTTGCCATGAATTTAAAGTGCCCCCCTCGAATTGTTGAGTTTTTACTTAAATATTTATCATATAAAGTGATTTCGATATTCTAAGAGCCATTATAGTACTTGCTGTGATAATGTTTTCACTGTCAGTCATCGTGGATTCAACCTAAAATTGGGGTTCTGTGTGAGCATGAATATTGTTATAAAAGTAAGCCAAGAATCCTTTTTGGGACTTAGCTGTCATTTAATAGAAACATTTATCTACATGTATGTGCCAATTTTGCGTCATTATAGTGATAGATACCCATTTATAATACCAACAAGCGCATTGCTAGGCACCAAAAAAGTTGTTATTCAATAATTCTGCTCTATTATAGTGTCTGTGTGATATGCTTATCGATAAAATTATAATATGCATTTAAAAACTATTATAATACACATACGTCCTATTAGCGTGCCCTGAAATTAGACTATATCACAAAAACACTCTATTGTAAAGTCTTTGTGACTACTAACGCACACGTACTATAGCAGCGATCTAAATATTCACAATATCACAATATCGCCCTGTAGTTGAGTGTTCTTCACTGCTATAACGAAACTACTATTGCAGTTCGTTTGGAACCATTATTACGTTAATCAGATAAATAAAGGCACCTGTTAACAATTTTATAGAGCAATATTATTATGTACTAGTTATATTAATACTTGCTATAGTACTTGACTATAACGGTTGTATAAAATGGCGTAGTAAACGTTTACATTCTTTGTTTATAGGTATTTTTAGCTCTCTAAGCATTTAGAGCAATAATGTACTGTCGAACGCTTTTATACAACACTGTGGCACCGGTAAAACCTTAATAAATCGTTTATAGAGCTTTTTAGAGTTATGAGCTGAAATAATAGGACTGAATTGCTGGTTGGGTACCACACCGAGGCGACAGCGCGGCGGCGCGGGCGGCCATCCTCGCGACAACTTTGTCGGCCGCGCTAATTGTTGTTCTAATTTGTTCGGAGCACCGCGACACGCAAGGTGATATTTTAACGTGCCCGAATTTATATGTAAATGCGCAAACTTCCAGCGGAGTTTTGACGGCTACCTACGCACATAATTTTCGTTTGTCCAAGTTATAAATTACTCGCCCCCAACGACTGCCCTCGTGTGATTTGAATATGATTAAATCTACATTTCGAGTGTCTTGTCGTGTTTTGAGTGAGTTTCTACTTGAAATGATTCGCGATATTCGTTGATGCATGTTTGTTTTTAAATGGATGATAAAGTCTAGTTAGGCCAATTACCAAACTATAATTTGGAATTAAAAACTCCATTTATTTATTCTATAATTTCCATTGGATGCTAGGTAAATACATCATTTTTAGTTAAAGTTTCCTTCTTCAACAATATATTTGAGGACAATCAAAAGTAACGTGAATGTATCCCGAACTAGAGCGTACACATGTACTGTACATTGTTTAGCGTATTCGACACCAGAGGTAGGGTCCCTAATAGCCATTGAAACTGAACAGAAACGTGAGTGGACAAATTGGAGCGGCCTGGGTCACGATAAGGGCGCCGACCACCGCGCCCAAGGAAAGGGAACCGTCCATAAACAACAGGCGACTCGGTCCCAATTAATAAAGCAGCCAACACTGAAGTAGTGCAATTAATTCTGTGCCTTCGGAGATTTTAATAGTTCACATAAATCAGAGCGGCGCAAGCGGCCGGTGGGCTAATCGCCGTTTAATATGCCGGACGGTCCTATCGGCCACTATCTCATAACAAATGTATTGCTCACTATCAACAGATAAAGCATGATACGTGATCCACAAGTTTAGCTATCCGTTACTTTAGGAGACGTTACTTTTTTTTAATATCGGTCAGAATCGTGTTCTGCGTATCTTTTGGCAGTTAAAAAAAAACAGATGTAGTAGTAACTTAGGTATAACGTCAGACCCAAAGAAGAAAGTATCTACCTATAACGTTAGTTAAGTTTTGCTGCTTGGATGTTCTAAAAATAAAATTTTAAATAGTGACAGTAAAAACACACTGGCTTCTATGTATATTTTGCCATCAAATACTACGAGAGTACTTATTTATACCTAAAATTATTTTAAATTATCTACATATTTTGGTGCATGGCGGGGAGTTCGGAAATTCAATTCGAGCCAGACTTCACTTCTCGTTAAGTGGTTATATCCCCTTTAACAGTGGACAGAGGACGGCTAGTGGACACTAAACACAAGGTGCAAGGGGTGTCCGAGGGGCGAGGGGGCGCCGCGCGGGGGACGGGGTGCGGTGGAGATACGACGACACCTCTGGATATTGAATTTGCGGCGGCAAGCGACTCTCAATTGTTATCTGCCGCTGCAAGGTCGCCCCCAACAGCCCGGCCAGGTACTACAGCCCTTTCTTTTACCATAGGGCTACCACTGTAACTACTTCTGAAATAAAATTTATTTCGGGAAGGTGAATATACTCTACGGTTAAACCTTATAATATATCACCCACCCTTACGGTTATCTATCAGCTCATCAGCCAGACATCAGAAAACATTCGAATGTTTCTTACTTCGTATGTTAACAAACCTAAGTGACTCGCAGGAAAATACATTTGAATGTCAAGTAAGGTAAACAATAACTAGGCAATACACAGGAATGAATAATATCGGGACGTATCATAAATCACTCAATGACATGAACATTCAATACTTACAAAACTCTTTGTATTGTCGGCAAGTAATCATTTATTTCTTATGTACGTCAAACAATGTAATGTGTCTGCCCCAGATTGGGTACAATGGAACATAGATACCAACTGAAATCATTTAAATAAAAATTCACGCGTGATTAAGTCCAATACAAGAGGAAATAAAAGGCAAAGAAATAAATATACCAAATTACTAGGTCTAATATCATGCAGTCATCAGTTAGTACTGAAATAATATGAGTAGTTAGATTGGCTTCGGCTATTCAGCAACAAAATCTATTACCTAAATAATAATGTTGAATGTTGCAAGGCAGACCGTTAGCGCGGCAGCCCTGCTACGTCGGCTCGCTACAGCGGTCATTGGTCAATTTATTTCTTGCGCCTGCCGGGGACCGCAGTTATCATGATTGAATTAAGTAACTCCGCTCTGAATTGCACCCGAGCCTCGCCGTGATTTAGGGACAGACCGCTTTATACCCAACACACCTCCAACGGAAATTGCCGACAAAAAGGGAATTTGGAATTTTAATCGTGGGAAATGTACGGAACAAACCGTTTGTCCGAGCGGCTGAGTTTATTTAAGGTTAATTTGGACGAGTTGATTTGAGCGGTCACTTTTAGTTTGCGACCGATCGGGGTCAACCGCCCCTCGGCCAGTTCACCGAAGCAGTTTGATTCGAAAACACTGATTTGGGTTTGATTTGTTTGAACTGAAATTCAATATTATGATATTGCGCGAAACTTTTACATTCTGCTACCGTTAAATAACATTTGTGTTGTAAATGTGTAATCAAGCATAACAATATTCTATTTGTCATTTTAAATCAAATATCAAAACTTAATAAACACTTTTGTATTTCAAGAGCATACAACAAAAGCGATTGGCAAAAATAATGTTAATGAACACGAACAAAGTAACTAAAATCCAATTTTCCAAACGTTTAAAAGGTAAATCGTAGCAGTGTATTTCCCGATCACGTAGCACCGTAGCGGCTCACCGTCGTAACTCGTAGCCGCGTAGCTAAGCACCGTAGCAACTTCGTAGCTGTCACGTGCTATGGAGGCTGTTAATTGAATCGCACCGGCCGTTGAGAGGTGGCTTAACTTACTAATGCTCTGTAGTTACAAACTTTTCACTTAAATAACTTTGATGCAAGTTCATGCTGGACCCACGTTAATTTTATTATAAGAGTACCTACCCTCCTGTGCGGTACATTTGTATTAAGGTACCGATTCACGCTGCTAAGAAAGTGTTTAGCATAATTACTTAATGATTATTTTACTAAAATTATTATTCACTTGGTTGAATAAAAGTAGATCCCTGTATAGGTACGCTCTACTCGACTATAACTTTGTGCAAACGTTTCACCGCATCAACATAATTATCTCTACTACACGTCAAAATATATGGCTGTGGCCGCCAACCACGCACGTTGGCGGCCACAGCCATATATTTTGACGTGCAATAATATTATAATTTATTAACCTTGTACACAGCCAACCGCAATATCCAGGAGCGCAAAAATTACTGAAACAACATTAAACCTACAATGACGCAATACCGTCACAGTGGTTCGCGAAAGCTGTTAATACGAAAGGCTGTTAAGATAATGTTACAATCTCCGCATTACTATTCAGGAGCAGAGCCTATATTTATAGCTAACAATAAGCACCTATAAACAAGTGGGTTATTTATGACATTAGTGGTGTATCTGCAGTCGAAGCCTACTCGTAAAAGTGAAGCGACCCATCGCACCGCGTCGATGGCAGCGTTACATCAAATTATTCCATTCCATTTTAGACGAAATGTATACAGAGTAAACATGAAAAGAGAACAAAATTAAGCATTAGCGCGGGACGCGAGGCACAGGCGACAGCGGCTGAGGAGCGATTAATCTTACGATAGGTACTAGGTATTGGAAATCATTGTTGAAAACTACATAAGAAGAAATGAATCATAGTAGAATCAGATGTGGTATTTTTAATTGGAGTATGAATGGAGCGCAGTAAAATAATGTAATTTACAAAATAGTCATTATACCTACAATGATGTCATTAATTTTAAAATATTTGAAATGGTGTAACAATCAACTAATTATATTTTATTAAAAAATGTCTCTGCCGGATTCTTCACAAGCAACCTCTCCCTCTTATCCACATGTGTCAGTTCCCTGTGATCGTGCCGGAGCCGGGGGAGGGAGCGCGCGGGGCGGGGCGGCGCGCGGGGGGACATCAATAATCCTCCTTGTTATTCTTATGCAAATGCCCACGGTACGATAATAAGTGGAACGCGAATCACCAGACGTTACACAGATTGGAAGAATTCGCTGACAGCCGGCCCGATACACACTTGGCGAGGTTTCGTGTGCTATCTCAGAAGATTTTTTGAAAGGTTTCAAGAAAATAATTACATTCATTATTATTTTCTGCTATTCCATTACACTTAATAGTTTTTAAACTTGTTTTTAATTTCTAATAAGATTCAAATGTTGACAGATGCTGATTATTTTTTTCCTTTCAGCTACTGATCGCATGTGGTGTTGACTAAAGCAGTTCTTCTTAGACATTAGTCAAATAGGTTTTTTTTTCCAAGATTCAAAAGCATTAACAAGATGTATAATAAATAATTAGACATTAGTCAAATATATTTCTTCCAAGATTCAAAAGCACTTACAAGATGTAGGTATAATAACGTTTTCAAAAAACCGCTAACCAAGAATATACCCTGCTGTTTATACTTTATCTTTCTCTGGAATCACTCCGTGTGTACAAGCAGAGCGCGGGCGTGCGTACAGAATGTAGTCAGTGGGTAATGTACGAGCGATACTTATTTGTTTAATCAGTGCATGTCATTGTTCGATGCCGTAAGTATTGTAACCTATGGGCCAGAGCGAACGGCGACGGAATATCGCGGTAATGCCGATATACGACAATAACAGAAGATTTGGGACGAGAATTACTTATAGCATTCAATGATCTTACTAGAAAGTCTTAAGGCGCCTAGATGAGACGCATAAACGCAAATTTTATAATGTCTAAAAGTATATGATCCACTGCAGTAAAAAATATCAGAAAAATATATGTTATTCTTCAAGATATATGCTAGTTAAGTACTGGGCTGAAAACACGATTCAATTATTTTCGCTCGATAGAAAAAAATCACGAAGATAGGTATCTATTCTCAAAAAAATCATTTTAACGGATAATACTAACACAATAAATAAAAATAAATAAAAAATAAAAAATAAAAAAGCCTTTTAATTCCAGTAGCTTAAACGTTGAAAAAATACTGCTTTAAAAAACATAAATATTAGTGTAACATGCAACTTATAAAAGAACAGTAAAAGGTAGGTACTATTAACTTAACAACCTAACATAACAACAGACCTGTGTCAGGCAGAGAAATGAATTCACATTTAATTATTATATCTTGCAAATGAAATTCAAGAGTGGTAATAATTAGATGATAAAGATAAATAAGTATGATAAATTATTAATTAATTGGAATGATAAATATTAAATAATATAACATTATTAAAACATATATTATTAATCAAAATCTACATTTCATAATAATAATAATAGATTGTAATTGTAATTGATTAGGGGAAACATGCAATAATAAATTATGTGATATTCATTTCATTAAATTAAAATTTTCTTAACTAATATTTAAAGATTTAGTAGTTGAACTACTTGGACCCCTTTCTGAGTAAAGGCCTCCTCCAGAGAATGCCATCTGTCCCGATCTTTGGCGACGTCTGACCAGCTCTTGCCTGCGATAGACTCTACTTCATCTTTCCATCTCGCTTTAGGTCTACCCCTGGGTCTGTGTCCGTGAGGGCCTCTCCATAGTGTCACAGTATTGGTCCACCTGTCATCGGTATAACGCGCTACATGTCCTGCCCACCTCCATTTCAAGCTTCTAGCGAAAGATAGAGCGTCTATGACTTGTGTCTTTTTCCTTATTAAGTTGTGACGAACTCTATCTTTTAGTTTGATATTTAGGGAGCTGCGTTCAAGTGCTCTTTGACACGATGTGAGTTTTCTACTGGCTGTAGAGTCAAATATCCACGTTTGACATCCGTACGTTAGGCAGGGTAGAAGGCAAGAGTCCATCACTTTCTTTTTCCATTCCAAATTCATGTTCGATTTCATTACCTCTTTGTAGGCCCAATACTTCTTCCAAGTGATTGCAATGCGCCTATCTATCTCTTCAGTATTGCTCTCTTTTCGAAATGACACTTGCTTGCCTAGGTAGATATATTCGTCTACGTAATCCACAGTCGAGCTATTTAATGATATTGGTTTTTTAGAATGGTTAGTCATTACCTTTGTTTTTGTGATGTTCATCTCTAGGCCAATACTTGCGCTAACTTCGTCGAGCTCTTCCATCATGGTTTGAAGTTCCGTAGAGTCTTCCGAAAACAGTATGATGTCGTCTGCGAACCGCAGATGGTGTAGACGTTTTGTTCCTATTTTTATGCCTTTATTATCCCAGGGTAGATCTTTCATTATGTTTTGGAGTACTGATATGAAGAGCTTTGGTGATAGTGGGTCTCCCTGTCTTACTCCCCTGCAAATTTTTATACTTTGGCCAGAGTTTTCTAATTTGATTTTACTTGTGCCATTATTATAGATATCCTTTATTATTCTTATATATTTTTCATTTACATTTTGGTTTTGCAGTGCCTTCCAAATACTTTTATGGGATATTGAGTCGAAAGCTTTTTTATAATCAACGAAAGCCAGATATAACGGTCTTCTAAATTCATAGTACTTTTCGATTATTTGTTCAAGTACCTGTATGTGGTCTGTAGTGCTAAACGATTTTCTAAAGCCCGCCTGTTCCTTTGGTTGATGGTCTTCAATGTCGTTGTTGATTCTTTCAAGCAAACAGGTAGCAAAGAGCTTGTATAAGCATGGCATTAAGCTTATAGGGCGGTAATTTCCCACATCAGTTGGATCGCCTTTCTTATAGAGAAGTATTATTTCCGACTCAGTCCATGCCCGTGGTACCTTTTCTTCTGTGAGAATTTTATTGAACAACCGAGTTAATGGTGTAATAATTACTGTTTTAGCTAATTTAATAGCTTCATTTGATATTCCGTCGGAGCCCGAACTTTTGTCGTTTTTTAATTTTTCCAGCTTTGTTAATATGTCAGACTCGTGAAATCGTGAAATTTCTGCAATTTGGTTCTGGGTGATTGAGGTTTCCCTTTCTTTGTGGTATGAGTCTTCAGGGGCACTGTACAGGTGTCTATAGAAATCTGTAGCTGTTTTGATGACGTCACTGCGACTCTGGTGTTTTGGAGACTTAGAATTTAGGGATGGAATCCACTGTTTTTCTATGGCTAGTTCTTTCATGGCCTTTTTCATACTTCCAGAAGATTTTAAATGTTTTGTAAATATAGCTTCTCTATGATCTTTATAATTTTTCTTTATTTCTTTGTGCGTAATTTTAAATAACCGTGTGAGTTCTGCCTTCTCGTTGTGACTTAGTTCGGTTTTGTGCATTAGTTGATTTCTTTGTTTCATAAGATTTCGCGTACTTTCTGTTAATATCGTTGGTTTGTGGATTTGTTTGTTTCCACTTTGGTTCTGTAAACATTTCTTGATAGTTTTTTCTAATTTCTTGTAGAAGGTGGAAACACTGGAATTTTCATCTTCGTACAAGTCAGGCTCAAAGCTTTTTAGTTTGGACAGAAATTCTGAACGCTCTTCATTTGTTTTTAATAGATTTTTCAGGTGTGAAAAGTGTTTCCTGCTCTTTTTCATTGTTTTTAATGCAACAGTGCCTCTTAGCATCTTATGGTCGGTTGGGAAATTGGTAGTTATGGTTTCATAATTTGTGAATATTTGTGGTAAATTGGATAAAATAAAATCAATTTCATTTTTTGTTTTTCGGTCAGGCGAAAGCCATGTCCATTTTTTGTTCTGTCTCTTTTTAAACAATGTATTAATTACTACCAACTTCTGTTCAAAGGCATATTGGAGCAGTCTTTCACCACGTTTATTTCTGGAACCGTATCCGTATTTACCGGTAATCAATGACTCGTCCTTAATTGGTAGTCCGATTTTTGAATTGAAGTCGCCCATACATATAACATACTTTCCTGCTGTTTCATGGGCTTGCTGTAATTCTTGGTAAAACTTTTCAACATTTTCGTCACTGGCGCTCTCTGTTGGGGCGTAAACTTGTATTAGAGTGATATTAAAATTCTCGAATTTTAATTTTAATACGCATACTCTCTCTGAGATTCCAATATAGCTGTCTATGTTTAGCTTGAACTCCTTTTTAATTAAGAATCCGACGCCATATTGACCGACAGTTTGTCCCGTAAAGCACATAATATGGTCGTCATCCTCTATAATTTTTGTGCCCACGCGACGTATTTCAGCCAAGCCTACGATGTCATAATTAATGTTTTTGAGCGCTTCTTTTAATTCTAGTAATTTTTCTGTTGAGCTTAGTGATCTGATATTGTATGTGCATATATTTAGCTTTCTTGTATGTTCTTTTTTCTCTGGAGGGTTAGAGTCGCATATCCCCGCGGTGACAAGCCGTTCTGGGGATGGTTGTGGGGCTGCTAGTTGCTATTGTTCAGTTTGAGCATCACTCAGGGTTAGGGTTGAAGCAGGAGTAGGAGGGGGACAATAACTTGTCTCTGTATCCTTTGGTACTAAGAAGCTTCTCATATCTGTTCTACTTTTTTTGGATGTGCGTTGTGGGAATGATGTTCTGTTTTCTTGATATTGTGTAAAAGAGCTTTGGCTCTCTGGTGATTTCGATGGTTTTCTTTTAGAGTTCTGTTGGTTGTTTTGATAGGATTTTCTTTTTTCTAAGTAAACAATTTTATCATGTCTCAAAACAGCATTTTTGCCTTGGCTTCTTGCTATATCTACTTCTTTTTGTAATTCTTTCCGTTTTTCCATGACCTGTGGTGAGAAATCTTCCTTTATGTAGTAGCTGGTTCGTTCTAGTTGTTTTTTTCTTTTTAATATTTTTATTTTCATGTTTAGTTTACAAAATGTAATTTTTACAGGTCTTGCTTTTTCTCCTTTTTTTCCCAATCTTATGGCAGATTCTATATCATATGTAGTACATTCTGCGGCAAGGTATTCTTTGAAAATTGAGATAATAATTTTTTCTAAGTCTTCATAGCTTTTTATACTAACACAATACTGTGTTCGATTTCTCATAAAGTTTATATTTTTGCCGCAATTACAAATAAAAAATTTTACCCTGTTTTTGAACATGTTTTGACAGTTTTCCGTTCACTCTATTGTGACCCGAGCGTATCAGCTTTTACGGGCGGGAATTGCGTGAATCGATAAAATTGGGTCTTGTAAGCCTCTTAAGTAGAAATAAAGTATCTTAAAGGAGCCTTCTAAGACAATACTACTATTATAGGTACCTACCAATGTTGGCCGCCAAGCAGTAGGTATTTCCTATTTGCTAAGGTAGGTGCCGGTAAAATGTCCGGCTCACGAGTCTCAAACCACTTCCAGGTGTTGTTGCTGACTAAGTATATTATGCGGAGGGAGCTTTATCAAAACTAGATTATCCAATAAACAAACACCGAAATATTATAATTAAAAAACAAGTTATTTTTCAGCGAGTGTACATAATATTTTTACGAGATTTATAAATAACTACATGATGTGCGAGGTGCCAGCAGACGTGTGCAACGCACACACACATGCTCACCCACACAGGCGCGCGCGCAGGTCGTGTTATCTGTGCGCGATACGCGCGGTCAGGGGCCAGGGGCGCGCGCGCTATAGCCATGAGTTAGTACATCCCTAACTTTGTAGAAACTGCTAGAATTTTTTTAGTATCCAGGTAGGTATTTTTAAACAACGTGTTCGATGATCGTTACTATAACTCTGGAAATCGTTTGGAAATAATTAACTTGCGGCATAACTTTGATGGAAAAAATATAATTCAACTTGGTTCCAGATGTGCAAAAGTACCTAAGTCCTGTAGGTACAGCTTTCATCTTTCAGCTTGAATCTTTATAAAACCCTTCACATCTAAAAATTGCATTACGTTACGTACCTACCTACCTAAGAGAATACGTTAATGAGATTGAGTTGATAAGACTAAAAGAGAAAAGCAATAGTTCATGTGTTAATCATGACCTATGCTGGCGCTGTGTTCGCACACGTCAAGGCATCTCGAATCCATAGGATGCAAATCATTCAAAACAGGTTTATGCGAAAGGCCACGGGAGCTCCCTGGTACGTTCGTAATGATCGCCTGCACTTAGATTTAAAACTGCCTACCATCCAGCAGTGCTTGAAACGCGCCTCCAAGCGCTTCTTTGACTCTGCCCCGAACCACCCGAATCCTCTGGTGGTATCGGCCGCCCGATACACCCCCTCTCAGATTAGCAAAATTCGCCGCCCGAGGCATGCTTTAAATACTCCCGATGATGCTATCACCTTACTGCAAGAGAGCAGCAGGGAGACCAGCACTCTGCGTAGGTACAAATACAGACCGGCGCCACTCCGACCTCGCCGACGAGGCCCGTCGCGACGTCCCCATCACGACCCGAGTCCGCCGCCGCGTATGACTCAGTCCCCTAACCGACCCTTGCTCGAGCCAGCCCGCGCTGAGCCTGTAGATTTAAATATGTCCCTAAATCATATTAATCCGATCCAGCTAGTAGCCCCTCCCTCTAGTTGTCCTCCCCCCAGCGACGCCCTAAGCCGAGGTCCGTACCCCAGTAGGGGGTGCCCTTAGCGTGTGGTCGCTTAGTTTGTAGTTTTTATTTAGTTTTAAGCCTGGCTGGAGGCATTTGTAAGTCCTCACCAGATGACCGGTTAAGCAGTGACGGCTGTTAGAAGCCAACTGCGAGAGGCCCTTCAAAAAAAAAAAAAAAAAAAAATCATGTGTTAAGATTTAGGTAGGCACGTAATATTTTCCAAAATCCCTATAATAATGGCGTACCTATCTATGAATGGCACCGTTAGCGCGGTGCGCGTACGCAAATGCACCGATATTCCACACCGATACGTCGGGTTGTATGAATGAGTGCGGCAGATAACGCACACACGCACACCAGTGTCACGTACACGCTCGTGCACACCCACAGGCATGCGACGGACGGACGTCGTCGGTGCGTTATCTGAAGTGACGGGAATTTTACCTTATTGCACCGATAACAGATCTCATCCAGCTGCTGATTGGTTCACCGATCGTTAGGCTAATGTGATACGGAATTGTTAGAAATGTAAGAAGTTATATCAGCTGCTAATTGGAGTAAAGTCTGACCTAGATTGACGTAAGTAAGCACCTTCATGACACCGAAGTAGAGACCTCGTGTCATATAAGAACTGTTCTGGAATGATTACAACAGATAAAGAGACAAAATATTCTCTGTGACGACGATACGAGACGATAATAATTGGCTGACATGAATGAAGTTCAATCACAATCTACGAATATGATACTATGTATTTACGTTATGACTTGCTAGTATACCTACTGAATATTGATAGTTGAATACATAGCAAAATAATGAAATCGATACTCGGAGAAAGGGAAATACTCGTATATTTACGATTCGTACCCACTATTCCATATTTAAGCTAGGTAATCGAGATGTTTAGTTCGTTAGAGGAAGTGTTAAACTATCGTGTTATTTTTTAACTGCTAAGAATATACAATAAAGAAACACACGTGATGATAATACGGCACACATTCGTTATAATATGTATTTGAATAAGAAATCAAAAACAAGATAAATATTTGGACAACATTAAACAAATTTAAACCTTTTAAATTATGTATATTTTAAACTAAAGAATATTTCAAAGGCGTGCTTCCGTGGGTGCTATACCACGCACATTATGATACCTTGGTGTGACCCACCTGTTTCAGTAAATTTGTCTAAAAATAAGGGGCGTTAACGTAAAAAGCTTTTTATACTAGTTGAATGTTTGAATAAAGCTGTCACATTGACGTGTTTATAGAGCGCTTGTCACTGCGACGTACAGGGACGGACTGGGAAACGCTCGCATAGTCTTAACTAGTTTCTTTCAAGTAACAATAAATGACTACTTTTAATTGTAATTCGTTTTATGCCATGCAGTAATAACCACATATTTAACTGAGTTAATGTCACATTCGACTAGATATCAGTTACTACATAGAAATAACATGCCAAATAAAATATAATTGTTTTAACACCCGCATCAAAACTTATTCTTTTTTACTATCGAAATATGACCTAGCTCATTGTAACATTAACCTATCACTGTTATTAATTTATTCGTTGAAGGTGTCGTGCGTTCCTGGATCCGTGCGCACGCACTAGGTAGGTAAACATGGCTGCCAACAATCCAATAACTCGCGACGTTCAGCCGTCAGTCGTCACATCAATAACGGGCGCATTGCACAACGCACGTCCATTGCGCGTAATCTATGCGCTTCACCTACACAACGCGCTAACGCGACCATGCAATTATTATAACTGTGTAAAGCGGCTCATTCATTGCCACTTATTGTCGCAAAGTGTACATTTAATTGCAGGTTTTTCAAGTTGCTGATGTTCATGGGCGGTGGCGGTCGCTTATCTACCTTCAGACTAAGCGCAAGCCAGTTTGGCCCAATTTCACAAAAAATGAACATTGTTAATAGAACTCTTACAAAAAGGAGTTTACCTAAGCTAAGCAAAGAGTTACTGATGCCAAACCTATGAGTCAGATCTGAGGAAGAATACTTATCCTATTAATAAGTACAAGTTTGAATTTTAACTTGCCTTCAATTTCTTATTTGGATGCTACGGTATCCGGATTACAAAATCGGTTAGTGAATAGTTATCTTTATACGCCCACCATCCGCAGTGAAGTAAGAGCATTGTTTGATAACTTATTTAACTAGGACACGAATTAACAGATGTAATATCCTCCATTAATATTACGGTACATTCAAATAAATTGTTCAAAAGTCAGAGTAAACTTGTGTAAAGTTTATAAAAATACTTTTGATCCGATCAGGATCACTAAAAACTTCCGTGGGTAGGTACCTACCTAATTGTTTATCAATAACTAAACAATACTCTAATAATTGTTATTATTTATTTAAAAAGCTTCGTTTATTAGGGGTCACTAGTCAGTAGATAACTTCCGTACGGCGGAGAAAAGATAAATCTTGTGGTCGGTATGACGATTTGCGTTAGGTATTTCAGCCAGCCACGAAAAAAAACCTACTAGTACCTACTAGGTACCTATAATAATGACGAATGCATATTTTACCCTTACGTCGTCTTGGGTAAAATTTCAACTAAATATGGTTTTACTGTAATTAAACTATGATATAAACACCTAGTAGGTACCTAAATAATTACAAAAAGATAGGTACGGTACCTATTTAAATAATAAAGCTCTCTTTTTTTAATCCGGTCCCGTCAAACTACCACACAAAAGCTATTTGGTTAGTTTAAAGGACATCGTCAACACTATCATTATAAACATTCGATGAGCAAAACAATAAAAACCACATATCTGGCACCTCTACAATTTGCAAATAGGTAGGTATGTAGGTAGGTATAGAGATTATTCCTATTATGTGGATAACCCATGTTTAATATAATCAAAAATCACCCATCTACCCAATGACGTATCATTGCATCTACCTACCTATATTTCACATGTTGGTTGTCAACAATCGATTTTTCCACCATATTCGTAGTAAGTCTTTTTTTGAAAAGATCCTTGGCGCATTCCTCATTTAAAGAAAGATTATTCGGAAAAGGTTGCGTAGAATCTCCTACTTAAGTTTTTTTTGGAAGCCTAATAAATATAATAATTTCTGCAATTATAATCTATTGCTAATTCCCATAATTGAGTAAATAGGTATGGTCCATTTCAATAGAACTTGTAAACTATGTAAACAAACTTTCTATACAAATTCATCAAATTTTGACAGTTGGCCATACTGACATTGTTTACAAAGTTAACAAATTCAATTGAAATGGACCCTAGTAACAATATCGATGCAGGGCGATGATATAATATAACAGGACGTCACTGGACGCATTGGGGAAACCTTGTTTTATAACAACATGTTTGTTGACATATATCTACCTACTGTAAATACCTATGTGAATGACAAGATATTACAGTTCCTACCCACAATTGTTCATTAATTGGATAAATCTAAATGAATAGGTAGGTACCCAGTTGTAGGTAGGTAGGTACTTTCCGCTTCACTTCCACGTTGGGACAAGGTAGTCAAGTCTTTTTTTTATTAGATTATTTTGTTAATACATTTTCTTATTAGCATAAAACAACAGCCAAAATGTAATAATATTAAGGGCGGGTTGCTTCAAACCATCTGTATCCGTAAGTCAGTACGTAATCGTTAAATCAGTATGAAATTGTCGTACCTACAAGCCGCCATATTTGACGGTTACAGATACACGTAACCGTAAGTTGAAACAACATGGCCTTAGTAGATACCTAATCTATGTGTGTTTTTATATCACGAAAAAATTATTGCGTCTCTAATTACGCATAGGGTGATATCCTACTATAATATTATAAACGCGAAAGTTTGTGAGGGTGTAGGTATGTATAGAAGTTTGTTAGGTACTCTTTCACGCAAAAACTTCTGAACAGATTTTTATTAAACTTTACAGTAACGTAGCTTAGCATAATAGCATAATCGGCCTATAATGTTCCCACTGCTGGGACACAGACCTCCTCTCTGTGAGAGGGAGTGGGCCGTACTCCACCACGCGGGCCCAGTGCGGGTTGGTGGACGTCACATGTCTTCGAATTTTTGGTTCTAGGACATGCCGGTTTCTTCACGATGTTTTCCTTCACCGTTAAAGCAAGTGATAATTAATTTCTAATACGCACATAACTTCAAAAAGTCAGCGGTGCGTGCCTCGGGATCGAACTTGAACCATTCGCCGTGGGAGGCACATGGTTAAACCACTAGGCTATCACTGCACTTACAACACTTACAACGTAGCTTAAACATCAGAATAAAACATGGGCTACTTTTTATCCCAAAAACGCGGGCGAAGCCGCGGATGGAAGCTGAAGTACCTACCTAAGTATTTAATATTTTACAATTACTTAAGAAACGAAGCAAACAGCTAGTTAGGTCGTGAACCTGCCAAGTACGCAGATTCGAAGTCGATTAAGGAAAACAGGTCACTTCAATGTGCGTGCGTGATAGTGTAAGTACCTACCTACGTAGCTTTGAGCGATGTTTGTTGAAAGTATCTACGTAAGTAGGTTTAGATGTAGGTAGATAACCAATCATTTTCCTTATATTTTATATCCAACTTCTCGGTTCAAAATATTAAAATTTTAATTATTATTTCACACTATTAATTTCAACAAATGAGCCAGGAATTTCCCATAGGTAACTATGTGTTTTAAATTAGGTAAGTAGGTACATAGATGCTTCTCTAAAAATGTACATCTACACAAACATACCTACTTACCCGTCTATCAGACTTTATTCAATAGTTTTACATCGTTGATGCATTATTGTGCGACAATTAAAATTAATAATACGGTGTGGTAATCAATTGGAATTAGAATAATTACATAATTTTATGGTTTATGTAAACAGCACAGGCTGGTAAAACCCCCAGATAAGCCACTGCGCGCGTACCATACGTACGTCGACCTACACAGAATACCTATAATAAAATAAATGATAATTATTTCCACTACCTACAAGACTTACAAACAACCTACGTAGATCTGATTTAATAGGCATGTATTGTCAATCTAAATAAAAAAAAACCGGACAAGTGCGAATACGACTCGCGCCCTAAGGGTTCCGAAATATGCAATAGCGCCATCTATAGGGTGCCGTTTTTCCTTTTGAAGTACGGAACCCTAAAAAGGGAAGTTAAAACGTAAAGTAGGATTCCGTAGCAGAGTACATATTATGTATTTCAGTTTGAATAATAATAATTATGAAATAGTTACCTATTTTTACAGTTGGCATAGCTCATGAAGATACATATAGGTACACCCATACCTACATCCAGAAATATTTTCATGCAAGAAAATATTTTTGTTCATCCCTCAGTTTCATGTATGGCTACATCTCATGTATACCTACTTACTACCCTCCTTTATCAATGGTTGATAGAAGACTAGATGTCTTCCTTATAAACCACTATAAAGTTGGTAACCACCTACGAAATTTCATCTATAAAGCGCTGATAGTCTCGGGGTTCTCTTCAAAAATTTTTGGAGTGTTTTATTCGAACTCGCCGCACAAAGTGGCGGTATTTGGAGCGGCTGCGGCGTAAGCGGCGCTTGTCACGGATTTTGTGGCCGTTGCAAGTAGCGAAAAACCTTATAGATTATAAGTAGGTAAGGGAATTAATTTCCATCTTTAACCCGTAGGTAGCTATATCACTGAACCATATCGACATCTACGCGAAGAAAACATATTTATCGTAAACATATACCTACCTATGACGCCTGATCTATTTCCTGCAAACAGGCTGACCCGCGATAGCGTCTGAAACACGATTATAACAACAACAAACGTCAAAACTGTAAGGTTAACGCCTCGTACTGCGTCGTATTTAATTGAGCCTTGTCGAAACGGGGCCGGGGTTGTTCGGCGCTCGCTCCCGGCTAGGTGTACAGGCCTCTATTGCCGCGATACGGAGGTCGCAGGGTTCGCGCGATATCGTTGTTACCTCGTTGCGGTGTAAGGCGCTGACGTCAATCGGTACCCTATTTGTGAGTATTATCTGCGCGATAACGGTGGCGGAGGTGAAGGATCGCGCGGATACGCAACGTTCACGTGTTGTCGATCACATCGCCGTATTCTGCGAAGATGAGATAACTTGATTGATTGCTCTTTGTTCGGCATGATTGTGATGCGCGGAAAGTGGGCCGACACCGGTAATGCGTACTCTTTAGCATTTAGTCTGCAATTGTATTGTAAAGTGGACACACGTACCTACTAAACGTTGACTAGGTACGTGTTTTAGTTTACAGTAGCATCATTATTCATTTCTAAATACCTAAGTAAATACCTATAAATGGCTACTTAACAAATGAAACGCTTAAATACCTTTATAAAAAACCGGACAAACTTAATTTTGTAGGTAGGTATATACATTTTTTTATGTCGTAAGTAGGTATTACCTACTACAAATAAATAATTTTCGTTGTGCTGTAAATACCTACAATGATTCTGAATACGTACCTAATCTATTTATTATAAGTTATAAGAGTTAGATGTTTTCGGTATTTAAACCACGAGCATAAAATTATTATAGGTAGGTACCTAGACCTACCTAACTACAGTCAAGTTAGGTAACTTTGAATACAACTGTTTAAAGATTTTCAATCCTTTTTTTCTCAAAATATTTACGGTCAAATACATCAATTATAGTTCGTTTCCGGAGTTATCTATGTACTTACATAATTATGGACATAATACCTACCTACCTATTTCTGAGTTAGTAGATAGGTAGGTAGATACCTATCTATATCCTTTGTAAGCTTTAGGTACTACATTAACTGTTCTGGTTATAATCATGGACTGTTTATTAAAATATGAAAAGCAGTTAATACCTAGTTCAAATAAGTTCATCGGAATGACGCCTACTAAAATCTACCACAATAATATCTAAACTTTCTAAATTAAACAGGTACTTATAAACGTACATAACTTCTATAATAAAAGGAAATGAAATATTTTACTTAAAAATCTGTCAAGGTTTTTAGTAAAATATTTCAAATAAACCTTCCTTTGGCAGTACAATATACCTAACAAAAGTTGTGGCAATATATCAAGGTATTGGTACAGCGGCAAGACGCTCAATTTCCACCTTCGGCACAGTTGGCGAGCCTCCAGCGCGCTCCTGTCGCGGCCGCTCGCACAGCGCCGCCCGCGCTCTCGCACGTTAACTATAACATATTTGTTTATATGCTCACTAACATTAACCCACCTATAAAACACTATTAGTACCTATTTACATGATCATTTCACACATTCCTATTTACTACATTAAACTAAAGAAATCACAATATACTTGAAAACGTTTATGACACGAATAGAACGGTGTTTTAATAATCTTTATAATATATGTCACTGCGCTCGTAAATATTAAACAGAATGGATATAGCTCGACGAATGATATCTGTATTATTAAAACAGAATGGCGTTACAAAAACGTGATTTTACGACAATCTTGGTTTAAGTCTATTGTCAACAAACAATAGACGTAAATCAAGACTAGAGCTAAACAACATTTTGTAATGAGGCTGACTTTGATTTTAATTTAGTGTGAACCTACACACCGCGCCGTATTCAGCGGCAGCAAAAGCATTGAGGAACTAATGGAGATGATACGCAACAAGACGATTCCTATGTTGAGATTATGATTGTGACTGTCAGTGACGGAAATCGAAACAAATGATGACGTTGGAAGCAGACTGAAAACTTGCCTTCTGAGAGTGGTAGCACTGCTGCACTGGTAACTACGAGCAATACCTTCTATTTGAGAAAAGCCAAAATAAACTGCGGCAATGAGGTACCTACTGGTAAACAAATACATAGCTCTAGAATGTATCTAATCTCTAAAATATTTCAAACCTAGGGTTCTCCATGCCGCACTATTAATTATAAGTATATTATTATTATCCTATAGCAAGTCAACAGCACCCTTCCCTCAAATCATCCCAAGAGTGTCAAAATAAAAGGTCGTAGCGGCAATTGGCAAGTGGCTTCATAATTATTGCGGGGCGACAAGCGGCGCGGGCGCGGCCGGAAACCTACCGCAATAAAGGTTCGCATCGGCGCATTGTTTTATTGCGCCGGAAGCGAGTCGCGCCAGCGCGCCGCACCACCACATACGCGACAGTATAAGGGGCAATCGACAACCGGTTGCCACAACACAACAGACAAAATTAGTACGACATACAATGGTAAACCTTAAAAAATAATCTACAGTTTGTGATTATTTTAGAGTTCACTTTCAGACGGCAATAGTACAACGCCATATGTTGAGTAAATACTTATCTAAAGTTATCTAGATACCTAGGTACATTCAGAACCTCGTTATTTTAGCTAACTTCGGTCGTCGAACGATGACGTTGGCATTATTTTTTTCTTCTCTTGCATCTTTACTTAGGGTTATTAAAATTGAGTAAGAAAGAAAGAAAGAAGAAAACTTTTGACTACAGACTATCGCACAAGAATCGCTAAAGAATGCTCCACAATAAGGCGTCGCGGAAGATGTAGCGCGTTCCTTGTAATTGCGTACCTCGATGGGTGCTTTCGAGAAAAACTGGCAGTTGGGCGTCTGTGCGGGCGGCCCCGGCGCACCCGGAGCGTTGCGAATGGTGTGTCATCCACGTGCCAACTGCCTGCTTTAATGTCGCAGATCTGACAACCGGCTTTGAGGGTGAGATATGAGTAAGAAAAAAATACAAAACTACAAGAAAGACTTTATATTACAATAGGCAATTTATGATAAAACTAACCCTGCTAACATTCGTGATTCATTCGTATTCAATTATGTCGAAATCAGTTCGTCAAACATTGATCTTTTGACTCTACAATATTTACTTATCAATATCCTTAAAAATTTGATCGTTAGGAATTCCAGTAAAACAACGTTGTTGAATATAATTAAGATAAGTTACCTACTTACTCAATATTCATAATAATTGAATAATCAGACGAACTTACCTTAAGTGAAGTCCGATTATAATTTTATGAACGGTGATCTGAAATATAATTTATAACGATGTAGTAATCTCCATTCGCTAGTAATGACATCGCGGTTTAGAGGTGATGATTTTTTTGATATATGGAATGGCAACCCTGCTTTGACACTTTTTTAGAGATAGCGTTGCTTTGTTGGCCCATTCGACAAGGGACTGTTATTCCAATACAGGATGGGCTGGGTGGGTAATTATATTTCAGATCACCGTTCATAAAATTATAATCGGACTTCACTTAAGGTAAGTTCGTCTGATTATTCAATTTTATTTCACGGTGATCTGAAATATAATTTATAACGATGTAGCTGTTTAGAGTATTAAGTCGACATGGGCTAGTATTATTTTGACTAAAAGGAGAAAACAGCTTTATAAGAAGCAACTTTTATTTGAGGTTTGAGTATTTGCTTAAGTACTCATAATATTATTAGCACTTCTGCTGAATTTAGTTTATATACTTAATCAGTATTTATCAAATAGCAAATAACTTAAAACATTCCACAATAATTACATAAACTTTCAAAAGAAAAGCTCCATTAGGTAGCTTAGCTTAGAAATAATTATTATTCAAAATAAATAATATTTTATATATTTCTTCTTGATATTTTTATGAATCTTGTATCATAATAACTTAATTAAATACTTTGGTAAAATTTATTAGACAAAGTACTTATAAATAATAATTGGCCAATTACCGTTGTCATAATAACTAAACCATAACACTATTTTTAAATATTTGAAAATATAATTAACAATAAACCTTTGAACGTTAGGTAAACATAAACGTTATACCTATATTTATTTTATGTGAACGCAAAAAGCTAGGTAGGTATAACTTTATGTTGGAAGTAAAGACAGCATTAATAAAGCTGTCATGTGGAACATTACATGTGGAGCAATTAACTTTTACATCACGAAATTTCGCAAACGTGAGACAGGTGTCCGACCAACCTGCCATTTTCCTAATGGTAAATATTTAATATTTAATTTATTAATTAATATTTGTGAATATTATTGGTGAATATTTTTGTGTTGACTCCGCTTTCCTTCATGTTCATGACTGATTTAATCCACTTTCTAATTGTTTGTTTGGATCTTATTAATTTGTCTACTAGTTAATAGCAAATACCTATTTTTCATCATTCCTAATAGTTGATGTTTGCCCAATGTTTGTTTTAAAGCTCTAGCTGGATAAACTACGGGGTTTTGGTCACAAAATGGTAATTTAAGTGATGAAGTTGATATTTTTATAAGATCAGAAATTTTTATGTAGGTACCTATATGTATAATGTTTTGATACATGGATGTATCTTCTATTTTAATTACCGACAAAGTCTGCACCCTTTGAGCAGTAGCAAGAGCTAATTAAGTGACAAGCTTTTTACTTAATTTTCCTAAATTTAAATCCTTATTAACGGCCTAATTTGTCAGGAATCTTAGCACTATCGAAGGATCCCAAGTATTAACATACTTACAAAGTGGGTTTAATTCTATAAAGGCCTTTAAAGAAAAGCTTTATGCCTGTGATCGTCACTACCAAACTCTTCATTTATTCAGAAGGCAGAGTGCCGATCTAGCAGAATTTAACGAGCCGTAGGCTAGATTTCTTTTATTATTTCATTGAGTTAATTTATTACATCCGGTATTGAATCTGTATAGATTTCTATCCCGTGGGGTTTGCAGAATGACTACCAGCTCTTGCATGTTGTGTTGTATTGCTTTAACATACCTGGTGAAAAAAGATGATAACATAATATTTTGTGAGCCTTCTGGCAAACCTCTGCATCTGAATGTTTCCCGCAGAAGATGTTCACTGCCAGAGTAAGTGAACTGCTCAATGGGTGTTCTGTACTGGAAGGGCATAGTAACAATTGTAGTTAGTAGGTAGAACAATTAACCGGCAGGTTGAAATATTGCTGGTTTGTACCCATCAACATTTTTGCCAATGGGGTACCATGGCTGAAAAGCACCATAGGTACTATGGCTGACAAGTCCACAGGGAAGTCTCCTTAGCTTTGTCGTTTTTTATTTTTTAGACATTTTGTAATTAACGCAAAGGGTGGAAATGCCTAAAAGAAGTACCTAGTATATTCTATCTATCTATCTATCTAGTTGCTACAGTGTAGTGTAAAGGGATCTATTTGAAATGCATATACATATAGGTCTCTATGTCATGATACACAGGTATGTTTTTGCATTTTGCGTTAATCCTGGTAGCAAATAAATCAATAGGTAGGTACTTGGCTTGCCTAACCTTCTCTCAATTTGATTGAATGCATATTCTATTAATAATCCCCACTCAGAGTCAATGTTAGTCAAATTTCTTTATTCCTCATCTGCAAAATTATCTTTAGATTTTATGTAAGATGCCTGAATTGATATGAACATTTATAGCTTTGCACCAATCCCATATTTTTCTACTAACATTATTGAGATGTGGAAATTGAACCCTAAGTACCCGTTTTAATAATGCATGTTATGGTGGTGGTGTTGTCAATCCGAAGAAGAATATCAGTTATTTTTTGATTTTGCAAAGCATTTTAAGCCAAAATATACAGCCATTAGGTCTAAGTGGTATATGTGATATTTTGATTATGACCATAGGACTCCAACACTCTCACCATTGCAATGAACCCCCAACCTGATAGAGAAACATCTGTATACAGATACACATGTGAATCGAGATTTATTGGCTTAAAATGTTTGCTGTTATGCGTTATGTTATCCGTCCACCACTGGAGGTCTGACATTAACATAATATAGTTGATGATTTAGTCTTTTGACTTAGTTAATGCCAAGTATTTGTATATACCATACCATATAGTGTGGCTGGGCATGCTGCTACTAAAGTGCCCAGTAACTTGGCAAATTCTTTTATTTAGCATTTTGTAATTTTAGGAATTATAATTATATTTCATTTTCCCAAAGGTAGCTCAAGGTACAATGACATAAGGTTTCTAATCCAAGAGATTTGCAATATTTACTAGGCAAAGTGTTGGTTTTTCAAAATTAATAATGAAGCCCAAGCACTTCCGAACAAAAATATTATATGTTTGGCTGATACATCAATAATCATCAATATGGATTGTAGATAGGAAGCCTAAATTTCTTAGATTACCAACCACTGGTTTTAATAATTTGGTGAACACAATCGGTGCCATACACAACCCTTAAGGTAATGCTGTAAATTCATATAAAGTTTCATCAAATTCAAAATGGAGGTACTCCCTATGTTCATTGGCTTTATGTGCTAATAGGTATGATACCTACCATAAGATCTATGTAACACATACAATAACCATGATCAATTAACCTTATTGCAGTCCTTATATTATCCTCTGTAGTTAATGGCTAACTTCTATGAACTTATTCAAATGATTTAGTACCAATATGTATTATGTTATATTTAGTATAAATATTTGTATGCCATTAGGTTTAGGTACAAATAAAATCTTTGAAATGTATTCTCTTTGTATGACAGCATGGTGTCATAGCCCCCAACTGTAAAAGATTTTTACTATTTTATAAATTATTTTTAGGGGCTATATTTTGATGAGGATTAGACATAAAAGGAATATAATATCCTTTAATTCACTACAATATAGTGGGGTCATTTGTCAATGACATCCAAAAAGCAAAGTAGTTTTAAATTAGCAGCATGTACCTTATGTCCTGCTGAGTTTGTGGTGGGCACCCCGGGTTCTCTCGGAACGCTGTGGGTTGTAGGTCATCTTGTGGTGCGAAGGCTGTGGTTGGCTTCATGGCCCACCTCATGTCATCGGCTTGGCTGGTTGGTGCTGATTCATTTGTTGGGATGAAACACTCCTGTTTCCTATGTATTATTTGTGATCTTAGCTGCTCTCCATAGAGAAGTTCATTTTTGGTTGTATTATGAGTCATTTCTAGGAAATGTCTAACTGGGGCCACTAGTGACCTTCTTGTTTAGTTTCAATTTTTCCACCGAGATTTGAGCATGTTTTTTCTATAGAGTCATTAATTATGTTTGACATGGTCTTGTCTACAAATTGGTGCAGTACCCATTTGTTTCTGCTGGTAAACAATACACTTGTCTCTAATCTTCCCACTTTCAGAGATCACTGCCCCTACTTTTCATATAGTAGGCATCCAGAAGTTGACAGATTACAGGCAAATTATGCAATTTTAGGATGTCATCTCTCCCCATCTTAGATCATGTTATATGTATATGTTAGTTCCAACATTTACAATTATCATTATTTAGGTAATAATACTTTTTTATTTTATTTGATCACTTCATACTCTTGGCCCAGCAATTGTAATGACTCTTCATTCTGCTTCTGGCGGTTCCAATTGTTGTTCAACCTCTCGGGTCTGGACATTTTGGGTCTCAGTCTGATCCCCAAGGGCCAAGTTTTGAGGGATGAATTCACACTGACCGATGACTTCATCTGAAATATGAGAAAAACCTTGGAGGTTTTCTCAAGAGCATTTTGCTTGCATTATACCGTATCTCGTACAGTTAAATGCGCATGTGATGACCTGTGCAAGCAGCAGAATCGGTATCTCGTACCGACAACAGAATTCTGTTTTACATCAAAGTTGGTATCTCGTACCAAAGTTGATCTTCGTGTTTAAAGTATCTCGTACCAACACGGTATATATGCTCGTTAACATAGCCAGGAACGTTCCTTGATTTCGTTGCACTGTAAATCCTGCAAAAAGACTTACCTTCATTATCCGGAGTATCGGTACGCAAGGGGCTCCGCTCACGGTCGGTAGGTACTGCGTCAATTAAGGCTGCGACTGCGGTTCCGCTCACTGTCGTGACTCCAACATTTGTTACGATGATGCTGCTTCAACTTTTTACTGGATTTACACAATTTTCTAAATAGTTTTTCTTCCGAAACCATTTTTGCATGCGATGCCGCGAACGCGCGAAAAAAGAAGTGTCAAAGCAGGGTTGCCATTCCATATATCAAAAAAATCATCACCTCTAAACCGCGATGTCATTACTAGCGAATGGAGATTACTACATCGTTATAAATTATATTTCAGATCACCGTGAAATAAAATTATACCTACCTACCTACCTACGCAATAATTTTGGACAATGGAAGCAAAATAGTAGGTACCTACGGTATGTATTTTTAGGTAAGTACCTATGCACGCCTAGACATTTCCAAAAAGGTAATGGTCTAAAATAAGAATGATCAGACCCCCTGGGTAGCTGGCCGACTAGCACTAGGGGTTTCCATATACCGGTTTTGAATTAATTGTGAAGGTGAGTAGGTTAGTAATGTATCGACGTAACGTACTCACCTTTAGAAACCAATTAAGTAATAATGCCACCTTTAAGTAACCTACTTCCTGTTATGAGCACTATTGTATGTACGCGTTCCGGTTTCCTTCCTCATAGTTAATTATACAATGGTTACCAATAACATAAGCTTCCTGATTACAATTTTGGATATAAACGTATTATAATCTAATCACAGAGGGGGGGAGGGGTCATACCGTAGCCGAAATCTTTGGAGAGGGGTTATACCGATTAATGCCGACATGCTATACCGTGAATTACCGTGTTTCGCATATTTTTGTAAAATTTTGGGGGGTTATGACCCCTACGACTCCCTCGGACCGCCACTTGACTGCACTCAGTTTTAGGAAAAACAATGGAAAAAAAAACAGGTTTAAAAAAAACCGACTTCCAAAAACTACACTAAAAACTATGAAATAAAAATGTTAAACTGCCATAAATAAAAATCTAAATGTATATTGAAGTCGGCGGGGCCTCTTCTTCAGGTTTTTACCTCTCAGCTTTTGAACAGGAAGAACGTGCGCAGTGTGTTGCTTTGCGCCTCGACAAATTAAAATTTCCTTTCATTCCTATATTTTTATGCTAGGCCCCGCCGACTTCAATATATATTTAGATTTTTATTTATGGCAGTTTAACATTTTTATTTCATAGTTTTTAGTGTAGTTTTTGGAAGTCGGTTTTTTTTAAACCTGTTTTTATTTTAATCTTTTTAGTGTAGTGTAACCATTTTTGTTGTTGTTAATTTATTACAATAAAGTATCATAAAATCATGGACAGAGCGACTTTGATCATTTATGTACTTTTACTGAGATCGATTACTTCCACGAATTTAAATAGGTACTTATATTCATAGATGTTGGTGGATGAGAGCATTTCAGTAAACAAAAACCGGGCAAGAGCGTGTCGGACCGCGCACAGTGTAGGGTTCCGTAGCAAGAAGTATTTCAGTGTTCTGACCGCAAATACAAGTTTGTATTTCATAATATTATTATGAAATATTACTATTTTTACGGTTGTCAAACTCAACATGGAAAATAGTGAATATTTCAAAAATTTATTGACGTATCTTGTTCAAACTAATTTCAATCGAAAGTATTTATTAAGTGCTATAAGCTTGATTTTTTTCAGATGTTTCGATAGCGCGGTTGGAAAATTACAGGGGGGGGGGGACACATTGTTAACGACTTTGGGAGCTCCTAGTTCACTCAATATGCACTTAAATAAAAAAAGTATTTAGAAACCTTCATGTTATTTTCAAAGACCTATCTAATGATACCCCACATGGTGGGGTGCGCGAAAATATTTTTTTTCATCCCTCAGTTTCATGTATGGGAGACCCCCCTAATAATTTTATTTTTCGTAATTTCACTATAGGCCTTAATGGCGGCTTACAAAAGACATCTACCTACGAAGTTTCATACAAATTGGTTATGAACTGTAGATTTGACGAGGGTGTGACAGACGGACAGACGGACAGACAGACAGACAGACAGACGGACATGACGAAACTATAAAGGTTCCTAGTTTTACTACGGAACCCTAAAAACAGTGTTTTTTCAGTTTGTAATAGCAATAGGCTCGCTCCCTAGCCTTCTATCAAATGCGACTTAAGCATGAAAAAATTGTGTGTACTATACACCTCTGTCTAACCTTGCGGGAAATATCGGCGTGATGTTATGTATGCATAATATCGAGATCGATTGCGTTCAGGAATTCATGTATCTACACAATATCACTTTTTCATCATCGTCATGATGTCATCAAGATACACCAAAAATACCATTTATTACACCTGGTTAAAAATCTACTCAACCAAAGTTAATAAAATTTATATGGGACCACCTCGCGAGCTTCTTCTACCATATGAAAAAAGAATCACGTAAATCGGCTCATAGACCACGGAGTAATCGGTGTACATACATGAAAAAAAAAAAAAAAAAAAAAAAAAAAAAAAACCAACCGAATGCAGAACCTCCTCCTTTTTGGAAGTCGGTTAATAATTATTTGTTGGTAGATACAGTTGTGATAGTTATATAGGTGTAGGTACCGCACCGCGACTATTTCAGCCGCGTCACACCGAGGGCGGCCGCGGAGCCGCACTTTATAATTAATTAGCAAATAATAACAATAGTTAGCGGGGGGACGTCGGTTTTTATGAGTTGTAAACCACTCCGAACAATGGAGACGCATAAAACTTTTGCCGCGCTATTGTGCGCTCTGATGTGAGAATAATGTTATATTAAATTAGTGACGGCAAAAATAGCGCGATGTTAATTTAGGGGGATTACTTACAGTTACAGAACAACTACCTAACACTAATTAATGCGAAACAAAGACTCGCCAACATTTGTGTATAATTCAAGCGCGTAGCACGGGGACGTGCGTGGCAGAAAAAGAACTTAAAAAAAAACGAGAAAATTTTCCGGTTTTCAGATGCATTAATTGCTTCAGCGATTTTTTTTTAATATTTATTTTGCGCTGTACACGCTGTTAAATGGTATCAGTAAAAGACTAAACTTAGAAAAATTATAATGAAAACACCAATGAACATCGGAAGTCTATCTATGTAAGGTGAGAAGGCGCAAATTACCGCGCGACGTTTGAAACGCTGCCAAGCGCGCGCCGACCGCTCGGCACCGCCGCGCACCGCTCACCGTCGCGACCACTCCATACATCACCCGGCCACTTGTTAATGTTGAAATACTTCATTTATATGCGATATCCGATCATTACGCCTACACGTTTTGGCCGAGGATTCAAACAAAGTGGTAAATCCTAGACGGATAGGGCCTCTACAAATCGTTGAACACGACAACACCTATCAACGACGCGTATGTTGGTATGAACATAGATTTCCTTTACGTGATTCTAAATCTATTAAACAAGAGCGTCTTGATGATTTAAGAATACTAGGTACATGAAAAATGACGGAAAATCCTTAGGGTTTTCTACTGATGGTTTTCATTTCGATAACCAAGTTTTCTCGCATGATTCTTGATTGTATAGGTACCTACTACATTCGACAGTTACTACCTACCTACTCACAATTTTGGCATCACAAGCAGGTTTATGACGCTGTCGCACTTAACTATCATTAGCATATTAACTATGTAAAGAAGTATAATAGTAGATAATGAACATACCTAATAATACCTATTTCTGTTATTTTTACAAATATTTACCTAAGCTAAGTAAGCTTATTGTTACGTCCCCATAATGCCTTTCCATCTCATTAAAAGTATCTTTTTCATACTTTACAAACAACAGATTTACGGCTTTCGCATCCTCTCATTATCAAATCAAGTACAAAGGCTATTACTTTGACACTTCTAACAAAACACAACGCATCCTGTCAGACCATCTGGCGACGTCTTCTGCGACAACTTCTTTACAACCCACCTGAGGCATTTAAAACCTTATTGCAAAGACATAAGGGTGGTATAATGAGTAAAGTTTAAGAAGTAATTGTTTAGGACAAAGCAGGCAATAGTTAGAACAATTAGCATTTGTTGGTAGGTCCGAGACGTGACTGGCGTGGCCAGGGGTCGGCTGGCCGCCATATGTCTCGCGACACGGCACACAGGCACAATGGACACGTAGCCTTACACGTGTTACACACCAACCGACATTATTTGACACAAAGGAAATTATGTAAAGCTATAGCAAATCAACAATAGTTGGCAAGACACTTTATAGTATGAAGAAAGAGATTCACAAATGTATTCAAACTTTCGCTCAATAGCAAGTAGGTACCTACTTAGATATCTAAATATACTTAATCAAAACTTAGTGGTATAAAAAAAATATGATCACTTTTCTTCACTAACTCTCCAGAACAATCTTTATAACATCTTAATGAGAACATGATTGTAGAGTTTATCAATATTAACAATTCCCCGAATCGATACAGACAGTTAAATCTAATATCCCATCAACACTTTTAATTTAAAATATAAATACCAAATGTAAATTATCAGTTCATAGGTACCGTTGTATCCGTCGATATCCTTTCCATATGTCAAACGTTTTTGTCTCACGTCGGTCAAAAGATTAGAGAGTAGTGGTACCGATAACCTCGGGAGGCTCAGTAAGCTGATTACACTGTTTTTATACCATAGCAGTTTGTTTATCGCCACTCAAAACTGTTCGCTGATAGTTTTAAAGAGATATAATGCTATTACAGATAAGCTTTGATTGACGTATTTGGACACCTTCCAGATTTCAAATGTAAGTTTCCGCTTGGCGCTTCGGTTTTTGAGCGTTGCCGTTGGTTCGATTTTTTTTTGCCAACGAAAGTTGACCCTGGAAGAGCGCGTCAAATTTAACATTTATGAACAGTGTCACACTAAACCCAACAAGATAGAATTACCTAGTATGATTGTTGAATATTATTTATACCTATTCTATTTGACGCATAAACATTATAATTTACTAACAATCATGTTTTCCTTGATTAAGTCCACTTGCACGAAAACTCACTAAATGAGATATTTATAAAACAAATTCAAATATGTAGTATAACGGCCAATTTTCCAGAGTTGGCACTTTGGCAGAGGCTAAATGAATTTATATTTTTTTTAATTACGTAGGTCTTTTTAGGGTTCCGTACCAAAATGGCAAATCCGTCAAGTGGCATATCAAATGAAAGGGCTTGATCTGCACATTTCAAAATATATTTTCATTTTATTTTATGTCTCACAGTTTTCGACATATGATGAAAAATGTCTGAAAAAATACCATTCCCCCCCCCTTATCTCCGAAGTTTGCGGAGCGAAAAATCTGAAATAATTAGAGCTGATAGGAATTGACCCAAATATTACACCAAAAATAAAACAATGTTCGTAACTAGTACAGTTTTTACAAAATCATCAAAATTCCTTCACAAACAAACTTATGCGGTCCGGTTTTTTTCACTTTATATGTCCTAAAATGATACGGAACCTTCGGTGCGCGAGTACGACTCGCACTTGGCCGGTTTTTTTATATTTAGTGCATCTTTGTCGTCATACAATAATTATTACCTTTATTGTACTTAATTGACCACTACTCATAATATATACTTCTATAGGTACTCATAGAAAGAAGAAAGATTTTTTTGTTTATTTGTAGATTTATACCTACCGAATAGGCTCCGAAACTACTGGACCGATTTTAACCATTTTTAACCGACTTCTTTCAACAATAGAAAGCTACATTATCACTGAATAACATAGGCTACTTTTTATCCCGAAAAAATGTACAGTGCCTGTGGGACACGCGGACGTAGGACGCGGGAAGTCGCGGGAAAAGTGCTAGTAGGTACTACCTACCTACCTACATAGTAAACATGATTTTAAATTGCGTGCGCAACGGAATAATAATCATTCTTTACTTATTTCTTGTTACTTACACGTTACCATTAAAAAATAATCTCCGATCTATAAAATTATCAAAACATTCGATAAAAGTATTTAATAATATCGATTTCAATAAAGACTAATGAGTCATAAGCTCGTTTCCCACACAACACAAACAGAACTCCCACAGCATCCAAAAGTCCGTTAGGTTCGACAATAGCGGAACTAATAATAGGTGAGCACGTATGCGGGCATCGGGAACATATCGCGCGCTATCGGCTCATTATCGACACAGATCGCGATACCCGCCCGGTGCCGCACTGGCCGACCGGCAATTTAGCCGCAGCACTAGGCCCGCAGCTGCCGCCGTACGCAACAATATCGACGTCGTTACCGTTCTACTACTTCAATACTTTCCAATGTCATAGAAATAAAATCGGTTATTTTTCATGATGGTTATCTATCATAATGGTAAGTAGTTAGGTATTAACAAAACGTTGCTTATTATTCGGTAGATAGGTAAGTGTAGGTACTTATTAGCATATTTAAAGTAACAATCATGGTGGATGTACAATATGTAGTACTATTATAGTGCTCAAAATAAAATGTTACAAGCTCCCATTGGAAGAAAAGTCAAACCGAAGTAAATACCTACGGCGTCTTTTTTAAGTAATATCTACCTATATCATGCCTATCTATGTATCCGATCGGACTTTAATCTAAAAGGCCAAGGATACGTTGAATCAAACGAAATAACAGGAATTTTTATTAAACATCCCGTATTCATATATAGGTACTTAAAAGTAAGTACCTATAGCAAACGATTCAGTAATAAAGCTAATTTCCTATTATATTTAATAATAGTGCGTACCTACTTATGTTACCTATGTAAAACTAATTTACGTAAACAGCAATAGACACGTTTTACATAGAGTACCTACACGCGAACCCGCAGCGGTTCTATTTTATGTCATAGGTGTGATCGCGCGGCCGGCTGGAGCCAAATAGCAGGAATAAATTTGAAAATTATTGTCAGCGATCAATACGTTCGCGACACGAATATGACAACTAAGCATTTACAGACCTAATTCATATCGCAAGCTATATTCTGACTCTTGTATGAACCGGTATAATACCTTTGAACATTACATGTCTAAATTTCAGTGGAACAGTCCTAAAAGCACGCTTTGATCATCTCGTTAACTATTCACTAAGAATTTAATCAAGTGCCACCATAATATATCTACGAACAAGGAACGTTTTAAAATATAATCGTAATGCAGGGTCGCCGCCTCATCGTCGTTATCTTCATAAACTTTTGCATAATTACAACAACACTAACCCCCTTACAAATAGATAAACACGGAATAAAGTTATGCAATGAATAACGTCGGTAGGTAAAACCATTTTTTTTTTATTATTTATTTATTTATTTTATATACTCTTTATTGTACACCACAAATAACATTTACAGAACAAGTTGCAACAGTTAAAATGTACAATGGGCGGTCTTATCGCACAAGGCGATCTCTTCCAGACAACCTTTGGATGGACTGAAAGATAGGAGAGAGATAGTGGGCAGTCTAGGTGTACATACATAATATTACGTATACATAATAATACAAATGCATAAAATAAAATAGTTCAATAACTATAAAATAAACTAATAAATATTAAATACAAATAAAAGAGAAAAAAGAAAATAGCTAAATTAGTTTATGCTTGTTATAACATTATTCCGTGTTTATTTGAAAGGGGGCTAGAGTTTATAGAACAGCTACCTATATGTCATATTCCACAAGGGTTTCCACAAAAATAAGAGTTATTGAGTGTCCTAACAACGTGTTAGGACACTGAATAACTCTTATTTTTGTGGTAGTTCTTAATCAAACAGCTTGCACGTTGCAAGCTGTTTGAATAAGTGTAAATAAAACATGAGAATATCTCGTTCGTCACCAACCTGCAGTGTTCATTCTGCGCCACGTAAATGAATGGGCGTATAAACAATGATATTTGTTTGACAGAGGCAATAAAGAGCTGTCACAGTGTAGTTGTAGCTGTAAAACGATAAAGTTACCTGTGCCAAGCGTCACCGCTGGCGGCCAGATGTGGCCAGATGCGCCGCCTCTCCCACGACGCACCTACTGCCGTGAGAAAACACATAATAACTATTGATATATTACAAACAACAACGGTTGCCAACGAACACCAGTTTCAATGTTTAACATATTTAAGGTGATTGCTTTTTTTGTTTTTCGAATGATTACTTTTCAGTTTACGTTTTAAATGAAACATACACTTTATAGGTACAATAAGTACCTACGTCTTAGGTACCTATATCAAATTGATATATGCATATCAAAGTGAAGGTAGCTCAACGACTTGTCGCAAGTGTTATTGACGATCTTAATATCGCACTAAGTCTCTACACTAACTTGTTTATACTGAAAGCAAACAAATTGATAAAAGCAATCCACTCGAGCGCATCCATTAGCGCACCACAACATTATCAGTGCGCACACGCAGCGGTTGTCCTGCATGAGACACTACGTAGATGTTCAATCAGAAGATCAACATGATCTGAATGCACGATTGCCAGGTCATCCGCAATAACTTCGCAAAGAAAAATATCACACGCAAACCGAAACTGCTGTGGTTTGATTCTCTTACCTTTTTCTTAGATCCCGTGAGAATTATTCGTAATGATCTATGTACCTACACCTCAAAACGCTTTGTTGCAAGATAGGCCTTCTGTTTCTCCTATTGCAGTAGAGTTGCGACCACACGTAGAGGCCCCACACGTTCCCGCCGTGTCTGAAGCACAGCACACGTGCATCGCCGCAGCTCTATTGTGAGGAGTCTCTGTTCACCTTTTGTGAGCACACTTTATTTAACCTCATACAGGTTGCCTCCACGCGTATGCATTCACGCGACGAACACAACGCGGGTTGATTGTTTGATTAAGCTTCATTATATTATGTTCAGTTGTTCAGCTCCGGCTACATTAGCGCAAGTCGTTGTGCTCGTGAGACTATTTATTGCTAATATAGTCATAGATGCAGTAACATGTAAGTAAGTACCTACATAACCTGCTAGACCAGACGAACTACTCGATTTCTGACAAATACCTATACTAGATATAATCTATCTACGAGTGCTTTACCGATATAATAGAGTATAGACTATATAATAGCGCGCTAATTAAGATACTTTTGACACCCGAACATCCGGTGTCTTGTTAGGTTAAAAATTGTTAACCTGTGCCAAGATTTATTACACACTAGTTTTTTTATTGCATTGACGCACTTGCTAGCACAAAGGTGCGAGCTAGTTTCTGCCGTCAAATAAACTACATCGAATCAGGAGATTTCAGATTCAAGGATTTCAAGACCGGGAGAGAAAGCGACTGCTAGAATACTTTGAATGAAATGATTCATTTAGTGTCCATCCTATCCTACCTCCAAAAAATGCTTTATCTTTTAATTTTAACCTCCAAAAACGAGAGGTGTCACGGGACACAAATGTATTGATTATTATCAGGGACAATGAAATAAATTACCTAACGTTTGAGAGTAGGTAATTAAATAAAAAATAAAAAATGTCGTGGCGCTCAAAATCTTACACTTTCTTCGGCTTAGCTGTCATTCATGAAGTGTCTGGAGAGTAACGTGCGATAAAAAATCTATTTTCTATAATTATAGTAGGTATCGATTAAGATCTTTATGTGTATATGGCTACTCCTATTTAATGAGATTGGTAGGTATATCATATGCATAAGTAAAAACTACCTCAGATTCTCAGCTGTAGGTATTAAGCTGTAAGTACCTATATTTTAAAGTATGGTATCAAACAAGAGAAGCAGTGTGATAACAATTGCAACGACTGCAGTGACGATATTTACTCATGTCTCGCCATAACGGAGAGCAAACAAGTAATTTGAACGCAGTGTAAAGCGAGTTTACAGCGTCTATAAAACAAAGCTTCGGACAAAGCTGTAGGTGTGGTATTGTGGCGGCGCGCGCGCACGTGGCGCACACGTGGAAAACAAGGTGCTATTGTCTACATTACACAACGACGTGCCACCACACCATTTTAAACTTTATGCCTAAAACTTTTAACTTTGTTTTGGAATACAAATGTATTGCTATGCGGAGGTGAATTATAAGGGTAGTACATAAACGTTTTACGAACAATATTGAACTTACGAGATCGATGAAATAAAGTCTCTATTTGAACTACATCTTCTGCACAGCGGAGGTAAAATTATGATGGTAGTGTTAGCTTACTGCCACTCAATGGTCTTTGTTTGTAATTGTGACAGGATTCTGCAAAGAGCTCATAAATATTCTGCCAGTTTAATATAAATTAGACCCATTGTTTTGACAAGCCAAGTAAAAAAAATATAATAAACACCTAAAAATATAATAAAATGTAAAATATAATGTAAAATATTTAGGTAGGTAGGTAGTACCCACCTACCTAAATATTTTACAATTTAAGTTAGGTGTTTATTAGGTATATTTTTTTTACTTGGCTTGTCAAAAGAATACTTTTTATATTTAAGGAATAGGTACACAGTGTTTAATAAGTACACCTACGCTTGATTAAACATAAGTAGGTATGCACACTATAACACAAGCCAACTAAAAGAGAGCTTAATTTTAAAATAAATTGTTTAATATCGTACCTACCTAAACATGGATTCTACGGATACTTTACTTATCTATAAAACAAAGTCGCTTTTCTGTCTGTTTGTCCTTTTAGTTCTTCTAAACTACACAATGATTTTTACCATTTCGAGAATTTATTCAGGGAGGTTTATATATAAAACCTACGTTAACGTAGGTATTATATATAAACCTCCCTGAATAAATTAAATTTATCTGAGATAGGTAAGTACAGCACAGAAAATACGTTAATTTCAATAAAATACAGCACAGAAATCTCGATTTTTAACATGTCGCAACATTAGATTACACCCGTGCAAAGCAGGTGCGGGTCGCTAGTTTTCAATGAATTTAATATATGTACCTATCTACTAGGTAAAGTCAACATCAAGAGAAATAAAAAGAAAAGTCCTGATTAGTCAATAAGGGCGGCCCAAACCTTTGGGCATATACAAAGCGAATTATTATTTATTTTTTTATTAAATAATAGGCTCGCGTTTGACCGCCATCTCGCCTGATGTTAAGTGATGATGCGGTCTTATTTAGCACAGAAGTCCCTTTATGAGGTAGACAAGGACTAACGAGGGATTTTTCTACCACGGGATAGGGTCCACGCGGACGCAGTGCGCACAAAAAATTAACGTCGATACCGTTTTCGTACGCGTACGAAAACGTCACGATATCACAAGATCAATCTTATTTTAAACGCATAGAATGATGAATTGATGATAGAGGAGAAAGGATGCTCTAATTAAAAATAAAACAAATATTGCTTTAAAGAATGCACGTCACTCATAGATCACAAAATGTCGCATATGTTACTAAATTCATCCTGCGACACCTTCTCGAAAACATCTCGAACGCTAACTTATCAGAATATCAATAACAGAAATTACGTCAAATTATAATAAATGGTTTAAACCAACACACAGATATTATTGTAAACATTAATTGACTATCGTCATTGAATCGCTTCTAATTTTAGACTATTATAACGAAAACATGTCGGAAACTTACCTAGCACATGTTGTTACTGAAAACAAATCATTAAGAGTTTAGCTATTAGTTAAAATAACAATTTGAACATTAGTGTAAGTACCTATCGTGGCAATCAGCCGTTTTAGGTACATAATTGCTTTATTTCTATTAACAGTAGCAAAATAATATGTAGGTACGGTAGTTATAGTAGGTACCTGCCTAAGTATAATATAGACACTGCTTTAATTTTCCATGGCGACTCTTGGGAGGAAACCTACAGTGCCGCAGAGGCTGGAATGCAGACGGTTACCAGTTGGCTGAAACACAATTTACTCACCCTTAATATTAAAAAAACCAATGTAATCAACTTTTCTACAAGCAAAAAAACAGCTGCTCCTAAACAACTTGCACTCAAATCCCACCAATGCAATTTTAGTCTAGGGGACAGCTGCAGCTGCCCAGTTTTTGAACAAGTTGAAAGTATTAGGTATCTTGGTATTAGCATAGACCAACACCTGATATGGGCAAAGCAAATTCACTCTGTTACTTCGAGGGTAAGGAAGCTTTTGTACATTTTTAAAAGACTCCGATCGATAGCTGACAAAGATACTCTCAGGATGACTTACCTGGCATTATGTCAGTCAGTGCTTGGTTACTGTATAGTATCTTGGGGTTGCGCTGGTAAAACTTATTTAATTACTGCTGAACGTGCACAAAGAGCCATACTTAAAGTCTCTCATAGATTAAGAATCCGACACCCTACTGATTTGTTATATCGAGAAACAAGAGTGCTCACGGTACGCCAACTGTACATCTTATCAGTGATACTCAAATTTCATAAGACTGCAGCATCCACAGTGGTAACAGATCAGCGCACACGTAGAAAACCCAAATGGAACAGGGTTTACTGCAAGCTTAAATTTGGCAATAAGGCCTTCCCATATATTGGACCATATCTGTATGAAAATATTAACAAAAAACTCAATCTCTACTCTTTGACGAAGTTTAGGTGCAAAAAACAGGTTCAGAATTGGTTGCTTGGGCTTAACTATTCTGAAACGGAAAACCTTTTAACTTCCAACTGTTAAAATTCTCATCCTCACCCACACACTTACCTTACTTACATGCATACACTCATCACATACACAAACACTTCACATACACATTAAGACTCATCACATAGACGTACATACGCTCATCTCACGCACACATACTTTCGGTTACCTTTAAGTCTTCAGTTTTAGTGAACTGTAATAATATACCGTTGCATTTGTTTCTATCTTTCAAAATCTCATGATATCTGTCGAAAGAGACTGGATCCTGCGACACAGGGTATCCTAGTGCGGGATCCAGTATCACACCAAATATTGTTACACTTTTTATGAGTCAATAAACTATTATTATTATATTATTAAATAGTAAAAACCGGTAGAGTCACTCCTTTATAATTAATTCTAAAAAAACATTAAATTAATAATATAAAAAGTGCTATAAAAATATCTGCCACGGCTGCAATGGGAGACAGTATTGTGTTTATAGATTACAACAGTAAAGATAAATAATTATTGATTATTTTTCGTACTTTTTTTTCATACAAAAAAGTACGTATAAATTTTAGTAGATTAGGTAAAGATAAAGATAAAGATAAAGATAAAGATAAAGATAAAGATAAAGATAAAGATAAAGATAAAGATAATTTATTTGTATAAAACATGAGTGTACAGTACAAATGGTGGTTTGCAATGTAAGGTGGTGATTACATGGTATAATGATCTACATGTTTTGCCAAAAAAATATGGCGTACAAACTAGGTAGGTAACAGATATAAACTAAATTACATTATTGGACTATGAAACTAAATACAATTGAATAGTGTTGCCCAATTTAAAAATAAAAAAAAAAGAAAGAATATAATTGAGATACTAAACAGAAACAAAAAATGTCATAAGCTTACGAATTATTCAAAAAATCTGTTAGAGTATAATAACACTTATCAATTAAGTAGTGTTTTAATTTTTGTTTAAAATGTATTAAGTTTAACTGTTTTATTGATTTCGGTATTTTATTAAATATTATTGGTGCTAAGCATATAATACTTTTATGCATTAATGTCGTGTTGGATTTAACTACACAAAATCTATCATTATTTCTCAGGTTACGACTAATTAAATCAGAATTAATAGGTAGTGACGAACTAGTCAGCTGATATCAGTTTTCATTCACAGAACAGATGGAAAGAGATAGCAGTTGTTTTCATTGACGAAGCGACACATCGCGCGTAATTTGTGAACCACGTTATGCAGAGTAGAGTCAATGTTAATTTAACTTCTTTATTTTCTAAAATTGAATTAACTAATTGTTCCGGGGTACGAAAGTTCTTCACTATTGTAATCTATAAACACAATACTACCTCCCATTAAAGCCGTGGCAAATATTTTTATAGCACCTTACATTATTAGATTATCAAAACATATGAAAATAACCTTACAGCCTCTCGTTTACAGGCCACATGAATGTGCAGCGCAACTTCTAACGCCATCTAGTGATCGAAAGCTGAACTAAAAGTGCAACAGTCCCCCAATCAAATTACCCACGTATGCGCCGTAAAGTTTTTATTATGAGTCTAAAGCTTTCCCAAATTATACATACGTAAAAGTAAATTATTTTACACATTAATTCATAATAATTAGATTATATATCATGCGATTTTAAGTTGTAAGTACTTATTTAATCTTATGATTAGACTTTTTATTAAACAATGGCCAAACACCGTTCAACCTCAAATCTGAATTAAAACACTCAAATATATAACCATCATAATTATTATATTTTCGTACACACAAAGATTAATGCAAAGTAAGGTCGTCGTTAGATAGAGACGGGTAGATTACCAATGAGAAGGTGGAGCGTAGAGCATGTAAATAAACAACGCAAAGGTAGAGCCGCAGTCGCGTGTGGCTTGAAAAAGACAAGGGTCATTAAAATGCGAAGGTGTTAATATCGACGGTGTATCGTTATTATAGTCGTGGTGGTGAGACACGGCTCAGCAGTCGCCGTCGGCAGTCGGCTCTACTAATTAAGTATAGGTGGGGGGAGGTCGCGGGAGGTGAGCGGGGCGCGCGGCGCGAGGTGCGGAGGGCGCGGGCGCGCAGGGCGGGGCGAGAGGCGGGCCGGCTTCATTCCGCCGCGCGCCGCGCCGCCACGAGCACGTCAGTCCGCGCGCGCGGGCCATGGTCGCGAGAACCGATGAGAGCATGTTCGGGTGCTATGGTGACAGCTACTCTTACCGCCTGTGGAGCCTGGCCAACGTGTGGGGCGCCTGCCGATGTGAGTAGCGCGCCGCCGACGGCCCGCAGTACACGTGCCCCCCCTGATACCAAAACTAGGACTTTTACCGCTGACGTCAGCGGAGGCTGTGAAATCTCGGTGTAGTACGACGTAGATGCGATTTCGACGCCGCCGCGTAGTGCTTACCGCGATATTAGATAGCCCGTGGTCGCGGTCAGTGACGTGTGAGAACAGAGGTGTCGCTCGATGAAAGTGCAGAGCTCGTTAATGGGAGTTGGCGGTTGGTACGAATGCTTGGCGGCCGGTTGGCTTGCGGACATGAGGAGTAAGCAGGTCCCAACGTCCACCACCTCGGCCAGGCGGCTCGCGGCCTTAAGTAAGCTTCCTTTCTTTTTGTTTTAATTTGCATTTTATTATTATATTTCACCTTCATTATTTATTTACCCTTTCTATATTATTTTTATAATTATCGAACTCATAAATCGATTTTTTTGTAACTTCTAATACCTAGTAATACCTGAACTCGTCCCAAAAGTTTACAAAGTGAAAACAAATGTTCACGGAAACTATAAATTAAATACCTAAGTAAAGAATTTGTCCCCCAACAAACTTTTCATTCCTTCTTCTTTCCGAATGCAGGTGAAAATGATATCACCTCTGAGGCATTAAAAATAAAACTCGAGCATATCTTCATTAGAAATAACCTCCGTGTTCGGTAATCTCCCCTACTCTCCCTCGGGATATAATTCATCCACTTGAAAATCGGGAACAGGTACACACAGACTTGAAAGAAAGTTTCGTTTGTCGAGGGGAACCCCGCTCGCTTTCACCGTCTTAAATCGTAAATGATTATGTTGTTTTAATTCATTTGCTTTTTTCTGTCTTACTTTTTATTTTATTCTTCCTCTTTGAGTGCCGCCTGTCTGGAGTGGATAACATAATAGGGACGTTTGATGCATTCAGACGACCTAATGCGTTATATTTTAGACGCGAGTTTGTGAACGCGGATCAATCAATTAGCAAAAGTTCGTTTAATTGCTGTTCTCCGCTGAATAGACACTTCCATGTGCCTTTGGTATTAATATCTAATTTTAATAAACTGATCTTCTGAGCATCAGAGATTCAAGTGGTCCCAGATCATAATTACCTATTTAGTTACGAGAATGAATACACGTCAGTTTTAAGCAAAAAAAATATTTACCAGTGCTATCATAACAAGGCCCTCAATAGTCTCAATTCAATAATTTTATTGATGTGTAGGTATTACACATACGAGTACCTACTACGATAAGACTTAAACATGAACACCAAAACAAATATTTATGAAAAAGAAATCGCAATAGAAAAGCAATAACAAATTAAGTGAATACGTTTTTAACACAAAGTGAAACAATTCGTTCGTTTAACATAATAGTTAGGTACCTAGACACTTTCGTTGTCTTAAAAAAACAATATTGTTAAAAGGCATTATGCTTTGAAATAAAAACAAATTAGAAAAATTAAATAGAATCAAACGAAAGATATCTAACGTATAAATAAACCATTCCAAGAATCGATTGCCTTAAACAAATTGTAGGTACATCACCTAGTAGGTACTGCGCCGCTAATTACTTGTTTGTTGGAGACAAAATTAACGGCTTTGCTAATAACTCGACTGTCGATTTGTTAATTACTTGTCAAACACTTCAGAGATACAGTTCTACCTCGGTGCTCTCATGACTCATGGCTGTGATTCAGTCTAGTATAATTTTTGTTGTTTTGGCATTTCACCTCTCCAGTCTGAATCACAGTCGGAATAGATTACTTTACTTCTAATAACACTATCAAACTTGGTGTGAGTCTTGTAACTATTGTTAGAAAACGTATTACTTTGAATAACTCGCAACTTATTCATAGTTATAATTAATAAACCCCAGTTTGTTTATACTATAAACAACAAGTATCTCTTTATAAATATGAAACATCAGTCGTAGGTACCTGAACTGTAGTTTGAACATTTGAGTCATTTACATTTATCAATAGCATAAAGTTACAAAGTATGAAATCATCCTCACTACGTCTGGGCACTGATAGATAGGTTATGTAGCTACGTAACGCGGTTATAATACATATTGTTATTAAGCCTTTGACCTTTCTCGTTGGATTGCTTGCAAAAGACATGTGACAATTCAGTACAATATATTTACTAATAACTTTACTACCGGCACATTTACACAGTAGCGCAACTTCGTTATTTTCTTGTTTGGGTACTTTTATATGGACATTGATTTTGCTGACAATTTATAATGTTTGCGGTCTCTACCATTTTATGCCTAAATAAGAAAATGTATGATGACAAAAGGTTTTCATACCTAAAACCGCATCATTTGTGTACACATTTGTATTTAATACATTGTTAATGCCACAATACCTAGGTGTTATACCAATACGCAGTATTTGATTAATATTTGTGGTATACCTACCTACCTAGTAGGTATGTATCATGTATAACACTTTCTTCAAACATCAAGATGATATTTTGTCAGAGATCACCAACACATACCTAGGTACCGAGTAGGTATACAGAAGAAAGAATATACAAGTTTGCGTAAAAATGTTAAGAATTACAAAGAATCTACCCATTTTTTTGTAGATATAATTAAGATAATCGTTTAAAAATTGTTTATCGTTCTATTTAAAAAATATTTTTTGTAAATGTTTAAAGTGAATAAAAGATCATAGTTGTAGTAAGTATTATAATTACTTTCGACTTTATAAATTGATATGATTTAATTTGTCACCGGGGTTCTGACTGCCGTGTCGATCTAATACACTCTTGTCTACCTACTACAGGCTGAAAACCTACGCCGCGCTATGAACCAATATAAAAACGACTTGTCGACTTCTATATCGCCGAACAAGAACTGACAACTAAGATGTGCGTATTGATTTATCATGCAGGAATGATGTAGGTATGTAGCGGTCAGAAAATATGCTCAAGACGATAGGTAGTTAATATGCGAGTAGGTACCTATGCCAACAAGACGTATAACATACGGCGCGACTACAATGCAATACAATAACCGAACAAATAGCTCGCGTCTAAACAGTTCAATAATAATTCTCTCAACGCGCAATTACAATTCCGAGCGAGAGGTTACAACATGGTGTCTGCAGTCGGACAGGCGGAGTTTTTTCTTCGAGCAAAGCAAACACTTGGGCGCCCCCCGCCGCGCGCCTCGCCGCCCGCCGGCACAGGTGCGACCAATCACCACTGCGCGCGTTTGTGTGCTACGATCAACAATCAAACTCTTATCTCTCGGACCTACACGCCACACGGCGCGCGTGTGCGTGTGTGCGATAATTGTTATTTGTTGTAGCAGCAATAGGAAGCGCGGTGCACTAGTGTGTGTGTATGTAGGTTTTTTATCAGCGGTTAACGGACGCACTCTGCCCGTGCGCACAGATTACTGTACCGCCGATAATGTCGTGTGTAGGTGTACGTCCGTTCCACCTAACGAACGATACGCATGAAATGTTTACTGAACTCATTAGAGAATTACGTTGTTTAAGTCAAGCTAGTGCCTGTTTAAGGGCTACTTACTCATTACCAACACGAATTATGAGATATGACCTAAGATCATAGAAACAAGGGAGATGTCTCAAGGCGCTATTGAGCTTGATACCTATTTTAGTTTGGTCATATTGAGCGTGATACAAAAGTAGTACACGCTGGCGACGAACCGAACACGATCGATGATATAAATAGTGTTTTAGTTTAGTGCTAGTGTTGAGTGACGATTAACAGTAGATTGAGTGTGTGCGGAATTTTTAATGTGTGGAAGGACTTTTTATTCACAAGGAGCGCTTGTAATTGTGTCGAAAAATGTACTAAAAGTGGGAACAGTTGTTCGCGTACTAATTTGCTATGATGGCACATCGCCTTGTTTCTATGATCTGAGGTTATGACAATACATCTATAGAACTAAATGATATTTGCGCGTTTTGGTAATACCTACCGAAGAGTTGCATTCATTAGCATATAAACCCAAATTGTACCTGCAGTAAAGTTTAATAATAACTTACAAATATCGTTACACAATAATTGTAAGGGTATTTTTTTATATACCTACCTACTTACATGTATTTACGAAAGTAAAAAAAAATGACAATCATATACATACCTAATACATATTATTATAATTAATGTCAACTATTGAAAGAAATCGTCTTGTTTACCTACTCATCTCAATGAATGGATAACTCGTGGCACTGAATGGTCGCGTCGCACAACGCCATCTACCAGCGAGTAGCAACACTAAGAACTACGTGCTTTCCGTTATTATATAATTATTACCTAAATTACTAGGTACATTTAGTTTATACATAGGTAGGTTTATATAAGCTAATAGAAACAATAAATAATATGCATATTTTATTCAAGGTGGTTATTCAGAATCAATTGTAAAGAATAAAGTTTCTACGTTGGTAGGTTCCTACCTATTTAGTGCTTCCCGTAGGTTACCTACGCCACATATTATTATAATAATGATAATTTATTTATCAGAGAACTTACAGCCCATGGTGTTATTGATAAAAATGCTTAAAAACCATGTCAGTGAATTTTTGAAATCAAGTGTTGAAAATTTGTTATTTTGCATAATAATTACAATCTGCAATCTGTGTGTCTGCAATAGTAGGTACCTAGGTAATTATAGTTCGATAATTACCTATGCATCATTGACATCATTTTATAAAATACTAGTTACCGCCCGCGGCTCTTCCCGTGTTTTTGGGATAAAATCTTCCCGTGTTTTTGGGATAAAAAGTAGCCTATGTGTTATTCTGATGTATAAGCCATATTACTGTAAAGTTTCATCAAAATCCGTTCAGTAGTTTTGCGTGAAAGAGTAACAAACATCCATACAATACATCCATCCATCCTCACAAACTTTCGCATTTATAATATTAGTAGGATAATAATTACCTACCTATGTACCTACCACTTTATCATAAGCTATCTCTAAATAGTATAAAACAAAGTCGCTATCCGCATCTGTCTGTCCCCTCACTTCTTGTAAACTACGCACCGAATTTTGATTCGGTTTTCACTATCATTTAGAAAATGTTTTCTGGAAACTTAAAATTGTATAAAACATTCCTAATTAAATCTATAAATAGTAGAGAAAATTTGATGTATTATAACCAATGTTCGGATAATCCGATGCATATTTACCTAAAGTTGAGGTGTTGGCTATTATGGAATGCACTTTTGTAGGTACCGTAAATATGCATCCGATCATCCGAACAGTGATTATAACAAAGTCATCAATAAAAGGATTTTCAGGCGCATACATAGCTTACGCTGCCTAAATATACAGTAAACATTATTTACACATTAATAAAAAACAATAGTTTATGTGCGAAGCTATTTTGACCAATTTAGCTGTATTGATCGAGTTAAATATGTTTGTTATCTTGGGCATTTAATGTAAATCAAAATTGCTTTACATCGTAACATTGAATAGGTACCTACCTACCTACTTTAGAAGATAAATCATAGATTAAAAACTACGCACAACAAAAAAAAGTTACTTGCGTGACGAAACTAAGTAGCGCATTAGTAGGTAAACTGTACTCGTGCGAAGCCGGGGTGTGTCGCTCGCTAGTAATAGAGTGTGAAGTCGGTGGTTACGTTGTAAAACATGGTTATCAATAGGTATCACATACAACTAGCGCCATCTCTTATCGAATAGTTGTATTAATACAAATGTTTTTGTTTTAATAAAATTATGCACTCAAACGAAAATAACATTAGGTATGTGACAATTACAATGTTGGTTTACAGACTGTAATTACTGTAAACAACCTTATACAATAAAATAATTCCATTCCACATTGCACCAAACCACTTAAAGTACCTACTTCGAATTTAACTAAGCACGCGGCGAAATTAGGTACTATAAAAAAAAACATTTTTAAAATGGTTCAGCAGTTTTTGAAAAAATCGCAGACATACAGAATTTTTAAATTTGCTCATATTTCAGTTTATAAGCAGCGCCGCCCTGCAGAGTCATAGGTACTACTGCTACACCCCGTAAAGCTAAACCGTTATTTCTTAATATCGGAAATATACCTATTATTTATAATAGTAGAATGAATATACAACGAAATTCAAAGGAAAACCGTCACGGCTAAGGAGGTTCTTCTAGTTTCAATAGTAATACGTATCAAATAGTCAACCAACGAATGACATGAAAAGTTATAGGAACTCGGCACAAAATGACAAATTAACTGCAAACATTATTTCATAATATTAAATATCTATAACTAAGTACGTTTTTATTTCTATGTAAACTTTTGTAGAGTCTAGGTATCTACATAAGCAACTAAGCATACACCCGCACAGACTACCTAGGTACGCGTGGTCCGACACGCAATTGGCCGGTTTTTAACACTACCATTTTAATAATAATTAATTAATTACGCATCGTATGAATGCCTAAAGCTAGAGAATATAACCTCTAGCTAGTTCATTTGGCAAATGTAGGTACTTAACTAGGGTCCATTTCAATTGAATTTGTTAACTTTGTAAACAATGTTAGTATGGCCAACTGTCAAAATTTGATGAATTTGTATAGAAAGTTTGTTTACATAGTTTACAAGTTCTATTGAAATGGACCATAGGTGTGTTGCGAGGTCGTATTTTCTAAAATTCAATACCGGTGTCCCGATAGCGGATGACAGGGTATGTAAAGGACACGCGGCCAACGCACGGCCCCACTAATTAATACGTCGCCCCGTTGTTTTGCTCTTTATTATATTTGATTTACGACGCGCTCGCCGACGCCGCTTTTAAAAACGATATTACGCTGGAATACCGGCCGTATTACCGAAATAACCGACTTCAAATTGAATTGTTGCCGCCATATTTGTTTTTATAGAGCGAACATCGGCCGTAAAGGTGTCCGCGATAATTTTAATCGCCAACAACACGGATAATTGTTTTATTTTCAATTGGGGTTTACGATGATTGTATTGCATTCGAAACTGGGGATTTTATATTATCCACAACGTTTAAACTAGCTCTGACAAGGCATTTTATTTAATTACTTTACCATGTAGGTAGTCTTCGTTTAGTAGAGCGCCTATTAAGATTCTGTTTTGTGCGATTGGACTAATGAGATTATGATAGGATAATCGACAACGAAACACCTGAATTCCTCTTTTCCTGCATACATCGCCGATCTGCATGCTAAGCACTGATTATGACAATATGCTGCTAAGACACCTGATTAGATATTAGGCTATTTAGAACTTAACGTTCATACAGTTCGCTATATTCGATATTTTTATGGTCTAAATATCTAGCGAATATCTACTACTACACCTACACCGAGATCGTGCTTTAATTTTAGTGTGAATCTATCAACTTTATATACATACCTACATATACAACACGTACGATATTTACAGTATTGGTTTACGATACATATGACAGGTACACCTCATGTCGTAAATTAACTTATATTATATTAATATAAATGTCGTAATAGTCGTAAATTGACTTATTTAGTAAATAAGTGAAATTAATATGGAACTATGGGACACAGTTCACCAAACAATTTCAATGCACAGCTTTAGTAACTGCCGCCGCTCAATTAAACTTTTTTGTTATAAGTAGAATTAGAGAAAGCGTACCTTACACAAACACATGTATGATTTCTCCTAACTAGCGTTATTACCTAATTCCGTCTTATGTCAGGGTCCGGTATATTTTTAGGGTTCCGTACCAAAATGGTAAAAAAGGAACCCTTATGGTGCGACTTCGTCTGTCTGTCTGTCTGTCTGTCACACCTGCTTATTTCAGCAACTACTAATGCTATCGACTTGTGGAACAGTTATAAAAAATGCTTGTCCAACTTTATAGCAAATGAAAAAATTAAAAAAATATTTTTACTTTCATTGCAAAAGGGACCGGAGTGGGGGTCCAAAATTTCAAAGTGGGGTTACTAGGTCAAGTGACATATCATATGAAAGAGCTTGATCTACACATTTCAAAATATATTTTTATTTAATTTTATGTCTTACAGTTTTCGACATATGATGAAAAATGACTGAAAAAATACCATCCCCCCCCCCCCTTATCTCCGAAGTTTGCGGAGTGAAAAATCTGAAATAATTAGAGTTGATAGGAATTGACCCAAATATGGCACCAAAAATAAAACGATGTTCCTAACTAGTACAGTTTTTTCAAAATCATCAAAATTCTTTCACAAACAAACTTAGTTTTGCGGTCCGGTTTTTTTCACTTTATATGTCCAAAACTGATACGGAACCCTCGGTGCGCGAGTACGACTCGAACTTGGCCGGTTTTTTTTCAATGTGCATTGAAATAGTTTGGTTTTAGGTAGATAATAAAATTAGCCAATCGTTTAACTGAACAATAACTGTTGATCCCACAGTCCGTCCACTGGCCGGCGGCGGGTCAGAAGGCAAGCCATCCGAGGAAGAGGAGGAGCGGGGTGGCTCACCGCTCGGTCCCGGTGGACCCTTCTCCTGCAGCCAATGCCGCGGAGCCTACCCCACGCGCGAGCAGCTCGAGCGCCACGAGACCCTGCACGCGCCCAACACACAGGTGGATACAGTCAAATATGTCAGTGCCCATTGTATTACATAACAATGAAACGTTGCAAATTGTTACTCGTACGTCTATTAGCTAGAGAATTACCTATTATTTTTATGTGCATCCAAATGCTACTAAAGAATTGATAATCAGTTGACATATTCTGATGTACCAATCGTACATTTTTTTTATTATACCACTTAATGAACAAGGCACTAAGAATAGGTAAAAGACAGAACTCTATAGAAAACCTAATCGTTCTTTTTTTATTTGTTCACAGTCATGCAAGATCTGCCACAAAAGCTTCGCAAACGTATACAGACTGCAGCGGCACATGATCAGCCATGACGAAAGCGCGCTGCTTCGCAAGTTTAAATGCAATGATTGCGATAAAGCTTTTAAGTTCAAGCATCATCTAAAAGAACACTTACGGATACACAGCGGAGAAAAGCCCTTTGAGTGCGCTAATTGTGGCAAAAAGTTTTCCCACTCTGGCTCCTACTCCAGTCATATGACCTCCAAAAAGTGTCTGGTCATGAATCTCAAGATGGGACGGATCAAACCTAATAATCCTGCACTTAACCCAGAAAGAAGTCCGTCGCGAAAAAGGGCCAATGCCATGGTTGCCTCCCAGTTAAATAATAATATATCACCAAACGGAAATTCCTTTCTACCCATGCCTGCTGCATTCTTTGCATCCATGTCGTCGCAAGAGAATAATTTCCATCGTCCGCCCTTAGGACAACCTGGAATTCCCTTCTACATGCCTCCCGGCATGCCCATGAGTCCAGCGGGCGGAATAGCCCCTTACAGCATACCGGCAACACTCAGCCAATTTTTAGAGCAGCTAGCTTCATCTCAATATCAATCAAGAAAAATAGAAAATCCTGCCAGCCCAAAGCCGACAAGCCCGCCATCTGCAGATCCTGAAGACCTGATCGAAGAAGTTACGGAAGATGATGATAAAAGATCAGAAGGAAGTGCTGAGCTCGTAATGGACATAGAGGATGAGGAAGCTGTATCTATAAAAAAGGAGCAAGAGGAACGCGATTGCGACGTAAGATCTCCGTCTCACAACTTTGATACCGTCCCTTTAAATAACAACGACCACAACGCCGAAAATCCAGGTTTCAATTCAATACTAGAATCTGTAAGCGCATCCGTGACGAAACATTTCTTTAGAGCAAATATGGAAAAGCTCTCTCCTGTATCGGGCAATATTTGTCCCAGCATAGAGTCACCGCCCACTCCTCACGTCATCGTAAAGGAGGAACCGGAAGACACACACAGATGCTTGAAATGTAACTTAACTTTCACAAATAAAAGTGACTTATTAGACCACGAGAAAGTAATTTGTGGAAATATGTTTAGGAAACACGAAGGTTTGGCAGCTCAAGTGGCCGAAACGGTCGCTCTTAATAGATTAGAAGCCGAAATACACGCATCCATACAAAATGGAATAAGTGCAAGTGAAGATGAAGATTTTAATAGAGAGGATCGCGATGATAAGATATCATTACACGACAATGATAGAAAAATTAGGGTTCGTACGGCATTAAGCGAGGAACAGCAGATGGTGCTAAAGGAACACTACGCGTTAAACCCGCGACCAAACCGTGAGGAATTTAAAAGAATAGCTCAACAGATCGGACTCGACAACAGAGTAGTACAAGTGTGGTTCCAAAACAACAGAGCTAGAGAACGACGTATGACCCAAACGATCACAGCCTCTGACCAACCATTAGATTTATCTACAAAGAAGTGCAATCCATCAGTAACGTCGAGTCCTTCACCATCGCCACCATGCAGCATTTCTGTGACACATTCCGACTCAGAGGAAGCAGTGAACCTTAGCCAGAAATCCTCGCGAAGTACAACTCCTCATCGCACTAACTATCTGAATACTTATCCACATTCCAATTGCTCTTCATCTTCCTTCACCGACTTCCGATTGTCTCCTTCACCAGGAGAAACTATTAACGGGCACAAACGATTACTACCCCAAAAACTACATGTCAATCCCTTGGTACCTATGGATAAACTCCTTCAGTACAACGATATGGCGAGCGCGCGGTCTCCTATTCTCAACATGCACCTGACATCGGACATCACCCGACAAGGTTCGAGTCCATCATACGAGCGCCCTCATTGGGATGAAATGCAAACACCAAACGGTATCGATGACGAAGCCACAGTACTTAAAAAGAGCAAACTCAAGCAAGGCGCAGAATTTAAGGAAAGCGAAGGACAATTCGTATGTGATCAATGTGATAAGACCTTCGTCAAGCAAAGTTCTCTCGCAAGACATAAATACGAACATTCAGGTTAGAATAAACATAATTTTTGTACAACAGTACTAAGTTTTTTTCATAGAGTTGAATCTAAATTAAACTAGTACCGTTTGTTCCACAGGTCAACGTCCGTACAAGTGTGTAGAATGTCCGAAAGCATTCAAACACAAACATCACCTGACCGAACACAAGCGGTTACACACCGGTGAGAAGCCCTTTCAGTGCTGCAAATGCTTCAAGAAGTTCTCTCACTCGGGCTCCTACAGTCAGCACATGAACCACAGGTTCGCCATATGCAAGCCCTACAGAGACTAACCTAGACATCGCATCGGTTGTTCAACAACGTTTGGTATCGATTTCGTTAAATAATTTTAAAAAATTCTAGTGCACTTGTTAAATTTCAAAAGAGCACCTAAAATCTGAACAGATTCATGTTAATTGCTTTGAATTTTATTGGTATAATATTAACTAAAGACCGACGGACTACATGTAGAACATTATTTTGTTTTCACTAATAGAAATGCAACCATAACATCAGAGCAGAAAAAATCACAAAGTTTGGCCTAGAACGCCGAATCATTTATACAACCGAAAATGCTTTGCCCAGTTATTATTGAACTTTTAAGGTATAAAACTTACCTCATCGAGTGTTGTTAGGAGACACAATTTACCGCATAATAATACTCATATAATAAAGTATTCATTGCCCGGTATTTTCGTTTCAAACTTAATTAAGGTCATTGCTCAACGTCATTATATTTTTATAATGTAGAAAATAATTTGGATTTCTTATTTATAACGTAATGCCAAATACCTACCACAAAAGTGCCATACAACATGCCAAAAATATTTAATTAATACCTGCATATTTTAAACGATTTTAATTGTATAGTTTTTATTATTTAAAACTACCAAAGGTCAGTACCTGTAGCATAATACTCCACTATAATGTTATTTTATTATTCTTTATAACATTGTGACAAAAATAACTATCGATTAGAACCATAGATATGTATAGATAGCACGTTTTTTATTTAAGATTATTTATGGTCCCGTTTGAGTGAAACTACTACCTACCTACAATACGTTTATTTACGCAAGGCTTGGTGAATGACATTGTATATATGATATACCTACCTACCACTGATACAAAGTGCAGTTTTAAACTATTTACACAGTATTTTTGGATATGCGTAATAAATACTCAACGTTTTCAATCATGTAATTCATTTATTAACCTAAAAAGTCGGACGTAAATAAAAGGAGCGCTACTGCAGTTCACTTTCAACGTGCTTCAACGTACGTTGATCAGACATGTGTGTCTATTGTGATGACAATATACTAGTGTTATTTATAAATTAATCGTAATAAGTACTCTTCGTAACTCCTACCCCAATAATACGTAACAATATACGTACCTAAAATAGGTACGGTACCTAACCACGATTTAAATAATTAAAATTCCTTCTAACATCAAATTAAAGCTTAGGACCAATTGTTATTGATAACTAACAAACTACTTAGGTTCTCCACCGATTAGTATGAAGCAGATAAATCTCATTCAAAATTTCACAATGAAGGCCATATTTAATAGACGTACGATTTGGAAACCTCCATGCAGACCAACAGAACTCTTTGGCTACGCAACACTTGACGGAAACTTCCGTCGCGTAACGCCGGTGCACATAATTCCACAAACATCTCAAACTGCATAACATTTTACCGAAGATGCATCCCTTAAAATGGGAATAGAAAGTTACGTGACGGAAGATCAACAACGTAAATTCCGTCAGATATGTGGCTGAGGCCAGACCATGTTTTTAGCATCGCCGAAAAAGCCGCAGTAGGACACACCAAATCAATCAATAAAAATAATGCCTAGATAGCGATTTTCATATTTCAATAATACATAATAATACATAGGTGTTCTAATTGGAATAACAGTATTTCATGGTGCCAAAAAAAATGGTCGAAAGATTTATTCTCTGTTATCAGAACATTTTAAAATTTTGTAACAATAAGCTTCTCGTATTGTAATACGTATTAAGTGTTTAGATAGATTCAATCTTAATTAAGTTTTAAGCATTCCATAATACTCATATGGGATCTCTGCTGTGTTTAAAAAACTCTTTAAATTAGTCGAAAGATTATCGTCTGTTAAGTTGTAAATAATAAAATGTACATAGTAAGGATTTATGTGTAAATATGATCGCTTTATTACCTACTCAGTAACGGTACATGTAGATTTAAAATAAATTGTGCTGTGTCCACGCAGCAATATACACATACACAATGAATACGGTGACAATAATAAACATCTGTTTATTGAACGAAATAGGATAAAGTAAATTTTAATAATAATAATATGGATACCTACGTATTTATCTAATAAAACTTAAATTCCATTAGCAAGCAATAGATTTTATTATCAGCCAATACCCATTTTTTTACGAACAAAATTTTATATAGGTAGATATATAAATTAATTTGCCATTCAGTAAATTCGGCTGATAAAGTACAAGCATTGAATTTATTGTTGATGTACGTACGTACTTAACTTTACACGTGTCGTCACGGCAAATCATCGCGCGCATATATTCAACCTCGAGTCTCCTCCAGATTTCATAAACTAACATTAATTCATCCCAACAGTATATTAGAACAGAAAGTTCCTAAGCAAAAAAATACATTTTAAGAGATACCTAATGATTATTTCTATATTTTATAAAATGTAAGTAGTTAAAATTAATTTGTAAAGGTTTCTAAGCAACGAATTACATAAATTATTACAAGCAGTACCTATATAGTTTATTCACGTAGCGTGCATCACACGGGCTCCGCCGCCCGGTATCGACCACATCGAGAGCCAGCCACTAGTATAGCTCCTCCACCTCTTTCAATGTTACAGTATTCATGGAACATACTTTCGGGCAAAATTATACTTACAAGTAAAATATAAAGATACTTATCTGAGTATGTTATGTACCTATCTATCTTTAAAATAACTATAATTGGATTAAGCGATCCTGTTGAAACTATTTCATATTTTATTATATATTTTTTTTATTTGTAAGCAATTTCCAAATTGTGACCGGTGGGCTAGATAAACCAAAGATTACTTATGTTGATAATAATATGATGTGGAAAACTGTAAAATATAAATGTCCCATCATTTAGCTTTAGATTAGTTTTAGTTGTGCCAAATAATAATTTTAAGGCTTGAAATAATTATAAATTTTTATATGAGAATTTTATTTTTTACATGGAATGGCATGATGTACTATACTGAATTTGGTTACTTGTGCAATAAGATATTGCAGAAAAGTATTTTCTTTATTTTTATGAGTAGGTATATGATATAGTTTTAGGTGTAACAGTTAGCCAATGTGAATTCCTATTGCCATATTTGTCTTTGTTGTTTCGTAAGATTGTGTGATTGGACGCGGACTGTGTGCCAGCGAAAGGTTGCTGAATAATTGTTAAAATAAGTAAACTCTAGATTGTTAAACTTACCTATAGATTAACATGTGTTAAAATATTGCCTATATAAATTATAGTAATTCATTTTACTTGATATTATAATGTATATTGAATTTATGAATATTAAAAATATATATATTGACAATTCAATGCGAAAAGAAAAAGGATTTATTTAAGTAATTCCCGAAACCTACCCCTATTATCTTAATACAAAATGGAGACACCAGAGACCAGACCACACCAGATATCTATACCTACTATTAAAACAGCTAAAAGGCAGTGTCTGTACATTAAAGATATTTCAGAAAAACCGGTCAGGATTCCTACACGGCGCAATGCTTATTCATTTAATTTGTCCAGAAGCCAGTGCATGCGTGGTACTGCTTTTGGGCTTCGCCACAGTCGGGTAAAAAGCGGTACAAAGTTTTCTCTTCACATAGGTATTAATATTATATATAGATAGGTAGCCAAACCTGACAGTGGCAGGTCCAGAGCTGCCATGCGCCACGTTGAGTATCATCCACGCTTCATTACTGTGCTGCCGACCTGCCTTAACTATCTTCTTGGCTGGAGATACCACCACAGATACCTGAATTCTTATTCCCATGAAATGAAAGGAATGAATGATTAGGTACTATAAAAAATTACAACAGTTGAAGAACTAATGCAAGCTATCAAAATATAAAATAAAATAAAAATACCTACAACTATGTTAAGCAAGAGAAATGTTTACCTATTTGAAACTAACAATAGAAACCACTGTTATATTTTCACTTACTTATCTAGTTTATATAAGTGCATGATGCATGAGCATGCCTTAAAAAAGTCGAAAGCTAAATTGAAGCCTTAAATTCGTAATAAAGCATTCCTTGTGTAATTTAGTGTGTACTTAATTCATCAAAGTTGAAGAAACATGAATAAAAATAATAATGATAGTAGGTATTTACTTACCTCCTTGAATACTAAATATTATGCATAGTTTTATTTAGTTGCACTCAATTTTTGCTAAACTAAACAGTTTCTCTTCTTACTGAGGATAATAGCTGCTGCTCAGGTACCCACAATATCACAAACAAAATGTAAGTTGAAAACTATTCAAATAGGTACCGCGTTTTTGGCTGTCAAATGTCAATTCATGTCAATTTATTCTGTGTCTGTCACAGTGTCATGTCATAAACCACAGAACCATAAAGAATAGATTATATGGAGGAATACTATAGTCTGGCAAACGAAAGCTGGTCCTGACAAAGCGCGGCAAATTAAAAAATAAACACATTATGGTATCACTACGAACAGTAGGAATAAATTGTGTTGATACTTGACAACAAATAATATGTTAGGAGCGGATTTTTCAAATTGTTAGAAAAATAAATGCGGTGGTTGGTTTGACATAATATTTTCTACACAAAAGATGCCAAACGACCACATCTATTCCTCAGTAAAAGTTAACTGACGATTGAAAAATCGAACGTAAGTAAAATAGGTACGTAATTAAGTTTTAATTGGTTTTAATTTTACGTAGATTAATTTGTTATATAAATTCTATAAATTATTTAAACCATTTATTACATATAGATAGGCCCAGGTAAAGGAAAAACTAGTGGACTGTATGAAGGTTTATTCGGTGGTACATAAAGTAGCAAATATAAAGTAAATAAGTAGGTTCTAAAATTAAGGTCCGATCGCGGTCGTGGCGGACGATGCAGTGTGTTGCGGCGAGCGCGCTGGTGTCGCGTCGCCCGGTCCCCGCGCCGCTCGTCGTCCATGTGTGTGTGATGAGAAGTGACGTGTTCACGTGTGTGTGTGAACATATTCCCAGGCCAGCAGTGGAGAATGAAGTTGTCTGTCCGGCTAGGTTGATTGATTCATTGAAGTATGAATGATGATAGATCCAGATAGATTGAATGTTGAATGAGTGATCAATTTTGTGGTCCATCTAGTAACGGGCAGATTTTGTGAAAAGCCCTTCTGATTGTGCCTGTCTGCACTTTTATGTCCGCTACGCGAGCCTCTCCGTCTGGTCCTGGATAAAGCTTCAGAATGCGTCCCAGTGGCCATTGTGCTGCAGGTAGCGTCTCGTCCTTCACGATGACTAGCGAGCCCTCTGTGAGCGCGCCGTGTGAACGTTGCCACCGCGTCCTTTGGTGCAACTGGGAAATATATTCCTTATTAAAGCGTCTCCAAAAATGCTGGCGTAGTAGTTCGACTCGTTGATGCCTCGGCAGCCGTGCTGGGTCGCAGTCGGACATCTGTGGGTGAGGTATGACAGTTAGAGTACGACCAATTAGAAAATGGAACGGGGTGAGAGCTGAAAGATCAGATGGATCGGATGAAAGAGGCGTAAGAGGCCTCGAATTAAGAATGCCTTCTATCTGGACAAGTAATGTGTACATTTCCTCATATGTGAGGTGTGCTAAGCCTAGAACTCTTTTGAGATGGTATTTTACTGATTTGACTGTACTTTCCCATAGACCTCCGAAGTGAGGTGAGTAGGGAGGGATGAAGTGAAAGTTTATGCCGTGCTCTGCAGCGCAGCTGTAAATTGACTCACTGTGCTTTCTGAGAAAATCGGCGATCACACGAGCAGCACCTACCAGATTTCTGCCGTTGTCTGAATATATATTATTAGGTTTACCTCTACGAGAAATAAACCTGTTTATTGCTGCTATGTAAGACTGTGTCGTCAGATCTGTGACCAACTCCAAATGCACAGCTTTGACTACAAAACAAACGAAAATACAAATGTATGATTTAATTAATACACTTCCACGCCCTTTACGGTTATTAATCATGATGGGTCCTGCATAGTCTACACCTACGTCGCTGAATACAAAATTTGCGTGCAGTCTCTGCTCAGGTAACTGCCCCATTATAGGAGTCACAGTTTTCCCTTGAAATCGTTTGCATGTCAGACATGATTGTGTAGTTTTTCTAGCTAAATTACGACCTGAAATTGGCCAAAACAGTTGACGCATGTGTGACAACAACAGTTGTGGGCCAGCGTGTAAAAGTGTTAAGTGATATGTTGAAAATATGATTTTAGTGATATGATGAGCTGGATGCAAAAGGATAGGAAATTTCCTATCGTAATTGTATGGCGAATGTGCTAACCTTCCGCCCACACGAATGAGTTGATTATCTCCAAAAAAAGGATTAAGTGAATTTAATTTATGTTTGGCAGGTAAATTTTTATTGTGTGATAACAATTCGTATTCTTCAGGAAAATATTCGATTTGTACTAACTTTACTAATTGATACCTAGCTGAATTAAGTTCTATAGTTGATAATGGCTTGACGTCACCTATGCATACCTGTTTGTTTGTATTACCTGTGTTGTTCGTGATTGAATGTTTATTTCTGCAGTGATGAATGAATCTAAGTATGTAAGCTACGATGCGTGCAAGTTTGTTAAAGTTTGAATATTTGTAAATGAAAGAGTCTTTGTTAGGTGTGTCTGTGTGTATGAAATGTGTTTGGGACCGGACTTCTGGAAGGTCAGATACGCTGAGATGCCCTGGTTGTTCTGGCCAGCTGTGTTTATCATCATTCCTTAAAAAGTCAGGTCCTGAAAACCATAATGGTGTATAAAGTAATTGTTGTGCAGTATTACACTTTGTTATAATATCTGCGGGATTTTGTTTGGTTGGTACATAGTACCATGATTGTGGGTCAGTATGTTTTAGAATGTCTGTGACTTTATGTTTGACGAATGTTTGTAATTTATGTGTAGGTGTATTTATCCAAGATAATACAATAATCGAGTCGCTCCAGTAATAACACTTGTAGTTGTTGTTGTTACGAAGTGAAGCTAAAACTTTATTACATAAATTGACACCTATTAATGCAGCGCATAATTCAAGTCGTGGAATTGTAAGTGTTTTTAATGGAGCTACCCGTCCCTTAGCTATTAGTAATTGTACATTGATACTGCCATCTGATGTATAGGTACGTATGTATACGCATGCACCGTACGCTTGTTGCGAGGCGTCGCAAAAAACATGCAGTTCTACATAATTACGTGATGAGTCATAGAACGCGCGCCGTGGAATAGCTAACTGGTTTATGAAAGATAACGATTCAAGGAATTTTTTCCATTGTACTTGCATTGAAACCGGTGTTTCACCGTCCCAACTAATTTTATTTATCCACATCTGTTGCATTAGCAGTTTAGCCTTGAGTATGCATGGACTAATTAGGCCTAGTGGGTCAAAAATATGGCCTATGGTGGATAAAATTGTGCGTTTTGTGATTGGTTTTTCTGATGTGAGATCTGAATGTACTGTGTATGAAATTGTGTCTTTGTGAATGTTCCAATAAATGCCTAATGTTTTTGAAGGATCGTTAGAACTTAGATTCACTGTTGTTTTGTCTGTTTTGTTAAAACCTAGTTTTTTCAGAACGGAGGGACAATTAGATAACCATTTTCTAAGTGGAAATTTATATTTATTAAGCTCGGAAAAAACTCCTCTGGCTATTTCCAATAGACTGGACTCGTCATTGGTCCCCGTTAACAGGTCATCGCAATAAAAATCATGTAAGATGACCTCTGACACTTTTTTTGGATCATAGCTGCTGTCTGAATGATTGTCATTGTCAATTTGTTTATTTTGACAATCTATGCCTACTTGTTTAATGCAGCGTGTTGCTAAGAACGGCGCTGACGCTGTGCCGTATGTGACCGTGTGCAGCGTGTATGTTTGTAGGGGTTCTGACGTATTATATCGCCATATGATTTGTTGAAGTGGCCGTTGAGGTTCGACTATTAAAATTTGGCGATACATTTTTTCAATGTCAGCTGATATTATGTATTTATGCTGACGAAAGCGTATGAGTATAGAAATGAGATCGTCCTGGACGACTGGACCTACAAACTGTATGTCGTTCAGCGACAACTTATTCGATGTTTTTGCGGAGCCATCGAACACTGATCTGAATTTAGTAGTAGTGCTTGACTCACGTACAATACCGTGATGTGGTAGGTAGTATACTGGTGAGCGATGTATGTTTGTAATTGTGTTGTTGTTGTGCGAATGTACGCTGACTGTTTTTTTGTTTTTGTTTGAATGAATGCGTGATGATGATGATTGTAGATTTTTGTTTGAATATTGTGAATGTTTGTTTAGAGTCATGTGACCAAGTTGTATGTATTCTGTTATGAAATTTGTATATTGTTGTTTGTATATGTGATCTGAATTCATGCGGTTTTCTATGGAAAGAAACCGTTTTTTTGCTTGATTGTATGAATCACCTAAGCACTCAGGCGATTTTTTGAATGGAATAGTGACAACAAATCTGCCATCACTTTGTCTTGTAGTTGTTTGATTGAAAATGATCTCGCACGCATCTGTGTCGCACGGATCATTGATCTGTGAATTAGATAAACTATCTAACTCCCAGAATCGTGATAAGTGATCTGATTGATCATTACTGAAATAACAGTTGTTTGTTTGGTTGTTGGTGTCTGTTGTACACCCTGAAACCAGCCAGCCGAATTCAGTTTCTTGTAATGTAGGCTGGTGTTTACCCAAGTGAATTCGACCGCTGCCAATTATTTGCCAGAAAATCTCTGCACCTAACAATAGGTCAATTGGAGCAGGTTCAAAAAACTGAGGGTCGGCTAGTTTCAGATGTTGAGGTAGGTTTATACCTTCTGTGTTGATGCGCATGTTTGGCACTGAGTGTGCTATTGTATCAAGTACCAAACATGACAGTTTGGTTGTGAATGAATTATGTAATGATTGTATTTGTACATTTGTGTAATGAAATATTTTTGTTTGTTGTTGATTGACGCTTGAAACTGTGCCTTGAATGGATTCTAATGTGAGATTGAGCTTTGTACATAGATTATTTGTGATGTAACAAGAGGTACTTCCACTGTCCAGCAATGCTCTCGCCAAGTGTGGTGTTCCATCACTGGCAACAACATGTACTAGGACAGTGGAAAGTAAAACTGCAATGTGTTGTGTACTAGTATTACTGGCGTATGTAGCGTGTTCTGATCCCTTAGGCTGTTCCTTATGCAACATTGTATTGTGTTTTTGTTGGCAATACTTACATGTACCGCCGCGACAGGATTTGGTCTCGTGTCCAGTATGTAAACAATTAGCACAATAATTATGTAATTTTGAAACTTTTTCTATTCTTTTTTCCACTGTCATTTCTTTAAACACTGGGCACCCGTACAAATAATGTTGAGCTTTACATAAGGGACAGTTAGGAATGCGAAATTGATTTGTGCGAGTTTGTGTGGTTGGTTTGGATGTATGTGATTTTGAATCTGTTTTGTTGTTTTGTTTAGTGTCTTCAAGATTTTGTAAAAGAATGGCACGTCCAGTGAGATATGTTTTTAAATCTTGAAGTGTGGGCTTTTCATCAAGTGTGTTTTTGTGTTCCTCCCAATATCTGCGTGTTTTGAAGTCTAATTTAGTGGCAACAAGATAAATTACTAACGTGTCCCAGGATTGTGTCGGTTCACCTAGGTTTTCAAGTGCTCTGAGATTTTTATTTATTGTATCGAGCAGTTGTCTGAGCGATGCTGCTGATTCATTGTTTATAATGTCTATGCTAAACAATGCATGAACGTGGTTGTTCAGCAGCTGACGCTCGTTATTGTATCTATCTGAAACTAGTTCCCAAGCAACCCGATAGTTGTCTGATGACATTTCTAATGATTTAATAATTTGTGAAGCTTCACCTTTCAAAGATGCACGCAAATAATGGAACTTTTGAATGTTATCTAGCGACTTATTCTTGTGTATGAGTGATTCGAAAGTGTCTCTGTACTCAAGCCAATCATGATACTCACCTGTAAAGTGTGGAAGGTCAATGGTAGGTAATTTAATGAACGCCTTGGTTCCTGATTCACCTGCATTTGGAATTTGTACAGACCCGTTGACGCAAGCAGTTTCATTGTCTCGTATCAGCTGGATACCGGCTGCAAGTTGATTCTGGTATTCCATTTCAAATTGCTCCCGCTCTCTCAGCTGTTCATCTGAAACCCCAATAATTTCGTCGATGAAGGTCTGGTTTTCATCATAATCATTTGCAAGGGACTTAAAGGACTCTAAGCGATTATTTAATTGTAAAATATCTATTTCTGACAATGTTTTTTTTGCTTTTAATGATACTAGATAATTTTTAAAAATAGTGACCTTTCCTTTGTGACTAGCTCGTCTTTTTTTGTAAGTGCTGAGCTGTGAATCGTCATCATCGGGAATATTTGACGTGTGTGATTTTGTGGTTTCCATAATGATTGATAATTAAGTAAGACGGAAATGTAATTGAAACGATACTTAAATTAATTATGAAATGTGGCAGGCACCGTGCGACGATCACGCGACTTTACCAGATACCCTCGGTGTGAGACCAACTCGGTACGCTCAACTTAAGCTCGAGCAAGGCGATGTATGCTGAATAACAAAGGAGAATGTATTAGAATACGTATAAATGAATAAATGAATTGGTTGGTGATTGGAATGGCTCGAATTTCTAAAATTATTTGCAAGAAATTTTAGAAGAAAAATAATGTAGGTAGGCGCTAAAAAAAAATTCTGATGCAATAATTTTTGCTTTTAATGTTATTGTTGAAATGAATGGATGGAATGGACTAATATGTTTGAATTTCTGCTTGAAAAGTGGTATGGAAGAGAATTAAGTAAGTTCAATGAATTTTGAATGAGATTATGTGATTTATTGGAGAGAAATGAATTGGTCGAACTCACGAAACTGCTGCTACCAAACCCTTTTTCGTCCGTTATTGCGACTGATGTTGCCGACGCTGCTTGATTGTGCTGCTTCCAGATGCTAGTAGGCTGCGTTCGCTGTTGCGATGACCGCTGTTTGACCTCCAGCTGAATTCCGGACGCTGTGTTGTGTGATGGCGTGGCTTTGTTCTAACGACCGCGACGCGAATTTTTTGACCGACTTGTCTTGCTACAACGTATGCGAAGGACCATAGATAGGCCCAGGTAAAGGAAAAACTAGTGGACTGTATGAAGGTTTATTCGGTGGTACATAAAGTAGCAAATATAAAGTAAATAAGTAGGTTCTAAAATTAAGGTCCGATCGCGGTCGTGGCGGACGATGCAGTGTGTTGCGGCGAGCGCGCTGGTGTCGCGTCGCCCGGTCCCCGCGCCGCTCGTCGTCCATGTGTGTGTGATGAGAAGTGACGTGTTCACGTGTGTGTGTGAACAACATAATTATGCGAATAAGGTAAATATGACAATTCGAAATATTTATTAAGTATAAGTATCAAAACTATATCGGGTAAAATAACACTATAAAGAATGTTGCCATGTAAAAAGTTTTGAATAAATCCTCTGAATAAGGAAGCCTAAAGGAAGGATTAAATCTCAGGCTCGGCTTTCGTTTGCCAGACTCTATCTCTGTGTATGAAAAAAGACCGTCAAAACGCATTAAATAAGGATAGCGCTAGTGGTAGATACAGGGTAATTATTTCAAATAAAGCGCCAAAAGTTCCATCCAATCAAAAAATTGTATGATAAGGTTCGTCAAAATGCGTTAAATTAGGGTGGCGCTACTGTTCTACATTAATACTTTAGCCTCTGCCGTTGGCGTCATTTTGGACGGTTTTGTACTATTAATAATTACATAAAAAAAGCAGGACACTTTTTCAACTTGTCTCCAAATTATGATAATTTAGTGCTCCTTAGATCATAGAGCATGTAGAATATCTCCATGCACTATGTGAGAACTAGATTGACTAAGGGCGTTTGTGCACTTGCACGTTTTTTTACGATCCGTTTTTTTCATACATTTTATTATCTAAAGTGTATTCGGATAGAACTTGCGGACAATGTAAACAAACACTTTAGTCAATTTTCTCTAATTACCATTACCAATTACCATCAACGATCATACACGTTTTAAATTACATTCTGTTCACTTTTTCGTTATCATCAATTGTAATTAATAATAAAATAATAAATCAAAACTAGATTAATCCATAAAAATAAGAATTCAATTTGCGGTTGAAGTTAGACGTCGAATTGACTTCTAAAGTTTTTTCTTCGACACTCTATTTGTTTTTGGAAATCAGTGATGTTAGGTTTTATGGAGAAATTTTATTCAATCTATCATAAAATTATAAAAGAGCCGTGTAGGTCTGTACATTGAAGATATTCCAGAAAAAACAGTCGGGATAGAGTACTGGGACGTAACCATAGCCATTTTTTTTTTATTAATTTTTTACTGTTTGTCTGTTTGTGCGCGCATCACCCGAAAAGTACTGGATGGATTTTGATGTGGTTTTCACAGTTCGATAGTTTGGGGTCTAACATAAAATCTAAGCCACGTTTCATCTAATTCTGATGGGAGGAACCAGAGATACAGCTTGACCTCTTGGTAGTACTAACTACCCTACACTACGGAGGTCATCTAAACTGGTCAATCCACTGTATAATAGTCCACGCGGATGAAGTCACGGGCAAAAGTCTAGTTATTCAATATTTTTTTTTTTTTCAAATTCTCTTACTTTAAATGTATGTCGAATTATCGATGAAATGGCAAAGTTGAAAGGGATTACAGTTTTGCGCGCCTACCTTCTTATCATTGCGAACTAAACTCTATTGAATTAATATGGGCACAAGTAAAGAGTTATGTCGGCCGAAAATGAAACCATCAAAATGACCGAATTAAAGGTTTTACTGGCAGGTTTGGCGCAAATCGGGGTAAAACAATTAATAAAATGTGTTGTCCGTGTTTTAAAAGAGGAAAATATGAAAAATATCGATTAAAAAAAAAATAAAAAAAAATAATTAAACATGTTGGTGACACTGACACGGCTTCTAGTACTGATATTTAAATAAAGAAAAGTGACTATTCAATTTGCTACAATTATGTATGTAAACTTTATTTCATAACCTTTTTATTCATATTTGTTAACGTTTCCCATCACAAGTAAATAAAGGACACTGGCGGGTTTCTTAGGAGTGTCCGGACTGGTCACCTACATTGATATTTTATTGTTTTCTAATGGCATTATTTGTTATAAAAACATGTGTAATTGTCTGAAAGTTATTACAAGGCTTTAAACTCGAACATTGATAAGGTTATGTTATGCATGAAAACTTCTCAAATAGCTAGTCCATGAAGTTGCTTCACTGCTATGACACACGAGTTTTTTAATTACAACATAATTACAATACAAATTAAATAAAAAGATGTTAATCAAAATCAATAAATACGTAAATATCTCGGTGATTGGAAATCGAAATGTAAATGGAATTATTTGACAGGTGACTTCCTTTGCCAATGTTGCTATCCTAAAAAAAAACAATCGATCGTTTAGTTGTAATAAATCGATTACAAAAAATAATAAAATTTTTAAATTATACTTTCTTATCTAATGTTACTAAAGATTTATTACTTCCGTGAGAGGTACGTAAATCGTAACCATAAAGTAGCATAATTAGAAATCATATGAAAAAGCATTATTATGTATCGATTCATACAAATATCGATTTGTCAGACATTTTATGTGTAAGATTCAAAATTATTTTTCTTCAGCTAGCCAAGTTCTGTGACAGTGGTAATGCAAGAAATAATAATGACTAAAAATCTACTTTTTTTCCATGTAAGTTTTATTTTTGTAGGAGTTCAGGCCGAAAGCCGCCAGTCTCCTTTAGTCATAGATAATGCTAATATGGTGGATTGTTTACAAAGTCCGCAAGTTCTATCCAAATAGACTGTAGCTTGTAGGTATCGAAATCTATGAAAAAAAAAAACGGTCCGTAAAAAAACGTGTTGGAAACGGGTAAGAGGGTTTATGCACTTATCCGTTTCCAATACGTTTATATACGACCCGTTTTTTTTTTCATACATTTTAATAACTGTTAGATATCGAAATGTATGATTAAAAAAAACCGTCTATAAAAAAACGTGTTGAAAACGGATAAGTGCACAAACGCCTATAGACATTGTGACGTTGATTGACTTGACAACTTGACAATGTTGACAAGTTGAGTTGACACTTGACACATACGAATTTATATAGGAAGGCTGCTTGTGCACTACACGTTTACAGCACGTTTTTACCCGACTGCGCGACGCACGGAGGGTAATGTGTTTATCAGTCTATGTATGTATGTATGTATGTATGTTTGTTTCTATGTGGCGTTCTAGAGACCAAATGCGTAGGCCGATTTTGATAATTCTTACGTCAATCGATTCGTCTTAACCTTGCGAGTGTCACTAAAGACATAACAGTAATCAAAATTCACCACAGCGACAACCAGACGCCATATTGTCAAAATGAAAAAAATAAAAGTTGATGAACTATGTCAAGTGGGGTGTCGTTGAATAGGTATTTTAAAATCATCTTTAGGTTCCTTTTATCATTTTTCATTTTAAATAATAGTTTAGGATATATAACGATTTAAAGTTGTTTAACAAAGCAATCATTCAAAACCTATCATGTGGGGTATCAAAATGAAGGGCTCGAAAAGAAGATTACGAAAACATACATTAAAAACTAAAAAGTGAAAAATAAAAATAGTAAATTAAAAATTAAAAAAACCCGACTGCCAAAAAACAACTAAAAAGTTTAAAACAAGAGCACTTTTCAAGCAGTCTGATGCAGTTGGTGGCATAAAATCTAAGATTTAACACAAATAATTGCCACCAACTGCATCAGACTGCTTGAAAAGTGCTCTTGTTTTAAACTTTTTAGTTGTTTTTTGGCAGTCGGGTTTTTTTTTCACGGACCGTTTTGTTTTTCATACATTAAAAAAAAAAAAAAAATTAAAGAAAAACAAAAAACCCGACTGCGTAAAAACTAATTTTAATAAAAAATACGTGAAAGAATTAACTTAAATAAAAACTAAAAAGAAAGAAACAAGCCCAGTAGTTTAGAATTCTGTTAAGTAATACTAAATAACTACACAATTGAAAAAGTTTTATAATCGATACACACATAAAACAATTCATAAATTCTAATGCAGAACAGAACGACTCACAGTCGGGGCCCCTTGGGAAGATTTGATTGGTAAAATTTAAATGGCGTCTGGTTGTCGCTGTGGTGAATTTGGATTACTATTATGTCTTTAGTGACACTCGCAAGGTTAAGACGAATCGATTGACGTAAGAATTATCAAAATCGGCCTACGCATTTGGTCTCTAGAACGCCACATAGAAACAAACATACATACATACATACATAGACTGATAAACACATTACCCTCCTTTGCGTCGCGCAGTCGGGTAAAAAGTGGTGGGGATCGTTCTGCACGCCTATTGGCTAAAAATCCGTAAGAAAATAATAATTTAAAGAAAAACAAAAAACCCGACTGCGTAAAAACTAATTTTAAAAAATACGTGAAAGAATTAACTTAAATAAAAACTAAAAAGAAAGAAACAAGCCCAGTAGTTTAGAATTCTGTTAAGTAATACTAAATAACTACACAATTGAAATAGTTTTATAATCGATACACGCATAAAACAAATCATAAATTCTAATGCACAACAGAACGACTCACAGTCGGGGCCCCTTGGGAAGATTTGATTGGTAAAATTTAAATGGGCCCCGACTGTGAGTCATTCTGTTCCGCATTAGAATTTATGATTTGTTTTATGTGTGTATTGATTATAAAACTATTTCAATTATGTAGTTATTTAGTATTACTTAACAGAATTCTAAACTACTGGGCTTGTTTCTTTCTTTTTAGTTTTTATTTAAGTTAATTCTTTCACGTATTTTTTAAAATTAGTTTTTACGCAGTCGGGTTTTTTGTTTTTCTTTAAATTATTATTTTTTATTTTATACTTTTTAGTTATTTCACTGTTTTTTTGTTTGTATATCGTTAATACTTGAAAGAAAAACTTAAATCAATAAGTAAGAATTAGCGAGAATGATTGCTTTGTTAAACAACTTTAAATAGTTATATATCCTAAACTATTATTTAAAATGAAAAATGATAAAAGGAACCTAAAGATGATTTTAAAATACCTATTCAACGACACCCCACTTGGTTGTTTGTATATCGTTAATACTTGAAAGAAAAATTTAAATCAATAAGTAAGAATTAGCGAGAATGATTGCTTTGTTAAACAACTTTAAATCGTTATATATCCTAAACTATTATTTAAAATGAAAAATGATAAAAGGAACCTAAAGATGATTTTAAAATACCTATTCAACGACACCCCACTTGACATAGTTCATCAACTTTTTTTTTATTCATTTTGACAATATGGCGTCTGGTTGTCGCTGTGGTGAATTTTGATTACTGTTATGTCTTTAGTGACACTCGCAAGGTTAAGACGAATCGATTGACGTAAGAATTATCAAAATCGGCTTACGCATTTGGTCTCTAGAACGCCACATAGAAACAAACATACATACATACATACATAGACTGATAAACACATTACCCTCCTTTGCGTCGCGCAGTCGGGTAAAAACTGAATACGAATTGAAAACGTCTGTAGTGCACAAGCAGCCGTACGATGCAAATGCAATACGTTTCAATTTTCATTGGTTTCATTTTTTTTTCTTGAAATCGCAGTGGAAATATTACTACTATTAAACAATTCAAATTATGTATGTTGGTCTACTAATAACAGTGTTAAAATTATAAAATGGGAGGCAAATCAAAACAGAGCCAAAGGACTAAAAATAATGTGAAAGTAAGTATTTATAACCATGAATGGTTCCATGTCGCAATTGCGGTGTATTGTAATATTATGCCATTCCTTGTGTAATTCACCAGATGAATACATTTCGGCTTCAATTAATCTATTCTTTACATGTTCTGTTGTCTTGGAAACTAACTTGATGAGTATTTACATTTTTTCATGTATCAGTATCAGTTTTAGTAAGCAAGGTCAACATTGTTATTTTTATTGTATATTAAATAGCAGGCCTTGCTACTTATTTTTTACGTAAATTACTTTCTTTTAAAGTACTGAAATTTACACTATTCAGTTCTAATATGATTACAATTTGCAGCATATGCTATGCTTATGCTATGCTAAATTACTGTGACTAAAACCAACAATTATTTTTTTTAGCCTTCAAGCAGTAGCCGCAGTGCTGAGCTTCTGAGCAGTGGACTAAGCCTTGATGGAGTGACCATCGGCAGTGGGAAACCTCTCCCTCCTCTGTTTCCTACATTAGCGGCTGCTAACCTGGAACAGGGGCTCAACCCTGAGTTTCAGATGTGCATCAAGAAGCTCAACAAAAAGGATCCTATCACAAGAGCTAAGGTTATTCATTATGATTATGATTTATCTACTAAAAAAACAACACAGAACCATCCCTTAAAGACAAAAAACCAAAAAAATACTCCCATTTTAAGGAGAAATTATTATTTTTTAGGGTTTTATGTGTTGGTGATTTTTTTAAATCAGCTTCATTTAAAATTGTTGTTTTTTAAACTTAATACTTAGTTTTAATAATAATTGTAAATATAAAACTGCTACATATTATATTAAATATTCCTTATGATAATTCGCATACTGATTCCGAAAAGAGCTTATAACTTTGTAACAGCTGGACAGATTTTCTACAAATATATAGCTCAAAACCATCTCAATCAAACCAGCTTTCATTTAAAAAACAGATCCATGTATTTGGGATCTACAAAGCCACAGACATAAGTATCATACTTATTAATAACATCCATAATTCAAAGTTAGCAGTTATAAGGATTACTATTAACTTAGGAAAACAGATCCTTAACACACCTTATTGTTGCAGGCTCTTCAAGAACTGTGTGAACTGGTGAACAATGGTGACGTGGAGGATGTTGTGGCTGCACTGCCCAGCTGGGCACACTTCTACAAGATACTCACAATGGACACTGACCGTAAAGTCAGGGAGCTGACACAGGTGTGTTTGCATGATCTGTGTACCCCTAGTTTGCATAATAACAAAAGTCAAAATATTTAATGTAATAAAAAGTATAGGTATTGTTATTTGTAAAATGTATATGCGTGATAATTATAGGGCTATACATGATTATGACAAGGAATGAAAAAGTTATGCTTGATTAGTAATCCTACTATAATATTATTATAAATGCGAAAGTTTGTGCGTGTTTGTGTGTGTGTATGTTTGTTACTTCTTCACGCTGAAAAGGCTGGACGGATTTGGATGAAATTTTGCACACAGATAGATTATAGTCTGGAATAACACAAAGGCTACCTTTTATCCCGGAAAACGCGGGCGAAGCTGCGGGCGGAAGCTAGTTACAACATAAACATTATGCCAAATTATGAGTATGTTATTGACATCTGCTTAATACATAAGCGGAGTATGTAAAGCTTCGTATAGACCTACAAGCGTGGTGCGTTGTGAGCGGCTCAGCTCGCATGTCAATACCTGTGTGCCCGATCCGAGCCGCTCGGACCGCGCCGCTCGGCCACGAGCCGCGCGTTTTCGATTATTGGCCGCGCTCAAAGAGGGCTCAGATCGATTCGCGCGCAGTGTGCAAGGAGACAATTGCAGAATGCTCACTATGAGCCGCTCACAGCCCGCCGCGCTCGCAGGTCTATACGAAGCTTAACACACGGGTCCTGAACGCGCGCAGGTGTGCCACGGCGCGGTGGTGCGCGTGTGCGGCCGCCGCACCGCGCCGCAGCTGCGCGCGCTGCTGCCCGCGTGGCTGCAGGCGCAGTACGACGACCACGCGCCGGCGCAGGCGCAGGCGCATCGCTCGCTCACCGTAAGTTTCTGTACTGTATCCGCCGCACCGCGCCGCAGCTGCGCGCGCTGCTGCCCGCGTGGCTGCAGGCGCAGTACGACGACCACGCGCCGGCGCAGGCGCAGGCGCATCGCTCGCTCACCGTAAGTTTCTGTACTGTATCCGCCGCACCGCGCCGCAGCTGCGCGCGCTGCTGCCCGCGTGGCTGCAGGCGCAGTACGACGACCACGCGCCGGCGCAGGCGCAGGCGCATCGCTCGCTCACCGTAAGTTTCTGTACTGTATCCTGTATCCTACCTATCAACAACACCTTAGCGGTCTTAAACTAATGAAGAATCGCGGTTAAATTCTGTGATCATAGAAGCTTGTGAACTAAATTGTATGTCAATTAATGGTACTGGAGTAAATAAAGTACTACTCCAATAATTTTATCCATATTTATATAGCGCGGCAACCATGACGTTGATTGGTCTGGGCTCGCCACCATAGCTTGCACGAGAACATCGAAAAAACAAGGTACATATTTTGTTCAACCAGTGCGACTTAACTGTACACCTGAAGTTGATGACGTAATTTCGCTGATCTATTCGCAACGTGGCGAGCGTGAGGAGATGAGCGGGGGCGCGAGGAAGGGTATGGCATTCCAACGAAGTGCACAGTTAAATCACAGCAGTTATGTACTTTAATTGAACACATTACAACACATTATATTGTCAACAGAGCACATTCCCGGACAACAAGCTGCCCGAAGTGATCTCGTTCTGCAAGGATGAAGTGATTGCACATTTGCTTGATAACCTCAACGGGAACACTGAAGCGATTGTCAACAAGAGGTTTGTTTTCTTTGGGCTTATTTAAGTTTTGTTGTTGTTAATGGAGTCAATATTTTGTTAATTGTTCAATAATAATATAGAAGCGCTCCGTTTCTATCGTACGCGTGTTGTTTGTTCGATTCGAGCCGCTCATGCGCCGCTCGACCATGAGCCACGCGCTGTCGGTTTTTGGCCGCTCTCAAAGAGCGCTCAGTCCGAGTTGGGCGAAGTGTGGCGACGGTCCTCGACGAAGGAGTCTTCGGTAATGAGGCCGCACGCTTACTGGTCGCTACAAGGCGGTAATGTGTTGGCACAGGGTGGAGAGCGCGGAGGAGCGGGCGCTGCAGACGGGCCGCATGCTGACGAGCAGCCTGCAGGGGCTGCAGTACTTCGCGCAGCACCTGCCGCGCGCGCACGACGCGTGGCTGTGGGCGCAGCTGGCGCCGCTGCTGCGCGCGCACTACTGGCGACACGTAGCGCCGCCGCTCAGGTACTGACGAGCAGCCTGCAGGGGCTGCAGTACTTCGCGCAGCAGCTGCCGCGCGCGCACTACTGGCGACACGTAGCGCCGCCGCTCAGGTACTGACGAGCAGCCTGCAGGGGCTGCAGTACTTCGCGCAGCAGCTGCCGCGCGCGCACTACTGGCGACACGTAGCGCCGCCGCTCAGGTACTGACGAGCAGCCTGCAGGGGCTGCAGTACTTCGCGCAGCAGCTGCCGCGCGCGCACTACTGGCGACACGTAGCGCCGCCGCTCAGGTACTGACGAGCAGCCTGCAGGGGCTGCAGTACTTCGCGCAGCAGCTGCCGCGCGCGCACTACTGGCGACACGTAGCGCCGCCGCTCAGGTACTGACGAGCAGCCTGCAGGGGCTGCAGTACTTCGCGCAGCAGCTGCCGCGCGCGCACTACTGGCGACACGTAGCGCCGCCGCTCAGGTACTGACGAGCAGCCTGCAGGGGCTGCAGTACTTCGCGCAGCAGCTGCCGCGCGCGCACTACTGGCGACACGTAGCGCCGCCGCTCAGGTACTGACGAGCAGCCTGCAGGGGCTGCAGTACTTCGCGCAGCAGCTGCCGCGCGCGCACTACTGGCGACACGTAGCGCCGCCGCTCAGGTACTGACGAGCAGCCTGCAGGGGCTGCAGTACTTCGCGCAGCAGCTGCCGCGCGCGCACTACTGGCGACACGTAGCGCCGCCGCTCAGGTACTGACGAGCAGCCTGCAGGGGCTGCAGTACTTCGCGCAGCAGCTGCCGCGCGCGCACTACTGGCGACACGTAGCGCCGCCGCTCAGGTACTGACGAGCAGCCTGCAGGGGCTGCAGTACTTCGCGCAGCAGCTGCCGCGCGCGCACTACTGGCGACACGTAGCGCCGCCGCTCAGGTACTGACGAGCAGCCTGCAGGGGCTGCAGTACTTCGCGCAGCAGCTGCCGCGCGCGCACTACTGGCGACACGTAGCGCCGCCGCTCAGGTACTGACGAGCAGCCTGCAGGGGCTGCAGTACTTCGCGCAGCAGCTGCCGCGCGCGCACTACTGGCGACACGTAGCGCCGCCGCTCAGGTACTGACGAGCAGCCTGCAGGGGCTGCAGTACTTCGCGCAGCAGCTGCCGCGCGCGCACTACTGGCGACACGTAGCGCCGCCGCTCAGGTACTGACGAGCAGCCTGCAGGGGCTGCAGTACTTCGCGCAGCAGCTGCCGCGCGCGCACTACTGGCGACACGTAGCGCCGCCGCTCAGGTACTGACGAGCAGCCTGCAGGGGCTGCAGTACTTCGCGCAGCAGCTGCCGCGCGCGCACTACTGGCGACACGTAGCGCCGCCGCTCAGGTACTGACGAGCAGCCTGCAGGGGCTGCAGTACTTCGCGCAGCAGCTGCCGCGCGCGCACTACTGGCGACACGTAGCGCCGCCGCTCAGGTACTGACGAGCAGCCTGCAGGGGCTGCAGTACTTCGCGCAGCAGCTGCCGCGCGCGCACTACTGGCGACACGTAGCGCCGCCGCTCAGGTACTGACGAGCAGCCTGCAGGGGCTGCAGTACTTCGCGCAGCAGCTGCCGCGCGCGCACTACTGGCGACACGTAGCGCCGCCGCTCAGGTACTGACGAGCAGCCTGCAGGGGCTGCAGTACTTCGCGCAGCAGCTGCCGCGCGCGCACTACTGGCGACACGTAGCGCCGCCGCTCAGGTACTGACGAGCAGCCTGCAGGGGCTGCAGTACTTCGCGCAGCAGCTGCCGCGCGCGCACTACTGGCGACACGTAGCGCCGCCGCTCAGGTACTGACGAGCAGCCTGCAGGGGCTGCAGTACTTCGCGCAGCAGCTGCCGCGCGCGCACTACTGGCGACACGTAGCGCCGCCGCTCAGGTACTGACGAGCAGCCTGCAGGGGCTGCAGTACTTCGCGCAGCAGCTGCCGCGCGCGCACTACTGGCGACACGTAGCGCCGCCGCTCAGGTACTGACGAGCAGCCTGCAGGGGCTGCAGTACTTCGCGCAGCAGCTGCCGCGCGCGCACTACTGGCGACACGTAGCGCCGCCGCTCAGGTACTGACGAGCAGCCTGCAGGGGCTGCAGTACTTCGCGCAGCAGCTGCCGCGCGCGCACTACTGGCGACACGTAGCGCCGCCGCTCAGGTACTGACGAGCAGCCTGCAGGGGCTGCAGTACTTCGCGCAGCAGCTGCCGCGCGCGCACTACTGGCGACACGTAGCGCCGCCGCTCAGGTACTGACGAGCAGCCTGCAGGGGCTGCAGTACTTCGCGCAGCAGCTGCCGCGCGCGCACTACTGGCGACACGTAGCGCCGCCGCTCAGGTACTGACGAGCAGCCTGCAGGGGCTGCAGTACTTCGCGCAGCAGCTGCCGCGCGCGCACTACTGGCGACACGTAGCGCCGCCGCTCAGGTACTGACGAGCAGCCTGCAGGGGCTGCAGTACTTCGCGCAGCAGCTGCCGCGCGCGCACTACTGGCGACACGTAGCGCCGCCGCTCAGGTACTGACGAGCAGCCTGCAGGGGCTGCAGTACTTCGCGCAGCAGCTGCCGCGCGCGCACTACTGGCGACACGTAGCGCCGCCGCTCAGGTACTGACGAGCAGCCTGCAGGGGCTGCAGTACTTCGCGCAGCAGCTGCCGCGCGCGCACTACTGGCGACACGTAGCGCCGCCGCTCAGGTACTGACGAGCAGCCTGCAGGGGCTGCAGTACTTCGCGCAGCAGCTGCCGCGCGCGCACTACTGGCGACACGTAGCGCCGCCGCTCAGGTACTGACGAGCAGCCTGCAGGGGCTGCAGTACTTCGCGCAGCACCTGCCGCGCGCGGCTGTGACATCCATTGCTTCTTATGTTTAAAAAGTTCTGCCTGATACCTAGATCAATGTAGCGAGTGTGATTCGAACGAGCATTGTTGCAGAGTGGCGTGGCTGGCCGCTACGGGCAGCCTCGTGGAGCGGTTCCGCGGCACGTTCGGCGAGCAGTACGGCGCGCGCCTCGTTCGCGAGCTGTTACAAGCGGCGCGCGACCCCGCCTCGCCCCACGCCGCGCCGCTGTGGAGCTGCCTGCTGCAGCTCATGCACCACGTGCCGGTACGTAACTACTGCTGCACGCCGCGCCGCTGTGGAGCTGCCTGCTGCAGCTCATGCACCACGTGCCGGTACGTAACTACTGCTGCACGCCGCGCCGCTGTGGAGCTGCCTGCTGCAGCTCATGCACCACGTGCCGGTACGTAACTACTGCTGCACGCCGCGCCGCTGTGGAGCTGCCTGCTGCAGCTCATGCACCACGTGCCGGTACGTAACTACTGCTGCACGCCGCGCCGCTGTGGAGCTGCCTGCTGCAGCTCATGCACCACGTGCCGGTACGTAACTACTGCTGCACGCCGCGCCGCTGTGGAGCTGCCTGCTGCAGCTCATGCACCACGTGCCGGTACGTAACTACTGCTGCACGCCGCGCCGCTGTGGAGCTGCCTGCTGCAGCTCATGCACCACGTGCCGGTACGTAACTACTGCTGCACGCCGCGCCGCTGTGGAGCTGCCTGCTGCAGCTCATGCACCACGTGCCGGTACGTAACTACTGCTGCACGCCGCGCCGCTGTGGAGCTGCCTGCTGCAGCTCATGCACCACGTGCCGGTACGTAACTACTGCTGCACGCCGCGCCGCTGTGGAGCTGCCTGCTGCAGCTCATGCACCACGTGCCGGTACGTAACTACTGCTGCACGCCGCGCCGCTGTGGAGCTGCCTGCTGCAGCTCATGCACCACGTGCCGGTACGTAACTACTGCTGCACGCCGCGCCGCTGTGGAGCTGCCTGCTGCAGCTCATGCACCACGTGCCGGTACGTAACTACTGCTGCACGCCGCGCCGCTGTGGAGCTGCCTGCTGCAGCTACTACTGGATTACTTTTCAATCAAGCATAATTCTCGCAGGGCTGTGTCTATGGGATCATTAACTGTGAAATCGTTTGAAGCCATCCAGTCTAAAATAATTATCCCTTGGCTAGTGAAATGAAAATGACATTGCAATTTTTCTTTCTTTTTTTCAAATCGCAGTCGTTCAAAACTATCCACCTACAATTATACTGCCGTAAACAAGTGGCTTTGAAAAATACCCTATCGATGTTTAACTCCATTCATTGTAGAATTGAAACTTCATGAAACTTCATTGAATAGTGTAACATTAAAGAAAATATGAAGTGAACAATAATTGTTTATTGCAGGACTGGCACACATATTTGGATAAGAAAGAATTACTCGTCAAAAGAATATTAGATCTTTTAGAAAATGGTAAGAATCTCGAACATTCTCTACAAACTTCCTCCAAAATATAAAAGATATTTTAAATATTCCTTTGATAACTTGTGTGTTCAGGTGGATGGGGCGACGCTCGGCATCTGTCCAACATGCTGCTACCGCTGTTAGCATACTTACCTAAAGATATTTTAACCAAAGACTTCTATGAAGCCTTCTTTAAAGCTATGTTTGTTGGGTAAGACAACTATTTCTATAAATGCTTAAACTACATTAAACTCGACTTAAAATATATTTACGTTCCTATAACGTTTTGTCCTTTCAGACTTGAAAAGAAAAACATATTGAGCTCAAAAAGTGAACGGCAGTCGTGGATCACGAGTTTGGCCGAATGTTTACGATATCTGTCCATACAACAGAATGAGTTTGTACTAGAAGTCGTTACAAGCGTGCACAGGACGTGGCTGGAGAGAGTGTTGTCCATGCAACACGACGGACAGACCAGAGCCAATCTGATCAAGAGTTCCGCGACCAACATGACGTCACTCCTCAAATATTGGCTCAAGCAATCCAAAGAAGAAAACAGTGAAAAATACGACCAGCTGATCAGAAACTTCTGGCAAAACGTTGGCTCCACAGTTTTGACTCAAATCGACAAATCTGGCACAGATCACAGTGAAATAGAGAAATTGATAGAGGGACACATACTGCTCTTGCAAACGTTGAAGACGACATTTTCGCAGGAAGCGAAAAAACAGCAGAGCATAAAGTTCGACGGTGACGAGCAAACGGTGCCCGAAAAAAGTGCCGCAGTGACGCCGCAATGTGACGCGTCCATCGTGGAGCGATACAGACACAACCTGGATGACGTAGTGCAGAACATTTGTTCGCACTATTTCGACTGTGCTGAGAAGAAACAAGTTTCTAGCGCTATATTGACTCCCTTGATCACTTTGCTTGTCGAGTTCGATAGTAAGTGTCTGTTCATGGCACTGTCGAGACAGTTCAATGTGGACAGTGTGTATAGGTTTTATGATAAAGTATTGCGGACGTGGCTGTCCGGTGACACCATGCGGTGTAAAGCAGTTGTGGATATCGTGTTCCTATTGATGAAGTATATGACGGAAGAGGAACAAGATGCTATGTTTGGCAGCTTTCAGCAGGTAATTTTAGTTATTTCTTTATTCATTTTCGGAGCCGGATCCATAAGTAACTAGATCATATCCGGCTCGAAGGACCAAAATGTACAAGTTGTGTGGTCTCGTACATTTAATGTTGTCAGTATTCAAGTCCGCAGTATTGATAGGGAAGTTGAGTTCAAAGGAATAGTTCAAATATAAAAGTGAACCGTGTGTGACCGTGTTGTGTCAGTTCCCGCCGGCGGTGGTGGAGTGGTGCCTGAGCGTGTGCGTGCGGCACCCGCACGTGTTAGTGCCGGGTGTGCAGCGCTGGCTGCGCGGCGCGCTGGCCGCTGCAGCGCTGCGGGCGCTGGCCGCGCGCGCTGTAGAACACGCGGACTCGCGCGCTGCACGCCTGCTGCTGGCGTGCCTGGCCGACGCGCCGAGTGGAGGTATGTAGTAGTGCGACACCCGCACGTGTGCGCGGCGCGGTGGCCGCTGCAGCGCTGCGGGCGCTGGCCGCGCGCGCTGTAGAACACGCGGACTCGCGCGCTGCACGCCTGCTGCTGGCGTGCCTGGCCGACGCGCCGAGTGGAGGTATGTAGTAGTGCGACACCCGCACGTGTGCGCGGCGCGGTGGCCGCTGCAGCGCTGCGGGCGCTGGCCGCGCGCGCTGTAGAACACGCGGACTCGCGCGCTGCACGCCTGCTGCTGGCGTGCCTGGCCGACGCGCCGAGTGGAGGTATGTTAGCAGTAGTGTGTCAACTGCTGCAGGTGCGCTCAAATAATAATGCAGCACATGCGTGACACGACGTGCGCTTTCAATTGTTTTCTGAATTTGGTCACGTATCTCAAGCATTTTTATTCCAGAAACACTAGTGAGCGAGAGCGGCGTGTCTGAAGTAGTGGAGACAGTGAGCAACGCAATATCCCAGGTTGACAGCAGCACGTTAGAAGCGAGCGGTGCATTAGCAGCACGGCTGGCCAGCACGCTGCAGGAGCACTGCGCCGCGCCGCACTACGCGCGCCTCGCGCTGCAGCTGTTCCGACTGAACGTGCGAGTGCCGGTGAGTAGTTGTATGTGTAGCGCTGTGTGTCACAAGCTGACAGCAGTACGTTAGAAGCGAGCGGTGCGCTAGCGGCGTGGCTGACCGCTCTGATCCGATCCGGCTCGAAGGACCAAAATGTACAGGATCGGCCGAACTTCGCAATAAAACCTGATTGTGCGGTGCATACATCTGGAATGATCTTCTTTTAAATCTATTGATTATTATTATCTATAGAAGTGTGCGCCCGGATTGCGTCGTGCACAAATAGCTTATCTTTTAGAAGCTCATATATTCCAGAGTTCCGCAAACTTTTTGTGTTCAAGGTACACCTAGAAAATCGGAAAATTTTAGAGGTACACCTTACATGAAAAATCCTTATTTTACATCATCAAAACGAAAGCGCACGGTGAATTTAACTTTACGAGGTTTCTGCGGCACACCACCCAATGAGCACGGCACACCAGTGTGCCGCGGCGGCCACTTCGCGGAACTGATTGCACCCCCCCCCCAGCGCGGCGACGGGCGGCTGTCGCTGCACACGTGGTGCGAGGTGCGCTCGGCCGCGCAGGACGCCGCGGCCGCGCTGCCCGGCGCCGCGCGCCCGCGCCTGCTGCGGCAAGCGGCGCAGTTCCTACACGAACAGCTCTACCTGAAGTAAGTAGAAATGTTTTATTTTGTCATGCTTTTGTTTTATCATGTTTTGAACTGCAGCAGACTTCAACTATACAAGAAACAGCTATTATTTTCCATGTTCTGTTTACTGTGTACACTTAAATAAGTAAACCTTGGCATTTATAACGAAAACAGTCACATACACCCGGAATACCCTTCCGGAACTAAGAATCATAGACAGTGAATTTTCTACTATTCATAGATTATTACGCCGAAGTGAATGATTGCGGCTGGAATCGTTCAGAAATGTCAATTTTCATTTATTCAATTTCTAAGGTCTATGATTCCATTCACTTCGGCATAAAAGTATATAAATTATAGACAATTCACTGTCTATGATTCTTAATTCCGGAACGGCATAAATTCAAAAATCTGATATGTACACGTACACCGTACAAAAATAAAACTGTTTAATAAACAAAAATATCTCATCTATTCTAGCATCGAAAAATTAGACATAACAACAATCGAGAACATCGTATCTCCCTGTCCGCACTTGTTCAACCGATGCGACGTCACCGAAATAGCTGCCTTCACCACACTCATGTTCGACATGCACGAGCCGGAGACGCGAGCCGTCGAGTACCACGCGCTACGTCACGAGTGCGTGACGTCACAGCTCAACTGCCTGCACGACGACGACAATGACGTCATGGCCGACATCGTCCGCGACGCGGCGAGGAGCGATGTGAAGGAGCTAACGAAAGACGACCTTTTGCTGTATGTGAATAAGCACCTGTTTCGTGCGATATATTTGAGGAGTTTATTACTGCATAATATCAATTCTGATGATGATGAGGAGAAACCCGGCGAACAGACTACTTGGTGCGATGAGCTACTCAAAGATGACTATATTCAGGAGGAATTCTGCAAAGTGTTATATAGTTATGTTGTCATCAATTCTTTACACGAGGGATATGCGTTCGTAAGTATTCGTATTTTCTTGTTTCGTATTAAACGCTGTAGATTTTAAATTTCACGTTTTTAGGGGGTTCCGTATCTCAAAAGGAAAAACGGAACTCTTATAGGATCACTTTGTCGTCTGCCTGTCCGTAATAAGTTCGAGGCATTTGCTCACAGTTGACGTCACTAGAAGAAATATGTAATAGCGGTATTTTGCTCATAGATGGCGCTCTTGCATATTTTTTGGGGAATATTTTATTTTGTTACATACTATATCCACATACATGATTAAGTTATCCGATTTTTTTACTTTATCATAGCGGACAACAGACTTTTTGTGCGATCGGGTCTTCAGCGCCCGAACAATTTGAGCAGTAAGTTTTGCAGATTGTTCGGGTGCTACAGAGTCGATCGCACAAAAAGCATGTCGTCTGCCATAATGTGATATAATTCTTTTACATGCATAACCAGCCTTAATTTCACCGTTATACTATGTATTTAAAACAATTATAAATTCCAGTGGCCCCACTACGAGATCATAGTACAAACCAAACAAAAACTGGAGTCTCTGCTGGCAGACGTGGTCGGCGCGAGCAGCGCAGAGCGCAGGCGTGACGTCATGTGCTCGCTGTGCGCGCGGGGCGCCCGTGCAGGCTACGTGTGGGCGCTCGTGCAGCGCTGGCTCGTGCACGCGGCGCAGCTGCACGAGCCCGACGTGCTGGACGGACACAAGCTGGAAGATATCGTGTCCGGGAACGGATACTTCCACAGTTTACAGGTGGGATTTTTATATTGTTCACGTTTAGTAGGAAATATATTTTTGCTATCGTTCATGATGAAGTAGTCATATTGTAGAGGACCGTTATTGAATGTATTTATTATTATAAAATTGTAAAAAACTGTGTCTACATTAAAAATATTTATAACAGGGCACTTGGATGCAATCATGCCCAAAATTTCTTGTTTATTAGTTTTATCTGTATAATTATACGCGCATCACGCAAGTTGTGAACGAATTTTGGTGTAGTTTTAACAGTTCGGTAGCTTGGGGTTCTGTGATTACCTTTTCGAAATATTCTGTTAAATTAAATTCTTATAAAGGTTAAGCTTTCTGTATATAATTATATAGAACATAATGATTTACTGGAGAATTGAGTACCGTACCTACTGAATTTATGCGTAGTTAGGTCACATATTATGCTACTCAATTCCAAAAGAGTTTTGGGGAATAAAGAAACGAGGTAGAATGTCCCTCCATTGAAAAGGGAGGGACAATCCACCTCGTCTCTCTGTTCCCCAAGCTGGCGATGCCGACGTGCCTGCGCTGCGGCGTGCGGGCGGCGGCCGCCAGCCAATAACACCCCGTCTGCTGGAGGGTCCTCCCTTTTCAAAGCAGGGACATTCCACCTCGTTCCTCCATTCCCCAAAGAGTAGATGACGTCCAAATGATTGTCTTACCTTATGTTCCCACAGGCCAGCACTAGATGGTCATCTCCTGCGGACGAGGAAGCCGCGTACAAGATCAAGTACCTAGTAATGCTTCGCAGCTGGTACACCGCGTTCGGGAATATCGGTGACGAAGAGCTGCTGCGTGACGTCACGCGCTGCCGGGAGAACTGCGACCTCGATGTGGTCGTCAACGCGTACTATAAGGACAACCGCACCATGCTCTATGAGATGTTAGTATACACCACAGCCCCCCTAATTAGCGTTAACGCCAAACACTACGTACAAAATGTATGGCATTGACATTTGTGAGGCCACGTGACTTTTCTGCAGGTAATGTCATTGCCATACGTTTCGTCATATCGTTTGGCGTGAACACTGACAGAAAACCCCATCCAAATCGAATCAGTAGTTTTTGAGAAAATCGCGCACATACAAACATACATACATACATACATACGGGACGAATACAGAACCTCCTTTTTTGAAGTCGGTTAAAAAGCAACTTGGCTAGGAGGGCTGGGCCAGAAGTCTGCTATTGCAATTGTCATAATTGTGTCAGAATGGTCGCATAGTCACATCGTTATTGTTGGTTTTGACCAATGACTAAAGAGATAGTCTTACTCTAAGGTAATTGATATTAGGTTCAGGGTATCGATATATGTATGTGTTTATCTACAGGAACATATCCGAGTCCCCGTGGAGCGAGGTGGTGAGCAACGTGGCCGTAGTAGAATTCCTGACAAGTATGGTGACGTCACGCGGCTGGGAGGCGCCGGCGCCGCACTGGGACTTCACCAGCATCACGCTGTGCTCGCTGTTGAGCTCTGTGCGCAAGAGTATGGATAGTTGGGGCTCCACTAAGGTACACACCAGCAAACATTTTGAACCTCGATTGCTCTTCTTAACATATTTTTAACTTTCCATATAGGTACTTATACAACAAAAAACCTTTGGATCCATTTTATTACTTCTCTTTTTGAATCCTGAACGGTAGCGAGGGATTCAAAGTACGTCGCCCAAAAATATATTTTGCACCCCAGTGATACAGTGAATTCATTTTTCGTCCATTGCCCTTCCCCCAGCTCCCCTTACCCCCAAGCCCCTTAGTCCCCATGGTCCCCTAGTCCCCATATTCCCCTTCGTCCCCTTAGTCCCCTTCTTCCCCATAGTCCTCTTAGTCCCCATAGTCCCCATCATAGTCCCTACCATAGTCTCCTTAGTCTAGATCATATGTCCGTATGGATTGAGGAGCCACTTTTTGTAGCGTAATGAAATTAATATACTTATTTAGTAGTAAGTTTAAAAATATTGTAGGCTCAATCCTCGAATTTGTAGTATAATAGTTCAATAGTTATATGAACATAAAGGTGGCTCCTCAATCCAAATGTTTGGATTGAGGAGCCACGTGGAAACACGGAAAGTATACAATGAATATTCTTGAAAATATTGTATCATTTAGTAGCCATTATGTAGAATGCCTACTAAAAATCTGATTCCAGTACTGTTGATATTCAAGAATGTACAATACTTTTAATGTGGCTCCTCAATCCAGATAGATGAGAGCGTGAATTTCCATAAAAGCAATTGGTAATTTTAAATTCCACTCCAAAAACATTTAGAAGTAAGTGTGTTAGAATTTGTAGTGTATGGACAAAGTAGTAAAACTGTGTGAATTTAGTAAATAAACACATTTTATTTGGCTCCTCAATCCTGACGTTACTGTATTGAGAAGATACTTGAGTTACCTGAGATCACAACGGAATAAAAAAACAAAGACACTAACATTTAGTATAAATTTCTACTAAATATATATGCACAGATCAACATTGTATGTATTCGATATCTGATAAACAAATAACTTTTCGATATTCCTTAAGAATTCGCCATTTAGGGGGACCATGTTATATGAATGAAACCAGGATAACCAGTTTTTTAAATTTTTTTTTTACAAATCAAAATATCTGAATACAGGTATGTACAGAGATACCTACTTCATATATGTTTAAGATAGGTACTTCTTACTAATCATTTTCGACATAAGTTATTGTATGATACAAAATTGGTTGGTCGGTGCTTTTACTTAATTTACCATGACAATCATAGTCGTCGTAACAAAACATCTCGTCCTTTATGGGGTAGTGACATTTATAGTGGCCCATGCCAACGTCGCTAATTGGAGGGATAAATGTATATTTTTATTTGTGAATTTCAAATGTGAATGTCAAAGCCATGTTATGCTTCTATCAAGTTATTATTAATAACTTGATAGAAGCATAACATGGCTTTAAGAAAGAAAGAATCACTTATATATTTAATAACTTATTAAATATATAAGTGATTCTCAAAAATCATATGACCCGAGCGGGATTTGAACCCGCGACCTCTGCCGTACCGTGACTAGTGCTCTGAACCAACTGAGCTACCGGGTCTCGCCCGACTCATCTGAAATTTGAGACCCCTTTGTAATACGCTTCTTAGAAGCGTTTGGCGACATCTATCGGAAAACTTATGCAGTATTTCCAACTCAATGCCAATTACTTTGCAGTTATCAGACATCGATGCGATATCACCATCTATGAGGGATAAACTCTATAACGCCTATTAATGTTTAATATGATCTATTTGATATCATTATAGATTGTGGTACCTCGTTTACTGGAAACTTTTTAACAACATTTATTTCGCATGATACTGTGTTTGACAAATTATATTTGCACACTACGCGGGGCTCCTATTTCTGTCCGCAAGGTTAAAAGTAACCTAACACGAAGGGGTTGACGTCAACCCCTTGGACCTAAACCACAGATTACTGAATAGTTACTACGCCTAAACTGTCCGTGTCGGGGTGTCGCAAGTTCCCGAGCTCGCTTCGCTCGCTCTTGGACCCTAGACAGGTGTAACCACCTGTGTAAGTTTTTGTTGTAATTAATTTTGTTGTTGCCCCGTAAAAAAAACATGATTGATTTACTGAAACTAAATACTAAACTAAAGAAAGTAAACAAAATGACGAGACCTCATTAAATTGTCTAATGTCTTATAAGTACGCCAAGTAGGTAACCTTTTGTTAAAGAAAAAATTGTCAATAGATCTTTGTCGATTAACGTATTTGTGTAAGGAAAAATTTACTAATGTTCTGTTGCAGAATTACCATTTGTGAAAGCATTAAGTACTTTATGAAATGTAAAGTTTGTTTAACATTTTTATATGGAATGATGATTTGCGAAATGATAATGTTGCGTTTCGTTGTTTGTTGAGTGAATATTTGTTTAATAACTTTGTACCATTTGATGTGTCACCACCCTAAACATAATATATTATGAAGTATCTCTGTACATAGGTACCTGTACCCCGATATTTTGATTTGTAAAAAAAAAAATTAAAAAACTGGTTATCCTGGTTTCATTCATATAACATGGTCCCCCTAAATGGCGAATTCTTAAGGAATATCGAAAAGTTATTTGTTTATCAGATATCGAATACATACAATGTTGATCTGTGCATATATATTTAGTAGAAATTTATACTAAATGTTAGTGTCTTTGTTTTTTTATTCCGTTGTGATCTCAGGTAACTAAAGTATCTTCTCAATACAGTAACGTCAGGATTGAGGAGCCAAATAAAATGTGTTTATTTACTAAATTCACACAGTTTTACTACTTTGTCCATACACTACAAATTCTAACACACTTACTTCTAAATGTTTTTGGAGTGGAATTTAAAATTACCAATTGCTTTTATGGAAATTCACGCTCTCATCTATCTGGATTGAGGAGCCACATTAAAAGTATTGTACATTCTTGAATATCAACAGTACTGGAATCAGATTTTTAGTAGGCATTCTACATAATGGCTACTAAATGATACAATATTTTCAAGAATATTCATTGTATACTTTCCGTGTTTCCACGTGGCTCCTCAATCCAAACATTTGGATTGAGGAGCCACCTTTATGTTCATATAACTATTGAACTATTATACTACAAATTCGAGGATTGAGCCTACAATATTTTTAAACTTACTACTAAATAAGTATATTAATTTCATTAAGCTACAAAAAGTGGCTCCTCAATCCATACGGACATTAGATCATAGTCCCCATAGTCCTGATAGTCCCCTTAGTCCCCTAAGTCCCCATCATACTCCCCTTAATCCCCATAGTCCTCATAGTCCCCATCGTCTCCATAGTCCCCATAGTCTCCAAAGTCCCGATAGTCCCCTTGTCCCCATAGTCCCCTTAGTCTCCATAGTCCCCTTAGTCTCAGTCTTCTTAGTTCCCTTAGCCCCCTTTCCCCCTTACAAAAACACTATAGTTCATCGGTTATTAGTCAGATTCAAAAAGTGCGCGGAAAAGATAAGTGCGCCGCAATTATCTTTTCCGCGCACTTATTGAATTTGGAACATCTAAAGAAGATTAAAAACTCATTAGGTACTGCCCGCTAAAAACCTTTGGGCGCACTTAAAGGCGAACCAAGTCGTCCTTTTCGAATAGATGGGATGAAAAATGCGTTAGGCTTGCCCTCTAGGCACACCACTGGCCAGCAGTGGGACAGTGTATAAGCAGGGCTGCTGTTGTCCCCGTTAGGTGTCGATGCTGGCCCGCTCCGTGCTGCGCCTGTTCGCGGCGGCGCGCTCCTTCGTGCTATCCGTCCCGCGCGAGTGTGAGCGACGGGAGCCCGCCGCGCACGTGGCCGCGCTCGGCACCGAGTGGAAGGACATCTTCGCGCCCGACACCAACTACAACCTGTTCTGCTTCACCGTGCACGTGCTGGGTCAGTTATAAAACTATACTAATCAATGGCGAAGTCAACTTTTGTAAGAGGCAAACCGACAAAAAAAAACTTAATTTGACAAGCGTGTCACATGCAGTTCTATAACTATGGCAGGAGCTGACTTCTTAGCTTCAAACTCTTGCGGCCTTACCACAAAAAAGATAGACACACGTTAAACGCGAATGCCACCAAAAATAATACACACTTGTTTTAAACAAGTTAGTGCTAAAACAATTGCCTATTATTTTTGGTAGCATTCGTGTTGAACGTGTGTTAAACAGATGTTTATTTTTTTGTGGTACGGCCGTTGTAGTTTAAACCGTTTTTGTTTCAATCTACTTTTCTATGTAGAACTATAATCTCTAATCACCCTGTACTGTCAACTGGAAATAGATAATGCCCGAATTCTCAAACGCCAGTTAAATCATAAAGTTGAAAAGATAAATGGCCGCCCAAAATAATATATAAGATGACTGCCAAAGCAGGGATGCTCGATGATCTTGCTGAAATTATCGATATCAATTCAAGAAAACAAAATTTTCAAAACATATTTTATTCAAGCTGTTATGCATGATCAATCATTGCAATTTATGTTTGTCGTTTGTCGTAACCTCAGATCATAGAAACAAGTAACAATAGCGCCTTAGCACGTCTCCTTGTTTCTATGATCTGAGGTCGTAAGGAAGTCTCCAATTTTCGTCTGTGTTCTTCGGAGTTTAGGTGAATTAGCAGTAGCACTACCTATTCCGACCACTGGTGATCAATAACTACAGTTTATTAAGTTGTTACACTTGTTACGTTTATTTAGTCGGAGTGAACAAAATCTTTGTAAAGTGTCATTTAAATAATAATAGCATAAGCATAATCGGCCTATAATCTTCCCACTGCTGGGACACAGGCCTCCTCTGTGAGAGGGAGTGGGCCGTAGTCCACCACGCGGGCCCAGTGCGGGTTGGTGGACGTCACATGTCTTCGAATTTTTGGTTCTAGGACATGCCGGTTTCCTCACAATGTTTTCCTTCACCGTTAAAGCAAGTGATAATTAATTTCTAATACGCACATGACTTCGAAAAGTCAGCGGTGCGTGCCTCGGGATCGAACTCGAACCATTCGCCGTGGGAGGCACATGGTTAATCCACTAGGCTATCACTGCAATCGGAAACTGCAATTTAAATAATAATAATAAAATGAAAATATAGATTTTGAATAAAATAAACAATATTTTTCTATGTATTTTATTTACAAAGTGATTACTGAGTCTGTGAATGATGCGAGGAACATCACTATTCGTGCACTTCAACCGATAAGTACGACATTGTCACGCGTTAACATTACTGATACTACCGTCTCAAAATAGGTATGGAACTTGATAGGCAGCTAGAATGCAGGCGCACCAGGCGCTTTGTCCGCATCGTCCGCGCCGAATCTGATGACGTCATGGTTGCGTCCCAGTATCTTATCCCAACTGTTTTTTCTGGAATATCTTCTATCAGACACTGCTTTTTTTACAATTTTATAGGTAGTATAGATAACACAGTCACTTGACAGCCAAAATTCCAGGGGTGTTTAACTCAATATGGCCAAGATTTGCCGGCTAATCGAATGTGTATCAATAGACGACTAGGACGCCTGAGGCACAAGGAGTGTGATTTTGGCATAGTTAAATTTTATATGGAAAGGGAAGTGCAAAAAGCTAAAATAACCTCAATAACGTTCAAACTTAAAAATTACGGTCGAATTTTGATCACTGGGCGATCATTAGCACAATATAAATGTCCTACAGAGTCCTGTGCCGAGAGCGAGATGACGAGCACGCAAATAGAAGTGATAGGCGAGCTCATAGCGTGCACGAAGCTCATGGACTGGGACGCGCTCGCCAGCCCGCACAAGCACGGCCAGCTGTCGCTGCTGCGGCTCGTACGCTGCGCCACCGACGCCTTGCAGCGGCCCGCGCACCACGCCTGCAAGTACCTCGCGTACTACCTGCTGCAGGCGCTCGCCAAGCCGCTGGTGCTGGACGACGGTGAGTTACACGTGCACACTGCACATGACATTAACTCACTCAAATTCATGAAAAATTAAGATAAATACTCTCTTAAAGCCAAAAAGGGGGGCTTGGGCTTGCTCCCTAGGCACGCCACTGACTAACCTGGGACCTGGAGAAATACATAGGTAGATTGTTTTTCATTCATTTGCATGCAGACAGTGATATTATATAAATTGCCTCATGTATACCAATTAACCGGTACAAACTTGTTCTGTCAGCGGAGAAGCTGTCGCTGTGGAGTGACGACAGCGTGGCGGAGGCGGACGAGGAGACGGAGCGGCCGCAGTTCTGCCTCGACCAGCTGCACGGCGCCTTCGCGCACCTGCACGCCATCGTCGACGCCGCGCTCAGCTCCGTCGTGTGAGTCACATAGCTGTGTTTGTTCCACTTACAGGAGCCTGCTTGACTGTGTCTTCAAACGTCGTCATTGTGAGAAATTCCATGATATAATGTCCGATCGCAATAGCAATGTTCACCGATGAAAAGTTTATATTTTTGTAAATTTTAAATTTCTTTTTCTCTATATCATTGCCAGTAGTATTAACTAAGTTATTGTTGTACTATACAGAGTAGGTGAGGGCACCTGCGAGATCGTGGCGATGTCGGACAGCTACAGCATGACGCTGGGCTGGCTGCTGCTGACCGAAGTGATGGCCGAGCTGTGCCAGCTCGCGCGCGGCGACCTCACGCACCACTACATACAGATATACAGGTAACATGTTGCGTCACAGCTACACGGCTACACTACAGCATGACGCTGGGCTGGCTGCTGCTGGCCGAGTACGCACAGTACGTACAGATACAGTAACGCGCGGTGTTTGTGTCGCAGGCAGCGGCAGTACGCGGAGCCGCAGCTGACGGCGGCGCTGCGGCTGCTGCCCGCCGCCGTGTTCGCGTTCGCCGCCGACCACAGCGGCGCGGCCGCCGCGCCGCCCGCCTACGCCGACATGTTCCTCAACGTCGCTGACTTCGACGTGCACGGTAACACTGACCGCCGTCCGACCGGACCTATCCCACCTTTTTAAGAATTTTCGCTAAAAAGGCCTGCCGCAAGCGGGTATGCAAGGAGTGCACCGCACACGGGTGCACCTCCAGGGGTCGCCCTACTAATACCATATTATTGTGTTGTGTCAACAACTATAGACCCATTTCGGTTTTGCCTGCTCTTTCCAAGGTTTTGGAAAGGATTCTTAGTAACCGGCTTAAGAACTTCTTGGAAAGATACAAGATCATAGCAGATAATCAATATGGTTTCCGTTCCGATGTCTCGACTGAAGATGCAGTACTTAAATTGACGCAATTGGTTGCTGGGAATCTCGATAGGAAAACCAAATATCTAGGAATATTCCTAGATCTTTCGAAGGCATTCGACACAGTTTCTGTTCCCATACTTATTGCCAAATTAGAGCGCCTCGGTATTAGAGGTATAGCTCTGCAAATATTCAAAGATTACCTGAACAACCGTACTCAAAGAACCAAAATTGATAATCACTTCAGTGATGATGATACCTTATTCTACGGAGTGCCCCAAGGTAGCATTTTAGGACCTATTTTATTTCAAATATATGTAAATGACTTATGCAGAATGTCGCTCCCAAACTCGACGATCTTTGCATATGCCGATGACACCGTGGTTGTAGTCGACGGGTCAACATGGGACTGTGTTAAAAGTAACGCGGAATTGGCACTACGTGAAATAATAAACTGGCTCAACCTAAACCTGCTTACCCTAAACTGTAACAAGACTACATATATTCCTTTCGCAATCCGTCAGAACACCGCACCGGACCACACCCTTTCAATAATAGCGCGCACGGAACTTCTACAAAAGACGGCCACCTATGCGAATGTAGCGGCGGGTCCACCGAAAAGGCAGACCCCAGGAAGGACCGCACTGCACTCCATGGTGGTGACGTCGAAAGATGAAGGGGACTCGGGCGAAGAGGTCCTATCTAAAATTAGAAATGCTGTTAATGCAAAAGATGGGGGAATAGAGGTAGAGAGCGTGAGGAAGGCAAAAGACCGAAAAATAATAATGGGCTGTAGGTCAGCAGAAGAGCGAAGCAGAGTTCGTGCGAAAATTGAACAGGCAAGCGATCACCTCGTTATCGAGGAGGTGAAGAACAAGGACCCGATGCTGGTCTTCCGAGGCGTCCTCCGCATTCACTCTGATGAGGACGTGCTGAGGGCGCTACGGAACCAGAACCGGGACGTCTTTCACAGCCTCGACAAAGGGGATGATCGCCTAACGGTAAAATTTTGGAGGAACTCCAGAAACCCTCATACCAGCAGCGTGGTGGTCAGATGGTCCCCAATAGTCTGGAGCAGGATGCTCGATAAGGGCAAGGCGCGCATCGATCTTCAGACCGTCTTCGTCGAAGACCAGTCGCCACTGGTGCAATGCACGAGGTGCTTGGGTTATGGGCATGGTCGGCGGCTCTGTAAAGAGCTAGCCGACCTATGCAGCCATTGTGGAGGCCCGCACCTCCGAGCGGAATGTGCCCAGTGGCTAAAGGCAGAAACACCGAAATGCCAAAACTGTGTCAGGGCGAAGATGGAGAAGACCGATCACAACGCGTTTAGCCCCGAGTGTCCTGTTCGAGTCAAGTGGGACAGGCTGGCACGCGCGTCCGTCGCCTACTGCTAAAGGCGTCCCAGGGGACAAAATGCCGCACAAAATACTCCAGGCGAATCTCCAAAGGAAGAGACTGGCGACCCATGAGCTTATGATCGAGGCCGAGCAGCGCAAGGCAACTGCAGCGTTGATCCAGGAGCCCTACGTGGGCAGCGCGAAAAGGATGAGCGGGACCAGAGGCGTGAGAATCTTCCAGAGCACCAGGCAAGGAGAAGGGACTGTCAAAGCGGCAATAGCCGTCTTTGACCCAAACCTTACCGTAAGGCAGTACCCAGAACTCACCACGGACAACATTGTCGTGGTGGGGATCCAAACCGGTGCCTGGAGGGTCACGCTGGTCTCGTTCTACTTTGAGCCAGACCAGCCCTTGGGGCCATACCTGGACACGCTCAGAAAGGTCGAAAGCGAGACCGGCCCGCATAGGCTCATAATGGGAGGAAACGCCAACGCCTGGAGTGTTTGGTGGGGCAGTAGCGAGACGAATAGCAGAGGCGACGAGATGCTGGCAGCTCTCGACCAGCTTGGACTGCAAGTACTCAACAGAGGGGAAACTCCAACCTTCGACGTAGTTAGGGGTGACAGACGTTACACTAGCTGCGTCGACGTCACAGCCAGCACATCGGATATGCTGACGGTGACAGACGGCTGGCGAGTCGTCGACGACCTGACGGGATCGGATCACAACGGCATAGAGTTCGATATTCATCTTGAAAAGTCTGCGGGTATCACGGTGAGCCGGACCACCAGAGTCTATAATACGAGGAAAGCTAATTGGGGCCGGTTTCGTAAGAAACTGGCCCAAATTAAGCTGACTAATAACCTCTCCGCTGACCTGATCGACAGTGTCGACAGCGCGGCGGAAATAGACCTGGTAGTCCAAACGCTCACGCACACGGTGCAGGAAGCGTGCTCACTAGTGATACCCAAAAAGAAGACAGTAGAGAAACTAACCGTGCCGTGGTGGTTCGATGAACTCGCCGGCCTGAAAAGGCAGGTAGCCAGTGTAGCCACCAAGAAGCGGAGGATCCGATGTGCAGCGCCAGTTCGGAGACCAAAGGTTGTTGAGGAGTACCTGAAACAGAAGGAAGAGTACGAACGGGCAGTGGTCAAAGCTCAGGTCGAGAGCTGGAAGAGTTTCTGTGAGAGGCAGGACAGGGAAGGCATGTGGGAGGGCATCTACAGGGTGATCCGCAGAACGGAGAAGAGGCAGGAGGATTTGCCGATGGTAAGGGATGCAAAGACACTGGACCCAGAGGCTTCAGCGAGGTTCCTGGCAGAGACTTTTTACCCGAAAGACCGTACGGAGGGGGAAAACGAGGAGCACAAAAGAATGCGGCAACGAGCGGAAGAGGTGAATGGGGGGAACCAAGTTGAGCCCTTGGATCCTCCCTTCACTCTCGACGAGCTGAAGCGAGCAGTCTCCTCGTTCAACCCCAAAAAAGCCCCCGGTTCCGACGGTCTGACGGCGGACGTGTGGGACCACACGATTCGTGAAGACCCAGAATTGTTTCTGCGCTTGATGAACAAGTGCCTGGCGCATGGATACTTTCCGCGGTCCTGGAAAGAAGCAACGGTGGTTGTGCTCCGCAAGCCCGCAAAGGAGGACTACACCATTCCAAAATCATACAGGCCGATTGGTCTCTTGCTTGTGCTCGGCAAGATGTTTGAGAAGATGTTGGTGGCCCGACTCAAGTTTTACCTATTGCCCAGGATGAGTACTCGCCAGTACGGCTTCATGCCCCAAAGAAGCACCGAAGACTCCCTCTATTCACTGATGGGGCACATCCGTGGCAGACTCTCTGAGAAGAGGCTTGTTGCGGTTGTGTCCTTGGACATTGAGGGAGCCTTCGACAGCGCTTGGTGGCCAGCTATTAGAGTGCGTCTGGCTAAGGAAAAGTGTCCTGTAAACTTGCGGCGGGTCATAGACAGCTACTTGTCCGAGCGAGTGGTGAAAGTCCGGTATGCGGGAGCGGAGTGCGAGGCCAGAACCGAGAAGGGATGCGTCCAGGGGTCAATCGGTGGTCCCATACTGTGGAACCTCCTGTTAGACCCTCTGCTCAAAGGCCTGGAGAGTAGAGGGGTCCAGTGTCAAGCGTTTGCGGACGACGTCGTCCTTGTGTTCGATGGGGGGACTGCACTTGAGGTCCAAAGGGATGCCAATACCGCCCTCGAGTACGTCCAGGCGTGGGGTGTCGTGAATAAGCTGAAATTTGCACCGCATAAAACCAAAGCAATGCTGGTCACGCGGAAGCTAAAACACGACACCCCATGCCTAAGGATGGGCGGGGTGGACATTGGCATGTCTGAGGAAATCAAGCTGCTCGGTCTCACCATCGACCACAAGTTGACCTTTAACACCCACGTCGCAAACGTCTGTTCCCGAGCCGTCGGCACATACAAGCAGCTGTCGGGGGCTGCGAGGGTCAGCTGGGGACTCCACCCAGACATCATCCGCTGTATTTACACAGCTGCGGTGGAGCCCATCGTCCTGTACGCGGCGAGTGCGTGGTCGCCGGCCGCGAACAAAGTCGGGGTGCAGAAGAAGCTGAACGCCGTCCAGAGGAGCTTCGCGCAGAAGATGTGCCGTGCCTACCGCACGGTCTCCCTGAACGCAGCACTGGTGCTCACCGGGATACTCCCTCTCGACCTCCGAGTCCGTGAGGCGGCCTCCCTATACGAGGCCAAGAAGGGGGTGTCCCATCCGGTGCTGGGGGGCCGGGAGATCGAGCGAATGGCATCGGCACTAGATGCACCACATCCGGCGGAGCAGAGGGACTTAGAACTGCGACGCCTGGTAGACGAGGAGCAATATTCAAATTCAAATTCAAAAGTCATTTATTCAAAGTGGGCTAAAGCCAATTAGCACTTTTTGAACGTCAATATACATTAGACAGCCCCCAAAAACGCCCACCCTTCACCGCTTCCTAGTGTTTTAGCTGCGAAGAAGAAACGGCGCAACAAACTCCGCAGCAACACGATTCTGTCTTTCAGTTACTTTTGTTTTAAAAAATTATATAAATTTACGAAAAAATTATTACCTGAGCTTTTAAAACAAAATATATAAACTATAAATACTTAAAAGTAAAATAATAATGTAACCTAACACACACCCATATACCTAATCAAAGAAAATAAAGTAAAAAACAATAAAAAATATGCAGTCGCAAAAGATGCTTTAAAGTTTAGGCGTTATTAATATTCTAGTTACTAATCGGTAATAAAGGCTGTGTGTCCGGTTACAAGTGCCTTTTATAGACAAATAAATTTTATTTGACAGTCAAGAGTCATGCTTGATAAACTAGGACCAGGGGCTAGTTATTTCAACAATGTATATTAAATTAAATTATTGGGCTCAGTCAACAGAACGACCAGTCACCACAAGCAGCACCCGTTCACGAGTATGACGCAGAGGCCAGCCATCACCTCCCTCGCCATTTTAGAGGGAAGGGGGTGACCCGACCAATGACGCCACCGCAAGCAATGACGTCAAAGGGAGCATGACGGACCTGCTGACAAGAGGAAAGAATATCAAAAATTAAAAATAACTAATGAAAGAAACCTGTCCGAGGTCACTAGTTAACTGCATCACACTGTTACTTGAACTCTTCGTAAAAAAGAGAAAAAAAAAAAAAAAAAATATACAGAACAATACAATATTATGTCAACATTTAACATTGTAGAATATAGGTACTGAATGTCAAGATGTAAAATATAATTAATTCAAACATTGATTCAGAGTCATCTTGTGCCTAACACAGCGACCAACAAGATCTATCGTCTAAATATTCCTTTAATGTATAGTAAGCCTTTTTAACTAGGATGGCTTTAATTTTAGTTTTGAAAGAAGGATAGATATAATAACCACCGCGATTACGCGGTGCGTATTTTTACGGACGGCAGCAAGATTGAGGGTAAAGTCGGGGCCGCGCTGTCAATATGGACTGGCGCGGCAGAGACCAAGACCCGAAAGCTTGTTCTGCCGTCCTATAGTACCGTCTACCAGGCTGAGCTCCTTGCCCTCTGCGAAGCCGCCAAGGAAGCCCTCCGAAGCACAGAGACGGCGTTCGCTATCTACAGCGACTCCATGGCAGCCCTCCAAACAGTCGTGAACCCCGAAGCCCTCCACCCCCTTGCAGTGGAAGCAAGGGACGCCATCCGCCACAGTAGCAACCAGAGCAAGAGCGTCTCCTTGTTCTGGGTCAAAGCTCATGTGGGGCTGGAGGGTAACGAGAGAGCCGACTCGCTCGCAAAGGAGGCTGCTCTGAGGTCGAAGCGTGCACCCGACTACGACAGATGCCCGGTTTCATTCGCCAAGCGAGCGATCCGTTTGGAAACGCTGGACGAGTGGAACCGGAGGTACTGTTTAGGCGAAACGGCGGCCACCACAAGGGTGTTCTTCCCTTGTGCTATCGCGGCGTACAGGACGGTGCGGATGATCCCGATGACAAAAGAGCTGACCCAAGCACTAACAGGGCACGGTGGGTTCTCCGAGTATTTGACTCGTTTCAAGTGCAAGGAGAATCCAGCGTGCGCCTGCGACCCCGACAAGCAGGAGACGATCCTCCACCTCCTGACGGAGTGCCCGGTGTATGCCTCCCACAGGCACGACCTGGAAATGTCTGTCGATGAAAAAATTACCGGAAATAGTTTAAGCGTTCTTCTGAATAATAAAAAGGCAAGGAAAAAATTTATAGAATATATTATAAAAATTGTGATTTTAGTAAACAAGAAGAATAAATAAAAAGAGGAATCGTAGAAATAAGATATATATAGATAGGAATATTAGCAGAAGTTTTTAAAATTAGTAGAAAGAGTGATAAAGAATTACAGCCCATATTAAAAACCCTGCGTTACTTGCATGGCAGGGGCTCACGCCGAGGCAGGAGTGTGGTTTTAGCCGGTAGGAGTCCGGCACTGCCCAGACTGGCCTGGAAACGGGTCAGTGTGGGCGTCCATGATGGATTTCCCACTCCTGCCTAAACATAAAAAAATAAAAAATAATAATAATAATAGCGCACACTTGCTTAGAACAGTCATCTTCATGCCAATGTCCAACACTCACGCGTACTGATCACGTCAAATACCTGGGTGTTCAAATTGATGCCGGGTTACGCTGGAATAAACACATTGATGCCCTAACCTCGAGAACGATTAGACTGATACATATCTTTAAGTCACTAAGAGTCTCCGCAAATCCTGATACTTTAAAAATGGTGTTCTATGCTCTGTGTCAGTCAGTTCTTGGGTATTGCATCAGTGTATGGGGTGGTGCGGCTAAAACTACTCTTCTTAGAGTGGAGAGAGCTCAGAGAGCAATATTGAAAGTGATGCTGCGAAAACCTTATCGTTACCCCACAACTCAACTCTACTCAGATTGTAAGGTACCTACTAACAGTTCGACAGCTCTTCGTGTTGCGATCCATTCTTAGAAGACACTCCAGTGTCCCACCGTCTGATCCCACCAAACGAACTAACATTCCCCCCGTTACACAACACAAAACTGCTTTTGCCAAAAATCAATACTTCACCCTAAGCTCACTGATCTACAAGAAAATTCATAAAAAATTAAACATAATGGACTGGAATAAGTTTGAATTGAAAGCTAGGCTGATGGAATGGCTTCTTCAACAGGACTATACACAAACTGAATCTCTGCTAAAATGTATTGTCTAATTTTGCCTTATTTTTTTTGCTTCTACTCCCTTACATATAATACCTCACACTCACTACTCCCATACAACCTCACCACACATAGATACATAAATCATACATACATACTCACATTCACCCACACACATTCACCCACTCACATACATAAGTTTTAAATTGTTATTTCTTACATTATTCTCGTCCTTTCTCCTTAAATATACTTTGTAAGGAGGTGGGCTTACTAGGGTTATGGAATAAAAAATTGATACAAATTAATAAACGTATATTGTTTTGTAACCCTTGTAAGTAAGCCGCCGGTGAAGCCGGGCGGGGTTCGAAGAGTTAGGACGTTTAGTTTCTTTCTCGTGTAGACGGTACTCTCCTGGTAGTCCACAGGAGGTAGGCGGCCGGCCGACGTGAAGCGTAGTCGACGCAGCGCGCGCAGCTCGCGGCAGCTTCGCGAGGTAGGTAGATGCAACAGCAGCTCAGGTGTCCAGCCACACCCGGCAGCAGCGCAGGATGAGTACGCGTTGTATTATATAGAGGCGTAGAAGTGGAACTGGAACCCTGGAATCCACATTCACAGGCGTCTTAGGTAGTGCTCCAGACCGTCGACTGCATCAACCGGACCGCAACCAATGCGGAACTACCAAGGAGATAGCCCCAACATTAATTTGGTTAATTTGGTGATGCAGTCTCACGGTGTGGTTAAAAGAAGATAATAATAGGGCACAGCTAATGTGCAGACAAGCGTTAACTAGCTATTAGAAAAATAAATTAATTGAGGTAGGTAGCAGAAAAATATATTTAAAATAAATTATATTGGTATTAAGTACTATTGAAAAACTATAGCCACCTCCTTTTGCAAAAACTAGAACAATTTACGTTATTAGAACAAAGTAATTAATTTACATGACTAGGCAATACATTTAGAATTATTGCTAGTATCTATCTACCTATAATTGTGTGCATATAAAAAAATGACAAGCTACTACTATTTAAATTTAATAAAAAAAACAAAAAGGTTAACTGAAATTAACTGATACATGACCCACCATCATGACGCACACATTAACAATGTTTTATTATTAATTTTGAATTGGTGAGATTCTAGAATAATTACGTTTAATGTTTCTAGTACAATATTACACAGCTCAAAGTATGCTGGTTTAGGCACACCAACATTAAAACAAGACCTAGGTTTTGACACTAAAACAATATGCACGTTATTATTGGAAAAAAATAATTTAAAGAAAAACAAAAAACCCGACTGCGTAAAAACTAATTTTAAAAAATACGTGAAAGAATTAACTTAAATAAAAACTAAAAAGAAAGAAACAAGCCCAGTAGTTTAGAATTCTGTTAAGTAATACTAAATAACTACACAATTGAAATAGTTTTATAATCGATACACACATAAAACAAATCATAAATTCTAATGCAGAACAGAACGACTCATAGTCTGGGCCCCTTGGGAAGATTTAATTGGTAAAATTTAAATGGGCCCCGACTGTGAGTCGTTCTGTTCTGCATTAGTGCTGCGTCGCGCAGTCGGGTAAAAAACAAGGTTAGCAAAGTGAATTTATACGCAGCGTTACACAGCTAAATTACACAAAGATTACAATTGTTAGGCACATCTAAACAGCTTTTCAAGACTTACCGATTTTCGGCTTCACACAATAGAATTTACTTTGTTTTTATAGTTAAACAATTACTTTCACAACACGGCAATTTACTTAGTGTTTAGACTTGGTAACTAGGTAGTTCAGAGTACGTAGTCGCAGGCGCAGAGTACAGGTTAGAATGCACCTGGCAACTCCCAGAGGTTTTTTATAACCTCCTGGGACGTTCACCTATTTTGAAGATTACCATATTAGGTGATCTTCGCGAAAGAACGGCGATTCGTTCCAGAAAAATCGAAAGACTAGCCGTCGTCATTGGCTGACACAATAACACTAAGTATGGAGGCGGAGCTTATGCACTTCGACCGGTCTGTTCCGGCGCAATTTGTTACTCGCGCGCGGGTAGGTTTATATTTGCGGCCGAATTATTATAGCATCACCTACATACATAGAAAAAATATTTCTTTGTTCCTACAGCTGATTAGTACGGAGATGTTTTTTTGTATGTTTGTTGTTTTATTGTTAGGTATTTAATATTAGTAAGTAAACAACGTTACAACTTAATATGTTTCTGTTAAAGGTAATAAGATTGTTAAGTTGTTAACGCGTTCCTACTATAAGTTGGCACAGTCCGCAGTTGTTTGATCCCTATTTTTAAGCAACCTCACAGCTGAACACTGTCTCTCAAGATACAGGTTATCCTAGTTTGAGAGGCAGGGCTCACAATATCTGTATACAAACTACCGAAGCATTAATTACATCATGGTAAGCAATAAGCAATGTGTACTAATGTATATTTTTTGTGACAATAAACGATTTATTTATTTATTTATTATGTGAACTTTCCAGAATTTGAAAAATATATCCGATAGGTTACAGGATACAGCTAATAAGGATATTAGTGATACTATCGGATGGTGCAATAAAAATATATGTAGTTTTTTTTCAAAACCAATGGGTTCGATTCCTGTCTAGGAAAATAAATTTTACAAAAATCTAATGATTTAATTTTAGTTTTTATTAAAATCAGTCCTGACTCCGTTAAGTATTTTTTTCGGATTTAGCCATCTACACTCACTTGAAAAAAAAACTCTGTATAATATCGGCTCCACACGTTGGCCTCAACGCCATTCGCCCAACGTGTAGATCTAGAAAATAGCATTGGTAAGCGTTGGGCCAATGCTATTTTATAGATAGAATAGAATAAAGGTGTATTGTTTCTAGCATTACAGCACTTACTATGTACCTAGGTAGACAAAAATACTATAATACGAGAAGCAAATGGTTCGGGCGTCAGCATATTGTTTAAGCCTGCAATACACGTTGGCCGAGCTTAGACCAACGCGAGCCTAGACAAATTGACACAAGGCAAGCGCTACTGTCTAGACGTTGCATACATGTTGGCCGAGTTTAGACCAACGCGAGCCTAGGCAAATTGACACAAGGCAAGCGCTACTGTCTAGACGTTGCATACATGTTGGCCGAGTTTAGACCAACGCGAGCCTAGACAAATTGACACAAGGCAAGCGCCTAGACGTTCGACAAGTTTGAAGGAAGCCAATGCAAATGGCCAATATAGGCGAGTTTTGAGGAGACGCCCACATGATGGGCACTGTCAGTTTTTATTGTGCATCGAAACAACATGGACGACGACGTCGTAATTATCTCAGCCGCTGCTATTTATTTAATGAGCGCTTACAATTATTATGTCAGTGTATACCGCACTAAAGTTGTGAAAAAGAAACGATAAAAAAAAATATATATATAGAAAAACAAAAAACCCGACTGCGTAAAAACTAATTTTAAAAAATACGTGAAAGAATTAACTTAAATAAAAACTAAAAAGAAAGAAACAAGCCCAGTAGTTTAGAATTCTGTTAAGTAATACTAAATAACTACACAATTGAAATAGTTTTATAATCGATACACACATAAAACAAATCATAAATTCTAATGCAGAACAGAACGACTCACAGTCGGGGCCCCTTGGGAAGATAAGATTGGTAAAATTTAAATGGGCCCCGACTGTGAGTCGTCCTGTTCTTTCACTTCTTTCACGTATTTTTTAAAATTAGTTTTTACGCAGTCGGGTTTTTTGTTTTTCTATAAATTATAATTTTTTTCATTTATACTTTTTAGTTATTCTTTGTTTTCATGTTTGTATATCGTTAATACCTGAAATAAAAACTTTAATCAATAAGTAAGAATTAGCGAGAATGATTGCTTTGTTAAACAACTTTAAATCGTTATATGTATATCTTAAACTATTATTTTAAATGAAAAATGATAAAAGGAACCTAAATATCATTTTACCTATTCAACGACACCCCACTTGACATAGTTCATCAACTTTTTTTTTTTCATTTTGACAATATGTCGTCTGGTTGTCGCTGTGGTGAATTTTGATTACTGTTATGTCTTTAGTGACACTCGCAAGGTTAAGACGAATCGATTGACGTAAGAATAAATTATCAAAATCGGCCTACGCATTTAGAGACCAAATGCGTAGGCCGATTTTGATAATTCTCGAACGCCACATAGAAACAAACATACATACATACATAGACTGATAAACACATTACCCTCCTTTGCGTTGCGCAGTCGGGTAAAAAGAAGGTGGTGGATGTTAAGTATTCACAGTCGGTACGCTTGACAAGTATGTGCGACAACTGAAGATAAATTTTGTCGTCGGATTTAAAAAAGAAGACTGTTGTTTGAAAACTTGTCTTTTTAGCTTAGTTCACGTTTCTCGGTAGAGTTAGTAGAGTACATATAGTATATTCCTTGCCCCTTGGGCCGGATCCAAAAAAGCCCTAGATTGCGCTAAATTCTCAGATTCGGCGCTAAACATGTCAAAAAACCGCTAGATCTAGCGCCGAAAGCGCTAAAATGGCAGCACTGGCGCGGACAAACATGTGAACACTATTCAGGGCAGGGCTGTCAGGTGCAAAAATGGTGTGATCGTACGACAACTACAAAAAATCGTATGCCAAGGATATTTTGAAATAAAAGATCGTACAACCTAAAAGTACAAAGTTTTATTAAAAATAACAAAAAATCGTAGTTTTAGTAAGGAAATGCAATAAAAGAATCAAAGAAAGAAAACATATTTATTTGGCACATGCCTTATGTATACCTACACAACAAAACAAAAAAAATAAAAACAAAACTACACAATTAAAAAAACTATTAGATTTAATATAAACTTTGTACAGATCGAGCGAGTCTCGCTCGAGACTGACAAGAAAAAAGGGTTTTTAACAAGTCGCAATAATTACCGAAAGAAAAAAATAATAAATTTCGTAAAAATGCAAACAAATACAGCCTTTAAATGACTCTACAAAGAGTCTTCATTCAAGTAAAAGATCTGCGTACGCGTTAGGTTGTTGGGGAATTCCCGGAAACTCATACTTGCCAGTTGAGCACGTTCGTTTCATTATGAAATGTTGCCAGATTTGCTAGGTACCTATATAAAAATCGTACATTTTCCGTACAATCTTGGTCTAGCGATCCTACATGAGTAAAAATGACAAAAAATCGTAGGAGTACGATTAAAATCGTACATCTGGCAGCCCTGACACTATTGGCTGAGTGCGCGTGAGCGCCTTTGATTTGTGCAGAAAAACCGACACCGCTCCGAAGTGAGGCAAGTGATCGCGAGCGACTGCCAATTGTGGCAAGCTACGTCAAATGAGGTCTATACACGTTGGCGCTTGTCTATACTCAACCAACTAGGCAAGTGACACCGAGCGATAGCAAGTCAATGCAAATCAGCAAATATACCGTCTACATGTTGGTATTGGCCTTCACTCGGCAACGCTCGGCCAACATGTATTGCAGGTTTGATGTGTGCAGAAAAACCGACACCGCTCCGAAGTGACGCAAGTGATCGTGAGCGACTGCCAATTGTGGCAAGCTACGTCAAATGAGGTCTATACACGTTGGCGCTTGTCTATACTCGACCAACTAGGCAAGTGACACCGAGCGATAGCAAGACAAGGCAAATATACCGTCTACATGTTGGTATTGGCCTTCACTCGACAACACTCGGCCAACGTGTATTGCAGGCTTTAGATTCCCTAGTGGGTGTAGATCCATACGTTGGGCGAGTGTCGTTGGGCCGCTGCGTGCAGTCGGCGCGATAGGCGGTGCAGTGCGGTGTACAGATAATCTATTTCACGAAGTCCGTTTAACTTTCGTTGTGCGTGTAATGTGTACCGAGATCGTGACTGAGCGCTGCCGCGCTTACGCACACTAAAGCATTGTATATATATATGCACGCCTACAACATTCATAATCCAACGGGCTTCGTGAAATAGATTATCTGTATCAGTGAGTGCGTGTGCAGAGGCGGCTTGCGGCGCGGCGCTGGGCGCGCTGGCGTGCCGCGGCGTGCAGCGCGCGGTGTGCGGCGCGGCGGCGGGCGGCGCGCGCGGCTGGTGGGGCGCGGCGGGCGCGCGCGCGGCGCGGCTGCTGGAGCGCGTGGTGCGCGCCTACGTGGCGCCGCACGCCGCGCGCCAGCAGCTGCTCACCCTGCACCAGCGCGCCAAGGAGATTGAGGACGCGGAGGTCAGATACACTGCTTACTCGTAATCCTACTAATATTATAAACGTGAAAGTTTGTGAGAATGTATAGATGGATGTATGGATGCTTGTTACTCTTTCACGCAAAAACTACTGAACGGATTTTGATGAAACTTTAGGTACAGTAATATAGCTTATACATCAGAATAACACATAGGCTACTTTTTATCCCATAAACGCGGGCGAAGCAGAAGCGAAGCGGAAGCTAGTAGCATAATATAGCACAGGGGTCGCCAAATAGCGGACCGCGGTCCGTGTCCGGACCGCCGACCTATTTTGTGCGGACCGCAAGAACACAGCAACATGCACTACAAAGTACCTACGTAATTTAATAAAAATGTATCTAGTAAAAAAAACCGGCCATGTGCGAGTCGTTCTCGCGCACCGAGGGTTCCGTATCATATTTGGACGTATAAAGTAAAAAAATCCGGACCGCATAACTAAGTTTATTTGTGAAGGAATTTTGATGATTTTGAAAAAAAATTACTAGTTAGGAACATCATTTTATTTTTGGTGCCATATTTGGGTCAATTCCTATCAACCCTAATTATTTCAGATTTTTCGCCCCGCAAACTTCGGAGATAAGGGGGGGGAATGGTATTTTTTTGGACATTTTTCATCATATGTCGAAAACTGTGAGACATAAAATAAAATGAAAATATATTTTGAAATGTGCAGATCAAGCCCTTTCATATGATTTGTCACTTGACCTAGTAACCCCACTTTGAAATTTCGCACCCCCACTCCGGCCCCTTTTGCAATGATAATATAAATATTTTTGTTTTTAGGGTTCTGTACCAAAATGGTAAAAAAGGAACCCTTATGGTGCGACTTCGTCTGTCTGTCTGTCTGTCTGTCACACCTGCTTATTTCAGCAACTACTTATGCTATCGACTTGAAATTTGGAACAGTTATAAAGAATGCTTGTTCAACTTTATTGCAAATGAAAAAAGTCCAAAAATATTTTTATTTTCATTGCAAAAGGGGCCGGAGTGGGGATCCGAAATTTTATAGTGGGGTTACTAGGTCAAGTGACATATCATATGAAAGGGCTTGATCTGCACATTTCAAAATATATTTTTATTTTATTTTATGTCTCACAGTTTTCGACATATGATGAAAAATGTCCAAAAAAATACCATTCCCCCCCCCTTATCTCCGAAGTTTGCGGGGCGAAAAATCTGAAATAATTAGAGTTGATAGGAATTGACCCAAATATGGCACCAAAAATAAAACGATGTTCCTAACTAGTACAGTTTTTTCAAAATCCTCAAAATTCTTTCACAAACAAACTTAGTTTTGCGGTCCGGTTTTTTTCACTTTATACGTCCAAAACTGATACGGAACCCTCGGTGCGCGAGTACGACTCGCACTTGGCCGGTTTTTTTTTTCATTTGCAATAAAGTTGAATAAGCATTCTTTATAACTGTTCCTAATTTCAAGTCGATAGCATAAGTAGTTGCTGAAATAAGCAGGTGTGACAGACAGACGAAGTCGCACCATAAGGGTTCCTTTTTTACCATTTTGGTACGGAACCCTAAAAATACCTTTGTAATTTTCTAATTTTTTTTTGTATTTTTTTTTACATTTGTTTAATATTTTTTTCTATAAAATGTTGTGCGGACCGCGACGGTCATTTCATTTCTTAAAGTGGACCCCGCCTCCTCTGTGAACAGGTCGTGTAGTCCACCACGCGGGCCCAGTGCGGGTTGGTGGACGTCACGTTTTTCAAATTTTTAGTTCTAAGACATGCCGATTTCCTCACGATATTTTCCTTTACCTTTAAAACAAGTGATAATTAATTTCTAATACACACATGACTTCGAAAAGTCAGCGGTGCGTGCCTCGGGATCGAACTCGAACCATTCACCGTGGGAGGCACATGGGTAAATCACTAGGCTATCACTGCTACTTACTCCTAATGTAGGAACCAACTAGAACTGTAATAATATTGTTATCTTATCTACCATTACTTTCTAATTGCGGTACTATGTCATCCTCATCGATCGTACATTTATCGCATACCTACTGTATAAAGTAGTCGAGCGCGATGTAACTTCACAGATCCGCATCGCGTGGACGACCAACGAGGTGACGTGTGTGTACAACGTAGAGGAGCGCTACATAGAGCTGCACGTGTGGCTTGCGAGCGCGCACCCGCTGGCCGCGCCGCGCCTCTCCGCGCCGCACGCGCAGGGGCCCGGCGCCAACACGCACTGGGTGGCGCTCTACCTCGCCTACCAGGTGAGGACTGGCACGTGATACATACACGCGCAGGGGCCCGGCGCCAACACGCACTGGGTGGCGCTCTACCTCGCCTACCAGGTGAGGACTGGCACGTGATACATACACGCGCAGGGGCCCGGCGCCAACACGCACTGGGTGGCGCTCTACCTCGCCTACCAGGTGAGGACTGGCACGTGATACATACACGCGCAGGGGCCCGGCGCCAACACGCACTGGGTGGCGCTCTACCTCGCCTACCAGGTGAGGACTGGCACGTGATACATACACGCGCAGGGGCCCGGCGCCAACACGCACTGGGTGGCGCTCTACCTCGCCTACCAGGTGAGGACTGGCACGTGATACATACACGCGCAGGGGCCCGGCGCCAACACGCACTGGGTGGCGCTCTACCTCGCCTACCAGGTGAGGACTGGCACGTGATACATACACGCGCAGGGGCCCGGCGCCAACACGCACTGGGTGGCGCTCTACCTCGCCTACCAGGTGAGGACTGGCACGTGATACCTACACGCGCAGGGGCCCGGCACGCCCGGCCCCCAACACGCGGGGGGTCACTATACTCTCACCGAGTGCCGGATTAACCATGCAGCAAATAAGGGGTATCCAAACTCACACTTCCGCATGAGCGTAACGTTTTTTATATTTTTTAAAAATTAAATATGATATAAGGGCCCCCTTAGCAGATCAAGGGCCCCTGCCACAGGCCCCGCGCTTGTTTAAGCCGGCACTACAGTCACCGCTTGTTTTTCAGAACGGCACGCTGCTGGACGCGCTGAAGATGTGGACGGCGGCGGTGAGCGCGCGCGTGGAGAGCTCGCCGCAGTGCTACATCTGCTACTGCCGCCTGCACCCCGCCACCGGCCGCCTGCCCCGCGTACTGTGCCACCAGTGCAAGAACAAGTTCCACAACCTGTGCCTGGTACGTACACTGTGCGCTATAGCTATACACACCTGCACCCCGCCACCGGCCGCCTGCCCCGCGTACTGTGCCACCAGTGCAAGAACAAGTTCCACAACCTGTGCCTGGTACGTACACTGTGCGCTATAGCTATACACACCTGCACCCCGCCACCGGCCGCCTGCCCCGCGTACTGTGCCACCAGTGCAAGAACAAGTTCCACAACCTGTGCCTGGTACGTACACTGTGCGCTATAGCTATACACACCTGCACCCCGCCACCGGCCGCCTGCCCCGCGTACTGTGCCACCAGTGCAAGAACAAGTTCCACAACCTGTGCCTGGTACGTACACTGTGCGCTATAGCTATACACACCTGCACCCCGCCACCGGCCGCCTGCCCCGCGTACTGTGCCACCAGTGCAAGAACAAGTTCCACAACCTGTGCCTGGTACGTACACTGTGCGCTATAGCTATACACACCTGCACCCCGCCACCGGCCGCCTGCCCCGCGTACTGTGCCACCAGTGCAAGAACAAGTTCCACAACCTGTGCCTGGTACGTACACTGTGCGCTATAGCTATACACACCTGCACCCCGCCACCGGCCGCCTGCCCCGCGTACTGTGCCACCAGTGCAAGAACAAGTTCCACAACCTGTGCCTGGTACGTACACTGTGCGCTATAGCTATACACACCTGCACCCCGCCACCGGCCGCCTGCCCCGCGTACTGTGCCACCAGTGCAAGAACAAGTTCCACAACCTGTGCCTGGTACGTACACTGTGCGCTATAGCTATACACACCTGCACCCCGCCACCGGCCGCCTGCCCCGCGTACTGTGCCACCAGTGCAAGAACAAGTTCCACAACCTGTGCCTGGTACGTACACTGTGCGCTATAGCTATACACACCTGCACCCCGCCACCGGCCGCCTGCCCCGCGTACTGTGCCACCAGTGCAAGAACAAGTTCCACAACCTGTGCCTGGTACGTACACTGTGCGCTATAGCTATACACACCTGCACCCCGCCACCGGCCGCCTGCCCCGCGTACTGTGCCACCAGTGCAAGAACAAGTTCCACAACCTGTGCCTGGTACGTACACTGTGCGCTATAGCTATACACACCTGCACCCCGCCACCGGCCGCCTGCCCCGCGTACTGTGCCACCAGTGCAAGAACAAGTTCCACAACCTGTGCCTGGTACGTACACTGTGCGCTATAGCTATACACACCTGCACCCCGCCACCGGCCGCCTGCCCCGCGTACTGTGCCACCAGTGCAAGAACAAGTTCCACAACCTGTGCCTGGTACGTACACTGTGCGCTATAGCTATACACACCTGCACCCCGCCACCGGCCGCCTGCCCCGCGTACTGTGCCACCAGTGCAAGAACAAGTTCCACAACCTGTGCCTGGTACGTACACTGTGCGCTATAGCTATACACACCTGCACCCCGCCACCGGCCGCCTGCCCCGCGTACTGTGCCACCAGTGCAAGAACAAGTTCCACAACCTGTGCCTGGTACGTACACTGTGCGCTATAGCTATACACACCTGCACCCCGCCACCGGCCGCCTGCCCCGCGTACTGTGCCACCAGTGCAAGAACAAGTTCCACAACCTGTGCCTGGTACGTACACTGTGCGCTATAGCTATACACACCTGCACCATTTTTCAGGGTTCTTAACTTTACAAAAATGTGTCTATACAACTTGATTAATTTTGCAAAAAAAAAATGTAATTTTAGCCCAAAAAAATCATATTAACAAAATACTTTCATCCCCTATTATCACAAATTCCTTTCTTATTTGATGTCTACATTGCCTACATCACAAAAGGAACCTACTGTCCTTCCATACTTCCAGCTTTAGTGGTTTAGGCTCTGCATTGATGAATCAGTCATTCACTCCAGGACATGTAATTGTAATTTTATACAATTAACATGTCAAATTGTTGATGAACAAAGTCGAAAGTCAAAGTCAAAAACATTTATTTCAATTAGACCATTTACAGGCACTTTTGAAATGTCAAACAATATTACAATAGCTGTCAGTCGGTTTGTCCGTTAGTTGAAGCTAGACATAGTTGGACACACATAAGAAACAATTTTATAATATGTACATTGTACATAATCAGTGAGTGTCACCCTGTACGCTCTGTGTCGCAGCGCAAGTGGTTCGCCACCAGCAACAAGTCCAGCTGCCCGCTGTGCCGCACGGCCTTCTGATCCGCCGCCGCCGGCGCTGGACTACTGCTACACCTTCACTCCAAACCGCTACACGAAGCTTCGACCTACACTCACGATATCCAGAAACATTTGGTATTCAACTATTCAGCCAGTCGTTCATTTAGAAAAACGGACGGGAACGTGAGTAAAGTAGTATTTATAATAATAATTTAATTATAGTGCATAATAATTTAATATTCATTGCATTACCTAATAAAAATTTTGCAAAGATTGTTTAAATAAGTAAGGAAATATACACTTTACATGTTATTGTTGTGACTACAACCAACTGAGAGTCGCCTTTTACTAGATTGAAATAAGATAATTATACACCTGAAGTTTATGATATTATTAATTATTATCATGAGTGACATTATTTTTCTGCAGGCATCTGAACTGAGAGATTCCATTATTTGACTACTTATAACTTTTTTTTTTAAGTTTTTTTTTATGTTAACAATTGAGATTCTAAAATTTGTTGCGCGTTTATTGCCGGGATACGAAATACTATTTCTCAGTCCAGATGCACACGAGAATTGTGTCTTTATTGTGTCTAGCTGTGAATACACTGGCTGTGCAAGTAAGCAATACTGTACAAACACAATATCCTATTAAAACATAACTTTATACAGTGGATGAAATGCAACACTTATTTATATTCAGAATGGACATTGTTTTATGTATCTAATATGGATTTCCATTTCACACAAATTTTAATCATGTTTGTTTCACCGTCATGTTTGTGTATAATGTATTTTGATTTTTTTTTCCTTATATGGTAACTGATAAAACTATCAAGCAGCTTAGCTATTTTTTACTTTATAAATCAGCGCAAGCAGAGTTGTGGTAAAACATTAGTGACCCGATTTTGGAGTGTGGTTGTGTAATACTTAAATCATAATTGATTTACTTTATGAATTGTTTTCAGTCAGACTATATGTAAATAAACAAAATCATAACAAGTGCTGGTTTTTATTTAAAAAAATCTTACTATGTACGGTACCTAATTTCTGCATTTATTGATTTCGCATGTAAAAATGAAAACTCAAGTGCTTAGCACTCTAGGTTGTCGACGTGTGGGATGGGGACTCTAAATTCACCGTGCTGATAGTCGTTACGGCCAATAACATAATATTTTCAACACACTTGCTCATAAAATGGCTCTTATTTCACCGCAATTAGGCACGTAGTAATCAATCAATCGCAATCAGACACTTGTAATCAAACTGTGACTTTTTCATTGCTATTACTCACTAGTGAGTTATGGGCTGGGCGCGCGCGCCGTATTATTTTATTCACTAGTGTTGAAAAACGTCGTATGATACACGTGTGTATTGATGATTACCGTCTTCGGCTCCCTTAAGACTCAATGGCGCCTCAGCGGTAATCACCAACATTACACACTTGTACCATAATGTACTATAGTCAAGAGCCTCGACCAATGGCTTGATACAGAAAGCGATACCCTTTGGACACGTGCGTATTGTGGTTTCTTACTCTGGTGCCTTAACCGCCGTTAGCTATAACACCTTGTTTCCGAAGTCGGTCGATGGGGTAGGTACAGTGGGCCTCATAATTAGGGTAGCAGTCTCACAAAGCAATAGTTTGACGCTTTGGTTTGACTTACGACCTTCTTTTAGTATCGTGTTTCTATACTATATACACACACACACTCACTATTGTCTTCAAATTGTTTATTGCTGTCTCTTTCGTCTGGTTCACTTAATTAGTAAAGTAAGTTAGTGGGTAGACCACAGAAAACTATAAATAAATTATTTCAATTTCTGTAAGGTAGACAGATGCAGTTAGACTAATTACGTTGTTTTATTGGTTGGGTGTGGTTGGGAGTTGGTTAGTTACCGTGTGATTAGATATCTAATAATGGTGTGGTGAAATATATTATTTTCAAAATGCAGGCAAATATACTCATGAATGGATTGCGCTGCAAGTGGACACAAAATAATATCTTATGAAACTGGACTGAGTAGTAGGTAAGTGTTATATTTTATTGAATATAAAGTTATGTTCCGATTTTTCAATAGTCAGATAAGATAAAACTGATAATAAGTAAATGAATAATTATTATTGATCATTTAACATTTTTAATTCACCATGACTAATCATGAGGTTAAAAAACAAAAAGATAAATAACTGTAAAAATTAAGGTTAAAACATAATAATGTTATTAATATTAAAGTGTGCAGACCTGCTGCCACAATACAAATTAATCACTCAGTAGTACTACTTTTTGTATTGTATGATGAATAATATTATTATGTTTCTAGAATAGTAAAGTAATCTGTTTTAGTATTTTGTTAATGGATGCCTAACAGTATTCCTTCTTTGTTCTAGAGAAATACTAAAGGATAATTGTCCAATTCACCGGACGAGCACACTGTGCGTGAGTGGTTTACCAGACACTCGGAGATAACTGTCATTCCATGGCCAGCATGATCTCTTGACCTCAACCAGATAGAAAATGAAGGTGCCAAAGTGGAAAGCACGGGACGAGAGGTGTCTTGAGCAGTTATAGTCACATTACATGGAGATATATATGGGAAAATATAAGAGGAACAGAAATATCATTATGTTTTAATCGCATAGGCTCCATGCGTCAACGTATTCATGACTGTATCGAGAATAATGGGAGTTACGCAAAGTATTAAATGTTTAATTATAACAATAATATTAAGTTTATATATATTATAATGCGCCTTCACTGTGATAATTTGTAAATTAAAGAGGTTTAGTTTCAATCTTCTTTTCGTAAAGAAAATGAACATTTAAGCTATAACCTCAATACTTAGTAAATAAATAGATAATAATTGTAGCGGTTAGTTAACTTTATGTATTTAATTAATTAAAAACATAAAACGATAATACTAATTTAATAACATAAAAACGAATAAAAAAATATTAAAACAAAAACAGACAGAAACAATATCAACGTGTAAACTAATTACTGGCAGTAAATAAAAACCAGTACTACTGAGTGATGATTTGTATTGTGACAGCAGGTCCGCACTCTTATCTTCAAGCAGGGTAGATTTGCGTAGCTTTGCTAATTAATGTGACTTAATTAAATACCCACACATAATAGTGTAAACACAAAACTATTTTAGTAAGTTATGAGTCGAAGTTTGATTATTAGTTTACATAAGTTTTATATTGTTCTCATTAAATTTCTTTAAGAGAAATAAAGTTTTTAACCAAAAAACAAATAAACATTTTTGTATTGTTATCACTTAGCACGCATTTTTTATTTTCAACCCTTTATTGCAATAACAATATTAAAATAAAATAGCAATACTATCACCTAGGTAAATATTATTGTTGCAAACAAAAATAAAAACATTAAAAACATTGACATAAAATGCATCACGAGATCCGAACCCGAAACCATGTGCACCTCAATCCAACGCTTGACGCCGACCGCTAACCGTGCTTATTGCATTTATTCGAATTTTAGCAACGCTATGAACCGACCAAGCAGGGTCATGCGTATGCTGCATGATAACAAAAAAGCGACGGAAATATATTTTTTGTTTCGTGTAGTGCGACGCGATGACAGTGTGTGACTATGAACTCTGCGTGCGGCTGTGGTATGCGTACTGTATTGAGATTGAGACACCACTTACACATATACAGACGTACGGACTGCACCGCGTGTGTTCACAGCAAAGCAAACCTTAGCTTTGTGAGACTGCTACGCTCATTATGAGCGCCACTGTACAAGTTAATGGGTTACGTTTATTTCTTTAATTTAATTTTTTCTTTGAAATTTTCATACTGATTGGAGAATTTATGTAAGGTGTACGTATAGAACGAATAACAATATAAACAACAAAAGTATAATCTTGAAGAACATTTATTCACATAAACGTCTGTATTCTTTGAAGGAGTGTGGACAGAAGTGTACAGCCACACATTTCGCCAGCTTATTTTAATAAATCCTATGTGGGGGCGAGCCTGTTGCTAGTTGCTAGTAGAGATGGGTAACCGCCCGAGTGCGCCTGTTTTGTGTTTACATCTACGTCTCGGAATTGCTACATTGTGCTCCTGCTCTAAGAATGCATTTTTAACAAATCACTCATCTCTAATACCTAGGGGCACAAATCCAGACTCCAAGCTGGTACTGAGAATTTCCAGGAATATTCGATAATACCTCCCGCGGTCCCGCCCCGGCATCGAACTCAGGACCGAGGCGTCCGCTCCGCAGTCGCTCTCGCGATCACTACACCAATGAGCCAGATAACATATTTGTAAATGTTGTTTACTTTAGTACCTACCTACTTATGTATTTGTAATACTGTACCTACATCTCATTACATTACCTATAATGGTGCAACCACTTGACTAGAATGAATAGAGTTGTAAATATCTTACCAAACTTACAATATACTTAGATCTATTCTTTGTTTAATTAAACATTACACAAATAATCAAATAATGGCAAAATAGTATCATGTTGTTGAAATTACTGCACATTACACAGCTTTGTATTTATTGTGAAATAACAAAGCTTCATAGATGCTTCAATATCCAAATAACAAAACAGGTATCTATAACCGCTTTTTGTATATAAAATATATAAATGCTAAAATAAATGGAGTATAGTTTAAAATAATTTAAGACATTCATTACAATACAATACAAAATCCCTACACAATCACTGCCCTATTACCTACTTAACATTGTTGGATCTGCCAGAAATTAAAAAAGCAGCTGCCATAACAATGCTAAGAAAAGCCATTATTCCTATATCAGTCTGCTTCAATGAGCCCTGTGCTATCAATGAGAATGTCTAGTGCGCCTGCAGCTGCTGGTTGATCCAGTCTATGTCTTCATAGAAACGAGGGTCGCTGACGCGAAGAGCTGCTCTCTTGTAGAAGAAATAGTACCATGGTGACACTGAAAAAAAAAAAGTACTGACATTGCTGCTTAAATCGCATTATTATTATGTTTCGTTCTTACAAAGTCAAATCTTTGCAGTATTCAAGGGCGTAGCTAGGGCAAGGGTGGGCGGAGTACCCTACAAAATTAATTGCCTACCCTAGAAAAATCCACAGGATTGAAGAAATATTCTACTGGTTTAATTATTTTACTTGGATCAGCAAAATTTAAACCTGGTGGCTGGACAGCTGCCCCTAGGACAAATCCCTAGCTATGCCAATGGCAGTATTACTCACGGCATCTCTGCAGTGTGAACAGGCATATGAGCAGCGGCGTGGAGACGGCCTCGGGCTCCAGCCACTTGTCCAGCAGCCAGGCGGCGTGCAGCGCCACGCTGGCCAGCACGTAGGCCGCGCACACGCCGCCCGCCGCGCGGAACTTGCGCACCAGCACCTCCACCAGGCCTGCCTGAACAAACATCAAGCTAAAACCTGCTTTTTTTACGTTAGGATCATAAATCAAAATCACAATGGTTGTGTGTTTCATATAACTCTTGGATGGAACTTAGAACCCCTGAAGCTGACCCTTCCACAGAACCCTAGGGTCCCGCGGATCACCATTTGGGAACCGCTGGGTTAGTATACATAGAAGTGAATGGAAGAGAATACAAAAATATAAACTAATATTTTTAATAACTTAAAATCCAAAATGAATGAATGAAAATTACATTGAAATCAAAATACATAGAAACAGGTAAGAAAAATTCAACCTGTATACATATTACAAGAATTACTCATTAGATAATTATTTGATATTATTTTGTGTAACATGAAAAAATTATGCTTACTTGAAATAGGTATGTAGAGAAAAATGTCATCAACATTGTTGTAATGGATAGCACGAGGAACAAATCCTGAAATCTATAAAAAATGAATAAAGTTACTATGCGATGAAAGCGATGCGAAGATGCGAAGATGCGATAAAAAATGAAGAGATAATCAACATAAATTTATTCATCTTTTATTCTTACATGAAGAGTACGAGTAGTCCATCGCGACTTCTGGGAAATAAACTTACGCAGTTAAATAATAGATCACAAATCATAAATATTATTTGAAAAAACAAACAAAACGTATATCTAGGCGTTGATAACTTCATTTTTATGCGTTACAGTATTATTTAAATTCCTCTTGCGTTGAGAGCTGGTTGAGACTTTATATTTACTCTAATATTTATTTTATTTATCTCTGGTTGTGGTTGAGAACTTGAGACTGTTGAGAGCGAAAAATTGTGAATTTGAGAAATTGAATTTATTGTGATCGTGAATTTGTGATTTAGAAAATCGACCGACACTTCCGACTTCCGACACAGAGTCACCGGCAGTGTTGCAAACTCTTTTTTGGACAATCCACAATAATTAACTTTTTAAACCACCAGAATCCACTAAAAGCCAAAATCATAAAATTAAATTAAATACATGACAAAAGTATGAAGCCTCGATTACTCGTTATTCAAAAATGTTTGAATGGTTGATTGGTAGGTATTTGGTTAAACCTAGCATAGACATAATATAAAAAACCGGCCAAGTGCGAGTCGTACTCGCGCACCGAGGGTTCCGTATCAGTTTTGGACGTATAAAGTGAAAAAAACCAGACCGCAAAACTAAGTTTGTTTGTGAAAGAATTTTGATGATTTTGAAAAAACTGTACTAGTTAGGAACATCGTTTTATTTTTGGTGCCATATTTGGGTCAATTCCTATCAACTCTAATTATTTCAGATTTTTCACTCCGCAAACTTCGGAGATAAGGGGGGGAATGGTATTTTTTCAGACATTTTTCATCATATGTCGAAAACTGTGAGACATAAAATTAAATAAAAATATATTTTGAAATGTCCAGATCAAGCCCATTCATATGATATGTCACTTGACCTAGTAACCCCACTTTGAAATTTTGGGCCCCCACTCCGGCCCCTTTTGCAATGAAAATAAAAATACTTTTAAATTTTTTTTATTTGCAATAAAGTTGGACAAGCATTTTTTATAACTGTTCCAAATTTCAAGTCGATAGCATTAGTAGTTGCTGAAATAAGCAGGTGTGACAGACAGACAGACAGACAAACGAAGTCGCACCATAAGGGTTCCTTTTTACCCGAGTGCGAGACGCAAAGGAGGGTAATGTGTTTATTTACCATTTGGTACGGAACCCTAAAAACAAGCACTACAGACGTTTTCAATTCGTATTCGGTTTTTTACAGATTTTTAGCCAATAGGCGTGCAGAACGATCCCCACCACTTTTTAAAATGTATGGCGGGCGAACCCCTCACTACCAAACACTACACCACATAGGGTGTTTGTGCACTACAAACGTTTTCAATTTGTATTCGGTTTTTTACGGATTTTTAGCCAATAGGCCTGCAGAACGATCCCTACATTCCCCACCACTTTATAAAACGTACGAAAAAAACGGTCCGTGAAAAAACGTACTGGAAACGTGTAGTGCACAAACAGCCATAGCCGACGAGGCCACAGAAAACTAAAAGGCTGTCTGAGTCTACTAGGAAAGTAAGCGTACATACATAGCGTTACCTTAATTTAACGCATTTCGACGAAACTTTTAGTTTTTTTGGTTAGATGGGGATTTTGTCGCTTTATTTGAAATACCCTCTAGCTACCAGTATGTAGCGCCATCGCCACCCTAATAACGGATTTGGCGGACACGACACACTATGCTGATGTCATTGTTTGTTTGATGTCAAAGTCAAATGTCATGTAAGTGAGTGTAACATGTCATTGTCATGTCATTATGTTATATTTGTCAATGTCAAATTGTCATTCAATTCACAGCAAAGTTGTTTTCGTTGTTTTTATCATTTCAGCCAATTTCAGCTCTGTAAATTACTAATATAAAAAAAATAGATCGAGGAATGAGGATTGACTCAATTTATATTATCGTATTATTGTGTTTATAGAACTAAATATTTTAATAAGATTTTTTTATAATTTTCTCTGTGAATGTGGTTTTGTGTTACAGTGTTAAATATTGTGGCTTGTGTGTGACTAAAGGCTTTTACTATGGGTGGTGATCGCGGCCGTCACAAGAGTCGTGAGAGGCTTAGGAGTCGAGACAAGGAACGAGGCGGGCGCGACCGTAGCCGTGAGCGAAGCAAGGACGGAGGTGGACGTGACTGCAGCAGAGAGCGAAGCAAGGAGAGAGGTGGACGGGACCGCAGCAGAGACCGAAGCAAAGGGAGAGGTGGACGAGACCGCAGCAAAGAGCAAAGCAAAGAGAAAGGTGGACGAGACTGCAGCAGAGAACGAAGCAAGGAGAGAGGTAGACGTGACCTTAGCAGAGAGCGAAGCAAGGAGAGGGGTGGACGAGACCATAGCAGGGAGCAAAGCATACGCAACAACAGCAGAGAGCAGGGCCTATATGAACGGAGTAATGACTGGGGCTCCGGCGGCCGCGATGAACGCGCACGCTTAAAGATCAGCGACGACAACAGGGCACGCGAGCGGCCACACGTCAGGGAGAGCGACCGTGGACGCAGCTCCTACAAGGAGTACAATGGAGGAGGACTAGGTGGTGGTCAGTAATCACTGACAACTTTAGCTTTAGTTCACACATGATGAGTGTTATGCTGTGTATTAGCTCAGTGGTGTTATGGGAGCTCATGTGTTGTGTAATGGAGGGATGTCAATGTTGATGTTTACCTAAACTTATTACCCTAGCCTAAATTCACCACCTGCAGTCTGCTAACAATACTATTTTTATTCATCTCAACAATCTTGCCTTACTAATGTATGCTTAGCAAATCCATGTAAAAAATCTATTTCAAAAGTAGAACTAATAAAATCTTAGTTATTTTAAGAAGATAATTGTTTAGCAGCAGAACAATTTTTATAGGTTTTTTACTTGATTATTTAAATGTCTAGGTACCGCATCGCCCAGTAATACTGTTTTTGAATTAGGCCAAAATTGACAGGCTTGTGTGAGTGACAGCATTGTCTTACACTCATGTTATTTGTCCATGTGTGCATTTATTAGTAGCTATTATGGTGGACCTGTTCACCTATACTTTTTTCTACGTATTTGGGGCCGCGACAGTCAATCTAGACATTATTATAATCTAGGTTTTTTATTATTTTTATTTTCAGTGACTTTTCAAGTTACAATATCTATATACATAACTTATAATCATACACACACTAAGTATTTACAAGCTAAACGAAAATATAAGAACAAAAAATAAAAAGTTATAAACATAATTAGGCATTAAAATATTTTTATAGGTTAGAAAGTATTACATTTTGGCAATCATTTTTACAATGGAGGTGCTTATTTTCAAGTTAAGACCATACTTTTATTTTAAGTATTTTTTCAGGTTTAGGGAGTGGTGGGGGTCCGCCAGCAAGAGGGCGCTACAAACCTCAAGAGGAAGAATTCTTTGATGCTCGGCGAGAAGAGAGAGAGAGGATTGGTCAAATTGGAGTGTCATCTGTTTGGGGCAAGTCACCACTCAGGGCAGAGTAAGTGTTCAATACTTTTTAGGAATCTAATATGAGTCATGTTAATAAGCATGATTAATTTGTGCATTTAATAATGCATTTCAACAAGCAATATTTTCATATCTCTGTGCGATGCTAACCATCTTATTATTTAACTTTACTTTTCCCCATATCTAATAGTTCTGAAGAGGAACTGTCACAGCCTGAAAACTCAGGCAGTAGTAAAGAGAAGAAAAAGAACAAAAAGTCAAAGGATAAAGACACAAAACAGAAGCTGAAGAAGTTGAAGAAGAAACTGAAGAAGGTGAAGAAAGCACGGAAGAAAGCTAAGAAGAAGAAAGCCAAGAGTTCTAGCAGCGACTCCAGCGACGGCAGTGAGGAGGAAGTGTGGGTCGAGAAGGGAAGTAAGTGTTGCCTTGTAACTGCATTAATAAATTGGCCTATTATTACAAAATGCCAGTGCCACCAGTACATCAAAGGTTCCTATTGCAATATTTAGGAGATTTTAGTTCACGAGAACAACTATCCATTTAATTTAAATAAACAGTGTAAGGCTGCTCATCTGCTAACAATAGAATTTTTATTTTGATGTCTACATTTTCTGCTGCTTGATTGTTAAGATCCAAATTGTTACTTACATAACAGTTTTATTTACAGAGGAACATGAAATAGAAGCAATAAGGGAATCAAAATCTTCCCAACAAGGCGATGAGGAGATGGCGCTGGCGTCGGAGGCCTTCGGGCCGACGCCTCGAGTGGGGCCCGCGCTGGGCCACAAGGACTTCGGGCGAGCGCTGCTGCCCGGCGAGGGCGCCGCGATGGCCGCCTACGTCGCCGAGGGCAAGCGGATACCGCGCAGGGGGGAAATCGGACTCACTTCAGATGAAATCGCTTCATACGAGTCTGTTGGCTACGTCATGAGTGGTAGCAGGTACGCACGTTATGTCGTTGTGGTTGGTTTCTTACATTGAGGTTGTGAACCTGAACCTGTGTAATTGTTTCAAACATAGTCTTGTTCGTAGTGTGAGGCCGCGGCCGTACTTGTACGGCGACAGTGACGCGACGGCGATTTCGTGAACAAATAAACGTCGCTTGTCGTTTCTGCAGTGCGGCCACCCACATATGTTTTTATGAATTTGTTTTCACGAAATCGCCGTCGCGTCGCTGTCGCCGTACCAGTTCGGCCGCGGCCTAAACCTACCGTAAGCCGCGTTAAAATTGCGAAACTTTTTTTCATCCATAACAATATTTTGTTCTTATTAAGTTTTAATTTAGATATTTTTAGGGTTCCGTACCAAAATAGTAAAAAAGGAACACTTATGGTGCGACTTCGTCTGTCTGTCTGTCTGTCACACCCGCTTATTTCAGCAACTGCTTATGCTATCGACTTGAAATTTGGAACAGTTATAAAGAATGCTTGTTCAACTTTATTGCAAATGAAAAAAGTCCAAAAATATTTTTATTTTCATTGCAAAAGGGGCCAGAGTGGGGTCCGAAATTTCAAAGTGGGGTTACTAGGTCAAGTGACATATCATATGAATGGGCTTGATCTGCACATTTCAAAATATATTTTTATTTTATTTTATGTCTCACAGTTTTTGACATATGATGAAAAATGTCCAAAAAAATACCATTCCCTTATCTCCGAAGTTTGCAGGTCGAAAAATTTGAAATAATTCGAGTTGATAGGAATTGACCCAAATATGGCACCAAAAATAAAACGATGTTCCTAACTAGTACAGTTTTTTCAAAATCATCAAAATTCCTTCACAAACATAGTTATGCGGTCCGAATTTTTTCACTTTATACATCCAAAAATGATACGGAACCCTCGGTGCGCGAGTACGACTCGCACTTGGCCGGTTTTTTTTAAATTGGTCGAATTCTCGAAAACTGCATTCGATGCAGTTTTATAGGGTTACGCGATTATAAATCGGATCGTGTACATACTATTCCAGACACCGTCGCATGGAGGCGGTGCGTATCCGCAAGGAGAACCAGATCTACTCGGCGGACGAGAAGCGCGCGCTCGCCGCCTTCAGCAAGGAGGAGCGCGCCAAGCGGGAGAACGCCATCCTGTCGCAGTTCCGCGACGTGCTGCACGCGCGCACGCAGCGCCGCGACACCTAGCGCACCACTGTGGCACGACTGTCGCACCACTGTGGCACGACTGTCGCACCACTGCCGCCACGTGCTGCACGCGCGCACGCAGCGCCGCGACACCTAGCGCACCACTGTGGCACGACTGTCGCGCCACTGTGGCACGACTGTCGCACCACTGTGGCACGACTGTCGCACCACTGCCGCCACGTGCTGCACGCGCGGACACAGCGCCGCGACACCTAGCGACTCGCATTACTCTCACTGCTTCAGCGAGCCATCCTGTCGCAGCTCCGCGGCAACTGGCGAGAGCTAGACACGGTGAGTGTGGGGAATAGGACGATAATATTGTGAATAAATGAACAGTTTACAAAAGTAAATGTTTTATTTCCTAAATCATATTTTACTAAATATGGCTTTCACCTTGCATCTCTAATTTTACAATATTTACATTTCGATACATTTGTTTGTGGTACTCAAATTAGCTTAATTATAATATCATAGAGAGACAGTCTACGATTCAGAAAGCTTATTTATAGATAGCAAACTATATTTTAGAAAGTCCTACTTATTTATTAGATAACCTATATTAATATGTTAATGTAACATAATTATGGTCACTTCACTATTAGGTCCAACATAGCCTACTGACATAATAATAAATGAGATGACAATATGATTAGGGGTTCCGCTTATTTCACTATGATTTTCATAACGTGAAATTATTATATGGGTGTCAGTTAACAAGGAGTATGTGAGACACTCGAAGTGCGCGGCGCTAGCAGTGCGGAGTGCGGGCTAGAGGGAGTGCAGGCGCTCGTAGTGCGTCAGCCTCGCGCGCGTGGCCTTGAGCTCCTGTCGCAGCGCGGCGCTAGCAGTGCGGAGTGCGGGCTAGAGGGAGTGCAGGCGCTCGTAGTGCGTCAGCCTCGCGCGCGTGGCCTTGAGCTCCTGTCGCAGCGCGGCGCTAGCAGTGCGGAGTGCGGGCTAGAGGGAGTGCAGGCGCTCGTAGTGCGTCAGCCTCGCGCGCGTGGCCTTGAGCTCCTGTCGCAGCGCGGCGCTAGCAGTGCGGAGTGCGGGCTAGAGGGAGTGCAGGCGCTCGTAGTGCGTCAGCCTCGCGCGCGTGGCCTTGAGCTCCTGTCGCAGCGCGGCGCTAGCAGTGCGGAGTGCGGGCTAGAGGGAGTGCAGGCGCTCGTAGTGCGTCAGCCTCGCGCGCGTGGCCTTGAGCTCCTGTCGCAGCGCGGCGCTAGCAGTGCGGAGTGCGGGCTAGAGGGAGTGCAGGCGCTCGTAGTGCGTCAGCCTCGCGCGCGTGGCCTTGAGCTCCTGTCGCAGCGCGGCGCTAGCAGTGCGGAGTGCGGGCTAGAGGGAGTGCAGGCGCTCGTAGTGCGTCAGCCTCGCGCGCGTGGCCTTGAGCTCCTGTCGCAGCGCGGCGCTAGCAGTGCGGAGTGCGGGCTAGAGGGAGTGCAGGCGCTCGTAGTGCGTCAGCCTCGCGCGCGTGGCCTTGAGCTCCTGTCGCAGCGCGGCGAGCGCGCGGTGCGCGGCCGCCAGCTGCGCGCGCAGGGCGGCCGGACTGTCGCTGCGGCCCAGTGCGGCCGGGCTGTCGCTGCGGCCCACCATCTCCACGTCGTCTTCCGTCGCGTCACTCGCCGCCGGCTCGCTAGCCGCTGGGACCTGCAGAACAGAACGCAATCAGTCGCAGCAGAAGCCCTAGCCAAGTTGCTTTTCTGTTAGCGTTGACGCCAAACGATAAGCACAAAATGTATGGCAATGACATTGCCTGCGGAAAAGTCACGTGACTCACAAATGTCACTTCCGTACATTTTATCCGTAACGCTTGGCGTTAACGCTAACAGAAAAGTAACTTGTGTAGGTCACAGTCACAGCTGCTCGTCGGACGGCGCGGTTACCTCGGCTGCGTCCGCGTCGCCGACGCGGGTCGCGTTGGCGATGAGTCTGTTGAAGTTGCTCTTGTTCATGATGATCTTGACGGCGGGCCGCTGACTGGCCAGTGAAGTCACGGTGGGCGTGGCCGCGCGGTTCGCGAGTCTGTTCTTCGCCTTCATGGGAACTATCTTTGACGGGGATATTATTTTTGCGTCTGGAGGCAGCTGCACGAACTTTACCTAAGTGTTTGAAGATATGTATATTAAACAAAACAGTGTTAAAAACGACTGACACGAGAAAGATTCAAATCTGCAACCTCTGCCGTCCCGTGGCATCGCCTTAACTACTGGGCCCCAATCCTGCTAATTTAAATAAAATGGTGCACATTTACTATCCTACCGATGCACTATTACTATTCTGCTATGATTGTGGCTTAATGGGTATTCTGCTAAAACTTCGTTACAGTCTCGAATGGATATCAGCGGAATAGTAACGGAGCAAAAAATTGGTGTTGCCTATTAAAATCTACCATGACTTGTAATAAATTAAATCATGTTTTGTTTCGTTTATCGTCATGATTTTTTTTAAATTAGTTATTTTAATGTTATTACAAAGCTGTCACGGCGATAAAATACATCAAACGTTATAAAAAACACGTGGATAATGACAAAATGATAAAAACACAAGTAACTGGAACGCACCAAAGAGCATAAGTTATCGTTCGTTCCAGGTTTTCAATCAGTCTGTGGAATTATGTTTGTTTACCTTTTAGGTTAGAATTTTGTAGTTTTATAAAAAAGTTGTGTGCGTGCTATTTATAGGGGTAAAGTTGTTGCGGTTATGTTTTTAGATGTATTTTACACAACAAAATAATGTATGTAGGGTTGCAACAACCTTGTGGTCACAGTTTGTTGTAAACAAAAATTGTTTGTAATATTTTGAGTGAATTTGTAAAGTGTTGTGAACAAAAGATTTGGAAGAACCAGGTTTGTTTATATCATATAATATATATCTAAATATCAGTGTTTCGAATAGATTAGAAGCATACAATTACATCAAATTGAAAATTTCTTGGTGTTCGCGATGTATTTTACGTACATAACTATTTGAAAAGTTGATAATATTATTAATTGATGTTTCCGTGCTAATTAGTGTTATAATAGACAGAAGGTGAAGTAAAACTAATTGCACAGCAATAATATTGCAGATTAGATAACATTCAGAGCAGAAAAACCAACTTTAACTCAGGTACAACAACGAAAATAGCTGGGTTTGCAGAACGGTAGTTCGATTGCAAAAAAGTCATTCGAAAGCGATTGCCAGAAATGTCAAATAACGAGTAGAATACCGTTACTTCAACCATCGAAACACAGTTCTTAAGCTACTCAAGTGCAGAATACCAAATCTTGACGCAATATTTCAATGGCAGTAGAATCGTAGACCAGTGTAAGCCATTGGTCATATAGAACTAGTAGAATACCAAATGTCATAAACTATTCTATCGCGTCTCTATCGAAACTCTATTGAAGCGTTTGTTATTAATTAGCAGACTTGGGGCCCTGAACTATGGTGTGACACCCACATCGGTTGAATTTTAAATTCCTTTAATATGTATGTTAATAAACCTAATTATCAAATTTGAATTTGAATTGTTAAAAATTTAGTAGGTAGTAGAATAAATGGCTTTTTTATTTTATTTTATTTATTTTAATATGTATATCCTTACTAATATTATAAATGTGAAAGTAACTCTGTCTGTCCGTCCGTCTGTCTGTCTGTCTGTCTGTCTGTGTGTTACTCAATCATGCCTAAACTACTGAACCGATTCAAATGAAATTTGGTACAAAGATAGTCTAGAGTCTGAGAAAGGACATAGGCTACTTTTTAATGTGAAAAAAGGGCTGTAAAGGGTTTGAAATAGGGGATGAAAGTTTCGGGCACGCCGCAATAGCGGCGGTAAGGCCCGTGATGAGGGAGTGGCTCGGGAGACGGCATGGCGCCCTTGGCTTCCGGCTTACACAGGTGCTTTCTGGACACGGGTGCTTCGGAAAGTACCTGTGCCGTATAGGCCGGGAGCCGACGCCCGGTTGCCACCATTGCGGTGACTGCCCCGACGACACGGCGCAGCACACACTGGAGGAGTGCCCAGCTTGGGCAGTGCAGCGCCGTGACCTCGTCGCGGCGGTCGGAGCTGCGGGTGGCCTCTCGCTCCCGGCCGTGGTTGAGGCCATGGTCGGCAGCGAGAGCGCTTGGAACGCCGTCGCCTCCTTCTGCGAGGAGGTGATGGACGCCAAGGAGGCGGCGGAAAGGGAGAGGGAGGCGGTGTCCTCTCTCCCCATCCGCAGCAGACGCACCGGGCGCCGCAGGGCGGCCAACGATCTCCGGCCACCATAGGGTGCGGCCTGCGGGCGGCGGACTTGGGGCGTCCGTCGCCCGAACGGAAACAGGCCCGAGACGGTGGCGCGACGTGTTCCGCGCGCGCCTGTCCAGAGGAATTGCGGCCGTGCATGACGGCCGCATAGGGTGACGGGGCCCGCCTTTCATTTGGCGGGCCAATACCTGCCGGGGGCGCGGACGAATGCGCAAGCGACTCCCGTGCCCCCGGCGTAAGGTAGTTGGAGGAACACCGGGGTGGTTTTAGTCAGTAAGAGTCTGACAGACCCCCTCGCCCTCCCCAGGGCGGGGGACAACCATGAGGATTTCCACCTCGAAAAAAAAAAAAAAATGGTGGGGTAGGTGTACTAAACTTTACCCGCGCGATGCCCGGGCGGGTCAGCTAGTAATTAATATATCTACCTATACTTATTAAAGTACTCACAGTCAACATGGGCGTCGTAAATGGTGACGATAAAAAAATAAGAAAAAAATAAAATTATTACCTGCATGTCCTGCGGGTTGATAATCTTTTTGACGGGTATTTTGTTGTCCTTGGGCACGGCCAGCAGCTTGTTGTTGAGCGTGAATATCTTCACGCCGGGCCGCGGCGGCGACGTCACGGGCGTGGCCGTCAGTACCACGCCCGCCGGCGGTGACGTCACGGGCGTGGCCGTCAGCACAACGCCCGCCGGCGCCGCCTTGCCGCCTGGCGGCGACGGTCTCTCAGTGCTCTCTTTCAACATTAATTTGCCAGCATCTGCAAACGATGTTGATGATGAAAACTTGTTTGTTCATGCTAGCGTGTTGAGCATAATGACTAACTGTAGTACCTGAGAGTACCGTGCTTGTATGTTAGTCAGTAGCTGTAGTACCTGAGAGTACCGTGCTTGTATGTTAGTGAGTAGCTGTAGTACCTGAGAGTACCGTGCTTGTATGTTAGTGACTGGCTGTAGTACCTGAGAGTACCGTGCTTGTATGTTAGTGAGTAGCTGTAGTACCTGAGAGTACCGTGCTTGTATGTTAGTGAGTAGCTGTAGTACCTGAGAGTACCGTGCTTGTATGTTAGTGAGTAGCTGTAGTACCTGAGAGTACCGTGCTTGTATGTTAGTGAGTAGCTGTAGTACCTGAGAGTACCGTGCTTGTATGTTAGTGAGTAGCTGTAGTACCTGAGAGTACCGTGCTTGTATGTTAGTGAGTAGCTGTAGTACCTGAGAGTACCGTGCTTGTATGTTAGTGAGTATAGCTGTAGTACCTGAGAGTACCGTGCTTGTATGTTAGTGACTGGCTGTAGTACCTGAGAGTACCGTGCTTGTATGTTAGTGAGTATAGCTGTAGTACCTGAGAGTACCGTGCTTGTATGTTAGTGACTGGCTGTAGTACCTGAGAGTACCGTGCTTGTATGTTAGTGACTGGCTGTAGTACCTGAGAGTACGACGGTGCGTCCGCTCTGCAGCGCGTTGAGCACGGTGCTGCCGTCGTCGGTGGGCAGCAGGGTGATTCCGTGCTTGCGCAGTAGTTGTGCGGCGGCGGATCCGCCCGCGACACTGGCAGCGGCCGGGCCGCTCGCTGCGCCGGTACTGGTCGGAGCCGGTGACTCACTCTACTCGCACACAAAGACACGATTAGCCTTCATCCACCCGTATCTTATTAGACCGGTGCGCTGCAGGTGGTTATTCCTCAATCTCAGCTGTTCAAAACTTTCATGATGTATCAGCTTGCCTTGTATTGTTACTGTTATGCGCCTGCCAGACTATGCTCCTTGCGCTGCTCATCGCTATGCTCCTAGCGCTGCCGTGATTTGCCGCGATGGGACGTTGAAACGGTGGCAGCGTGCGCGCTATGCATTTTTAGTATAGCTAATTATATTAATGTAGTAAAAAGAAATATACATCGTCGTCGTCGTCCTCGCCAACGGAGATGGTGGATCACATCTATTCAATAAACATTAACACTTTTTCATTTGAGCATTCCACGCTTGGCGACGACATAATTTCCAATTTTGCATACGCGTGCGTCTTGCGCTCGATACGGACTGCGACCGCGCGATTATGTGGCCAGCCACTCGCACTCGTATTGCCGGTCCTTTGACTCGCGCGCAAAAACCGACAAAATAGGGAGCAGTGGGCAGGACGAGGAGCATGACGTATGGCATGACGAGTAATGTTGCCACACTATGTCTCTGCCTCCTTTCCTCGTTACCTCCCATGCCACTCGTCGAGTGTGTGGCAGGCGCATTAGGTACTGAAAAGCCGCTGAGGCGGACAGAAATATGAATGAGTGATAAGCACAAGAGTGACACCTGCGCTGAGGCCAGAGTCTGGCTGTTGTGGTACGTTCTGTATAAAGCCTGAAAATCGTACCTCGATTTTTTCTTGCTTAATTGTCTTTTCAGTTTGCTTTGGTTTAGTAGGTTTCAGATCCTGAATTCCTGTGTATAAAAAAATATGAAATAAGTGATATTGAAAAGGCTATAACAATTTTATATAACTTCATTATACCTAATGGATATCACAAAAAAAGAATAAAGAATAACTCACTTTGTACAGCATCAAATGTTTGTATTTCAGGTTCTTCCGAGGATATTTCCGCCATTTGTTCTACAATAGAAAAAGATCATACGTCATCTTAGAAGTACAAATGTTCGATTACTACAGCTAGCACTTTCTATTGCTTTACATAATAAGAGTGAACCTTTTAAGCTGTTCTATTGAATCTAAATTTAAACATAATTAATTAATTATAGACCCGTTATAAAAGTATTTAAAGAACTTTCTTCCATTATAAACATAGATGCTGTGCTCACCTCCTATCACAGTCTTACGGCGTCGATATTACGATACGGGATCATCTTTTGGGGTAATTCGACAAATAGTATCATGGTATTTAGAGCCCAAAAGCGATGCGTACGATCGATGTTCGGTCTTCAGTCAACAGATAGCTGTAAGCCATACTTTCTCAAACATAAAATCCTGACACTTCCGTCGCTATATATTCTAGAGGTATCATTATTTGTACACAAAAATCCTCAATTATTTGAACGCATAACTGATGTAGTAAAGCGCAACAGGCGCAATGACAACAGGCTGTGCCTACACAGCGCGAAAACAACTCTAATGAGCAAGAGTTTGTTATGCATGGCGCCAAAAATATATAATAAAATACCATCTGTTATCAAAATTAACAATTTAAAAACATTTAAACGAGCACTGAAAGCAATCTTGGTAAAAAAATGTTATTACAACTTAAATGATTTTTTAAATGATAATAATTTATAGGCAATATGCACCATGCTATACGCGTTGATTTCATGACAATTCATTTGCTATCCTCTGACATTATTACAATTCAAAATTTATTTATATTTAATTTTAGTGTATTTTTTATTTCATTTCCTGACATTCATAATTTATATTGTTTATAATTATTTGACTTTATAATGATTAATAAGTATGCAGATTCAAATTTTTATGAATGAAATGAAATGAATAAATAAATGATTGATTGATTGATTGATTGAAGAAATCAAGATCAAACTGACCGAAAATCAGAGGGGAATGACTATTAAAGTAGTATGTAAATCTGTTATTGATTCGAGACTATAGCGCCCTAATCAACTTCAATATTTACCTCGTTGCGTTGTATGGAGCAGGGAGTTTTTCCGGATCTTATGAAGTACTTATAGGTTAACACTATATCAGTGTCGCCGATTTTCAGCAATACATTTGAAAACATCACTCTCCAAGGCATTTGATTGCGTAAATCATAAAACTTGAGCATTACAGACAAAGTGAAGTGTTCTACTTGGTGTAATCGTATTTGAATTTTGAATGATAGTACATATAGTAAGCAAGCAAGTAGGCAAGTACCTACAACTTAATGGTGTGAATTCACTGGGTTTAAAAGTAATTATGGGGGTTCCGCAGGGCTCAATATTGGGTCCGTTAGCCTATTTATTTATCCCATTTACTGCATAATCAACTACCACCTAAATAGCTGAGTAACAGATTTTTTTATTTTTTGACAATTCAAAAGCGATCAGATTGAAATTTAAAACGTTTGGTCAATGGGCAGTTCATAGTTCGTGTCACAGCGTAGTTACCGTTAACGAGTGCGGTGACGGAGCGCGCGGCCTCGCGGTCCGCGAGCGCGGCGTCGAGGAGCCGCACGAGGTCGTCGCGCCGCAGCGCCGCCGCCAGGTCGCGCGGCGTCTTGCGGAACTTGTTGCGCGCGGCGGGGTCGGCGCCCGCGCGCAGCAGCTCGGCCGCGGCCGCCGCGTGGCCGCGCTGCACGGCCCAGTGCAGCGGCGTCATGCGCAGCATGTCGCGCGGGTCGGCGGCCGCGCCCGCGCCCAGCAGCAGCCGCGCCACGCGCGCGTGGCCCGCCGCCGCCGCCAGGTGCAGCGGCGTGCGCTCCACCTTGGTGCGCGCGTCGCGCGACACGCCGGCGCGCAGCAGCACGGCGCACGTGTCGGCGTGCGCGCCGCCCGCCGCCAGGTGCAGCGCGGACGTGCCCAGCCAGTCGGCCGTGAAGGGCGCGCCGCGCGCCATGAGGTCCAGCACCTGCGGCGTGTCGCCGGCGCGCGCCGCCAGCAGCAGGCGGCGGCCCAGCTCCACGGCGGCCGACGACGCCGCCACGCGCGCCCCCGCCCCCGCCCCCGCGCCCGCGCCCGCCCCCGCACCCGCCGGCACGATCGTCTGCGACTGTCGCCCAACAGAACCACACTATAATCATAATCTGTATCCATGCTGTACACCTACTTCATTTTTAGGGTTCCGTACCAAAATGGTAAAAAAGGAACCCTTATGGTGCGACTTCGTCTGTCTATCTGTCACACTTGGTTATTTCAGCAACTACTAATGCTATCGACTTCAAATTTGGAACAGTTATAAAAAATGCTTGTCCAACTTTATTGCAACTGAAAAAAGTCAAAAAATATTATTACTTTCATTGCAGAAGGGGCCGGAGTGTCAAGTGTCACTAGGTCAAGTGACATATCATATGAAAGGGCTTGATCTGCACATTTCAAAATATTTTTTTATTTAATTTTATGTCTCACAGTTTTCGACATATGATGAAAAATGTCTGAAAAAATACCATTCCCCCCCCCCCCTTATCACCGAAGTTTGCGGAGCGAAAAATCTGAAATAATTAGAGCTCATAGGAATTGTTTTATCGGAAAATCGTTTTATTTTTGGTGCAATATTTGGGATATTGCACCAAAAATAAAACGATTTTCCTAACTAAGTAGTACAGTTTTTTCAAAATCATCAAAATTCCTTCACAAACAAACTTAGTTATGCGGTCCGGTTTCCGTATCAGTTTTGGACTCGCGCCCCGAGGGTTCCGTATCAGTTTTGGACGTATAAAGTGAAAAAAACCGGACCGCATAACAAAGTTTGTTTGTGAAGGAATTTTGATGATTTTGAAAAAACTACTTACCAGATCTCGTTCAAACCAATTTTCGGTAAAAGGTGAAAACATCATATATTTTTTATTTTTTTTTAGTTTTATCATTCTCTTATTTTAGAAATTACAGGGGGGGGGGACATACATTTTACCACTTTGGAAGTGTCTCTCGCGCAAACTATTCAGTTTAGAAAAAATAATTATATATTAGAAACCTCAATATTATTTTTGAAGCCCTATCCATAGATACGCCACACGTATGGGTTTGATGAAAAATAAAATTTTGAGTTTCAGTTCTAAGTATGGGGAACCTCAAAAATTTATTGTTTTTTTTCTATTTTTGTGTGAAAATCCTAATGCGGTTCACAGAATACATTGTCATCTACTTACGAAGTTTCAACAGTATAGTTCTTATAGTTTCCGAAAAAAATGGCTGTGACATACGGTCGGACAGACAGACAGACAGACATGACGAATCCATAAGGGTTCCGTTTTTTGCCATTTGGCTACGGAACCCTAAAAACCGAACAAGTACGGGTACAACTCGCACCCTGGGAGTTCCGAAATATGCAATAGCGCCATTTATACCACTACTACATCATAGTAAAACCATATCTTGATCATAGATGGCGCTATTGCATACTTCTAGTCTAGTGGTGTCATCTATGAACAGATGGCTCCACTCAGTCATGCATGTCAGACACACAACAAAGTGATCCTATAAGGGTTCCGTTTTTCCTTTTGAGGTATGGAACCCTAAAATTTATGGTACAAAAACACCACATACAAAATTTATAGACTGATCAGGCTCCCAAAGTCCCAACTTCCAACTATAAAATCGCAAGCATGTTCTACAAATAAACTTAATACAATAAAATATAAAGTATAAAATAAAATATAAAATATAAGTGTATTTAGATAACAAGTACCTACATCAAGAAACAAAGTAATAGTACTACTATTATGTAGTATGTGTACATAAATTGTTTTTTTTTAAATATATCTATACTGCACGCTCAGCCTCTATGTACCTATCGCACAGCATAACGTTTAGCAGAGCTTAGTATTGGCTTACATTATTTCTAGCACAAATGAGCACAACTCACAGTGATTATCTGCGGTGTTGAGATGCGCACCACCACATCCTCTGTACACAGGTCTGATGATGTCATGGTGGCACATCTGAAATTATCATACCTGAATCATTTATCAAATAAATCATAGCATTTTTATAGTACTGAGAAGCAATCAATTAGGTGCCCCGGATGGTAAGTGGTCACCGCTGCCTATGAATATCTGCAACATCCGATGCATCGCAAATACTTGTAAACTTTACAAACAACATTAAATGTTGCATGTGCCTGTAATTACATCTGCACCCCTGCCCTTCAAGCCAGAACATAGCAATACTGCTCAGCAGTGAAAATAGATTTGGGGACTGTACTCAAAATTATTATAGAATATTATAGGTAACATAACAAAAATATTACAAAGTTTTAGTCGCTACACCTTTATTTTAATATAGCAGCTGCATGAAATTTTAATTTATCATAAGTAGGTAAGTAGGCATATTTTAATACTGCAAGTACTTTGGTGTAAAGACTTTTACAATAGTTGATTTTTTTCACATTAAACTGAACTGAAGAACAGTCTTGAAGGCTATTTAGTAGTACCTATTATGAAGTTCAGTAGGAAAAGCAATGTAATTATTACCCAGTTTATCTAGATTAGTGTGCTTAGGTGCTTACCTAACAACTTATAAATAGTTACATTTCATTGGTATAATTTAATAAAAAAATATATAAGATCAAATTGTTTTGAAACAAAATTTTATTGTTGTTTGATTTTGTCTGTGAAATAATGTATGATTGTGTGTCTTGATGTTTGTAAGTCGTAACATGATAATGAGGCATCTTCCAATAACCCGACGAATACTTGAATATTTCATTTCGCGCTTTTTACGTCTCACATTAATATTGATCCAAATTCAACAGGATAAGGATGTCAAGCTCGTGCTAAAACCATGCCTTCGACCGCCATAAAACACACTTCCTTTTCCTGTCGTAACGGAAGTGAATGACTGTCTCTTCACTTGTAACAATAACAAACGTATTTTAGCCCACTTACCTATTTTGAGTCTTTCCTGATACCAGTAAGAAGTTAATTTTATCGCTCCATATTACAATTTATGTAAAAAAGTGTAAACGTCAACAGAATTCCGTACGTTTCAATGAAATAATCAACGTTTGTCTACCGCGAAAATAAACGTCAGATAAATATAAAGTTAGTTCGCCGTCGTAGTAGGTGATAGTATACTGCAAACCTATTGTGAGGAACCGCATGTTATGTTTAACATTATTATTTTCATTTTTTCTTAACTTTTCAGATAATTTATTATTATTTCCATAATTCTTTTAGGTTAGTATTTTATTTCTGACTGTTGGTATCATCAAACTTAGTTTTTGGTTTCATATAGACTATAAAAGATTGTCAAACTCTATAGTACCCTCGGACCAATTATCCTTTAATAGGATTATTGGTCCGAGATAATCCCACATAAATGTGACTCGGCTGCGTGATGGTTAGGTAAAGGTGATTTCATAGTTGCGCTTACGCCCCAAGGCGCGGGGTACGGGATTGATATGTCTTGTACCGTTTCGTAGTGCAACGCGTACGATCGTACGGCATAGGGGCCGCGCTGACCGCCCACGCTGGCGATGAGCGTGACTGTGAATTAATCAATATCTAAATATCTAAATCATGGAGGAAATATTACTGGAGTCCGTGTATCCGTGTCCGTGTTATACTGGGAGAAGGTTGGCCATTTATTGTTGACAGTGATACACTTAGTGTATCAAAACATTGCAGTGTGGTTGTATTTAAATGCAAAATATTAGTTAATTACAGTACTATGGCTAGATTTAAGTTCATAAATTAAAGACATGTCGTGTGTACCTGTGAATAATTATGCATCAAGATCAACGAAAAGGGGCTTAGAAGTCCCGGAATCATCGATCACTAATAAAAAACTAGATACCTATGTAGTGAGTTAGATAGGTGGCCGAGGTTATTAAATAAAACTCACTAACGATTTGAGTAGGTACTTAATAGCAAAGTTTATTTACTAAAAACACTGTAGTCAGTCACATAAGAATTAATTATCAAAACAATATCTAGTACGCGAGCGTTATTCACATGCGCGGCGCGAGTCCTATTTTTGACATGCGGTCTGTCCGGTGGCTAGTCGCGGACTGAGGGGCACACAGCGGGCGGCGCGGAACGCGGCCGCGGTGGCGCCGATACCTTTTTAGAGAGCGCCCGCTGCTCGCGCAGGGCTCCGCTAGCGGCCAGCGGTCGCCGGTAAGGCGGTGTCTAACGTGCGGAATGTTAAGGCTGTGTACGCACGGTTGTCAGGTAAGTACTGTATTAGTATTTTTGTAATTTATGTGTTGTGTGAATATGTATGTATGTACTGTGTAGTATGTATGAATTTAATAGTTATGTATGTATTTATTATATTATGTAGTGTGTTTGAGTTTAATATTTATTTATGTATGTAGGTACTATATGTGATGTCAGTTATGTACGTAGGCATACCCTACATCACTCCCCCGCTGAGACCGGTTCACGGGCGATAGTGACGAGGAAATCTTACTGTTCTTCCGCTTCTTGTTTTTATTTCAGGTGACGAAGGTGGCGCTTGCGGCACAGGTGGTGGCGCTAGCGGTGCAGGTGGTGGTGCTTGTGGCAGAGGTGGTGGTGGTGCTTTCTGCGACGAGTCATCGTTGTTGTTAGCCATGTAAGCTGGTTTTAACCTATCGATGGTTACGGTCATGTGTTTCCCTTGAACGTCTATTGTGAAAGTTTTAGGTCCTCTTTCTATGACTTGGTGAGGGCCGGAGTAAGGTGATTCTAAGGACTTTTTCAGAGGTCCTTTTCTCAGAAAGACGTAGTTGGCCGTACTAAGGTCTTTAGGAACATAAAACATTTTCTCACCGTGGGTGGATGTCGATGCAGGTGATAGTTTCGATATATGTTTTCTTAGTCGTGCTGCGAAGTCTGCTTCGTCTATGATGTCGTGGTTAGATGGTTTCAAGAACTCACCGGGTAACCGGAGTGGCTCGCCGTACACCAACTCTGCTGTAGACGTTTGGAGATCATCCTTCCAGGCGCTCCTCATTCCCAGGAGTACAAGAGGAAGTACCTCCGACCATTGCGCGTTGTTATGGCACATTATGGCGGCTTTGAGTTGTCTGTGCATTCGTTCTACTAGGCCGTTGCATTGTGGGTGATAAGCTGTCGTGGGACAATGGTAGGCGCCGATGATCGACGAGATGCCCTGGAACAGCTGCGAGTCGAATTGTTTCCCACGGTCAGTAGTAATTTTCTCTGGACATCCGAAGCGAGCGACCCAACCAGCTATGAAGGTGCTAGCACAGGTTTCCGCTGTGATGTCGGCTAGAAGGTAGGCTTCTGGCCATCGAGTATACCTATCTATAGCTGTAAGGCAGTACCTGAAACCAGATGAAAGTGGCATGGGGCCTATTATGTCAAGGTGGACGTGGGAGAATCGGTTAGATGGAACAGGAAATGAGGAGAGAGGAGAGTGGGTATGGCGGGTAATTTTGTTGCGTTGGCAATCAGTGCATTGTTGAGCCCATTTTCTACAGTCGCGGCGAATCTTAGGCCACACAAATCTTTCTGATATTAATTTGGCTGTGGCGGTGGGACCTGGATGACTGAGATTGTGTAGGTTGTTGAAGATTGCTTTTCGGAAACTTGGTGTTATGAATGGTCTTGGACGTGAAGTAGATTGGTCACAGTATATGTATGCATCCATAGTTTTTATTCTTTCCAATTTTAGTGCTGTGTTGTTATTTAGCAAACTCTGTAACTCTAGGTCATTCTCCTGTTCGTTTTGTAGTGCTTTGTAGTTGATGGTAGTGACGATGCTTTCCAGTCTTGAAAATGCGTCGGCGACTACGTTGTCATTTCCTGAGATATGGTTGAGGTCTGATGTGAATTGTGAGATGTAGTCGAGATAGCGGTGTTGACGAGGTGAGCAGTTGTCTCTTCTTGTAGTGAAGGCGAAGGTGATGGGTTTATGATCGGTGAACACCTTAAATGTTCTCGCTTCGACCATATACCTAAAGTATTTTATTCCTTCATATATTGCGAGCAACTCACGATCATAAGTGCTATATTTTGTTTGAGCAGGAGATAACTTGCGGGAAAAGAATCCAAGTGGTTGCCAGCTGTCATTTTTTCTTTGTTGCAATACAGCTCCGATGGCCACGTCTGAAGCGTCGGTGAAAAGTGCTAACTCAGCATGTGTGTCAGGATGCGAGATGAGAGTGGCTTGTAACAAGTTATCTTTGCATGCGTCGAATGCTTTTTGAATCTCAGGTGTTATGGTGATGGGCGTTGTTCCTTTTATTTTGGGGCCGCTTAAAGCTTGATTGAGCGGGCCTTGTATTTGAGCGGCGCCAGGAAGAAGTTTTCTATAAAAATTAATCATCCCCAAAAATCTACGTAGTTCCTTAGCATTTTTGGGAAGGGGGTATTCTTGAATAGCCTTTACTTTTTCAGGAAGCGGACTTATACCAGCTGCAGATACATGATATCCCAGGAATGTAATTTCAGGAACACCCAAGACGCACTTGTTCGTATTAATCACCACTCCATATTTTTTTAATTGATCAAAAATTTTTGTTAGGTGTCCAATGTGTTCAGCCTCCCCTTTTGAAAATACAAGGATATCGTCAAGATAGCCGTTATGTAAAATCTAACCCTTGAAGAACTTCATCTAAGAATCTTTGAAACGTCTGAGCGGCGTTTCTTAATCCGAATGTCATGGCGGGAAATTCAAAAAGTCCGAATGGGGTGGTGATTGCAGTCTTCATAATGTCATCTTCAAAAACTGGAATTTGGTTGAAGGCTTTTACAAGGTCAATTTTTGAGAATATGGTGGCTCCTGACAGCTGGTACGCGAAGTCATGGATGTGTCTCACTGGGTACCGATCGGGTATTGTTCGTGAATTCAAAGATCTATAATCACCACACGGCCTCCAGCCGTCGTCCTTTTTGGGTACCAGATGTAGTGGGGACGACCAAGCACTTTCTGAACGACGAGCTGTGCCATTTTGTAACATATCCTCAAATTCCTTTCTTGCGATCTGCAGACGGTCTGGTGCCAAACGACGAGGTCGTGATGTTACTGGAGGACCTGAAGTTGTTCTGATGTGATGCTTCGTGTTATGTATCGGTACGCTATGTGAACCAGCTGGTCTGGTTATCTCTGGATAACGTCATAGTAGGTTAAGATAAATTGTATCACCGGTAAATGTTTTCAGTGACAGTAGTTCGTGCGCTATTTTGTGAGACGACGGTGCGCCGACTGATAGTTTCGTAATTGAGTCTATTAATTGTTGTCTTCTGCAGTCGACTAATAAATTGTAGAAGCTTAAAAAGTCGACGCCTATTATAGGCTTTGAAACATCTGCAATTATGAATTTCCACGAAAACTCACGACGTAATCCGAGGTTAAGATGTAGTTCGTACGTTCCGTAAGTAGGTATCGGAGTACCGTTAGCAGCGACAAGTTCGTAGTTACATTTATTATTAAAATATTGTTGGTTCCGTAAATACGACTTAGGGTAGGCGCACACATCTGAACCTGTGTCCACTAAAAATTGTAGGCCGGTACGTCTATCTGAGATAAATAGGCGGCCTTTACAGGTTGAGCAGTCATCGGCCGCATTCACTGACTGCTTTTGCAGTTTTCCGGTTTAAAATCGCACGGCTGGACACATTTGGTGGCCTTTACACCAAATTTATAATGGTACCAACAAGTTGAATATTCCTTGTTTCGTGAGTGAGATCGGCCTTGGCGGGATTTTGATCTAGATCTGCCTGCACAAGACATTCTTTCGACTTTTTCAGTAAGTAATTGTACTTGTTTCATAAGTTCGGTCATGTGACGAGACATTGTTTCCATGTCGCTCGCCACATGTGCTGACGCTACTTGGTTACTTCTCGGCATGACGTCATGTATTCGGTCGGCGAGATCCGCCAATTCATCGAGGCGAGCCGATACCTGCGATGCGATAATCGACTGTATATTTGTTGGTAATCGGCTCGACCAAATTGTGCGCAAAAACTCCTCAGGCACTTTAGGGCCTGCAAGGTGTTGTAAGTGCCTTAAAAATTGGGAGGGCTTTCTGTCTCCAAGCTCCTCGTGCGTCAGTAGCTGATGAACTTTTTTCTCGCGGGATTCGGATAGCCGCTTTATAAGCTCGGTCTTCAACTTTGCATATTTTTCAGTCGCTGGTGGGTTCACAATAATGTCTTCAACCTCTGTTGAATATCGCGGGTCGAGATGACTGACGACGTAATAAAATTTGGTTGTATCCGCCGTAATATTTGAGATTGCAAATTGGCCTTCAATTTGCGCAAACCAAATGGCCGGCTTTTCAGGCCAAAATGGCGGCACGCGCACGCCAACACGAAAAACGTCCCGTGATGACGCCTCAGGGCTCTTCGCATCCTCAAAGGCTTGTTCACGTTCACTATCACTCATTTTCTTAAGAAACACAGTTTTCACAGGCCACTAACACGTGTAAAAGTCTAACGTTCGGGGTCACCACTGTAGTGAGTTAGATAGGTGGCCGAGGTTATTAAATAAAACTCACTAACGATTTGAGTAGGTACTTAATAGCAAAGTTTATTTACTAAAAACACTGTAGTCAGTCACATAAGAATTAATTATCAAAACAATATCTAGTACGCGAGCGTTATTCACATGCGCGGCGCGAGTCCTATTTTTGACATGCGGTCTGTCCGGTGGCTAGTCGCGGACTGAGGGGCACACAGCGGGCGGCGCGGAACGCGGCCGCGGTGGCGCCGATACCTTTTTAGAGAGCGCCCGCTGCTCGCGCAGGGCTCCGCTAGCGGCCAGCGGTCGCCGGTAAGGCGGTGTCTAACGTGCGGAATGTTAAGGCTGTGTACGCACGGTTGTCAGGTAAGTACTGTATTAGTATTTTTGTAATTTATGTGTTGTGTGAATATGTATGTATGTACTGTGTAGTATGTATGAATTTAATAGTTATGTATGTATTTATTATATTATGTAGTGTGTTTGAGTTTAATATTTATTTATGTATGTAGGTACTATATGTGATGTCAGTTATGTACGTAGGCATACCCTACACCTACACAATCAGCGTCAAAAAATGTCCTCACCGAATGACCGCCCACTTGAACATTTGGGTGGTCTTTTCGTCTAGTAGCATTCGAACGCTCCGACGGTAAACATGCCTCAGTGCTCGTTTAAAAATTGTAAAAATCACACGTCTAGGACGCTTAAAAAGGATGGAATTTCATATTTTTGGTAAGTATTATTATTATCATTATATAATTGTTAACACTGTATTGTAAATACTGATATTTTGTCAAGAAATCACCGTAAAAACATTATTTTAAATTAAGTCGTAATAAATAGCAGGCGATATAAAGCAGCTCAATTGTAAAGACTCTTACTAAACGTATTAATCATACTATCGCATGCCCACTTAAATTGTTTGGGTTATGCGTGTCGTCGTAAAATATTATTACTTCTTTTGGCACTTAGTAATTCTGACTTTAATGCATGCGTATAAGGTTGAAGTTGTTTTGATGTTTATTGAGCAGTGGGTACCGGTCGTAAAATGTTATTGCTTTTTGTAACAGCTTTGTGAATTCGACTTTAAACATTGCAGTTAAGGTTGAAATTACATTAATGTATATTTATTTTAAGTAACACACACACACAATACAATTGGCGACATTTTTAAGAGAACTTTTGCATGAGATTGTGTACTTATCTAGTTTTTTATTAGTTATCGATGCCCGGAATTATAATTTTACACGTAAGTCTTTGACAACGATTTTATCGTTAATTAGGTACTGAGATTTATAATTAACTAGCGACCCGCTCCGGCTTCGCACGGGCAATAAGTAGGTACCTACAGTACGGTACGTGCAATCTAAGTGGACCGGCCTGCCAGGCTCCTGAAGTTCGTCCGTCGTTGGCGTGATATTATTTTGTTGCGCGAGTTATTTTAATTCTGTGATATTTCCTAAGATATTTATCCAAATTAAATGGTTTAAAGGGCAATTTTGGTCTTAATTAAATACTTGAGATGACTAACATATTTATTTAGATAAGGATTAATACCATGTTAATAAAAACACCTTCGCAAATAAAACATTATTTTAGACCAAATGTTAAAATCATAAAAATGGTTATTGTGAGTCAACCTTAAAATATAGAAATATGCTGTCGCGGACTTTTTTGTAGAACTTTTTAAGGGCACTCTCGGAATTTTGTCTCCTCTCTCGCTCGCACAGAACCATTTTTAAGAATGTTGAATGAAAAGATGCATTTTTGAAAAATGTAATCTGATACAGAACTACAAAATAATATTAATTTTACAGGTACCTAAAAAATTAAAACACATTTCTACTGTGATATCTAATAAACAAGGCTAAAAAACAATTACGATGTGTTTTTGAGACATGTTTAACTCATGTGTTTTTAATCATTAAATTGGAGTTTATAATATTATAATTAATATCATTTTGTAGTTCTGTATCGGATTACATTTTTTAAAAATGCATCTTTTTATTTAACTTTCTTAAAATATATGGTTTTGTGCGAGCGAGAGAGGTGCCGAATGCGAGAGTTCTCTTAAGGTGTAGATTACTGTAGTAGTACATTATTTTGATCTATCTCGTAGGGTTCAGCCAGCGTTTGCAATGTAAGCGAAAATAAATGAGTTTATTTACGACATCACATTAGAAATCTCTAAAATTATCAGTGTTTCTCTACTATATCATGCATGTATTATACATATAAACCTTCCTCTTGAACCACTCTATCTATTATAAAAAACCGCATCAAAATCCGTTGCGTAGTTTTAAAGATTAAAGCATACATAGGGACAGACAGACAGACAGCGGGAAGCGACTTTGTTTTATACTATGTAGTGATTAGAAAATCGATTACATTATATTGCTATAAAACTATGCTATAGTAAACTAAAAAATAATGTTTGAGCTAGGCATCGTTCCAGCAGTGCTGTGCACAAATTACCTATCGATTTACAGTCTATCGACTACTTTTTTTTGAACTTTTTCTTTATATTAGGTTCTCAAAATTATCCTGAAAGAAGTGAGTGGATTATAGCTGTAAAATGTCAAAACTGCAAACCAAAACCAAAGAAAAATTCAAGATTGCTCCAAATACTGAGAAATTCGGCTTAATTACCGGAATATGTCAATTTTAACGTAGGTACCTATCCATTTCGACTTTTTTTTAGGGTTCCGTAGTAAAACTATGAACCCTTATAGTTTCGCCATGTCCGTCTGTCTGTCTGTCCGTCTGTTACACCCTCGTAAAATCTACAGTTCATACCCAATGTGTGTGAAACTTCACAAGTAGATGTCTTGTGTAAGCCGCCATAAAGGCCTGTAGTGAAAATAAGAAAAATAAAATAATTGGGGTGGCCCCCATACATGAAATTGAGGGATGAAAAAAAATATTTACGAGCACCCCTTCGTGAGGGGTATCGTTGGATAGGTCTGTAACAATAACATAAAGGTTTCTAATTTTTTAACCGACTTCCAAAAAGGAGGAGGTTCTGCATTCGGATGGTTTTTTTTTTTTTTTTTTTTTTTTTTTTTTTTTTTCATGTATGTACACCGATTACTCCGTGGTTTATGAGCCGATTTACGTGATTCTTTTTTCATATGGTAGAAGAAGCTCGCGAGGTGGTCCCATATAAATTTTATTAACTTTGGTTGAGTAGATTTTTAACGAGGTGTAATAAACGGTATTTTTGGTGTATCTCGATGACATCATGACGATGATGAAAAAGTGATATTGTGTAGGTACATGAATTCCTGAACGCAATCGATCTCGATATTATGCATACATAACATCACGCCGATATTTCCCGCAAGGTTAGACAGAGGTGTATAGTACACACAATTTTTTTATGCTTCAGTCGCATTTGATAGAAGGCTAGGGAGCGAGCCTATTGCTATTACTACTATCTACAGTTCATAACCAATTTATATGAAACTTCGTAGGTACATGTGTTTTACAAGCCGCCAATAAGGTCTATAGTGAAATTACGAAAAATAAAATTATTAGGGGGGGCTCCCATACATGAAACTGAGGGATGAAAAATAATATTTTCGCGCACCCCACCATGTGGGATATCGTTGGATAGGTCTTTGAAAATAACATGAAGGTTTCTAAATACCTTTTTTATTTAAGTGCATATTGAGTGAACTAGGAGCTCCCAAAGTCGTTAACAATGTGTCCCCCCCGTGTAATTTTCCAACCGCGCTATCAGAAAATCTGGAAAAAATCAAGCTTATAGCATTTAATAAATACTTTCGATTGAAATTGGTTTGAACAAGATACGTCACAAAATTTTTGAAATATTCACTATTTTCCATTTTGAGTTTGACAACCGTAAAAATAATAATATTTCATAATAATATTATGAAATACAAACTTGTATTTGCGGTCGGAACACTCAAAATACTTCTTGCTATGGAATCCTACACTGCGTGGTCCAACACGCTCTTGCCCGGTTTTTGTTTACTGAAATGCTCTCATCCACCAACATTTATGAATATAGGTAAGTACATACCTATTTAAATTCGTGGAAGTAATCGATCTCGGTAAAAGTACATAAATGATCAAAGTCGCTCTGTCCATGATTTAATGGTACTTTATTGTAATAAATTAACAACAACAAAAATGGTTACACTACACTAAAAAGATAAAAATAAAAACAGGTTTAAAAAAAACCGACTTCCAAAAACTACACTAATAACTATGAAATAAAAATGTTAAACTTCCATAAATAAAAATCTAAATGTATATTGAAGTCGGCGGGGCCTAGCATAAATATAAGCAACATTATAGATTAAGGAGGAATGAAAGAAAATTTTAATTTGTCGAGGCGCAAAGCAAGCTGCACGTTCGCTGCACACACTGCGCACGTTCTTCGTGTTCAAAGGCTGAGAGGTAGAAACCTGAAGAAGAGGCCCCGCCGACTTCAATATACATTTAGATTTTTATTTATGGAAGTTTAACATTTTTATTTCATAGTTTTTAGTGTAGTTTTTGGAAGTCGGTTTTTTTTATTTTTATTTAAGTGCCTATTTAGTGAACTACAAGCCCCGAAACTCGTGAAGAATGTGTCCCCCCCCCTGTAACCAACCGCATTATCAAAAAATCTGAATAAAATCAAGCTTGTAGCATCGAATAAATACTACCTATTGATTAAAATTGGTTTGACAAAGATACGTCAACATGTTTTTGAAATATTCACTATTTTCAGTTTTGAGTTTTCCAACCGCAAAATTAAATTTGTATTTCATAGTGATATTATGAAATACAAATTTATATGCTACAGAACCCTAGACTGTGCGTGATCCGACACGCTCTTGCCCGGTTTTTAGGGTTCCGTAGTAAAACTAGGAACCCTTATAGTTTCGTCCTGTCCGTCTGTCCGTCTGTCACACCCTCGTCAAATCTACAGTTCATAACCAATTGGTATGAAACTTCGTAGGTAGATGTCTTTTATAAGTCGCCATAAAGGCCTGTAGTAAAATTATGAAAAATAAAATAATTGGGGGGGCTCCCATACATGAAACTGAAGGATGAAAAAAATATTTTCCTGCAACCCATCATGTGGGGTATCGTTGGATAGGTCTTTGAAAATTACATAGAGGTTTCTAAATGATTATTTTTATATTGCGTCATCAAAAAATTCAAGCTTGTAGCATCTAATAAATACTTACGATTAAAATTGGTTTGAACAAGATACGTCATCAACTTTTTGAAATATTCACTATTTTCAGTTTTGAGTTTGACAACCGCAAAAATAAGTTTGTATCTCATAATAATATTATGAAATACAAGGTTGAAAGACTGAAATACTTTTTGCTACGGAACCCTAGACTGAGCGTGGTCCGGACACGCTCTTGCCCAGTTTTTAGATTTCGATTCGGCGCACCACGTCTCGACGATAATGGACGCAGTTTCATAGGTACAGGAGGCGAATTATTGCGATTCGAGGTTAGGTTCGAAGGGGTTGACGGGGACTTCAGTGAGCGAGCAAAGCGTGTTAGGTTATTTTTAACCTTGCACACAGAGATAGAAGTCCCACGAACCAAGGAACGTTGACCATTGCCTTTCCCTCTGCCCTATGACCTTCCCCCTGGAACTGTCAATGGATACCTAGTGTAGATAATTTTTAGGAATGACATTTAAAATATTACAAACAACTGATATGGGCGGGACTTGAACCAGTGACTTCTGCCATACCGTGGCGGCAGTATAACCACTGCGCTAATGCAACACTCTTAATATAAATTAGACTTTTGCCCGCGACTCCGTCCGCGTGGACTACAATGAAATGACCAGTTTATATGATCTCCGTAGTGTACGGTGGCTAGTACAACCAAGAGGTCAAGCTGTATCTCAGGTTCATCGGAAGCAGATCAACCGTGACTTAGATTGTAAGTTGGACCCCAAGCTATCGAACTCTGAAAACCACGTCAAAATCCGTTCATTACTTTTTGAGTGATGCGCGCACAAACAGACAAAAATTGGGTATGGTTTCGTCCTAGTACTTTATCCCGACTGTTTTTTCTGGAATATCTTCAATGTACAGACACGGTTTTTTTACAAATTTATAATAGTAGGTACCTACGTAATCTACCCATAGGTGTCATTCTGTTCAAAAAGTAAAAAAAAAAGACAAAAGCATTTATTTCAATTAGACCATTTACAGGCACTTTTGAATAGTCAAGCAATAGTTGTCAGTCAGTTTGTCCGTTAGTTGAAGCTAGTTGTCCGTTCCAAAACGTAGATTCCTATGGAGAAGAACGGACAAGAAACTCCATGGTTACTCTTTTTCAACTAATTCAACTATACAATTTCTTTGTTTACATTTATGCCCTAATATGTGAGAGCAATGTGAGATATTTTAAAAATCCCTTAGGATAAAAAATAAAATCAAAGGTAGGTACTAAAATAAAATAAAAATCATTTAAACCTGTAAAATGTCAAAATATTGCTTGAGCAGTCAAGAGATGACCAGTATCGACTGACAGCGCCCGTTCACGGACATGACGCGTGCATCAGCACCGTTTAACTCAACCATTTTGGAGGGAATCGAACGATCCAATACACACGCCACCATCAGCGGTACATTAAAGCGAGCATGACATGCTCTCAACTGTCATACTACAATCGGCTTAAAACATTGTAAATATCTACATGGTACTCACATTCACAAATCTCAAAGAAATTTACTTAAATATACAAAAATAATGTTATTTATAACTATACAAGAGAAACCAGCTTACTTAGAAACGAACAATTAATTCATGACAATCTCTGGACTGATTACCTATAAATGTCAGAAGAATAATAAAATTTACAAAGTCATAAAGGGGAACTTCAAGAGCAGTTATTAACTCCGATTATATGAGTCTAAGTGGTTGTGGAGCAGGACCAGCATTAAGCCAAGCATCTTTATCAGCAATATAATCTTCTAGTTTATAATATGCTTGCCTACAAAGTGTGCGTTTTATACAATCTTTGAATATATTCTCATTTAATTGGAGAACGTTGGGAGGTAGTTTATTATAAAATTTTATACAGTACCCCATAAAAGATGTATGTACTTTCGATAATCTGTAGCGTGGTTGAACTAGTTTGTTCCCATCTCGAGTTTTATAATGGTGTCTTTCACATCTTTTACTAAATAGATGTAGATTTTTCCTAACATACATTATGTTTTCGTAAATGTATTGGCAAGGCACCGTCATGATGTTTATTTCTTTGAACAGTTCTCTAAGAGATTCGCGACTGCGGAGCTTATAAATGGCTCTTATAGCTCTCTTTTGCAGAATAAAAATAGATTCAATGTCTGCAGCTCGTCCCCACAGTAAAATACCGTAAGACATGATGCTGTGAAAGTAACTAAAGTAGACCAGTCTAGCGGTATCGACGTCTGTTAGTTGCCGAACTTTCCTTACTGCGTATGCGGCTGAACTAAGCCGTCCTGCAAGGGAAGTTATGTGAGGTTCATCGTCGTTATCATTATAGGTTCACGGGATTTGTATGTATGCTACTGACTCCCATGCATAACCTAAAACTTGATCCTGCATAGGTATTCACAACAATTCGACAAGCTTCCGTGTCGGCAATGACACTTGTTCGATAACCTGCTTTCCAGACCGATGGACTCGTAAAAAGCTATTTAGCGTTATACGAGTCTGGTCTCGTCTGGTCATTCCTGCGCCCCTCCAGGGTCTGCGCCCTGTGCCTGGGCGCTGTTGTATGTAATGTGCCGCCTGTGCGTGGCTGAGCGGTTGGCTGCTGCCCGATGTGTTGCGGGTTCGATTCTCGCACTGAACAAATATTGTTTCCGCTCGGTGTTTGTGTGATTTGTGTTTGCAAACGTAACCACGATACTGGAGTAATTACTGGAGGGGAAAGTTTAAAACAAATCGCTTAAAATGCGTGATCATCTCGCTTATAAATGTGCTTTCATGAGAGCAGGAGCTAAGTCAACCATACAGACGTTGTTTAGTTTATGTATAGATTACTTTTAATATTACAGTTGTTAACACATGTATAATGTTATAAAATCGCGGCGGATTGTTGTTCCAGCAGCGTGTTGCTGTACATAATGAAGTTAAATGAAGTTGTGCCTGCGTGCCGACAGTGCGTGGTGCGTGGTTGCGTACCTGACAACACGCCCTGTGTGTATTGTGTACACTCGCTCGTTTCAAACAACGCACACACAATGCGTCGCTTTATTTCGGAGTGTAGCCAACATAACCACGGCTATAAAACTGTTTATTTTGTCAAAGACATAGCGAGCGGAGTGGCGGCTATTTAATTACGATATGATAGGTGCGCGATAACCGTAATTCGTAACGTACGGCCGAATTGAGCTCATTGTCTGATATTGCGTAATAAAATCAACACCAGCTGGGATTGCATTTAGGGCTGCCGCCTGTGTGTGAGTGGGCTTTCGGAAACAGACGACATGGACAAACTTGATATTGTGATCCTAAGAACGCTCCAATGGTGCCTTCTATAAATATTATTTTTACTGATAACATAATAAAATATTAATGTCACCAAAGAAATGTAGGTAGATCGCATATTTATGACTTGAATATTTGTTTCGTTTTGGAGCCGAGGGAGATGAAGACAAACCGATCACGATCAAATACATACAAGTATACAACGTGATTCTCAGGAGAGGGCGACAGACGTGTTCCAAAATCGTTACACGCGAAACAAAATATGAAAATGTATAAAGAACTATGTGTCAAGATGGTAGCAATGAACTTGGCGATTGTTTCGCCCCGGCTGCCCCCGGGGGCCGGGGGGAGGGGGGGGGGGCGGAGCGCGCACTAAATAAAACGGCTACAGTTTGTGTGTAAGATACAACGATAGCGGAGCCGCGCGTGTGCCGAGCGCGGTAGCAGCCCTAATTGCATTGTACCATTTTATCAGATCACGCGCGATACAAGCGTGGCTGTTAACTGGAACGAATTGAGCGCAATCTTTCAACGTTTCACTATTACCTCGCCGAGTTTATTCGCCTATAAACTGGACGACGTACGTGGCTAATACAAAACAAATTAATCGGCATGTCACTGAAGTACCTACCGAAAGTAAATGACGTGAACCGGATTTAAAATAAAAGCACCCGTAACGTTTGCAACTGGGTTAAGATCTCTGTAGGTACCTAGTTATAGTATTGTAGAAACCGAGAAGGTATGAGGTTCGTGCCAAGAGTGGTGTGTCCGTGCCAGCACGTAACCATTCCGACTGCGGACGTGATAACCGCTTCTCGAGTATAAGTACCTATCAGCACACGCCAGCAACATTGCCACCTCGTCTTGATCCAATACTCTCGGAGTTAGAAGCTTTGATTGCTATCTTGTTTCAAAAGGAGTAATGTATGCAGTGTCTGGCGGGCGCGTCGCCCCGGCAGGTGCGCGTGGCGGCGGGCGCGGCGAGTTATTTGTCTAGCTCTAGATCGTGCGGAATGCAGCGCTGCCCGGCGCGCGGCGGCGGCTGTCCGGCACTAGACAGCGCGCGTCTAACCCTCGCCCGCCACCATTACATCGCACTTGCACACGATAACAGCGCTCCGCTCTGTTCGCACAGACTCGGGCAGGACAATGTACGCGCACATTAAATAACACTGCACCTGTTTTCCCCGAAGGGCTAGGTAGAGGTGTATAGTAAATCCACTAAATCTAATCTATTTTGTGAGTACTCCAACATTTTGCTATTTAAGTCCCTTGTATTAGGGGGCGAGCATATTGCCATCAAAAACTACAAATTCAGACTCGGGGCTGCTTCTGAGAATTTCCTAATGGAAAAACCCAATAGCACTTTGGCCGACCTAGGGATCGAACCCAGGAGACAGTATCGTAACTAAGAAGTACCCACTGCACAAATATAATTATTCGAAATAGAAAACAAGCCCCACTTGCTCGACTCTGTCGGCCTCGCACTGTTCTTACAAGCGAAGCAAACAATAACTTGTAGGTACCGACGTCGAATTAAGTAAGTGACGTCAGACTATGAAGGACCCGATTTTATCTACGAATAATCCTATGCTGGGAAATAGGTTGAGATAAGGATCTCCCGTTTTCCTTAAAGTGGAATCGCATAAGCACAGCCACGCGGGCGGTGTGCGCGCGTACTGTCCAACAATGCACAAATAGTTAGCATAGCGGCCCGTTCGCTCGGTAGATCGGGCGGCGGCGGCGCCGCTCGCGCGGTGTTGGCCGGGCTTCAAGGCCGTGACCGGTTTAAATTTCTCCCGGTTTTAACCTGCCCCAGATACATCCCACTACGCTATATCGCAACCTCTAACGGGCTTAACCGTGACTCCGTGTGTCGCGCCGTGCGCTCTTACGGTCTATTTATGTGCCGTTAACGGGCCCTCCCAGAGGCGCTTGATGTACGATTAGGTACTACGACATCCGTCGTGATGTATTGGCGATCAGATTCGAGCAGTGTTTAGGAAATTTAAACACGTTTTATTACTTAGGAGTTTCGAGGACGGCACGAGAGGCATCGACACGAACCGGATGAAGTTTCATTAATTTGGAACCGAAAGTCATTAATTTTGAATAATTTACAAGCGGGTTGGTCTTTGGTATTGTAATATCGTGTCGTGGAGACAATGGCGTCGAGCAATGATTAATAAAGCTGAAACACGTCGCAGTAAGTGGCGGCCGGCGAGCGACGCCGCGCGCCACACTACACCGTGCTACGAGCGCTACGAGGGCTACGAGTGCTACGAGCGCTACGACACAATATGTCGCACATCAGACGGGTATTTCAATTTTAATTTCAATTTCAGTTTTTCAAGCAGAACTTCGTACAAAGGGCAGATTATTATTTTTGACGTTTTCGCCGTAGCTTTAGTGCAAATGGCTCTTCTTGCGTCTCCTCATTTGTTTTCTAATAAAATCTGGACATCGAGAGAGATTGAGAGATTAAAGCGAAATCTTAGGTTTTCACCCAGACTAAACGATTTTAACACTAGTTAATAGAAAAAAACAGGTTTTAAAAAAACCGACTTCCAAAAACTACACTAAAAACTATGAAATAAAAAGTTTAAACTTCCATAATTAAAAATCTAAATGTATATTGAAGCCGGCGGGGCCTCTTCAGGTTTTTGCCTCTCCAGTCTTTAAACAGGAAGGGTGTGCGCAGTGTGTGCACGTGGAAATTAAGATTTCCTTTTATTCCTTGTTAATCTGCAATTTTGCTTATTTTCATGCTAGGCCCCGCCGACTTCAATATACATTTAGATTTTTAATTATGGAAGTTTAAACTTTTTATTTCATAGTTTTTAGTGTAGTTTTTGGAAGTCGGTTTTTTTAAAACCTGTTTTTTATTTTTTACTTTTTAGTGTAGTGTAATATGTCATATTTTTTTGATAATAATACCTTACGTATATAAAAGTACCATAAAATCATGCATAGAGCGACAAAGTATACCGACAAAGTACATACCAAATGTGTGTCAAAGGCAGTATATTAATACTGCCTTTGACACACATTTGGTAGGTATGTACTTTTACCGAGATCGATTACTTCCACTAATTTACATAGGTACTTATATTCATAGATGTTGGTGGATAAGAGCGTTTCAGTAAACAAAAACAGTGATTTTTCAGTTTGTAATGGCAATAGGCTCGCTCCCTAGCGTTCTATCAAATGCGACTTAAGCATAAAAAAATTGTGTGTACTATACACCTCTGTCTAACCTTGCGGGAAATATCGGCGTGATGTTATGTATGTATAATATCGAGATCGATTGCGTTCAGGAATTCAAGTACCTACACAATATCACTTTTTCATCATCGTCATGATGTCATCGAGATACACCAAAGATACCGTTTATTACACCTGGTTAAAAATCTACTCAACCAAAGTTAATAAAATTTATATGGGACCACCGCGTGAGGTTCTTCTACCATATGAAAAAAGAATCACGTAAATCGGGTCAGAAATCACGGAGTAATCGGTGTACATACATTAAAAAAAAAAAAAAAAAAAAAAAAAAAAAAAAAAAACCAACCGAATGCAGAACCTCCTCCTTTTTGGAAGTCGGTTAAAAATAAAAATATAGTCGGAAAAGCGGTGAGTAGTAGGCGTGCCTGCTATATTAGGTAAGTGTTCAGACTGGTGCATCACTCCAAGCGGAGTATTTCTGGTAGAGCCGAGAGCGGGGCCTTGACACAGTCGCGCGGCCGCTAGCCGGGCCGGCGCCGCGCGCGGCCGCCAGCGCACGCCGGCCGCAGAAGACTCACTCGGAACAACGCGTCGCGCGGCGCAACGAACTCGCACATAAACAGCTGTAAAGTGCGCACTACACTGCTCGTGAAGTTAGCTGAAGTCGACCGAGGGCGAGTGTGGAGGGTCACTTCGTGTTACTGCAGCTAGCTTCGACTCGCCTCGTGAAACTTCCACTCGGTGTCGGTTTTTGCGCCTGCGTCAAAGGGCCTGTAAGCGCCTCGCGAAGTTGTACGAGTGTATAGTGACGTACTCTGGTCAACTTCGGCCAACTTTGCATAGTTACTTCGGCGAGGAACTTCGCGAGTAGTGTAGTAGGTGTTTGTCAGGCAGGCCGAACACTCTCGAACCCAACACTTACAATTGACATATTGCACGCTCTGATCCAACATATTTTTGGTTTCATCCGTGCGCATGTGCCGAGCCCTTCGTGCCGTACGCAGCGGACCTTCTGACCGCCTCTGCGCGGTGTTCTCCCTCTATATGCACAAAGACTTTTAAGTGGATTACTCTCCCACTCTTCTGCCGGCAATTTAGTTGCAAATCAGATGTTTCGTGTGTTTAATATTTTCTTTTTGAACTTTTCTAATTATCAGAATAAGTCATGTTCTTGTACTTGGTAAGTTCGTACACCTTGCGGGCAGGTGGGCCAACTTGTGCGAGAATTACAAAGTAGGTATCTAAGAATAAATTAAGTTTTATATTCATACTTTAACTTTTAACGTGACGAGGAGGAGATTCTCATGCCGTTATGTAACAAAGCTGGTCAAGTGCGAACCTATCCAATATTTAGTAGGTACTTACGAAAAATAAACTCTCTGGCAGTAGGTGCTAGCAACTGAGAAACGGTTTTCGTATTATAAGAATTCCAAAGCATCTTAGCTAGGAATCTCTTTTGAATGTTTCCATTGCTTACTGAAAACTGCTTTCTTCCTGAAAGGAATTTTTAATATTTGTTTTGTAAGTGAACTGTAGGTATATACTTAGGTACCTACGCTACGAAGGAATCAGAACGTTGTTGAGGTCATTGAACCTTCGGAGCATATTAAACGTTAATGTGATGTTTGAGAGCATGTCGCACTATCAACAGTTTAGGTAACCATTATTCCAGATTCTAGGTTACAACAACTATCGACGAAACCACATTCATGTCGCTTGCAATGTATCAAATGCTATGTAAGTACCTAACTATCTACCTACGCGTTCGTATCAAACTTTATTTGATACGAACGCGTAGGTCGATAGGTAGGTACTAAAGTGTACATACTTAGCGTGTATTTTGCACTTTTTGCACAAGCTATTTGTGCATAGATACCTAATACCTACAAGTCGCAGCGTGTGGGTGTGTGTGTAGGCCGCCATCATGGACGTAGTGTCATTGGACAGGGAACGTGTTAGAGGCCTTATCGTTAAACGACCCCTATTTCCTTATGAAGTCCTTGACAAACGAGTATCACTACAATAGCATTCCGGTCGAATACATTGCCATTTCAACAACAGAAGCTTATTCCCCTCAGTCTTTGAAGTTCAATCCCCGAAAGGTAGATTATAGTTCAGTGGACCGTCGCAAACAACACTTAGCAACTATCAGGTACCTGCGGGTTCGACCGGCCACAGACAGTGAGGGCGACTTGTTATCGCAATAAAACTTGCTAATCCGTAGGCTGCCGGGGTGCCGGAGTGCCGGAGTGCCGGACCGCCGGAGTGCCGGAGTGCCGGAGTGCCGGAGCGCCGGAGCGCCGGAGCCGCGCGCTAATTAGCCGGCAGCGGCACAATACTCCTCGGTAATTTTCCCTTTCATTCCATTATTGTTTATCTGCCTGGACGGGAAAAACTTTTCCAAAGCTTTAATGAGTATAATCTACGCTTACCCGTCCTATCCCTGAAGTTAAGGACGGTCAACATAAATATTATAAAACATATTTTTGCCCCCAACTTTCTTTACGTACCTACCTACTTTACAACTTTCTTTACGTAGCTTTGTTTCCATATAACAATATAAACAATAAACTCGTCTTGGCATAACGTAGGACTATCCACAATAGCCGCGTGGTCGTAGAAGCCACCCATTTTCTCCACAAATGTCAACCACAATACGACAAGATATCTTTGTTAATGTTTCTTATTGAACTGTCGGACACAGCGATTGCTGTAAATATCTATTTCGAAATGTCGCATCAAGTTGGATAACCAGTAACGATATAAATACATGGTAGGTATAAGTACATAACTCTGGCCTGGGTAGCAACGTGAAGGTCGGTCTGTCGGTATGACAGCTCTCCTTACTTATATTACGAGTACCTATAAGATTGATTGTGACCCTATTGCCTTTTAGGTAGGTACTAAATAGCAGGCAACATGTCTCGGGCATCTCGGCCTAAGAATAAAAACCGGCCGAGAAAAGAAATTCTATTTCCACGACTGTAGGTATAATATACCTAACATATCACATTTATAAAGTCGTAAAGTTCTGTACCTTACTTATGTAAGCTTTATGCACAAGGACAATATAGGTATCTATATATGTTACTAGCTTCCGCCCACGGCTTCGCCCGCGTTATTGGGATAAAAAGTAGCCTATATGTTATTCTGATGTATAAGCTATAATATTACTGTAAAGTTTCATCAAAATCCATTCAGTAGTTTTTGCGTGAAAGAGTAACAAACATCCATCCATCCATCCTCACAAACTTTCGCATTTATAATATTAGTAGGAGAATGTACAGTAAAAGTATCTTGTGAGAAGTATCTTCAGTAAGTTATGAGTCGAGACGACACTGATGCGAGATACTGTGCGTGAGTGCTCGCTGTGTCCTGCGCTGTGCGCGGTGCGGCGGCGCGGCGCAGGGTACGGCATCGCCTACCCCTTATACAATTCATTAGAGCGGTGACGTTAAATTCCGGGATCGCTATGAAATAGGCAATAACAAGCCGGTCCCCACCACCCCCGCCCCCGCCCCGCCCCGCGCCGACACTTGCGGCTTCAGCCTGTCAGCACTTATGCTTGGAATATTTCGTTGAGACGTGGGCTTACCTTCCTGCATGTGGTACCTACAATATTATGTTCGTACAAGCTCATGGCTAGGTACTGCCGGGTGCCGCGGCCGCCCTCGTGTGCGCGCCGTCACTGTTCCTTTTGTTTAGGTTTCTAGTTCGTAAAACCTACCAAGTTATGATCGTATGTTGAAAGAGTTAAAAAACAATCCTTCTTTAACTGGTTCAGTCGTTGTAGGTACTAATAGGTATTTGGTGGTAATTTATGGTTTCCACATAAACGCAATTCGCTTCGTAGAAACGCGATGTTGAATGTGTAACTATTCGCAGTGCGTCGCTGAGTTATATTAGCTCGTATCGGTGCACTACTGCACTGATTGCGTCGCCCCGACCACAATGTTGCCGAAGTAAACATTAAAGCGATCTCACACTCGACTAAACGCTCATGAATGTAAAAAGCCTATTTACCGGATAATGTATATGTAAATATGATATATGATTATGGAGCACCTCCACACAGGCCACGCCGGTGAATGATGTTAGTGTCACCGTGCTCTGCGAGCTTATCTATACTTCTATACTAATATTATAAAGAGGAAAGATTTTTTGTTTGTTTGTACCTAATAGGCTCCGAAACTACTGAACAGATTTAAAAAAATCTTTCACTAATAGAAAGTTACATTATCAGTTATCACTGAGTAACATAGGCTACTTTTTATCCCGAAAAAATGCACAGTTCCTGTGAGCTACGCGGATGAAGTCGCGGGCGAAGTGCTATATGTATAGAGCTGGGCTAACCAGCGTTGTCAGACGTCCAGCTTTTGGCAGAACGTCCCGCTTTTAATTCCTGAAATACAATATTTTACCCGGGATGCCGAAAATCACGCTTTGTTCCATTCGATCTATTTTATCGACATATCCTGCCCGGTAGGCGATCGCGACGGCCGCGGCGGGTCGCGGACGGAGGACGAATTTTGAATTTTTCGATGTTCTAACGAATCACACTTTTTCACTCTGAAATATCAAAAATCCCACTCTCAGATCAGTAATTTATTGGTCTGAGATCCCACCTTAGTCGAAAATAAATCTGGCAAAGCTGGCTAACTACTTGTCTGCCAGATTTATGCGGGCTTTATTCAAATGAGTTGACGAGCGAGAATGTCCAGACTGCGACTAGCGCTAAAGAAGGTACGCTGAAGGTAATACGTCATGATTGAGCTATAAGTAGATATTACTGTAAATGAGAAATGTTATTGTTAGGCTATAATTTATAAAGATATTGTGTAAAAAAATAAAATGCGTATTCGCGGCTGGAAGCTAGTATGAATAATATAATTATCAAGTCTGTAACGGACGGGGAGCGTGGTGCGGGGCGGAGGCGGCGGCGGCGGCGCTGCAGACCGGAGCACGGTTAAATCAAATTACCGATTGGTAGTCGGAATATCGGTATCAGTCAGCGGAGATTAGTTTACAGCATATCTGGAAGTTGCGGCGCCGCTTAGAGCTCTCCGCTACGCCGACACCGCACCGACAACGCGCCGACACCGCACCGACAACGCGCCGACACCGCACCGACAACGCGCCGACACCGTGCCGTCATAGCTCGGTTTAGCGATTAATTAAAAAGGCAACATTGCCATTTTCTGTTTAGTTGCACTGTATTTCGATGGAACTGAATGTAGTAGGTAGGTAATCTCTAGGAATAATGTAATAGTGGCCACCATTTTGTGGTTACTGTTCCACTATGACTATGCCGTTATGTTATCTTGATACAGATTGTTGACTGGTTTCATGCAATGAAGATGTACGAGTATACTATTGGTATACCTATATGTATAGCTGAATAGAACCGCTATTCGCAATCCTATTTGATTTATTATTAACTGTGGCCTCATAAATTATAACATAAGGAAATGAAGACAGCGGCACGACTTGCTTCAACTAACAAACATGTTCCACAAGAGTCGAGATGTGGAGAGCAAGCCGGCGAGGACGCGCGGCAAGCAGGATGTTTGTGCGATACTTTATTACTCCGTCACGACGACGCGGATGTCACACAATGTGCATACTGGCATGAGGAATGCTCTCAATACGAGTCATATGAACTGAACTGCCGATAGACATAATGCAAAGGCTGCCTAGGTATATGTACATAAATCGCTAGACATCGAAACATACTCAATTTTTTTTTGTCCTTGAATGACTTCTTCCTTTTATGAACTCATTCAGAGTCCTTACGCGTGAGCTAACGAGTACCTACGAACAAGTCGATCTGGACACAAAATAGCTGTATGATCAGGATATCGGTTCTCTATCGGGATCTCTTGTTTTGTCTTAGAGAAAAAAAAAACCGGCCAAGTGCGAGTCGTACTCGCGCACCGAGGGTTCCGTATCTGTTTTGGACGTATAAAGTAAAAAAACCGAACCGCATAACTAAGTTTGTTTGTGAAGGAATTTTGATGATTTTGAAAAAAACTGCACTAGTTAGGGACATCGTTTTATTTTTGGTGCAATATTTGGGTCAATTCCTATCAGCTCTAATTATTTCAGATTTTTCGCTCCGCAAACTTCGGAGATAAGGGGGGGGGGGGGAATGGTATTTTTTCAGACATTTTTCATCATATGTCGAAAACTGTGAGACATAAAATTAAATGAAAATATATTTTGAAATGTGCAAATTAAGCCCTTTCATATGATATGCCATTTGACCTAGTTACCCCACTTTAAAATTTCGGACGCCCACTCCGGCCCCTTTTGCAATGAAAATAAAAATATTTTTTGACTTTTTTCATTTGCAATAAAGTTAAGCAAGCATTCTTTATAACTGTTCCAAATTTCAAGTCGATAGCATTAGTAGTTGCTGAAATAACCAGGTGTGACAGACAGACAGACGAAGTCGCACCATAAGGGTTCCTTTTTTACCATTTTGGTACGGAACCCTAAAAACTGATTTTCGGCACACGCCGCTGAGGTAGACTATAATTACCTAACTGTTTAATGCAACTTTTGAAAAAATAATGTTGGAAATTACAATAATATATATAGCCTATGAGCCTACACAGTACTCTCATTCACAATTACCTACTAACTAGGTAGTATGCAGTGGTACAATAATATTTCTGTCATTTAAAAGTAATATAAGGGCACAAAAAAGCAGGCCCATACAAACACAACACTTCACACGAGCTTGTGAACGAGTATCCGACGAGCCTACATGTGTGCGCCAAATATTCAGCCGACTTTTACAGAAATTGTTCGTCGTAATGGTATCGGCGCTCCCTATGTTCTTACTTACACGACACCAGCAGCGCCGGGACGTGTAACCCTCAGATCATAGAAATCATAGAAACAAGGGAGATGTGCCAAAGCGTATTGACCCTTACGTTTTAGTATAGCCACATTGGCCGTAATGAAAACTTACACGCTGACGATCGGACTGAATGCGATCGATGATAATTATAAATACAGTGTTTTAGTTTAGTGCTAGTGATGAGTGACGAATTCAGATGAATAACATTATTAGATTGAGGGTATGCGGGATTTTTATTGTGTGGGAGATCTTTATTTTCACAAGGAGCGCTTATAATTGTGTCGCAAAATGTTCTAAAAGTGGTGACAGTGGTTCCCGTACCAATTTGCTATGATGGCATATCTCTTTTTTCCATGATCTGAGGTGTAACCTTATGTAGATACGTATGTGTATTACACATGTGTGGGGCGATCGATGTCGGAGTTCCGCCAGATAAGGAGTTGCTTCGTAGCTTAAATTGCGTTACCGAAGTACATGTGAGTGCCGCGTCGTGCCCGCGTCGTGCCCGCGTCGTACCCGCGTCGTACCCGCGCCGCACCGGGGTCGTACGCAAACTGGAAGTACTGCTGTTTATGAGCCAACACCCGAACACACGCCGCCTAACTTTATGCTAACGATACCTACACGTGCTCCACAAGTTCAACAAAAATGTGAGTGTACTTACACCTACAGGATTAAGGTACCCACAGAAATAACCTCTTATACAGTGTACAGTGTACTTCAGTTGTTTTAAGATTTCCTCTGATTTGAGCTATAATGGTGCCGATTCAGTTGTTTACGAACTAAACTACTCGTAATTTAGTCTTATTACGTCTCTTTCTAATAAAATGAGAAAGGAATAGAAGATATTTACCTAATCCTGTGAAATTAGTCCACTTGAATCGTTTTAATGTCAATTTAGTTGTAATCGCAAAAGGTCACGACTATTTTCCCGTAAATGACAAGGACGTAGACTAATTTGACAGTTCTAAATTTCTTCTGTCCTTTTTGTCCATAATTGTAAGAAAGAGATATAGTGCGATTGAAATTAGTTTAGTGCGATGTTCAACAGAATCAGCACCATCTATTTGTACCAATTAGGCTGTTCACGTGGGTGTTGTGAAAGGCGACTGAGGGAAATCCGTAAATAAAATAAACAATGTCAAATGATCTTACCGTTCTTGTATTATTGTGAGAGTCGACTGGCGTCAGATATAAGATAGCGCATGTGTAGGAAGTCCGTGAGATAGCGTGCGGTGGTGGCACGTCCCGGCGTCGGCGGGTAATGTGCGGCGGTACATGTTGGCGTCGGCGAGAGCGCCGGGTGCCATGAAATAATACTCTCAGAGCAAGCGGCCAATGAATTATGTAGCTTTATAATAAAACAAGTTGGAACACTTTGCAGCGTTCGAAACGTCAGGAAAAAAAAAAATATATATATACGCGATAAATCGCGTATATTACAGATTTTTCCTGACGTTTAGAACATTCATTTAAACTTGTTTTATTATAATGTGTAGTAATCGCGAAAACCTAAGACTAACCTAACCTATGAATTAAGTAGCTATACATATATACAAATAAAATTAATGTTGGGGTACAATGCCACAATACAAGTACATACAGAAGAGTCCTTTATTAAACAGAAAACAAACGGTTGCTGCTATACCTTAGTCCTATCAAATTAATGTCTATATTATATAAATTCTGACTTTACTATGCAGCTATCACCTACACCGCACTTTTTCTGAACAATTCACATTTAGGAAGGTTTTTATTCACTGCAGTTATTTTCTCATCCGTGGTGAAGTTCCCAGCTATCAAAAGGATCGCGTCCTTTGTCCTACGTAGCCCGCCGCCGCCGCGCTGTACCACGTTATACGGTTATACCTATTCACAGCTATAGTTAGCGATGCGGCCAGCGTGTCTTTTTCCACTCGTACCTACGGTGTTTTATTTTTCTTCCTTTTTTTAAACTTTATCTTGGGCGTTTATAATTTAAAATACAAAATATTAATTTAATTTCACTAATAACAACGTTCCATCGATAGAATGGAATCTCTAAACAAGCGCGAGGCAGGATCGCCACGTAAGGACGGGAGTAATATTAAAATAATACTTGTAGCTTGGTGTAATGCTTGTATTATTCTAATTAATATTAAAGAATACTTAAGTCATTTATCTATAGTACCAAATAATATTACTACAACACATCCTGTCGAGACGTTTTTCCAGCTATTATTAGTTTCTGCGCTGTAATTGGCTCTGGGCTGTTTAGAACTTGTAGTCTGCTTTGTGAATATTAATGCGGTGCACCGAGCGCCGACCGCCGCCGTGGCCCGCCAGCCGACCAGCGGCCGCCAGCCCCGTGTACACATTGGTCCACGTCGCTTCATTTACATTCCCTCCTTAAAATAATACTCGCACCTTCGCTACGTAGCAGTCTGTTTACACAGGCCACGCTAAGCGTTACCGTTTTGGCAAATGTGTGTGGTATATATAGGTCGGTCCTGCATAAACGTTAACACCTGCTACGGCGTAGCTGCGACTGCTACGGCGTAGCTTGGTTTAGCGAAATCATAATTTTATTTTATTGGTTTTACATGTAGGTACTAAAGTTTGATTAAAATGTTGGATCTTCTGTAACTATTAATCTTTTCAATGCGACGTGTTAGTGGAATGTTGGTGCATTTGTGTGCAGTGGGCGGCTGCGTGGCGGTGACGTGGCGGCGGCGTGCGGCGGCGGCACGCTGCGCTGCGGTCGCTCGTTCTCTACGCCATTACAATAAATTATTATTATTTTTGTTGGCTGAAAACTTCCACACACATGCCGTCCGGCGACCGTCGCTGTCGTGTGTCATCGTATATAATTAACCCGACAAATTTTCAGCTGCACGTTATTTATTATTAATGAATGTTTGCTATCAGTCGCGTAATCATAATACGATTAACTCACGGAATAATGATCCCAGTTTGCTTATGCTGTTTCATATACGCACTATAGATAACAATAATCAATGCTGCTGTCATTGCATCATTATCTATACCATTATCATGGATGACCACTGTTGCCAATTTTGCGATTTTTCCGCTAGACATTTATTATTTTTACGCTAAAATAGGCAACAAAGTCGCAATATTGGCAACAGTGGTCTCTTTCAGAGAGTCTCTAGAAGGGACCACTGTTGCCAATTTTGCGACTTTTGCGCTAGAAATGTATGCAAAAGTCATAAATGTCTAGGGAAAAAATCGCAAAATTGGCAACAGTGTGGACGACTATTATAAAACTGTAAAAAAGCCGTGTCTGTACATTCAAGTTATTCCAGAAAAAATAGTCGGGATAGGGTACTGAGACATAATATCAACAAATATACGACATGACTAAACGTGTCAACCGTTAGTACAAAGGTACATAAGTAGTCATTCAATACAGATGAAGGAATAGATAATGAAGTCGGGACTTGTCGTAATAGACATTTCAAAACGTTTCCTCGAAATTACACTCAATTTCTGACGAATTCGTCGGTTTCGAGGTCAAAGTCAAGTCAAAGTCAACAGTCGTGGCTTTCCTCATTGCCACCTGTTACTGCACGCTCGCGAAGTCATCGCTTATGAAGGAGTTGCAGCACTTGCTCTAGTTAATTATTCAGAAACTACTCGAGTGCTCGGCCACTGGAGCGACACGTTTTACATCCGAGGAGCACTTGTCGGGTACAGGAATGAATTTCAAAGCTGCGTCGTTAAACACATCGAGAATCCCTTAATCGGCACATTGTGTCTCTTGTAATGAGTGACACTTGAGTGGCCGCGCGCGGCCGCAGCGGGAGTGTTTGCCGCCCCCGAGAGGTTCGCACTGTATCGATTGTTCTCGAACCGGAGTGCACTTGTAGCCAATCTACTCAGTTCAGCTGCCGTCTGCCCAAGTTGGTCCGCTCTCGCATCAGCCGCCGCGTTCCCTGGACGACGCCAAGCGATACATAGCGAAGGTCCACTTCATACAAAGAGCACACACAAGTTAGACACAGGCGCTGAGACATTCATATAATTATATATAGTATTATATAAATACAGCGTAGGTATGTTGCCTATCTTTGACTGTTAATATTATTATCTCGGGATTTTCGCTCACAAACAAATGAATGATATGATGATTCTGTTTGTGTGCGAAAAGTCCCGAGATATCGTGTAACGTTATAGGTACGTTATCTTTATCAGTAATTTAACTAGTATAATCTACGAAAATTACGTCTTCTACCTTTTTTTTTTAAAACACTATTGAAATAATGGAATAAAGACTTACTTTTGTAAGGATATTTTTTATGCACCCTTTGTTCGAAGCCTTGATTTAGCACCGTCTTATTCCTACAAGTTGCCTATAATTACAACTTCTACCTCAGTCAGGTGATTCAGTGTTACCTCAGATAGCTGATCGGGGTTCTTCCGTAACAGTTTTTCCGCACTGGTTTTCATAACCAAATTCTACCGCCGCTGCGGGGGTGTGGTGCTGGTTACCCTGCATGCCGCCCTACGAGCTACCCTACACGTCGACTGGAAGCGTGGAATGTGTGTAGTAATTCCATAAGCAAAATTTTGTAACGACTGGGCTTTCTGTAATTGCACGTGGCGTGCCCGTGCCCCGGCTGCACGTCACGTGTCCAAACTCGTGCAGGTAGTACTGCGGCCGCGCCCCGGGCGCCCCCTGCTGGGCGGCCTTCAGATAAATCATATGTGCGTCTCATTGTATTGTTTACTATAGCGCTCCTTGTGACTTGCGCCCGGGGTTGTGTCGCAGCGGAGGGTTTCCTGCACCGCGAACTGAGGCTACATCAAATTACGCAGTTATCACAATATGCGCGGATGGACCGAAGTAAACTTTCCAACATAATTGATATAATTATTTCGCGATCGTCTCCTCTTCAACTGTGACCTTCAATGTTTACTCAATCGGAGAAAAGATCGAGATTAAATTATTTGACTGTAATGATTTTCGCTGAACGATTCCAATCGAAATATCGGAATTCCCCGAAATACTCGTAAAACAAGCTCATGAAAATACTAAAAGCGTTACACCGGCAAATATGAACGGGTTTTGAACATATTTAATTGATACTCTCATCTCAAAAATCTGAAAAATGTTTCATATTCTAGTACAGACACAGTTTACATACAATTAATAACATTCGTCGCCGGAGCTCACCGGTGTAACAATGTGGTTTTTAGTTCCTGACAGATACTAAACTATATAGTTCGCTGTATTCTCGCGGGGTTTGTGTCATGAACATTAGTTACACTTACAAGTTCGTACTACCGTACTGTGCACACACATGAGTTCGTCTTCGCGTGTAACACATTCAGACACACGACAATCACGTTTCTATCTCATCGCTTCGAGTAAGTAGACATCTTGTAAGGAAGCGTAATTTGTTTTACTCGGAGCCACACGGAGCGGCAACTCTCCGGCATTCAGAGATTTAATTCAAAATGTATTCCAAAGCCCATCTTTATAAGAGAGCAGTGTCTGTCTCTGGCGGAATGAAAATGAATATACTTAGTAGTGTATATTGAGGCAGGAGGCGCGGCGCGGTCGAACAGAGCGCCGGGCGCCCCGCTAGCGGAGGCCCGCGCCGGCGGACGGACGGACGGCGGACATTTTGAAAAGTCGGCTAAGAAAGTACTATATTAACACACAATTTGTGCAATTTTTTTATGCCAGTCATTATTTTTTTGTAAGTATTTTTTAATAATACAAGCAAAAAATCTTTTCATCAAGCAATCTGGGCTTATTTATACGAAACTGTTTCACACATAACATTATTGTGATCTTTTTGAAGGCGGTTTTAACTTTTTGAAAGGTTTTGTAGTTATATTCTCCATAAAATGCAACCCGAAATGCTTTTGGACACATGTTAAATCGCTTTCTAAGTCTACTTCTGTACCCGAAAACATGATTCTTGGCGAGAGGTCGGCAACATGTGGCAACGAAATCTGCAACCTTTTTTCTAAATATTTTTATTCAAATTTTTTAAATTCAAATCATGCTTCCTCGGAATCAATAAATCCCTGTCACTTTCATATGCCCATGGATGCTGATATATCGACAATTGAAATTTCACGTGATAATATTAAATCTAAATTGCAAAAATTGGATCCCTGTAAATCCGCTGGTCCCGATCACTTTCCTCCAATTTTCTTTATTAATTGTGCCGATGAGCTTTCATTACCTTTATCGTACCTATTTCGAAAATCACTGGCTCACGGTCTTATGCCTGCTATTTGGAAATCTGCGTTCATCACGCCAGTTCATAAAAAAGGATCAAAACATCAAATTGATAATTACCGCCCAATATCTAAATTACCTGTTTTGGCCAAAGTTCTTGAAAAAATTGTCTACGAACAAGTCTATAATGTCTTAAAATTTCAGTTTCCCCTTTCTCAACATGGTTTTGTTAAGGGGAAATCAACTGTTAGCAATCTTATTTTGTTTAATGAATTTCTTACTGACTCAATGGATGGAGGCCATCAAGCTGACGTCATCTACACGGATTATAGCAAGGCTTTTGACCGAATTAACCACAAAATCCTAATAATTAAGCTGGAAAATGCAGGAATCAGAGGTGACTTATTAAGGTGGTTTAGGTCTTATATTGAGAACAGAAGCCAGGCAGTTGTTCTGGGTAACTATATGTCAAAATGGATGAGTGTTCCAAGTGGTGTGCCTCAGGGTTCTCTGCTTGGGCCCCTTTTGTTCCTTATATTTATATCTGACATCGGCAAATGTTTTCAGAACTCAAATATATTAAATTTCGCGGATGACATGAAAATATTTAAGCAGATATCTGTTATTAGTGACGCTATAGCTCTACAGGAAGATTTATTACGGTTAGATGCTTATTGTGTATTAAACAGGCTTGATCTTAACGCCAGTAAATGTTCCAGCGTCACGTTTACCAGGAGCAGACGTCCAGTTTTGTTCGACTATACCCTAAGGGGATATAAACTTCAAAGGCTTGAAGAAGTTAGAGACCTTGGTGTTCTGCATGACTCTAAACTATTATTTGACCGACATATAACAGCTATAGTTAACAAAGCCTCTAAAGCACTTGGATTTCTAATGCGTACCTGCAGAGACTTTAAGCAAGCCAAGACTCTTAAAATCCTTTATTCCACCTATGTGCGTCCAAACTTGGAATATGCCTCACAAAGGGCACTGGCAGACGCCCATAGAACGCTGGGCTTCAGATTATGTAAGTCGGTACAGATATGAAATTAGTTTGGTGTGGTCGAGTATTTCAAGAGTATTTAAATTCATTGTTTATTTGTTTTTGTACGTAATTGGATTAAAGAGAAATCTTCGTATTTGTGACAGTGTGGTTAAGTATGGTGTGAATGATCCAGTGAAGTACAGCCCGACTAATGAGTTCTCATTTCAAAGGTTTTAGTTGCTGTCACCATAATATTCTATGGAGGTCCAATGAAGTACAGCCCGACTAATGAGTTCTCAATTCAAAGGTTTTAGTTACTGTCGACATGATATTCTGTGGAGGCACGCACCAGCCAGCATGCACCCGTTTATGTATTATAGGTTTTTTTTTAAATGTCAACGGCATAATCATTTTATTTCTTATTTATTTCGATTTTTGATTCCAATTCTTAATCTCTAAAATAAATTAGGCAAAGAACAATTAAAATGTATTTTTATTTTTGGTTAAGCTTTTATTACTGTACCATATCAAGCCCAAATCTGCCGACGTCCTTTGGAATCCTAGGTATGACGTCTACATTAAGCGCATAGAAAACATCCAAAAAAAATTTATTCGATATCTTAATTATCACACCCATTCCAGTTGCCATAATTACATCAAATCATGCGAAAGGCATCATTTTTTGCAATTGCGCCATCGTCGTGATATTGCGGACATACTGTTCTTATCAAGAATCTTGACATCTACCATCGACTGTCCTGTGCTGCTAAGTAAATTAAACCTATATATTCCGAGGCACTCCTTGCGCTCTCCTCCCTTCTTTGCTATTCCTTTAGTTGCCACTAACTATCGTCAAAACAGTTTCTTATACCGCTCGTGTAACAACTATAATAAGTTAGTACGTGATCATGACATAGACATTTCCATCGCAAGTATTTCTTCTTTAAGGAAGAAGCTAAATTCTATATCTACTTGAAGGCTACTGATCAGTAGGTTTTGTATGATTGATGGTTGGCAGGTACTGCTACTGCTATCCTATTATTATTATTATTTTTTTTTTTCTAGTGCTCACTTAACTAAATAGTTAGATAGGTAGGTATACATAATATAAACAATCGCTATGTACTTGTTAAGGGTTTATTTGTGATTTAATTCTTTATTTAATTTCTATCTGTGGAGACTTTTAAATGGCTGTTTGATATTATATAAGTTTTTGTTTAAAATTGTCTAGCTGATAGTCTTCCTAAAAGTTAAAAATAAAATAAATAAAATAATAAAATTATATTACTCATCCCGCTGAGGCAAAGCTTAGGAAATGGTGATTGTTATAATTTACGAGATACGCCGCGGTTGGCAGCCCGCCACCACTGCCAGCGCGTTGTTCAGGCGCGCACCGATGCCAAACGTTATTTCAATCGGTGTTGTGGTCTCATCTTAATAACCTACTTTTTCCATTTAATATAATTGTGAATCCGTAAAATGTCCACCGCTGTTCAAAGGGCCATTCTTAGATCACTCTGATGTAACGGAATTACTTACAAATGATAATCGTCATGTTCTGTATAAAACTCAGGTGTTATGTCACACTGTCATTTGACAAAACCAAAGTTTTAATAATGTTAGTTGTGAAGGCGGGAAACTGACAGATTTAATTAACTTTAAACGTAATATTGTAAAGTTTTAAATAGGAATAGTTAGCGAGCGACAGTTTGTAGAACAGTGGTTGAGTTCGATAGGGAGGGAGTTCAAATCATCCCTCCTAGCGGTGTTGCGGCGGAGCCCTGCGCGGAATAGATTGCATTGTGGGCAGGCACAGTCACGCGCAATAGCATGTATGTGACATGTATTACACAACACAGCGAACGCGAGAGAGGCTTTCTTTTGACGAATCAATTTATTGAAAGTAAAGAATATTCGACTTGATTAGAATCCGTACATATTCGGTAACCCGTGTATGTACGATCAAACACGAACATCGAACACTTAACGAACACTGATCCAGACGCCGCGCGTTGTGCGTCGGGCAGCTGGCGTCGGGCGTCGGGCGGTGCACGCACACTAGTCACCTTATCTTTATTACATGATCTGTAACGACTTCAATGACAGCTTTATTATGTAGTGGCTCTGGCAGTCGCGCCGTACACATACAGAGGTTACACTCCACACTGTTTATTACTAGGTACTAATACCTACTTAACCCCTTGCAAAATGTTAACATTCGTAAACAACGCGCAAGCTGTCCGTCCTTGATTATTTTCTTTTTGTTTAGTTACAAAAGAAACTCTTGAAGGATCTTTATGAATAAAACATTTAGATGAGGACGCTATTTAGATAAGCCCAGGATAGAGCATACGTGACACGATAGAGAATGAACAATATAAACGATATTATGTCGTGCGATGCTAGCGAGGCCCGGGCCGGGCGCTCTCTCAGGAAATTAATAATGTAATTACGTTTATAACGTTCAGTCGGTCGATGATGGAGAGTGTTTTATCTAATCCCGGGGCGCTAGCCGCGGCATCTCTTTAAAATTTAATCGCAACTTCGCGGACCAGGGATGCTGGGAATAAAGATTTTCATAAACTTTCACAGCTTTTATCTTTATCAATAGAAATTAAAGTTCAAATCGAGGTTTCAGTTTTAATTACGTGAAGCGAGGTGGATTGTAGCGGGATGTGAATTAAGGTAGGCGCACACATGTCAATAGGCCTAGACAAATTACTTTTTTGTTAGCGTTAGATACAAAAAACAGGTTTAAAAAAAACCGACTTCCAAAAACTACACTAAAAACTATGAAATAAAAATGTTAAACTTCCATAAATAAAAATCTAAATGTATATTGAAGTCGGCGGGGCCTCTTCTTCAGGTTTCTACCTCTCAGCCTTTGAACACGAAGAACGTGCGCAGTGTGTGCAGCGAACGTGCAGCTTGCTTTGCGCCTCGACAAATTAAAATTTTCTTTCATTCCTCCTTAATCTATAATGTTGCTTATATTTATGCTAGGCCCCGCCGACTTCAATATACATTTAGATTTTTATTTATGGAAGTTTAACATTTTTATTTCATAGTTTTTAGTGTAGTTTTTGGAAGTCGGTTTTTTTAAACCTGTTTTTATTTTTATCTTTTTAGTGTAGTGTAACCATTTTTGTTGTTGTTAATTTATTACAATAAAGTACCATTAAATCATGGACAGAGCGACTTTGATCATTTATGTACTTTTACCGAGATCGATTACTTCCACGAATTTAAATAGGTATGTACTTACCTATATTCATAGATGTTGGTGGATGAGAGCATTTCAGTAAACAAAAAACGGGCAAGAGCGTGTCGGACCACGCAGTGTAGGATTCCATAGCAAGAAGTATTTTGAGTGTTCCGACCGCAAATACAAGTTTGTATTTCATAATATTATTATGAAATATTATTATTTTTACGGTTGTCAAACTCAAAATGGAAAATAGTGAATATTTCAAAAATTTTGTGACGTATCTTGTTCAAACCAATTTCAATCGAAAGTATTTATTAAATGCTATAAGCTTGATTTTTTCCAGATTTTCTAATAGCGCGGTTGGAAAATTACAGGGGGGGACACACATTGTTAACGACTTTGGGAGCTCCTAGTTCACTCAATATGCACTTAAATAAAAAAGGTATTTAGAAACCTTCATGTTATTTTCAAAGACCTATCCAACGATATCCCACATGGTGGGGTGCGCGAAAATATTATTTTTCATCCCTCAGTTTCATGTATGGGAGCCCCCCCTGATAATTTTATTTTTCGTAATTTCACTATAGACCTTAATGGCGGCTTGTAAAACACATCTACCTACGAAGTTTCATATAAATTGGTTATGAACTGTAGATAGTAGTAATAGCAATAGGCTCGCTCCCTAGCCTTCTATCAAATGCGACTTAAGCATAAAAAAATTGTGTGTACTATACACCTCTGTCTAACCTTGCGGGAAATATCGGCGTGATGTTATGTATGCATAATATCGAGATCGATTGCGTTCAGGAATTCATGTACCTACACAATATCACTTTTTCATCATCGTCATGATGTCATCGAGATACACCAAAAATACCGTTTATTACACCTCGTTAAAAATCTACTCAACCAAAGTTAATAAAATTTATATGGGACCACCTCGCAAGCTTCTTCTACCATATGAAAAAAGAATCACGTAAATCGGCTCATAAACCACGGAGTAATCGGTGTACATACATGAAAAAAAAAAAAAAAAACCAACCGAATGCAGAACCTCCTCCTTTTTGGAAGTCGGTTAAAAATGTATCGCAATGATATTACTTGCGGAGGTCACGTGGCCTCACTAATGTCCTTGCCATACATTGGTGCAACGTAGCGTTCGGCGTAACGCTAACAGAAAAATAATTTGTCTAAGGCCCCAGCTCGAAATCGAATCGGCATTGCCTCACCTTATCGCCATACGGCGCTTACGACTCGGTGACTGCTGTTAAAGTCACCTGGGGGACGACTTGACGTCAACTGGTATACGTCCGATAAATTAGTTTGAAGTTGAACGTGCAGCGTAGCGTATCATCATCTGCCTAGCCTTTTCCCAAATTATATTGGGGTCGGCATCCAGTCTAACTAGTTTTGGCTGAACATCAATATTTTACGTGGAGCGACTGCCATCTGACCTCCACAACCCAATTAATGGGTAATACCGGTATTCGAATATTAGACCAGCTGTCAGACTTTAGGGCTTCTGACTACCCGTAACGATTGTGAAAGATATTCCTATGACAACCGGGACCGACTGCTTAACGTGCTCTCCGAGGCACGGAGGGGTCTCGATGTGTAAAGAACGGTCACCCATCCAAGGACTGACCGCGGCAAGCGCAGCTTAACCTCGCAGATCGATCGATCAGCGCGGCCGTCATTTAGCCACGAGCCCCTCTACAGCGTAGCGTATGACTATTTATTATATCCCTATTTCTATTACGTGAGATGGCTATCATAGCTATAGCACTTGATGAAGAAGAAGAAGAAAGTAGAAGAAAAAGAAGATATTGGGGCTAGCGGGGTGCCACCCATGACACTTAAGCGAGGGGACCGCAGACGGTGTCCGCGAGGAGTCGGGGACCACAAGTTGACCATGCACAGAGTTGACGACGCTGTTACGATGCTGAGTAGTGTGCGTTGTAGTAAGGAGTTTCGTACAAAAATATTGAATGGCTCGTGTTGACGCGATGCCGATCCGTTCCCGAGCTGAAATGTGTGCGCCAACCTTTAAGCTGAAAGGGCTCGAAGCCATTAATACTCCGACAGGTGACGGGATTAATTAGTCGTCGAGTGACATGCCGTGACGTGACGCTTGTGACGTCACGAATATGTACCACGAGACTGATAGGTCGACGGACCAAATCGATGTACAATCAATGTAGTGTCACAGTCCAATAAACGCAAAATTAACTTTTTGTAGTTAGCCGCTAGGTACAAAGAGAACTTAATAATTGTGTAAGAATTACTGCTCAGCGCTCAAGAAGAAAAAGCTAATGAAAATTAGAAGCCCACCGTTACTCGGTACGGTACGGTAGGCATTACGTAATATTGATGAATACATGTTTTCCTCGATGATAAAGTTGTGAGAAAGTGGATAAATCTGAACGAAATAAGTTGGTAGTAGGCAATGAAGTGCGCGTGGGAGGGCGCGAGGTGCGCGGTTCAATTACGAGCGGCGAGGGCTCGCGCCGGACGGCACACCTTTATCACTCATCTATCATTCAAGTGGGGCGCTCCGTCACCCTCAGCGGACGCTCCTGTGAGCTGCGCCGTCACGCTCCCAGCGTTCCAGCACGACGGGAGACCGCCGCTACTGACCTCCAGCTATGCGTAAGAACTTGTATGTCATCAACTTGAGTAGGTACAAGAGGGACTGATGTTCACTAAGGTGCACCGTCATCGCAGTCACACAGTGTGTTTTAATTACAAGTCAAATTGAGTAGGTACATGGTGTTCATTATGGAGATAAATCAAAATCGTTTGATCGAGAGCTAATCTATACTCGTCATTAGCGGCGCGTCCTTCCCCCGGTCGACGAGATCACTGACGAGATTTATTGTTCGATTCGTGTCCGCTCCGCTCTAAAATGATAGCTTGGTAATTAATTTCGCATAATGAAATAGCCCAGTCGAGCCTCCATCGGCCCGAATGGAGTATCGATCATCGAAAATCTATATTTGGAGCTGCCGCGCTCCGGAAGATTTACAAATTGCAGAATATCCAAACAGGTAGATATTAATTTCACAATTGGATTTAGAGGGCTTAATTAATTTACGGTAACAGTTGTCCGTGACAAATAATGTAGTTAGCAGCCAAATGGTGCGTCGTTTGAGTGCGGCGGTCGCGGGGCGAGCGTGTCGGGCCCGCGCGGCGCCATATTGATTGGTTCGGTAGGCGCGCGGCCCGCGCCACACTCCGCGCTCTTATTTTTGTAACTGCTCCGATAATCCCTTTAGTGATCCATCTCGCCGGCGGTACCTCCGCGCGGTGGCCGCTCCGCCGTGTGTGCCGGCCCCGCGCCGCTCGCTCACGTGTCACGCGTGCCGCTTGATCCAGATTACCAGAGGATTAAGGACGCTGCTAATACACGTAATGGACTTTTACTAGTCCGTGGAGAACGTGTTCGCTCGTAAAGCGCGCGCCGCGTGCACGCTCATGCATGATGTACGCGCCGCGCGGCGGGTTATAGCGCGCTAATTGAATTGTCAATGTCCCCAAATCACTAATGCGCGACTTTAGACAGTTGCGACGCTTCATTCAGGATTAAATTAAAATTGACGGTTTACATACTAATTTCTGCTTAAAATATGTAGCACTCGTATCGTTTTCTCCGTGAGTAAGTTGATTTCTCGCGGGAAATACCTACCGGAGTGGTTGCGCATAGATATTACGCATCTTTGTATATCGTTGTGTGGCCTATCCCAGCGGCGGGTCTTAAACTCGGCTATTCCAAATAATGTCAAGTAATCATGGATGAAAAATTGCCTTGGATTTTCTTTACGGCAGAAATATTATTTAATCTTGGTGCCATTTACTAGAGGAGACCCGCACACATTCTATTATAGTCCACTTTACATAGTGAGTTGCACTGTCATCAATGTGTGGCGCTTAAGCACTTTTTACTTTTAAAAGAAAGCCACGTTTAAAAGTAAGATCATAAAACACTTTTCTTTTATTTTACTGACACTGATTCAGATGACAAGCGGAAGATAAATGGTTCTCTTTCATTTGTATTCACTATTCAAAAGATTCCACAGATTATCAACGAACTCTGGCGATCCAAATAGAATAAACAAAGCAGATGTAGTTTGTGTGAGGGTACCATCGGCCCCCGACGACGACGGTGCGCTGCTCACACCACTAACTCAACGAGAAGCGCTACTCTCGTGACGTCATCACAACCACTGTCTCGAATGCCACCGCCGCTTCAACGATTGCCTAAACTGAACCCAACGTAGTCTACTGCTGAAAAAAAAAAGACTGTGAACATGAGAAAATAAGGAAATGTTATCTCTAAGCAAGACGCCATTTCTGAGTGCACTTGCTTTATCTCGGAAACCAAATCATTAATCTACGCCTTATCTATATTTCGGCGCAAATGTGTACACCTCACATCGTAAGTAATGAGACTTAGACCTCACACTTCTGAGTCTCGTTACTTGTTCCACCAGCTGTACCCCGGTGAGGGAGGGGGGAGGGGGGCAGCAAACAAATCGCAGCAAACAAGCGGAGAAGCTCACGCGATTTATAAATTCACCTGCCGCACGGAGCGGCGCGGCCGGGGGTCGGCGGATGTTTGATTAACAGCCCGGCGGCATGCGCGGGTAACATTGTTAATGCCACTTAGCGACGTTAAACTAAATATCCTGCCATCTTCTTGCCTTCTTTCATCTTGAAACCTATCATCTTCAAGTTCATTTACGCTTTTGTGAAGACTGCTACAGATTGAGAGCACTCCGTCGCTGCGGCCGAGCGGGCAGCGTCACGTTGTATTGTACGGGACGCAGCGGTAGGTACCGCGCACGTACCACTTGTATTGTGCCAGTAATTTGTTTAATCATGCGATGAATGGGTAGCGCGATGCTCACGTGATAGTTCATAATCACTGAACATAATTACACAGTAGTTACACAATATCTAAACGGGAAATTGATCGTTTTAGAGTTTGTGATATTGTGGTGTACCTACATACATACAACATGCTTTCGCATGTTGTATGTATGTAGGTACACCGAACGTACACATATCGAACATGCACACGTCGCTGTACGCTTTTCTAATGAGAGTTTGGTGTTACTTTAGTCACACTAAACTTTAGTGTGATCAGAAAGGGTCACAACGACAGAAAATACAGTAGAGTGGAGATCAACGTTTGGGGTATCAATCTCATAATGTTTTGTTTTCACGTAGCACCAAATAATGCCATTAAATGCGTCACTGGTCGCTGCCCGTCGGGCCCTGTGCGGCCCGCCCGGCCCGGCCCGTGCGGACCGGTGCGGCCCGGCGGCCGGCCTCGGTGTCATCGTTCCGTATCATATGTCGTCTGCCTTTACCTCTTTTCTGCTCCATTGAGTTGCACCATGAATCTGTTTCCCGTCATATACCCCCCCCGCTCCTCCCTGCCTCGGTCGCACACACTCTACTAGTATGTTTTACTCGTGTTTACACGTCCGTATTATTGTGTTTACGTCAATTTCCATACGGAATGTAGGTAATAAAGATATCTGCGTAACACCGTTAATATACGTACCAATATGCGCGACACTTACATGTGCGAGGCGCGCGCTCGCTGTAACGTCAAGAAACGTATGTGTTTCGTGGAAGGCTCCGGTTGGCTGCAAAGCCCGCGGGAGTTTCGTTAGCACTGAATACGATCGCGCTTCGACTTTGATGTAGGTTCCCCGTTTCTTACAGTTTTGACAGTAAAAAGGAGAAATATCAAAGAACTTTTTATCAAAAAGTTGTAGTTGAATATGTATAATTATGTATAGTGTATGCTTGTACCGGCTTGTACTGGTATGGCTTGTACCAGGCGGCTGCTGCCTGTTTGATAGTATACAGTGGAAAGTGTTGCTTGTATCGCTTACACGATACGGGTATTGTACTGGAACTGTAGGACATGCCGCGTCCCCACAGTGTCAATGTATCTGCGTACGTACTGTAGGGAGGGTAGCTCACTGATGTCGGGAAAGATACGCAAAAGCGCACGAATGCTATTATTTACGCGAATCATACTTTTAATTTAAAAAGTATTTGACGACTCTGTGCCTCCCCTATCACACAGCTCCTTTTTATATCCCAAATTATTCAAATCGAAGTTTGTCAACATTGTAACCAGTGAACTATAAGTACTATAACCCTTTATAGTAAAACCTCTACACTAGCTACACGTACTAATACGTGAATTTACTTATAGTGGAGCCAGAGCTCGAAGCGAACATTCCAATATTACCATGTATGGTTTAGCATCACAATAAAGTTCCGACTTCCGGCACGTCAGCCGGCTGATGCTCGCGTAACAATCGTTAATTGAAACTTCAATATCGGCGCAGCGGCAGCAGCGGGGCGGGGGGGGGGATCACAGTACGCACTGAGCGGTGCGGGACGCGGGGGGAGAGGCTCACAACTCACTCGCCGCCGACAAGAAAAGATTGATGACGATTAATCTTTCCCCAGATTTTAATCAATTCCGGCGCGTCCTCGACTCGCTGCGGCTGATTTAGCTTATTTCTGGCTGCTTTCGCTCGTCGGCCATGATTCTCAGCCAAGTCGGGATGTTACGATTTGTACAGATCATTGTTCTGTCGCGATGCTCGCGCCTGTCACAGCGGCAGATCTAGCTAGGGGGCGAGGCAACTGTAGCCCTATTATAAATCTTAAATGATGACAGATTTTAGATAAGACGACTTTGTGATTTTGGATTTCCAAACTAAAATAATTCCTGTATCTGCCTCTGTAATCCTCAATCTAACACTGTTATTCGTCACTCACACTAAAACTAAAACACTGTATAAGATCGCGTTCTGTCCGTCGGCAACATGATCACATTGATCATGCTAAAGCGTCAAGCTCAATAGCGCCTTGGCGCATCTCCTTGTTTTGATGGTGTGAGGGGTGTAAGTAGTGGCGGAGGTAACTTGTCGCTCGTCGTCGGCGCTTATTGTCTTCGAGTGACTCGCAAACTCGCGTTTGTCTGCAAGTCTGATATCGGTACGAAACACGCCGCGACCCCCGCGTCGCGTCGCCGCGCTTCTCAGTATTACTTGCGACTTCACGGTATTATACAGGGTGGCAGGTTAAACAGTGGAAATATTTTAAGGGGTCATTGTACTCATAATTATGAACAACTTTTACTATGGGACCAATCCTGAAATCGCGAAAAAAAAATCAGCTGTTCCATACATTTATGTTCACATAACTCATCAAAATGTATGGAACAGCTGATTTTTTTTTCACGATATCATGGTTGGTCCCATGGTAAAAGTTGTGCATAATTATGAGTACAATGACCCCTTAAAATATTTCCACTGTTTAACCTGCCACCCTGTATACAATCAGCACCAGAATTGCGTACACCACTCATAATCACAAGAGCTTTTATTTTGTAATGATTGGAAAATCCCTTCTTGTTGACGACAAAATTTTCCACAATGCATAATAGTAGATATATATTACCTAATGAATTGTTAAAGTGAAAGCTGTTGCGATTATGAGAGTGTTACGCAAAAGTGCTTATTCTCTTTAATGTTGCTAGTTGGTTTCATCTATATTTATTTCGAAAGGATGTTTTATGAATCAGTGAAATGAAAATTATATTGTAAAAAGCTTTTTTTCATATTCACAATTTCTTTGATCGTTTTCAATATAGGTAAATGGAGGTAAATATGGAGGCACGTTTCGTCAAACTTGTCAATCAATAGACGCACTTCATTTGTAAATCATTACTGTTCGTAAGTGCACACACGTGGCGTCTTGACAGAGGCTTATATTGCGAGAGCGTCTGTTTTCTTGCATTATAAAATACTGCAACGGTCAATAGGTACCATAATGACTACTAGTATATATCGTGTTAAATAGCTTGTTAATTTTTCGAAACCGAGTTATAATTCGATCTCATCATCTCATGCACGTTCATTATACAACATTAACTGATACTAATACGCATATCTACATGTAACTAATACGCATACACGTAACTAATACACACACATGTAACTAATACACACAACTTGGTAGCAAATTAAGTTATATTCTCGTAAGTGGTACACAGAGCGTTGTATTTACATCGAGCACACTGTTCTGCGGCAGTCATTACAGTTGGTCGCAGCGCGGCGGCAGGCGGCGGCAGGCGGCAGGCGGCGGCAGGCGGCGGGCGTGCCTCCCGGCTGCTCAGATGTTCAGTGCGATTAGTTCTAATATCAGATCATAGAAAAAAGGAGATATGCCATCATAGCAAATTAGTACGAGAACCACTGTCACCAATTCTAGAACAGTTTGCGACACAATTACAAGCGCTCCTTGGGAATATAAAGTCTCTATCTCCCACACAATAAGAATTCCGCATACCCTCAATCTAACACTGTTATTCGTCACTCAACACTAGCACTAAACTAAAACACTGTATTTACATCATCGATCTGTTCGGTCCGTCGCTAGCGTGTACTTTTTATCTATGGTCAAGTGATCATATTAAAGCGTCAAGCTTAATAGCGCCTTGGCACATCTCCCTTGTTTCTATGATCTGAGGTTCTAATGGCCAGTGTGAAGTTCACGGACACACATCGGACTGCGACAAGTCACCTCCAGAGAGCGGAACTTGGACACAAATCATCTGCGACTTATTTCGATGTCGAGATGTGAGCTCCCCGACTATCGCAGTCAGGGAGCTCACATCTTGATTGGGTAAAGTTATCGCAACACCATCACATTCCACATCAGTTTCCGTTTCGTGGTTATTTTTTCTAACCCCATACATTAACTTATTATAGCACCGAACAAGTTGTGTCGATGTTCCGTTCTGTCGAAATAAATACTTGTAGCAGTTCGGTCTTTTAATTTAATGTCCGTTGAATTTGAGAGTCCGACCTCTTAATCACTTCGGTAATTATTTTATTTAATAAAGATTACAATCTGGCAGTCACACCACACAGCTCACACACACACAGCTCACACACACACACACACACAGCAGGTCGTAGTTCACGTGCAAACGAAATGCTACGTAGAACAACAAGACACGTAAATAGTTTATTTCCGCGCGAGAGCGTTGTTTCAGATGTTTGTCACCAGTACCCCTATCATGAGTTTTTTTGACGTATAGTTTCGTTAACGTAAGCATATTTTGAATTTAAAATACAGCAGTTCTGGAACATTTTGAAAAAAAATTATACAATTTGCACATTTAAAAAAATACAGAGTAATTAATTAAGTACTTAATTTATGTAAATATTGTGTAACAAACGTGTATTTTCAATTCAAAATATGCTTACGTTAACGATACCTACTACACGTCAAAAAAACTCATGATACACACTCATGATATACAGTTCACCAGCGAGTGCCGCCGGCGAGGCGCAGCTGACACGTGCTGTGGACATCGCTGGCGGGACATCGCGACACCTGGCCGCCGCCGCCGCCGCCGCCGCCGCCGCCGCCGCCGCTCGCGTAGATGACACCAATTTAGGAACTGTGCTATTTTATATGATGGAGTAGAAACATATACTATTATAGTATTACAGCAAATCACATGACAGACTCTATTTTGCAATTACTGAAAGATTATGTCAAATGGTGCAGTACTGTGTTAATGCATTTCGAGTTGCAGAATAATTGACGACTTTTGTGGTGACATAAGCAGCTTCTGGACGACCACTTTACTCGCCTATTGATAGCATTCCGTATTAAATTACTACTCCATGTTTTTTATTTAGAGTAAAAAAAACGCTCAAGCAACTATCTACAAAAGTGTGTAGCCCGTAGCCGTACGTAGCATAATATTCATTGCAGCTCGTAGCCGCTACGCCGAGCGCTACGAGAGCAGATAGGTCGTAGACAAAGCGTAGGCAAGTGTTATAGAAAACATGCAAAGCTGCTTGATATTTGAGTGGGAATTCTTGTAGCAGACGAAAACGTTTTTATGAAAACATACCAACCATATTACAGATTCAGCTTGTGTTCAAGTAATATCGCTTGAATTACGTGTGCTATGAGAACCGATTTAATCGATTTTGTTATCGTGAAAACAAAATTATATTAGCGGAGTCGATGAAAAGAAAAAAAAAAACAGCACATTATCTATCGTTTTCGTACAAAATACACATCATTAGAATCGAAAAAAATATCCCTCTAAGAAGCGGGCTCGGGTGCGATTTCGTCCAAATTGGAGTGCTTTTTGTTGGATTATCCAAAAGGCCACGCGAGGCATTCCATATTTTATTCATGGACGTCGTTAAGAGTCATTACTTTATGTCTCTGAGGCCATTTTGTCTCTCCATTATCGACATAATTACATAATTTATGAACGGTTTTCGTAGAGAGCGGGAGGGGCGAGAGGTCGCGCGCCGCGGCCCGGGGCTCCCGGTCAAAGGGTTACGAACTTTAATCGACATCATAAAAATACCAGCTTGTCGTAGTGCGAGCACGAAGCGTCGATGGTGCGTTGGCGTGGCGTTAGCGACACGCCGCTCGCATTCGCATCACTCCGCCGGCGCGACGGACCTCACACGGCACGATCGGCGAACAGCGCGCGAACCTGCCCGACGCGCTCAATATCGTTTTCGTAAAATATTCAATAACCGTGGAATTATCTTGCGCTAGAAATACGACGCCTTTTATTATCAATAAGAATATTTTATAGCTAAATATACGAACGAAGCGTTTAGTTTATTGAGTATCGATTCACATTAAAATTCACGAGTTTTGAATATCGTTTAAATAAGTACATAATTATACATACATACATTATACGTACTGCATTGCTGTTTATATTGCATACTCCGAAGACACGACTGTTCTCACCAACAACACTTTCGTTTTGTTTCAATTCGATAATGTATGTCTTATATACGAATATAATATTATAGGTAATGTCGTCGTGTTCGTCGGCAGCACCTTAGGCAACACTTTCTCTCAATATTCTCACCGAAAGTTAATTTGCTGATGCAGAAAGGTTTGTGCAAAAACGCGTGCTCGCAATTTTGTCAGTATTTTATGATGATGTGAGGCGACACGAGGGGGACACCTCACACCTCGCGCCGCGGGGGTGGGGGGGGGGGGCTACACGCAGGATCTGTTTAGAGCCACGTCTGTGTTCTACGAATACTAACGACCAAGTTTGTGTTTATTATAAGAGGAATAATTATTGTAATATCAGTATAATAATATTATTTTCGAACTACCACTTAGGACACCAATCACAATCCGGTGCGTGTCTCCAATGCTTCATTATGAATGCGTTTTGTTACGAACATCCGACACTCGCACTCGCAGCACACAGTGGATCCGATACTCGCACTGGAGTTTCTGCACACAGCGGATGTATCGAGCTCGGCGCCTCTCGGGAGCGCGGCGCGCGGCGCTCCTTGCGAACCTGAAACATAAGCTCAAAGAGGGGTTTAGATTTGTTCCGTTTGTATCTATTCCGATAACACTTGCTGTTAGCTTGGGACTAGGCCTTTTGAACAAAATCGGTTACGTTCCTATTCTTAACATCAACAAAGAAAATATGGAGAGATTTCGAACTATTTCGTTATATCTGAACAATGTACGAGGTCACGTTAACGTCTCACTTTGACCACGGGGTCTCATCAGGAACAAAGTAACATTTGTTGAAATAACTCATAATAGATGTCGTTATATGTATCGATTTGTTATTGAAGTTTGTGTAAAATTGAGAACATGAAAAAATACATCATAAAAAATATTTGTTCAAATTTTGAAAAATGGTTTAATCACGGAAAAATGTATAGCCCGAAGATAGCCCGCGCTAAATCGGTCACATTTCTTTGTATGAGATGAGGCATCTGTACGTATAGTATTGTATTATCTGTGCTTTGACTTACATTGTTGTGTAAAGTGACGCCTGTCATCTCTGGCGGGTAGGTAATCTCTTCATAAATACGGTTTACTCTGCTGGTTTCGTTAAAATACCCTAATTAGATACTGTGTAGCCGATAATTGTACGCAAGACCATACGCTCAGCGGTCATGCTGAAGGTCAGGAATAACTTTGATATAAACACTACCCTTCCATGGCAGGTACTAAACTTCAAAGCTTGCCAATAGGCTGCCCCCCTATCACGTAGGGCCCACTGTTGTTAGCAACACGTTATACTACACGTCTACCAACTCCTTCGAGGAACAAGGCGTGATACCATGCTATGCATGCATGCTATAGCCTCAAATACTTAAGTAGTTCAACAAGTATTAACTATAAACAGCAATGGCGAGTGTTTCATTTTAATTTGGAGTATTTCAAAACATTGTTAATGTTTGTATTAGATTACCGCTGATCAAAGCAACGGGCCGGCGGGTCGCGGCTCGGCGTGGCTCGGGGGCGGCTCGGGCGCGGTCGGACGCTGTCGGGCGCTGTCGGGCAAATTGAATGACACGCCGCTCGCCGCTCTGCAGCGCATTTACTTTGTTCACACTCGAAAGTATTAACGCTGTTAGTGAAGCAAAGCAACTTATGTGGCTATTTAATAGAAATTTACTCATTTTACACTTGGCCGAGTGTTGTGCACAGGAATATAAATCCGCATCTGCCTGAAACATGTGATTAAATCCACTCTTCTCGTCGCCTGCACTCGCCCTGATCCCCAGCGACTCAAAGCAGCAGAACCAACAACTGTGAATAACGTGTGAAAACCTGCCGCCTGAACATTTGTCTCGCTTATGTTCGTAGACTACCTAAATAGGTTTTGTTTTTACTAATCTATTCGAAAACAGTGGATCCCGACTGCAATGTCTGACTGACCGTAAACTGTATTATTTGAACATTCAAATTAAATCCCAAACTACAGCATTGAGCTGCGCCGGTGTTAGGCGCGCGTGTTTCAAGCCGCTGCAGTTTGTCGGTGTCGGTACATTTTTGCTCGTGTTTGTTCTACTCACACGTTTTATTGTTGGCGGTGTAAGGTAAACACAACCAACCATTTGCGCAGCCGTAACAGCTAGCTAGTCTACCGAAAAGACACCAGCCAAACGACTGACTGTGAATCACGTGTATAAAACTAACGCCCTGGGGTTTTACAATCACTTGTCGAGAACGCGCCAGGTGTGTAATGTGAGGTCAGCGACATCGGTGCGGCATACAAATACGTATGTAATATAATGTCCAAGACAGATTAAGATCTTTTCAGTTCCATGTGAGCGTGGTGCAGCTCGTTACGTGAGCGCGGCGCTCGCCTCATATCGCAGGAAGTGGCTCTAAATGCGGCCTGCGCTTGTACTACTGTTCGGATTTATTGCAGGCGTAGCTCAAGCCCCACCCGTTGGAGATATATACATTTTATCTCGGACTGAGATTTCTCGAAGTAATTTCGGTGGCGAACGGTTTATTCGATTACCGCGGCCGTCAGTAAGTAACCGTGTTAGCTGGTGCTAATGCGGCAGGACACGGGCTGCCCGCGCGCACACGCGGGGCGAGGCGCGGCGCGTCACACCGGGCCTTTATGTAGCGCATCATAATTACATCAGTTTTAAACGTGCTACAGTACGAAAACATACCTTTCTGACAATTGTTTAACTAATAGTGATTTGTTTTTGTTAATGTACCAAGGTACAGCTAGCGACATAAATAAGCAAAAATTTCAATATTTTATTTTAATGTTTCATTTGTTACTTTTAGGGTTCTGTTAGTTCCCCAAATAGCCAAGGGGCAAAGTAGAACACTTACATATTTAATTCATTATGTCCGTCCGTAAGTTACAGCCGTTTTACTTGAAGATTATTGGACCAACCTGCACTATATCGTGAATATTTAGTAAGTAGGGTTTATGGAAACGCGATACAGGCTTGTAGTGATACTAGAAAAATATTTAAAAGCAAATACAAGTTTGTAGTACCTACTCGATAGACCGACACACTTTCAACGAGTTAAGTACGTTAATAAATTTGTGAAATATCTGCTAGTTTCAGTTAAACTGAAATGTTAACCAATTATAATCGCTGATTGTACTCCGAAGTTAGTGAGTTTAGTCGCAAGGAAATGTGCCGTTTTGATGCTCTGCCAATTCCCGAACGAAGAAAAGCGAAAGTTACGCGTATTCATACGAGTTACGTCCCGGGAGCGACAGACTGTGCCGAGCAAACGACGATATCGTACAGTACCTACTTATGCAAAACAGAACGTACCTACTACCTACCATGAAGCATATGTAAACCTACACTCGTAAGCGGAGTTTAGTACGAAGAAATAAACAATAGTGGGTCCTCGTAACATCTACACATTACGATGACAAATAGCTCGGCGACCAGCCAGGGCGCTATGGTACTTAATGCCAATCACGGAGCTAATTTGCGGAGCGTTCGGTATGCGGCGCGCAGATTGTGGCTTATTACCCGACTGCGAGACGCAAAGGAGGGTAATGTGTTTATCAGTCTATGTATGTATGTATGTATGTATGTATGTATGTATGTATGTATGTATGTATGTATGTATGTATGTATGTATGTATGTATGTATGTATGTATGTATGTATGTTTGTTTCTATGTGGCGTTCTAGAGACCAAATGCGTAGGCCGATTTTGATAATTCTTACGTCAATCGATTCGTCTTAACCTTGCGAGTGTCACTAAAGACATAACAGTAATCAAAATTCACCACAGCGACAACCAGACGCCATATTGTCAAAATGAAAAAAAAAAAAGTTGATGAACTATGTCAAGTGGGGTGTCGTTGAATAGGTATTTTAAAATCATCTTTAGGTTTCTTTTATCATTTTTCATTTTAAATAATAGTTTAGGATATATAACGATTTAAAGTTGTTCAACAAAGCAATCATTCTCGCTAATTCTTACTTATCCTTAAAACCTATCATGTGGGGTATCAAAATGAAGGGCTCGAAAAGAAGATTACGAAAACATACATTAAAAACTAAAAAGTGAAAAATAAAAATAGTAAATTAAAAATTAAATAAAAAAACCCGACTGCCAAAACACAACTTGGGAGAAATCACAGAATGCAATCGGTGTTTTTTGCGATCTTTCCAAAGCATTTGATTGCGTACACCATGATACGCTAATTCGTAAACTCCACCATTATGGTGTACAAAATGCAGCACTTGGCGTGATTAAATCTTATATGCAACATAGAGTTCAATGCGTCGACATTAATGGCTCGAAATCTTCTGGATTACCGGTTCAATTAGGCGTGCCTCAAGGATCAATTTTAGGTCCCTTTTTGTTCCTAATTTACATTAACGATTTGCCGTACTATTTAAAAAACATTTGCGACGTTGTACTGTTCGCAGATGATACCTCACTCATATTCAAGGTAGACAGAAAACGAGAAAATTTTGACGATGTGAATAGTGCACTCTCAAAAGTTACGCATTGGTTTACTATAAATAACCTAGTACTGAATGCTAAAAAAACAAAATGTATTAAATTCACGATGCCCAATGTAAAAAACCTTGGACCCAATATTGTACTCAATGGTGAGTCGCTTAAGGCTGTTGACTCAACAGTATTTCTAGGTATAACAATAGATAAGAAGCTACAGTGGGGCGCACATGTAGAGTGCCTCGCAGGAAAGCTCAGCTCTGCTGCTTACGCAGTTCGTAAAGTTAGACAACTGACTGACGTGGACACTGCTCGCTTAGTTTACTTTAGTTACTTTCATAGCGTCATGTCTTACGGGATTCTATTGTGGGGCAAGGCCGCAGATATTGAAAGTATTTTCATTCTCCAGAAGCGAGCTGTTCGAGCTATATATCAGTTAGGTGCAAGAGTTTCCCTTAGAGACCGTTTCAAAGAGATTGACATTTTGACAGTTACATCTCAATTTATTTTTGCTAACATAATATATATAAGGCAAAATATAAATCTTTATACTAAAAATAGTGACGTACATAATCTCAATACTAGAAATAAGCATAAATTATGTGTTCCTTATCATCGATTGCACAAGGTACATGATTCATTTTTGGGGCTCGGTATACGCATTTATAATAAACTTCCTCTTTACTTATTGGAACTCCCGTTTTCTGCTTTCAAAATTAAAATCAAGGCTATCCTAGTTAAAAAGGCATACTATACGTTAAAGGAATACTTCGACGATAGAAATTGTTGGTCGCTGTGATGGGCACAAGATGACTCTGAATTTGATGTTTGAATTTATAAATATTTTACACCTTGACATTCAGTATACTGGTTTACAATGTTTAATGTTGACATAATGTATTGTTCTCTATTTCTTCTCTTTTTTACGAAGAGTTCATGTAACAGTGTGATGCAATTAACTAGTGACCTCGGACAGTTTTATTAGTTCTTTAATTTTTCCTCTTGTCAGCAGGTTCGTCATGCTCCCTTAGACGTCATTGCTTGCGGTGGCGTCATTGGTCGGGTCACCCCCTTCCCTTTAAAATGGCGAGGGAGGTGATGGCTGGTCTCTGCGTCATACTCGTGAACGGGTGCTGCTTGTGGTGACTGGTCGTCTTGTTGACTGAGCTCAGTTAATTTAACATACCTAGTACATTGTTGAATTATCGAGCCCCTGGTCCTAGATTATCATGCATTACATTTGACTGCCAAATAAAATTTATTTGTCTTTAAACTGCCCTTGTAGCCTGGCACACGGCCTTCATTACCGATTAATAATAATTTATCATAAAGCATTTTGTTGTGCGCACTTATATCTCTCTTCTTATAGATTTCTTTGATTAGGTATATTGACGGGTGTCAGGTTACATCATTATTTCTTTACTGTTAAGTATATACTTAATTATTATTTTTTTTGTTGTTTTAAATCTCAGTTTTACTGTTTTGTTTTATATAACTTTTACATAAAAGTAATTGACAGACAGAATTGTGTTGCTGCGGAGTTTGTTGCGCCGTTTCTTCTTCGCAGCTAAAACACTAGGAAGCGGTGAAGGGCGGGCGTTTTTGGGGGCTGTCTTATGTATATTTTGACGTTCAAAAAGTGCTAATTGACTTTAGCCCAGTTTGAATAAATGTCTTTTGAATTTGAATTTGAATTTGAACAACTAAAAAGTTCAAAACAAGAGCACTTTTCAAGCAGTCTGATGCAGTTGGTGGCATGAAATCTAAGATTTAACACAAATAATTGCCACCAACTGCATCAGACTGCTTGAAAAGTGCTCTTGTTTTGAACTTTTTAGTTGTGTTTTGGCAGTCGGGTTTTTTTATTTAATTTTTTTTTGCGATATCTTGTTCAAAAACCAATCAACGTTTGACCCGCTCGTCATTTAAATGAGTATTACGCGACGCGGACGGCCCTCCATCTACATTCAAATTGGGGATCAAACAAAAATCGTGTCCTTACGGAAGCGCGGGCCGCGGTGCGGGCGCGGGGCGCGGCGCGGGGGGGGGGGGGAGCTGTCGCCGGAATATTGGGCTGTCCCCTCGCCGCGATTTATTGCAGTGCTCTGTCCGCGCGTCTCCAGCGCGTCAAGAGCGCGCTTCATGCTGGAAATTCAATTTCGTTTTCCTTTTGTTTACAACAGTTGATACATCCTTTGTAATGATTCTCTTTTCCTTGAACATATTTTCACCAACTAAAATATGTACGAGGAAATTCCTCAGTACATATTTATGTTGGAATTATTTTTCCGTCGCAGGAAATTGCGAAGGACATAAAAGAAATAGTTGTTTGTTCGAGCGTAGCACAGCGTTTAGACGAGTCTCATATTTCACAGTATTACTGGTTACCGCGCGGCGGTCGCGGTCTCTTCCTGTGATCGCTCGCCGCCATTAGTGGGGTCCTCCTTCACATAAAAACTGCGGCGTCGTTTGCTTGTGTAAGTACCGGCTCCGAAGGTAATCGAAGTAAAGGAGCACTTTGCATTAGGCCGCCGCCCGCCGGCCGGCGCAGTTCGCAGGGCTGCCACGCACGAGGGAATACTCTCGCTACTTTAATTATTATTATTCTGTATGTAGCATGAGAAATTATTAATTTTCTGCTATAATTGGTATGCTAGTACCCGTAGCGTGTGGAAGGTCCAAGGAGGATTCAATAAACTCCACCAGTGGGTATCCAAATTATAAAGCACACACGGGTTTCCATCCGTCAACGTCTCGTGAATGTGAGTGGAGACAAGGTTCTCATTAAAACAAAGAGAGGGTAACTATTTTAAGTCAAAGGTCCAGGCGGGCAGTAGTGTCCGGGAGATACTACGTGGGGGCTTCCGTATCATGGGAAATGTGAGTATGAAGAAAGTTGATATCAAACATTAGTCACAATGGCTTTGTAGTTGGGTCGCCCGTGGCAGCCCTACGAGGCAGTGTCGCTCGTTAATCGCGCGACAGCTCGTTACCGCTGATTGGCTGGCAGTCGTTGACGTCGCCGCGCCGCAGCGCGCCGGGCGCGTGCGCAGCTTGCCGTGGGCCCCGCACTAATGACCGCACTCACGGGTGCACGCCCGCCGACAAATCACGTCACTTTTATTTGTTGCTGAAGATTTGTTAAAGTAACGACGTCACTTTAATTACGGGAGTACACATGAACAATATTAAATGTAAGAAATTAATAAATGAAGTGCTTCTAATATTTTTACATGACTGCCCAAAAGAGAAGTGTTATTGTTGGGGATTTATATTGATTTTCAAGTGAATAAAAAGCTTCCGATGGATTTAGCGTGTATTCCAATTCACAAAACAGGAGAACAAGGGAATGAAAAAGTAAAAGTCACCGGAAGTTCGGAACAAAACAAATCACACATCATGCAGGTATATATCCGGCCCAATAAACAATAGACAGCTGACATACGTAACAGAACGGTCCAATCAGAGGACGAGCATCATGGTCGTCGAACCAATCGCTCGCAACGTTTCTCCTCACTCCGCTACAGAGACCAGCCAATGCGCAGATGACATTTGTGATCAAACAGATTACAATGAAATTAATAAAAACAATGCATCCTACGCAATGCAATGAATTGCCGCCATGCGTGGCTATTATCTATATTTGATCAGGCGCTTTGCAATAATTAAACTTAATAAAAACTAACTATTCTAAACATCCCCCCGGGCGTTGAGAGATCTTCTCTCAACCAGAATCTTCTGTATGCGATATCGGTAGAGGGCATATCTTGCTGAACGCTCGCTTAACCACTCCACTGGTCGTCTTAATATCAGCGACACGGCTGATTCCATCTCGTCCTGGATAAACTGCCATAACTCGTCCCAATCGCCATTTGAGAGGAGGAAGATTGTCATCCTTAATAAGCACGAGAGTGTCCTTTTGTAAAGGTTCAGTACCAGATCGCCATTTCACTCGCTGCTGTAGTTCTGAGACGTACTCTTTACTCCATCTGGTCCAGAAGTGTTGTCGTAGCTTTTCGATTTTCTGAAATCTGGTCAAGTAAGTGAGGGGACGGTTTTCGAGATTTGGCGTTGGCAATGCTGTAAGTGGCCGTCCTATTATGAAGTGGCCAGGCGTAAGCGGCGACAAATCGCAGGGATCTGATGAAAGTGGTGTGAGTGGGCGAGAATTCAGTAGGGCTTCAATTTGAACAAGCACAGTGTTCAGTTCTTCGAATGTCAGATTACAATTGCCCAGTACTCTTTTTAAATGATATTTGGTAGATTTGATACCGGCCTCCCAAAGGCCTCCGAAGTGAGGAGCATGAGGAGGGATAAAATGGAAGTTTATTCCTTCATTAGCAAATTCACTGGATAACGAATTGCAGTTACTACGTATGAACTTGCCAATTTCGTTATATGCTCCAACAAACGAGGTCCCATTATCAGAGTAGATGTGTTTAGGCTTTCCTCTTCTCGAAACGAATCTACGAAGAACCGATAAAAAATTGTTACTTGTTAAATCACCTGCCAATTCGATATGTACGGCTTTAGTCGTAAAACATACAAAAAGAACAATATAAACTTTAGTGAGACGACAACCACGTCCTTGTCTACTTGCTGACATAATGGGTCCAGCATAATCGACGCCAACCGTTTCAAAGGGGAAGCCCCCGGGGCTCAAACGCTGCTGTGGCAAATCACCCATTACAGGAGAGACTATCTGTCCTTTCATGCGACAGCATAAAATGCATTTACGATAAACTGATTTAGCTAAACATTTACCTCCAATCGGCCAATAATATTCTCGAATAGATGCCAGCAACAATTGCGGCCCTGCGTGCATTAATTGTTTGTGCATAGATTCAAATAATAATTTTGTAACAAATTGTGTGGACTGTAATAATAACGGATGTTTTTTCTCATAAGAAAATTGTGAATTTTCGAGACGACCTCCAACACGCATTAATTTGTGGTCATCTAGAAATACCTTAAATTTAATCAACGGACTCTTTGTAGGCAAATCTTTCTTATTTAATAAAAGAGTATACTCCGGAAAAGAATCCCTTTGCGAGAGCCTTATAATAAACCATAATGACTGCCTTAATTCATCTGTGCTCAGAAATTGATGTACAGGTGGTTGTTTTTTAACATGAATGTTAATAAATCTCAAAGCATATGCCACTGATCGTATAAGCTTAGTAAAATTTGAAAACCTATCAAATTCCACAACTGGTCGTGGATTGGTGGGTGTAACCAGTAAAGAAACTTCAGTTCGAACTTCTGGAAGTTCCTTTGATACAACTGGATTACTAGGCCACCTTGAGACATCGAATCTCAGAAAGTCAGGGCCCGACCACCATAAATCTAAAGATTGTAAAAGACTTACATCTATTCCGCGTGATATATGATCAGCTGGATTTAAATTTGTAGGTACATGCCTCCAAGCGCATGCTGGTGTCTTGTCCATTATCTCTGCAACCCGGTTGCGGACAAAAGGCTGTAATTTACTTGGTATCATCTTAAGCCAGCCCAATACAACTGTCGAGTCTGTCCAAAAGGTGATACCTTTGACCTGAGCTCGGAGAGCATAGATCACCTTTTCGTAAAGACGAACACCAACCAATACCGCGCACAGCTCCAGCCTTGGTATTGTCGTCGGTTTAATAGGAGCTACTCGGCTCTTGGCTGTAAGTAAACGGACCAAAACATTATCATCATTATCTTTACTTCGTACATATATACATGCACCATATGCTATTTGTGATGCATCACAAAATATGTGCAAGTCTATAGTATTATATGAATTACACAATACAATACGTGGAATACGTAATTCATTTAACATTGATAAGTTATGTATTACATTGGACCATAACTTTAATATATCTGATGGCAACTGATCGTCCCATCCTAATTTATGCACCCAAAGTTTTTGCATTAGAGTTTTCATAGTAATAATGCAAGGAGCTAATAGACCCAACGGATCAAAAATCTGAGAAATAGTAGAAAGTATCCTGCGTTTCGTCATTGTGTTAGAAATATCGGGATTAATTGAGAAACACAATACATCAGTCTCAGTATTCCAGCTGAGACCTAAAGTTTTACAGGGTTCCATTGAACCAATGTTTAAACTCAATGAAGAGTGTTCTGTGTCAGACACTACATGAAAATTGTTAGATTTCCACTTACGTAAGGGCATTCCAGCTGAGGCCAGTTCTGCTGTTACCTTATGACGTATATCAAGGACATCTTCAATTGTATCTCCCCCTGATAGCAAATCGTCTATATAAAAATCATGTTTTATTATAGCAGCAATTTTACTGTTCGTGCACTCAAGCCCTAATTGTCTTAAACACCTAGTAGCAAGATACGGAGCGCTGGCGGTACCATACGTGACCGTATTCAACTGGTAGGCCACCATAGGCTTGGAAGGGTCATCCCGCCATAGGATCTGCTGTAGATGCCTGTCATCTGGATGTACTAGTACCTGGCGGTACATCTTCTCTACATCTGCGGAAATAACATATTTATATTTCCTAAATCGAAGAAGAATTGACACCAAATCATCTTGTACAGTAGGTCCTATCATTTGTAAATGATTAAATGATACTCCAGAGGTAGTGGGACTACTGGCATTAAACACTACCCTGAGTTTAGTAGTTAAACTACTTTCCCGTACCACACCATGGTGAGGAATAAAATATGCAACCTTACTTGGATCAGGTACACATTTAGACATATGTTGCAACTCAACATATTCTTTCATAAAATCACAATAACGTTCCTTAAATAATGGTTGACTCTTAAACCTGCGCTCTAAAGAAAGCAAACAGTGTTTTGCTCTTTGCATAGAATCACCTAAGTTATCTTGTGATTGTTTTAACGGTATCCTTACACAAAAACGGCCATCTTTAAGGCGCGTTGTATTCTGTGTGAAGTGTTCTTCACACATTTTTTCTTCTCGTGAATATACTGATGACTGATGGCCAACTTCCTCGAGTTGCCAAAAACGCATTAAAAGGTTTTGAATATCATCAGTACTCGAGCTATCCTGAATAACATTAGTTTTGTTATGATCAACGTTTACAAAGTTACTAAGTATAGGAATCGAATATGGCACTTGGCCACTATTCAGAATAGGGCCTGAAACTATCCAACCAAGTCTAGTTTCAAATAGCACCGGTTTACTGAGACCTAAACTTATTTTTTCTGTACCCAATAAATCCCAGAAAACATCTGCACCTATAAGTAGATCGACAGGGGATGGGGTATAAAAGTGTGCGTCAGCTAAGCACAAATTACTCGGAATATTGAACTCATTAAGATTCAATTGACGAGAAGGAACTTCATCAGTAATGGAAGGTAAGACAAAACAGTAAATATTTGTAGTAAAGTTTTCGTTTAATGACGTTATCGGAACGCAACACATTTTACCTATTAGTGACTTAGAATTATTTATACCCATCAGTGACTCATTAACTTTAATTGTGGGTAAATTTAATAAATTACATAATTTTTCTGTAATAAAGCACGATGTACTACCACTGTCCAGAATGGCACGACCAAGATGTGCACGGTTGTTACCATCATACAACTTTATTAATGATGTGGCTAAAAGAACTTCACCTTTATTTTGCACATTTGTAATGACTTGTGCTGACAATGAAACGTTGCTTACAGGCAATTGTTCAGCAGACATACTGGTAGTGTTATCGCGGTCACCACTAGAAGTAGATCGTTTAATTGTTGACTTAGCCTTAGCATCTGTAACATGAACAAGTGTGTTGTGCTTGCGCTTACACACCTTGCACCCAATTGATTTACAGTGGTTCGCATAGTGGCCTGTGCGGAAGCAATTGAAACATATTTTATATTGTGGTAGTAACTCTAACCTCTGTTCATTACTAAGTCCAAGAAATTGTGAACAATTACTAAGGTTATGTTCACCTTGACATTTTGGGCATGATTTAGGAGAATTAGAACCACAATTAGGCCGACTAGTTGACGTATTGGTTACAGATACCATGCTTCTATGTTTATTATTAGTTTTAGGATTAGAAGTATTATTACTGTGATTATTTTGGGACCTTTCAATAGTTTCCAGTAAGTCGGAACGATTTCGCAAAAAATTAAGGAATATGTCTAATGTTATTGACTTATCTTTATCTACACAACCCTTAAATTCTTCCCATTCACGAAAGGTTTTGAAGTCCAATTTATTTGTAACTAATTGAATTAAGATTGTGTCCCAATGTTTTGTTGGTTCTCCTAATGATTCCAATGAACGCAAGTTCTTGTTTACCATATCAATTATATGTTTTAAATTAACAGATGACTCCCTTTTAATTGGCTCGATGGTTATTAATGCATTAACATGATTTTGTATTAAAAGCCGCTTATTGTCAAAACGTTCACATAATATTTTCCATGCGACAGGATAGTTGATCGCAGAAAACTCTATAGATTGTATTACCACAGCAGCTGAATCACCGAGAGAAGCCCTAAGGTAATGGAATTTATTGACATCATCCATTTCATCATTATCATGTATCAAACTAGAGAACGTGTCGCGGAACTCCAACCATTTCTCATAAGAACCACAGAATTTTGGCAGTTGTATGGTAGGTAATTTAACAAGCCTGCGATTACGCATCCGTGATGAACAATTATCACTTACTAAAAGATCATCCGCAGTTGATTTCACGTTACGTGTAAGTAAAGTTTGAGCCTTTGAAAAGATTTTATAATATGTGGATTCAAACTCATCTCGCTCTGGAAGTTGACTACTAATGTCACTGGCTAAACACTCTAATCCCAATTGAACCTCGTCATATTGTGCAAATAAATTTTCCAGCTTACCTAAACGCAGCTGCAATTCGCTAACCTGTGACGGATTTAGCGAATCCTCCAATTCATTAAAATAATTACAGAACGCTGTCAGACGTCCTTTGTAACTTGCCCTTCTTTTAATTAGCTCCTTCTCCTTGTCAGTCATTTTGAGAGGCAGATATCAAACTGAAATACAGTAGTACAAATAAATATCTTATAAATACCTCACAATAATTACCTGGAATACAAGTTAAGTACAATATAGTAATAATCTACCTAAAAGATTGTTTGATACCAACATACATTAAACTAAAACTCAACTAAAGAATTATGAACAATCAATAAATTAATGCCTTTTGGCTTAATGTTCTAATGGTACAATTATTTAATTACTAAACAATAGTTACCTAGTTCCTGCTGTGTTTTAAATAATGCAATCAGATTACTGCAAATAAAATAATTATCCAGTTTTAACAATCTAAGTACATAAAATAGGTAGTTACTAACCTTAACAATTTTACAACGGAAACCTAAGCGAAATATTTACCTTACAACAAACCTAATTCAGAGTACTGGGTACTTATTACCAATTTATAGTTACTGAACACTGTATTCAGCCTTATCCAGGTATCCAATATCTCCAAAATAACTTTGTTTGCCACGCCGAAGTTCAAGTTGACCTTTGGACCTCGTACCGAGCGTCTTCAACAATGGCGTAATGGCCAATATTCGCAAATCTTGTAATTTCAATAGAAATCCGTAGTATTTCTTACTGTCGCTGATTTATGTTCAATCTTCATTTAAATCCGGGTCGTTAGGACCATGTTGGGGATTTATATTGATTTTCAAGTGAATAAAAAGCTTCCGATGGATTTAGCGTGTATTCCAATTCACAAAACAGGAGAACAAGGGAATGAAAAAGTAAAAGTCACCGGAAGTTCGGAACAAAACAAATCACACATCATGCAGGTATATATCCGGCCCAATAAACAATAGACAGCTGACATACGTAACAGAACGGTCCAATCAGAGGACGAGCATCATGGTCGTCGAACCAATCGCTCGCAACGTTTCTCCTCACTCCGCTACAGAGACCAGCCAATGCGCAGATGACATTTGTGATCAAACAGATTACAATGAAATTAATAAAAACAATGCATCCTACGCAATGCAATGAATTGCCGCCATGCGTGGCTATTATCTATATTTGATCAGGCGCTTTGCAATAATTAAACTTAATAAAAACTAACTATTCTAAACAGTTATGTTTTCAACGTTCATGTATGTATGTGCTTGTGTGAGTTTCTTTGTTTTCCCATAATTTAAACGTCTGAACCGATTTAAATGTATGTGGTATAAAATATGGTAGCTATGGTAAGAACATAAATTAATACCATACATGAAAACAAAAAATCAGAGGTGTATGTGATCACTGCCTAGAAGTTGATGAGTAAATTCCAAAAAAAATATAAAAAGAGTTTTCGACAGTGCCGTGAAAAAGTTAAGGTGAATAAAAAATATAAATGACGTATAAATTCAAATACAATTTATTATTTAAAAAAATATAGATTACGACTGTCTAAATTTTAGGAAAAATATACAACATTATTATTGAAAATCCAGTCATTCACTAAAACTATTCATTGAAACGCTTGTAAGCCACTTGATAAAAAGTCTTTCAAAGAACTAAATCGCTTTATAAAGAAATCTTATATTGACTAAGATTTCTGCGGCGACTTTCATCTTCTTGTACACGTTATTGCTTTCCTAAAAAACTTAGGTCATCTTGTATGGCATGTTAATCTTGTTGGAAATAACGTTTTATCAAAGGCGAATCCAAGAGTTATTTTTTGGGGGGTTAAGAGGTAAAAATCAAAACACTCAATCACTAATCTAGTCTCTTAGAAATTAAGATTTTGGGACCTTCAGCCCCTCTCCCATCCCCTCCGGATCCACTACTGCCTTTTATCATTAAAAGATATGAATTAAATAAAAGAAATAATCCTACTAATATTATAAACGTGACAGTGTTTGTTACACTTTCACGCAAAAACTACTGAACGGATTTTGATGAAACTTTACAGTAATATAGCTTATACATCAGAATAACACATAGGCTACTTTTTATCCCAAAAACGCGGGCGAAGCCACGGGCAGAAGCTAGTTTAAAATATATAAAGGTCTCCGACTGGGATGAAAATTTGGTTATCTATTTTCCTTTTTTGGGCACAATGGCGCATTAATTGCACAGTAAAGAATTTTCTCAGTACCTACCTAATACCTTCTTCGCATTCAACACGTGACTAACACAACTTGTTTTTCATTTTTCGACATGGCAGGCGTGTTTTATATTTTTCTTATTTGTTTTTATTAAAGTTTACTGCTATATAATACATATTACTGGTATTCCCCCAAAGCTAAATATACTTTTAACTATAATAGTAATTATTATTTTAAGTGTTCGGTAGGAGTCCGCGTTTGGAGTTTGGAATATTGCTGTTTTGCTTTCCTAAATAACTGGAATATTTTCTACGGGGAAAAGAAAAAGAAAACCTCTTCCGTTACCAACCGTCCCCGTCGGCATATTGTCATAACGTAGTCAACACGAAGTCATCCTATTATCGACTGCGTGCTTCACTACAACTTTGTTTCACGAACCTTTTCTGGAGACTGCTTTTGCCGTCAGAAGTAATAAATAAGCACCTATGTGAGATTTTATTGATGTACCACAATAACATATTTACGTGTGGAATACGCAGTCCGCCAACAAAACGCTGTGATCGTATTATCAGCGCGCAGCGGTACGCGACAAACGTCTGTATATCTAAATGTAAATCTGAATATCAGATCGTGTGAAGAGGCGCTCGGCAGTGTCGGGGGCGCTCGATACCCAGCTGCGGATGGGGAATAATGACATCCGCAGCTTTGATATGATTGCGTTACAAACAGCTGCATGCAGCAATGTACTGATGTGAGATAGAGCTTATGACACATTTAAATATAGTGAGCGCAGTCTTTGTTACAATCCGTTCGACAGAGAATGTGACGGTGAGTTTCTCCCTCGAACGTTCACAAACAAATTGGCAGTTCTCACGGTGACATCACGCGGTGTGTCAGCACAGAAGACAGGCTGATGACGCAGTGCCGACGTGGTGTAGCCATAAACTTAATAAAGGCATATTATTCATAACATAGGTAGCTGTTTATTGTTGCGGTATAGCGCAGTCGTCTCTAACTACACACACAGCCGGTCGACTGGTTGGGTTCATCAGGTCTGGTCCGAGGTCAAGGAAGATTTCGCGAGGAGTTCCGTCGTCTGCCGCAAACATGCGACGAAAGTAAAGCAAGAGCACAGCATCGGACGTTCTGCGACACTATGTAAATGAACCCCCCGCCCCCGCCCCGCCGCCCCTCACCCACCCCCGCCCGCTGTCGTCTTAATACAGCCTAATTGCAGACACAAAACGACTTGGAAATGGACTACAGATAGCGAAAATAAACAGTCGCCGGCGAAAACAAACTACTGCAGCATGACGAAGGCTTTTATTAAAGCGTTGCTTGTGTCGGATGAGACACACCATGTTATAGTTCACGCCGTGGTACAAAGATTACTGAATATCGTAGACAACACAACGAATATTATTTATTTCAGAGCCCATTCCGAGTAGCAGCCAACTCAGTAAGAGTAAAATGTGAGGCAGACACAAACGGTCTTTGAATTATGAAGCGAAATTGCTGCTTTAAATCAGCCAGCCAGTCTAGAACAGTTTAAACGTCTGATATGTACCGAGAGTAAAATTGCAGTCGTATAAGAGATTCAAGTGCAGGCGCGCGGCCGATGTACACAATAAGAAAACCGTAGTAAACAAATACGTACAGAAGGTCAACATCACGACACAACACACCAGCGAGCAGCCGCGTGCAAGCCTTCGAGAATGTTCTGCTTTATCACAGAGCTATTTGTTTTATTACCACGTCATAATAGTGGGCCATCTGGTTACACAATGTGCTGTTAGCGTGGCAACCTCCTCTACCTACCAACATTGGTCCGCGCCGCCTGCTCCACACTCTCCCGTCACATTCCGATTTGCTACCACTTATTTTCCTCCTCTAATATCATACAGCATCGATTTCACAGAATTGGTGCAACCATTCCAACTCATAAACTAGGTTAGAGCATTTTTATTGTAGCCGAACGTACTGCCAGATTTATTTTGGCCGAAATTCGTCGAATTTCTCAACAATCGCTTTATATAGCCATTGTAAATGTTCGATTTCAGAATTCTCATAGAAAAATACCGAAAATATGTCGATTGCTTATGACAGCAGGCTAGAACTTCGCGATAGCTGGCTACTGAAGGATCCGGAGTCAACTAGTCCCAGCGGCTGAACTCACTGGAAAATTGCATTTTACTGTGTCAACGTTTTAGGAAGCGTGCAGGGGTGGCGCGGGGCGCGCGGGGGTGGGGCGGACGACGCTCGCCGACGCCTCTGCAGATCGCCGCCGCTGACCCACATACCCAGTTTTTAACGTCTTTGCATGGACCCTCCCGCGGCCGCACACGTACTGGACGTGCCCACCTTGCAGTCGTATCCTTAATGATATCGGCTGCTTCTTGTCCCCCTCTCTGAGCTCACACCAATCTGGGAATTAAAAAAACCGACCAAGTGTATCGACCCGCGTCTTTGTGACGACCACGCACAGTATAGGGTTCCGTAGCAAGTAGTACCTATTTCAGTTTTACAACCGCAACAATTAAATATTTTACTACACGCCTTTACGGTGCCTGAACAGTTCAAATAAATTGGTAGAGTTTACAGAAATCTAAATCATTACCTTATTATTTAAATTTCTGTGGGTGTGCCAGGTAGACAAATGGGCGGAAAAACGGACAAGCGGACAGACGGACATGATGAAAATAGGTAGGAAAGTTGGTAGTGGGTTTCTAGTTTTACTACAGAACCCTAGAAAAATGATGATATGCAATAGACTCATTATTATATTATTGGTGCTAATTAATTAAGCACTATTCATAAATTGCATGATGTTGTGTATGTCGTGTCGTTACACTGGATATAACTTATGCAAAGCGTGCGATACGCGGCGTACATCACGCCGTATCGCCATATCAGCATACTATATTATATACTTCGCTACCTACCTATGTGCCGATCTGAACCACGCTCTGTTCTCAGAACGAAACTAATGTTTCCGGATATTTTGACGAGAGTCCGCGAGACTCGTCTGCTGTCCCAAATCTGTGCGGAACTTAATTCCGAGTGAAATTCGTCGACAGTGTGGACAATACCTGCCATGTTGTGTTCTCTGGAGCACTCGCCCGCACCACGCCGTGCCGCATCGCACCGCGCCGTACCGTACCGCACCGCACCGCACCGCACCGCACCGCACCGCACCGCTTCCTGCGTGTGAATTCTCGTTCAATAATACTTGTATCGTTTATTTTGCACTCCGCACAAACTTCGCCAACTCCCAAAACGTATCAAATACTGGAAAACATCGAACAAGATGGAAGATTACACAAAGTTTTACAAAGTTCGTCAGAGCCCGGTTACGGCCAAGTATTTACTTATTGTTACTTGTTTTTATTACGTTTGGTTATTACAGGCGTTTCGAGTTTTCAAGAGATTGTTTGTGTCTATTCAGCGTTGGATTTATTAAGTTACAGCCCGAGGGATTAGATAGAAATCATCGTTACGAATAATAATAATTGACTATAATTACCTCCAGGTCCAGTGTGTTTTATGATCAACGTGAAAACCACCTATACATACTCGTACAGTGACGTATGACTACGTGAACAATAAAACCGGCGGAGAGTCGTCAGCCGCGGCCCGCGGGTGATTAGGGGCCCGTACCGTAAAAGTCAAGCAACATCCTTTAACGGACGACTGTAAGAGTTCCGCATGCTTCTTTTGTGACGGAACGAAGAATTTATAAACATAAACAGATTGTTTGAGAACTGTTTTCTTTGTTAGGACGAAGTGGCTCGGCTGATACATTTCCGTTTTATTACTTTTCATTGTGCGGTTGGATCTGGAGCTGACGTATGTTCCTCTTCAACCTCAGATCAGAACATTCAGAGCGGTGATACGGCGGCGGCTGAATACAGGGACTCTATATCTGTAATGTGGGTTGAACGTTGATACGGACGCGTCCGGGCGCGCTCGGACTGTCCGGCCGGCCGGATTAGTGCCGCCGTCCGCGCCGATAGTCGCGATTATGGTAATGCGTTTCTGACTGCCAAACCATTTCGTAATTGTGTGATTGTTGTGTAGTAGCCCGCAGCGCGCCGCCGGACGAACACTCACTGTCACCTAGTGTACCGCACGAACGCCAGTAACGTGAAGCTTTCTATTGTTTACCCTGGGATGGGAATTTATAATGTGACATGGAAGCAACGCTCTTGTTAGTTCACATTAATAGGAAACGAAATGATTAGGCTGAAGATATATAACTACTTACTACAAATATTCTCATAATAGTGGATAATGTGTAACACCTAATGGACGCTCTGCTGACTACAATTAGGGTGCATTAAAATAGCCTTCATGAACGGCTCTGAGGCTCTGAGGTCGAACGTGCAGGAACAAGCTCCCTGTTGTGCCTGTTTTTGTTGGTAAAGACGGTTCGGTCTAAAATTTAGAGCAGATTAGAGAAATAGCCACAAAAGCTGGAAAATGGTGGCTGTAAAATCAGCAGAACCTACACTGAATATAATTTTCAGCGATTGCGGCGCTCGCTCCAGTTTTGTTGGATGACGCGCTGAAATAGACCATAATATGCGAACAGAACGAATACAGTGTCATGGATGATGAGATATAAGTATTTTGTACTACTGTAGGTACTTAGTAACTTATTATTTTTATCACGTTAAGCTGGATTACGATCATGGTTTATGATCGTTTTAAAAGTTCTTTTTCACCCAATGAAAGTCACGGCTGCAACACCGTGTTCTTTATGGCTTCATTCTATTTTAGTGTTTTAATATACGAAACGACGCGACGTCGGAACGACCGGCCGGCACTCCGGACACACAATACAGTCGAGTTGCTCACTGTTCATCATCACTCAAACTCGGTTTTAATAAATGTCTACAAAAAATTTATGAATCAAACGGTTATTGTGCGCAAATTACATCGCCATTATTTCCTGCGGTCTACGGGGTGAAAGAGCGGGGGTGTTGGCATGTGTGGTGGTGTGCGGGGATGGGCAGGGGGGTGGGGGTGCGGTCGTCAATCAAGCAGAGCTGCGCGTGCGATGACCGTGTAGTACCTACGTAATACACGCGGAGCTACCGGGCTGCGGATTGATGACCCGCGCCATTAACCGTTTTTATGTAGTGATAAAAGTACATTAAGCGAAAAGTTGTTCAACGTACGCCGCATCGCGCGCCACACGGGGCTGCGTCACACAGTCCACGGCTGCAGAAGGTCTACTCGGTACGACGCGGCAACACTCTGTCATGTAGTGGCGCTGAAGCTGAACCTAACCAATTAATAGCATATCACTGAAACGCTTCAATCAAGGAGCAGTAGTTCGACTCGATCCTGTTTGCTTCTATCATAGCGATGTGTGTCAAGTTTGTTATTGCAGTGACCTTCTGCGCTGGCGTGTTGTTTGGTAGAACGAGTAAAGTAGCAGTTTATGTAGGTGGGCTTCCAAACATTTGTCGCGGTTATTTATGACGGAGGGAGACTCGATCTTGGGATCGAATGATCCGAGCTCCGCTTGCCTCGTCCTTTACTCTTAAATCTCATTGTCTCCACTGTAAGTTGGTATAAACGTACTTATGTGAGTCGTTCAAGAGACAACTTTATATGTTGTCAGCGCTGCATGTGAGGCGCACTGAATCCTAGATGGATCTCGCGCTTGTGAGCTGCGGCCACGCAGCTGGCGACGTGCTGTTGTCATAAAAGTATAATTAAGATGTAGTCGCCCCGTGGAGAGCACACGTGTACCTGCGTGGCCCAGCTCGCCCTGACCCCCGAGGGTTACTGCGGCAGGGCTTGTGATGCGGCGGCAATGTGATGCGGTGGCAGTGTGATGCAGCGGCAATGTGATGCGGCGGCACTGATGCGGTGGCATTCTGATGCGGCGGCACTGTGATATGGGGGCACTGTGATGCAGTGGTCCTGTGATGCCAGCAAGAGATAGCTACTATACTATACAGTCGTATAGTGCAGTGTTTCACTGCCATTGCTGTGGATAATAAGTTAACGCTTGATTTTTGGCTGTTGAATTGTGTAATACAGTGATGCACATAGTTGAAACACACCATAGTTGAAACAACTTTAGTTGAAATTATACGTAACCCTGTAATGCAGCCCGCTGAGCTAAGAGTTCCATACGTTCAGTTAGTTTGAATAGAAGCGTGGTTGGCTGAGACTGTCTCAGGATTGATGAGCGTCACCAGGAGCAGGGGAGGTGAGGGCCGGCTGGCGGGAGCGCGGGCGAGGTGACAGTGATCCGTTACTCGACGAGTTTTGTAATTATTCGGTGGCAGCGCGCCGCGCTCGCCGGCCGCGCGCCCTCATTGTCGCTCTAATGGAATTATGCTTTCATGAGACTATATTTGCTTGCCTTTGTCGGAGACAGGCGTCGGCGACGGGCGGCAGCGCCGAGCGACTCCGCCATACATATTTGATTGCGTTTCTTTAGACGTTATTTCACAGTTATAGAGTTATTCCATTTATTAACCCGTTGACAATATTGCGAATTGCGACTTTTCTTTGTTAAAATTTTCTTACATTTTTGCTTTTTAAATTGTACTGCACTGGTGTTTCTTTTAATGGAATAATATGCTGAAATACTAACAACACAGCGGTCTTGCAATATTTATTCATGAGAGCGGTCTGTCGTGACCAGCGGGACACTGATAACTTTTTTTCCAATTAAACGGTTTCTTTGCACTTTTAAGACACATTGAGTAATTGTAACGTAATTAAGTACTACTTTCTCAACAAGTGTAAGAACACTAAAAGTAACTTCCATTGGGCCAGATCAGGCGGTTGCAAACCGTGTAGATGGAGCATTAACCACGCTGTTGTGCACGCGCCCACGCGCGCGGTGCTGGGCGCGCTCGGCCGCGGCGCGCACTACATCACACATACATTATGCACGCCGAGGTCCTCCGAAGCGACTCCGAGTGCCACGCAGTAATATTTCTAAACAAAAAGACTTTTTGCGTAGAATTTTAATCAAGCATAAGGCGCACCGTCTAAGTGGGTACGGTAAAACGTAAATTCTTTATGAACCGGCGGTTGTTGTTTCTTTACGATTATTACCTCCAGCTTTGTGTATTTTATTCCGACTAATGTTTTGTATAATTCCGTCTGTTTACAGCAATGTGCGGGCTATTATATTCTCAGTAAAAACCTGGGGTGAACAAGGGTAGGTATATTGTAGATACACAATAGGTTTGTAAATTAGTTTTGCGTGAACAAAGTTTGACGGTCACACACAAATAAGTGCTACATTTAATATTTATGTATAAGTAGGTAGGTATACACGCTGAGAGCGCATGTGCGAGTGCTCGGCCAGTGGGCTTTGTGTAAGGAATACGCTAATTCCTTACACAATGGCCGCTGACCAAACACGGCCGCGATTCCACTAAGCTTATAGTTTCGAGAGTGGATTCGTTTTCCGCTCCGGTTTTGTTCCTGGCTTCCACTCTTTGTGTTTGTGTGGCACCAAGCAACTTTAATAAAAATGACTAGATAAATATAGCGTTCTTAATTTTTTACTGACTTTAAAGGAGGAGGTTCTGAATTCATAATGTTGGAAACATAAGGTGTTGTCCTATCGTTTTTTAACCGACTTCCAAAAAGGAGGAGGTTCTGCATTCGGTTGGTTTTTTTTTTTTTTTTTTTAATGTATGTACACCGATTGCTCCGTGATTTCTGAGCCGATTTACGTGATTCTTTTTTCATATGGTAGATAAACCTCGCGCGGTGGTCCCATATCAATTTTATTAACTTTGGTTGAGTAGATTTTTAACCAGGTGTAATAAACGGTATTTTTGGTGTATCTCGATGACATCATGACGATGATGAAAAAGTGATATTGTGTAGGTACATGAATTCCTGAACGCAATCGATCTCGATATTATGCATACATAACATCACGCCGATATTTCCCGCAAGGTTAGACAGAGGTGTATAGTACACACAATTTTTTCATGCTTAAGTCGCATTTGATAGAAGGCTAGGGAGCGAGCCTATTTCTATTACAAACTGAAAAACACTGTTTTTAGGGTTCCGTAGTAAAACTAGGAACCCTTATAGTTTCGTCATGTCCGTCTGTCTGTCCGTCTGTCCGTCTGTCACACCCTCGTCAAATCTACAGTTCATAACCAATTTGTATCAAACTTCGTAGGTAGATGTCTTTTATAAGCCGCCATTAAGGCCTATAGTGAAATTAAGAAAAATAAAATTATTAGGGGGGGCTCCCATACATGAAACTGAGGGATGAAAAAAAATATTTTCGCGCACCCCACCATGTGGGGTATCGTTGGATAGGTCTTTGAAAATAACATGAAGGTTTCTAAATACCTTTTTTATTTAAGTGCATATTGAGTGAACTAGGAGCTCCCAAAGTCGTTAACAATGTGTCCCCCCCCGTGTAATTTTCCAACCGCGCTATTTTCTAATCGAGCTTATAGTACTTAATAAATACTTTCGATTGAAATTAGTTTGAACAAGATACGTCAGTAAATTTTTGTAATATTTGAGTTTGACAACCGTAAAAATAATAATATTTCATAATAATATTATGAAATACAAACTTGTATTTGCGGTCGGAACACTGAAATACTTCTTGCTACGGAACCCTACATTGTGCGTGGTCCGACACGCTCTTGCCCGGTTTTTGTTTACTGAAATGCTCTCATCCACCAACATCTATGAATATAAGTACCTATTTAAATTCGTGGAAGTAATCGATCTCGGTAAAAGTACATAAATGATCAAAGTCGCTCTGTCCATGATTTTATGGTACTTTATTGTAATAAATTAACAACAACAAAAATGGTTACACTACACTAAAAAGATAAAAATAAAAACAGGTTTAAAAAAAACCGACTTCCAAAAACTACACTAAAAACTATGAAATAAAAATGTTAAACTTCCATAAATAAAAATCTAAATGTATATTGAAGTCGGCGGGGCCTAAGCATAAATATAGGAATGAAAGGAAATTTTAATTTGTCGAGGCGCAAAGCAAGCTGCACGTTCGCTGCACACACTGCGCACGTTCTTCCTGTTCAAAGGCTGAGAGGTAAAAACCTGAAGAAGAGGCCCCGCCGACTTCAATATACATTTAGATTTTTATTTATGGAAGTTTAACATTTTTATTTCATAGTTTTTAGTGTAGTTTTTGGAAGTCGGTTTTTTTTAAACCTGTTTTATCTTGCAACACCCTAGCAGGGTCTTGTACTCTTTAGAGTAGTCCAACGTGGTCTATATCTAATCGTGGTCTATGCATATAATTATATCTGTGTGTATCACTGCGTGTATTGTGCAATAATTTTTTTATTGAATGTGTCCGGGCACATCAATTATAACATTCCATTTAATAGGCGGTTTTACTTTCATTATTAAATAAAATTCTGAGCGTCATTGAGTGTGAGCGCGCAACGTTCCCTCGTGCACTGTGCACTGTGTACACACTACTGAGCTTACTGTCCTCGCAAACTGTTCAATGATACGTGTACAATTGTACTTAACCGCGTTACGGTACATGTCCGAGTCTGCAGCATTACATACAAGCTACTTTTTGCTCGCCGTGCGCTCGGCTCGTGTCTGTGTATCAGTGTGTCGGTGTTTCTGTGTGTCCGTGTCGCGCAGACATCGCCGCGCGCCTCGCGCCCGCCAGCGACGGCAGGAAATGGAAAATTGTGTGATTAAAAAAACAGGTTTAAAAAAAACCGACTTCCAAAAACTACACTAAAAACTATGAAATAAAAATGTTAAACTTCCATAAATAAAAATCTAAATGTATATTGAAGTCGGCGGGGCCTTTTTTTCAGGTTTTTACCTCTCAGCCTTTGAACAGGAAGAACGTGCGCAGTGTGTGCAGCGAACGTGCAGCTTGCTTTGCGCCTCCACATATTAAAGTTTCCTTTCATTCCTATATTTATGCTAGGCCCCGCCGACTTCAATATACATTTAGATTTTTATTTATGGAAGTTTAACATTTTTATTTCATAGTTTTTAGTGTAGTTTTTGGAAGTCGGTTTTTTTTAAACCTGTTTTTATTTTTATCTTTTTAGTGTAGTGTAACCATTTTTGTTGTTGTTAATTTATTACAATAAAGTACCATAAAATCATGGACAGAGCGACTTTGATCATTTATGTACTTTTACCGAGATCGATTACTTCCACGAATTTAAATAGGTAGGTACTTATATGTATTCATAGATGTTGGTGGATGAGAGCATTTCAGTAAACAAGAACCGGGCAAGAGCGTGTCGGACCACGCACAGTGTAGGGTTCCGTAGCAAGGAGTATTTCAGTGTTCCGACCGCAAATACAAGTTTGTATTTCATAATATTATTATGAAATATTATTATTTTTATGGTTGTCAAACTCAAATATTTCAAAAATTTATTGACGTATCTTGTTCAATCCAATTTCAATCGAAAGTATTTATTAAGTGCTATAAGCTTGATTTTTTTCAGATTTTTCGATAGCGCGGTTGGAAAATTACAGGGGGGGGGGGACATTGTTAACGACTTTGGGAGCTCCTAGTTCACTCAATATGCACTTAAATAAAAAAGGTATTTAGAAACCTTCATGTTATTTTCAAAGACCTATCCAACGATACCCCACACGGTGGGGTGCGCGAAAATATTTTTATCATCCCTCAGTTTCATGTATGGGAGCCCCCCCTAATAATTTTATTTTTCGTAATTTCACTTTGCCTTAATGGCGGCTTATAAAAGACATCTACCTACGAAATTTGATACAAATTGGTTATGAACTGTAGATTTGACGAGGGTGTGACAGACGGACAGACGGACAGACAGACGGACAGACAGACGGACATGACGAAACTATAAGGGTTCCTAGTTTTACTACAGAACCCTAAAAACAGTGTTTTTTCAGTTTGTAATAGCAATAGGCTCGCTCTCTTAGCCTTCTATCAAATGCGACTTAAGCATAAAAAAAATGGTGTGTACTATACACCTCTGTCTAACCTTGCGGGAAATATCGGCGTGATGTTATGTATGCATAATATCGAGATCGATTGCGTTCAGGAATTTATGTACCTACACAATATCAGTTTTTCATCATCGTCATGATGTCATCGAGATACACCAAAAATACCGTTTATTAAACCTGGTTAAAAATCTACTCAACCAAAGTTAATAAAATTTATATGGGACCACCGCGCGAGGTTTATCTACCATATGAAAAAAGAATCACGTAAATCGGCTCAGAAATCACGGAGTAATCGGTGTACATACATTAAAAAAAAAAAAAAAAAACCAACCGAATGCAGAACCTCCTCCTTTTTGGAAGTCGGTTAAAAAGAAACGTAATGGAAGAACGAGGTTTATTCTAGGTAATTGTATTTCCATTTGACATGAGTGGGCACGGGCACACTCTCGCAGCAACACGTACGAGTATTGTATGTAATTGTGCAAGCAATTAACTGAACACTGTCCTCGGGCGTGGCGGGTAGGTGCGTGGCAACGTGTCCACATACCTACGTACTGATATAATTTCTTAATTCCGCGGTGTTGGCGCGCCTCCAACAAATAAAATCTTTATGCTGGCGGCAGCATGTAGCAGCACGGAGCAGCGCGGGCCGACGCGCGGGGAACGTCGGCTATGTGGAATGCTGACGGCTAGGAGCGCCGTTATCGCGCACCCTTTAATAAGGACGCTCCGAGTATTCGTGACGATATGTACCTCTATAAGCGATGCCACGATACCACACTTAATTGCTTGGAATGTGGAGCTCCTCCCCTGTGCGGTCGGCCTCCACCGCTCCTGTGCGCTCACGACGCGCTGTGACGTTTGCTCCAGTTCCACAACGGACTCGATATCATTAGCTGGCAGTGGTACAATACAATACGCAGCACATCTGATGTGTGCCGCTGGCTATTGTCACTGTCCCTAGTTTACTCGAGACTGATAAAATGATCGCTTTTCCTTACTTAACATTAACGTCGGTGTATAAGGGAGAAGGGGTTGCCCCTTCAATTCCGCACAGCCCTGTAAAGCGCATACCACACAGGTCACTCTTCCACCGACTCATAATTTATGGAAATTAAAAATGTCTCCTACCCAGGAATAGCTTTATAGATATACTAGACTTTTGCCCGCGACTCCGTCTGCGTGGACTACAATAAATTAACTATTTGAAATGACTTCCCTAGTCCAGTGTATGGTACTAGGGAGAGGTCAAGCTGTATCTTTGGTTTCTTCCATCGGAATTAGATGAAATGTGGCTTAGATTTTAAGTCAGAGCCCAAGCTATCGAACTGTGAAGATCACATTAAAACCCGTACAGCACTTTTTGCGTGATACGCGCACAAACAGACAAGAATTAAAAAATAATATTTTTGGGCATAGGCATTGGCATATTACGTCCCAGTACCTTATCCCGACTGTTTGTTCTGGAAATATCTTCAATGTACAGACACGGCTTTTTTCCAGTTTTTACAATTTCATTCTTGTTTGCTGGATGTGTGGATGTGTTCTAAATAAATAAACTCACAAAGTAGTAGCAACGCGGGCACAACACTATTAAATTGTACCGCTATGCGCCGCGCGCGAACTATGCACAACTCTGTTCGGCCGACATCACCGTGGACGGGCGCACGTGACACGTCCACTCGCCAGTACTATTACATAGGAAACCAGAGCCCGCGCCCACGCTACCATTACTCGCCGACTTTCCATTGTATACGAAAGCGTTTTATTGGACATCCCAAGAACCAGAACACAATTGTCACTGCGCACCACAAAAGGGTTGTGAAGGGAGTTTGGGAGGAAAAAGGCAAGAGAAGGGCCTAAACTACCTAATCGACAACGTATTATTTAATCGTTCGTCTGTCGCAGTTGACAGACACAATTGATTTCGACCGGAATGAGGCGGATTTTTCAAATGCGACGGACGGAGGGTTATTTGAATTAAATTACGTTACTTAATAATGATCAATGTAATACAATATTTATTACAAAACAATATTATAATTATAGCGCTTCGTTGTGGAGCTATCTTAAGCTCCTGGTATACGTCAAAGTGGTATTTCCATATCGTCAATTCACACTTCCTTGATCTACTCAAGATGAGGCAGTGCGAATGTGGTCAGTGGCACTGTGCGACGGACGTAGTCCAGCAACAGTCGGCCTTTCCAAACGCATGCCTAGATTACATGATTTACATGTCTCGCTAAATACTTAACGTGAGGTATTCCACGGGGTTCTTCAGTCAATAGGAAATAACTACCACTAGCGTTTGGTTGAGTTGTGTTCTGTTAAGCAATTACATGTTAGCTTTGCAGCCCGAATTGATCCGTATGATTTGCAAGCCTATAGTAGGTATTATACCTACGGTTCAGCTTTCCTTATTATAAACAATACTAGCTTCCGCCCGCGGCTTCGCCCGCGTTTTTCGGGATAAAAGGTGTGTTTTTCTAGACTATAATCTATCTGTGTGCCAAATTTCATCCAAATCCGTCCAGCCGTTTCAGCGTGAAGAAGTAACAAACATACACACACACCCACACACACACACACACGCACAAACTTTCGCATTTATAATATTAGTGTGATGACTCAGCCTGGGATAAATAGTTACAGCCAAATACCCACCCGCACGCTCACCCGCACGCTCACCCTCAGACACACAAATTCACACGCTTACGATCCACACTTTTATTATATTAATCTAATCTAGTCTTAATAACCAAGTCTCCTATTAATATTTTAAATCACCTAGTTTATATCATTATGCCTTTTTTGTAGAATACCTAGATTTATGGCCTTCTTGGAACAAAGTTCCTTAACGCGGCTTGCAGAAGGAGTTGACTGGTAGACATCGTCACGTAATTTAAAAAAGCGTTATGCTTCCTCTATAAGTCTCTGACCATTACCCGTCGAGACGCCAGAGCGGAAGGTCACGTTGGAAAATAATACGCGTAGGTACCGTGTAAAAAATGGGTGATAAAAAAACGTCCATATGAGTATATTATTGGAATTTCGTTCCGGACGGCAGGCGGTCCCCGACCGCACACGTTTCTTTTGTAACATTTCTTATGTGTTTCTAAGGATCTCCTTTGGGGCGTGTTAACTGGTTATCAGATGTGGCACTTGTATTGTACGTCGCGCTCGGAGTTTAGTCCTATTTTTTTAAAGTTTGTTAAGGACACTGTTGGGTCCTGGTAAATGTTATTCAGCTGCGGTATTTGCATTGCAAGAAGCGCTTGGAGATATCATTTCGTTCTTAGAATTTGTTAAAATATTGCAGTTTTAGACAACTGAAATATTTGATGTGTTTCTAAGTTGCCCGATATTGTGGGACGTTTTATAAAATAAAATATTTTGTTAATAAATAGGAGGTACGTGACATACTATCTTCTTGTATTTTAAAAGATTTTTTTCACAAATAAGTTGTAAATATTTAATTTCAGTTTGTTCTCGGGACATTACAAAGGAAATTCCTTAAAATGATGTAATTTCCCGGCGCGTGGAGTTAGGCGGCGCGCGCCGGCGGCGACTAAATTAAAAAACAAATCACATCATTATTTTTTTAACGGACAATTTGATACAGGAGTTGGATATTTGTTTCTACCCCACGGCGGCGGCACGAGCGAGACACTCACTAATATATCACAGTTAAGATTATTTGTTTTCAACAGGCTTGCAACGTTTCAAAAGCTATCCAACAAGTCCAACAACTCACCCTGTATAAAGTCTCCTAGCGGTAAGATTAGAAAATAATGTCTACAGAAATCTATATCCAGGTATATTAATATTATAAGCAGGTAAAGTTTGATTTGTAAGTTTGTATGTATGTAATCTCCGGAAATCCGATTTTGAAAAACTTAATATAACAATGTTTTAATATGGAGGATAATATCTGTGGTCACATGCCGCCCTGTTGGGCCGGCTCGGATCAGTCGGGCCAGATAAGTATCAGGCGTATTGCGACCACAGCTATACCCAGGATATTCAAATGTTGATTTATTAAATTTTTCACAACACTTATAATTTCAGGCTACCAGACAGAAATATTTTTTTGTTTCACGTTTTTCAGTTCGATTTTTGTCGTAGTTTTTCATGTAGTGGTCCAACCTATGTAAAATATACAATGATTTTTAGTTAATTCAAACTGCAATGGCAGCCGGGGGTTCCTCGTAGACATTCGACGTAATAGAAAAATAAAAATAGAAAAGAAAAAATGTTCAGGTTAAAACTCCATTAAGTATCATTCTACAATCATTTTTTTGGAACAAATTGAATGATATCACAAAGGAGATCATTCAATTTGTACCCAATTAATGCTGGAGTCTGTACAGTCGTACATTTCTGATTAAAATAAAAGAAGTGGCCTCAACGACTGGAACAAGAAACCGCGCGGTGAACCGCAAATATTGCTGTGCAAACTAAACCGTACGGCTTTTATTGAAGTCGGACTTTTTGTGAGTAGCAAATCGTCGGCAGTGATATGCGGTTTCGTTCCATTCGGCATTCGGCTCATCGATTGCTCTATTTTAGAGTTAGGAGCGTTCGGCGCACGACGGCGCTCTCTGCGCACGGCGGCGGCGGCGGCGCTAGGCGCGCTCCGACAAAAGGCGGATCTGAATGACAATGTACTAGAGCTCGCGATGCGGGCCCGCGACGGAGCGATGCGGCCGCACCGACTATTTAGAAGCATTACTTAGTATACGCTCGGAACACACCCTCAAATATAGTTTGCCTCAACGCACGCACTTTCTCGAATCTATTTCCATGTACAATAATTGTAGGTATATACATAGGTCTTATTAAAAAACATTAACGGCCGTACCACAAAAAAATAAACATCTGTTCAACACACGTTCAACACGAATGCTACCAAAAATAATAGGCAATTGTTTTAGCACTAACTTGTCCAAAACAAGTGTGTATTATTTTTGGTAGCATTCGCGTTTAACGTGTGTCTATATTTTTTGTGGTAAGGCCGTAACTGTTTGAAGTTATACATAAACGTACATACATATTGACTGCTAGCGACCCGCCCCGACTTCGCACGGATAGCAGTAAGTATCTACGGCTGCGAGACATGATATCCGCTAGACCACTTTTAGAATTTTTATATTATGTAATAATGATTATGTGTAATTTTAATTAATTTTAATTAATGGATCAAACATAATTTATATTTTTCCTGATAAATAAATAAAAAAAAAAATAGATGAGGAGGGCTCAAAAATACATCAACATTCAAAATGTAATAGGACTTACAAATATTTATATCTTTTGAACCCTGCAAGATACCCTTGAGTTGTTTCGGAGCCTATTTGAGGCAGACAGACAAAAATTCTAAAAACGGTAATTTAGGAGGCATCGTATAAATAGCAGTTTTCTTACTTACTTTAATTTTGCCATTCATTTGGAAATCACAGACAAACACTTCCATTTTATTTATTTATTAAACAGTATTCCATTTATCTCTATAATCATTTAGTCGTAAATTAAGCTGTCATTCAATGCAATCGTCATCAAGTTTTTGTATTTTCATACTGATACCGACAGGTAACTGCTTTGAAACAACTGTGCGATGTAGTGGAGCTGGTCGGACGTCAGCGAGTTGCCTCCGTGCGGCTAGCAATGTGCTGTCACGAGCCGGTGCATGCCGCGTCAGCCGCCGGCGCGCCGCGTCGCGTCGCGTCGCCGACGCTGCACGCTCGCTCGGACTGACGAGCCACGCGCGGCGTGACGATACCTTCGCTGCTTTTAAAAACCAATCCTGTTAAACTTGTATTTCAATCGAAAGCTTTCGAACTAGTTATTGAAGCATCTCCTCTAACTCGCACACACCGGTGAGCTCCACGTCAATCACAAAATAAAATAAGTTTATAATATTTCCGTCCTCGCCAAACAACCTAATTTTCTGAAAACAATTATAAATATTACTCGCTGAAATATTGTTTAAACTGCTCCTCCCCCGAACGACTGGGACCACACGAGCACACCAAGCATTTACATAGAGATTGCTTCATCGAGACCGCGCCAATCTTTGTAGTATTATAAATTACAGTGTTTGCATAAATATCAATTATCGGGTCGCAGGTGACGCGAACGGCGAGCGGCGCCGGAGTGTGCTCAACCCTTTATGTAAAACAAATTGAACAATGTTATACATAACTCAGGCGAGACAGTCCCGCGCCGCACCGCAACGTAGCACGCCGCACCGCACCGTGTTATGTCGTGCCGCGCCTTGCTACACCTTGTCACCGGTCACCGCGGCTCGATACATCCGCTTGAGGAATCAATTCCGCAGTTAAACAACGCAGTGTTTGCCGACGATGGAAGGAACGATCATTTCGTTTGAAATTCATTTGGAGCACGTTACAACCGAGCCGTGACGACAGCCGTTCCAATTGCGTGCTCCGAATACCGGCCGGATGCCGTCCACTGTCCGTGCGGCGCCGGAATGTGTGGTGCACGCCAGCGCCGCGGCCGGTGTTGACTACCTATGACACAGTATTTGTTTCAATCATCCGTGTTGGCACAGCTGCCGCGCGCCGCCGCGACAGATGAGTGGCGAGGGGCGCGCGCCGGCACCGCTGCACCGGCGTGACCGATATGAAACAGATGAGCGCGCGCTTGTCCTGTGTGTGCATTGTTTGTCGTTCAGATTGTATTGTTCACAGTGTTTGCTTTGAGCGGGGGCACCAAACATTTGACGTCACACACGGTTCACACGCGCTGCAGTCCGCAGCCTGTCTGGAGTGGCAACTATTGTAAGATAAGTATATTATTACTACCATTTACAGTTAAAAATGTTCAAACATAAGATTTTCTTGTATAAAACAAACTAAAAACAACAGAGCTCTGTATGTAGGTATCCATGCAGCAACCGAACACAAATGTAGGTATGTGTATCAGGAGAGTAGATCGGCGCGCGCGGGAGATGGTCGTACATTAGCCAACGTCGGCGGTTGATCCGGCGCGCCATTAGCATGCAGGGCGAGCGCCTGCGACGTGACCGCGACCTGCACGCCGTGCATCTGCAAATAACGTCGATTACTCTCTGTAGAGCTAGCAGCCTCATGTATCCGATACACAGCTCAGTCTGAACTAATGTGATGCTTAGCGCATCGGATACCGTGCTACGGTGACATAATCGCGTAGCGGCGAAGTCTGCTACGTCGTAGCAGCGCGTAGTCACTTGTTCTGGCAGGTCATAGGTTCAGTAAGTCAACTTGAAAATGTAATTAATTGTTTAATGTGTATTAATTGTTTCTAAACCAAACACATGAAATGTCTAATGCTACCAAGCTTTATAAAACTAAATGTTGGCCTCTAATTATATCTTTATAATAGTTATTTTTGTACTGTATTTGCTGGTTTAGGAGCAGTAAGGGCCAGTCCTACAGTCTTCGGATTGGCATTGCTAGATAATTCTTTAGAAATTATCTGTCAAATAAGTAAAACGGAACTTATCCAGCGGTGGTGACCCCGGCCGAATTGAGAACATCCTCCTTTTTGTGAAGTCGGTTAAAAAAGGTTAAATCGAACATTCTTCATCCATCATTATATAAGGACACCCTGAACACAGCCGGTACCTGAAGAACAAGTTTGTTTTAAGACTTCCAAAGTACTTTAATGACATTTAGTTATTTAATGTGGCGCAGTTAGCGGCGAGCGGTTCAGTACATCACGTAACAATACACACAGAAGGACCGCGCGCAGTGCGGGCCGCGGAGCGCGGCAGTCTGCGACTCCTGCGTTATTATTGTAGAAGCTATACTACTGTAAAGTTTCATCAAAATCCGTTAAGTAGTTTTTGCGTGAAAGAGTAACAAACATCCAAAACACAACCTCACAGACTTTCGCGTTTATAATATTAGTAGGATCGGGTCATATGGGCAAGCGACCCTACGCCGTGTACCGGTGGATTTGTATTTCTTGATACGCTGCTGGTTCTCTGAGCAGAAGACGCGTGTACAAGTATTCGTGGACATTCACGTGACCCGTCACTGTGCCCGGTCTAGAGCTAAGCGCAGGTGTTCTGTTGTTGCACACAGCGCGCTGCACAGTGTACACTTCCTCGTGTACCGGCGCTTTGTGTGTTGTACCGCAGGCGAACACAATCTAGCCAACTATTTTGAATCTAATCACAATAAAATCCTTTGACAATAATAATAATTAAGGGGCGTGAAACGGCCATAAAATATTCCTGTAAACGCAGTCGACTGGTTCTATGTGAGTTCGAGCTGGGAGAGTAGTGGGCGTGTAGGCGCGTGCCGCCTGTCCCACTAATGGCTCGTCTCACAAAGGTTTTCAGTTCGAGCCCTTTACGTGGATCGATTAGCTCCCTGGAGGGCTTGGCGTATCGCCGATAATGTGTTTGTGTGACCTTTCTGCTTCAACTGAACAGTCGGCTGAGTCGGCGACAGTGTCGGCCTGTCGCATTAGCGTCACGCCGCGTGTCGCGTCACGCCGCCTGTCGCGTCACGCCGCCTCCGATGGGAAATTTGCACCTAAAAGCAACGGACAGTTTTATTAAAATGGCTTACAGTTAGGCGGCGCCGCTCTTTAGAGCTCAGTGGCGTTTGAACGATCGATGAATAAACATCGAAGAGGATTTGAAAGCTATTTTCTTTATCGACAAAGAGCCTGACTGGCAATTCAATTTGATATTCCTCCTATAACATTGACATAGATATGTAATATAACCCAAGTTACCTACTTTTGCTCATTCTCAACACGTGTGACACCTTAACTTACCTACCCTTAAACTGACAATAAGTCTGGATCAGTTATTGAACACCTTGAACACCTCTCTGAATTACGAAAATGCTATCAGCTTCACATGTGTGACCTAGTGCTACTAGGCTGGGGTTAATGATCGACGGTGAGTGCTTGAGCCACGGTATAATAAGTTACTACGCCGCACTTGTTCGTAAGTTCTTCTGAGTAAGACGTCTTCCGTCGTGCCATCTGCTCTGCTCCTCTCTGTCACTACAACACAAACACCTATAGCACAAGTTTCAACGTTTTACTTTATTTTAACTTGATTTATTAACGTTTTCATGAAAATTGTGTGAGTGGGACCCTTTGAGGGGACGCTTTTACGAGTTACACTTTTATGAGAAAATGTAACGCTGTAAATTTTAATATCCTTGTTTTATTCGTGTATTATGCACAAATTGTCGGCGGAAATTTGCTACAAAATGTAGCCCTGCGGCTACAGGTCTAGCGTAGCCCTGCGGCTATTACAGGTCTAGCGTAGCCCTGCGGCGACAGGTCTAGCGTACCCTGCAGGTGTCTCGTCAGGAGCACTGTAACCGCCGACACGTATGAACTGTCACTTGTTGTTCAGTGTTCACCGGAGAGACGCGCCATACGGTTGGTCTCTACCGTGTGGGCCCTACTAACTAATGTGAGCCGAATTCCGACACAGTTGAGCTTTAGACTTTGGAAGCGGTTAAAAAAAATAAATACCCCGCTACCTCTGTTTACTGTCGTCAGTCTTGAATATATTACTTATCAGGCTTGTAGGTTAAAAGACCTGCGGATTGTCAGATATTTAGTGAGCCAAGTGTTTTCGTGGCACAGCGAATGTGTTAAAAAGCGTTAGAAGTCGGTGCGAGCGCGGCGCGCGACACGACTATTGCATTAGCGGCGACGTGTTGTCACTGTCACAGCCGCTCACTGCTCGCCGCTCGCCGCGCAGTCACACCGAAGGGTACTTTTCCTAATTTCACAACACACCTTTACTGTAGTGGACAAAAGAGTACCTCTCTGTGAAGTTTCATTCAAATTAGATAAAAACTATAGGTTTTACGAAGGAGTGAGCGACGGGCATGGCGAAGAGTTAGCAGCGTCGGGTCACTCACCGCCGCTTGCTCACGGCTCCGGCGATCGCGGCTATTGCTGCACCGATTACACTAATTAGTTGGTGTCGCTCACTACTAACGGCAGCTGCCTACAGCTCAGCACACACGGGCGGCTGCACCTTATTACAGTGGAGCAGAGTAGAGAGTCACGCGTCACGCCATATGTTGAGCGCACACCGCGGTGTCAGTGATCCCGTGCTGCGTGTGCCGCGCGGGCACGCGAGCACGCGAGCACGCGAGCACGCGAGCACGCTGCCTGACACTAACACTTTGCGGGTATGTTGCGAGAGTAGTAGATTAGTGCAATGTTACATTGGAGTCGTAGAGTATTCCGTCAGACGTTAATCGCTGTGTAACACATGTAACACGAGCCAGTGAAGCCTCCGTGACAGTCGGGGTCGGTAACGCGTTTGACACTCCTGGTGTTACGGTAACCGCTTACATCAGGCGGCACGCCTGCTCGCCACCATCGTGGTATAAAATACTAAAATATTTAAATCTTTTTAGTGACATTTTTAGACGCCACCCGCGCCTACAACCAACGGTTTATTATTAACGAAGATTACAAGTGACAAAGGCTGACAACTGGAGTACAATGTGTCTGAAATAATATAACAGTGAAAGTAGGGGGTGCTGGGGTGCGGGGCGCGCGGACAGCTTGAAGCCGCGGACAATGTACCGGAATTTGATTAAATTAAGAAGTTCCTGATTACCGCTTGTCATTTACGATGTTAATATTACTTTTGGTGCGCGATACTTCATTAGGGCGCTTCTCGGCGCCATTGTGGTAAGTTTTGTTAACGAATCGTGTCGGCGCGCAGCATGCAAACGACGCGCCTAATGAGCGGCGCTAGCGCTGCCGCCCCCCCCCCCCCCCTCCCGCGCCACTCGCACCAACGATAATTCACTTTGTGAGTTTGTCATGGTAACAAGCCTGTAGGGACACAATGTAACACGTGTACGGACGGACTGCTGACGCATTACTTGTGTAAACACGCGCACGATTGTATTAGCGCGTGCAGCAACAAACAGGTCGTAACCAGCAAAGTTTTACATTATCTCAACATGACCTTCATTAGAAACACGCCTATTGTTTTAATCTTCATGCGCGCCACTAATGTTATGTTAATCATATTTAATGGAGTAGAGCCACTTAGCACATTTAACTCGAGCAAGAATTGACGCTGAGTTGCAGAAAAGGTCATTAAGTTTTAAAGGATACTTTAACGATAGATATTGTATGGGTAATGCCTTCATTAAAATTCAATTATCTTTCTGCAACCGACCGTGAGCTTCAAAGATTTGTTACATTAGTTAATTTTACATAAACATAACATATGTTTTGGTACAAAAATAAAGTTCCATTCAATCCATCACACGCTTTAGAATTAACTCTAACTCTAGCCCAAACCGGCTCTTGTCTGGTCGCCGGGCGCCTTTGAGGGTCCATCGCCTAGAAGGTCGCTCCGCGCCGCTCTGTGTGTCGTAACATTAATCATTTTGTCGAGAAAGATGTGACGGGCTTAACGCGGTTACTATTATATACTTTTATACACTATCATTTGTCACACATTTTTGAACAAAACAGGCAACGCATTGTGCGCACTCACGCCCGGCGTGTACGTTACATTGAAAATCAATTTTAATTTAGGAGCGCGCCGCGGCTTATCGTGGTAACTTACACTATAAACTGGATAAAACGCTTCATAAAAGTCGCAACAAAAAGGTTCACCGTAGCTGTGCTACGAGCTACGACGTAGCGTATCTACGCAGACGCTACGGATCTCGGTAACATGATAAACATAATGTTTTTGCGAAGTGGTGTGTCGTGTAGCTTCATATATTATTACGGTATATAAATATTATGTACGTGAAGATAGAGGAGAACTTTGTATTGAATGTTAGAGGTGGATTTACGATGGAATGGATCTGTTTCAGTTATGACCTCGAGCGTGTAGCGTGGTGCTCGGTAATCTGTCAGAAACATTGGCAGGCATTAGCAGGCAAACCAGACGACGGGTGCGGGTGCGGTGCGGGTGCGGTGCGGGTGCGGTGCGGGTGCGGTGCGGGTGCCGGACAACGCTGGCAATGACCGTCAAACACACTGAGACACTTGATTGCACTGAAGTGCGCGCTAGTGAGAGCTCGTCTCAATAGCACGGAACACATGTTTGTGCTCTTAATAAAATTATAAGGTGAGGAGTCCAATAAAGGTTTAGTGTAGTACTAAATGATTTGTATAATATGCACACACCTTGTAAGTAGTTATGTATGAGTCTATATAAACTGAATGTGCTTATTAAATAATAGGCTTCCGTTGATCGCCAACTCACTTGATGTTAAGCGATGATACGGTTTACGATAGAGCACGCTTACCCAAAAGAAACTGATTTATTTGCGATTTGAAAACACCCAAATTGTAAGTATCGGAGCACCCGCTGCGGGGCGCGTTTCACTGTTTGGCGGTTTTTACAATGAAACCTTCTTAAAGCAACTTGTACTTACCGGACTTGTGTTGTGGAGGTGTGATCGATTAGACTGGGAGCCGTACTTATGTAATATGTGTAGGCATATAGGTATATACCATAATATTAAAAGCATGTGATATAAATTAGTCTGTGTATCGCTGGTATCGGTTGGGCCACCCGGCTGTGCCGCCGCCGGCTGCGCGGCTGCTCGGCTGCTCGGCTGCTCGATTGCTCGGCTCCCGCTCAACACCTTCTTGTTCTACTTTGTTTATACAATAACGATAAAAGCGGTCGTTTACGTCGCGGGCTTTATGAAATATAATCTGTTGAGATATGTCTTATTTATTCGCCGCTCCGCGCCGCTCGTAAATTAATTAGTGCGCTGCGCCGCGCTCCTCACTTTACGTATTTACGTGGCGGCGGCGGCGGCGCGGGCGTGCTACACAAATTTACAAGTGAGAGTTTACGCGCTGATTTACGAGCCAATATCTAAGCCGCGAGGTGGCCCTGCATGCATAAAAAGGTACTTTATCGGCGATACGACTCCTCCCCCCCGCATCGCATCGCCGCTCGCAACGATTATTCTCTTGGAAAATTCTCACAGTAACACTTGCCTTTATACATCACGCATCGACTGATCTCCATCTTACTCATATTGTGAGTTGTTGTAACACAGCGGGGTTATGGTAATGCGCGGGTGTATCGCCACTCATGTATAGTGCTATCGTGTTCGCGGGGTGGGCGCGGGCAGGGGGAGGGGGAGGGGAGAGGGAGGGGAGGGGGAGGGGAGGGGTAGGGGGAGGAGAGGGGGGCATCTGATTTAATTACGATAATGTCTCGCGTTATCGATGGGAGCGCGTTGCGCCGCCCGCGCCACCTAATCATTATACACAATTATCTAAACTACACACGTACATTTTTTTCCGAGACATTAACTGCGCGTTATTTACTTTTCCGATAACTTAACATGGCCTCCAGTTCATCCTGTTTGTTAGCAGCATACTGATTATTTTATCAGCATATTTAACTAAGAGGCAGCCATCGTTCCAAAATATTGTTCAAATAATTATGTCATGCTAAATTGTTCCACCCAATTCCTCCATCAGCCCATTATACCTACTCGTAATTTCCGCCATTTATGGTCAAAAATATTTTGTCTGACTATAATTATAATGGTATATATTATATTACTTTATTCCACTGTTCACCTGGGTGACATTGTTTTAAGCTTCTTTAAATAGTAGTTGTCGAATATTTTATGACAGTTTGATTAACACCTGTAACCCTTCATCTGTCGCAATTAAAAAGATGAAATATGATTTTGACCTCCGGAGGTCGATTTTTCAAATGCGACAGACAAAGAGTTACGCACATTACCTTTGGAATATAAGTCACTCTCCTCTGTAGATAGCTACGAATTGATCAAAAGATAATGTATGCCAACGGATATTGCTAACCAGTACATAATAATATATTTACATGACCCTAGGGACTGATAGTGGAGCTAGACAGCTGTGTGTGTGTTTATTAAACTGCCACAAAATATCGGCAACGACCATTTAAAGAAGCTTAAAACAATGTATTCTATATTCAGACAAATGAACCACCGACGTGGCGTGACGTGGCGCAGGCGCCTTCAGGTTGAGCGCTATTTGAACGATGACGAGCATGACGAGCTGCAAAACACGTGGTCAGCGCGCACCCGCCCACGTATTCATATTATCATGACGTGGTGCGAATCACGCTGTGACTGCATGAGATCCATCCCACGACTACACGAAAACATACTATATTGTGCTTGATGTTTAATTACATCCTGTGACGTCATAACTCGCCGAAGTATGTCCTAAAAATAATGAAATCGTCGGTCACCGCTCAGTTCAAAATGTGCTCCCGTCGAAACTACCACTAGAGGTAGTAGTCCGACTTCTGCCCACCCTGGTATTTTTTTGAGACAGGTTTTAAACCGCAAAAAAGTTTCAATTAAACGAATTAAATAGCGGGTGGTTTTACTGAATGGTTGTTTCCGACGTCTTGCCCCGCGCCCCGCGCCCCGCGACCCCGGCCAGACCCCGGCCAGGTGAGCCGCTACCAAAGCGATTAACTCAAAGAAACTTTTAATGCGGCTTTTTTCCGACACCAGCGTTCAGTCAGCCCAGCGGCGCCGCTCGCACTTGCCACTGATTAATTACTGCCGCCGCGGCACGCGCAACACACCGCGCCCGCTTTGTGGCCTCGTAACGACTACACAAATGTATTCACTTGCTCCACTTATGGGCTTATTACACGCAGAATTACTTTACTTTCTACTTCTTGAACGCCGCACCATGCGTGTGTGCGTACACACAACAACACAACTGTAGATACTGTAGGTAGAGATTACAATTGGTAAAAAAATTAACAGAGGGTAATAGTTGCACGTTCATTGACTCAACACACCCCGCGGAGATCATAAGTGCATTACATGTGCAAATACATAAGTATGTATAACTGCGAGTAGACGAGTACTACGGTCGGCAAAGTTGGAGTCGCCACAAGCCGAACGCTTTTAATTGATCATTACCATCGCGCGGCGATTAAGTTCCGCTGCTCGTCCGCGCCAAGTAGCGCCGCCCGCTCAGCACTTGACTTATTTTTAGATGCACTTACAGACGTAACTTATAACTTAAAGTATCGGAGGAGCAAGGTTTTTGATATAATTAGGAGATATTAACTTTGTCGTAAACACCGCACGAAACTGAAATGTGAGGGCAAGTCAGATTAGTTTTGTCGTTCTAAAAGTACTCTTTTAAATTAATATTATATTATGGTTAAGTAATACTCGTAAAACAATTGCAAAGAAATGTTTAAACATTCTGCTGCTCTATGTTTGTGGCATAGTAACAAAGGTGAGCAAAAGTTAGATAGTACTTTGACTAAGTATTTAAACGCAACCCGGACAGCACGCGGTGGTTCCACGCCGCGGGACGAGTGCGAGGCAAAGTTCGCGGCACGCATCGTATCGCATCGCATCGCATCGCGCCGCACCGCACCGTACCGCACCGCACCGCACCGCACCGCACCGCACCGCACCGCACCGCGCCGCATCGTGGCTCCGTCCGCGTCTCAAGGTATCGCCCGGGAAGTTAGCAGCTCCAATGAAAAGTGTAAGTGCGCCAAGTTGTACGTGATTAAAGTTTAAACAAGGCCCGTCGGCCGCCGCGCGCTACACAAACGCGAACATGCTATACTGTATATTGTTTGTTGTTTATTGCTCCCGTGTAAATACACGCCTGTACAGTACCTATTGTTACACCGAACACGTTAGCGGAACATTCATGTTTACATTACATTCATTGTTGATGTGATTCGGTAATATTCCTATCTCAATTATGTACCATTAATTAAACGATACACAACGTGTTAGTCAATCAATATTAATGAATAGGCAATTTGACGCGTATTCCGAGCGTAATTACAAGGGTATTCGACGTTAAGGCTCAGCTCGGCAGGCAGCGCTGCGGGCGCGGCGCGTGACCCGCCGACACACGATATCATTGAGCCGAGACGAGGGAACGCGCGATTGTTCCTCCTTCACATCGCACGGTACGCTCGAGGAAGCCGCTTTGAATAACGAACAGTATTATCTCTCGTATATTTGTCACGTAACCTCACGTGCCGTAGATAACGTTCCCGGAATATTTAAAGGTTCCGTATATCGTGTATCAAACAACTGACGCTCGCTATATTTTTGTGGAATTTTTCAATATCATTTGAGACACAATTTTCCGTGTGCTACTTTTAGGGTTCCGTACCAAAATGGTAAAAAAGGATCCCTTATGGTGCGACTTCATCTGTCTGTCTGTCTGTCTGTCACACCTGCTTATTTCAGCAACTACTAAAGCTATCGACTTGAAATTTGGAACAGTTATAAAGAATGCTTGCCCAACTTTATTGCAACTGAAAAAAGTCAAAAAATATTTTTATTTTCATTGCAAAAGGGGCCGGAGTGGGGGTCCAAAATTTCAAAGTGGGGTTACTAGGTCAAGTGACATATCAAATGAAAGGGCTTGATCTGCATATTTCAAAATATATTTTCATTTTATTTTATGTCTCACAGTTCTCGACATATGATGAAAAATGTCTAAAAAAATACCATTCCCCCCCCCCCCCTTATCTCTTATCTCAGAAGTTTGCGGAGCGAAAAATCAGAAATAATTAGAGTTGATAGGATTTGACCCAAATATTGCACGAAAAATAAAACGATGTTCCTAAATAGTGCAGTTTTTTCAAAATCATCAAAATTCCTTCACAAACAAACTTAGTTATGCGGTCCGGTTTTTTTCACTTTATACGTCCAAAACCGATACGGAACCCTCGGTGCGCGAGTACGACTCGCACTTGGCTGGTTTTTTTTATGGATGGCATCGGCAAGGCATTCTCTGACTCGTGAATGGATGCGCTCGGTAGGGACGCACACACAACACACGCCACATGCGGTGCTTCCACTGACTTCGGGCTTCTTCTCGGGCTCTTCACATAGGCAGGTACACATACTGACATACTCCGTTACATACAAATTATTTAATTTCAGTCAAGTGGGAGCGGAATTGTTACATTAACAACGTCATCGTGTTGATCAAGAAATGTAACTATGCTATGACACACCGCCCGCTCGCACGCTCTCCCGCTCCGAGATGCTCTATCAGAATGGCGAATCACAGCCACATATAAAACTGTATGTTTTACAACGTCCCTCTCAATTTATTTACTTTTAATATTTCTCCACATTTGAGTACACTCTCAAAGTACTCGTAAAGTCGGAAAAGTTCCGGCAGAGCACGGAGCTAACGTTTTTCGTGAAGAGCCACTCTACCGCCATCCACTACACCTCTGACGATTTGTGAACGGATTGGCATTCCGATTCAATACTATCGAGTAGAACGGTATACTAGAGGTAGTTGATATGTCACTGTACCTATATTGCGAGCTACTCGTACATTATGTATATCATCCTGGCAGGGTCGCCATGGTAGGTATATGTTGTTACTTGGTATGTGTAGATGGGAAAAGAAACCCACAACGGTAAATGTGGCAAGTTTATATTTCGAGGTTCTCCATAGTAATGACACTTAAATAAGCATTACATTGTATTTTTATAATACGTTAATAAGCTAAATCCGTGCGTCATTGTGTTACTGTTAGTTAGTAAATGTCGCAGTGCAACAGTGAATGTGTGTACAATAGTTTGCTACATAGCTACTCCATATAATTATGTACTCGTGTATCCCAGTATCCAGTATTTACGTCATAAACGCGTTGTTCAATCGATGTTAATACCACAGTCTAGCTACACTATACTGCCATACGTGCAGTTTGGGACATTGACACACACTCATTTAGATACCTGTCATGGATGACATTTCTCAAGTGCTGTCAAATGTATGGGCGATGAACCACTGTAAGGTCCATACACTGTGTTAATACATAGCGTACCGTGATGAAAATATGAAATAGGTACGTTAACATTAACATCGGTCGCCGGGCGCAGTGTAGCGCAGGCCAAACCATCGGCGGACACAGCACACAAGATCAAAATATTAATTTGTCGATATTCATGATTCATGAAATATGAATAAACGTAAAAACAATAAAACAATGGCGTGGTGCGGCGCGCGGTCACTCGCCGCACTCGCCGCACTCGCCGCGGTCAGCCGCTATTCAAATTACAACCTGCACACGCACACACGGGTGGAAATCACATGAGCTGCTGTATTCAATTCTATTATTTAGCTAGCGGGGAGTGCGGGGCGCGCGGCGCGGCCGGCGGTTGCTGACAATACCCGGCACAGGTGTGCTCTCGCCGGCCGCTACACAAACACGCCGCTAATAGACAAAGTTTAATAGTGCGCCATCGTTGCGCCGCACGTTTGCTAAGTTTGCGGTCAGTTATATAATTTGGGAGTTTCCCCGGGCTCATTAGTGCGCTATTAGACCGAAGCGGCTCAGCACCGCGCGGGCTGCGGCTTGTTGTGGACCCGTGGAGCGTCTCTGATCTCCAGTGACGTCACTCTATGAATTGTGTTTTTTGTGGAAACTATTGTTATATCTGTTTACGTCAACTCACCCTTACTTGAATTAACTCAAACTCTTGACGTTCGAGCGTTCTGGTCCGTACAATATCTTCACGAATATTGATGAAATACTACAATTAGGTATTTACCTAAAGAATGACTTTACTTATATATCGGATGACCATCGTTAGCCGGGCGGGGCGGGTAGATAGGCGCTGGCGGAGTGATGACTGCGCTCGTTAGTTCACGGAAGATAGCGAGCACGTCGGGAAGTTAAATAAATGTTGTGCCGCGACGGCGGAGCGAACAGGCGCATTCACTGCGCGCAACAAAACGACTATACTAAACAAAGCGAACGAACATACACACGTACATGTGCACATACACGGGGAGGCGGTGCGTGCGGTGCGTGCGGTGCGTGCGATGCGTGCGGTGCGGGCGCGCGCGGGCGACGGTTACACTCGTGTTACGCATTATTTAAGCGCGCGCGAGGGCTGCGCGCCTTTCACATGACACAGTTTACCGATTAAACGGCGGTGCGTACATTGTGAGTACATAATTATTATTATGTATTTATAATGTACGCACCGCGTTTTGTTTATTCAAACACTTTTAAAACCGCAAGAAAACCTCCGCAAGTTTTCGTCGTTTCAGTACCGCCTCCAACGGATGTCGAAATCTGTAATGTTTCACTCATCCAAAGATCCCCTCGGTGTGTTCAAACAGAGATCAAAACTCACTCAGTTTAGAATATTGATCCTAACTCGAGAACCCCAAGACACGGCCGGTGTTTGAAATTGAATGAGACAATAGATTCAATATCACAGCTGCGGCTCAGGCCTCAGCTAATTCACGCTGTAGACAGCGGCCGTGAGCTGAGCAGCGCTGCGGGCGCCAAGTGAGTCATTGATAGCTGTCGCAAATACGATATTAACCTCCGTGTTTACACCGACCTAATATTCTAGATGCTTACGTGTGTTAGTGATCCCACGCACACACACTCGTTCCACAGGCGAGCAAACAAACAACGGATCTGAATTATTTAAATGCTCGGTGTCGCGGATCTGACACAAAGCCTTCGCAGGTGAGCCGTGAAACTCGCTCATCCGTGTATAATGTAAAGAAAATATCTCAGTCGCAGGTAGGTGTAGGTAGGTACGGTGCCGCCGCCTCGCCTACGTACATCCACACTATTGCGTTTTGTTCCCGCCTTCCACACAACTCATTCTCACACATACTGATTAATATTACTGAACAACATTATTTTCGGTCAATATTTAAGTCGTGTTCCACATTTAGGCGATTCGCACACTGCCCCGCATCACGCAGCGGGGTGCGCGGCGACGGCGCCACGCGTGCGGGTGCGGGACTGCAGATCTGCATCATCATGCAGATTTTTCCGCACAAACGCGCGTAGGTGCAGTATTGTCATGCAGTAGCCTAGTGGAAAATACGATACGCCACCTACTATAGTGTTGTCTTAGCAACTTTTTTGACATTTTATAAAGCAGTTATCTAATTTATTACACTAGATGGCAATGATTGTCTTGTTCTTCATACTGGCAGATTTAAAATAAAACAAACTTCCTAGCAACCATATGTATGTTGTCGCCAGATATCAACTGTTAATACGAAATCACGCACGATACTGCAGATCTCAGTGTGCCATATCTTGCGTCTTGCCCGTCTTGTGCGTGTTTCTTCGCATGTGGATGCGTGATCTGCAACCCCGCGCGTGAATGCGTTTTCAGTGTGTTGTACTATGCGTGATTTCTATACAAACCAGACGCCATATTGTCAAATATGGCGTCTGGTTATCGCTGTGGTGAATTTTGATTACTGTTATGTCTTTAGTGACACTCGCAAGGTTAAGACGAATCGATTGACGTAAGAATGATCAAAATCGGCCTACGCATTTGGTCTCTAGAACGCCACATAGAAACAAACATACATACATACATACATACATACATACATAGACTGATAAACACATTACCCTCCTTTGCGTCGCGCAGTCGGGTAAAAAGCTTTCTAAGTATAAATAATCCGTACTTTTATAGTTCTCCTCTGTTCCTTGATAACGTTGGTAAACCTAATAAAATAACGTAACTTATTAGATACACTTTGTTTAATCTAAGACTCGCCCAGTGAGTAACATCGTTAACGTCACATGACGTGAGAGTCCGCAGTCTCATTAGGCAGCGCTGGGCCGCAAATAGAATCCATTACCGGCCGAATAATACCGGCAAACATCATGAAGAAAAAATCTAATAAAGCGCTTCTATTCTCCGGCAATCCATTTACAGAGGTACGCGGTAATTGAATTGGTGTGTTATCGTCGCGGACTTGCGCCGAGCGGCCGGCGCCGGCGAGCGTCGGGGACTTGTATCACTCAGCAGGGGACGCGCGCGGCACCTGCCGGCGGGAGGAGACGCCCAATCTACTGGCACACACCTCGCCGCGCGGGTGGACGTCACCCACGCGTCACCTGGCGCGGTACGACCGGCCAGTATTATGTGCTCGCGTGGGCCGCGCGCCGCACGCTGTGCACGCAGGGGACACACCGCACGCTCCGTACGCACAGCACGCGCACGTCCGCTAGATACGCATCTTCGTATAGAGAGCGTTGTGAATCACGAGTCGTCTGTCTGTTTATTCTGTACCGACACGACGCGTGATATCACCGCGAATACTGTCCAATTTGTCCAATCTCACCGTGACATTGTCCCTCGAACGTTCACAAACAAATCGGCAGTTCTCGTGGTGATATCACGCGTCGTGTCGGTACAGAATAGACAGACAACTCGTGATTCACAACGCTCTCTATACTAAGATACGTATCTAGCGGACGTGCGCGTGCTGTGTGTACGTGGCGGCGGTGGCGGCGCGGCTCTGATTGACATTCTTGCACGCAGGGGACACACCGCACGCGCATGCGCGTGCGGTGTGTCCCCTGCGTGCACAGCGTGCGGCGCGCGGCCACGCACACAGACAAGCATCTGTCAGCGCACAGAACCTGTGCACCAGGGCGTGAGCTTTCAGAAGGAATGTCTCTATTCCGTGCCTTTCGTAACTCGCTAATTGTGCAAGAATGTCAATCAGAGCCGCGCCGCCGCCGCCGCCGTTCACGTTAATTAGGAATCCGCTCGTGAATGCAATTAATCGCGGCGTCACCGCCAACTAAACTACTGTTGTGCTCAGTTTAATGATGTCTCCGAGGCGGGGTGTGCCGCGATCGACTGGAGCTCATCTGTCAGGTGAGCGGTGTACTGAGACGCGCCGCATAGTTGTTGACAATACTTTAGTTGAGTATCCATCTAATTGATTTGTTCCTACGACTGTTGGTGGAGTATGTTATCACGTTGATAGTTTTGGTTAAAATGTAATGGGACCCCGAAACGATAAATTGCGAATTACGATTGATCAATGTTTATGGTAACGTATCACACGTGTCACACGGCTATGCCACGTAGAGGGATAGTACTTTAAATATTTGAGATAGGAAGTTTTGCTTCATGAAGACTTCACTATACAGCATACACTACACAGCGATATTTGTCATAGAACTTCTTTCCGCACATTGACGTAGGAACTTTGCGTAGCGTTTGCTACGAGCGCTACGAATTTCGTAGCACACACTAAATCTTGATTTGTAAGTAATGCCATCGACTCTTTTCTGACTATTGGTCTTTTTTGTCGGTCGGCGTTATTACCAAAGAGTTGTAGAACTTGTAAACATTGGTTGTAGATGTTCCTGTAGTTTAGTTACAAATATTAATACCATGTGTCACAGTGGCGGAACATTATCAGTAATGGCGTTAATGTCAACCGCATGCACACGAGGCAGGTAGGGCACAGCGGGATATCTCGCTCAAATGTGGAGCAGCCCGACAAATACCGCAGCCCAATGACGCTACTCCTCAGTAGTCCTGTGTTCCTGTGATGAGTAAGACCGCCAGATGTCTTGAGGATGCGCTGTGTTGACGGCGGTGGTCCTGCTTGTCCCTCAGCTACCGGCACAGTAAATCCTCATTTTAAAGCACTCACGCACCTCTGACCAGAACAGGACGAAGAAATGCCTTCTGAGAGTCGTTACATCGACCACCGTCCTGATGTTACTAACACTGTCCTCCACTTCCCTTTCCCTCGCGGGTGACGGAGGTGAAATGAAAATGATTAAGTAACTAATATAAGTTAAGAATTATTCTGCTTTGAATAGTTATAAAATGTGGGTTATCAGTACATAAAAAAAAACAGGTTTTAAAAAAACCGACTTCCAAAACCTACACTAAAAACTATGAAATAAAAAGTTAAAACTTCCATAATTAAAAATCTAAATGTATATTGAAGCCGGCGGGGCCTCTTCTGGTATTTGCCTCTCAGTCTTTAAACAGGAAGGGTGTGCGCAGTGTGTGCACGTGGAAATTAAGATTTCCTTTTATTCCTTGTTCATCTGCAATTTTGCTTATTTTCATGCTAGGCCCCGCCGACTTCAATATACATTTAGATTTTTAATTATGGAAGTTTTAACTTTTTATTTCATAGTTTTTAGTGTAGGTTTTGGAAGTCGGTTTTTTTAAAACCTGTTTTTTATTTTTAACTTTTTAGTGTAGTGTAACATGGCATGTTTTTTTGATAATAATACCTTACGTATATAAAAGTACCATAAAATCATGCATAGAGCGACTAATATACTGCCTTTGACACACATTTTGTATGTACTTTTACCGAGATCGATTACTTCCACGAATTTAAATAGGTACTTATATTCATAGATGTTGGTGGATGAGAGCATTTCAGTAAACAAAAACTGGGCAAGAGCGTGTCGGACCGCGCACAGTGTAGGGTTCCGTAGCAAGAAGTATTTCAGTGTTCCGACCGCAAAAACAAGTTTGTATTTCATAATATTATTATGAAATATTATTATTTTTACGGTTGTCAAACTCAAAATGGAAAATAGTGAATATTTCAAAAAATTCTTGACGTATCTTGTTCAAACTAATTTCAATCGAAAGTATTTATTAAATGCTATAAGCTTGATTTTTTCCAGATTTTTCGATAGCGCGGTTGGAAAATTACAGGGGGGGGACACATTGTTAACGACTTTGGGAGCTCCTAGTTCACTCAATATGCACTTAAATAAAAAAAGTATTTAGAAACCTTCATATTATTTTCAAAGACCTATCCAACGATACCCCACATGGTGGGGTGCGCGAAAATATTTTTTTTCATCCCTCAGTTTCATGTATGGGAGCCCCCCCAAATAATGTTATTTTTCGTAATTTTACTATAGGCCTTAATGGCGGCTTATAAAAGACATCTACTTACGAAGTTTCATACAAATTGGTTATGAACTGTAGATTTGACGAGGGTGTGACAGACGGACAGACGGACAGACAAACAGACAGACAGACAGTCATGAAGAAACTATAAGGGTTCCTAGTTTTACTACGGAACCCTAAAAACAGTGTTTTATCCGATTTGTAATAGCAATAGGCTCGCTCCCTAGCCTTCTATCAAATGCGACTTAAGCATGAAAAAATTGTGTGTACTATACACCTCTGTCTAACCTTGCGGGAAATATCGGCGTGATGTTATGTATGCATAATATCGAGATCGATTGCGTTCAGGAATTCATGTAGCTACACAATATCACTTTTTCATCATCGTCATGATGTCATCGAGATACACCAAAAATACCGTTTATTACACCTTGTTAAAAATCTATTCAACCAAAGTTAATAAAATTTATATGGGACCACCGCGCGAGGTTCTTCTACCACATGAAAAAATAATCACGTAAAACGGCTCAGAGATCACGGAGTAATCGGTGTACATACATGAAAAAAAAAAAAAAAAAAAAAAAAAAAAAAAACAACCGAATGCAGAACCTCCTCCTTTTTGGAAGTCGGTTAAAAAGATGACACTTCACGTCGTCGACAAAGGAGCGAGCCTTTAATCAGTGCTAACTTATGACATGTTGAGTTGTGTACACAATTGATGGGCGCGCGGCGTTCCGATCGCCCGAACTCGAGTGGCGTGAAGAGCTCTGCCGAGCACCCCGGAGCTCTCCTGAGCTTCCCGAGCGCCGCCGAGCTCCGCCGAGCACCACCGCTAACGAACCGATTGTTAGGAGTGGTCCGAGTGCGCGCCTATTGTGCACTTCTCATTTACAAGGTTAGTAAGAACGTGCCCTCGCCGCCTCCACCCCGAGCCGCCTCGAGCCGCCCCGAGCCGCCCCGAGCCACCCCGAGCCGCCGCCGGCGCTCGTAGCGCACGATGGCCCTCGATACACAACAACTTGGACTGAACCGCTTCAACACAACACACCTCAAACTTCTCTCAATTTCGGCTGTTGTTTAATTTTAAATTAATTAAGCTTTCACAGAACAGTCGCGCCTGTGTCGGACGGACGAGGTTTACGGCTGACAGCTACAGTTTCTCTATAACAAATATACAATGCCATAAATTAAGGAGATAACTTTTTTAAATGTGTGCAAATATATCAAAACTTTATAAATACGAGTAAACGGAAAAAAACCTCTAGATCAGTAAAGTTGCTTTCGATCGATGAGATAAACAAGTTTTTACTAAGAGTGCGCGTTAGGCGGCGAGCGCGGCCATCAATGATTCAGCGCCAGCTATCGACGCGTCAATTAAAGCGCGGCTCACAGCTCCCCGGCGCTAACTGCGCGCTCCTAATGAGTCAGGTGGGCCGCCGCCGCCGCCGCCGGGCGCGCGACGACAAGCTTCACGTCAAGCGCTGGGTTCCGTTGCGCGGTGATAGCGTCGAGCACTATGCTGTTCACAACAACAAGTCCTTGCGTCTCCTCGATATTCTACGAGTAGGACGCAACGCCAAAGGAGTAGGAAAATGGTTCGAAACAAAAAGGTGTCTGGAAAACGTAACAAGCAGCTTCACTCGCCCAGATCATTACTTTTTATAAATCTTATACATATACTATTATAAAATTGTAAAAGAGCCGTATCTGTACATTGAAGATATTCCAGAAAAAACAGTCGGGATAGGGTACTGGGATGTAACTATACCCGAAAAGATTTTTTTTAGAATTTTTGTCTGTTTGTTTGTTTGTCTGTTTGTGCGCGCATCACGCGAAAACTACTGAACGGATTTTGATTCGGTTTTCACAGTTCGATAGCTTATGGTCCAACTTAAAATCTAAGCTACGTTTCATCTGATTCCGCTGAAAAAAAACAGAGATACAGCTTGACCTCTTGGTAGTACTAGCCAACCTACACTACGGAGGTCATTTAAACTGGTAGGTTCATTGTAGTCCACGCGGACGGAGTCGCGGGCAAAAGTCTAGTTATCATATATTTTTGTTGTATCACACGTTTTTAAATTGTTATGATAGGTATAAAATTATTACGCAGGTGGCATCTCAGTAAATATAATATGGTTGCTCCGTGTTTCATTCTAGGTACTTAGGAAAATTCTCAGGAATAAGAATCCTAAATAATATTAAAACTTTTTACCGGAAGGTATTTCTCCTTGTTGCCTGCGGTGGAGAAAGTTCGCGAGGCTATTGGGAACGAGGCACTGCGCACCAGCTGAAGGGGTCGTCCGGGGGGATAACAACCCGCGATATCACGGACAGTACAGCCCCGATGTACCTTTGTAACACAAGTATCATTGTGTACCCATCTTTGTGTTTTCTGTATCTGACAGTCCGCAATTTCGTACTAAGTATAACTGTCAATTGTGCGGAATTTCGAGCTTCGCGTCGTCCAGTGTAGTACACGTGGCGTGGGCTACACGCTGCACACTCCACGCACCAATCAGCAATCGCCAACACAAGGAGGACAGTGACGCGGTCGCCGCGCGGGTGTCTACATGTGACATCTACTCGCGTCTGTATGAAGTAGCACTTCTGCGCGCGTTTCGTGATGGAGCGTCTCAAGCAATGCCTTCATTAACCCGGCACTGACTAAGCTCGTGTCACGGCTGAGCCGGCGGCCGACCCTCCTTCAACGAAGTCACCCGTATTACCCTTTTCTCTGCGGTGGAAATATCCAAAAAAAGATAATCCGCCATCTTGCTGCCACTTCGCTGATTGACACGTTTGTACTTACATCCTGCTCCGCCGCCGCAAGACCGCTTGTCGGGTGAAGGGAGAAAGATTACCCTATTGTTCTTTCAAAAGTACCGCGCGGTTCTGTATGTAAAGTTTTGTTTATCCATGCTCACTCAGTCTGCCTGCAATAACGATGATAGTGCGTTTTGTCAGTTTAGGAGATGGCCAGCAGTGCGAGAGCATTCCATAAGTAATTTGCTTCCCCGCGATCTTCGAACTTATGACTCAACCTAAGTTTTAGAGTGTGTACCTACCTATTTATAACTTCGCGAATAAAAGCGGAACGTTTGTACAGTTATTAATGTATGATACGGCAAACGAACGAGCAGAATTCCCTTCCAGTCTCAGAAGTGTTGAAGCGAGTTCAAGTCTCTACCACTGTCTAGCGCCTTGTCGGCCGCTGTGAGCTGTGTCCACTGCCTCCTGCCGACTATTGTGGCAACAAGTAAGCACAAGCCCACACAACTTATAACTTTCTCTACAGCGGCGACCCGCCCCGACCTCCCCACCGCCCCGCGCCCCGCACCCCCCGCCCGCAGGCGCGTATGTGACGCGCGCGTATATGAGGGAAATCGCGGAGATCAGCCGCAATTCCTAGGATTACGAAATGGAGAAACTCGCTGAGATGAACGACGTCGGCGACGCCCGGCGCCCGGCCGCAGATATGACTTTTCGCCTCCAGTACGTTTCCCGAGGTGAGATGGATTAGGGACGCTTTTTTAGCCTAAACATCAGAATCTTAAAATGACTAGGTCTCCCCAAGGCGATGCGATGAACACGGGACCAACCACTAATATTCGTTACAATGTCACAGTAAACTTGTATTATAGTACGAGTATGTCTACTAAAGAACAACGAAATCCGCACGGTTTCGGATGTTATAGACAAAAAACCGGCCAAGTGCGAGTCGTACTCGCGCACCGAGGGTTCCGTATCAGTTTTGGACGTATAAAGTGAAAAAAACCGGACCGCATAACAAACTTTGTTTTTGAAGGAATTTTGATGATTTTGAAAACACTACTTACTAGATCTCGTTCAAACCAATTTTTGGTGGAAGTTAACATGGTAATGTACATCATATATTTTAGCTTTATCATTCTCTTATTTTAGAAGTTACAGGGGGGAGGACACATTTTACCAGTTTGGAAGTGTCTCTCGCGCAAACTATTCAGTTTAGAAAAAAACCGGCCAAGTGCGAGTCGTACTCGCGCACCGAGGGTTTCGTATCATTTTTGGACCTATAAAGTGAAAAAAATCGGACCGCATAACTAAGTTTGTTTGTGAAGGAATTTTGATGATTTTGAAAAAACTGTACTTAGGAACATCGTTTTATTTTTGGTGCAATATTTGGGTCAATTTCTATCAACTCTAATTATTTCAGATGTTTTGCTCCGCAAACTTCGGAGATAAGAGGGGGGAATGGTATTTTTTCAGATATTTTTCATCATATTATGTCGAAAACTGTGAGAAAAAATAAAATGAAAATATATTTTGAAATGTGAGATTAAGCCCTTTCATAATATGAAAGGGCTTAATCTCACATTTCAAAATATATTTTCATTTTATTAATCCGCAAACCAGCCAACTCCATTTTTGTCAAAAAAAATAATATGATGTCGTTTTTTTCCTACAATAATTGTAGGAAAAAAACGACATCATAATATTTTTTTTGACAAAAATGGAGTTGGCTGGTTTGCGGATTAAGGTATCGATATGATATGTCACTTGACCTAGTAACCCCACTTTAAAATTTGGGACCCCCACTCCGGCCCCTTTTGCAATGAAAATAAAAATATTTTTTAACTTTTTTTATTTGCAATGAAGTTGGGCAAGCATTTTTTATAACTGTTCCAAATATCAAGTCGATAGCATTAGTAGTTGCTGAAATAAGCAGCCGTGACGGACAGACAGACAAAGTCGCACCGTAAGGGTTCCTTTTTTACCATTTTGGTACGGAACCCTAAAAAGAACTTATAAATTATGAACATTTCCAATGAGTACTAAAGATAAAGAATAGCGCATCTATGTCAACAAATGGAATAAGTATCATTTATATCTTGTTCTTAGATAGCTAATATCTGAAAGTTAGAGCAAATTAAAGTACCTAACTCATCCTCATGTTTGAATACAATATTTTCCCTTAGAAAGGGCCGCGTGCGTCGGTTGATGTGGACTGAATAATACAAGCCGCGCACCGAGCGACACGAACCGATGTCGCGACTTCAGCGCTCATATACAAGGTGGCAGGTTAGACAGTGGAAATATTTAAAGGGGTCATTGTACTTATCATTATAAACAACTTTTACTATGCGACCAACCTGAAATCGCGAAAAAAAAATCAGCTGTTCCATACATTTATGTTCACATAACTCAACAAAATGTATGGAACACCTGATTTTTTTGCTGTTGGTCCCATACTCAGATCATAGAAACAAGGAGATGTGCCAAGGCGCTATCGAACTTGATGCCTGATCCTGAGCAAATTGCTCATATTAAAAACGTACGCGCTGGCGACGAACCGAACACGATCGATGGTATAAATACAGTGTTTTAGTTTAGTGCTCGTGTTGAGTGACGATTAACAGTGTTAGATTGAGGGTGTGCGGAATGTTCAATGCGTGGGAGATCTTTTTATTCACAAGGAGCGCTTGATTATGCGCGTAATTGTGTCGAAAAATGTACTAAAAGTGGCATCAGTTGTTCCCGTACTAATTTGCTATGATGGCATATCTCCTTGTTTCTATGATCTGACGTCCTTTAGTAAAAGTTGTTCATAAAGATGAGTACAATGACCCCTTTAAATATTTCTACTGTTTAACCTGCCACCCTGTATTGTGCACCGGTGCAACACGCTGCGAACGTCTCACTTGTACACACTGAGGGGGAGGGGAGATAGTGACAGTAACAGCCTTTGAAGGCACTTAAAATTTTTCGAGTTTTTTTGACAGAGGTTTAGTAACACTGTAGACTAGTTTCAGATACAATGACGTCACTGAGGAACATGTTTATATATTTGTCGAGTCAAGCAAGCCAACATTATTAAGTGCCTGCTTGATTTAGCGTCAAAGATATCGTATATATTTAAGCAAAGCAAATAAGTTGACAATATTTGGCGGCGTGAATTTAATCATCAAATACATTTAAATATGATCTGTGGGAGTCGTCGGGACGTTCGCCTCGACCCGCTCCGCCGCTAAACTTCGCCGCTTAACAAACAAACAGAAGGCGGCCGCGTTTCTTTACTTTTAGAATTTAATTATATCATTGGAGAGGGATAATGCCGACTCTCTTGTTGAAATTAATCAGAACTTGTGGAGGAATGAAAAAAAAACCGACTTCCAAAAACTACACTAAAAACTATGAAATAAAAATGTTAAACTTCCATAAATAAAAATCTAAATGTATATTGAAGTCGGCGGGGCCTCTTCTTCAGGTTTTTAACCGACTTCCAAAAAGGAGGAGGTTCTGCATTCGGTTGGTTTTTTTTTTTTTTTTTTTTTTTTTTTTTTTTTTTTTAATGTATGTACACCGATTCCTCCGTGGTTTATGAGCCGATTTACGTGATTCTTTTTTCATATGGTAGAAGAAGCTCGCGAGGTGGTCCCATATAAATTTTATTAACTTTGGTTGAGTAGATTTTTAACGAGGTGTAATAAACGGTATTTTTGGTGTATCTCGATGACATCATGACGATTATGAAAAAGTGATATTGTGTAGGTACATGAATTCCTGAACGCAATCGATCTCGATATTATGCATACATAACATCACGCCGATATTTCCCGCAAGGTTAGACAGAGGTGTATAGTACACACAATTTTTTTATGCTTAAGTCGCATTTGATAGAAGGCTAGGGAGCGAGCCTATTGCTATTACTACTATCTACAGTTCATAACCAATTTATATGAAACTTCGTAGGTAGATGTCTTTTACAAGCCGCCATTAAGGCCTATAGTGAAATTACGAAAAATAAAATTATTAGGGGGGGCTCCCATACATGAAACTGAGGGATGAAAAATTATATTTTCGCGCACCCCACCATGTGGGATATCGTTGGATAGGTCTTTGAAAATAACATGAAGGTTTCTAAATACCTTTTTTATTTAAGTGCATATTGAGTGAACTAGGAGCTCCCAAAGTCGTTAACAATGTGTGTCCCCCCCTGTAATTTTCCAACCGCGCTATCAAAAAATCTGGAAAAAATCAAGCTTATAGCATTTAATAAATACTTTCGATTGAAATTGGTTTGAACAAGATACGTCACAAAATTTTTGAAATATTCACTATTTTCCATTTTGAGTTTGACAACCGTAAAAATATTAATATTTCATAATAATATTATGAAATACAAACTTGTATTTGCGGTCGGAACACTCAAAATACTTCTTGCTATGGAATCCTACACTGCGTGGTCCGACACGCTCTTGCCCGGTTTTTGTTTACTGAAATGCTCTCATCCACCAACATCTATAAATATAAGTACATACCTATTTAAATTCGTGGAAGTAATCGATCTCGGTAAAAGTACATAAATGATCAAAGTCGCTCTGTCCATGATTTAATGGTACTTTATTGTAATAAATTAACAACAACAAAAATGGTTACACTACACTAAAAAGATAAAAATAAAAACAGGTTTACAAAAAAACCGACTTCCAAAAACTACACTAAAAACTATGAAATAAAAATGTTAAACTTCCATAAATAAAAATCTAAATGTATATTGAAGTCGGCGGGGCCTAGCATAAATATAAGCAACATTATAGATTAAGGAGGAATGAAAGAAAATTTTAATTTGTCGAGGGGCAAAGCAAGCTGCACGTTCGCTGCACACACTGCGCACGTTCTTCCTGTTCAAAGGCTGAGAGGTAAAAAAACAGGTTTACAAAAAAAAATTTAAATAGGTACTTATATTCATAGATGTTGGTGGATGAGAGCATTTCAGTAAACAAAAACCGGGCAAGAGCGTGTCGGACCATGCACAGTGTAGGGTTCCGTAGCAAGAAGTATTTCAGTGTTCCGACCGCAAATACAAGTTTGTATTTCATAATATTATTATGAAATATTATTATTTTTACGGTTGTCAAACTCAAAATGGAAAATAGTGAATATTTCAAAAATTTATTGACGTATCTTGTTCAAACTAATTTCAATCGAAAGTATTTAGTAAGTGCTATAAGCTTGATTTTTTTCAGATTTTTCGATAGCGCGGTTGGAAAATTACAGGGGGGGACACACATTGTTAACGACTTTGGGAGCTCCTAGTTCACTCAATATGCACTTAAATAAAAAAGGTATTTAGAAACCTTCATGTTATTTTCAAAGACCTATCCAACGATACCCCACATGGTGGGGTGCGCGAAAATATTTTTTTTCATCTTTCAGTTTCATGTATGGGAGCCCCCCCTAATAATTTTATTTTTCGTAATTTCACTATAGGCCTTAATGGCTGCTTATAAAAGACATCTACCTACGAAGTTTCATACAAATTGGTTATGAACTGTAGATTTGACGAGGGTGTGACAGACGGACATGACGAAACTATGTATAAGGGTTCCTAGTTTTACTACAGAACCCTAAAAACAGTGTTTTTTCAGTTTGTAATAGCAATAGGCTCGCTCCCTAGCCTTCTATCAAATGCGACTTAAGCATGAAAAAATTGTGTGTACCATACACCTCAGTCTAACCTTGCGGGAAATATCGGCGTGATGTTATGTATGCATAATATCGAGATCGATTGCGTTCAGGAATTCATGTACCTACACAATATCACTTTTTCATTATCGTCATGATGTCATCGAGATACACCAAAAATACCGTTTATTACACATGGTTAAAAATCTACTCAACCAAAGTTAATAAAATTTATATGGGACCACCGCGCGAGCTTCTTCTACCATATGAAAAAAGAATCACGTATATCGGCATATACACCACGGAGTAATCGGTGTACATACATTAATAAAAAAAAAAAAAAAAAACCAACCGAATGCAGAACCTCCTCCTTTTTGGAAGTCGGTTAAAAAATAAAAGGAATTTACGTTATTGCGTTCATCGCCGGTGTGATATTATCATAACTTGTTTTATAGACGCCCGGAGAGGGCGCGGGGCGCGGGGGCGGTGGTCCGCGCTAATCGTTCCTCTTTTGGCGAGGGATTTGGCAGCGATTAGAGAGAGGTTAACGACGGAGAGCCATCCATCACGGACATGCCTTGCGTAACTTGTCACCGCGAGCACACGCGATACCCTCGTGAAGTACCCGCACGGACTGAGTGCTCCTTACGTGGTGGACGGCACTTGTTTGTGCGCCGCGCCCCGGACCCCATCACCTGGAGAGAGCCTTTGCAAGTGTTGCTCGAGGCTCTAGGGCCTAGAGCCTCGAGCAACACTTGCAAATGGTCAATATAGTACATATATTAGCCTAGAGTCTAGGCTAATATACTATTGACCATTTCAACTATAGAAAGAATGATGCAGAGTCCACTTCACCTCATGTGCTAAGGCAAGATACTCGATTTCTTCTATATTGCTCGAGTTTAGCGAATCGTGCGTCACCGTTTGTGTGCGGTGTTCTAGTCGAGGCATCGTCACAATACAGAAGGCGAGCGCATGGCTCATGAGCATGACACACGCATGTGGTACAGTTCTTCAGAATCCACGAGTTATGTTTCGGAGTAAGATGTTGGTAGATAATGCACAACCTTGAAATTAATTATATTATGTTATTATAATTCACACACACTACCGAGGAGTAGCGGTCTTTGGCTGTGGCATACTGTAAGGTGGAGGTACTTCGCCAGTCGGGCGGCGCCAGAGAGATCCCGCTGTGCTCTATCCCTCTTAACTAAACGAGCCACCAAGCTAATCAGCAACTTGTCGGAAATGAATCCCCGGATACTACAGTCACCGCCAGTCAGTACCATGCAATGATACTAAAGTCTAGCATCTGTACACTAACTGTAACATCGATGCTGTGGGCATTGGCGGCATGTACCTATTACGAAATACTCCAAGGTATGTTTTCACTTAGTCTTCTTGAACGGGTACTGGTCCTGCTGATACAGTTCAGTACAATCAGAGCCATCTGTCACAAGATAATGTCTGGTTAAGCTATCCGGCCCTTATCAGCGAGCGGTGAATCCGATCTAATTGCCCGTCTGAGTCGCGCTTACGGTTATCACGATGGCTAATGTGCGAGTGTCCCCCCACTCCCCCCGCTCCCCTTGCTCCCCCTCCCCTCACAGCGCGTTCGTAAAACCGTTTGTTTTATCAGTAGGCGTGGGTGCGAGCTTGCCGGTATTTGTACATAATGTATGAACACTTAGCGCCCGGAGTCGGAGGAGCGCAGCGCCGGCTGAACACCTGCCGGCGCTGTCTGACGAGCCGCAGGTACGCGCAGAAGGTGTACTCTGAAGCAAGACGCACACCAACAACTAAACAAGCGAGTGATCTGTTTGATGCCGTGCAGTTCCGCTGCACCACCAGTTGAGTAGGTTTTATGAAGAAAGCGTTTTCGTGTGGAGTTGATCTTCTGTAATATTATATTATGATGGTGTCACTTGGCACAGAGCACCGCGACCCTGTCCCGCGTACCGTGACGTATCTCCGTGACAGACGCCGTAAGATCTGGGCATCGTTTTCATTGTAAATGCGTTACATATTACAATGAAAACGATGCCCAGATCTAATAAAGCGTTAAAATAATGAGTTCATGTAACGTAATGGTACTTTGTCGTTTTATAAACTTACTAAAACTACGAGTAAATGTGGCTCAAAATGAGCATTGTGTGCGCCACGGAGCGATCGCCTTGTGGTCGGTGCTGACTCGCCGCGTGTGCCAGCGCCGTGCTCGCCGCAAGAGGAAGCACTGCTCACAATATTCAGTTAAACTTTACCCCACGAACTTTTGGCTCGGTATGATGCCGTGTAATATTGTACCTTGCGGGAAGTACGCCAACAAGTTCTGCTACTTGAAAAGCTATCTACGAGAAATACATAAAGTCACAAACTTGTGTACGTATTCCACGGAATAGCCGCTACAAGTTTATTAGCGCTGTCCGTATGTCAACCATACAGAGGATACAGTTTTTATGTTCACTGAAGCGGATGCAGCGCTATATTCAGTCGACAATAACTTCGGCCTAGTTTCGGCTCGTCTGCGAGCGTTGTTCTGTCTGCCGAACATATTGATGGGGTATTGTTGGATTAGTTTCGACAGCGCGTGACGCGGGTACCGCTGCTACAGTATTGACATTTGGACGAGAAGCATAATTCTTCATTTTAGTTGGAAACTACTTATTTCTTTAGGTATATAGCTAAAGAAGTATGCAAGTACCTATCATCGCACGTGCCGTTCTGTAGTTCCTGCCTACCCCCTGTGCGTGATGTATGTAAATGTCAGTGTCATTCATACCATTCATGTCGGCGCCGCATTGCTTCGCTGATGTTTCGTACGCGTGGGAGCGCCAACACCATCCTGAACGTGCTCAGCCACAAGTTGGACAGCCCCCTTTTGGGGCACTGGGTTCAAGCACAAGTGCGTGTGTGCGGGGCCCCAGTGGGCGGTAAATACTTAAATTGAATAGGTACCTATAATTATAATTGATTGATATGTATTTGTATTTTAATTTTGATTGTAATTTGATTTTAATTTCTAAAATCTTGATTTTGATTTTGATTTTGATTTTAATTTTGATTTTGATTTTGATTTTGATTTTGATTTTGATTTTGATTTTGATTTTGATTTTGATTTTGATTTTGATTTTGATTTTGATTTTGATTTTGATTTTGATTTTGATTTTGATTTTGATTTTGATTTTGATTTTGATTTTGATTTTGATTTTGATTTTGATTTTGATTTTGATTTTGATTTTGATTTTGATTTTGATTTTGATTTTGATTTTGATTTTGATTTTGATTTTGATTTTGATTTTGATTTTGATTTTAATTGGAATTTGATTTTCATTTTGATTATTGTTTACTCATACCATTACGGGTACTATGCCTGAAATAAATATTTTTTTCTTTTTTCTTTTTAGGGTTCCGTACCAAAATGGTAAAAAAGGAACCCTTATGGTGCGACTTCGTCTGTCTGTCTGTCTGTCTGTCACACCTGTTTATTTCAGCAACTACTAATGCTATCGACTTGAAATTTGGAACAGTTATAAAGAATGCTTGTCCAACTATATTGCAAATGAAAAAAGTAAAAAAAAAAAAAATATTTTCATTGCAAAAGGGGCCGGAGTGGGGGTCCAAAATTTCAAAGTGGGGTTACTAGGTTAAGTGACATATCATATGAAAGGGCTTGATCTGCACATTTTAAAATATATTTTCATTTTATTTTATGTCTCACAGTTTTCGACATATTATGATGAAAAATGTCTGAAAAAATACCATTCCCCCCCCCTTATCTCCGAAGTTTGCGGAGCGAAAAATCTGAAATAATTAGGGTTGATAGGAATTGACCCAAATATGGCACCAAAAATAAAACGATGTTCCTAACTAGTACAGTTTTTTTAAAATCATCAAAATTCCTTCACAAACAAACTTAGTTATGCGGTCCGGTTTTTTTCACTTTATACGTCCAAAAATGATACGGAACCCTCGGTGCGCGAGTACGACTCGCACTTGGCCGGTTTTTTTTATTTATTGAGAATTATATAAAATGCTACTTTTTAAAGGATTTCATTGTGTGATTATTTAGATGGTCAGAAGAAAACCAACGAGCTACTATGTAACAAAACGTGTGAGCAAGCCCCGTCAGCTGAACCTGCCCTGTCCGCGTCGGGCCGCGCCAGGCTGCTGCGGTAATTGCGGTAATCATACTCGTATTACTAATACCAAGCGTACCTACCTATTCATTTATTGGGTACTTTGAACGTAACATAATTAATTATGTATGTTGAATAATAGTTTTTGGAATATACTCATCAACTTCTAGACAATGATTTATACTTATGTCATGGCCAGATCAGATTCTTAAAATTGATCACTTCATGATGTGGGCTGACATTTCATGAAATGGTTGTGTTCAAATCAGGATAGATGTAAGTACTCGTATGTGACGCGATGCCGACGAGTCCTGCAGGCTGCTCGGACGTGGTCGGACGTGGTCGGCGGCTCAATACTGATGTTTATCAAGAGAAGGCGGCTCTTTGACGCTGACCGTCAATGTGCCGCCGCACTCGGCGTCGTGTGTGCGCACCTCGTTAACTGCTCGCTCTGGACCTCATAATAGCCTGTTTTAATGGCCGCCTGCTCTCGTCGGCTCGCTTGGATCGTGTTTACGTTACGTCCTGCCTAACAGCGCTGCCTTAATGCAGTGCCTTTTCATGTGAAAATGTCTTCAAAAGTTACAAGATGGAATTAGATTTTACAGGATGAAGGCCCTTACAGGCCCCCGCTCTGTGTGCGCATGTGTGCTCAGCGCTCGTGCGCTGATGTGAGCACGCGCTCAGTTCGCTCAGCGACCACCGCGTTATTTCACCGAAGCGAGAGAGAACAATATTCACAAATAAATGAACCTTACTTAACAGAGTTATAATTTGTTGCGATGCCGTGTTCGTGTAATTTATTAACATGGCATAAAATATGGCTCGGACAGAGTCGATGACCCCGCGTGACCGGCGGGGCAGCCGTGCTGGCGCGGGTAGCGACGTCATGCTGAAGTAGGTAGTCACTTCCAGTAAGAGCGCAGAACAAGTCTTTGTCTTCCGTGACCGTAGGTACAGCAACAACTCATGACCTGTACCTAGTCAGGGACGTGTACTTCAGAAGCGTGTACTTTGCCACTGATAGCTAGATATCAGGGTATCAGATACGGGGTATCCGACCGGAATAACTCGACTATTAAGTGTTGGGCTGTCTTTTATGCTCTAGAATTATTTTGAATAATAATGTCATTGTTGTAGTTTGTTTGTTGGCATGAGAAAACAAAACCGGAAAAGCGCGAGAAGGACTCTCGCACTGAGGATTCCGTACAAACTTAATTGTGTATATTGTAATTAAGTGAACAAGGGATTGCAGATTGAAAGACTCGAAGGTTCCAGAAAAATATGATTGACAAGTGCAATTGGATAATTTCATGTGTGTAAAGAAACTAGGCATGGTCGTACTCAGACGCTATGTAGTTGTTGGTTTTGTGGCTTAGTTCGGGAGGGCAATACCTATCAGTGCGGAGCAGGGGGCGGCCGGCGGAGCAGCTCGTATTAGTATGCGCTGCGGCCGCTGCGGTCGTGTCAATAATCAGCCGTGCGGCAGCGGCAGCGCCGGCCGCCGCGAGCCGCCTCACATAGTAATGAGCAGCCGCGCCCTACATAATCAACCAGCGGCCACCAAGTGCCTGCTTAAATAAATATGGCGGGAAGTGATCGCGGGACGAGGACATCACTAACGTTCGCAAACTGCTCGTGTGTCCGCGGCGCCGACTGTGCCGGCAGCGCGCTCACTAGCAGTGCCGTCATGTTGCAAGTGATTCTCTTACTTACAATCGAAACTCGTACAGGCAACTCGTACCGGCACGTTGTCCTCTAAGCGGCCGCTTAGGGTTTATTAAATAATCTGATTGCATCAAAATGGTAAAGCGAGTAAAGAGAATCGTTAAAATATGACTGTAACGCCACACGGCCGGACGCGCGGCGCTCGGGCCCGGCACCCGGAGTGCCCGGACAGTCCGGCGTCCTATAGCACTATCCTTTATTTACTTGTGCCGTGTTCTGTCTCTCTGCTAATAAACAGACATTCTTATTGATATAAGTAGGTACTTATCTAACATTTTGTGCGTTGCGTACTTCGGCTATTATATTACCTACTTGTTTACCATGCTCTGTACTAGTACTCTCCACATTTAGAACGCCCCCCCTTCCTCGGAGTGGTGCGTGGCTGCCAGCGGGGCGGGGCGGGGGGGGGGATACCAAAATGATGACACTAACCGCCTACACTCAAGGACATGTTTCACCGTGGTAAGTTCCCAAACAGCGTAAGCAAAGCTTTCTGCCTCTTCAGTCTATGCCTATGCCAACACATTATCTGAAAGTGTTGTCTTAGGTATTCACTTAATTTGAGAAGAAAAACATCGCGGCCACTCTTCGGGGACACTCTTTACTTTTACTTCACAAATACTAGAACGATATTGCGAGAATAATAAATACTTAGTGGAACGATAGTGTCAAGGCTCCGAGGGCAACTTCACAAGTAGGTATTAGTCGACAGACTGTGAACAAGCGCGCCGCGAGCTGCCGCATGCCGGCCGCACGGAGCAGCACGGAGCGGCATGGAGCGGCACGGAGCGGCATGGAGCGGTACGGAGCGGCATGGAGTTTTCAACGGTGCGAGAAGCATTTTAAATCCGCGATTACAACCAAATGCACTGGAAAATAGAACACACGCACACCTCACCGCATGAACTTGAAGATGATGACGTCACGAACACATTGTATGAGACTCCACGGGTGTGTGCGTGCCTGCTTTGTCAATGTAGTGTTGCGGCGTTCTGTTTGTTTAGTTACTCGGTAACTCGGTACTATTTATCGAGCTCTCCGCGGCGCGTCCTGCCTAGGGTTACCAGGTCTAAAAATGCAAAATCCTGTCTGACATGTCTAAAAATCCTGATTTTGAAAAAAAAGTCCGGTCACGCACTTGTATTGAATAAAAAACATAGTATTTAAGTACGTTTTTATTTACATACAATATTATTTAGACCCATATTTTTGGTTGCCAGCAACTGCATGCAAAAAGTTGTTTTTCCAGCTATTTCGCAATAAAATTGTTCACACGTCACGTGTTTATAATTATATTGCGTAAGCAATATGGCTCTCACCGACTCCACTGAAAGTCTGTTTCTCTCTTTGGTCCACTGAGAAGTCATGAGAGAAAAGACTCTCTCCACATTTGCGTTGTGTGGCAAAATACTGAAGAAATATTGACAAATCTTCAGAAATTCTGAAACTCTTGAGCTGTCGTTAATTGTATTAAAAAAGATACACCATTGCTTTTCAGCGAGCTCGTCATAAAAATCGCTCTGCTTTGTGTTTAGAAAGCGGGAGGACATGCAAGTATGACAAAAATCCGGTCTGACGTAAAATCCGGGCGGAGTCCGGTCTAACACGTAAAAATCCGGTCTAGACGGGCTTTATCCGGTCAGATGGTAACCCTAGTCCTGCCTCGCCCGCTGCGCTCCGTCACACCGCAAACTTCCCCTGACATGAAATTGAGCTCGTTTCGTACGAGCAACTAGACGAGATAGTCTGAAACTTGGCTATTGATATCTACTGAAGATAATTATTGATGCATAATCGAACATTTGCAGTTACCCGACCCAACCTTGAAATATTGGTACATTATGAATGGACAAAAAACGTTGCAAAGTTGGATCTAGCGCGCGATTATCATATTATAGCGTCAGCAAGACAACGAACCCCTCCCCCGACCCCCGCGGCTCCGAGAAGTGCTGGACAAAGTAAATACACTACGAAATAACCGACCAAACTAGAGCCACTCCGTCGTGACGAGTTGCCAGCTTATAATTGAGTGAAGTTAAGCAGAAAGCGACTATCCCCAGTTTTGCGGAAAGGATCTAGAATGCCTGTGACTATATGATTTAGTTTGCTCCCTAAAACAAAAAGGTAAAACCGCCTTCCTAAAGACCACAATAATGTTAGGTATGTGTGAAACAGTTCCGGGAGTCGATGCCTTTAATTTTTGATGTGGTTTGATTCGGCACCGACTTCCGGAACTGTTTTACACAATCATAACATTATTGTGATCTTTTTGAATGAGGTTTTACCTCTTTAGGGTTTCGTAGTTAAACTAGGAACCCTTATAATTTTATCATGTTCGTCTATCTGTCCGTCTTCCTGTCCGTCTGTCTGTATGTATGTTACCCCTCGTAAAATCTACAGTTTTTAACCAATTTGTATGCAACTTTACAGGTAAACCGAAAGGTAAAAAGGTATATAAAGGTAAAGGTTTCCGATGCCGGTGGGGTACTACCACAAGCTCCAAGCTACCGGCGGTCAGCGCTCCAGAGAGAGGCACCTCCTAACAATGCGAGCCGTGTCCAAGAGTACCGCTCTCTGCATCAAGCCCTAGAGTGATCCAGCTGCCTAACGAGAGCCTCCTCAGGTGTTGGTCGGGGCTAGCTTGGCTATTAGGCCATTGGCCGAAACGACTATCGGCACAATGATTTCTGAGTCCACCTCCCACATGCTGACAACCTCGTGTGGTAAGTTAAGATAATTGATTTCCTTATTTTTGTCGGCTTTCACGAGATTTACCGCAGGTCTTCTGTGAGCCGCCATAAAGGCGTGTAGTAAAATTACCATAAATAATTAGGGGACTTGACGAAACTATAACGATTTCGACAAATTATTGAGAATCTCCTCCTTAAATATTTGCTCCGTGAGGGTAATAATTGAACCCGCGACACGTCGCGCAGCAGCCAATCACTCAGCCACTATGACAACCATGCCGCCAGTCGGAGAAAAATAAATACCTACATAAAACAGCACGCTGTAGTGTTTACACGCTAGCGAGTTTGATTGACAGACATGAACCGCATGAATAAATTGTTAAGATAAACACCAGACTTATTGAAACATACTTGCTACAACTCATCTGCTCATAGTTGCAAAACTGATTGCAGGATCAAGAATAACAAAAAAAAACACAAAAAACTTATGGAAACATTCAGGAATGCTTTATTCATCGTATGCTAACTCTTCCGGAGATCATTATAAAGTAATGCACCAACAACACAACATATTGTCCCGCCGGCGCTGCAGCGCTGCTGCGGCGGAGGCCGTCGGGCCGCCCGTCACAATGTTCGTTCAATCTGTGAACTGTTAATAGAGTTAAAGTGCACTTTAATAATTCACAAACAGTTGGCGTCGCGTCGCGTCGCTTTCAATAACGTCGGCGGCTCGCGTCTGTTTCGTTCGCCTATAATTCGCTTTCCGTGTCGCGCTCTCACGGCGACCGCTGTCCAATCACTTATAAATTAATGAGCGCCGTCACACGTGTACCCCTCCCCCCCCGCCCCCGCCCCCGCGCCCGGCGAGAGGCAGCTCCTGCATAATACATCGCTGACCGACAATTGAATAACATCCGGCTGATGCCCGCTTAGTTCATCAATCTGTTTCAATACTGCTGCCTATAAGTTTAATGAAATTCTTGCTAAAGAGAGCGGTTTGAAAAATATTTTGAAGTAAATTCCGATCAATGAAATACCTACAACGTATAAGTATTTAATAGAAATGCGTACAACGTTGATAGTAGATGATGATGATGGAATAGTAGATGGCATACAAAAACAGTAATTCGGGATTATGTAAGGAAGATGCGATATCGCTTCAGGCGTGTGTCCGCGGCGACTGAGGAGGTGCACTGCGACTGCAGCCGAGTGGCGCGCCGAGCGGCGCACGCGCACCGCCCGCGCCCACACACGGACAGAATATTCATCTTTCAGCTTTGGAAATGCAAAAAAGGATGAATATTGTATTGGTGGTTTAAAATTACCTTACATTAAATTGAAGTTTATAAATATTAAGCAACTTACAAAAATAATTGAAATCCCACCAAAAACATTTTATGTAAAATGTTGCCAAGACGAGACCATATGGCTCGCACTGTCAAAAAGTTATCAATCACATGTAGAGCCAAGCTTTTAACTCTACACGCCCTAACTCTACAAGCCCTAACCTTACAAACTCTGCACCTTGTCAAAATAGGTTGTTGCACCTTGTCAAAATGGCTTTGCCATTTCGTTACTATTAGAACTATTTAATAGTATACCTATCAGAAAAGTAATGAACAGTGAATAAATTTTTCACCTTACGCCCATGTGAGTGTAGCGAAATAGCCAAAGCACATATTTTGACTATGGTGTCGAGTTTGTGAAGTTAGGGCTTGTAGAGTCAGTGCGTGTAGAGTTAGAAGCTTGGCTCTACATAAGATCTGGTAACTTTTTGGCAGTGCGAGCTATGCTCTGTACCCCTATCATGAGTTTTTTTGACGTATAGTTTCGTTAACGTAAGCATATTTTGAATTTAAAATACAGCAGTCCTGGAACATTTTGATAAAATTTTATACAATTTGCACATTTTAAAAAATACAGAGAAATTAATTAAGTATTTAATTTATATAAATATTGTGTAACAAACGTGTATTTTCAATTCAAAATATGCTTACGTTAACGATACTACACGTCAAAAAAACTCATGATAGGGGTACTGATCTTGGCAACTATTTCCATGAAAATTTTAGTTTCCAAAATCGGCGGCTTTGGTTATTGTCAATGGTTTTTGTTTACTTTTTAGCCACCGACCGGTTATTTAAAGTCATTTTTTTATCGAATACAATTAATTACAAGCACACCATCATACATCAGCCCGATATATCAATAAGATGACAGAATATAATTATAATGTAAATGGCTTTAAACTGACGCTTGGATCGAAAGGTGACACCAGAGCTGAGTATACATACCTACCTACTTATTCAAATCTAGTACACTGGAGTATTAAATTGTGTTCGCATTACCGTATGTCGCGGAAGTGTTATGATAAAACGGAGCAGGTGTGTGGCGAGGCGAGCGGGACGGGGCAGGGGTGGGGGCGGGGGAGGGGACAGGCGGTAATGTAGATACGGAGGACATCACTCGGAGCGAGGCTCGTAAAAACGCGGTAATTTGTATGTTATCGAGGCGCGGCACCGGCGCGGTGACACTCCGGCGCGGCGCGGCGGTATAGATAAGTACCGCAGATACCTACTCACACAGCGCCACATTATTCACTTCCAAAACATACAAGTTACTGACGGCGTGTGCCCATTGTCGTAACTAGCCTTTTGTGCGCCCGATGCGAGCTTCTTTAACTGCGCCCTTCTTGGTCCTATTCTGGTCATTTCTGCGCCCTACTTGGTACTAGTTGGATCATTTCTGCGCTCTTCTTGGTACTAGTCTGTTTATTTCTGCGCCCCTGCAGGGTCTGCGCCCTGTGCCTGGACACCGCTGGCATCGCCCTAGTTACGGCGCTGCGTGTGCCCACAACACATTGAGACGCGTTGACACTTAATAGAATATTGTGTTCCCAATCAGCCAAGCTCATCACAACGCTTCATCGGCTGCAATGCCTGCAATAACATACATATATTTGTATTGATGTATATTGTGTGACATCGGGCAGGTATTGATATGAAAGACGACGTCTTTGATCATTCACAAATAACACAGTCGAGCGCTGCTCAGACGAGCGCGCGCGGGTGTTCACATCGCAGGGACAGCTCACATTCGCCTGATCACAAGAGATGTAACTCGTTCACTTGGTAAGTACTTGTCAACGTCTCTTGAAACAATAACAACAACATATTTACGCTTAAACAATTCGGGTACAAGAACGGCTTTACGTATGTACCAACTATTTATTGATCTATGAATAAATTTTCTATATATTTTTTTCCGCAACAAGATAGAAATGGCAGAACAAGATGTGTGAACTATAAACGAGTATCGCGTGCCGCGGCGGTGAGCGGTGGTGGGCGAACGTCGATACTACAATGTTTTCATTTTATTTTACCAATTTTGCCTTCACATTATAATATTATGAATCACATTAATTTCATACACGTGTTTTTATCGGCACATAATTTGCAACATCATAATATTTCGCTGAAAAGGAATTCGTGTAAGACGCTTATACGCGAAGCTGCCCCGCCTAATACCGTACTGCGGCTTGACATCGAGGGCTTGTTATTATTTTGTTTGCTACCAAACATTAAAGCCTTCAAGGAATGCTTCTACGAATTCTCGTTTGTTTACGTTGCTAGAAGCGCCCTCGGTTCACCGCTACACGCGATCAGCGGGGAGCCGTGCTCTCTCTGTTGCTTCACTTTGTACTCGCTTTAAATAAATAATTGTGATGCTAATTTAATTATAATAAGACACTTGCAAAATGAGTAGTATTCCATGAATAGTTGGTGACAATAACATGAAGGTTATTTATGATATGTGGTAGTTTCTTATGTGACAGTGTGATATGAGAAGATATCGTGCTCGGCTACAGTCTCGTGGAGGCAGACGAATACTAAGTGACGAGATGCATGTCCGACGTAACGCGCAGCGCGGCGCGGCGTCCAGCGCTTGTCAGTCGGCCGGCGGGCACCGGCACGCACATTTCATGTCAAAAGTTTTCTCCCTTAATCCCCTACACTTTGTAATAAAACTTGTCGTCGGCTGTCGACTTATAATTAGTGCCAAAATGTCACGCTCACGCGGCACGCGCCGCCGTCTGTGAGGAAATCCCTCCAGTAGCTACTCAGAAGTACTCAGAACCCTAATACTTCTGAGGTCCGGGAAGGTTTACATTTGACAATGGTTGGTTTCAGTATTTAGATGTTTAAATGCTACACTGATTTTATTTCTGAGCCGCGGGAGGGATTACTTAGCGAAAAATTTTAAGTAAGAATCCCTGCCATCACTGAGCTTTTTACGGACGGACTTATAAAACACGGTCGTGGTGATATTACTACTAGGTATTTCTATTTTTCTATTACTTACTTCATCGTACTTAACTGCATCTACACCAAAAATAATATACGGAGATATAGAATTTTTAAAAAAGTGGTGAACGTGATCGGCTGATCGTTTCTGGCTTTGTGGAGGTTTTTCAAATAGGTATAGATTTTTCGATTTTCTTTTTGTGAGCTTTGTCCCCCAAACCCACTGGTCTATTCTGAATAGTGGAAGCTTTTTGTGGAAGCATTCTTTGACATAATAAGTACTTAAGTAGTCTTGAAAACATTATCTCTCCCACATCTCAGATCGGTGGCCGCGCTGCATAGGTACTGGAAAGGTTTCCACATACGCCGCGCCGCAGCAACACACTCGGGAATATTTCCTCCAAAAAAAGTGTAGGTCTTTAGGCTGTACGTTGTTTATCACTCAGTAAGTCGGTCACGGTACGGTTTAAAGGTATAAGTAGAAGATACAAATGCGAGATTACTAGGAAGGAACAACTACACAGTGCAAAATAATAAGTTAAACGAAGCAGTTACGAACTTTACCGTCGCTATAGGGCGCGCCAATCTATTTCCAAATGGTTGCATAAGCATCATAGCATAATCAGCCTATAATGTTCTCACTGCTGGGACACAGGCCTCCTCTCTGTGAGAGGGAGTGGGCCGTAGTCCACCACGCGGGCCCAATGCGGGTTGGTGGACGTCACATGTGCCTCGGGATCGAACTCGAACCATTCGCCGTGGGAGGCACATGGTTAAACCACTAGGTTATAACTGCTTCTGAACCGAATGGTTGCACGTCAAATTATTCCCGAGCTTGTGACTGAGTTGTGTTCGTGGTTGTATTGAGTTAATGTTCTGCGGCTAGCTGCGAGCTGCCGCCGCCGTGGTCGAGTGGCTCACCCGTCAGAGCGCGGCAATTACCCGCCGACCGACTAATGTCGCTCTCTGAACATATTGATGGCTGCGGGCCGCAGTGAGCCGCACACGCCGCACAGACGCGCGCCTCTTCGGCCCACGCGCAAGCTTACTTACACCACTATTCACTTGATGGGCCATTATCGATTCGATGTATGCGCGATTGTTTTGAAAATAAAAGGATATGTAGGTACCTTGTCATAATGATATACATATTAAAAAAAACAGCGCAACACGTTTGTGTGAGTTGATGCAGCTCGTGAGCAGTACACACGCACTGCACACGGACCGGTTTGGTCTCTATGGCTTCTAGCAGTCAATACGACACGTATCTAACAGTCAAGTACCATTAAAACCATACGGCCTGTAGGTACCTACCGCTTGCACTAATTGTAGCATTATATTGTTCTGTACATAAGTTGGGACGCGTCGCGGTGTCGGTTTGTACCTGCCACTACTTCAGCCACTTTGCTCAACAAAGTTAGTTGCGCGGCTCCCGATCTGCCGAATAAAATGTTTCCGAACGAATGTCGGGTAGAGTTGGTCGTGTGCCTTCTTCCGCTACCCCGCCCCCGCCCCGCCGCGCCGCCCTCCGCCGCTCCCCTCCACTTTTCCCTAACAACCCAAAGTTGTGCAACTTGGCTAGTTTACTGTAAATAATATATGTACTACAAAAAACTAAGTCTGTGTACAGTTTGACGCGAAGCTTGAAGTTTTACTCGTTTCGGATTCAGAATGCCAATAAAAACACGACTTGCTTACCTATGATGTTGGTTAATTTTAATTGCGAAACGTTTTAACGATGGGAAGGCGTAGTCTCTGAAGTAAATCGTAATTATAATTTGACTTACTAGGCGTGCGATTGCCTTAGGCGTCCATTAGACGCTCAATCAAAACCATCAATCGTGATTGATGGTTGTATGATCAACATATCAAAGTATCCAGATTTTCGTCACGCAAACGTCAATCGTCACATTACACGGCAGGTTATCCGTCAGTCACACCTTGACTGTGGTGAAACTGACAGCAAAACCTACCGTGTAATGGACGCCTTAGACTTAGTGAGCGAGTGTTAGTCGCGGGCGGCACACTTGGCATCGTCGATGATTATAATATCTCAGAGAGCGCTCCGCGCCGCATTAATATGTAAGCGAGCGCCGAGTTCGCGGTGAATAAATAAAACAGAAGGCGGTAAGTGAAAGCCGCAGGTCTTCTTAAGCGGCTTTAATAATACAGGAGACGCGGGTCCGCGGCTGCGATCGCTCCTTAAACTTTAACTGGGTTGGTCCGCCGCCGCTCGGTCCGCCCGCCGCCGCCGGCCGCGCGCGCGGACCGGCCGCAGCGCGCTCTTGTTCTGTTTATGAAACGATGTAAAACAACGGAGCTCGCACTGCTTTATTAAAGCGTGAAATTTCTCATTTCGCCGGGTCTCGTTACAATGAGCGCCGACAGACTAAATATAAAATACGGAACGCGCACTTACATTATTTCGCTTAATTTTTAATATCAACAGCAGGCGGAGCGAGGAGTCATACCAGACGTACCGAAGGTGATGCCTCGTGTACCTACATGGGGCGCTACGAGGGGTGAAGAGTGTGAGTAATTGTGTAGCAAACTGTTCTAAAAGTGGCCTTGGTAGATTATACACTGGTCGAAGGCAAAAATTAAATCACAATCCTGAGTGTGATCATGTGTTGGTAAACTGCTGAAACGAAGCGCGGTGACTCGGTGAGTGAACGCTCCCGGGGGAGCGGGGGAGCCTGCAGCCTGCCAGCAGCGAGCGCGAGCGCACACAGTCGGGCTGTCGGAGAAGTGGCCGCGGCGTGGCGGGATTCATTGCAATTCCTACGATGTTGCCATTCCATGTTAATCCCTTGTGTCTACAATGTCCATTTTAATACAATAATAAGATAAATACTGAGCTCACTTTCCAGTCAGTACTTCAATAGTTATAACCTTCAGTAGAAGACATTCCCTCACGCGTACGAGCAACACATACTGTAGACAGAACGTTTACTGCCACCCGCTCGGTGCGGCGGGTAACGTTTCCATCGCAAACATGTCGGATCTCACGTTGGTGCCACGGGTGGGATGTGTCGGTAGGTAATACGTCAGTGATCTTCTCTTTATTACGCTCACGTCACGTACCCGGCACCGCTTGCAAAATTATTAAGTGAGGGCCGCGCGCCTCGCACAGCTCAGCAGTGAGGGTCGCGCACCTCGCACGCTCAGCAGTGCGAGCCTCCGGAGACCGACCTGATGGTTGTGAACATGTTGGCTATAATTTAGTACAATGGTCGCATCACCGTTCTGTTTCATATTTGTCAGAGTTTCATTTGCAACTCAAAAATTGTGGGTGTCGCGACACCTGAACATGAACGACTCTCGCTTGTCCTATGCAAGAGGGCGCAGGGCGCTCGGGGGGCGGGGGCGGGTGTAACCTCCGATGGTACTGGAAGGCACTCGAAGGTGGCACTCGAGTGTCGAGGGCGAGTCCACACAATATCCTCTTCAATGGGAGCTCTGCATTGTTTCATCATCTTGATTTTGTTAATGTACCTAGCAGCGCGCCGTCGCAGAGCGGTTGAAAACATACTCCTGGCAAATATTCGTGACAATGAATTAAGTGGCGTCGAAACTAATCTAGTGCATTCATTGATATCACTAATTTTGCATAATTAAATACTACCGATCAGCGGTTCATTCAATTAAAATCTGTTTAAAATATAAACCTAGTTGCATAGTTTATAATAATTTGCATTCTGTCATTATTCTAACTAAACATATAAAAATTGAATACATCTTAAACTAAAGTAAATTAAGGAGCCGATTATGTCAAGGATTATATATAATAATATCAAAAGTCAAAAGTTGTCGTATTTGAGTTTATAAATACACAGTAGATTTTACGAATGTGTGACAGACGGACAGACGGACGTGACAAAACTATAAGGGTTCCTAGTTTTACTACGGAACCCTAAAAAAGTATATTTTTTTACCGCCTTCACTTATTAGCGGCTAAAATCGGCTATTTTGTTTTTTTTCATAATCCACAGTGTTAGCCTCAAAGTAGTGATAGCCTAGTGGGAGCAGTGATAGCCTAGTGGTTTAACAATGTGCCTCCCACGGCGAATGGTTCGAGTTCGATTCCGGGGCACGCACCGCTGACTTTTCGAAGTCATGTGCGTATTAGAAATTAATTATCACTTGCTTTAACGGTGAAGGTCGTGAGGAAACCGGCATGTCCTAGAACCAAAAATTCGAAGACATGTGACGTCCACCAACCCGCACTGGGCCCGCGTGGTGGACTACGGCCCACTCCCTCTCACAGAGAAGAGGCCTGTGTCCCAGCAGTTGGAACATTATAGGCTGATTATGCATAATCCACAATTATAGCCATTGTCACCCGGACTAAGAGAAGAAGAATATCTAATTGACATCTCATACAGTAGCTTAGGCGACTGCTAAAAATATTTACTCTTCCTTTTGGCTTTGCCGTAGTCGGATAAAAAGTCGAAATTATGTCATCTAAGTCCAAGTTTGCATAATAAGCACAGCTATAAGGGGTTGTATTATTACACTCTAGCTCCCATCAACCAGCAACGAGGCTTGCTCTTCGTAGTGCGCTCTCTGTGTGTGATATTACATTTATGACGTAGGCTTGTAGTTGTCCTACTCCCCCTCACACAAAGAAAACTATCATTTTGTCGATTTCGCTCGATTTCGTTCATGTTCCGTCACGATGTTATTTCTCACCGAAGTCAGAGATGAAGTAGGTATATGTATACGAGTACTACGCTTGGAATCGCACATTATGTCTCACTTGAGCCCACGGCCTGCAGCTCCACCCGGCTGCTGCTCGGGATCAGAGAGCGCCAAGTGCCGACCTATTGCCCTTATGTGGTAGAGCCACAACAACATTACTTATGTGGTGGAGCCACAACAACACTACTTAGCTAGTTCATGGCGGTTTACTCACTTGCGTCCGTTTCCATACATCAACTCTGACCCTACGTGAAATCACATTGTTTCGAATTCAGAAGCAAGTTTTAATAAATATTAGAATGCGACAACTATCATTGTGACGGTGGTCGCGAGTAGTCGCGCGCGAGCGGCTGCCGAGCGCTGCGTGTGCGGCGGCTCGTGCTCGCGGCGTCTTTGTTCTCGCCTTCATCGCGCTTGTTCGTGCATCAAACGCTTTGAGCGGCCGACGCGCCGCGACGCCGCTTCACCGCTTCTTCGTCTTATTACTACGTTCAAGGTATACGAAGCTGTGTGCGCAATACAACAGGCAACTCTATGTGAGACCTAGCGCTAATGGATGAATATACTTCGACAAACGACGTCATGAAGATGTTGTGAATTGATTACGATGTCAGTTGCGAGTGAGATGTTCATAAGGTTGTGCACTTTGTAACGTTATCGCAGGAGTACACAGTACAATACTACGTCGTCGGCGGCACTAATTTAGCTCACAATGAATAATTGTCGCGCCACCGGAAGCGTTCCGTGCGAATTGAGTCCGTTCCGGCGGCGACAGGTCGCGAGCTCGCTTCCGCCCCGCCGCGGCCGCTCCACTCACACATTATTGCTCTTTGTACCTCCGCACAACTATTCACAGGGACAACGTGCGCTCACACCATCTCACAACTTTTAGGGCTTCTAACTGACAGCGTACCCCTCACAAGTAACACCAGGCTTGCTGGCTTTTGTAACACTTTTGACTTTGTACACTTGAACAAGCAGGCAGCTAACGTCAATTTTTGGGTTCCGTACCAAAATGTTAAAAAAGGAACCCTTATCGTGCGACTTCGTCTGTCTCTCTGTCTGTCACACCTGCTTATTTCAGCAACTACTTATACTATCGAGTTGAAATTTGGAACAGTTATAAAGAATACTTGTTCAACTTTATTGCAAATGAAAAAAGTCCAAAAATATTTTAATTTTCATTGCAAAAGGGGCCGGAGTGGGGGTCCGAAATTTCAAAGTGGGGTTACTAGGTCAAGTGATATATCATATGAAAGGGCTTGATCTGCACATTTCCAAATATATTTTTATTTTATTTTATGTCTCACAGTTTTCGACATATGATGAAAAATTTCCAAAAAAATACCATTCCCCCCCCCCTTATCTCCGAAGTTTGCGGGGCGAAAAATCTGAAATAATTAGAGTTGATAGGAATTGACACAAATATGGCACCAAAAATAAAACGATGTTCCTAACTAGTACAGTTTTTTTCAAAATCATCAAAATTCCTTCACAAACAAATTTAGTTATGCGGTCCGGATTTTTTCACTTTATACGTCCAAAAATGATGCGGAACCCTCGGTGCGCGAGTACAACTCGCACTTGGCCGGTTTTTTTCTAACCCAAGCCGCGCCATGTACTCTGCAGTCACATCTTATAGCTCGCTCGTCTGCCTTAAGTCCAAGACTTTTTTTTAAGTGATACATGTTCGATTAACGTTCGTTCGAATGAACTATTTACCGAATCCAAACTTCGAGTATTCGAATGAACAAACGGTGGAATTAAGTGATCGGCCAATCGTTTCTGGCACTTCGCCTTGTACGTTGTGTGGTCACGGTTCCGACCTAACCTAAACGTTTTTTCAGCATGTATCAGTTATTATATATTTATTTTCGTATGGCGGGTTCACCCTCCCGACACCCTAGCGGAGGCTTCACTCCCCATTGCCTTGTAAAATTTGTTGGTGTTTCGTAACTATGTTCGTTCGAAACTAAGGCTGTTTCAACAAATTTTGATTCGATAAATATGTAGTTCAATATTACAAAGGTTAACCGAACATTTGTGTCTATTACGCACACAGATAAGTACAATGGATATTGCCAGTAGCGTAGTGCAATCATGTTTATGTGGCTTGTGCGTATACTTAACTTTTTTGTTGACTGCATGAACATGGAATCGTAAAAACAAAAATATTCTTAAGTGACACTATCCCTTGATTCCGAAGCCCAATTTAATGTTTTATTGGAAAAATCAATTGAAATTAAACTCGCCCCTCAACAATAAGCTATATGTACATATACAGACTAGTTGTTGTACCTTGTGGAAGTACATAATGCTTACCTGAGACACTGACACGTGCGTGTGTGCGCGTGCGCCGCCGCCGCCGCCCGCTGCGGCACGCGACACGGCGGCGGCGCAGCGCGACAGCTCGGCTTCACCAGTATTACAGTCATTAGTAATGGATTTGACGACGGCCATAAATAACAACGTTAGATTGTCTGAATCGTGAGGTGCCATGACAAGAATACAAAATGTTATACTCGCTGTGCAAGTGGCGTGGGCGCGAGTGGGGTGAGCGTTACAGATAGTAAGGAGGGCGCGGAGACGGGTCGGGGTGAGAGGGGGAGGGAAGGAAGCTGGAGGTTGTAATAAATCGTACCCGGTAAGTCGGGGATTTACACGACAACGCACGCTATCGGCTCCCAAACGTGTCGCCGACACGCGGCCGATCCATTGAACCACGACTTCGCGCCGAGCCCGGAGCGGGCGACAGCCCGCACCGTGACACGCCGCGGCGCGCACAAACTTATACAGACGCTTTATTCAAGACACTTTTATTAATGTTATTATTTCGATTTAGTCCTGTCTTAAGTGTTACAAAATATGCCAAATATATTATAGTTAACTTATCCCATTGCTCTGAAATGCTGTGACTTAGACATTACCCGTAGGTACGCGTACAATAAAACAGTGACAATCTCGAGCATTTTGTTAGGATCTGTTAGTGTTGCTACCAGAACAGTTCTTTTATTATGTGAGCTACCCACACTTTACAAACAGAAGAAAGAGAAGCGCTCCGTTATGTACCTTCTGAGGAATAATGTAAGACAATGTGTGGCGGCTTTCACAGTCAAACGAGTGCAGTGACAATTGCAGTTTTTGTTTATAATAAACCTTAAACGATCATAGTTTGCCACAGTGGACACTTGCGGTGTGCTGTGACTGCGCGGTGGTGGTGCGAGCGCCGGCGGCTGCACGTGACAGCCACAAGCCACACCTAGATATAGCTATGTATAGAATAAGCATATTGTAAACAAACTTTCATATAAGAACTGTGGTACAGGAGTGTAAGCCAGTCTTATTATACAGCTCATGGAGTAAAGTCGTACTGTTTTATTTGTTGTCATAGACCCCTTCTGTCATCAGAAGTGGGATTAATACTAAACTAATTATAATATAGTTTAAATACCCAAACCCACAATGAACAATAAAAAGATGAACAATAAACGTAAAAGAAGTGATATAAGTAAACAATCAGTGATAAGTGAACATTCAGTGATAAGTGTTAATAACGAGAAATACTTTATTAGTTCAGAGACAAGTACTAGTAAAGCTATAGCTTTGCCTACATTTGACCCTAGTGTCGGTGCTATTGAAGCAAGTGAATGGAGTGCACAGGTAGATGCCCTGGCCTTGAAACATAAATGGGATGACATCGAGACCATAGCCAGATGTGTTCCTTTCTTAGCTGGTCCAGCACGAGAGTTATACAAAGAATGGACACCAGAAAAAAGAACATGGCCAGTATTGAAACAAGATCTTCAGATTACTTTTCCTAAATGTCGCGATTTGTACCGGGATTTTCAAACGGCAGCAAACATGACAAGTGATAAATTCGCAACAGTTTCTATGTATGCAGCAAAAAAACATAGAATTCTAAAGCAATTGAGACTGCAATTTCGTGAAAGTGAAATATTGGAACTGATAACCGGAGGTATCACTGATCCCCATGCAAAATCGATTGCAAGTAGTGCTGAAACGATTAGCGGGTTATTTGAGAAATTAGCCCGTTACATCCCAATGCCGCAGAAGAAAAACACTGAAACTGAAACCGAGTTGCCGTCTACATCAAAGAAATCCAAGATTATAACAGAGGAGGAGCGTTGCTATCGCTGTAATCGTATTGGACACCTACAACGTGATTGTCGTACTAGTTTACATAACCTACCGCAGAAGATTGCAATCACCAAGGGCGAGAATAAGACTATGAACAAGAGAAATGACAAGTGCTCATTTTGTTTATAGAACGGACATTTGGCCGAGAATTGTTGGACAAAACAAAGAGTTAGCCGAGAAGATTTGTAATGAGAACATAGATGATTGTAATAATTTAATTAGAAAATATTTTTTTAAGGAATCAACTTTTCACATAGTTCAAGACAAAGAAATACCGTATTGCTAGAGAAGCAATAAATAAAAACGATAATATGTTTATAACCACCACGGGCGGCACAATCATAAAAAGGCAAGATAAAATTCAAGCTCTTGAGATTGTTTACAACATAGAGGACTTCATAACCAAAGCTTTGATAAAAGTGCCAAGTCAAATTCATTATGAACTGCGAGAACTGTTAAACAAACATTCGAGTCTTATCGCTCTAAATATTAACATAAGTGAAATCAAGACCGTCAACTCATGACTATTTGAACTACGACAAATGAACCCGTTGTTTATCAACTGTACAGAATGTCGTTCTCTGAAAGAGAAAAAGTGCGCTTTATGTGTTGGAACTCTTAAACAATAACATAATTCGAGAGTCATCACCGCCTTATGAGTCACCAGTTTATTTAGTAAGAAAAAAGGAATCAAGTGACAGATTATGTGTGGATTACCGAGCTTTCATAAAATAACCATTAAAGACTGATAATCAGATTAGAGGCTACTCAAAAACGGAATCGGGAAGCGGTTGATATAATGAGGAGAATACATGAAAATTCTAATAGTTTGAAAGAATATACGGTGCAAGATAAGATCCTGATAAGAATATTTCAAGAAAATAAAGAGAGAAAATTAAGATCAACTTAGCTAAATCATTTCATGAGGAACAATGTCACATTGAAGTAGATAAAACTGTGGAGTCAGTGAAAACAAAATACTGGTTTCCTGGAATGACACCTTTTGTACGAAAAAAACGTCAGCTACTGCATCATAATTATATCTATCATCAAAGCAATCAAGTGAACCAAAACAAGGACTGTTACATCCTATAGAAAAATTACCAACGATACTGCAAAGCGAATCATAACTGATAAGGGAACGAACTTTTCGAGCAGACAAACCAAAGAACTATTGAAACATATGGCTATTGTAATACATTTTATCGCCACTGGAGCTTGTAGAGCTAATGGGCAAGCTGAAAGATATTTAGCCACAGTATCAAATATTTAGCTGTGAAGAGAGTTGCGGGTCAGAATGGTCGAGCATATTATACAAAAATACGGCTGATTCTATTACGTTCAGCAACAACGAACACGATTGGAAAAATTGGATCCGAGATACAATGGACCGTACACTATTCAAAAATGTTTACTATAAGAAAGATATAAAGTTCAAAACATTGAAAATTAAACATTTCAAATAGAGGTATTATTTGAGTGAGAAAGATAGACTAAGATAGTGGAATCGATTGTGGAATCGAGAGGCTGCAGTGGATCATGACTAAAATTAAAATCAACAATGTGTGAGTATAAAAAAATTGAAAGGCGTAAGCAGCTTTTATAAAAAGTGTGCTGGGATCGCTGAGTAAAATGAAATAATGTGTAAGTATAATACAATTAAAAGGCGTAAGCAGCTTTTATAAAAAGTGTGCTGGGATCGCTGAGTAAAATGAAATAATGTGTAAGTATAATACAATTAAAAGGCGTAAGCAGCTTTTATAAAAAGTGTGCTGGGATCGCTGAGTAAAATGAAATAATGTGTAAGTATAATACAATTAAAAGGCGTAAGCAGCTTTTATAAAAAGTGTGCTGGGATCGCTGAGTAAAATGAAATAATGTGTAAGTATAATACAATTAAAAGGCGTAAGCAGCTTTTATAAAAAGTGTGCTGGGATCGCTGAGTAAAATGAAATAATGTGTAAGTATAATACAATTAAAAGGCGTAAGCAGCTTTTATAAAAAGTGTGCTGGGATCGCTGAGTAAAATGAAATAATGTGTAAGTATAATACAATTAAAAGGCGTAAGCAGCTTTTATAAAAAGTGTGCTGGGATCGCTGAGTAAAATGAAATAATGTGTAAGTATAATACAATTAAAAGGCGTAAGCAGCTTTTATAAAAAGTGTGCTGGGATCGCTGAGTAAAATGAAATAATGTGTAAGTATAATACAATTAAAAGGCGTAAGCAGCTTTTATAAAAAGTGTGCTGGGATCGCTGAGTAAAATGAAATAATGTGTAAGTATAATACAATTAAAAGGCGTAAGCAGCTTTTATAAAAAGTGTGCTGGGATCGCTGAGTAAAATGAAATAATGTGTAAGTATAATACAATTAAAAGGCGTAAGCAGCTTTTATAAAAAGTGTGCTGGGATCGCTGAGTGCGCTAGCATCTTATCTAATAATAAGAGTGCTAGGACCGCAAAAAAATATTATTGTGGCGCGAGCTACTCATACGATGAGTGAGCGTGGACCGCTGAGTTAAGGCGCGAGCTACTTACCTATACGATAAGTGAGCGAGGACCGCTGAGTTTGGAGTTATTAGGGCATGACAGTGTTCAAATTAGCCAATAACTTCATACCAGTAAATCAAAATTTGCCAGTGAGGGCAGTAAATCAAAATTTGCCAGTGAGGGCACTAAATCAATATTTGCCAGTGAGGGCACTAAATCAAAAATTGCCAATGTGGGCACAAAAAACAAAAATGCCAATGTGGGCATTAAATTTGCTAAGTTATTAAAATATTTCTTATTACAGGTAATTCAATAATGGATGGAAGTTTCAGGAGTTGGGCTTCGAGAACGAAGCCTGGGCAGGAAGGCCGTGACAGCCACAAGCCACACCTAGATATAGCTATGTATAGAATAAGCATATTGTAAACAAACTTTCATATAAGAACTGTGGTACAGGAGTGTAAGCCAGTCTTATTATACAGCTCATGGAGTAAAGTCGTACTGTTTTATTTGTTGTCATAGACCCCTTCTGTCACACGCGTGGCGCGGCACGCAGCGCCGACACGCACGAGCGTCGCATCTGGGTCAGGGGCGGGTCGCACAGGCACCCCCCCACCTGCGATACCCCGCTACCCTCCGCCTGCGACCTGCGGGCCCGGGGGGGAGGGGGGCGCGCTTTTGTCGCGACACTGCCGGAAGTCGCGCGAAATGACCCACTGCCTGCCATGCTTCTTACCTTCGCCTTGAATGACTTCCCGATATCGACGCCGACACCGAGCGCCGCGCGAGCTGGTGTTGCATAGCATTGTGTGGTGTTGCAGAACACTTCGCTGTATGCGACCGTTTGATATCTAATAGTCTGTTACAAGACAAGTGTCTTTCTTTTATAAGATCATAGTATTCTGTATAAAGGTGTTTGATACTATTTCTGACTGACAGACAACGCACAGCTCACACCGGCGGCTCTACGAATATGAAATGTTGCACACGAATTCCATAAGCAACAGAGGTGAGCACTAAGAAAGAATCATTGAAAATTCATCCCCTACCGGGATTAAATAGGGGAGAAAACTCGGATGGTTCCTGACACGTAGCAGATGGGAAATCTCATCAGGCACACACGGCTAGCATTTAATGAATTCACAAAAAAAACAATATGTTTTATGTTTTGCATTAAATTAATGAGCACAACGCATTGGGTACCGGAACGATAGTTGTGGTTGTGATCAATATTGACAGATATGTTAGGTAAGTCACTTGACTCTCTGGCAGAACGTTGTGGTGGTCTTCAGCTCCGCCGGCGTACAATGTGCATTATGACTTACTTTGAAATGACTTATTGTACTTATAATTTCGCCTTCGCCCGCGGCTTCGCCCGCATTTTAGGATAAGAAGAAGTCTATATATTATTCTGATGTATAAGCTATATTCCTGTTCATGAAAATCCATTCAGTAGTTTTTGCGCGAAAGAGTAACAAACACGTCCATACATACGTCCTCACAAACTTTCGCGTTTATAATATTAAGTAGGATTGTAATATATGGACAGTATTCTTAGACAAATATTATGGCCCTCGTTTCGACATTCTCAATATTCCACCTTTTATTAGATACTCAGCAGTGCTGGCTCATCAACCTCTCTTCAGACAAAGCCAGTCCTCGCTATGTCTGAAGGCGGCTCTTCTCTAGTTGCACGTCTCCATCTTGGATTGTTAACTCCTTTTACAAAGACTCCGAAGAAAGAGAAACGCCGAAGCTACTCGTCGTCTTCACTGAACAGTATCAGCCGCTGTAACACAACACGCAGGTACCTACTTGTTGTAGCTTTACTAAAGACCAGCAGTGCTGCGCTTGAAGTAAACAGTCCCGCGCCCTAACGTGATACTATACGCGGCTATAGCGCTCACAGCGGATACTTAGCTGGCGACATTGCGCTCATATCTTAGAGCCAACTATTGTCGGCGCAATGTACCACGTCGTTGGTGATAAGAGCCGCGATGTGTTCGGGGCGCGGGGCGAGCGGGGCGGGGGGAGGAGGGGGGCGCGTCCGGAGCGAGTCGCCGATAAACGGCCCTCGCGTCGTGTTATGACACTCAGATTACCGGCTGAGCGTTATCTCGGGAGCGCCGCCAGCGCCCGCCGCCCGCCGCTGCCGCGACCAACGCTTGCCTTCATCGTATGGTGCGAGCTGCTGCTAATGTTACCAGAGTCACATCAGTTGACAACTTATTTCTAAAAGATGTCATTGTAGATGTTCATTTAAACGACCTATTTAGTAGCAATAAGTCTTGTAGATGCCAATCCCAGTGAACAGTTAATTGCACTCGTTGTAACGGACGTATTATAAAAGAACTTGCTGGCTGGCTGTCACGTCAGGTTTCAGCTTTCGACGTTCGGCTTCCGGCGGTCGGCCGGTCGCGGTCGGCGCGGAGCGATCGTGGCAGCCAATAACGCTCGGCGCGCCGCTCACATGGAATACAATGGTCTGGCGGAGCTCAATAGCTTTTATTAGCGAGCCTTCAGGGTGTTGAGAGCGCTCCGGCGCGGCCGCACCCGGCACGGCTCACTCCTGCGCTACCAAACAATCTGCTCACTCGATGCTAATTCAACCGATCTCGGAGTGTGTAAGCTGAACAGTTACTCCTCGCCAGCGAGCACCCTCCGTCTCCAACATTCTGCCACTCTTAGCAATCGAAGAATAATGATCACCGCGCTCCTACATCATTCTGCCCCGCGCAGTGGTTCAATTGAAGCGTCAGGAGACTCGCGTTCAGGAGTGAACTATTACGAGATAACTAAAAACTACTAACACTACAAAATGACAGGTGGGGGACACATTGCTAACGGTTTTCGGAGCTTGTGGTTCACTAAATATGCAAGTAAATAAAAAAGTCATTTAAAAACCTTTATGTTAATTTTGAAGACCTATTCAACAATTTTTTATACGAATTGGTTATTAACTGTAGATTTTACGAGGGTGTGACAGACGAACAGACAGACAGATGACGGAAATGACGAAACCATAAGGGTTCTAGCTTTACTACGGATCCCTAAAAAATACCACCATGAATCTACGAGTACAACGCCGGTGACACACGGATGTATTTCTATTGACTATGACAACATTATCACAGAATGACCACTTATTATTAGCTAGTACTACCAAAAGGTCAAGCTGAATCTCTGGTTTTTTCCACCGCAATGAGATGAAACGTGGCTTAGATTTTAAGTTAGACAAGCTGTGAAAACCACATCAAAATCCGTTCAGTACTTTTTGCGTAATGTGCGCACAAACGGACGAACAGACAAAATTAAAAAACATCTTTTTGGGCATGGTTACGTCCCAGTATTTATTTATTATTTATCCCGATTTTTTTTTTTGGAATATCCTCAATTTACAGATACGACTTTTTTTAAATGTTATAATAAAATAGATAATAATTATATCAATTTTTTTATAAACAAATCAAAATATCTTGACGTAGTACGCATCATGTGCTACGATATACTACCCATCATGTGCTACGACGTAGTACGCATCATGTGCTACGACGTAGTACGCATCATGTCCTACGACGTAGTATGCATCATGTGCTACGACGTAGTACGTATAATGTGCTACGACGTAGTTCGTACTAACATCTGCTACGAAGTAGTACGCATCATGTCATTGTGTTACGAGTCTACGACGTAGTACACAGCATGTGCTACGTCGTAGTACACAGCATTTCTACGACGTAGTACGTATCATCTGCTACGACGAAGTACGCATCATGTGCTACGACGTAGTACCCATCATGTGCTACGACAATGTACTCATTCTGTGCTACGGCACAGTACTCGTATCGTTCTCATGTTGCATTATTGGACATCCCTCACACTAACGCTGCCCGAGCATAATGAGTTTTACGTAAGTGTGATGGACGCGAGCACGACGGTAGCGCCGCGTGTGTCGGAATAATATAGAGAATCTTAATCTTTCATTTTATTCATTCTTTTATTTTATTATTTTTTTAGGGTTCCGTAGTAAAACTAGGAACCCTTATAGTTTCTTCATGTCCGTCTGTCACACCCTCGTCAAATCTACAGTTCATAACCAATTTGTATAAAACTTCGTAGGTAGATTATGTCTTTTATAAGCCGCCATAAAGGCCTGTAGTAAAATTTTACTACAGGCCTTTATGGCGGCTTAATTATTATTTCGTAATTACGAAAAATAAAATAAACTAATGTCCCCCATACATGAAACTGAACGATGAAAAAAATAAATTTTCACGCAGCCCCTCATGTGGGGTATCGTTAGATAGGTCTTTGAAAATAACATAAAAGTTTCTAAAGGACTTTTTTATTTAAGTGCACACTGAGTGAACTAGGAGCTTTGAAAGTTGTTAACAATGTTTCCCCCCCCTGTAATTTTAACGATGCCCCACATGAAGGGGTGCGCGAAAATATTTTTTTTTCCTCCTTCAGTGTCATGTATGCCCCCCCCCCTAATTATTTTATTTTTTATAATCTTGCTACAGGTTTTCATAGCGGCTTACATCTACCTGTGAAGTTTCATACATATTGGTTATGAACTGTAGATTTTACGAGGGTGTGACAGACGGACAGACAGACAGACGGACAGACGGACATGACGAAACTATAAGGGTTCCTAGTTTTACTACGGAACCCTAAAAACAATAAATTTTGGGGTTCCCCATAAGTATGTATATATAAATGTATATATAATATAATATAAATGTATATATATAGTATATAAGAATAAATGATTATGATTATGATTATGATTATGGGGAATCCCAAATTTTTTTGTTTTTTTTTCGCCAGTTCTAAGTAGAACTGAAACTCAATTATTTTTTTTTTATCAAACCCATACGTATGTCGTATCTATAGTATGGATAGGTCTTTAAAAATGATATTGAGGTTTCTAATATCATTTTTTTCTAAACTGAATAGTTTGCGCAAGAGACACTTCTAAAGTGGTCAAATGTGTGTAACCCCCCCTTGTAACTTCTAAAATAAGAGAATGATACAAGTAAAAAAAAATATATGATGCACATCATCATATAAACTTCCACCGAAAATTGGTTTGCATGGGATCTAGTAAGTAGTTTTTTTTTAATACGACATAATTTAAAAAACCGGCCAAGTGCGAGTCGTACTCACTCACCGAGGGTTCCGTATCAGTTTTGGACGTATAAAGTGAAAAAAACCGGACCGCAAAACTAAGTTTGTATGTGAAAGAATTTTGATGATTTTGAAAAAACTGTACTAGTTAGGAACATTGTTTTATTTTTGGTGCCATATTTGGGTTAATTCCTATCAACTCTAATTATTTCAGATTTTTCACTCCGCAAACTTCGGAGATAAGGGGGGGGAATGGTATTTTTTCAGACATTTTTCATCATATGTTGAAAACTGTGAGACATAAAATTAAATGAAAATATATTTTGAAATGTGCAGTTTAAGCCCTTTCATATGATATTTCACTTGACCTAGTAACCCCACTTTGAAATTTTGGATTGAATTTTGAAATTTTGCAATGAAAATAAAAACATTTTTTAATTTTTTAATTTACAATAAAGTTGGACAAGCATTTTTTATAACTGTTCCAAATTTCAAGTCTATAGCATTAGTAGTTGCTGAAATAATCAGGTGTGACAGACAAACAGACAGACGAAGTCGCACCATAAGGGTTCCTTTTTTACCATTTTGGTACGGAACCCTAAAAACAAAACACTATTATTAAAGCATCGATCAAAGTTACAACGAACTACAAGATCTTTTTTATTATGTTACTTGCTGCTACGGAACCCTTCATGGGTGAGTCCGACACGCACTTGGCCGCTTTTTTATTAGGGTCTTATTATCTCCTCCTCCTCCCTTATCTCCGAAGTTTGCGGAGTGAAAAATCTGAAATAATTATAGTTGATAGGAATTGACCTAAATATTGCACCAAAAATAAAACAATGTTTCTAACTAGTACAGTTTTTTCAAAAACATCAAAATTCTTTCACAAACAAACTTAGTTTTGCGGTCCGTTTTTTTTCACTTTATACCTCCAAAACTGATACGGAACCCTCGGTCCGCGAGTACGACTCGCACTTGGCCGGTTTTTGTTAATAGGCTTGCGTTGGACTAATTTGATTAATTGATTCTCTTATTATAATGTTTTAAAACAGTTCTAACAAATCAGTTTTTTATTATGTTTATCAATATTAAAAAATCATGCTGTGCTGTAGTTACGCAAAAGAGAAATACTGATTATTTTTAACCTATAATAGAGTCGAATACGTTGTATAAAACACGAAACAACAAAGTTCTTACTATTTGATTAAATCAAAGATAATCTGTTGACATTAATTTGTTTGCGAATCTGTTTGTTAAGTATTCTAAAAAACCGACTTCCAAAAACTACACTAAAAACTATGAAATAAAAATGTTAAACTTCCATAAATAAAAATCTAAATGTATATTGAAGTCGGCGGGGCCTCTTCAGGTTTTTACCTCTCAGCCTTTGAACAGGAAGAACGTGCGCAGTGTGTGCAGCGAACGTGCAGCTTGCTTTGCGCCTCGACAAATTAAAATTTCCTTTCATTCCTATATTTATGCTTAGGCCCCGCCGACTTCAATATACATTTAGATTTTTATTTATGGAAGTTTAACATTTTTATTTCATAGTTTTTAGTGTAGTTTTTGGAAGTCGGTTTTTTTTAAACCTGTTTTTATTTTTATCTTTTTAGTGTAGTGTAACCATTTTTGTTGTTGTTAATTTATTACAATAAAGTACCATAAAATCATGGACAGAGCTACTTTGATCATTTATGTACTTTTACCGAGATCGATTACTTCCACGAATTTAAATAGGTACTTATATTCATAGATGTTGGTGGATGAGAGCATTTCAGTAAACAAAAACCGGGCAAGAGCGTGTCGGACCACGCACAATGTAGGGTTCCGTAGCAAGAAGTATTTCAGTGTTCCGACCGCAAATACAAGTTTGTATTTCATAATATTATTATGAAATATTATTATTTTTACGGTTGTCAAACTCAAATATTACAAAAATTTACTGACGTATCTTGTTCAAACTAATTTCAATCGAAAGTATTTATTAAGTGCTGTAAGCTCGATTTTCTTCAGATTTTTCGATAGCGCGGTTGGAAAATTACAGGGGGGGGGGGACATTGTTAACGACTTTGAGAGCTCCTAGTTCACTCAATATGCACTTAAATAAAAAAGGTATTTAGAAACCTTCATGTTATTTTCAAAGACCTATCTAACGATACCCCACATGGTGGGGTGCGCGAAAATATTATTTTTCATCCCTCAGTTTCATGTATGGGAGCCCCCCCTAATTATTTTATTTTTCGTAATTTCACTATAGGCCTTAATGGCGGCTTATAAAAGACATCTACCTACGAAGTTTCATACAAATTGGTTATGAACTGTAGATTTGACGAGGGTGTGACAGACGGACAGACGGACAGACAGACGGACATGACGAAACTATAAGGGTTCCTAGTTTTACTACGGAACCCTAAAAACAGTGTTTTTTCAGTTTGTAATAGAAATAGGCTCGCTCCCTAGCCTTCTATCAAATGCGACTTAAGCATGAAAAAATTGTGTGTACTATACACCTCTGTCTAACCTTGCGGGAAATATCGGCGTGATGTTATGTATGCATAATATCGAGATCGATTGCGTTCAGGAATTCATGTACCTACACAATATCACTTTTTCATCATCGTCATGATGTCATCGAGATACACCAAAAATACCGTTTATTACACCTGGTTAAAAATCTACTCAACCAAAGTTAATAAAATTTATATGGGACCACCGCGCGAGGTTTATCTACCATATGAAAAAAGAATCACGTAAATCGGCTCATAAATCACGGAGTAATCGGTGTACATACATTAAAAAAAAAAAAAAAAAAAAAAAAAAAAAAAAAAAAAAAAAACCAACCGAATGCAGAACCTCCTCCTTTTTGGAAGTCGGTTAAAAATAGTCTAGGATTTGACCTCAACCAATTTAAAGTTGCGTATGGTCTTTTACGGTAATAAGAAAAGTTCCGAAACTACTTATGATTAACTTTGTGACCAGGACTCAGTCGTAGTTCGTGTCGCGCATAAATTTCAGCGTCGCGGGACGTATAAAAGTTTGTGTACGATAGAGGCGGGGCCTGTGCTCGCGCGTGGCGGTGCGCGGCGGCGGCGGCGGCGCGCGTAGTGGCGGCGGCGGCGAGTGCGGCGGCGCGCCAGCGGCAGTCCCCGGCGCGCCCCCGCCGCGACCGCTCGCCAGGCATGCCGCGCGCCGCCCGCTGACGCACCGCGCCCGCTCCACGCCCGCGTCACCCAGCATGCTCGCCGCCGGTGCAGCGCCCGCGTGAGCCTCGCGCCCCCACACTTGCGAACACTGTGCCCTCGGAATAATGAATTAACGTTTGGACTCCTCACCAAAAACTTTTGTTAAGGATTCGCTTCGTCCCGATCTGGTAAATGTCATTAGTTGCACTTGAGTTATCGGATAGTGTCGAAAAGCGCGCGCGCTCCGCTGCCAGCGGTGCGGCGGCGCACGCACCGCGTGCAGCACCACACAACAAATACTACTCCCAGTGAAACTGACTTGTGATCAGCGGTGCGGTGTCGCACCGTCGTAAGGCACCACAGGAATGGTGGACGTTGGTTAACACCTCTTTGGTATGGATAGAACTGCCGACATGAACGTTACTTTACACCTGAACTGAAATGTCAGCCCGAACTTTGAAAATATGTAGCTCGTGACATGTGACGGAAACATTAGTCAGTCAGGCTGCACCAGACGTACATAAATATTGTGAACCGTGGAGGCTCTTTCAATGCAACCCTACCATTGGACTTAGTGGAAGATTTTGATTGAATGAAACCGCATGGTTCACATTACTTATGCGTGTAGTTGAGGCGGGCGCTCCTCACGGGGAGACCGGGGCTCCGGCTGAGGTGTGTGCTGTCGTCGTCAGCGCCCGTCACTCGGCCAGCTGGCACGTCACACGGTCACCTGACTGACCACGTGGTAAATGGGCCACTATCACTAGAGCTCTACGTTGAACTTTATACTAGTCTAGAAAGTATTTATATACTGTATACACAAACAGCGATTTTAATATTTGTACAATAATTAATTTATGTCGACTGCCGTCTCCGATTGTCGCCCCACTCTAGTTGACGCGAGGTGTGCGATAGATCCAGCCGTCCCCGCAGGCGCTGGCCCCGTACCGTGGCTAGTGGTCCCAGTGTTTCGCCAACAGTGTCAGTTTTGCTTCGAACCCACAAGATGCGTCTGCATTAACTGTTACATTACTCCAAACGACTTTGCCTCTCCTCTCCACAACAAGCGTTATACCAAATCATCTTCTCCATGGCTTGAAATATTAGATATTAACAAAACCCTCCATATAAAGTCTGCAAAAAGCTGCAATTCTAAATACTTAGTCGGATTTTCAGAAAGTTCATGCATAATATAGAAGAAAACGAAATAACTCCTCATCGCATCCCAATTCCAACACATTTACACACCACACACTGCCTCCACTTTGCGTCGCCCCGCAAATGTAGTTATAACTAGCCAATGATTTCACAAACGATGAACGAATACGAAAACATATCTTGTGGATCAGCTCTAACCGAACAGCACTGCTCGCCGAAGTCAGCGGTGCTGCCGGGAAGCACCTCCTCCGCCAGCTCTGTTACTGTTTGTGTCAATTAATATTATTTTTGCTTGTCTCTTGAAATGATGCGCGACATTCGCAGGTCATTCTAGAAATTTGTGTCCGTTTGCGAACATTGCAATTTTTTACAGTGTTTACAGCCTATTTTGTACCGACACGCCGCGTGATAGACAGGCAGATCATTTAGATAAGAATGATTGATTAAATATGTCCGAAAGTCGAATAAGTAAAATTTGATGTTAGCTGACTGCATTACAAGTTGAGAGTACGAGGGAATCATTTTTCTCACGAGACTGATTAAATCGATGACCGATTAGAACTAGCAGAGCGAACCAGTTCACTACCAAAACGGACCGAGCACACAGTGATCTCGGAAATAAACGAGCAGGCACGAATTAACAAAAAGCTTTTAAAAATCAAATGCATCGACTTCCGAAATTGTTTCACACATAAAGTTATTGTAATCTTTTTGAAGGCGGTTTTAACTTAAAAACAATATTATATAATTATATACATCAATTTTACATGCTCAATAGCCACATTTCATCTTGAGAAGCCAGTGTGACTGTCTAGCAGCATTGCGTCTGCACTATGCATCATGCAGATCATGCCCCCTTCGAAACATGGTGCCGAACCAGTCCATAGGACTGGTGTAATGTATATTGAGTACTGTGGTTATCCGATCCCTAAAAGCGTATCCAGTGTAGCACAAGCACCACTGCCGAGGCACATGCTCATGCCAGTCAGTCTGTATTTTAAGGAAATAAAATTAATATTATTATGTGAAAGTGTGTGTGTGTGTTTGTTTTTGTTACTTTACTACTAAAATAATCTAACCGTTGATCAGGGTTTCTTAAAGTGGAGCCAGTTTAGTTTTTAGTAGAAATTAACCATTTGTATTGTATTGTAAACACTTTTTACAATATTAATATTATGTTTTGTTTTCCTAAAATTTTCATCGACTGGGGTCCGTGGATTTTTTAAAATTCTGAAAGTGGTCCACTGTTATAAAAAGTTTAAGAACCATTGCCCTAGGTCTATGTTTAACTATAATAGAATGAATCTAGCATCTCACTTATAAGACTTTTATTATCGGGATCATAATGCTTCTACCTCAAGTAAACTAGTTTGGCTGTGACGATCGCTGCCTACCGTGGTCTAAATGCACGTGCTCTCTCTTGAATTACGGTAACACAACCGCATCCATCATGGTCCAAAATCACCTCCATAACTAACTTCTGCATAGTTATTACATCACTTCGCCCATATTCTTATGCTTTTTTATTTATAGATGTTTTTGTATTATTTTTAATTGCTTTAAGGGTCGCTTTTTGGGTTCTGTTAATGTTAACCAGATGCGACATTTGAATAATTTATTTAATGTACATATATTGCGCTCGAATATCGAATATTGCACTCTGTCCTCAGAATTTGTTAAAATGTTGCATCTCGACTGACGGCTGGCACTTGGCTGGTCCATTGGTTGGTTTCTCATAAAATAGAGTTTTAATGTATTTCTAATCGACCCCATATAATTTTATTTATATAACGATGTATAATATAAATAAAATGTTTTGTTAACGAGTACGTGACAGACAGTCATTTGACCAATGAACACGTGGCGGCTGCGTGTGTGTGTGTGTCTGTCTGTCCTGTACTGTGGCCATTCTACTGGGTTTTAGATAAACTGGGTGGGCTATTGTGGTGGGACTTCAGGGCGAATGCTGAAAGTACTTAGTTACTAAGAAATAGAGGATAATCATTTCTTAGTAACTAACAAAAAACAAAAAAACAATAATTAAAATCTGTTCATAATTGGCGTACATATCAGGTAACGGGATACACTAATAAATACAATCGAAATGTATAGGTACCTACCTCCTGCCTTTTGGAAAAAATAGATGTTTCACGTGATAAAAAGTAAAAACCTACCTATATAAAAAATCAGACAAGTGTTAGTAGGATTCGTGCTTTGAGGGTTCCGTACAAACTTAACTGTCTATGTTGTAAAATTGCGTACTGAGGAAATTTATAACATTAGGTCAGCACCCCGAAGCGGAGGCCTTCGTTCTAATTGTCAAACTTACTGTAGATTTACTAATATCAAGGAGACAATGGATCAACGATGTTCTCAAAGATGGCGCTATTACCAAATAAATCAAAACTTGTGACATAGATGTCTGTATCTTTTGATTGCGTTCCTTTAAAAGCATGACTTGTTCACACTTCCAAGACACCGTCGACTTAAGCACATTTTGATATTAATTTAACTTGATACTTCTACCTGTTTCTGAGAAAATTGTCTTGATAGACGGACATACGGCCAATAAAATGGTCATAAAAGGTTTCTGTTACGTCCCTTTTGAGGTACAGAACTCTAAAAACATAATATTACAGAAACTCCTCTTTTATTTGAAGTCCTTTCAAATGTATTCAAAAGAATCGATTTTGAGAAAACTAAAACAGCAATTTAGTTTTTTCAATCGTACAATCTATCAAATACTGCACTTCAATGATACGAGACAAATAACATCGAATGACAGTTTAAACATTTTCATACAAACAGTTTATACGAGTAGCTCTCCATCGTCGTTATAATGACACTGCATCATTTGGCTATAATTGAGCACACGACAACTTTGTTCGATTTCTCATAAGTAGTTTTAGTTTTCGTCCTGCAGCCAGCCCCCCTACGAGTGCCGACCTCAGAAACGTACATAAGTAGTTTTAGTTTTGGTCCTGCAGCCAGCCCCCCTACGAGTGCCGACCTCAGAAACGTACCTGTCTTACCTATGCTTTAATAATTGAATAACAATAATGCTGTACCTGCTAAAATTCAAACTCCCGTTTACGAAACAAAAAGTACCTTATTACCTTACAAATTATAAATTAAAGTCCCCCGTCGCGTATGTCTGTCTGTCTTTAAGCTAACCTCAGAAACTACGGTAAAATTGTGAATTCACTAATAGATTGATTCACTGGGAAGGTTTGTGTATTACTACATAGTATAAAAAAAAACAGGTTTAAAAAAAACCGACTTCCAAAAACTACACTAAAAACTATGAAATAAAAATGTTAAACTTCCATAAATAAAAATGTAAATGTATATTGAAGTCGGCGGGGCCTCTTCTTCAGGTTTTTACCTCTCAGCCTTTGAACAGGAAGAACGTGCGCAGTGTGTGCAGCGAACGTGCAGCTTGCTTTGCGCCTCGACAAATTAAAATTTCCTTTCATTCCTCCTTAATCTATAATGTTGCTTATATTTATGCTAGGCCCCGCCGACTTCAATATACATTTAGATTTTTATTTATGGAAGTTTAACATTTTTATTTCATAGTTTTTAGTGTAGTTTTTGGAAGTCGGTTTTTTTTAAACCTGTTTTTATTTTTATCTTTTTAGTGTAGTGTAACCATTTTTGTTGTTGTTAATTTATTACAATAAAGTACCATTAAATCATGGACAGAGCGACTTTGATCATTTATGTACTTTTACCGAGATCGATTACTTCCACGAATTTAAATAGGTATGTACTTATATTTATAGATGTTGGTGGATGAGAGCATTTCAGTAAACAAAAACCGGGCAAGAGCGTGTCGGACCACGCAGTGTAGGATTCCATAGCAAGAAGTATTTTGAGTGTTCCGACCGCAAATACAAGTTTGTATTTCATAATATTATTATGAAATATTATTATTTTTACGGTTGTCAAACTTAAAATGGAAAATAGTGAATATTTCAAAAAAATTGTGACGTATCTTGTTCAAACCAATTTCAATCGAAAGTATTTATTAAATGCTATAAGCTTGATTTTTTCCAGATTTTTTGATAGCGCGGTTGGAAAATTACAGGGGGACACACACATTGTTAACGACTTTGGGAGCTCCTAGTTCACTCAATATGCACTTAAATAAAAAAAGTATTTAGAAACCTTCATGTTATTTTCAAAGACCTATCCAACGATATCCCACATGGTGGGGTGCGCGAAAATATAATTTTTCATCCCTCAGTTTCATGTATGGGAGCCCCCCCTAATAATTTTATTTTTCGTAATTTCACTATAGGCCTTAATGGCGGCTTGTAAAAGACATCTACCTACGAAGTTTCATATAAATTGGTTATGAACTGTAGATAGTAGTAATAGCAATAGGCTCGCTCCCTAGCCTTCTATCAAATGCGACTTAAGCATAAAAAAATTGTGTGTACTATACACTTCTGTCTAACCTTGCGGGAAATATCGGCGTGATGTTATGTATGCATAATATCGAGATCGATTGCGTTCAGGAATTCATGTACCTACACAATATCACTTTTTCATCATCGTCATGATGTCATCGAGATACACCAAAAATACCGTTTATTACACCTCGTTAAAAATCTACTCAACCAAAGTTAATAAAATTTATATGAGACCACCTCGCGAGCTTCTTCTACCATATGAAAAAAGAATCACGTAAATCGGCTCATAAACCACGGAGTAATCGGTGTACATACATGAAAAAATAAAAAAAAAAAAAAAAAAAAAAAACCAACCGAATGCAGAACCTCCTCCTTTTTGGAAGTCGGTTAACAAAGTCGCTTCCCGCTGTCTGTCTGTCCCTATGTATGTTTAGATCTTTAAAACTACGCAACGGATTTAGATACGGTTTTTTTAATAGATAGAATGATTCAAGAGGAAGGTTTATGATGTATAATACATGCTTAATATAATAGAAAAACACTGATCATTTGATAGGTTTCTAATGTGATGTCGTAAATAAACACATTTTTTTGCGCTTACATTGCAAACGCTGGCTGAATGCTACGAAATAGATCAAAATAATCTATTACTACAGTATTGAACACCTTAAAAAGGTCTACAACCGCGATAGCATATGTCTATATTCTAAGATTGACTCACAATAACCATTATTATGGTTTTTAAATTTGATCTAAATAATGCTTTATTTGCGAAGGTGTTTTTACTAACATGATATTAATCTTTATCTAAATAAACATGTTAGTCATCTCAAGTATTTAATTTAGACTAAAATTGCCATTTAATTTGGATGAATATCTTAGGAAATATCACAGACTTAAAATAACTCGCGCAACAAAATAATATCACGCCGACGATGGACGAACTTCAGGAGCGTGGCAGGCCGGTCCACAGATAGAGGAGGCATGTGTCCCAGTAGTGGGAACATTATAGGCTGATTATCAAATATATCAAATAATTCTTTATTGACATAAAAAAATATGCTATGCCATTGCACCCGTGCGAAGCCGGGGCGGGTCGCTAGTATAATAATAATTAAAATCATGAATATAGGCTTCGAAATTATATTTGAGGAAAATCGTAGTATCGAAAATGTTTGTGGGTATGGGTTCACCATGTAGCTGTGGCGCAGTGCCGAATGGGCTTGGTGGAACTAAGTTGTGCAATTCCAATGCACATTCCCCGAAATGTAACCGATAAAAAACCCATCGGCTTGTAACTTACGTTCAAGGCTCTGAAGCCTTGACTCAACCAATGTATCGGTGCTAATGAGCCTCTTGGCCTGTATCTTAATCCGAAGATCCGATAAAAGATCCGTCCTGGAGATGAGTGCAGTACTCCATACACAACCAAACTTGCGCTTTATGAAGGTTGCTCTTACAACTCCCTATTTATCAACAATTTCTCAACAAATTTGGCTCATGTTTGAATTTAAAAATTCTTTTTGTCTCATTAATTTGCCTACCACGAGGTTCTGTCAATACTTGAGTTATCGTGGAACAAACATTTATACATACATACAAACGCTGGATTGTTCCAGTAGACTCGGAGAACTCGCTCCTTCGCTCGCTCGTTCAGTTATGAATATATTAGTCGCACGTTCACAGCGCGCTCCCCGGCGACGCTTTGTATGACGACGCGATGGACGTGCGATGTGATTGTATAAGGCAGTGTTTGATGTGGGCAGAGTGCGGGCAGGCGGCGCGCGGTGGCGGCGCGATGCGCTGACGTCATGCGCGGGCGGAGATGCCGCGCCGTGCCGCGCCGCACCACGCGGCCCCGCTGCTGCTGCTCGTGGCGGCCGCCGCGCTCGCCGGCTGCGCCGCCAACCCCGACGCCAAGCGCCTCTACGACGACCTGCTCAGCAACTACAACAAGCTCGTGCGCCCTGTGCTCAACGTCAGTGACGCGCTCACCGTGCGCATCAAGCTCAAGCTGAGCCAGCTCATCGACGTGGTGAGTGCCCCGCGCGCCGACGTACGTTTGCCTCCTGCCCTTGGCCGCTAATACATAAGCTTCGCTTCTGTTACAGAACCTTAAGAATCAGATCATGACGACCAACTTGTGGGTGGAGCAGGTAAGGTTCACGTCAAAAGTGCGAACTTGTTATGTCTGGAGCTGAGCTGACTGCCACCTTATATGTTCGCAGAGCTGGTTCGACTACAAGTTGTCGTGGGAGCCGCGAGAGTACGGCGGAGTGGAAATGCTACACGTGCCCTCCGACCACATCTGGCGGCCCGATATAGTTCTCTACAATAAGTGAGCGACTCCTTCAATAGCATTAGCGTTAATGTCACGTGACTGCCTGACTGCTAACCTAACCATGCTTCTATCACAGTGCCGACGGCAACTTTGAGGTGACGTTGGCCACAAAGGCGACGTTGAACTACACGGGCCGCGTGGAGTGGCGCCCACCGGCCATTTACAAGTCCTCTTGCGAGATTGACGTGGAATACTTCCCCTTCGACCAGCAGACGTGCGTCATGAAGTTTGGCTCATGGACGTACGACGGCTTCCAGGTAACCAAGCACCGCGGTCATTGGTGTGACGTATGCTGATATCTGTGCGTTACTTAGTATTACGTGGTGTTCAGGTGGACTTGCGGCACATCGACGAGGCACGCGGCACCAACGTCGTGGAGCTGGGAGTGGATCTGTCGGAGTTCTACACCTCCGTGGAGTGGGACATCCTCGAGGTGCCCGCGGTCAGGTAATACACGCTACTTTTATTATAACTCTGCTTGTTAAAGCCTTTTCTATATTATGTTCCATGTTCACAAATGTTAAGTTCTCGTTATTTTATTGTTTAATTAATACATAAATACCACCCGTTTGTCAGGAACGAAAAGTTCTACACGTGTTGCGACGAGCCGTACCTGGACATTACGTTCAACATCACGATGCGGCGCAAGACGCTCTTCTACACGGTGAACCTTATCATCCCGTGCATGGGCATCTCGTTCCTCACCGTGCTGGTGTTCTACCTGCCCTCCGACAGCGGCGAAAAGGTGTCGCTGTCCATCTCCATCCTGCTGTCGCTCACCGTGTTCTTCCTCCTGCTAGCTGAGATCATCCCGCCCACCTCACTCGTCGTGCCACTACTCGGCAAGTTCGTGCTCTTCACTATGATCCTCGACACGTTCAGGTAATTCCTTCTCGCCAGCCTTATAATATGACTGCGACAGTTACTTTAATGCGACACGTTAATAATATTTTTTAAATTCCGTGCAGTATATGCGTGACCGTGGTGGTGTTGAACGTGCACTTCCGATCGCCGCAGACGCACACGATGGCGCCGTGGGTGCGGCGGGTGTTCATACACGTGCTGCCGCGCTTGCTCGTCATGCGCCGGCCGCACTATCGTGTCGACCCGCACAGGAGTCGCTTGTGAGTAATATTTCGCGGCGCATAATGACTGTGACGTGCCATGCGGCTCCGCAGCATGACTCACGAGTGTGACTTGTAGTGCAGGGCTGGTGACAGCGGTCAGCGAGAGCACGCCATGGCAAGAAGCCTCGCCGCTGGGCGGCGTGGGGCCGGGCCCGCCGGGCGCGCCCGCGTGCAGCGCGTGCCGCACGTGCCGCCTGCATGACGCACCTGCACTCTGCGACGCGCTGCGCCGCTGGCATCGTTGCCCTGAGTTGAATAAGGCCATAGATGGCATCAACTACATTGCTGAGCAGACGCGCAAAGAAGAGGAGTCTACTAGGGTAGGTTTCATGTGTCGTGTATATCTTGCTCTTAGATTTCGCCTAGCGTCAATCTAACCGGTTCCGCGTTCTGCAGGTGAAAGAGGACTGGAAGTATGTAGCGATGGTGCTGGACCGATTGTTCCTGTGGATCTTCACGCTGGCCGTGGTAGTGGGCTCGGCCGGCATCATCCTCCAGGCGCCGACACTGTACGACGAGCGCGCTCCTATCGACGTGCGACTGTCGGAGATTGCGTACGCGACGGCTAAGCCGCGCCCGCCGCCGCCGCGCTAGCCATTGCTGCGCTAGACGTTGCCGCGCTAGACGCTGCCGCGCTAGACGCTGCCGCGCTAGACGCTGCCGCGCTAGACGCTGCCGCGTTATGCGCTCGTCTTTTTTATAATTTATTTGTTACGGTGATCCAGAGGCACCATAAATGTCCGTTTGTATTTTTCCGGCGTCCTGGGTCCCCGCAAAACGTAATTTTACGATGTTGTAAATAATATACATACATATTATAGTTTATACGACGAAACGACACGATCGAAAATAAGTCGAATTTCTTTTGATAGAGACGAAATAAAACGATTGTTTATAAATGTTTGTTGTTTATTTTTTACATAAAAAAAACAAATTAAACTCCCAATAATCCACCGTGTAATTTAAATAACGCAAAACCTCCAACACCCCAACTGATTTTTAGGGTTCCGTACCAAAATGGTAAAAAAGGAAACCTTATGGTGTGCATTCGTCTATCTGTCTGTCTGTCTGTCTGTCACACCTGCTTATTTCAGCAACTACTAATGCTATCGACTTGAAATTTGAAACAGTTATAAAAAATGCTTGTCCAACTTTATTGCAAATAGAAAAATTAAAAAAATATTTTTATTTTCATTGCAAAAGGGGCCGGAGTGGGGGTCCAAAATTTCAAAGTAGGGTTACTGGGTCAAATGACATATCATATGAAAGGGCTTAATCTGCACATTTCAAAATATATTTTCATTTAATTTTATGTCTCACAGTTTTCGACATCTGATGAAAAATGTCTGAAAAAATACCATTCCCCCCCCTTATCTCCGAAGTTTGCGGAGCGAAAAATCTGAAATAATTAGAGTGGATAGGAATTGACTCAAATATTGCACCAAAAATTAAACAATGTTCCTAACTATTACAGTTTTTTCAAAATCATCAAAATTCCTTGACAAACAAACTTAGTTTGCGGTCCGGTTTTTTTCACTTTATACGTCCAAAACTGATACGGAACCCTCGGTGCGCGAGTACGACTCGCACTTGGCCGGTTTTTATAATGTTAAATTAATTTATCAACGAATTAATCATTTTCATGTGTGATTGTTAAAAATATTTGGTATTTTTAATTACATAAGTGTTCTAATCCATTCATAGCTCTGTGACGCTCACGCAACGCAAAGCGCTCTGCCGGCAGACTGGCCGGTGGGAGGCGAGAGGGCGGGGGGCGCGTGGCTTCGTGCACTATTAACTTTATGGCTCGGCTTGAAATAAAAATATTATTTTTGAAAAAAATTACCTACATTATAAAGTAGTGTAATCGATTCTCTTGTCGATTCTGAACAAACTAGTTTCAGGTTTTGCGTTTATTCAATTACACGGTGTATAAAAGAATAAAGTTTAAGAAATAATTCTTTAAACTTTATTCTTTTAAAACAAATTATTTGTTTGGGTTCCGTACCAAATTATTAATTATTATTTTTTTGGGTTCCTTACGTTGCGACTTCGTGTGTCTGTCTGTCTGTCACAGCTGGTTATTTCAGCAACTACTAATGCTGTCGAGTTCAAAGAAACATTTATAAAGAATGCTTGCACAGCTTTATTGCAAGTGAATAAAGTAGAAAAATATTTTAAGTTTAATTGAAAAAGGGGCTGAAGTTAGTTGAAGTTGCCTATAGGGCAAGCCCGAGGGTATATTTCTAATTTTTTCATGAATTTTTCAATTGAAATTTTCATGAGTAGCGTTCAATAAAAAACACAATCATGAAAAATTACGAGACATACCCTTGGGCTTGCCCTGCCTGTAGGCACGCCACTGGCTGAAGTGGGGGTTCGAAATTTAAAAATGACCGTATATCATATGAAAGGGCTTGAACTGCACATTTAAACATATATTTTCATTTTCTTTTGTCTTATAGTTTTCGACATATGATGAAAAATGTCTGAAAAAATATAATCCGGTCTCTTAACTCCAATGTTTGCGGAGTGACAAATCTGAAATAATTAGAGTTGATAGAAATTGACCTAGATCCCCCAGGGATCAGTGTTCTCTTCGACGCTCTTCCTGCTGCATATCAACGGTATGCTAAAGCCCGGAACCTTTGGGTATGCAGACAAATACTGGCTCACTCGGAGTCAAAATCACACTCGTTGCTGACCACGAGTGTGATTTTGACAGTAGAGTCAAAATCACACACGGAGTCAGTCACACTCAGTCAGAGTCACAATCGTGGTCAGAGTGTCACGCTCGTGGTCAAAGTAAAAGTAACACTTGTAATCAGTGTAAGAATCACACGTGGAGTCAGAATCACACTCTTGGTTAGAGCAAAATACACTCGTAGTCAGCCACACTCTCAGTTAGAGTCAAAGTCACACTCAGAGTCAGAACCACACACAGTCAGAGTCAAAATCATAGTAAGAGTGCCACTCGTGGTGGTTAGTCATAATCGGAGTCTGTCACACTCAGTCAGAGCCACAGTCAGTCACACTCTGAGTCAGAGTCACATTCGTGGTCAGAGTAAGGGTCTTACTCAGAGTCATAGTCACACTCTGAACCAGTTAGTCAGAGTCAGTCACATTCACAGTCAGAGTCACTTTGAGACGGAATCACATTCGTGGTCAGAATAAATCATACTCAGAGTCAGAGTCACACTTGCGATCAGAAAAGGAGTCATATTCAGAGTCACAGTGAAACTCGGAGTAAAAATCACAGTCGTGGTCTGAATCACACTCTGAGTCAGAATCACACTCACAGTGAGAGTCAAAAACGGAGTAAGAAGCTGGACAGTCGTGGTCAGAGCACGTCATACTCAGTCAGAGTTACACTCAGAGCGAGAGTCAAACTCAAAGCCAGAGTCACACTCAGTCAGTCACAATCGGTGTCAGAGTGACACTCAAGGTCAGAGTTATACCCAGACTCAGATAGTGACAGAAAAAGTAAAAAATATAAAAAATTAACCTATACAGGGTAAAATTAAAACCAGTGCGGATATTTTAGGAGGTGAAAGTACTCATGAATATGATCAACTTTAATTAAGGGACCGACACTGAATATGAAAAAAAAAAATCTGCTGTTCCATACATTTTGATTTTTTCATATTTTTTTTTTCATATTTCAGTGTCGGTCCTATAATAAAAGTTGATCATATTCATGAGTACTTTCACCTTCTAAAATATCCGCACTGGTTACATAATTTTGTTAATATCAGTTTTTTAAAATTACTTGTTCCAAAATTTTTTAATGTTTCTATAATTTGACTTATTCTATGCTTAGATCTTTATATCCTTTCATTTTTTGAAAATATCCATATAAGATAAAGCATAGGTTTTATGATTCTTTATTTCTTCTTATTACTATTAATGATATCTCTATGCAGTATTCCAAAAATTCTTTCCGTATCTTGCTGTTCTCTATAATTTTGTCCAGGCTATTTTTATTTATTGCCGTGTCGGTTAGGTTAGGTTAGGTTAGGTTAGGTTAGGTTCCCCACCGAGGGTGTCTCCACGTTGTCGTCGTGGTGGGGCTTGCGTGCCTTCAATGATCCTTGGGGCTATGCCGGCTAGAGTCACTCATGCCGGACAGGTCCAAGGGGAGAGGCCAGACTAAGAGAGACACGGGGTGGGCTGCTCCTGTTCGATCGACGCCGGTCGATTGACAAGGATGCGGCTACGCTGCAGCGGTGCGGGCGCACCATTGCGGCGTGTGTTTGTCTCCTCGATCCTCGAGGAGCAAACTTTCGGCGGGTTCGCTGAGCCGGGTTGGCCGGACAGCGAACGGAGGCATGTCTAATGCCGCCGTCGGGGGCTTGGCTTCACCGCCCGGCCCAGAGGAAGGACACCTCTAAGATAAAAAACCATGCGGGGACATTCGCTTCTCGAATTCTTCGGGGAGCGAGTATGGGGGGATTTCCTGTCGCACGTTGTCCGATGGCCCGTCGACGGAGCGGGTCATCGGGCGACCTGTGACAGGTGACTCGCATAGCGAGTCTAGGGGGGGGCGGGGTTTTCCGTCGCGCGCTGTCCGGCGACCCGATGACGGAGCGGGTCGCCGGGTGATGCGTGATTGAAGGGGTTCTACCTGTCGTGCGCTGTTCGATGACTCGTAGACGGAGCGGGTCATCGAGCGGCGCAGGGCGGGCGACTCGCTCGTTGTATTCTACAAAGAGCGAGTCTGGGGGGGTTTTAAACCATGAAGGCGGAGGTTCGCTCCCGGTACGCGTCTGGTCATCAGACGTGACTGCGCGAGCGAACCAACACCACAATAAAAAAAAAAAAAAATAAAAAAAAAAAAAAAAAAAAAAAAAAAAAAAAAAAAAAGGTGATAGGGAGGAGATAGGGACCTCACCCTTCAAAGGACAAAACACAATGGCAGACAAAAAAGACACGTACATTCCCCAGGGCGGTCCCGGTTGCTCAGCGGCCGGGGAATCCGCCACGGACCCTTCGGGCTCCGTCTGCCCCTCGTATGCTGGGGGGGGCTACACCTGCCATCCGTCCGCTCAGTCCGAAGAAGCTCTGAGCGCGAAGAGCCGAGGAGGCTCCAGTCCCTTCGGGGACCTAATTGACCGGTCCGACCAGGAGCTGGGCGGGCGTCCCTCCAAATTTTGGAGGAAGCGCCCGCGCGGTGAAGTCTCGGACCGCGAGGGAGGAGCGCTTGCGCTTGTGTTCTCCTCTTCGGAGGAGAATTTGCCGGCGCCTAAAGTGCCGACCAACCGCCGAGGGCGTGGTCGCGCGACCACTGGCGGGGCATCTGCTCCGCCTCCGTCGCGCGACTCAAAAGGCCGCTTTAAAAAGCGCCGCGGCACCCCTGTGCCAAGCAGCGCAAGCGCCTCTAGCGGCGAAGACTCCGGGGCCATGCAGACAGATTCTGCCCTGCCTGCCCTGGTAAACACTAAGGCAGAAATAAACGCCGCGAGGCGAGAGGAGCGCCGAGCGGTTGCGCTCGAGGAGGTGGCTGAAATGGCCAGACTGGCCAAAGAGAGGCGGAACGCTCGCGCAACTGCCTCGGCTGCAGAGGCCCTGACGGCGGCTGCCCTCAGCCGCCAGGTGACGGACGGCGTGGACGTCGTTCTGAAGGTTGCCACCAAGTCCGGCAACCTGAAGAGCACGTTCACGCGTGCCCTTAAGGAGGCGGCTGCGGGCATCAGGGAGGCAGTGGAGGTCCTCCTGAACCGCACTACCTCGGAGGAGACGGCGAAGCTGCAGGAGGAGAACGGCCGTCTCCATGACGAGATCGAGGATCTCCGGCGGGAGGTCGCCGCTCTAAGGGCTGACTTTAGTGAGCAGCAAGAGCGTGCGGCTCCCGCCGCTGCCAACCCTGCTCTGGAACCTGGCTCCCTGCCGGGCCTGGACGACATTGCGCGGGCCATCATGCTCCAGGTGGGAGACATGGTCAATGCCCGCCTGGAGGCGATGGAGCCGAGGCTCCTCCCCGCCGAAAACCTCCGGCCGCCGCTCGCGGCGGACAAACGGAGGAGAGAGGAGTCGAGGCTTGAGCAGGGGGCCAAACAGCCCGCTGAGGGCCAAAAGAAGGCCATGGAGGGGAGCAAGAAGCCCGCGGAGGGGCCTAAAAAGCCCGCGGAGGGAGCTCCCCGCCAAAGCCAAGCCGCGCAGCCTGCGGCCACGTCCGGTGAGACCTGGGCGACGGTCGTGGGCAGGAAAAAGAAAAAGAGCAAGGCTCAGAAGGCACCGGAACCGCAAGGTCGGGATGCCAGGGACGGACAGGCGCCGAAATTGCAGGGGCGGACCGGCAAGGGCAAGAAGAAGCCGCCCAAGGTTCGCGCCCCACGCTCCGCGGCTGTGGTAATTACGCTGCAGCCCGGAGCCGTTGAAAGGGGCGTGACCTACAAGTCGGTCCTGGCGGAGGCAAAGGCCAAGATCCGGCTGCCCGATCTTGGCATCCCGAACGTGGTCATCAAGACGGCCGTTACGGGTGCGCGGCTTCTGGAGGTGTCCGGCACCTCCAGCGGCGAGCAGGCGGACGCCCTGGCAGCTAAGCTCCAGGAGGCCCTGGGGTCGGAGGATGTCCGAGTGTCCAGGCCCGTCAAAACGGCAGAAATGCGCGTGAATGGGCTGGACGACTCAGTGACCCCAGAGGAGGTAGCGGCTGCCATCGCTCGAGACGGTGGGTGTCCGTCTGCGAGCGTGCAGGCGGGTGACGTCCGCGCCGACGCCTCCGGACTAGGCACAATTTGGGTGCGATGTCCGGTGGCGGCGGCGAAGAAGGTCGCCGACAGTGGGCGTGTGCTGGTGGGATGGGTTGCGGCAAGGGTTAAGCTGCTGCAGCCCCGGGCCATGCAGTGCTTCCGGTGCCTGGACTACGGGCATGTCCGGGCACAGTGCACTGCCGAAGTTGATCGCAGCGACCAATGTTTCCGCTGCGGTCAACCCGGCCACAAGGCGGCCCGTTGCTCCGCGACGCCAAACTGCAGCCTTTGTGCAGCTGCAGGGAAACCCGCGGAGCACAGAGCAGGCGGCAAAGCCTGCGGCGCGCCCCTCTCCAAGCGCAAGCGTAAGCGCAAGGGGAAGGGCAAAAAATCGAAGGGGACCGCGGCTGCGGGGGGATCAGCACCCCCCACGCAGCCTAGCTGTCCTGCGGCCGACTCCCGGCCTGAACAAGAGGTTGCTGAGGAAATGGAGTGCTAATAACGGCGCTCCAACATTTCCTCCAGAGCAACATCAACCACTCTGCCAGAGCTCAGGATCTTTTGCTCCAGAGCATGGCAGAGTGGTCGATCCGTGTGGCTGTGGTCGCTGAGCCGTACTTTGTCCCCCCCAGGGATAACTGGGCGGGAGATCTCGACGGCTCGGTGGCCATCATCGGCGGGACTCTTGTGAACGCGTCCCGAGGTCGCGGCTGGGTGGCTGCCCTCGTGGACGACATAGTCACCATCGGGGCATACTTCTCGCCCAACAAGAGTCTCTCCGACTTTGAGGGTTTCCTTGTCGAGTTGGGGGCCGTCGTGGGCCAGCACCACCCTCGCCCTTTGTTGCTGCTCGGGGATCTCAACGCCAAGTCAGCGGCTTGGGGATCCCCGATCACCGACCCCAGGGGTGAGGCGTTGGAGGAGTGGGCGCTCACGACGGGCCTGGCCGTCCTCAATCGGGGCTCGGCCTACACGTGCGTGCGGCAGCGGGGCGGGTCCATAGTGGACGTTTCGTTCGCTAGCCCCGTTGTCGCGCGACGCGTCCGTGGATGGCGTGTCGCCGTGGAGGTGGAGACGTTGTCGGACCACCGTTACATTCGGTTCGACGTCTCCGCCCAGACCGCAGGTGGCCCATCGGCCCCGCATACGGACGGTCCGCGCTGGGCGTTGAAGCGCATCGACAGGGAGGCCCTCGAGGAGGCCGCCATTGTTCAGGCTTGGAACCGGGAGTCGGCGATAGGCGAACCCGTCGACGTCGAAGAGGAGGCGCAGTGGTTCCGCGGGGCGATGACGCAAATCTGCGACGCGTCCATGCCCCGGGTTCGCACTCAGTCTGCGAGGCGCCGGGTGTACTGGTGGTCCGACGAGATTACGCAGCTGCGCGTCTCGTGCGTAGCGGCTAGACGCCAGTACACTCGGTACCGGAGGAGACGTCGACGGATTCCCGAGGAGGAAACCGCGCGGTATGAGGTGTACCGCGCGGCGAAAGAGGCTCTGCGGCTGGCCATCGGCGAAGCCAAGACGCGTGCCAGGGAGGAGCTGTTGGCGACCCTAGACGGGGACCCGTGGGGGCGCCCCTACCGGATGGTCAGAGGAAAACTCCGTCCTTGGGCGCCCCCGATCGCGGAGGGTCTCCAGCCCCAGCTGCTGGAACAAGTGGTCGCAACCCTCTTCCCTGCGAGGGATGAGCACGTACCACCGCCGATGGCGCTGCCTGCAGCCGCAGAGTCAGACGAGGAGAGCGCAAGCTCCCCTGAGGTGACACAGCCGGAGATGAGGGCGGCCGTGATGCGGCTCCGGGCCAAGAACGTTGCCCCGGGGCCCGATGGAATACCCGGCCGCGCCCTCGTCCTCGCCCTGAGGGCTCTAGAGCCCCAGCTGAGAGGACTCTTCTCCGCGTGCCTCGAGCGGGGCCAGTTTCCTGCCGTATGGAAGGCGGGTCGACTGGTCCTGCTCAGGAAGGCGGGGCGCCCTGTGGACTCGCCGTCCGCATACCGGCCCATAGTGCTGCTAGACGAGGCGGGCAAGCTCTTCGAGCGGATCATCGCGGACCGCCTCGTCAGCCACTTGTGCAGAGAGGGGCCGGACCTGGATGACAGCCAGTTCGGGTTTCGGCATGGGCGCTCCACTATCGACGCCATCACGCGAGTGAGAGTCCTGGCGGAGGAAGCGGTGTCCCGGGGCGGGGTGGTGCTGGCGGTGTCCTTGGACATCTCCAACGCGTTCAACACCCTGCCCTGGAGTTGCATAAGGGAGGCACTGCGATATCATCGGGTGCCTTCCTACCTCCGCCGCGTGGTTGGGGCCTATCTGGCAGAGAGGTGTGTCACCTACAGGGGACGCGACGGCAGAGGCCGGCGCGATATGTCGTGCGGTGTTCCACAGGGTTCGGTATTGGGGCCGCTCCTGTGGAACATCGGGTACGACTGGGTGCTGAGGGGCGAGCTCCAGCCGGGGGTGGACCTGACGTGTTACGCGGACGACACGCTGGTCACCGCCCGGGGGAGCTCGCACAGGGAGGCAGCGTTGCTGGCTACGGCTGCGGTCTCGCAGGTGGTGAGCCGCATCCGGCGCCTGGGCCTGGAGGTGGCCCTCAATAAGTCGGAGGCCATCGTTTTCCATGGCCCCCGACGGGCGCCGCCACCGGGATCACACATCGTGGTCGGGGGGGCTCGAATCGCTGTCGAGTCTACCATGAAGTACCTGGGATTGGTGCTCGACAGCCGGTGGGACTTCGGCCCCCACTTCCGGCGGCTGGCGCCGAGGTTGTTGGGCGCGGCGGGCGCGCTGTCAACGCTGCTTCCCAATCTGGGGGGCCCGAGCACCGCCTGTAGGCGGTTGTACGTGGGGATCGTGCGATCCATGGCCCTGTATGGGGCCCCGGTGTGGGCTGCTGACCTGACGGCCCGCAGCATCGCGGTGCTGCGAAAACCGCAGAGGGCGATGGCCGTCAGGGTCATCAGAGGGTATCGCACGATCTCCTACGAGGCGGCTTGCGCACTGGCCGGATCCCCGCCCTGGGACCTGGAGGCGAGAGCCCTCGCGTCACTGTATCGGTGGCGCGAGGAGGCGCGGACGCGGGGCGAAAGACTGGTGCCGCGGCAGATTGCGCGGCGCCGGTCCGAGCTCCGTAGGGCCCTGGTGGCGGAATGGCGGGACAGGCTTTCGCGCCCTACCGCCGGCCTCGCAACCGTCGAGGCGATCCGGCCGGTGCTCGACGACTGGCTCGGGAGGAGGCACGGCTCCCTGTCGTTTCGGGCGGCGCAGGTGCTCTCGGGGCATGGTTGCTTCGGGAAGTACCTGTGTCGCATAAACAGGGAGCCGGACGCTCGGTGCCATCACTGCGTCCATTGTCGGGAGGACACGGCGCGGCATACGCTGGCAGAGTGTGCCGCATGGGAGGAGCCGCGCCGTGCCCTCGTTGCGGAAGTGGGACCCGACCTGTCGCTGCCGGCCGTCGTTCGCGCGATGGTTGGCGGTGCAGAGTCGTGGGACGCAGTGATCTCCTTCTGCGAAACTGTCATGTCGCAGAAGGAGGCTGCGGAAAGGGAGAGGGAGATGACGAGTGCTCTCCCGGCCCGCAGCAGGCGCACCGGGCGTCGGCGGAGGGCGGACAACGCCCTCTTTCAACCCCCCTAAACGGGTCCAGGGGCGGCGGACTCGGGGACGTCCGCCGCCCCCCATCCATCCAGCAGGACCCGAGGCGGTGGCGCGTAGTGTTCCACGCGCGCCCTTCAGAGACGTGACGTCACGGGGGGAGTCGAACACCTCACTCCCCCCTTTGACCGGGACGGGGCCCGCAGTGGCGGGCCGGCACTAGTCGGAGGCTGCGGAAGACTACTTATGTGTTCCCGTGGCCTCCGGTTCACGTGTGTGACGGAACACCGGGGTGGTTTTAGTCAGTAAGAGTCTGACAGACCCCCCCGCCCTCCCCAGGGCGGGGGACATCCATGAGGATTTCCACCCCGAGAACAAAAAAAAAAAAAAAAAAAAGGTTAGGTTAGGTTAGGTTAGGTTAGGTTAGGTTAGGTTTTTTTTTTTTTTTTTTTTTTTTTTTTTTTTTTTTTTTTTTTTTTTTTTTTATCCTATCTACCTCCAACAAAATCGGAGTCTATTTTGACCTTCACTTTCATACTAGTTCTCGCATTTATTCCTCTCGCACTTTCATTCTGCATACTTTTTCTTTCTTACATTCTGTCATCTGTCTGCCTTTAAGGGTAGGACGCCCTTCTAACTTCCCTATGCTTTCTCTATTTTGTTTATCTTATATTACGGGAATAACACATTAACACAGTGATTTTTATTTCTCTCTTACAATAGTCCTTATGTAACTAGTTTACAATTATTCTTGTTTTATCTTACTTCTATTTCTGGATGCAATTCCATATTTACTTGCTACTTTATATCTAATTACATTTTCTAATACTATATGATCTTACTTCTATTTCAATTTACAATTGTTTTTCTTAGCCATCTACTTATAATTATATTTATTCTATCTTAATCCTGTATTTAGTGCTTTTACATGTTCACTAGCAACTTTGTTGTCTAATTACATTTTCTTAGGGCTATTTGGACTACTTCTATTTCTTACTACTATTATTTATTGCTTAGGATTTTTTACACTCATCTTTTCTTCTCTTAACCTTGTTCTAGGACTATCCAGCTTATTGCTGAATGTGGACATCATAGTTTAAATATTCATATCGAACTTTAACGGTGCGGTTTATATTATCTATAATTTTAATGCTTGGCTCTAATATTATGTATAATATTATGCAAGCATCCTTACTCATACACTTTTGTTCCTATCTATCACTTTTTTGCAAATTTTTACGCAGTAATCTATAAACACCTTTCTCATTTTGCTTCCCATTATGAGCCACGTATTTTCAGCATCAATTTTGGTGTCGAGCGCTTGCTCGGCCTCAAGCCTCTCTCTACTGAAGACGGGACAATCGAACAATATATGTGGCACCGATTCGGCAAGGTCGGGATCGCAGATGCACGATGGGCTCCCTTTGCACTTGAAGCGGTTCAAGTATTCGGAGAACCCACCGTGCCCCGTCATGATCTGGGTAATCACACTGTCGATCTTGCACTTCCTGATTATTCCGTACGCCGCCACCGCATCCGGGAAGAAGAGCTTGGTCACGGAAGCAGTTTCTCCGGAGCAGTATCTCCGATTCCACACGTCAAGAGTTGCCGTTCGAATGCATCGCTTGACGTATGAAATCGGGCACAGGTCGTAGTCAGGCTTCCGTTTGGAACCCTCAGCGGCGCTCTTAGCCAGTGGTTAGGTTAGGTTAGGTTTTTTTTTTTTTTTTTTTTTTTTTTTTTTTTTTTTTTTTTTTTTTTGCTATTTCAGTGTCCCCCTGACGTAGTCAGAGACCTTTTCATGCTAGAGTTAATTTTACTGCCTTATTTAATTTTGAAGAAATGATATTTTTAATTTTGAAAAATAATTTTGACTTTAATTTTGATGATTAGCTGTTCCTAATTTTTTATTCCAAAATTTATTTTATTTACAACTTATTCTAAGCTTTGATCGTTATATCTTTTCAGATGAAATGTCATATAAGATAAAGCCCAGTTTTTAGGTGTTTTTGTTTCTACTTATAACTAATGATGCCAGCTCCACGCAGTATTGTAAAAAGGCCTTTCGCGTCTTCTTATTTGCTACAATTTTGTCAAGGCTATTTTTGTCAATCGCCATATCCAGTCTCGCCTCAGCTTCGCGTCGCCTTGTACCAAAGACGGGGCATTCGACGAGGATGTGGGCGACCGTCTCTGCCACCCCCGGCTCACAGATGCACGATGGGTTCTCCTTACACTTGAAACGGTGCAGGTATTCGGAGAACCCACCGTGCCCCGTGAAGATTTGCGCAAGGGTGCTTGTAATTCCAATTTTCCTTATGATTCGGAAGGCTTCAATGGCATCGGGAAAGAACAATTTAGTGCCCGAGGCTGTCTCGCCGCTCTTGTACCTTCGGTTCCATTCGTCAAGCGACCCCAAACGGATCTGTCGCTTGACGAACGAAACCGGGCAGCGGTCATAGTCCGGCCTCCTCTTGGATCGGAGTGCAGCCTCCTTTGCGAGGTGGTCTGCGCGCTCGTTGCCTTCTAGACCCGCGTGTGCCTTTATCCAGAACAAAGATATATCTTTGTTCTGGGATAAAGCCACGGCAACATTCGCCCTCGCCTCCACGGCCAGTGCGTGGAGGGAACCCTGGTTTGTGACTGTTTCCAGTGCGGCCCTCGAGTCACTGTAAATACCGAAGGTTCCCTCTTTGCTCTTGAGGATTTCGCGCGTGGCTACACACACGGCCAGAAGTTCCGCCTGGTAGACCGAGCAGTACGACGGCAGGCTGAGCTTTACGGACTTGATCTCGGCTTCGCTGTCCCAGAGTGACAGCGCTGCTCCGACCTTGTCCGCAGTCTTACTGCCGTCCGTAAAGATCCTGACTGCTTGGGTACTGTGGGTGTCCACAAGCGTCCGGTCCCCCAGGCACACGAACTCCATGGCCGTATGCTTCGCCGGGTGCGGAGTCTCTGCAAACGCCACCGCCCGCTCCACCTCCCTGCCCGCGAGTGCCGGCTGCGGCACCCCCCTCTTCGCCTCATACAGAGCGGCTGCTTCCTGTATTCGGAGGTCGAGGGGGAGTATCCCAGCCAGCACCAGGGACGCGTTCAGCGATACGGTGCGGTAGGATTTGCAGAGCTTCTGCGCGAAACCTCTCTGGACCGTGTTGAGGCTTTTCTGCACTCCGATCTTCTTTGCGGCCGGCGCCCAGGCGCTTGCCGCGTACAAGATGACGGGCTCCACTGCTGCCGTGTATATCGTGTGGATGATCTCCGGGTGAAGGCCCCAGCTCACTTTTGCCGCACGTGCCAGCTGTTTGTAGATGTTGACAGCTTTTCTGCATACGTTGGCGACATGGGAGTTGAAAGTGAGCTGGTGGTCGACGGTGAGTCCCAGAATCTTAATTTCCTTAGACATGCCAATGTCTACCCCGCCCATGCTCAGGAGTGGGACATCGTACTTCAGCTTCTTGGTAATCACCATTGCACAAGTTTTTTGCGGTGCAAACTTCAGCTTGTTTCTGATGCCCCACCCCCGAACATACTCGAGGGCGGCATTGGCATACCCCTGGACTTCCAACGCTGTCTCACCGTCGAAGATCATCACCACGTCATCGGCGAAAGCCTGGCAGTGGACGCCACGCTCATCCAGCCCCTTTAGCAAAGGGTCGAGGATTAAGTTCCACAGGATCGGACCGCCAATAGACCCTTGCACACACCCCTTATTCGTGTCCCTGCAATACTCGACACCCGCGTATCGCACTTTGACACTCCTACCAGTCAGATAGCTGTCTAGCAGCCTCCTAAGGTTCACCGGGCACTTTTCCTCAGCCAGTCTGGTCCTGATGGCCGGCCACCATGCGCTGTCGAAGGCTCCCTCTATGTCCAGTGATACAACAGTGATCAGCTTCTTTTGACTCAGCTTCCCTTTGATATGTTGTATCATGGTGTAGAGGGAGTCCTCGGTGCTCCTCTGTGGCATGAAACCAAACTGGCGAGTACTAAGCCGCGGGACTAGATGCCATTTCAGTCTGGCTACTAGCAGCTTCTCCAGGACTTTGCCTAGGACTGGTAGGAGGCCGACCGGCCTGTACGACTTTGGGGCGGTGTAGGATTCCTTGCCGGGCTTACGGAGGACTACCACCGTTGCCACCTTCCAGGCTCCAGGGAAGTATCCATGCTCCAGGCACTTATTGGCCAGTGCAAGGAACGTCCCTGGGTCCCGGGAAATGGCTTGGGCACAGATATCGGCTGTGAGACCGTCTGCCCCGGGTGCCTTCTTCGGGTTAAAGCTTTCCACCGCGGTCTTCAGCTCCTGAAGTGTAAACGGTGGGTCATGGTGTTCATCATGCGCCCAGTCGTTTACACGACAGGCCGCTTCACGTGTCCGGCGGTGGTCAGCATTTTCACCCTCCTCTAGGTCTTCCGGGTAGAAGGTCTCGGCCAACAGCTGAGCCGATTCCTGTGCACTCAGTGGCACTCCATCCTTTTCCAACGGCAAGTCCTCCTGTCTTTTGGCGGTCCGTCCTATGACCCTATATATCCCCTCCCACATTCCTTCCCGATCTTGTCTCCCACAGAAAGCCTTCCAACCTTCTGTTTGCGCCTTCCTTGCGAGGGACTCATAGTTTGTTTTTGCTTGCAGGTACTCATCGACGACTTTTTGCCTCCGGACCGGTGCAGCGCATCGGATGCGGCGTCTACGGGTGTTTACCTCCGACTTCAGCTCAGCGAGCTCTTTGGACCACCACGGGATGGTAAGTGTTTCCCTTTTCTTCTTCTTTGGCAATTCTTGTTCACAGGTTTGGGTTATTGCGGCTATGTACTGGTTTATTTTATGTTCTACTTCTAATTTGCTATTTATTTTATTAACTTCTATTTCATTTAAATTTACTTCAACTTTTAATTGGGCCAATTTCGTATGAAATTGGCTCCAATTAGCCTTTTTGGTATTAAATATCCTGGTTGTCCTGTTCACAAGAATGCCTTTTGATTTTTGGAAGTTGATGCGAAACACTATACCATTGTGATCCGAGCTCGTGAGACCTTCCTCGACCCGCCAGTCCTCCACCAAGCCCAGCAACTCCGTTGAGCAAGCTGTTACATCAACGAAGCTGCTGTACAAGGTGTTACCTCTGACGGTGTCGAAGGTCGGAGTGTTGCCGACGTTGAGCACCTGCAAGCGCATGTCCTCCAGGGTTCCCGACATGTCCTCTCCCTTGGTATCGGTTACCAGGCTACCCCACCAGGTGCTCTTGGCGTTGGCGTCGCCGCCTATGATCATCCTAGTGGGGCTTATTTCCTCGCGAATCCGCAGAAGTTGCTCCAGGTATGGCTGTATGGGCTGGTCTGGTTCGAAGTAAAACGAGACTACTACGATTTCCCAGGCGCTGGTACGGATCCTCACCACCACGATGTTGTTGGTGGTGAGTTTCGGACACTGCGTCACGTCTAGATCGTGATCGAAGACGGCTATTGCCGCCTTCACAGTTCCACCTCCTTGTTCAGCGCACTGGTAGATTCTCGCTCCCCGGTAGTCTCGCATCCTTCTAACCCCACCCACATACGGCTCCTGGAGCAGTGCGAACGCAACCCTCCGCTCGTTAGCCACAATCATGAGCTCTTGGGTTGCTAAGTTCTTCCTCTGCAGATTCGCTTGGATTACCTGGTAACCATTACGGGCTCTCGAGTGTAGTCGGGTATCCCTGTTAGAGTCGTTACTGGTTTCCGCTGGCTGGCCCTTAGCAGTACGCCACCGACAGCCGCGCCAATCCGTCCCATTTGATACGGGTTGGGCACTGGCTGTCGAAGGCGTTATGCTCGGTATGGCTTAGCTTTGCGGAAACACAGTTCCTGCATTTTGGCGCCTCTGCAGCCTGCCGCGAGGGGCAGTCGATCCTCAGATGGGGGTCACCGCAATGAGTGCAGAGGTCTGCGGGCTCCGTACACACTTTGCGGGTGTGACCATACCGCAAGCATCGCGTGCACTGGATCAATGGCGATTGGTCCAGCACACGCACCCGCTGCAGGTCGATGTGCACTCGGCCCGCGTGCGTCAGCCTCTGCCAGACTAACGGGGACACCTGCATGATAATGTGAGACGTATGGGGGTTCCTCGTCCTACGACGGTAGGTTAGGTTAGGTTAGGTTAGGTTAGGTTAGGTTAGGTTAGGTTAGGTTCCCCACTTACTTGACGGACAGAGCCGTCATATACCCGGGTCGAGAAGGATGGGGTCGGCGAGAAATGTCGTGCGGTGTTCCACAGGGATCGGTACTGGGGCCGCTCCTGTGGAACATCGGGTACGACTGGGTGCTGCGCGGTGCGCTTCTCCACGGCGTCGGCGTCATTTGTTACGCCGACGACACGCTAGTGACAGCGCGTGGGAAGACGCACCGGCAGGCGACCATATTGGCGACAGCTGGGGTCGCGCAAGTCGTAGGTAGGATCCGGCGGTTGGGTCTCGAGGTGGCCCTGCACAAATCTGAGGCCCTTTGTTTCCACGGGCCTCGGAAGGGGCCGCCTCCGGGATCCAACATCGTGGTGGGAGGGGTCTCCATCGGTGTCGAGTCGACGATGAAGTACTTGGGACTCGTCCTCGACAGCCGGTGGGACTTCGGGCCGCACTTCAAGCGGCTGGCCCCCAGATTGATGGGCGCCGCGGCCGCACTGTCGCGGCTGCTGCCCAATTTGGGGGGGCCAAATACCTCCTGCCGGAGGCTCTACGTGGGGATCGTACGGTCCATGGCGCTCTACGGGGCGCCAGTGTGGGCGAACAACCTGACGGCCCGCAATGTCGCAGTACTGCGGAGACCGCAGCGGGCGATGGCCGTCAGGGTTGTAAGGGGATACCGTACGATCTCCTTCGAGGCGGCGAGCCTCTTAGCCGGATCACCGCCCTGGGATCTCGACGCAGGCCTCCTTGCGTCACTATATCAGTGGCGCAAGGACGCATTGGAGCGGGGCGAGCGTCTGGTGCCTCGGCAAGCTGAGGCACACAGGACCGAGCTCCGCCAGATCCTGGTGGCGGAATGGGAGCAGCGACTTGCGCGACCCAGCGCAGGGCACGCCGCAATAGCGGCGGTAAGACCCGTCATGAAGGAGTGGCTGGAGAGAAGGCATGGCGCCCTCAGCTTCCGGCTCACACAGGTGCTTTCCGGACATGGGTGCTTCGGAAAGTACCTGTGCCGCATAGGTCGGGAGCCGGCGCCCGGTTGCCATCACTGTGACTGCCGCGACGACACGGCGCAGCATACCTTAGAGGTATGCCCAGCATGGGCAGAGCAGCGCCGTGTCCTCCGAGCGGCGGTCAACGCTGCGGGTGACCTCTCGCTGCCGGCCGTGGTTCTGTCCATGGTCGGTGGCGAGAGCGCTTGGAATGCCGTCGCCTCCTTCTGCGAGGAGGTGATGGACGCCAAGGAGGCGGCGGAAAGGGAGAGGGAGGCACTATCCCCTCTCTCCACCCGCAGCAGACGCACCGGGCGCCGTAGGGCGGCCAATGACCTCCGGCCACCATAGGATGCGGCCTGCGGGCGGCGAACTGGGGGGTTCGTCGCCCGATCAGATGCAGGCCCTGTGAAGGTTGCGCGCCGTGTTCCGCGCGCGCCTTGGGAGTGCGGCCGTAGGGTGACGGCCGCATAGGGTGACGGGGCCCGCCTTAGCTGGCGGGCCAAGACCTGCCGGGGGGTGCGGAAGAATGTGCGAGTATCTCTCGGCCCCCCCCGGCTTAAGGTAGATGGAGGAACACCGTGTGGGGTTTAGTCAGTAAAAGTCTGACAGACCCCCCCGCCCCCCCTAGGGCGGGGGACATCCTATGAGGATTCCCCACACGTACAAAAAAAAAAAAAAAAAAAAAAAAAAAAAAGGTTAGGTTCCCCACTGGGAGGGGTCTCCATCGGTGTCGAGTCGACGATGAAGTACCTAGGACTCGTCCTCGATAGCCGGTGGGACTTCGGGCCGCATTTCCGGCGGTTGGCCCCCAGGTTGATGGGAGCTGCGGCTGCATTATCGCGGCTGCTGCCCAATCTGGGGGGGCCCAACACCTCCTGCCGGAGGCTCTACGTGGGGATCGTACGGTCCATGGCGCTCTACGGGGCGCCAGTGTGGGCGGAAACCCTGACGGCCCGCAACGTCGCAATACTGCGAAGACCGCAGCGAGCGATGGCCGTCAGGGTTATAAGGGGGTACCGTACGATCTCTTTCGAGGCGGCGAGCCTCTTTGCCGGATCCCCGCCCTGGGATCTCGAGGCGGAACTCCTCGCGTCACTATATCGGTGGCGCGGGGATGTAGCGGAGCGGGGCGAACGCCTGGTGCCTCGACAGGTTGAGGCACAAAGGGCTGAGCTCCGCCAGATCCTTGTGGCGGAATGGGAGCAGCGACTTGCGCGACCCAGCGCCGGGCACGCCGCAATAGCGGCGGTAAGGCCCGTGATGAGGGAGTGGCTCGGGAGACGGCATGGCGCCCTTAGCTTCCGGCTTACACAGGTGCTTTCTGGACACGGGTGCTTCGGAAAGTACCTGTGCCGTATAGGCCGGGAGCCGACGCCCGGTTGCCACCATTGCGGTGACTGCCCCGACGACACGGCGCAGCACACACTGGAGGAGTGCCCAGCTTGGGCAGTGCAGCGCCGTGACCTCGTCGCGGCGGTCGGAGCTGCGGGTGGCCTCTCGCTCCCGGCCGTGGTTGAGGCCATGGTCGGCAGCGAGAGCGCTTGGAACGCCGTCGCCTCCTTCTGCGAGGAGGTGATGGACGCCAAGGAGGCGGCGGAAAGGGAGAGGGAGGCGGTGTCCTCTCTCCCCATCCGCAGCAGACGCACCGGGCGCCGTAGGGCGGCCAACGATCTCCGGCCACCATAGGGTGCGGCCTGCGGGCGGCGGACTTGGGGCGTCCGTCGCCCGAACGGAAACAGGCCCGAGACGGTGGCGCGACGTGTTCCGCGCGCGCCTCTCTAGAGGAATTGCAGCCGTGCATGACGGCCGCATAGGGTGACGGGGCCCGCCTTTCATTTGGCGGGCCAATACCTGCCGGGGGTGCGGACGAATGCGCAAGCGACTCCCGCGCCCCCGGCGTAAGGTAATTGGAGGAACACCGGGGTGGTTTTAGTCAGTAAGAGTCTGACAGACCCCTCCGCCCTCCCCAGGGCGGGGGACATCCATGAGGATTTCCACCTCGAAAAAAAAAAAAAAAAAAAAAAAAGGTTAGGTTCCCCACCGAGGGTGTCTCCACGTTGTCGTCGTGGTGGGGCTTGCGTGCCTTCAATGATCCTTGGGGCTATGCCGGCTAGAGTTACTCATGCCGGACAGGTCCAAGGGGAGAGGCCAGACTAAGAGAGACACGGGGTGGGCCGCTCCTGTTCGATCGACGCCGGTCGATTGACAAGGATGCGGCTACGCTGCAGCGGTGCGGGCGCACCAATGCGGCGTGTGTTTGTCTCCTCGATCCTCGAGGAGCAAACTTTCGGCGGGTTCGCTGAGCCTGGTTGGCCGGACAGCAAACGGAGGCATGTCTAATGCCGCCGTCGGGGGCTTGGCTTCACCGCCCGGCCCAGAGGAAGGACACCTCTAAGATAAAAAACCATCGGGGACATTCGCTTCTCGAATTCTTCGGGGAGCGAGTCTGGGGGGGTTTCCTGTCGCACGTTGTCCGATGGCCCGTCGACAAAGCGGGTCATCGGGCGACCTGTGACAGGTGATTCGCATAGCGAGTCTGGGGGAGGGGCGGGTTTTTCCGTCGCGCGCTGTCCGGCGACCCGATGACGGAGCGGGTCGCCGGGTGATGCGTGATTGAAGGGGTTCTGCCTGTCGTGCGCTGTTCGATGACTCGTAGACGGAGCGGGTCATCGAGCGGCGTAGGGCGGGCGACTCGCTCTTCGTAATATACGAAGAGCGTGTCTAGGGGGGGGGTTTTAACCCATAAAGGAGGAGGTTCGCTCCCGGTACGCGTCTGGTCATCAGACGTGACTGCGAGAGCGATCCAACACCACAAAAAAAAAAAAAAAAAAAAAAAAAAAAAAAAAAAAAAAAAAAAAAAAAAAAAAAAAAAAAAAAAAGAGGTGATAGGGAGGAGATAGGGACCTCACCCTTCAAAGGACAAAACACAATGGCAGACAAAAAAGACACGTACATTCCCCAGGGCGGTCCCGGTTGCTCAGCGGCCGGGGAATCCGCCACGGACCCTTCGGGCTCCGTCTGCCCCTCGTATGCTGGGGGGGGCTACACCTGCCATCCGTCCGCTCAGTCCGAAGAAGCTCTGAGCGCGAAGAGCCGAGGAGGCTCCAGTCCCTTCGGGGACCTAATTGACCGGTCCGACCAGGAGCTGGGCGGGCGTCCCTCCAAATTTTGGAGGAAGCGCCCGCGCGGCGAAGTCTCGGACCGCGAGGGAGGAGCGCTTGCGCTTGTGTTCTCCTCTTCGGAGGAGAATTTGCCGGCGCCTAAAGTGCCGACCAACCGCCGAGGGCGTGGTCGCGCGACCACTGGCGGGGCATCTGCTCCGCCTCCGTCGCGCGACTCAAAAGGCCGCTTTAAAAAGCGCCGCGGCACCCCGGTGCCAAGCAGCGCAAGCGCCTCTAGCGGCGAAGACTCCGGGGCCATGCAGACTGATTCTGCCCTGCCTGCCCTGGTAAACACTAAGGCAGAAATAAACGCCGCGAGGCGAGAGGAGCGCCGAGCGGTTGCGCTCGAGGAGGTGGCCGAAATGGCCAGACTGGCCAAAGAGAGGCGGAACGCTCGCGCAACTGCCTCGGAGGCCCTGACGGCGGCTGCCCTCAGCCGCCAGGTGACGGACGGCGTGGACGTCGTTCTGAAGGTTGCCACCAAGTCCGGCAACCTGAAGAGCACGTTCACGCGTGCCCTTAAGGAGGCGGCTGCGGGCATCAAGGAGGCAGTGGAGGTCCTTCTGAACCGCACTACCTCAGAGGAGACGGCAAAGCTGCAGGAGGAGAACGGCCGTCTCCATGACGAGTTAGAGGATCTCCGGCGGGAGGTCGCCGCTCTAAGGGCTGATTTTAGTCAGCAGCAAGAGCGTGCGGCTCCCGCGGCTGCCGACCCTGCTCCGGTGCCTGGCTCCCTGCCGGGCCTGGATGACATAGCGCGGGCCATCATGCTCCAGGTGGGAGATATGGTAAATGCCCGCCTGGAGGCGATGGAGCCGAGGCTCCTCCCCGCCGAAAACCTTCGGCCGCCGCTCGCGGCGGACAAACGGAGGAGAGAGGAGTCAAGGCTTGAGCAGGGAGCCAAAAAGCCCGCTGAGGGCAAGAAGCCCGCGGAGGGGAGGAAGAAGGCTACGGAGGGGGGCAAGAAGCCCGCGGAGGGAGCCCCCCATCAAAACCAAGCCGCGCAGCCTGCGGCCACGCCCGGATCTAGCACTGAGACCTGGGCGACGGTCGTGGGCAAAAAGAAGAAGAAGGGCCAAAAAGCCAAGACGGCAGCGGAACCGCAGGATCGGGCTGCCAAGGGTGGACAGGCGCCAAAACCGCAGGGCCGGACTGCCAAGGGTGGCAGGAAGCCGCCCAAGATTCGCGCCCCTCGCTCCGCGGCCGTAGTCATTACGCTGCAGCCCGGAGCCGTGGAAAGGGGCGTGACCTACAAATCGGTCCTTGCGGAGGCGAAGGCCAAGATCCGGCTACCCGATCTTGGCATCCCGAACGTCGCCATTAAGACGACCGTTACGGGTGCGCGGCTCCTGGAGGTGTCTGGCACTTCCAGCGGCGAGCAGGCGGACGCCCTGGCAGCTAAGCTCCAGGAAGTCCTGGGGTCGGAGGATGTCCGAGTGTCCAGGCCCGTCAAAACGGCAGAAATGCGCGTGAATGGGCTGGACGACTCAGTGACCCCAGAGGAGGTAGCGGCTGCCATCGGATCGGATCGGATGCCATTGGAGGTGACGTCACGGATGTCTATCAGCCATAAGCTCTCTGTGTACTTCTCGCATATAAATAAAATTACAACAGTTCGATTCGCATAAGTTTATTGTAAAAACACATCTCTAAGTTCAATAACTAAGTGACATTATTATTTCGTGTTTATGTGCTGTGTAAAATATTAAAAAGCATTAAAAACATTTATCGTTTTCCAACTAGTGTCTAAGTACCCGATAACGAAAAGGAAATAAACTGAATTTTATTAGTGAACTGAATCCAAGCAGTGCCCTAACCTCAGTGTGTGCGCGCCCTTACGCCCGGATTGTTCGTCGACCTATGGTATCTATCCACACCATAAACACCTTGAAAATCTCCCATAAACCTGTTTCTAAAAATAGCGCCATCTGTCGCCTAAACGACGTACTTTTTAGAACGATCGATTGCAGTAACACCAACAACCGAGCTCTCACAATGGTGGCTAAGTGCGGCGGATGTGGCCAATTCCTTTCGCCGACAGAGGCCGCTAACTGCGACCAATGCAGGACTTGGTACCATCGAGCTTGCGTGGGGATACCAAACACGGGCTCAATAACGACCCCCTGGCAATGTCCGGAGTGTAAAAAAAACCTGGTCAGGGATAACCAGGCGGAAACACCGGTAAGAGGACGGGCACCGGCTGCACTTGAGGAAAGCCCTGTTAACCTGATGGATACCAGCCCCATCAATAATACAGCCCTAGACTCCACTCAGGAGTTTAACACTGACATCCTCAGGGCAGAGCTGAGAATGTTCAGGGAGGAATTTTTGAGCACAGTGCGTAACGAATTTCAGCTGCTCCGGGATGACCTATCTGAGCTGAGATCCTCTTTAAGCGCTACAAATGATCGCCTGAGTAATTTGGAGGAGAGAGTGGCTGTGATGGAAAGTAAACAGGTTCAGGTCCAGCCCCAAGTATCGTCAGAGGTGGACGAGCTGATTTCACAATTGCGGAGCGACATTAACGACCGAGACCAGGAGTTGCTAGCAAACGACATCCAGATCTCAAACATACCAGAGACCAGCGGTGAAAATCCTGTTCATACAGCTATATTGGTGGCGTCAAAAATTGGCGTTAAGATCAAAGCGCGCGATATAGTGAGCGCCGAGCGCGTCGGGGGAAGGCGCATCAACGCAACACAGGCGGCGGCGCCGGTGGAGACCCGCCCGCGCTTCCTCGTCGTGCGCCTCGCGCGCCGCGATCTACGTGACGAGCTGTTGGAGGGAGCACGAGTGCGGCGCGGCATGACTACTGCTGACCTCGATATGCCGGGCCCAGCAGCGCGCTTCTACGTGAACGAGCGCCTTACGAAAGTGAATCGGGAGTTATTTCGGAGCGCTCGGGAGGCTGGCAGTCGTCTCAGCTGGCAATTTATATGGTCAAAACGGGGCCGTATTTATGCCCGAAACAAACCAGGGGACGCTGCTTGCCTTATTCGCTGTGAGGCTGACATACAGCGCATCTTCGGACCGGCACCGGGCGACAGCGGAAATAGCACCCACTAGTCTCTTTATTTTGTTTTGGCATGTTTTATTTTGTTCTCATAACAGTCTTATAACGATTATTTCTCTAGTTAAGCCCATACTATTGTTTAGAGTAAGTTTAGTTAAAGTAAGTATTTCAAAAGTAATATTACTAATGAGTTTGTTTTGCTACGATGTTATATATAGTTTTATACCGATAGGCGTGTGTCTCGCGGCGCTCGTCAATGAATTGTACATAAACCAGTCTTACAACATTACATATATTTATCTACACCTATTTATTACAGAACCATTATTTATATATCGCATTTTTAAATCTATTTACATGTATATTAATTATATTAGATATATACATTTTACACTATACACTATTTACATATTTACAACTAGAGTAAGACGATTATTAACATATGTTTTTTCAATTCTTACAATTATTAAAGGTGCACTAATAATATTGACATTTCTAAATGACGAAATAATTCTATACTATTATAATGGCAAAAGGTGAAAAATTTCTTAAAGTTGGTCTTCTTAATGCGGGTTCATTGGGTACAGGTCATGATAACCTTATTGGTGCACTCGATAGGTATCGTTTTGATGTTATGGCCATCAACGAAACCTGGTTACGGCCGGGTGAGGAGGGGCGCGCTCCGGTTGTGCCGGGCTATCGTCTCCGCCACACGCCGCGGCCAGCGAGTGTGCGCTCGGGTCGTGGTGGGGGCGTTGGATTTTATCTACGGCGGGGACTGAGCGCGCGTGCTTGGACTAGCGCTGCGGATCCCAGGTTCGAATCGGTCGAACAAATGTGGCTTACACTCTCAATAAATAGCAAAAAAATCGCTATAGGTACAGCATACCGGCCACCATGGCTAGACCTTGTTCTTTTCCTGGATGCCATAACTGATTCTCTTAGCTCATTGGGAAATTGTGACCACTACATATTACTCGGTGATTTTAATGTTAATCTGCTAGTTATGAACGACATAAAAACTAAAAAAATTAATGACTTTCTGAGTAGTCTCGGTCTTAGTCAATTAGTCACAACTCCCACTCACTTCACAGCGTCCAGTGAAACTCTCATTGATCTTCTATGTACTGACTTAAGACCAAGATATACATCAGTGGAATCTTTTGGCTCAATTAATGGTCATTCTATCGTAGTTAGCGAATTTCACGTAAAGCGTGACAAGTTTAAGCCGTACATAGTAAAATTTAGGCCACTTAAAAATGTATGCATGGATAGCCTCAAAGCGGATATACTGCATCTATGTCTAGAAAATATTTCCACACTTGACAGCGTAACTGACATGGTACATGCCTTTAACTCCCACATAATCTCCCTATTTGATGCTCACGCACCGATCAAGACCTGTACTGTAAAGGAAAAGTCGTATCCCTGGATAACAGACACTATAAAAGTTATGATGCGTTTACGGGACAATGCATTAAATAATTATAGAAAAACCAAGTCAGATTCTAAAAGAGAATATTACAAACAGCTAAAATCTTTGGTGATTAGTTCATTGCACAATGAAAAAGTTGCGTACTTTAGACATAATATAAATAATAAAATTAAAAATCCTAGGTTATTGTGGAAAAATCTCAAATCCACCTTAGCCCCCAATAAGCCTAGACAAGATCTTCCATCGCACTTTACAGACCCTGACCTGATTAATAACAACTTCTTGGTAGTCCCTGGCAACCCTGTAGCAAGCGTGTCACTTATGTCATACTATAATAATAATAGACACGGTGAAACAATTTTCACACTCACTCCCGTGGAACAGAATGATGTCTCACGCATTATCTCCAACCTTAGAAGCAATGCTGAAGGCTTAGACAACATTACCCTGGACATGCTCAATATGACTCTGCCGTACACGCTGAATACTGTAACGGACATAATAAACCGCTCTATAGAGACGTCAACGTTCCCCGAACAATGGAAAATTGCCTCTGTTAAGCCTCTACCTAAAAATTCAACACCAACAGAATTAAAAGACCTACGCCCTATAAGCATCCTACCATGCCTGTCTAAGGTATTAGAGAAAGTTGTCAGCCATCAATTAACGCTTTTCTTGGAACAACACAATATATTACCTGACTTACAGTCTGGTTTTAGAAAACAGCGCAGTACCTCTACGGCTTTATTGGATGTTACTGATAACATACTATCAGCCCAAGATAAAGGAATGTGCTCATTACTGGTTTTACTTGATTTTTCCCGGGCTTTTGACGCAATAAATATTCCACTTTTATTATCTAAGTTAAATTATTACGGTTTTGACTCCAACGCTACGCAATGGTTCCGCAGTTACCTCAGTAATAGGCAACAACTTGTTGACTTACGTTTAGGTGATGGTACTGCTCTTAGATCGGCACTCATTCCTGTGGAGAGAGGAGTCCCACAGGGCTCAATATTGGGTCCAATTCTTTTTATTTTGTACTGTGCGGATATAGTGAACTGTGTTCAGCGATGCAAGTACCATATATACGCCGACGATGTCCAACTATATATATCCTTTAGACCAGATGATTACGCTAGTGCTATTAAAGACCTAAACGATGATCTACGTAGAATCGCCGCTTGGTCTGAGGAAAACTGCCTGTCGCTAAACCCAACAAAAACTAAATATATGGTATGTGGTACGAGACAGCAACTGGCTAGACTACCCGTGACATTTAACCTGGAACTAATGGGTGAGCCGATTGAAAGAGTCTTTGAAGCACGAAATCTTGGTCTTATTATGGACAATGACCTTCGTTTTGAGAAGCATGTAGCCGACTCGGTACGAAACTGTTTTTACCGCCTGAAGGTTCTGTACAAGATGAGGCCGTACTTATCTGAAACACTGCGGGAGCAGCTTGTAGAAACTTTAGTTTTATCTAGATTAAACTACGCAGACACAGTGTACGGCCCGCGCCTATTAGCTCGTACAGATCGGCTCATCCAAAGGGTCCAAAATGCCTGTGCTCGGTTCTGTTATAAAATTCCTCCCAGAAGCCATGTAACACCATTTCTTAATAAACATTTCACACTCAAGATGAAATCGAGGCGCAAACTACACCTGGCTTGCCTTCTGTTCGGTGTAGTGAAATATCAAAAACCGGACTACCTGTACAACAAGTTGAGCTGGGTAGCTAGTAGGCGAGAGTGCAGCAGAAGGCAATGCTCACAACAAACCTCAACTCAGCCTCACAATACAGCAGCTTTTAGAGGTAGTTTCCGTTATGCGGCATCTAAAATGTGGAATAACCTGCCACCACCTATTAGAGCAATCAGGACGATCGATACCTTTAGAAGACGCTTACGGCAATATCTTATAGATGCGCAACGGGAACTAGATATGATCAACCAAAATATTTCAATTATATGATGTGGGTGCCTAACATACGGGAAAATTTTAATTATAATTAATTAGGTACTATGATTACAATTGGAGTGGCTTTGCTCACTCTCGATGCATCTCACTCCGTCTTGTTTCAGCCAATATTGACGTTTCCTGGTGCTGGACTGCGCCTCCCGTATACAATATGGACGTACCATCGTTGGTGCTAAGCCTTAAACAAAAAAAAAAAAAAAAATGGTGCAAAAGTTCCGCGAATTATAATATCTGTTGTATGTTAATCTTTTATTCACTTAATAGGAACACATTATTGATTATATTTTATTGATTGTTTTTTTTTTTTTTTTTTTTTTTTATTAGTATTTTGTGACAAATAAGTACATACCCTCAGTGCCTGGCCTGCTTACGAAAGGTGCGTCCAATGTTGGTTCGGGGCGCAAATGTTGTCCATCCGTTCATCCCATCTCACAAAAGAACCAATCAATGCTAATAATCAGCCAAGGCCGTCAGAAATAACGCTGACCAGCATAACACGGGACTCTCGACTTTACAATGGTAGGTTGATGCGATCTAAGAAAACAACAAAAATATAAAAAAAAAAAAAAAATAAGTACCTACCTATAAGTACAGCATATATACCAACAGTTTCATCGTCAAATTTAAAAAGATACACTTATTGATGCACTCCATTGTTCTGTACCTACTCACCCTCAATGGATCCGTATACCTAATTGTCGATCAGCCTTTGATTTTATTGTTTATTGTTTTTAATTCTGTTGCACTTTATAATTGTAAAGTAATCAAGTATCTTGATCATTTTTTTATATATTATTTTATCAAACATAATTTATGAGCAATTTTTATTTTTTATATTTAAGTAATAATAGGTCACCTAACCGTTACTCAGGTCTATACCGTGCAGGCGCGCACTGAGCAATGGCGGTATGAATTATATTATGGCGTGGCGTGCCGGAGTTGCGTCTGCCTCGCTGTAAACCGGTTTCAACTCGCTCGACTACCTATTAAGTGTTTTGTATTATGTCATTAGAATTGATGCTTTAAATTTTTTGTTCACTCACACAGCGTGGCAGCGCAATTAGGCGAACGACCATAACAATTACTGTAGGTAGGTACGGTAGGTACCTACCTATAATATATTAGTTGCGGGATGAAAGTGCCTTTTTTATTTATTTATTTTTTAATATACCTACGTACATACTTGTTATTATTCATTCTCATCGTATTTATTTCAATAAAACATACTATCACTCTAATCTACCTATCTATCATCCTAATCTATCTATCTACTTATCAAACTGGTTTACATCGGTCACGTCACAATGGGTTCAGTTGAAAATCAGCGTCAGGCCCTAGTGGCCTGACACCCATGCTGAACTGAACCTATTTGGCACAACCACTACACAGCAATTTTATTATTATTTTTGTTTAGTTTGTATTTTTTTGTCTGTGTATTATTCGTGCCAAATAAACGTTTTTCTTTCTTTCTTTCTTTCTTTCTTTCCATCGCTCGAGACGGTGGGTGTCCGTCTGCGAGCGTGCAGGCGGGTGACGTCCGCGCCGACGCCTCCGGACTAGGCACAATTTGGGTGCGATGTCCGGTGGCGGCGGCGAAGAAGGTCGCCGACAGTGGGCGTGTGCTGGTGGGATGGGTTGCGGCAAGGGTTAAGCTGCTGCAGCCCCGGGCCATGCAGTGCTTCCGGTGCCTGGACTACGGGCATGTCCGGGCACAGTGCACTGCCGAAGTTGATCGCAGCGACCAATGTTTCCGCTGCGGTCAACCCGGCCACAAGGCGGCCCGTTGCTCCGCGACGCCAAACTGCAGCCTTTGTGCAGCTGCAGGAAAACCCGCGGAGCACAGAGCAGGCGGCAAAGCCTGCGGCGCGCCCCTCTCCAAGCGCAAGCGTAAGCGCAAGGGGAAGGGCAAAAAATCGAAGGGGACCGCGGCTGCGGGGGGATCAGCACCCCCCACGCAGCCTAGCTGTCCTGCGGCCGACTCCCGGCCTGAACAAGAGGTTGCTGAGGAAATGGAGTGCTAATAACGGCGCTCCAACATTTCCTCCAGAGCAACATCAACCACTCTGCCAGAGCTCAGGATCTTTTGCTCCAGAGCATGGCAGAGTGGTCGATCCGTGTGGCTGTGGTCGCTGAGCCGTACTTTGTCCCCCCCAGGGATAACTGGGCGGGAGATCTCGACGGCTCGGTGGCCATCATCGGCGGGACTCTTGTGAACGCGTCCCGAGGTCGCGGCTGGGTGGCTGCCCTCGTGGACGACATAGTCACCATCGGGGCATACTTCTCGCCCAACAAGAGTCTCTCCGACTTTGAGGGTTTCCTTGTCGAGTTGGGGGCCGTCGTGGGCCAGCACCACCCTCGCCCTGTGTTGCTGCTCGGGGATCTCAACGCCAAGTCAGCGGCTTGGGGATCCCCGATCACCGACCCCAGGGGTGAGGCGTTGGAGGAGTGGGCGCTCACGACGGGCCTGGCCGTCCTCAATCGGGGCTCGGCCTACACGTGCGTGCGGCAGCGGGGCGGGTCCATAGTGGACGTCTCGTTCGCTAGCCCCGTTGTCGCGCGACGCGTCCGTGGATGGCGTGTCGCCGTGGAGGTGGAGACGTTGTCGGACCACCGTTACATTCGGTTCGACGTCTCCGCCCAGACCGCAGGTGGCCCATCGGCCCCGCATACGGACGGTCCGCGCTGGGCGTTGAAGCGCATCGACAGGGAGGCCCTCGAGGAGGCCGCCATTGTTCAGGCTTGGAACCGGGAGTCGGCGATAGGCGAACCCGTCGACGTCGAAGAGGAGGCGCAGTGGTTCCGCGGGGCGATGACGCAAATCTGCGACGCGTCCATGCCCCGGGTTCGCACTCAGTCTGCGAGGCGCCGGGTGTACTGGTGGTCCGACGAGATTGCGCAGCTGCGCGTCTCGTGCGTAGCGGCTAGACGCCAGTACACTCGGTACCGGAGGAGACGTCGACGGATTCCCGAGGAGGAAACCGCGCGGTATGAGGTGTACCGCGCGGCGAAAGAGGCTCTGCGGCTGGCCATCGGCGAAGCCAAGACGCGTGCCAGGGAGGAGCTGTTGGCGACCCTAGACGGGGACCCGTGGGGGCGCCCCTACCGGATGGTCAGAGGGAAACTCCGTCCTTGGGCGCCCCCGATCGCGGAGGGTCTCCAGCCCCAGCTGCTGGAACAAGTGGTCGCAGCCCTCTTCCCTGCGAGGGATGAGCACGTACCACCGCCGATGGCGCTGCCTGCAGCCGCAGAGTCAGACGAGGAGAGCGTAAGCTCCCCTGAGGTGACACAGCCGGAGATGAGGGCGGCCGTGATGCGGCTCCGGGCCAAGAACGTTGCCCCGGGGCCCGATGGAATACCCGGCCGCGCCCTCGTCCTCGCCCTGAGGGCTCTAGAGCCCCAGCTGAGAGGACTCTTCTCCGCGTGCCTCGAGCGGGGCCAGTTTCCTGCCATATGGAAGGCGGGTCGACTGGTCCTGCTCAGGAAGGCGGGGCGCCCTGCGGACTCGCCGTCTGCATACCGGCCCATAGTGCTGCTAGACGAGGCGGGCAAGCTCTTCGAGCGGATCATTGCGGACCGCCTCGTCAGCCACTTGTGCAGAGAGGGGCCGGACCTGGACGACAGCCAGTTCGGGTTTCGGCATGGGCGCTCCACTATCGACGCCATCACGCGAGTGAGAGTCCTGGCGGAGGAAGCGGTGTCCCGGGGCGGGGTGGTGCTGGCGGTGTCCTTGGACATCTCCAACGCATTCAACACCCTGCCCTGGAGTTGCATAAGGGAGGCACTGCGATATCATCGGGTGCCTTCCTACCTCCGCCGCGTGGTTGGGGCCTATCTGGCGGAGAGGTGTGTCACCTACAGGGGACGCGACGGCAGAGGCCGGCGCGATATGTCGTGCGGTGTTCCACAGGGTTCGGTACTGGGGCCGCTCCTGTGGAACATCGGGTACGACTGGGTGCTGAGGGGCGAGCTCCAGCAGGGGGTGGACCTGACGTGTTACGCGGACGACACTCTGGTCACCGCCCGGGGGAGCTCGCACAGGGAGGCAGCGTTGCTGGCTACGGCTGCGGTCTCGCAGGTGGTGAGCCGCATCCGGCGCCTGGGCCTGGAGGTGGCCCTCAACAAGTCGGAGGCCATCGTTTTCCATGGCCCCCGACGGGCGCCGCCGCCGGGATCACACATCGTGGTCGGGGGGGCTCGAATCGCTGTCGAGTCTACCATGAAGTACCTGGGATTGGTGCTCGACAGCCGGTGGGACTTCGGCCCCCACTTCCGGCGGCTGGCGCCGAGGTTGTTGGGCGCGGCGGGCGCGCTGTCAACGCTGCTTCCCAATCTGGGGGGCCCGAGCACCGCCTGTAGGCGGTTGTACGTGGGGATCGTGCGATCCATGGCCCTGTATGGGGCCCCGGTGTGGGCCGCTGACCTGACGGCCCGCAGCATCGCGGTGCTGCGAAAACCGCAGAGGGCGATGGCCGTCAGGGTCATCAGAGGGTATCGCACGATCTCCTACGAGGCGGCTTGCGCACTGGCCGGATCCCCGCCCTGGGACCTGGAGGCGAGAGCCCTCGCGTCGCTGTATCGGTGGCGCGAGGAGGCGCGGACGCGGGGCGAAAGACTGGTGCCGCGGCAGATTGCGCGGCGCCGGTCCGAGCTCCGTAGGGCCCTGGTGGCGGAATGGCGGGACAGGCTTTCGCGCCCTACCGCCGGCCTCGCAACCGTCGAGGCGATCCGGCCGGTGCTCGACGACTGGCTCGGGAGGAGGCACGGCTCCCTGTCGTTTCGGGCGGCGCAGGTGCTCTCGGGGCATGGTTGCTTCGGGAAGTACCTGTGTCGCATAAACAGGGAGCCGGACGCTCGGTGCCATCACTGCGTCCATTGTCGGGAGGACACGGCGCGGCATACGCTGGCAGAGTGTGCCGCATGGGAGGAGCCGCGCCGTGCCCTCGTTGCGGAAGTGGGACCCGACCTGTCGCTGCCGGCCGTCGTTCGCGCGATGGTTGGCGGCGCAGAGTCGTGGGACGCAGTGATCTCCTTCTGCGAAACTGTCATGTCGCAGAAGGAGGCTGCGGAAAGGGAGAGGGAGATGACGAGTGCTCTCCCGGCCCGCAGCAGGCGCGCCGGGCGTCGGCGGAGGGCGGACAACGCCCTCTTCCAACCCCCCTAAACGGGTCCAGGGGCGGCGGACTCGGGGACGTCCGCCGCCCCCCATCCAGCAGGACCCGAGGCGGTGGCGCGTAGTGTTCCACGCGCGCCCCTCAGAGACGTAACGTCACGGGGGGAGTCGAACACCTCACTCCCCCCTTGACCGGGACGGGGCCCGCAGTGGCGGGCCGGCACTAGTCGGAGGCTGCGGAAGACTACTTATGTGTTCCCGTGGCCTCCGGTTCACGTGTGTGACGGAACACCGGGGTGGTTTTAGTCAGTAAGAGTCTGACAGACCCCCCCGCCCTCCCCAGGGCGGGGGACATCCATGAGGATTTCCACCCCGAGAACAAAAAAAAAAAAAAAAAAAAAAAAAAAAAAGGTTAGGTTAGGTTAGGTTAGGTTAGGTTAGGTTAGGTTAGGTTAGGTTAGGTTAGGTTAGGTTTGGGATCTCGACGCAGGCCTCCTTGCGTCACTATATCAGTGGCGCAAGGACGCATTGGAGCGGGGCGAGCGTCTGGTGCCTCGGCAGGCTGAGGCACACAGGACCGAGCTCCGCCAGATCCTGGTGGCGGATTGGGAGCAACGACTTGCGCGACCCAGCGCAGGGCACGCCGCAATAGCGGCGGTAAGACCCGTCATGAAGGAGTGGCTGGAGAGAAGGCATGGCGCCCTCAGCTTCCGGCTCACACAGGTGCTTTCCGGACATGGGTGCTTCGGAAAGTACCTGTGCCGCATAGGTCGGGAGCCGGCGCCCGGTTGCCATCACTGCGACTGCCGCGAAGACACGGCGCAGCACACCTTGGAGGTGTGCCCAGCTTGGGCAGAGCAGCGTCGTGTCCTGCGTGCGGCGGTCAACGCTGCGGGTGACCTCTCGCTGCCGGCCGTGGTTCTATCCATGGTCGGCGGTGAGAGCGCTTGGAACGCCGTCGCCTCCTTCTGCGAGGAGGTGATGGACGCCAAGGAGGCGGCGGAAAGGGAGAGGGAGGCACTATCCCCTCTCTCCACCCGCAGCAGACGCACCGGGCGCCGTAGGGCGGCCAATGACCTCCGGCCACCGTAGGGTGCGGCCTGCGGGCGGCGAACTAGGGGGTTCGTCGCCCGACCAGATGCAGGCCCTGTGAAGGTTGCGCGCCGTGTTCCGCGCGCGCCTTGGGAGTGCGGCCGTAGGGTGACGGCCGCATAGGGTGACGGGGCCCGCCTTAGTTGGCGGGCCAAGACCTGCCGGGGGGTGCGGAAGAATGTGCGAGTATCTCTCGGCCCCCCCCGGCTTAAGGTAGATGGAGGAACACCGTGTGGGGTTTAGTCAGTAAAAGTCTGACAGACCCCCCCGCCCCCTCTAGGGCGGGGGACATCCTATGAGGATTCCCCACACGTACAAAAAAAAAAAAAAAAAAAAAAAAAGGTTAGGTTAGGTTTTTTTTTTTTTTTTTTTTTTTTTTTTTTTATAATACTGCTACCCCCAACATAATCGGAGTCTATTCTAAACTTACTCATTCATACTAGTTCTCGCATTAATTCTTCTCGCACTTTCATTCAGCATACTTTATCTTTCTGTCATACTTTCACCTTCCTGTCTATAAGGGTGGGACTCCCTTCTACTTTCCCTATACTTTCGTCTATCCTTTCTTATTTATTTATTTCGGGAATAATACATGAACACAAGGTTTTTTATTTTGTTATACAGTGGTTCTTAGGTATCTAGTTAACAATTCCAGCTTATTCTATTTCTTATTGCTATTTCATGTTTACTTGCTATTTTATATCTAGTTACACCATAATTATTATATCTAGTTACATTTTCCTAGGACTACTTTTATTGTTCTACTTCTTACTTACTATTACATCTTTCTTAGGGTTGTTACACTCTACATTTAATATGCTGGTTAGGTTATTTACATAGAATGGGAGCAGTCTTACTTCTACATTTATTCTAATTTTAAGCTTTTTTATATTACACATATTTTTCTTATTTCCTATTTAACTTAATACATTATACATCTTCTTAAAGCTATGCTGGCCAGTAATATAATACACTATATTATGTCAGCATATTTTCTTATACACTTTTATTTCTTTCTATGACTTTTTTGGCAATATGTCTACAATACTCTACCAATATTTCTGCGTTCTTACTCTTTATTATTTCCTGCAAACTATTGGGTGTAATTTGTGCGCATAGGGCATTTTCGGTATTAAAGCGGTGCCTAGCGAATTGTGGGCAATAAAATATTATATGTGGGACCGTTTCCCTTGCATCCGGGTCACAGATGCACGATGGACTCTCCTTGCGTTTGAAACGATTCAAATACTCGGAGAATCCACCGTGCCCTGTCATTATTTGGGTATTCAAGCTGTTTGTTCCCAACTTCCGGATCACGCCATAGGCTGTCCGCACATCCGGGAAGAACAACTTGGTGACGGCTGCAGTGTCACTGGTTTCATACCTCCGGTTCCATTCATCAAGCGTTGCCGCGCGTATGCTTCGCTTGATGAATGATACCGGGCAGCGGTCGTAATCAGGCTTTCTTTTGGGATTCTCAGCGGCCTCTTTTGCTAGCTGGTCAGCTCTTTCATTCCCAAGTAACCCTACGTGAGCTTTGATCCAGAACAAGTGTATAACTTTGTTCTGGCGGGATGCAGATCTTATGTTATCCCTAGCCTCTACGGCAAGAGGGTGGTGGGAACCGTGATTTATGATTGTTTGAAGAGCTGCCATTGAGTCACTGAAAATCCCAAAAGAAGATGCCTTGATCCTAGTCACCTCCCTAGTCGCCCTTGTAATAGCTAGGAGCTCGGCCTGGTATACTGTGCAGTATTTATATAGGGCAAGCTTTAGGGCTCTGGTCTCAGCCTCACTGTTCCATATGGACAGTGAGGCGCCGACCCCTCCTCCAAACTTGCTCCCATCCGTAAATATGCGGACATCAAAACTGCCGACGTTATCCAGCTGTTCCTGGTTCGCCAAGCTATCAAATCGCAGCATGTCGCGCGCCGCGGGATGAGGGTCCTCGATTGCCGGCGACATACGCTCAACCTCCCTGTCACCCAGCAACGCCTGGGGCACTCCCCTCTTGGCCTCATACAGTGATGCCGCCTCGTGCACTCGGAGGTCAAGGGGGAGGATCCCAGATAGCACTAGTGCTGAGCACAAGGAGACCGTGCGATACGCTTTACACATTTTTTGAGCGATTCCGCGCTGGACCGTACCAAGCTGCTTTCTTATGCCCATCTTTTTGGCAGCCGGTGCCCAGATGCTAGCCGCATAGAGAATTATCGGCTCCATAGTTGCTACGTAAATAACCCGTATTATCTCCGGGTGGAGCCCCCAGCTGACCCTTGCAGCTCTACATAGCTGCTTGTAGATCGCAATTGCCTTCCTACAAACAGTCGAGACATGCGTGTTAAAGGTCAGCTTCTCATCCAATGTGACACCTAGGAGCTTCATCTCCTTTGACAGAGCAATGTCGATCCCCCCCATGCTCAGACGTGGAGTGTCGTATTTCAGTTTTTTAGTTACTACCATTGCGGTAGTTTTATGCGGAGCAAATCTTAACTTGTTTGCAACACCCCACGCCAGAACATGGCCAAGAGCGACATTGGCTCGTTCCTCCACCTCTAGTGCGGTCTCTCCGTCGAAGACCAGGAGAACATCGTCCGCGAAAGCTTGAATGTAGTGTCCCATACTTTCTGCTGTTTTCAGGAGAGGGTCTAGTAGAAGGTTCCATAAAATGGGGCCCCCGATTGAGCCCTGGACACAGCCCTTGTTTGTTCCTTTGCTATATTCCTCTCCACTGTATCTAACTGACACCTTCCGGTTTTTAAGGTAACTATCAATGACCCGCCTAATGTTAATTGGACACTTTTCCTCAGCCAGACGGACTCTTATGGCTGGCCACCAGGCGCTATCGAAGGCCCCCTCTATGTCCAAAGATACGAGCGTAACTATTTTCTTCTGTGCAAGTTTTTTATAGACATGCTGCATTAGATCATAGAGGGAGTCTTCGGTGCTCCTTTGGGGCATGAATCCGTACTGGCGAGTACTCATCCTCGGTATAAGATGGAATTTAAGGCGGGCCACCAACATCTTTTCAAAGATTTTCCCCAAAATAGGCAATAGTCCAATCGGCCTATATGATTTGGGCGTGGAGTAAGTGTCTTTCCCAGGTTTCCGCAATATCACCACTGTTGCCTCCTTCCAGGCTGTCGGGAAATGGTGGCATTCCAAGCACTTATTCATCAGATTTAGGAACACGTCCGGGCTGTTGCCCACGGCGTGGCGACAAATATCGGCGGTAAAACCATCGGAACCCGGCGCTTTCTTCGGGTTAAAGGACTCCACTGAATTTATTAATTCTGCCATAGTAAACAGCGGTTCGCAAGCCTCATCTTGTTCGCCGTTGTTCACATTTTCGGCTTCATTTCTTATGGATCGGTGATGAGCATTATCGCTTTCTGGGAGGTCTTCCGGATAGAAAGTTTCAGCTAAAAATTTCACGGAACCTTTTGCATCCAGCGCATCACCGTTTCTTTCCAGTGGCAAGTCCTCTTCCCTGCGCCGTGTCCTTCCGATCACCCTGTATATTCCTTCCCAGACCCCCTCCCTGTCCTGCTTCCCACAAAACTCCTTCCAACTCTCGGTTTGAGCTTTGGCCACTTCTAATTCATACTTTTCTTTCTCTTTCAGGTACTCTTCTATGACCTTCGACTTCCGAATTGGGGCGGCACAGCGGATCCGGCGCTTTCTGGTGGCGACGGTCCTCTTCATCTCAGCGAGTTTCTCGGACCACCACGGCAAGGTAAGTTCCTCTTTAGACTTTTTGGTTGGTATTGCATGTTTGCATGCTTCATTTAGGGCTTTAGTTAGGGTTTCTACTACAGTATCTATTTGTTCTATATCTTTAATTTTGACTAATTCTGCTAATGTTAATTTATATTCTATAATTAATTGGCTTAGTTTCTCACGAAACTTAGGCCAATTTGCTTTTTTAGTGTTAAATTTCCTGGTCGTTCTCTCAATTTTGATGCCCTTCGATTTCTGCAAGAGGATCTCAAACCTTATGCCGTTGTGGTCCGAGCTCGTGAGTGTTTCGTCGACCCTCCAATCGTCCACCATGTCCAAGATGTCGTTGGAACAAGCGGTTACGTCAACGTGGCTACTGTACCGTTTCCCTCCTCGGATTGTGTCGAAGGTCGGGGTGTTTCCCTGATTGAGTATGTTAAGGTTTAGCTCACCGAGAGTTCCTACCATATCTTCCCCCCTATGGTCAGTTGTCGGGCTGCCCCACCAAGTACTCTTGGCGTTGGCATCCCCTCCAACGATCAATTTTCTAGGACCAACCACGCGCTCGATTTGTTTAAGGTGCTCTAAGTAGGGCTCGATGGGCTGGTCTGGCTCGAAGTAATAGGAGACAAGCGTGATCTCCCAGGCACTGGTCCGGATTCCCACCACTACGATGTTAGTTGTGGTGAGTTGCGGGTACTGTCTGACAGTGAGGTCACTGTTAAAAACGGCTATTGCCGCCTTGACAGTCCCATCTCCTGTACCAGTGCTCTGGAAGATTCTAACGCCCCTGTGACTCCTCATTACTTTCGCTCCGGCCACATACGGTTCCTGTATAAGAGCAACCGCTATACCGCGCTTTGTGGCTTCTATTAGAAGTTCATTGGTCGCTAGTTTCTTGCGCTGGAGGTTTGCCTGCACTACACCATAGGGGGTGTTTTCCATCGAGGTGCCCTTAGCAGTAAGCTACAGTCGATCTGGCCACGTCATCCCATCTCTTGCGTACCGGGCAATCATGGCTAAATGCGTTATGCTGCGCTCCGCTCTCGATCTTTGCTTTAGTGCAGTTTCGGCAAGCGGGTGATGAGCCAGAGAGCCAGTCCGGACATTGAGACCTCATATGGGGATCGCCGCAATGGCTACAGAGGTCTGCAGACTCCTTGCAGAACCGCTTACCGTGTCCAAAACCTAGGCAACGCGTGCATTGTACGAGCGGGGTCTGGTCTTCGACCCTTATGCGCTGGAGATCTATGTGCACGGTTCCAATCCCTATTACTCGACGCCAGATGATGGGTGAGACGCTTATGATGACATGGCCGATATGAGGATTCTGCGTCCTTCTCCTGTACTTTACCACCACTCTATTTTCCTCACTGTCGAGGCCGTCAAAAACACCCCGGTTCTGGTTTCTTAACGCTTTGAGGATGTCTTCGTCAGTGTTTACCACCAAGACATTTCTTAAAATCAGAAGCGGGTCCTTATTTTTTACTTCCTCGACAGTGAGGTCAGTTCCTTCTCTCTGGAGTCGGTCCTTTATTTTGCTCCTTTCCTCTTCAGTTTCCAAGCCTATTATTATTTTCCTGTCCTTGGCTTTCCTTATTTTCTCCACCTTAATCCAGCCATCTTTAGCATCAACTGCTTTCCTTATTTTATTGAGAACCTCGTCACCCGTCTCTGTCTCGTCTTTAGACGTGACCACAACCGAGTGCAGGGTACTGCACCTTGGCAGTGACCCTACACCCTGAGCTGCGGCCACGCTCGCATAGGTGACATTTTTCTCCAGGAGTCCCTTTTGGTGGTCAATCGTCTCCTTTAACTCGTCCATCTTTTTATTGTTCTCAACTAGAAGCTTCGTGTTATATTCGATTTTCTGCAATAGCTTTCCAGTATCAAATGTTTCGGGAAGAATTTGCTTTGTGGCGACTGACTCTGACTCTGTCACCACAGGCCCTTCCCTAGTCATCTTTTGCTTTATCCCTTTCAGCTCCGATTCCACTTCTCTAACTAACTGGTAGAGTCGTTCGGTGGCCTCAAAGACAGCTGTCTTTATTTCGGTTTTGGTATTTCTGGAGCTATTAAGGTGCAGTTTAGCTTTTGTTAGGCAGGCTTTAGCCTCCGATGTTCGGTCTACGTATTTAATTGTTTTTGGCGGTGAACTTAGGTCAACGGACTTTCTTATTGCAGGCGCAGCTTTGCTCTCCTGCGTCAGGGCAGGCTTACTTCTAGTTCTGACAGGGTCGGCCTGCGACGTCTTTTCGGTTGTGGAGCAGGTAGGACTAGTATTTGTGGCTTCCCACTCCCCTATGCTACGCCTAACATTTGTAGAGGCAACTGCCCCGGGTTTTGTCGGTGATTTTTCACCTTCCACCGCCGCCTTTGCTGGTGTTCTAAAGCCGAACATGTTGGTAGGTATGCGTCAAAAAATAATAAGTAGGACGTCAATAAGGACGTACTAGTAAACTAATTGAGATAATAAACTGTCAAATAAAACGAAGTAAAAGTGTATAAAAACGAAAAGTAAATTATAATATAATATAAATCTCTGTAAAGGAGATTACACAGTCAATGTGCCCTTATAGGCACGTTGTCCGAATAAAATAGAGTGGAGTGAACTAAAATTTTACTTCCAGGCGTCAATTTTGGCGTATGTAGAGCAAAAAACTCTACTGTCTCTACGTAGAGCCGTTTTGATGGTACCACTGGATAGTGCCCGCCGAGCCCGTTTCAACAACCCCAAACACGGGGTACCTAGCCCCAAGGGTTGCGGAGCTATCTCGATTTGAAAATCCTGGTTTTTGTAACCAAAAAGTGGTTACAACCCGATTTCTCCGCAACCAATAGGCCGAACCCCACCGTGCTTGGGCTTATCTTGCTGCGCTCGGCGAGACCCACACAATGGCACACTTTTCAGGCTGAAAAAATTTTTCACGCTGAAAGTGCCTGAAAACCGGCTAACACGCAAGGGCGGTAGTAGTCCACCACCGCAAAGAAAACCCCGTTGCTCTACGACCTCCCGTTGCCGAGCTACTGGCCTTCAAAGTTTCGCCAAGATGGCGGCTCAGCTGTCAAAGTCGAACTTCGACAGGCTATATCTCAGCCTCGGAAGGCCGCAGGAACCCCGAGTTTGGGCTCTTTTGGCTTGGTCCGACCCACCCTCTCGCGCAGACGGCTCTCTGAAACCTGAAAATTTTTCAGCGCCAAAACGCCTGAAACTGGTGTTGTCAGACAGACCTTACCCCAGCAGTCAATAATATGAAAACCGCAACCTTCTACGACCACGGTGTCCGGAGCTACGAGGGGTCAAAGTTATTCAAGATGGCCGCCCAGCTGTCAAATGCCACATTAAAGTGGCTGTATCTCCGTAACCGTTCGTCGGAGAAAGTCGCGGTTTTGGATGCTGATACCAGCCCTACTTCCTCCGTACGCCCAGTACGTTTTCAGCGCTGAAAAATTTTCAGGCCTGAAAACGCCTGAAAACACTTTCAAAAAATTTTTGCAGGTGTCCTGCAGAGAACTGTCCAAGTCCGAGATCTCTACGCCCAATATCTTCGGAGCTATTAATGATTTAAAGTGGCAACCAGAAAAACCAAGATGGCCGAAAATAGCTATCTCCGTCAAATATGAAGTTATTGGGCGCGTCTTTGGGCTTAAACTAGACGTAATACACCTACTGAAGCTATTCCTGCTGTCAAAATTATATATTTGCTATTTATTTCTATTTTATAACAAAAAATCATTAAAAATTTAATAACTTTAAAACCGCTGGTCATAAAATTCTGCTAAAAATACCTAAATTATCTGTAAAACTTACACAATCTAAATCCAAAAACAATTTTAAAAAATTTTTATATTTTACTATTTAAATTATTAATAATACGGTTTTTATGGTTTTTTAATTATTACTAATAAACTAATGGTATTAAAAATCTGGTTTTTTCAGGATCTCTTCTTCTAGTAAGCGCGCAAAATGTTGCAGTTGAAGTTTTTCAATAACATTAATTTTCCAGGTTTTATGGATGCCCAAAGTTTCAATTTTAAATTAATATTAGAATAAAAAGTACCTGGCTTAAAATTCTAATTTTTGCAGAAAATGTTCCCTCCCAAAGGCTTCTTACAGGCTGCAAAATTTCAAGAAGCTGACTCGTCTGCATCCGGTTTTTCACGCCACGTGGTTTTCGGTTTTTCCGGGTTTCCAAGGAAAGTCCGGGGTCTAAGTGTTCCAGATGTATGCCGGATCCAAGGCGGGGCTGTTGCGCCTCGTTTTCGTGAAGAAAAACCGGGGGTCGCCGATCTCGTTCCGCCGCGGTATGGTGAAATGTCCTCAACTTAGAGAACTTAACCTCCAAATAGATGGTTTTCCGGTTTTTCCGGACACAACACTGCAATCCGATTCAGCACTATAACTTAAGAGGTTGGGGGTCACTTTCCTCTATATAACGACACTTGTTTCATCGAAATCGGAGCACAATTTACCACTTTTTGGAATTTTTAAGTGCGGAGCTACTGCAAAACCGATCCGACCGCCACGGGAGCTGGGGGGGAACTGGTTAGGTTAGGTTAGGTTAGGTTAGGTTAGGTTAGGTTAGGTTAGGTTAGGTTAGGGTGACGGGGCCCGCCTTTCATTTGGCGGGCCAATACCTGCCGGGGGTGCGGACGAATGCGCAAGCGACTCCCGCGCCCCCGGCGTAAGGTAATTGGAGGAACACCGGGGTGGTTTTAGTCAGTAAGAGTCTGACAGACCCCTCCGCCCTCCCCAGGGCGGGGGACATCCATGAGGATTTCCACCTCGAAAAAAAAAAAAAAAAAAAAAAAAAGGTTAGGTTAGGTTCCCCACCGAGGGTGTCTCCACGTTGTCGTCGTGGTGGGGCTTGCGTGCTTTCAATGATCCTCGGGGCTATGCCGGGTAGAGTTACTCATGCCGGACAGGTTCGAGGGGAGGGGCCAGACGAAGAGAGACACAGGGCGGGCCGCTCCTGTCCGATCGACCATGGTCGATTGGCATGGATGCGGCTAGGCCGCTGCGGTGCAGGCGCACCAAAGCGGCACGTGTGTTTGCTCTTTTCAGAGCAAACTTTTTCGGCGGGTCCGCTGAGTCGGGTTGGCCGGACAGCGGACGGAGGCATGCCTAATGCCGCCGTCGAGGGCTTGGCTTAACCGCCTGGCCCAGAGGAAGGACACCTCTAAGATAAAAAACCACCCAATCCCAAGTTTCGAAGCGCGGCGAGGGGATGAGTGGCTGGTGGGAATCCGGTCGCGAGCGCTTCCCCTGTAGATACCTGCCGCCCTCTACAGTATATAGGCTTACCTTTTTAAGGGCATGGAGCACTGCCCGGGTTGACATTTATTTCTTCCATACTCGTGGGAACAAAATGGATTCTTTAAACTCAAATAAAAACAAAACCAAAACGACGTCGGTACCAGTGGTACAGTTGGAGAGGTGTGATGCAGTGTCAGATTCGGACACTGCATCCATGGTTAGTGTCGCTAGTGCGATGAGTGCGGAGAGCAGTCGCTCAAAGCACCTGAGGAAGCGCGCGCACACTAGCGTGGATCACTCGGGGTCGGACACGGCCCTGAGTGATACGGAAGATCCGGCCGCTAAGGTTGCGGCCAAAGCAACAGGCAAATATGTCGGCCTGGCCAAGGCCAGGAGGGAGCTGAAGGCCGCCCAAAAGGCAGCAGCGGCTGAGGAGAAGCGCGCGGAGGACGAGCGGCAAGTTGCCGCTCTGACAGAGAAGGTGACCATTGGTCGAATCACCAGACTGTCAGAGTCCTCCGCAGCCTCAATGACGAACGAGGTCACAGTTGTCGACATGACCGCTGCTGACCTCAACACGGGAATGTTGGAGGCTGTAGCGGCCATTAAAAGGGTTGGCAAGGTCTCCAAAGGCCTAAGCGGGTGCAGCCAGAAGGCACTGAAGGAGGCAACGGCGTCAATTGTTGCCTATACCGAAGTCCTCCTGCAGCGCACTTCCTCTGAGGAGACCCTAAAGCTGCAGGCGGAAAACGCCCGGCTAGCAGCCAAAGTGGCGGAGCTCCGTAAGGAGCACGACGCATTCAAGGCGGAAATGGAGTCCTTCCGCTTGACTCGTCTTAGGGCGGAAATAGGCCTTCCACAGCCCCAAGAGTCAGAGCTGGCCTCCTTGCTCCGAAAGGAACTGGCCAGTCTCAATACTCGGTTTGGGGTTTTGGAGGGTAGGCTTCTGCGCCCGCCCTTGGCTGCAGACCACAGAGTGGCAACGGCAACTACGTATGCGGCAAAAACCGCAGCCCCGGCACTAACAGCGCAGCCAAGCCAAATGGCCGCGTCTACTTCCGCCTCCTCAGCGGCTCCCGCAGCCCCCATATTCCAAAAGGGCAAAGGGAAGGGAAAGGGGAAGGGGAAGAAAGCGGCAGCGGCAGTGGCAACACCTGGGACCTCCACCCAAGTCCCCTCACAGGAACGCCTCGAGCCTGCTGGGCCCAGTGCTGATAATTGGGAGACAGCTGGGTCCAAGAAGAAGGCCAAAAAGGCAAGCCGCAAGGCAAAGAAGACTGCCCAAAAAGCAGAAAAGGCGGCCAAAAAAGTTGGTGCCAGGCTCCGTGCCCCACGTTCAACGGCCGTGGTTTTGACGCTGCAGCCTGGAGCGGTGGAGCGGGGAGTCAGCTATGCCGAGATCCTTGCGAAGGCCAAAGCTGAGATTTCGCTCCCCGATCTCGGCATAGCGGGCATCCGGTGCAAAACAACTGCTACCGGTGCTCGCTTGCTGGAAATTTCCGGCTCCACTAGCGGCTTGAAGGCGGACGCCCTTGCCGAAAAACTGAGGGCGTCACTCGGACAGGAAGACGTTCGAGTGTCCAGGCCGATCAAGTCTTTGGACTTGCGCGTTTCTGGCCTGGATGACTCAGTGACGCCCGAAGAGGTGACAGCCGCCGTCGCAAGGGTCGGGGAGTGCCCACAAGAGCACGTGAAGACGGGTGCTATTCGGCCGGGCTTTACAGGCCTTGGGACAGTTCTGGTGAGCTGCCCCGTTGCGGCGGCCCAAAAACTATCGAAGGGCAACAGGCTGTTGGTGGGCTGGGTCTCGGCGCAAGTGAAGCTCCTGACGCCCAAGCCCCTGAGGTGCTACCGATGCATCGAGGAGGGGCACGTCGGAGCACGGTGCACCGCGGGGGTCGACCGCAGCCAGCTTTGCTTCCGCTGCGGTCAGCCCGGTCACAAAGCCGCCTCTTGCAGTGCTGCGCCGCACTGCGTAGTTTGTGCGGCGGCGGGCAAGCCGGCGGAGCATCGGGTGGGCAACAAGGCTTGCGCTGGGACCAAGCGCAAAAAGAGGCCTACCAAACCTGGATTGGGAGCAACTGATTCCTCGCAGCCGACTCACCCACCGGCTGCGGGGAACAAAGAGCCGCAAAAGGCTGTGGAGGAGACGATAGCCATGGAAACCCAGTAATGGCCCCACACCTTCGTCTCCTCCAAGCCAACATCAACCACTGCGCCAGAGCTCAGGATCTTTTGCTCCAGAGCATGGCGGAGTGGTTCATCAATGTCGCCATCGTCGCCGAGCCCTATTTTGTCCCCCCCAGGAATGACTGGGTGAGCGACACTAGCGGCTCGGTGGCGCTACTCACGCACGTCGCCGCTGGGTCCCCGTCCCTCGAGACCGTCACCCGGGGACGGGGATATGTCGCGGCGATGTGTGATGAGGTCATGGTCGTGGGGGTTTACTTCTCCCCCAACCAATCTCTCGCCGACTTCGAGGGCTCTGTAGCAGAGCTGGGCACTGTCGTCAGTCGCCGCCGTCCTCATCCCGTTCTCGTCGCGGGGGACTTCAACGCCAAGTCTACGGCTTGGGGTTCCCCAACGACGGATGCACGAGGGGAAGTGCTGGAGGAGTGGGCTGTGGAGCTAGGCCTACTTCTCCTAAACCGGGGCTCCGTGCAAACGTGCGTGCGCCAGCGGGGCGGGTCCATAGTGGACATTTCGTTCGCTAGCCCCGCTCTCGCGCGCCGTGTGCAGGAGTGGCGCGTATTGGAGGAGGTGGAGACGTTGTCGGATCACCGATACATTCGGTTCAACGTCTCCGCCCAGACCTCGAGCGGTCCGCTCCAAGCGGCCCCGGTTGGGGTGGGGGACGGCCCGCGTTGGGCACTAAAACGGCTGGACCGGGAGGCCCTTCTGGAGGCTTCAATCGTGCAGGCCTGGTTGGAGTCGCCCGACAGGCCTGTCGACATAGACGTGGAGGCAGAGTGGTTCCGGAAGGGCATGTCGCATATTTGCGATGCGGCGATGCCCCGTGTTCGGCCGATACCTGCCAGGCGCCAGGTGTACTGGTGGTCGCAAGAAATCGCGCAGTTGCGCATCGCCTGTGTGGCAGTGCGGCGCCGGTACACCAGGTACCGCAGAAGGACCTATCGCGACGAGGTCGAAGAGGCGGAACTGTATGAAGGGTACAGAGTGGCGAAGAAAGCCCTCAAGTTCGCCATCAAGCTGGCGAAGATCCAGGCTCGCGAGGAGCTGCTGGCGACTCTGGACCGTGATCCGTGGGGGCGCCCTTACCTCATGGTGAGGGGCAAACTGCGCCCGTGGGCCCCCCCACTGTCCCGGAGTCTCCAGCCGCAGGTGCTTGAGGGCGTGGTAATCGCTCTGTTCCCTTCCAGGGCGGAGCACACGCCACCGCCCATGGTTCCGCCTCACATGGTGCCCGACGCGGAAGTCGACGACGACGAAGTGCCCGAAGTGACCCGGGTAGAGCTGAGAGTGGCGGTGGATAGGCTTCAGGCCAAAAACACCGCCCCAGGGCCCGACGGCATTCCAGGCCGTGCATGGGTCCTGGCCTTAAGGGCTCTCGGGCCCCGATTAGCGGGACTCTTTAGCGCATGTTTGGAGCGGGGCCAGTTTCCACGCCGGTGGAAGACGGGGAAGCTGGTCCTGCTGAAGAAGGAGGGGCGCCCTGCGGACAGTCCGTCCGCCTACCGGCCCATCGTGTTGCTGGACGAGGTGTGTAAGCTCTTCGAGCGAATTATCGCGGACCGCCTCGTCCAGCATCTGAGTGGGGAAGGGCCGGATCTGGCGGACAACCAGTTCGGTTTCCGCCGGGGGCGCTCCACGGTGGATGCCATCATGCGCGTAAGGGTCCTAGCGGAGGAAGCAGTTGCCGCGGCCGCACTGTCGCGGCTGCTGCCCAATTTGGGGGGGCCAAATACCTCCTGCCGGAGGCTCTACGTGGGGATCGTACGGTCCATGGCGCTCTACGGGGCGCCAGTGTGGGCGAACAACCTGACGGCCCGCAATGTCGCAGTGCTGCGGAGACCGCAGCGGGCGATGGCCGTCAGGGTTGTAAGGGGATACCGTACGATCTCCTTCGAGGCGGCGAGCCTCTTAGCCGGATCACCGCCCTGGGATCTCGACGCAGGCCTCCTTGCGTCACTATATCAGTGGCGCAAGGACGCATTGGAGCGGGGCGAGCGTCTGGTGCCTCGGCAGGCTGAGGCACACAGGACCGAGCTCCGCCAGATCCTGGTGGCGGAATGGGAGCAGCGACTTGCGCGACCCAGCGCAGGGCACGCCGCAATAGCGGCGGTAAGACCCGTCATGAAGGAGTGGCTGGAGAGAAGGCATGGCGCCCTCAGCTTCCGGCTCACACAGGTGCTTTCCGGACATGGGTGCTTCGGAAAGTACCTGTGCCGCATAGGTCGGGAGCCGGCGCCCGGTTGCCATCACTGTGACTGCCGCGACGACACGGCGCAGCATACCTTAGAGGTATGCCCAGCATGGGCAGAGCAGCGCCGTGTCCTCCGAGCGGCGGTCAACGCTGCGGGTGACCTCTCGCTGCCGGCCGTGGTTCTGTCCATGGTCGGTGGCGAGAGCGCTTGGAATGCCGTCGCCTCCTTCTGCGAGGAGGTGATGGACGCCAAGGAGGCGGCGGAAAGGGAGAGGGAGGCACTATCCCCTCTCTCCACCCGCAGCAGACGCACCGGGCGCCGTAGGGCGGCCAATGACCTCCGGCCACCATAGGGTGCGGCCTGCGGGCGGTGAACTGGGGGGTTCGTCGCCCGATCAGATGCAGGCCCTGTGAAGGTTGCGCGCCGTGTTCCGCGCGCGCCTTGGGAGTGCGGCCGTAGGGTGACGGCCGCATAGGGTGACGGGGCCCGCCTTAGCTGGCGGGCCAAGACCTGCCGGGGGGTGCGGAAGAATGTGCGAGTATCTCTCGGCCCCCCCCGGCTTAAGGTAGATGGAGGAACACCGTGTGGGGTTTAGTCAGTAAAAGTCTGACAGACCCCCCCGCCCCCCCTAGGGCGGGGGACATCCTATGAGGATTCCCCACACGTACAAAAAAAAAAAAAAAAAAAAAAAAAAAAAAAGGTTAGGTTAGGTTAGGTTGGGCACGCCGCAATAGCGGCGGTAAGACCCGTCATGAAGGAGTGGCTGGAGAGAAGGCATGGCGCCCTCAGCTTCCGGCTCACACAGGTGCTTTCCGGACATGGGTGCTTCGGAAAGTACCTGTGCCGCATAGGTCGGGAGCCGGTGCCCGGTTGCCATCACTGCGACTGCCGCGACGACACGGCGCAGCATACCTTGGAGGTATGCCCAGCATGGGCAGAGCAGCGCCGTGTCCTCCGTGCGGCGGTCAACGCTGCGGGTGACCTCTCGCTGCCGGCCGTGGTTCTGTCCATGGTCGGTGGCGAGAGCGCGTGGAATGCCGTCGCCTCCTTCTGCGAGGAGGTGATGGACGCCAAGGAGGCGGCGGAAAGGGAGAGGGAGGCACTATCCCCTCTCTCCACCCGCAGCAGACGCACCGGGCGCCGTAGGGCGGCCAATGACCTCCGGCCACCGTAGGGTGCGGCCTGCGGGCGGCGAACTGGGGGGTTCGTCGCCCGAACAGATGCAGGCCCTGTGAAGGTTGCGCGCCGTGTTCCGCGCGCGCCTTGGGAGTGCGGCCGTAGGGTGACGGCCGCATAGGGTGACGGGGCCCGCCTTAGTTGGCGGGCCAAGACCTGCCGGGGGGTGCGGAAGAATGTGCGAGTATCTCTCGGCCCCCCCCGGCTTAAGGTAGATGGAGGAACACCGTGTGGGGTTTAGTCAGTAAAAGTCTGACAGACCCCCCCGCCCCCCCTAGGGCGGGGGACATCCTATGAGGATTCCCCACACGTACAAAAAAAAAAAAAAAAAAAAAAAAAAAAAAAAAAAAAAAAAAAAAAAAAAAAAAGGTTAGGTTAGGTTAGGTTAGGTTAGGTTGTACCTGGGATTGGTGCTCGACAGCCGGTGGGACTTCGGCCCCCACTTCCGGCGGCTGGCGCCGAGGTTGTTGGGCGCGGCGGGCGCGCTGTCAACGCTGCTTCCCAATCTGGGGGGCCCGAGCACCGCCTGTAGGCGGTTGTACGTGGGGATCGTGCGATCCATGGCCCTGTATGGGGCCCCGGTGTGGGCTGCTGACCTGACGGCCCGCAGCATCGCGGTGCTGCGAAAACCGCAGAGGGCGATGGCCGTCAGGGTCATCAGAGGGTATCGCACGATCTCCTACGAGGCGGCTTGCGCACTGGCCGGATCCCCGCCCTGGGACCTGGAGGCGAGAGCCCTCGCGTCGCTGTATCGGTGGCGCGAGGAGGCGCGGACGCGGGGCGAAAGACTGGTGCCGCGGCAGATTGCGCGGCGCCGGTCCGAGCTCCGTAGGGCCCTGGTGGCGGAATGGCGGGACAGGCTTTCGCGCCCTACCGCCGGCCTCGCAACCGTCGAGGCGATCCGGCCGGTGCTCGACGACTGGCTCGGGAGGAGGCACGGCTCCCTGTCGTTTCGGGCGGCACAGGTGCTCTCGGGGCATGGTTGCTTCGGGAAGTACCTGTGTCGCATAAACAGGGAGCCGGACGCTCGGTGCCATCACTGCGTCCATTGTCGGGAGGACACGGCGCGGCATACGCTGGCAGAGTGTGCCGCATGGGAGGAGCCGCGCCGTGCCCTCGTTGCGGAAGTGGGACCCGACCTGTCGCTGCCGGCCGTCGTTCGCGCGATGGTTGGCGGCGCAGAGTCGTGGGACGCAGTGATCTCCTTCTGCGAAACTGTCATGTCGCAGAAGGAGGCTGCGGAAAGGGAGAGGGAGATGACGAGTGCTCTCCCGGCCCGCAGCAGGCGCACCGGGCGTCGGCGGAGGGCGGACAACGCCCTCTTCCAACCCCCCTAAACGGGTCCAGGGGCGGCGGACTCGGGGACGTCCGCCGCCCCCCATTCAGCAGGACCCGAGGCGGTGGCGCGTAGTGTTCCACGCGCGCCCTTCAGAGACGTGACGTCACGGGGGGAGTCGAACACCTCACTCCCCCCTTGACCGGGACGGGGCCCGCAGTGGCGGGCCGGCACTAGTCGGAGGCTGCGGAAGACTACTTATGTGTTCCCGTGGCCTCCGGTTCACGTGTGTGACGGAACACCGGGGTGGTTTTAGTCAGTAAGAGTCTGACAGACCCCCCCGCCCTCCCCAGGGCGGGGGACATCCATGAGGATTTCCACCCCGAGAACAAAAAAAAAAAAAAAAAAAAAGGTTAGGTTAGGTTAGGTTAGGTTGGGGGACCCCCCCACAGTGCTTACGTCCTCGTCGTGTCCCCTGGAAACGACCCAGTCTGACCACCGTAACGGAGTGGCAGACTGGGCTCGGCCAAAGTGCACTGTGCATCGTTGCGTTCTTATATTGCGGTCTGTGACGATTCCTGCGGAGGCTCATTATGCCCAAACCCATGCGGGATGCCCTCGGGCAGTTTGTTAAAAAAGGCCCTTCTCAGGGCCAACCAAAAGGCCCTTCTCAGGGCCAACCCAAAGGCCCTTCTCAGGGCCAACCCAAAGGCCCTTCTCAGGGCCAACGTGACGCGTCAGCGTCAGACGCGGAGCCAAACTCCTCCCGGGGTTTGAGGGTGGATGAGTTGTCGGAATGCACTGATTCCGACAACGAGTCCATCACGTTGGAGTCGGACGCAAGTTCGGTGGGCGTTAGCCGGGCAAGGAAGCGGGCCTTCATGAAGGACACTTCTGAAGCCTCCTCAGGCTCTGCAAAGGAGCCTAAGGAGAAGAGGAAGCCGAAGGCCAAGAAGGGGCCTACTGTGGCGGACACCCACGACGTGGGTCTTGGAGACGCCCAGAGGCAGCTGGACCTGGCTCGGCGGGAGCGGATCCGGCAGGACCTAGAGGAGGAGGTCGCTGCCAGGGAGCGGCAGGCGTGCGTCCCCCGAGCCCGGTCCGGGTACGGCGCGTCCCACGTCCTTTACGCGGACCACTCCCTGGCAGAGCTGGAGCGCATGGCGGAGGAGGACGAAGGGGAGATAAAAATGGTCGCCTCCAAGTCCTCCAACCTTAATGGGACTTTTCAAAAGTCCCTTAAGTGCAGGGCCGCCAGCATGCGCGGCATTGTCGGGGAGCTGGTGAAGCGCACAGCCACCGACGAGACGCGGCAGCTGCAGGCGAAGGTGGATCGCCTGCAGTCGGAGGTCAGCCAGCTTCACCAAAAGCTGGCTGATGTCACGGCCCGGCCGACTCAAGCCGAGCCGAGACCCGCGGTAGAGGGCCCCTCCTCCTCGAACCTTGAGGATATAATCCGCAAGGTTGTGATGGAGGAGAGGGCCTTCACAAGGTCCTGCCTGGCGGGAATTGAGGACCGGCTCCTGCCGGAGAAGCGTCTCCGTCCACCGCTTGCAGCGGACAGGAAGCGCAGCGAGCCGGTGCCGTCCGCACCTCCACAGGAGGAGGACCTCCTCCTCCCGTCCACCACCGCGACTAACCATCAGCAGGGGTGGACGAAGGTCGGGAAGGGAAGGGGGAGAAAGGGCAAGAAGGCGGCAGCGGCCGCCTCTGCCGTCCCCGCCACAACCCCTCCCACCCAGTCGCAGGCGACTGGCAAGGGCAAGGGCAAGGGGAAGGGGAAAAGCTCCCCCCCAGCCGGCGGCAAGGGAAGGAACCTAGTTCCTCCCAGAACCGCGGCCGTCGTGGTGACGCTCACCGCGGAGGCTGCGGAGCGGGGAGAGACGTACGCGTCCGTCATGACGCGGGCGCGTACCAATGCCGATCCCACCACACTCGGGATCGGTAGGGTCTCCTGCCGCCGGACTCAAGCCGGGGCTCGAATCTTCGAGTTCCCGGGAGCTCAGGGGGGAGCAAACGCGGACCTCTTTGCAGCAAAGCTGCAAGAGGTCATTGCGGACGCGGCCAAGGTGGCGAGGCCGGTAAAGTCGGCGGCCCTGGAGGTGACCGGTCTGGACGACTCGGTCACCAAAGAGGAGGTGGTGGCGGCGGTCGCAGCGGTAGGGGGCTGCAGCGTCGCAGCGGTGCAGGGCCGGGACATCAGGCCCGGCCGTGGCGGCATGGGCACCATCCGCCTCGAGTGCCCAGTCGCCGCTGCCAAAGCCGTACTCGACGGGGGACGGCTTGCCGTCGGGTTTAGCTCGGGTGCGGTCCGAGCACTTGCGGATCAGCCCCTGCGCTGCTACAGGTGCTTCGGCATCGGGCACACCCGGCCCCTCTGTCCGTCCCCTGTTGACAGGTCGGACTGCTGCTACCGCTGCGGCAAGGAGGGCCACAAGTCCGCCTCCTGCGGGGTCGCCACGCCGCACTGCGCGGTGTGCGCCGCCAGTGGCCGCCCGGCGGACCATTTGATGAAGGGCAGTAACTGCTGTCCTCCCCCTAGGAGGGGCAAAGCGCAGGCACCGGTCCAGCCTGCCGCTGTCACTGCCGTTCCGGAGGCAGCAGTTGCTGGCCTAGTGGAGGAGGGGGGTGCGATGTCCGATTGATGGCCCTATCCGTCGAACATCGCATCCTCCAGGCGAACACCAATCACTGCAGAGCGGCTCAGGACCTGCTCATGCAGTCCATGGCCCAGTGGTTGGTGGACCTGGCGGTGGTCGCCGAGCCGTACTCGGTACCCAGCAGCTGGCTGGGTGATCGGGACGGCTTGGTGGCCTTGGTGTCGCGGCGTGCCACAGACTCCCCTTCCCTCTCGCTCTTAGAGAGGGGATCGGGATACGTGGCCGCCGCGTGGGGGGATATGGCCCTGGTGGGAGTCTACTTCTCCCCAAACCGCCCTTTGAGGGACTTTGAGCACTTCCTCGAAGTCCTAACGGCAGTCGTCGGGAGGGCGGCACCTCGCCAGGTCGCCGTGTTGGGCGACCTGAACGCCAAGTCGGTGGCCTGGGGCAACCCGGCCGCCACGTGCAACGTCCGGGGGCGCGCCGTCGAATTTTGGGCGGCGTCGTGCGGTGTGTCCCTCCTCAACAGGGGGGAAGTTCACACGTGTGTGCGGCAGCGGGGAGGATCGGTGGTTGACGTCTCGTTCGCCACCCCCGCGCTAGCCGCCCGCGTTGTGAACTGGCGGGTGGAGATGGTGGAGACCCTGTCGGATCACCGCTATGTGCGGTTCGACATTTCCACCACCCAGAGTCCGCGGAGGACGGCCCGTTCGGGCCGATCTCCCTTCCCGCGGTGGGCTCTCACCCGCCTGGACCGGGAGGCAGCCCAGGAGGCGGCATTCCTCCAGGACTGGCTCTCGCCCCCTGTGGAGGCAACGGACGTCGACGCCGCAGCGGTCCGGCTTCGGAGTTCCCTGACCGAGGTGTGCAATTCTAGCATGCCTCGGTCTCGCCGGCCGCCTCCCCGTCGCGCCGTTTACTGGTGGACGGAGGAGCTGGCGGGGCTCCGGGCCGCGTGCGTGACGGCCAGACGGGCGTACACGCGGAGCCGGCGGCGCACAAGCCGATCTCAGGCTGGGGAGGACCGTCTTTACGCCTCTTACCGAGAGGCAGTGACGGTCCTCAAGTCGGCAATGTGCGCCGCCAAGGACTCGGCGAGGGCCGAGATGCTGGAGGGTCTCGACAGGGACCCATACGGGAGACCGTACAAGGCAGCGCGGAACCACCTGCGGCCCTACGGTCCCCCGCTGTCGGAGACCCTCGAGCCGGCGTTGCTAGATGGGGTGGTCCGGTCCCTGTTTCCGCGCAGGACCGACTTCGCCCCACCAGCGATGGACCCCCCGCGGGAGGCGGCTTCGCCGGAGGACGAGGGGGTCCCCCCGGTGACGGACGACGAGGTTCTAGGTGGGATCCTTCGCCTCCGCGCGAAGAAGACGGCCCCAGGGCCGGACGGCGTCCCTGCACGGGTGGCGGCAATAGCTGCCTCTCAGATGCAGGACAGATTTCGGGACCTCTTCAGTGCGTGTTTTGCGACTGGGAGGTTCCCGAAACTGTGGAAGGAGGGGCAGCTGTGTCTGCTTCGTAAGGAGGGACGCCCGGTGGACTCCCCCTCGGCGTACCGGCCCATCGTTCTTCTCGATGAGGTCGGTAAATTCTTCGAGGGGATAGTCGCCGCCCGGCTCAACAGCCACCTGCGGGGGGTGGGACCAGACCTGTCGGACGCCCAGTTCGGCTTTCGACAGGGGCGTTCGACGGTCGATGCACTGGCCCTGCTCAAGGGCCAGGTGCAATCAGCGGTGAAGTCGGGGGACGGGGTTCTGGCGGTGTCTTTTGACATCGCCAACGCCTTCAACTCCGTCCCCCACTCTACGATATTGGAGGCGCTCCGATACCACGGAGTGCCCCAATATCTGCGTAACCTCCTGACCAGCTACTTGGAGGACCGAGAGGTCCTCCTCGTGGACAAGACTGCGACGGTCAGGAGGTATGCTGCAGAGTCCGGTGTTCCACAGGGGTCGGTCCTCGGCCCCCTCCTTTGGAACATCGGATTCGACTGGCTTTTGAGGGGCACCCTCCTCCCGGGCACGAGCGTCATCTGCTACGCAGATGACACTCTCCTCGTTGCCCGGGGGAGGGACTTTAGGGAGGCGGCCAGTCTGGCCTCGGCGGGCGGATCCTTGGTCGCAGGGAGGATCCGCCGCCTAGGATTGAGGGTGGCGCTGAACAAGACCGAGGCCGTGTTCTTCCACGGGCCTCGGCAGCGCTGCCCTCCCGACGCTCACATTGTCGTGGAGGGCGTCAGGATAGGGGTCGGGGCCCAGATGAAATATCTGGGCCTCGTCCTGGACAGCAGGTGGCGCTTCGGCCCACATTTCAGTGGGCTGTCGACGCGCCTGCTGAGGACCGCCGGCGCCCTGTCGTGGCTCCTCCCGAACTTGGGGGGGCCCAAGACACGATGCCGGCGCCTATATGCCGGCATCTTGCGGAGCATGGCCCTTTACGGGGCCCCAATTTGGGCGGACTCCCTCAATAGGAGAGAGAACGCAACCGCCTTACGCAGGCCCCAAAGGGCCATTGCGCAGCGGGTGGCGAGAGCCTACCGGTCGGTGGGCTTCGCGGCGGCGTGCGCTCTGGCGGCCACCCCGCCTTGGGAGTTAGAGGCGTGGGTGCTCGCCAGAGTGTACGAGTGGTCGGCGCGGCGGAAGGCGCTCGGAGAGCGCCCCACCACGGAAGAGCGTGAGGCAGTGCGGCGGGAGGCGAGGGACGCCATCGTCCTCCATTGGACGGAGGACCTCGCCACTGCCACCTTTGGCCGCCGGACGTTGGACGCGCTAGGGCCAGTCCTGCGGGGCTGGCTCGAGCGGGCCCACGGTTTCCTCTCGTTCCGTCTGGTGCAGGTGTTGTCCGGGCATGGCTGTTTCGGAAAGCACCTGCACCGGATCCGGAGGGAGGAAACCCCGGCGTGCCACGAATGTGGAGCGGAGGAGGACACGGCGCAGCACACCCTCGAGGTGTGTCCAACCTGGGCTGAGCTGCGCCGTGTACTCATAGATGCGGTCGGACAGGACCTCTCGCTTCCCGGCGTGATCAACTCCATGCTGGGGAGCGAGGAGGCCTGGGCAGCAGTCGCCTCCTTTTGCGAGGACGTCATGTCGCAAAAGGAGGCGGCGGAGCGCGCGCGAGAGGACGACCCTCTCGCTGCGCCGCTCCGCAGGCGGAGGATGGGAAGGAGGAGGCGTCAACACCTCCTCCCCCCACCGGGTGGTGACTAGCGGACGACGGGTGCGGGGGCACCCTCGTCCGCATTGCACAGTCACCACCCTCGTTGGGCGGGAATGGCCGAGCAATCACGGTCGTTCCCGGGCCCCTCCACGTTAGGAGGGGCGTGAAGGCCCCGCCGCAAAGGCGGGCGGTCGTCGGAGGAGGACTGGACGTAAAGGCTGCGCCGATCTCCCAGTTCTCCTTCACTCGGACGAAGCAGGATTGCCGCTGGGTTATTTTAGTGGGTATACCGGGCTGGCCCGGGGAGTCCCACATACCCCCCCCCCACCCCCCAGGGGGGGGCATGCGTAACGCATTTTTTCCCAGCGAGAACAAAAAAAAAAAAAAAAAAAAAAAAAAAAAAAAAAAAAAAAAAAGGTTAGGTTAGGTTAGGTTAGGTTATGCGCGTAAGGGTCCTGGCGGAGGAAGCAGTTGCCCGGGGCGAGGTCGTCTTGGCGGTGTCTCTGGACATCGCCAATGCCTTCAACACCATGCCCTGGAGTTGCATTAGGGAGGCACTCCTCTATCATGGGGTGCCGAACTACCTCCGTCGCATCATCGGGGCCTACTTGACGGACAGAGCCGTCATATACCCGGGTCGAGAAGGATGGGGTCGGCGAGAAATGTCGTGCGGTGTTCCACAGGGATCGGTACTGGGGCCGCTCCTGTGGAACATCGGGTACGACTGGGTGCTGCGCGGTGCGCTTCTCCACGGCGTCGGCGTCATTTGTTACGCCGACGACACGCTAGTGACAGCGCGTGGGAAGACGCACCGGCAGGCGACCATATTGGCGACAGCTGGGGTCGCGCAAGTCGTAGGTAGGATCCGGCGGTTGGGTCTCGAGGTGGCCCTGCACAAATCTGAGGCCCTTTGTTTCCACGGGCCTCGGAAGGGGCCGCCTCCGGGATCCAACATCGTGGTGGGAGGGGTCTCCATCCGTGTCGAGTCGACGATGAAGTACTTGGGACTCGTCCTCGACAGCCGGTGGGACTTCGGGCCGCACTTCAAGCGGCTGGCCCCCAGATTGATGGGCGCCGCGGCCGCACTGTCGCGGCTGCTGCCCAATTTGGGGGGGCCAAATACCTCCTGCCGGAGGCTCTACGTGGGGATCGTACGGTCCATGGCGCTCTATGGGGCGCCAGTATGGGCGAACAACCTGACGGCCCGCAATATCGCAGTGCTGCGGAGACCGCAGCGGGCGATGGCCGTCAGGGTTGTAAGGGGATACCGTACGATCTCCTTCGAGGCGGCGAGCCTCTTAGCCGGATCACCGCCCTGGGATCTCGACGCAGGCCTCCTTGCGTCACTATATCAGTGGCGCAAGGACGCATTGGAGCGGGGCGAGCGTCTGGTGCCTCGGCAGGCTGAGGCACACAGGACCGAGCTCCGCCAGATCCTGGTGGCGGATTGGGAGCAACGACTTGCGCGACCCAGCGCAGGGCACGCCGCAATAGCGGCGGTAAGACCCGTCATGAAGGAGTGGCTGGAGAGAAGGCATGGCGCCCTCAGCTTCCGGCTCACACAGGTGCTTTCCGGACATGGGTGCTTCGGAAAGTACCTGTGCCGCATAGGTCGGGAGCCGGCGCCCGGTTGCCATCACTGCGACTGCCGCGAAGACACGGCGCAGCACACCTTGGAGGTGTGCCCAGCTTGGGCAGAGCAGCGCCGTGTCCTGCGTGCGGCGGTCGACGCTGCGGGTGACCTCTCGCTGCCGGCCGTGGTTCTATCCATGGTCGGTGGCGAGAGCGCTTGGAATGCCGTCGCCTCCTTCTGCGAGGAGGTGATGGACGCCAAGGAGGCGGCGGAAAGGGAGAGGGAGGCACTATCCCCTCTCTCCACCCGCAGCAGACGCACCGGGCGCCGAAGGGCGGCCAATGACCTCCGGCCACCGTAGGATGCGGCCTGCGGGCGGCGAACTAGGGGGTTCGTCGCCCGAACAGATGCAGGCCCTGTGAAGGTTGCGCGCCGTGTTCCGCGCGCGCCTTGGGAGTGCGGCCGTAGGGTGACGGCCGCATAGGGTGACGGGGCCCGCCTTAGTTGGCGGGCCAAGACCTGCCGGGGGGTGCGGAAGAATGTGCGAGTATCTCTCGGCCCCCCCCGGCTTAAGGTAGATGGAGGAACACCGTGTGGGGTTTAGTCAGTAAAAGTCTGACAGACCCTCCCGCCCCCCCTAGGGCGGGGGACATCCTATGAGGATTCCCCACACGTACAAAAAAAAAAAAAAAAAAAAAAGGTTAGGTTAGGTTAGGTTAGGTTAGTTTAGGTTAGTTTAGGTTAGGTTAGGTTTTTTTTTTTTTTTTTTTTTTTTTTTTTTTTTTTTTTTTTTTTTAATACTGCTACCCCCAACATAATCGGAGTCTTTGTCTACAAATTACACTTCCATACAAGTTCTCGCTTTTATGCCTCTCGTACTTTCATGCTTCATACTGTATCTTTCTTACATCCATCATCGTTCATCTATTTCTGGGTGGGATTCCCAGCTACCAATCTTGTTCTAACTATCTACTTTCTTTATTTATTTTGCTTCAACTGGGTATTTCAAGGAGTACACAAGACCGTTTTTATTTCAAAATTACAATTTATACTAATCTATACTTAGCCTACTGTTTACAATTTCTATTTATCTCTAGTTTTGTCTTATAATTATATTCTATTTTTAAACACAGGGGAGCAAACAATTGGTTTTTTGCTCTATCTTATGGTTATTTACTTATTACTATATTAACATATATTGTTGCCTCCTACTCAAGTAAGTGGCGACTAATATTAGTTTGCATTTCCTTAGCTTTACATTTCCTTAACTCTACTTTTTCTTATCTTACATACATTTTTATGCTATCCTATAATATACATACAATATTATGATAGCATAATTGCTTATGCGGTTCCGTTTTTATACCTAGTTATTCCTATTATTTGACTTAAGTATTTTCGAGCAAGTTTACCCCTTGTTATATAATATTTTAATCGCTCTAGTGAGATTTTTAAAACATGTTGTTTTTCGACTTTTGAGCAGCAATTTGTAAACTGCGGGCATTGGGAGTTTATAAGTGGGGCCACCTTGCTGCGCCACTCATCCTGTTTCGCCATTTGTTCGTTTTTTCTGACGAATGGACTATGGTAACGGTCGTGGTCAGGCTCTCCTCTGGAACTCTCAGTGTTCACTTTTGTTGATTGGTCAGCTCCCTGATTAGCTAGCAGATCCATGCAAGCCTTAGCCCAGAACAAGTTTATCACCTTGTGCAGGCGGGATACAGATCTCGTATGATCCCTGGCTTCTGTCACTAAGGGGTGAAGGAAAACGGGATTTGCTAGTGCTTGTAGAGCTGCCATTAATTCCCTGGGGGTTCCAAGAGGGGGTGCCGTGGATTCCGTTCCTTCTCTCACTGCCCGCTGGAATTTTACTTGGACTATGATGTTTTTAATTCCAGTTAAGGTGCCCTCAGCAATACGCGACTGTCGACCTAGCTATTTCTTCCCACTTTTTCCTTATGGGGCAGTCATGACTGAACGCGTTGTGCTGTGCTCCGTGTTCCAGTTTTGCCTTGGTGCAATTGCGACACATAGGTGGTGAGTTTGCAAGCCAGTCCGGACATTCCGCCCTCATGTGGGGACCACCACAGTGGCCACACAAGTCTGCAGGCTCCTGGCAGAAACGCTTTCCATGGCCAAAGCCAAGGCAGCGTGTGCACTGGACCAGGGGGGTCTGATCTTCGACCCTTACCCTTTGGAGGTCTATATGCAGGGTCCCTATCTCCAGTGCACGTTGCCAAATGGTAGGCGAGACGCTCATGACTATGTGGCCAGTATGGGGGTTCCGCGTCCTTCGCCTGTACTTGACTTCCGCTCTATTATCCTCACTGCTGAGGCCGTCAAAAACAGTCCGATTTTGATTCCTAAAAGCTTTCAGAACGTCCTCATCGGTATTTATTACCAGGGTTAGGTTAGGTTAGGTTAGGTTAGGTTAGGTTAGGTTAGGTTAGGTTAGGTTAGGTTAGGTTAGGTTAGGTTAGGTTGGGAGGCGAGGGACGTCATCGTCCTCCATTGGACGGAGGACCTCGCCACTGCCACCTTTGGCCGCCGGACGTTGGACGCGCTAGGGCCAGTCCTGCGGGGCTGGCTCGAGCGGGCCCACGGTTTCCTCTCGTTCCGTCTGGTGCAGGTGTTGTCCGGGCATGGCTGTTTCGGAAAGCACCTGCACCGGATCCGGAGGGAGGAAACCCCGGCGTGCCACGAATGTGGAGCGGAGGAGGACACGGCGCAGCACACCCTCGAGGTGTGTCCAACCTGGGCTGAGCTGCGCCGTGTACTCATAGATGCGGTCGGACAGGACCTCTCGCTTCCCGGCGTGATCAACTCCATGCTGGGGAGCGAGGAGGCCTGGGCAGCAGTCGCCTCCTTTTGCGAGGACGTCATGTCGCAAAAGGAGGCGGCGGAGCGCGCGCGAGAGGACGACCCTCTCGCTGCGCCGCTCCGCAGGCGGAGGATGGGAAGGAGGAGGCGTCAACACCTCCTCCCCCCACCGGGTGGTGACTAGCGGACGACGGGTGCGGGGGCACCCTCGTCCGCATTGCACAGTCACCACCCTCGTTGGGCGGGAATGGCCGAGCAATCACGGTCGTTCCCGGGCCCCTCCACGTTAGGAGGGGCGTGAAGGCCCCGCCGCAAAGGCGGGCGGTCGTCGTCGGAGGACTGGACGTAAAGGCTGCGCCGATCTCCCAGTTCTCCTTCACTCGGACGAAGCAGGATTGCCGCTGGGTTATTTTAGTGGGTATACCGGGCTGGCCCGGGGAGTCCCACATACCCCCCCCCCCCACCCCCCAGGGGGGGGCATGCGTAACGCATTTTTTCCCAGCGAGAACAAAAAAAAAAAAAAAAAAAAAAAAAAAAAAAAGGTTAGGTTAGGTTAGGTTAGGTTTTTTTTTTTTTTTTTTTTTTTTTTTTTTTTTTTTTTACCCTATTACTGTGTCCCCCTGACATAGTCAGAGACCTTTTTATGCTGAAAAAATAATTTTACTGCCTATTTGTTTTAATATTAAATTTTGAAGAAATTATATTTATAATTTTGAAAAATAATTTTAACTTTAATTTTGATGATTAACTATTAATTTTTATTCCAAAGTTTGATTTATTTACTACTTATTCTACGCTTTAATCGTTATATCTTTTCATGAAGAATGTCATATAAGATAAAGCTAAAGATTAAGTGTTCTTGTTTCTACTAATAACTAATGATGCCAATTCCACGCAGTATTGTAAAAAGGCCTTTCGGGTCTTCTTATTTGCTACAATTTTGTCAAGGCTATTTTTGTCAATCGCCGTATCCAGTCTCGCCTCGGCTTCTCGTCGCCTTGTACCAAAGACGGGGCATTCGACGAGGATGTGGGCAACCGTCTCCGCCACCCCCGGCTCACAGATGCACGATGGGTTCTCCTTGCACCTGAAACGGTGCAGGTATTCGGAGAACCCGCCGTGCCCCGTGAAGATTTGCGCAAGGGTGCTTGTCATTTCAATTTTCCTTATGATTCGGAAGGCTTCAATGGCATCGGGAAAGAACAATTTAGTGCCCGAGGCTGTCTCGCCGCTTTTGTACCTCCGGTTCCATTCGTCAAGCGACCCCAAACGGATCTGTCGCTTGACGAACGAAACCGGGCAGCGGTCATAGTCCGGCCTCCTCTTGGATCGGAGTGCAGCCTCCTTTGCGAGGTGGTCTGCGCGCTCGTTGCCTTCTAGACCCGCGTGTGCCTTTATCCAGAACAAAGATATATCTTTGTTCTGGGATAAAGCCACGGCAACATTCGCCCTCGCCTCCACGGCCAGCGCGTGGAGGGAACCCTGGTTTGTGACTGTTTCCAGTGCGGCCCTCGAGTCACTGTAGATACCGAAGGTTCCCTCTTTGCTCTTGAGGATTTCGCGCGTGGCTACACATATGGCCAGGAGTTCCGCCTGGTAGACCGAGCAGTACGACGGCAGGCTGAGCTTTACGGACTTGGTCTCGGCTTCGCTGTCCCAGAGTGACAGCGCCGCTCCGACCTTGTCCGCAGTCTTACTGCCGTCCGTAAAGATCCTGACTGCTTGGGTATTGTGAGTGTCCACAAGCGTCCGGTCCCCCAGGCACACGAACTCCATGGCCGCATGCTTCGCTGGGTGCGGAGTCTCTGCAAACGCCACCGCCCGCTCCACCTCCCTGCCCGCGAGTGCCGGCTGCGGCACCCCCCTCTTCGCCTCATACAGAGCGGCTGCTTCCTGTATTCGGAGGTCGAGGGGGAGTATCCCAGCCAGCACCAGGGACGCGTTTAGCGATACGGTGCGGTAGGACTTGCAGAGCTTCTGCGCGAAACCTCTCTGGACCGTGTTAAGGCTTTTCTGCACTCCGATCTTCTTTGCGGCCGGCGCCCAGGCGCTTGCCGCGTACAAGATGACGGGCTCCACTGCTGCCGTGTATATCGTGTGGATGATCTCCGGATGAAGGCCCCAGCTCACTTTTGCCGCACGTGCCAGCTGTTTGTAGATGTTGACAGCTTTTCTGCATACGTTGGCGACATGGGAGTTGAAAGTGAGCTGGTGGTCGACGGTGAGTCCCAGAATCTTAATTTCCTTAGACATGCCAATGTCTACCCCGCCCATGCTCAGGAGTGGGACATCGTACTTCAGCTTCTTGGTAATCACCATTGCACAAGTTTTTTGCGGTGCAAACTTCAGCTTGTTTCTGATGCCCCACACCCGAACATACTCGAGGGCGGCATTGGCATACCCCTGGACTTCCAACGCTGTCTCACCGTCGAAGATCATCAACACGTCATCGGCGAAAGCCTGGCAGTGGACGCCACGCTCATCCAGCCCCTTTAGCAAAGGGTCGAGGATTAAGTTCCACAGGATCGGACCGCCAATAGACCCTTGCACACACCCCTTATTCGTGTCCCTGCGATACTCGACACCCGCGTATCGCACTTTGACACTCCTACCAGTCAGATAGCTGTCTAGTAGCCTCCTAAGGTTCACCGGGCACTTTTCCTCAGCCAGTCTGGTCCTGATGGCCGGCCACCATGCGCTGTCGAAGGCTCCCTCTATGTCCAGTGATACAACAGTGATCAGCTTCTTTTGACTCAGCTTCCCTTTGATATGTTGTATCATGGTGTAGAGGGAGTCCTCGGTGCTCCTCTGTGGCATAAAACCAAACTGGCGAGTACTAAGCCGCGGGACTAGATGCCATTTCAGTCTGGCTACTAGCAGCTTCTCCAGGACTTTGCCTAGGACCGGTAGGAGGCCAACCGGCCTGTACGACTTTGGGGCGGTGTAGGATTCCTTGCCGGGTTTACGGAGGACTACCACCGTTGCCACCTTCCAGGCTCCAGGGAAGTATCCATGCTCCAGGCACTTATTGGCCAGTGCAAGGAACGTCCCTGGGTCCCGGGAGATGGCTTGGGCACAGATATCGGCTGTGAGACCGTCTGCCCCGGGTGCCTTCTTCGGGTTAAAGCTTTCCACCGCGGTCTTCAGCTCCTGAAGTGTAAACGGTGGGTCATGGTGTTCATCATGCGCCCAGTCGTTTACACGACAGGCCGCTTCACGTGTCCGGCGGTGGTCAGCATTTTCACCCTCCTCTAGGTCTTCCGGGTAGAAGGTCTCGGCCAACAGCTGAGCCGATTCCTGTGCACTCAGTGGCACTCCATCCTTTTCCAACGGCATGTCCTCCTGTCTTTTGGCGGTCCGTCCTATGACCCTGTATATCCCCTCCCACATTCCTTCCCGATCTTGTCTCCCACAGAAAGCCTTCCATCCTTCTGTTTGCGCCTTCCTTGCGAGGGACTCATAATTTGTTTTTGCTTGCAGGTACTCATCGACAACTTTTTGCCTCCGGACCGGTGCAGCGCATCGGATACGGCGTCTTCGGGTGTTTACCTCCGACTTCAGCTCAGCGAGCTCTTCGGACCACCACGGAATGGTAAGTGTTTCCCTTTTCTTCTTCTTTGGCAATTCTTGTTCACAGGTTTGGGTTATTGCAGCTATATAATGATTTATCCTCTGTTCTAATTCTAATCTGTTATCTATTTTGTTTATGTCTATTGGGTTTAATTTTGCTTCGGTTTTTAATTGGGCCAATTTCGTATGAAATTGGCTCCAATTAGCTTTTTTGGTGTTAAATATTCTAGTTGTCCTGTTCACAAGAATGCCTTTTGATTTTTGGAAGTTGATATGAAACACTATACCATTGTGGTCCGAGCTCGTGAGGCCTTCCTCGACCCGCCAGTCCTCCACCAAGTCCAGCAGCTCCGTTGAGCAAGCTGTTACATCTACGAAGCTGCTGTACAAGGTGTTACCTCTGACGGTGTCGAAAGTCGGAGTATTGCCAACGTTGAGTACCTGCAAGCGCATGTCCTCCAGGGTTCCCGACATGTCCTCTCCCTTGGTGTCGGTTACCAGGCTACCCCACCAGGTGCTCTTGGCGTTGGCGTCACCGCCTATGATCATCCTAGTGGGGCTTATTTCCTCGCGAATCCGCAGAAGTTGCTCCAGGTATGGCCGTATGGGCTGGTCTGGCTCGAAGTAAAACGAGACTACTACGATTTCCCAGGCGCTGGTACGGATCCTCACCACCACGATGTTGTTGGTGGTGAGTTTCGGACACTGCATCACGTCTAAGTCGTGATCGAAGACGGCTATTGCCGCCTTCACAGTTCCACCCCCTTGTTCAGCGCACTGGTAGATTCTCGCTCCACGGTAGTCTCGCATCCTCTTAACCCCACCCACATACGGCTCCTGGAGCAGTGCGAATGCAACCCTCCGCTCGCTAGCCACAATCATGAGCTCTTGGGTTGCTAAGTTCTTCCTCTGCAGATTCGCTTGGATTACCCGGTAACTATTGCGGGCTCTCGAGTCTCTAGTCTGGGAATCCCTGGGTGAGTCCAGTCGTGTCTCCGTTGGCTGGCCCTTAGCAGTACGCCACCGACAGCCGCGCCAACCCGTCCCACTTGAGGCGTGTTGGACATTGGCTGTCGAAGGCGTTATGCTCTGTATGGCTCTGCTTTGCGGAGACACAATTTCTGCACTTTGGCGCCTGTGCCGCTAGCCGCGAGGGGCAGTCGATTCTTAGATGGGGGTCACCGCAATGGGTGCAGAGGTCTGCGGGCTCCGTACACACTTTGCGGGTGTGACCATATCGCAGGCATCGAGTGCACTGGATCAGTGGCGATTGGTCCAGCACACGCACCCGCTGCAGGTCAATGTGTACTCGGCCCGCCTGCGTCAGCCTCTGCCAGACTGACGGGGACACCTGCATGATGATGTGAGACGTATGGGGGTTCCTCGTCCTACGACGGTACTTGACCCCCATTCTCACACCATCTGCAGGGAGGTCTCCAATCAGGTGGGTATTTTGACGCTGAAGCGCCCCGATGACCTCCTCATCTGAGTGGCAGGATAGGACGTCCATTATAATAATTTGCGGGTCCTTGTTTTGGACCTCCTCCACCACGAGGTTTCCTGCACTCTTTATTCTATCCTTCACCCGAGTCAGCTCCTCTCTGGTCCTGAAACCGACCACCACCTTCTGGTCCCTCGCTTTGCGTAGCCTCTCCACCCTGGTACCCTCGTTCCTGGCATCTACCGCCGTCCTCAGCTTCTCAATCACCTCTTCACCCGAATCCTTGTCATCGACCGATGACACGATCATCGAGTGAAGAGGCGCTTGGATGTGCTGCTGCTTAGGGACGGCGGCCATCTCCGCGTACGAGGGTCCCTGACCCACGACAAAGCGAGGTGCCTGCTGTAGGTGCTCCGACAGAGCTCGCGTGTGCTGCTGGCATTCCTCCAGCGCCTTTTTATGCTGCTGGAGGTTCTCCATGAGCTCAGTCATGAGCTCCGTCGGTGCGCTGGGGGCCGGTGTCAGGTCCCTAGGGGCCTTCTCGGGTTCGACTGCCTCTCCCGGCATTTTAGCCCTCTCATCCTCTCCCTCCCTGACGAGCTGGTATAGCCGGTCCACGGCTTTTGTTAGGGCATCTTTTATTTCCTTTTTCAGGTTCCTAGAGCTGTCCAGGTTTATTTTGGCACTGGAGAGACACGCCTTTGCCTCCGTGGTTCTGTTTAGGTACCTCACGGGTGGCACTTCTCGAGGCGGACTCTCCAGGACCCTCCCTGGCAGCTCATAGGTGTCAGTTCTTACCCGCTGAGTGGCTAGTGCCTTGGTTTTGAGCTTGGGGGGAGTGGGCACGAGTGTTTTCTTGGGGGTGGTGGCGGGTGTCGCTTTTGGAGGTGTAGGGGGTTTGCTGGATTGCCCCGATTTATGTTTCTCCGCCTCCCACTCTCCAATGCTACGCCGCACTGAAGGGCCTGCCTGTACTGAGCATGCCCCCTCCGCGCCCAAACTCTCCTCCGCAGCCTTCGCCTTTTTCAGCGGGGTTCTGATGCCCAACATGACGAAAAGATAGCCTACTTGTCGGGGGACACGTACAGACTGATCCCTGTAAAGGGGGGATGCAGTCGGTAAAGAATAAATATATAATATTAAAATCACTAAATTGAAAATATAAATAATTATTTTAAAACTGGCTGACAAATTTTTGGCTCAATAGAGCCAAGTCTCAATTGGTTAAAATAGATCCCTGTAAAGAGGGGATCTACAAATAAATAAAATAAAATATAAAATTAAATAATGGTGGTGAATTAAAACCACTGTTCGCGTCAATAAATCCGTCAAATAGGTCGGAATTGATCCCTGTAAAGGGGGGATCAATAGGTCACGTGACGGGCGTCAATAAAAGACCTAAACGAAATTTAATGTTTTTGACTCCCAAAAAAGTTTAGTTGACAAAGCGAGAATGGGTGGGTGGGCGGGCGAAAAATTTGGAGATTTCAAAAATTTTGCAAGTTCTACAGCAGCTAGCCGCACGTGCGAGGTGTCGGAAGACGCGTCTCGGCGCGGGCTGTCGCACACTGGTGAAAACGGAATCTACTTTAGAAGAAAAATTTGGAATTTTGGCCGGAAAACGTGATTTTTTGAAGAAAATTTGAAAATTATGTACTACACTGCGGCAGTCTGGTTCGCGAAACGCGGTGCAGATTGCGGGGTCGGCAGGTAGGTAGCTATTGGTAAACTAATATGAACTTTTTTGGAAGAAAAAAGGGAGAAACGGCAATTCTTTATACAAAATTTTCAATAAAAACAATGTTTGTATGGAAAATGTATTTTCCACGCGTCTAGGTCAATGAAAATGGGTCTAAACGTTAGACGGAGCCAAATCTAGCTTAAAATAGCTGAAAACAGCTTCAAAATACGTCACCGGGAAGCTAAGATATGACCGGTTAGGTTAGGTTAGGTTAGGTTAGGTTAGGTTAGGTTAGGTTAGGTTAGGTTAGGTTAGGTTAGGTTAGGTTAGGTTAGGTTAGGTTAGGTTAGGTTAGGTTAGGTTAGGTTAGGTTAGGTTAGGTTAGGTTAGGTTAGGTTAGGTTAGGTTAGGTTAGGTTAGGTTAGGTTAGGTTAGGTTAGGTTAGGTTAGGTTAGGTTAGGTTAGGTTAGGTTAGGTTAGGTTAGGTTAGGTTAGGTTAGGTTAGGTTAGGTTAGGTTAGGTTAGGTTAGGTTAGGTTAGGTTAGGTTAGGTTAGGTTAGGTTAGGTTAGGTTAGGTTAGGTTAGGTTAGGTTAGGTTTTTTTTTTTTTTTTTTTTTTTTTTTTTTGTTTGGGCAGGAGTGGGAAATCCATCATGGACGCCCACACTGACCCGTTTCCAGGCCAGTCTGGGCAGTGCCGGACTCCTACCGGCTAAAACCACACTCCTGCCTCGGCGTGAGCCCCTGCCGTACAAGTTTCGCAGGGATTTTGATAATGGGCTGTATGTTCTTATTTCTATTTATTTTTCTTATTCACTAATGTTACAATTTTTATTATGTAATCTATTAGTTTCTGTCTACTTTTCCGTTCAGTAATGAGAGCGCTTAAACTGTTTCCGTTTATATCACTGTCTATTGTCATCGCAAGGTTGTGTCTGTGGGAGGCATACACAGGGCACTCCGTCAGGAGGTGGAGGATAGTCTCCTGCTTGTCGGGGTCGCAGGCGCACGCTGGATTCTCCTTGCACTTGAAACGAGTCAAATACTCGGAGAACCCACCGTGCCCTGTTAGTGCTTGGGTCAGCTCCTTCGTCATCTGTATCTTCCTGATCGTCCTGTACGCCGCGATAGCACAAGGGAAGAACACCCTTGTGGTGGCCGCCGTTTCGCCTGAACAGTACCTCCGGTTCCACTCGCCCAGCGTTTCCAAACGGATCGCTCGCTTGGCGAATGAAACCGGGCATCTGTCATAGTCGGGTGCACGCTTTGACCTCAGGGCAGCCTCCTTCGCGAGCGAGTCGGCTCTCTCGTTACCCTCCAGCCCCACATGAGCTTTGACCCAGAACAAGGAGACGCTCTTGTTCTGGTTGCTGCTGTGGCGGATGGCGTCCCTTGCTTCCACTGCAAGGGGGTGGAGGGCTTCGGGGTTCACGACTGTTTGGAGGGCTGCCATGGAGTCGCTGTAGATAGCGAACGCCGTCTCTGTGCTTCGGAGGGCTTCCTTGGCGGCTTCGCAGAGGGCAAGGAGCTCAGCCTGGTAGACGGTACTATAGGACGGCAGAACAAGTTTTCGGGTCTTGGTCTCTGCCGCGCCTGTCCATATTGACAGCGCGGCCCCGACTTTACCCTCAATCTTGCTGCCGTCCGTAAAGATACGCACCGCGTAGTCGCGGTGGTTATTATATTGCTCCTCGTCTACCAGGCGTCGCAGTTCTATGTCCCTCTGCTCCGCCGGATGTGGTGCATCTAGTGCCGATGCCATTCGCTCGATCTCCCGGCCCCCCAGCGCTGGATGGGACTCCCCCTTCTTGGCCTCGTATAGCGAGGCCGCCTCACGGACTCGGAGGTCGAGAGGGAGGATCCCAGTAAGCACCAGCGCTGCGTTCAGGGAGACCGTGCGATAGGCACGGCACATCTTTTGCGCGAAGCTCCTCTGGACGGCGTTCAGCTTCTTCTGCATCCCGACTTTGTTCGCGGCCGGCGACCACGCACTCGCCGCGTACAGGACGATGGGTTCCACCGCAGCTGTGTAAATACAGCGGATGATGTCCGGGTGGAGACCCCAGCTGACCCTCGCAGCCCCCGACAGCTGCTTATAAATGCCGACGGCTCGGGAGCAGACGTTTGCGACGTGGGTGTTAAAAGTCAACTTGTGGTCGATGGTAAGACCGAGCAACTTGATTTCCTCAGACATGCCAATGTCCACTCCGCCCATCCTCAGACATGGGGTGTCGTGCTTTAGCTTCCGCGTTATGAGCATAGCTTTAGTCTTATGCGGTGCGAACTTTAGCTTGTTCGCGACACCCCACGCCCGGACGTACTCGAGGGCGACATTGGCATCCCTTTGAACCTCAAGTGCAGTCCCCCCATCGAACACAAGGACGACGTCGTCCGCAAACGCCTGACACTGGACCCCCCTATTCTCCAGGCCTTTAAGAAGAGGGTCTAGCAGAAGATTCCACAATATGGGACCTCCGATTGACCCCTGGACGCATCCCTTCTCGGTCCCGGTCTCGCACTCCGCTCCCGCATATCGGACTCTCACCACTCGCTCGGACAGGTAGCTGTCCATGACCCGCCTCAAGTTCACAGGACACTTTTCCTCAGCCAGACGCACTCTAATAGCTGGCCACCAAGCGCTGTCGAAGGCTCCCTCAATGTCCAAGGACACAACCGTAACCAGCCTCTTCTCAGAGAGTTTGGCACGGATGTGTCCCATCAGTGCATAGAGGGAGTCCTCGGTGCTTCTTTGGGGCATGAAGCCGTACTGGCGAGTACTCATCCTGGGCAGAAGATAAAACTTGAGTCGGGCCACCAACATCTTTTCATATACCTTACCGAGTAGAGGCAAAAGACCAATCGGCCTGTATGACTTTGGAGTGGTGTAGTCCTCCTTTGCGGGCTTGCGGAGCACAACAACAGTTGCCTGCTTCCAGGACCGCGGAAAGTATTCATGCGCCAGGCACTTGTTCAACAAGCGCAGAACCAAGTCTGGGTCTTCGCGAATCGTGTGGTCCCATATGTCCGCCGTTAGACCGTCGGAGCCGGGGGCTTTTTTGGGGTTGAACGAGGAGACCGCTCGCTTCAGCTCGTCGAGAGTGAAGGGAGGATCCAAGGGCTCAACTTGGTTCCCCCCATTCACCTCTTCCGCTCGTTGCCGGGTTCTTTTATGCTCCTCGTTTTCCCCCTCCGAACGGTCTTTCGGGTAGAAGGTCTCCGCCAGAAACCTCGCTGAGGCTTTTGGGTCCAGTGTCCTCGCATCCTTCACCATCGGCAAATCCTCCTGCCTCTTTTCCGTTCTGCGGATCACCCTGTATATGCCTTCCCACATTCCTTCCCTATCCTGCTTCTCACAGAAACCCTTCCAGCTCTCGACCTGAGCTTTGACCACTGCCTTTTCGTACTCAACTTTCTGTTTCAGGTACTCCTCAACAACCTTTGGTCTCCGGACTGGCGCTGCACATCGGATCCTCCGCTTCTTGGTGGCTACCTGCCTCTTCAGGCCGGCGAGTTCATCGGACCACCACGGCACGGTTAGTTTATCTACTGTCTTCTTTTTGGGTATCACTAGTGAGCACGCTTCCTGCACCGTGTGCGTGAGCGTTTGGACCACCAGGTCTATTTCCGCTGCGCTGTCGACACTGTCGACCAGGTCAGCGGAGAGGTTATTAGTTAGCTTAATTCGGGCCAGTTTCTTACGAAACCGGCCCCAATTAGCTTTCCTCGTATTATAGACTCTGGTGGTCCGGCTCACCGTGACACCCGCAGACTTTTCCAGATGAATATTGAACTCTATGCCGTTGTGATCCGATCCCGTCAGGTCGTCGACGACTCGCCAGCCGTCTGTCACCGTCAGCATATCCGACGTGCAGGCTGTGACGTCGACGCAGCTAGTGTAACGTCTGTCACCCCTAACTACGTCGAAGGTTGGAGTTTCCCCTCTGTTGAGTACTTGCAGTCCAAGCTGGTCGAGAGCTGCCAGCATCTCGTCGCCTCTGCTATTCGTCTCGCTACTGCCCCACCAAATACTCCAGGCGTTGGCGTCTCCTCCCATTATGAGCCTATGCGGGCCGGTCTCGCTTTCAACCTTTCTGAGCGTGTCCAGGTATGGCCCCAAGGGCTGGTCTGGCTCAAAGTAGAACGAGACCAGCGTGACCCTCCAGGCACCGGTTTGGATCCCCACCACGACGATGTTGTCCGTGGTGAGTTCTGGGTACTGCCTTACGGTTAGGTTTTGGTCAAAGACGGCTATTGCCGCTTTGACAGTCCCTTCTCCTTGCCTGGTGCTCTGGAAGATTCTCACGCCTCTGGTCCCGCTCATCCTTTTTGCGCTGCCCACGTAGGGCTCCTGGATCAACGCTGCAGTTGCCTTGCGCTGCTCGGCCTCGATCATAAGCTCATGGGTCGCCAGTCTCTTCCTTTGGAGATTCGCCTGGAGCTTTCTGTGTGGCATCATGTTTCCTGGGACGCCTTTAGCAGTAGGCGACGGACGCGCGTGCCAGCTTGTCCCACTTGGCCCGAACTGGACACTCGGGGCTAAACGCGTCGTGGTCGGACCTCCCCATCTTCGCCTTGACGCAGTTGGTGCATTTTGGCACTTCTGCCTTCAGCCACTGGGCACATTCCGCTCGAAGGTGCGGGCCTCCACAATGGCTGCATAGGTCGGCTAGCTCTTTACAGAGCCGCCGACCATGCCCATACCCTAAGCACCTCGTGCACTGCACCAGTGGCGACTGGTCGTCGACGAAGACGGTCTGGAGGTCTATGCGCGCCTTGCCCTTGTCGAGCATCCTGCTCCAGACAATTGGAGACGTGCTGACTACCACGCTGCTGGTGTGAGGGTTCCTGGAGTTCCTTCTAAATTTAACCGCAAGCCGATCATCCCCTTTGTCGAGGCCGTGAAAGACGTCCCGGTTCTGGTTCCGTAGCGCCCTCAGCACTTCCTCATCAGAGTGGATGCGGAGGACGCCCCGGAAAACCAGCATCGGGTCCTTGTTTTTCACCTCCTCGACAACGAGGTGATCGCCTGCCTCCTCTAATTTTGCACGAACCTTATTGCGCTCCTCTAATGATTTACACCCCATTATAATTTTACGGTCCTTGGCTTTTCTCACGCTCTCTACTTCTACTCCCCCATCTTTTGCGTTAACCGCATTTCTTATTTTGGTCAGGACCTCTTCGCCTGAGTCCCCTTCGTCTTTCGACGTTACCACCATGGAGTGTAGTGCGGTCCTTCCTGGGGTCTGCCTTTTCGGTGGACCCGCTGCCACACTCGCATAGGTGGCCGTCTTTTGTAGTAGTTCCCCCTGTCTCTCCATCGCTTCCTGGAGCCTCTCCATTCTCTCGCTGCTCTCCTTCACCAGCGCGCTGTGCTCCGCTAGTGAAGCGAGCAGCGAGTTTAACTCCTGAGAGCACTCCTCTCTCTCCAGCGGGGCTGTGGCCTTGACGACCTCTTTCGCCTCTGGCTCAGCCCCTTTTGCCATCGATTTGGCCGCAGCCTCCTCCTTTACAAGTTGGAACAACCGTTCCACCGACTGGGTGATCCCGACCTTCAAGTCCGACCTCAAGTTGCGCGAGTCGTTAAGGTGCGACTTCGCGCGTATGAGGCAGTTTCGGGCCTCGGTCACCCGGTCGGCGGACTTAGGAGGCTGAGTCTGGCTCGTTCCCGGCGATCCTCCCGCCACCTCGGCGGATGTTCTGCGCGCTGAGGTCAGAGGAGGCGCTACTCTCCGCGTTGGCTTTGGGAGGGCCGCCGCGACCGGGGCAGTCCCCTTGGGGGAGTCTGCGGCCACCGCAAGAGGGGGCTGAGCTTCCGCCACCTTCGCTACCGCTTTTCCGCTCTCCCACTCCCCGATGCTTCGCCTCACATTAGAGGCCTGAGTTGAAGCACCGGGAGGGGAGGCTGCCTTCTCTCCGTTCGATGGAGAGACACGGGGATCCACGGGGGTCTTTTTCGCTGGTGTCCTTGCGAGGAACATTATGGGGGAGCAAGTTTAGTAAATAATTAAAATCAAATAAAATCAGATATAATTTAAATAAAATAATAATTAAATAAAATTGAATTAATAATTATTATTGTTTGTTATTTAGGTTCAATAAAACCTTGTCTTAGAATAAAATAGATCCCTGTAAAGGGGGGATCTAGGAATAAATTAGATAAAATAAAATATAAAATTAAATAATTATAAATAGGTTAAAACAATTTTCGGTTCAATAAAACCAGTCGAAATTGATCCCTGTAAATGGGGGATCAATAAGTTGCGTTACGCGCGTCAATAAATGGACCTAAACTAAATTAAAATTTTTGGCCTTCCGAAAAAGTTTAGTTGGCGAAGCGAGAAATGGGTGGGTGGGCGGGCAAAAAATTTGGAAATTTAAAAAATTTTACAAGTTCTACAGCAGCTAGCCGCACGTGCGAGGTGTCAGAAGACGCGTCTCGGCGCGGGCTGTCGCACACTGGTGAAAACAGAATCTACTTTAGAAGAAAAATTTGGAATTTTAGCCGGAAAACGTGATTTTTTGAAGAAAATTTGAAAATTTTGTACTACACTGCGGCAGTCTGGTTCGCGAAACGCGGTGCAGAATGCGGGGTCGGCAGGTAGGTAGCTATTGATAAACTAATATAAACTTTTTGGAAGGAAAAACGGGAGAAACGTCAATTCTTTATACAAAATATTTAACAAAAACAATGTTTGTATGGAAAATGTATTTTCCACGCGTCTAGGTCAATGAAAATGGGTCTAAACGTTAGACGGGGCCAAATCTAGCTCAAAATAGCTGAAAACAGCTTCAAAATGCGTCACCGGGAAGCTAAGATATGACGAATTGTAGTTTTTCCTTGTCTACTAAGGTGAATTTAACGTGAATTATTCTAAGTCTAAAATTTGGAAATTTAAAAAATTTTACAAGTTCTACAGCAGCTAGCCGCACGTGCGAGGTGTCAGAAGACGCGTCTCGGCGCGGGCTGTCGCACACTGGTGAAAACAGAATCTACCTTAGAAGAAAAATTTGGAATTTTAGCCGGAAAACGTGATTTTTTGAAGAAAATTTGAAAATTTTGTACTACACTGCGGCAGTCTGGTTCGCGAAACGCGGTGCAGAATGCGGGGTCGGCAGGTAGGTAGCTATTGATAAACTAATATAAACTTTTTGGAAGGAAAAACGGGAGAAACGTCAATTCTTTATACAAAATATTTAACAAAAACAATGTTTGTATGGAAAATGTATTTTCCACGCGTCTAGGTCAATGAAAATGGGTCTAAACGTTAGACGGGGCCAAATCTAGCTCAAAATAGCTGAAAACAGCTTCAAAATGCGTCACCGGGAAGCTAAGATATGACGAATTGTAGTTTTTCCTTGTCTACTAAGGTGAATTTAACGTGAATTATTCTAAGTCTAAAATTTGGAAATTTAAAAAATTTTACAAGTTCTACAGCAGCTAGCCGCACGTGCGAGGTGTCAGAAGACGCGTCTCGGCGCGGGCTGTCGCACACTGGTGAAAACAGAATCTACCTTAGAAGAAAAATTTGGAATTTTAGCCGGAAAACGTGATTTTTTGAAGAAAATTTGAAAATTTTGTACTACACTGCGGCAGTCTGGTTCGCGAAACGCGGTGCAGAATGCGGGGTCGGCAGGTAGGTAGCTATTGATAAACTAATATAAACTTTTTGGAAGGAAAAACGGGAGAAACGTCAATTCTTTATACAAAATATTTAACAAAAACAATGTTTGTATGGAAAATGTATTTTCCACGCGTCTAGGTCAATGAAAATGGGTCTAAACGTTAGACGGGGCCAAATCTAGCTCAAAATAGCTGAAAACAGCTTCAAAATGCGTCACCGGGAAGCTAAGATATGACGAATTGTAGTTTTTCCTTGTCTACTAAGGTGAATTTAACGTGAATTATTCTAAGTCTAAAATTTGGAAATTTAAAAAATTTTACAAGTTCTACAGCAGCTAGCCGCACGTGCGAGGTGTCAGAAGACGCGTCTCGGCGCGGGCTGTCGCACACTGGTGAAAACAGAATCTACCTTAGAAGAAAAATTTGGAATTTTAGCCGGAAAACGTGATTTTTTGAAGAAAATTTGAAAATTTTGTACTACACTGCGGCAGTCTGGTTCGCGAAACGCGGTGCAGAATGCGGGGTCGGCAGGTAGGTAGCTATTGATAAACTAATATAAACTTTTTGGAAGGAAAAACGGGAGAAACGTCAATTCTTTATACAAAATATTTAACAAAAACAATGTTTGTATGGAAAATGTATTTTCCACGCGTCTAGGTCAATGAAAATGGGTCTAAACGTTAGACGGGGCCAAATCTAGCTCAAAATAGCTGAAAACAGCTTCAAAATGCGTCACCGGGAAGCTAAGATATGACGAATTGTAGTTTTTCCTTGTCTACTAAGGTGAATTTAACGTGAATTATTCTAAGTCTAAAATTTGGAAATTTAAAAAATTTTACAAGTTCTACAGCAGCTAGCCGCACGTGCGAGGTGTCAGAAGACGCGTCTCGGCGCGGGCTGTCGCACACTGGTGAAAACAGAATCTACCTTAGAAGAAAAATTTGGAATTTTAGCCGGAAAACGTGATTTTTTGAAGAAAATTTGAAAATTTTGTACTACACTGCGGCAGTCTGGTTCGCGAAACGCGGTGCAGAATGCGGGGTCGGCAGGTAGGTAGCTATTGATAAACTAATATAAACTTTTTGGAAGGAAAAACGGGAGAAACGTCAATTCTTTATACAAAATATTTAACAAAAACAATGTTTGTATGGAAAATGTATTTTCCACGCGTCTAGGTCAATGAAAATGGGTCTAAACGTTAGACGGGGCCAAATCTAGCTCAAAATAGCTGAAAACAGCTTCAAAATGCGTCACCGGGAAGCTAAGATATGACGAATTGTAGTTTTTCCTTGTCTACTAAGGTGAATTTAACGTGAATTATTCTAAGTCTAAAATTTGGAAATTTAAAAAATTTTACAAGTTCTACAGCAGCTAGCCGCACGTGCGAGGTGTCAGAAGACGCGTCTCGGCGCGGGCTGTCGCACACTGGTGAAAACAGAATCTACCTTAGAAGAAAAATTTGGAATTTTAGCCGGAAAACGTGATTTTTTGAAGAAAATTTGAAAATTTTGTACTACACTGCGGCAGTCTGGTTCGCGAAACGCGGTGCAGAATGCGGGGTCGGCAGGTAGGTAGCTATTGATAAACTAATATAAACTTTTTGGAAGGAAAAACGGGAGAAACGTCAATTCTTTATACAAAATATTTAACAAAAACAATGTTTGTATGGAAAATGTATTTTCCACGCGTCTAGGTCAATGAAAATGGGTCTAAACGTTAGACGGGGCCAAATCTAGCTCAAAATAGCTGAAAACAGCTTCAAAATGCGTCACCGGGAAGCTAAGATATGACGAATTGTAGTTTTTCCTTGTCTACTAAGGTGAATTTAACGTGAATTATTCTAAGTCTAAAATTTGGAAATTTAAAAAATTTTACAAGTTCTACAGCAGCTAGCCGCACGTGCGAGGTGTCAGAAGACGCGTCTCGGCGCGGGCTGTCGCACACTGGTGAAAACAGAATCTACCTTAGAAGAAAAATTTGGAATTTTAGCCGGAAAACGTGATTTTTTGAAGAAAATTTGAAAATTTTGTACTACACTGCGGCAGTCTGGTTCGCGAAACGCGGTGCAGAATGCGGGGTCGGCAGGTAGGTAGCTATTGATAAACTAATATAAACTTTTTGGAAGGAAAAACGGGAGAAACGTCAATTCTTTATACAAAATATTTAACAAAAACAATGTTTGTATGGAAAATGTATTTTCCACGCGTCTAGGTCAATGAAAATGGGTCTAAACGTTAGACGGGGCCAAATCTAGCTCAAAATAGCTGAAAACAGCTTCAAAATGCGTCACCGGGAAGCTAAGATATGACGAATTGTAGTTTTTCCTTGTCTACTAAGGTGAATTTAACGTGAATTATTCTAAGTCTAAAATTTGGAAATTTAAAAAATTTTACAAGTTCTACAGCAGCTAGCCGCACGTGCGAGGTGTCAGAAGACGCGTCTCGGCGCGGGCTGTCGCACACTGGTGAAAACAGAATCTACCTTAGAAGAAAAATTTGGAATTTTAGCCGGAAAACGTGATTTTTTGAAGAAAATTTGAAAATTTTGTACTACACTGCGGCAGTCTGGTTCGCGAAACGCGGTGCAGAATGCGGGGTCGGCAGGTAGGTAGCTATTGATAAACTAATATAAACTTTTTGGAAGGAAAAACGGGAGAAACGTCAATTCTTTATACAAAATATTTAACAAAAACAATGTTTGTATGGAAAATGTATTTTCCACGCGTCTAGGTCAATGAAAATGGGTCTAAACGTTAGACGGGGCCAAATCTAGCTCAAAATAGCTGAAAACAGCTTCAAAATGCGTCACCGGGAAGCTAAGATATGACGGTTAGGTTAGGTTAGGTTAGGTTAGGTTAGGTTAGGTTAGGTTAGGTTAGGTTAGGTTAGGTTAGGTTAGGTTAGGTTAGGTTAGGTTAGGTTAGGTTAGGTTAGGTTAGGTTCCTCTGCGGCCTCAATGACGAATGAGGTCACAGCAGTTGACATGACTGCTGCTGACCTCAACACGGGGATGTTGGAGGCTGTAGCGGCCATTAAAAGGGTTGGCAAGGTCTCCAAAGGCCTCAGCGGGTGTAGCCAGAAGGCACTGAAGGAGGCAACGGCGTCAATTGTTGCCTATACCGAAGTCCTCCTTCAGCGCACTTCCTCTGAGGAGACCCTAAAGCTGCAGGCAGAAAACGCCCGGCTAGCAGCCAAAGTGGCGGAGCTCCGTAAGGAGCACGACGCGTTCAAGGCGGAAATGGAGTCCTTCCGCCTGAACCGTCTTCGGGCGGAAATGGGCCTTCCACAGCCCCAAGAGTCAGAGCTGGCCTCCCTGCTCCGAAAGGAACTGGCCAGTCTCAATACTCGGTTTGGGGTTTTGGAGGGCAGGCTTCTGCGCCCGCCCTTGGCTGCAGACAACCGAGGGGCACCGACGCCAACTAATTCGGCTAAAGCTGCGGCCACAACAGCGACCTATGCGGCCAAAGCTGCAGCTGTACAGGCGGAATCAAAGACTGGTCGAGCTGCTACCTCACCGTCTTCCTTGACAACCCCGATGGCCTCAACATCAAAGAAGGGCAAAGGGAAGGGAAAGAAGACGGTGGTCCCGGTGGCCCCGAGCACATCCAACCAAGGCCCTTCACAGGGGCACTCCGATGCTCCCAAACCCAGCGGAGGAGAGTGGGAGGAGGTCGGGGCTAAGAAGAAAGCCAAGAAGGCCAAAAACAAGGCAAAGAAGGCGGAGAAGAAAGCGGCAAAAGCGGCCAAAAAAGATGCCACCAGGCTCCGTGCCCCCCGATCCACCGCGGTCGTGTTGACACTGCTGCCTGGAGCGGAGGAGCGGGGCCTTAGCTACGCCGGCATCTTGGCGAAGGCCAAAGCCGAAATCTCGCTCCCCGATCTTGGCATAGCGGGCATCCGGTGCAAGCCTACTGCAACCGGTGCCCGTTTGCTGGAGATTTCCGGCGCGACTAGTGGTCCAAAGGCTGATGCACTTGCCGAAAAGCTGCGGGCGTCGCTTTCTGCGGAGGATGTTAAAGTGTCCAGGCCAACAAAATGTGCGGATCTGCGCATCTCTGGCCTGGACGATTCCGTCACGCCGGAGGAGGTCGCGGGCGCTGTCGCAAGAGCCGGAGAGTGCCAGCAAGACCAAGTCAAGGTGGGCACCATACGTGCGGGCTTCTCCGGCCTTGGGACAGTACTAGTGGGCTGTCCCGTTGTGGCAGCCCACAAGATCACAAAAGGCTGCAGATTGCTTGTGGGCTGGGTCTCGGCGCAAGTGAAACTCCTGACGCCCAAGCCCCTGAGGTGCTACCGGTGCATTGAGGAGGGGCACGTCGGAGCACGGTGCACCGCGGGGGTCGACCGCAGCCAGCTTTGCTTCCGCTGCGGTCAGCCCGGACACAAAGCCGCCTCTTGCAGTGCCCCGCCGCATTGCGTAGTTTGTGCGGCGGCGGGCAAGGCGGCGGAGCATCGGGCGGGCAGCAAGGCTTGCGCTGGGACCAAGCGCAAAAGGAAGCCTGCCAAACCTGGATTGGGAGCAATTGATTCCTCGCAGCCGACTCACCCACCGGCTGCGGGCAATAATGAGCCGCAAAAGGCTGTGGAGGAGACGATAGCCATGGAAACCCAGTAATGGCCCCACACCTTCGTCTCCTCCAAGCCAACATCAACCACTGCGCCAGAGCTCAGGACCTTTTGCTCCAGAGCATGGCGGAGTGGTTCGTCAATGTCGCCATCGTCGCCGAGCCCTATTTTGTCCCCCCCAGGAATGACTGGGTGAGCGACACTAGCGGCTCGGTGGCGCTACTCACGCACGTCGCCGCTGGGTCCCCGTCCCTCGAGACCGTCACCCGGGGACGGGGATATGTCGCGGCGATGTGCGATGAAATCATGGTCGTGGGGGTGTACTTCTCCCCCAACCAATCTCTCGCCGACTTCGAGGGCTCTGTAGCAGAGCTGGGCACTGTCGTCAGTCGCCGCCGTCCTCATCCCGTTCTCGTCGCGGGGGACTTCAACGCCAAGTCTACGGCTTGGGGTTCCCCGACGACGGATGCACGAGGGGAAGTGCTGGAGGAGTGGGCTGTGGAGTTAGGCCTACTTCTCCTAAACCGGGGCTCCGTGCAAACGTGCGTGCGCCAGCGGGGCGGGTCCATAGTGGACATTTCGTTCGCTAGCCCCGCTCTCGCGCGCCGTGTGCAGGAGTGGCGCGTATTGGAGGAGGTGGAGACGTTGTCGGATCACCGATACATTCGGTTCAACGTCTCCGCCCAGACCTCGAGCGGTCCGCTCCAAGCGGCCCCGGTTGGGGTGGGGGACGGCCCGCGTTGGGCACTAAAACGGCTGGACCGGGAGGCCCTTCTGGAGGCTTCAATCGTGCAGGCCTGGTTGGAGTCGCCCGACAGGCCTGTCGACATAGACGTGGAGGCAGAGTGGTTCCGGAAGGGCATGTCGCATATTTGCGATGCGGCGATGCCCCGTGTTCGGCCGATACCTGCCAGGCGCCAGGTGTACTGGTGGTCGCAAGAAATCGCGCAGTTGCGCATCGCCTGTGTGGCAGTGCGGCGCCGGTACACCAGGTACCGCAGAAGGACCTATCGCGACGAGGTCGAAGAGGCGGAACTGTACGAAGGGTACAGAGTGGCGAAGAAAGCCCTCAAGCTAGCCATCAAGCTGGCAAAGATCCAGGCTCGCGAGGAGCTGCTGGCGACTCTGGACCGTGATCCGTGGGGGCGCCCTTACCTCATGGTGAGGGGCAAATTACGCCCGTGGGCCCCCCCACTGTCCCGGAGTCTCCAGCCGCAGGTGCTTGAGGGCGTGGTGAGCGCTCTGTTCCCTTCCAGGGCGGAGCACACGCCACCGCCCATGGTTCCGCCTCACATGGTGCCTAACGCGGAAGTCGACGACGACGAAGTGCCCGAAGTGACCCGGGTAGAGCTGAGAGTGGCGGTGGATAGGCTTCAGGCCAAAAACACCGCCCCAGGGCCCGACGGCATTCCAGGCCGTGCATGGGTCCTGGCCTTAAGGGCTCTCGGGCCCCGATTAGCGGGACTCTTTAGCGCATGTTTGGAGCGGGGCCAGTTTCCACGCCGGTGGAAGACGGGGAAGCTGGTCCTGCTGAAGAAGGAGGGGCGCCCTGCGGACAGTCCGTCCGCCTACCGGCCCATCGTGTTGCTGGACGAGGTGTGTAAGCTCTTCGAGCGAATTATCGCGGACCGCCTCGTCCAGCATCTGAGTGGGGAGGGGCCGGATCTGGCAGACAACCAGTTCGGTTTCCGCCGGGGGCGCTCCACGGTGGATGCCATAATGCGCGTAAGGGTCCTGGCGGAGGAAGCAGTTGCCCGGGGCGAGGTCGTCTTGGCGGTGTCTCTGGACATCGCCAATGCCTTCAACACCATGCCCTGGAGTTGCATTGGGGAGGCACTCCTCTATCATGGGGTGCCGAACTACCTCCGTCGCATCATCGGGGCCTACTTGACGGACAGAGCCGTCATATACCCGGGTCGAGAAGGATGGGGTCGGCGAGAGGTGTCGTGCGGTGTTCCACAGGGATCGGTACTGGGGCCGCTCCTGTGGAACATCGGGTACGACTGGGTGCTGCGCGGTGCGCTTCTCCACGGCGTCGGCGTCATTTGTTACGCCGACGACACGCTAGTGACAGCGCGTGGGAAGACGCACCGGCAGGCGACCATATTGGCGACAGCTGGGGTCGCGCAAGTCGTAGGTAGGATCCGGCGGTTGGGTCTCGAGGTGGCCCTGCACAAATCTGAGGCCCTTTGTTTCCACGGGCCTCGGAAGGGGCCGCCTCCGGGATCCAACATCGTGGTGGGAGGGGTCTCCATCGGTGTCGAGTCGACGATGAAGTACTTGGGACTCGTCCTCGACAGCCGGTGGGACTTCGGGCCGCACTTCAAGCGGCTGGCCCCCAGATTGATGGGCGCCGCGGCCGCACTGTCGCGGCTGCTGCCCAATTTGGGGGGGCCAAATACCTCCTGCCGGAGGCTCTACGTGGGGATCGTACGGTCCATGGCGCTCTATGGGGCGCCAGTATGGGCGAACAACCTGACGGCCCGCAATATCGCAGTGCTGCGGAGACCGCAGCGGGCGATGGCCGTCAGGGTTGTAAGGGGATACCGTACGATCTCCTTCGAGGCGGCGAGTCTCTTAGCCGGATCACCGCCCTGGGATCTCGACGCAGGCCTCCTTGCGTCACTATATCAGTGGCGCAAGGACGCATTGGAGCGGGGCGAGCGTCTGGTGCCTCGGCAGGCTGAGGCACACAGGACCGAGCTCCGCCAGATCCTGGTGGCGGATTGGGAGCAACGACTTGCGCGACCCAGCGCAGGGCACGCCGCAATAGCGGCGGTAAGACCCGTCATGAAGGAGTGGCTGGAGAGAAGGCATGGCGCCCTCAGCTTCCGGCTCACACAGGTGCTTTCCGGACATGGGTGCTTCGGAAAGTACCTGTGCCGCATAGGTCGGGAGCCGGCGCCCGGTTGCCATCACTGCGACTGCCGCGAAGACACGGCGCAGCACACCTTGGAGGTGTGCCCAGCTTGGGCAGAGCAGCGTCGTGTCCTGCGTGCGGCGGTCAACGCTGCGGGTGACCTCTCGCTGCCGGCCGTGGTTCTATCCATGGTCGGCGGTGAGAGCGCTTGGAACGCCGTCGCCTCCTTCTGCGAGGAGGTGATGGATGCCAAGGAGGCGGCGGAAAGGGAGAGGGAGGCACTATCCCCTCTCTCCACCCGCAGCAGACGCACCGGGCGCCGTAGGGCGGCCAATGACCTCCGGCCACCGTAGGGTGCGGCCTGCGGGCGGCGAACTAGGGGGTTCGTCGCCCGACCAGATGCAGGCCCTGTGAAGGTTGCGCGCCGTGTTCCGCGCGCGCCTTGGGAGTGCGGCCGTAGGGTGACGGCCGCATAGGGTGACGGGGCCCGCCTTAGTTGGCGGGCCAAGACCTGCTGGGGGGTGCGGAAGAATGTGCGAGTATCTCTCGGCCCCCCCCGGCTTAAGGTAGATGGAGGAACACCGTGTGGGGTTTAGTCAGTAAAAGTCTGACAGACCCCCCCGCCCCCCCTAGGGCGGGGGACATCCTATGAGGATTCCCCACACGTACAAAAAAAAAAAAAAAAAAAAAAAAAAAAAAAAAAAAAAAAAAAAAAAGGTTAGGTTAGGTTAGGTTAGGTTAGGTTAGGTTAGGTTAGGTTAGGTTAGGTTAGGTTAGGTTAGGTTAGGTTAGGTTAGGTTAGGTTAGGTTAGGTTAGGTTAGGTTAGGTTAGGTTAGGTTAGGTTAGGTTAGGTTAGGTTAGGTTAGGTTAGGTTAGGTTAGGTTAGGTTAGGTTAGGTTAGGTTAGGTTAGGTTAGGTTAGGTTAGGTTAGGTTAGGTTAGGTTAGGTTAGGTTAGGTTAGGTTAGGTTAGGTTAGGTTAGGTTAGGTTAGGTTAGGTTAGGTTAGGTTAGGTTAGGTTAGGTTAGGTTAGGTTAGGTTAGGTTAGGTTAGGTTAGGTTAGGTTAGGTTAGGTTAGGTTAGGTTAGGTTAGGTTAGGTTAGGTTAGGTTAGGTTAGGTTAGGTTAGGTTAGGTTAGGTTAGGTTAGGTTAGGTTAGGTTAGGTTAGGTTAGGTTAGGTTAGGTTAGGTTAGGTTAGGTTAGGTTAGGTTAGGTTAGGTTAGGTTAGGTTAGGTTAGGTTAGGTTAGGTTAGGTTAGGTTAGGTTAGGTTAGGTTAGGTTAGGTTAGGTTAGGTTAGGTTAGGTTAGGTTAGGTTAGGTTAGGTTAGGTTAGGTTAGGTTAGGTTAGGTTAGGTTAGGTTAGGTTAGGTTAGGTTAGGTTAGGTTAGGTTAGGTTAGGTTAGGTTAGGTTAGGTTAGGTTAGGTTAGGTTAGGTTAGGTTAGGTTAGGTTAGGTTAGGTTAGGTTAGGTTAGGTTAGGTTAGGTTAGGTTAGGTTAGGTTAGGTTAGGTTAGGTTAGGTTAGGTTAGGTTAGGTTAGGTTAGGTTAGGTTAGGTTAGGTTAGGTTAGGTTAGGTTAGGTTAGGTTAGGTTAGGTTAGGTTAGGTTAGGTTAGGTTAGGTTAGGTTAGGTTAGGTTAGGTTAGGTTAGGTTAGGTTAGGTTAGGTTAGGTTAGGTTAGGTTAGGTTAGGTTAGGTTAGGTTAGGTTAGGTTAGGTTAGGTTAGGTTAGGTTAGGTTAGGTTAGGTTAGGTTAGGTTAGGTTAGGTTAGGTTAGGTTAGGTTAGGTTAGGTTAGGTTAGGTTAGGTTAGGTTAGGTTAGGTTAGGTTAGGTTAGGTTAGGTTAGGTTAGGTTAGGTTAGGTTAGGTTAGGTTAGGTTAGGTTAGGTTAGGTTAGGTTAGGTTAGGTTAGGTTAGGTTAGGTTAGGTTAGGTTTTTTTTTTTTTTTTTTTTTTTTATGGCGCCTACCTCTCCGCGCAAGGCGAAGTCTGCGAGCTAAGTGTCCTCGGACATAATCCGAGTCATTGGTTACTTTTGTTCATTTTTGTTCTGTTAATTTTTTATTATATTACATTCTTATTTCTATTATATAATTTGGCATTTCTACTTTACAATTAAAATATTCAAGTTAATTATTGTTATCATTAAAATTACATTTACATTTTACAATTTAATTATTAACATTTATTATTATTATCATTTGAATTACATTTACTTTTACATTAAAACTATTAAAATTTATTATTATTATCATTTATTACATTTGCATTTTACATTTTACTTACATTTATGTCTTACATTTTAATGCTCTTAATTCTATAAAACCTCTTTTGTCTATTCAGTTTCGGACATTTTCGACTGACTTAGTTATGCTACTGTTATATATTAAAGTGAATATAAATACTAAGCATAAGTGTTGTCTACTTATTCCTACTGATTACTTTGCTAGCTAATTTTATGCAAAACTGTATAAATTTCTCCCTGGTTCCCTTATTTGCAATTAATGAGTTGATGTTCCCCTTTGTTACTTGTACTCCTACCTCTTGTTCAAATTCGTATCTGTCATATCCATAGGCGGTGCAGTCTGTTATGATATGAATGACGGTTTCCAATTCGTCCGGGTCACATATGCACGATGGGCTTCCCTTACACTTAAACCTGTGTAAGTATTCAGAAAACCCACCGTGCCCTGTCAGTATTTGGGTAAGGACTCCTGTCGGTTTGAGGGCTCTCGTCAGTCCATACGCCTGGATTGCGTCAGGGAGGAACACTTTTGTTACGCCTGCTGTGTCTTCAGACTTATATCTCCTATTCCATTCGTCAAGCGTGTCCTTACGGATCTGCCGCTTGACGAATGAAATAGGGCATTTGTCATATTCTGGCCTCGTTTTTAATTCCAGCGCAGCTGCCTTTGCCAGCTGGTCTGCTCTCTCATTGCCCTCCAGTCCTGAATGTGCCTTGACCCAAAAAAGTTCAACATTTTTACCCCGATCTTTGCACTGTCGCAGGTTTTCCCTTATTTCGACTGAGAGGGGATGGAGAGAGCAGTGGTTTGCGACTGTTTCTAACGCTGATCTAGAGTCGCTATATATCCCAAAGCTGGTTTGTGGGCTGCGTACTATCTCCCGCGTGGCTTTGCATATAGCCAACAGTTCAGCCTGGTATACAGTACAATGGGACGACAGCTTAAATTTTTGGCTTTTGGTCTCAACATCACCGCTCCAATGAGACAGTGATGCTCCGACCTTGCCTTCAATTTTGCTGCCGTCCGTGTATATCCGCACCGCTTGAGTGCGGTAATTATTACTCTGCTGTTGGTCTACCAGGCATACAAACTGCGGGCTTATATGTTCGGCCGGATGAGGGGTTTCGCCAAACGCTGTGCGCCGCTCGATCTCCCTGTCTCCTAGCTCCGGCCGGGTTACCCCCCTTCTTGCCTCATACAGGGCGGCTGCCTCTCTTATTCGGAGGTCAAGGGGAAGCAACCCAGCGAGAGCCAGTGCCGAGTTTAAGGAGACCGTACGGTAGGATTTGCACAATTTCTGTGCAAATCCCCTTTGCACAGCGTTTAGCTGTTTCCGCATGCCCAACTTTGCGGCTGCTGGTGCCCACGCGCTGGCCGCATACAAGATGATCGGTTCGACCACTGCCGTGTAAATGGTCCGTATTACCTCCGGATGGAGTCCCCAACTGATCCTGGCTGCCCTCGACAGCTGCTTGTATACGTTTAATCCCTTTTTACATACATTAGTTGCATGGGTATTAAACGTAAGCTTACTGTCGATAGTCAGTCCCAGGATCTTAATTTCCTGCGACATTCCAATGGCGACCCCGCCCATGCTCAACAGTGGGGTATCGTGCTTAAGCTTCCGCGTAATGACCATCGCATTCGTCTTGTGCGGTGCGAATTTTAGCTTATTGCTGATCCCCCACTGGTGAACATACTCGAGGGCACCATTGGCACGCCGCTGGACCTCCATCGCGGAGTCGCCGTCGAATACTAAGACCACGTCGTCTGCGAATGCTTGGCAGTGGTCTCCCCTTTGTACCAGGCCTTTTAGTAGAGGGTCAAGTAGAATATTCCAAAAAATTGGGCCCCCTATCGATCCCTGGACGCATCCTTTATTGGTCTTTCTGGTGACCTCCTCCCCCGCGTATCTTACCCTGACCCTCCTATTTTCCAGGTAGCTGTCCACCACTCTTCTCACATTTACCGGGCACTCAGCTTCGGCCAGTCTGGTTTTTATAGCCGGCCACCATGCACTATCAAAGGCTCCCTCTATGTCCAGTGAAATCATAACCATTAACTTTTTGTCTCTTAGTTTAGAGCGTATGAGTTCTAACAAGTCATAGAGGGAGTCTTCGGTGCTTTTTTGTGGCATAAACCCATACTGGCGTGTGCTGAGTCCCGGCATAACGTGCCATTTGACTCTGCTTATCAGCATTTTCTCCAAGACCTTTCCCATCACCGGCAACAATCCTATTGGCCTATATGATTTAGGAGCTGTGTAGTCCTCCTTTCCGGGTTTCCTCAGGATCACTACGGTGGCTTCCTTCCAGATCCCCGGAAAGTAACCCAGCTCTAGGCATTTGTTTGCGAGTGATAGGAAAAGTCCCGGATCGTGCATTGTCGATTGCTGGCAGATGTCGGCTGTAAGGCCGTCTGCCCCGGGAGCTTTTTTCGGATTGAAGCTACATACGGCGGATTGCAGTTCTTCCAGGGTAAACGGTGGGTCAAGTTTTTCATCTTGACACCACTCGTTTACCCTTTCCGCTATCATCCTAACTCGACCGTGCTCTTCATTATCCTCTTCCTGTCTGTCCTCGGGGTAGAATGTTTCCGCCAGCAATCTAGCAGAGTCAAAGTGGTTTAGAGCCACGCCGTCCTTGGTCAAGGGCAGATCCTCCTGTCTCTTCATAGTCCTTCCTATTACTCTGTATATCCCTTCCCATAGGCCCTCTCTGTCCTGTCTCGAACAGAAGCTCTTCCAGCTTTCTGTTTGAGCCAACTTTTCTGCTTTCTCATATTCTTCTTTCTTTTGCAGGTAATCTTCGACTACTTTCACCCTCCGGATCGGCGCTGCACAGCGAATCCTGCGCTTCCTAGTGGCGACTGCTTTCTTCAGCGTATCAAGCTCTTCAGACCACCAAGGTATTTTGACTTTATTGTTAGGCTTTAGTTTCGGTATGCTAGAATTGCATGCTTCTATTATATTATTGATATATGATTTTACTTTAATTTCCAAATCGGTTTTACTACTAATTTTGTCAATTTCAATTTTACTTATATTGTTATCCTGTAGCAACTGGTTCAATTTCTCACGAAATTGTCCCCAGTTTGCTTTTTTACTATTGAAAATTCTGGTTGTTCTGCTAATATTAATTCCCTTTTCTCTTTGTAGTCTAATTTTGAAAATGATGGTGTTGTGGTCTGAGCTCGTCACGCCTTCGTCCACTCTCCAGTCTTCCACCAGGTCGAGCAGGCCCACCGTGCACGCCGTGATGTCCACAAAGCTGGTGTACAGTGAGGTACCCCTCACTGTGTGGAACGTCGGGGTGTCGCCCGTGTTGAGCACCTGCATCTCCATCTCCTCTAGGGCACCGGCCATTTCAATCCCTCTTGTGTCAATTTTGCTACTCCCCCACCATGTGTTTTTCGCGTTTGCGTCCCCGCCCAGAAGGATCTTTTGGCCGAAACTCCGACCTATCTTTGTTAGTTGCTCCAGGTATGGCTCTATCGGTGCTGGTTTCGGTTCCAGGTAGAATGAGACCACCACGGCTTCCCAGGCCTTGGTCCGCATCTTTACAACTGTTATGTTGGGCGTCGTAACATCCGGACACTGGGTGACGTCGATGTCACCATCGAAGACTGCGATTGCAGCCTTGATGTCGCCATCACCTACGCCGGTGTGTTGGTATACTCTTGCACCGTGGTAGTCTTTCATTCTACCTAGATTGCCGATATACGGCTCCTGGAGCAACACAAAAGCCAATCCCCGTTTTTGGGCCTCCATCATTATTTCGTTTGTGGCCAAAGCCTTCCTCTGCAGGTTCGCTTGTGCCACGAGGTATGGCCCTTTTCTTGAGACGGAGTTTACCACCGGGACCACCTTAGCAATATGCCGTTTTGGCCCTCGCTAGGGCGTCCCACTTTCTCCTTATCGGGCACTCTGGGCTGAAGGCGCTGTGGTCCGTCCTCTCCATCTTCGACCGCATGCAATTACAACAGGAGGGGGTGGCGCCCTCCATCCAGTTCGTACACTGAGCCTTCATGTGGGGGCCTCCGCAGTGACTGCATTTTTCTGCGGTTTCCACGCAAAAACGTCTTGCATGCCCGTAGCCGAGGCAGAGCGAACACTGGACCAGCGGGGACTGGTCTTCCACCTTCACCCGCTGGAGGTCAATGCGCACTGCCCCTTCCGCGAGCATCCGCTGCCAGATCACTGGAGAGACCCTGACCACTATGTGGCTCATGTGTGGGTTCCTGGTCCGCCTCTTATATAATATCTCCATCCTATTTTCCTTTTGGTCGAGCCCACTGAATATATCCGTGTTTTGTTTCCGTAAGGCTTTCAGTACTTCCTCATCGTTGTTTAGGTGCAGGACGTCCCTTAGGGATATCAGGGGATCTTTATTCTGGATATCCTCGACCCTGAGCTCTGGTGCTCTGCTCAGTCGGTCCTTTATCGCCTTCCTATCCTCCTCCGTCCTGCATCCCATGATGATTTTCCTATCCTTAGCCTTACGGACTCTCTCCACGGATATACCCCCTTCAGTCGCGTTGACGGCTTTCCTTATCCTGCTCAGGACCTCCTCCCCGGTCTCTGTCTCGTCCTTCGCAGTCACGACCACCGAGTGCAGGGCAGTCCGCTCTGGAATCTGCCTCCGGGGGGTCGCCGCCGCCACGCTGGCATAGGTCATTTTTGTTGCTGTCAGGGTCTGTTTTAGGCTCTCCATTTTTTCGCAACTTTCCTTTAGGAGTTCTGTATTTTTTGCCAGCATTTCCTTCCATTCCCTGGTAAGGTCTGCACACTCACTCGTTTTTTCCGCTGGCTTCGGCTCTGCCGGTTTCGGCTCAGCCGGCTGCACCGTAACACCAGGACCTTTGGCTGCAATTGCCTCCTTAACTAGCTGGTAGAGGCGGTCAGACGACTCAAGGACTGCTGTCTTGATCTCGTTTTTTGTGTTTCTTGAGCTGTTCATGTTTTGTTTGATCTTGATGAGGCACGATCTTGCCTCCAGTGCTAAGGTTGAGGCCTTCGCACTGGTAGGCTTCGGTGGGCTCACCGTTAGCTCAATCGACAGTCTCTTCGCAGCCGGGTTTTTCTTAGTGAGGTCTGAGGTTAAGGCATTCTGCGAGGGCGTCGGGCTGGGTTGGTTCGGTTCCGGTTTCCCGCTTTCCTGTTCCCCAATGGTCCGCTCGACGTTGGTCGCAGGAGCCCCTGCCTCATCCAGGGTAACTGTCTTGTTCATCTCCCTGTTGTTTCCCTGTTTAACCGGTGTTCGGTGCATGGCACAGTTTTGTCGGGGACCTCTCACTATGTGCGGAGTGCTTGTTTAGCGTTGTAAATGACGCTTAAGTAAAAATAAAATAAAATAAAGGGTGTAAAGAAGAAAAAGTAGAAGAAAAACAACTCCGCACTATGCGGTAAGTGGTCGTCGTAGTCCTCAATAAAGGTACTGTGTGACAATAATCAATATTTTAGGTTTTAGGTTTTACTTTTTAGGTCCAGATTTGTTTTAATTTTCAGGAGAAATTTACTTTTTTAATTCTTAGTTTTAATTTTTATTTTTTGTTTCAGGTCGCAGTCAGGGCGCACGCAGAGGCAGTTCGCGCAAGTCAAATTTAATCAATAAATTAATGAAGAAAATTTTTAAGAAAACAAAAATATTAGTTTTCGTCAAAAAAGGCGGGATGTATAGTCCCTTCCTATGGTCTAGTCCTCCCGTATAGGGTTGTCAATATGTGACACTCAATTTATTACAATAAAACAAATAAAAATTTTTTTCGTCACCTCAGTTCAGGTTTACCACCCTAGCCACTACAGGGAGGGTGGGCGGGGTCGTTTAAAACAATATTATTTAATTCCAGGTGTTTCCCGGACGCTATCCCGACGTTCGAGGTGTCAGGGGATGCGGCTCGACGCGGCCTATCCAGGGGTATGAAAATCTAGGTAAGTACTGTGAAAATTTGGAAAATTTTTAAGGAAAAACTGTTTTTTGTAGTAAAAATTCCACCCTGAATCTACGTTAGAAACTTTTTACAGCCCTTACGGGTCCCGAAACGTGCACCCGGACGAAGCCCTGACAGGTACGCAACGTTTGTGCTATAAGGGATCCCGAGGGAAGCGACTATTGTTCTACAATTAAATATATAAGCAAAAAATTTTGAAGAAAATATTTACGTAAAGTGTTTGAAAATCGACTTTTTTATTTTTGCACCCTGGATGACGGGGATGCTTCTAGGGGTTGGTGGGAGCCTAGAAACGATCAAAAACGCCGAAAACCGCGTGTAAAAAGGACTCCTAGTCGTCAAGTTATCTACGGGGTTAGGTTAGGTTAGGTTAGGTTAGGTTAGGTTAGGTTAGGTTAGGTTTTTTTTTTTTTTTTTTTTTTTTTTTTTTTTTTTTTTTTTTTTTTTTTTTTTTTATTCTACTTCCTCTGACAGAATCAGAGCCTATTTTATCTAGTTCTACTCTTACATTCCAGTTCTATCAATTATTCCTCTCGCACTTTTATTCCGCATACTTTATCTTTCTTTCACTCTATCTCTATCACGCAATTTACCGGTGGGATTCCGGTCTTATCCTTCTATCTATTCTAACTACATATTAATATTATCTTGTTATGGGTATCGGGTTAACAACATACACAGTTCCTTTATTATATTAGGGTACAGCCATATTCGATACATTATCTTCTTAACTATCTAATTTACAATTTATTACTTATCTTTATCTTATAATACGCTTATTACTACTATTACAATCTATTTAGCTAATTTATTTAAACTTCGGGGTTTACAATGCCCACAATTTTTCTTGGGTTTCTATTAGCCCAGTATAGTTTTATTCTTATACACAGTGTTCTTACACAATTGGTTCTAAACTAATACTAATTGTACTTAAACTAAGCCTATTCTTACTTTTAATGTATTATACTTAATAAATTTCCGTGTATGATGTACGATATATTTCATAATATACGGTCATCATACTTTTATTGCTTATTTCTCCTTACGACTGTTTCTATTAGTTTTAAGCTATAGTCCATAAATTTTTCCCTTCTTTTGTCTATCATAATACATTTTATACTTTCAATTGTGATTTCCGTGTCCAAAATATGTTTAATTTTGTATCTTTCGTTTACAAACACTGGGCATTCCATGATAATGTGGGGGACAGTTTCTTTCACATCCGGGTCACAAGTGCAAGCGGGACTCTCTTTGCGCTTAAAGCGGCATAAGTAATCGGAGAATCCCCCATGGCCGGTTAAGAGTTGAGTGCTGAAATATGTTGGCGTAAACTTGCGGATCACTTTGTATGCATCGATCACGTTCGGGAAGAAAAGCTTCGTAATTCCAGCTGCTTCTCCCGACCTGTATCTCACGTCCCACTCGCGAATCGTCTCCATTCGGAGTTGTCGCTTCGCGAATGAGACGGGAACCAAGTCGTATACTGGTTTCCTTTTGCTTGATGCTACTGCGGCTTCTTTGGCAAGCTGATCGGCTCTTTCGTTCCCCTCCAATCCTGCGTGTGCCTTTATCCAGAACAGAGACACCACTTTGTTCTGTCGAGATAATGTTGCTAGGTTCTCGCGGGTTTCCACAGCTAATGGATGGAGGGAGCCGAGGTTGGTTACCGTTTGTAAGGCTGCCATAGAGTCGCTGTATATACCGAACGTGATCGCGCTGTGCTTCTTTATTCGCCTCGTGGCTTCGCGAATAGCTAGTAATTCTGCTTGGTAGACTGTGCAGTATGACGGCAAGCAAAGCTTGAGGGTCCACGCTTCCGCTTCGTCTTCCCACGCCGTCAACGCGGCGCCGACCCTACCCCCAATCTTGCTGCCGTCTGTGAAGATTTTTACTGCACAGCTACTGTTCGCGTCCACGTCGTTCTGGTCTCTGAGACATATCAGTCTGAGGTCTGAGACCGCAGCAGGGTGTGGCGCTTCTATTGCTGGCATTAAACGCTCGATCTCTCTGTCCCCCAGTCCTGGCAGAGGCGCCCCCTTCCTGATCCTGTATAGCGAGGCTACCTCACGTACACGAAGATCAAGCGGGAGCACTCCCGCCAAGACCAGTGCTGAGTTCAGAGAGACCGTGCGATAAGCCTTGCACATTTTTTGTGCGAAGCCCCTCTGCACAGTTCCCAGCTGTTTCTGCACTCCTAGTTTTTCAGCAGCTGGTGCCCAGATGCTTGCCGCATATAAAATGATGGGTTCGATGGTTGCAATATAAATTGTTCTTATCACTTCGGGATGAAGGCCCCAGCTCGCCTTTGCCGCTCTTGCGAGCTGCTTATAAATGTTTATGGCTTTCCTACAAACACTAGCCACGTGTGCATTAAAGGTGAGCTTCTCGTCGATTATCACGCCCAACATCTTAATTTGCTTGGACATGCCAATGTCCACCCCACCCATGTTCAGGTGTGGAGTATCGAACTTCAGCTTGCGCGTTATTACCATCGCATTGGTCTTGTGAGGCGCGAATTTGAGCTTGTTTTCGACGCCCCACACCCGAACAAGCTCGAGGGCGGCATTGGCATGTCTTTGCACTGTTTGTGCGGTCTGTCCGTCAAACACCATCACGACGTCATCAGCAAAAGCTTGTACGTAATGTCCTGCGGATTGGAGCGTGTTTAGCAGGGGATCCAGTAGAACGTTCCATAGGATAGGCCCACCTATGGATCCTTGGACACATCCCTTATTGGTCGCCTTTGTAAACGTTTCCCCGTTGTACCTCACCGTAACTCTTCTTTGGTCGAGGTAACTGTCGAACACTTTCCTAATATTAAGAGGACAGTTCAATTTTGCCAGTTGGACCCTAATCGCTGGCCACCAAGCGCTGTCGAAGGCGCCCTCTATATCCAACGACACGACGGTTATAATTCTCTTCTCGTCAAGTTTGGTCTTAATGTGTTGCATTAATTTATAGAGGGCGTCTTCGCAGCTTTTTTGGGGCATGAATCCGAACTGGTTGGGGTTTAACCTCGGTAGTAGGTGGAATTTGAGTCTGGCGACCAACATCTTTTCATACACCTTACCCATTACCGGTAGCAGCCCTATGGGGCGGTATGACTTGGGCGTAGTGTATGACTCTTTTCCTGGTTTCCTCAGCACAATTACCGTCGCTTCCTTCCAGATGGCTGGGAAATAATGGAGCTTGAGGCATGTGTTGAGTACTTCCAGGAAAAGCTTGGGGTCACTCTTTATGGCGTGGGCGCATATGTCAGCGGTGAAGCCATCTGCACCAGGCGCCTTCTTCGGATTCAACGACTCCAAAGCGGCGAGCATCTCTGTTGCTGTAAACGGGGGATCGTTTTGTCCCTCGGGCTGCTGAAGATTTACTACTGTCGCTTGGTCTCTTATCTCCTGGTGCGTCAAGCTATCGTTCTCCCTTTGGTCTTCTGGGTAGAACGTCTTCGCCAGCAACTCCACCGAGCCCTTCGCATCTAGAGTGTTACCGCCGTCCTTCAGGGGTATGTCCTCTTCCCTTTTTGCCGTTCTCCCTATAACCCGGTAAATCCCTTCCCACAGGCCCTCCCTGTCCTGTTTGTTGCAGAATTCCTTCCAACTGCCGATGTAGGCCTCCATAGCTCTGGCTTCATATTTCTCTTTGGCGATTTTGTAAGCATTCACCACACCTTGTTTCCGTATTGGTGCGGCGTTCCTGATTCTGCGTTTCCTGGTGGTGACTTCTTGCTTCATCTTCGCGAGCTCCTCTGACCACCATGGTAGGGTAAGTGTTTCAGCGTTCTTTTTTGCAGGTATCGAGATACTACTAGCTTCAGTGATGGCTTTATTGTATTTTACTATGTATAACTCTAGCTCTTCAACTGTGTTAACTATATTGATTGTACTAATTCCTAAATTATATTCTTCGATGAGTTGTTTAAATTTATTGTGAAACATTTCCCAGTTTGCTTTTTTAGTGTTGTAAATTCTAGTTGTTCTTTTAACACTTACCCCCTCCGATTTTTTAAGTTTGATATTAAAACTAATACCATTGTGGTCAGCGCTCGTGAGATTAGCGACTACTGTCCAGTCCTCCACCAGGTCCAGCATATCAGTAGTGCAGGCCGTCACGTCAACGTAACTAGTGTAGTGCCTACCGCCACGAACAGTGTCAAAAGTTGGAGTGTCGCCTTTGTTAAGGACATGGAGGTCCAGCTCATGAAGCGTACCAGCCACATCGTCACCCCTATGATCAATTTCGGGGCTCCCCCACCAGGTGCTCTTTGCATTTGTGTCGCCTCCAACGATGAGTCTTCTTGTTATGGTCGTTGCAATTGTTTTAATGTGGCCCAGGTACGGATCTATGGGCTGATCCGGTTCAAAATAATATGAGACAAGTGTTAGTTCCCAATTTTTGGTGCTTACGGTCACCACTACTATGTTATTAGTAGTAAGCTCCAGGTGTTGAGCAACATCCAGTTTGGGGTCAAATACTGCGATGGCCGCTTTGACCGTTCCCCCCCCGATATTCTGGAATATCCTAACACCCCGGTAGGTCTTCATATTATTTGTCCCGCCCACATATGGCTCCTGGACCAACGCCACTGCAACTTTACGTTTGACTGCTTCGACCATTAACTCATCTGTGGCTAATCTCTTACGCTGGAGGTTGCATTGGAGCACCCGGTATGGGTGTTTGTCATCCTGGGCGCCCTTAGCAATACGCTATTGACATCCTAGCTATGGCATCGCGTTTTTTGCGTATTGGGCATTCTTGGCTGAAGGCGTTATGGTCTCCATGATCGAGCTTGGCCACTGCGCAGTTCCTGCACGATGGTTGACCTCCCGCAAGCCACTCGGGGCACTGCGCCCTAAGGTGCGGCCCCCCGCAGTGGCTGCAGAGGTCCACTGAATCCGTACAGTACTTCTTGCTGTGGCCATAACCTAGGCACCTCGAACACTGTACCAGCGGAGACTGGTCCAGCACCCGGATGCGCTGCAGGTCAATGTATACAGCTCCAGCATCGATCGCCCTCCTCCATATGACAGGTGACACACTTAAGATAATGTGGCTGGTGTGGGGATTTCTTGCCTTCCTTTTGTACTTTATTTCAAGCCTATTGTCTCCCTCCCTTAAATCCTGGAAAATGCCCCGGTTCTGATTTCGGAAGGCCTTTAGAACATCCTCGTCCGTGTTGACTGCCAATACGTCAGCCAACTTCAGAAGTGGATCTCTGTTCTTCACCTCTTCTACGACTAGGCACTTTCCGGAGCTCTCCAGTCTCTGCTTCACCTTCTGCCTGTCTTCAGCTGTGTTGCAACTCATTATTACTTTCCTATCTTTGCCTTTCCGTGTCCTTTCCACCCTGATCCACCCCTCCTTAGCGTTCACTGCCTCTCTGATCTTGGTAAGTACTTGGTCTCCGGTGTCATCCGCGTCCTGGGACGTGACCACTACTGAGTGCAGTTCGCTCTGCAGGGGCGAATACAGGGCGGATCGGGCCACGGTGGCTTCTGCGTAACTTTTCCTACTCGTGAGTTGATGCTGTTGCTCTAACTTTTCTTTCAGCTCGTCCATTTTTCTGCCGTTTTCTATGAGTAGCTGGCTCTGCTCTTCTAATTTTTCGAATATGCGATTGTCCCTCTCCTCAGTCTCTTTCTGAGGGGTCTTGTCGAGTACCGTCTGAGAGTTATTCGTGTTTTCGACTGCAGGTGCCTCTCCAGTCCTTTTCAGTTTTTTAATCTCCGCGTCAGCTTCTTTTATTATTTGGTGTAGTTTATCTACCGCCTCTAAAACGTTAGCTTTAATGTCGGCTTTAAGGTTCCGCGAGTTGTTTAAATTCGTTTTAGCTTTGACCACATTTGCCTTAGCTTCAGCCAGGCGCGTCAAAAGAACCTGCCTAGGAATGACCTGCGTCTCTATTTTACTAGTGGCTGGAGTCAGGTTGAGTGGTTCCGACCCCGCAGCCTCCAGTTTTTCAATGCTCTGCCTGACATTTGACGAAAGCGTTTGCGTCTTTGGCGGGGAATTTTGTTTTTCGATACAGCGTCCTGCGCTGGAAGAAATTGTCTGGGTTTTCGGCGGAGATCTTTGTTTCTCCTTCTCTCCAACGGGTTTTGCTGGCGTTCGGGTAAACATTGTCAGGGAATGCGTCAGTAAAATTTAAAATGATTCAGCACAATAGTGCGTGTAAACGTCAGTTATGTGCTGCACGCAGTGTAAAGATGCGTGCAGACTAGTTAAAATAAATATATAGCACAAGAAGATAAAACAAGAAATTCAGAAAAACTGAGAGTAAGCGTTGGTCAACCAGTCGTAAGGAGAATACTATCAGGCTCAATAAAACCTTCGTACTACACTTACTAACAATAATAGCAAAAACAAAGTAATTTACTTTTGACTCTATGTAGAGTCGGTCTGTGGGTATAACCAGTGGAGACTCAACGAGTCCGTTAACCACAGTCACAGTAACCCAGCCTCGCAAGAAAAACCGTTCCAGGGCCCTCAGTTCACGATTTATAATCGAAAAACTTTCGTGCTCTATATAGAGCCAATTTAATGGTCTCAACAGATAGGTCCCTCCGAGCCCTTTACAACGATACCAAGCACGGTCTCGTAGCTCTAAGGTTTCGGGCGGTACAGCCTTCCGAAATTTCCGGATATGTTAGCTGAAAAACCCGGGTATTGGCTGTATCTCTCGAACGCCTCGGCCGAAAATACCCGTGTTTGGGATTAAATTGAAGTGCTCGATGAGACCTATCCGTTGCGCGTGTTTTCAGCACTGAAAAAATTGTTTGCCCTGAAAACTCCTGAAACAGGTTCTATCGCGCAGCCGAAGTCCAGCCAGTGTCGGCAAAGAAAACCCCAGTCTTCTACGACCCACCGTTCCGGAGATAAAGATGTTTGAAAATATCCAAGATGGCCGCCGTTAATGTCAAAGTCACTTTTTGAGCTGCGATATCTCCGGTCGTATGGGTCGTAGAAGGCCCGAGTTTGGGTTTGTTAGCATCAGCCTAACTAGTCCTATTCGCTGAAGCTATTTTCCTGAAACTGAAAATTTTCAGCTCAGATTCTCCTGAAACCAGGGGGAGGGGATAGGTGATAAGCCCCTGATTGGTAATCTGCAAACAGAATCGCTTTATCTCCACTGGTTCCGGAGCTAGAGCCGAAACAAAATTGCCAAGATGGCCGCCGAACTGTCAAAAGACAACTTCACTTGCTGTTTTCTCGGCAACCAATGGCCGTATCGAACCGGGGTTTTGGATACACAAGTCGGCCCCACCTCCTCTATCCAACAAGGCAGTTTTCAGGCCTGAAAAAATTTTTGGCCTGAAAATGCCTGAAAGCTATTTTATAATTTTCTACAAGAAAATCTCCGTCTAACTCCAAAAACCGCAGCCCCGTACGCCAAACGGTTTGGGCGCTATTAATTTTTGAAAAAGTACCCGGGTCCTTTTAAAATGGCCGACTTTTTCAATTTCCGGCGTTTTTGAAGGTATCCGGGCCGAGTTTTGGCTCAATTGAGTCCAAATAAGCTAAATAAACAAGATTACACCATAAAAAAGTAATTTTTACCTATTTTTAGAGAATTATTAGCAAAAAACATATAAAATTCAATAACTTAAAAACTATTTGACCAAAAATTTTGAAAAAAATATTAAAATAAACTATAAATATGCTACTACAAGACTACATTAACAAAATATTTTCCAGACTGAATTTCAGTACTGAATTTCAAGATTTAAAATTTTTTCAGTAATTTAATTACTGCTCTAAGATGGGTTATCCAAAAAATCTAAAACTATAAACTTAATATCTTCTAATAAGCGCGCAACAGGCTGCAGTTGCAGATTTTTGATGGGAGTCTTCTGTCAAGAATTATTTATGTCGAAACTTTGAAAGTTTGAACTGTCATAAAAACTTTTTTAAATGTCCTAAAATTCTGATGAGTGTTGCACTCGCCTTAGATAGAGAGGGTCCTTGCTCGTGCCAATTTTCAAGCCGCTAGCTCAGCTCCTTCCGCTATTTCGGCGCACGTGGTTTTCGGAAAATCCCGGAAAACTCGCGAAAGCACGGTGTCGCGACGATTTTCAGTGGTCGAGATGATGGAGGACCACAATGCCCACAGGATTCCGGTATGAAAGAAGGGGGTCACCGATCTGGTTCCGGCAGCAGGTGTGTTTTAAGTTTTCCAGCTAAAACTTAACCTCAAAATATGAGGTTTTTCGCACTTAACTTTTCCAGCACTGTAATCCGGGTAAATTTGGGCACAACACTATACGCGGCGCAATTTTCCGCGTCGATTGACACCTTTCTCGTAAGGATCCGAGCACAAAAAACCACTTTTCAGAATTTTTATATGCGGAGCGACTATAAAAACGATCCGACCGGCGCAAGGGCTGGGGGGGAACTGGGTTAGGTTAGGTTAGGTTAGGTTAGGTTAGGTTAGGTTAGGTTAGGTTAGGTTAGGTTAGGTTAGGTTAGGTTAGGTTAGGTTAGGTTAGGTTAGGTTAGGTTAGGTTAGGTTAGGTTAGGTTAGGTTAGGTTAGGTTAGGTTAGGTTAGGTTAGGTTAGGTTAGGTTAGGTTAGGTTAGGTTAGGTTAGGTTAGGTTAGGTTAGGTTAGGTTAGGTTAGGTTAGGTTAGGTTAGGTTAGGTTAGGTTAGGTTAGGTTAGGTTAGGTTAGGTTAGGTTAGGTTAGGTTAGGTTAGGTTAGGTTAGGTTAGGTTAGGTTAGGTTAGGTTAGGTTAGGTTAGGTTAGGTTAGGTTAGGTTAGGTTAGGTTAGGTTAGGTTAGGTTAGGTTAGGTTAGGTTAGGTTAGGTTAGGTTAGGTTAGGTTAGGTTAGGTTTTTTTTTTTTTTTTTTTTTTTTTTTTTTTTCCTATTACAATGTCCCCCTGACATTGTCAGAGACCTTTTTATGCTATATATTAATTTTACTGCTTATTTTAATTTTTTAATTTTAATTTTGAAAAATTTGTGTATTTTTTAATTCTTTTAATTTTGACATCTATTATTTTGTACGTAATTATTCCAAAATTTGATTAATTTTACTTTTATTTCTAGGCTTACATCGGTATATCTTTTCATTTCGAAATTTCCATATACGATAAAGCCTAGTTTTTACGTATTTTTGTTTCTTTTAATTACCACTGATGCCAACTCCACGCAGTAATCTATAAAGGCCTTTTGCGTCTTTTTGTTGGCCACCATTTTGTTTAGGCTGTTTCTGTCCATTGCCATATCCAGTTTCGCCTCAGCTTCACGTCGCCTTGTGCCAAAGGCGGGGCATTCGACGAGTATGTGGGCGACCGTCTCCGCCACCCCCGGCTCACAGATGCACGATGGGTTCTCCTTACACTTGAAACGGTGCAGGTATTCGGAGAACCCACCGTGCCCCGTGAAGATTTGCGCAAGGGTGCTGGTAATTTTAATTTTCCTTATTATTTGGAAGGCTTCAATGGCATCAGGGAAAAACAATTTTGTGCCCGAGGCTGTTTCGCCGTCCTGGTACCTCCGGTTCCATTCGTCGAGCGACCCCAATCGGATCTGCCGCTTGACGAATGAGACCGGGCAGCGGTCATAATCCGGCCTCCTCCTAGATCGGAGTGCAGCCTCCTTTGCGAGTTGGTCGGCGCGCTCGTTGCCCTCTAGCCCTGCGTGTGCCTTTATCCAGAACAAAGATATATCTTTGTTCTGGGATAAAGCCACGGCAACGTTCGCCCTCGCTTCCACGGCCAGTGCGTGGAGGGAACCCTGGTTTGTGACTGTCTCCAGTGCGGCCTTAGAGTCACTGTATATACCGAAGGTTCCCTCCCCGCTCCTGAGGATTTCGCGCGTGGCTACACATATGGCCAGAAGTTCCGCCTGGTAGACCGTGCAGTACGACGGCAGGCTGAGCTTTACGGGCTTGATCTCGGCGTCGCTGTCCCACAGTGACAGCGCTGCTCCGACCTTGCCCGCAATTTTACTGCCGTCGGTAAAAATCCGGACTGCTTGGGTGTTGTTAGCGTCCACAAGCGTACGGTCTTCCAGGCACACGAACTCCATGGCTACATGCTTCGCCGGGTGCGGAGTCTCTGCAAACGCCACCACCCGCTCCACCTCCCTGCCCGCGAGTGCCGGCTGCGGCACCCCTCTCCTCGCCTCGTACAGAGCGGCTGCTTCCTGTATTCGGAGGTCGAGTGGGAGTATCCCAGCCAGCACCAGGGACGCGTTCAGCGATACGGTGCGGTAGGATTTGCAGAGCTTCTGCGCGAAACCTCGCTGGACCGTGTTGAGGCTTTTCTGCACTCCGATCTTCTTTGCGGCCGGTGCCCAGGCGCTTGCCGCGTACAAGATGACTGGCTCCACTGCTGCCGTGTAAATCGTGTGGATGATCTCCGGATGAAGGCCCCAGCTCACTTTTGCCGCACGTGCCAGCTGCTTATAGATGTTCACAGCTTTTCTGCAAACGTTTGCGACATGTGAGTTGAAAGTGAGCTGGTGGTCGACGGTGAGTCCCAGAATCTTAATTTCCTTGGACATGCCAATGCCTACCCCGCCCATGCTCAGATGCGGGACATCATACTTAAGCTTCTTGGTAATCACCATTGCACAAGTTTTTTGCGGTGCAAACTTCAGCTTATTTCTGATGCCCCACACCCGAACATACTCGAGGGCGGCATTGGCATACCCCTGGACTTCCAACGCTGTCTCACCGTCGAAGATCATCACCACGTCATCGGCGAAAGCCTGGCAGTGGACGCCACGCTCATCCAGCCCCTTTAGCAGTGGGTCGAGAATTAGGTTCCATAGGATCGGACCGCCAATGGACCCTTGCACACACCCCTTGGTCGTGTCCCTGCGACACTCGATACCCGCGTATCGCACTTTGACACTCCTACCAGTCAGATAGCTGTCTAGCAGCCTCCTGAGATTCACCGGGCACTTTTCCTCAGCCAGTCTGGTCCTGATGGCCGGCCACCATGCGCTGTCGAAGGCTCCCTCTATGTCCAGTGATACAACAGTGCTGGGTTAGGTTAGGTTAGGTTAGGTTAGGTTAGGTTAGGTTAGGTTAGGTTAGGTTAGGTTAGGTTAGGTTAGGTTAGGTTAGGTTAGGTTAGGTTAGGTTAGGTTAGGTTAGGTTAGGTTAGGTTAGGTTAGGTTAGGTTAGGTTAGGTTAGGTTAGGTTAGGTTAGGTTAGGTTAGGTTAGGTTAGGTTAGGTTAGGTTAGGTTAGGTTAGGTTAGGTTAGGTTAGGTTAGGTTAGGTTAGGTTAGGTTAGGTTAGGTTAGGTTAGGTTAGGTTAGGTTAGGTTAGGTTAGGTTAGGTTAGGTTAGGTTAGGTTAGGTTAGGTTAGGTTAGGTTAGGTTAGGTTAGGTTAGGTTAGGTTAGGTTAGGTTAGGTTAGGTTAGGTTAGGTTAGGTTAGGTTAGGTTAGGTTAGGTTAGGTTAGGTTAGGTTAGGTTAGGTTAGGTTAGGTTAGGTTTTTTTTTTTTTTTTTTTTTTTTTTTTTTTTTTTTTTTTTTAAATTACCTCCAACGTGATCGGAGTCTATGTTTGGCTATGCTTAACTTTCATTCCAGTTCTATCATTTATGCTTCTCGTACTTTCATTCCTCATCCTTTATCTTTCTTTCATTCTTCCTCATTCTCGTCTTCTATGGGTGGGATACCCAACTATTCAATTACTATCTATATATCTAACTTTATTTATTCTTTTCTTAGGGTTCTAAAGAAAACAGTGAGACAGTTTTTATTTGACAACGTTGAAACATTCTGAGTTAGTCTAAGCTTAACCTATTTTACACTTTTTGTAGTTTATAACTTTGTTTTATTTCTTACTTAACAATAGTTCTTAATCTATCTTATTCTATTTTCTTACACCATTTTCCTATCTAATGTTGTACATAATTTACAATTTTAATTCCTATCCTTATTCTTCTTACAGTGGGGGAGAGCAGTTCTTATTATTTACTTATTGTAGCTTATTCACATTACAAATATAATTCTTATTTCCTATTGGCCTTAATATTATACAACTTCTTAAATGCTATGCTACTCACTAATATAATACACTATATTATGATAGCATAATTTTCTCATCCAGTTTTATTTCTTTCTATAACTATTTTAATAATACTTTTACAATAATCAACCAATATTTTTGCATCTTTACCAGTCATTATGTCCTTTAAGCTACCAGGTGTGATTTGAGTGCCTAATGCATTTTCTGCGTTAAAACGGTGTCTGGCGAATTGTGGGCAATCGAACAATATGTGCGGGACCGTCTCCCTTGCGTTCGGGTCGCAGATGCACGATGGACTCTCCTTGCGCTTGAACCGATTCAAGTACTCGGAGAATCCACCGTGCCCTGTCATTATCTGAGTGTTTATGCTGCTAGTCCCCAGCTTGCGGATTGCGCCGTAGGCTACCCGCACATCCGGGAAGAACAGCTTGGTGACAGATGCAGTATCACTAGTTTCGTACCTACGATTCCATTCATCAAGCGTTGCTGCGCGTATGCTACGCTTGATGAATGAGATCGGGCACTGATCGTAATCGGGTTTTCTTTTGGGATTCCCAGCGGCCTCTTTTGCAAGCTGGTCAGCTCTTTCGTTCCCAAGCAATCCTACGTGAGCCTTAATCCAGAACAAGCATATAACTTTGTTCTGGCGGGATGCAGATCTTAAATTATCCCTGGCTTCTACAGCAAGAGGATGATGAGAACCGGGATTTGTTATCGTCTGAAGAGCTGCCATCGAGTCGCTGAAAATCCCAAAAGAAGATGCCTTGATTTTAGTCACCTCCCTAGTCGCCCTTTCTATCGCAAGGAGCTCGGCTTGATAAACCGTGCAGTATTTCGCCAAGGTAAGCTTGAGTGCTCTAGTCTCAGCCTCGCTGTTCCATATTGACAGCGAGGCGCCAACCCCACCTCCGAGCTTACTCCCGTCTGTGAAGATGCGGATGTCGAATTTGGCGATATTGTCCAGCTGGTCCTGGTTTGCTAAGCTATCAAAACGCAGGATGTCGCACACAGCGGGATGGGGATCCCCTGTTGCCGCAGACATTCGCTCGACCTCCCTGTCTCCCAGCACCGCCTGGGGCACCCCCCTCCTGGCCTCATACAGCGATGCCGCCTCACGTACACGGAGGTCAAGGGGGAGGATCCCAGACAGCACTAGTGCTGAGCACAGGGAGACCGTGCGATATGCCTTGCACATTTTCTGGGCGATTCCCCGTTGGACGGTTGCGAGCTGCTTTATTACCCCCAGTTTTTTAGCGGCTGGTGCCCATACGCTAGCTGCGTAAAGAATTATGGGCTCTACGGTTGCCACGTAAATTACACGAATTACCTCTGGGTGTAGCCCCCAACTTACCCTAGCGGCCCTACACAGCTGTTTGTATATGGCGATCGCCTTCCTACAAACTAGCGAGACGTGCTTGTTGAATGTTAATTTTTCATCGATGGTAACTCCTAGCAACTTTATTTCTTTCGACATGCCAATGCTGGTCCCGCCCATGCTCAGGCGTGGTGTGTCATGCTTTAATTTCCTAGTTACGACCATAGCGGTCGTTTTGTGTGGCGCAAACTTAAGCTTATTTTCGACCCCCCACGCCAGAACTTGACCGAGAGCAGCATTTGCACTAGTCTCCAGCTCTTGCGCGGTCTCCCCATCGAAGACCAAAAGCACGTCATCCGCAAACGCCTGAACATAATGTCCCCTAGCCTCGACTGCTTTCAGGAGGGGGTCTAGGAGCAAATTCCATAAGATTGGGCCCCCAATTGAGCCTTGGACGCAGCCCTTGTTTGTGCCCTTGCTAAATTCTTCCCCACCGTACCTGAGTGACACTTTCCGGTTTCTAAGGTAGCTGTCCATGATCCTTCTAAGATTAATGGGGACTTTTTCCTCCGCCAGCCGGACCCTTATTGCTGGCCACCAAGCACTGTCGAAGGCTCCCTCTATGTCCAACGATACAAGCGTTAGCATTCTTTTCTGTGCCAATTTCTCTTTTATATGCTGCATGAGGGCATAGAGGGAGTCTTCGGTGCTCTTTTGCGGCATGAATCCGTACTGGCGGGTACTCATCCTCGGTATGAGATGGAATTTCAGGCGGGCCACCAGCATCTTTTCCAAAATTTTTCCCAGTATAGGCAATAGCCCAATCGGCCTATATGATTTTGGAGTGCAATAGTTTTCCTTACCAGGTTTCCTTAGTATCACTACTGTTGCCTCCTTCCAGGCGGTGGGGAAGTGATGGCATTCCAGGCACTTATTTAGGAGCCCTAAAAATACCTCCGGGTCATTATCCACTGCATGACAACATATGTCGGATGTAAAGCCGTCTGCACCCGGTGCCTTTTTTGGGTTGAATGTCTCCACCGAATTCTTCAACTCTGCCATTGTAAACGGTGGATCACAAAGATCATTTTGCTCATCAGAGTTTACACGTTCGGCTTTAATTCGTGTGGAGCGGTGATGGGCATTGTCGCATTCGGCAAGGTCTTCGGGGTAAAAAGTTTCCGCTAGCAACTTAACCGAGCCTTTCGCGTCCAGCACCTCACCATTTCTCTCCAGCGGCAAGTCCTCCTCCCTACGTCGGGTCCTACCTATCACCCTATAAATTCCCTCCCAAACCCCCTCCCTATCCTGTTTCCCGCAGAACTCTTTCCAACTTTCGGTCTGGGCTCTGGCTGCTTCTAACTCATACTTCTCTTTCTGTTCTAGGTACTCTTCAACGACCTTCGACCTTCGGGTTGGCGCGGCACAGCGGATCCGGCGCTTTCTGGTGGCGACGGCCTTCTTCATCTCCGCGAGTTTCTCGGACCACCACGGCAAGGTAAGCTCCTCTTTAGTCTTTTTGTTTGGTATTGAGTGTCTACATGCTTCGTCTATGGCTTTAATAAAGTTATTTACTGCGTGATCAATTTGTTCTGTTTCTTTAATTTTGTTTAAATCGGTTAGTGTTAATTTATTATCTATTTTTAACTGGCTAAATTTCTCATGAAACTTAGACCAATTAGCTTTTTTGGTATTGAATTTTCTAGTAGTTCTCTCTATTCTGAAGCCAGTAGATTTCTGCATGAGGATCTCAAACACTATGCCGTTGTGGTCCGAGCTCGTGAGACCCTCGTCTACCTTCCAGTCGCCCACCAGACCCAGGATATCCGTGGAGCACGCTGTAATATCCACGTGGCTGCAGTAGCGTACCCCCCCTCTGGTCGTATCGAAGGTCGGAATTTCCCCTCTATTCAGGATGTTTAGGTCCAGTTCGCCAAGGACACCAGACACTTCTTCACCCCTACTGTCGATGGACAGGCTTCCCCACCAGGTGCTTTTAGCGTTGGCGTCTCCTCCAATTACCAACATTTTGGAGCCAACCGTTTCCTCAACGCGTTTGAGGTGCTCGAGGTATGGTCCGATTGGCTGATCCGGTTCAAAATAGAAGGAGACCAGCGTGATTCTCCAGGCACTGGTTCGGATTCCCACCACGGTGATGTTGTTCGTGGTGAGTTTAGGGTACTGCTCTACAACGAGTTCCTGATCAAAGACCGCTATAGCGGCCTTAACAGTCCCTTCTCCGATGTCAGTGCTCTGGAAAATCCGGACCCCCTTCTGACTCCTCATAACCTTGGTCCCGCCTACATATGGCTCCTGGAGGAGAGCCACAGCGACCTTGCGCTTTACCGCCTCGATAAGCAGCTCGTTCGTCGCAAGCTTTTTCCTCTGTAGGTTAGCCTGTATCATCCTATAGGGGTTTAGGTTGGCCTGGGTGCCCTTAGCAATAAGCAACTGTAGACCTTGCTATCTCATCCCACTTGCGGCGCGTTGGACATTCTGAGCTAAAGGCGTTGTGGCCGACGTCTCCGAGCTTGGCTTTCGCACAATTTTGGCACTTTGGCGGCACATCCGTTAGAAAGTCGGCACATTCAGACCTCATATGTGGGCCGCCGCAGTGACTGCACAGGTCCACTGAGTCTTTGCAGAAGCGTCTGCCGTGCCCGTAACCGAGGCAGCGCGTGCACTGCACTAGCGGGGTTTGATCCTCCACCCTCACACGCTGGAGATCGACGTGCAGGCATCCAAGTTCTGTTGCCCGTCTCCATATAATCGGTGAGACGCCGACCACCACATGGCTGGTGTGTGGGTTCCTGGTTCTCCTACGGAACTTTACCACCACCCTGTCATCTTCCTTGTCGAGGTTGCGAAAAACATCCCTATTCTGATTTCTCAGAGCCTTCAGAATGTCCTCATCCGTGTTTACGGAGAGAACGCTCCTGAGAATCAGCAGTGGGTCTTTGTTTTTCACCTCCTCGACAAGGAGGTCCTGACTGTCTCTCGCCAACTTCCCCTTTAACTTCTCCCTCTCTTCGACAGTTTCAAAGCCCATTATAACCTTTCTATCTTTCGCCTTCCTCACCTTTTCCACCTTTACCCATCCTTCCTTTGCGTCCACTATTCTCCGTACTTTGTCCAGTACTTCGTCCCCAGACTCGCCCTCATCTTTCGAGGTGACTACGATTGAATGGAGCGTACTTCGCCTAGGATTCGCTTTTCCGCTTTGAGTCGCCGTCACACTCGCGTACGTCATAGGGGTGCCACTCTCCATAAGCTCTTTGTGCTGGTCTATCGCTACTTTGAGCTCATTCATGCTTTTGGTGTGGCTCTCCAGCAGCATCGAGTGACTCCTTATCTGGGCCTCAAGTTTGCTACCCTCCTGATTTGGGTCTTCTTGGCTCGTATAGGTGAGGTTGACGGCAGCAATTCCAGACCGAGAGTTTTCCTCAGACCCCACTCCTTTAGGTTTCACGGACCTCTCAGCCTCCTTGACCAGCTGAAACAGTCGATCTAGAGCCTCAATCACACCGGCTTTGATCTCTGTTTTTGTGTTCCTAGAGGTATTTAATAGAACTTTTGCTCTAGTTACACAGGCTTTGGCCTCTGCTGATCTGTCCGCGTAGTGGGGTTTTGGCGGCGAGTGTAGCTGTACTAGCCTCGATGTTGGAGGCTTCAACGTAGTTTTGGCAGGGCCAGCCTGCACCGTCTTAGTAACTAACGGGGGCGTTACGTTTCCGCTAGAGGGCCCCGCGGCCTCCAATCTTTCCGCCAATTCTCCAACGCTACGTCTTACATTTGGAGGCGACGTCGTTGGCTTTGGTGATTTCTCACCCTCAACCGGCCTCGCCTTGAGTGGGGTCCTGATGCCGATCATGTCGAAGGTAAGCGTCAGATTGTATAAATATCAAAATAAACAAAGTGTATAAAAAATTAAATAAAGTAGAGGTGGTACAAATTTGCTTGAGATTGTAAAGGATCTCAAGCAGTCAGTCTTCCTGTAGAGTCAAGGTCAGTCCTTCGTTCAAAAGAACGGGTCAAACTAAAATACGCAAAAACGCAAAACGTAACACCAAAAATGTAGCGCAGTTTTTGTCAGGGCTCTATATAGAGCCGTTTGCTATGTCAATGGATAGTACCTGACAGTCCTCACAGAATGACCTCAATCCGGTGAGGATACGCCGACGGGTTGCGGAGATATAACCCTTTTAAAGAACTGCTCTATGTAGAGTCAGTTTTACTGGCTCCCCAGATAGGTCTCCTCGAGCCCTTCAAAATGACCCCAAGCACGGCTCCGTAGCTCTAAGGGTTTGGGCGGTACAGCCTTCGGAAAATTCCGGATATGTTAGGTAGAAAACCCGGGTATAGGCTGTATCTCCCCAACGCCCCGGCCGAAAATACCCGAGTTTGGGTTTAAAATAAAGTGCTCGCCGAGACCTACCCGTTGCGCGGGTTTTCAGCGCTGAAAAAATTTTTCAGCCTGAAAACTCCTGAAACCGGTCCCAACGCACAGCCCAGGTCCAGCCGATACCAACACAAAAAACCCCGACCTTCCACGACCCACCGTTCCGGAGATAATGGTGTTTTAAATTTTCCAATATGGCCGCCTCAACTGTCAAAGACCAACTTTGACCTGTGATTTCTCCGGTCGTATGTGTCGTAGAAGACCCGAGTTTGGGCTAGTTAGCCTCAGCCCGACCCGCCCTATCCGCCAAGACCGATTCCAGAAACCTGAATTTTTTTGGCCTGAATCCTCCTGAAAACCGGGGGGGGGGATAGATATTATGTCCCTGAGTATGGATCCGAAAACCAAATCGTTATATCCCTACCGGTTCAGGAGTTACAGCCAAATCAATTTTGCCAAGATGGCCGCCGAACTGTCAAAAGTCAGGTTCAACCGCGGTTATCTCCGCAACCAGTGGTCGTATTGAACCCGGGTTTCGAGTTTACAGGTCAGCTCCACTCCCTCTATCCAGCAAAGCAAGTTTCAGGCCTGAAAATTTTTTCAGCCCGAAACTCCTTAAAACCTATTTTGTATGATACTACAGGCCACGCTCCCTTTAGCTCAAAAAACCGCGATCCTGTACCCCCAACGGTTTTTGAGCTATGAATTTTTAAAAAGATACCCGGGTCCCTACAAAATGGCCGAATTTTTCAATTTCCGCCAATTTTGGTGGTATTTGGGCCGAGTTTCGGCTCAAATAGGTCCGGATAGCGCTAAGGAACACAATAACACAGTAAAAATGCAATTATTTCCTATTTATTAGGAATTATTGGTGAAAAACATAAAAAATTCGATATCTAGGGAACCATAACACATAAAATTCTACAAAAAATACTAAAATTAGTTAAAAATAAGCCTCTACAAGATAACAATACAAGAAAAATTTTAGACCAAATTTTGACACTGAATTTCAGGGTTTCAAAAAATTTTCAGTTTTTTAATTACTGTGCCTAAACGCGTAAGTCAAAAATTCTAAAATTAAGATCCTAGGTACACTTAATGAGCGCGCAGCTAACTGCAGTTCCAGATTTTCAATCAGAGTCCACCGTCCGGAGTTACAGCGGTCGAAACTTTCAAAGTTTCAGTCGCTATATAATAGTTTTCAGCAGTCTTAAAATTCAAATTTAAATTTCACTCGCCTTGTCGGGTGTGGGTCCAGTTCCGTGCCAAGTTTCGTCGCTCTAACTTCACCCCTTCCGACTTTTCAGGACACGTGCTTTTTGGAAAATCCTGAATATTTCGCGAAAACACGATGTCGCGATGATTTTGAACGGGCCAGATGTTGTGCGACCACGATGTCCACAGGATGCCAAAGGAAAAATGAGGGGTCGTCGATCTTGTTTCGCCACAAAACAGTAAAATGTGTTCGACTGAGAGGACTTAACCTCAAAAGTTGAGGTTTTCCGGCTTTCCACTATTTCCCACTGCAATCCGGGTAAAATTTCACTTATGGGCTACTGGGTAACACTAAGCCCCACACATAGACACCACTTTCACGTAAATCGGACAACTTTATACCACTTTTTACTATTTTTAAGTGCGGAGCGCCTCTAAAAACGATCCGACCGCCACGGGAGCTGGGGGGGAACTGGGTTAGGTTAGGTTAGGTTAGGTTAGGTTAGGTTAGGTTAGGTTAGGTTAGGTTAGGTTAGGTTAGGTTAGGTTAGGTTAGGTTAGGTTAGGTTAGGTTAGGTTAGGTTAGGTTAGGTTAGGTTAGGTTAGGTTAGGTTAGGTTAGGTTAGGTTAGGTTAGGTTAGGTTAGGTTAGGTTAGGTTAGGTTAGGTTAGGTTAGGTTAGGTTAGGTTAGGTTAGGTTAGGTTAGGTTAGGTTAGGTTAGGTTAGGTTAGGTTAGGTTAGGTTAGGTTAGGTTAGGTTAGGTTAGGTTAGGTTAGGTTAGGTTAGGTTAGGTTAGGTTAGGTTAGGTTAGGTTAGGTTAGGTTAGGTTAGGTTAGGTTAGGTTAGGTTAGGTTAGGTTAGGTTAGGTTAGGTTAGGTTAGGTTAGGTTAGGTTAGGTTAGGTTAGGTTAGGTTAGGTTAGGTTAGGTTAGGTTAGGTTAGGTTAGGTTAGGTTAGGTTAGGTTAGGTTAGGTTAGGTTAGGTTAGGTTAGGTTAGGTTAGGTTAGGTTAGGTTAGGTTAGGTTAGGTTAGGTTAGGTTAGGTTAGGTTAGGTTAGGTTAGGTTAGGTTAGGTTAGGTTAGGTTAGGTTAGGTTAGGTTAGGTTAGGTTAGGTTAGGTTAGGTTAGGTTAGGTTAGGTTAGGTTAGGTTAGGTTAGGTTAGGTTAGGTTAGGTTAGGTTTTTTTTTTTTTTTTTTTTTTTTTTTTTTTTTTTTTTTTTTTTTTTTTTTTTATTCTACTTCCTCTGACAGAATCAGAGCCTATTTTATCTAGTTCTACTCTTCCATTCCAGTTCTATCAATTATTCCTCTCGCACTTTTATTCCGCATACTTTATCTTTCTTTCATTCTTCCTCATTTATACAACCGCCCGGTGGGATTCCGGTCTATACTCTATCTATTCTACTCTATAGTATCTTACTTTTATTTTAGGGTTCGGGTTTCAACAATACTCGCACATTTTCTTTATTGCATATTTAGGTACAGCAATTTGTGAGTTCTTACATTTCTAACAATCTATTTTACAATTTTGATTACTTACTACTACTACTTATCTTATGCTTTAATATTCTTATAACTATGAAGTTTTTATTCTATTTTACATTCATGCTGGTGATAACCGGATTTCGATTCACTATATTCTTAGGCTTTCTCTAGCCCAGTGACAGTTTTATACTTTTGCACTTTTACATAATTGGTTTTAGGCCATACTTATTTATATCTTAAACTAAGCTTATTTCTACTTATATGTAACAATTCTTAATAAATTTGCATACATGATGTACAGTATATTCCATAATATACGGTCATCATGCTTTAGTTACTTGTTTCTCTTTACGACTGTTTCAACTATTTTTAAGCAGTAGTCCATAAACTTTCTCCTTCTTTTGTCCAACATAACACTTTTTATAATTTCTGTTGTAAGTTTTGTGTCCAATATCTGTTCAATTTTATGTCTTTCGTAACTAAACACTGGGCATTCCAAGACTATGTGGGGGACAGACTCCTTTACACCCGGGTCACAGATACAGGAGGGACTCTCCTTGCGCTTAAAACGACATAAGTATTCGGAGAATCCCCCATGGCCGGTCAACAATTGAGTGCTAAGACATGTCGGCTCGAATTTGCGGACCACACCGTATGCCGCGATCACATCCGGGAAGAAAAGTTTAGTGGTTCCAGCTGTTTCTCCCGACCTGTATCTCGCGTCCCACTCGCGAATCGTCTCCAATCGGAGTTGTCGCTTAGCGAATGAGACGGGAAACAGGTCGTAGTCAGCTCTCCTCTTACCGGATGCTGCAGCGGCTTCCTTGGCAAGCTGGTCAGCTCTCTCATTTCCCTCCAATCCTGCATGTGCTTTAATCCAGAACAGAGATACTACTTTGTTCTGTCGAGATGCTTCTGCCAGGTTCTCGCGGGTTTCTACTGCTAATGGATGGAGGGAGCCGAGGTTACAAACCGTCTGCAAGGCTGCCATTGAATCGCTATAGATTCCGAATGTGTGTGCTCTGTGGTTTTTTATGCGCTTTGTGGCCTCGCGAACAGCCAGTAGTTCCGCTTGGTAAACTGTGCAGTATGACGGCAAACAAAGCTTGGCGGTCCATGCTTCCGCATCATCCTCCCATGCGGAGAGCGCAGCGCCGACTCTCCCCCCAATTTTGCTGCCGTCAGTGAAGATTTTTACTGCACAGCTACTGTTAGCGTCCACGTCGCTCTGATCTCTCAGGCATGTCAGCTCGAGGTCTGCGACTGTTGCAGGATGTGGCGCTTGTATTGCTGGCGTTGGTCGCTCGATCTCTCTGTCTCCCAGTCCCGGCAGAGCCGCTCCTCTCTTGATCCTGTATAGCGAGGCTACCTCGCGTACACGAAGATCAAGCGGGAGAACTCCCGCCAGGACCAGTGCTGAGTTCAGAGAGACCGTGCGATAAGCCTTGCACATTTTCTGTGCGAAACCTCTCTGCACCGTTCCGAGCTGTCTCTGCACTCCTAGTTTTTCGGCAGCCTGCGCCCAAATGCTCGCCGCATATAGGATGATGGGCTCGATGGTAGCTGTGTAGATTGTTTTTATTACTTCGGGGTGGAGGCCCCAACTCGCCTTTGCCGCCCTTGCGAGCTGTTTATAGATGTTTATGGCCTTCCTGCAGACGCTGGCTACATGTGCGTTAAACGTGAGTTTTTCGTCCAGCGTCACACCCAACATCTTTATTTGCTTGGACATGCCAATGTCCACCCCGCCCATGCTCAGGTGCGGGGTATCGAATTTAAGCTTGCGCGTTATCACCATTGCATTGGTTTTGTGAGGCGCGAATTTGAGCTTATTTTCGACACCCCACACCCGAACAAGCTCAAGGGCGGCATTGGCATGTCTTTGCACTTGTTGTGCAGTCTGGCCATCAAACACCATGACAACATCATCGGCAAATGCTTGTACATAGTAGCCCGCGGAGTCAAGGGTGTTCAGCAGGGGATCCAGTAATGTGTTCCATAGGATGGGCCCACCTATGGACCCTTGTACGCACCCTTTGTTGGTCGCCTTAGTGAAGGTTTCCCCATTGTACCTCACTGTGACCTTCCTTTGGTCGAGGTAGCTGTCAAACACCTTCCTGATATTCAGCGGACAGTTTGCCTTTGCCAGTTGGACTCTGATCGCTGGCCACCACGCGCTGTCAAAGGCGCCCTCTATATCCAATGACACGACGGTTATGAGTTTTTTCTCGTCTAGTTTGGTTTTTATGTGCTCCATTAGTTTATAGAGGGCGTCTTCGCAGCTCTTTTGGGGCATGAATCCAAACTGGTTAGGGTTAAGCTTCGGTAACAGGTGGTGCTTGAGTCTGGCGACCAGCATTTTCTCGTACACTTTACCCATCACCGGTAACAGCCCTATGGGGCGATAGGACTTGGGTGTTGTGTACGAGTCTTTCCCCGGTTTCCTCAACACTATCACCGTAGCTTCCTTCCAGACAGCTGGGAAGTAGTGGAGCTCTAGACATTTGTTGAGTACTTCCAGGAAAAGTTTGGGGTCGCTTTTTATGGCGTGGCTACAAATGTCTGCAGTGAAACCGTCGGCACCAGGCGCTTTCTTCGGATTTAAGGAATCAAGAGCAGTGAGCATTTCAGTTATTGTGAACGGGGGGTCGTTGTTCTCTCCCTCGAGCTGTTGAGTGTTCACAACTGATGCTCGGTTCCTTATTTCCTGGTGCGTCTGGTCTTCGTTCTCCCTTAGATCTTCCGGGTAGAACGACTTCGCTAACAGCTCCACCGAGCCCTTAGCATCCAGGGTGATGCCTCCTTCCTCCAAGGGTATATCCTCTTCTCTCTTAGCTGTCCTCCCTATAACACGGTAAATACCCTCCCACAAACTCTCCTTATCCTGTTTACCACAGAACTCCTTCCAACTTGCTATGTATGCCTCCTTTGCTTTAGCCTCATACTCGTTTTTGGCGGTTAGGTACGCGTCAACTACACCTTGCTTCCGAATCGGTGCGGCGTTCTTGATTCTACGTTTCCTAGTGGTGACTTCTTGCTTCATCTTCGCGAGCTCCTCTGACCACCATGGTAGGGTAAGTGTCTCTATGTTCTTTTTTGTTGGTATAGAGGCAGTACTAGAGTCTGTAATGGCTTTAATGTAATTTTTTATAAATGTATCTAATTCCTTAACTGTGTTGATTGTGGTAATTTTATTGAATTCTAAATTATATTCTAATATTTGTTGCCTAAATTTGTGATGAAAGGATTCCCAATTTGCTTTCCTAGTATTGTACAGTCTAGTGGTTCTCTTGACACTTACCCCAACCGATTTTTGAAGTTTGATGTCAAAAATAATACCATTGTGGTCAGCGCTCGTAAGATTTGCGGACACCTTCCAGTCCTCCACTAGGTCTAGCATATCAATAGTGCAGGCCGTCACGTCAACAAAACTGGTGTAGTGTCTACCGCCTCGTACTGTATCAAAGGTTGGTGTATCGCCTTTGTTTAAGATATGGAGGTCCAGCTCGTGGAGCATACCGACCATATCGTCCCCTCTGTGGTCAATCTCAGGGCTACCCCACCAGGTGCTCTTTGCGTTGCAGTCACCTCCAACGATGAGTCTTCTCGTCATGGCCGTTGCCACTGTCTTGATATGATCCAGGTACGGCTCAATAGGTTGATCCGGTTCGAAATAATATGAGACTACCGTTATTTTCCATTGTTTGGTACTCACGCTCACCACCACGATGTTATCAGTGGTGAGCTCTGGGTGTTGCGTGACGTCTAAGTTGGGGTCAAATACAGCAATAGCTGCTTTGACCGTGCCTCCTCCTGAGTTTTGGAAAATTCTGACGCCACGGTATGTCTTCATATTTTTCGCTCCACCAACATATGGTTCCTGGATCAATGCTATTACAGCTCTTCTTTTAGTTGCTTCGACCATTAACTCCTCTGTAGCCAGCTTCTTTCGTTGGAGGTTACACTGGAACACCCGGTACGGGTGTTGGTTCTCCTGGGTGCCCTTAGCAATACGCTACCGACATGCGAGCTATAGCGTCGCGCTTTCTGCGTATGGGACAATCGTTGCTAAAGGCATTATGGTCATTACGCTCGAGCTTGGCCGCTGTGCAGTTTTTGCATGACGGTTCGACTCCCGCAAGCCAATCGGAGCACTGCGCCCTAAGGTGCGGCCCTCCGCAGTGGCTGCATAGGTCTACAGAATCTGTGCAATATCTCCTGCTATGGCCATATCCAAGGCACCTTGAGCACTGTACCAGTGGAGACTGGTCCAGCACCCGGATGCGTTGCAGGTCGATATAGACCGCTCCAGCATCGGTCGCCCTCCTCCATATAGCAGGCGATGCACTTAAAACGATATGGCTAGTATGCGGATTCCGTGCTTTCCTTTTATATTTTATTTCCAGCCTGTCTTCACTCTCTTTTAGGTCTTGGAATATGCCCCGGTTTTGGTTCCTGAAGGCCCTTAGGACGTCCTCGTCAGTGTTGACTGTCAGGACGTCAGCTAGTTTCAGAAGAGGGTCCCTGTTCTTTACCTCCTCCACAATTAGGCTTTTACCGGAGCTTTCCAACCTCTGTTTCACTTTTTGTCTGTCTTCGGCTGTATTGCAGCTCATAATTACCTTTCTGTCTCTGCCTTTCCGAGTCCTTTCCACCCTGATCCACCCTTCCTTGGCATTTACTGCCTCTCTGACCTTAGTTAGAACTTGGTCTCCTGTGTCACTTTCGTCCTGGGACGTTACTACTACAGAGTGCAGCACGCTTTGCGGGGGCGAATGCAAGGCGGATCGGGCTACGGTGGCCTCAGCGTAGGTTTTCATACTTATGAGCTGCTGTTGTTGCTCCATCCTGTCCTTTAACTCATCCATTTTCCTACCATTTTCAATGAGTAGCTTGCTCTGTTCTTTAAGTTGAGAGATTATTCGGTCGTCTCTCTCCTCAGTTTCTTTCCGGGGCGTCTCGTCGGGTGTTGTCTGGGAGTTGTTTGCGCTGTCAGCTGCAGGTGTCTCTCCCGTTTTCTTGAGTTTTTTGATCTCAGCGTCCGCCTCTTTTATTATTTGGAATAGTCTGTCTATAGCCTCCAGCACGTTGGTCTTGATGTCACCTTTTAAGTTACGCGAATTATTTATATTCGTCTTGGCTTTAACTACGTTTGCCTTAGCTTCGGCTAAACGTGTCACAAGAACCTGTCTAGGTAGAAATTGAACTTCCATCTTGCTGGTGGCTGGAGTCAAATTGAGCGGCTCTGAACCTGCAGCCTCTAACTTTTCTACGCTCTGCCTAACATTAGACATAGTCACTTGCGTCCTTGGCGGGGAAATTTGTTTCCCAACGCAGCGTCCAGCGCCAGACGAAAGCGTCTGTGTTTTTGGCGGAGATTTTTGTTTCTCATTTTCCCCGACGGGTTTCGCTGGTGTTCTAGTGAACATTGTCAGAGGAATGCGTCAGTGGGGATATAAAATAACAAAACACAAAAGTGTATGTAAACGTCTAAAGGCGTTCTGCACGCAGTGTAAAAAATGCGTGCAGTCCAGTTAATAAATTAATGATAAAATAAAACAAAACACAACAAGAAAACACGAAAATTTTAGTATAAGTGTTGGTCAACAAGTCGTAAAGAGAACACAGCTTACTGTCAGGCTCAATAAAGCCTTAGTAATAACACTCTCTAGCAAAAACAATAAAAACAAAATAATTCAATATTTGACTCTATGTAGAGTCAGTCTGAGGGTGGTACAAGTAGAGACTCAGGGAGTCCGTTATTCGCAGTCTCAGTGATCCCGCTACACGAGAAAAACCACTTTAGGGCCCTTAGTTTTCGATTTATGATCGAAAAACTTTTCTGCTCTATGTAGAGCCAACTTGTTGGACTCAAAAGGTAGATCTCCTCGAGCCCTTCACAACGATACCAAGCACGGTCTCGTAGCTCAAAGGGTTCGGGTGGTACAGCCTTCCGAAATTTCCGGATATGTTAGCTGAAAAACCCGGGTATTGGCTGTATCTCCCGAACGCCCCGGCCGAAAAACCCTGTGTTTGGGATCAAATTGAAGTGCTCGTTGAAATCTACCTGTTGCGCGTGTTTTCAGCACTAGAAGAATTTTTGGCCCTGAAAGCTCCTGAAACCAGTTCTCCCGCGTAGCTGGGGTCGAGCCAAAGTCAGCAGTGAAAACCCCAGTCTTCTACGACCAGCGGTTCCGGAGATAGAGGTGTTTGAAATTTTCCAAAATGGCCGCCGTAAACGTCAAAGTGACTTTTTGAATTGCGATATCTCCGGTCGTACAGGTCGTAGAAGACCCGAGTTTGGGTTTATTAGAGTCAGCCTGACGGGCTCTATCCGCTGAAATTATTTTCAGGGATCCAAAATTTTTGAGCTCCGATCCCTCTGAAACCGAAGGGGGGGGATAGGTATTGATCCCCTGAAGACAACTTCGAAAACAGATATCAAAAATGTCTACCGGTTCAGGAGCTAGAGCCGTTTTAGTTTAGCCAAGATGGCCGCCGAGCTGTCAAACGGCGATTTAAAACGAAGTTTTCTCAGCAACCCGTGGCCGTATCGCGGCCGGGTTTTCAGTATACACGTCGGCTCCACCTCCTGCACACGATAGGGTGGTTTTCAGGCCTGAAAAATTTTTCAGGCCGAAAACGCCTGAAAACTAGATTTCGACAAACTACCAGAAATGCTCCCTTTTTACCTGAAAACCGCAGCTCTGTACGCCTATTAGTTTTGGAGCTATAAATTAAACAATTTATACCCGGGTCCCTTCAAAATGGCGGATATTCGCAATTTCCGCCAATTTTGAAGTTAGCCGAGCTGAATTTTCTCTAAAATAAGTTCAAAAAGGGTGGAAAAACACAATTATGGTATAAAAAAGTAATATTTTGCTATTTTAACAGAATTATTAGCAAAAAACACATTAAATTCAATATCTTTAAAAGTACTTAACCTAAAATTATGAAAAAAATATCAATATTATCTACAAATAAGCTACTATAATACTATAATTCGACTTTATTTTAAAAACTATATTTCAATACTGAATTT